>OZ024878.1:17053850-19968850 GCA_964017185.1 Rugalucina vietnamica
TATGTATGTATGTATGTGTATGTACATGTATGTATGTATTTATGTATGTATGTATTTATGTATGCATGTGTAACCTGCATATGTACGATCGCCCGTGCGTGCGTGCGTGCATGCGTGCGTGCGTGCGTGTGTCCGTCGGTGCCTGCGTGTGTGTGTGTGTGTATGTCTTTGTCAAACTCAGGAATTGCTATTTCAGAAGTAAGAACAAAGAAGTCAGAACTATGAAGTCGGAAGTTGGAAGTCGGAACTCGGAACTTGGAAGTCGGAACTCGGAACTTGGAAGTCGGAACTCGGAACTTGGAAGTCGGAACTCGGAACTTGGAAGTCGGAACTTGGAAGTCGGAACTAAGAAGTCAGAAATAAGAAGTCCCTATCCGGCTTTCGTATTATTTTGACCCCTTGCATGTTTTATAATTATGTCAAAAAAAACCTGAACATTTTGCCTACCTAATGCGTAATTGATCGGACTTAATTACGTATCAAACACTTTATAAATATAACACACTACTACCCGAAAAAAAAAACTATCTACAAAAACAGTGTAAAGTTACTTTTTGCTACGAGTATTTTCATTTGGGTTATACCATAATCTTTGTCGTAAGAATAGGTTTTAAACATATTTTGGCGCCTGTAAAACCGGTTTCAGCACCCCAGTAATTTCATATTACTGATCGTTTCAAGGCGATACTTCTGTTGTTGTTCTTTTGTAGAATTAATAACTTGAGAGCTATGCTCACAGAATTCCGCAGACAGAGCTGGCTATAAGCCTCGCTCCTGAATCCGCCACTACCACCAACTTAATGGCTTGCCAGACCTCTTCTGTCCAAATTTTCTCGTCGCCAATGAAGTATTTTAGGAGAAAGAGACCATGTCCCTACCTGGGATCGAACCGCGATCTCTTGCGTGACAAGCGACCACTAAAGAGCTAGCCCAACAGCGAGGCTGTTGGAAGTGGCCTTATTTCACAATACTATTAAGAAAGAGTGGTTTAATCAACGTAGGAAAAGTGGTTTAAGAAAACCATCTTTACATACATATAAATCATATTTTACTTGTGTGGTGATATACATTTTAGAACGATTAATTAGACACGACGTTCCAACGTCAGATAGAAGTCCCATAAAATGTAGGCGACATCACGACCTGACTATAGTTGTAGACTGGGCCGTTTAGCAGCACATCAAACAATGAATCGTACTTTTCTAAAATTGAGCCGCCTCGTGAGAAAACCAACAATCTGCATATGCGAAAACAAAGGCGCAGATCAGCTTCGCGGTAACCGCGAAGCTGATCAGCGCCATTGGTTTTCGCTACACGGATAGTACAATTCCTCTTCTACTTATATCCGCAATTTCAAGCTTCTAGCTCTTTTCTGTGCTTGTGCAGGTTGGTTTGTGTTGGACCTGTTCGGAAACCACATTGTTGGTTTTCCCACGAGGCGGCTCAAATGCTGTATGTGGTTATTGTAGACCTAAATGTGTATACACATTACGAAACCTTGTCCATGCAATATTCAGAAAAAAGAAATGGCTGAAAAAATGAAATTTTTGACTAGAAAAATTTTGATATTTTTCTTATTTTTGCTCAAAACATAGATTGTGGGTATACGTTAGAACCGCCTCGGCGAGGCGGTTCTAACGAGTACCCACAATCTATGTTTTGGAGCAAAAATAAGAAAAATAGGTATACCCCTGCATACCCCAGTTTTCTATATAAAAGTGGGGTTTGAGGGGGTATACTTTACACGGACATGTTTTCCTGATGTGACCATACATGTAGCATGTTCATCAGACAGCAAAAATAGAAAACAACATTTTTAATAATAGATACGAAACATATTAGCCACTGTTAGATACAAATCCATTCTTTACCCCTTGTGTCTAAAAATTGCCTATCGCAATAGCTACGGTGCACATGTATGACCAGTATTACATGTATAAGCAGTACAAACTACGTTTAATCAGGAAGACTTTTACAACTGACAAGGGAGTAGGAAAGTTTTCTCCAAGGGCAAAGAAATATAAATGGGCCTTGACTGTTAAAGACGGAACAAGGCAAAATTGATTCTCTTGTTACTATATTTAAAGCAATTATTAAACGCTTAACTAGAAGTGGATTATCTTTTCTTTCCTTAGTTGCAATTTACCTTAAGCGGTTTCTACGAAAGCATATACTGTCCTGAGCCCTAGAAGATCTTGAGGTTTATTAAGCAATGCTGGTATAAAAGAAAATCCTAATGAAAACAATGATGATGTTGAAAATGCATAATATTTCCTTTCGATAGGTGTACGTCATACACAACTTTATATTTGATATTTTATACACCAACACTAATGTGTGGGAAAATGGGCAGCTATTAGGGGTTCTAAAAGCTAACTTGCAGAGTATCATACATTCATCATTTGCCACCTGACCAAGTTTCATGCCATAGCTAAAATTGATTTTTATAAATGTGATGATGATAGTATTTTTTGTATGAAAATTAAATGTAAAGTAGAACGGTACTGTATTTACCATCGGTTGCTAAAATGTAATATATTAGATAAACGTTTTTACTGCTGACAATTCCTGCTTACCATACACAGTCTTTGTCAGAGTATGCGCATTGAAGCGCGCGGAGACAGTTACTATAAAAAGGAACCACAGCGTCGACTTATGTTAACTGTTTCAGAGGCAGCAAAGAGAACTTTAAAGAAGTAAAATCATCAATAGAAGATATGAAGGCGTTTTATAATGGCATTGTGTAAGTTTTATATATACTCATCAAAAGAAGTTTTGCACCAGTTAATATTTTTCTCATTTTAAAATAATGTCTAGTATAGATATTTTTTCAAATAAACTTTTTAAACTTAATACCATCTTAAAGGGCTGGACTTCCTGAATGACAAATCAATATTTCTTCTTAAAATGATTAAATAGAAATGTGCAAAAATGCATGTTTTTGAAAACACCAAAATTTGGGATGAAGCAAAAAGCCCACATCTTTTTTTTTTGCTTTTAAACCCGAACTCGTTTCACATCCTCACTCGGGATACTGAAAGTAATCATTTAAAACAAAAAACTAAAAATTGATTTTTTTTTTGACAAAAACACTATTTTTGAACAAAAATAACGATTTTTGAGATTTTGTTTAAATTCTCAGATAAAGATTAGTAACTCATCTCTCCAATAAAATGGGTTGTTTTTCTTTCAAACACAGCATGCAGCACCCATTAATGTTTAACTGAAGACACTGGTTTTCAACCCATCCAAATTCAGAATTTTTAAAAAGCTGCATGTCAAAAAAGTACTCATGCAACATCTTTGACATGAGATTGCCTTTAACAGAAGAAAACAGGCGGCAATTTTTGGTGTCAAAACATCTCAAAGTGATCAAAAATTAAAATGAATTTCGATTTTACTCAGTTTTTCCAATATTTACCATTTTTTCTCAAAAATTGCAATTTTGTCAAAAAATGAATTTTTACTAAAATTTTGAGATTTTTAAAATTGTTTTTAGGCTTAATCCTTAGCTTTGGAGCTCTTGTGTGTAAATTTGGAAACAAAAATGGGTTATTGATGCTGTGGTATCTTTTGTCGAATTTTTTCGATTTTCCAATTTTCAGCATTTACCGAAAATTGGAATTTTCAATTTTTCCTAAAATCGTTTCCGCAACAATTTTTTGTCTTATCACACACATTATCAAACTCTTTCAGACTGTGCAAATTCAAAAAGGTAACTTTAAAATTTGTTAGTTAAAATGTCACTTAAAAATATGAAAAAATCTAAATGGTGCAAAACTTCTTTTGATGAGTATATATTTGAATGTTTACTAAGCTGTTTTATTTGTTATTTTAATTCAAACGTTATGTATAACACTATTTTGCTCAAAAGCAAGTGCGGTAGCAAACAATGGGTTTGAATGTAAGATTTTCGTCAGTAAATACATAAAACAATGAAAATGAAATGACTACATAAGCAAATACACTGCTATTTTTGTTGATAAAATTCATTGAAACAAACAAAGAATATGTTTATAGAAGGTTTCAAAGGTTTGAACGTTATGATATTAGTTATATACAGTAGTGAATATTCCTTTTCTTGCTTTATACGGATCTCTGTTTTAATGAATATTACTTCAATCAATCAAGATTCTATTATAAACATCAGCAAAACATATCATCGAACCATCCTGGGACATAATACAGCATAATTAACGTCAAAAAGGGTGCCAGCATACGAGTAATGCCATAGGCAAGGCACTACTGAAGTTTTCCTAACATAATGGTAACATAACGTAAGATCGTCAGGGACCAGTTGTTCAAAACCTTTTTAGCTTAACGTCATGATGTTAAACCTCAACTTGTTAAGTAAATGCCGACTACATAAGCAAATACACTGTTATTTTTGGTTGATATTTTTTGTGTTAATAAGTTTTTAAAATGGACGTTGGTGTGCTTCCCAGGGATCTCCAAAATATCTGATATCATTTAAATATTACATAATTTTGCTTTTCAAACACATGCCATTATAGAAGTAAATCACTATGCTCTGTGATTATTCAGGTTTTGTTTGGTATACAATGGTCAGTACTTTAAATAGTAAAAAAGACTCCCTTACGTTGGTACCTATGTATGTCGTACCATTATGCTGAAATGGCTGAATACGTCAGGGAAAAGTGGCGCCGATTTCTGGATGACTGTTTTATCCTGTGGAATAACGCGATTCCAGCAGAAACTTTCTGGGCTGAACTTAACGCTATTCACCCAAAAATACAGTTTACTATGGAATGTAGTGACAAGCAACTGCCTTTCTTGGACGTTCTAGTTATACTTAATGAAGGAAAGATAAGCACAGACATTTATTTCAAACCTACAGATACACATATGTACCTGAATTTCAAGTCCTGTCACCCAAAATCTTGCAAAGTGAACATTCCATTTTGCTTAGCATCTAGGATAGTTACCATTGTAAGTGACCGCAGTCAGCAAGAAGTCAGACTGAATCAATTAAAAGGGTTTTTAAGACAACAAGGTTATCCAGACAGTTTGATAAGAAATGGTATCACGAAAGCAATCGACAAAGGTCCTATAACTGGTGAAGGGAGGCATACGGATGACACTAATGTAATACCCCTCGTGACTACTTTCAACCCGTGCAACACAAATGTTCTTCCGTTTGTACGCAGTTGTGAAAAAGTCCTACGAAAAAGTGAGTGTATGAACCACATTCTAGACAACAGTAAAAGTATAAACAGCAAGAGACAACCCAAGAATCTGAAACGTATCCTAACATCTTCTAAATTTGACTCGAATATATTGGAGGCTAGAGTGTCGAAATGCGGTGATAAGAGATGTAAAACATGTCCAGATTTAATACAAGGGAAAGAAATAACTTTCGTCAACGGAAAACACTTCGAAGTCAAATCAAACATGAACTGTAAAACTGAGTTTGTAGTCTATACTCTTACGTGTAAAAACTGCGGCGAATTCTACGTGGGGAAAACTACAAACATGCTCAAACAAAGAATGACAGTGCATAGACAACAAACTAATGATGCAAACTTGAGGGTTTTAAATGTGAACAAACATTTTTACACATGTTCTGGGGGTGGTTTCAATATCTTCCCCATTTACAGTGTTTCTAATGCAAATGATAGTATGTTGGAGGAAAAAGAAAAGCTCTTCATTAGGATTTTACAACCATCTCTGAATGCCTGATAGGGATATGCATTAACCATATCACGATGGGACTCGTACAGGATATACGATCAGGTCAGACGCATAAAAAGCTATTCTTCGGTAAGACTTAATTGGCTTGAGACAAAGGATGCTATTGTACTTTCTATGTAATAAAAATGTAAAGACAGATTTTTGTTCAATCTACTTTTTATTTTCATGAACTTTAATATGTTGGTGTGTGTTGTTCTGACACGGTTAATACTTTTTGGATATTATGGACATTCTATGTATAATTTTAACCTTAAAAAGTCATTCTCCACGTTGTTACAACAGTTTAAGGCTGTTTCTGACGCTTGACGTTTTAGATCTGTACGAATCCGTGTTCTTTTACTCTAATGTTGTACACTAAGACTATGTCTAACGTTTGACGTTTTAGATCTGTACGAATCTATGTTCATTTACCTAAACGTTTTTCTAAAACAATGGTTTAGTAGGACGTAAATTTCAATATTTAACAAAATACTAAAACCCGGAATCATATATGTATCAAGAATTTATCGTTTATAGCGGGTGCAATTCAGATTCCTTATTAATTCCTTTTAAACGTAATATCTCAAAAGATTTTGAGGTTATGGCGTAAGGTGTAGTTTTATTTTCCAGCTATATTATTTTATTTAATAATTTTTTTTTCTTAAATTCAACATCCATCCCAGGTTTTTCAAATTGGTATGAAAAATATGTATTTCTAACTTCAAGGGTAGTTCCCCCTGAATTGGTCTTTTTTCATAATTCCCGGAATGTTCACTGATACCGGAATATAAGTTGCATTTATTGTAGATGACGAAAGGGTATTTTGTTTAAAGAATACATGTTCATTTGATGGATCCTAGTTTGGAACAGCGATAGCTGCTGGATTCTTGTGATTTGTACATACACGCACAGCTCGCAAGAATTCAGTTGAAAATTATCGCACTCAAGTTAACGTGATAACAACGGCGGGAAACGCCTTTACGTAATGTGCTATTATACGGCAAAACATTTAGCGGAAGACGTAAACGTAACGTTTGTTTTGTGTGGTTTCTACGTTACGTTTAAACGTCATCATTTCTTGTTATGTCTGAAGATCAGCCATGAAGCTGTGAAAGCGCTCACAGAAAAAAGGAAATTTTTTAAAATACAACAAAAGACTTTCTATTTATTTCTCTTACCAGACTTTTATTTATATTGTGCGTCACACGAAGAATTCTGACTGTTTTTCTCTCTCTCTCTCTCTCTCTCTCTCTCTCTCTCTCTCTCTCTCTCTCTCTCTCTCTCTATATATATATATATATATATATATATATATATATATATATATATATATATATATATATATATATATATATATATATATATATATATATAAACAAACAGAATTAGCGTACAAAAGTAGCAGCATATTATACATGTATATATAAAACCCCTGTCACACCAGGGTGGCGTTCTCGCGGCGTTCTACAAAAATGCAGAACGCCAAGGTGAACGCCGTGAGAACTCCATGGACGCCGTGGCAACGCGGTGGGAACTCCATCGAACGCCGTGGGAAATCCTAGAACGCCCAGGGTCGGCGTTTCTTTTGGACATGCTCAAAACAAACGCCATCACTCGGCGTTCTAATAAGAGCGCCGTGGGGACGCCGTGAGGACGCCGTGGCAACGCAGTGAGAACTTCATCAACGCGGCGGGAACTCCGCGGGCGCGCCGTGAGATCGTAGTGAAAACGCCGTGGTAGCCCATGGCGTTTCCACGGAGTTCCCACGGCGTCCATGGAGTTCTCACGGCGTTTCCACCGCGCTTATACGGCGCGTCTATGGCGTTTTCACGGCGTGTTGTTTATCTTACAGCGTTCCCGTGGCGTTTGCAAGGCGTTGTCACGGCGTTCATGGCGTTTGCAGGGAGTTGTCACGGCGTTCATGGCGCTCGCGTGGCGCTTCTACCGCGTCCTATGGCGTTCTTATGATAAAAGCACTGAAAAAGATGAATAAAAAGATATGCAAATGAGACTTTGTTTCTGTTTTGCCTACAAGCCGTCAGAACAGTGCAAGAACGCCGTGGAAGCGCGGTGCGAACGCCGTGGAAGCGCGGTGCGAACGCCAAGAGCGCCGCGCAAACGCAGAGTAAACGTCGTGCAAGTTCCATGGAACGCCACATAGAACTCCGCAGAACGCAGTGAGAACTCCGTAGGAACGCCTTGGACGCGACGAGGACGCCGTGAGGACGCCATGGCTTGCTTTTTTCACAAATAAAACTATTTTTTCGTGGAGTTCTCGTGGCGTTCTGGAAAAATTAAGAAAATTTAAGAACGCCACGCAAACGCCGCGCCAACGCCTTCTGGTCTGACAGGGGCTTAACTGACTGTTTTAACATGTGTAAAGCTGTACTTCTGTTGTGGATCAAATTGTTACATATTTTGGTACATGTATTTTATATGTGTGCTGTTTGCACCTTTTATGTACGTTTCCATATATCTAGGTAGGTCCAGGTAGCTGAGTGGCCACCTTTAGGCAAACAGCTGCTCTCTCAGCTTAAGATATGTTCTCTTTGTATTACAACCTGTTTGTCAAATAATTTTCTCACCTCGGTTTTAGAGTGGCACAATCGTTCTGATTGCAACATATCATTACGAAAACTTGCCTATGCAATATACAGCTGTACAGTGATTTTTAAAGTTGAAACAGTAGAAAAGTTTTGATATTTTTCTAAGTTTTCCTTTAAACATAGAATGTGGGTACACGTTAGAACCGCCTCGACGAGGTGGTTCTAACGAGTACCCACAATCTATGTTTTGGAGCAAAAATAGAAAAATAGGTATACCCCTGCAAACCCGTTTTACTATATAAAAGTGGGGTTTAATTAAGGGGGTATTCATTGCACAGACATGTTTTCCTGATGTCATGAGCATTACTTTCTAAATGACATTTAACGTTATATTCATAGACATTTCGAACACAGCAGCTTGCGACAATGACTTTGACTGTCAGTGGTGGCGTGGTTGTTACTGTTGGTTTGGGTTCTGCCACTGCCGGGGACTTCCAGGACCAGCGAGCCAGGATATAGCAAATGGTATGTCTTTTCGTGACATAAATGACAATATTGGAAAAATTCACGAGATTTGAAAAACTAATTCTAGGAGATAATTTTAAACGAAAGAATATGTAGACTTTATCTACATTGATACATGTATGAGTGGCAGGATAATGATTACATGTAACAGGTAATCACTATTTTCTTAATCAGTCCGTCATATGATGATGTGAAAGCTTCACTTCAAGAAAGATGTCACGTTTACTAGAAATGACACTGATATATAGATATATGCTTTTGTAAATTGAAATAAATGTTTTGTCCGAAAACAAAATAAATTTCAATTTAAAATACACAAAGACTACATGTCTATTAAATGCAGTATTATTTTTGGATCATGGAAACAAAAAGTGAATGCAAACATGATTTTCATAGAAAATTCTCGAAGTCTGTTACTTGGGACGGTTCGTTTGCTCGTAATTTTTCTACGAGTATGCTATACTATCTGGAAACAAACTGCATGTATGCTAACATTTGCGTACACATATTAAGCGACGTCACAAGTAAATTTAACAGTTCGGACTAAACCTAAGTTCGGAAAATTTGAGGTGCTGTATTTGAAGTTATTTGTGAAATATTTTACATATTCTACCATATGTACTACACAATATTAATTGTTTAACTGTAAAAACTGTCACAGGTTTTCATCCGGTCGCTGAGAACACTTCGGGAACTTTAAAGTTCCGAAGTGCTCTAAATGTTGGCAAATGTTTCAAAGAAGGAAAACATTGCTAAATAGTGATTATGATATGCCGCATGTGATAGGATATGTGTAAAACATATTTCATTGATATTGAACTGGCATTACGTAATTTACGAAATTATGTGCAGTCCGAACGCGCTCTCTATCGTATGACGTATACACAGATGGTAGCAAACATGACCTTTGTTTCCCAACACTGATGATATCTCTTGTTTTAAGTTGTCAGATGATTGACGTCAACGGATATATCAAATCATCCGACATAAAATTCTTTAACAATGGCGTGCCAAATTCAAATCGAAAGTAACGAAAAAGTGACTCAGCTGCATTGAGTCACCAGCTCATTTAACAATCCTGTACACGAAATTCCATGTATTTGCACCAATAAAAGTCAAGCTCACAAATTTAACATTGTTGACAAAATCTATACATTGCATTTCCTACAGGGAAATTTAAAATGTATAGTGCAATATACAGTGATCACATACAAGTCCTTAATTATGAAGCTTAGATAAGTTACTTTTATGGATGTCGCAACTTTCTTGTCACATGCTACAAAACTATTTGAGAAATCCAAAGTCCAAATCATAATTCGACCGTTTCATATTTCAGGGGAGGCAGCGCCGATGGACCCACCAGTGAATCGACAGTAATAGACAACATTCAAATGCAGCCTATTGTGCAAATATGATATTCTCTATGCGAACTTCTGTGTTTCTATAATTACGAACAGAACAGAACAGAACTATAATAGTCCTATAATTACGTATCCGCAAAAGAAACGCGAAATAAACTGAAACCGATTTTCTTGAAAATGACAATCTTGATGGAGTTTTAAGTGATATGGCTAATGAGCAATTACGGGCTAATGAGCAATTACGGGCTAATGAGCAATTACGGGCTAATGAGCAATTACGGGCTAATGAGCAATTACGGGCTAATGAGCAATTACGGGCTAATGAGCAATTACGGGCTAATGAGCAATTACGGGCTAATGAGCAATTACGGGCTAATGAGCAATTACGGGCTAATGAGCAATTACGGCAAGTAACCATCGACCAAAATAAGAGTTTTGTAGCATTTTTCATTTTGACGTTGCAATGACGTTCGTGTACGAGCTCGTGTATTACAACGTTGCCTCTAAAACATTCATGATTAACGCGATTTGAACACAAATGGTATGGTATAGTGACCGGATGTCTAAACTAAAGAAATCGTTAAACAAGATTTGAAAAAATACCGCTTGTCAACGCTCCAAGTGTCTGCGTTTATCTGTTGATGTCAGCCTATTGTTTTCAAATCGTCATTATTGTTCACTACGGAAACATGATGGTCTTTCTTATCGCAATTCTTTAGATGTCAGTTCATTTTGTCAGCAGCTATCTTATAGCACTAAAAGATTTCGGGTACGTCTATTCACTTAATAGAAAACGGCAATTTACGTGAAAACTCATAAAGGGGTCGGCTCCCTTACAAGAAATATGCGTGAACGACGGGACTATCGAAATTCATATCACTAAAATAAATTTTGATGTTATAGGAAGAAAACAAAAACAAGTAAATTATTTGTTTCGCGTTTCTTTTGCGAATAAGTATACTTATCTCACTTGTAATGTTGTAATGACTGCTGAGCTTATATTTATCTTTAACTAACTAACTAAGCTGCTATTTCGCTACTACATGCTTTGTTTGGTAATGAAACATATCTTTGTACAAGTAGACTGCCAACGACTACCAAAGATTATAAATGAAGAAAAAACTAGCACAGGTGAAATGTGTATAAATTTCTGCTTTTTTGCGAAATTGTAAATGTCTCAAATGATACAGTCTGCATAAACATTTGAAAACCATTGTATGTAATTTACGTTTGTACAGTTGAGGGAATCTACTTGAATATTTTATTACTGCAGTCTGCTGACACCGGATATAAACCTTGAGAAATAGAATTTTCCTGACTTTCGACACGCATCTCCATGACACGTGCAAATGATTATAGATGTTTGAATACAGGGGTTCAATTTCGGTCAATGCTATATTTTCCCATTTTGTTCCGAGTGTATATCGAACATGTGCACATTCTGGGTTTTGAAAAAATAATACAAAAGCTACAAAGAGAAATTAGGCTTTTCTAGTTTACGCAAATTATCCTACATACGCCACATATATTCGAACTTACGGACAGGCGCGTTTGTTAATTTGGTAGAACATGCAGGATAGTTGTATCATAATTTGATTTAAGCGCTTTACATCCAGGGTCATCAGCTAAGGTCATGTAACCTAAGGAAGGTTATTTGTTCCATACACCCTCCTCCTGGACAAGCCCCTTAGAAACTAATACATGTACACGTATCATCTGCTACATGTACTACAATTATTTAATATTTAATCACTGATTCTAACAACAGTGACTGTACTTCTTGGAACAGCGAAAGAGTAAAATTGACATTACAGAATTTTAAAATTTTGATTGATTATTCCACTTTTCGGTGAACTTGAAACTATTGAACGGCGAATGCTCGGGTTGTGAAATTTCAAATACAGATTCCTCAAGAGAAAACATTTGACACATATTTGTTTTCATGTCGAAGGTATGCCCATTTTCTAAAGTTTGCCCCTTTAAAGGCAAAATGAGAAAATCTTGTGTGCAAGATATCTCAAAATGTATTTGAGCTACTGTCATCGTATTTGGTATTCTGATTGGGACTGAGTAGTTGATACATGTAACCTGATTATCTTTTTAGAAGTTTCTGTTCCATTCTCATTAAGGTTTCGGATAGCCTACAAAGTACATTCACAGAGACTAACTCGAATGATCCAGCCGTCTTGTTATTTGACTTTCATTCGTCTCAGGGAGGCTATGCCCGTGTAGAGAGCGTAATACATCGTGTTACACTGAGAAGAAACATTAAGCAAGAACCCGTAATTCAGAGGTCTTGTGGCTGCAATTTAACATTGTGGTTTATAGTCATCGAGTCTGACCAATTTTCTTTGCCCAAATTTATAACATGTTTAGATAAAACCGGACCGAGCTCTCTCAGTCTAGATCGCACCACTTTTAGTATTGTGGTTCTACACGGTATCAAAAAATCTACGTCTACACAGTTACTAAATTGTCAAAATTCACATGCGTCCACACGGTTGCTGGATACAATTTACTGGTCTACACAGTAGCCTTACTGATATATTCAAGCTCAAGTTTCTACTACCACAACATCTACGTGCTGTCAGGGTTAGGGAGAGTGTTTGGGGGTCTGGATTAATAAAATTTTGAAGACAAATGACGACATTTGCTGTTTACATGATAAAAGGTGGTAACAACCAGGCCCGTCTCCGCTTGGATTTAAAATCACGTAAGTCACCCACTCATTTCGGTCAAATTCTTGCTACATGTATAGTGACCATACTGAGATATGAAAAGATCAAAATCGTTAATTTAATCCTGAATATCTTTCCGAACAAAATAGTGTCTGAGATGGCCCCTAGCATTGAAAATGACTAATATTTTTACAAATGAAAGGCTACTTACACATTCCCTGTTTGACTCGCCGCCATCTTGGCACGATCTACACCGGTACCAAAGAAGTCTACACGCGATCACGTATACGCCTGTATATCATATCTCCTGGATAATATTTACATTATTTTAGGAAGGTACAAGTAGGCAAAGATCAGGAAAAGGCGCAATCAGAAAAAGATTCCCACTCCAAAAACCGAGGTGGGAAAAAACCAAACTAACAGTCAGGTACTTATACCATGAAACATGTCGTAAGCCGAATGAGCAGCTATTTTCCCAATAGGTGGCCACTCAGTTACCTTAACTTAACTAAAAACACGAAAACACACATAAGGCGCCAACAGCACAAAAAAATTTTAAACACCAAGACACAAAACAAAAAGAACCACCACAGAAGTATCGCCTTGGAACGATCAGTAACACAAAGTTACTGGCGGGCTTAAACCGGTTTTACATGGCCATAACCTCACCCTCAGCTTCTGCAGTGGTTCATAACATTTAGTTAGTTATTCGGTCCTTGTGGTGAATCTCTAACTAGTCAATGAATCATCAAGAACAAACAAATAAATCATGATAAACATCCTGATGAATCAAAAACCAGGACTCACAGACTGAGTAAGCTGCCCGACGATGGAGATCCCTGGGCGCCGAATAACCTACTAACTCCGGAGCAAAAGAAAAACACCAGTTGGACCCCGGTGGGCCAAGCAACAGACAAGAAGCTCCGGTCCCAACCAACTAAAATGAATAGCTTTATGTCGGGGCCATCATAGAGTCTGACGCCCGACCCACCGGCGTGCAATTAAAGAAGGCAGCATAGTTATCAACCATGATTGGGTTAAAAACTAAGCATGCAGACTGTCGCATAACATTCAAGTTATAACCTATACGTCTGTAACGTGTTATGATTTTTCTGAACTGAAAAGAAAAATCATTAATTCCTTTAAGTTTCTTAAATTTGTAAACCAAGTCACCATAAAATTCAGGTTCCGAAAGGCCCTCACTTAAAAGCGTCTTTAACCCAACATTGTATTTGGAAATCAATTCATAGTGTCTACGATAAAATTTAGAAAATGTTTGTCGAAGTTTATGATACCGATAGCCCTGTTGGAGAAGTTTTGCCGTTAAACATTTATTTCGAGCGTTGAAGTCTGTAACATGATTGCAGACTCTAGCAAACCTAATAAGTTGCGAAATGTATACACCATAAGAAGCACGATGAGGAACGTCACCATCCAAAAAAGGAAAATTTACTATATCAAAATCAAAGTCATCGCGCTTATCATAAATTTTAGAAGAAACAAATCCATTTGCAACAGAAAGATGTAGATCTAAAAAGGGGGCTTCAGTATCTGAGATATTGGCTTTATTCAACTGAAGTTCAGGTGGATAAATTTGATTGACCATACCTTCAAAATAAGGGTTGTCAATGTTCAAAAGGTCATCGAGGTACCTAGATGTGGAATTAAAAGCCTCGATAACATCAGCTTGATTATCATGGTTAAGAGAATCCATGAAATCTCTTTCGTAGCAGTATAAAAATAAATCAGCTACGAGAGGTGCGCAATTTGTACCCATCGGAATTCCAACAATTTGTCTGTATAACTTGGTCCCAAATCTAATATAAATATTATCAAGGAGATAGGATAAGGCGTCGCATACATTCTGACATGACCAAAGTGTATACCGACTTTGGTCAGAGGAAGTGAAAAAAGCCTTTCTGTCATTACATGCCAAATTAAGTGAACCATAGTTTTTTAATGCCCTTTTGAAGGTCCACTCTATCAAATCCAGAAGTTTTCTTTAATTAGATTATGTGGTAATGTTGTATACAGAGTAGAAAAATCATATGTGGACAAGCTTGTCGCACGGAACCCTCTACACTTCAATTTACTGAGCACCTCACCAGAATTTTTAATTGACCAAAACCAATTTTTATTTGAAGTTTCATACACTGTCTCACAGTATCTTATAACATGAGATTTGATAGCAGTAAGACAGGAAGTTAATAATTTAGAAAGTTCAGTGGTAGTACAAGAGCTAGAATTTGCAATAAATCTAGCTTTGTATGGTCTTTTATGCAGACAATATGTTGGAATACCGATGAGTACAAATTGTGTCCCACTCGTAGCTGATTAATCTTTATACTGCTACATATGTACAAAAAAGATTTCATGGATTCTCTTTACCATGAAAATCATGCTGATGATATCGTGGCTTTTAATTTGACTTCCAGGTACCTCGATGACCTTTTGAACACCAACTTCAATTGATTAAAGTCAAAGCCACAGATACCGTTCGGAAGCTCCTTTTTTTAGAATAACATATTTCTATTGCAAATGGGTTTGTTTCTTCTAACAATTTATGATAAGCGCAGTGACTTTGATTTTGATATAATAGTAAATTTTCTGTTTTTGGATTGTGACGTTCTCGTCACGCTCCTTATGGTGCTAGAGTCTGCAATAATATTAGAGCCTTTGCATGAGAATTCCAACAAAATGCTTTGGCGAAAACAAAGGCGCAGATCAGCTTCGCAGTTACTGCGAAGCTGATCAGCGCCTTTGTTTTCGCTACATGGATAGTACAATTCCTCTTCTTTCTAAATCCAAAATTTCCAGCCTCTAACCATCTTCTGTGACTGTACAGCCCTGTTTGTGTCGGACCTAGTCGGAAACCCAAATTGTTGGTTTTCTCATGCACAGGCTCATTACGGACTTCAACGCGAGAAATAAATATTGAACAACCAAACTTCTCTAGCAATGATATCGGTATCATAAACTTCGAAAAACAATTTCTTAATTTTATCGTAGACACTATTAATTAATTTTCAAGTTTAATGTTGGGCTAAAGTAAGAATAGAGGGACCAGGAATCGATGCAATTAAATTTAAAGTCCCAACATAGACAGCTGGTGAGAAAGAAAATACATGAAACACAACAAAACATTTTCCGACAACACACTCGAAGAGCAGAATGACTAGCTCTTTCCCGACAAGATAGCCATCGGGCTAAGTTTCAACAGGAACGAAAGGAAACGAGCACAACAGAGAGGTAGGCACAATAAATAGTAGTATAATGAAGATTAACAACTTTTCCTGGGACACCGATTATCGATTTAACTGGGGACTCTTTTATCTTACGCGACGGTCTTTTGGAACCAAACTCTTATGGTGACTTGGTTCACAAATTAAAGAAACTTATACATGTTATAGGAAGGAATAAGTTTTCTTTTCAGTTTAGAAAAATCATTATACGTTGCAAACGTATAAGATATAACTTAAAATCTATGCGACAGTCCGCATGTTTAGTTTTTAACCCAATCAGATTGATAACTATGCTGCCTTCTTTAATTGCACACCGGCATAAAGCTATTTATTTTACTTGGGCTGAAGCTTCTTGCCTGTTCCTTGGCCAACCAGTGTTCAACTGGTGTTTTTTGTCCTTTGATCCAGATCTTCACTGATGTTGTCTGGCGCCCAGTGCTTATTCGTCATGGTGGGCATCATGATTAATTTGTTTGTCTGTGATGATTTTTTGACTAGAGATTCACCACGAGGACCGAACAAATAACTTAATGTTGTGAACCACTGCAGAATCTGAGGGTGAGGTTAGGATCCTATAAATTTAGTTTAAGCCCGCCAGTATTTTTATATTACTGATCGTTCGAGGGCGACACTTCTTTGGTGGTTGTAAGTTTTTTATGTGTTGGTGTTGAATTTTTGTGCTGTTTGCACCTTATGTACGTTTTCATATTTTAGTAAAGTTTGGGTAACTGAGTGGCCGCCTTAATAGCTGCTCACCTGGCCTACGATATGTTTCCTTAGTATAAGTACCCGATCGTTAATTTAATTTTTGTCCACTTTGGTTTTTGGAGTGGGAATTTGTTTCTGATTGTGGAATTTCCTGATCATTGCCTACTTTAACCTTTCCAATAAGGCCATTACTGTGATGACTATTAAGATATTTGGTGAATGAATCAAGAAACAAAAATATGGTTTTGCATTTTGTTCTTGAACAAAAAAGCACTTATTCAATAATCTGAGGTAAACATTCAGAACAAATACAAAATGACAAATGACTATGATAAAATACATAATGTCAAAGAACTGTACATTTCAGAAACTTAATTCTATACATTTGTCTTTGTAAGCATTTGTGTTTGTTCTCACTGTGTAGTAAAAATAATTAATACAAAAATGTTCAGTAGAACAAGCGTGTGTCATACGTTGGGATCAAGAATTGAAAATGATACTTCTATTGGCCATATTTTCATTTATTTTATGGCTTTATATTTAATACTGAGAAGGTGACCAGCAAACGTGCACATGCCATGTGCGTCTTGTCTAAAGGAAATCCCTGAAGAGACTGATGTAACTTCCACCCATACGTCTGTTCCTTTAGCAAGTCGAGCAATTGCAGAACCAGAAGAACTGTCTTCATTGTTCCAACCACCCACCATGAATCTTCCAATGACTCTTCCTTCTGCATTAAAATGAACATAAATGTACTTATTACTGTTAATAACATCAATTGTTGCATGAAACACATACACTCCATCAACTGGTGCTGTAAACTTCCCGGCGTCTGTGTTGTAGACATTATTCTCATTGAGATGAGTTTTTGCAAACACAAGTATGTCGCCCCTTGATGGTCCGGAGGCGGCTGAAAGATCGTAGGCTGAGAAGGCATAGGATGGTCGATGAATAGCTCCTGGAACACATAAAGGGGAAAAGATCTAAGTACAGTTTAATAATACAAGCAAAGGTAATATCTTGAAATAAACTTGATACAGACTCTATGATGGCCCCGACCTACGGTTATTCATTTTAGTTGGTTGGGGCCGGGGCTGATGGTTTCTTTTGCTCCGGAGTTAGCAAATTATTCGGCGCCCAGGGATCTCCATCGTCGGACAGCTTACTGAATCTGTGAGTCCTGGTTTTTGATTCATCAGGATGTTTATCTTGATTTATTTGTTTGTTCTTGATGATTCATTGACTAGTTTGAGATTCACCACGAGGACCGAAGAACTAGCTAAATGTTATGAATCACTGCAGAAACTGAGGGTGAGGTTATGGCCATGAAAAATCGATTTAAGCCCGCCAGTAATTGTGTGTTACTGATTGTTCCAAGTCGATACTTCTGTGGTGGTTCTTTTTGTTTCATGTCTTGGTGTTTGAAATTTTTGTGCTGTTGGCGCCTTAAAGCTATTCATTTTAGTTGGTTGGGGCCGGAGCTTCTTGTCTGTTGCTTGGCCCACCGGGGTCCAATTGGTGTTTTTCTTTTGCTCCGATTAGTAGGTTATTCGGCGCCGAGGGATCTCCATCGTCGGGCAGCTTACTCAATCTGTGAGTCCTGCGTTTTGATTCATCAGGATGTTTATCATGATTTATTTGTTTGTTCTTGATGATTCATTGACTAGTTAGAGATTCACCACAAGGACCAAATAACTAACTAAATGTTATGAACCAATGCAGAAGCTGATGGTGAGGTTAGGTACCTGTAAAACCGGTTTAAGCCCGCCAGTAACTTTGTGTTACTGATCGTTCCAAGTCGATACTTCTGGAGTGGTTCTTTTTGTTTTATGTCTTGGTGTTTAATTTTTTTTGTGCTGTTGGCGCCTTATGTATGTTTTCATATTTTCAGTTAAGTTAAGGTAACTGAGTGGCCACCTTTTGGGAAAATAGCTGCTCATTCGGCTTACGATACGTTTCATGGTATAAAGTACCTGATTGTTAGTTTGGTTTTTTCCCACCTCGGTTTTTGGAGTGGGAATCTTTTTCTGATTGCGCCTTTTCCTGATCTTTGCCTACGTGTGTTTTATATCTTTAGTTAAGTTAAGGTAACTGAGTGGTCACATATTGGGTAAATAGCTGCTCATTCGGCTAACGAAATGTTTTCTTGGTATCAGTACCTGATTGTTGGTTTGTTTTTTTTTTCCCACCTCGGTTTTTCAAGTGGGAATATTTTTCTGATTGCACCTTTTCCTGATCTTTGCCTACTTGTGCCTTTTCAACTGAACCATGATACGGGCTAAAGGAGTGTGACTGACTGGTCAATGATTTTATTTTATACTTTACAGTGAAAATCAATGTATGTCAAATCTTTATAAAATTGTTATTTTCATTGATATGGAATTTCACTGATATCAAATCTCACTGATATCAAAAGCCACTAGTGACTGATATCAGCCTATATCTTCACTGTAGATTTTGGATTACTTCTGACGTTTCCATTCACTTGACGTCATTAAATGTGTCTCACTTCAGAAATTCAAACGCTTATAACTCCGTTATTCATGAACAAAAACATAAAGTGTGGGTATTCATTTTCTTAGTAAGAATGTTAGGAACAATGTGGTATCAAAATTATTTGTGTTTTCAAAAATGTTTGGTTTTTGCATTTTCACCGCCTGCCTTGTGAACTGGAAAATGCCCGTGTATTGTATAAAATAAAAAGAAAATTTGCTTTTTTTTCGGTGAATACCAAATATATTTCATCTCGTGAGTTGAAAACATAAACATTTCATTCGGGCTGCGCACTCGTGAAGTTCTGATGTTTTCAACTCACTCGATGAAATATATTTGGTATTCACCTTAAAAAAGCAAATATCCTCTCTTTATTATATACCTACCAAACATAAACACTGATACTTCCCATTTTTCGACACAAAGACAGAATCTTGTATCACGCTACTAATCTGATCCAATTCCGTATCACATCCTTCATTTTCACCCAACAATATACAACCCCTTTCACTCGAGTTTGCCGTTTGAGCATTTAGGTTAATCAAATTTGTGTGTAAATCAGGTAACATTTTACTCTGATTTAGAACTGAAACAGTGCCCTAGGTGCCAGGCGTTCTTAAAATCTACTTCGCATTTATCTTTATGTCACCTCTTCTGATAGAAACATTGTAATTGTTTGATTAGAGCACATTTTATTTCAAAATTGTTTACACAACATAAACAATGCATATTTAGAACACACCTTTGAAATAGGATGGGGACAAATGCAGAATTCTATCAATTTTAGCAATTACCTATCAGTATCTGCATGGCCAAAATTGCACATAGTAAGATAAAAATAAATCAATTGAGTTTGCCGTTTTTGCGGTCATTTAGTTTGAAACTGTCACTCAAAATCCAAATGTCTTTGTGGACAACATGAAAAGAAACTCAGATCTACAGAACACATGGTCTGCTTGTGTAGTGCAAATGCTCAAACGGCAAACTCGAGTGAAAGTGGCTGCAAAATTCAGGCCTAAAGCCAGAATCTATATCTTAATGATAACCAGAGTTAGTTTGTTTTATTAAAAAAAAAAAAAAAAAAAAAAAAAAAAAAACAACTGTTTCAGAAGTGGCAGTGGTTCGCTTGTTATCAAGAAACAAAATAAACATAATTTAACGACCTTTTCAAGCTCTGACATAAAGATTGGAAAAACATTTACGATTTTTATTGGATTCTGACTATTGCTGATTATTTGAAGGCATATAATAAAACATTATTACTTAAGTACCTTGATATGATGGATCGGATCACGTCTCGTGGCTGCGTCAGTGTAGATCGGATCAGACGAGACTCCGTCTCGTCTGACGCAGTCTTGACGCAGCAACTCGACGTGATCCGATCCATCAGATTTAGATACTATCTAAAGTAATAATGTGTACGTATTTCGGCATGAACATATGGCCTATACGTGGATCATATTTAGTGACAGCACTTGAAATACGAACTGAAGGATATAATAAATTCTAAGATTACAGTGAAAAAACAAACAACAGCAAATGCAAACAACAGCAAACAAACAAACACCATTTTTTTCATTTAATCTGAACAATAAACGAGTAATTGATTGAATTAAATGCATACTAGTAATTGATTTCAGGCTTCACTCATTGCAAAACAGTAACACACCATATGTAACAACACTTTATACATGAACCGACTATCAAAAATTATTTTTGCAGGTGTGTCAGGTGGTTTTTCTCGGGGTTCTCCCGGTTTTTTCCCACCTAATAATTGACCCGTCTCATATGTGCTGAAATAACCCTGAAAGGGACGTAAAGCTGAATAAAAAATGATAAAAAGTAAATTTCTTTCAAAACCCTTTCCCTGTCATTGCTTGCAGCTTTATATAATGAAAGACAAGCTTTTTACACCCAAGTAATACCCATAACACAATGTAAATGCAATGTCTGCAAATATGTGCACAATTTTGCAAATTTCCGTAAACACTTAAATACTGGCAGCAAAGCTTTGACATAGAGATTGCAATAAGGCATGGTGATACTTGCGTACGAGAATCAGCGATGATTTCGCACACATTAAAGATAACTGATTGCAGATGTTTTAAAAGATATTTAAACTATTAACGTGAGATCAATACACATTTATAGCTCACCTGAGCCCAAGGCTCATGGGGAGCTTATAGGATGGTACTCGAGCCGGTGTCCGTGCGTTTGTGCGTACACATTTTCAAAGATCGTCTACGAGGACCGAACAACTAACTAAATGTTATGAACCACTGCAGAAGCTGAGGGTGAGGTTAGGATCCTGTAAAACCGGTTTAAGCCCGCCAGTAATTTATATTACTGATCGTTCCAAGGCGATACTTCTGTGGTGGTTTATTGTTTTATGTCTTGGTGTTTAAAAATTTTGTGCTGTTGGTGCCTTATGTATGTTATAATATTTTCAGTGAAGTTTAGGTAAATGAGTGGCCACCTATTGGGAAAATAGCTGCTCATTCGGCTTACGAAATGTGTTCATGGTATAAGTACCTTATTGTTACTTTGTTTTTTTCCCGCCTCGGTTTTTGGAGTGGAAATCTTTTTCTGATTGCGTCTTTTCCTGATCGTTGCCTACTTGTACGTTTCTCTGAAACCCTTCGGCCAATCAAAAGCCAAATCTTATACGAAGCATCTACAGGAAGGGGGAACCAATGTGTTTATGAATGATTCAGGTCACATGACCCAGTTGGTCGCCATGACTTTATATATTATTTATACTTTATACATGTATATTACAACATTTCAAAATCTTCTTCTCCAGAATCGGTGGACCGATTTCATTGAAACTTGGCATAAAGCAATAATGACAAAAGTACTACACTATGTATATAAATCATGTGATGATCTTGATCTATTTTACGTCAAGGTCAAAATATGTTCATGTGAATGGGGAAAATTGTTAAGATAACATTTAAAGGGGAAATATTGCAAGAAATGGACAGTAGGAATTAATGATTCTGAAAAACAACAAAAAAAAAAAAAGGATCCCAGGAGTTCATTTGCCCCCATCCCGGGGCAAAATACATGCCGTCTATTACCATAATATTCAAACTTCTCATCTGAAACCGCTTGGTCAATCAAAGCCAAATTTTATTGTGAAACATATATAGCAAGGGAGAACCAATGTGTATATAAACAATCCAGGCAACATATGGCCGCCCTGCCCATAAAATGTAAAAAACCCCAACTACTTTTGTTTTCTCCAGTATGGTACTCACTGACTCCCAGGTGAACAATCGTTGCCTGTGGGTTACTTGTATATTCTTACACGAATGATTTCATTTTATTGCAATGCAATTGATCATACTTACAGTTTTTGGTCTAGGGCTATAACATGCACTTTGATTCGTTTCTCTCCGCTATACCCATTTCAAGAAGTAAGGTGTCAGGAAAAAGACACTGTCAATAAAGTAGCACGTAAAACAGAACTCGCAAAAATAATCGCATGAAATCGACGGCGGTTGGCTCCAAGCATTGTCGATGTCATGCGATCAATTTTGCAAATCATATTTCGGAAATTATATGGTCATTTTTCTGACCCCTTGCATGTAACACGGCTCTTTTCGCTTTCACAGAAACGAATCAAAGCGCAAGTTATAGCCAAACAATGAAATCTTATGTGTAATTAGAAGTTCTGCAACAGAATAATATTAGAGAGAGAAGTTAAAGTTAGATTATATGTGTAGTTACATGTATATATACACGTGCATGTACTTTATATCTTCCAAGCGCATGTTTTATAACTTGCTTACTTTATATAGTGTCAAAATATACATTAAATTTAGCAATTTTCGTTACATCCACCAGTCACTGCACATAATGAATAAAATTACATTTTTTTGAATAAAGACATAAATGGCAACCTGCAAGCAAAACGTCAGAAACAAAAACAGTACGGCGATATTGACATGACGTCAGAATTGAAAATATTTTAAAAAGTCTATTTTTCTCATTTTTAAAAATCGATAACTTTTTAAAAAAACATGGATACCCCCACAAATAGTTTGCTTTTTGAGTAGCATTATACCTATATTTTAAGTCGTCTAAAATTATAGGTTTATTAATCTACAAAATTGGTATCGAGACCCCTTAATACAGTTTATATTTAAACAAATGTACCTGCAAGATCGTCAATTGATTGTTTGAAACTGCTCAACTGACTGAAAAGGGTTCCATTCATAGTTGATGACTGCTCCTCTATATTACTCTTTAATGATCCAAACTGTGTTTTGATCTCATTCCAGTCCGTCCTAGTATTGTCAGCCAACTGTTCGAAAGCATTTGTCTGGTCTGATTTCTGCGTTTCCTGTTCTTTCTGAATACGATCTAGAGTGTCCTCGACTTTCGTTGCAATTTTCTCAATAGAATCGGTAAAAAGTTCCATTTTATGTTCAAATCTCAGAACCTTCTCGAGCACTTTTTCCTCAAAGTCATACTTTGAGCACCTTGGCTCCACATGACCAGCTTGCCCTTTATTGAGTAAGAGAACAAAAACGACCACAGCTAGAACTTTATTCATTTTGTCTGAACAAAAATAGTAAGAATTGTGACTATCGTTTATGAATATGCTCTCTTATACAAGTATAATCGTAAAGAATAAAAAAATTAACTGAGATCATTTAAGAGCAGCGAACTTATTAATGAGAAAAGTGAATCTATTGGCGAGAGAAGAGAAATATGACTTCGGTAAGTTCGGTTAGGTCCAAAACAAGTTCGGCTTAAAATACTCAATTACTGGGATGGTTCGAGGCAATGTAATTTCGGATTTAGGAAGCACAGGTATTGTGTTATAAATATTTTGAAGCAAAATCAAAAGCAAATATTTACCTTTCTTACGTATTTACAACTATTATAATGGATGTTTTCACATCAGTCGTACCAAATCTAACTTTGACACAAGAGGTCTCAGTCTGTCAGCTGTTTTATGTACATACCCTTAATCATGATAATAGCGGTATCTTGAATTAAGCAAAACTGAATTAACTCATATTAGCCTGGCGACCTTTTTATGGGACGTAGGCAAACAGCATAGCCCCAGATATGACGCCGCCCACCTGGGGCTAGTCTGTGTGCTTAGAGGAATTTCAGCGAAAAATGGAATAAAAATTCAAAATCGCACCAGTCCTATTGTTCCTAAACTGTCAGTGGACTCTCCCAAGTGATAATCATGGGCAAGTTCATTCGTCATGAACGTGTTAATTTAGGGTGGTGTCTAAGTGGTAATATTACTGGAAAATAGTTTATCTAAATTAACATAAACGAATCAGCGCATTATGTAAGCACTAACTGGTACGCAATTGCTATATTAGATTCCAAATGATTTATAAAAACATTCTGGGCCCTGGACTGGCTGACCCTTTGTTCAATTTGACTGAATAGCATATAATAGGACATGGACATTATCCTACTCGACTCTTGTGTGTCATGGTGGCTCTGTGGCTGAGTGGTTAGCCCATTTATAACGAACTGATTCACAGATCATTATCATTTGGGTGTCCAAGCAAGCAAGTAAGTTTAAAGTTTACCTGTCACAAAATGATAAAATCCAGCCATATGACGTATGAGACACACAATAACATTTGCAATAGTCTTTAAGAGCTAAATAACAATAAAGTACATTCATTCTAGGATAAATGAAGGATATATATAGTTGTATACTTAATGTACATGTGTCTCTACAATACAAACTTGCCGTACGTGTTGTAACGGACAACCCTTTCTGAAGTTTCAATGTCATAAGGCATTTATACTGTCAATGCCCTCTGATGACGTCACTGGTACACTGGCAGATGCCTGTTTACATGTTAGTAGCGCTGCCAGGTGTACATTTCATATAAAGGACTAGCCGGGCGTTCAACGCCTGATTTTGGCCTCAGATTTTGCTAAAAAATAATTTTTGGAATTTAGGTGAGAAAACTATTCCTTAAAACAGTCATATGTCTCCTCTATTAAAACAAGAACAAGTACGTCATTTATCCTACAAGCGTTGTCATGGCGGAAGAACCATAGAAAGCACGTTTTGCACTATTTGGTTTATTTGTGACCATTTATGATCACATAGTTTTAATTTTCAAGTGTCAGCCCACACGACGAACAAAATGATACTTAGCATACAAAATCTCTGGATGATACTGCATAATTATTTCATAATAAGAAATAGTTCGTCCCGTGGGCCGGTAGTTGAAAATGATGTTGAATTGTAAAAATGGACCCAAAATTGCGAAAAGTGGTATTTCCATGCTTTTCGGAGCGTTGCCATGGCAACATGTGTAATTTGAATGTGACAGGTGCTAGAATTGATAAGCAGGGACCTATACCTGCTATTTGCAAACTTCTCTCGTCATAATTCCAAAATTCAATTCTTTACCAACTTATGTTGCCGAAATTAGGCATTTCAGATGTATATTTCAATTGAGTCCTCCGTCAAACCACCCATCATTAATATTCATTTTATATTGACCATTCAAATCTGCACATTAGCTAACGGTCAATGACGGTTAGACAACACGTGGGTTAGACAAACAAACCAACACGTGCTTTTTACAGGTAAATATAGGTGCAAAAACACAATGTTTGTCTAAGGAAATTGGGGTGGGCGTGGCTATACCTTGCTGGAGGAGGAGTCAATTTTGATTCTTCATTAACTCTTAAGGTCGACCTTAACTTAAGATTTTCCTTAAAATTGACAAAAGTGTATTACAATCGATTTTCTCACTTTGAGGTAGACCTTAACTTGAGGAAATACTTAAATATTTAAGGTTACGCGATAGCTACCTTAACTTAAGACTTTACTAAGGCTAGACAAATAGTGCTCAGTTTAAGCACTTTTTACGGAGTTTTGATAATTATGTTTATGCATATTCTGTAGCCTCGCAACGCAACGTACATTTTGTAACACATGATATCACATTTTCGTCCTTTTTTCCCTTTTTTTATTCTTTCTAACGTGAATGAAGACGAATCAAGAGTGAGAGTGCTTTGTGCTTTTAACTATACCCCCACCCCTCCAAGTAAACAATTAAAGCTTTACATGTGTAGATGGTTTGACTAAACGCCTTCTTCTTCTGTTTGTATTGAGGCTTAACGTCGCAGTCAACAATTTTTCAGTCATGTCGGAACGGAACCAACTCTTCCTGCTGTAGGGAGCTAATGTGTCTTGCTCAAGAACACGGTGACGCCTGTTGGGATCGAACCAAGGACCTCTCAATTCGGAGCCCGACGCTCTACCACTACGCCCACTTCTTCTGGACAGGCACAGGCCTACTCAGCAAATAACAAGTCATCGCGTGGTCGGTAAGTTACCTGGAGGTACGAGCCGCCCAGCTATTTCTCACGGCCCCAGTGGGCGGGATTCCGTAATGAATGTGTCTGGCTTAGGAACCAAAATGGCGGGAGAAGGTTTTAATAATTATATGGCCTCTCACCACAACTGAGTACGACAATCAATGCAATCGCGCTTCCCGGGCGCGCGCTCTGAAAATCACCGTTGCAAAATAAAACTGAGAAAATACATACATTTGCTCAGTTCTTTGCACCAGCCTGTGTACATGCACACGCGAGTGATGGTTGGGAAATATTCAAAAAGGAAAAAAGCAGAAAGAAAGAAAAAAATATCGCACATATCAAACTCTATGGCTTTCGCTGTTGCTTTATAAAGTGTTACTGATGAGGGTTCATTACCCGAAATAGCGCAATACAGCCCATACCCTCCACCCTCATTGCTTCCCAAAGGACCTAACCATAATATTATATTTGCTGTCGTCATTCTATAGTCCCTACTACATTGTGTACTATGATGAAATTATGTTTCCTTTGATTTTTTCCCATCACCGCGTGTGTTTTCGAAATAAGTCTATGAGCTTCTTGGACGTGTATATATGAATGCATGTGGCACGGATTAATTTTCACTGCAGGACACAAATACGGCTCGAAAACGTACTAAATTTCAAAGAAGAAAACACAAGTTAAACAAAAATTAAAGAATGTATTTGACTAAAAATTGTTGACTTGGACGTTAAGCCTCAACACAAACAAACAAAGAATGTATTAAAGAGTAAAAAAGTAACAAAAAAGATAAGCCAAAAATGACAGCAGTAAGTATCGAACTAGGGGCCCACGTAACAAGTTGTAATTGCCTGACGGGCGTGTTAACCACTGCACCACGGAGTCTAACGCAGTTAAGATAATATGCCAATGCTCATCATCAAATTATTGTCACTTACGCTTACGCGATATGCTCCGGTAAGGTTTTCGACTATTCCCGGAACGGTCCCGTAAGTTTTTACGGAAACTAAACCTTAGTAAAGGACGATCAAACAGTGTATTACAAATGCACTTTTTAAGGAAAATCCTAGCTAAGGTATAAACTTAACTTTAACCGCTAAGGAGGCCTTAATTTAAGGAACGATTGTAATTCTGGGCCCTGATTGTTAATTTAGTTTTTTTACCACCTCGGTTTTTGGAGTGGAATATTTTCTGTCTGTGCCATTACCTGATCGTTGCTTCCTTTTACCTTCATCTAAATTTTAACGTGTCGCTTTGCGGCTGATCACTGACAAATCAACGGCAACAAGTCATTTTGCTCAACTGTATCGGGAAACGGGCGAAACTACTACAACAAGAAATGGCAAAAAAGAAATTTGGTACACACATATTGATGTCGACGGAGGAGCGTGTCAATGCTATCGTCACTTCAGTTTTATGGAAGTTTTATTGCTCGTTTTCGGACAAACAACCAAATATTTAAGTCAGCCAGAAAATATGTTAATTGGTTCTATTGATGTGTTTTATCAACCGTCGATTCTATTCGATTTTTGTTTTGTAGCATAAATAGATAAATAAATAAATAAAAAAGTACCTGTGTTGGAGGATAGGTATATACCAGTAACGATATATTAACATTCTTTCCCATGCATTACGCGGTTCGGGCTGCAACACATCATTTTGCTTTTGTGCTGGGCGTGCAAACGTCAATGCACCGAAAAGAATGGTTTATCCACTTATCATATTCACTGCAAAGGTGTGGTTGTAATGTAAAAAAAGCGTTCTATAAAATCATGAAATATTAAAATTGATGATACGCTGTAGAATACTATTGAATATATTGAATATACGTACGTATAACTCGTAATAGTTTCTTCCAGTTTATTTTCATACGAACACTGACACCTATAACTTATAGCTAAAGTGCTTGATCTATCGTAGGTACTGGGAAATCCTTGTGTACACAGATTCACCGAAGCACCTGTCGTTTTTACGCCCACCCCATGAAACAACCCCAACTTGGTAATATTCGCCTGTGTCGTCATAGCAACCAACTGGGCCTCTGCTGTCTCCCTGGAGATGAAAAAAGGATATTACTCTGGTGTGATAACTTAGTTTGCTACACGGAGAATAAAACACAATAGCTACTTTGTGAAAATGACAATGACAGTGTTATAGAGTTTTGTTTCTTGTAGTGAAATTACGTACGCGCCCCGTGGCGCTGTTTCTTAATCACTCGATCATCTCACCGCTGTGTCTGGTGTGGGTTCGAGCCCCGCTCTGGCAACATGAATTATGTGAGAAAAAGCCAAGTTCAGCTTGTGTGTGTTAGGTGGTCTTTCTCGGTGTTCTCCCGTTCTCGCCACAACTACTGATTGCCCCGTCTCATATGAGCTGAAATAATCTTGAAAGGGACGTAAAACTGAATTAAAAATGCATTCGACAGCGTAATTCGATCTCGCACACAGATCATCTTTGGTGAGACACCAAATTCAGCTCATTCCCATAGTGCTTTATTACACTCCCGGTTTGACGCTAGAGGTACGGGGGATAGCGCTTGAAGAGTACTGGCATATACCCCTGCGAATGAGAGCATTTTACATATGATGTGCATGCATACTCCTCTTCGTATCAATGCCTTACCACATTAGGTTGGGTGAGACCTTGGCTCTGCTTGTGCTAGTCCGGCAACCTGGGGTCAGTTGTTCAAAAATAACGATGTCGTTAGTTAAAGATTCGTTCAAATTTCAAATGGCAATATTACAAATACACTGTTATTTTTTGTTGAAAAAATGCGTGAATCCTTTGCAATGCAGGAGAGAACGGCAACAGGCTCGGAGACGGCGGACGACTTGTAGTTCTGCAGTAATGCTTTTGTCATCATTACTTATTTTACCCCTCTTTTCAATTACTCTTGTAATTTTGATAAGATTAAGTTCAATTGTGTCAAATAACGAGTTTTGACATGACAAAACAAGTGTAACGAACAGCTAAGACAAGCCACATCTAAACCTCGTCGGTGGAAAAGCATGCTCATCCACCAAGGATGGTTAACTGCGCTATTTAGTCAACACTTACTCGCTTCACAAAGTTTCAGTTGATGCACATGTATAAGTTGATATTTGTGACTCATTGGACACGGCATCCACGGTATATTATTATTATTATTATTATTATTATTATTATTATTATTATTATTATTATTATTATTATTTACTTTCAGGGTTATAATAGATTACACCATATCCAATAGCCACACAATTGTTGGATCTTAGAGCCATTTTGTCCATACGTCTTGTAGATAAGCTTGGAAGTGGTCGTACGGCGATGGTAGTTAAACTCAGTGGTTCGTCAGTAATCATAAGTGCGATGTCGTTTACAAGATAGTATGGTATCCTGGATGCTGAAAAATAACCATTATGAAAACTTGCCCATGCAATTTACAGAGATTTTTAGCATTAAAAATTGAAAATTTCACTGGTTTATTTGTATATTTTTAACTTTTTTAGTTTCACTGGATTTGTTCTTAACTGTTCTAACGAGTACCCACAATCTATATTTTTAGATCAAAAATAAGAAAAATAGGTATACCTCTGTAAATCCCAGTTTTATTTTATGAAAGGGGGTATGTGTTTCACGGAAATTTTTCCTGATGGCCATTGTATGCGCCCGGTTTAATTGTGGCTTAAAATGGTTGCTGGTAAGCACATATCATTGATATGCACATTCATAAATTGATCAGTCTGCTTCAAATAGACAGTTTAAGTAATGGCATTATGGTCAGGTCAGTGATAGATATCCAAGCACTTCAAGTGACACTTGAAAGATGTCAACTCCCTTTGCTTATACTCACAAACAGTTTTCACTAGTCTAAGAGGTAAAGCGGCACAGTCAAAGCAGTCAAATATTTCGACCTCTGGCACGTCAAAAGTCAGGCTAGTCCATGATGTAGCACGTGAAAGGGTAATTTAGATTGTAACAGCACAAATACTTATAATTGTGTGCAACCGAAAGGACTAAATTCGCGAATCAGCTGAATCGGCCCTGTAAATTGTGGAAAAACAAACTCGTAGCATTGAGTAGAAATCTTGTCCTATAGCACAAGTAACATTTCATCTCTCAGGGTCTGAACTTTTTTTTTTTCGATTATAATATTATAATAGCCCTTGGTCTGCACTACAGGTTGTTAAACATGGGTAGGTACCCTTTTTTTTTTTTTTTTTTTTTTTTTGGCCCGATTTTTCGTTTTCGATCTCAGATTTGACTGTGGCCACAGCCTATAACAAGAATGAAATGCATTTTCGATTACAGTACACCTACATCTATTTTGTATCAAAATTTCATTAATTTCTGATACAGGGCCGATTTTGACGTTTCGTGAATCTTGTCCTTTAACGGAAAACTTGCGGAATTTCGTCCTGTGCCCGAGGTTATAAACTTTTCTCATGCTCAGCTCAGCTGAGACTAAAATTTGTCCTGCTCATAAATGTTAAAATGCCAATAATTGTTGGCATTTTAACATTTATAAGCAGGATAAATTACTAGTTTTTGAGTTTTGAACCTGAATTTTCCATTGATTTTGACTAATTCAACATCCATGAGCAGTTGAAATATCATGCTCAGCTGAGCTGAGCTTGAGAAAAGTTTTATAACCTCGAGGCCTGATTTACCCATCACGTGCTATTGCATGGACTCGCATGACCGGGCCAGAGGTCAAAACTGAGATTTTGAATACCGGTTGACATGAACCCGTCTTTTGACGTCACCGTTATAAACAACTGGTAGAACCTTACCATTAGTATTTCATCCACCAATGTAATATGTTCAAGGCCTTCTTCCGTAATGACCTGTATGTATGGCGAAGAACCCCTCACTGGAGATATTGTAAAGAAAGAACAAAAGGACAAGGAATTTATACAATTTAATTCAGAATCCCAAACAAAACGCAATTATAATTTGGCTTTGATTGGCCAAGCGGTTACTTAGAAAATTAAGTTTTACATTTAATTTGTAAATGACATTTGGCCAGTCAAGAAATGACCTTTGCCTTTAATACTCATAACAATTCATTAGCTCAACATGTTGTCTGTATCTACCAACTTTCAGGTTACAGGCTACAAGACTTCCTGAAAAAGTCAATGTTTTCACGTTTTCCATTGAAAAGCCTATGTAACCAAAATTGACCTTGCCATAAAATAGGTCAAGGTCAACCAAAGGTGATGATTTGTATAAACTATGATGGGCCAGAGTTCCCAATGCTACATGACAGGTTTCGTTGAAAATGGTCCATCGGTTCCAGAGAAGAATTTTTTTTTTTTTTTTACCATATATGGGCATTGCGGCCATCTTGGTCATGTGACCTGGACCATTTATATAAATTGTCGTTCCCCCTTCCTAAGGATGCTCCAAATGAAGTTTGGCTTGATTGGCTTAGCGGTTTCAGAGGTAAAGATCTTTGAAATTGAGGACGACGGACAGACGACGTCGACGGACGGACGCCGGAGCATGGCCATCCTATAAGCTCACCTTTTGAGCCTTCGGCTCAGGAGAACTATAAACATGATGATTTAGAAATTTTGGTAATTTTGAAAATCGGCCCTTTTCGTCATTTTTCTATGAATTTGTGTGACGTGCTTTATTCAGGTCTACACTAAACTCGTCTATTTAATGCTTTTCCCTGGCGAAAATTTCCAACCATTTTTGAGAACTTCCGATTAAAGAATAGCCATTCCCTTTACAATAATATGGCCAGTTTGGCCTTTTTGGGATACCGCTTTCAAAATGATTTCAGTTGAACCTTAAAGAGTGCACCTTGGCATAGACCTGCAAATGTGTCAAGTTGATGTCAAAGAGCACTGTATTTCGTAGCCTCGTCATATTTTCGTACTTTGTTATTCATTATTAGCACCTGTTTTGCATGTGACGCGGAAATTTATGTATAATACCATGAAACAAACGACACTAAGTAGTGAATAAGCCGCTTGTCCACCAAGTTCCTAAGTTATAGACCCACCCTCTGTACCCGTGATACAATCAATTACCTTACGTCGGAGACTGATACAACTAGACGCGGCGCGTGGCGGAAGATGGAGTCAGCTGAGTTGACGATTATTTTAATTTTACAGGCATTAATGCGGGGGAGTTTGGGTCAAGGGTTGGCAGAGAAATAAACTGTACATACCTCTGTATGTTTGCCATCAACAGTATTCTAAACAACATCTCCTTGCCACAGAAACAATAGTTTTCTCAGCGGAAAATTTCACCATCGTCACGAAAAATGATTGCATTTGCTAATTTCTCCAATCTTCCGTCACCTATTGACATTTTTAACGTTTCAATATAGACCAAAAACATTCTTTGTTACATACACACAGAAAACAATAATGAAGTCAGGCTGGTTTGTTCACAATATTGCGTTGAACACACACAGGGTAGATCGATTAGGATACAACTAACCTATATGAGTCAATTACCTCGATACAACTCACGTACAAGACTTTTGGATAGAAAATGATGCTCCTTACGTCGGAGAATAGAGCAAAAAATGATACTACTTACGTCAAAAGACTACTGTACATTGAAAAGCCCACGGACTCGATCAGCTGGCTAACCTGCACTCCGATACTTCGTTCCACTTCCTTGACAGCTTAGCAAAGGTTGCACTCAAACTATGGTCGAACGAATTATGGATTTCGTATGGATTAAGCTTTTAGCCTCATTTTTTGGTAAAGGTTATTTGAATTTGTGTTATGTATTTGTAGCAGTGCCATAATTCTTCTGATAAACACATGCGTATCCCGCAGAGTTTAAAGAAATTTGGAAAAATCGAACGATTTTCTTTGTGTCGCTTATTCTACAGTAGTCTCCCCTGATCTATTAATATATATCTTCAACAGAAAACGAAGTATTTTATGAATATGCATACTTTTACAACTAGAATGAATATGATTTAAGTCACATGTGCCAAAAATGATCTAACATAACACAGTTTTTCGTTTCTTTGCATTTTTGCTAGGTTTTAATTTTCGACCAAGGGTTCAATATATCCCATTTCCGTCGGTGCGGAATTATTGAACGGAACACCGATGGAAACATTCCGTCTACCCACGGACTAGTTTGCATGTGTTCCTTATATCAACATGTTCCAAGGGCTCAAGAAGTTTTACTTAGTGTGTTTTATTTATTTTTCTGACTGGTCACGATTTTTTCTGAATGTTTGTCAGTAATTTTGTAAATGAATTTAATTATTATTATTATTATTATTATTATTATTATTGAATCAATATTTGACGTCTTTTTAAAATTCTAATATCATATAACTCATCTGTTGGTAAAATGTATACCCCACTAAATTTATAGTAAAATTGGGGTCTATAGGGTTTTTACCCATTTTTTTTCTATTTTATGCTCAGATTATTACTCCGCCTCATAGAAAACTCTTACGACTTGCATGTATATGCGAAAACACATACGAAACTGATCAGCGCCTTTGTTTTCGCTACACAGTACAATCTATCTACTTCTTAAATCCTAAATTTCAAGCTTGTCGATGCACAACCCGGTACGTGTCTGGGCCTGGTCGGAAATCACAATGTTGGAGTTGGATTCTCTCGAAGCGGCTCATAATATGCTAAGAGGTCTCAAACACTTGAAAGGGCGGAGGTAAGTCGTGGAAATGAGCGGGTTTTGGACCAAAGCTTTGCCACGACAGTGCGGGGCCACTATCATATAGGCAAAGAGGGCAGTGAAAACAGCGGAAGAAATTAGTTGTGATTTTACCAACCTGCTGTCCCCATGGGGCGGGAGTTTTAGCGGGGACCAGACGCCAAGGTCCCCGCTATTCCCCGGGCCTGGGACTAGGGCATAAGATTCAGCAAATATTCTTAGGACTGCCGGGGTAATCCACATACGGTGTAGGACTGAGAATACCATGACAAAATTGCGAGGATATACTTTTTGATGGCCATCGCCATGCAGGGGAACTGATGCGGTTTGACAAACGAAAACATTTCTTCAGTGAAATTTTCTTCATTCAAGAGCGGAGCAAAGAACGGAACTTTCATCTCAAATCTGTCCCTACATGGTATGATGAACAGGGCAAATAAAATGTGTAGGTCCTAAATGCCAAATGTCCATGCTATGTCGTAGTTGACCAAGCTGACAGTTCCTTTCTCTGTCTATGTGTGTGGAGAGCATAGATCAGTGTTTTTTTAATCTCTGTTGGAAATTTTAATATCTGTTGGAAATTAGTATCGGTACTTCGTTCCATTCAAGAAAGGGGCAGACATTTCCCTTTTTTCTACGGCCTTAGTGTATTATTGAAACAAGAATCTCTTTCTAGTTATTCTTGAGTTAATACCTTTATAGGCCTATACTTAAAACCAGTTTTGAAATGGACTATTCCGAAGTGGGTGTGCTCACTTCTGAGTTATTGCAAAAAAGTGTATTTATTGAATTTTGACGAATTTTAAAAGCTGATGTTTTGATATTATGTGGTCTCTGTAAAAATTAAAAGGTACTCATTTGTCTATACAGTGAGTTTTTGCTTTTCGAAATTTGGTTAAGAAGTACCTGAATCACCCTTGGACTACCAACTTCGAAATACGTCATAAGTCAGGAAGCAGTTCCATTAATTTAATAATGGCGTCCTTTCATGAAGCAGTTTCATTCATGGATTTATATTTAGTGATCATATTTCATGAGTTATTCATGCTGTATCCTAATAATCATTGTATTAGGATGAAACGTATTCTGTTATCAAAGCATTGCTACATAGAATATAGTGTCAAAGCAACTAGTTTTATTATTTTGGTTGACATTAAATCAATATGGGCTGGTCCATGTGAGACCGTTACAACATTGCCTTCAATCGAAACGGGGTGTAAAGAAAAGAATGAACATGATTCACTGCTTTCTGTTTCATAACTGTGTATAATAAATTTTACAAGGAAGGTCCAAATTGGTCATTTTGAAATTATAATGAACAAAATCTAGTACTTAGAATGTAGAAATTGAATGATTAATTGTTTTATTCACTTGACATACCTGTAAAACGTGTTATTCACTATAATAGACTAATCCAAACTTCCAGCACACTTACTACCAATTATCAATGAAGGGTTGTTCCATTTGTTGCACAGGGGTGTAAACAAATACTTCCGCATGCTTCCGTTGCTTTCTATTTTATAACTCATGTTCATTAATCTCCAATCACGAGAAAATGTCTTTTCAAAGACAATTTGTGAAAAAAATTTTGCATTTAGCATGTAGAACTATATGTAATTTAGTTTGTTTTCTTATTATACCTGTAAGTCAATAGAATGGGCAAATCCAATATTCCAAAAATAGATTGTCTTCCTAGCAATTTGGGTAAAATACATCACCAATTATGGTGTACTGGAAGGGTCAAAATGACCGAAGTGGTAAACCGAACTGACCATGCCCATTTCGAAATAGACATGCACCCGCAAATATAGGGGTGCACCCACATATTTAGAGGTTCACCCCTATTTTAAGATAGAGGTTAACCCCTAGAATGCCGGTACACCGTTATAGATTGTGATTTTGTCTGGTAGTCCGTTTGATTGTGACTGCTTGGTGCTTGAGTGTGACTCTTCCAGGTAGTCGTGTCTGTATTGTTGTACGTTGGTATAATAAATATATTATGTATGTATCATATTAAATACTATGTTATGTTCAGGTACATGCACTGTGTATGTGACATGTTATTTCACATATGTGGCGTTATGTTATGTTGCAAATATAGGTTACATATGTAATATTATGTTACATCTGTACGTTATGCCATTTTGACCCTTCCAGAACACCATAACTAAGATTTTGAGTGCGTCGTCTTAAATAGGGTAAAATACATCAATTAGTATGAGTCACTTCGTCCTAAGGTTAAGATTTCTGAATAAAAAAAGTTGAATTAAATAAATAATAATGAATAAATCATGAGTCGCCAAACGTTGACCGAAATATGCGGCATCGCCCATGGATCCGAAAATGGGGTCTTTTTAGCTATAATTAAATAAATATTACATCTTCATTGACCATAAGGTCGTAAGAAAAAGACGAGCTTCTTGACGCCTAAACACGTATATTGCGGGCATTTTGTTGTTGTAATTCAGAAATGGTGACCCAGTCCCGACATAACCATAGCTGTTGCGTTTGGTATCAAATCAAATTAATGCACAAGTGTGTATTATTGTACTCCATATAGCTACGTTCATACAGTTACATGTGAGTTACTAAATAAACAGACATGCACTGAACAAACAAAAAGCTCTTAACACTTTTTAACGGTTGCCTTACTCCGTGTTTGAGAAATGGTGTGACAGTTGATAGAGGCCAAATCCAAAATAACAAATCACGTCCAGTTTCGAATGATGTCTCTAAAGTCATTGATTGTTGAAAATGTTAGAACGCATGCAAATTAAAGTTGACCGCTATTAACCGCTGACCTACATGCGTCATGGTACTAATAGGGTTATATCTCGGCGCTGTAGCTTATGTCACTTTAATATGAATGCGTCGACGATGTCTCTGCTTTTTTTTATCCCAAGAGTTTATGGTTATTTTTATGACAACAATGAAACAACTCTACAGTCCGTGTTGCATGCGTTTCTGTCGTCCTGACGATTAACTTGCCCACTACTATTTATTGCGCTCAACCTGACATTAATGTGGAATTGGCACTGTACATTCAGAAACTTCATTTTCGATGTGCAGACTGGGCATTAAGATATTCACATAACCAACTCGTAAACTTATAATTCATATAGTTCAGTTTAGCCTTATTTCTGTGATGAGCATTTACGACAGATCAATTATCATTTTTTTGAATTATTAAGCAACAGTTATACATACAAAGAGTCAATACATGCTTCTATTGAACCAATCTGTGTCTATTCAATAAAATATAATTGTTAGATCCTTTGGAAGCAGTAAAAACATTCAAAGAGAGAAGGTGGGCCATATTGTACAATTTCGGGTAATGAACCTTCATCAGTGACCCTTTACAAAACTGGCAGCGAAAGCCAGACATTCATAATTGCTGCAATTTCTAGAATTTACACAAGTATAGTCTAAATCAAAGACTAATATTCCAAAAGAGGCCAAATATTCTAAATTCTGTTAAGATGGTGATTCTTAACATACAATATATTTGAAATACTCAAAATATTTTCACTGATCTCAAAGGATCAAAAGAAAAATATAATCTGCACTATGGATGATGTACGGGGAGACTTTTTAAGGCCGCCACACGGCACAACACCAGCTGCAGTAATAGCAAATAAAATATAATTGTTAGATCCTTTGGAAGCAGTAAAAACATTCAAAGAGAGAAGGTGGGCCATATTGTACAATTTCGGGTAATGAACCTTCATCAGTGACCCTTTACAAAACTGGCAGCGAAAGCCAGACATTCATAATTGCTGCAATTTCTAGAATTTACACAAGTATAGTCTAAATCAAAGACTAATATTCCAAAAGAGGCCAAATATTCTAAATTCTGTTAAGATGGTGATTCTTAACATACAATATATTGAAAACTTATTGAAAATGAAGGGTAAACCCACTGTCACAGAATAATACAATGTATAAAACACACACTTAAACTGCTGACAACGTTAACGCTCTCCCTTGTAGTCATTTTGATTGTGACTTTGTCTGGTAGTCCGTTTGATTGTGACTGCTTGGTGGCACTGTTGAGTGTGACTCTTCCAGGTAGTCGTGTCTGTATTGTTGTACGTTGGTATAAGAAATACATTATGTATGTATCATATTAAATGCTATGTTATGTTCAGTTACATGCACTGTGTTCTGTGACATGTTATTTCACATATGTGGCGTTATGTTATGTTGCATATATTATGTTACATATGTAATTTTATGTTACATCTGTAACGTTATGGTACATGCGTTATATAAGATGCATTATGTTACGTGTTTTGCTACAAACATAACGCTATGTTGCATAACGGGTGCTGATTCATTCATGTTGTTACATATGTTGCGTTTTGATACATTATGTTACATACATTACATAACTTATGTCACATACGTTACTTCCGTTTATAATGTATTCAATACTGAGATTTATCAAGATATCATAGATTTGACTATAACAACACTGTCTGTTTTGTGTGTATCTTTGATGAGCTACGCTATTTCAGAATGTATGAAAATTCTTAAGATGCAACGACACCACATATGTGAATGAGAGCATGAGAGAGTGCATATATATAAGTGAAACATGAATTGTTTTAATATTGAATTAATTGTTTACACCATTATGCCATAAATAGCTAGCTATGTTAATTTATTTGGGGGAGGGCTATCTAATGTTTATTTTTGCAAAATTATGTTTACTCCTAAAGATCTTACACACACAAATATGTTACATACATTGCGTTATGTTACATATTTTACACAATGTAACATATGATAAACTTTGTTACATGCTATGTTATATATGTTTTGTAATGTTGCATATGTTACATATGTTACGTTATATATGTTACGTATGTAACATACGTTACATACGTTCATATGTAACATATGTTGCATGATATTTACATTGATTAACTATGCGCAATGTCGAGAAAATATCATACGATTCGTCGACAACGATAAAAATAACTAGTATAGATAATGAAAATAAATTGTAAAAATCGTGAAGTCATTTCAAAATCAATGGAAACCTGATAATAAAGACGTCTTTTCTTCAAACACTTCAGAAAGTATGTTTACTCTTTAAATCTTACACGCACAAATATGTTACATACATTGCGTTATGTTACAACTTTTACAGTATATAACATATGATTAACTTTGTAACATGCTATGTTACATATGTTTTGTAATGTTGCATATATTACATATATTACGTTATATGTTACGTTTGTAATGTACGTTACATACGTACATATATATATATTACATATGTTGCATGGCGTGCATATTATGCTATGTAGTACAATGTTACATATGTTGTATTATGTCACATACGTTACATTATGTTTCATATGTTTTGTTATAAATGTTACATTGCTACAACATGTCGAGATTATGTCGAGAGTATATCGAGAAGCATGGCGGCTTCAAGTACAATCCACTTCTTCAAACGTAAATGCATGAAAAGGCATGTTTGATTAGCATTAACTAAAATGAAACAAGGCCGTATATAACATGTAGCACATGTTATAGTTTTTCTTGTTTCTTTTTCTTTCTTTCTTTCTTTCTTTCTTTCTTTTTTTTTTTTTTTTTTTTTTTTTTTTTTTTTTTTTTTGAGATTGAGATTGAGATACATTCAGCCGATAAAATTTATGTGTTTTTTGGTGGAAATGTGTGAACTGTTGGTCAACCTTAGATGCGTTATGACTAAAGTAATAAATAAGTAAATAAATAGCATTCCGTATTACCAACTGTTAAAATTGCACAAACAAGAGCCCTTGGAACATGTTGATATAAGGAACACATGCAAACTTGCCCTGCCTGACACACTCGTGCTCGCTAGTCCGTTGGCTTTTCAATGTACAATAGTCTTTTGACGTAAGTAGTATCATTTTTTGCTCTATTCTCCGACGTAAGGAGCATCATTTTCTATCCAAAAGTCTTATACGTGAGTTGTATCGAGGTAATTGACTCATATAGGTTAGTTAACACCATATTGTGAACAAACCAGCCTGACTTCATTATTGTTTTCTGCGTGTTTGTAACAAAGATTGTTTTTGGTCTATATTGAAACGTTAAAATGTCAATAGGTGACGAAAACTTGGAGAAATTAGCAAATGCAATAATTTTTCGTGACGATGGTGGAATTTTCCGCCGAGAAAACTATTGTTTCTGTGGCAAGGAGATGTTGTTTAGAATACTGTTGATGGCAAACATACAGAGGTATGTACACTTTATTTCTCTGCCAACTCTTGACCCAAACTCCCCCGCATAAATGCCTGTAAAATTAAAATAATCGTCAACTCAGCTGACTCCATCTTCCGCCACGCGCCGCGTCTAGTTGTATCAGTCTCCGACGTAAGGTAATTGATTGTATCACGGGTACAGAGGGTGTAGACCGGGCTATTCGAGTCTTTTGGAAAAAGCCCTTTAAACCGCGATTCCGCAAACTTTAGCTGGTGAGTAGGGCGCTAGCGAATACACAGCCAAACCTTATAGTAATACCTACCCGTATAAACTACGAGTAGCAGTATTCCAGCCACTAGACAAATCCTCGGATGTCGGGAAGACATCCTTACTTGTTCGTCTAAACAACTATTTAGACGTTTATAACTTGACGTTAAATCACATATTAAACGCATGAACACAATTTCCTGCGGCTCTTCCGCCTTTGTCCAAGCAAGAAAGTTTACGTCTCGTTCTATGCATGTCATCTATGCTAAATAATATGATGGCAGGGCTTATGACAGACTTTCATTAAAGAAAGATAATCTTATCTATTGAGGATAACAATATGATGACATAAAAATGCAACTATCTCGTGTTTACCTTTGTTGTAATAACGGTGTTGACTCTTACGTGTTTAAATGCAAGAAGTAGTGTTTTTCATTTGTAACGTCACGTAAATAAGACACATCGACTAAGCATGCTTCTTAGACGCCGACTGTCTAGTTGTACGAAAAGGACAGTTCCCTCTGTGGTGCAGTGGTTAAGTCACTCGCCTTGTAAACCAGGGGTCGTAGGTTCGATCCCGGACTTCTCCAAAAACAACAACAACAACAATTCAACCTCCTAACCGTTTGAGCCTTCGGAGCTAAACGTTTGTGTTTGTTTTTCTGTCTACATTCTGCGGTTTTGGATCGTATGACCTTTTCTAATGTTTTCCAACCGCTGATTTATTTTTATCATTATTTCCTTTTTCATTTGTCAATAAATGTCTTATAAACAAACCGAATAGAACCAGTCTGCGGCGCAGCTTGTTGTCTATAACCCGATACAGTTGCATACCTAATGCCGACAAGACGGAAATTCGATAGACATTCGCGTATTTTATGTTTACAAGTTAAAAAAAAAATATCTTGCCTCTTCTGGTTAACATATTTTAATGTTGAAGGCGTCATTTCAAAGTTTAGTAAATAAACCAATACGCAAGATAGTTTCGATCAATTCTATAAATGCGTTTTAAAGCTACATATTGGGACGACTGTACATGTAGTATGAGATTTACCTTGCTATTTTGAGGCAACATCATGGCCATCAATGGGAAACTGGATTTCCTAAAAATCCACAAAAATAACTTTTGTATATGAAAAAAGCAATGCCTTGCTTACCTGACTGCTGACATTAATTTGAACAACCGAGAGAGCTCATGAATTTTAACAAAATAATGACTAAATAGTAAATAGTAGCTGGTGAAAATAACATACTTAATTTGACGTCGAGCCATAGACAATGCTTTAATACGCACTAATGACCTATTATAAAACTGTAGCGTCAAACATAGTCAACTGCATATTGAACCTGCTTGTTTGGTTTAAACATTTTATACCCCTGGCATATACGAAATTTATAGGGGGTATTACTATATATAGTTTTTGTCTTTTCTGTAAAGATGTTTGTGTGTGAGTGTGTGTGTAAACCTTTTTTCTGTCAAAGATTTCTCTAGAACTGCTTGACATAGGATGATAAACTTTGGTGCAAACATTGGGTATACGAGTAGTAAGTTGTATTGTATAAGAAAGAATCAGTTATCTCTTGCTTATCAGTCCCTTTATTTGTCCATTATTCTGTCTCTCTGATTGAAATTTCTGTCACAGATTTCTCAGCTCCCATTAATGCCAGCTTCTTCAAATTTTGTATACATCTAGACAGTGTCCAAGTGTATTGCGTAAGAGAAAATCAGATAACCAGTATTTGTTATTGTGTAAGAAAGAATCAGCCATCTCTTGCTTATCAGTTCCTTTATTTGTCCATTTGTCTTTCTCTCTGATTGAAATTTCTGTCACAGATTTCTCAGCTCCTATTTACACTACTGTATTCATTTGCCATTAACAAGGCATCATTTTCCCATTAAAATGACATGAAAATATTTAAACCCATTAATTCTTGCCATTAATCCTTGTTGAAATATTTTTAATGGGATTTTGCTATACCATTAAAATAGCATTATATTCATGTACAGATGCCTTTAAACTAACAAACAAAAATGTTCCCGGCAATGTTGATACTTTCATGGCCATTAAAAGTCAGTTAATTCTTGTTAAGAATTGTTTTAATGGCACATTAAATGGGGTTACTTTAATGGTGAGTATATTTAAAGTAATGGGCAATGCCGTCCAAGTTGATGTTCAAATTTTCATGGCCATAAAATGCTAGTGTATTCCTTTAGGGAGTTGTTTTCATGGCAAATTAAAGGGGCTTAATCCAATGGAAAAAAAATTAACGACATTTAAAATAATGGCCAATTTTATGTTAAGACTTTCAGGGCCATAAAAAACTTGTTAATTCTTGTAGAAAGCTGTTTTCATGGCAAATTAAGGGGAATTAATTTAATGGTGTAAAATTTAATGACATATAAAATAACGGCCCATTTGATGTTCAAACTTTCATGGCCATAAAAAATTAGTTAACTCCCGTAGAAAGTTGTTTTCATGGCAAATTAAATGAAATTAATTTAATGGTAAAAATAATGATATTCAAAGTAATGACCACAAATTGGAAAACTATTTTAAAGTCCTTCAGTTAAACAGTGGAATTAACTCTGCTGTCATTAAAATAACAAACAAAACTAATCTAGCTCATGTTAAAACTATCATGGCTATTTAAAATCTGTTAAATCTAGAAAGGAATTCGTCACATAAAGGGGTTTTGTTCGAAGGTTATCATACTGTGTACATCCTCTTATCTCAATAACCGCACTTTACCCCCATTTTCCTATGTTTTTGGGGTAAAAAGGTACAAGTAGGCAAAGATCAGGAAAAGGCGCAATCAGAAAAAGACTCCCACTCCAAAAAACCGAGGTGGGAAAAGACCAAACTAACAACCAGGCACTTATACCATAAAACATTTCGTAAGCCGAATGAGCAGCTATTTTTCCAATAGGTGGCCACTCAGTTACCTTAACTTAACTAAAAATATGAAAACATACATAAGGCGCCAACAGCACAAAACTATTTTAAACACCAAGACATAAAACAAAAAGAACCACCACAGAAGTATCGACTTGGAACGATCAGTAACACAAAGTTACTGGCGGGTTTAAATCGATTTTAAATGGCCATAACATCACTCTTAGCTTCTGCAGTGGTTCATAACATTTAGTTAGTTCTTCGGTCCTCGTGGTGAATCTCTAACTAGTCAATGAATCATCATGAATCATAAAGTGCGGTGTCCACTTATGCTGTAATACCTGCTGTGATTATATACAGCTTATCAGTGTTGAGCTGCCTCTCCTGGTTAATTATGCAAGGAATGGTCGGATTTAGTGTAATCTGATACCTAGAATTCCAGGTATTTTACAGTACAAACCAAACCCAAAAATAATTTTTGTTCATTTTTCTTCAAAATACAATTTAAACAAAATAATTGAAATAATCATAAGAAGTTAAGCGACATTACATTTTCAATGGTCTAAATCCATTCTGTATTAAGGATTTTGTGTGGTCATTTGTACATGCTGATCAGAGCAGATGTTCCTTACCTGGAATTTCTTATCAGAGGCTGCTCAACTGACATTATCCCTGCTAATTGGTTTTACTGCCTTTTGCACCATGGGTGTCTAATGACCAAAGTGGATTTTTGGAGTTAAGAGAATGTACACACTATGTAGAACTCTTGCATTTTCGAGACGAGCTGTAATTTTTTGCGTGTAAGGTTAGTGTTTGGTGCAACCAGTCCTTGAGCTTGGAAGTTTAGTTTGGGTCCTTCACAATTTTAAGCAGGTGCTTAAATGTAATTGTTCAACTAAAGGTAATAAAATGATAGTAAAATAGCAAAATAAAATTTTAAAAAGTGTCCTAGATTTTGACCTTTAGCCCTACCCAGAGACATGGACCCTGCATGGAATGAACTACGTCAGCTTTTTTTGCCAAAAAATGTAAATTTCAGAATTAAATCTTTGTTAGTCTGATGAGCTCTGAAAGCTCCCCTATTTTCAGTACGGGGGCATATATACCAGTTTCATATGTATGTACCCACTCCCGGGATATGGACATAAAAATATGAATTCGGTATATTGCATATTTGAAAAATTGGCCTAAATTTTGACCTCCAGCCCATCTTCAGCATAGACGGAATAGAGCTGGCATATAGGAAACATATGGCCCAATTATCAATTATGATACTTTCTGATAAGTGGTTGTCAAGATATTGACAGTGAGAGAATAGCCTGTATACAATAAATTGTACATTTTAAAGGGTTGCCTACATGTTCCAGTCTAGTCCCATCCCCATGCACAGACCCTGGTATTCTCCTATCCCCAGGCACGGAGCTTGGTATCCGACCTTACTGAATGGAAATACAGTTAGGAGTAACATTCTGAAGTAGCCTATTCTAAGTAGACCGAGTTGACATGGACCTAATTGTTTTGACCAAAGTGTCTATAATCAACAATGTACTAAGAACTTACACATATTGCAGGTAACTGAAGCGGGAACTGAAGGGTATCGCATATCTCCCCGGGTTTACCCTTGTAATTTTAAGTAAAGTAGCTCTGCAATATCTGCTGGTGGCGGGACTACCTTGATAACATGCTTCTTATTTATATGTGATTCATATGCTACTATGTGGTGGCCCATAATTGGAAATAAGTTTATTCTATTCTATTCTATTTCTTTACACAAGTATGAATTTTCTCCCTTTCTGATGCAATTTCAAAATGCTGGCGGTCAGTTTCAAAAAGATGAAAATAGATCAGAGAACTTTGGTTATGCTCTTTGAAATGGAACATTCAAGACTTTATTTGTGGTTGATATGATCATAAAAGACTTCAGGTATTGTTTTATTGTGGTTCACTCATCTATATTTGTAAAACTTTGAAATGTCAACAAAGCTTTTGAAAAGTACTGGCTTTTTAGAAAACCAAATTTTCAGACTTTGTGAAATTTATTATTAATTTAGCTGATTTGTGTCTTTGCCACTCAATGATGCTACTGAAGAAGTGTGTTTATTATAAATAGGTATGTAAGGTAGATAATTAAATAGACCAGTAAGCTGGTTCGTTGGTTGGTTGCTTGGTTGTAGTCAAGTCCAAATTGTCCCTAGTGGTCTGTCGGCGTGGTGTCTCTCTGTATTATTTTCTCTCTGAGTATAACTTCACACATGTTATACTTGAGGTGGTGCGCTTGTGTTCTGAATTTGATATAGCTGTAAGTCCAATTATCCAGTCACTGACAGTCCAAGATGATCTTGTAAACCTGTTAAACGTAGTGGTTATGATGCCTGATTTTGAACTTGGTGATCAGGTAAATTCGCTCTCACTCAGTTCGTGCTCACTCAGTTCGTGAGATATGACAGCTGATTTGGAACCCGGCTATCCCAAAGGAGGTGGTGGTTGTTACTCTCAGATACTTTCTCTTTATATCAGTGTTGGGGGTCAAAATTTACATCAGCATGACATGTAGAACATGTATACCCCTATTAGGCTGAAACCCCACTTTTGTATGAAAAATTTGGGTTTACAGGGGTATACCTATTCTTCTTAATTTTGCTGTTAAACAAAAATTGTGGGTACTTGTTAGAACCACCTCAGTATGTACCCACAATCTATGTTTTGAGCAAAATAGGAAAATTTCAAATTTTTTTCACTAGGAAATTTTCATTTTTTTACAGCTGTAAAAAACATTTGAAATTGCAGCGGCGTGTTTTCGTAATGTTGAAATTTATTGATGTTTGTGTATGATTTAAAATTACTTATTTGGTCAGGGAGCGACCATTTGATTGGTGGGGGGGGTATCCAAGATATTCAGGACTGGGAAAATTCTATTGTACACTTCGCATTATATGCAATAAAAAAGACATATATATATATTTTGGTATGCTAAAAATCGATCCCAGAAAGGGTGTGTAGTCTGTCAGCCCCGTTATTTTGGGGGTACAGAGTAGATGCTGGACATAGCATATAAACAAACAAAATCTCGGAGTACCCCACTGGGCAAAATTCCTTATATTTATGGGGTAGTGCGTCATACCTGATATATTTGGGTACAGATTAGGGGGTTGAGCTTATGTACATGTATAGGCAAAATCTCCAGGCACCCCCTAGGACCCCTGGACTGGTGATCAGGTTTCGCATACAGCTCTGGGCATTTGATTGGAAGTTTTAATATACTGCCCTTTATTTCTCTTCCTTAGTAACAGAAACCCAGAATGCATGTTCTGTGGAGAAATAACTGAATTAAGACAAAAATAGTACATGTATTGTCATCTACTTTATTATCAAACACAGTGCATAAGAAATGTTGCCCCAATGCTTTTTGCGTAATGGCAATATATCACTGTTTGGCTATTATAGCTTGGATGTGCATCAAGATAAAATGTAGTTACTTATTTTGCTCTGTTTGCAGTCATTTTAATGGCATATCACAATTAACATAAGGGTGCCATTAACTTATTAATGGTATTGCTAATCATTAAGTTAATGGGCTCGATTTACTGTTAAATTAATGACATACAAAAGTAAATCTTGACCATTAAATTATTAATGGTAATTACTCTTGGGTGATTAATGGGGTTTGTTTGTGGTCAAATTAATGGCATACAAAAAAGATTCTACCATCAATTTAAGGTGGCCATTAAATTCATTGCCATTAAAAATCATTAAAAAGGCTCTTAATGTATAGCATTTTCATGGGGCCATTAAAAATATTAATGGAAATTAAATGGGAAATTAATGGTCCTTAAAACTACATTAAATTAAAAATTCAATGCATTTTAAGGCTTATGAAAATACCTTGAAAATGTGGCTCTAGAAAAGTAACTGTCCCATTAAATTGACATTAATTGTAATGGCTGATATTTCATGGATATTTCAGACTCATTAATTTGCTTTTAAAATGTGAATTTAAGTGGCTTTAATTTGCTTTTAAAATGACAGTATAAAAATTAATGGTCCCATTAAAATGCTATACATTAAGAGCTTTTTAAGAAGTTTTTAATGCTGATGGATACCATTAAATATTTTAATGGTACCTTTACTTTAAGTGGGGGGACATATTTTAGGGCCTGAATTTAACAGATTTTAATTGTCATAAAATTAATGGAAATTTAACAATGCCTTTAACCTAATGACATTTTCATGCTGTTTTTATGACTCTTAATGTATAGCATTTTAATGAGATATTTTAATCCTCTTTTAACAAGCTTTTCATGGGGGGAATCTTTGAAAATGCTCTTAAATTTAATTGATTATTTTCATGCCTTTTTAATTGATATTTAATGGGGATGTGTGCAGTAGTGTTATACCAGCTTCTTCAAATTTTGCATACATCTAGACAGTTTCAGTGTATTGTGTAACAGAAAATCAGATGGCCAGTATCTGTTCTTCTTTTCTTTTTCCACTTTGTAGTGTTTCCATCTGTCACTCCTGTATAATGAATATGGAAGTTTCTGTCAAAACATCAAAGGAACTGTTCGACGTAGGAAGGTGAAATTTAGTACAAACATTGGGAATGATAAGTTGTATTGTTTAAGATATAATCACCCATCTCCTGTATATCAGTTCCTTTATTTGTTCATTTGTCTTTCTCTCTCATTGATTTCTATGAAACTGATTGACATATGATGATAAAATTTGGTACAAACGTTGGGTATGGTAAGTTCATTGTGTAAGAAATCCTGCTAATCAGTCCCTTTATTTGTTCATTTTTCTTTCTCTCTGATTGAAATTTCTGTCACAGATTTCTCAGCTCCCATTTAGCCAGCTTCTTCAAATTTTGTATACATCTAGACAGTGTCCAAATGTATTGTGTACGAGAATAAGATGACAGTATTAGGTATTGTGTAAGAAAAAACAGCCATCTCCTGCTTATCAGTCACTTTATTTGATCATTTTTCTCTCTCTGATTGAAATTTCTGTCACAGATTTCTCAGCTCCCATTTATGCCAGCTTCTTCAAATTTTGTATACATCTCGACAGTGTCCAACTGTGGTATGTAAGAGAAAATCAGACGGCCAGTATTTGTTTTTCCATTCTTTTTACCCTTTGCAGTTTTCTGGAGGGAAGCCATTTACCGTAGTATTGACCTCTCCATATGTTTTCTGTATTCTGTCAATCATTCGACGAAATAAGGCTCCTTATACCCCCATTCCACTGGACGGCGTTTCCACTACGTTCATGGCGTTCTTCGAAAACTTGTGAAACGCCGTGGAAGCGCCGTCATGTGAAAAAAATAGGATTCCAAAGCTTTTAGTACGCTTCTAGTACGCTTTGACTACGTTCTCGCTACGCTAGCGACGTTCTTGTCGCGCTACTACAGCGCTTCTACGGCGCTTTAGGAATCCCCAAGCCGCATTAGCTACGCTTCCACGACGTCAAGGGATTTCTGTCTACGCTTTGACTACGCTATACCTACGCTTACTACGTTCCTGCTGCGTCCTTTCTACGTTTGGAGCTCAGGAACCGCGTTTCTGTTGCGTTTTGTCCATGAAAACACAACAAGTTAAGATCTTTTTCAGCATTTTGCCAACTAGTCTTCAAACAAGATGAACCGTAGGGTGCCAGTATGGTTCAATTGTCGGAGGCTTGGTGGCAGTACTAGTAGCGTTTGCTTTTCTTCCCTTTCGAGGTGGCATTTTTTATGTGGATTGCTTAAATTAACATTTAACAATGAAGACAATGCTAAAACAGATGACGTATTTGCTGTAAATCGCCATGAACGTAGCTCAAACGCCAAGAGTGCAGTAGAAGCGTAGTGGTAACGCAGTCAAGACGCCAAGAGCGTATAGAAAGCGTAGTGGTAACGTAGTCAAAACGCAAAGAACGTACTGGAAGCGTAGAAGAAGCGCGTTGGTTGATATTGGTAATTTGGTGGAATCGTAGTGAAAGCGTGAGTAGCGTGGCAAGGACGTACATAGCGTAGGAGAAGCGTACTGGGATCGCGGACAAATATCGCTACGCTTTTACTGCGATGCTGCTACGTTTCTTCTACGTTATGCACGCTACGGCTACGATACTGCTACGCTAATGCCGTTCTTACTAGGCTTTTACGACGCTTCCACTGCGTTTCGCGTCCATGGCGTTTTCTCTACGTTAAAGTTTTAAATCTTTGAGCAGGGTCAAAACTTTCAAATTTGGGTGGCGTTCAAGGCGCTACCAGTACGTTTCTACTACGATCAAGGCGTTTCGACTACGCTTCTGGCGCTCTCTCTACGTTTCACGGTATTTTATGCCCATATTTGGAAACGTAGTGGAAACGCCGCTCAGTGGAATGGGGGTATTAGGTGTTATGAAGTTGCATTTTTTCAATACTGTTTCAATACACGATATTGAATTCCCTTTCTTGGGCCCCATGCACTTCGAGGCTAGACTATGCTAGTGTTTGTTTTGTCGGCCATTTTTTCACTTTTACTTCGATAAATAAATCTATTTTGTTCACGCTAAAGAGATCAGTACATACGATGCTTATGATAAAATTAAACTGGAGATGTATTGTTTAATTATTTATAGTGTTGCTTAGTTTCAAATGTTTTTAAATTATAAGAGTTGGACGAACTCTCTCGTTGACCTATTTATCGGAAAACGATCCATATGCAATTATGTTGTTTCCGATGCAGTGTTCTTTTTTACGTCCGCTGTACATAGATGATTGACATGCGGTATAACGATTCACCGAACTGGACAGAATCTGTCTGAAACCACCCAAAACTGTCCGCAACGGACTTAGATAATATCAAATATGGATTACCATAAAGCAGCATGTGAAGAAGTTTATATGCACAACAATATTGTGATTTACTTAGAATGCAGGAGTGTCCGAAGTGTGATTGACCCCTGCATACATGTATCCTTCAAGTAACCAGATTTGTTACAGTACGGATTTATGCTACATCGCACGACGCCACACAAAATGTATTGACCTATCGAATTCCTAAATTGTCATTTCAAGTGGTGATAAAATAGCTAAATTGCTGTAGTGCAAAAGTTCACAATAGATATATCAGATTCTATGAAACTTGTCGGGGAATACGAAAATCTTTGATTAATTTCTTTTCTGTTTCAACTAAGTGACTTTTTAAGTTTTGAAAGTATGTTCACGGAAAACGTCAACTTGAAATGTAACATGTCTACAGGACAGACATGCATTATTTCACAGTTTGTGTCACGGAATGTAAATATCTAGGTAAATATCCGAGATATGTTGCCAGTGTTACTTACACATTATAACAAATTTCCGCTTATATCGACAACATTACCATAATTTCGATGAAAAATACGATTACTGACAAAAATGAATATGTCAGTTTTCTTATACGCTAACCCTTGTCCTGCTGTTGTTATTGCTGTGTAGTCAAATGAAGTAAGGACATCTATGCCTTAGATTGGGATAGTCCCTAAATGACAAATATGTCTCTTTCAAGGACGAAAATGCCTCGTTTGATATAATTATTGTGTTCTTGCATATTTTAATTGTCAATGACATAATTTATGTCAATTTTAACATAAAATTGGGAATCACATTTCTAAGCATTAATGCAATACGCATAGATTGAAAGCAAATTTACTTTTGAACCCGTACTGTATCTCTATAAATACATCTACATGACCTACATATGCTCACCCTGTCACCGGTTTGACAAGAAATACGACCATGAATGTTTACAATTCTACAGTTGATGTCTTTAAAATTGTCCATAACAACTGTGCTTATTTTAGTTAAGGGAAAATTTCAGGAAATTGTACATTTTCGCCTCGCTGACCCTGTTCCCCCCCTAGACCCAGGATGCCACTTTGATATGTTGTGTGAATGTGAAAAACACATAAACTGACGAAAGGGCATGCTGGGTCCCGGGGGGGAACACACCTAGAATTAAACTATAAGATTGTAAATTAAAGATCTTATGCACCATGGTAACATTTCTTTCAAAATAAACTTAAAATTACAAAACAATAAACAATCAATGTTAGGATATTGTTCAGAATTCATATGACAAACGAGCCCATATTTATTTAATTAAAAAGAGCTGTTGACAAACAAATGCAAATCAGTTCAAAGTCGAATGGTTCATTTGTCCCAAAGATGGGGTGGGTTGTGAAAATATTTAGTTGCATTGTCTGGATTCTGTTAAATCAGCCAAACTGTTTTGTAAACGAAAGTATATATATTTCTTCGTCTATAAATGTTAAATTCAGCCCAATAGTCATAACATGAAAATTTCGTCCTCCCGAATCTGACATTTAGGGACTTCTTACATCTAAGCCATAGATCTTCTTCGGGTACGTGCAAAATCCCGAAATACACTGTAATGATTTTTCATGTCACGGCTATGAATATCTACATACAACAGAAAGTTAACATGTACTGAGATCATCCAGAATCACGAATAACAGTTTTAATTTGTTTTTGTGGGGGTCGCAGTTGAAACAGTAGCGATCAGTAGCTGTTGCGGTAAAAAGAAAAGATACGCCCACAACACATTGTAATTATACTTTTCTATGGGCTGACGTTTCTCCGTAACGATTGCAAACTTGCACGATTGAATATCAACCTACATTGAGGCGATGATTTTTTCGCTGAATGTTGCCGAATCTACAATGCCTAACTGTACATTGATGCCTAGTTGATCTGGCCTCCAATCAAGACAACCCTTTTCATCACGTGCCAAGTAATGATGGATCAATCTGCGCTGAAAGAAATTTGATTGCAGACTGCAGGAAGATCATACTCGCGTTTTTGGCCGTATTTTGAAGACAACTAAATAATGATAATATTAATAATAATAAAATATTTTGGATCCGAGAATGGACTGAAAATTGAAGATTCTGAAAAGAATGGAACCCAGGGGTTGGTCGGCAATGTGCATTTATATAATATTGAAATATCGTTTTTTCTTCGCTTGACCAATCGAAGTCAAATCGAAGTCAAATTGTATAGGAAACATCTGTATGAAGGGGGTACCAACGTGTTTATAAATAATCAAGATCACATTACCAAGGTGGCCGCTGTGCCCAAATATGAAGAAAAAAAAAACTTTAAAAATCTTCTTCTCCGGAAATGTTCAACATATTGCCACAAAACTTAACATGCAGCAGTTGAGACTAGAGAAATACAATGTGTTTATAAATCATGACCATGTGATGACCTTGCTATATTTTACAGCAAGGTAAACTTATCTCACATATGCAGAAGCTGTTGTCATTGAAGGAAAACCCAAATTCAAGAAATGGACAATTGACACTATATTTATAATTTTGAAAAAAAAAAAAAAAAAAAATGACACCAGGGGTTATTCTGACCTTGCCCTGGGGCATTAACGTTTTCAAACAAGTTTATTGGTGACTGTATCTCAGATCTTCGGTGAGCAAAATTTGTACAGGACCATTTGGTCCTCTGGTTTATTACATGAATTGTTTGAGGAATATGAGAAGGTACAAGTAGGCAACGATCAGGAAAAGGTGCAATCAGAAAAAGATTCCCACTCCAAAAGCCGAGGCGGGAAAAAACCTGAATACATTTAGTAAGCCGAATGAGCAGCTATTTCCCAATAGGTGGCCACTCAGTTACCTAAACTTAGCTAAAATATGATAACATACATAAGGCGCCAACAGCACAAAAAATTAAGCACCAAGACATAAAACAATAATCACCACAACAGAAGTATCGCCTTGGAACGATCAGTAATATAAAATTACTGGCGGGCTTAAACCGGTTTTACAGGATCCTAACCTCACCCTCAGCTTCTGCAGTGGTTCATAACATTTAGTTAGTTGTTCGGTCCTCGTAGTGAATCTCTAACTAGTAAATGAATCATCATGGACAAATAAATACATCATGATAAATTCCATGATGAATCAAAAACGAGGACTCACAGAATGAGTAAGCTGCCCGACGATAGCGATCCCGGGGCGCCCAATAACTTACTAACTCCGGAGCAAAAGAAAACCACCAGTTGAACCACCAAGCAACAGACAAGAAGCTCCGACCCCAACCAAGTAAAATGAATAGCCTTATGTCGGGGCCATCATAGTCTGACGCCCAACCCACCGGCGTGCAATTAAAGAAGGCAACACAGTTATCAATCGTGATTGGGTAAAAAACTAAGCATGCAGACTGTCGCATAACATTTAAGTCATATCCTACACGTCTGTAACGCGTAATGATTTTTCTGAATTGAATAGAAAAAATCATTCCTTACAATAAGTTTCTTAAATTTGTAAACCAGGTCACCATAAAATTCTGGTTCCGAAAGGTCCTCACGTAAAAAGGGTCTTTAGCCCAACATTAAATTTGGAAATCAGTTCATAGTGTCTGCGATAAAATTTAGAAAAGGTTTTTCGAAGTTTATGATACATATAGCCTTGCTGAAGAAGATTGACTGTTAAACATTTATTTCGCGCATTGAAGTCCGCAACATGATTGCAGACTCTAGCAAACCTAATATGTTGTGAAATATATACGCCATAAGAAGCACGGCGAGGAGCGTCACCATCCAAAAACGGAAAGTTTACAATATCAAAATCAAAGTCGTCACGTTTATCATAAATTTTAGAACAAACGAATCCATTTGCAATAGAAAGGTGTAAGTCTAAAAATGGGGCTTCGGTATCTGTGTTGTTTGCTGTATTCAACTGTAGTTCAGGGGGATAAATTTGCAATAAAATTAAGAAAATCTATGGATAGGTATTTTTGTGGTCCTTTAGCATAAGTCATTGCTGTATTGTTTTGTTGGTTTTCGGTCACACTCAACCACTTTGGTCATCTTATTCGAAAGACTGGAGAGGCCTGGCATCAAACATATGCTCCCTGGTTTACAACGTGAGTGGTTTAACCGCTATGCCAAAGCAGGCTATTCATTCTTTTTTCATTACTTAGCCATTTAAAACATGCTCAGCAGAGATAGGCATGAGAAAATAGTTTCATATTTTGGAGCGCACATAGACTATTAATCTAAAAACTTGAATTTGTATGGAAAAAAAGTGCGGGCTGTCATATGATCTTTGATGTGAGAAACGGAAAGAATTGATAAAATAATGACATGGAACTGGAAATATCATTTGGCTATGGTTCAGTTGATGCCTCATGTTCACAACAAACAGCTAAGGCTAAGTGTCCTTACCTTTAAGATTAAACCATTTGAGTCACGTGCTAGCAGATTTTGGCTTATGCCCCATAACCTTAGACTTAAATTATATTTATAAAGCACAGCTTTGAAAAATTCGAACCATTCTGGATTCACACTGTTCTTCCATTATTGCTTGATTCTGTGGTAGTATCATTCTGATTGGCTCTAGCAAAATCAAACTTTCATCATGTATTTGAAATCTTTGTTTGCAGACTCAGAGAATCTAATCAGGTTAGGCACACGCACGCTATACAACTTTTGGTTACTCAGATAGCAAGAATATATGTAAGGAATTTTGAATAAAGCTTCCTTTGCTGGTGATATGTGGTGATGAAACCATTCACGGTTTAACAAAGTATCTGTCATATTTAGTTCAAAATGCACTATACGTTACTAAAGGAATCATTTTCTTGTCGGTGTAGACTTCTATCACAATCTAATATTATTTTAAACTTCCAAATTTCTATGAACCCCTCTGTATAGCATGTTACTAAGAACATGCTATAATTTTCTTGTTCCATCTGTCACTCCTGCATAATGAATATGGAAATTTCTGTCAAAATCTCAGAAGCTGCTCAACGTTAGAAGATGGAATTTAGTTCAAACAATGGGAATGGTAAGTTGTATTTTGTAAGAAATAATCAGCCATCTCCTGCTTATCAATCCCTTTATTTGTCCATTTTTCTTTCTCTCTGATTGACAATTCTGTCACAGATTTCTCAGCTCCTATTCGAGCCACCTTCTTCACATTTTGTATACACTTACCCTGTGTCTAAGTTTATCATGTATAAGAGAAAATCAAATGAGTATTGATTTGTTCCATTCTTTTTTTTAATTTGTATTTTTTCCATTTGTCACTCCCGTATAATGATAGGAAGGTGAAATTTAGCATAAACATTGGGAATAAGTTTTATTGTGTTACAAAGAATCAGCCATTTCCTGCTTATCAGTCTCCTTATTTGACATCTTTTCATTCTATCTGATTGAAATTTCTGTCACAGATTTTTCAGCCCCTATTTTAGCTTCTTCTAATTTGGTTTACACCTTGATGGTGTCCATGCGTTTTGTTTAAGAGAAAATCAAATGGCCAGTATTTGTCTTTCCATTCTTTTTCCACTTTGAAGTATTTTCTTTCTGTCACTCCTGTATAAAATGAGCTCTGCATCTTGTAGACATTCACGAAATCACTTGTTGAATGGATCAAGGTGGCAAGAGTCCATTCCTGTTGATAGAATATTAAATGTCTTGTCTGAGCTGTAAGTTCTGAATCTACATGTAAATCCTCAATTTCATGTGATTTTAGTCTGGGGACAGAGATGACCATGTGGATATGTTGATGTCATCTAAAGTGTGGAATCGTTGTAAATCTCATGGAGCATGTCTGGGATTCTATGAAGTAGAACTCTTGAAAATGCAACTGATGGCGACACACCCTTTTTTATATGTGTGTACTTTGTTTCTTTTCCCATCTGTCACTCTTATACGTAAAATTTTCTGTGAATAAATTCTCAGCAATGAGGTGACTAGATGTTTACTGTTTTCTGCAATCTGTTTTTTTTCTCTCAAAATTGTATGACCTTTGGTGCCTACCATACGAGTATACGAGCTTTGCTCGCTTTTTGCTATATTTAAACTGGAATATCAACATATGAACATACAGTACATTACAATAAATACATGTAAGAAGGGATTCAGAAAAAAAAACCGCCTAGTGGTTTATACTAATATGCCTGCTTGCTTGAAATATTATCAGCCGAGAGCAATTATTTGTACCACAACTTCATTCAGATCATCATCAATTTGAAAGGGGAAAAACGTATTTTGCTATTATTATATTTTCACTGTTCTGTCTATGATATAATGCTCAACTTGTACTGTTGTCTTTAAAGCCAGATGTACGTAATTGAAGGCACTCAAAAGAAAGTGTGTATCTAAGCGTCGAAACGTCGTTTTACACCGCATTTGTAGCGTCAGTTTTTGCACGAAAGGTCCTTTTCTAGCGTCAGTTTACGTTCGGAATACGAAACTGTGCCCATGCAATTATGCAGAGAACTTCTCAGAAATGTAAAAAAAATGATATAATTTTAGTTTTTGCACAAAATATGAATTGTGAAAATGTTATCCTGAGGAAAACATCATTTGCGTGACAGTTAGCAATACTGACAATACTAAACGACGGCGCGCGAAAAACGTACTGAATTCGGCAACGACTACCTCTCTTCGCACGCTTCCGGTAACTAACGACTTTCTCGGTATCTACCTGTAGTTCAGGAATTCCAATAATACATATTTTGATAAATCCTACCGTGGATGTTTTTAAATATATCAAAAAAAATTACAAAAATGGGGTCCAAAAATGCATTTTACATTGACGTCAATGTATTTTTGCTCTCAGAATTAGACGATTTTATAGGCCGATATCTAAAAAACAAACAAGCTCGGAACGGTATCGATTTCTTTTCATGTTCGTATGTAGGACATCAAAATACACTTACGTGCAAAAACTAAAAAAATCTACCTTGAGGTCAGTTACGTACATCTGGCTTCAAGACAACAGTAAAAGTTGAGCTTAAAATTATAGAAAGAACAGTGAAGACAACAGTAAAAGTTGAGCAGCAATTTATAGACAGAGCTGTAAAAACATAACAATAGCAACATCGCTTTTAGGTATTTTTTGCTCCCTGTACTGTTTTTAAACAAACACGAGATAGCATAACTGTATGTTTTGTCACTAACAACATGCACACAACACTCAGTCTCCGAATTCTGTATATAATTCCATCTTCACAATACCTTACAGCATCTATGTATGCCTCTCTGATAGCTTCAGTCTAAATAAGAGAAAAATATTAAAATTAGCAAAATAATAGTAGATGCTAAGATATTAACAAAATGTAAACTAAGTAGGCTAACACAACGCTGAAGATAAAGCTTGTTCCGAATTTACTCTATCGTGATCTTGCAGCATTTGTAGTCGTACTGTATTTCATTTTTGGCTGGTCTTATAAGATGAATGAACCCCAGGAAGTCGGGGCCACAATCTATAGCATGCCGATCAAGGTGCGTCGTACTTCCTCCTCCATCAGCATTTCTTGCAGTACTTTTCTTGTTGCAGGTGAATAATAATGTTGGTCGAAGTCTCTCTGAAATGAGCCACATACAGGTTATTTATTGCAAATAATACATGCTTTCGAAATTACATGTCCATCCACTATGATCCAGGTACATTTACATGAATGTGTCCTGAGCTCAGTTGGTGACATGTAATCCAATTCATAAAATCTTTATTATTATACTAGAATTGTGGATGAATATTCCAAAGGGAATTAACTATAAACAACATCATGCATAATAACGTTGTGCATAATAACTTTCCAAGATGGTGAATACCCTTATTTCATGATGTAATTAGTTGCAAGAAGAGAGTATCGTTTCTTGATAAAGGCGAAGAGGCCGAAAAGTTGAACAAAGTGCCATTTTAGAAATAAATGTATTATTTTAGTCAACTTCAATCACTAATAAGCAACCACAACAACAAAACAATGACTGTCTATAAACTACAGATGTAATGCATCGGAACGACCAGTCATAAATATCAGAAAGCGCACATTCGCGCCAGGTGAAAAAAGATCCTCCTCCGTGGTGCAGTGGATAAGTCACTCGCCTTGTGAACCAGGGGTCGCAGGTTCGATCCCGGACTTCTCCTAAAAACAACTACAACAACCAATCTCCCTGTTGAGCCTTCGGGTGCTCCCGAGACAACAAAAAACCCACTAAAAACAACCTCCTATAGTACTGGTCTCGCCCAGGAAAAAAATGAAAAAAGAAGAAAGGATAAAAAGGCGGATAATTGTCACTCTTTACCTTTACAAATTTATAATTGTTTGAACATTATAAATCATACCGGAGAGATGCTCAAAAGAACTCCGAAAACTGCTCAATTCTTTCTGGATAGTGCTGTTCATTCTGGACTCCTGTTCCTTCATGCCATGTTTCATCAGCGCAAAGTCTGTCTTTATTGTGTTCCACTCTATGCTTATATTGTATGTCAGCTCTGTCAACCTTTGGTCTACCTTTTCTGACAACTTTTTGAAAGAGTTCGTCTGTTCTGACCCCCTCGTCTCTAATTCTGTCTTCATACTCGCTATGTCATCTTTAACCTTTCCAGAAATGTCATTCACAGTCTCTGTTATGATCTCCATCTTGTGTTCGAATCGTATCACTTTTTCTAAGACCTTTTCCTCAAAATGATATTTAGAACATGTGGGCTGCTCAAGACAAAAGCAGTTTTGAGGAATAAGAAGATACAAATACAAAACAACAAAATGTTTTTCCATTATCTTTGTTTAAGTAATGAAGCGAGTTGATTTTGAAGTGCGGCAGTGTAGAACATTGCAAAGCTTTATGTATTAGTCCACTCGTGATACAATCAGATAGCATTTGAAATCTATGAGCAAAATTTATTCACGTGCAGTTCGCATTTGTTAATATGCATCAAATTTGCATCACAATAGTTGTCTGACCATACATACATGTATTCTAAAACTTTGCAAATTTCTCTTTCTTAGCTGACTGATTCTATTTGGTCTGGTGTAAGCTCTTGCAGCTAGAGTTGTTTGTGACTCAGATCATGTACCTGCATCAGGATAACATTTCCGTGTAATATATAACCACTTAAACCCCACTTTTTATAGCAAAACTGATGTATGCAGGGGTATAACTATTTTTCTTATTTTTGCTCCAAAACATAGATTGTGGGTACTCGTTAAACCGCCTCGCCGTACCGACAATCTATGTATTGAGCCAAGATAAGAAAAATTTCAAAATGGTTCTACTGAAAAGTTTGAATTTTTACAATTGAGGAAAAATCAATATATGACATGGACGCGTTTACGTAATGTGCATGCCAGACTTTTGATATGGCTGTCGCCATCCTACCTAGTACTGGTATTTATAAACAAACCTCAAAGGCGTCATTCATTTTTCGTGCATTGCTGAGGATTTTGGTTATTTCTATATCAATTATGAAAGTCGGCACATTATTTTCTTCGAATCATTTGTTTCGTAAGTGATTAAAAACGGAATGTCAGCTTTTGTAAGAAAACCATGCTTAATTTTTTTGCAGCATATTGAGCCCATACATTCGTTTGTACAAACAGACAATATGCGTAACAATGCAAAATATTTGGTGCCTGAATATAATGTGTAATGAAATTACCGCATGATCGCAGGTGTCCTGTTTTTCTGCCATATGATATTGCGACGAATCTGAAAGCTTACATATTAACTAAACTTATAATGGAAAAAAGAAGTACTGTATTAGTCTTTTTCATTACATATACACGTACATGTACCTACAGTTAATTCATGCATAATCGTCAGCCATCTTTTTTTAGGAAAATCCATAAAAGCCTTTAATCGGGGGGGGGGGGGGGGGCATTTTAAAACTTAAAACATATAATTTAAGCAAAATATCAAACTGTATTATTGGGTGTATATGTAAATTGTGTGACAAAGGATTTTGCAGCGTTCCCAAATGCCAACAGGAGAAGATAACTCTTGTTTTTGTACCTACTCAAATATTCACAAGTTCTTACACTGCTAATGTTCATGGAGCAAAAATATAGTTTTCTATGTATTTGACTGCAATTTCTTTGCAATAAACTAAAGCAAAATTGACGTTGTCAATATTAACCGGTTTCGGTTTTGCTGTTATTGCCCATCGCAACATTGAGACACGTTTTAAGGCCCTTCTATTTCCGATCAAAAAATAAGAAATGGGGACCATTACTATTTTTAGCTTAAAAGTATACTCCCCACCCTTTTTACTGGAGACACCGTATATATATTTACACAGTATATGTTAGTGAGAAGCTGGGTCTAAATTCCATAGTTTCAGATGTGACGCCGCAGACTGACAGTGTTTGTTTTATAAAAACAAAAATGAATTTATCGAAAAAAGAAAAAAAAATCATCTAAAACAACTCCTGACAGTATTTTTATTCTAGTCAGGGTTTGAAAACATTTGACAATTAAAAGATAAAAATAGAAAAACAAATAATTTTATGAAAATACAACAAAAAAGGTACACGTAGGCAGCGATCAGGAAAAGGCGCAATCAGAAAAAGATTCCCACCCCAAAACCCGAGATGGGAAAAAACTAAATTAACAAGCAGGTACTTATAACATGATAACATATCGTAAGCCGAATGAGCAGCTATTTTCCCAATAGGTGGCCAATCAGTTACCTAAACTTAAAAAATATGATTACATACATAAGGCGCCAACAGCACAAAATAATTTTAAACACCAAGACATAAAACAATAAGAACCACCACAGTAGTATCGCTTTGGAACGATCAGTAATATAAAATTACTGGCGGGCTTAAAGCGATTTTACAGGTACCTAACCTCACCCTCAGCTCCTGCAGTGGTTCACAACATTTAGTTAGTTGTTCGGTCCTCGTGGTGAATCTCTAACTAGACAATGAATCATCATGGACAAACAAATAAATCATGATAAACTCCATGATGAATCAAAAACGAGTAATCACAGATTGAGTAAGCTGCCCGACGATGGGGATCCCTGGGCGCCCAATAACTTAGTAACTCCGGAGCAAAAGAAAAACATCAGTTGAACCCCGGTGGGCCAAGCAACAGATAAGGAGCTCCGGTCCCAACCAACTAAAATGAATAGCTTTATGTCGGGGCCATCATAGAGCCGAACCACCGGCGTGCAATTAAATAAGGCAGCATAGTTATCAAACCCTACATTTTGCAAAAGATCACAAGCTCCAAATAATACAGAATGCAGATAGAAAGAGCGTTTAGCTTCATTATGTCTTTATGGATTGAAACCCCTGGCGACGCAAGTAAACAAATTCGATTATAAACCAAGCTTCAGGCGCCTTGGATTTCCAACCACTAGACAGTCGTGTCCAAGAAGCAGACATGCTTAGTACAAGTCTTAACGCAGAAACTCTGACCAAATTTCCTGGCTCAATCTATTACTTAGTACGTAAAAAAAGGTTACATGTACTTCTTGCATCTTAATACGGAAGAGCTGAAATAAATTGTTTGGCCACTGTTAAACGAAGTCAACACCGTTATTGTAAGTGAGAGACAATACGATATACTTTCATTATGATGTCACCATGCTTTAAAACTTACTAGATATGATGATCTTTTGTTTAATTAAAATCCGCCATACGCCCTGTTATCAGAAATATTAGCACAGGCGTTGCGAAAAGCAGAGGCAAAAGCCTTTTTTGCTAGGACACAAAGACGGAAGAGCCGTAGGAAATATTTTGTACTTGCGTTTTATATTTTCTTTAACGTCAAAAATATAAACGTTAGAATAGTTGTTCAGACGATCACGTAACAATGTCTTTTCGACATCTGAGATGTTTTGTGGCTGGAATACTGCTACTTGTAATTTATATGGGTAGGTATTTTTAACAGTTTCACGCCCTACCTAACAGTTAAAGAGATGGGATCTCGGTTAAATGTCTAATCTGAAAGACAAAAAAGCCCGGTCTAAACCTCAGGACCCTAGGGTGACAATTTGCTCATTCACTACACACAATTCATAGTTGCATGGTAATTAAGGCTATCCTATTTTTTCGCAAGCACAAGTGAATAACGGCAAATAAATGTCATCAGTTCCGACAGACACAAGCATTTTGGATAGCGTTTCTCATTGAAATAAACTATTTAAACGTTTGTTCGTCATGAACGTCACACCAGTAAACCATATTGGACGGGGATTGCATTTTCACCCCGCCGCATCTAAAATATTCATAAAAGTATGTATTAAAACAGATATAACAGAAGCCGAGCCTCCAGGTTCACCACGAGATTCCATGTTGCTTCCTGAGAGACACATCGACACTTTGCCACAAAATATCCGCAAAGCACTTGTAGCTGCTCTATCGGCTAAGGGCCGTGACACACATTTTCTGACCTCAAACAGTACACTAGAGACGGCATCTATAATAGGGGGGCAGGATTCTCCTGACCACAAGTACCCGTGGTTTGCTCGGATGGTTTACCTCTGGTATGACCGGCCATGGTGGACATGGTGTGGGGCGTCGGTATATAACAAGAAAACTATTATTACAGCCGCCCACTGCGTTGACCATGACATTGAACAGGTGTAAGTTTATCGTGGTATGCAACAGTATACCATTAACAGTAAGCAATGGTCAGGTAGTGATGCAATCAGAAAAAAAACAAACGAATTGCCTGTTTATTCTGTTTGTGTCGTTAAAGCCAAGAAAAAACTTTCTACGATTTGTTGGTTACCTGAGCTTAAGACCGTATAAAGCTAGATTATTGCAAGTTCTAGTTCTTGTACTACTACTGAACTTGTATAAAGTATTAACTTCCTGTCTCACTGCTATCAAAAGGTACAAGTAGGCAAAGATCAGAAAAAGGCGCAATGAGCAAGAGATTCCCACTCCAAAAATCGAGTTGGGAAAAAACTAAATTAACAATCAGGTACTTATACCATGAAAACATATCGTAAGCCGAAGGAGCAGCTATTTTCCTAATAGGCGGCCACTCAGTAATCTAAATTTAACTAAAAATATGAAAACATACATAAGGTACAAACAGCACAAAAAATTTAACACCAAGACATAAAACAATAAGAACCACTACAGAAGTGTCGCCTTGGAACGATCAGTAATATAAAATTACTGGCGGGCTTAAGTCAATTTTACGGGTACCTAACCTCGCCCCCAGCTTCTGTAGGGGTTCAGTTACACACACATATAAACAAGAAATAAGGAAATTATGTTCGGAAAGTTTTACACATAGATACCATCATGAAACACGTATAACAGTAAGCAGGTTGAGCAGCTATTGAAGGTAAGATGGCCGCAGTGCTAGCTTGGACAGAACAAGTAAAATGCAGAGGGGTAAGTGAACAGCAAATTGATATTCGGGTGGTCACAAAGTCATGCAACATTAAACTTTTAAATGAAATAACTTAGATAAATGTGAACCATAGAAGCAGTACCGCCTTGGAACGGTCACATAATTAGGGGTTCTTAAATCGATTTTACAGGCACATGTACCTAACCTCATCCTCAGCTTCTGCAGTGGTTCACAACATATAGTTAGTTGTTCGGTCCTCGTGGTGAATCTCTAACTAGTCCATGAATCATCAAGGACAAACCAATAATTCATGATAACCACCATAATGAATCAAAAACGAGGACTCACAGATTCAGTAAGCTGCCCGACGATGGAGATGCCTGGAGATGTCTACCCTGTATATCACATTGTCACACAATCTGATTAAACAAAAACATTCGTTTTGAACCTTTAAAATGGGATTAAAACTTATGGTTCACTTTATTTAGCATGTAATGACAAAAAAGGCTTTTTCACTTCCTCTGACCAAAAGGTAAAAAAGGCAATGATCAGGAAATCGCGCAATCAGAAAGAAATTCCCAATCCATAAACCAAGGTGGGTAAAACCACATTGACAATCAGGTACTTGTACTAAGAAAACATATCGTAAGTCGAGTAAGCAGCTATTCCCAAACAGGCGGCCACTCAGTTAACTAAAATATGAAAACGTGCAAAGATCTTAACCAAGACAATCAAACTGATGTTATTGAGGCTTTTAATTCGACTTCCAGGTACCCCGATGATCTTTTGAACATTGACAATCCTCATTTTAAGGCATAGTCAAGCGAATTTATTCTGAATAAAGCAAACACATAAATTGTATAGCAGACACTTTGATTTCCAAATTTAAAGTCGAATTAACGACGATTTTACGTGTGGGACATTCGGAACAAGAATTTTATGGCGTCTTGGTTTACAAATTGAGGAATCTTATAGGAAGGAAGGATTTAGTTCGTAGGGACCGGAGCTTCTTGTGTGTTGCTTTGTCCTCTGGGATTCAACTGACGTTTTTACTCCAGATTTTCAGTGATGTTGTTTGGCGCACAGGGATCTCCATCGCCGGGCAGCTTATTGAATCTCTGAGTCCTCGAGGACCGAACAACTAAACAAATGTTGTGAACCACTGTTAAGGCGGAGGGTGAGGTAAGGTACCTGTAAAACTGTTTTGAGTCCCTCTCCCGGTAATTTATATTACTGATCGTTCCAAGGCGATACACATGTTGTGGTTCTAATTGTTTTATGTTTTAGCGTAATAATTTTGTACTATTTGCACCTTGTGATAAGTTCGGGTAACTGAGTGGCCGCCTATTGGGTAATAGCTGCTCACTGGGCTTTCGATATCTTTTCTTAGTATAGGTATTTGATTGTCAATTTAGTCTTTTTTCCTCTCGGTTTTTGGAGAGAGGATTTCTCTCTGATTTGCACCGTTTTCTGGTCATTGCTTACTTTTACCTTCAAGTGTAAGCATATTATTTTGGTTGGGATTCTTCGTTCCATGTCATCCTATTCTTTACAATATTTACAGTGAAGGGTTCTTCGCCATACATACAGGCCATTATGCTCCGTTTGAGGAGGAAGGACTCGAACAGATTACTACAGTGGATAAAGTCATATTGGTACGTTCTACCACTTGGGCTCCCGCATAGGAAAAGCATCATTTTGCATATGCGAAAACAAAGGTGCAAATCAGTTGTGAGGTAACTGCACAGCTAATCAGCGCCTTTGTTTTCGCTACATAGATAGTAGAATTCTTATTCAAAATCCATGATTTCAATCTTCTAGCCTGCTTCTAAAACTGTACGTGCTGGTTTGTTTCGGACCTGTTCGAAAATCAAAATCGTTGCTTTTCTCGTACATAGGCTCATTTGTTTATAACAGTGGCATCATAAGGTATAATACTAGCCAAAAGTCACTCAAATCGGCCAATTACATTCTATTGATGTAAACTATAAAAACATATGAACATTCTGTTATTAAAGGTGTATCGATACTAATTTATGGGGTACATGTCATGATCCATGCCTTTTTTAAAGTTTTCAATTTTGAAATATTTTTCAATTTCATTTTTCCGGGAATAGATCTAAAATATGTCAACGGAATGTGTTTGAAACTGTAAATGAATTCACGAAATACTTGCCAAATACGAGGATGGGTCAGAAAGTTCTGTCATAGGTGGTGTAACTTTGTTAATAGACATGATAGATTGCTGTATTATACCTTGATTGAAAGGGCTACATTTCGCCTTTATAACCATGCCAAAATAATGTCCGAAAGAAATAAATACTCAGAAATAGACGCCTTGAAAGACACCTGGGGTAAAACCAATGGCACGTTTTCTAGAATTTGTGAATAGTATTGTGTGCGTTTCATGCGTCATATCTTCATAATTACCAATCAAAATTTTCTCCAACTTTACAGTGATAAATAATAGTATATTTAGAAACACAATCTGACCAAAAATACCGTTATTGATGCTATGGTGACTTTATAATAAAGCGATATATATGACGTCATTAAAATACGTACCCCTATAGCATTTCTGGCACCGCTGGGCCATTATATTTGCTTGTTTTTTATGAGTTTACTACAGGGCACACTAGGATGAAAAGATAAAATGGTTAAACGCATTTCAAGGTCCCTGGTCTACGTGTAGATGTCAATAAATGCCCTTTGAATTTAAACTGTAATTTTAATGTATTTACAGCAAGCCAATTTCACTATTTCATTTTGCAATAATTCAGTTAAATTCAATTGAATAATTTTGATTTTTGCAGGATATATTCATCTATGTTTGAAAAATATATTGCATGGATTATATTTTTTCGAGTCGTTTTTCTTTCAATAATATTCACAAATTCAAGAAAAAGTGCCATTGGTTTTACCCCAGGTGTCTTTCAAGGCGTCTATTTCAAAGTATTTATTTCTTTCGTGCATTCTTTTGGCATCATTGTAAAGGAGAAATGTAGACCTTTCAATCAAGGTATAATACATCAACCTATCATGTCTATTAACAAAGTTATAACACCTATGACAGAACTTTCTGACCCACCCTCGTAATAAAATTGAAAGGTTAAAATGAATTTATGTATTCTAGGACAAAAGTACAAATAATTTTTCATAACTTTGAACATATTTGTCTAGTACATCTCCGATAAATATACTTAGAATGACAAAAACTGATTTTTTGAAAACGGGCAGTGCTTATCATATAAGATAATGTATAAATCGAAAGGTCTTTCCACGTATTTAGAGCTGATATAAGCATTTTGCCACACCCACTCCTTGCAGAGATGTATATCCTGGCATATAGTCAACCCTCATAAAAACTTACTGAGCGTAGCTATAGGAGTTGAACCCATGAAACCTCAGCTGCTGATAGCCATAGTGCTCCGGCAAAGTGGTACATGTATCCAAAGAGTTCGACAAAAATATTTTCTTGCGGAGTAATATTTATTTAAACTGACCTAAGTTTCCCGTTTCTCGTATACACAAGGTAGGTCAAATCAGCTCCCGAGGTACAAGCATCCCTGATACAGGTCTTGCGTACCAGCAACCAAATTCAGCCGCAATCAAACCGGGGGCATGCTAGTATAATTTTTATTTTTCAGCATACAGGATACCGTTACAGTGGCCTATATTTTCTAGTTAACGACATCGCACTTATGATCATTGACGAGCCACTGAGTTTCACTACCATCGCCGTACGACCACTTCCCAGCTTATCTACAAGACGCAAGGACAAAGTGGCCCTAAGATCCAACAACTGTGTGGTTATTGGATATGGTGTTACTCATTATGACCCTGGAAGTAAATAACAATAATTATAATAATAATAATTATTTTTTAATTCAGTTTTACGTCCCTTTCAATATTATTTCAGCTCATATGAGACGGACCAATCAGTAGGTGGGGCGAAAACGGGAGAACCCCGAGAAAAACCAACTGACACACCCGCAAGCAGAACTTGGCTTGTCTCACATGTGGCCAGAGCGGGGCTCGAACCCTCACCAGACACAGCGGTGAGATGATCGAGTGATTAAGAAACAGCGCTCTTAACCGCTCGGCCATGGGGGCGCCCAATAATGATTATTAGTATATAGTACCAATACATAGAATTTGGTCTGTGGTATACTGGTGACGTTTCTTTATTCGTATAGCCTATACTGGATTTCACCTCGATCTAATACAGATGACCTCGCACTAATACGGTTGACCTCGTATCTATATGGATTGACCTGCTATCTATATGGAAATGCCTATATCTTATTGGTCAAAATAAGACACGCAAGGCCACGTGCCGCGTTGAATGAGTTGAGAAAAAACAATGGCGGCGATTCAGCCGATCGAGTAAAATAGTGAACAAACAAAAATCACGTCAGCATCTTTGAAAAGAATGTCAGACATGGGTGCTAAGAATGTCGAAGGTATGCTTGAGGTGCTAGCGGATGATATGGACCGACCGACAGTTATGTGCTTTTGACAGTTAATTGATAAAAATCTCATTGATCAAGTTGTTTCGTATTGGACCAGTTACAGGTCCTCGGTCAGCTGTATTGGACCTCGGCGTTCGGCCTCGGTCCAATACAACTAACTTCGGACCTGTAACTGGTCCAATACGAAATGACTTGATTGATAACATTATATAAAAAAATAAAACATTCTTTTCCATGCATTAACGTTTGTTGCAGCAGTGAGGACGGCAACACATTATTGCTCGAGGGCTTGGCAAACGTTAATGCACATAGAAAAGAATGTTATATCGTAATTGTTATGCCATTCAGCACATGTACATTTTAATTATTTATTGCGCACGCTACAAAACAACATTCAAACAAAAACATAATCAAACTCACCAATAAAACACTTAAGCATATTTGGACTAAAATAATTACTTTGATTTTCTCCGTAAAACGAGTCCTGAGTCTTCCATAAAACTGAAGTGGTGATATAGACATGAAGAGGTAAATACCAACCTTTCTTTTTTGCAATTTCTTGTCGCCATTCAATTTCGTCCGTATGCTGATACAGTAAAGCAAGAATGATATTTAATTTATCAGAATTTTATATCCTTTGTAACTAAAATGAAAGAGATGCAATTCTGACAGGCAAACAATGTCTTGAAATCATGCATAATGACACTACCACAGCCGTTGAGTGGTTAGTGATTAGCCGCAATGTGACACTTTAAATTTCGATGAAATATACATCCGGAATGTACATGTACACTCACCAATCACGTTTAATTTAGATGAAATGTACACCTGCCATTGCCCATAACATGTAAACAGGTATATGTCATAGTCTCAGGGCAATAACACCATTATTGCCCTGCTATGACGTCATTTTGGGGCATTAATGATATCAATGCCCTACAGTGCTTAAACAGCAGAAAGTGTTGTCCGTTACAACTCCACCCTTGAGATGAGAACAATATATCATAATATGTATAAAAATTGCTTTCTTTCGCAGGGGTGTATGCCGATACTCTCCAAGAGCTTTCTCCAGTACCCCTGGCGTCACATAGGGAGTGTAATAAAGCACTATGGGAGTATTCAGAACTAGGTGTCTCACCCAAGATGATCTGTGCGAGATGGGGTTACGCTGTTGATTGCAATGTATGTAATAGATATGATTTTTCATAATCAAAATATCAAAAACAAATAATTATTATTTTATTATATACAAAACTATTAAATGTAGAAAAAAATCATAAACATGTCATATATCGGCCGCGTTATGAGAAAACCGGAGTTTTGCCTATGCAGAAACAAAGGTGCAGTAGTTTTTGCTACTAGGATAGTACAACCCCTCTTCTCCCTAGATCCGAATTTTCAAGCTTCTAGCCTGCTTCTGTAACTCTACAGCTTGATTTGTGTCAGACCTCGTCGGAAACCCCTAAGACCGGTTTTCTTGCGTCGCGGCTCATATAATGTAAGACACACCAACGGGGCTAGCTCCTCAAACGGGACCAATATCAACAAAAAGGTACAAGTAGGCAAAGATCAGGAAAAGGCGCAATCAGAAAAAGATTCCCACTCCAAAAACCGAGGTGGGAAAAAACCAAACTAACAATCAGGTACTTATATCATGAAACATATCGTAAGCCGAATGAGCAGCTATTTTCCTAATAGGTGGCCACTCAGTTACCTTAACCTAACTAAAAATATGAAAACATACATAAGGCGCCAACAGCACAAAAAAAATTTTTACACACCAAGACATAAAACAAAAAGAACCACCACAGAAGTATCGACTTGGAACGATCAGTAACACAAAGTTACTGGCGGGCTTAAACCGGTTTTACATGGCCATAACCTCACCCTCAGCTTCTGCAGTGGTTCATAACATTTAGTTAGTTATTCGGTCCTCGTGGTGAATCTCTAACTAGTCAATGAATCATCAAGAACAAACAAATAAATCATGATAAACATCCTGATGAATCAAAAACCAGGACTCACAGACTGAGTAAGCTGCCCGACGATGGAGATCCCTGGGCGCCGAATAACCTACTAACTCCGGAGCAAAAGAAAAACACCAGTAGGACCCCGGTGGGCCAAGCAACAGACAAGAAGCTCCGGCCCCAACCAACTAAAATGAATAGCTTTATGTCGGGGCCATCATAGAGTCTGACGCCCGACCCACCGGCGTGCAATTAAAGAAGGCAGCATAGTTATCAACCATGATTGGGTTAAAAACTAAGCATGCAGACTGTCGCATAACATTCAAGTTATAACCTATACGTCTGTAACGTGTTATGATTTTTCTGAACTGAAAAGAAAAATCATTAATTCCTTTAAGTTTCTTAAATTTGTAAACCAAGTCACCATAAAATTCAGGTTCCGAAAGGCCCTCACTTAAAAGCGTCTTTAACCCAACATTATATTTGGAAATCAATTCATAGTGTCTACGATAAAATTTAGAAAATGTTTTTCGAAGTTTATGATACCGATAGCCCTGTTGGAGAAGTTTTGCCGTTAAACATTTATTTCGAGCGTTGAAGTCTGTAACATGATTGCAGACTCTAGCAAACCTAATAAGTTGCGAAATGTATACACCATAAGAAGCACGACGAGGAACGTCACCATCCAAAAAAGGAAAATTTACTATATCAAAATCAAAGTCATCGCGCTTATCATAAATTTTAGAAGAAACAAATCCATTTGCTACAGAAAGATGTAGATCTAAAAAGGGGGCTTCAGTATCTGTGATATTGGCTTTGTTCAACTGAAGTTCAGGTGGATAAATTTGATTGACCATACCTTCAAAATAAGGGTTGTCAATGTTCAAAAGGTCATCGAGGTACCTAGATGTGGAATTAAAAGCCTCGATAACATCAGCTTGATTATCATGGTTAAGAGAATCCATGAAATCTCTTTCGTAGCAGTATAAAAATAAATCAGCTACGAGAGGTGCGCAATTTGTACCCATCGGAATTCCAACAATTTGTCTGTATAACTTGGTCCCAAATCTAATATAAATATTATCAAGGAGATAGGATAAGGCGTCGCATACATTCTGACATGACCAAAGTGTATACCGACTTTGGTCAGAGGAAGTGAAAAAAGCCTTTCTGTCATTACATGCCAAATAAAGTGAACCATAGTTTTTTAATGCCCTTTTGAAGGTCCACTCTATCAAATCCAGAAGTTTTTCTTTTATTAGATTATGTGGTAATGTTGTATACAGAGTAGAAAAATCATATGTGGACAAGCTTGTCGCACGGAACCCTCTACACTTCAATTTACTGAGCACCTCACCAGAATTTTTGATTGACCAAAACCAATTTTTATTTGAAGTTTCATACACTGTCTCACAGTATCTTATAACATGAGATTTGATAGCAGTAAGACAGGAAGTTAATAATTTAGAAAGTTCAGTGGTAGTACAAGAGCTAGAATTTGCAATAAATCTAGCTTTGTATGGTCTTTTGTGAAGCTTAGGTAACCAATACATCGTAGGAAGTTTGTCTTGGCCTTCATTGACACAAACAGAAAACTTAACAGGTAAATCGTTTAAGTGGGCATTAACTACAGACACCTCATCAGTATCTGTCTCCAGATAAGCCCTGGTACCATCAAGCTCCTGTTTTAAGGTATTAACGTAGTGAAGTCTACAAATGACAACAACATTGTTTGCGGCTTTATCTGCCGGAACCAAGACATACTTTCTATGAAATTCTTGGATACCCTGCTTCAAATGCCTAAATGACGATTTGGGTTTAGGAGGTAAAAGATTAGTATTTTGTGAATAAAACTTAAAACTTAATACTTAAAACTTAAACTAGCTTACTTAGGTCATTCCCACAAATTGTGCTGAACTATCTTGACTGGCCTTATTTGTGTGAACCCTACATTATTTTAACACTTCTTTATATTATCATTCCATGGCACCCACTTCCTATCGGCCACATGTGAGACAAGCCAAGTTCTGCTTGCGCAAGGGTATGCCAGGTGGTTTTTCTCGGGGTTCTCCCGTTTTCGCCCACCTACTAATTGGCCCGTCTCATATGAGCTGAAATAATGTCGAAAGGGACGTAAAACTGAATAAAAAAAAATTCTATCGGTATTTAGTCTGTGTTACGCGACGTGATTTGTCGATTATGGTTTACGTATAACAATGTAATTTTCACTATCCGCAAAAGAAGTTCTTGTTTTCTATGCTCAGTGTATTAAAGTTATAAGACATCACACCATAGTAATTTTCATTTCCCCCAAAAGAAGTTCTTGTTTTCTATGCTCCGTGAATTAAAATTATAAGACATCACACCATGATAGTAATTTTCATTTCCCCCAAAAGAAGTTCTTGTTTTCTATGCTCCGTGCATTTATGCTCCGTGTATTAAAATCATAAGACATCATACCATAGTAATTTTCATTTCCCCCCAAAAGAAGTTCTTGTTTTCTATGCTCCGTGTATTAAAATTATAAGACATCACACCATAGTAATTTTCATTTCATCAAAAAGAAGTTCTTGTTTTCTATGCTCCGTGTACTAAAATTACACCATAGTAATTTCCCTTTGTCATCTCCAGGGAGACAGCGGGGGGCCAGTTGGTTGCTATGACGACAAGGGCGAATACTATCAAGTTGGGATTGTTTCATGGGGTAGGCGTAAAAACGGCAGGTGCTTCGGTGAATCTGTGTACACAAGGATTTCCCAGTACCTACGATGGATAAAGCACTTCAGCTATAAGTGACAGATATCAGCATGATCAGTGCACAATTGAAACAAACTGGAAGACACGTGTCATCAGAATATCCAAATATAAATATATACTGAACAAAAGTGAAGACGCTACACTTATATTCTATCTTAAATTTCTGTATCTCATTTTATTTTATTTCATTACACAAAAAGGCCATTGTTTGGCTACCACCATTTGGTTCGATTCTGTGCAAGCGAACATAGCCGTGCTACATGCACTTTATCAAATAAGGGATCAGAAAAAAGGCCATGCCATTTCTATTGATCGTAAAACCGAACTTGACATCGGCACCCAAAGTCGTTTTCATGCGCTCATTTTCGCGAATTCTGATTTGTTTTCTGTTCTAGTTAATGGGTCCTATATACGTGAAGTACAGTTTTTCTGTAGCATGGGGGTATCATTGTTACGACCTAGCGTAACTAGACAGGTACAGCGAAAAACAACCAAGTAATTTAAACTTAACAATATTTAATCAAACAAATAAATGCTGCAAATACATAAAAACAAACAAACAGATAAGTAAATAAATAAATAAATAACTTACAAAGTTAATGTCAAATAAGTCCTTGTCCCTCAAATGTAAGTCCACAATCCAGTAACCAGAATATGAGCACATGTATATTTTAATCCACACTTTTATTCTAATCCAAAACACTAGTGAAACAACCAAAATTATATACTTTAAATCACTTCAAATTTCTGAATGCCTAAGACTGAATTGGGACCTATATTTATACATCTAAGGAAATTCTCCAGGTTTCTAGAGAATGATATAATAAACTTTTCTCTAGAAAAGAAACGAACTAAACGAAAATTCTTTTAAATTCTCCAAAGAGAATTTAGAATTCTCCAGAGAGAATTCAAGGCCGCAACGACCATCAAGACTAAACGAGAGTCCTCTAGACTCTTCGAGATCTCAGTATACATAGTCCAAATATATTTTTAACTTATGGTAAAAAAAAAACACTCACTCCATTTTCATCTGGAATTATCCACAAAGTGCTCATAGAATTTTCTATACTTCTAAATTATATAACAGTGATAAAAATAATCAATGACATTCTTCTACAAAGTTCTAGATAATAAATTGTAGAAACATAAAAAGAAATATATATTAATTAATTGGGTTACTCCCCTTTGATTATATATATATAAATTATAAGTAATAGCTTTTAAAAGAATCAATATTATTGAATCAATTATATATAACACTTCCCCTCTTCAACAAAAAGAAAGTTTTGTGAAATAAAACTTTCTTTTGCAATACTCATATGCAAACATACAAGGCAAAACTGTCAAGCTCTTGAAAGGGTATCTGGAATTATATTATCTCTACCTTTTATGTGTCTAATGTCAAGATTGTGCTCTTGCAACATGAGACTCCATCTGAGCAAACGCTGATTCTTGTTTTTCATTTTGTGTATGAAGGTCAGTGGATTGTGATCACTGAAGACGACAATTGGTGAATTTGCAGAAGACAGATACACTTGAAAGTGTTGAAGGGCAAGAATAAGAGATAAACATTCTTTCTCTATAGTAGAATAATTTCTTTGATGTTTGTCAAACTTCTTTGAAAAGTAACAAACAGGATGATCAACACCATTGTCATCTTCTTGTAACAATACACTGCCTGCACCAACATCACTTGCATCCACCGCCATTTTGAATTCTCTGTCAAAGCGTGGTGCTGATAGAACTGGAGCACTCTTAAGTATGGCCTTTAACTGATCAAAAGACTTCTGACAAGCCTCAGACCAAACATACCTGACCTTCTTACCAAGTAAATTTGTCAAAGGCTCAGCTATAACTGAAAAATTATTACAGAACTTTCTGTAATATCCAGCCATACCCAAAAAGCGCATCAGTTGCCGTTTTCCTGTAGGTACAGGAAAATCTGATATAGCCTCAACTTTGGCTTCTACAGGTCTGACCTGACCTTGTCCAACAATATGTCCTAGAAATGTCAAACTAGCATGGCAAAATTCACTTTTCGGTAAGTTTATTGTCAGTTTAGCATCACTGAGTCTTTTGAAGAATTCTCTGATGATCTCCAGGTGTTGTTTCCACTCTTCACTGTAGATGATGGCATCGTCGATGTAAGCTTTACACCCATCCAGACCGAAAATCAAACTATTTACCAAGCGCTGAAATGTTGCTGGAGAGTTTTTCATGCCAAAAGGCATCACTTTATATTGATAAAGTCCATCAGGAGTAACAAATGCCGAGATCTCCTTTGCTCTGTCTGTAAGTGGAATCTGCCAAAACCCTTTCAAAAGATCGAATTTCGTCACATATTTGGCGTGACCAATGTTGTCGATGCAGTCATCAATTCTTGGTATGGGAAATGTGTCAGTTTTTGTGACAGAATTTACTTTTCTATAGTCTGTGCACATTCGAAATGTCCCATCAGATTTTGGCACAAGTATACAAGGAGAACTCCATTCACTTTGACTAGGTTCTATAAAGTCATTGTCCAGCAAATACTTAACTTCTTTCCTGAGATATTGTTGTCTTTCAGGATGAAGTCTATACGGATGTTGTTTCACCGGTTTTGCTCCTTCAATAATGTCTACATCATGGTAGATTTTATCGGTTCTGGATGGAATGTCCGGAAATAAGTGCTCATATTCAAGAATTAATTGTTTTAGTTCATGTTTCTTGTCCGGATCTAGATGTGACAGTTTCTGATCGAGGTCATGCAGAATGTCAGAATTCTGGAGTTTTGAGGATAATGGTTCACAGTTCACAGAGTTCATTTCTTCAAAGTCTGTCTGATTTTGTTCATGAGGGACAGAATTAACTATGCTTACTGAGGAAATAACTGAACTATCATTATCACTATCCCTATCAATGTACTTTTTAAGCATGTTAATATGACATAATTGTTTTTGCTTGCGCCTCCCAGGAGTGTTAACAATGTAATTTACATCACTTAACCTTTTCTCAACAGTATATGGACCATAATATCTAGCTTGTAATGGCCTGCCAGGAATGGGCAAAAGAGCAATCACCTTGTCTCCAGGGTCAAAATTTCTGTTCTGAGCATTTTCATCAAAATGCAACTTCATTTTGTTCTGAGCTGACTTAAGATTGGACCGAGCAACTTCCCAAGCTTTTGTCAATCTAGTTTTGAAGTCAGACACATACTGAAGTAAGTTCAAAGGACTGTCATTACTTGAAAGAAACTTCTCTTTCATAAGTTTTAAAGGTCCACGAACAGTGTGTCCGAAAACAAGTTCAAACGGACTGAACCCAAGAGACTCTTGTACTGACTCTGTGACAGCAAATAATAGCAAATGTATGCCTTCATCCCAATCTTTTTCGGTGTCAAAACAGTAAGATCTGATCATGTTCTTCAAAGTTTGATGGAATCTTTCCAAAGCACATTGACTTTCAGGATGATAAGCTGATGACTTGTATTGTTTAATGCCAAGTTCATGCATTACTTGCTGAAATGTTCCTGACATAAAATTGGAACCCTGATCTGATTGGACTGATTTTGGAAGACCTACAAGTGTGAAAAACTTTACAAGGGCCTTAACTATTGTTTTCGTCTTGATATTCCTGAGTGGAATTGCTTCAGGAAAACGTGTTGAAGCACACATTATAGTCAAGAGATATTGGCAACCTGATTTAGTCTTGAGTAACGGACCTACACAGTCAATGATAATCCTACTAAATGGTTCATCAAATGCAGGAATAGGCTGTAAATTAGCTTTTGGAATAGTCTGATTAGGTTTTCCTACCATTTGACAAGTGTGACAGGATTTGCAATGTTGGGAAACATCAGATTTTAATCCTGGCCAGTAGAAATGCTTGAGAATTTTGTGGTAAGTCTTATTTATCCCTAAATGACCTGACATGGGAGTTTCATGGGCCAAGTTTAAGATTTCAGGACGATAAGCCTTAGGAACCACAATTTGGTGATTTATGGTCCATTCGTCTTCCGCTGAAACATCAAGAGGACGCCATTTTCTCATTAAGATGTCATTTTTGACATAAAAACAAACAGGAACCTGAGAAATTTCATTTTCATCTAAAGCCCTTTCAAATAAAGGCGAGATTTCAGGATCACTGTGCTGTTCTTGACAAAGTTGTGACCTTGACATTTGGTCGTGACCTTGGTCAAAAATTGAAGGTGAAAGGTCATTGTCTGACCTTTGATTGTTGAAGTCAGTTTGACTTGGAGAAAGAGATTTTGAAATCTCATCATGAAAAGACTGACCTATAAAAGTGTCAGTTAAGTCAACATCCTGTATCCCATCATTCAATTTGACTTTCTTTGCCATAGCCCTTGTAACGGCACATGAAGGGTAAAGATCAGGAATTTCCTGCTCAATGGGATCAGGCAATTGATCCTCACAAGGTGTATTGGTCAAAAGTGGGTTTACCACAACCTTATCTCCGGCTAAGTCATTGCCTAATAGCAAGTGAACACCTTTAAAAGGTAAAGAAGGCCTAATACCTACAGCCACAGGACCAGAAACTAAGTCTGAAGACAAATAAATGTTATGGAGCGGTACATTAACAAATCCACACTCTACTCCCTGAATAAGGACACTTGTCCCAGTTGAAGTCTTCTCGGAAAAAGGCAGGGTATCTGCTAAAATAAGAGACTGAGAAGCTCCGGTATCTCGTAAGATTTTAATAGGGGTAGACTGGGCAGAATCACTAGTAAGTGACACAAAACCTTCTGATAAGAATGGTTCATAAATCTCCATAATACAATCAGTCGCAGACGTTTTGGCCAAAATAGGATTTTCATCCTGAATAATCGACTGTGGTTTTGACCTTAAAGAAGTAAGACCTGTTGGTCTAGAATTATTTTGATTTTGTCTCTCTTTTCTTCTTTTCAAAGTTTCACATTCAGAAATGACGTGACCGTCACCTTTACAATAATTGCAAAACAGCCGGGGTGAGTATGAGGATCTTTGACCTTTGTTTTCACTAGTATCTTTATTTTTAGGATTATGTGAAGGACTGGAACTATCAGCTGTTAGTCCAGCTTGTGGTTGTGGATTAGGTTGAGGAGAATTATTTCTCTGTTGAGGGTTAAATGGTTTTGACTGAGGTGTATTAGGTTTAAATTGAGGGTTAAAAGGTTTCTTGTAAGGCTTATTTACAAAAGACACCTTATGAGTCAAAGCATAATCATCAGCTAATCGTGCTGCTACATCTAAAGTTTCTACTTCCCTTTCGTCAAGAAAAGATTTGACATCAGAGTGTATGCATCGTTTGAACTCTTCAACAAGCATGAGCTGTCTTAATTTTGCATGATCAGACTTTACATCCTTTGAAGAACACCACCTATCAAATAATTGCTCCTTAGTTCTAGCAAATTCTACATGGGTTTGGTCATGTTCTTTCCTACAATTTCTGAATTTCTGCCTATAAGCTTCAGGTACTAACTCATAAGCCTTAAGAATCAGATTTTTGACTGTGTCATAATCTGAACTTTGATCAAGTGGAAGCTGAGTGTAAATTTCTCGAGCTTTACCAATAACAACACTCTGTAGAAGCAAGGTCCAATGCTCTTTTGGCCATTTCAAATTTTCTGCTACCTTCTCAAAATGTAAAAAGTACTTATCTACTTCTTTTTCTTGAAATGGAGGAACGAGCCTGATATGCTTTGTAACATCAAATACTTTACTAGGATCAAAAGACACAGGAGGCATTGATTTACTGCTTCATTCAAGCTCTTTCATTTTAATATCATAATGCATTCTTTCTTTTTCAAGTTCTATTTCTTTTAGCATTTCTCTGTGTTTTTCCTTCTCTCGTTCTTCCATTTCCCTTTGTTTTTCTTTCTCTTTTTCTTCCATTTCTCTTTGTTTTGTTTTTTCTCGTTCTTCCATTTCTCTTTGTTTTTCTTTCTGTCTTTCTTCCATTTCTCTTTGTTTTTCTCTTTCCCTTTCTTCAAATGCTAACTTTTGTTTTTCAAGCTCTAACTTTTCTTTTTGCATTCTTTCTTCCCTTTCTTCCTTATCTGCCCTTCTTTTTTCTTCAAATTCTAATCTTAATTTTTCCAGTTCAAGATGCCTTTTTAATTCTAACTCTTTCAACTGTATGTCGGTTTGTGAGACCATAATTAGAGATGTAGCTGAGGGTTCAAAAAATTCCTCATCAACAAGAAACTGAATGATACCATTCTTAATTTCACGTTTTAACATAGATGTTTTGACATCAGGTATGCTATAATGACTAGCAATGTCTAAAAGATCACTCTTTTTGGCCAAGTTTAACAGCTCTTGAGAAGGCGCAGCAATGAAATCTTCAAGTTTGAATAACATGGTTGCTTTTTGCTGGTATGACAAACAATAAATATCTTTTCAAATTCAGAATAAAATAGGTGCACAAAATGTTCAATCCCGGTGAGCCCCCAAAATCTGTTACGACCTAGCGTAACTAGACAGGTACAGCGAAAAACAACCAAGTAATTTAAACTTAACAATATTTAATCAAACAAATAAATGCTGCAAATACATAAAAACAAACAAACAGATAAGTAAATAAATAAATAAATAACTTACAAAGTTAATGTCAAATAAGTCCTTGTCCCTCAAATGTAAGTCCACAATCCAGTAACCAGAATATGAGCACATGTATATTTTAATCCACACTTTTATTCTAATCCAAAACACTAGTGAAACAACCAAAATTATATACTTTAAATCACTTCAAATTTCTGAATGCCTAAGACTGAATTGGGACCTATATTTATACATCTAAGGAAATTCTCCAGGTTTCTAGAGAATGATATAATAAACTTTTCTCTAGAAAAGAAACGAACTAAACGAAAATTCTTTTAAATTCTCCAAAGAGAATTTAGAATTCTCCAGAGAGAATTCAAGGCCGCAACGACCATCAAGACTAAACGAGAGTCCTCTAGACTCTTCGAGATCTCAGTATACATAGTCCAAATATATTTTTAACTTATGGTAAAAAAAAAACCACTCACTCCATTTTCATCTGGAATTATCCACAAAGTGCTCATAGAATTTTCTATACTTCTAAATTATATAACAGTGATAAAAATAATCAATGACATTCTTCTACAAAGTTCTAGATAATAAATTGTAGAAACATAAAAAGAAATATATATTAATTAATTGGGTTACTCCCCTTTGATTATATATATATAAATTATAAGTAATAGCTTTTAAAAGAATCAATATTATTGAATCAATTATATATAACATCATGTAGATGTGTCTGGCTCAATAATACATTACGGTGGTTGTAGTCTTTGAACTCTTGACCTGTCGGCGAGAGTCCCACACCATATAAGTATACTACTTAAACTTTGATAAGCATTAAAACTTTATTTTTGATTACAGGACATACAGGTAATCTAACACCCAAAATTTTGCTATAGATATATAGAAGAACCAGCATCGTGCAAACATTCCACCTTTTTTTCGTGTTGCCTGCGAGCGCTTCTTGCAGACTTGCAGATACGATGGAATCCCCCTGAAATTGAAGTTGTCACTGTTTCTTACCCTATCCAATTCAGTCATTCATCTCCTCTTACTGATTCATTCAACTGCAAAACTGTTTAAATAGTCGAAATGTCGATACTTTTGTGTCTAAAATGCACTTTTGGAAAATTTCAGAAATCTATGATTTTGAGTTAAAAACACGATTTGTTACCAAAAAAACTGTTTCGCTTAAAACGTTGTCCTTTGCACGGTGAGCATGAAACTGAAAACCGTTTTTGAATATGAACATTGGTTGTCTGAAACCAGCGTTTTTTAAATGTGTTGTCAAATGGTTTAATCAAGTAATGCAAATTCCCATTAAGAAAATGTTCAGTCTCATGACAAATGTTTCAAAACGCTGTTAAATCTAAAACAATGCCCGTAGCTCAAATCGGTATTCTGTTCCAAACTCGCAGCCTAAAGGGCAACATTTTAAGCAAAAAAGAGTTTTTGGTAAAAAATCGTGTTTGTAACCAGAAACCACAGACTTCTGAAATTTTCCAAATGTGCATTTTAGACACAGAAGTATCGATATTTCGATTATCAAAACAGTTTTTCCGTTGAATGAACCAGTAAGAAGGGATGAATGACAGAATCTGATAGGGTAGGAAAAGAAACAACCAAAACGACAACTTCAGTTTCAGGGGCTTTCCATCGTGTTTGCAAGTCAGCGAGAAGCGCCCGCAGGCAACGCGAAAAAAAAATGATTGAATGTTTGCACAGATGTGGTTCTGCTACATATCTCTAGCAAACGTTTGGGTGTTAGATTACAAGTATGTCCTGTTTACAAAAAGGTTTTGATGCTTATCAAACTTTGAGTAGTACATGTATATCATTAGATCACCCATACATTTACGGGCTATATACGTATACGTTCATAACTACTGCTTACTTGGCATCAACGTTGATAAGAGCACAAAGCAATGTGGTCTCAAATGAAAACAAAGGTTAAAGGACAACCGTTACATTTAATGCGTGAAGTGCATAACCTATGCTCACTGGAGCTTCAAAATTGACTATGACCATATCTTTTAGGTACATGCAATTTTTCAGTATGTTATTGAAAACCCTATTCGATAATATTTGCTCATGCGGTAAAACAGGTCATGGTCAACCCAAGGTCATGATTTCTACAAACTACGATTGGCCAGAGTCTGTGATGCTACATACCAAGTTTCAATGAAATCGGCCCACCCTTTCAAAACGTTTAGCGAAGACTGTAAGATGTATACCATATCTCGTCATGGCGTCCATCCTGTGACCTGGACCATTTATACAACATTTATATCTCCCTTCCTAAAGATATGGCTTTAATTGGTCAAGTGGTTTCTGAGAAAATTATGTCTTAAATTTGATATGTATAATGTAAGTGACCCTTTGGCTAAGGCCAACAAAGCCAAGAGATGATGTTGACCTTGAATACTCATATAACTTCCTTACCTCAATAAGTTGTCCGTATCTATCAACTTTCAGGTCAAAAGCTAGAAAACATCAAAAGGCTAATGTTCTCACTTTTTTTTCCATTAGAAAGCATATGTGACAAAATTTGACATTGCCAGTAAATAGGTCAAGGTCAACTGAAGGTCATTTATACAAATTATGATTGACCAGAGTACCCTATATTACATATCAAGTTTCGTTGAAAATCGGTCGACCGGTTCCAGAGATTTTTTTAAGGTGTTTGCTAGTAATAGCCCTGGCGGCCATCTTGGTCACGTGTTTTGGACCATTTACACAAATTTTGTTTCCCCCTTCCAAAAGATGCTCCACGTGAAGTTTTGCTATGATTTGCCAAGCTGTTTCAGGGGAAATGTTTGATTATTGTGGACAACGACAACGACGGACGCCGGAGCATGGGTATACTATAAGCTCACTTGTGAGCCTTCGGCTCAGATGAGCTAAACCTCGATGTTAGTTTAATCCAAATATTATATTAAGCGACCCACTTTCCATATACACATTGTCTCGAAGATTTTTGTTAGTTAAGCTGTTTGGAAGGCACTAACGAATTCATAGGTATTAGATTATGTACCACATAGGCTGCTGGCACTGCTTTTTTAAGCTTGCCGAGCCATCAGCTACAGGTTGGTTAAATAACTGATTCAAGGTATATGACTTGAGCTGTTTACCATGGAAACAAAATAATGAAATAATTAAAAAAACATCCTAGACTGTTAGTATGACCCGTGTGAAGAAATCGCAGAGGGTAAGCATCGGAGGAATATACGAGGTTCTCCCATAAATGGATACTACGATCGCAGCATTTGATATATTGTTAGTAGTCATTCTGTATACTAAATTATACGTAACTTTTAAAGAAGCTCAGCCAATCAAAATTTGTAGTATGGGAGAAGCTTTATACATTTATTGTTTTTTGATGCAGAGCACTGTTGCAACCAGAAATGTAACAATGTAACAATTGTTACATTTTGGGCAGTTTGTTACATTTTGGGCCGACAACGTCGACCAGAAATGTAACAATCATGTAACAAAAATTTTGTTACATTCTGGGTCGATGAGTGGCATATTTTTTGAAAAAAAAAATGAATATTTATACAAACACTTTTAAATTAGCATCTATTATCCGTCAAAGACGATGAAGAGAAACACGTTTATCTTTCAATTTCTTCACTCAATCCACATTTTCAAAAAACTATAATATTAAGACTTAATATTTTGAATTAAAACTTAGAAAATGACTTCCCAACGAGTACTATCCCCTACCATCGCATGTCGAAACTTTTCCAGTTATATCCAAAACTGATGAAAAAATAAATTATTCTATCATTTTTTCTTATTCAAGACATTCGTGTTGTTACATTGTTACAATTTAGGTTTTCCATATACGACCCAAAATGTAACAATGTAACAAAATCTAAACTTTCTCTTCCAAACTACTAGCGTATCCTCACCCTTTTCCTTTGTAAAGTTTTGAAAAGAAAAGTAGCTACTTTGCTGGCTGCGGGGTACATCAGGATAACCAGTCTATAATCAGATATTGAATACCCAAGACTTAAATAGTACGTGATTTTGGCCCGGGATTTTGGCCGTTTGTTACCACTTGGGAAGGAAAATTCTATACATGTGTTTTGTCGATGAGCCTGATAAGTACAGATAATTTTTTCAGTATGATAGCTGTCTCATATCGATAGCTTTTGTCCTAAAAACTCGTATTTCGACATGTACCCAAGTTCGTCACTTTCAATTAAGACAAATGGTGTACCTACGAAATCAGACATATCTTACATGTACAAGCTATTATCCTTAACATGTGAATATGGTACCAAGTTAAGGTTTAGGCGCTGAACCTTTGTCTAGTTGCCATACACGTAAATTATCTAATTTGCATACTCATTAATATTTAAGAAAACTTAAAAAATTAGATGCAAACTATAGGAAAACGAAAATCTTCGTATGTTACTCATTTAATCAGTCCTATATTAATACAGTACCTACAGTTTATCATAGACAATGGAATATGGTAGGCCTACCAAATTAAAGCGTGTGCTAAGAACATTCAAGTCAATTAAACTTGGAAACTTGGAAAAGGAGTACATGTACGAGCTTTCTTCTGTGACATCGAGTCTGGCCTGGAGGTCTTAAGGACGACGGAAGCCATATCGACCCCGGAGCATGCTGAACTGGTGAGCCAATAAGGCAACTACAACAAACTTTCCCCTACTCGAAATGAACATCATTTTTGCGTATTTATGCATGTTAATGATCATTTATAAGTACGTCTACAGTCAATCATATACGACTAAAACTGTTTATTTATTACAAAATGGGTTGTAGACAGCTAGAATATCCCATTTTGTAAAAAAAATAGTTTTGTTACATTTTGGACCGACAGCGTCGACACCGACAAACTACCCAAAATGTAATTGTTGTTACATTGTTACATTTTGGGTCGATAGGTACTCTGTCGACCCAAAATGTAACAAAAAAATTGTTACATGATTGTTACATTTCTGGTCGTCGTTGTCGGCCCAAAATGTAACAGACTGCCCAAAATGTAACAATTGTTACATTGTTACATTTCTGGTTGCAACAGAGCACCAAGTCTTTTACTTACAAAGGAAAAAGTTACCTATAATTTATTTGGATAAGCGAATCTGTTTGTATAGCATGGTAAATGTATTTAAACAATCACGAAAAAGCTGGCACTAACAACTCGCACACAAAACTGAAAATAAAGCTTGCGAGTAGAAGAATCTTCCGAATTTACTCTATCGTAATCTTGCAGCATTTGTAAGCGTACTGTATTTCTTTTTTGGTTGGTCTTATCAGATGAATGAACCCCAGGAAGTCGGAGCCACAATCTATAGCATGCCGATCAAGGTACGTCGTACTTCCTCCACCATCAACATTTCTTGCAGTATTTTTCATGTAGCAGGTGAATGATAATATTGGCTGATGTCTCTCTGAAATGAGCCACATACAGTTGATTTATTGCAAATAAATGCTATCGAAATCACGTCCATTCACGTTAACGTGTACGTGTCCTGGGCTCAGTTGGGGACATGTAATCATATTTATACAATCTTTATTATTACAGTCATGACAACATAAATCACAAATAAACACCCAAACAATGATTGTCTATAAACAACGGATGCTTTGCATTGGAACGACCAGTAATAAATACCATGATGCGCACATTTGCGCCCTGTAAAGAAAGAAGAAACAAAAAAGAAAGAAAAAAAAAACCAACAACAACAAAACAAAAAAAAAAAAAAAACATATCAGTCTAATACTTTTAAAATAAATGCATTGATAGATAAGTGTACCAACCATTTTCATATTTTTGCTTTGTATCTTTTAATTCCTTGTCGAGAGCACCAATCCTCTCCTCCAATTCTGTAAGTTTATTCACTAACATGTTACTAGTGGCGTCCTCGCCTGTGTCCGATGTAGGTCTTAAACAAACTGCTAATATAACTATAAGAATAGCACACGTCAGTGTTGTTGTTATAACACTGGAATTGATAAAGTTTATTTTTGTTGGTGATGTTTCCTTAACAGGATGTTCTACTTTCGTTGATTCGCTCATTTTATTTAGAAACTTGAATATTTAAGATTTTACAAGCTGAATGAAATAAGCCCAGGCAAAATATACTAATCACTGCGTATTTTAAACGAGAACAAAAACAATTTCTCAATACGGGTATCATACACGTCATATGTCACACAGATAACACATCAATCCACAAAAATCCGTATATACATGTACATGTATGACTTAAAAGTACATGTACGTTTGATAGTACACAATTTCATCTTAAATGTAGGTAAACTACCTTGACCGTGCCGCTTAAGCTCACGTGACTGGATCGAGCGCATATTGTTATTAGATAAGGCAATTATCGTAATGCAGAGACGTGTGTATGAGATTAGATTTCCGGGGCAATACGCATTCAAAAAATGATAATGTGGATGTTGACATTACCTATATTTCTCAACATGAAATCTTCACATAAATATGTATAGCGTGGTATCGTTTGTATTGAGTTCGATTTACATTACTAAAAGGAGCCAGTGCTTTTGCTATCAATAAATGAGCCTGGTCATGAGAAAACCGGAATTTTGTATATGCGAAAAGAAAGGCGCAGATCAACTGCACAGTTGATCAGCGCCGTTCTACATGACTAGTACAATACTTTCACTACTTGTATGCGAAGTTTCAATCTTCTTATCTTTTTCTGTAGCTGCAGGGGCCGGTTTGTGTCAGACTTGGTCGGAAACTCCGAAGACCGTTTTTGTTTTCGCGTCGCAGCTCTAAATAGTAGAAGCCACACTTTTTCTGGTGACTGACGTCCGTGATCTGTAGTACTTTCAATAAATGTCTCCAACATATTTTAGACCATTCCGCCCGTTGCGTGGTTTTATTTGTTTCATGTTTTAGGTGGGGCAAAAACAGAACTTTGCCTAGATCTCACTTAAAGACGACATATGACTCGAAAACACATGGGATACAGTGGTGAGCGGTAAATTATGATATCAGCGACATAACTCATTCAGCCACAGGGGCCACCCATACGACAGAAGACTCGAGAGGATACTGTCCATGGTCTTATCATAATTATGTTCTACCGTTACGGTAGTGGACAAAAGGGCCCGTAATTACAAGCGATACGAACTTGGACATGCATTTTAGTAGTTACTGTGGAAATTAAAGAATCCAAAAGATCATTCCAGTCCCTGATAATCTGTGGAAACAAAGTACATTTGTAGGGTTTTATACCACCAGTCTATCAGGAATGCCATGGAATTGCCATTATCTGCAACGCCTAGTTTTGTTATAATGTTACGGTTATCTGTAGGTATTGTGACGTTATTGTTGGACTTCTGTATATGAGCCGCCTCGTGGAAAAACAAACAATGTGGTTTCCGAACAGGTCCGACAAAAACCGGCCTGTACAAGCACAGAAAAGAGCTAGAAGCTTGAAATTTTGGAGTTAAGTAGAAGAGAAATTGAAATATCCGAGTAGCGAAAACAAAGGCGCTGACCGCGAAGCTGATCTGCGCCTTTGTTTTCGCCTAGGCAGATTGTTGGTTTTCCCATGAGGCGGCTCAATTCAAGTTGATGATCTTTTCTCTTATCTGAGGGATTCCAATTTAGTTTTCTGAAAATGCCAGACAAGTTTCTTTCTTGTTATGAATGAAGACTCACGATTTAGCACCTTCTCTAGTGCACCCTCAGCCCCTTCCCCTGAAAGCCTTTAGTATGAGAGTCAATAGCTGTGCTTCCATATTCTAGGACCAAATGTACCAGTCCTTTATAAGCTATACATATATACTACGTCAGCATCAACACATTTCTAAAGAAGTCAAAATTCCAAAATTCTGTTTGCCTTAGTTCACATGTTATTGATATGGGTTTTCTACTTCATTTGACACACCTTAGTATGTAATGTTCTCAACACTTTCCCCTCAAGGGTGTAAGATATTCAGTTTCCAACATGTCTTTTGAGGCTAACGGCACAAACGCAGAAACGAAAGATAGCGTTCGGTTTTAATCTATATTCTATAACCAAAATTTCGTATGCTGTCATACTTTAATTCTCATTTATTGGAACCATCGAAAAACGTACAGAAAAATGGCAAACGGAATCTTTATGTGACCCCAGGGGTTCATCTAGTACATGTACCTCTGCACGTGTGCAGTTGGGCTAATACAGATTATTAGCTTTAAAGCAGTGTTCTGGACTAATGAAATCTAGTCATATGCCGAGATAGCCAATGTTTTTCAGTATAATTATACACATGGAAATAAGTTAGGGAACACCTGTAATAATGTGACTGCCAAGTTTGGACTGTATGTATCCTTCTTTGTAAAAATTATGAAGGATGTTTTGACAATTTGTCAGCATCTGTAGTCTCCAAAGTTGCCTCTATGTGAAAATGGTGAGCATCAAACATAAACTGCGGCGGAGAGCGGCCATCTTTGATTCAGTTTTTTTTTGCTAAATTTAAGAAACGCACTGCTAGTCTTTGCGATAACTTCATTATTTGAACTCACGTTGTCGTAATTTTTCGTAAGCATAAAGCTGAGACATTGTCTGTGGAATTTGAATAATAAATTCTTTATTTTCTGACCGACTGTTGGCGGTAGGCCCATACTTTTCCGGGGGTAGGTTTCTTGTCCACGTTTTGTTCTTTTGGTATACATTTTGCAGGTTGTTAATTTTGGGCCAGATATTCGATATGACCCTTTAGGAATCTAAATCTGGTTATAGTGTCCTAGCGGAATTATTCTTTTATGGCTTAATTTGCAAAATATCCAAGAATTTTGCTTTCCATAGAAATCAATGCAAACTGTAGATTTTGTATGATTAGTTGGTTTGATGATGAAGCATGAAGTTTTAGGTCCGAAGTCGTTTATTTACTTAGAACGATCAGATCCAACATTTTATTCCTGTTTTACTTTCAAAAATTGTGCTTTGCGGTGTTCAGAAGCAAAAAGGCAAACTTGTATTCAGTAAAAGTGGAGTTTTTCACATATGACATATTGAATCCTCCGTAGCACAAAGACAAAATGTTGTGACTTTCCATAAATTGGTCTGTAGCTAGGCAAAGGTATGAAATATATGTGATAAAAATTTCAGTATCGCTAGAAGAAAGGAAGATGGATTTTTTCAAACTTTCCCCAAGGGCTAATAGTGTTCCTTAACTTATTTCCATGTGTATATTTCAGTTGGTCAAATTGTTGGATTTCCCATGTTTTGCGACATTATCTTTCATCCTTCAGAAAACAAACTGTTGAGAAAGAACAATGCTGATAATGCTATAAAATAAAATATTCAGACATTACCAATCATTTAACTCATTTAAAGCCAGATGTACGTAATTGACCTCACGGTAGAATTCTTTTATTTTTTGCATGTGAGTGTATTTTGATGTCCTACATACGAAAATGACAAGAAATCGATACCGTTCCGAGCTTGTTTCGAGATATCGGCCTTCAAAATCGTCAAATTTGAGAGCGAAAACACATTGACGTCAACGTAAAAAACGTTTTTTAGACCCACTTTTTATTAATTTTCTTGATAAATTTCAAAAAATCCACGGTAGGATTTTTAAAAAAAACTGATATGTATTAGAGAAATTACATTTTACGAGCGTCGTCGATTTTGCGCCAAAATCCCCGACGCTATTATCCTATAGAGCGTCTAGATGATCAAGACAACGACGCTATTTAGTATTCAGTATTGCTAACTGTCAAGCAAATGATGTTTTCCTCGGGATAACACGTCCACAATCTAGATTTTGAGCGTAAATGATTAAATATATCATTTTTATACATTTCTGAAGTCCTCTGCATAATTGTATGGACATAGTTTCGTATTCCGAACACAAACTGACGTTAGAAATGACGTTTCGAGCGAGAACTAACGTTACGAATGCGGTGTAAAAATTGCTCTTATTGTGTCTATGTTTTTATATTGCATGCTACATGTATGTTTTTTTTTCTTAATATTCTTTATAGTCGGTAAATAGCTATACATAGCTAATGTTATACTGTTATAAAAATTCCGACTTTAAATAAAATTTGTCTTATGTCTTATGTATCAGTCGACATAGTATTTTCAAGATCAGGAAAACATGTCCATATAATATATACCCCCCTTATACCCCACTTTTATATAATAAAACTGGGGTATGCAGGGATATACCTATTTATACCCCCCGCAAAACGAAGTTTTAGGGGGGTATACTGTTTTCAGCCTGTCCGTCATTCCGTCATTCCGTCATTCCGTGATTCCGTCATTCCGTCAACATTTTAACATCTTTGCTGAATAACTTGAATAGCTTTTGCCTGATTCATTTCAAATTTTCAACACACTTGCACCATCAGACAATACATATGTGGTATGAATTTAGGGGCCAAAGGGTCAGTTTTGCAAGAGTTATGGGACTTTTTAAGTCTTCATATAACATGTTTTCAAGTACTGAAACTACATACTTTGTGAAATCAACTCCTATTACAGCTTTCAGTATTTCTTTTTGATATTTTGCTGATATGTTTCAGATATATTGCAGATGTGCATGAAGAATTATCATGCTGAAAAAATCATTTTTGACAAATTTACAGCATTTTCAACTTAGCAAATTTTCGATAATTCTTTATATTCAATAATGGTTGGTAGTGCATACTTTGTGAAATCAACTCCTCCTAGGGCTTTCAGAATTTCTTTTCATTACTTGGCAAACATGGTACAGACGTATTGAAGATGTGCATGAAGAATTATAATGCTGAAAAAATAATTTTTGACAAAGTTACAGCATTTTTTAACTTTGCCATTTTCTTTACTATTGCACATATACAACAATGGTTGGTAGTGCATACTTTGTGAAATCAACTACTCCTCCTAGGGCTTTCAGTATTTCTTTCACATACTTTGCAGATATGTTCCAAACATATTGCAGATGTGCATGAAGAACTATAATGATGAAAAAATATTTTTTGACAAATTTACAGCGTTTTTCAACATAGCCATTTTTTGACCATTGCTTATATGCAATAATGGTTGGTAGTTCATAGTTTGTGAAATCAACTCCTCCTAGGGCTTTCAGTATTTCTTTTCAATACTTTGCAGACATGTTTCACACAAATTGAAGATGTGCATGAAGAATTATAATGATGAAAAATTTTTTTGACAAATTTACAGCATTTTTCAACATAGTCATTTTTGACAATTGCTTATATACAATAATGGTTGGTAGTGCTTACTTTGTGAAATCAACTCCTCCAAGGGCTTTCAGTATTTTCTTTTCAATACTTTGCAGACATGTTCCATTCATATTAAAGATGTGCATGAAGAATTATAATACTGAAAAAATAATTTCTGACAAATTTACTGCATTTTGATATAGCCATTATTTGACCATTGCTTATATACAAAAATGGTTGGTAATGCATAGTTTGTGAAATCAACTCCTCCTAGGGCTTTCAGTATTTCTTTTCAATACTTTTCAGACATGTTCCACACATATTGAAGATGTGCATGAATGATTATAATACTGAAAAAGTGATTTTTGACAAATTTACATCATTTTTCATCATAGCCATTTCTTCACCATTGCTTATATACAATAATGAAATCAACCTGAAGCTTTCAATATATTCTTTTAATATCTTACAGATGTGACTGGCATACTGAGGATATACATGAAGAATTATAATGCTGAAAAGATATCTTTGACAAATTTTCTGCATGTTTGACTTAGGAAGTTATTGGCCAGCTCCAGATAATTTTGCGGGGGGTATACTGAAAGCCTTGCTTGCAGCCAATTTCTAGTTTTCTTATTTATGCCCCTCATTCTTAACAGCTGAGAAAATCTCTGTATATTGCATGGGCAAGTTTTCGTATTGAGAACTTTCTACTGTGTGAAAACTACTTGGCATTTTTGAATGTTTTGGTACATGTATGTATATCAGTTCTCATGTGAACGTTTACAGGACCGTTGGTCCTCTGCATTATTTATTCTATGATTTTGTGTTTTAAGAAAAAAAAATCATTTCAGATATAGATTCCATTTGTTTATTCTGATGAAATTAAAAACTTCGCCGTTTCTATCCATTCACGTGTTAAACATTTATATATCATACTTCAAAGATTTGATAGAAGCTGAAGGCTGCGTTCCATGTCTTTATTGACTATAAACACGATAAGAAAATAAGTCCGCCAAGGTCTGATATTATCATCGTTGTTACATAATAATGTCTCCCTTTGAGAGATAATTACAGCAGTGCACACTCCAAGTACGATTTAATCAGACGATGGGTATTTATGAACACATAAACTCGAATAATACAAAAAGAAGAAAATTGGCATCAAGCCAAGAACAACCTGAAAAGGAAAATTACTCTACTTTTAGCACCGAACAAATTATTTTGTTTCATTGTTATATACGTATATTTAATTTAGTTGAAATCGGTCAACGGGTTCCGGAGATTTTAAATGGACTATACCATATATGGAAATGTCGGTTGTCTTTGTTAATATGTGACCTTGATCATTTATACAAACTTTTTTTTATCCATTTCCACAGAGGTTCCGGGTCATATTTTGCTTAGCTTAGCAAAGTGGTGTCAGAGGAAAATATTTTTATTAAAAAAAAAATAGAATAAAATAAATAAATAAAAACAGGAAGTCGACGACGGAAAGACGCTCGGACACCGGACCTTTGGTATACTGTAAGCTCACCGTCGAGCTTGGCGGTCCAGGTGAACTTAAAAGCCTAGTCACAAGTTAGCAAAAATCCCTCGAAGTATACGAGTACTTGCGTAAAATGTTATTCTGTCATATTTTTCGATTTCTAGACAAAATCGTTATCCTTCGTGTTTCGTTCGCTTAAAAGTGTAGTTTTATAGAACATCTACAAAACGTTTCGACCAGAAATAGCAAAATATAACGGGTCAAGTCCAGTATAAGACTAAAATAACCCCCTGAGGATGCTTACTTCATGTTCATAAGTAAATCGGTTTCAAGCAAATGCTGTTTGAATAGAATGAGTAAATTGGTTTCTCCCCCCAGTCGGCGCTTTGTTGTAATTAGGTTATGTCAGGCTTAGCAATATTATCCGAAAAATAATCCCCCTATCACACCCTATAGATTCACTGTACACCGTAGAATCAGTGAAAGAGTCTGTACCAGTGATTGAACACATTTTTGGGGCAAAATATGTGAGATAGTGGTAAGTATGTTTCATGTTTTTGTGTTATAAGCTTTGTTTCTGTGACATAGTTTTCAGTTGATCACTTCGGTACATGTTCTTGTTTCACCTTATGGTCGACAAACCGCAAAAGGTGTTCGTGGGACCATACGGGAGGCATTCGTTTTGGACGGGAGTTGTAAAACTGTTAAACGTCGCTACATTTTCTCATCTAGTTTTAAAATCAAACAATTTTGAGAAAATAAAATACGCCCAAAAGAAAGAAATACTTCGGAACTTTCAATATAAGAAGGCGCATGCTGATCCGCTTCATCGATTCCGAAATTTCTAACAATAAAGGACTGTACGTTCGAAATTCAGTGAAAGGAACTTATGTCCCAGTGAATGAGAGGTATTGTACGAAGTAAAAGCCTCACAGTGTTAGAGGTTCTGTACCCAGTGATAGGTACAGTCGTTCAAATTTTCGTTAATTAGGATGTGAGCAATGCGAACGAGGCACTTGAAAAATGTGTAAATGTGTTTTTTATCCTTACCTTATGTTGATAAGCGATATATTTGAAATGTTTTTATATGGTAATCAATTTTCTTTTCTAAACTTATTTTGATTCCCTCTTTGTACCTATTAGATTAACATCACATTCTATGTATAACTGTCTTAATGAGAGGTCTCCGGAGACAATATACGTGTCTAAGAACAACCAATGCACATGGAATCAATTAGCAAAAATTGTGATTAAGCGCCTATATTTGATTTGATTGCATACAGTACATGAAGTGGTCATAACAGCTATACTGGTGTGTACATTGTTCGGACAATGTCTTTTTTCACGAGTGGTCATAATAGCTACGCTGGCACGAGTATGGAACGCCAAAGCTGTCTGATTTGATTCATCATCGTCATCTTATCCTGCTCACATTTGATTATGTGTTGTATAGCGTGCATTTTATAATGAGAAAAGTCCATTTAAACGTTGGACCAGGTTCTTTATATTATGAAACGTTTCATTATATGATGAGTAAAAATCTTTATTTGATGTTAGACTTACATTATATGGTGATTATACATCTTTATATTATGGTAGACTTAATTATATGTTGATACAACCTCATTATACTATGTATGTTTCTCATTATATTATGGGCTATTGTCTTTATATGCATCAAGTTGATTATATGGTTCGATAACTTCATTATATGCGCAAACTTATTATAAGCGCAAACTTCATTAAATGCGCAAACTTCATTTTATGATGTGACAACTACATTATATGATGTGGACGATTTTGCGAGAAGAAGAATTACATTGACACCGTTAAGAGAGATACTGTATACATGCCAGGACTACCGGACATACTGCTGATTATATCTATCTATCTATCTATCTATCTATCTATCTATCTATCTATCTATCTATCTATCTATCTATCTATCTATCTATCTATCTATCTATCTATCTATAATCATCATGATCATGATCAATAATTATCATCATCATCATCATCATTATCATCATCATCATCATCATGATCATCATCATCATCATCGTCATTATGATTTATCATCATCAATATCGATCATCATCATCAACATCATCATCATCATCATCATCATCATGATCGAACATAATCATCATCATCATCATCATCATCATCATCATCAACATCGATCATCACAATGACGATCGATAATCATCATCATGATCGATCATCATCGTGGTTGATCATCATAATGATCGATCATCATCGTCGATAATGATGATGATGATCGATCAACATCATCATCGATCATCATTGTCATCGATCAGCACCATGCTGATCGTTCATCATCATCATGATCGATCATCATCATCATAATCGATCATCATGATGATCGAACATCATCTTCGGTCCTCGTGGTGAATCTCTAACTAGTCAATGAATCATCAAGAACAAACAAATAAATCATGATAAACATCCTGATGAATCAAAAACAAGGACTCACAGATTGAGTAAGCTGCTCGACGATGGAGATCCCTGGGCGCCGAATAACCTACTAACTCCGGAGCAAAAGAAAAACACCAGTTGGACCCCGGTGGGCGCATATAATGAAGTTATCGAACCATATAATCAACTTGATGAATATAATGACAATTGCCCATAATATAATGAGAAACATACATAATATAATGAGGTTGTATCACCATATAATGTAAGTCTACCATAATAGAAAGATGTTTACTCATCATATAATGAAAATTTTCTTAATATAAAGAACCTGGTCCAACATATAATGGACACTATACAACATATAATAAAATGTGAGCAGGATATATTGACGATGATGAATCAAATGTTTTTATTCCTTACCATCAGACAGCTTTGACGTTCCATACACGAGCGTTATAGTACTTTTTTCGCTAACTGTTTTTCTTTTGCTCCGGAGTTAGTAAGTTATTCGGCGCCCAGGGATCTCCATCGTCGGGCAGCTTACTCAATCTGTGAGTCCTTGTTTTTGATTCATCAGGATGTTTATCATGATTTATTTGTTTGTTCTTGATGATTCATTGACTAGTTAGAGATTCACCACGAGGACCGAAGAACTAACTAAATGTTATGAACCACTGCAGAAGCTGAGGGTAAGGTTAGGATCCTGTAAAACCGGTTTAAGCCCGCCAGTAACTTTGTGTTACTGATCGTTCCAAGGCGATACTTCTGTGGTGGTTCTTTTTGTTTTATGTCTTGGTGTTTAACATTTTTGTGCTGTTGGCGCCTTATGTGTGTTTTCATATTTTTAATTAAGTAAAGGTAACTGAGTGGCCACCTATTGGGAAAATAGCTGCTCATTCGGCTTACGATATGTTTCATGGTGTAGTACCTGATTGTTGGTTTGGTTTTTTCCCACCTCGGTTTTTGGAGTGGGAATCTTTTTCTGATTGCGCCTTTTCCTGATCTTTGCCTACTTGTACCTTTTTGCAGTGAATGGGGTTGACAAAATGCAATGGTAAATCGAGAAAATGTAATATACTAATATGATTTACAAACTGGCCCATTATTCCTAAATAAGGCATATTTCTTCGCTTACAAGGCAATTTTACTCGCTAGCAGTTTCAATAACTTCGTACAGCCAATTGATATAACTGGGTACAAAAAATAAATCGACCTCTCTTTGACTGGGCCAGTAGTTCATTTCACTGAATTTCGAAGTACAGTCCTTTATGGTAAGAAATTTCGATACCGACGGAGCGGATCAGTATGCGCTTTCTTATATTGAAAGTTTCGAAGTATTTCTTACTTTTGCGTGTATTTCATTTTCTCAAAAATGTTTGATAGTAAAACTAGAGGAGAAAATGCAGCGATTTTAAGCATTTTTACAACTCTTATCCAAAACGAATGCCTCCTGTATGCTCCCACGAACACCTTTTGCGGTTTGTCGACCATAAGATGAAACATGAACATGTACCGAAGTGATCAACTGAAAACTATGGCACAGAAACAAAACGGATAACACGAAAACATGCAAAATAATTTCCACTATCTTGCATTTTTGCCCCAAAAATGTGTCCAATCACTGGTACAGAGTCTTTCACTGATTCTACGGTGTACAGTGAATCTATAGGGTGTATCACCACCATGCTATAATATATTCATGTAATTAGATGTCATTCGGTATAGTACTGATAACCTTGAATCACATTATATCACGGTATAATTATGCTCATATTCAGTAAATTACTGTCAATTTTGAGGGTTGACGGGTCTACAGGTCGACATATCAAATGAACATAAAAAGAAATGCAACCATTTACCATCAAACAGCTACATGTAACTTATTTCAGCAAACTCTATTTAATAAAACATTGAAAACGTTATCCAGTGTCATTCAACATTAGCGCCGTAACCAAGACTTTACTTTGGCGCCGTTTTTCTGTCACGTTGACGTGAAAACTAATGTGCATCAAAGAGTAATAGTTCGTGCCACTCAGGTGGTTAGTACCTTTATCTTAACCCGTCGACCTGTCAACCCGTCGATTATTCAACCGCATATAATTCTGTAATTATTTCAGCAAAACGTATTATGTAAAACATTAAGAACGTCATTCAACGTTAGCACCGTCACCACGACTTTCTTTTGAGTTCACAACTAATGTGCATCGAAGACAGCGTCTAAAGAGTAAGTTCGTGCCACCCAAGTAGAAAGTACCTTTATACTAACCCGTCGACCTGTCAAACCGTCTAAATCTATATCGTAACATTTAAAACGTCATCCAGTGTCATTCAACGTTAGCGCTGTTACCACGACTTTACTTTGACGCCGTTTTTTCTGTAACAATGACGCCACAACTTATGTACATAAAAGAAAGCAGCTAAAGAGTAATAGTTTGAGTCACTCAACAGGAAATTATTTCCGTGAAATGTATACCCCCATAAACCCCACTTTTATATAGAAAAACTGGGGTTTGCAGGGGTATAACTATACTCGCCGAGGAGGTTCTAACGTGTACCCACAATCTATGTTTTGAGCAAAAATAAGAAAAGTATCAAAGTTTTCTATTGAAATTTTTCAAGTTTTACAACATAAAAATCTCTGTATATTACATGGGCGAGTTTTCGTAATGCAAGTGGTATGTACCTTTTTATTAACCCGTCGACCTGTCAACCCGTCGACCTGTTAAACCGTCGACCTGTTAACCCGTCGAGCTGTCGATCCGTCGACCTGTCGACACGTCGACCTGTTAACCCTCCGACCTGTCAATATGTTTACACATATATCTGTATTTTTTTTTCAGCAAAATCTTTAACGTAAATCATTAAGAACATCATTCAACGTGAGCACCGTCACCACGAATTTACTTTGTCGCCATTTTTCTGTAAGGTCGTACATCAAAGAAAGCTACCAAGGACCAAGGAGGTAGTATGTTCATACACCAAACCGGCGTATGAAAACTTATTTTCATATATTCATACACCAATATGCGCATTATTACATGACAATGCACGTTATAACAGCCATGTGCATTAATACATTATTCATAAATCGGCCATGTGTATTAATAAACCAGAACACCGAACTATGAAGTCTTATAATGGACTTGAGGCAAAATAAGATATACCCTTTACGCAAGTCTGCGTCGATAGACTTTCGCTAATGTGTGACGAGGCCTTAAACATGCAAATGATAAGTTTGCGTTTACATACTCAGTATATCATTCTCTACAAGGCCAGTTTCTTAATTAATGTGTTAAAGCATGTCATTATTACATAAGGACTTTATTACGTTTGCGACTATTCCTCAGTGACCGCCATAATTCATCCAGTGGTCTGGTATATGTGAAAAAGGTAAAGACTATAAGACTTTCAATTTCGACTTCAGTCTGTACTATACTGCAATTATCATGACAAAAACTTGCCCATACAATGTAGAGAATTTTTTTTCAACTTAAAAATTGAAAAGTTCGTTGGGAAACAAAATCGATATTTTAATAAATTTGCTCAAAATATTGATTTTGCGTACGCGTTAAAGCCGCATCGGCGAGGCGATTCTAACGAGTACCCACAATCTATGTTTTAAAACAAAAATAAGAAAAAAAAATAGGTATACCCCTGTAAAACCCAGTTAAACTCTGTAAAAGTGGTGTTTAAGGGTTATACATTACACGGACATGTTTTCCTGATGGTTAGAAATCTCATAGAAGCGGTGATGCTCACAGAATTAGCGGGCACTGGATGTCCAAAATCCGCGAATCCAATGCCATTCTTTCCTTAACAATCAACAAATATGTTCGAAATCATGTAAGGTGCTTACTGCATACTTATTCCTATAGAAAGAAAGATTTCTATTTTGGTGATTTTGCAATGTCAAGCTGTATCTCACAATAACACTTTCAGATAACTCATTTCCAATTTCAATGGTAAATTCGTTTCGGTTGAGGAGCAAACGATGTATTCTTCCACCAAAGTACATGCAGTGAAGCTCTCTAGATCATCCAACACAAAGTTCAAAATCAAACACACAGCCGATACCGAAGGAACACTTATCAACAAAACACCGTGGCTCATAAAACTGCTGCCGATACTATGTGTGGGCCAGGTCTTTATGATAACAGCTACAGCTGCTACTTTAGGCGTATTCGTCAAAGACAATGTAAGCGACAGTTTTTTTTTTTTTTTTTTTTTTTTTTTTTTCATTAGGAAAACACTCCCATGTAAAATATAGATTTTTCTGAAATTGTAAAAATTTAACATTTTCAGCAGAATTGTTTTGATATTTTTCTTATTTTTGCTCAAAACATAGATTCTGGGTACACGTTAGAACCGCCTCGCTAAGGCGGTTCTAGAGGCGGTTCTAACGAGTACCCACAATCTATGTTTTGGAGCAAAAATAAGAAAAATAGGTATACCCCTTCATCCCCCAATTTTGCTATATAAGAGTGGTGTTCAAGGGGGTATACATTACACGGACATGTTTTCCTGATGGTGTGTTTTGTTTTCTTTTACAAGTGATCTCTTTCTTGCGTATGTAAGTTGAAGATAAGAAATACTTCAATCAGTCAAGGTGAAACACAGTTATCTATAATTACAGTTTGTGAGTCTAGAATTTGCATAAATTTTATCATTGCCCCACTCGGGACACCATGTTGTGTCCTTGAGCAAAGAAGCGGTGGCTCCGTCCCGACATCACTGAAAGTTTGTTGAGTGGGACGTTTAACATCAATAAAAACAAACGCTATAATTACAAAAGATAAGATATTAAGAAAATCAAATCTAGAATAAAAAAGTACAAGTAGGCAAAGATCAGGAAAAGGCGCAATCAGAAAAAGACTCCCACTCCAAAAACCAAGATGGGAAAAAAAACCAACAATCAGGTACTTATACCATGAAAACATTTAGTAAGCCGAATGAGCAGCTATTTTCCCAATAGGTGGCCACTCAGTTACCTTAACTTAACTTAAAATATGCAAACATACAAAATTGATTTTCCATTATCTTTCGAAAACTTGAAGGCCTTAAAAACAACTGAAATTAAGGTTGATAGAGTTCTTACCTTCTTAAAATAATTTAAAATGCTTAATTGTTATTAGTAATGACAAACAAAAGTAATGTATATGTAAAATACTTTGACCATGCCGCTTGAACTCACGTGATGAAGTTTTGTAAACAAGGTAAAAGGGGCGCCTATTTGTTTTACACCTTTTTTCGGTTCCATGTGAAGCGCATGGCCATATACGTAAGTCGCATTACTGAGAATATAGTTATTTAAGCAGTTCGATCAACACACGCATATCTACGTCAGAGGTTAAGCGGCACGGTCAAAGTATTTTACCTATATGTAAACGTAGTATTTTACCTATGTATAAACGTATTCCGTCTATAGGTGAAAGAAATTGACGCACTGAAACAAATGACAGGTAAATATACAGCTGCGGAAAAGGGTAAGCAAATGAGAGGAAAATATACAGAGGTGGAGAAATGATTAACAAATGATGGGTGAATATAAAGGCACGGAAAATGTAAAGAAGTGACAGGTAAAATACAGACGCTAAGAAAAAGATAAACAAGTGAGAGTTGAATATACAAATGCGGCGAAAGGGTGAACAAGTGTAAGGTAAATATAATGACGCAGAAAAATGACGAAAAATTGCAGGTAAATACACATATACGTCAGTACAGAGTACATATACCAATTATCCGAAGAATAGGCGTTGTAGAAATCAACACTCATCGTCATTTCAGATATCTTTAGCTAGCAAAGAAGCTTACAAAGGTAGTTTCTTTACACAGACTATCAGGGACTGGAATAACCTCCCTTGTTCTATAATCTCCTCTTCTGAAATGCCCGACGACTGTGTGTCCGCGGTCGCATCTCTTGGGACAATGAGGGCCAAAATTTCCTCCGGTGAAGTATTTTCAATTTAACGTGTTTTCAGTAAACCATTCAGATTAAGATGCAGATTCAGTCCATTCTCATCTGGGATTGGACTTTGGCTATGTTTGCGCCGGTTCCTGAACGTAACTATACGAATAACCTCAATTACGCTAAATATTTATTTCAGGTACTCTTAAAGCAGATATAGCTGTTATGATGATCACTGCCACCGAAGTCGAAACAAGACTGTCAAAACTTGAATCCAATCAAGAACCGAATGAACTTGAATTGCAGGAGCTCACATCGGGAACTCTTACGCATCAAACAGAAATGGAACTTCTTCGATCAGAGATTGAGGCAAACCTAACAGTTCAGACAAATATCATCAGAACCCAAAGCGATGATATAGAAACACAAAAGAACGACATACATCAGCTGGCAAATATGATAGGTCGTCAAAATGCAAGTATTGAAAATGCGTACGAACGTCTTTCCGTACTCGACGCAAACATGACTGACTTTCAGTTTCAACATTCGAAGATTAATAATAACACTTTGAAGGTTTTAAGCTCTCGGATCGCTTACTTAGAGGCGGACAAAATAAACGAGCAAGTTGTTCTCCTGAATCAATCATTAAAAATTGGAAAGCTTGAGTCAGATTTTGTAAACATAATTACCGACATAGTGGAACACGCTTCAAAACTGGCACAAATTGAATCAGACATGATTTCAAACCACACATATATAATTCATCAAGTAGAGTCTATTTGCAACAACAATAATGCTACTTTGCAATCACTCACATCAAGAATGACCCAGGTAGAATGGGAAAGATCAGCATACGGAGACGATCAATTAAATCTTACGCGCAGAGTAAATGAGATTGAAGACCGGTCATACCTAAACAATTTTACGGTACTTGCACATGACACGAGGATGTCCCTATTAGAATCGGGAATTGCCCTTAACCAGGAATTGATGACTACTCATACTAGTAGAATCAATGAGATAGAAACTAATCTCGCCAGTACCAATACGTCTTTAGAGAACACAATTTCAATTTTATCAGGCATAATATCAGAACTTACATCCAGTCAGTACGTTCGAATAAATGATGCAGATTCTATGAGGGACTTGACAGGCTATCTTCTTGAAAACGTTATACCCATTCAGACCATTTCAAACAACGCAGAAAGAGTACAACAATTAGAGAGGGGCATCCAAGATCAAAACAGTACGCTTTCTCAACTTGCAGGTAATGTTCTCACGCAGTTTAAAGATCAAAATATGCGTGAAGGTATGCCCCTTGTTGAACTCGATCGATGATTAATAAACTACACGTAGACTCTTTGGTGAAATTGAATAAGTAGGTGCGAAACTGTACGATAGAAACGCTACGATAAGAAATGGTACGGTTTGTGCAGTTCGGTGCGAAATGGTGCAGAAGGAACGGTGCGGTAGGAACGTTGCCATACAGTGCAGTACTGTTCGGTGGATACACTGCGGTAAGGTGCGGTTTGGTATTTATGGTGAGTTTATGTGCTTATGGTGCGATACAGTTCGGCGAGTGCGAAGTTATAAGTTTAACTTACTGTACGATGCGATACCTAGCGGTGAATACCTTGCGATACGGTGCGGTAAAAAGACGCAGTTTGTAAAATGTGAGATTAGTTGGTTGCAATTAGATGCCAAACGGTACGATTATTATGGTGCGATACGTTACAGCAAGTTCAGTGCAAGTTCAGTGCGATATAGTATGTCAAATACGACGCGATACAATACGAAACGACACGGTTAGTACAGAGAAGTACGGTGCGGTAATTACAATGTGATACAGGATCGCAAATTACTATACGCAGCGTATCGCACCGTTTTAATCAAACTGTATTGCTCCGCACTTTGTGTACCGCATTGTGCCGTGCTTACCGTACCGAATCGCACCATACTCACCATATCGCTACGCATCTTACTGATTCGCGTCAAACTCCCATCAAACTCATCGCACCGTAATGTGAGAACGGCGTGATACTGTACGGTGCGATACTGTACGATATGTTACCATACGATACGCTGAGTTTGGTATGATACAGCACAGTAAGTACGGTGCAATACTCTACGATATGGTACTTAGTATCATGTGACACTGTATGTTGAGTTGAGTACGATGCGGTAAAGTAATTACGGTGTGTTGCGTTACGCAAAGTTCAGCACGATACAGTACGATTAAAACGGTACGATACGTTGCGCAGAGTACATTGCGATAGGTACATGTAGATACGGTGCGTTAGAAACGCTGTATATGGTGCTATATGAAACGATAAGTAAGGTAACTCGACCGTATCATACGGTATCACTTATACTTAGTGTACCGTTTCGCTCCGCAATAATCAAACCCTTTCATACTTTACTGCACCGAACTTGCCGTACCGTATCGCACCATATTAACCGTATTGTATCGCACTGTATTTGCCCTACCGTATCGCACAATACTAATCATACCATATTACCATATCGCACAGTACAAACTGCACCGTTCTTACTGCACCGTACTTGCCGTACTGTATAACATTGTACACACCGAACAGTATTGCTTCATTTCGCACCGTTCTAACTTATCGCACCGTACTCACCGTATCGAACCGCACCGTTCCGTATCGCACAGAACTAACAACATACCGCACCGCATCACTACTTACCGAACTACTGCCGCCTAACAGTATCTCACCTTCCTTAGCGAACCGTTTGTCCTGCACCATTTCGCAACAACCGTGCCATGTATCACCATACTGTAAATTGCGTATCGTTTCATGCCATACAGTAGCATATCTTGCCTACCTTACAATTTTTTCAAAATACCGTACCAAACGTGTTGTTTCGCACCGTAACTTATCATGGAACCTGGTGTCACACTGTATTTGAACAAAAACAGTCCTACACAAACAGGTACCTAAACATGTTCATTTTTCTCAAACTTCCTATTATGCTCGGTTCTATCAGACATCATTTTGACGATATAGGATTATTTTACAAACCTTTTACGTAATAATTATTGATAATTTCCCATTTCTTTTTAGCGATTATTCAACGATCATCTTACGCATTCTCAGCCTATGATTTGTCAGGAGTCTTCAATCCAACACTTGATGACGCACTTATATTTGCCAAAACACAAATAAATGAGAACATGGTCTACAACACAGCCACGGGGAGGTTTACAGCACCAGTTGATGGAGTCTACGTTTTTCACACAACAATTCATGTTCACGGTGCTGGAAAATACCTCCATACTGCTTTCAGTGCGGGAAGAAGGGTGATTGGGTTTTTCATGGTGGGTGATGGTCATCGGGATACAAGTTCATCTGGATCTGCAGTTGCCCGACTTGAAAAGGGAACAGAAGTATCTATGACAGTAAAAAGTGGCAGTGGGGGCTTAACATTCCGAGAAGATTCAGAGGGCAAATGCACTTTTTCTGGTTATCTTCTAAGCATTTAGATAGAGCTACATTTTACCTACTGCAACCCGAAACCCATCTTATGATAACTACTTCTACTGTAGCAGTGTTTGCCTTAATATGTACAAATGCTTCAATATGACTTTGTCTGATCGGACATTTGCTCATTTCGTGTCTATTTGCAGATGATCTTGTAACACAAGGTGATACTAACCCTACAAGTAGTCTAATGCGATTGACCTTAAAACAATATTAAAATCAAGAAAACATGTCCATGTAATGTATACCCCCTTGAACCCAACATTTATATAGAAAAGCTGGGGTATGCAGGGGTATACCTATTTTTCTTATTTTTGCTCCAAAACATAGATTGTTGGTACTAACGAGTACCCACAATCTATGTTTTGGAGCAAAAATAAGAAAAATAGGTATACCCCTGCGTACCCCAGTTTTGCTATATAAAGGTGGGTAATAAGGGGGTATGCATTACACGGACATGTTTTCCTGATGGAACAAAATTAACCCATTAGTGACGAATGGACTTGTCCATCAATATCCATTGGGAGAGACCACTTTTATTTTTAGGGACACTGGGACGATTTTCAAATTTAATTCATTTTTGATGACATTCCTCTAAGAAAATACAAAAGCCTCAGATGTTACGCCGCAGAACACAACGTCACATCTGGGGCTATACTATTTGCCTATGTCCCATAAAAAGGACACCAGGCTGATATGAGTTTTCCAGCCAGCTTGTGTTTTGTCAGATCTCTAGGGTCACTGATAAGGCTTAAGTAGCCGAAATCATGGTATGGCCTATCCCATTTCGCATTTATATGCTTACTGCTCTTAAATGATCTCAGTTTTAATTTTCATTCATGTGTTAGGAACGCTTGTTATACATACTCTACACAAAGAAATGTAAAGCTTAGTGCAAATTCTGAAATAACGATTTTCAACAAAAGCATTTCAGTTTTATTGAAACTAAGACTGACGTTTCTGCTTACAACAGTTTATTTTAAATCAATTTTGTTTCAAATACTAAAATCTTATGATTTACTGTGTCTATTAAGAGTGTATATACCAAATTGTCGCAAGCAATTAGTCGCAAGCAATTAGTATCGATATGAACTTTTACACATTTACGAATGTAGGCTCACTTCTCTAATGCCATTGAACGCCTTTAGTGAAGAGTCAATAACTGGGCATCCATATTCTATACAAGCACAGAAAATAGCTAGAAGCTTGAAATGTCGGATTTAAGTAGCGGCGTAATTATACTATCCGAGTAGCGAAAACAAAGGCGCTGATCAGCTTCGAGGTTACCATGGGCCGGCTCATTTATAAGCTACAATGTCAACACCTTTTGGGCAAGAAAAAGTATTTATTGTCAAAATGTCAAGGGTTCGCTTTGCCTTACTTCATATGTTATTGATATGGGTTTTCCACTTATTTGTCACACCTTAATATGTAAATTATATACCGTCTCAAGGGTTCGCTTTGCCTTAGTTCATATGTTATTGATATAGGTTTTCCACTTATTTGTCACACCTTAGTATGTAAATTATATACCGGCTCAAGGATTCGCTTTGCCTTAGTTCATATGTTATTGATATGGGTTTTCCACTTATTTGTCACACCTTAGTATGTAAATTATATACCGGCTCCAGGATTCGCTTTGCCTTAGTTCATATGTTATTGATATGGGTTTTCCACTTATTTGTCACACCTTAGTAAGTAGATTATATACCGGCTCATGGGTTCGCCCTGCCTTAGTTTATATGTTATTGATATGGGTTTTCCACTTATTTGTCACACCTTAGTATGTAAATTATATACCGGCTAAAGGGTTCGCTTTGCCTTAGTTCATATGTTATTGATATGGGTTTTCCACTTATTTGTCACACCTTAGTATGTAAATTATATACCGGCTCAAGGGTTCGCTTTGCCTTAGTTCATATGTTATTGATATGGGTTTTCCACTAATTTGTCACACCTTAGTATGTAAATTATATACCGGCTCAAGGGTTCGCTTTGCCTTACTTCATATGTTATTGATATGGGTTTTCCACTTATTTGTCACACCTTAGTATGTAAATTATATATCGGCTCAAGGGTTCGCTTTGCCTTACTTCATATGTTATTGATATGGGTTTTCCACTTATTTGTCACACCTTAGTATGTAAATTATATACCGGCTCAAGGGTTCGCTTTGCCTTAGTTCATATGTTATTGATATGGGTTTTTCAATTATTTGTCACACCTTAGTATGTAAATTATATACCGGCTAAAGGGTTCGCTTTGCCTTAGTTCATATGTTATTGATATGGGTTTTCCAATTATTTGTCCCACCTTAGTATGTAAATTATATACCGGCTCAAGGGTCTGCTTTGCCTTAGTTCATATGTTATTGATATGGGTTTTCCACTTATTTGTCACACCTTAGTATGTAAATTATATACCGGCCCATGGGTTCGCATTGCCTTAGTTCATATGTTATTGATATGGGTTTTCCACTCATCAGGAAAACATGTCCGTGCAATGAGTACCTCCTGAATCCCCATTTTTATATAGAAAAACTAGGGTATGTGGGGGACGGACATGTGCCCCCTCGGACATTTGCCCCCTGCCCAGAAATGGCATGTAAGGACATTTGCCCCCTAACTCATCTAAGGCTTTGGACATTTACCCCCTCATCAAATGTATAAAGGTGGACATTTGCCCCCCTCTCCCCAGCCAGGGGATGGACACACAGACAGTAACATTCTCATAGAGCTTTTGTCACAGAATTGCAAGAGCAATTACAAAGTTTGAGAACCAAGCTGATTCGCTAACCTTATTAGGCTTAACATCGCCTATTGTCATTTTAGAATTATAATAATGTGTTATACATGTAATTATTATTTTACAATGAAGTTTAGTACTATACATACTGATTAAAAAGGTACAAGTAGGCAAAGATCAGGAAAAGGCGCAATCAGAAAGAGATTCCCACTCCAAAAACCGAGGTGGGAAAAAACCAAACTAACAATCAGGCACTTATACCATGAAACATATCGTAAGCCGAATGAGCAGCTATTTTCCCAATAGGTGGCCACTCAGTTACCTTAACTTAATTAAAAATATGAAAACATACATAAGGCGCCAACAGCACAAAAAAAAAATTAAACACCAAGACATAAAACAAAAAGAACCACCACAGAAGTATCGCCTTTAACGATCAGTAACACAAAGTTACTGGCGGGCTTAAACCGGTTTTACAGGATCCTAACCTCACCCTCAGCTTCTGCAGTGGTTCATAACATTTAGTAAGTTCTTCGGTCCTCGTGGCGAATCTCTAACTAGTCAATGAATCATCAAGAACAAACAAATAAATCTTGATAAACATCCTGATGAATCAAAAACAAGGACTCACAGATTGAGTAAGCTGCCCGACGATGGAGATCCCTGGGCGCCGAATAACCTACTAACTCCGGAGCAAAAGAAAAACACCAGTTGGACCCCGGTGGGCCAAGCAACAGACAAGAAGCTCCGGCCCCAACCAACTAAAATGAATAGCTTTAAGTCGGGGCCATCATAGAGTCTGACGCCCGACCCACCGGCGTGCAATTAAAGAAGGCAGCATAGTTATCAACCATGATTGGGTTAAAAACTAAGCATGCAGACTGTCGCATAACATTCAAGTTATAACCTATACGTCTGTAACGTGTTATGATTTTTCTGAACTGAAAAGAAAAATCCTTCATTCCTATAAGACTCTTAAATTTGTAAACTAAGTCACCATAAAATTCAGGTTCCGAAAGGCCCTCACTTAAAAGCGTCTTTAACCCAACATTATATTTGGAAATCAATTCATAGTGTCTACGATAAAATTTAGGAAAGGTTTTTCGAAGTTTATGATACCGATAGCCCCGTTGGAGAAGTTTTGCCGTTAAACATTTATTTCGAGCGTTGAAGTCTGTAACATGATTGCAGACTCTAGCAAACCTAATAAGTTGCGAAATGTAAACACCATAAGAAGCACGACGAGGAACGTCACCATCCAAAAAAGGAAAATTTACTATATCAAAATCAAAGTCATCGCGCTTATCATAAATTTTTGAAGAAACAAATCCATTTGCAACAGAAAGATGTAGATCTAAAAAGGGGGCTTCGGTATCTGAGATATTGGTTTTGTTCAACTGAAGTTCAGGTGGATAAATTTGATTGACCATACCTTCAAAATAAGGGTTGTCAATGTTCAAAAGGTCATCGAGGTACCTAGATGTGGAATTAAAAGCCTCGATAACATCAGCTTGATTATAATGGTTAAGAGAATCCATGAAATCTCTTTCGTAGCAGTATAAAAATAAATCAGCTACGAGAGGTGCGCAATTTGTACCCATCGGAATTCCAACAATCTGTCTGTATAACTTGGTCCCAAATCTAATATAAATATTATCAAGGAGATAGGACAAGGCGTCGCACACATTCTGACATGACCAAAGTGTATACCGACTTTGGTCAGAGGAAGTGAAAAAAGCCTTTCTATCATTACATGCCAAATAAAGTGAACCATAGTTTTTTAATGCCCTTTTGAAGGTCCACTCTATCAAATCCAGAAGTTTTTCTTTTATCAGATTATGTGGTAATGTTGTATACAGAGTAGAAAAATCATACGTCGTGGACAAGCTTGTCGCACGGTACCCTCTACACTTCAATTTACTAAGCACCTCACCAGAATTTTTTATTGACCAAAACCAATTTTTATTTGAAGTTTCAAACACTGTCTCATAGTATCTTATAACATAATTTGATAGCAGTAAGACAGGAAGTTAATAATTTAGAAAGTAGAGATAGGAAAATGCAAACTGATTGCAAGCAATCCCTGAGGGTTGGAAAAATAAGAGCATTAAATGGATGTACGGGGAGACTTTATAATTATATTATATTATAATTATTAGGACTCACTATTATTAAATAGGTCATTGTATGGGTCACACCTCATGAATAAAACAGAATATTATAATTATTAGGACTCACTATTATTAACATCACTCACTTAATTGTATGATTTTAATTTGACAACTTGTCAGCGAAAATGACGCTTGCCCTAATAATTGTAAACCAAGCTTTAAATCCATTGATTAGGTGTAAACAGTGAGGGGGCAAATGTCCTAGGTATGCAAATTGATGAGGGGGCAGATGTCCAACTCTGCCAATCAGTTAGGGGGCAAATGTCCTTACATGCCATATTTGGGCAGGGGGCAAATGTCCGGGGGGGGGGGAACATGTCCTACACTCAGGGTATGCAGGGGTAAACCTATTTTCTTGGTTTTGCTCCAAAACATAGATTGTGGGTACTCGTTAGAACCGCCTCGGCGAGGCGGTTCTAACGTGTACCCACAATCTATGTTTTGAGCAAAAATTAGAAAAATATCAAAATTTTTCTACTGAAAATTTTCAATTTTTACAGCTTCAAAAAAATCTATATTATTGCATGGGCATGTTTTCGTAATGTTATTTGTCACACCTTAGTATGTAAATTATATACCGGCTCTCGAGCGTTTACAGGACCATTGGTCGTCAGCACTATTTATCGTATAATTCGGCAAATTGGTCACTGTATGGGCGTTAATACCTCATGAATATGTTATTGGGTATGGTCTACCTTTGACTTAGGAAAAAGCTACATTTATACGATTAAAAGATTCAATTCAAATGTTTTCCGTTAGAAAATAAGAATGAATAAAATACGAGTTTGTCTAATTCACAGGGTCGGACAAAATACAGACAGCTGATTTCTAACGGTAAATATGTGACAGCGGTCCAGGCGGACTTTTCTATAATCTCCCTACTTGAACAGATGAACTAGCCGACCACGCCCCGATATGAATATTAATTAAAGTTGCCGCCTATACAATACAGTAACCAATTTGCCCAATTATACAATTACTTTTTATTTTAATTCTATTTGTTTATTCTGTTGCAATTAAAACATTCACCATTTCTATTCATTCACGTGTTATATACATATATCATAATTTGAAGATTTGATAGACGCTGAAGGCTGTTTCATGTCCATATTGAATATAAACACGATAAGAAAATTAGCCCGCCCAGGTATGATATTATTATGATCAAATATACTTTGTTGCACTATAATGTTTGAGAAATAATTACAACAGTAATACTTCAAGTGCGATTTAATCAGAAGATGAGTATTTATGAACACATAAATTACTCGAATAATACGTAAAATAAAAATAAGACATTTGAATTCTATATACTTTTAGCGTTGAACGAATAACTATACAGTGTTATTATAATATATGCAATATACATGTTTATTTAAAATATACTCTTTATTGAAACTCACAACGGCAAATCGTACAAGTTATTAAATGTCTAGTGTTGGGCCGACTTCAAAGTCAAGCATTAAGTCGAATTTTGGTGCTAGTTGAACCTTATGTACGTTTTCATAGTTTTAGTTAAGTTCAGTAAATAGCTGCTCACTCGGCTTACGATATGTTTTCTAAGTATAAGTACCTAATTGTCAATTTAGATTTTTCCCACCTCGGTTTTTGGAGTGGCAATTTCTCTCTGATTGCGCCTTTTCCTGATCATTGTCTATTTGTACTTTTTAGACTGACATATCGGTTACTTTTCGTCTGAATTTCATAATCATTTGGATTTTCAAAGCATTATATTTGTCTATGACAATTGACAAAAAGTCGTTTTTTTTTCCTATAACGAACATTTTATGTCCGCTATATCTCTTAAAACAATATTTTATCGCTGTGTCTCATTGCTTCTCGTAAATCAGAATTGCACTTGAAAGTCGCTCAGCAGACAAATCAAATAGGTACTGCTATAGGCCACAACAGGCGCCGGGCGTATAGATCGTCTATCTGGTCGGACTTCGTGTCATACTAGAATAAAATTAGACCTTAGCCGTAAATGTTCTAAAATGTATTGTCGAAACGTCTTTTGTCGTCTTCAGTACCCGAAATCGCGCAATATGGTCCATACTACCTCCCTTTGAACGTTTTCACTGCTTCCACAGGATCAGGCTGTTATATCTTATTAAATAATAATAATAATAATAATAATAATAATAATAATAATACAGGGTATCACAAAAAACGTAGCCGCTACTGAGCACTGCATAATGTTTTTGCCTTGCATCTTTACACTCAGTTGGTGTGACACTGAAGACCTTTGTAAGCCATTTTGACCTAATGTTATAGTTTACTCAGTTGGTATATGAAAATATTTCTTTTGACTCAGTAACTTGTCTGTATCTATCAAGTTTCAGGTAACATAGTTACATGCTGCAAAACCTTTGTGAAGCTATTCATGCTATTTCTCTACTTAAAAGCTTACGTGACCCATTTTGACATACTGTAGCCTCAAAACACGTCAGGGTCAACACAAAGTCACGATTTATATAATTCGGCAAATAGGTTACTGTATGGGCGTTACCTCATGAATACGTTATTCGGTATGGTCTACTTTTGACCAAGGTAAAAGCTAAAGGTATACAGTTATAGAATTCAACTCACATGTTTTCCGTTTTAAAATAAGAAAGAAATACGAGTTTGTCTAATTCACTGAATTGGACAAAATAACAGGTAGCTGATTTCTAACGCTAAATATGTGACAACACTCAAGGCTGACTAAATTCGACTTTTCTATAATCTCCCTTCTTGAACAGACTGACTAGCCGACCAGATATGAGTATTAAAGTTACCGCCTATACAGTGACCTATTTGCCTAATTATACAAATTATAATAGATTCGCCGTCATTATGTTATATACATGTACGAAGACTAGTTGAAATCGGTCAACCGGTTCCAAAGATTTTTTTAAAAAATGTTTTATTCAAGGGCACTACAAGGTTGAGGTAGGTATCGAACCAAAGATCTCTCGCTCCAGGTTTCTGTACCCTACCACTACGCCATCATGCTTTCTAATTGTAACATGCCTGACTATTCTGTCTGTTTTGCAAATAACATGTATGTAAGTGAATAGTATACAGAAAATCTTATATGCGAGTAAATACATTTTACTTGATAAGCCTTGTACGGCTACATTACGAAAACTTGCCCATGCAATATACAGAGATTTTTTGCGCTTCAAAAATTTAATATATTAAGCTGAAAAAGTTTGATATTTTTCTTATTTTTGCTCAAAATATAGATTGTGGGTACACGTTAGAACCGCCTCGGCGAGGCGGTTCTAACGAGTACACTTGTTGTAGCCATAGCGGATCTGTAGATGATCCGGATCAAAATTTATTTCAAAAGAATTTTACAAAAATATGAAACAAGATTTTTTTAAACGAACTTGGCCACTTGACTCTTGATTCAAACATGTTTCATTCCATGGTCAATGATCGTGGATAATGACGTCAACATCTTGTTCACGTCAATGGTTCCCGGCTCATATATATCACAACAATGGAAAAAAGCGTTCTTTTACACACGGCGATTCGCCGAATTTCCCGAAAATGAAAGGTACCATGTAAGTTATCTTTCGATTTTGGTTGCTAATATGTTTTCCAATTATTTTCTGTCATTTTGACGAAGTTTCCGTCCTAAAATCGATTATTAGGACATAATTAATGAGAAACTTTGAAACGGTGGCATTGTAGTTACTCCGGATCATGTTTAACCGCGTACTGTCATTTTATGCTCTAAAAGGACTTGGATTGTTTGATGTTTGTAACTAAATGTATATTTTTACATTCCGGGTGTTTATATGATAAAATTAAGTGTAAACAATGAAATAATCTGCGTTTTTTTAACAAGCAGCATATACTATTCCGACGCTATTCAGATCACCCATGGAACATCGTGTCTTCGGTGGGGGTGGGGTTGAGCAAATATAGCTGTGGGAAAATGCCGCCGAAAAATGCACATGTTTTGGTCCTAGGAACATTTCATAAGGTTCACTGTATTGCTACATGCAAAAGATTTGAAGAATAAACCCATCGGTGGTGATATATAGTCCATGATCCGGAATACCTCCAACTGATTCGCTTTGACTTCAATCATGCATAGACTTTCACGGTCCAGTGGTTACAGTCGCGTGCTTGATCAAAAATGAAAACCATTACAGTTGATGAGGAACTGAATTGGCTTCAAGATAATACTAAGTTTATAATACTCAAGTCATTCATATGCGCATGCGCAGCAATTTTCATGAACTTGATCCGGAATAGGTTGAATAATTGTACCCACAATCTATGTTTTGGAGCAAAATTAAGAAAAATAGGTATACCCCTATAAGTTCCATAAGTAATCACAGGCCTTACTACAATACTTAAAATGTTCCAAATACATTTCCAATAACCACTTTTAAAACCGTATAAATATTCTAAGGTGCAATTTGTTTTTGATTTGTTGAAAAGTAAATTAAAAAAAAAAACTGAGATTAAGAGCAGTGAACATATTTAATGAGAAAGGTGATGGCCATACCATGGTTTCGATTACTTTAGCCTCGTCAGGGGCCCTATAGATTTGACAACATGCAACCAAAGAAAACAACTGTAATTTTGCAACTTAAAACAGAGTAGTCGATACAAGGACTACTATAATCCAAATGGGACCAAATATATTAAATGTTGGTTAGAAAATGTATCTTAACCGATAATAATAATCTGATTTCTCAGAATATCCTCGGTGATATCCAATGACCAAAAGGAAATTATAATCTGAATTTATAAGGATGGTGCACTTGGGATACTTGTAGGGCCGAAAAAACAACAAAAGAGTTTTATTTCGACCCAATCATAGCAACACCTGTTCCAAGGCGATACTTCTGTGGTGGTTCTTTCGTTTTATGTCTTGGTGTTTAACATTTTTGTGCTGTTGGCGCCTCATGTATGTTTTCATATTTTTAGTTAAGTTTAGGTAACTGAGTGGCCACCTATTGAGAAAATAGCTGCCCATTCGGCTTACGATATGTTTTCATGGTATAAGTACCTGATTGTTAATTTAGTTTTTTCCCATCTCGGTTTTTGGAGTGGGAATCTTTTTCTGATATCTTTGCCTACTTGTACCTTTTTAACCAAATTCGACAGGAATGGTTTACAGTTTTGTTTTTTCGCAGACATGATAGTCGATGAAGCACTCTACCAATGCGCTAAGCCGATAACGACGAAAATGTATGTTAAAAGAACATAGTGGACAGTACTAGCGAAACTGGATTACCAACAGCTAAGGTCATATGGAGACGAGACGGGACCTCGGTTTGTAGTCCCATCCGACGGACTGGAGAAGCCCGGCATCGAACCTGCGACCCCTGGTTTACAAGGTGAATGATATAACCACTGCACCACGGAGGCTTCTAAGTAAGATTGGTATGATATGTCATGGTCAACCAAATGCCATAATCAATACAAAAAATGATCAAGACATACAATGTATCCACGTTATTTTAGCTTTGCTTGACTAAATGGTTTCAGGGGACTATGACTTTATACTATAGGCCGATCGTGTTATACCGGTGGCCCAGAAGCATGCAATTAAAAGTTTGCGTTTATATTCGGAGTATATTACACTGTGCAAGGCCGATTTCTTGATTAATGTATTTTACGTTATAGTTGTATAAGGTCTTCGCACACGTTTGTCCATTTCTAGTATTGCTGAACGAAGTGACCGTCACGATTCATGTAGTGTTCTGGTATATGTGAAAAGGTATTTTAAAAGAGATCATTACATTTTATTTCTGCGTTCAAATGCTCGCTGTTTTGTCCAAATGTATGACCTGTTCCCTTTGTCTCTGTGACATATGAGCCTGTGCGTGAAACACACACACAACAATTTGGGTTCTGACCAGCTCCGGCACAAACCGGGCTGTACAGTCACAGAATATGGTTAGAGGCTGGAAATTTTGGATTTAGAAAGTAGAATTTTACTATCCGTGTAGCGAAAACAAAGGCGCTGTTCAGCTTCGCATTTACTGCGAAGCTGATCTTCGCCTTTGTTTTCGCCTAAGTATGCAGAGTGTTGTTTTTTGTTTTTTTTTTCCATGCGGTGGCTCATATAGTGTTTTAAAATATTTTAGTATAAAAAGTAAAAGTAAGCAATGATCAGGAAATGGCGCAATCGAATTCCCACTCCAAAACCTAAGGTGGGAAATCAGTTTGAATATAAAACGCCCCAGGCCATTGTCCATCACACTGTTATCTCAGTACTTGATATGTCATTATGATTGAAAGTACATGTAAGAATAAAAGAAAGTCTAGGACATTGTTAAAGTTTAAAGACTTTCGATTCCGAGTAAAACCTGGAATATCAAAACCTTATTTGTATTGAAACAATGTTATGCTAGAAATCTCATATGATTGATGAAGCTCTTGAAATGAGTAGGGCTTTGTGCTGCGAATGTAATGGCATTTGTTCCTGATTTGGCAAAAGAAGGCTGTTTCCAAAATTATGTAAGATGCATCTTGCGTACTTATTCGCATATAAAATAAGAAATATATATATTTATGTATGACGGTCATTCAGTCAAATGATTTCCTTACAATAACGATTTCAGATTAGTTTTTGCTAGTGCTGTATGTCGATTTGGTTAAGAAGCAAACGATGTCTTCTTCCGTCAAAGTACATGCAATGAAGCCCTCTAGCTCTTCAAAAACAAAGACAAACCAAAACGCAACCGAAACCGAAGGAACACTTATCAACAAAACACCGTGGCTCATGAAACTGATGCCGATACTATGTGTAGGCCAGGTCTTTATGATAACAGATACAGCTGCTACTTTAGGCGTATTCGTCAAAGACAATGTAAGCGACAGTTTTTGTCAAGTGATCTCTTTCGTTGAAGATAAGAAATACTTCAATCAGTCAAGGGGAAAATCAGGTGTTAAATAACAGCTTGTAGGGGCAATGATATGCAATATCATTGTCCCACACATTGTCCTTGAACAAAGAAGCAGTGGCTCCGTCCCGACGTGACTGAAATTTTGTGGATTGGGATGTTTAACCTCAAAACAAACAAACAAACAAACAAAATAATTGCAAAAGATCGGACATTATAAAAATCAAATCTAGAATAACTCGCTTGATTGATTTTCCATTAACTTTCGAAAACTTGAAGGCCTTAAAAACAACTGAAATTAAGGTTGCGTTCTTTTCGTTCTTTAAATAATTTTAAAATGTATAATTGTTACTAGTAACAATACACAATGTATTTAAACGTATTCCATCTATAGGTGAAAGAAATTGACGCACTGAAACAAATGGCAGGTAAATATACAGACGCGGAATAGGGTAAGCAAATGATAGTGAAATATACAGAGGTGGATCAATTGAAAGGTAAATATACACGCACAAAGAAAGGATTAGAGGTAAATATACAGAGGTGGAGAAATGACAAACAAATTATTAGACTTCTGGCTGAAAAAGGTCCTGCCCCCCCCCCTAGGGAATTTTGCAGACATAGTCTATCTTAAAGAACAGTCTTTTCTGATTCAAATGAGAGATGTTTGCACTTTGTATGCCGGGGCGTAACGGTGTAACAGCTATTTTAAAATGACAACTGTTACCAGCTTATTATATTTGCAGTATTCTTTGATTGAGAATGAACAATAGGTTGTTTTACCATAATTCTACCATTTTTCTGCAAGATTCTTCAAGGAAAATATGTGGGATGCATAATTTTATCAAGTTGACATATATGGGTCTCTATCTGTATAACGCATGTAACGTATGTAACAAAAATATGCGAATTTATATTTATAAACAAATAAGGTTTTCAGTAATAGTTTCTGTGGAGACAAATCTGCAAACATCAATGTGCAAGGTAAGAATGTCATGTTTGTGTTATTTGCTTTCAAATGAGAGATGTTTGCACTTTGTACGCCGGGGCGTAACGGTGTAACGGTCATTTAAAAATAACAACTGTTACCAGCTTATTATATTTGCAGTATTCTTTGATTGGGATTGAATAATAGGTTGTTTTACCATAATTCTACCATTTGTCTGCAAGATTATTCAAGGGCAATATGTGTGATACATAATTTTATCAAGCTGACATAGATGGTTCTCAATTTGTGTAACGTATGTAACAAAATATGCGAATTTACATTTATAAACAAATAAGGGTTTCTGTAATAGTTTCTGTGGATTACAAAGCTGCAAACACCAATGTGCAAGGTAAAAATGACATGCTTGTGTTATTTTCATTTGCTAGATGTGCCTCAGTTGTAACGGTGTAACGCCAAGTTGTTTATATTTAGATTTCATGAAATGTTACAGTGTTACCAAAACCGCATGGGTTAATTTGACATACAAAATTGATCATATATACGTTATGACTTATCATAGACCACTGAACTTGGTTTCATTTTAAAGCTTCTTCACTATAGCCGTTTCATCTTAAGGTAAGTTATGCATATTATCTTATTTGCATATTTGTGAATTTTAATTTAAACATTAAAATGGCCAAAAAATCATTAAAAAACCCATAAAAAACGTCTTAGACGCATCATCGTTGCACATAGTTTATACACCAGTGACACCATTTGACAATTTTACAGATGTTTTGGATCTATTTGAAAAGTATCTCATTTGCATATTTATTAATATTGATATAAAAAAAACTATGAAAAGTTTGGAAAATCACGGAAAAATAACATTTATACTTACATAATTACTAGTGTCTGGCATGTAAATAGACCTAGAATGATAAAAGTTGTAGCAGCTTGATGCTTTGGGCTATGCAATTTGTCTTCTAAGTCTGATAAATGAATAAACTTATTTTAAGTTTAATGAATATTAATGCATTTTTACAGACTGGAGATGACTCTCGGAAAATAAGATGGTATACCTTACAAAATGGCTTGTGTCTAGGTTACTAATAGCACTACTGTACTGAATCTGGTATCAAATGATTGCTATGACAATGAATTATAACACTGTAAACTGATATATAAACCTTCTTATCTGATAAAGGTCACTAATATTAGAATTAAACTTCATAAATAAGAGAAAATTAGAGAAAAATGAAGAGATAATCCAACAAAATCCCGGCTGCTCATTGCCTTATCTAGAGGGCTTAATTGGTATCAGATAATTGCTTGGACAATTTCACCATTTCCCAGTGCTCTTATATACAAATCATATCAGATTTACTTTCTTGGATATTCATAAAACGTTGATAAAAATGGTAAATAGCAAAAAATTAAGGGTGTCCAGCAAAGGGACGCGTGTACCTTTGCTTTAACCTCATATGTTTTGTGGTATGTATACATGACAACATGACAATAATTCATATATTTTGTGATAACATGACAACAATTCATTATTAAAGTCACCAGATAGTAACACTTGATGCCACTTTGACTACTCGACAGCTATTGATAGTGGAGATATAAGTGACTTTGTTGGTATAGCCCTTCACGTTTCTGCAAATTTTCTCTACTTCTGAAGTTCTTGTTGCAATTCATGAAAGAAACATACATATGATTTATTCATAACATCATATGGTTAAACAACATTGTCTTAGCAACCGGTCGATACCAATTTCAACTATCTAGGTCTTCCAGTAGCCAAGATTCATCTGGTTTAATAGAGGCCCCGCCTCAATTCTTCGGCGGTTAATCGCCAACATCTAATTTAACCGTTATATTTTTATATATGCTCATCAAATGACTTTTTATTATAGAAGGATGATAGAAAATTGCCCTTGCCATTTTCAGCACATTCAGACTTCAGCTTGCTGAAAAACATAATCATTTTGTAGGTATACCTGCTTATTTGTTATGCATTTTCTCTAATTCCTAAAGTTTTCATTAGTATTCATAAAACTGAAATTCAGATGATGTATTTAGAGGACTGAGGGCATTAGTCCATTGCCGTCGCATTTATTTGATACCACTTTCAGCATTCTAGGTCTATTAACAGTTCAGGTACAAACGATTTTATAGTAATACTCTAATTTTTCTGCATTTTAAGAGATTTCTAAACGTTTAAAAATAGTATTTATTGCGTCCAAAGACATGATTATCAGAACTGAATAAGATTTCTAGTTTTGTTTTACACCAAAAACTAAATTATTCTTAGGGAAACGTGAAGTGTTGACACTATTTTTGAAATAGCATCATTTACATCTACTGTAGACCACGTCATTCTTTATTCATACATATATGTTACATACGTTACATTCCTCATTAAGATGTCTGAGCTTAGATACTTGGTGACACCCACTCAGAACTATAGTTCAACTATAGTTCTCCATAAGCATGAAATATAAGCAAATAATTAACAACATTAGATATAGCCATTGGAAACGATTATTTACACCTTTTACGTAATTAGCAATACAATATTTGGCTTATGAAACTGCGGGTAAGGTTGTTAAATAACTCATTTAGTATCATATATACAGTATAGGAATTTTCTATCTTCTCCATTGAACATGGTAATGTAAAAAGTCACGTATATTTGAAAAAAAAAAAAGCTGGAATGTGTAATTAAAAAAAAAACAAACGATGCCACTCACAATGCTAATTTTGAAAGGGTTGTTTTAATATATGTTACAGACATTACACTATACATGTAGGTGTCAGATTATTGTTCAAGCAACTTTAGTGTTGAGAATGGACATGTTTCATGCAGACTATATGAGATGGATGAATGGAATAATAAAAATCTTATTTTTCTGACGCTAAAATTGCCATATCATTATTTTTAAAACATATAATGGTAACATATGTAACATACTGTAACATACACATGCTTCAATGTACATGTACATAAAACAAACATCTCTTATTGGAGCAAACTTGAATTGTCATTTAAGATATATGTTTGCAAAATATCTAATGGAATAGAGCATTAGACTGGCATGTACTGGCATTCCTGCTATGTACAATGCCCTTCGTTATTCATTACATGTATGTTACATATGTTACATTCTGGATCAAAGATTTGATCCAAGATACTTGGTTACAGATCCTCAGAGCCATGGTTCATGATAAAATAAGCAAGAAACTATGATATAGATCCACCAGTTTCAAGTATTTTACATACTTCACGTTCATTGCAATAGAATAGTTCGCATTCGAAACTGGGGGTAGGGCTACTAAATACTTCATTAAAGGCAATATATACATGATAGGAAAACAAACCTTGGGTTTTCTATCTGCCAATTGAACCTGCTGATGGAAATAAATCTCATATCTTCGGAAAAATGCATAGTGCAACAGTATAAGTAAATGATATCACTCAAAAGTGGTATTTTCAAAGGGTATCTTAAATTCCATTACGTATGTTACAGTAAGTGTGGGTCAAATTTTTGTTCAAACGATTTTAATATGTAGTATAGACATACAGCAAGCAGACAGTATGAAAAATTTGAGTAAAATGATAAACTATTGCCACTTTTCTGTAGCTGAAACACCATATCATAATTTCTTAATTTTGTTTAGGTAACGTATGTAACAGACTGTTACAGGATAACGCCAAAACGCTCAGGGTGCAAACATCTCTTATTTTACTCGGCTTGAATTGTTCTTTAAGATATGTTATGTCTGCAAAATTCCCTAGGGAGGGAGCAATAGACCCTCTGGCTAGCAGCCTATATGGGTTAATATACACACAGAGAGAAAGGATTTACAAATGATGGGTAAATATAACGGCACGGGAAAATGTAAAGAAGTGATAGGTAAAATGCAGACGCCAGGGAAAGGAAAATCAAATGAGAGTTGAATATACAAATGCAGCGAAAGGTCAACAAATGGTACGCAAATATAGATGTGCAGATGAAGGTCAAACAAATGGCAGGTAAATACACATACGCGTCAGTACATGTGCCCACATGTATTTGTAAGTTTAGACCTTATCCCGAAGAATAGGCGTTGTAGAAATCAACACTCATTGTCATTTCAGATATAGATCTTTAGCTAGCAAAGAAGCTTGCAAAGGTAGTTTCCATAGACTATCAGGGACTGGAATGCCCTCCCTGGTTCTATGATCTCCTCTGCTGAAATGCCCGATGACTGCGTGTGTGTCCAAGTTTGCATCTCTTGTGAGAACCAGGGACAAATTTCCTTTCTGGCGCACACTCTTAGTGAAGTATTTTCAATTTGGCGTGTTACCAGTAAACCATTCAGATTCAGATGCAGATTCAGTTATTTCCCATCTGGGGTTGGACTTTGGCTATGTTTGCACCTGTTCCTGAACGTAACTTACTTTTTATATGGGCATACTTGTACACGAATAACCTCAATTACCTCGCAATATTACGCTAAGCATTTATTTCAGGTACACTTAAAGTAGATATGGCTTTCATGATGATGAATACTACGGAAGTTGAATCTAGGATGTCAAAACTCGAAACCGATCAAGAATCGAATAAACTTGAATTGCAGGGGCTCACATCGAGAACTCTTACGCATCAAACAGAAATGGAAGGTCTTCGATCAGAAATTGGGGCAAATCTTACAGTTCAGACATGTCTCATCAGAGCACAAAGCGATGGTATAGAAAAACAAAGGAAAGACATTCAACAGCTGGCAAATATCATAGGTCGTCAAAATGCAAGCATTCAAAGCGCGTACGAACGTCTTTCCGCACTCGATGCAAACATGACTAACTCTCAACTTGATTTACAGTTTCAAGATTCGAAGATTAATGATACCACTCTGAATGTTTTGAGTTCTAGAATCGCTTCCTTAGAGCTGGACAAAATAAACGAGCAAGTTGTTCTCCTGAATCAATCATTAAGAATTGGAAAACTTGAGTCAGATTTTGTAAACATAACTACCGACATAGAGGAACACGCTTCAAAACTGACACAAACTGAATCAGACATGATTTCAAACCATACAAACATAATACATCAAGTAGAGTCCATTTTCAACAACAATAATGCTACTTTGCAATCACTCACATCAAGAATGACCCAGTTAGAATGGGAACGATCAGCATACGAAGACGAAGAATTAAATCTTACGCGCAGAGTAAATGAGATTGAAGACCGGTCACACCTTAACAATCTTACTATACATGCACATGACACGAGGATGTCCCTATTAGAATCGGGTATTGTCCTTAGCCAGGAAAGGATTTCTAATCATACAAGTAGAATCCATGACATAGAAATAAGTCTCGCCAGTACCAATACTTCTTTAGAGAACACAAACTCAATTTTATCGGGCATAATATCAGAACTTAAATCGAATCAGTACGTTCGGATAAATGATTCAGATTCTATGAGGGACTTGACAGGATATCTTCTTGAACACGTAATACCCATTCAGACAATTTCAAACAACACAGAAAGAGTACAACAATTACAGAGGGGCATCGAAGATCAAAACAATACGCTAACTGAACTTGCAGGTAATGTTTTCACATAGTTTAAAGATCATAAGCATAATATGCGTGAAGGTATGCCCCTTGTTGACCCTCGATTGATGATTAATAAACTACATGTAGGTTCAGTGCGATATGGTATTAGTTGGGGAACCGAAATCGCGTATCTTGCAAAATGACAAAAAAAGTTGCACCCGACTTTGATACAGCTGAAGTTTTGTATAATGATAGTCTGAGTGAGCTTGATATGGAACCACTGTATAGAAATACGCTGCAAATTGCATTTCGATGGAACAGCGCATTTTGTATGGAACGCCGTAGATGTGTCCAAAATATAATCTTCCATGCACACTCGCTATGTGAGAACTCGTATAATAGAGTACGCTAATTTCGATCCTAATACAATGCTCTTATCTCTAAGAACTAAGTGAGAGCTAGAATGCATTTAGAAGTATGGACAGCCGTTTGTCATCCAGACGTTAGTGAGCTGTTATTTTAAAAGATCTTCACGTTAAAACTGTGCTTTAGCTCACATGAGCCGTCAGGTTCACACGTTGAGCTTATAGAACATGCAGATACCCGGCGTCCGCCATTTTAGCTCACCTGAGCCGAAGACTCAATGGGAGCTTATAGGATGGTACTCGAGCCTACATGTGTCCGTGCGTCCGTCCACATTATTTCTAAAGTCGCTCGCCTAATGAAAGCCAAGTTTTATATGAAGCATCCATAGCAAGGGGGGAACCAATCTATACATAAATAATCCAGGTCACATGACCAAGATGGCCGCCATGCCCATATATAGTCGAAACGCGTCAAAAATCTTCTTCTCCAAAAGCAGTGGACCGATTTCAACGAAGCTTGGCATGAAGCATTGATGACTTAAGTTCTACAATATTTATATAAATCACGACCCTGTGAAGGTCAACATAGGTCGCCTATGCATTGAAATGGGGAAAACTGTTGAAATATCATTTAAAGGAATTTTTTTGCAGGAAATGGGCTGTAAGACTGAATATCAATGATTCTGAAAAAATGGACCAAGGGCTCAGCTTCCCCCAGCTCGGGGCCATATACATAACAGTATATTACCATAATATTCAAACTCACCTCCTTTGAAACCACTTGGCCAAACAATGCCAAATGTTATACGAAACTTCTATAGGAAGGGGGAATCAGTGTGTATATAAAAATCCAGGTCACATGACCAGGATGGCCGCCATGCCCAAATATGATAATAGCCCTTCAAAAAATCTTCTTCTCCAGAAGCGGTGAACCAATTTCAACGAAACATAGCATGAAGCATCGATGACATAAGTATTTCAACTAATATATCATGGCCCTGTGATGACCTTGGCCTATTTTACGGCAAGGTCAACATCGGTCGCCTTTGTGTTGTAATGGGTAATAATGTTAAAATGTCATTTAAAAGAAAAATCTTACAGGAAATGGGCAGTAGGACTGAAGATCAATAACTGTGAAAAAATGGACGCCAGGGGCTCATCTGTCCACACCCCCGGGCAATATTCATGTACATGTATATTATCATAAAATTCCAATCTGTTCTCCTCTGAAACCACTTGACCAGTCAAAGCCAAATTGTATATGGATCATGTATAAGGAAGTGGAACCAATATCTGTATAAAGTCCAGGTCACATGACAAAGATAGTCACCATGCCCATAGATAATTTAATGGCAAGTTTACGTAAAGGAAAATTAAGTAGACTCCGAGCAGAGTTTGTTTCCATCCTGGTGTAAAACACATTGTGTGCATTTCAATGCACCCAAAATAGCGGAAACAAGTTTTGAAAATCGTTTCGTAGTGTTAGATATAATAAATTGTTATTGACATCAATCACGTCATTTAAGGTTGATATTTAGGTTATATATAATAGATCCCGGTTAGTGGACACATCGCTTCCTGTTCAAATTTCGATCCCAAATATTTTATATTCCGTTTTTATAAGATGAAAAATAGCAGCATAATTGACAGGAAAGAAAAGGAAAAGCAGTTCATAAAACAATTCATGCCAGAATTAAATTCTTTATAAAAGCATTATGTAGAGACGCCAGAATAAATCTTGTAATAGTAATAGCCAAATACAGGGCATACCGGACTTAATATATTGTAACGTCGGAGTTAACTACGTTACGACGTTATGTTATAACCTAGGAAACGTTGTTAGGTTACTTGTTACTAGATAGTTTAAATTGCAAATTAAGGCTTTGAAATTGTTTTAAAACATGAAACCGGTCAGCCGAAAATAAAAAAATTGTGGCGATATCCAGTATTCTTATTCATTTAATATATATAGGATTCTTCACTGTTGATGATAAAATCTCCACATATACTTACCGCATATCATTTAAGCATCCAATTTGGATCCAGTGCTACCGACAGGGTTTGATTGTTTGATGTATATTACCTAAATCTCACAGTATATATATATATATATATATATATATATATATATATATATATATATATATATATATATATATATATATATATATATATATATATATATATATATATATATATATATATATATATATATATATATATATACTCACGGACTTTAAAAAACGCAACACTTGCATTATCGATTCTTCTTCTCAGAATACAGGACTTTCCGAAAATTATTTATTGAACTGAAAAGTACAATCAGTCTGCTGAACTTCAATGCCAAAAATACGAAATGTCAGTGTCTGTGATTAATGCCATACAGTAAGATTTCAAGCGGTGCCCAAAATTAAAAAAAAATAAATTTGAGGACGAACAAATTTCTTCAAGTCGAACATGATTTCTGGAAAGAAACATCAAAACCCGAACGAATGCTGTCGGTTGGCTTTCATTTACATTAAAAACGCGGTTATTACGTCATTTTAACGTTTATCAAAAAAAAAAAAAAAAAAAAAAAAAAAAAAAAAAAAACAACTTCATTTTGTACGTAAAATTGTAACAAATTCAAAATATTTCGAACACATTATAAAGCCACGGGACTAATGTAAAAGTTTGGTGCTGTAATTGAATGGTTTTGTGTTTTGAACACTTCACGTTTGAAGTCAGCGAAAAACGCTGGCGCCTTAAACGGCATTGAAAGAAAGCGTCAATGTTAATTTTGCTTTTCTTGTGGTTTAGGCCGTTAGCTATCACCGGAGATATTTTGCTCTGACAAAATCTCTTTTTTGTAGCCACTGCTAGGTTTTTGTCAGAAACTCGTTGAAGAAATAAATATTAAAACGGAGATCCCTTAAAAGCAGTGAACACATTAATGAGAAAGGTGATGGGCCATACCGCGGATTCGACTATTCAAGTCTCGTCAGTGACCCTTTAGATTTGGCAACATGGGGCCAAAGAGAATGACTAAAAGTTTGCAACTTTCCATAGGGTAGTCAATACAAACACTAGTATTATCTAAATGGTACCAAATATGTTAAACATTGATTAGAAAATGAATCTTAACCGATAATAAATTTCTGATTTCTCAGAATATCCTCGCTGATCTCAGAAAAAGAAAATATAACCTGCACTATGGATGATGTACAGGGAGACTTTTTAGGGCCGCCACACGGCACAACACCAGCTGCAGTAATAACAAATAAATATTAAAACGGAGATCCTTTAAAAGCAGTGAACACATTAAGGAGAAAGGGGATGGGCCATACCGCGGTTTCGACTATTTAAGTCTCATCAGTGACCCTTTAGATTCGGCAACATGGAGCCAAAGAAAGCAGCTTTAGCATAGAATTCAGCGAACAAGTCAAAACTTTGTTTTGCCGTGTAATGTATACCCCCTTGAACCCCACTTTTATATAGCATAACTGGGGTATGCAGGGGTATACCTATTTTTCTTATTTTTGCTCCAAAACATAGATTGTGGGTACTCGTTAGAACCGCCTCGCTGAGGCGGTTCTAACGTGTACCCACAATCTGTGTTTTGAGCAAAAATAAGAAAAATATCTTTTTTTTTTCAATGAAAGTTTTCATTTTTACAACTAAACATTTTTCAGTATATTACATGGGCGTGTTTTCGTAATGACTACCCTCTTGAAAGTTCCAAATTTACAGTAGTTCTCTTTGGCTCCATGTTGCCAAATTTGAAGGGTCACTGATGAGGCTTGAGAAGCCGAAACCGCGGTATGACCCACTCCTTTCTCATTAATATGTTCACTGCTCTTAAAGGATCTCAGTTTTAATTTTTAATTATGATAAATATTGTGTATAATGGTGTTAAGATTCGTGATATTATGTTTATTTTAAGCTTCAGATCAATTTTAAATCAGCTTTAAGCAAAATGGTAACCGATGTAGAGTGTTGCGTTATTAAACGTCATTATAAATAGAAAAAGCAAAGCAGAAAGTTTTAGAGATTTATACTACTTATTGAATTGTTTATTATCTCCTTTCTGCCTTGGCATGTAAACAAACGGCAATAAATGAAAGTGTAATTCACAAACGATATTTTTCCATAAGTTGACTCTCAATTATTGCCACAGTTTTGTTTAAAAAATGAACGCCATAACTTTATATAATACTCACTAACGCCATTCTAGCATTGTAAGGTTTTCAAACACAACAAAGTTGGAAGACACAAAAAAATATGCTAAAAAATGTGTTTTTAAACATTTTTGTGGGAAAACATCAAAGACGTATCAATCTGAATTCGTTTTGCAATAAATTACTTCAACATATCCAGAAATAAACATTAGATACACGTTTGAGCATTAAATGCATTTTAGATGGTCTCAAGGGCAAATAAATGTAAAGGTAGAGTTGCAAAATCTGGGTTCGCTCTATCAAATGTCTATAAAACAATAACCACTACATGCAAAGAACCATCCTTGATAGGAAAGTTGACATAGATGTTAGTCATTATATCTGTCGAATGTTAGCCGATTTACTTAATTCTGGTAGAAGTTATTCGATAGTTTATCAATCTTATTTTTCACAAGTACTTAATTTGCCACCATAGAAAAACGCCTGCTGTGTCGTTATGCAAGTCGATCGTGATTTCTATACAGTGGTTTCATATACTCCACATAATTACCTTTTCAACCATATACTATCCAGCTGAAACATTTTTGGGTGCAAGGGTTAGCCTAAATCACTCCTTGGTTTCCCAACTATATGGCAAATACAGCGTGATACGAACCGTATTGTTTCAGATTTTGTGTACCGCATCGTGCCGTACTTACCGTACCGTATCATACCGTATTCACCATATCGCTACGCATCTTACTTATTCGCATCAAACTCCTATCATGCTCATCACACCGTAATGTGCCTACGGCCCGATGCGGCACGGTGCGATACTGTACATGGGTACCTTGAGTTTGGTATGATACAGTACAGAAAGTACGGTGCGTTACTGTACGATATGGTATTATGCGACACGGTACGGTGAGTTGGGTACGATACTGTACGGTAAGTACGGTACGACACGTTACTTTCAGCACGATACGGTACGGTTACAACGATGCGATATGTTGCGTAGAGTATATTGCGAAAGGTAGATAATTACTGAATGGTATATATGGTACTATAAGAAATGATAAGTAAGGTTCGGTATAAGTATGTACCTTAAGATATCGCACCTTGATAACTGGACCGTATCACATCATACTTACCGTACTTTCGCTCTGCAATAATCAAACCGTTTCATATCTTACTGCACCGAACTTACCGTATCGTATTGCGTCATATTCACCGTATCATATCGCACAGTACTAATCATACCATACCGCACAGTACAAACTGCACCGTTCTTACTGCACCGTACGAGTACTTGCCATACCGTGTCACACCGTACTCATCGAACTGTATTGCATAGTTTCGCACCGTCCTAACTTATCGCACCGTACACACCATATCGAAACGCACCGTGCCGTATCGCATAGTACTCCCAGCATCCTCGCCGCACCATTTCACACGGTAAATATTTTACAAAATCGCTCCTTACTACACTTTTGCCGCCTGACCGTATCGCCCAGTTCCTCCCGCACCATACCACAACAAACTTACCATTTCTCACTATACTGTAATTTGCGTATCGTTTCACACCGTACAGTAGCATATCTTGCCTACCGTACGCAATGCCGTACCAACCGTATCGTTTCGCACCGTAATGGAGCACGGAACCTGGTGTTACCTGTGACATGACAATAAACAGATGCGAGATTTATACAATGCTGTATTTGAGCAAAAACGGTCCTACACATACAAGTACCCAAACATGTTCATTAAAACCTTTCTAATATGCTGGAATCTTCTCGACATCACTTTGTCGTTATATGATTATTTTTACAAACTTCTTAATAACTTTTAATAATTTCCCCTTTTCATTTTAGCGATTATTCAAAGATCATCCTACGCATTCTCAGCCTATGATTTGTCAGGAGCCTCCAGTCCATCACTTCGTACCATGCTTGTGTTTGCCAAAACAAAAATCAATGAGAACAGTGTGTACAACACAGCAACTGGGAGGTTTACAGCACCAACTGATGGAGTTTATATTTTTCACACAACGCTTCATGTACTCAACGCTAAAAAGTATATTCATATTGCTTTTGTTGCGGGGGAAAAGATTATTGGGCATTTCATGGTGGGTGATGATTATTGGGATACAAGTTCATCTGGATCTGCTATTGCACGACTTGAAAAGGGGACAGAAGTTTCTATGAGAGTAGAAAGTGTGAGTGGAGAGTTAACATTCCGAGAAGATGGAGCTGCCACGAGCATTTTTTCTGGTTACCTTGTAAGCGTTTAGCCGGAGTTATGTTTCTTACTGCAACCATACATCCATGGAAAGTACTCCTACAGCGTTTGCCTTAATGCGTACAAAAGTTTCAATATTACTGAATAATTCAGACTTTGTCTGACAGACATTGGCTTAATTCGTGACATGTATTTACAGATGAGTGTGAAACTAACCCTACAGCTGATTGATGTGAATAGATGAGCCGCGACACGAGAAAGCGAACATTGTTGTTTCCGACCAGATCTGACACAAACCGGCATGTACAGAAGATGGCTAGTTACTGCATAAGCTGATCTGCGTCTTTGTTTTCGCATATGAAAACGTTGGTTTTCTCATGATGCGGTTCAACCATTCTTAACCAGCCTGTCTGTGTTAACGCTATATGGATGTAATAATATTTCAGTTGTTGGCAACGTTTTTCAAATACATAAAGAAATTTATTTACTAACTTATTAGTATATAGTACTTATATGGAGAATTTGGTCTGTGTGATACTGGTGACGTTTCTTTTTTCGTATAGTCTATACTGGATTACACCTCGACCTAATACAGCTGACCTCGCACTTATACGGTTGACCTCGTATCTATACGGATTGATCTGCTATCTATATGGAAATCCCTACATCTGATTGGTCAAAATTCACGTGCAAGGTCACATGCCGCGTTAAATGAGTTGAGAGAAAAAACAATGACGGCGATTCAGCCGATCAGTAAAATAGTGAACAAACAAACAAAAATTATGTCAATATCTTTGAAAAGAATGTCAGACATGGGCGCTTAGAATGGCAAAGGTATGTTTGATGTGATAGATGATGCTATCGACCAGGATGGACTTATGGCAGTTAATTAATAAAAATTTGGTCTGTGTGATACTGGTGACGTTTCTTTTTTCGTATAGTCTATACTGGATTTCACCTCGACCTAATACAGCTGACCTCGCACTAATACGGTTGACCTCGTATCTATACGAATTGACCTGCTATCTATATGAAAATCCCTACATCTGATTGGTCAAAATTCATGTGCAAGGTCACATGCCGCGTTAAATGAGTTCAGAGAAAAAAACAATGGCGGCGATTCAGCCGATCAGTAAAATAGTGAACAAACAAACAAAAATTATGTCAACATCTTTGAAAAGAATGTCAGACATGGGCGCTTAGAATGGCAAAGGTATGTTTGATGTGATAGATGATGATATCGACCAGGATGGACTTATGACAGTTAATTAATAAAAATTTGGTCTGTGTGATACTGGTGACGTTTCTTTTTTCGTATAGTCTATACTGGATTTCACCTCGACCTAATACAGCTGACCTCGCACTAATACGGTTGACCTCGTATCTATACGAATTGACCTGCTATCTATATGAAAATCCCTACATCTGATTGGTCAAAATTCACGTGCAAGGTCACATGCCGCGTTAAATGAGTTGAGAGAAAAAACAATGGCGGCGATTCAGTCGATCAGTAAAATAGTGAACAAACAAACAAAAATTATGTCAACATCTTTGAAAAGAATGTCAGACATGGGCGCTTAGAATGGCAAAGGTATGTTTGATGTGATAGATGATGATATCGACCAGGATGGACTTATGGCAGTTAATTAACAAAAATCTCATTAATCAAGTTATTTCGTATTCGACCAGTAACAGGTCCTCGGTCAGCTGTATTGGACCTCGGCCTCCGTCCAATACAGCTGACCTCGGACCTGTAACTGGTCCAATACAAAATAACTTGATCAATAACATTATAGTAAATGTACAAATTCTGAAATAACCATTTTCAAGAAAAGCATCTCAATTTTACTAATACAAAAACTGGTACAGACACAGAAGCAGGGGTTTACTGTTAGGTTTGTCATGTGAGACTGTTTGTTCAGCTTAAAAGAAAGTATGTTATAGATTTTCTATGTTATAACCACTAAGTCATATGCTGTAATGCAATTCTGCACTCGAAGCCCACTGATGCACACTGTGACATAAAAATGTACAAGTTGGCAATCATCAAGAAAAGGCGCGATCAGAAAGAAATCCCCACTCCAAAAACCGAGGTGGGAAAAAGTAAATTGACAACTAGGTACTTATACTTAAAAACATATCTAAGCCGACTGAGCAGCCATTTCCCAATAGGCGACCACTTACTTAGCCGAATTTAAATAAAAATATGAATCGTACATAAGGTTCAAACAGTACAAAAAATTTGACTCCAAAACATAAAACAAATGGAACCACAACAGAAGTATCGCCTTGGAACGATCAGTTCACATTTAGTTAGTTCTACGGTCCTCGTGGTGAATCTCTAACTACTCAATGAAACATCAAGGACAAACAAATAAATCGTGATAACCACCCTGATGAATCAAAAACGAGGACTCCACAGATTCAGTAAGCTGTTGAACTGTTAACAATACAAACCCCTTTATACAGTTTCTAAGTCTAAGGCAATGTATACATGAATGAGGACATCTATTAAAATTCTCAAAAGTAACATGGCACACTGGGCAAACATTATGAAAACTTGCCCATGCAATAAACAGATATTTTTTTTAGCTTTAAAATTGAAAATTTTCAGCTGAAAAAAATTGATTTTATCTTATTTTTGCTCAAAACATAGATTGTAGGTACACGTTAGAAACGCCTCGCCGAGGCGGTTCTAACGATCGCGAGTACCCACAATCTATGTTCTGAAGCAAAAATAGGAAAAACAGGTATACCCCTATATACCCCAGTTTTTCTATATGAAAGTGGGGTATAAGGGGGTAGATATTAACGAACATGTTTTCCTGATGGATGGGGACAGCTGCCCTTAGACATCATGAAAACATGTCCGTGTAATGTATACCCCCTTGAACCCCACTTTTATATAGAAAAACTGGGGTATGCAGGGGTATACCTATTTTTCTTATTTTTGCTCCAAAACATAGATTGTGGGTACTCGTTAGAACCGCCTCGCTGAGGCGGTTCTAACGTGTACCCACAATCTATGTTTTGAGCAAAAATAAGAAAAATGTCAAAATTTTTCAGCTTAAAGTTTTCAATTTTTACACCTGAAAAAATTCTCTGTATATTACATGGGCAAGTTCTCGTAATGATATATCATTGTTATCTTACACCGCCTACAAAAGTTCATGCGGTGGTCGAGTGGGAATATGGGCCCCCGCCCATTGGGGCCTAGGAGAAATATATGGGCTGCTTGTGTCTCCAGGAAAAGATTCTTTATTTATTACTGACCGCTCAAGTCTGTGCCTGCCCAGGAAAAGTGGTTTAGTCAAACCATTCATACATATAAGCCTTAATGGTTTGATTGAGTGGTTATGTTCATGAAGCACATTTTGAGTGTCATGACATCTTAATGCTGGGTAAAAGTCCCAACATGGCCACTGCTGTTGACTGGGATGTAAAGCATCAATTTAAACAAATATTCATACGTTAATGGTTTGCCTGCTACTCTTTTGAGGGCGTAGTTTCTTTGTTTGTATAGGTCTCGATGAATGACCATCTTACTTTCAAGTTGAAAGGTATGCTGCTCATACATAATTATTGTACGACAATAGCATGGAGTCACTTGAACTTGCTCTACAGACAACCGACAGTTTAGGGCAAAAGTTGGCCTAGTCAGTTATACGAAAAACTCAGAAACACACACGAAAAGTCTAATAATCTATATCAATACTACATATTGGATATTATTACACCGCAATGTGATGTAAATTTGTGTTGGTGCCCCTTCATGGTCATAGCTGTTAACTGAGACTTTTAGTAGCAAATTAAACAAACAAGGAACAGTGACATCATTTGTTGAGGTTTTTTCAAACATTATTTACATATATAATTAATAATTTTAAATAAAAACACTAGACGGAGTTTTCAGAGGAAAACATATGTCCCCCCTCTCTGCCCCAACCCACTTTTAATTTTGTAAATTTTTAGCTCACCTGAGCCGAAGGCTCACAGGTGAGCTTATAGGATAGGCAGGCATCCGTCGTCCGTCGTCGTCCGTCCACAATTTCAAAGAAGAATATTTCTGAAGCTAGTAGGCCGATCTTGATCAAATTTAATGTGAACCATAATTGGGTTGGGGGATTGATGGCATTAGGTTTTGGAGCAGATTGTATCAAAATTGTGGTTTCCATAGCAACAGATAGGTTCCATAGACTTACAATGGGAAAAACTAAAAAAATCTTCTTCTCTGAAACCACTAGGCCCACAGCTTTGATATTTGGTATCTAGCAATGGCTAATGGTCCTCTACATAAATTGTGCCATTCATGCCCCTGGGGTCAAATTTGGCCACGCCCCGGGGGTCGATAGTCTCCATAGACTTACTATGGGAAAAAAATTCAAAAATCTTCTTCTCTGAAACCACAGGGCCCACAGCTTTGATATTTTGTATGTGGCAATGGCTAATGGTCCTCTACATAAATTGTGCCAGCCATGCCCCTGGGGTCAAATTTGGCCACGCCCCGGGGGTCGATAGTCTCCATAGACTTACAATTGGAAAAACTAAAAAAATCTTCTTCTCTGAAACCACTAGGCCAACAGCTTTGATATTTGGTATTTAGCAATGGCTAATGGTCCTCTACATAAATTGTGCCATTCATGCCCCTGGGGTCAAATTTGGCCACGCCCCGGGGGTTGATAGTCTCCATAGACTTACTATGGGAAAAAAATAAAAAAAATCTTCTTCTCTGAAACCACTAGGCCCACAGCTTTGATATTTTGTAGGTGGCAATGGCTAATGGTCCTCTACATAAATTGTGCCAATCATGCCCCTGTGGTCAAATTTGGCCACACCCCGGGGGTCGATAGTCTCATAGACCTACAATAGGAAAGAAACTAAAAAAATCTTCTTCTCTGAAACCACTAGGCCAACAGCTTTGATATTTGGTATTTAGCAATGGCTAATGGTCCTCTACATAAATTGTGCCATTCATGCCCCTGGGGTCAAATTTGGCCACGCCCCGGGGGTTGATAGTCTCCATAGACTTACTATGGGAAAAAAAATTAAAAAATCTTCTTCTCTGAAACCACAGGGCCCACAGCTTTGATATTTTGTATGTGGCAATGGCTTATGGTCCTCTACATAAATTGTGCCAATCATGTCCCCGGGGTCAAATTTGGCCACGCCCCGGGGGTCGATAGTCTCCATAGACCTACAATAGGAAAAACACTAAAAAAATCTTCTTCTCTGAAACCACTAGGCCCACAGCTTTGATATTTGGTATGTAGCAATGGCTAATGGTCCTCTACATAAATTGTGCCAGCCATGCCCCTGGGGTCAAATTTGGCCACGCCCCGGGGGTTGATAGTCTCCATAGACTTACTATGGGAAAAAAATTAAAAAATCTTCTTCTCTGAAACCACTAGGCCCACAGCTTTGATATTTTGTATGTAGCAATGGCTAATGGTCCTCTACATAAATTGTGCCATTCATGCCCCTGGGGTCAAATTTGGCCAGGCCCCGGAGGTTGATAGTCTCAATAGACTTGCTATGGGAAAAAAATTCAAAAATCTTCTTCTCTGAAACCACAGGGCACACAGCTTTGATATTTTGTATGTGGCAATGGCTAATGGTCCTCTACATAAATTGTGCCAGCCATGCCCCTGGGGTCAAATTTGGCCACGCCCCGGGGGTAGATAGTCTCCATAGACTTACAATGGGAAAAACTAACAAAAATCTTCTTCTCTGAAACCAAAAGGCCCAGAGCTTCTATATTTTGTATGTAGCAATGTTTGGTAGTCCCCATTGTAAATTGTGCCAGTCATGCCCCTGGGTCAAATTTGGCCATGCCCCGGGGGTCAATAGTGTCCATGCATAGACTTTCATTGGTCGATTCTCAATTAATTTAAATCTCATGAGCTTACAATGTGATAATCTCTCAGGTGAGCTACAGGACCAATGGTCCTCTAGTTACATATAACCCTGAAAAATATATACCAACAGACATTTTAAATTAAAACCAATATATACCAACAGACATTTTAAAATATCACACGTATCAGCTTTCCATATTTATAAAGTTTGACTGTTATTTAGTTGTAATAAATATTGTCATAAACTAGAACCAGAGGACCAATGGTCCTGTAAACGCTCACCTGAGATCTACTGCATATACCAATAAACATGTTTGAATATTATGGTATTTAACTCCAGTGCAGGGGCAGATGAAGCCCTTGGGCCATTTTCTTTTTTCAGAATCTTCAATATTCTGTCCGTTTGCCAATTTCCTGCTGGCTTTTCCCTTCAAATGACATTTTAACAGTTTTCCCAATTCAAATGCATAGGCAACCCATGTTGACCTTGCCATAAACTTGGTCAAGGTCATCACAGGGTCATGATTTATATATACATTGGAGTACTTTAGCCATCGATGCTTCACGCCAAGTTTCCTTGAAATCAGTCCATTGGTTTCAGAGAAGAAGATTTTTGATGGGTTTTTACCATATATGGGCATGGCGGCCATCTTTGTCATGTGACCTAGATTATTTATATACACATTGATTCCTCAATTCTATAGATGCTTCACATAAAATTTGGCTTTGATTGGCCAAGCGATTTCAGAGGAGAAGAGGTTTGAATATATATTATGGAAATATACATGTATATTGCCCCGGGGTAGGGGCACATGAGCCCCTGGGGTCCAATTTTTTTCAGAATCATTAATTTTCAGTCCTACTTCCCATTTCCTGCAAGACTTTTACTTTAAATTACATTTTAAAAGTTTTCCCCATTCAAATGCATTGGCGACCTATGTTGACCTTGCCGTAAAATAGGTCAAGGTCATGAAAAGGTCATGAATTATATATACATTGTAGTGCTTGAGCCATCGATGCTTCATGCCAAGTTTTGTTGAAATCGGTCCACCGGTTCTGGAGAAGAAGATTTTTGAAGGGTTTTTACCATATATGGGCATGGCGGCCATCTTGGTCATGTGACCTGGATTATTTATATATACATTGGTTCCCCCTTCCCATAGATGCTTCATGTAAAATTTGGCTTTGATTGGCCAAGCGGTTTCAGAGAAGAAGATGTTTGAATATTATGATAATATACATGTATATTGCCCCGGGGTGGGGGCGGATGAGCCCCTGGTGCCCAATTTTTTTCAGAATCATTAATATTCAGTCCTACTGCTCATTTTCTGCAAGATTTTTCCTTTAAATGACAATTTAACAATTTTTCCCATTCAAATGCAAAGGCGACCTATGTTGACCTTGCCGTAAAATAGGTCAAGGTCACCGCAAGGTCATGATTTATATACACATTGTAGTACTTGAGTCATCGATGCTTCATGCCAAGTTTGGTTGAAATCGGTCCAGTGGTTCCGGAGAAGAAGATTTTTGAAGGGTTTTTACCATATATGGGCATGGCGGCCATCTTGGTCATGTGACCTGGATTATTTATATACACATTGGTTCCCCCTTCCCATAGATGCTTCATGTAAAATTTGGCTTTAATTGGCCAAGCGGTTTCAGAGAAGAAGATCTTTGAAAATGGTGGACGACGGACGGACGGACGCCGGATCATGGCCATCCTATAAGCTCACCTTGTGAGCCTGACGGCTCAGGTGAGCTAAAAAATAGTATAGTCACATGTAGTTGTTTTTTGTTGACTGAAGTTATACATTATTATAAATAGAATGATCTGAAAGCCTGAAAGTTGTAAAAAGTAATGGACCACCTCGGCCCCAACCCTAAATTTTTACAAAAATGCAATTTTGAATATAAATCAAGGGCCATAACTGTAAGGTCGTTTGACGAAATTTACCCATCTACAATCCCAAACCAATCCTTGCCGGTATCAACTAATATGCAAAGTTTGTAGAAAATCAGTCAAAAACTACTCAAGTAAGAGAGCACAAACGAATAGAGACACCTGGATTTTCAAACAGTTAATTGACCTTTATGACCTTGACAATTAGGTCAAGGTCACCGAAATCAATCACTCCATTCGGCTGTCCCAATGAAGTTTCTGTGCCAGTTTGGTCTAAATCCATCCAGTGGTTCAGAAGATATCGTGCAGACAAAAAGCTACGCCGCTGACGACGCTGCAGATGACGACGACGGGATCCACACCAAAAACAATTTGTCCCCTACCCCTTTGGAGGGGGGACATAATCATTTCAGAATTTTCAATTGGGCGAAATACCTTTTTGACCGATCCCCGTACAATGCCAGTGAATTCACGATTGTGGTCCCAGATTTAATTCCTTCACATAAATTGGTCTACATAAATTTCCATAAAGCGTCCGGAATTATTTTTAAACAAACTTCTTCATAGCCCAGACTACAAATTACCCACAGTCTAACAAATTTGGTAGCTCTATGCTGATGCGCAGCACAATAAGACATGGACATTATCAAATGCTCGTTCTCTTAAGTGTCTAGGTGGCCCCGGTGGCTACATATCATTAGGAAAACTCGTCCATGCGATATACAAAGATTTTGCTCTTTCAAAAATGATGAAAATTTCATTGGAAAAAAAAACATGATGATTTTAATATTTTTTTTTTGTTTATTCAGTTTTACGTCCCTTTCAAGATTATTTCAGCTCATATGAGATGGGCCAATCAGTAGGTGGGGCGAAAACGGGAGAACCCCGAGAAAAACCACCTGGCACACCCACAAGCAGAACTTGGCTTGTCTCACATGTGGCCAGAGCGGGGCTCGAACCCACACCAGACACAGCGGTGAGATGATCGAGTGATTAAGAGACAGCTCACCTGAGATCTGCTGCATATACCAACAAACATGTTTGAATATTATGGTATTTAACCCAAGTGTAGGGGCAGATGAAGCACTTGGGCCATTTTCTTTTTTCAGAATAATCAATATTCTGTCCATTTGCCAATTTCCTGCTGGCTTTTCCCTTCAAATGACATTTTAACAGTTTTTCCCATTCAAATGCATGGGCAACCCATGTTGACCTTGCCATAAACTGGGTCAAGGTCGTCACAGGGTCATGATTTATACATACATTGTAGTACTTAAGCCATCAATGCTTCACTCCAAATTTCATGGAAATTTGTCTATTGGTTCAGAGAAGAAGGTTTTTGAAGGTTTTTTTTTATCATATATGGGCATGGCGGCCATCTTGGTCATGTGACCTAGGTTATTAATATACACATTGGTTCCCCCCATCCTATAGATGCTTCGGATAAAATTTGGCTTTAATTGGCCAAGTGGTTTCAGAGGAGAAGATGTTTGAATATTATGGTAATATACATGTATATTGCCCCAGGGTGGGGGTAAATGAGCCCTTGAGCCCATTTTTTTTCAGAATCATTAATATTCAGTCCTACTGACCATTTCCTGCAAGATTGTCACCTCAAATGACTTTTTAAAAGTTATCCCAATTCAAATGCATTGTCGCTATGTTGACCTTGTCGTAAAATAGGTCAAGGTCACCACAGTGTTATGATTTATATATACATTGTAGTACTTTAGCCATAGATACTTCATGCCAAGTTTCTTTGAAATCAGTCCACCCGTTTTGGAGAAGAAGATTTTTGAAGGGTTTTTACCATATATGGGCATGGCGGCCATCTTGGTCATGTTAACTAGATTATTTATACATACATTGATTCCCCAATTCTATAGATGCTTCACAAAAATTTGGCTTTGATTGGCCAAGCTGTTTCAGAGGAGAAGATGTTTGAATATTATGGTAATTTTCATGTATAAAGCCCCGGGGTGGGGGCAGATGAGCCCCCTGTCCAATTCTTTTCAGAATCATTAACATTCAGTGCTACTGCCCATTTCCTGCAAGACTTTCACTTTAAATGACATTTTTAAAGGTTTCCCCATTCAAATGCATTGGTGACCTATGTTGACCTTGCCGTGCCGTAAAAAAGGTCAAGGTCATCACAGGGTCATGATTTATATATACATTGTAGTACTTGAGTCATCAATACTTCATGCTAAGTTTCATTGAAATCAGTCCACCAGTTCTGGAGAAGAAGATTTTTGAAGAGTTTTTACCATATATGGGCATGGCGGCCATCTTGGTCATGTGACCTGGATTACTTATATACACATTGGTTACCCCTTCCTATTGATGCTTCACATAAAATTTGGCTTTGATTGGCCAAGCTGTTTCAGAGGAGATGGTATTTGAATATTATGGTAATATACATGTATATTGCCCCAGGGTGGGGGTAAATGAGCCCTTGAGCCCATTTTTTTTCAGAATCATTAATATTCAGTCCTACTGACCATTTCCTGCAAGATTGTCACCTCAAATGACTTTTTAAAAGTTATCCCAATTCAAATGCATTGTCGCTATGTTGACCTTGTCGTAAAATAGGTCAAGGTCACCACAGTGTTATGATTTATATATACATTGTAGTACTTTAGCCATAGATACTTCATGCCAAGTTTCTTTGAAATCAGTCCACCCGTTTTGGAGAAGAAGATTTTTGCAGGGTTTTTACGATATATGGGCATGGCGGCCATCTTGGTCATGTTAACTAGATTATTTATACATACATTGATTCCCCAATTCTATAGATGCTTCACAAAAAATTTGGCTTTGATTGGCCAAGCTGTTTCAGAGGAGAAGATGTTTGAATATTATGGTAATTTTCATGTATAAAGCCCCGGGGTGGGGGCAGATGAGCCCCCTGTCCAATTCTTTTCAGAATCATTAACATTCAGTGCTACTGCCCATTTCCTGCAAGACTTTCACTTTAAATGACATTTTTAAAGGTTTCCCCATTCAAATGCATTGGTGACCTATGTTGACCTTGCCGTGCCGTAAAAAAGGTCAAGGTCATCACAGGGTCATGATTTATATATACATTGTAGTACTTGAGTCATCAATACTTCATGCTAAGTTTCATTGAAATCAGTCCACCAGTTCTGGAGAAGAAGATTTTTGAAGAGTTTTTACCATATATGGGCATGGCGGCCATCTTGGTCATGTGACCTGGATTACTTATATACACATTGGTTACCCCTTCCTATTGATGCTTCACATAAAATTTGGCTTTGATTGGCCAAGCTGTTTCAGAGGAGATGGTATTTGAATATTATGGTAATGTACATGTATATTGCCCCGGGGTGGGGGTATATGAGCCCCTGGGGTGCAATTTTTTCAGAATCATTTATATTATATCCTACTGCCCATTTCCTGCAAGACTTTCACTTTAAATGACACTTTAAAAGTTTTCCCCATTCAAATGCATTGGCGACCTATGTTGACCTTGCAGTAAATTAGGTCAAGGTCATCACAGGGTCATGATTTATATATGCATTGAAGTGCTTGAGCCTTCGATGCTTCATGCCAAATTTCATTGAAATCGGTCCAACAGTTCTGGAGAAGAAGAGTTTTGAAGGGTTGTACCATATATGGGCATGGCGGCCATCTTGGTCATGTGACCTGGATTATTTATAAACACATTGGTTCCCCCTTCCTATAGATGCTTCACATAAAATTTGGCTTTGATTGGCCAAGCGGTTCCAGAGGAGAAGATCTTTGAAAATGGTGGACGACGCCGACACCGATGACGAGGACGGACGGACGATCAGCTTCGCTGATCTGCGTCTTTGTTTTCGCCTATGCAAATTGTTGGTTTTCCCACGGGTGGCTCAAATGTTCTTCAGTAGGTTGACCATGGATGTTATTAAATACCCCTTAAAAACTACACAAAACAAATGCAGCTGCCAGTTTTATTAAACCAAGACAGTGTCTGTTTTATTCACCAAATATCTTCGTAGCCATACTAGCTATACATGTACAGGAAAAGGAGATTTTCTTAGTACAATTTAAGATTTTGGCTGCCCCGAGGTGTCACTATTATTATTCTATTATGATCGTGGTAGACTCATGTCACGGATACTGTTAACATTATGAATGACATGAATGTATATGGCCAATCGGAACAGGTGTGTCATTCATATTTAAAATGGTAGATCTGTGACGCGAGTCTACTACGATAATAACAGAATAATATCTTCTGAGTATGCTCCCTATAAGTGAATGACACTGTAAACAGGTCCATCACGAAAACATGTCCGTGTAATGTATACCCCCTTGAACCCCACTTTTATATAGTAAAACTGGGGTATGCAGGGGTATACCTATTTTTCTTATTTTTGCTCCAAAACATAGATTGTGGGTACTCGTTAGAACCGCCTCGCCGAGGCGGTTCTAACGTGTACCCACAATCTATGTTTTGAGCAAAAATAAGAAAAATATCAGAATTTTTCTATTGAAAATTTTCATTTTTGACAACTTTTAAAAATCTCTGTATATTGCATGGGCGTGATTTCGTAATGTTGGTTTTTCACATGGTTTCACACAGTGAAATTTGTACTTGTCAGAGCTGCTTTATGAGAGAACCAGATTTTTGCCTATACAAAAACAAAGGTGCAGATCAGGGGCCAGTTGTTCAAAACTTCGTTAGCTAAACGTCATCGTTAAGACCTAAACTTGTTAAGTAAATGCCGACTACAGTGACGTGCCAAATTAATGTCCACAACGTCGCAAACTCCATAGACTTCAATGTATTTTCATGTTTGCAAGAAAAATTATCCTGACACTCCTTGTCAACATATTTTCATAATTTTGGTGTCATTTGAAAGGTAAATGAATAAAGCAATAAATAAGATTTTTGATGAAATTTTCCGACTGAGCATTTTTCATATACAACAATTTAAAGCTGTTTGAAATTTTGAAAAATCCATTTTCCCATTGACGTCAATGGTGACGTTGCCCAAAATCTGTAAAAATAATCTCACATTTTCTTTAAATAATTGCAGACTTGAAACGCATGTATAGAATTGAATTAAAAAACCTTGTTTATTTCTTTATTCATTTACCTTTCAAGTGACATCAAAACTGTGAAAATCGTTTTATCAGGAGAAGCAGAATATTTTTTCTTGTAAACGTGAAAATACATTGAAGTCTATGGAGATTCTGATGTTGTGGACATTAATTTGGCACGTAACTGTACATAAGCAAATACACTGTTATTTTTTGTTGATAAAATGTGAGAATCCTTTGCATTGCAAAGGATTCTCACATTTTTTCAACAAAAAATAACAGTGCATTTATAATATTCATGCTTGAAATTTTAACGAATCATTAACTAACGATGTCATTAATTTTGAACAACTGGGCCCAGATTGCCTTTGATGTTGCTACTTGGCTAGTACAATTCCTCTTCTACTTAAATCCAAAATTTCAAACTTCTACCCTTTTTCTGGACCTAGTCGGAAACCCGGACGGCCAGTTTTGTGACGCTGTTCATATGATTGCTATGACACAGTTCAATCCCTGTAAGTGGTACTGGTGGCCATCGCTTCAGAAATCCACAATTTTGGTTCCGACCAGGTCTGACACAAACCAGCCACAGAAGAAGGCTAGAAGCTTGAAATTTCTTATTAATCAAGAAGAGGGTTTTACTATCTGTGTAGCGAAAATCGGCTATGTACATGTAATTACTGCACAGCTGTTCTGCATCCTTGTTTTCGCATATGAGGATTGTTGGTTTTCTGGTGCGGCTGCTCACATGACGAAAACCTTATAGAGATTGTCACATGGTTTCACATGACGAACTTTGTACTTGTCTGTGTATGAGTATCCAGTTTGACTTAGTCCATGACAGTACAGTCCCCTTAAGTCGTGCTTCATGAAACTGGCCTTAGAGAGCTGTTTGTTTGTATTGAGGTTTAACATCCAAGTCAACAATATTTTTCAGTCATGTCAGGACTGAGCCACAGTTTCCTGGGTATTTAACAGTACTGTGGGGAGTTAATGTGTCTTGCTCAAGGACACAACATGGTGCGGTCACTGGGGATCAAACCTACGACCTCTCAATTTGGAGTCTGATGCTCTACCATTAAGCCGACGCGCTCCCCTGCCTTAGAGGTTGTCACATGGTTTCACACCATAAAGTTCGTACTAGAGAATGTTAATTATTGTAAGTTTCCAGTCTAAGTCCACACTGTATGATTGATGTGACACAGTTCAATCCCTGTACGTAGTGTTGCTAGCATTAACACTTCACAAATCTGCCTAAGAGAATGTCACATGAGCCTCGTCATGAGAAAAACGGATTTTTAGCCTATGCACAGCTGATCTGCGCCTTTATTTTCGCTACTAGGACAATACAATTCCTCTTCTACTCATATCTTCTACTTACAAATTTCAAGTGTCTAGCATTCTTCTGTGACTGTACTAACTGGTTTGTGTCAGACCTGGTTGGAAACCCCTAAGACTGTTTTTGCTCGCATCACGGCTCACATGGTATCACACGGTGAAGTTAGTACTACCAAAGGCATGTAAGTTTCCAGTCTGACTAAGTTCACTCTGTATATGATTGGCATTACACAGGCCATTCCAAGTAACAGGTGCTTATCACTTGATGCCACAAAAACATCTAAAGTTTATCACAAGGTTTCACACAGTAAAGTTCGTACTAGAGAATGCGTGTAGGTTTCCAGTCTGACTAAGTCCACTCTGTATATGATTGATATGAATCTCTACATTGTTCTTGAAGGCACTGAAAAAAAAAATCAAATGAAAATTTTGTATTTTTACGGCTGTAAAAATTCTGTATATTGTATGGCGTGTTTTCATTATGAACATTCATGTATCACTTGCTACTTTTCATCAAAGAGTAAAGAAAAACTTTTAGAGATGGGAAAGCTTTGTAAAGGATCTTTGTATTTTTCCCCCCAACAGTTTTACTTAAAATTACTCATTATCTATTCAAATAAGCATTTAAACTAGCATATAAATATGCATCATGACTCATTGTTTTTCTGTAGGATTATTGCAAATGAAAATAATTACTTGCCCTTTATTGACAATTTGAACATTATGCTAATTTCAAATTTGGTTTTAAGGTGAATTTTGGATTCAATTGCATCATTTTTTTTTTCTTGGTTTATCATCCCAATCAACAAATTTTCACTCATGGCGAGACAGAGTCACCTCTTCCAGGGTATTTATGGCAATTAAAGTCATCAGGAAAACATGTCCATGAAAAGTATACCCCCTTAAACCCCACTTTTAAACAGAAAAAAACTGGGGTTTGCAGGAGTATAAATATTTGTCTTATTTTTGCTCCAAAACATAGATTGTGGGTACTCGTTGGAATGTGTACCCACGATGGATGTTTAGAACGAAAATATTAAAAACATGAAACTTTTCCCAATAAATTTTCAATTAGATCTCTGTATATTGCATGGGCAAGTTTGCTTAATGGAATGAATCTCTTACTTGATATTATTTTGGTCCAGTCCCTCTTTGATCTCAGTCATAGCATCTTGTAATGATTTGTATTCAAAGGAATTCAACTCATTTTCTGAAAATGTCTGAAACCAAAATCATAAATATGCAGTCAGAAAAACTTGTCCAATACTGCGACCTTGATAAGATTATTCATTAGCATAACCTTGCAGAAAATGGTGGGAATTATATCAAATTCTGCCTACTGGAGATGATATTTGTTTAGATTATTCTTAAATATCTCAATCAACAAATTTTTTGCACTTGTGTTAATACAGAGTCATGACTTCCTGGATACCTAACCGGTGGCTACTATGACAAGCTTAAACATGCATGTTTTGCTCAAAGACAATACAAGCAGGGTTCATACAGGCAAGGCCAAGTAAAATTCAAGGACTTTTCAAGGACTTTTCAAGGACAAATCTTACCATTTTCAAGGACTTATTATTGAGAAATACTTACACATATTTATCAATAATCGAAACAATGGGCCCAGCAACACTAGCTTTTGGGGGTGGGAGTATCATTATATTGTCACTTGTATTGTCACTTTGGGTGGATGCTGTAGTAGAGGTTTCTGTCTTAACTTTAGCTTCCTTCTTGATAAAGAAGTTTGTGAAAGTCCCAGATAAAGACTGCTCATGTTTCTTATGTCTATCTCCACTCGCCTGTGAACGCAAAGCACTTTCGCCCATTTGAGCCACATCAATATCTTTATTACATGCCGACAATGTGCCTTGTGTTTATTGTCCGTTTCCTTGACCCAAGGATAACGTTTCGGCCAGTCTCTGCTGTACACGCACTTTCCCATTTCGTTGAGAAATGTTGAAATTAAATTTGTGCTCGAAAAAATATCATTTCGACATCATTTTGGTTCCGCCTTAGTCTGTATTCATCATGGATTTTCACTGCCGATAAAACAGATGCAATAAATCGTGAACCATTCCTCAAGGGAAGCAACTCAATTACGGTACGAGCCGATTCGCTCCATATATTTTCGGCCCAAATTTTCGCGACCATTTTCGCAAGGGAAGCAACTCAATTACCGATTCGCACCCTACACATTCGGCCTATTCTTTCATTATGGCGCTCTCGCCGATCTTTTTGTATTCAAACGTGCCGAACTTGTTCTTAAATGCTCACATTTGATTTTGAAACCGAATCTAATTGTCTGCTATACCGGAATAAGTGAAAATCAAGTGCTTTTCAAGGCCAATGGCTAATTTCCAAGCACTTTTCAAGGCAAATTTGGTTTTCAAGTACTTTTCAAGACAGCCCTTCATTTTCAAGTACTTTTCAAGCCTGTGCGAACCCTGACAAGACCTCTTGCTCTGGACTCGACTCTCTAACACCAGGGGCCAGTTGTTCAAAACTTTGTTAGCTTAATGCCATCGTTAAGACCTCAACTCATTATGTAAATACTGACTACATAAGCAAATACACTGTTAATTTTTGTTGATAAAATATGAGAATCTTTTGCATTGCAAAGGATTCTCACATTTTATCAACAAAAAATAACAGTGTATTTGTAATATTCATGTTTGAAATTTTAACAAATCGTTAACTAACGACATCATTAATTTTGAACAACTGGCCCCAGGTCACCTGCTGAGGATCACCTACTACTTTATTTGAACTGTCAGCTCTGCCATGTTTTGTCACATACATTTATTGGCTTGAATATGGATAAAACTAAGAACACACTCTTACCCTTATCTGTAACATGAGTGACGTTAGCTTCTCTATAAGCATCATCATTGAGTCATTCTTTGGCACTTTATTGGCAAACATGTTCTGAAATGAAAAACTTTCATGTTTTTTACCCATTCTCTTTACCAGTAATTGTTGAAGATAAGTGGTGGTGGTGGTGTGTGAGTGCATGTTTTTCTGACAATCCTATTTTCAGGTCAAAGGCTATAAACAATTAAGCCAAAGTGAAATTGACAGTGCCCCTGAAAATGCAAGTTGATTGGTGGATTTTGTTTTTTATGTCCAAATAAAATTGCTAAGGTCATACATAAAGACAGGACCCCTGCTTAAAGTCTGATCCAAAGGGCTAGAGAAGTCAAGGATCAAATATGACCCATGGTTTACAGGGCGAAAGGCTTCACCACTTCCAAAGTGATATTGGAACCTTTCAACTGATTATGAAGAAAGTCTACTCTTCAGTTTAGGGTAAACCACACAAAGTAGACCTACTTTAACCCTCTTTATATAGTAAAACGGCAGTGTAAAAGGGTATTCATTTTTTCTTACATAAACTGTCTGTACACTTTAGAACCGCCTTGCATGTACCTAAAATCTTTGTTTTGAGCAAAAACAAGAAAAATATAACTAAACAAAATCAACTGAACTTTTTCAATTTTTACAGTATATTGCATGATCCTGTTTTCATAACGCAAACAGTACCTTAGTAACCTTGGCAACCAGAGCTTCCCCTTCCTCATCACATCTCTGTCTGATCTCTGACGGCTCATCTATAGGCTTCAGACCCTGCTCTGGGGCAATCTGGGTAACATAATAAAATTTTGGTTTTAATCATTATTTGAGCCGCCCCATGGAAAAACCAACGATCTGCATAGGCGAAAACAAAGGCGCAGATCAGCTTCGTGGTAACCGTGAAGCTGATCAGCGCCTTTGTTTTTGCTACTCGGATAGTACAATTTCTCCTCTATTAAAATCCAAAATTTCAAGCTTCTAGCCTGCTCCTGTAGCTGTACAGGCCAGTTTGTGTCAGACCTGTTCGGAAACCATATTGTTGGTTTTCCCACGAGGCGGCTAATTTATTATACATTATTATACAGAAAGCTCAAGGAAATATATATGCATTCTTGAAGGTGCCGATGTTGGGGTTATGTGGCCATTGTTGTGGAGGTAACCGGAGAACCATGGGAAAACCTCCGAATCTGGCCAGGCGACCAGTACCCTGTCAATGCCCTGACATGTATTGGAATCCAGACCACAGAAGTGACAAGCCAGTGTGTTATCCACGACGATATCCAGCTCATGCAGGCATTTAAAATACTCAGTAAATATATGGTTACGATGTCAGATTATCGCATCATAACATTTGATGTTTTTTAATTCTTATTGGAATAAATCAAACATCTAATCGTACCTCCTGACTGTACTGTTGAACTCCTATCAAATATTCATTCAAATCTTTATTGAGATTGTCCAGTTCTAGTACTATGTTGGCATACTTCTTCTGAAATTCTGCCGTGATTGGTTGCTGATAGGATTTCTGAAATTAACAAATAATGCATTATTAACGCATATATTCCTGGCTTCCTATATATGGACCATTAGGCAAACAGTATTGCCCCAGATGTGACACCACAGAACAAGGCGTCCCATGTGGAGCTTTTCTGCTTGCTTATAGAATTTTAATGGAAAATGGAATAAAAATTCAGAATCACTCCTGACACCCCTAAAAACAAAAGTGGTCCTGCCCAAATAATAATGATGGCAAAGTCCATTTGTCATATGTGGGTTAAAGGCAACTTCTGGGTTTTTGCTATGGCTTAACGTCCGAGTCAATAAATCTTCAAACATATTGGGACGGTATTGAATAGCTGATCTATAACTACAGGGGTAATGGTGGTGTTCATGCTTTTGTCCTTCTGAACAGCTTAGGTCAAATTGAGACAGGAGCTCATCCGGAAGAAAAAGAATCTCAGGTTCAAACTCTGGCCCCGAGGTTATAATGCCCATAAAACTCATAACACAGTCCAGAGCATAGTAAATCATTTGAAATACATTCCACATATTTTTCTAGTGTGAAACCTGTTTTAAACTGACAATCATATTCTAACTTTGAGGAGTCGTTAATAAAAAGCATACCAGTTCTGTGTAAAGTTGTCCCTGAATCGATTCCTTATCATCTCATGAGATGGTATCTGAAGATCCTGATTTAACCATGTGATTCAATCCCTATTCGTCAATTAAAAATTTTATACCCTCTGCTCAGAAACGCTTATGCCTATATCTACTGGCCCTTGCATGTGCACATGCCTCTATTGTATCAATCTGAGACTGGCAATAACTGACAGTGGGAAGCGCCCGAGGTCTCCATAAACTGAATAATTAGGGGTTTAAGCAAGAACACCTAGCATCTTCTTACCAAACTTTATATGAACCTTATAGACATGATCATATCTGTATATTCTTCATAGGTCTGATGCATACAAAAGAATCGGAGATACTACATAGTCAAATATATAGAGGATCTTACACGAGTGGTCATTTCATATGAAATTCATTAAGCAGGCCTTTGACGAGTTTAATAAATTTCATTTGAAATGACCATGAGTGTAAGATTCGATTTATCAGTTTTGGGGCAGAGACGAGAAAAATATTAACAATTTTCTTCTGAAAATTTTCATTTTTTACATGAGAAAAAATTCTTTATATTACATGGGCAAGTTTTCGTAATGTATATACATATCTGCTTTTATTAATTCTGGATATTGTATCTGTATTACTATTTTGCCTCTACATAGTATAGGATGATGACAGTGAGATCATCGATTTCAAAATGAGCGGATACCGTGTACGCATGGATACCCTGTGTTTTTAAAAAAAAGTCGAACCATGTCAGACACATTCCAGTTATGCATAACTACATCTACAATTGTCTGAGAGATACAAAAAACACAGGTTTTTCATGTGGTGACATGTCCTTTAAAATTTTAATAGGCATTTTAATGATGCGTTTTGTCATCCCCCTCTGCAGACGTTGTCATTAGAGAGGGCTGACAGATGTTGCGTTGAAGATATACAGATTGAAGTCGATGTCTTCTTGTCTTGAAATTCTCATAAATGCTCTCTGCTCACATTCTTCTTGTGTATAAGACTACAAACAAATCTATGTATGTATAATGATAACATGTAAAAACTGTCAGAAATGAAAAATAAAATTTACAAGCCAAAAAAGAAAAAAAAAAAAAAAAAAAAAAAAAAAAAAAAAAAAAAAAAAAAGATTCGATTTATCATATGACTCTCAAAAAAGGATTTTCTCGCTTTGATAGTTGCAAAGAAAATTTACATTGTTGTTACAGACTTTGTCAATGACGTTACCTGTTCCCGCAAAAGTGATAATACATGTGTGGTCAACGTTATCCACTGGAAAACAGCGACGTCATATGATAAATTAAATTATTATACACCAAGAGTTCAGAACTTACTAGTATACTTGCCTTCTTTTCAGCCTCTGTGTTCATGTCCTTCAGTTGTGTGATCCAGTCTTTTTTGATTGACAGAATCTTTGACAATCTTGTCTGAAACATACACCATAAACAATCATTTAAATAGGAGCTTAGCAGAAAAAAGATTTTGCAGGTTTTCAAATGGTTTCAACACAAACTGGGGTATGCAGTCACAGAATTTCAGATTTCAGAAGTAGAAAGATTGTACTATCTGTGTTGGCAGTGAAAACAAAGATGCTGATCAGCTGTGATCTGAATCATTGTTTTTGCATACGCAATTCTCATGTTGTGGCTCATATCACACTGAAATTGAAGCCACCACTTCCTATTAACAAGTACTATGGGAATCTTTTAAAAAGTGTCTTGTTTAAAGGCACGCCATAGCAGAGGTAGGTATCCCGCTCTGGAGACCTGTACCCTACCAATGCACCAGGCTTCTCAAATGATGCACTACCTGACAATACATTGCCTTCCTCCATAGATCCATAAAACCCCTGTTACCCCTCAAATATATCAATATATAGACAAGACAGGAACTTACCACCAGGACTAGAAATTTGATAGGAAATCCTCCATAGGTGCTGCCTTCTAAACTCATCAAGTTTCCTTTGAATGGTGAACCGCTTAATAATGGATCATTCTCCTAGAAAATACAGTTTTCAGGATGGGTGTTGAGAACAGGATGTTAAGATCTAACATTAATAAGCAGTCGTACCAGAGAACCAACAATCTGCATATGTGAAAACAAAGACGGCTCAGCTATGCAGTAACTGCACCTTTGTTTTCGCTATAGGGATAGTACAATCCCTCTCCTTCTTACATCCGAAGTTTCAAGCTTTTAGCCTTCTTCTGTGTCTGTACAGCCTCATCTGTGTAAGTCTTGGTCGGAAACGCCGATTGTTGATTTTCTCACACAAAAGATATTTTAATGACTTACAAGCCTGATAATTTGTTGGCTATATTTAATACTGTACGTTCACAGTCAACAATAACAGTTATTTATCCTAACCAAACTGCTCCTGACAGTTCTGCTGTGATTTATCATCCTGCTTTCTGTATATTCTGTCTACCTACTGTTATGCTCTTTACCTTTGTATTTAGATGATGCAAGCTGGATGGCTACCTTATTGGAAAAGAGCTAGTTGTCTTGCTCTTCATGTGTATTGTAACATTTTTGTGATGTTTTGTGGTCATTTCTTTCCCACTTTGTGGCTGGGTTGGGATTTTAAGTTTAATCTATCAATACCTGTACGTTCTAAATGTATTTTTACTTAACTTACAAAGTTGAGTTCAGGTTGTGTCGTAGCCGTACTAGGTATGAACCGAGGTGGTGACATCAGGCTATTACCCACAAACCTCGGCCTCTGCTTCTGTTGAAACGCCGACACAGGAATAGTTTCCATTGGTTCATTGCTCTGTCAATCAAAATTTTGTCTATACACTTAAACATTTTTTTTTTTTAATTCAGTTAAACGTCCCTTTCAAGATTATTTCAGCTCATATGAGAAGGGCCAATCAGTAGTTGGGCAAAAACTGGAGAACCCAGAGAAAAAACCACCTGGCACACCCGCAAGCAGAACTTGGCTTGTCTCACATGTGGCCAGAGCGGGGCTTGAACCCACACCAGACTTAAGCATCTTTATAGCACAATTCATGACAGCATGATTTTCAAATATCACTGATCATTACACACATTTTATGGCATCAAATTATGGTCGTATAAGGTAATGGTCAGTAAAGCACCTAACCAAAACTCAAAATGTCAGAAAGCTGTTCAGTATTGTAAGTATTTTGAGCTAAATTAGAAAAAATAAAAAAAACTTTCAAACAAAAAATTATCATTTTTCACAACTGAAAAAAATTACAGTGAATTGCATGCCATATACTCCAGTCCCTGAGGGGTCATTCGTGTGCACGAGAGGTCCAGAGAAAATTTTTCCATAAATGGTTAGAGACATATCTGAGGTGCAAGAAAATCGAGGGTGATCGGCTGAAATCATGGTGCTGTCCGAGAAATCCAAGATGGCGGCCGATTTTCTTGAAAATGACTGTATACATAAAATAAGCTACCACAACATGCTTTTATTTCGTTTTTGGAATCAAAATGATTATGTTAGAAAAGTATAGATACAAATAGAATGTTTCATGCCATTTTGTAATGACTAAACATCAAAAATATTTTTCAAGATCCTGAAAACCATAGAAAATTGGTCAAATTTTGATGAAAATATGAGGACGGGGTACAACTGTTTCCTTCACTGTCACTCATTATTGATATAATGCTTAGAAAACACCATTTAAACTTTAATTAGTCGTTAGGCTAAATCACTAAGTTCTTTAAATGGCTTTATTCTGACCCTGATGTCTGATAAAAGTGCCTCAAAAGTGGGTGGGGTAAACAGACCCTTTCGACAAAAATAACCATTTAGCTTAATTAAGTTGTCACAACTTACTTCTGATTAGTTATTTTGACATAAAATATTTAAAATAGATAAAAAGTGATTCAAATACATGCCTCCATGCAATTTTACCCGACCTTTACGCCAAACATCTTAGACCAGGATCAGAATAATGTCCAAAATTTGTCACATTTTAATGAAAATATGACAAATGTGTGCAACATTTTCCTTTAATTTCATCTTTTGCTTGATCATAGCTTTCTCAAAATTAATGGTAAAGATGCCTTAATAATTAAGGTCTTTGAATGCATTTATTCTGGTTTTGCTTTGCCTTAAAAGTGGGTGGGGTAAGCACACCTTTTTACAAAGAATGACTATTTAATCTCAGCTAGCTATTACAACTTGCGTCTGCTTAGTATATACATTGTTATGTGCAATTTTTGCCTGATGTAACACCAGTGGGATAAATACATGCTATATATGCCATCTTTGCCTGACATAACACCAAACTATGACACAGACCAGAAAATGTCAGGAAACTGTCAAATTGTGATAACATAATACAAAACAATGAGCAGGGCCTTTTACTTTACTGTAAACCACTATTCTAGATCAGCTGGCTAACCTGCATTCCGATACATTTTGTGACCTCGCTCCACTTCCGATTGGAGAGGTCAAATGGAGCACCCATGGACATGGAAATATTCCGTCTACCACTATTCATGTATGACTAAGACCAGAGGAGGCTCACCTGATCTTGACAGTTTTCAGTTCAGGAAAATCATTACACGATACACACGTAAAGGTTATAACTTTAATGTTATGCGACAGTCTGCATGCTAAGGTTTTAACCCAATCATGGTTTATTAACTATGCTGCCTTCTTTATTTGCACGCAGGTGGGTCGAGTGTCAGACTCTAATGACTGATGATGGCCCCGACATAAAGCTATTCATTTTAGCTGATTCAGTGGGGCCAGAGCTTCTTGTCTGTTGCTTGGCCCACATGGGGTTTAACTGCTGTTTTTCTTTTGCTCCGGATTTCAGTAAGTTATATGGCGCCTAGGGATCTACATCGTCTGACAGCTAACAAAATATATGAGTCCTCGTTTTTGATCCATCATGGTGGTTATCATGGTTTATTTGTTTGTCCTTGAGGATTCATAGACTGGTTAGAGATTCGTCATGAGGGCTGAACAACTAACTAAATGTTGTGAACCACTGCAGAACATGAGGGTGAGGTTAGAGCTCTGTAGAATCGATTTAACCCCCCCCCCCCCACCCCCCCAGTATTTTAATATCTGATCTTTCCAAGTCGATACTTCTGTTGTGGTTCTATTTGTTTTGTGTTTTGGAGTCGAATTTCTGTGCTGTTTGAATCTTATGTACGTTTTCATCCGGTTAACTGTGTGGCTGCCTATTGGGAAATAGCTGCTCACATAGTTAAGGATATGTTCTTTTTGTATTCATACCTAATTGTCAATTTAGTTTTTTTTCGACTTGGTATTTAAAATTTGAATTTCTTTCTGATTGTGCCTTTTCCTGATCGTTGCCTACTTGTACCTTTTTACTTGAAGGGGAGCTAATGACCCCTACCATGGGATGTGTCCTTATGGGCCCAAGGAGCACGGGTGACAAGATTAACAAAGAGGATAACTTAAGATTGCTACACACAATACAAAAGCTCTAAGGCTCATGGTTTTAGAAGAAACTGTTTGTATACTTTATCCATTGTAGGTATATGGGAGCTAATGTCCCCTTGGGGTGGGGTCATTTTCAACCCCAGTGGCAACATTAGCTGGATCTATGTATCGTAAAGCACCATACAAGATCGCTGCATACTTAATATAATAGCTTTGAGCCTTGCAGTTCCAGAGAAGAAGATTTGTTCCTATACTAAGCAAATGAATGACAGATAATGAGGCCCCTGTGGCATAGTCTGAATGGACTGCAGGGGCATGGTTGGCAGGGCTTATAAATAGGATTATTTAACATTGCCTCACACAAAATATTAAAGCTCTAGGCGTCCTGGTTTTATGGTGACTTAGTTTACAAATTTAAGAAACTTATAGGAAGTAATGATTTTTCTTTTCAGTTCAGAAAAATCATAACACGTTACAGACGTATAGGTTATAACTTGAATGTTATGCGACAGTCTACATGCTTAGTTTTATGTTATGCGACAGTCTACATGCTTAGTTTTTAACCCAATCATGGTTGATAACTATGCTGCCTTCTTTAATTGCATGCTGGTGGGTCGGGCGTCAGACTCTATGATGGCCTCGACTTAAAGCTATTCATTTTAGTTGGTTGGGGCCGGGGCTTCTTGTCTGTTGCTTGGCCCACCGGGGTCCAACTGGTGTTTTTTTTTTTTTTTTTGCTCTGGAGTTAGTAGGTTAGTATGTTATTCGGCGCTCAGGGATCTTCATCGTCGGCAGCTTACTCAATCTGTGAGTCCTGGTTTTTGATTCATCAGGATGTTTATCGTGATTTATTTGTTTGTTCTTGATGATTCATTGACTAGTTACAGATTCACCACGAGGACCGAAGAACTAACTAAATGTTATGAAGCACTGTAGAAGCTGAGGGTGAGGTTATGACCATGTAAAACCGGTTTTAGTCCGCCAGTAACTTTGTGTTACTGATCGTTCCAAGGCGATACTTCTATGGTGGTTCTATAAAGGGAACTACTATCCACTGCTATACACAAAATAAAAAAAGCCTGGACTTTGTGATTTCAGAGAGGAAGATTTTTATGGCTTTCCTATTGTAAGTCTATGGGGGCTAATTACCCATGGTGCTTAGTCAGTTTGGACCCAGGGGCATGATTGGGAAGATTTATGTAGGGTATCACTAAACAGTGTAACATACTGAATATACAAGCTTTAGCTTCAGTGGTTTTAGAGAAACTTTTCCCATTATAAGCCTATATGGCAGATATTTATTTGCTTGGACGACCAAACATTGCTACATACACAATATAGAAGCTCTGGGTCTTGTGTTTTCCCAATGTAAGCTATGACAGACGACAATGGATCATGGAGTCTTGCTATCTTATAAGCTCACTTTCTTGATAAGCCTTTGGATCAGGTAAGCTAAAATGGTTTTATAGTTTTAAAGAGGAGCATGATAAACACATGTTTTTTGTGTTTTTTTTCTTTTTTCTTTTTGATTTCAATTCAACTTTCTTAAATGGGTGGGATAAATAAACCCCATAAATGGAAAATAGCCATATTTCTTTTGCTAAGGTGGTCATTTCTTGTAAAAATAAATAAAATATAAAAGTTTGATCCTTTGGAAGCAATGAAAACGTTCAAAGGGAGGAAGTAAGTTAAGTTAAGGATGGGTAAAGTGGCTTGAAAGCATGCATTTATACTGAACAAAAAAAGAAACGCAACAATAGGCCACCGAGGATTTTCGAGTTTAAGGGTAAAGCGTTGATAATTTCAGGTCTGTTGCTCTTTGATTCCCATTCATGGGATATTAGGGTATATCATGCAAAAAACTGATTTTCATTTCGATAAAAATTGAATGAGAAATTTGTGTCGTCTTAGATAATGCAAATTGTGACAGATCTGCTCTGCGCATGCGCACACTTTTGAAACTCCAAATCACCAAGAAACAATGTCAGCTGCTCCCTAATTAAAATTCAAGAAAAAGAAATAAAGTTCAAGGACACACCAGCTCGTAATTAAAACCATCAAAATCCCTATATGTTTAATTGAAAGGGGGATAATTTCCATTTTATTCATTTTATTTCTTTAACGTGTGAGTTATCTGCTGAGTGGTACATTGTGATTTTGAATGCGGGCTTAGAGTGGATTTAAATCCTACCATTATTTTAATGTTTGCGCATGCGCACTGTGTGGTTTTCCACTTTCAGCATGCCCATGGTCGGCATCGAATAACTCCGTAAATACGCATCAAAATGAAAATCGGCTTCTTGCATTCGGAAGCCTGATATCTAATGCAGAAGTAGAAAATGCAATGATTTCTGATTGTATCGTAGGTTGCTCAAAATTTAGTGAAATATAATTGTTGCGTTTCTTTTTTTGTTCAGTATATAATACATTTTATCCATTTTATCCATATTGCGAAATTTCGGGTACTAAACCATCATCAGTGACCCTTTCTAAAACGGCGACGATATAAGACTTGTAAAGAACTTATATTAACCCTACTTCCGATTTAACTTTAAGAATAACATAGAATGATTAGATCCTTTGGAAGCAGTAAACCATTTAAAGGTTAGATCCTTTGGAAGCAGTAAACCATTTAAAGGGTTAAGTACAATGTTGTGTAATGAACCCTCATCAATTCATCTATAACCCTGAAAAACTGGCAACGAAAGCCAGGATTTCAAAAATTTTTACATCATCAAAGACTCATATTCCCAAAGGGGCCGGATTATATAAATGGTGTTAAGAAGGTGTAACTTAACATATCTGTTTGAAATAATTCAAATATTCTTATCGATCCCAAATGATCTAAAGAAAAATATAATCTGCACCATAGATGAAATACGGGGTGACTTTTAAGGGCGCCACATGGCACGACACCAGTTGCAGTAACACCAAAGAAAATGCAATTATTTGATCTTTTGGAAGCAGTAAAACATTTAAAGGGTGAAGGTGGGCATGGGCCAAATTGTACAATTTGTGGTAACAAACCTTCATCTGACCCTTTACAAAGGTACAAGTAGGCAACGATCAGGAAAAGGCGCAATCAGAAAAAGATTCCCACTCCAAAAACCGAGGCGGGGAAAAAACCAAGCATTCTTCAAGCAAATATCAAATTGAATACTGAGTGAAATTTACATTAAATAGGACAAATCACGTATGTTTTTCTGATACAAATTTACGATATTTAGTGTTAAGGATGGGTAAAGTGGCTTGAAAGCATGCATTTATAATACATTTTATCCATTTTATACATTTTGTGTAAAAATAGCTAAGAAGACGCAAGTTGTGATAACTTAATTAAGTTCAAAGTTCATTTTTGATGAAAGGGTTTGTTTACCCCACGCACTTTTAAGGCACTTTTATCTGAATTCAAGCAGAATAAATCCATTCAAAGAAATTAGTCATATAGGCTAAGTACTGTCTAATCAAAGTTTAAAAGGTGTTTTCTACGCATAATAGAGTATTATATCATTAACGAGTGATAGTGAAGGTAACAGTTGTACAACTTCTTCATATTTTCTTCAAAATTTGACAAATGTTGTGTAGTATTCAGGCCCCTGAGAATATTTTTGATGTTTAGCCATGATAAAATGACATGAAACCTTTTGTTTGTATCTCTTCTCTTCTTATATGATTATTTTGAGTCCAAAAACCAAGTAAAATCGTGTTGTGGTTGCTAATTTGATGTATACAGCCATTTTCAAGAAAATTGGCCGCCATCTTGGTGGCCATCTTGGATTTCTCTTACCAAAATTGTGTTAAAATGCATAGAGCATGTATTTGTATCAGTTTTTACCTATTATAAACATTTTATGTCAAAATAACTAATTAGAAGCAAGTTGTGACAACTTAATTAAGCTAAATGGTTATTTTTGGCGAAAGGGTCTGTTTACCCCACCCACTTTTGAGGCACTTTTATCAGACATCAGGGTGAAAAAAAAGCCTTTTAAAGAACTTAGTCATAGCCTAATGACTAATTAATGTTTAAATGGTGTTTTCTAAGTATTTCATCAATAGTGAGTGACAGTGAAGGAAACAGTTGCACCCCATCCTCATATTTTCATCAAAATTTGACCAATTTTCTATGGTTTTCAGGCCCCTGAAAAATATTTTTGATGTTTAGCCATTATAAAATGACATGAAACATTCTATTTGTATCTTTTCTCTTCTAATATATTCATTTTGAGTCCAAAAACCAAGTAAAAGCATGTCATGGTAGCTAATTTTATGTATACAGTCATTTTCAAGAAAATGGGCCGCCATCTTGGCGGCCATCTTGGATTTCTCGGACCGCACCATGATTTCAGCCGATCACCCTCGATTTTCTTGCACCTCAGATATGTCTCTAACCATTTATGGAAAAATTTTCTCTGGACCTCTCGTGCACACGAATGACCCCTCAGGGACTGTATCAATAGACATGGTTTTGTAACATTCTATTTGAGCCACTACACAAGAAAACAAACAATCTGCATATGCGAAAACAAAGGCACAGATCGGCGCCATTGTTTTCGCTACAAGTATAGTACAATTCCTCTTCTTGTTAAATCTGAAATTTCAAGCTTCTAACCACCTTCTGTGATTGTACAGCCCGGTTTGTGATGGACCTGGTCAGAACCCAAATTGTTGGTTTTCTCATGCACAGGCTCATTTATTTAAACTGTACTTACCAAGACCTCGTAATCTGGCACTGAGTGAGTGCCTAGTCCTGGTCTGTCAAAGGTGATTCTGTATGTGTTATGGACTGTGTCTAAAGCATCAACTGTACCAGTGAACAAACCATCCTGTGGTCGTCTCAGTCGTGCTGGAAAGAAATATAAATCCTTCTTATTCGTCCTTGGATTATATGATTTATAACAACATGAGTTATTATGTATATAACACAATGTATACATAGAGGTTGATTTGTACACTTTAATAATAGATGAGGTAATATAGGGCAGTCAACAATCATTCCGCAGAGAACTTCTGTTTGTTTCATTTAGGGTCAATATAGCTAAGGCTCATTATAACATGCTTTTGCTTATAAAGGGAATCATTCAACTCTAAATGCTAATTTAAATTTGAGCCTGTGCATGACAAAACCAACAATTTGGGTTTCCGACCAGGTCCAACACAAACCAGCCTGTACAGTCACAGAAGAAACCCAGAATCTTGAAAATTTGGGAATAAGTAGAGGAGGAAATGTACTATCCGTGTAGCGAAAACAAAGACGCTGATCAGCTTCGCGGTTACCGCGAAGCTGATCTGCGTCTTTGTTTTCGCCCATGCAAATTGTTGGTTTTCTCACGCACAGGCTCATTTAATTTTCTCGTATCCTTATGCAATGTACCTTTACTTTAGCTCAGACTGGATCCCTTACACAGAAGCTGAATTGTAGGATAAAATTTTGTTTGGAATAGGGCTTAACATTCCAGTACCAAACAAATTTTCAGCCATATTGGGATGTAGCACCAGTATAATAAGGAGTGACTGTGCCTTGCTCAAGACCCCAACCTCAACGAGGTAGTTTCATTCGAAGTTGTACTCAGCACCAATAGGCCACCTTGCTTCTCACAGGAAAACAAGTCAACAAACCTAGAATAAGAGCTGTCACAGGACAGCGCCCTCGACTCATTCTGACCTTTGTTAAACACAAGGCCAAATTCGACCTAGGTTCAGATATACAGAGATGACAATATGAGCCACATCTTAAGAAAACCTGATTTTCGCTACACGGATAGTACTATTCCTCTTCATCTGAAATCTGAAGCTTCTAGCCATCTTCTGTAGGTTAACAGGCCGGTTTGTATCGGTCTCTTGTCGCAGCTCATATAGTATACCTGTGACTCCTGTCGCATTTCAAATACATAGAGGTGACAAAATACCTGTGACTTTTGTTCCTATAACAAGGTGTAGTGGTATCTCCTCAGGTATGTCTTTATACGAGCTCAACTCTGCTAGTTTTCTCTGCTGTAACATTCGTATCTTTTGTCGTCTGTCGTGTAACGCTGCTCTCTCCTCTTCAAAGAAAGCCCCTGAACATCTATGGGGTAGAGGTAAAATAAGGTTGTAGTGCCATTGAATCCAGGATAAATGAGCCGTGACACGAGAAAACTGGCCTTCAGGGTTTCCGACCAGGTCTGACACAAACCAGTCTGTGCAGTCATAGGTATAGAGGTATAGAAGCTTGAAATTAAGGATTTAACAAGAAAGGGGTTTACCTATCTGTTTAGTGAAAACAAAGGCGCTGATCAGCTTCTCAGTAACTGCGAAGCTGACCTGCGCCTTTAATTTTCGTATAGGCAAAAATCCGGTTTTCTCATGACGCTTCTCAAATGCGATGCATTACCAGATAGAGAAATGTCTACCTCTTCACAGTAAACATGGTCAGTTTACTGTGAACAAAACCGTTCCTGGGCAAGTCACCCAGAAAATATTACCAGTACTTTGTGCATTTTTACACCACCAACCAAGTGCTATCTTGAATCAACTCACTCGAGAACAAGAAAGGTTGAAAAAAAATTCTGACTGTGATCAAATTCTCACAAAGAAATGCGCCCAATGTCTCGGGTCTGCAGATCAGCATCAGGTCTGCTTCAATGCGAACTGGCCACACAGCCAATTACAGACCATGTTGTAAGTAAAACTATGTTATAATTAAGCTATTTGCAATAAGAACTAGAGGCAAATAACCATGTTGGAGCCGTAAAATAGCCTTAACATTACGAAAATGTGCCCATGCAATAAACAGATATTCTTTTGTTAGCTAAAATTGAAAATTTTCAGCTGAAACATTTTGATATTTTTCTTATTTTTGCTCAAAACATAGATTGTGGGTACACCTTAGAACTGCCTCGGCGAGGCGTTTCTAACGAGTACCCACAAACTATGTTTTGGAGCAAAAATAAGAAAAATATGTATACCCCTGCATTCCCCAGTTTTGCTATATAAAAGTGGGGTATAAGAAGGTATGGTTTCCTTATGTACAGTAAAAACTGTGTTATAAAGAGCCATGATATACACTGTACCTTCTTGGTTTTCCCATAAGCCTTCTAATCTTACACCACTCCACCGCCTTCAGTTTTCTAGCCTTTAGCTGGGGAAACGACTCCTTGAGACAAACACAGAAATCATTCTCTCCCTTGAATAGGGGACTGAAAGTAAATCAAACAGACCCATATAAAATTTGTAATTTCAAGCATGACTCTACCAGTCACTTATACTTATATGTAATTGGAAAGATCAATCTTAGCCATTCCCTAGATACCCGAGAGCTTGGATGATCAGATGGCCAAATAAATGGAGTATTTGATAATAGTTAAAAACCATACATAATCATGATGCAACCAAATTTCTTATGGCACAGATTGATGCAATAACAAAAGACGTGACAAAGTGCAGTGCAGTGATTGGAAGCCTAATTGTTTTGGCAACAACTCACGGCAAAAAGTTCACTAAGTTTGCTGACGACCTGATGACCTGTTGCAAAGTAGGTTGTTGCTAAATCAATATTGTAGCTTGCTGCCCAAAGGTCAGGCTTCCAATCACAGGTTGTGTTTTGTTGCATCAATCTGCACTGTAAGAAATTTGGTTGCATCAGAGGTACACTAAGTGTTACTTACGTGTCAAGATTAGAGTAGAACCATTCATAACACACCCACTTGTGAGCCTTTGGTAGTTTAAGGAGATTGCGTAGCTTAACACCAATAACCTGAGCTGTCTTCTTGTCGGGACCACTGATAATTTTACTGAGACGCTGAAAAACACAAAATCAACTTTCAATTTAGTTCAATGTCCTTTTCAAAATTATTTCAGTTCATGTGACAGGCCAATCAGTAGGTGGGGCATAAAAGGCACAACATTGAGATAAACTATCTGGCACACCCACAATCAGAACCTGGTTTGTCTCAGATGTGCCTCTTGTGTAGTGCTCCCACCTATACAATACTATTGTTGGTATCCAAGCAAGTTCTTGGGTCAGCTATCAAATATGTCTTATTACAAGAGTAAAATATATGTATACAGAAGAAATAGGCTAAAATAAGCTGTAATTTGGGGATAAGAATGGTCTCTATTATATGCAAAACAATGTTGTATTGAACCCTTTCTTTATCCTTAAGCCAAAATTTAGGCTTAAAATTGTTGTATGGGTACTATTTCAACTGCAAAACTGAATAAGTATGTCCAAACCAAGGGATTCATTAAGCTCTAAGGTTTTGTTTTTTTATTTCACTGATGCTTTACGTCCCAGTCAACAGCTAAGGTCATGTTGGGACGTTGCCTCCACTTTATGGGACTTTTACCCAAAATGAGGATGTCATGACATCCATCAAGTGCTTAAAATATAACCATCCAACAAAGCCACAAAGGCTTATATGTGTGGACGGGTTGACTTGAAACCACCTTTCCTGGGCAAGCTCAGACCTGAGCGGTTAACCAGTAATCAGATGGTCAGTCAGCAGCGAACAAGCTTTGCCTGGAGGCACAAGCAGCCCATCTATTTCTTTAGGCCCCAATGGGCGGGGGCCCATCTAAGGTTTTAATATAGATAACCAGTACATACAGCAGGTTTGGTGATTTTTCTCGGTGATTTGACTGGTGAGTAGCTGGTGTCCTCATCCTCATTGAAAAATCTCTGGTTCTTCTTACGAATCCTCACCGGCTGTAAAAAAAACACAACATTTGAGCCGCATTTTAGCAAAACAAACATTTTTCCTAAGCGAAAACAAAGGCGCAGATCAGCTTCGCAGTAACTGTGAAGCTGATCAGCGCCTTTGTTTTCGCTACAGAGATAGTTCTTCTGCATTCTAATTCTGAAATTTCCGGCCTCTAGCTGTTGTATGTGGTTGTACAGCCCAGATTATGTTGAACCTTGTCAGAGGCCCAAATGGTTGGCTTTCTCATGCAAAGGCTCATTTGTGATGCAATTTTCTTTGTTTGTTAGTTTCGTGGTTAAACTTCCTTGTCAACAAGTTTTCAGTTATGTCAGGATGCAGCAACTGGTCATAAGTAAAACCTTCAGAACATGGTGCTTGAAATTTAACCATGATAAATGTAAAGTCTGGTGAAAGAGGAAGGCGTTAATCGATTTCTAGGTACTTCATGAGCACTATGGGGAGGAAACTAAACTAAGCCCTAAGGCCAAAAAAAAAATTGTCTGGTTTCCGGAAACCCTACCGACCCTACCTTTTTGGGGCCTACTCTAAAAATTTTTTTGAGACATCTGAGAATTTCTTTTCAATTTTTAGGCTAATTTTGAATGATTTTCATGCTTTTCCTATACAAAAAATTATTTCTAAAAAATTTTTTTTGCCTACCTACCAACCCATAAAAATATTTTGATGTTTCCGGAAACAAGACATTTATGCTTTTTGGCCTAAGGATGTAAGTAGGATTTAAATACATCAAGAAAACATGTCCGTGTAATGTATACACCCTTGAACCCCACTTTTATATAGCAAAACTGAGGTATGCAGGCGTATACAATGTACCTATTTTTTCTTATTTTTGCTCCAAAACATAGATTGTGGGTATTCAGTAGTACCGCTTCAAAATGGATGCCACCTAGTTGCAGAAATTAAAGGTAACTTTCCTGATAAAGGCCTAGTGCCAAAAATTTGAAACAGAGTAAAAAGTTATCATAGTGCAAGTTTTCTGTTTTCTTAAAAGTCTTCATTATGACTTAGCTGCGTCATAAGAAAACCAGGTTTTTGCCTGTGCAAAGAAGTCGCAGATCAGCTGTGCTGTACATGTAATTGTTTTTGCTTCTTAAATAAAAAGTACAATTTTTCTTCTTCATTATCATTTATCTAAAATTTCAAGTTTCTAGCCTTCTTCTGTGACTGACTGCACAGGCTGGTTTGTGTCAGACCTGGTCGAAACCTTTAGACCATTTTTTGCATCGCAGCTTATGTAACTTACATGTCTTTTTCCAGGGCTATATGCTGAAATGGAAAAAATAAAATGAAATGTCAGCATACTTATAAACCCTTGCAGCAGATGTTAGGCAAGGTGCACACAACAAAAATATTTTCACATTTTGATACTTTTTGGTGTCAGTTTACTGTATTTAACCAATTACATATTTGGGGAGAAATTGTCAAAATTGCCATAAAACATGTACAATGTACATATAAATACCTGTAAGCAACATAAGTTTTAGTGGCCCTATCACATGCCAGGCTGCAAGTTTGGACAGCATACTACCTGAGAAAAGATACTTATAAAAACTTCCAAGTAAATTATCAAAATTTGTTTGAGCGGGTATGGCCTTAAGTTAAACATTTTGCTGTGTATTTGCTAATGACAATGCTAATTTCTAGATTGGTTCATATAACGTATTATAAATTTGAGCAATTTTATTTTTTACCTTCTTTCATGCTCATCAGAACTTTGGCTGAATTACCTGAAACAATATAAAACTATTAAATCTGATAAACTAACTAGAAAAAGTGCCTTGAGAGGCACGTATACCCCCGGCTGGTAGCTCCCCACCCCGACCCCTAAGCCCACCGCCCCCGACCCAGACATGTTCACTGATACATTGAATCTCAATTCCCGAATTAAAAAGAGCACCCTCAACAAGTAAATCTTTAAAATTTGAATTTGCAAAAAGCACTGTCTAAAACATTGACATTGTGTGTGTGTGTGTGTGTGGGGGGGGGGGGGGGGAGTGTAGTAGAATGACAGGCTACTATAGAGCAGTATACAGAGCTGACTTGTATACTCAATCTAGGACTTGATCACAGATATTGAGGGTCAGGTCCTCGGTCCTAGATGGAAAATAGAATGTCATTCTTTAATAATATTAATAAAAAAATAATATGAGATGTCTTATTGACCTCTAGCCCCACGGTACCCTGGGCATGAAACCTAGAGTGTAATGCAATTAGGAACAAGGTAAACATATGGTGCAAGTATGAATGATTTCTAAACATGGTGATTAAAAAAAGTACAGACAAGAACTCCGCGGAGGTCGATATCGCACCTGCATCGGGCAAAGTGAACAGACCGTGAAATATAGTTCAAGGGCACCGGGTCAAGGTACAATTACTATGCAAGGTTTCAGACTCACAGCTAGGGCTGCAACGATACAGTAACCTCACGATACGATATGTATCGCGATTTTTGTGTCACGATACAATACGTATCACGATACACTTTTATGGCATATGAAGAGAATGCTAAATTCCGAAATCCATCAAAATTAGCAGTAAGCAATAATCACCTCTTGGTATTTGGCATTATTTGACTGTTAATATGCATGGGAAGAGAAATAAATGAAAACATGGCCATACTCTTATGCCACAAATGTAAAATCAGCAGCAATTAACATTTCATCTTTGTCAAATTATACTATTTTCTGTATCGTAAGCGTATCGTGAAATTACTTCACGATACGATACGCCTATCATCAGCAGATGTATCGCGATTTCGATACGATATGATGAATCGTTGCACCTCTACTCGCAGCTATCTCTGATGTCGAAAAAACCAAACTTCGACATGAAAATTTTCTAAGTCAGTGGACCGTGAAATATAGGTTAAGGTGCGTGCTTGAAGGGTATGTCAAGGACAATTACTATGCAAGGTTTCGGACTCGCAGCTATCTCTGATGTCGAGAAACGTAATGTTGACAAAACTTCGACGTAAAAATTTTCAAAGTCAGTGGACCGTGAAATATAGGTCAAAGCCACCGGGTTAAGGTGCGTGCTTGAAGGGTATGTCAGGGACAATTACTATGCAAGGTTTCAGACTCACAGCTATCTCTGATGTTGAGAAAACCAAACTTCGACGTAAAAATTTTCAAAGTCAGTGGACCGTGGAATATAGATCAAGGGCACCGGTTTAAGGTGCGTGCTTGAAGGGTATGTCAAGGACAATTACTATGCAAGGTTTCAGACTCGCAGCTATCTCTGATGTCTAGAAACGTAATGTTGACAAAACTTCGACGTAAAAATTTTCAAAGTCAGTGGACCGTGAAATATAGGTTAAAGCCACCGGGTTAAGGTGCGTGCTTGAAGGGTATGTCAGGGACAATTACTATGCAAGGTTTCAGACTCGCAGATATCTCTGATGTCGAGAAAACCAAACTTCGACGTAAATGTTGACGGACGGACGGACGGACGTACGGACGGACGGACAGAAATTTGGACTCCTATATCGCACCCTGCTATAAGCAGGTGCGATAAAAATACAATTTTTAAAGAAGTTCTAGATTTTGACCTCTAGCCCAACCCCCCGCACATGGACCCTAGAGTCTGAACCTTACACGGTACCTATGGTCTAAGTATGAATGCTTTCTGACAAGACTTATTTGATGTCAAGAAAATAGACTTACAGAAAATTTATCATGGTCTCTATCATATTATAAATGTGTCCTAGATTTTGACCTTAAGCCCCACCCCTGGGGATGGTACCACTGATTATGAAAGGAAACCCTATAGGGCATCTTTGAACTAAATAAGAATACATTCCTATGATTGTTTGTTAAGATATGGACTTAGAGAAGAAACAGTAACATTGTAAACAGCACATTTTAAAGGTGACCTACATTTTGACCTCCAGCCCCACCCACGGGCATGGACCCTGGGGTCTGACCTCATGGAACCAAAGCAAACCCTACAGGGTACCTATGGTCCAAATATGAATAGTTTCTGACCATTGGCTCATGAGATATACACCTCTAGAGAAACTTTAACCAAAACTTTGACATAAATTCTACAAACGTTCCGGAATTACGAATGAACATACGAACATATGAACGGAAAAGCGAAAACTATATACCCATCGGCATAAATGCCGGGGGTATAATCAGTAATGTTCACTACTGCAGTATTTGACATTGCAGTCAATTCACTATTGTTAACCAACATTTATACCATGTACCTCATTTCTTCAGTTGCTAAGTAACATAAATAGTATTTTCTGAACAGAGTTCAGCTTCTTGTAAATTTTAATGGCCCATCCCGAATGTTTTCCCCTATATTGTTAAAGGCAGTGGCTGGAGGTAAGGTGCCGTATCTTTAGCCTACAGTGGTCTTAAAGATATGATACCGTATCTTTAGGCTATCTATTGGATCTACTCAGTATCTGAAAAAAAGATTCAGATCATACAGGAACTATATTACCATTATATGTTAGTGATTATGCTAATCACATGAATTAACAGGTGCGCAATATCACCGGACTGCAAATTAAGGTTATCTTAGGTTAGACTCAGACCTTCAGTTGTTATTTACAATCTCCATCAGGCCCAAGAGAAGTCAAAAATCTAGGTACAGTACTAAGATGTTGGTTTTCAACCTAGATTTTGGTTTAAAAAATACACACAAAAGTTAACATTGTTCCATGTACTAAAACTCCATGAAAATTGCATACCGGTTCCCAGTGTTGATTGAAGAGCTTGTCAATACAAGTTTGAAAATCGAAAAAAATCCGAATTTCAGCGAGGAATTTTTTGCTAAAACCTATTATATTTTAATAAGAAATTGTACAATTTTGAAATAAATGTGAAAAAATGACAGGCAAATACTTCACATTATACACTATTGACCTTCTATGACATGGTACTGTTCAGTAAGTAGTAATTACCCGCTGAGCGACAGGTGGGTATGATATTTTCCTGACCTGTCCAGCCAAAAGCATGCACCGAGAGCCCGAAGGGCTCGAGGTGCATGCTTTTGGCGGGACAGGTCAGGAAAATATCATGCCCACCTGTCGCGAAGCGGGTAATTTACTTACCTTATGACCCCACTGAGTGAAATTTTAGTTTTTAAGATCTACACAACGATAATGAACACCGGTAAAGTGACTTTTCTCGCGGTGTAACTATTGACCGAACACTGCACATGCAAAACGAGAAGGCTTGTTAACTGTACCGTGAAATATAGGTTAAAGCCACCGGGTTAAGGTGCGTGCTTGAAGGGTATGTCAGGGACAATTACTATGCAAGGTTTCAGACTCGCAGATATCTCTGATGTCGAGAAAACCAAACTTCGACGTAAATGTTATGACCCCACTGAGTGAAATTTTAGTTTTTAAGATCTACACAACGATAATGAACACCGGTAAAGTGACTTTTCTCGCGGTGTAACTATTGACCGAACACTGCACATGCAAAACGAGAAGGCTTGTTAACTGTACCGCATCGCTATCGTCAAAAATAGATCAAAATAGAGTATCTTCCCTTGTGCATTTAAAACATTTTGAAACCTATGTTTTATTTTGTTATGACCGTTTCTTTCTCAAATTGTCTAATCAACAATATAAATTATCTTTTATTGAAACAATTAACAAACTGGGAGAGCAAATATAAATTACCTTTTCTTTTATATGCTAAAACGTAATACCATTTCGTAATGATTTTCAGATAAGTATATATAGCGTGTGTAGGTTTGTAATGCATGGTTTGAAACCAATGGACCTAACTTTCTAAAATCCCCATAGTAAGTTAGGGGACCAGTGTACAAATGCCCAACTGTATTTAAAGGATACAGCTGGTCGTTTATCATAAACATAATCGCAATGCAAAAATGTGTGAAATTGGTTTCTGGTTCATTGTTCTTGCACTTTAACAACATTAACCCACTAACAATAATATGAGAACCAGAAACCAATTCTCTCAGCTCAGTGTAACTGCCCAGTCCGATCAATGCACAGCAATCGATATTCATGTGCACTGGTCATGGTTAGTTCCTTGTTTCAACACTCGTTGATGACGTAGTTTTTTGCAAGGAAGTAAAAGCAGTTATGTTGGTGAAGTCTGCATCGGAATGGCATGCCCACGCTTTAGTGCATTTTTATACATCAGCTGTCAGAAGGTAGGAAAGTCACTTTCACCACCGATCTGATGGTAAGGAAAGTACTTTCTTTACCTCTAGGCAGGTGTGAAAGTATTTTCTCTACCTGCATAACTGCCCTAGACACCGCGCATGCAGTAAGATATGAAAAACTAGAATTTGTTTTCTATGTGAAAACTGATGTCTCCCCCCTTTCTGCGTGCATGTCCAAAATATGCAAGCAAGAGTTATAGTTCTTGTGCATCACATATCCAGTCATTCTGTTTTATAAGTGTACCAAGTTTCATTGAAATATCTCTTACGGTCTTCAAGTTATAGAGGGGGCACGAAAGTGTTTGGAAAATAATCAAAGGGAAATAACTCCAAAGATATGAAAGCAAGAGTAATGATTATTGTGCATCATGCTTTATAAGTGTACCATGTTTCATTGAAAAATCTCTAATGGTTTTTTAGTTATAGAGCAGACACGAAATTGAATGAAAAATAATCAAAGGGAAATAACTCCAAAGATATGCAAGCAAGAGTTATGGTTCTTTAGCATTACACATCATCTCATCGTGCTTTATAAGTGTACCAAGTTTCATTGAAATATTTCTTATGGTTTTCAAGTTATAGAGTGGACATGAAATTGTATGGAAAAATAATCAAAGGGAAATAACTCCAAAGATATGAAAGCAAGAGTTATAATTTTTGTGCATGACACATTGTCTTATCATGCTTTATAAGTGTACCAAGTTTCACTGAAATTTCTCTTATGGTTTTCAAGTTATAGGGTGGACACGAAATTGTATGGAAAATAATCAAAGGGAAATTACTCCAAAGATATGCAAGCAAGAGTTATGGTTCTTTAGCACGACACGTAATCTCATCGTGCTTTATAAGTGTACCAAGTTTCATTGAAATAACTCTTACGATTTTCGAGTTATAAAGCGGACACGAAATTGTATGGAAAATAATCAAAGGGAAATAACTCATAAAATACTCAAGCCAGAGTTATGGTTCTTGTGCATGACACATCGTCTGATTATGCTCAAAAAGTGTACCAAGTTTTATTGAAAAATCTTAAACGGTTTTCAAGTTATGCAGCGGACACGAAATTGTATCCAAAATAATCAAAGGGAAATAACTCGAAAAATACTCAAGCCAGAGTTATGGTCCTTGTGCATGACACATCGTCTCGTCGTGGTCTACAAGTGTACCAAGTTTCATTGAAAAATCTTGAACTGTTTTGAAGTTATACAGCGGACACGAAATTGTGTCGAAAATAATCAAAGGGAAATAACTCCAAAAATACTCAAGCTAGAGTTATGGTTCTTGTGCATGACACATCGTCTGATTATGCTCAAAAAGTGTACCAAGTTTTATTGAAAAATCTTAAACGGTTTTCAAGTTATACAGCGGAAACGAAATTGTATCGAAAATAATCAAAGGGAAATAACTCCAAAAATACTCAAGCTAGAGTTATGGTTCTTGTGCATGACACATCGTCTCGTCGTGGTTTACAAGTGTACGAAGTTTTATTGAAAAATCTTTAACGGTTTTCAAGTTATACAGCGGATACGAAATTGTATCGAAAATAATCAAAGGGAAATAACTCCAAAAATACTCAAGCTAGAGTTATGGTTCTTGTACATGACACATCGTCTCGTCGTCGTTTACAAGTGTACCTAGTTTCATTGAAAAATCTTTAACGGTTTTCAAGTTATAGAGCGGACACGATTTGCGACGGACAGACAGGGGGGAGACATAATATTTCCCCATGATTAACAGTGCAGTCATAAGGTAATTATTCATTCTACCCCTTTTTATAAAAGTTCTGAAAACTATATGTATCTATTGAAGACCAAAAATGAAAATGTACAAAAAAAATAAAGAGAAATATTTTAAAAGCTTGTACTTGTACATCATTAACAAGGGAGGCAACTTATTTAATATTTAAAATCATGGTGCTAGCAAAAACAAGTGATAAATAGCCAGGGCTTTTTCTCTATACATAACTGGGTTCGGTTTCTGGTACCAAATTTTTTCCCAATTGACTGAAAAAATTCCCAATTGACCTGAAACATTCCCAATTAGCGGAAAAATCACAATATAAAAGGTAAACTTTCCCAATTTTGCTAAAAATTACACTTTTTTCCCCAAAATCATCATATTTTTTCCCCCAAAATCAAACAATTTTTTCCCAATCTCATCATGTGCATCGGTATCAACACTTTCCCAAAAAGGTCAGAAAAAGCACTGAATAGCATTGAACATTAAACAAAGCATAAAAAAGTAAACAGAAATATGTTAGTCATATAAAGAAATGTAGAGGCGTGATGATAATGCACAGCTAAACAAGTTATTCTTTTGCTGGTATAAAACAGTCTTTCTACAGTGAAATCAAAGTTCTACTACTGCTTCTATACTCCAAACAATCAATTGCTGATTATTACTGGGATATTGTTTACACTCATGTATACTTTTGAAACCAAGATCTAGGTTCTAAACCAAAATCTTAGTACTGTACCAGGGATTTTTTTGGCAATTTTGTGAAGGGGCCCTAGGGCCTTTGTGATTGGAAAAATTAGCTACGTAAACCCTGAATTTGGGAAAATTTCAAAACATTTATTTAAAGTTTACGATATCTTCCAAGTTGACATAGCTACTTAAGGTTTTTCATTAAGAATGATTAAATAATAACTTTGGATCAAAATTAAACATCATTTCAAACAGCAGAGTTTGAATTTCACAATGTATTAGTTGGCCTCCCAAGCCATCAAAATATTTTTCTGTTGGCATTTTTGAGTACATTTTGACATCCATGCTAAATGTGTTCCTTGATGTGTAACAATACACGCTAGGGTGGATGCCAAGTCTGAAAATGCCCCAGAGTCCCAAAAGTAGGTCAAAGGTCAACTAAGTGCAAAATCTCATATATTTCAACATATCAGCAATATCTTTTGTAATATTTTCAATTTATTTGTCAAAATACCCCCAAATTACATCTAATACATTTGTGAGGTTTAATCAGCAACAATGTTACAACAAAGTGGTGCAGATTTAGGTCAAAGGTCACTTTAGTGCAAAAAATGCTTATTTTCATGCCCTTTTACAATTGTCTGTATAAAAAACAGTGCCAGTGGTATTCTAATGAGGATAAAGTTCTTTTAGGTACTTCTTGAGACTACTGTTTGATTTTGTAGTTTTTGTCATTTCATGATGGTGTTCAATATGGCTGTCAAAAACAAGAGAATGCTATAACAGTTGATACATGTACAAATAACTTACCCTCATCTAAAAATCTTCATACACATTCAATTTCATTTTGTAATTAGTCAGTTTTGTTAAACCAAGAAACATTTTATGCATTTATGGTGTTGATCGCGATTTATAAATGATATTGATTTATATACTTGAGGTTCAATGTCAATATTTCGTGTTGTTTTCTAATTTTGACCCTGAGAAAAGTGATGATTGAAAATAAGAGTATTGATAGTAATCAGAGTCATTTCAAATGAGTCAGATTGATACTAATGTTTTATTTTTTTTTACTTATAATGATTGTGGTCAAGATGGCTGCCACAACAGCAAGAATAAAATATGTATTGGTAAAATTTTATTATCTTACGTATGGAGAACATAAAGTAATCTTGATTTCATCGCAAGCAACTCTGTTTATGGCATATTCTCTTCAATAATTTAGTTGTCAAGCTAATCTATTCTTCGAAACTGCCAGATCTATAAATAGTATGTTAATGATAAATATAAATTGATTGAAATTTGGGCTTTTTTGATGTCTGTGAAGCCCGAAGGGCCCCTCAAAGACATTAAAACTGCTGTTATTCATCATCCAGTGAAAGCTAAACATCTGAATTTCAGTACTGATATTTACATTTTTATTATCAATCAAGTATCTGTCTTTTAGTTTTAAAAAACTGTTGCTAATTTTCCGAATATTTGACATTAAATCAGACTTACCGGAATTTCGGAACAGCCCAAACGCTAAATTTTCGAGCTTAACGTCATGGCAATATGCGACCGACGTCACACCAACATGAGTAAACAAACAACGACACTGGCTGACATTGACCAAACTCCAAGCCGCGGTGTTCCACTTCCGGACGTGAGTCTTCCCATTAAACAATATCGGAGAGCAACGGAGGTGTTGGCACTGTTGGGGAGTTTGGACACTGAAGTGACTCCGCCATTAGGTTTGGTTTACGGTCATGTGATATGGTTTGTCAGCAGAGTGATCAAGAGCAAAACATTTTCGTGAATTTAAAACCTTTCGACATGAAAGATATTTACGTTTTTGTGGAGACTCTGATTATGTAAAGATGTCTTGCACTGGTATAGAGATTAGCTTGGTTGTGCTTGCATTGAGATGCTAGCTTTAACTTAGGCATTTGTACATACGTCCGTTCATTAAGGTATCATATAGCAACTTGGAGAATTTTACACAATCGAAAATAGAGTATGGTAAAAAATCATAAGATGTATGTTGTTGCATAATTATCATAAATGCATTACTTCATTGATTAAGCTCAGCTGCTGCTTTTTATCATTTGATGAAGGTAATAAACTTGTGTATGTTTGGTGTTTAGGCAGATAAAATTGAAACATCACTGCAGATCCAAACTAATGTCTGGTGTAGCTTTACTGAGGTCGCTGCTCATTCTATAACTTAAAGCCTTAAACATATTGTCAGTACACTATTTATGCAACATGAGCCATAGTAACAACAAATCCTGTCAATGAAAAGTCATTCTCATTCACCAAGTGGGGAGTACTGCGCACATATATATGCAAGGTTTACTTGTGTCTCAAAGTACAGTCTAAACTGCCGATCCGGTCACCTCTATTCAGCGTGACCCTGCAGTCAGCGGTCAGTTCCGGGTCCCCCCGAACGATTTCTAACGCAAATGCACCTTTATTCAGCACGCACCTCTCAAACGCGGTCAACGGTCAGCAAAAATTGTCCCAAATCGCTAAATTTTCACTTTAAGCGGCCATGTTTTTTTTTTTTGTTGCGGTCAATTTTGTTTGTTTCTGAAAGTGTAAGCCGTTTACGCTGTGCGGCGACCAAAATAATGGTTTCGGGTAAAACGATCACCCGAAATTGGAGGAATTTTTTTATTTTTTAACTAGTCGATGAATAGAGCACGGCGTGCGGCTACCGGTTTCATTAAAAAAAAATTGTTGTAAAAGCGGTAACCAGCAAAGGCCTATGACTGTATCCCGCCGTTAAACGCTGATTGCCTTTGAAATTAGAGGATAAAGAGAACCATACCAGCTGGGATTTTTTCGGCGACATAAAAAGAAGTTTTGGATCGTTTGAAGCATTATTGCTCTTCACTGACCGCATAATTAGCCAGGTGAGGTTAATTGCCAATCAGCACATGTTTGTTTTACTATCGTTAAAGGTGCGAAAATTCGATAGTGTCATCGTAAAGGTGAGAAAAGTCGATTGAATAAGGTGACAATGATCAAAGCATTGTCAACAAATTGGCCATGCTTACCGATAATCCTGATAATTGTGTCTCGTTAATTGCTGTCACGTGTTTCAGCATGTGTGCGCGTGTGTGTTTGTGTGTGTGATTAACCAAGTTGTCCAATGAGGCTCTGATCTGGTAGTTTATTGAAATGTGTTTGGGAAAAAGGTGTGGCTTCCTTTGTTTTCATTCAAATTGCTTTAAAAAATAAAACAAGAAAATAAAAAAAAAAAAAAAAAAAAAAAAGAAAAAAAGAAAAAGAAAAAATAAAATCTGTCATGGTAGCCATATAAGCCATCTGATGAGTACCCTTGGCCGGGACGAAACAGAATCTTGAAAACTTTGACTAAATCGACCCTCTATTCAGCAAGCACCTGTCTTAAGCAAGCGATTTTGCAATTTCCCTTGGCCGCTTGCTTAAGACAGGTTAGACTGTACTGAGTTTCTTGTATGTAAATTTCATCATGGCTCTCATAAATTGTACCAGCTTATCATATCTATGACACACAGTGTCACATTGCTTCCTTGTCCCGAGACTGGCCTAGGAATAGCATGGGTTAGGCAATTCTTGCATGACAATTGTTATCATCCCACCACTGCAAACACAAAGAGTGGTTTACTGTACTTATGCATGCTATCTTTGCTCGTATTAGAAGTACCAAGTTTCTTATTTGCATATTTTACCATAGCTCTCAAGCATGGTTTAAATGAGGTTACAAATATCATTTTATTCACTCTTTTCTTACCTCAGCTTATATTAAGTGCAACTATACTCAGAGGATAAAGTTTTGATATTGTTATTAACTTTGACTAGCCCCGTAACTATCTATCCTGCTGATGGCCTTAGATGTTCCTTCTTGTTCATTTGCAAAGATTCTTTCTTTCTAAATTTGATAAGAAATTACCCAAGTTGCACATTTTGATACAGTCATTGGCCTTATTTCAATACATAATTTCTGCAACTACAAGATGAATGATAAAATCATTACTTATATTTATAGCGTTGTGGAATAAAAGTTGTTGCTAGTGACAAGAATCCGAAAAACTCTCAGCAAAATTCAGCTCCAGTCTCGAGAAATAAATTGTCAAAAAGATTTCCTCCCTTTGATTTAAAATAGAAGGAAAATTGGTGTATGCACTCTGGCAAAACCACATACGATAATTCAGTCGTTTATATTGGAAATATTAGTTAATATTTTCAATCCTAAACTATCAAGGAGGTTTGAAGACACATTGATTTAAACAGGCTCAATGGAATTTTACATGTATTTTCACTGACTAAACGTCTGCTGCTGATCATATGTAGTTAAGCACTGTCTTCTTGGAACGCTAAAATACAAAATATCAATTTTGCAGTTTCATTTGCTAAATAACAACTGACTGTGGAAAGCTATACAAAATTAAAGTTATCGCATAATCAAAAAACGGTCCAGTAAGTTTAGTAAACACTGTTGTTCTCCAAATGCCAAGCATTTTATGTTGGTAGCCATTTTGTATCCCATCTTTGAAAGTTCCATAATTTCCAAATATTATATCATGACTTCAATTCTGGGAATTGCTACAGTTCTAAAAATGGGCAAAATGAATAATGCATTCGTCGTTTTGCTCGTTTGTTTACTTGCGTGGGGGGTTGGGGGTTGGGGGTCAATGGGTTAGGGCAATTACATTCACTAAAGACAGGCTCTTCACATCATGTACAAATGAAATGAACATCCTATGGTATAATCTTTACAAAAGTAGATTAGATTAAGAAAATTTATTTTTGTGGGTAATAGTGAAACATGCTTGTTTAATAATTTAGTCTTGTTTTGCTACAGTTTCATCCTAAGCGAAACAGCGCGATGGGGTACAAATAGACCTGCAAGAACGGATGACTGTAGTCCAGATTTTGTATTTCATACATAAAACTATCAATACCAAACAAGCACAGCAAGACCCCCTATCTATGGCAGCTACTTTTACAACTGAAACATTCCAGTAATGAAATTGTGAATGCATTTTCAGGGTATACCCTGTTTTGTATTGATGACCTCAACTGACCTTTGACCTCAATGACTGACACGCATTATTTTCTAGATTAGCCTTAAATCATCTCAGAGATGTACTACAAATGCTTTGGGAATCTTTCTTTCAGGCAGTCCATGATTTTGTGATAGAAATAAATTATTTAGTAACCATTATAGGTTTGGATATTTTTGCACACATATGACCTTTGACCTAATTCTGTGACCCAGAGGCAGTACCAAACTTAGAATATACCCGTATGAGTTGAAGCACTTGTCAATGAATAAAATGAGCATATGTTGCTTTAAGTCAGTCCATGTTTGATATGCACTTACTTGATAATTGTAATGGGTGTTTGTTATTTTGCACTCATTTGACTTTTGACCTAATTCTGTCACTCAGGAGCATTTACAGTCTTGATACCCACCCCTATGTCTTTGGACACATGTCAAGGAATTACATGAGTGCAATTTACCTAAAATCATTCCATGATTTTCCTAAATAATAATGTTTATTTTTAGTTTTACAGATTTTGCTATTTTGCACTCATTTGACCTTTGACCTAGTTTTGTGTCCCAGGGTCATTTACAGACCTGGCATCCACCCGTACGAGTTCGGGCACATGTCAAGGAATATTATGAGCATAGGTAGAATAATGTACTCAAAAATGCCAACAAAACGAAAACCAAGCGACGTTTATGGATTTGGACTGCCAAGTATATAGCACTTCTGTAGTGATTGGGAATTTTTTTTCTCCAAATTGGGAAAAAAGTTACCTAATTCAATTGGGAATGGGGCATTATTTCGGCCCCTGAGACACCCGAAAAAGATCCCTGTGTACCTAGATTTTTGACTTCTCTTGGGCCTGTCCATGCATGTTTACACTTTAAGCATTCCGAATGTGTCATACAGCCTCAGTGCCAAGGCTGAAGCGTATACTAACCGGTCAAAAATAGTTTTACTTTACACATCAAATTTTGAAACCAGAAATTCACTGTGAAAAACTAAATCCCCTCTCCTTCACTTGGCATACTGTTCACAGAGATATTAAATTTTCTCTCCAGGTGATGTTCCATAAGAAAAGTCTCTGATTTCCTGCTTTAAATCCATAATTTCTGTGAGATTTACTCATTCATCTAGCTTTTTTGCTCCCACTTTTGGAGAGCAATGCTAAGCTAATCAAAAAGAAGCTATCCATGCTCATGCGACAAAGCGAGCGCCGTGACGTCAAGGCACTCCGTAATGTCAACTACTGTAGGGCACTCACCACGTCTCAACCACGTGTAATCCTGTTTATTCAATTGGAAATTGTTTGATCAAATAGAACCATCAAGGTCCGCAATGGAAGGTAGTGGAGTGAGGTTTCGCAACTAATCTTAGGTGCGCAATTTTAGGCGTAAAATAAAAGTAACCTTGTTTCCGCTAACATGCCGAAGACGGGGTAGAGTGGGTAGGTCGGAAAATCTTTTTATTTTTCGTGTATTTTTTTCTTTCTTGAAAATGGGTAAAAAGGTAGAAACGTGCTAAAATTTATCATAAGTACTCGAAACAAACATGCGATGAAGTTTAAAATCAGTAGGAAGCTAAAGAATGCGAGTTGACCTAGTTTTGTTGAAATTATGGCAGTTTTTAAATCATTGTCTGTTTTCCACTTCAAATGTTGAGGGTCGGTTGGCGCAAAAACTCAGAGTCGGTCGGGTTACCGGAAACACAGGTCACAGCTATTTTTTGTTTACGCCTTACTGGACTGCACCTAACTGCCTAACACGAGAAAACCCCGTCAAAATTAATAGCAAACACACATGTGTGTTTGCTTTAGGATAAACGTACGTAAGAAATTTAGAATAAAAAATCTACATACCTTACCGAACAAAACCGACGGTTAGGCGGCCATTAATGTTGGGCGCAGACATTTTGTCGGCATGCGCAGACAATGTGTCGTTCAGATGTCGGGAAATTTGTACTTTCTTTTTCTTTTTTCGGCTGAACATTTTTCTTTGTCAAACATATTTCCATATATCCTATTTCAGATCATATTTGTCTCCAAAATGTAAAAATATAAGATAAATACACAATTTACAAATGCAGACGACGATGAAGATTGGTTTTTCGAAATTACACCGTTAAAATCCTCGTATTATAGCAAACCAGTCAACAAGGCAATATAAACGCTTGAAAAAACAAGCGTCTGCGAGGTGTACCTAAAGCAGGTAACCGGCGAAATTATCGAGACGTTTCGAACAGACGGAAATTACGCCGTGAATAGCGTGCCTGGTTATTTTTGGGGGACAATATTTGAGGTTTGAAGGAACAGAAGGAAAACATTTAAGGGAGCTACCTACCTAGGTCTACCTAAAAACCTAACTAGGTCTACCTAACTACCAAGGTCTACCTGCCTACCAAGGTCTACCTACCTAACTAGGTCTACCAACCTAGGTCTACTTTCCAAGATCTACCTACCTAAGTCTACTAACCAAGGTTTATCTACCTGGGTCTACTTACCAAGGTTCCCTTTCCTAGGTTTACTTACCTATGTCTTAGTCTACCTATCTAGGTCTACCTTCCAAGGTCTACTTATCTAGGTCTACTTACCAAGGTCAAGTTACCAAGGTCTACATACCTAGGTCTACTTCCAATGTCTACATACCTAGGTCTACTTACCAAGGTTTATCTACCTAGGTCTACTTACCTTAGTCTATCGAACTAGGTCTACTTACCAAGGTCTCACTTCCGGGGTCTACTTACCAAGGTCTACCTTCTATGGTCTACTTACCAAGTCTACTTACCAAGGTCTACCCACCTAGGTCGACTTACCAAAGTCTACCTACTAGGTCTATTAACCAATATCTACCTACCAAGGTCTACCTACCAAAACCTACATACTAAGTCTACTTCCACTAACCTATTTCTACCTACCAAGGTCTAACTATCTACGTCTGCTTACCAAGGTTTACTTACTTAGGTCTACCTACCTAGGTCTACTTACCAAGGTATTCATACCTATCTATGTCTACTTACCAAAGTCTACTTACCTAGGTCTACCTACCTAGGTCTACTTCCCAAGGTCTACCTACCTAGGTCTACTTACCTGGGTCTACCTACTATGTCTATTTACCAAGGTCTACGTCCGGGGTCTACTTACCTAGGTCTTCTTACCTAGGTCTACGTACCAAGGTCTACTTACCAAGATCTACCTACCTAGGTTTACCTTAGTCCTACAAGGTCTACTTACTCAGGTCTACTAAAATGGATAGCTGGATACACTTATTGACAAAAAAATCCCAGCATACGGTTCTCCGTGTGTGTTTGCAGATAAGGCAGCGTGCCTTTATTTCATATTAACAAAATTGAAATAAAAATTCTATTAAAACATGTAAGTATCACGAATGGTTATGCTTGAGGACATCTTATGGGGTAAAAAGTAAGTGTTACATTAAAACATCGAATAAACAAACTTTCAATTGAGTTATCCGCCATTTTCGTTGAATTTAGACCTTATGTATTTTCACATTGAAGAGTCGTAAGAGGGTAACTGGTCATTTCTACCCATTCCCAATTCGGCCCATAACCATTTCGGCCCATAAATTTAAAAATAATATGAACTTAGGCACTGCCTAGAACGGGCATGCCATCATGATTTTGAAATTATTATTGATTAAACAACTGCTAGTTTTTTTCTGTCCTGAACAGCACTTACTGTAAAAGTATATGTTGTGCCATTGTCCTGTCCTCCCCTATCCAATACCCTACCCTACCCTTACTCCTACCCTAACTTTACTCCTACCATTACACCTAACCACCTACCCAACACCTTACCTCCTACCCTATCCTTATGACTACCCCTACCCTCCCCCTACTCCTAATCATTCCCCTACCATACCCTTACTCCTACCCCTACACATAACCTCCTACCCTACACATAACCTCCTGTGACGGGATAGCCTCCCATGGAAATATGCAAATGTCAAACTCGAGACTTTGTGAATCGAGTAAGTGTTGGTTATGTAGCGCAGTAAACCACCCTTAGTGGATGGGTATGCTTTTCCACCGACGGGGTTTGCTGTGGCTTGGCTCAGCTGTTGCTACATTTGGTGGCAGAGGTGGGATAATGACAGCTGCCAGAACGGAGTTGCCTTACCCATGTAGTTCCCAGGCCAAGACTCGGGACAAGTCTTCTCGGAGGGGGAAGTAATGTGACGGCATAGCCTCCCTTTGAAATATGCAAATTTCAAACTCGAGACTTTGGAATCAATAAGTGTTGGGTATGTAGCGCAGTAAACCACCCTTAGTGGATGAGCATGTTTTTCCACCGACGGGGTTTGCTGTGACTTAGCTCGGCTGTTCGTTACACTCCTAGTCCTACCCTACCCTACTCATACCCATACTCTACCCTTACTCATACTCTTTGCCCTAACCCTTTCTCCTTACCCTACCAATACCATACCCTAACTTCTACTCCTAACCATAAACAGGGATCAATTTGGGGTGCGCACGTACAGTCACAGAAGCAGGCTAGAAGCTTGAAATTTTGGGTTAAAGTAGAAGAGGAATTGTAGAGTACTATCTGTAGCGAAAATGAAGGCACTGATCAGCTGTGCAGTTACATAGCAAAAAGTAAACATGAAGATAAATAGCCTTTGAATGGTCAATGAAGAAACAAACTCTTTATAAAAATATACCTAAAAACATACCCAGGAGAAAAGAGATAGAGGCTTCCAGTAATGCTAAAATCGTTTTCGGCCCGGGGGGCTTCGCCCCCCTGGGACCCCCCACCGGGGCTTCGCCCCTGGACCCGAAATTTTCCAGCAATATCCCTGTAACCTACCCAAACTCTTACCCCTACCAGGCTACCCTTACTACCATTGCTGCTACTCCTTAACCTACCATACCCTTACTCCTACTTCTACCCTACCAGTATTCATATTCTTACCCTACCTTACGAGTTACCATTACACCTACTCCTTACCCAACCATCCCCTTACTCTTACTCCTACCATACTCTGCCCTTCTTCTATCTTGCCATACTCTGCCTTGCCGTGCCCTACCCCACCTAACCCTACCCTATCAAACCCCATCCTTACTCCTATTACTTACCCTACTCTACCCTACCATTACTCATTACTCTACCCTACCCTTTCTCCTACCTCTCTCTTCATTATCCTTACCTTACCTAGTACCAGGGTGTTCCCCTCGACCTCAAAGTATTAATTTAGGGGGCCAATGTCCCACTACTGACAACTCCGTAACAACATTCTGACAAAATAGGAGGCGAGGTAATCAGGAAGCGAGGTAGCCGAGTGGTTAGCACACTGGCTTCTTGTGCTAGAGGTCCCGGGTTCGATCCCCGCCGGCGGCGAGGAAAATTTGTTGGTCCGAACATGCTTCCCATCGTGTCATTTGCAGGAATGACATGATACAGTGTGCCGTCCTTCGGATCTGGACGTTAACTGGAGGCCCCCTGTGCAGGGGCAGTCATCCCCTGTGCAGGTTCAAGATCCCTACACAGGTTCTATCCTCATGCATGTAGGCTCATCCTGCAAACACACCGGAGTGTTCAATGTACACCTCCCAAGAATAATCAGAAATTGATTGATGGGAGTAACAAGAAAAAAAAGATATCAGGGACAAGAAATATTTGTTAATTTTGGGGGATATCATGGTCCACTCTCTGGACAGAACTGCGTGTTTTGGGGGTCATTTTTGGGGCAAAACGTTCATTTTGTGCGCCAGGTAAAACCCTCGGGCAGCTGACTGAAGAACTAACGACTCACGGAGCCGAAACGACCAGTTACTTGCATTTGGATGTCCGATTTAAGGGTGTATCGGCGATTCGCGGCCGAAACGACCTGATTTCGCTGTTTAGACGCATCTTTCCGACCCGTTCTGGTTCCGGTAAATAGTAACACCGGATATTTAGAAAAATTTCGCGCGTGACTGTGACGTAGTTTTTATTTATTTTTTGTAACTTTTGAAAGAAAGTTGATCTCAGATGGAACGAAAAAATGTATTGTTCACAAAGAAGCAAAACTATATTGTCATGAATAGAAAAGGAAGAATTATTTGTGTACAATTTCAAACGAGATCAATGGGATTCTCGCGAGAGAGGGAGATTAGCGATATCCCCCGAGACTGGGACCGGACGTTCAGGTGAACAAAGTTAGTTAGGTAAACAACATCAGAGTTCATTTACCCGTGTGTACGCGTTACCTATAGGCGGGCACGCAGCTGGGCCTTCGACCCAGCCTCAGTGCGCTTCGCGCACTTCGTGCCATGCCCGTATGAAATAGAGGCACACTGCCTTAGCTGCATACACACATGGTAAACCTACGCTAGAAACTTTTGCCACCGTCGAGCCAGCAGGACAATACAAGACAAAATCGTCTACAAATCTAATGAAGGAGAGCGTTCTCAGCTCCCTTCTCACTGATTCACCAGGGAGAGAGAGGGGTAGGAGGGAGGTATGTAGGAGGTGTGTATGAGGGAGATAGGGAGGTGGGTGGGTAGAGGGAAGGGAGGTATCTAGGTAGGTAGAAGGGAGAGAGGTATCTAGGTAGGTAGAAGGGAGAGAGGTATCTAGGTAAGCAAGAGGGAGAGAGGTAGACGGAATATTTCCATCGGTATTCCGTTAGACCCTTCCATACCGACGGAAATGACATGTATTGAGCCCTTGGTCGAAAATGAAAAATCATCGAAGACGCCAAATAAATTGAAAACAAGTTGGCTTCTTTAAAAAGAAACCAATGAAAAGGTCAGCAGCCGTTTGTTATAAGAGATTCCCTTTTGCTCTAGAGTTCAGTATTGTTGATTCTCTGGTTCGTCATTAATTTCGATTCTCATACATTTCAGTTTCGTTTCCTATACATAAATGTCGTTTCTTGCAATGAAGCTTGACCAGTGTGTGTATCTGTTACTCAAGGCAATGACAAAATTTTTTGATGTTATGGAATCAAACTTGAAAGCCAATACTAAAGGGAACACGATTACAATCAATATGTCGATTTGTAGAAAACCATTTTGCAGTGCAGTCAATTTGTGATAGAGTTCTGAATTTTGACCTGCAGCCACACTACCAGAAACAGACCCATAGTGCGATGTGATGGACTAAAAGTCAGCCATATAGAGTTTCTGTAGTTTCTGTACCCCTCGTCAGGGTATATACGATGTAAACCTAGATGCGCTATGATAAGCGAGACTGCTTGCTAGATATTTACCGCTATTTGACGGGGAGTGTCAACAATTGATAAATTAAATTGATTGTGGTGAACTGTCTAGTCCCTATAGACGGGTTCACTAGTTTTAGTAAGCGCTTTATGTGACAAAACGCGTAATTGAGGGAGAGCAGTCGATCATGGGTACAATTTTCTTCATATTCAAAGTAAACACTGTGGAAAAGGTCCTGAGGGACCTTTTCCAATTATGTTATGTTATATCGTTACTGACTGATAGGACTTAGTTTTTACATATTCTAGATGTAAAGATACGCAGATTCATAAAAACATCACGTTTTCTGTGGAAAATATTACATGCGACTATAAATAGATAAGGGGAGACTACTGTAGAATATGGGACACAAAGTAGAAAATCGATTGCCTTTTGCAAATTTATTCAAATTCTGCAGGCTAACCAGATGTTTACAAAATGATCTTTGCATTTTCTAACAAAACATAAGAAAAATTCTAATAATTCTCACCAAATAAAGCAGCTATAAGCTTCTTACGAAATCCATAATATGTTCGACCATAGTTTAAAGGCAACTAATGCTAAGCTGTCACGAGAGAGGAGCGAGGTCACGAAGTGTATCGGAGTGCAGGATAGCCAGCTGATCTAGGAGAAAGGTAGGTAGGACGGAGAGAGGTAGGTAGGTAGGAGGGAGAGAGGTAAGGAGGGAGAGAGGTAGGTAGGTAGGTAGGAGGGAGAGAGGTAGGAGGGAGAGAGGTATCTAGGTATGTAGGAGGGAAAGAGGTAGGTAGGTAGGAGATAGAGGTAGGTAGGTAGCTGTCAAAATATCTAAGATCCCCCAGTAACCCGGTAGATCTTAGATATTTTGACTGTCACTTGTGGTTGCTTATTCAAATTGTATTTATCACATCAGAATGTTCTACAGGTTGGCCTTGTTCCTTGCTTTAGGTTTCTGTGTTGGTCCTTGTTCCTTGCTTTAGGTTTCTGTTTTTGGAAATGGACCAACTCTACATGTTCCTTGAGCCCGAATCATGACTGCAACATTGGTACCGAAAAAACTTCTAGCAATATTTCTCAATTCTTGGCATACTCAAAGAAGCTGAATCTGAATCTGAATCTGAATAGTTTACTGGTGACACTCCACATGACATTATTTCACCAGGGGGTTCGGATGGGGGAGAAATTAGTCCATTGAACGTACGAGTGAAGCGAACTTGGACACACAATCATCTGACATTTCAGCAGTAGAAAACAGAGAGTCAGGGAGGTCATTCCAGTCCCTGAGAGTCTGGGGAAAGAAACTACATTTATAGGCCTTTATACTGGCAGATGGAAGCTGAAATGCCTTGGAGTGACTATTTCTACAACGCCTAGTCTTTGGGATAAGGTCATCTGTAGGTATTCTGGCTTTAGTATAAGTACCTGATTGTTAGTTTGGTTTTTTTCCACCTCGGTTTTAGGAGTGGGAATCTTTTTCTGATTGCGCCTTTTCCTGATCTTTGCCTACTTGTACCTTTTTACCCTTCAGACCTTTGTATAGCAATATAAGTCGATTATCCGTCCTCCGTTTCTTGAGAGATTCCCATTTGAGTTGTTCCAGATTGCCAGTCATACTACCTTCCTCGAAAGTATAATTCCTAGTTAAAAATCTTGCGGCACGATTATGTACCTTCTCCAATTCCTCCTGGAGGCTTTGGTATGAGGATCCCAAACAAAACTTCCATATTCCAGGACTGGGCGCACCAGTCTTTCATAAGCTGCTTCTTTAACATCTTGGGGGCAAGAAAATAAGTTTCTCCTCAAGAATCCAAGTGTTCTGTTGGCTTAATATACAGATATTATTGATATGGGTATTCCACTTGAGGTCATTTGTAATTGTTACACCTAGATATTTAATGCTATCAACATTTTCCAATACCGTTCCCTCGAGGGTGTACGAGGCCTCAATTTGATTTATCCGCTTATTTGTCAGCTGCATCATGTTGCATTTGACAGGTTGAAATCTCATGTCCCATTTTCGGGCCCAGCTCCCTAAAAGGTCAATGTCTTTCTGAAGTTTCAATGTATCTTCTACTGTTCTAATTTCACGGGGCCCTGTCAGATTTAACACCATTAACTACTACCCTTTGCTGCCGGAAGCACAAAAAAGCATTTATACATTCCAAAGTCTTTCCACCTATACCATAATTAAACAATTTGCTTTTAAGAAGTTCAAGTGGAGGGGTGTCGAAAGCTTTTTCAAAGTCCAAAATAAAAGTGTCAACCTGACCCTTTTTGTCCAATATTTTTGCCCAATCATTTATTACTGTAATCAGCTGAGTTTCACAACTATGCCATTTCCTGAATGCATGCTGTTTTTCCGACAAAAGATTATACTGGTCAAGATGACCCATGATATTAGAGCAGACAATATGTTCTAGAAGTTTGCAAGGAATACAAGTCAAAGAAACTGGGCGGTAATTACAAACATGGGACCTGTCACCCTTCTTGAAATGTGGACAAATATTAGCAAGTGACCATTCCTTGGGGATTTCACCCGTATTGATTGACTGGAAGAGATGTGCAAATACAGGTCCTAATTCTTTTGCCAATTCTTTTAGGACTCTAGGATGGAGTTCATCAGGTCCTAAGGCTTTAGAAGGGTTCAGACCTTTAAGGAGTTTTGTTACTCCTTCCTTTGTAACAACAATTTCATCCATGAATGGGGCCGACCTATCCAGAAGTGGGACTTGGTTGTGTACCGTTTTGGTGAATACATCTGTGAACTGTCCATTAAATTCTTCTGCTTTTTCGAAATCTGATTGAGCAATAACACTTCCAATTTTCTTTTTCAAAGGGGGAATGCCTTGGGTATCTTTCCTCTGACTATTGATATACGTATAACCTGATATACCTGGGATTAGCTTTAACATCCCCTACCAAGTTATTGACATACAGGTCATGCTGCTTCCTTATATCAGCTTTGATTTCCCTTCTTAAGTTTTCAAATTTAGATCTAATTTTTGCACTTCCAGTTTTCTTAGCTTATGCATGAGATATATTTTTCCTGCGAATCTTCCTCCTTATCTCAGGAGTTATATATGGGACAGAAGAGACAGAGCGACTTGTTTTTGAAGGGATATGCTTATCTGCCGAGTCCTGAATGAAAGATGTAATCAGATTGAATTTTTTCTGAACCGAACGGGTATCTGAGTAGCCATTGAAATACTTTTCCTTTGCAAATTTTAATGTATCTGCCCTCATAGATTCATTATCACCTTTCTGGTACCGATACACCTTCCTCCGAGGTTTCTTAATGGGGGGAATAACAATCTTCAGCGTTCCAGAAACAATATCATGTCTGGGGAGTGAATGTCTACAAACTGATTGGGAAGAGAAGTGATAATCAAGTCCAAAGTATTTCTTTCTCTGGCAGGGAAGTGGGCTAATTGATCACATCCATGATCATTAATAATGTCAACCAAAATTTGACCTTCAAGCCTACTCAATGGTGACCCACATTTATTGTGTCTGTCCGGCCAAACAATATCGCCAAAGTTGAAATCCCCTAGAACGTGAACTGAGGGGGGTTTATTTCCTTTATGTTTATCCCTAATTTTGTTAAGCTGCTCTCTGAACAAAGTATCAAACTTCTGTAGGTCTTCCAAAGGTGTCAAGTTTTCATCACTATGGGGTGGCCTATACCAGCTTGAAACAAAATGTGCGGTTTTATTAGCAAATACTTTTACCCAAACTGATTCCGACTTATTTTCTAATTCTGTTATTGGCATGTGTGGGATATTCTTGTGAATAAGTAACATGACACCACCACCATCAAGAGTTCTATCCTTCCTGTACACACTATATGGGAAAGTTTCCAGAAACAATTCTGAACTTGAAATAGAACTGTCAATCTTTGTTTCTTGAATCGCTACAATCTGAGGTTCATGAAGATCAATGAAAGCCAACAACTCAAGCTTTTTACCTTTAATGCTGTTGATGTTTATCAACCCACCTATAAACTTGCTTTTGCTTGTCGAAGTTGAGGGTGCTGAGGACTTAGTTTTATCACTGTTTCCAATTGGATTAAACCTATTTTCACTTTCCAAATTTAACTGTTCGTCAAAAAAAAAAAGAGTCAGAAAAATTGAAGAAATCACATTTTGGACAAATCCAAGTACAGTTTGTGTTTTGCATGGTTTCATATTGTGAGTCGGATAGAAAAGAGCAGTCATTGTGCACCCACATATTACATTTGTCACACTGAAACGCCTTGTGGCAATTGAGAACTAAACCACTGCAAAGGCTACACTCAGCCTTGCAGTTCGAACAATACCAAGATTCACAACCAGATTCTAATTCTTGCAATTCTTCCATTCCAAGGTTGGCACATGATGCGTGGAAACGCTTTTCACAATCTGCACATTCTACTACCTATCAGCTGCCTTACAGTATTCTTTACAGAGACGACACTGAAATCTAGGGCCCGGGGGAATTTTGATGTCTCCGGCCAAAACAATTAAAATGAGAAGATTTGTTCCATTTGAGTTCTTAAAGCTGCGTAAACCCTGCGTAAAGCTTGGCAATCGCAGGAGTTCTGAAGGTCTACAAAATTTTAAGCCCTCCAAGGGAACCAACTTGCTCACCCTCACCATCCTGGCTGGAGACATTGAAATTAGCCCAGGTCCAAGGTTCCTGTGTCGGCTATGCAAAAAATATTATAAAGCTACCGACAAATTTGTCACAATGACTGCGAAAAGCGCTTTCATGCGACATGTGCAAATTCCAGCAAAAAAAAAAACATTCCAATTTGAAAACCGAAAATGAACCTTCTTGGTATTGTTCAGACTGCAAAGCAGACTGTGGTCTTTGCAGTTGGGCTGTCTTAAATAATCACAAGGCTGTTCAATGTGACAAATGTGAAATGTGGGTCCACAATAAATGCTCCTTTGTCTCAGATAACCAGTATGAAAATATACAAAATTCAAATTGTTCATGGATTTGTCCAAAATGTGACTTCTTCAACTTTTCCGATTCATTCTTTTCTGATCAATTAAACTTGGAAGAACAAAATAGATTTGCTCCATTGTCAAACGATAGTAGCTGTGGTACTAAAACTTGTGAATCTGGAACAAAAAAAAAAAAAGTTTATCAGTGGGTTAGCATAAATATCAATAGTATTAGAGGTAAAAAACTTGAGTTGTTGGCATTCCTTGATCTCCATCAACATCAGACTGTTGCGATTCAAGAAACTAAAATTGACAGCACTATATGAACTTCAGAATTGTTCCCAGAAACTTGTCCTTACAATGTGTATAGAAAAGATAGAACTCTTGACGGTGGTGGCGTGATGTTACTCATACACAAAATTCCTCATATGCCGATCACTGAATTGGTAAACGCCTCTTGGAGCGGGAATCTTTTTTCTGATTGCACCTTTTCGTGATCTTTGCTTACTTGTACCTTTTTCTCAATTAGTTTTGGTAAAGATGTTTGCTAACAAAACTTCCTATTTTGAAATTTTGAGAAGAGAAATCAAAGCAGATACATTTATTTCTATTTTTTTTATATATAGTTTTGGAAACAAATTTGATCAGAAGTAGAATGGCTAGATATTACTCTGGATGCAAAATATTGATATTTGACCAACGCCGAAGTGAGAGGGAGCCAACTCCAAGGATAAAGCCAATGCCTGAGAAAAATAGAGGATGTCTTGCGTCTAAACAGGCAAAATAAATTAGAAAACACGCTCTTTACTCAGATTCGCTAATTCTGTATCTTCCCATGCCATTGATTTTGTAGTTGGCACAAAGATATTCGATACACTTATGAAAAATGTACAATTGATACACTTATGAAAAATGTACAACGGTCTACTTAAAGCAGCTACACGTTTGTTTCTGTATAGAGTTATTGGCTCACATCGTGAGAAGAAATGGAAGAAACAATGTGTATCTGCAATTAACACAACCGAGACACGCTTGTATTTGGTACATTTCGAACATTTACAAACATTTATTTAACATAACCTCTTTAGTGCTGAAATGATGGTAACATTTATGCTAGAAGAAGATACGACTGCAGCCGGAGGAAACAACAGAGAAGAGATAAGACCAACTACGACACCCGATTTTGTTCTCAAGCTGTGTTGGCTTTTTTTATCAAGAACTCGTATTTACTTTCACTTTATTATGGTCTGTAATGCCAATGATCTCCTACAAGACGCTTACCTTGTGGCGCGGGATCGCCGCGCATGTTTCTGTTACATATGGAATTGCGGACCTCTTGATACACTTGTTATTGTTTCAAATTCATGGTTTCAAACGAGCTATAATTGAAACACAAGCATGGCTTCCTAGATTCGTCACAGGCATAAAATGCAACATGCACTAAAAGAGCATAGTCATAGATAGAAATGAGATGAATACTTTGAAAATTCGAACGAGATTTACATGATCAAGGGAAATGTAAAACCGGAAGTGCACGAGAATGGAATAGAGTAAACAAACAATCAGTAAGGATTTTAAAACGTGTTCTCTTTTACGTGTACGTGTTACCTATAGGACATGCCCGTATAGTTGTTTGAATGCTTGTGATTTGTATGATATACAAACTTACAAAGTAAGAAAGGAGGGATCAGGAATCGACACAATTAAACCCACCCCACCCGAACCAACCATCAGTTATACCTTGCTCATAAATATCCAGCAACTACAGAATAATTCATATGTGTATTTTGCTGTGTTTTAATCATTACTTATGATTGTGTCTAAAAGATGGAGTATACAGCTAATCAGTTCCCTGGGGGGCTTCATGTACACTTTTAAGGTTGTTTTCAAAAGGTGCTAAGTCCCTTTTCAGTGCAAGATCATGCCTAAGTCCACACATTGCACGGTGTTTAATGCCAGAACATACTAAGTCCAGAGGAATGTTACCATCTGCTGATATAAAAAATAATTTGTTCTGATATGGTTTTAGGAGCTCAAAACATCCACATTAATTTTTAATTAGGCAAATGAGCAATTTTATTACAGTAAAATATTGTATTTTAACATATGGGTATGGGAAAAATGGGGGTTTGGACTCAGACACATTCTTGCATTAGCACATTTGATAAATATTTGAATTTCATAATTTCCTCCCGCATCTAAATTTCATGACATTTCGACTTTTTACTCTATTTGATACGACCAATAATTTGGTATTATTTTATTATGGATGTCAAACCTTTGTCAAATTTTTATGTTTTTCGCGTTTTTCTAATATAAAAATGGACTTAGAGTCTTAGATACGTTCTTGCACTAACCCCTTCAAATGACTAGGACGAAAACGACTGAGAGGAAATGTCTCGGGGACGAAACAACTAGTGACGAAATGGGGGTAGTACTGAAATGCGAAATCGGCTTGATTTCGCGAAATCGTCTTGATTTCGCGAAATCGCCTCTACTGAATAGCGTAATCGTCCCTTAAATTTTCAACATACTTTTTAAAAACATTTGACTTTGCAATTAGTCTATAGAACCAAATTTTAATCAATAATATTTAAATTTATTTTTAAATTGTGTTTTTGTGAGGACTTATAAGATAAATTAAATAATATGACTTGTGAATGGCGAACTCAATGCGCTTGTAAAAGGTATATTTTACATCAAAATTCAAATGAAGGATAAACATTGAAGACTTACAGAAACATCTTGATTATTTTTGGCTCGAGCATTAACTTTGATTTTTTCTCTGTTGGTAAAAACCGATGACCCTTAATAGCAAAAGAGGGTGAATGCATTTCTTATATAAGCAGTCACCAGCTCCATTGCTCAAAGGGGTCATCGTGTATGTTGACCACTTCTTTATATTTTTGTCTGTTGGCTTATCATTCCTGGTCGGTGTGTAGTACACCCGGTAGTATCCGGAGTTACCCCTTACCGACACCAGCAAATTGACGTTTGTTTCATACGTTCTTGTGTTGTGATGTTGTTCTTGATCTTCATAACGACGTTGTTTTATGTCGGTGTGTTGTACACCCGGTAGCATCCGAAGATACCCCTTACCGACATTTTTGCGGTTTTATTACATATGTGATCGTTGTTTTAATGTTGCTTGGCTTATACATAGGGAGCACTGTTGACGGCGTTGTTTGAATGTCGGCGTGTTGTACACCCGGTGAGACCAGAAGATCACCCTTGCCGACATTACTATGATAGCTGACGTACACATGTACAAAGAAGCATGTAAAATTGTCTAAATGTTTTGCATGTCGGTGTGTTGTACACCCAGTAGGACCCAAGGGCCCCCCTTACCGACTTTGTGATGTTGTTTGAATATAGTTAGATATTGTTTAAATGTTGTTTAACCGATACCCAGAAGCACTTCAGTCAGAATTCACGGTTGACGACGTTGATTAGCATGTCGGCGTGTTGTACACCCGGTAGGACCAAAGGCACCCCTTACCGACTTTGCTATGTTGTTTGGATGTTGGTTGACGTATATATGTACACAGAAGCATGTTGTTTAAATGTTGTTTGACCATCCAGAAGCAATTTATCAGAAATCATTGTTGATAACGTTGATTTGCATGTCGGTGTGTTGTACACCCGGTAGGACCAAAGGTCCCCCTTACCGACTTTGCTATTTGTTCGGCATTGTTGTGATAATAGAATTGGCTGTCTAGAGTCTCCTCTTCGCGGATGGTGTCACCGACCTCTCAGCTCGTTTTCGCTTCACTTGATGGGGTTTTCGACCAGCCGATGGCGTTCTCTGGGCAGTCCTTGTACAGTCTGTCGACTGAACCACGGTGTTGGCGTTGGCTTTGCCACAGTCTGACAGGAATCGCTTCGTCCTCTTCTGTCTGTTTTCTTCTGTCATTGTCGACCAGAAACTGACGTCTGTCTTGTGATGTAGATACCTGTCGGATAGTCTGTAATTTCCTGTGTCACGGATGGCCCGACATCTCTCTTCTTGCTCGCTCTTTACGATTCTATGTAGTGTTTCAATGAACTGTGGCAGGTCTTGTAACTTCCACTTGGTCGCGCTCTTAAGAATGTGGTTTGCACTCTCACAATTGTTGTTCGTCCAGGCACCGGTTATTTTCCCGTCTTTCGTCGGCTCTATCACGTGTTCCTTCAGGAGGGGAAATAGTTTGTTGGTGAAGTATGGCATGAATTTTCTCTCGCCAACTTTGCTGTCTTTTTCTTCAATCAACTTGTGAACTTCCTCTAGTCTGTAATTGAACGTAACTACGTCTGTGTCTTGTAGAAGACCGTTTTTACCGAAAATGGCATCCATTACCGTGATTCTTTCCGCTTCTGGGTATCCTATATTATTTTGCATGTGTCTGTTAGTGTTTTCTTTTAAATGCCGCGTACATAACACATGTGTTGAACCGTGGAAGCAACGTTTGATTGCATTCTTAAATGCAAGCTCTTCGTCCGTACCAATTGTCAGATTGGAAATTTCTCCATCTGTCAAGTGATCAGCAATGTCGTGAAGAAACGATTTGTATGACATAGATGTTGAGCTCTGATGTATGAAAGTTGGTCCGAAGCATATTGGATGGTCATTGGTCTTACGTTTGATCACTGACTTGTCTTTGAATACTGTTGGCGTTACATGGAATTGGCCTAGATTATATGTCTTGTCCATACCTAGGACCCCACCGTCATCTTTGCAGCAGAACCTTTTTATGTCGGTGATTTGTTGATCTGTGAATAGTGTGATTACTGGGTGATTCAAGCCATGTAGATGTTTCACACTTTGAACAAATTCGTGGTTTTTAGTCATTTCTTCAACACAAATAATCTGGTCAGCTACATTTGAGGTCCCAGTCTTTTGTTTTGACGCGGCTACATAATATTTTGTGTTGTTCAGTTGTTTCTCGTTGCTTTGTTTTCGCTACACGGATAGTAAAATTCCTCTTCTTTCTAAATCCAAAATTTCAAGCTTATAGCCTTCTTCTGTGACTGCACATGCCGGTTTGTGTCAGACCTGGTCAAAAACCACATTGTTCGTTTTCCTACGAGACGGCTCATATATTGTATTTAATGCTGACGAGTCTCAAGTGGGACTGCACTGTTTGTTAATGCACTTGTCTACTTGTCATTACGAATATTAAAGTTTCATACATGTATATAATGTTGTGTTTATTTAATAGTACCAAGTGTAAATGAAAGGTCCAGGGGTCACCTGCAATAAGATATCATTGCCCATATGTGAATTACCTGAAATACGTATACATAGTTCTCCGTGATTTAATATTAACACTTCCTACTTTGTGCATGTCATAGGTAAATATTGTTGGTTTTCGTCATTTGCGTCACGACATGGCCATAACTGTTGACTGGAACAAATTTAATGAATAATCAAACAAATAAAACAAGCATGGTAAATGTTAAGGCCTTTAGCTGCATACATGTGTATTATATTAAGATTTAGAATACACGACATGGCCATAGCTGTTGACTGGGACGTATTTAGCAACCAATCAAATAAATATTGGTATATGTAAATTAATATATGCATGTACATTTTACAATAATGTTCTACTTACATCACACTGTATGCAGTGGTCTTCGCACTGGTCTTCGCACACGGAACAGGGAAATGAGTCCGGCATTATTTCACAGTAAACACACACAATATGTAAACAAAACCCTATAGCACAGCAAATACACTAGTTTAACAAAACACTAGAACACAATAAATCCAAAATGAAAGTCACTGTCTTTCTAGATAACAAAATCACTCCGTATAGGACTGAAGAAAAGTCACTGTCTTTTCGGAATAAAAAAAAACACAATCAAAATAAAACAGAAAGAGAATAAAAAGATAATCGCTATGAACACATAAATATGCGAACGTACTCTGCAACAGAAGAAGCAGCGGAATGAATTCTATTAAGAAAGATCATGTTTTATACTTAAACATAAAATGTCGGCATGTTCTTTAAAGTGCAATTTTACAATTTTTATAATTCCTATTGAGTATTCAACGACCAAAAATGTCTTTGAAATTTAAAGATCAAATTTTTTTCAATTCTAAATTCAATTCTAATTAAAGATCAAAGAAATAAAATACTTCTGTGCCTGTTTCTATTTAAAGATCAAGGACGTCGCTTTCTTTGTTATAATATTATCAGACCAATTGACACCTTCCGCGTTAAATGACACCTAAGACGATAATCCAATTAACAAGCACGCGCAGAAGGTAATCATCAACAACTAATCTAATTAAGGGCCAAGACAGGATTATCGAATTTCTTTAATGTACCTGATCACTAAGAGAACCAGATAATTTCATCGGAACACCTGGAATCTCTCTCTCTCTCTCTCTCTCTCTCTCTCTCTCTCTCAGATTTTCTTGTTTTCTTAAATTAATAAATTATGCGATTTCGCTATTCACTATAAATCATTACGAAAATATGTCCGCCAGAACATATATTGTGGGTACTCGTTAGAATCGCCCACAATCTATTTTTCACAATATTTCAGACGAAAAATTTTAATTTTTTCAGTAAAGCTAAAAAATTCTCTGTTTATTGCATGGGCATGTTTTCGTTATGTGATTTCGTCAAATCATGCAGTGTAAAATTAAATTCAAACACCAATAAAAGAGACAATGGCGGTGTTATAAGTTTGGTAATTAATTCTTTTTTCATGTAGAGAAAGGATTAATTATTTGTTATATAAATTAAGTATTGTATAAGAAGCGATTTCGCTAAGAAGCGATTTCGCTAATTGAACTTTGACTTCGTTAAGATTATCGCGCAGAATCTCTTTACAATAATTAAAAGATATAATCTTTTACTTTAAGATGTTGGATTATTACTACTAAAACATTTTATTTTATTGAGTAAAATCTGTATCTGTGTAACTACGTTAATTTAAGAGGCGATTTCGCTAATTGAACTTTGATTTCGTCAAGCTTGTTGCGCGAAGCTAATCCAGCAAGCTCGAATATTACTCGAATAATTGTCAAACTTTCTTATCGTTTACATGTTCGTAAATTTTTCTAATTAAACATATTATTGAATAGATAATGTATCTGGGTTATAAATTTGATTTAAAGATTTAATATAAGGTGATTTCGCTGACTGAACTTCGATTTCGGAAAGCTTGTTGGACGAAATCGTCTCCCGAAGCTCGATTATCAACTAAGAATTGTTCAAATATATCATCTTTCTATGTCAAGATGATGGTTTATAACTAACCAAATTATAATTGTGCTTTAATAATGTATCTGGGCTGTAAATTTGCTTATAAAATTTAATTTTATTATCAATTATACATCGATATGTTGGCCTATAACTAATTAAACATATTATCAAGGAAATAATGTCTTCTGTTTACCAATTTGCCTTTAAATTTTTAAAAACGGGCCGATTTCGCATTTCATTTTGATTTCGCGAAATCAAGCCAATTTCGCATTTCAGTACTACCGACGAAATGGTTTTGGGGACAAAACTACCCGGAATCTGATCAAACCGCAGTTTGCACGATTGCCATACAAATAGTCGATGAAAGCTTTACAAGAGTGCACTCCCCTACTTCTTTATCAACTTTGACATTTCACAATTAATTTGGCAAAATTTCAAGTAATTAATGCACACAGGCAACCGAAATGGCCGGAAAAGTCATATTTTTAATTCAGGTAATGACTCAAACAAAGAAATCGTTGCGTTCAGAGCACTTTAATAAGTTTACCTTAATCTTTATAACAAGCTTTTAAAAACATTTTAACACGAGTTTATACACTTTATATTCTGATGTTTGAATTTAAGGCTTACATCAAGTTATGTTCAGTCAGATGAGACAGGCGCAAGATAAATGGACTTTAGGCAGACTGCCCTTGAGCACTTGATATGAGTCTTCTACAGAATGATTATTGACATTGTTAATTGAACATCGTTGCGTACAGACCATAATATTGACATGATAACATAGTTTTAACATCAGTATCTTAAGATTCGAACAAGTGTGGACAGAGAAATCACCAATTTCTGTTAAGCCCCTATCTCACTGGAATGTGACAACTGAAGATTAGTTAGCGAATAGTTCGCGACTATTTCTCGACAAAGATAAATGATATAAACACAACTTTCATGTTACAGGCTCATTTTGAATGGACATTTTTGCTACAAATTCGTGAATTTCGGTCTAATTCTGAAAACACATCTCGCGACTTTCGCGTGATAGTCTTGGGACTGTCGCACGACAGTCGTGAGACATTCATTAGAGTGTCTCACGACATTCCCACGAATGTAGCTTATTTTCATTTAGATTCGTATGACAGTCACGATCGAGACATTCGTGAGAGTGTCCCACAACGTTCGTACAAATGTCGCTTAGATTTATTTTCTCACCAGATAGTCGCGAGGTGTTCGCATGTTTTCTCAAGACTGTTGCGCGACTGTCGTACAACACTCGCACAACATTCGTACGAGTGTCACAAAAATTTTGCATTGTACATTCGCCAAAATTTGGTGGCGACAGGTTCGCCACACTTGCACGAAATGTCGCACAACCGTTGCACGACAGTGGCCTGACAGTCTTTCGAAATATTTTGGTGAAAAAATTCACTTAAAATTTTTAAACACCTTCGCGACCAGTTCGCGACACATGAAAATTCTCATGACACTGGTGCGAAACTGGCACGAATGTGGTGCAAAAGTCTGCAACAAAATTCGCAAAACAGTCACGAGAAGTTCGCATGCCAGTGAGATACTTGCTTTAGAGTAACATAAGTTGAAATATGTTTTATTAAAAATGAGTATTATATCAAAACTTACGTTTTAGCAGCCCACTTGACAGAGTGGTTAAGAGCGCTGATTTCATTAAGCCGCTTAATCATTCTATCATTTCAATGCTGCGTCTGGTGTGGGTTCGAGTACTGTGACACGGGGCTTATGTGAGTGAGACGAACCAAGTTCTGCTGTTTTCGCCCCATATACTGATTGGTCCTTCTCATATGAGCTGAATTTACCTTTAAATGGGCATAGAACTGAATTTTGAAAAGTCATACAGTAGTTTTAGTTCACCATTCCACAATTGGGAAATTTGCGACAACATGCATTTAAAAATTTCTGAAATTCCCCATAGACTTAAACATTATTTTGGGGTAAAAATAAGCCACGTCATGAGAAAACCAACATTTTGCATATTTGAAAACAGTGGCACAGATCAGCTTCACAGTAGCTGCGAAGCTGATCAGGACCTTTGTTTTCGCTACATGGATAGTAAAATTCCTCTACTTCCTAGATCTAAAATTTCCAGCCCGTAGCCTGTAGCCATCTTCTGTGCTTGGACAGCCGGGTTTGTGTTGGACCTATTTGAAGACCACATTGTTTTTCTCATGACACGGCTCAAATGTTGTGGTTATTCTATCACCTTTGGGGTACTTCAAGTCTTGTTTTGTTTCAGATATTACTGTACACGACTATGCAAATGCTTGTCCGAGAACCCACAGCGGGCTGAGGGTGAAGAAGAGTAATAGCACCAAAATATCGGCATTACACAAACAAGGTTTGTTTTATTCATTATAAAAACACGCCCATATAATATACAGATTTTTCAAATGTTGTGAAAATTGACAATTTTCAATAGAATTCTTTTGATATTTTTCTTATTTTTGCTCAAAACATAGATTGTGGGTCCACGTTAGAACTGCCTCGCAGAGGCAGTAGTTTGCGAGGCAGTTCTAACAAGTACCCACAATCTATGTTTTGGAGCAAAAATAAGAAAAATAGATATACCCCTGCATACCCCAGTTTTGCTATATAAATGTGGGGTATAAGGGTGTAAATTTTACACAGAACTGTTTTCCTGATGATTTTACTAGTCAATTTTATTTCCCATGTCCCAGTGTTTGAATATTGGGATGGTCACCAGGGGCCAGTTGCTTAATATTAATATGATGACAAATTCTGTTAAGACCGGGCATGATAACTCAATTGCTGCCATGTCTGATTCGCGATTAACCCATGATGATGCCTTACAGGCACATTTCTTTCATGAAGCTTTGGTCTTTAAATTATCATGCTCATTCTTCCATTTGACTGTTAGTAGTGAAAGAAATTTGCACCAATTACTGGTAACCTGCATCGTTGAGAGTTGCCCGGAAACAGTGGCTAAGTCTAACTCTAAGGATAACTGACAACCCTGACATGACTTATCTGTTGACTTCGGAAGTAAGCTCCAAAACAAACAAATTAATTTTTGTTAAACTAGCTAACTTGTAAAAAAGCATATTTTTGCATATGCATTGCACTTCATTCTGTTATTCAGTACTTAATGGGTTTTAAATAAACCATGTCCTCTTGGTTACCGATCAGGCATTTACAAATGGGACTGTTCAGTCATACTACAAGTGTTCCTAGTTAATAAGAAGGCCATAGTTACAGTGCAAAATTGAACAAATTGAACAAATAATTATAAAAAACAAACATAGTGTTTCCCATAGCCACTTTTAGTATTGCGCCGCGCCGTGCCCTTTTACTCCAGCGCCATGCCCTTTTTCCAAGCGCCATGCCCTTTATCTGAATCTACATTCTGTGCCCTACATTTTGGTAAAAAGTTTGTCAAAATTGAACAAAAAATATGGATGTTACAAGATTTTTTATTGAAGTCTGCATAAACAAATTTAGCAACATTTATGATCATGACTTCCACAGTTGTTGATTGCTTTAATCCCTTGTTTATTGTCACTTAATTGCAGTGGCAATTGTTGATAAGTACTCAATGGCAATACCCAATTTGACACCATCTGAGCTGTTAATCGGGAGCGACCTTTGTAGGACCACTCCCTATAAGGCAGTTTCTTGGCGCATATCTTCTGTTCTGAGTTTTAACAGTTTCTCAGGCTCTTCGACTCGGGTGCATGAGCGAGGCATGGTTTGTTTTACTTAGGTAAAATGTATGTAAATGTTTTCATTTGTCTAGTACTGTTAAGGTAAAATTGCTAAAACCTGCTCAGAACTTTTTAGCTCACCTGAGCCGAAGGCTCACAGGTGAGCTTATAGTATGCCCATGCTCCGGCGTCCGTCGTCGTCGTCTGTCGTTCAAAATTTCAAAGATCTTCTCCTCTGAAACTGCTTGGCCTATCAAAGCCAAACTTCATGTGGAGCATCCTTAGGAAGGGGGAACGAAAGTTTATATAAATGGTCCAGGTCACATGACCAAGATGGCCGCCATGGCTATAAATAGCAAAAACCTTTAAAAATCTTCTTCTCCAGAGCCAGTGGGCCGATTTCCACGAAACTTGGTACAGTACAGTCAGCGTGATGTTTATATCCTTCGCGCTCACGCACGAAAGAAAAAAGGATTAAGTTCCACGCAAAACCCACGCAAAACCCTCGCTCATTCCTCGCAAAATCCACGCTTGTTCCACGCTATGTCCACGTTCATTCCTCGCAAGAAGCGTGTGAGTTGCGTGAGATATAAGCAGTTCCACGCTTGCTCACGCTTTCCACGTTCATTAAGGAAAAGAAGCGTGGAAAGGATTAAGAGACATGCGAGAAAAGGATTATCGTTTCGTCTTGTTCAAAAGGGTAAAATTTATTAAAGTTTTATGACCAAATTGAATATATAATATATATTTAATTTATTTATCCTAAGTACGAGGTCGGCAACTAAGTATGATGACGGCAAACCTGTACAAATACCGAATGATAGTTACACTTGTACAACAAAGCGGCTGCACGTAAATACACGAGTTGCAGTCTGAGCAATACGTTATTCAGTGTTGATTCAATTATCATCGTAGATTAAGTGATGAGAGAATTTGCACGTTTAAATATTATTTAGCAGCGTGGTGCATTTTTGACTGCCGCGGTTTTAGATGCAGAACATTGTACATTTATATCTGATACTTTTGCCATAAGAAAAGATGAGCACCCCGGTTTGTTGTTTTGCTGAACATCTCTCAAATAAATGCGTCTTTCGTATTCTCTAAGGTGCCTAACGTCAATTAAAGCTCGACCTACATGTAATACGGTTCAAGCACCTTGCTATATGTACATGTATCATTTAATCGTAAATTACGATGCACGTTACAATTAAATTTACATGCGATTAATTCATCTTAATTTCATCTTAAGAGTCGGTATAATGCCCCTGCAAGGGTTCTGATTCCCTTTAACCTATTGTTTTATCTTTCAAGCATTTACCAAAGTCAACAAAATTAAGGTATTCTTTTACACAGGATTAACAGTCAGGGACAAAACCTAAACAGGTTATAAAAAAAATAACTGAAACAAGTTATTAATACACTTTAAATGATCTCCCTTTCCAAGATGTTAGAGTTAACTTTTCTTGGATATTTTTTTCAGGTCAAAAAACCACTTATATAAGTTATGCTTTAATTAGTAATTATGACAATATTAACTTGAATAGGTTATAAGGATCATTACCCCACTTGTCTTTGAAGTACCTGCGTACCACTTTTTAGACTATGCGTACGAAGAAATTCTTTTGTAGTAGCTATATTACAGTTACATCATCCTGGGAAAATTGTCTAGACATGTGCCAAAATTCTGGTAAGGTGGGAACAGATGTTTTAAAATCAGGGATTTTGCCATTCTGATGCCAAAAAATTGCATAAAAAACTGAAATTTTCAAAATCTTAATGGTATATACTAACTTTCAGCCATGTGAGTATAAAGCTCTCATCTTGCTGCATCTCCCATTAATATTTTAATTATGTAAAACCCTGCATATTTCAATTTAATTAAGAAAAACTTCACAGATTTTGACTGATGCAGGGAAGATGAAAAATAACTTGTTTCAGTTATTTTTTTTATAACTTGTTTAGGTTTTGTCCCTGACTGATTAATAAGCGACATAGTCTCTAAGTTATAATTAACAACTCTAATTTGGTGCATAAAGTTATAAATTATCCTAATCAAACAAACACACAATTCAGTTTGTGTGATAACTGATAAAATGCAAGAATATCTTTGACATTTGAAAAAAAAAATAAGTTAAAAAAAACGAAAACAAAAGAAAGTATAAAAAATACAAACACGAACTACGTTTGCGCGTGTCTTCTTTGTTTCGGAAATGTAACACACCATACTGAATAGTACTTGTACATGTCCGTACGCGGCAAAGTTCCAGACTTTCAGCGGTGCAAATGACTTCACTGCTTTTATTTTGGTTGACAAGAGACATATACATAAATATATAAAAAATGAAAAATATCACTTTTTTTCATGTCCCTTTTTCCTGAGCGTGAAACGAACGTGGGAAGCGTGAGCGAGCGTGGGACTGTAGATATCTCACGCAACTCTCTTAATCCTTTCCACGTTTCGTTTCACGCTACAGTTAAGCAGTTCCACGTTTCATCTCCTAATTCCACACAAACCTCACGCTACTTCCTCGCAAAACTCACGCAAAATCCACGCTTATTCCACGCAAAATCCACGGAAAAAAGTCACGTGACATGCGAAATTCCACGTTCGTAAGCGTGAGAGATATAAACATCACGCTGACTGTACTGTATGTAGCATCGGGGACGAGGGCCCATCATAGTTTATATAAATCATGACCCCAGGATGACCTTGACCTATTTTATGGCAAGGTCAACTTAGGTCGCCAATGCATTTGAATGGGAAAAAATGGTAAAATGCTATTTAATGGGTAAAACTTACTGGGAATAGGCAAATGGACAGAAGATTAATGTTAATGGAAAATTTTAGCCCCTGGGGGGTTGTCTGCCCCTGCCCCGGGGCTATATACATGTATATTTCCATAATAATGAAACATCTTCTCCCCTGAAACTGCTTCGCCAATCAAAGCCAAACTTCACATGGAGCATCCTTGGGAAGAGGGAAAGAAAGTTTATATAAATGGTCAAGGTCACATGACCAAGATGGCTGCCATGGCTATAAATAGCAAAAACCTTTAAAAATCTTCTTCTCCAGAACCAGAAGGTCAATGATTTTGAAACTTGGTGTGAAGCATCAGTGACTGGAGCTCTACAAAGTATATATAAATCATGACCCTGGGATGACCTTGACCTATTTTACGGCAAGGTCGCTCATGCATTTGAATGGGGAAAAGTGTTAAAATGTCATTTAGGAAAAACTTGCAGGAAATGGGCAAATGGACTTAAGATTGATGATTCTGAAAAAAAAAATGGACAACAGGGGTCTGTCTGCCCCCACCCCGGGGCAATATACATGTATATTACAGTGATATCAAAGATCTTCTTCTCTGAAACTGCTTGGCCAATCAAAGCCAAACTTTATGTGGAGCATTCTTAGGAAGAGTGAATGAAAGTATGTATAAATGGTCAAGGTCACATGACCAAGATGGACTCCATGGCTATAAATAGCAAAACCCCTTAAAAATCTTCTTCTTCAGAACCAGAAGGCCTATGATTTTGAAACTTGGCATGAAGCATCAGGCAATGGAGCTCTACAAAGTTTATATAAATCATGACCCTGGGATGACCTTGACCTTTTTTACGGCAAGGTCAACTTAGGCCGCCCATGCATTTGAATGGGAAAAAATAGGAAAATGTCATTTAATGACAAAAAACTTGCTAGGAATGAGCAAATGGACAGAAGATTTATGTTTATGAAAATATTTTGGGCCCAGAGGGTTGTCTGCCCCTGCCCCAGGGCTATATACGTGTGTATGACCATAATATTGAAATATCTTCTCTGAAACCGCTTGGCTAATTAAAGCCAAACTTTTTGTTGAACATTCTTAGGAAGAGTGAATGAAAGTTTGTATAAATGGTCATGGTCACATGACCAAGATGGCCGCCATGGCTATAAATAGCAAAAACCCTTAAAATCTTCTTCTCCAGTACTAGAAGGCCTATGATTTTGAAACTTGGCATGAAGCATCAAGCAATGGAGCTCTTCAAAGTTTATATAAATCATGACCCTGGGATGACCTTGACCTTTTTTATGGCAAGGTCAACTTAGGTTGCCTAAGCATTTGAATGGGGAAAATTGTTATAATGCCATTAGAAGGGCAAAACTTGCTGTAAATTTGCAAATGACTGAATCTTTATGATTTATTAAAGAAATTGACTCCAGAGGTTGCCCTGACCCTGCCCTGGGGTTATATACATGTATATTACCATTCTAGTCAAACAAGTTTATTGGTATTATATATCTCGGGTCTCAGGTGAGCGTTTACAGGACCATTGGTCCTCTGGTTAAGCTTTTTTTTAGCTCACCTGAGCCGAAGGCTCACAGGTGAGCTTATAGTATACCCATGCTCCGGCGTCTGTCCGGCATCTGTCCGGCGTCCGTCCGTCATCCATAATTTCAAAGATCTTCTCCTCTGAAACCGCTTGGCCAATCAAAGCCAAACTTCATGTGGAGCATCCTTAGGAAGGGGGAACGAAAGTTTATATAAATGGTCCAGGTCACATGACCAAGATGGCCACCATGGCTATAAATAGCAAAAACCTTTAAAAATCTTCTTCTCCAGAACCAGTGGGCCGATTTCCACGAAACTTGGTATGTAGCATTTGGGACGCAGGCCCATCATAGTTTATGTAAATCATGACCCTAGGATGACCTTGACCTATTTTACGGCAAGGTCAACTTAGGTCACCAATGCATTTGAATGGGAAAAATGGTAAAATGCTATTTAATGGGTAAAACTTACTGGGAATAGGCAAATGGACAGAAGATTAATGTTAATGGAAAATGTTAACCCCTGGGGGTTTGTCTGCCCCTGCCCCGGGGCTATATACATGTATATTTCCATAATTATGAAACATCTTCTCCCCTGAAACCGCTTGGCCAATCAAAGCCAAACTTCATATGGAGCATCCTTGGGGAGGGGGAAAGAAAGTTTATATAAATGGTCAAGGTCACATGACCAAGATGGCTGCCATGGCTATAAATAGAAAAAACCCTTTAAAAATCTTCTTCTCTAGAACCAGAAGGCTAATGATTTTGAAACTTGGTGTGAAGCATCAGTGACTGGAGCTCTACAAAGTATATATAAATCATGACCCTTGGATGGCCTTGACCTATTTTACGGCAGGGTCATCTTAGGTCACTAATGCATTTGAATGGGAAAAAGTAGTAAAATGTAATAAAATGGGGGGAAACTTGCTTGGAGTATGCAAATGGACAGAAGATTTATGAGAAAAATTTTGACCCCAGGGGATTGTCTGCCCCTGCCCCGGGGCTATCATGTATATTACAATAATATTCAAACATCTTCTCTGAAACCGCTTGGCCAATTAAAGCCAAACTTTATGTGGAGCATCCTTAGGAACGGGGAATGAAAATTTATATAAAAGGTCAAGGTCACATGACCAAGATGGCCACCATGGCTATAAATAGCAAAAACCATTAAAAATCTTCTTCTCCAGAACCAGAAGGCCTATGATTTTGAAACTTTGCACGAAGCATCAGGCAATGGAGCTCTACAAAGTTTATATAAATCATGACTGTGGGATGACCTTGACCTATTTGATGGCAAGGTCAACTTAAGTTGCATATCCCAGCTCTCAGGTGAGGGTTTATAGGACCATTGGTCCTCTGGTTCTAGGTATTGATTCATACTTTTTATAGGTGTGTATATAATGTATAGTTTATATTTATGTGAAGATTTTAGCCTTAAATTGTCTTATCTATAGTATCTCATAATTCCATGATGGAATGGTTTCACTTTATAACTTCTGTATATGTTTCTATGTCTATGTTTGTATATAAACTGGAAGTGAGACTTTAATAAATAAATAAATTGTAAATTGTTGTGAAAATTGAATGTCCTACCTAGAAATGTAAGTGTGCCAGTTAATTATATTCAATAGTTTACTCAAAATAAATCTTGAGTGAGATTGTCTCTTATTTTGCAAAGTCAGTATTAAAGTTATGCGAGGGAAAGGAAATTTGTCTCTCGTCGTAAAAGTGAATCCTGAAACATGGAAATTGAGGAAAGAACAAAAGCTGAAAAGCAAATTACAGAGAAAATATAACAGTGTTAAATTTAATGTATGCCATGGGCCACTTTAAAAAAGGTGCCCTTTTGCTTGTTGCCGCACGCAGAAAGTGCCCTTTTGACACGTTGCCACGTGCTGAAAGTGACCTTTTTAGCAACCTTACCATGCCCATTTTAGGGCTGGGGGAAACACTAAAACATGTTTTTGATTATGTATAAACATATTTGCAGACATAGGAAAGATGACAGGTCTCTCAGACAGTCCAGATGAAGTAGCCTGGTATGATAAAGACCTTGACGACTTTGACATCACCATCACCATCACCATAGACAGGGTGTCAGAGGGAGAGGAGTTACTGGATGGAGACTCAGGTACGTGAAATCCAGGGCTTTTTCTGACCTTTTTGGGAAATTTTTGGTACTGATGAAATTGGGAAAAAAATCTGTGATTTGGTGAAAAAATATGACGATTTTGGGAAAAAATAGTGCAATTTTTAGCAAAATTGGGAAAGTTTACCTTTCAAATTGGGATTTTTCTGCTAATTGGGAATATTCCAGGTCAATTGGTAATTTTTTCAGCCAATTTGGAAAAAATTTGGTACCGGAAACCGAACCCAGTTTTGTATAGAGAAAAAGCCCTGAAATCATACTGTTAGAGTGTGTTAGTTGGGAAATTTGATGGAGAATTTAATTTTGCTATTGTTCGTGAATTCATTTCCTTGTGAATTCAAAATTCTTGCTATTAAAGACCTATTTGCTTTATGTTCATGAATTCCAAAATGACCCTGTAATTTACAATAGAATACATATATTGCACAATTAAAGTCATGCGAAAACGGGGAAGGGGGGATTTTACCCTTTTACTTGATGATCATGTCCCAGCTACTAAGTCATAACTGCCAAGCCTGGTAGCTTTGTTGGTCATGTCCCATTCAAATTGATGAGGTTCAGAAGAGATCAACATTTCTGAAATACATGTAAAGCTGTGGTCATGAAAATATTTCTATGGCCATTTTTTGTGTTTTTACTTTCATAGTTATTCCTACACAAATCTCAGTCAAAAGAATGTGCACAAAGTACTGGTTATTCTTTCAGCGTCAGCATCTTCACGGAAATCTACCCCTACAAAACGTCAGAAGAAGCAGGGTCCAAGAGAGGAGGGGGGCGTGACATATCCCATTGATCTCTGGTACCAGTTGTCCCGCTATATTTATCCCGAGTCGGTGTCGAGCTTTGCATTGATTTGTCGCGGGACCAGGACTGTGATACAGAGTGTGCAATTTTGGAAAACTACATATCTCAGGTAAGCATTTGAGTAATTTGGGAATTTTTTTCCAAATAAATTGCTTGAGAATAAGTTATGAGCCACCCCATGGGAAAACCAACAATCTGCCTAGGCGAAAACAAAGGCGCAGATCAGCTTCGCAGTAACTGCGAAGCTGATCAGCGCCTTTGTTTTCGCTACTCGGATAGTATAATTCCTCCTCTACTTAAATCCGAAATTTCAAGCTTCTAGCCATCTGCTGTGCTTGTACAGCCCAATTTGTGTCGGACCTGTTCGGAAACCACATTGTTGGTTTTCCCACGAGGCGGCTCTTATCTTCACCAAGCATTCCAGAATGCACAAGTATCCTCATGCTGATAATTTAGAAATGCAGTACGAAAACACGCTCATGCAATATACAAAGATTTTTAGCTTGACTGCACGAAGTGCATAGAGCTATTGCAGTCACCCCGGTCGTCCACGTTCCCGTTCCCGTTCCCGTGCGCGTTCCCGTGCGCATGCGCGTCACACTTGCGTTAAAGTTTTCTAGAAGTCCATATCTTGACAGCCACTCATCAGAAAGCATTCATACTTGGACCATAGATACCCTGTAGGGTTAGCTTTCATTCCATGGCATCGGGCCCCTGGGTCCAGACCAGGGGGTGGGGCTGGAGGTTAAAATCTAGAACACCTTCAAAAATGGCAATTCTTGTGTTAAAGTTTTCTAGAAGTCCATATCTTGACAACCACTCATCAGAAAGCATTGATACTTGGGCCATTGACACCCTGTAGGGTCGGCTTTCATTCCATGGCATCAGATCCCTGGGTCCATGCCAGGGGGTGGGGCTAGAGGTTAAAATCTAGAACACCATTAATAATAATGGCTTTTCTGTGATATAGTATTCTAGAAGTCTATATCTTGAAAACTTTTTATCAGAGGGCTTTCATACTCGGACCATAGGTACCCTGTAGGGTTGAGTTTCATTTCATGGCATAGGGTCTCTCGGACCATGCCTGGGGGGTGGGGCTGGAGGTTAAAAACTAGAACACTGTAAAAAATAGATGTACTGCTATGTAACTTTTACAAGGAGTCCATATCTTGACAACAACTTATCATAAAGCATTCATACTTCATACACTTTAGGTTCCATGACATCGGACCTCTGGGTCGGAGTCAGGGGGGCGGGGCTAGAGGTCAAAATCTAGAACTCCCCGAATTTTTTTTCTTTTTATTTCTTAATAGAAACAACTTAGGAAGATGGTTGGTCGTTCATCTTTTGACTTTGTGACACTGACTTGTGTGTCATGACGGTAAGGGTCGGTTGACCTACTTTCCATGGTTCAGTGATTTTGCCTTATATCTTGACACTCAATTAGTATATTTTCTTACTTCTTTCAGATTATGAGTGAGTACGTCCAGGCCTTTGATTCCAATATACTTATAGGTCACTGTGACCTAATTTCACGGTTCAGTGATTTTGCCTTATATCTTGACTCTCAATTAGTATATTTTCATACTTTTTTCAGATTATGAGTGAGGATGACCAGACCTTTGACCCCAATATACTTATAGGTCACTGTGACCTACTTTCACGGTTCAGTGATTTTGCCTTATATCTCGGTTCTCAAATGGTTTATGAACAAACTTCTTTCAAAGTATGTTTGCGTATGACAAGACCTTTGACCCTGAATTAGTCCTAGGTCAATGTGACCTAATTTCACGGTTCAGTGATTTTGCCTTATATCTTGACACTCAATTAGTATATTTTCATACTTTTTTCAGATTATGAGTGAGTATGACCAGACCTTTGACCCCAATATACTTATAGGTCACTGTGACCTAATTTCACGGTTCAGTGATTTTGCCTTATAACTCGGTACTCAAATGGTTTAAGAACAAACTTCTTTCAAAGTATGCTTGCGTATGACAAGACCTTTGACCCTGAAGTAGTCTTAGGTCACTGTGACCTAGTTTCACGGTTCAGTGATTTTGCCTTACATCTTGACACTCAATTGGAATATTTTCAAACTTTTTTCAGATTATGAGTGATTATGACCAGACCTTTGACCCCAATATACTTATAGGTCACTATGACCTAATTTCACGGTTCAGTGACTTTGCCTTATATCTCGGCACTCAAGTAGTTTATGAACAAACTTCTTTGACACTATGTTTGCGTATGACAAGACCTTTGACCCTAAAGTAGTCCTAGGTCAATATGACCTTATTTCACGGTTCAGTGATTTTCTTTATATCTCGGCACTCAATTGGTATATGAACATACTTCTTTCACGATATGTATGAGTATGACAAGACCTTTGACCGTAAAGTATTCCTGGGTCACTGTGACCTAATTTCATGGTTCAGTGATTTTGCCTTATATCTCGACACTCAGTTGGTATTTTTTCATACTTCTTTCTGATTATGAATGAGTATGACCAGACCTTTAACCCAAACATACTTATAGGTCACTATGACCTAATTTCATGGTTCAGTGATTTTGCTTTATATCTCAACACTGAATGGGTATATGATCATATTTCTTTCACATTATGAGTAAGTATCACTAGACCTTTGAGGCTTTGACCCTGAAATACTTATAGGTCAGTGTGACCTTATTTCACGGTTCAGTGATTTTGCCTTGTGTCTTGGCACTGAGTTGGTATGTGAACACACTTCTTTCACAATATGAGTGAGACCTTTAAATCTTAGGTAGTTATAGTTAACTTTCATGGTTCAGTGATTTTGCCTTATCGCATCAAGGCAAAAAGATGTATGAGCATAATGCTTTGGGTTACCGGTCGGGTTTGGCCTAATGTTTGACAAAGGTCAGAAGCAGTCGAGCACGCTGTCCTGCGACAGCTCTTATTTAAGTTGTAAAAACTGAAACTTTCAGTAGGAAACTTTTGATGTTTTTCTTATTTTTGCACAAAACAGACATTGTGGGTACACGATAGAATTTCTGCTAGGGGATTCTAACGAGTACCCACAATCTATGTTTTGGAGCAAAAATAAGAAATAATAGGTATACCCCGCATAAGTTAGGAATGGATAATGTTGATCCTCAGAATTGCTTAAGAGTGGAGAGGTCATCTAGGAAGGAGGCTTGTCAAACAAGTCCAACCCTCAGTAGAGGACAACAGACTATAAAATGGATATGATAATGATGATGATGATGATACGCCAGTTCTACTATATAAAAGTGGGCTTTAAGGGGGTATACATTTCACGGACATGTTTTCCTGATGAAGAAATTGACTAACAGTCATGCCAAAAGTTCTGAATTTACATAATTTTGATTTATATTTGGTACTTTACATCCACTGACCACAGCTGAGATAATATGAGCCTCGACGCGAGAAAACCGGTCTTCGGGGTTTCCGACCAGGTCCGACACAAACCGACCTGTACAGTCACAGAAGCAGACTAGAAGCTTGAAATTTCGGATTTAAGAAGAAGAGAGATTGTACTATCCGTGTAGCGAAAACAAAGGCGCTGATCAGCTTCGCAGTTACTGCGAAGCTGATCTGCGCCTTTGTTTTCGCATAGGCACAAATCCGGTTTTCTCACGATGAGGCTCATATCTGAACAGTCTTGTATCCAAACTTTATCGTTCCAAGGCAAGCTGCCTGAGGCAGGCCAGATTTCCCCTGCATAAAATGCCCAATGTACTGTACATCATGCACATTTTTCTGTGTTTTCAAAGTTGAGTCGGTCATATAATTTATTGGATTTTCATCCACATAAACACAGCCATGCTCTTATTATGGCTTATCTACAGCCATTGTGTTGAAATTCATTTTGCTTGACATTTCATCAAATATATCAAAATTTGTTTTTAATTTCTACAGGTTTTATTCAGACAGTAAGGTGCTACCTAGAGATTTAAAGCGGGACAACTTAGAATGTATACATGGTCTACGAGCAAGAGTGATTCAAACGTTATTTTACGTTTACCCCCCTTTGGTATCTAGGTCACAGACAACCATTCCATTTGAAAACGAACCTCACATTCTAGTCGGTCACCGCTGTCTGTTAACATGGCACAAAAAGGTGAAAAATGTCTGGAACTTCTGTTTTAAATTCCGCAGAGGGGACCAAACAGAAAAGGACTCCAACTCGCGACGAGGAATGATGTCAAAAGAGTTCGAATCATGGCATCAGGATTTATTTTACAACCCCGACAACAATTGTCGCATATTGGAAGTGACTTGTTCAAATTTTAATTCTATACCTATCGTCATGGGACTTATTTTAAATAGAGTTTATTTAAATGTTAGTTCAGGAAGCATGAGGTATCATAAGTTGAAACTTATATTTGATACCCATCTTAAGACGACAACAACCAAAAATGAGGTTGGGATGTTTGAAGTTATCCTTGACCCAGTTTTAGAGGTCAGGGTGTATCCCTGGTGGCACCCGAGATACAGAGAAGCTCATGCTGAGACTATACCTGATGAAGAATGAAATAGACTGGTTCTGAGGTTATAAAAAAAAATTTATGCTCAGCCTCAGCATGAAATTTTAACTTCTCATAAATACAGAAATATCCCAAAATATTGAATTTGAAGGTTTAGTCCTCCATAGTCTGTAATTTATCCTGCTGATAAATGTTAAAATGCCAACAATTGTTGGCATTTTAACATATATGAGCAGGATAAATTTTAGACTCAGCTGAGCTGAGCATGAAAAAAGTTTAATAACCTTCGGGACTGGTCATATTAATGAACCCGGTCACATTAATTAGCCCAATGCACAGGTCACGGATTAGCCCGGTTACATGAAAAAGCATGGTCACATGAATAAGCCCAGTCACATGAATTAACAGGTTTCTTTAAAATGGCATAAAACATGAAGTAGCCTGGTCTCATGAATTTGCCCGGTCACATGAATTAGCCTGGTCACATGAATTATTCCGGTGACATGAATTAGCCTGGTCACATGAATTAGCAGGGTCACAGAATCGATGGCTAGCATGCTTTTTACCAAGTCACAATGCTATAATTCTTTTTTCATGCTCAGCTTTGCTGAGATCAAAATTTCAACTGCTCATAAATACTTAAGTAGACAAAATTAATTAAAATGTTAAGATCACCCAAGTCAGCAAATTGTTGGCATTTTAAAATGAATGAGCAGGATAAATGTTCGTCTAAGCTGAGATGAAAACAAGTTTTATAATCTGGGCATATTACATGCAAGTTAGATATACCATTATTGGTGTTGTCATTTGAGCCATGCCATGAGAAAACCGGCTTTTAGCCAATGCAAAAACAAAGGCGCTGATCAGCTTTGCAGTAACTGCGAAGCTGATCATCCCCTTTTGTTTTCGCTACTCGGATAGTACAATTCCTCTTTTAGTCCAACCCTCAGTAGAGGACAACGGACTATAAAACGAATATGATGATGATGACTTATATCCAAAATTACAAGTTACAGGTCGGTTTGTGTCAGACCGGATTGGAACTCCCAAAGACCGGTTTTCTTGTGTCTCGGCTCATTTTATACAAACCAGAAGACTGTATTGGCAACAGCTTTCAAAATGAGCCGCCGCATGTGAAAAGCAACAATCTGCATATGCGAAAGCAAAGACGCAGATCAGCTTCACAGTAACTGCGAAGCTGATCAGTGCCTTTGTTTTCCCTACTCGGATAGTACAATTCTTCTACTTTCTAAATTTAAAATTTCAAGCTCCTACCCTGCTTCTGTGGATGTATAGGCTGGTTTTTGTCAGACCTGGTCGGAAACCCAAATTGTTGGTTTTCTCACGCACAGGCTCAAATATTGATATGTTAGCATTACTTGATTTGATTGCCCTAATATTTTCAGAGATGTGGTTTAGTTCAAATGAGCCGCGTCATGAGAAAACCAGCAGTGTGGTTTCCAAACAGGACTGACACAAACCAGTCTGAGCAGTCACTAAAGATGGCTAGAAGCTTGAAATTTTAAATTTAGAAAGAACAGGAATGGTGCTATCATCTGTGTAGTGAAAGCAAAGGCACTGATCAGCTTCACAGTTACTGCAAAGCTGATCTGCACCTTTGTCTTCGCATATACAAATTGTTGGTTTTCTCATGACGCGGCTGAAATATTGAATAAGAATCTATCTGTGAAATGTACTGTACACACATTATAGTTTACACAAAGTTTTTTTTCTGACCATGATCATGTAGAAATGTACAAAACAAATTGTGGGACATTTCGAATACACGCACTTGAAATATACAGAGATTTTTTAAGTTGTAAAAGTTTTAAAATTTTTGGTAGAATTTTTTTTTTTTTTTTTGTTTTTTGTTATTTTTCTAATTATTGCTCAAAACATAGATTGTTGGTACTTGTTCAAACCGACACAATCTACCCACAATCTTTTTGTGGAGCAAACTTTCTGAACACCCTTTATATAAATGATACATGTATTATACATGTATAAGCTTTTATTCATGTCATACAAATTCTGTTTGTATTGAAGTTGCATGTTAAAATTGAATAAATAAATGTTTGATTCAATCAGCATTAAAGTGACCATACGTGATTCGCACTATCGCCCCGCCTCTCATTAAAATCCAGGACAAAAAAAGATAAAGCAGCATTCATTTTACATGTGATTTATTATTAACACACATTCACAATTAGCCACATGTATTTGTTTGTCCTATGTTTCTGTGACATATTCAGAGTTCTCTTAAGGATTTTGAAAATTGGAGTAAAACTGAGGTTTTTCTAGAATTGTTGGATTCTTCCTTTACTTTACTATTGGAACTTTCCTAAAAGTTGGAGTCAGAATACAAAAAGGTAGAGTTTAAATCTCCAATATTGGAGTTAAGGAGAACTCTGATATTTACTGATCGGTGTATATTTTGTTATATTTTGAGTGACAGGTGGCATTTGGTCAATTGTTATGCCTATAGAAATTTTACTACAAAGTCATCATGTTTTTACAGGAATATCATTGATTACCTATTTTATTTTTTGAATTTTCTTTTTATATTTTAGCTTCAAAGATTGTTGAATGTTGATGTGTGTGTTATTATAATGCAATATATTTTGTTGTGTTCATCAACCAACATTACGAAAACATGCCCATGCAATATACAGATATTTTTTAAGTTATCAAAAATGAAAATTTTCATTAGAAAACTTTCAGTATTTTTCATATTTTTGTTCAAAACATAGATTGTGGGTACACGTTAGAAACGCTTCGCCGAGGTGGTTCTAACGAGTACCCACAATCTATTTTTTGGAGCAAACACCATTTTTTCTATATAAAAGTGGGGTTCAAGGGTGTATTCTTTTCATGGACATATTTTCCTGATGAATGTGGAGAAAATATTGATAATGCCAATGATTTGAGTACAGTCGGGTCCCCTAACATTGCACGGCCCCCAACATTGCGCATATGGTATGTCAACCAGATTTCTAACGATATTGGACTACCAATGCTATTTTCTCATATGTGACACCAACAAGTGTGTACAAAAATGATTTTCCTTCCTTTCTGAATGAATAATTTAGCACCATTATGTGATTTTGTTTAATTTTGAAATACTGTGTTGTGACATTTTTGTGTCACCATACACAGCATGATTTCACGGGGGTGATTCAATTGATACCACCTGTGCTGTCGTCCGAGACGTTACTGCATATATTGCTGTCGTCCGAGTATTCCGGTTTCCGTCCGAGTACTACGGCTGTCGTTACACAACCAGTACACACGTAAAAGTGGATCGCAATCGAATCTGAAGGTATTATTTATATTTTTTCTGCTAGAATGTGTTGTTAGATATTTGTCTATCGTGCAATATGTTTGTACGGGCTTTTGGGTGGCTAGTTTTCATACAAACATGTGTTTAATAGTAAAATAGCAAAAATCACATAAATATGCAAATACTGTAAAAATCAGCATCTCTCATTTCTGACCATTTATTGAACAACGTGGAAAACATAACTGCAAAGATAAAACCTTTTACAGTTTTAAAAAAATCCAAAGCAGAAAGGTTTTGAAGGGGCGTTTAACTTTTGGTGTTACTGCTGTCGATCAGTTGTAAATATGTGTGATACGGCTGTCGGTTAAACTCGTTACGGATGTCGACAATTAAGAACAGGTGGTAGATCCAAATATACGGGTAAAACTAAGTTTAAGGCCTCCTAGATTTCAGAAATATGAATGAAACAACATCTGCTTCACTCTGTTCATAATTCTAACGATAAACCAGTGGGTTGTATCTACACGAACGGTTAGATATTTACATGGCACACCGCCTCCCTGATCAAACCAAGTTATGAATATTGAACGTCGTATATATATGTAGTGACCGATTGCCTTACTTTCTCAATCATTTTCGCATGCATTATCCAAATAAGAAAGTGTAGTGTATATAACTTAAACTTTGATGAGCGTCACAAAAGAAGACAAACTGTGGCGAAAGTGACTGATTGATCCTTTGTGTAATGCACTAGTCATTTGTAACCACGCCCGTCCCCCCATCCCCGGGGCGGGCGGGGGATAGCCGTGGAAATGAGCGCAAGTTTTCTGTTACACTTCAGTTGCCCGCACAGTAAGTATTTGTACTGATACAGTCTGAATATCCTTTCACGTGCTACTAAGTAGACTCGTCGATCTTTTGACGCACCTGAGGTCAAATTCGAGCTATATATAATTTATGTCGTTTGAACAGAGTGAATTAGACATAAATTTCCTTTCTCTTGTGGTCGCTTTAAGCAACTTTACATATAAAGTAGGGACAGCCTGTTTAATCGGTAGTAGCACATGCTTTACATATAAAGTAGGGACAGCCTGTTTAATCGGTAGTAGCACGTGCTATTTAACATACTCGTAGTTATAGAGGTAAAATACTGCATGCGTCATTCAACACTGCTGGGAATCACGTGATACGCAATGTTTATAAAATGTATAAATCGTAAACAAATATCCGCCATTTTCTTCGAGTTCGTGGTAAGTCTACCGAGTTTTCTTTCAAATGGTGAGGTGTATTGATAAATGAATATGCTCAGGCGCTGCAGCGATATCATATTTAGTGAACCATGTACAGGCTGATCTTGCAAAATATTTTGTTTTTGTATACACTTCATTCCCAGTATCCGAATATGACTGTTGCCATGTACACCAAATATTTGTTTTGGGCCTAATGCATGCTTCCTGCAACAATGCGCTCTTTTCTTAGACTTAACATATCATTTTTCCAAATGACAAAGACCACCATTTTATAGAAATGTGCTAAAGGCTATATAGAGAAAGATAATCATTATAACTGGCATGGCATCCCTGTACACATGCAATGTGGATTGATACCATGCACACTAAAAATGACAGTCGTCATTTCCGTTCCTTTATACTGACTCACTTCGTCTATATATGTATTAAATAGACCACTACGGAATCGTAACCTGTTATCACCCAAAATGACCTTTATACCGGGACCGTGAACCAGTCAAATGACGAGCAAGTGGATGACGATAGCAATGAAGTCTTGTGACACCGGTAAATTTCACTTCGCCTCACCCCACGAAAATACATGTAGTGGATTTGAAAATTTCATCATTACGCGTTCGATGATGTATTGTGAGCACTCTGCATTCTGTGTAGAATCTCGCATTAACTACAAAGTATCACCAGAATACGACATGTAAGTGCGCAAATCACAAGAAAATTTGCTGCAGCCCCCCCCCCCCCTCCTTCCAAAAAGGTCAAGTTAGCAGCAAATTTGCTTCACCCAAAAACTGTCACGTTAGCAGAAATTTTGCTGCAGCGAAAATCGGCCAAGTTAGCAATTTTTGTCGCCGATCGTTTTTGCTTTAGTCTGGATGTTAGGGCTGTAGAAAACAATATTGAATGCCGAAAACGGAACTTTTCTATCCCACCTAGATCCGAGCTATGGACCCAAAGTCCCTGCCAGCAGCAAATTAGAAAAAAATTTTTTTTTTCGTTTAAGCCTGGCTGAAAGCGATATTGAAAACGATAACGAACGCCGAAAACAGAAATATTCAATCCCACCTCTGACTCGAGTTATGGACCCAAACTCCCTGTCAGCAGTAAAGTTGAAAAAATGCATATATCGTTTGAGTCTGGCTGTGAGCGCTATATAAATCAATGACGAATACAGAAAACAGAACATTTCTATCCCAACTGTGATCTGATTTATTGGTCCAAGATCCCTGCCAGCAGCAAAAGTGAAAAAAAAAAATTGTGTCGACGATTTTTTTTTTTCATTTCGTTTGGCTGTGGACGCTATATATATAAAAACGATGATGAATGACGAAAACATAACTTTTCTATTCTACCCTTTTAAGTTATAAGTTAAATTTATCATCGACGAATTGTTTCGTTTTAGTCTGGTTGTAAGCGCTTTAGAAAACGATGAAGAATATCGAACTTTTCAAGACTATCCCACCTATGACCCGAGTTATGGACCCAAATTCCCTGCCAGCAGAAAAGTGAAAAAAGAGTACAGAAGATTTTTTTACCAGCAGCAAAAGTGATAAATTTGTCATAGGGGGATAGCAAAGTTCTGTTTTCAACATTTTTCATCGTTGTTTATAGCCCTCACAACCGGACTAAAGCGAAAATAATCGGCAGCAAAATTTCATCTACATGTAACTTCACCGTTTTCGCTGCAGCAAGTTTGCTGCTAACTTGAATGTTTTTATGCAACAAATTTTCTGCTAACTTGACAGCGCTCAAATCTTCATTCAATCAATTCCAAAACGGACTATATCTCGTCGGAGTCTTCTATATGTAAACCACTTCCTGCTGAAGTCCAAGACTAGTCTAGAAAGGAAATTCCACCTCGAGGTAAAATGCAAATAGGAAACCGGAATATCTAGATGGTCACCCACCCCCTGGTAGTGGCACCGTTGGGTAGGGTGTGTCTGGTCTTTCGGTCACAATGAGGACGCCATGATTTAGATCCCATGGCGCTCTGGAAAACTGTGATCTGCTTTTCCGAACGCCTCTTCGTCTTACAACACGGGATAGTGCTTTCGGAGACATGCCCTCGATACGGGATGCAGCTATTTACAATTTATCCACGAAACTGGTCTTATGGAGTATTTTCATTCTTTAGAAACAAGGAGTATTTATTATTGCTAGATACCCAATAAATTTCTTTGTGAAAGTTACTACACGATGAATAGACAAAAAGTGTGCTTCAAATTAACCATAGCCCGATGTGAAAAGGCGAAAGTCCATGCACTTTGTATTTTTGAGATTAATTTGAACTAGTAGCCTGCGTATCGGGATTGTGAGCAATGAATACACAGTTTTAAACTGCATGATGCCACACGCACCTTGACACCGAACAATCATCTTGGCAATCGGGTCTTCGATATGAAATACGCAAAGTCAAACTACCCATACGAAGGTATGTCCCAGCATTTTCTGAGGCATGGGGCGCTCATAATTATAGCCTAAGGTAGTCTAAAAACATTTTCCGGCCAAACCTTATAACCAAGCCCGGAAATCGTGTATTAGTCCGGAATCCTCCCCCCCCCCCCCCGTATATGTCGTGAATCAAAAACGTAGAACAGAGTGTCGCATTAATGAAATTAAGCCCGAGAAACCTCGTGCACTTTTATCTTCTACGTATGACATTCCAGTGCACGGAAAAAGTGGTAGTACATTGTATCTGTATCATGAGCGAGAGGATATGGATTTAAGACCTACCTCCGCGTAAATGTGATCTCTTGCCCCAGATGTTCACTTACCCCAATTTCCCTTACCCCAATTTCCCTAAGAATCATGTATTCTGTAGCAAACACTCACAGAAAGTAATATGCCAATTCGCATGTGTGGGAGGAATCAATTTGATGCAAGGTACCCATTTAGTAATCTACTTGTCAAGTCGCAGAATTTGCTTTTATCCGTTCAGCAACGACGTCAGCACATTTTTATACAATCACGACAGGTAGTAATGAATTACATGGTCATGATTAACATAAAATCTTTGAAATAGTTAAGAAAATATAGCGTTAGTGTGCATGGTAACATCGTAATTTTAGTAAAGTTTTGAAGTGTTTGAAACAACGGCTTTGTTAAATGGCACAAATTAAGGATAAATATCTTCTAAATTGGGTTGAGCATTGACTGCGCTAGGTTTCATAGCAATCAACATGCTCATTCAGAACTTATTTTAAAAGAAAACAAAACTGATGACGTAATTTGTTTACATTTTGGTGTGCATGTATACATTTGCGGTCACATGATTCCCAGCAGTGTTCAAGCTGATACGACAGTTCAGTAGACACCTAAATTTTAATTTTGCCATTTTTGGGGACGATAGCGCTTTAACCGATGTCGAGTCGTCATCTGCGGCACTAGTTTCAGAGGGGCTGTGAGGAGCCACTGCAGATGGGAGCAAGTAATGAACACGGGTATCATTGAAAGCTGTCGTACCACGCTTAACGCATGCTTTAATAAATGGTGAAACTTCGAATTTAATAAATGAGCCGCCTCGTGGGAAAACCAACAATGTGGTTTCCGAACAGGTCCGACACAAACCGGCCTGCACAAGCACAGAAAAGAGCTAGAAGCTTGAAATTTCGGATTTAAGTAGAAGAGGAATTGTACTATCCGAGTAGCGAAAACAAAGGCGCTGATCAGCTTCGCTGTTACCGCGAAGCTGATCTGCGTCTTTGTTTTCGCCTATGCAGATTGTTGGTTTTCCCATGAGGCGGCTCAAATGATACAGTTTTCTTGCGTGTGTGGTGTTTATATGTAAAGTTGCTTGGTTTGAAGCAAGAGAATAGACAGTCTATACAGTCCTTTTATCAGTTGCAAATGAAAACTATTCAGAAACTACAAAAAATGCATAAAATGCCTTGAATTTGATTTCAATGGGCAATCTGCTATCTCAAAATACTATCGACAGCCGTATCGTACTGATCAATAAACAACCGCCAGCCGTATCAGGGGTCAACGACAGCCGTATCACGCTTTTTAAAAACGGCAAATAAAATTTGAAGGACGCAACGGGTTGGGGAAATGATTATAGTTTTCAAAGGCTGAATGGATAACGAAATAGTCCAGCTACTTTCGTTTATGAGGAATGTTTGCATATGTTGAAAGTAAGGCGGTTCTAATGTGTACCCACAATCTATGTTTTGGAGCAAAAATAAGAAAAACTATGAAAATTTTTCACCTAAAAATGTTCAATTTTTAAAGCTAAAAAATTATCTGTATATTGCATGGGCAATTTTTCGTAATGGGCATGTTATATACCATTGTTTACTTAGGACGGTTGAAAACTTAATTTTCTTATAAAATATTTATGTAAAAGCTGTACACTTTGATAACAATTGCCTGTCACTTTGGTGCACAACACAGTGAAAATGGCAAGTCCAAACAATGCAAGACAGTCTTGTAAGATGCAAGATTTCAAGCTTCGATAACATTGACTGTATATAGGGTAGACCAAATTTTATGTTAGGTGTAGTCTACTGAATGATCCGTAATGGAATAATACATTTTTAGTTCAAACTTCCCTGTAGTATAGAAATCAAAGCTTAAGCTGATAGTTATGTCCCAGAAGTTATATTATTTCGGTTATTATCCATTTATTAACCGATTAAAATCTAATATGTTACAATCAGTGCATATTTTTACATATGAAGATTAAGAAAAAATTATGTTGTAAAAAATACAATAAACAGGCTATATTTCAATAAACAATACTCTAGGGTACAAATAGTAATATATACATACAGCATTAGTTTGTGGTCATGGAAATGTATTTCTCTGAGAAAGTGACTAAAAACGTGTTCTGAGTCGGTCATTTGGATTGGCTTGTGCGTTTTCGCTGCGTTAAGCCTCTTTCTCACGGTAGCTTAAATCTTTCCACATTCAAGGCACCACACAGCCTACGCGGTTTAACTCCACGCTTCCTCTGACCAAAATTGTCGATCAGTGGTGCCGTTGAACTACATGTACGTACAATATCGTTGTACTGCGTTCAATAAAAGAAGGCTAAATAGCAACACAACAATTCATATTTTACAGTATATACATGTAGTATCAAAATCAAATGTTCATTTTGAGTCAGATTCACCCGAGACATCAAATTCACACAGCATATTCAGCTTTGTACTGCATGCCTCTGTCGTCAACTGGTAGCCCTCTCCCTTCATGATAGCCACGCACGACTGGTTGGCCCCGTAGGGTTCTCCATACGCCCACATACCGACATGGACCGAGGTCCCGTCTGACCATGCGTACACGTCACTTCCGCCGGTGTTATGATAATGAGCTCCAGTCCAAAACCCAACCTCTGATTTTAGATTCGCTGTAAATAGCAAATGGTATCAATTATTATTATTATTAATTATCTTTCCTAATGTAAGGAAATTATTTCATGTCAAATGCCAAGTATTACGTGGGTCATTCAAAAAGTAATAAAATTTTGATTATAAATTTGTGTTTGAACAACTTCTTTAAGTTTGACATATTTGTCTTGAAACATAAATTGAAATCGCTCTATGCGAGACGGTTCAACGGCTAGCCACATGCTCGACTCCCTGTTGCCTAACAACAATAGAATATTGGCCACGACTCTAAAAGCCGTCACCATGGTAACAAAACCAAATTAAATGAATTCACTTTCTTTTCTCTCTTCGAACTCGAAATTGTTTGGTTAAGTATTGTTTGGTTAAGTATACTTAATTCTTTTTATTGGCCCGAAATTTTGTTTTACGGCGACGCGTCAGGGATCAACCATGGTTTTCAGTGTTCAAACATTCGATGGATCATGAGGGAGGCGTTCGAACACAAGACCCAATGCCTCGTGTTCAAACCCCATCCAAAACATAGTTGATCGCTGTTTTTGCTTTTTTCACTCTTATAAACTTAAAATCTCTTGAAAATTACATAAACAACGCGAAAAACTCACCGAAAACCGAGGAGCTACTTCAGCCTCGGTCATTTTGTTTCTATGGAACACAGTGATGTCACGTCACATTGACCAATGACGTCGACAGATTTTAGCCGAAGCCCATAATCAAACGGCACGTGAATTCCATGACTTGAACATGGGTTTTGCTGTTTGTGCACGGCTTTTGACCTTATTGAAAACGGGTTCAAACAGCTATGAGCACAGATATCAATGCAAGTGTTCTGTATAAATGCATAGGCGTGTTGTCGTAATGATTTTAGATACATGATATCTTAAAGATATTGTCATTGTCATTAGCCAACTTACTGTATGGGTCATAGAAAGCATAGTACATCTCCAAATGTTTCATCACCGTTTCCATCTCAACCAAAGTACCCCCAACAGCGGCACAACTGTCCTTGGCTTGACTCTGGCTAAGCGTATTGTTTTGGACAGTATACAAGCATATTCCTAGATCAGAGACGTATTCAGCTTCTGGTTTTGGACAGGTACTATTTCCAGATGCAGGTGGCAATGGTGTTGGTGGAGGTAACGGTTCTGGTGGTTCTGCTGGTGGCTGTGGTATATCAGACTCAGAATGATTGTGTCCAGCGGAGGAGGACTCGATGCCTGTGGCTGAAATGACATCAGGATATCATTTCCGTGTAATGTATACCCCCTTATATCCCACTATTACATAACGGGGGTATGTAGGGGTATTCCTACTTTTCTTATTTTTGCTTCAAAACTAAGATGGTGGTTAGTCGTTAGAACTGCCTCGACGGGCGGTTCTCTAAGTGCTCTATCGTGTATCCCACGATCGATGTTTTGGGCAAAAATAAGAAAAACAAATAAATAAAAAAAATCCAATGTAATTTTCAACGTTTTTACAGCTGAAAAAATGTTACATGGGCAAAATTTCATAATACCTTTGATTAATATTGCTCTATAGTCCCCACACACGTCGAATTTACATTTTGATAAAGTAAATACATTTGTACATGTCAATATTTGTGCACACACCACAATTTGTGCATACACAGAAGAGTGTCTTTGGAAACCGTTTGAACGGGCTGTAAATTAGTTTGGAAATACAGGTAGCAAGACCCCCCATCCGCATTAATGATTATTTTTCAAGGTGGGCTCTTGCGCCTGTGTTTTCAATAATCATTTATGTTGAAGCTGGAAACCAAAGCTGAGAAACACATGGTACTGAATGTGTGACGCACAATGAAATTCTGGCCGAAGTTGAGGTGAGAAATTCGAGTTTTCTTCTCTAGCGTTTACTCTATTGACTGATAGATAGGTCCAGGCAGTGCAGAAATTGAACATTATTGATGGAACTTAACATAAGGAATCCAGGTTATTTTGTTTTTGCAAACACTTAAGAAAAATGAACACATCTAATTTAGTACTTTCATCATAATAACATTGAAGTGTTTGCGAAAACGGAATAACCGGGATTTCTTTTTTAACTTCCTTTCAATAAATGTCCAATTTCTGCTTTGAATGCACCTATCTATCAGTAGAGTAAACGCTTCGGAGAAAACTCGAAAATCTAACCTCATTTAGGTTAGTCACCGATCATTTATCGGCTCGTATGTATATAATACCACGTGATTACGGTAACAGATATAATCCTTGCATTTTTTATTGTCACCTCCCCGTGACCGACTGAATCCTGTTTTAACTGTTTAGTTAACGGAACACGGATCCGAACTTATATGACCTTTGCCACGACATGTTTACAAAATGGCATTATAATGTTATATTTGCAAAAATAGTGAACAACTTACCGAAATAATACTCAAACCCGGTAACGTTGGTAAAGGTGGCGCCGTGGAGTACACCCCGATGCATGCAGGACCTGTGTTCTCCACCATAGAACAGTGACCCGCAGCCACCAATTCCGGCACATGATATCGCGCAGGACAGTAATGATACACCGGTTACGTCGGGGTCTTTGTCAGGATCATCCAAAACGTTCTCTTTTTTAGTATCTTTCCTGAACTGACGAAAAACTGGCGGAGTGGCTAGAATATAGCGAAATTAATTTTGTTTTCATAGTTTTATGGTTTGAAATAAAAGAATACAATAGAAAAATTAATGCATATACTTAAAACAAGTATGTCATCTTTGATTTCATAATAGTGGCCATGTTACGAAAAATAAAATACTCAGCATGTAGATGAATTTTATTTACAGTATAATTGGAGGTACCTTGTTGGACACATTCGGCATGAAAAGCATGCTATCAGTTCAAAGTCTTCTGAGGTTTCTAGAAAACGCCAGGGAAACACGTTCCCTTGACCTGATGATTCAAAGTAAATTTGGGTGTTGAATAGTTTTATTACTAATTGAGCCTGTGCGTGAGAAAACCAATAATTTACATATGCAAAAAACAAAGACGCAGATCAGCTGTGCAGTAACTGCACAGCTGATCAGTGCCTTTGTTTTCGGATAGGACAATTCCTCTTCTACCTATATCCTAAGTTTCAAGCTTCTAGCTTTATTCGGTGATTGTACAGCCTGGTTTGTGAACCCAAATTGTTGGTTTTCTCACGAACAGGCTCATTATTATAATAATGCTGAATGTCATAATGTGCTTATAAATGCACTCAACTTACCGTGGACACAGAAGAGCGACATCATAACAACCAGTACAAGTTTGAAAACTACTGGCTCCATTGTACTTAGTACCCCTTTCACAATCGTTTCAGCTTCTACAATTCCAGTCTATTTTGCCGTCTTTCGTACAGTTTTTCTTCAGTTTTTCTTCAGCACTCGTTTTGTAAATTCTTGTAAGGGGAGGCTACTTCCTTTTTAAAATGAGGAGTTTCTTCTTTGAACTATTTATCAATTGTGTTTATAATTCTGAACATTCAAATACATGTAGCGGCCTTTATCTAATGGAAAACATAAACAATATTCAGAACTTTGTGACTACATTCCCGTCCAAACGATGACCGATATTATATGGCCAATGCCTATTCATTGATGTACATGTATTCCCATGTGGGAAATTTAAAATTTTATATTGGAATTAGATTTAAATCTAGAATTGTAGTCATAAACTTGGCTGATTAATGATTAATGGGCAGAATCATGCTTCCAGCAAATTGATATTGTAAGACCATTGGGCCCCGGGCATTGGACCTACTTTTAAGATCTAAGATAAAGTCAAACCCAAATACAAGTAAGCCAATTTCCCAACTCTGCTTCCGTACTATATACGCTTTTTGGCAAAGACTGCAGGCCGAACAAAAAACCAGAACAATTTGATAGGTGAGATAAAACATAATACTGACGCTGTAAAGAAGCGTGTTATTTTTTATTTTATTTTATTTTTCATTTCTTTATACATCCCCTATGATATACAACTTTGTAGTTTTATGTATGAGGTACTGTATATACAATAACATGTACTATAATTATATATATAAATGTACAGTGCATATGATCAGACGAACTATTGCGACTTATTGTTTACTGTTAGAACCGCCTCATAGACTGTTACAACAGACATAAGAATAATGTTTCAGCAATATAAACTTTTTATACGACAATAATTTGAAAATAAGTAGCGACATGTCCATATTGTAAGAATGTGTGTTTTTGTTTTTTTTTTCATCACTTTCGGAAATTCTATAGACTTAAATTTATTTTCAGGTTAACTTTCGCATTTTAGCTGCTGGTTACCAGCTTCATAAATTCAGTATTTGGCATACAGGTTACCAGTAATCTCCTTGAAAATAGGGTTCCAAAAATTCATCGTGAAAAAAATGCTGAATAAATGTCAATCAGAGTTGTGTCGGAATTACATTCAAATTGACTGCCTATGAGATTCTGTCCATGAACACCTAAAATTACCAAATTAAAAATTTCATGAGAAAAATTTTGACATTTTAAACATTGACATTTCAAAACACTGATTGTGGGTGCATACAATCTATGAGTACCCACAATCTACGTTTTGGATAAAAATGAGAAAAATAGGTATACCCCTGTAGAAACTAGTTCTAATAAAAGTGGGCATAAGGGGGTAAATATTACATGTATATGGACATGTCGTGTTTGCAAACGTTGCTTTTGCCCCATTACGAAAACATGCCCATATGATATACAGTAATTTTTTCAGGTCAAAAATCGATAATTTTCAGAGGAGGCGGTTCTAACGAGTACCCACAATCTATGTTTTGGAGCAAAAATAAGAAAAATAGCTATACCCCGCATACCCCAGTTTAGTGGGGTTTAAGGGGGTATACATTTCACGGACATGTTTTCCTGATGTCACATAAAGGTGACGATCGAGGGTTCAAATTTCACAGGATTTGTTTAATGCAATTCTGCGATAAATGTCAATCAAAAATGAGCCGCCGCATGGGAAAACCAACAATCGGCATAGGCAAAAACAAAGGCGCGGATCCGCTTTGCAGTAACTGCGAAGCTGATCAGCGCCTTTGATTTCGCTACACGGATAGTACAATTCCTTTCTTCCTAAATCCAAAATTTCCAGCCTCTATCCATCTTCTGTGACTGTACAGGCGGGTTTATGTCGGACCTGGTAGGAACCAAAATTGTTGTTTTTCTCACGCACAGGCTCAAATGTCAATCAGAACTGTGTTAGAATGGTAGAATTGGACGATGCCAGAGATGGCGTGGAACCGGCTGCTGATCCTTTTTGTATCGCATCAACTTCTGGGTTTTCCCCGGCTTTCTTTTTCGGTACGTCAATCACCACTTCTGTAACAACAAATACATAAAAAGTTGAAAATAGGCAATGACCAGGAGGAAATGGGTAAAATCCACCATCGGGGAAACAATCAGTTGGCAATCAGAAAATATAACGTACTCTAGGTTGAGTAAGCAGCTATTTCCCATCAGAAAAACATGCCCCCATCATACCCCACTTTTATATAGTAAAACTGAGGTTTACTGGGGTATACCTATTTTTCTTACTTTTGCTCCAAAGCATAAATTGTGGGTACTTGTTAGAACCGCCTCGCCGAGGCGGTTCTAACGAGTATCCACAATCTATTTTTTGGAGCAAAAATAAGAAAAATAAAAATAATAATAAAAAAAAAAATTCAGCTGAAAATTTTTCAAAATTTAAAGCTCAAATATCTCTGTTTATTACATGGGTAAGTTTTCGTAATGACTATCATCATTCAAGAAGCACCTAAAAAAATATTTGGCAATTATGCGAACTTACATAACGGAAGTTGACAATCAAGTCACCAATGCTTAAGTTGTTTCATTTTTGTAGAATTAGGCACATTCTTAAATCCAAATTGGGGTTAAGCCTTAACGTTGTTGTTGTTGTTGTGTTTTTCCCTTTATCTTATTTATTTTTGCAACAATGAAAAATGGTACGCAGCTCTGCATTCTGTACGCAGCTCTGCATTACGTTTTTTTTTTTCGCAAAATATTGGGCAAATCAACTGTACTGTAAAACTGACGTATCATAAAGTGGCGTGTTTATTTATTCGTTAAATTTATTTATAGATTTTTATTCATTCATGTAGTTAATTTATGAGTCTTTAACTCAAGGCAATTTAAATTAAAAAGGTATTTGGTTGTGAGGACCCTCCATTGCATGCATTCCAATACCCTCTGAATTCTAGCTTTTGATTTTCATAATACAAGATATAAACCATGTAACAAATCACCACAACCATCTAAATTGTAAAACCATAAAATGCCCTGTCTGCTTCTAGTAAAGGTCTAGTACCCAGATATCAACAATCCCAGAAATTTTAAGTAAGAATTACAAGAGAGAGAGAGAGAGAGAGAGAGAGAGAGAGAGAGAGAGAGAGTCTATCACCATCAAACATGAATAAAAAAAAACACATGCATTTGATTTCAAAACCTTTGCCCAACTATAAATTTCATCGAGCAACATAAAATTTGTATAATTATGTAAACGTGTATCTGGATTTTTTTTTCTTTTGAACCAAATTATCGTGCGTGTGTGTGTTTTATAAAATATGAAATACGACTGAATCAAATTTTTTGTTACTCGAAAGCCCTGTCCCGAAACTGAATTCATGCAAATTGCTATTACCATCGTAAAGGTGCATAACTGAAAAAATACAATAAATGAAATACGGTCGCAAAGATCGTCTTTTGATTCAGAAGAAAGCGGACTTCACATTTCTTTCGAACATACAGACAAATTATAATAACATTCGGGGTTGTATTTTGTCGACATTAATACATGTAAACGCAAGACACACGTGCATATTAACTTTTATTAGAACACCCATGCCTTTTTATGTTGAAAGTTGCAAGACCGCACTTTGAACACTGCTGCATCAACAGAACTTTTAAACATGTTGGTATAGAGCTGAAAAAAATTATCAATACAAGGTAAGGATAGAAACGCCATGAATTTATCAAAACTGAATGTACATGTAAAACATGTTGCATTGTACAAACCTCGGTTTGTGAAGACATTTGTGGATTTCACAGCCTGTTTGACCAGCCCTGCCAAACTGTCGCCTTTCTCTCCCCAACCATGCCCATACGCTTCCGCAGGGTACGCAGGCTCACCATGCTTTGGAATATCTAACCCTGTTATAGACAAACAAATCCTGTTAAATGAAATACAATATAGAATGACCGAACGATAAAATTATTTCAATGATCTGATGATAAAATAATGTAGTTTTCTCATTGTTTCCGTTTTTCTATAAGAGAAAATTTGGGCAAACGGTCTGACTCATACAACTGACCGTCGCATTGGTATTTCACATACGCTCAGCTGGTTCAGATGTCTACTGGAATGACCTCCCTGGTTCTTTCCTCTCTTTAGCTGAACGATCATGATTATTGTATGTAAGTTTATTCTATTATGGTAGTCAGGGGCATCATTGTGAATGTCCGACCAAGTCCCATCGCCTGGTGTGATAGTGTTAGTTTGGCGTTTCAACAGCAAATTACTATATTCTGACTTAAATTCTTAGTAATAGCAAACCAGTGATAAAAACATTGTGATGTCGTTTCAAAAGGGATTATAGTGCCATATGCATTTGACGATCGTGAAAAATAATGATCGTGGTACCAACACACTTGAACAATGACAAGCAATCACGGAAACATGTATATATTTTAATATTCCGCCAAACTTTAGATTAAAAATAAGTACACGTTGATAGGTTACCTTTCATTTCATAATCAAATGATACCCTGAGTATTCGTGCCTTCTTCATAGAGAAGAACATTATAATACAAAGCACCGAAGTCCAGGCAAATATTGTCACCATACCCGCCAACTGCCAGCCGAGGTGCTGCAAAAAATAAAAGTAGTCACGTTTTGGAAAATAGCTACTCGGTTTATCGAATGCTCTTTTTGTAACACCACATATTTGTCGTTATGTGGGCTTCTATGTAATGCCTTGGTTCTAGTTTGACAAGTTCCTGATGGAAGCTTCTTATATCTTTGCCACCATTTGAATTTGACGGATTACTGTACTGTCAGTAGCCAGAGATGTGAGAGGATAAATTTTACTTCATGATACATGTAATTAAGGTGGATATTCCACGGTCATGCTGTCTTGAAAGTCAGAGAAACATGGGCAGTGGTCAAGTCAATCTAAAATACAAGGCTATTCCACAGGCAAGTTGTCTTTGATGGTCAGAGAAACATAGGCTGTGGCAAATTCAATCTTAAATACAAGGCTATTCCCAGGCAAATTCTCTTTGAAAGTCAGAGAAACATGGGATGTGGTCAAGTCAATCTTGAAAACTTGGCTATTTAACAGGCAAGTTGTCTTTGAAAGTTAGAGAAACATGGGCTGTGGTCAAGTCAATCGTACAAACAAGGCTATTCCACAGGCAAGTTGTCTTTGAAAGTCAGAGAAACATGGGCTGTGGTCCAGCCAATATTTTATTTCACTTGAGTGTTTGAGTTTTTGTTTGAACGCAGTCATACTCACTATTCCGGAAGCTTTATTCCAGTTGTAAACTACACCATAGTCTTTGGAGAAGAAAGCTAGAGCTATGACCCCGACAACACCGCCTCCAAAATGCACTGAAATTAAATCATAAGCATATAATTTATGATTCACAAATTTAAAGCACCATTTCGCTATATGATAAAGGCACACATATATCAGTCAGCGCGACTTGTTAATCGACATCTTTGCTGCTATCGGTTTCCATATGAGCAACAATTCTGAGTTTAAAGAGGACAAGCCACGTGGTAATCATGTAAGCGCTCCCGCCCGGAATACCCATTGCACCCCTTGCACCCTACAATCACCTTCTGTGGCGTCCAGGGGGTCATCAATTCTTAGTTTCAATAGAGCAAGCCACGTGTTGATCATTTAAGCGGTCCCGCCTAGAATACCCATTGCATCCCTTGTACCCTACACTCACCTGCAGTCGCATCCAAAGGGTCATCAATCCTGAGTTTAAATAGAACCAGCCACGTGGTAATCATGTAGGCGGTGCCGCCCAGGATACCAACCACCATGGCAATATAGGACTCGTACTGGTTACAACCGGAGCAACTCGCAACCTGGCATTGGATATATGAAATCTTCGAAGCGTTGTAGTTGTGATGCAAGTCCATGTAAGCACGTCCATGTAGTGTTTAAGCAAGTGCTTGTGACTATTATCTCTTAGATACGCCTTTCGTTTAAAAGGCTAAACCGTGTGACAACTGTTTTTATGAAAAAGCTACATGTAGAGTATGAATGTATGATGTTGTCATTTTTGATAGAAAACTATGATCAGTAGTCTGCCCATTTGTAATCATAAGTTAAGACTCGCAAGTGTCATTAACGATTAATTGGAAAACAAAGGCTCCAAAGACATCAGAATACATGTAAAGCACATACCATGCCCGTTAAACAGCCGTTCAACGTCGTAAGATAACTCCATTTGCCGTCTCCAAAATATTTCGTTTTGTTCATCAACAATGTCGTAAAAGCCCCACCACATGCCGCCAACACAGTATTCTTTACGGCAATAGAAACAGCAGCGCCATCTCCAGGACTAGCGATGCTGCCTTGAGAAGAGCCGTTGAAGGCGAAGAAACCAAACACCAGGATGAAACCACCTAGTGATGCCAACTGAAACACCAGTAAGAAAAAGGTACAAGTAGGCAAAGATCAGGAAAAGGCGCAATCAGAAAAAGATTCCCACTCCAAAAACCGAGGTGGGAAAATCAGGCACTTATACCATGAAACATGAGCAGCTATTTTCCCAATAGGTAGCCACTCAGTTACCTTAACTTAAATAAAACTATAAAAACACACATAGGGCGCCAACAGCACATTTTTTTTAAAAAAACAAGACATAAAACAAAAAGAACCACCACAGAAGTATCGCCTTGGAACGATCAGTAACACAAAGTTACTGGCGAGCTTAAACCAGTTTTATAGGCGCCAAACCTCGCCCTCAGCTTCTGCAGTGGTTTTGTTATACAAAAATATAAACAAGAAATAAGTAAAATCATGTTAAGAAAATATACATAGGTACCAACGTAAAACATGTATAACGGAAAGCAGGGCGAGCAGCTGTTGAAGGTCAGGTGGTCACAGTGCTGGATTGGACAGAACAAGTAAATGCAGAGGGCTAAGTGAACAGCCGAATGATATTCGGGTGGCCACAAAGTCACGCAACATGAAACGCATAATTGGAATAACCTTGATAAATTTGAACCACAACAGAAGTACCGCCTTGGAACGGTCAGTTGTAAATAACTGGGGGGCTTAAACCGGTTTTACAGGCGCCTAACCTCACCCTCAGCTTCTGCAGTGGTTCATAACATTTAGTTAGTTCTTCGGTCCTCGTGGTGAATCTCTAACTAGTCAATGAATCATCAAGAACAAAGCATTTATAAGCTGTGTTGCCACAAGGCAAAATTATTTCAGTGTTCGCATGAAATGGTTTGGTTAGGCCTAACGGTCCATTTTTCAGTCGGGTTGTGGTGAACATAAAATGGTAGACACCGGTATTTTCACAGCTTGCTACATGTATTATGAATATATTAACAAAAAAATAAGACTATAATGTCGTTATAAATTCTATGTGCTAATTTGACATAAGTTTACGACGAAAGACCCCCCTCCCCCTGCCCGCTTACCGATCTCGAGCGTCCTTACAATTATTTAAATTAAAGCTAAGATGTATAACCTACCGGAACTGAGTGACCTTTGATGTCTAATGGCATCTTTGTTTCTTTATCAAAGCGACCAATTCGAGGCCCTAGCGCCCAGGCTCCGACAAAAGCTGCTATACCACCCATCATGTGAACAACACCGCTCCCTGCAAAATCCTGAAAAATAGAGCAGTTTCTAAAGATATTGTAATATCTATGTTTATGTTACTGGCATTTAAAAATAATGGCAAACGTCCGAGCCGTTAAACCCTGCCTGTTGGGCCTGAGAAATAGATGGGCTGCATTTGCCTCAAGGCAAAGTTTATTACTGACTACTGACTGGCCATCTGTTTACTGGCTAACTGCTCAGAAGGTCTGAGCTTGCCCAGGAAAAGTGTTTCATATCAAACCATTCACACACATTAATCCTATTTGGTTTGCTTGAATGGGCGGATAATTTTCCAAGCACAACATACATGTTGGGTTGAAGCCCCATAAAATGGAAGCAACGTCCCGACATGGCCGTGGCTGTTGACTAGGACGCTTAACCACAACTCAATCAAACAAGCAAGAACTTGTGTCTGATGTACTAGAAAGTTACTTGACTATTTCTATTGAATCCCAAACAATCAGAACGCAAGAAAGGCATTTCGTATTGTAACATGAGGCTTCTTTACATACTAGTACCCAGAACTGACGTCAGACAAAGACTTGTGACATAAAAATGGAAATATTGTTAGCCATCGAAAAGTATTGAACTGAGTTATTCAATTTAATGAATTATCCCATGCCTTCTGGTACCCTAAAAATGCATTGTAATGTGACAATTTTGATACCATCGAATGCATCGATACAGTTTTAGCCTCCCAGTTGGAAATAATGCCACCCATTTATGACGAGAAAACCCATATAAACCAACCAATTCACGTACATGTGAATGCAATCACGTGAACCTAAGCCCTGATATTGATTAACAGTCGCAGGGTCCCCAGGGGCACATTTTAAAGCCACACAGTGCAGTTAAAATGCCAGCAGCATAATACGTAATTAAGGAAATAAATGAAATCAATCACAAGCTTCAAATCCCAACCGTATTAACCCATATTTGACGAATGGATTCTCCCATCGTTGTCAATTGGATGAGTCCTCTTTCGTTTTTAGGGGTGTTAGGAGTGTTTTTAATTGTTATTCCATTTTTCGATGAAAGTTTTCCAAGCAAACAGAATAGCCCCAGATGGGACGCCACATTCTGCGGCGTCACATCTGGGGCTATGCTGTTTGCCTATGCCCCACAAAGGGGACGCCAGGCTTAAATGAGTTAAAGAGGTAAAGCTTGATCATTTTAAGTAAGGCAACAAATAAGTATACCGTACATGATAAGTTCCATGATTACAAACCCTTACAGCGAGTGAATTTCTTCCACTGCTCATTCTGCTGAAGTCGGTCCAACAGTTCCATGGTGCTTATGATTGTGTTCAATGGCATGTGTCTCGAAATAAGGCTTTTAGTATAATCTTGTCAGAGTTTGAAGTTTTCACATGACAAAATGTCTGGTTATGAATCAGTGTCTGCATTCCCTGGATGACCGTATGGAAGACGGTCTTTCGAACATAATGCGTTATTTTTTAAATAGATATTTGTTATTATTATTATTATTATTATTATTATCATCATCATTATTATTATTATTATTTGTCCGATGTGTGTACTTGATGCCGATATTTTTGGATACCCCGTCTATATCGTAAGTACCTCCGTTCACCAAGAATCCCTCATCTGCCAAGTGGGTAACAACAGTAATGTGTAGATAAAAAGTATTGATTTGTTTGCTTGCTTGAGTATTATCTGCTCTGAGTATCAAGTAAGTTTTCACACGACAAAAATGTGTACCTGATAGCCGATGGTCGTGGGTACCCCGTCTATATCGTAAGTACCCCCATTCACCAGGAATCCCTCATCCGCCCATGCCCAATGGGTGACGACTGGGTAAATAAAACCTGAAACACAACATTGTACATGATCTAAAACATAACAATTTTAATCAGTACTAAAAGGTCATTGCTTTTAGGGCTTGCGTATTTTATAGCAGGCTCAAAATCTTTCGAAAGAAAGTTTTGTGTTTATTAGAGGCACTCTTTTTTCCTAACGTTTCGGCATGTGATTGATTTCCTAACGTTTTGAAGCATGTGATTGATTTCGTTTAAAAGAAGCATGTGATTGATTTCGTTTAAAAGAAAGTTGTTTAATGGCGGACTCCAAATCGGGTCGCCTTGTGTTCTTCAGCTAAACACTAGTCTTGGACTTCCCGTTAACGACAATTTAAACCATGGAAGCGAAAGCTATGAATGAAAAAATATTGACTGGGATATTAGACCACAATAAAATCACAATAAGAAGCACATAAATAAATGTTCCGACAATGCCTTTTCTACTTGAAAATTATTGGATGTAACGTTGCCAAAGCGCAATATAAAGACAACTGACTCGCGTTGTTTCCGTCGGTGTTCTGGAAGTAAGTGAAACGGATTGTGGGTTAGCTAGCTAATCTAGTGTGTGATACTTTATTGTATTTAAAGAATGATACTCTTTTGAAGAATTTGAAGAATAAAATTTCTTTTTGCTTGAATTTTTAGAAGTTCCGTTACATGCCTACACCTTTATGTACTCGCACTTACTATAAATTCATATAAACATATGAGCCCACGTACCTGTTATAAGTGAGCTGTATATCATATAGGCCATGAAATCACACCTCTCCGCCACAGCCCCGGACACAATAGTCGCCGCGGCTGCTGCAAACGTGTACTGGAAGAACCACTTAGCGTATTGGTCATCGGGGAGTTCCGAGTGAGCGAAGAAGGAGTAGCCGATGAAAGCGTTGCCTTTACCAAAGGCGAAGGCGTAGCCGAATATCCAGTAGACAACCCCGGCGAATACTGAAAGAAAAATAATGTAAAAAAAATCTAACCCATGGTTAAAATAATAATAATAATAATAATAATAATAATAATAATAATAATAATAACATACTGTAAATGACCCAATGGAGACCAGGTTCCGAGGTTATAAAACTTTTTTCATGCTCAACTCAGCTGAGCCTAAAATTTATCCTGCTCATAAATGTTAGAATGAGTAGCCGATGAAAGCGTTGCCTTTACCAAAGGCGAAGGCGTAGCCGAATATCCAGTAGACGACACCAGCGAATACTGAAAAAAAGTAAAAAAATCTAACCCATGGCTAAAATAATAATAATAACAATAATAATAATAATAATTATTATTATAATAATAACATACTGTAAATGACCCAATGGAGACCAGGTTCTGAGGTTATAAAACTTTTTTCATGCTCAACTCAGCTGAGTCTAAAATTTATCCTGCTCATAAATGTTAAAATGCCAACAATTGTTGGCATTTTAACATTTAAGAGCAGGATAAATTACTAGTTTTTGAGTTTTGAACCTGAATTTTTCACTAATTTTGATTATTTCAACATTTATGAGCAGTTGAAATTTCATGCTCAGCTGAGCTGAGATTGAAAAAAGTTTTATAACCTCGGGGCCAGAAGGGAGCAGAAAACAACCAGCTCTTTCATAGGAATGTTCTATCAAGTCTCATAATGTATCTATAGTTTAATAATATGGGCCACAACGTGAGAAAATGTACCTTCGAACAATTTATGGGTATTGGAAGAAACAATGTTACTTCGAATGTATAATGTTTTTAGAGTCTGTTAGTCTTTATTTGACCAGATTATTCAAGTTATTTTGTGAGTTATGACCAATTTACTGCATGAACCCTACAGACGTCATTGTCCTGAAAAATGACGTCAAAGTTGCGTAATACATTTCTACATATTAGTAGACCCTACACAATGTGGTGCCTTTGCTTAAAACTGTTTAAGCACTGGTCAGAACCTATTGTTAAAATAGAATCTAATCACCCCAACATTCAATCTGTCGACATTATTTTGTCTATTTGTATGACGATACGGTTGCCATGGTTACCATTTAGCGATAGATATAGGAAACGTAAGAATATTATGGGCGAAAACAAGGGCAGATAACTCTAAATATTGAAAATAAATATGTTTTAAAACTCATTCACGTGGTAGTCCAGTGTTCAAATATAACAAATATATTGTTATTTCAAAAACGTGTATTACATGATGTTTCTTTTTTCCGCTTTCTACTAGTAACGTCGGAATGTCCAAAGGTACATTTTGTCGCGTTGTGGTTCATATGAAATTGCATAGTTGTTCAAAACTATCGTTAAGACAACAACTCGTTAAGTACATACGTATAAATGCCGTTAATTTTGAACAACTGGGCTCAGGAGGCAAATATTGTGTCAAGGTTGTGGGGTCATGGCTCGCCAGATTAGTTAATAAATTGTGGCGTACTTGTTCTCAGATATAGGCATCAGTTCAAACATTATATATATTTTATTCACTCTGGATCCAGTTGTTCGAAATTAACGCCATCGTTATTTAACGAATTGGATTCGTTAAAATATCGAACATGATTTTACAAATAGTATATTATTTTTTATTGATAAAATGACGGTGAGAATTCGATTCTCACATTTTATCATTAAAAATAACAGTGTATTTGCTTATGTAGTCGGCATTTACCCAACGAGTTGAGAACAACGATGACATTATTTTAAGCTAACGAAGTTTTGAACAACTGGCCCCTTACCTGGTCTTTAACAGGACCGGACAGATGACGACAAGTGCAATAATTTAAAAGTGGAATAAATAAAAAATTGAATTTTCTTTGCTGCATTTCTTGTTGCTGTTAATTGAAAGAAATCTCATCAATGTAGCACAATTATTTTGATTAATGATTGAGCCGCGACGCGAGAAAACCGGTCTTCGGGGTTTCCGACTAGGTCCGACAAAAACCGGCCTGTACAGTCTCAGAAAAGAGCTAGAAGCTTGAAATTTCGGATTTAAGTAGAAGAGGAAATATACTATCCGTGTAGCGAAAACAAAGGCGCTGTTCAGCTTCGCGGTTACCGCGAAGCTGATCTGCGCCTTTGTTTTCGCATAGGCAAAAATCCGGTTTTCTCACGATGCGGCTCGATTGATATTCGATCCACTAGAGCTTATAGTTGGATTTCAATTTATTTTGCACTCTTCTTCTAATGGCACAACATTAAGTTTCAATATGCGACCTTCTTTGATTGATGTAATTTACTATTTTCATGAAAGATCGGATTTAAGTTTTAATATGAAAGGGCATACTACGTGAAATGACGCAAGTGCAGTTATTTGAACGACATTATTGTTTATCTTTAATTTTATAAGAGATTATTTTTGTGAGAAAATTTTTCCGTATACTGAAATAATTTTTTTTCGGAGCACAGAAGATGGCTAGAAGCTTGCAATTTCGGATTTAGGAAGGAGAGAAATTGTACTATCCGAGTAATAAAAACAAAGGTGCTGATCTGCGCATTTGTTTTCGCAAAGGATCCGTTTTTGTTTTGTTTTTATTTATTTTCATGAGGCGGCTAAGTCATAACAAAACAAAGCAACAATAATGTTGAAAAATGATTTACAGTCATTTGGTATGAAAAGGTCAATGATCGAAAACATTGTGAACAGGCTCGTTTTATTGAAATGATGTCCATGTAGAAAAAAAGTTTTAACTCGACCACTTTTGACTAGAAATCACCGTTTTGCAAGAGGATTTTAAATAAAAAAATGATTTCTCAATTGAAAAAAAAAATCGTGCTTTGTCTGGTCTCATGTAGACAGAATATTTCCATCGGTATTCCGTTAAACCTCTTCATATGGAACGAGGTACCAAAGTGAAGCAGAGTGACAGTTAGCCAGCTGATCTAGGTCTCATGTAGTTGGTACACCGTACATGTACATGTATAACAGAGGCATTATTCAAATGGTGCATAGGGAGTTTACAGTACATTCTTGGTCGTTATGGTAAATTTATGGTGATATTTAGGGGGAGGCGGCGCAATTGGGACCATAAGAAATAGACGGGCTGCTTGTGTCACCAAACAACTGGCCGACAACCTGATTACTGTTTAATCGCTTAGAAGGTTTGAGCCTGCCCAATAAAATGGTTTAGCCAAGCCATTCTTTAGTAGTTTGGTTTAGAGGTTATATACGAAGCATATTATAGATTTCATGTTATCCCAAATGTTCATGATGTTGGGTAGACTTCTCATTAAGTGGAGGCAACGTCTCGACATGACCATAGCTGTTGACTGGGATGTAATGAAAACAATCAAACAAACAAATTAAACAATATATCAAGTGTAATTTACACTACATTAAATGAAAAAAAATGTTATATAGGCCATAAAATAGCATAAAGATGCTTACTAGAATCGAGGGCATTCTTGATGAGGATATTCGTTGTATTTTTGCTTCTCACTGCCCCAGCCTCTAGAAAGGCAAATCCTGCCTGCATGACTGAAAAATAATGGACAAATTTATACATGTAGTTTGGATAAACTTTCACTAACCCCGTAGAAAGTGATCCGGATCGTTACACGTGCTGTAATCTGTAAATTAAATCATGAAAATCAGACAAAAGGGGATAGATCGCCAGAAAGACGGACGGATGCATGGACACGCGTATTATTTTCATGGACGCAGGCATACAAACAGACATGCACTTAAAACATTACTAATTGAGCCTGTGCATGAGAAAACCAACAATTTGGGTTTCCGACCAGGTCCAACACAAACCAGCCTGTACAAGCACAGAAGATGGCTAGAGGCTTGAAATTTTGGATTTAAGAAGAAGAGGGATTGTACTATCCGAGTAGCGAAAACATAGGCGCTGATCAGCTTCGCAGTTACTGCGAAGCTGATCTGCGCCTTTGTTTTCGCATAGGCAAAAATCCGGTTTTCTCACGATGCGGCTCAATTGATAAGCCTGACAATTGTCACCCACACAAAAAGTCGCTAATTTTCAACTTACAATATATGATAACGCCCATTGTGATCAAGAAAAACTGGTCCAAATTCTTTCTGGTCTCTTCTTGCAGCAAATGTAAAGTTTCCAACTGACTCGAAATGTTAGAAATGTTTAATGTAGACGAAGCCATTTTTTCTTTCAATTAAATCACTTATAATATACACAGAATAATTAAATTATTTAAGCCATCCACAGAATAGTGAAAATGGACGCACGAATACAAATTCAGGTATTCCAGAATTGACTGACATGCACCATTTTTCAATTACAATTTCAATTAATGGGAAATGCTCGCGTCAAATACGTTCTGAGTTTCCTTCTATTGGAGTTAAGTACTATACTATAGGTGACTGATTAAGCAACACATATCAAATATGCAACTGTTACACGGTTTAAGTCCTAAAATGCAAGTCTACGAACTTTATTAAAACAAAATGGTCACGAAAAATGAAAGAAAATGGTATATTGACAAACAAGGTTTTCCCACTTTTTCAACAATGAATATTTGCAATGCAATCACAACAGTTTTCGAAACGAGCCGTGCTGCGAGAAACACGTTTTCGTGCTTTCCGTACGCCAGTTGTGAGGTCATAGTGCTAGCCAGATTCTTGATGAAGTATTGTATATGTAGAAGTAAGATTTAACCATTTTCTATTAGCGCCTAACAAAACGCCCAATAGAGGCAGTGACCAGACTGCACTAATGCGGCCCAAATTTCTGTTGTCAACGTGTTTTGTCCAAAAATTGATCATTGTATAGATAGGCAATAAAATGATATCGTTTTGCCTTTGAGGCTTGACCGTAAATACTGTGACCGCGCAATGGTCCGTGGTGGGCAAAACATTTCGCATTTAATGTGTAAAAATAATTACAACGCTGACAGATATGCAATGAGAAAGTCTATATTCTAAAATGCATTAGAATAAATCAGATCATAGATCAGCAGAGCAGATTGTGTGCCTGTTTTCCTGTGCAATTATTATGCTGTACAGTTTTTCATTTTATTAACTGTTGTTTTGTATAAGCTATATATTCGTTTATCACAAACTGATTTTGTCTTTCCTGGTTGTAAACACGGTCTCCACTGATTCAAGCCAGGACTGCTTCGGTACAGTCTCGCTCTGGTCAAATCAATTATGTACGGCGCCTATATATTGTCAGTAAATCTGTGTAAGGAATATAAAGTTCTGCAAAATAATAACGGTAAGCTGCAAGCTGAGCTAGATATTAAGTAAGCTATGTTGAGATTCCATTGTGTTTTCGCCTCAATAAGGACCCAAAATGTGCATACTTTTTATCCCAAGGTGCTGGGCATGATGAGCTGAGTAAAATGTTTTCAACCGTGTTTCTGCTTTCTTAATATGCATATCGGGGTCAAAGAAATGACCCCTCAGTTAATATTAAGACAATCCTATCTAGCGATCTTAAGCAGTTTTACAGTGTGTATCATACTGGCTTCTGAGAAAGAAACAATACTTTTGTTTTAGTCTAAATGATTCACCTGCATGTACTGAACATATTAGTTCTGCATCTGATTGAAACTTCAACGACGATCTAATAGATGGGTATATCATATCAAAGTAAGAAAAAAGAATAAAAGTACCAAAATGATCAGTCACAATAATAAGTAATTTGCTATCATAAATTTGTGAAATACAAGGTCGATAAAAACACATGGCTGTTTTTGATGAACTATGCACATGAACCTACTTATCCATCAAATGTTTTTTCGTAATGTTGTGCTTTATGTAAACCTCAGAAAAAATAAACTTATTGTTATATCTACATCCATTTCTCTCTGTCGCTTGTAGAAAAAATACCAAGGCGATCAAATTTACAATCAATCCCATTACTAATCGTTCCAAGGTGTATCGGATGTGGTTCTATTTGTGTTTTGGGGTCGATTTTTTGTGTTGTTTGAACCTTATGACATTTTCATAGTTTTAGTTAAGCTCGGGTATTTGAGTGGCCGCCTTTTGGGAAATAGCTGCTCGTTCGGCTTACGATATGTTTTTTGAGTATTAGTACCTAATAATTGTCAATTTTTTTTGGAGTGGGAATTTGTTTCTGATTGCGCCTTTTCGTGACCACTGGGTACGTGTACCTTTTTATATTGTAAAACTTCAGGCCTACATGTTTTTTTTTTTTTTTTTTTTTTTTTTTTTTTTTTTTTTTTTTTTTTCAGAACAAAAATTGTGGGTACTCATTAGAACCGCATCGACGAGTCGTGTTTCAAGCCAATGTAAGAAAACTACATGTAAGAAAATGTAAGAAAACTACAAAACAAAAATCACATGAAAATTTCCAATTTTCACTGCTGTGAATACCTGTATATTGTATGAGCATGTTTTCGTAATGAAGAATAAATCTACAAACATGTACCATTGCGCAAGAATAAGGTTCGGTAAGAACGAAACTGTATTTAGGAAAATGATGTTTGTACAAAGGCATGTATACTTCCGTTCTAGTCCTTTGTATCTCCACGGCATCAATTTTTATTTTCTTATGATAAATATGATCAGTATGTACTTATAGAATAACATATATCTGAACAAATTAAAAAAGAGGACATGTGTCCCACAAACGCATGCACAAAGTATCAAAAGTAATTATACGGCAATTGGCTAGTACCAGTATACTAGTATTTCCTATTTTTCAGCATCATAGACATTTCTTCTACCTCACTTCAGTCACTTCAGTTATATTTATTTATTCGATAAAACAGCGATTGCTAGTTAACTGGCAGAAGCCCATATGCAAAAAAAAAAAAAAAAAAAAAAAAAAAAAAAAAAAAAAAAAAATGTTAACAATGCTAGTGCCAGTACATTTTTCTAATTTCTATTCAGCATCAAAGGTATTTCCATTATCTCTCTTCAGTAATATTCATACAATAAAATAGCTAACTGAAAGAAACTGTTAACTGAAAGAATCCCTTATGCAAGAAAAATGTCACAATGCGTTTTTTAATCATGGTGAATGACACTAAATGCACAGTTTGTTTCTCCTTAACGCCAGGGATAGTTTATGCATTTATTATTTTTTTCTGTCTGTTTTTCTGCTTCACCCAGTAGCCACAGATAATACTTACGATAAATCAAAAAGCCCATGATGAGGAGAAAGAACTGATCCACATTCTTATTTATATCACTTTAATTTCCAGTTTTCTAATTCCAGTAAACTGCTGTTCAAGGACTCCATCATGATTTTCAAATCTGCTGCTGACCCCATTGTATCGAGATGATTGTGTCTAGTCTTCAGTCAGTTTCTTACTAATTTGTTATAATTAGGAAAACATGTCTGTGCAATATATACCCCCTTAAACCCCACTTTTATATAGAAAAACTGGGGTATGTAGGGGTATACCTATTTTTCTTAATTTTGATCCAAAACATAGATTGTGGTTCAGTGTACATACAAATAATGTTTGTAGCATACATGTTTAATATATCAATATTTTTTCAAATGAAATTTTCTATTTCTAATGTTTCTGATTAAACAAAATCTCTGTTTATTGCATGGGCAAGCTTTTGTAATACAGTCAATTGGCAAAAGCTACAAATATCAATGGGCTTTTATTATGGCGAAACGCACTAAATTCAATTTTGTTTTACCATAACTCCAGAGGTTTATGAATTTATCTTTTTTTTTTCTTTTTAATGTAGCCACAGACAATACTTACGATAAATCAAAAAGCCCATGATGAGGAGAAAGAATTGATTCACATTCTTATTTATATCACTTTTCCAGATTTCTAGTTCCAGTAAACTGCTGTTCAAGGACTCCATCATGTTTTCCAAATCTGCTGCTGATCCCATTGTATCGAAATGATTGTGTCTATTCTTCAGTCAATTTTTACCAATCTGTTACTCCGTCAATGAGTATTTGAGCTTAACCCATATTTGACGAATAGATTTTCCCATCATTATCATTTGGGTGAGTCCACTTCATTTTGAGGGGTGTTAGGAGTGATTTTTTATTTTTATCTCATTTGTCGAAGAAATTTCTCTGTGCAAACAGAATAGCCCCAGATGGGACGCCGCGTTCTGCGGCGTCACATCTGGGGCTATTCTGTTTGCCTATGTCGCATAAAAGGGACGCTAGGCTTAAATAACTATGCTTCAGTGATTCCATTTTATGCAATATCAAGTTTGAACTTTCTGTCCAAAGAAATACGAGTTGCTTTACAAACGAACAAACGCACAAACGTTTTTGCTCTGTCAACTGTTAAAATCTTTTCGCTTTAACCTACAATTTTCTTTTGTTTAATAGCACATTGAATTAATATAATTTCGACTTATTTTTCGTTTATAAATGATTATGACAGATAGTTCAGTAACACATTGTAGCATACATGACGAGCCGCCTCGTGGGAAAACCAACAATCTGCATAGGCGAAAACAAAGGCGCAGATCAGCTTCGCGGTAACCGCGAAGCTGATCAGCGCCTTTGTTTTCGCTACTCGGATAGTACAATTCCTCCTCTACTTAACTTTAAAATTTCAAGCTTCTAGCTTGCTTCTGTAGCTGTACAGGCTGGTTTGTGTCAGACCTGTTCGGAAACCACATTGTTGGTTTTCCCACAAGGTGGCTCAATTGTATAATCCATTTGAATTACTTTAGGTACTGGGACAGTTGTAATATGGTCAGGGATTTTATGGAAAGTGAAAAAAAAAAAATCAGATAAAACAGGAATCGATTTAATTAAATTTAAGATAAAATAAAAACCCGGGACAGATCAAACATAAGAATTAGAGAGGTTGAGAAAATAAACTTGTAACGTGTACGTGTACTTGTAGCTTTATTTACCCGTACACGATCGTTTTGAGTGTAAAATCGTTTGAGAAAATCGAACGTGTACGTGTAGATTTCATAAAGTATATACAGCTGAATTTTTTATTGTTTATACATGTGTTGATATATGAAAGTAAATATGGATGATTTATTGTTACCCGGACTTTTAGACAACGATAATTTTATTGTCACAAGTTTGTTCCGACTCCGATGTGCCCTCTTTTGAAAAGGGTTTCTGCTTGTACCTACCTGACCTATCGATGGAAATATATAAAGAAAACTTACAAGTCGCAAATTTATTTCATTCACAGCCAAACTGATTCTCAACGTGTAGCGAGTATTTTGAACTTGTAATAAATGACGAAGTTTGGGGATAAATTGTTCTACACGTACACGTACAAGTTACAAGTTCATTTTCTCAACCTCTCTAATATTAACTACATGTAACTATCAAAAGTGATAAGCTTGATCTTGATCTTTTTTCAGTATCTTCTTCATCGTCGTCTTCTTCGACTATTATTCTCCCTTGTTTGTATTCCTAGGCCGTTAAATTAGCCAAATAAATGGTTGCCTCATATCAGGATGCACTAGTCATTTGTAACCACGCCTCAGGCCATCTTTTACATGCTATCAACGCTCCGATATGCGGAAACATTATCTGGACCATCCAGGTCGTGAGTTGCAGAGTTTAAAGATCATAGGATCATGGGTTCCAAAGAAGAAGGCTTCTTAAGGCTTTGACCCTTATCTGGCATGGCGACAATCCTATCTTGAACCATAGGTACATGTACATGTATAAACGTATAAACTTTAGTCCCCTCGGCCGAAAATGCATAAATAGGTTAAACATTCACACAGATTAGGGTGATACGGATACAAGTTTTAATAAAAGAGCAAATGTGATAGTTACATGAATAATTTCAACAGAAACTTCGGTATATCTTATTACAGATAACATTTTAAAAGTCAAACGCCATTCATCTCATGCTAATGTCAAGCCTAAGTGTGAAATGAAGTTCAAAATATTACGTACGTATTATAAGAATCTTATATGGGGTTCTGTTCTAGATGGAAGTTTCCAACCCAAGGGATGACCGGGCTGAGCGGAACCGAGGCTCCGCCGAGGTTCCGCTCAGCACGGTCATCCCGAGGGTTGGAAACTTCCATCTAGAACATAACACCATATTAGATTCTTTTTCTTGCACAACAACCCCTAAAATCTGGTTTATTTCAAGGTTTTGCGTAATTTTTTGGCCTGGGTGAGAACACCTGGGTGAGATGCAATTTTATCACCCAGGCAAAAAGTGTGGCAATTTCTGTCTGGTGTGCAAGAAATGTACTTACAGCTAAAACAGATGCACCACATACTGACAGAATGTTCTGAAATGCACCTACATGGCTTTGGCAATTCAACTCTTGTTGGCATTATTTTGTGCCGCATTTTGACGCGTTAAAAGCATTGTTAAATTTATTCAAAAATGACGTTACCCATTAAATGATGCACTTTTATTAAAACTTAAAAAGTTGGTTGGGACCGGAGCTTCTTGTCTGTTGCTTGGTCCACCGGGGTTCAAATGTTATTTTTCTTTTACTCTAGTTTTCAGTAAGTTATTTTTGCGCACAGGGATCTCCATCATCGGGCAGCTTATTGAATCTGAGAGTCCTCGTTTTTGATTTGTCATGGTGGTTTTCATAATTTATTTGTTTGTCCTTGATGATCCATTGACTAGTTAGAGAGTCACCACGAGGATCGAACAACTAACTAAATGGTGTGAACCACTGCAGAAGATGAGGGTGAGGTTTAGGCCCAGTAAAACCGATTAAAGCCCCCCCCCCCCCCCGCCAGTAATTTAATATTACGATCGTTCCAATGCATTACTTCAGCTGTTTATCTATTTGTTCTATGTTTAGGAGTCGAATTTTGTGTTGTTTGAACCTTATGTATGTTTTCATAATTTTAGTTGGCCACCTATTGGGAATTAGCTGCTCACTCAGCTTGCGATATGTTTTCTTAGTATGTACGTAATCGTCAATTTAGTATTTTCCCACCTCGGAGTTTGGAGTGGGAATTTCTTTCTGATTGCCTGATCAATGCCTATTTGTACTTTTTTAAATAATTTTAGTCAGAGTTTTCTAAACACCACATCTGCAAACTATTCGACTTTTAAGTACAAGTTCCAGGGCCATTCTATTTACTGATGCAATTCACACATTTGATGGCAAACGGACATACATATGACCAAGGAAATTGTCTTAAACCAGATTTTGGTCAAACTGCACAGAAGACGACGCGTTACTGATTTATTGTCTAATCATTTTAGGCACGGATCTAATATTTTGGTTCCGAGGTTATGGCAAAACTGCTATCCTCTCAGTTGATAAAAAGTTATTTTTACCAAATGATAAGGCATTAAATACCATACCCCTTTCATAAGGATAGTACATGTGGTTAATAACCGCCTTCAAAACGTGCTTTTCGTGTGTCCGCACACACATTCAGGTCAATAACCACTAAAACGGAAAGGATATTTTTGTTTGTGTTTCTAGTTTGTAGTGTATACCCGAGTATGTGAATCTTGTATTATCTTTGACATATAATTATTTAAAAGACCTTAAAAAGTCACAAAAAGGCAAATGGTGTTCTATTTTTTGTCAAAATCTTCACATTTATGAAGCATAAAATCTGAATTTATTATAATAGTGACGCATATAAGGTCATATTTCGTTTAAATATAATGTAAAAGGGTCTAAATGGCAAATTTGAAATGGGTTAAAGTATATAAAATGTTGCTAAAGGCAAATGCTCAGAGCGGGCCCAGTCAAGGTTTTTTTGCGCAGCATCACAACCACCCAACATTAGAACTAAAGCTCAATCAAAGTTTAAAGGCTCCCAGCATTGGTCTTGAAATTATCAGACCAATGTAAAACTGCTCATTAGCAACCGAACACGGGTTTTGTTGCGATCTTGACCAATTTCAAGGGCAACAAGCAGACTGAGATAACATCAGCCCATAAATGCATCAAATGGGTATACATGGATTAAGTACTAGTCTCTTTAAACTAGAGCATGGGAAACTTGAGTGACATAAAAACATACACCTTTCAAAAAATCCAACACATTGACTCCGATCCGAGGTTTGAAGCATTTTAGTATTTCATTATCAAAACAAACGCTTCTAAAGATACAATTTTGTCCACTTCGTGATAATTAAGGCGAACCTTAATAAACATGAAGGCCCACAAATGATCTTTAAATATTAAATACATAGAGAAAACATGTTGGGGGCAAAACAGGAAACAATTAAAGTAAGATTTAGTACTTCAAAATCTTTATTTAGTATAAGACAAAAAGGAACTAAGAGGAAAACAGTGGCCTAGAGGTTAGGGCGTCAGACACAACAAAATCGATAGTTCGTAGGAATTGAACGTGATAGGCCCCAATTTGTGTCATTAAGTAAAACATCATTTTATAACCAAAAGTGGTGCCATCGTCACGACATGACTAAAGCATGTTGACTAGGATGTTAAACAATAAAAACTATAAAGGCACTAGTTTTAAAATAAAACTTGAACTACGTCGTATAAAATGCTGAAGGTATAAACAGAAAGGATGTTGCAACACTATAATTTATTTTTTTCGAATGAACATTGAATTTTTAATAATTTTATTTGATCTGTGCACATTCTACGGTGCCCGGTATACCAGTCCTATCATGAGGTATGTAACCGATCTCAAAATATCTGCATGGATTTTGTATCCAATTTGACCCGAAAATGTGATTGAATTACTCTAAAGTATGCCTCCAGCAGCAATCATTGAATCGATACGTTCACATATCTGTTGTTTGGTCATATAACATATGTAAATGTTTATTTTCATTTGTTTATATTTACATTTTTCTAAAACCTGCTTAGATGAACCATTAGATGTTCATCTGTGTTCATACTTCCATGAACAACATTGTGACACGCGACGTGACGTAATCCAAACTTGACGTCAAAAAACATGAATCTCGCCAATCTGATTGGACGTTGTAAACGTCGACGCCGTTCCGCTGTTTGAACACACACGGTGTGTAGATTCTCTGTTTGCTGGTAAATAAGACCGCCTTGGTGATTTTTCAACAAGCGATAGAGAGAAATGAATGTAAATATAAGCAATGAGTTTAATTTTTCTGTTGTTCATGGAGCTATGAACCGCAGTGGGTCGCTAGCAAAGCTTACATGAACCCCTTCGGGGTTCATTCACTTTGCACGCCACCCACTGCGGTTCATAGCTCCATGAACACAAGAAAAATGAAATTCATTTCTTAAGTAAAATATTTCATGTACGTTTTATGTTTGTTAGAGATCCTCATGAAAGATTGGCTTTAACCAAATGGGTTCTAAATAAAGAAATTTACTTGTTTAAAGCAACAACAACGAAAAATAGATAAATAAACAAATAAATAAAAATGAAAAGATATCACAGGAATGCTTTTCTCGATTGGTAACAGTAATAAAACAACTATCTTAGTATAGTTACTGGTTGATAGAAAAACAAGCAAGGGACTGGTTCGCGGAAAATTATCGATATTGTCATTTCGTTCTACTAAATACCCTTTGTCATGTTAATCACTTAATTGTAAATTTTCTTGTTTTAAACTGTTATTAAAATACTTGTAATGAAAATGATAAGGTGAGGGAACAAATGTTGCTCTGCGGTTTTAGGATTGAGAATGCAGCTATCTCTTTCGGTCACGACGTGTGTAGTGTCACCCCCCTCACACACACCTGTCCTGCTCAAAAGTGGTAGTTGTGGTCACAATCAGAACACCGAGAACAACAGTATTTGTTCAAACACACCGTAACTTCTCCCTTTTTATCAACTGCAATTTTCTTTTTTTTTTTTTGGCAATGAAATTGATTTAAATGAAAATTTCCGTACCTACGGTATGTATGCATGACTATATATCTGTATGAGTGTATGATTATACATGTGGGTGTATTAACTATATAGGTATATATGTATATGTAAATGTGTGTATGTATATGTGTGTATGTGTGTTTATATAAGTATATATGTGTATATATGTGTATGTATATGTATGTATATATATGTGTATGTATGTACATGTATATGTATAAGTGTGTATAAATGTGTGTGTGTGTGTGTGTGTGTGTGTGTGTGTGTGTGTGTGTGTGTGTACGTACATATATGTATATATATATAGACTTAGAGGATTTCAGATAATTAACTTAAGTATCATCGCCGGTCAAGTCAAGTAAGGTAAAATTCATATAACGTTGGTTTGGGACTAACATTTGTAACACAAGCTCATAGGATCTTTTTACACCGACTATGAAAAAGAGTCACTGATGAGGGTTCGGTGCCCGAAATTGCGCGGTTTGGCACATACTACCTCCATTTGAATGTTCTTTTTTTTTGGTACAGATTGTATGTACATGTGTGAGGGCATAAAATGTATTGGCAGACACATGAGCAGGCTTGCACGCTGCTTGTTTAAGCATCCCGTATGTGTATATATATGACTGTATGTATGTATGTATTTATGTATATGTGTATATAATTGTTTAGAATGAGAGACAATTTTGATATATGAAACGCTTGAAGTATGTACGGAAAACAGAACCGAAATTTCAAAATTTTCAGTTTAAATATGTATATATATATTCAGTTTGTTTAAATATGTTCATTAATATTATATATAAAATTTATGGTGTGTATATGGGGTCGGGTAGGGGCGGAGGTGCCGACCAAAAAAAAAAAAAAAAGAAAAAGAAAAAAAAAAAGAAGAAAGAAAAAAAAAACAAAACAAAAAAAACAAAAAAAAAAAAAAAAAACTATCTTAGTATAGTTCCAAGACGATTGGAGTAGACATACGTCACATGCTTACCGTTATACATATGAGTGAAATAGAGGATATTTGCTTTTTTGAGGTGAATACCAAATATATTTCATCGAGTGAGTTGAAAACATCAGAATTTTCACGAGTGCGCAGCACGAGTGAAAATTATTATGTTTTCAACTCACGAGATGAAATATATTTGGTATTCACCGAAAAAAAGCAAATTTTCTTTTTATTTTATACAATGCACAGGCATTTTCCAATGCACAAGGTAGGCGGTGAAAATGCAAAAACAAAAAATTTTTGAAAACACGAATAATTTTGGTACCACATTGTTCCTTATGTTCTAACTAAGAAAATGAATACCCACACTTTATGTTTTCGTTCATAAATAACGGAGTTATAGGCGTTTGAATTTCTGAAGTGAGACACATTTAATGACGTCAAGTAAATGGAAACGTCAGAAGTAATCCAAACAATCTGACGTCATTACAGTGACGATATAGGCTGATATCAGTCACTAGTGACTTTTGATATCAGTGAGATTTGATATCAGTGAAATTTCATATCAATGAAAATACCAATTTTATCAAGTTTTGATATACATTGGGTTTCACTGTAACGTATAAAATAAATGAATATATTTGACCAATAGGAACAGACCTGTCATTCATATTTATAACGGTAAAGAAGCATCCGTGGTGCAGTGGGTATGTTACTCGCCTTGTAAACCAGGGGGTCGCAGGTTCGATCCCGGGCTTCTTCAGTCCTTTGGATGGGACTATAAACCGAGGTCCTGTCTCCATATGACCTTAGCTGTTGGTGGGACGTTAAACATTAATCAACCAACCAACCATTATAACGGTGAAACTGTGATGAAAGTCTACTACGATCGTCCGGGAACTATACCAAACTCGATGTACCTTAATAGTTGAACAAAACAAATGATAAACATAAAACATTTGGAAATACTTCAAACTTACATTATTCAGGCAATTCTAGCTAAAACAGTGTTTCTGAGATAAAATTTCAAATGAGCCGCTACATGAGAAAACCAACAATCTGGGTTTCCGACCAGGCCTGACACAAACCGGCCTGTACAGTCACAGAAGAAAGCTAAAAGCTTGAAAGTGTGAATAGAAATAGAAGAGGAATTGCACTATCTGTGTGGCGAAAACAAAAGCGCTGATCAGCTGATCATATTAATGATACGTCATTGTTTGAGTAAAAAATACGTATGGGCTTTTACGTAGAAACCTTTTTTCGATGCTTGAATTAATTACATTACATCTACCTTTAATAGCATGCATTGAATGTCTCAGTGCAAAGTAGAATTTTATATCGGAATCTGTTTGATTTTATCAATTGCATGTACATTTATCCTTGAAAACCACGCTTAAAAATTCTCTAAAAAATAAAACAATTTAAATTTAGCAGGTGTCCATGCTTTCGTCAAATTTATATCGAAATACTAAGAAAAAATAACAAAAGAAAAGACCGAAGGTATTAAAATATACATGTACATATCTAAGTAATGAATAGATATCACATATTGAAAAGTACTCTGTCATTGAGCGCAAACATTATACATGAATGTTGTTATAAGAAGCAATGTTAAAGTGGTGGTGCTTATTACTGAAATGAATGTACTACGTGTATCTACATCAAATAGAAAGTCTGATTTACAGAAATATGTAATAAAATATCTAGATTCTTTAAAAATTGAAATAACACAAAATATCACAGTTTGAAGTGCGCGACCATCTGAGCAAGAGCGTGAAAATGCTAGGAAAAGGTAATACAATAGATAAAAAAATCTTAAAGAAAACAAAATTATAAAAATATATATCACAGATATAAATGTTCGATCATCGTATTTTGTCATTTTGAGCATAAACATATTCACTGTCACATGATTATTGTTATAAGAAGCAGCACAAGCATTGTGACAATGCCGGGCATAACAACTGATCCTGTGGATCCTCCCAGGTTATCCGGCCAGTCTGTAGTGGTGGTCGGGTCGTCGGCTTGTGTAGTTACCGATCCTCCTGGAGTCGTTTGTTTCTTGGTTGCTGTACTGGTGGTGGTTGTTTCTGAAACAGAATGCGCTATGTCGATAGAAAGCTTGACTTCATTACGGCTTCGACGAATTCAATAGTACATTTAACCAGTGACGGACTTTAATAACGCAGAACCTTACATCGGTTATCACTAAGGTATCATTTGCTTAAAACTGGTTTAAAGCTGAAGTGAAGCATAAAATAAACATAGTATCGTGATTTATAACACCATAAACAATATTTAATTATTTATCCATAAAAATGTTCCCTGAATTCTTTGCTAAAGCTGCTTTCTTTAACGCCTTTCTGAAGGACACCTAAAAGTGACTACAAGAAAGGAATTTTGTGAAAGAAAACCACCTTTCTTTCAAGGTCGTTTAAGGCGCTAGCGTTTTTCACTAACTACATAGGTCAAACGCAAAGTGCTCAAAACATATAATAGAGACATTAGTTTACAGCGCCAAAAGTGTTAGTCCCGTGCCTACATATTAGTGTTCGAAAAGGTTTGAATTTGCTTCAATTTTACTAGCAAAAATTAAGTTTTCTTAATAAACGTTAAACTCACGTAATTATCACGTTTTTAATGCAAATGAAAGCCAACCAACAGCATTCGTTTGGGTTTTGTTGTTTCTGTCCAGAAATTATGTTGTACATGAATATTGTTTCGTCCTCGTTGACCTATTATGCATTTTCTGTTGATTTCTGGGTAACGCTTGAAAACATACTGTATGGCGTTAATCACGGACACTGACATTTCGTTTTTAGTATTGCAGTTAAGCAGATTGATTGTACTTTTTAGTTCAACAAATAGTTTTCGGAAAAATCTTGTATTCTGAGAAAGAATTGATGATAAAGCAAGTGTTGCGTCTTAAGTCCGTGAATACAGGTATATTACGATATTAGATCCCGATAATACAGGACCAGCGAAAGTGAAAATCAGTTAAAAGCGTTTTTGCCAACACATCTTTGCAAATTACAATCCGAACTCAAGACTCAAAGCTTTATATAAACCATATTTAATATAAGTTGGAAAGTATTTAAAACCAATAATGAGAATAGAGAAACTAAAGAAAACATTGAATCTGCGTAAATAAAAAGACGTTGAAATACAAAGAAAGTTTATAGAGACAATGAGAGAAACAATAGAGAGACCAAGAGGGATAGAGACAATTAAACAATCCAAACTAATCCTACCAATTCGTTCACAAACTGGGAAAACTGCACTCCATGTTTTGTTAGCCTGGCATCTTAAGAAATGAGTCTGGTCACCAAGTGTGAAGCCTGATTCGCATGTAACCGTTGCATTGGATCCAAAATTGTTTCCGTCCGTAGTCTGCACTGAGCCGTGAACAATATCCGGGATCTCAGGGCATTCTGTGTAAATTACAGAAAAAATATGGATTTCACAATAGGAAATCATGCCTATACAGCTGTTAAAAGGTATTTTAAATCTGTACTTCCATTTGCAGTATCAAAACAGCACAAACAGAAATAATGACACACTATAGATGTACTATATATTTGAAACTTTAAGCCATATAAGTGATCATTAGGAATGCAAAGAAGAAAAGAAAACTTACGGATCGGGTTACAACTTGGCTTTTTGGTCCATTTACCATTCGACTGGCATGTAGCAGTGTTTTCACCAATCAGATCATATCCCGGATTACATGAGTATTGAATTTCTGTTTCGAAAACAGGGGGGTCTGGAATGTCTGCATGTCCATTTTCTAGTGTTGGTCTCTTTTCGCATTCTATGGAAAATATTTGATAGAAATGAAACTTAGATCCTTTAAGAGCATTGAACATATAGGAATGGGGATGGGCCATGCAGCGGTTTCGGCTACTCAAGCCTCTTCAGTGACCCTATCGATTTGGCAACATGGAGCCAATGAGAATTTCTGTAATTTTGCATCTTTCAACAGGGTAGTAAATACAAAGACTACTATAATCCAAATGTGGTCAAATATATTAAACATTGGTTAGAAAATGAATCTAAACCGATAAGAATTTTCTGATTCTTCAGAGTACCCTCACTGATCTCAAAGGACCAAATGGAAAATATAATCTGCACTATGGATGATGTACTAATGATGTATCTAAATAAAAAAAAACGTGACCGTGTATTTTTGGGAAATTAAAACCCCGGCACATCCCCGGCACTGCCGGGACTCATCAGAGATACAAATCTGGCGCTTTAGACCTGCTCTGTTCCCGCTATCCCCGGCCCTAGGGGTACCGGGGATACCAATGATTAAGTCGAGTATAAAATGGGATCATGCCATAGGCTTATTGCAGTTGGGCAGAAGGGCTATTTATTTCCATAGATATGGGGATCACTTGCAATTGATTAGAACAGCTGGGGGCAAAATGAAAAATGGTGCGTTTATTAAGCGATTCAGCACACTGTGTGTTTTACATTGAAGACAAAACAGTGCTTCTATCCTCATTCTCCATGTATTGCTGTCAGTATACGTGCTATTTTTATTAGTTTGTTATTTATTTTATTTATTCTTTTTTTGGATTGAGTCTTAACGTCCCAGTCAACAATTTTTCAGCCGTGCCGGGACGGAGCCAACGCTTCCTGGGTTTAACCTTAATAAAAATTAAATCAGCGGTGGTGTAATGCATATCGCATTCGCTTAGCAATCAAGAGGTTGTGGGTTCGAAACCCGGCTGGTACATATGCCTGTCATGTTGGTGACAAATGTTCACCCTGACGTAATAAAGGCAAACCGCCCTTAGGGTTTAACATTTTTGTGGGTTTAACCAGTAGTGTAGGGAGTTAATTAGTCTTGCTAAAGGTTACAACACGGAGCCGCCTGCGGGGATCGAACCCAGGACCTCTCGATTTTGAGTCTGACGCTCTAACACTACGCCACCGCGCTCCCTACGTGTTATTTTGGCATCGTAGTGTCTGAAAAAAGTTATCGGAATGCTGCCACTGATAACAAATATGGATTTGTGTTATTTACTATAATATGACGGTATTTCCTCTTGTCATTGACCGTTGATAAAGCACTATTGAAATCAAAATTAAACGTCCTTAGTCGAGAAAGTATACTCACCGATCGGTTTACACCTTGTCATTGTTTCAGCCCAAGTACCATCAGACGTACAGGCAGCAGATTCTGGACCGTCCAGAACATATCCAGAGTCGCATGAAAAGTGAACTTCTGATTCGAATATAGGCGTATCAGGCAATTCTACTTGTCCATTTTCTAGCGCTAGTTTCTCGTTACATTCTGCGAAAGATACGTGCATATACGTTTAGCATTGACTTTTTTTTCATCAAAAGAGACCTGACGGTTAAAAATCTTTTATGTTTCCAGTTTTAAAAGTGAATTACAGCCCAGAAATTAGGACTGATCGGGAGTTTAAGAAGAATAATTGAGCAGCTCCACAGCTGATCAGCGCCTTTGTTTTCGCTTCACAGATAGTACAACCCCTCTTCTACTTCAATTCGAAATTTTAAACTTTTAACTTGCTTATGTGACTGTACAGGCCAGTTTGTGTCAGACTTGGTCGGAAATCCAAATTGTTTGTTTTCTCATGCGATGACTCAATTTTGTTACACTTACGGATTCGATCACAAGTTGGCCGCTCATAAGTCCAATTGCCGTGCCATTCACAAGTTGCAGAAGCTGGGCCATTGATAATAAATCCTGATTCACAATGGAATTCAGCTTCTGATGCGTATACTGGAGGGTCGGGCATAACCACAAATCCATTTTCTAAACTAAGTCCATCGAGACACGCTACAAGAAAAAAAAGAATATGAGGCGCGTCATGGAAAAAACAAACATTTTTGCATATGCGAAAACAAAGGCACAGTAACTGCGAAGCTGATCAGCGCCTTTGCTTTCGCTACACGGATTGTACAGTTCCTCTACTTTCTAAATCCGAACTTTCCAGCCTCTAGCCATCTTCTGCGATTGTACAGCTTTGTTTATGTCGGACCTGTTCGAAAACCACATTGTTGGTTTTCTCATGTCACGGCTCAATTATGAGCTCAAAATTATGCAACCAGCTCGGTATAAACGTGGGCTCTTGAAGTCCATAACCAAAACAGTAGGGTTCCTATTGGACATCTCAAATAATGTAATAAGGTCAAATTTTAACACTCAATTTTAATATACCCTTCAATACAGAAACACAGTTAAATGTCAAATCTGTACACATGTACAGTGTATGGAAATAGCAGTTTTACAAGAGGTTAGCACATTTTGCAGGCGTTTTATAGATACTGTCTCCTAGAAAATTGGCGTTTAACATTGTGTTTCCGATTACAAGTTGCAAAAACGATAAGTTTGGATAATTTGCCACGTCCTCGGGGCTTACTCATGTCCCTCTGACTGTAAAAAGACATTTGGATAATAGTGAACCATAACAATTAGTAACAAACAATGTTCACCATTTTGTGCGGGTTGTTAGGCTTATAAGGTTTATCTACAGTATGCAATGGGTGTCCCGTTGGTATTTCGACAAGGACTACCGAGCGCTTCAGACCTGTACATACACAAAAATGACCATCATTTCAAAGGGTAAGTGTCTTTGTATATTTTATTCTACTGAGAAGATTCCAATTGCGTATACCAATTACTCAGTTGAACACTATGAATGTAGAAATATGCGTTTGTAAAACACTATGCTCCCAACCTTATTTTTGCCACTAACCTATTGCAGTTTTATGCTCAGTTTGTTTCATTTATTGTTTACAGACACATCAACATTTCAGCAAGCTATTATAAATCATTGTATTAATAAAAAGACTTACAGATACGGAGACATTCAGGTTGTGGTGAACTCCATGTGCGATCGGCTTGACACGTAGCAATAGCTTCACCCTCAAGTTCAAAGCCACTCTCACAGGAATATGTAGCCTTTGCCTCAAATACGATGCCGTCAGGTGTGCTGACGGAACCATGTAACGGATTGTCCAATGGATCACATGCTGTAATATTTTGATCAATTAAATACAGTGCCTTTGTTACTGGTCATGATGGTCTCCAAGTTATTAATATAAAAACGATGACTTCTTAGCTCAATTAAATTAATTGGAAATAAAGAAAAATGTTAATTATGATATTTACATAAAAAATCAGAAACGTTACTTTGGATGAGAAGGTTCAAACATGCACATGCTTAAAAATTAAAATGATGTAGTAGCACGACACGTTTTTTTTTAATATGCTTTCGTAGGGTCGCCACCTTATGTGAACATGTATTTTAAAAAAAAAATCATTCTTGTAATTTTGAAAACGCATGCTTTGTCCAGATTAAAAACTGTTATCAGTCGAATGCTTCTACAACACATTCTACACATATCAAAGACTTTAACCACTGAAATAATAAAATAGTTTCTGAATGACAACCTGCGTACTGTTGAATAAGAATGCTTACAGATTCGGAGACATGCAGGCGGTGGTGAACTCCATGTGCCATCGGCTTGACACGTAGCAGTAGCTTCACCCTCAAGTTCAAAGCCACTCTCACAGGAATATGTAGCCTTTGCCTCAAATACGATGCCGTCAGGTGTGCTGACGAAACCATGTAACGGATCGTTCAATTGGTCACATGCTGTAATATTTTGATCAATGAAATACAAATTGCCATTGTTACTGGTCATGATGGTCTCATTCTTCATGTAATTAATGTAATATAAAAATCCATGACTTCTCAGCTCAGTTGAATTAATTTGAAATAAAGAAAAATGTTAAATACAATATTTATATAAAAGAGATCAGATACTTTACTCTGGATGAGAAGGTTTCTTTGGTTTTAACCATACACATGTTTAGAACTTAGTAATGCTGTAGTAGCACGGCACGTTTTTAGCTCATCTGAGCCGAAGGCTCACAGGTGAGCTTATAGTATACCCATGCTCCGGCGTCCGTCCGTCGTCGTCCGTCCGTCGTCCACAATTTCAAAGGTCTTCTCCTCTGAAACCGCTTGGCCAATCAAAGCCAAACTTCATCTGCAGCATCCTTAGGAATGGGGAACGAAAGTTTATATAAATGGTCTAGGTCACATGACCAAGATGGCCGCCATGGCTATAAATAGCAAAAACCTTTAAAAATCTTCTTCTCCAGGACCAGCCGATTTCCACGAAACTTGGTATGTAGCATCGGGGACGCGGTCCCATCATAGTTTATATAAATCATGACCCTAGGATGACCTTGACCTATTTTACGGCAAGGTCAACTTTGGTCGCCAATACATTTGAATGGGAAAAAATGGTAAAATGCTATTTAATGGGTAAAACTTACTGGGAATAGGCAAATGGACAGAAGATTTATGTTAATGGAAAATTTTAGCCCCTTGGGGGTTGTCTGCCCCTGCCCCGGGGCTATATACATGTATATGACCATAATATTCAAACATCTTCTTCTCTGAAACCGCTAGGCCAATCAAAGCCAAACTTCATGTGGAGCATCCTTGGGAAGGGGAAATGAAAGTTTATATAAATGGTCAAGGTCACATGACCAAGATGGCCGACATGGCTATAAATAGCAAAAACGTTTAAAAAACTTCTTCTTCAGAACCAGAAAGCCAATGATTGTGAAACTTGGTGTGAAGCATCTGGGAATGAAGTTCTACAAAGTTTATATAAATCATAACCCTGGGATGACCTTGACCTATTTTACGGCAAGGTCAATTAGGTCGCCCATGCATTTGAATAAGAAAAAATAGGAAAATGTCATGTAATGGCAGAAAACTTGCTAGGAATGAGCAAATGGACAGAAAATGTATGCTTATGAAAATATTTTAAGCCCAGAGGTTGTCTGCCCCTGCCCCGGAGCTATAAACATGTAGATGACCATAATATTCAAACAGCTTTTTCTCAGAAACTGCAAAGCCAATCAAAGCCAAACTTTATGTGGAGCATCCTTAGGAAGAGGAAATGAAAGTTTATATAAATGGTCAAGGTCACATGACCAAGATGGCAGCCATGGCTATAAATAGCAATATTGTTCTTCTTCTTCAGAACCAGAAGGCCTATGATTTTGAAACTTGGCATGAAGCATAAAGGAACAGAGGTCTAAAATATTTGTATAAATCATGACACTGGAATGACCTTGACCTATTTCACGGCAAGGTCAACTTAGATCGCCCATGCATTTGAATGGAGAAAATTGTTAACATGTCATTTGAAGGACAAAACTTGCAGTTAATTGGCAAATGGACTGAATTTTTATGATTTGAAAAAAAAAAAGACATTGACTCCAGGAGTTATTCTGACCCTGCCCTAAGGTTATATACATGTATTGTACCATTCTAGTCTAACAAGTTTATTGGTACATGTATATATCTCAGGTTTCAGGTTAGCGTTTACAGGACCATTGGTCCTCTGGTTCTAATATGCTTTCGTCGGGTAGCCGCCTTGTGTAAACATGCATATTAAACCATTTTTATTATTTAGAAAATTCATTTGCCCAGAATAATAGAAACTTCTATTTGTAAAATGCTTCTACAGAGCATTCTACACATATCAAAGACTTCAACCACTGAAATAATCAGATAGTTTCTGAATGACAACCTGCGTACGGTTGAATAAGGTACAAGTAGGCAAAGATCAGGAAAAGGAGCAACCAGAAAGAGATGTACACTTCTAAAACCGAGGTGGGACAAAACTAAATTAACAATCAGGTACTTATACCATGAAAACATATCGTTAGCCGAATGAGCAGCTATTTTCCCAATAGGTGGCCACTCAGTTACCTTAACTTAACTAAAATATGAAAACATACATAAGGCGACAACAGCACAATCTTTTATAAACAACAAGACTTAAAACAAAAAGAACCACCCCAGAAGTATCGCCTTGGAGCGATCAGTAACATAAAATTACTGGCGGGCTTAAATCGATTTTACATGGCCATAACCTCACCCTCAGCTTCTGCAGTGGTTCATAACATTTAGTTAGTTATTCGGTCCTCGTGGTGAATGTCTAACTAGTCAATGAATCATAAAGAACAAATAAATAAATCATGATAAACATCTTGATGAATCAAAAACGAGGACTCACAGATAAAGTAAGCTGCCCAACAATGGAGATACCTGGGCACCGAATAACTTACTAACTCCAGAGAGAAACATCAGTTGGACCCCGTTGGGCCAAGCAACAGACAAGAAGCTCTGGCCCCAACCAACTAAAATAAATAGCTGTAAGTCGGGGCCATCATATAGTCTGACGCCCGACCCACCGGCGTGCAATTAAAGAAGGCAGCATAGTTATTAGTCAAGGCCGCTGTGTCGAGATTTGAGCTCCCGTGGCAAATGTTTGCTAAAAGTGATTCCTGTCCATTTCATGTAGAGAAATATATGCCCTTCCAGGAAAACGATGTTTCCAATTTTTCCTTGGCGTATTAACGTCACAATGACGTCACAAAGTGACGTACCAACTTTTTTTTAGAAATGAACATTGTATCTTTGCTTGCACATAAAATAAGCAAATTTGTATGTTTTATTTGGTCGTGAAGTGGTTTGAAACATTTTGATAAGATATATATATTGTTAATGCAATTCTAGCATTCATGTAACGTAAAAATGACATCATTTTGACGTTAATTCGATAAAATTTAAATTATGTGCGAAAACAATTCTAAATTACTAATAGTTTGACCGTGCCATGTACATTTAAAAAACACAATATGTTCAAAGGAAAAACCAATACTAACGGCGTTTAGCTACCCATCTTGCTAAGAAATCCAGCGCACATACTGATAGGAATCGGCACCGCTGAACAAACATTAGTTAAGGCCGCTGTGTCTAAATTTTGGCTCCCGTGGCAAATGTTTGGTTAAAGTGTATCCTTTGGATTTTTATACAGAGCTATATATGCCATTTAAAATAAAAGATGTTGTTCCAATTTTTATTCCAAATATTAACGTCAAAATGACGTAACAAAATGACGTAAGCTCTTTTCTTATCAAATTAGGTGGATTTTATTTATTTTTTTCGAAGCGCTGATAGTGGCATTAAATGCTTACTTTTAAAGCAGAGTGGTTAAATATGCCTATGGCAAAACTAAAATGCAATTTTGATTCTATGTAGGCTCAACTGCTACGTGAAAGTGACGTTGGTTTGACGTCTTTGTGTTAGAATAAGAAATATACTACAGAAGAAAATACTTGAACACATAAGAACAAATGTTCATCACCTATTTGACGAAAATACAGCAGACATGTTTCTGACTAAATGATCGCCTCATAAATGGTACAATTGGTGGAAAACATTTAATTACAGCAGTGTATTGACGTTGCATTAACCACAAAAGCTTTATACTGTGAAAATAATGTTTATTTTTCCAGTGTTTTGCCAATTTTGGTAAAGGAATACCACGAATTATTTCGACATTAAAGTACTGCTCTGCGTTCATTATGTTTGATTTCGGAACTATACGTGAAATGATATTCATTATAGTAGTATTCTGGTCCCTTTAGCTTCATTTGCGTTACGAAAATTTACCATCATGGCGGGCTTCTTCCAAATGACTTAATAAAATTTTCACCGCCATTTTACTAGATTATCATTATATAAAGTTTATAAGGTATGGTGATATTCAAAATGCAAGGTATTTGGTTACAAAATTGACAGTAAAGTAATCGACAAGACTACTGGAATGCCATATACTACACAATACATCGTTCTCTTGCTCGTGGAAATTTCTGTCATCGATGTGTTAACTCGTGCGTACTTCAAGGGGGTGGTATCGTATGTGTGAGTACAGTTTTGAAAATAAGTCAGGTCTGAGGACTAAATCCATTGGAATTAACAATTAGGCACAACATAGTCTCCAGCCTCATCACGGTATGTCATTGTTTTGAAAGTTGTCACGGGATCTCAGGTTGTAGTCTCAATCCGAAGGACTGGAGAAGCCTGAGATCGGACTTGTGACTTCTGGTTTACAAGGAAAGTGGCTTAACCACTGTGCCAAAGAGGGCTACGGTATCGCATACATCCTCTTGGCCTTTCGTATCATAAATGATTCTCTGTTATTGATCTTCGGATATGTATATTAGCTGTGCAATGACTATAGAAAAGTCTGGGTGTATACTTCCAACTTTATCAATTATATGAAAGGCCCGTGCGATGAATGAGATATAATTCGCTTTATCGTAAAATTGGCATTCATTTGCCTCATTGACCATCTTAAATTATCACGATGAAAACGATAAAACTAGCATCTTAAGAGATGCTTCATATATATAGTATCCAGCCACGCATCGCCTTTACGACTTCATGCAATTCCAATGCTAATCTTGCTTTCTCCAGCGCCTGCTGCATTATTTGCTTTTGCTGTAGGTACAAGAAAAATTCAGTGATGTGGTGCATACATGGTGACATGCATGCACTTGTTCAGACTGACACATTCTCTGATCCTTTTTCAGTGACACTGGGGTTATAACAGGGCCATGCTATATATGCTTATCTGGGCTTTGATACTGGCTTCCAGAAGAAGAAATGAATTGGTGACAAATTATTCAACCTACGAAAATTCCAGGCGTAAGCAAGTAACAAACAATTGTGCTAGATTACGTAAAAGATATCAACTGCGATAATAAATTACAAGGCACTATGCATCAAGTTCAGCAGTCATGTGACAGCTATGACCTTAATATAGTATAAAAGAGACAAAAAAGATCTGAAAACCTTCGATTAAATGAAGTATCACTCACTGTTAATGAGTGAATTATGGATTTATTTATCACTGTTTGTCGGTCAGCTGTACGCAGATAAATCACTCACGCTGCGCACTCGTGATTTGCTCTGCTTTACAACTGACCTACAAACAGTGATATATTACTCAACAATTCACTTCTAGAGCTGATCTATTTCTTAATTAAAGACGCGATTTCCTTAAATATAAACAATCAGGCTGGTTTGGTCATACATAATGGCCAACTGTTTGAGTCATATTTGGTCTGGTCAATGTCTCTCCTCTGTATTTTACCAGTACTGTGTGGAGCTGAAAGTGCCTTGCTCAATGTCACTACACAGAAATGATAAGTATTGAACATAATTTGCAAATGAAGTACAAAAACACACATATCGGTGACAGAAGACCATAAAAAAGAAGAACAACATAGTGTTCTTGAATGCGATGATACCGTACTCTGGTCTAAAAAGATTATTTACCATTAATGTGAAACATACCTGCAAATTCGAATTTAATTAGGTTCACTATATCAGTTAGTTGAAGTTCAAGAAACTTAAGTACATTTACTACTAACTAGTTTACAAATTGTCATGTAAATAGTATATATATTTTACGTGAAATGGTTAACGACCAGCAGCAGTTTTTGTTTCATTTAAAAAGAAGTACGCATGCGTCGCTTAGGCATTAATACGAAATATTCTTCTAAGGTCATTTAGTGCACATTATATGAACATAGGCACTAGTTGCACAAACCTTATTTTTCACATGAATTATTAATCTTAGACACAACCTATGACTGAAATATCGCCCCCTACAAAACGGTATACCTTTGGCATTTGAACTTCCAAAATAATCCACCGTTTATACTTATGTGACGTCATTTTTCAAACACTGAGATCATTATGACGTTATTGTTACGAATAATTTATATTCAAAACCAGCATATTAATGTTATTTTCAAATGTGTTGTTTTTATTAATATAACAGCTACTCGAACTATTCACGGTTATTATAATCAAGTAAATAACCCTAAGTAAATAACTTTGGTATACGACAAAATAACTGCACACGTCACTTTATGACGGAACGTCGCGTTAACGTCAAAACAATTTTAAAAATTAGAAACATTTTTTTTCTGATAGGGAATATATATTTTCTACAAGAAATAGCTTGTTTGCAACCGTTTACCAAAAATACAAACAAGACTACACAGTGACATACATGATGCAATCTTTATAATATTAGCTCAACTGATCAAAATATACAATTTATGTCCAATATGTACTTTTAATGGGTTCATTTAACTCTATTTATAGACATTTTACTAAGGAAAATGTGTACCATCTTATGTGACGTCACTATGACGTTAAAACGTCATGAAAAAATTGGAAACATCTTTTTTTCTTAAATAGAATATATTTTTCTACAAGAAAATGCATGTTTCCCACTTTAAGCAAAAATTTGCCACGGGATTACACAGCGGCCTTGACTATATCAACCATGATTGGGTTAAAAATTAAGCACGTATACACCGCAGCCGTGGACATTGGTGACCAGTGTAGGGGTCATAGGGCGAAATAAATGTATTGTTACTATGTATTTCCCGCTGCCTTTGTTGTCAATTATTCCCACAACATTTTCAGTTTCCTATAAACTCCCTACCCATAGCCATCCTTTACTTCTGTAGTGTTACCCATTTTAGGTAGGCATAGCTTTATTTTGGTACTGTTCGCTATCTGGTGTAACCTTGTATCGCTTCGGTACACTTGGCATATTATCATCCGCCATTATCATCCACCTGTTTATTATTGTCACGATGTAGATCAGAAAATATATGTTGTTGTACCATATATTTACAGGTTAGTGATGCTATTATTCATTTTAGTCATTAATACATTAGACAAAAGCTTTTATATGTATTTTGAAGAAGCTTTAATCACTTTAAATTAGGATTATTCAGAGGCAAGATAGAATGACGCATCGATAATTGGGTCATGTGTATTGTTTACATTTGTTTACTTTTTGCATTAGGATTGTCTTAATGCTTTGATTGTATTTGATTGTCTTTGATTGTAATTGACACTTGGCATATTATCATCCGCCATTATCATCCACCTGTTTATTATTGTCACGATGTAGATCAGAAAATATATGTTGTTGTACCATATATTTACAGGCTTTCTAGTCCTTTGAAACCCACGACATTTAGCGTTGTGCACGATAGTTATGGGGCACGTATACACCGCAGCCGTGGAAACACATGCAGACTGTCGCATAACATTCAAGTTATACGTCTGTTACGTGTTATGATTTTTCTGAACTGAAAAGAAATACCATTCCTTCCTATAAGTTTCTTTAATTTGTATACCAAGTCACCATAAAATTATTGTTCCGAAAGGCCTTCACTTAAAAGCTTCTTTTACCCAACATTATAAACATTAGAACATTTTTCCAACGTTTATGATACCGATAGCCCTGTTGGGGAAGTTTGGCCCTCAAACATTCATTTCGAGCGTTGAAGTCCGTGACATGATTGCAGACACTAGCAAACGTAATAAGTTGCGAAATGTATACACCATAAGAAGCATGACGAGGAATGTCACCATCCAAAAACGTAACATTTACTATATCAAAATCAAATTTCAGAAGAAACAAATCTATTTGCATCAGAAAGATGTAAATCTACAGGTGCGTTCACTTAATAATATACCCCCGCGATATTCAGAATAAAAATTGACAACTTTTCTTGTTTTTGAAAAATCGTCACTGGCAAGAAATAGACATGTGGATGAATTTGCTTATATAATATGTTAAGTATGTCTATAAATATTTACTTTGTATATAAAACTTCCAGATCCTGTGATGTTGTATGCCTCAATTGATTACATAACATATGGAGCCAATTTTTTCACTAAAATTTCTCTGATATTCGAGTTTCAAAGATTCCACAAGGAACCATGGTTAATGATTTGTAATTGTGTTTGTAAATTATGAAAGAATAGCCATTTTTGTACTACGGCTGAAAATTTGGTGTTTTTATGAGCACTATTTACAGAGTTCTGATTTCTGAATATCGCGGGGGTATATTAATAAGTGAACGCACCTGTAAAAATGGGGTTTTGGGTTTCGGTATTGGTGGTATTGGCTTTGTTCAACTGTTGTTCAGGTCGATAAAAATTTGATTGAGCATACCTTCAAAATAAGGGTTGTCAATGTTCAAAAGGTCATCGAGGTACCTGGAAGTCGAATTAAAAGCCTCGATAACATCAGCTTGATTATCATGATTAAAAGAATCCATGAAATCCCTTTCGTAGCAGTATAAAAATAAATCAGCGCAATTTGTACCCATCGGAATTCCAACAATTTGTCTGTATGCTTACATATTCGGAGACATTGAGGTTGTAGTGAGCTCCATGTGCCATCGGCTTGACACGTAGCAGTAGATTCACCCTCAAGTTCAAAGCCACTCTCACAGGAATATGTAGCCGTTGCCTCAAATACGATGCCGTCAGGTGTGCTGACGGAACCATGTAACGGATCGTCCAATTGGTCACATGCTGTAATATTTTGATCAATGAAATACAATGCCTTTCTTACTGGCCATGGTGGTCTCCGTGTAATTAATATAAAAATCATGACTTCTCAGCTCAACTGAATCAATTTGAAATAAAGAAAAATGATACATACAATATTTACATAAAAACACAAAGTCATCAGAAAACATTACTAAGGATGAGAAGGTTTTCTTTGGTTTAAAGCATACACATGCTTAGAACTTAATAATGCTGTAGTAGCACGATATGTTTTTGTAATATACTTTCATCGGGTCGCCACCTTATGTAAACATGCATTTTAAACCATTTTTATTATTTAGAAAACGCATAATTTGCCCAGATTAAAAACCTTTATCAGTCGAATGCTTCTACAGAACATTCTACACTAAGTCTATCAAAGTTTTTAACCACTGAAATAATCAGACAGTTTCTGAATGACAACTTGCGTACTGTTGAACAATAATGCTTACAGATTCGGAGACATGCAGGTGGTTGTGAACTCCATGTGCGATCGGCTTGACACGTAGCAGTAGCTTTACCCTCAAGTTCAAAGCCACTCTCACAGGAATATGTAGCCGTTGCCTCAAATACGATGCCGTCAGGTGTGCTGACGGAACCATGTGACGGAACATTCAATTGGTCACATGCTGTAATATTTTGATCAATTAAATACAATGCCTTTGTTACGGGTAATGATGGTCTCCAAGTTATAAATATAAAAAAACGAAGATATCTCAGCTCAATTGAATTAATTTCAAATAAAAAAATATTAAATATGATATTTACATAAAATAATCAGAAACGTTACTTTGGTTGAGAAAGTTTTCTTTGGTTTTAACCATACACATGCTTAGAACTTAATAATGCTGTAGTACCACGAAACGTTTTTCTAATATGTTTTCGTAAGATCGCCGCCTTAAGTACACATGCATTTGAACCCATTTTCATTATTATGTTGAAAACGCACTTGCTCAGAATAAAAACTTTTATTGGTCGAATGCTTCTACAGAACATTCTACAGATACCATTTAACCACTGAAATAATCAGATAGTTTCAGAATGACAACCTGCGTACTGTTGAATAAGAATGCTTACAGATTCGAAGACATTCAGGTTGTGGTGAACTCCATGTGCGATCGGCTTGACACGTAGCAGTAGCTTCACCCTCAAGTTCAAAGCCAATCTCACATGAATATGTAGCAGTTGCCTCAAATACAATGCCGCCAGGTGTGCTGACGGAACCATGTGACGGATTGTTCAATTGGTCACATGCTGTAATATTTTGATCAATTAAATACAATGCCTTTGTTACTGGTCATGATGGTCTCCAAGTTATTAATATAAAAAAACGATGACTTCTCAGCCCAATTAAAATAATTTGAAATAAAGAACAAGTAGCCCAAGGGCAACGATCGCTCACCTGAGAGTCAACATGTACAGTCACTGGACAAAGTAGTCTTTTTTTTTTTTGAAAATCTGATCAAAATTGAAGATGCTGGAGTGGCCCCAACACTTAAAATTGATTTTTCAAACATTCAAGGGCAGCTAACTCCGCAGTACAGGGTCGAATCTGGCTCAAATTCGAACTCATCCAAGATGTTATGGTTATCCTTGTTTCTTCCAAGAATGAAGAAGATCCGATCAAAATTGAAGGCGCCAGAGTGGCCACAATACAAAATATTGATTTTTCAAACACTAAAGGGCAGCTAACTCCGCAGTCAGAGGTCAGATCTGGCCGAAATTCGAACTCATCCGAGATATTGTAGTTATTCTTGTTACCTGCAAGAATGAAGAAGATCCACTGAAAAACAAAGATGCTAGAGTGGCCACAACACAAAATATTGATTTTTCAAACACTAAAGGGCAGCTAACTCCGCAGTCAGAGGTCGGATCTGGTCGAAATTCGAACTCATCCGAGATATTGTAGTTATCCTTGTTACAGGCATGAAGAAGATCCACTGAAAAACAAAGATGCTAGAGTGGCCACAACACAAATTATGGATTTTTCAAACACTCAAGGGTGGATAACTCTGCAGTCAGAGGTCCGATCTGGTCGAAATTTGAACTCATCCGAGATGTTATGGATGTCCTTGTTACTTCCAAGAGTAGAGAAGATCCGAATAAAAATATACGCGCTAGAGTGGCCACAACACTAAATATTGTTTTTTCACACAGTCAAGGGCAGATAACTCTGCAGTCAAGGGTCCGAGCTGGCTGAAATTCGAACTCATCCAAGATGTTATGGCTGTCCTTGTTACTTCCAAGTATGAAGAAGTTCCGATCAAAATTGAAAGCGCTAGAGTGGCCACAACACTAAATATTGATTTTTAAACACTCAAGGGCAGATAACTCCGCGGTCAGAGGTCGGATCAGGTCGAAATTGGAACTCATCCGAGATGTTACGAATGTCCTTGTTACTTCCAAGAATAAAGAAGATCCGAATAAAAATGAAGGCGCTAGAGTGGCCACAACACTAAATATTGATTTTTCACATAGTCAAGGGCAGATGACTCTGCAGTCAAGGGTCGAATCTGGCTGAAATTCGAACTCATCCGAGATGTTATGGCTATCCTTGTTACTTCTAAGTATGAAGAAGATCTGATCAAAATTGAAGTCGCTAGAGTGGCCACAACACAAAATAATGATTTTTCAAACACTCATGGGCAGCTAATCCACAGTCAGAGGTCGGATCTGGCTGAAATTCGAAGCCATTCGAGATATTATGGTTGTCCTTGTTACCTGCAAGAATGAAAAAGATCAAAAAAAAAAAAAGACGCTAGAGTGGCCACAACATTTTTCTATGGGGATTTTTCCAGACGCTCAAGGGCAGCTAACTCCGCAATCTGAGTGCGAACCTGGCCAAAATTCGAACTCATCCGAGATGTTATGGTTGTCCTTGTTACCTGCAAGAATGAAGAAGATCCAATCAAAAATGAAGTTGCTAGAGTGGCCACAACATTTTCCCCATTATAACTCAATAGGAGCTATCTGTTGCTATGGAAACCAGAGTTCCGATCCGATCTGCTTAAAAACCTATGGCAGACAATCCCCCACCACAATGGTGCTTCATGTAAAATCTGACTGCAATCGGCCAGCTAGTCTCAGAGATATTCAAGATTGTAAGTGTGAACGCACGGACGGACGCACGGACGGACGACGGCTCGACTACCATACTACAAGCTCACCTTGTGAGCCTCCGGCTCAGGTGAGCTAAAAATGTTAAATATGATATTTACATAAAAACACATCAGAAAACGTTACTATGGATTAGAAGGTTTTCTTTGGTTTTTATCCATACACATGCTTAGAACTTAATAAGGCTGTAGTAGCATAATACGTTTTTCTAATATGCTTTCGTCGGGGCCCCACTTTATGTACACATGCATTTTAAACCATTTGTATTATTTGACAAGTATTAGCTTTTTCAAAAAGCTTGCGGGCGTTTAGCCCTAGTTATAGGATGAAAGCTGACCCTATTCAACATATGTGCTTTAATTCCTGGTTCCTGGTGTGCAGAAAAAATGGATAGTCAAATATTAGAACAAGTAAAAAAGAGAGCACAGGAATGGACGCAATTAAATTTAAAATCCCAACCCAGACACCAAGCGGGAAAGATGTAGACTTAATAAGGGCAAACATAATAGTTCAAAAGAAGGTTCAGGATGCCTGAACATGAAAATGTGACAACACACACGAAGAGCAAGATGACTAGCTCTTTCCCAGGAAGGTAGCCATCCGGCTTGCTTCAACTAAAAACAAATTAAGCGTATACAACAGAAGTCGACATACCAAACATACAACATAAAGAATCACAGTTCAGTCTGAGTTGACTCAGGAGCCGACTTGGTATCAGGCCGAGTTGACCCGCTTTCGCTAACTTCATCTTCGCAGCATAGATAGACCTTACTTTGCTTCGCTTTTAATATCATCAGAAAAACTCCAAATAAATAAGTATCATTTTATCAAAATATATTGGGCTTCAAGATAGCAATGGTTTTCTGACCATTCAAAATAAAACTTTTAAATGGCCTTTTTAAAATCAAAACAGTAATTTTGGATTATTCTTTTATCATCTTTCACAATAATAATGTTAACATATGGAATCAATTGCAATTATGTTCAATTCTGGGAACAGCTGATTTGGTTCCCCACTCATTATTCGCCATCTGTGGACTTGTGGATGAAGACGCGGAAACAATGATGGGTTCGGTCTAATTCCGAAATAATTCGTTCACGATCTTATTTTTTTTCTTAGCATGTATCATTATGGTTGGTTCCCTACTCGTTTTTCGCCAGGTACTGACTTATAATGATGCGGGAGCAACAGTGGGATCGGTCTAATTGCCGTCATTTCCGGATTGATGTGTGTTTGCATCAACGTATATATATGCGGGCGTTCGTGAACGCCCGCAAAAACACACTTGCTCAGAACAAAAACTTTTATTGGTCGAATGCTTCTACAACACATTCTACACATATCAAAGGCTTTAACCACTGAAATAATTAGATAGTTTCTGAATGACAACCTGCGTAATGTTGAATAAGAATGCTTACAGATTCGGAGACATTCAGGTGGTGGTGAACTCCATGCGCGATCGGCTTGACACGTAGCAGTAGCTTCACCCTCAAGTTCAAAGCCACTCTCACATGAATATGTAGCCGTTGCCTCAAACACGATGCCGTCAGGTGTGCTGACGGAACCATATGACGGGTCGTTCAATTGGTCACAAGCTGTAATATTTGATCAATTACATGTAAATACAATGCTTTTGTAAAGGTCATTATCGTGTCCGTGTAATTTATATAAAAAACGATGACTTCTCAGCTCAATTAAATTAATTAGAAATAGAGAAAAAATGTTAAGTACGATATTAACCCATATTTGACGAATGGATTTTCCCATCACTAACATTAGTGTGAGTCCACTTTCATTTTTAGGGGCGTTAGGAGTGATTTTTAAATTTTATTCAATTTTTCGATGAAAATTCTCCAAGCAAACATAATAGACTCAGATGGGACGCCGCGTTTTGCGGCGTCACATCTGATGCTGTTCTGTTTGCCTACGTCCCATAAAAGGGACACCAGGCTTAAATTAGTTAATATAAAAGAAATCATAAACGTTACTGTGGATGTGATGGTTTTCTTTGGTTTTAACCATACACATGCTTAAAACTTAATAATTATGTAGTAGCAAGAGAAGTTTTTTTCTAATATGCTTTCGTCGGGTCGCCACCGTATGTAAAGTTTAACATGCATTTTAAATAATTTTTATTATTTTGAAATCTCATATTTTGCCCAGATTAAAAACTTGTATTGGTTGAATGCTTCTACAGATCATTCTACACATATCAAAGACTTTAACCACTGAATTAATCAGATAGTTACTGAATGACAACCTGCGTACTGTTGAATAAGAATGCTTACAGATTCGGAGACATTGAGGTTGTAGTGAGCTCCATGTGCCATCGGCTTGACACGTAGCAGTAGCTTCACCCTCAAGTTCAAAGCCACTCTCACAGGAATATGTAGCCGTTGCCTCAAATACGATGCCGTCAGGTGTGCTGACGGAACCATGTAACGGATCGTTCAATTGGTCACATGCTGTAATATTTTGATCAATGAAATACAATGCCTTTCTTACTGGCCATGGTGGTCTCCGTGTAATTAATATAAAAATCATGACTTCTCAGCTCAACTGAATTAATTTGAAATAAAGAAAAATGATACATACGATATCTACATAAAAACACATCAGAAAACATTACTATGGATGAGAAGGTTTTCTTTGGTTTAAAGCATACACATGCTTAGAACTTAATAATGCTGTAGTAGCACGATATGTTTTTGTAATATACTTTCATCGGGTCGCCACCTTATGTAAACATGCATTTTAAACCATTTTTATTATTTAGAAAACGTATAATTTGCCCAGAAGAAAAACTTTTATTGGTCGAATGCTTCTACAGAACATTCTACACATATCAAATACTTCAACCACTAAAATAATAAAATAGTTTCTGAATGACAACCTGCGTACAGTTGAATAAGATTGCTTACAGATTCGGAGACATTGAGGTTGTAGTGAGCTCCATGTGCCATCGGTTTGACACGTAGCAGTAGCTTCACCCTTAAGTTCAAAGCCACTCTCACATGAGTATGTAGCCGTTGCCTCAAATACGACGCCGTCAGGTGTGCTGACGGAACCATGTAACGGATTGTTCAATTGGTCACATGCTGTAATATTTTGATCAATGAAATACAAATTGCCTTTGTTACTGGTCATGATGGTCTCCGTTTTATTAATGTAAAAACGATGACTAATCAGCGCAATTTTATTAATTTGAAATATAGAAAAATGTTAAATACGATATTTACATGTACATACAATAAATCAGAAACGTTACTATGGATGCGAAGGGATTTTTTTTTGTTTTAAACATAATGCAGTAGTAGCACGATTCCATTTTTCTAATATGCTTTCGTCGGGTCGCCATCTTATGTGAACATGCATTATGATCCATTTTTATTATTTTGAAAACGCATTTGCTAAGAATGAAAACTTCTATTGGCCAAATGCTTCTACAGAACATTCTACACATATCAAAGACTGTTTGGCTCCATGTTGCCTAATCTATACGGTCACTGAAGAGGCTTTAGTAGCCGTAACCGCGGTAAGACCCACCCCTTTCTCATTAATGCGTTCACTGCTCTTACAGGATCACAATTTTATTTTTATTTAACCAAAGAAATAATCAGATAGTTTTTGAATGTCAACCTGTGTACTGTTGAAAAAGAATGCTTACAGATTCGGAGACATTGAGGCTGTAGTGAGCTCCATGTGCCATCGGCTTGACACGTAGCAGTAGCTTCACCCTCAAGTTCAAAGCCACTCTCACAGGAATATGTAGCCGTCGCCTCAAATACGATGCCGTCAGGTGTGTTGACGGAACCTTGTACCGGATCATTCAGTTGGTCACAAGCTGTAATAATTTGATCAATGAAACGCAAATTGCCTTTGTTACTGGTCATGATGGTCTACAAGTTATTAATATAAAAACGACGGGATCTCAGCTCAATTAAATAAATTTTAAATAAAGACAAATGTTAAATGTGATATTTATATAAAAGCAATCTGAACCGTTTTTGTGGATTAGAAGGTTTTCTTTGGTTTCGACCATACACATGCTGAGAACTTAATAATGCTGTAGTAGCACTTAACGTGTTTCTAATATGCTTTCGTCGGGTCCCACTATGTACACATGAATTTTAAGCCTTTTTTATTATTTTGCAAACGCATTAATTTTGCTCGGAATAAAAAAAAAACTTAAATTGGTCAAATGCTGCTACAGAACATTCTACACATATCAAAGACTTTAACCACTGAAATAATCAGATAGTTTCTGAATGAAAACCTGCGTACTGTTGAATAAGAATGCTTACAGATTCGGAGACATTCAGGTTGTAGTGAGCTCCATGTGCCATCGGCTTGACACGTAGCAGTAGCTTCACCCTCAAGTTCAAAGCCACTCTCGCAGGAATATGTAGCCGTTGCCTCAAATACGATGCCGTCAGGTGTGCTAACGGAACCATGTGACGGATGATTCAATTGGTCACAAGCTGTAATATTTTGATCAATGAAATACAAATTTCCTTTGTTACTGGTCATGATGGTCTCCGTGTAATTAATTAAAAAAAGATGACTTCTCATCTCAAGTAAATTAATTTGAAATAAAGAAAAATGTTTAATATGATGTTTACATGAAATAAATCAGAACAGTTATTGTGGATGAGAAGGTTTTCTTTGGTTTTAACCGTAGTAGCACGATACGCTTTTCTAATATGCTTTCTGCTTTCGTGGGGTCGCCACCGTATGTAAACATGAATTTTAATCCATTTTTATAGCCTCAACCCTTCAATGTATTATTCTATAGCTATTACAGTACAGTCCAGGGGGATTTTCACCAGCCCGCCCACCCCCGCGGAGAGGGGGCTGCAAGAAAAAGGATTAAAATTTTAATATCCACCGCGGAAACGCCCTAGTCGGCGGGATTGCGGAGTTTCCGCGGCGGGGTAAAGAAATAGAAATTTTATCGTCCGAGCTTACCTGTATTTTTTGTCTCTAACTTTCCACCGCGGACCCGCGGTGGAATGAGGATGAATAAGGTAAGTGGGCGGGGCTTGTTTCCAATTTATTGTAATGCATACTTGTACTTAGACCCGAGTTTAAATCTAATTCGATTATTATTTTGGTTTCATGTATCTTAATTAAAAATACATGTTTTACGATCATAAAGTGTAAATGCATTTCTATCACGAAAATCCCAGATTGTGCATGGTTGTAGAATCACTTCAGTGAAAGATATAAGATATGGTACGACGCACACACACCTAAAGGCAAACAGAGAGAGAGAGAGAGAGAGAGAAATCTTATTTTCATGTGACAATAACAGACACAAGGTTAACATAGGTAAAAGCTTACGTTGAATCTTTTTTTTTCTTTCATGGAAACATTTTCTTACACAAAGTAAACTTCATACTGGTACACAATAAAAAAATTATTATTTTTATAAACCGATGATTTTAATTGTTATCTGAAGCTACTGATATGAGCCGTGTCATGAGAAAACCAAAACTGTGCATATACAAAAACAAAGGCGCAGATCAGCTTCGCAGTTACTGCAAAGCTGATGAATCCCTTTGTTTTCGCTTAACAGATAGTACAATTCCTCTACTTTCTAAATCCGAAATTTCCAGTCTCTAGCCTGCTTCTGTGACTGTACAGCTCGGTTTGTGTCGAATCTGTTCTGAAACCACATTGTTGGTATTCTGATGATGTGGCTCGAAGGCTTGACTTTACTGTCAATAGAAAGTCAAAAAAAGATTTTACAACACTTCTTAAATCACCATTTACAATCAAAAGGAAACATACAAAGACACATAAAAAAAAATTTGTGAAAAATATGTATCATCGTTGAATCTGAAACATGACGGCTAGTCAACAGAGTGTATGGTTACACTGTCTCTCTCTCTTTCTCTCTGCTCCTCTACCCTACACTAATTTACTATGTGTTCGGCGCACAGTCTGATCCAATTTGGCGGCCTAGCATATCTCAAATTCTTCAGCCATCTTATGCTGGGACAATCCGTATTCAGATTTTAGAAAGTAATATGGGCCCCCTCATGAGAAAACCAACAATCTGCATATGCGAAACCAAATGCGCAGCTCAGTTCGCAGTAACTGCGAAGCCGATCATCGTCCTTGTTTTCGTTACACGGATAGTACAATTTCTCTTTTTTCTAAATCTAAAATTTACAGCCTCCTGTCATCGTCTGTGCCTGCACAGCTCAGTTTGCATTTGTGTAGAAACCCTTGTGGTGTAGATCTTTTGCCAAGTCATGTCCAGTAATATTGTCATAGAGGCACACGTTTGACACCTTAGGGGTATTACCTGTTATAATGACACCATTCATTGATAAGTTTTATTGCTCAGGGCCCAGAATTACAATGCTTCCTTAACTCTTAAGGTAGACCTTAACTTAAGATTTTCCTTAAATTCGACAAAAGTGCATTACAATCGATTTTTTCACTTTAAGGTAGACCTTAACTTGAGGAAATACTTAAATATTTAAGGTTACTCGATAGCTACCTTAAGTTAAGATTTTACTTATGCAATACAAAAAAATGCCCAGTTTATGCATTATTCACGGAGTTTTGACAATATGTTTATGCACCTTATGTAACTGGGCAACGCTACGTAACATACGTATCACATTTTCGCCGTTTTTTTTTTTTTTTTTTTTTTTTTTTTTTTTTTTTTTTTTTTCATGAAGGAAGACGGTAGTGTCTGTGCACGCAAGAGTGAGAGTCTATTTCACTTCCTAATTTTGTTTTATTTTAATTCTATTTTTAAATGAAGCATCTCTCAAACATCAGAGATATTACTTGTACGATGTGGCTAACCACTCAGTCAACAATTTTCAGTCATGTCGGGATATTAGCATTGCTTCCATGGAAAATTTGCCGTTTGTTTGATTATTTGACATGTTGTTTTACGCCCCTCTCAACATGCTCAACAAATATGTTTATGTTGGTACGTTGCTTCAGTTTTATGGAATTTCTATACCTAACATTTGAATGTCATGACTGGCGAGATGTGCTTTAAAATATAACCACCCAAATAAATGACTAAAGCTTATATATATGGACCACTTTTTTCTGGGCAGGCCCAGATCTACTTACATGCAGCAATTAACCAGTCATCGGATGGTCAGTTAGTCAGTTAACGAGCAGCCCATCTATTTCTCACGGCCCCACTTGAATGTACGGGGTCCCGTACTGAATGTGTCTGGTTTCAAAACCAATACGGCGGGTTCTTAATCAATGGCCTTTCGCCACAGACTACGGCAATCAATGCACTCGGGCTACCCGGGCGCGCGTTCTCAAAATCACAGTTGCAAAATAAGAATCTGAGAGAATATATAACATTGTCTCGCTCCTTACCACCAGCCTGTCTACATGCCCACATGGCTAGGAAATGTTTATCATAAAGAAAGAAAGGAAAAATATATCGAACTTTATAGCCTTGTTTGGATTTCGTTGTCGGTAATATAAAGCGTCACTAATGATGGTTAATTACCCGAAATAGCGCAATATAGCCCTTACTACCTCTCTTTTTGAGTGTTTCGCTGCTTTTCAAAGGATCTTACCTTTTTATTTTATTTGCAGTCATTATTATTATTATTATTATTATTATTAAATCATGTTTCCTTGGATTATTTCCATCACCACATTTGTCTTCGAGAGGCTATGACATTACACCTATGAACATGTATGTGTGTGTTGCTATGATGTATTTTCACTGCAGGGCACAAGTACGGCTCGAAAATTACTCAATTTAAAAGAAGAAAAGAAAACAAAACAAAGCATAAACAATGTAAAATGATAATAAAGTAACAAAAATAAAAAATGACAAGAAAAAAAATGAACACCTGCAGGTTTCGAACTCAGAAACCACGTTGCAAGTTGCATTTGCGAGGTGTGCGAGGTGTGCGTGTTATCCACTGCACCACGGAGTCTAACGTGGGATATACAATAAACCAATGTTGATATTCAAAATCTTATATCTATGTATTATGCCGCTTACGCGATATAGAATTATTAAATTTTCGTGTTGGTCCGGTAAGCTTTTCGACTGTTCCCGGTACGGTTCGTTAAGTTTTTACGGAAACTTCTCCTTAGTAAAGGACGGTCATAAAGTGTATTACAAATGCACTTTTTAAGGAAAATCCTAGCTAAGGTATAAACTTAACTTAAACCGCTAAGGAGGCCTTAAAGACCTACTTCTGAAGAAGCTAAAAGGGGTACCCCTGTTTATTCGGTTAATGACCCCTAATGGTGCAATATGGTCCTTAGATCAAAGGACTGTCATAATGAGGTGATTATCACATCTCTGCAGGGGGTCATAAAGAGGCACATAAAGGAGAATACCTGTATTTCTACTGTTTATTGATTTTATTGTCCCTGATAACATATGCAATAAAACTGCCTCCCTCTGCAATCAATATTGATTTTTCCTGTTTTGGCCCCTACCTGTATTCTGAGTCAATGCCAAGGAACTAGGTTTTCTAATGCCCTGTCCCTTATCTAATGACCCTCAATAGACATGGAAATAGGTCTTTAACTTAAGGAATGATTGTAATTCTGGGCCCAGGTACAGTAAGTTGCTAATCCCCTGTAAATCACATTGTTGATGAAATAGTTGAAGCATAAAACGAAGAGAATAGAAAAGAAATGAGTCTGCACATGAGAAAACCAACAAACAATATATCCGAACCGGTCCGACAAAAACCAACCTGTACAGTCACATAAACAGACTAGAAGCATGAATAGTCGAAGTTTTGTACTATCCATGTAGCGAAAACAAAAAGGCTCTGAACACCTGCGCTGATCTGCGCCTTTGTTTTCGCTTATGCAGATTGTTAGTTTTCTGATGTGGCGGCTCAAATTTTAATGTCACAGTCAACAAATTTTCATAAATTTTGGGACGAATTCCGACATTGCAATCATTTTGTTTTACCAATTTTATATCTTTTAAGGCTTGTGTCTGTATTACCCTGTTTGTGTCAAAATGTATACTTGCACCAGGAAAAAATAAACATTAAATGTTTGCCCCGTATACCCCACTTTTATAGCAAAACTTGGGTATACAGGGGTTTACATTTTTTTCTCCAAAACAGATTGTTGGTACTCTTTGGAACCGCCTCGGCGACGGAGACGGTTCTCACGTGTATCCACAATTTGTGCGTTAGGTCTTTTGACAGTATGCTCCATGGTGAGAAATGTGATCTTGACTAATTAACTTTAAACGAACTGGTTTTGATTCTAGAAATTAATATTTAAATGATGCTAAAATATTAAGTGCATTATATAGCTAATTGACAGAGAAGCCATAAATTGGCATGTCCTTATAAGTATTACCTGTTAAATTAACAGGTGGCAAATGTGTGGTCAGCAATGAGTTATTATTGGACACGACAAGCAATAAAAAAGTTTCTTCACTTGCAATCATGTATATTAGAATGGAAAACAAATTTTTCACATCAAAGCCCAACTTCATATATTTTGCAGAAACAATAACTAAAGAAAAAGAGAGGCAAAGATGCTAAATATTTTGATTTGAACATTGAATGTACATAGAAAGAACAAACAAATGGATGAATACGAAAGCAAGAATGAACGAATGAATGAATGAATGTTTCAATTTTGCTACTGACTGTCAAATTTGTGTCTTCTTTTGAATGACAGCATGACTGAAAGCAAGAAAGAAGAGACAAAAGAAATTTACTTTTTCAAGATGAATACCAAACATATTTCATCGAGTGAGTTGAAAACATCAAATTTTCACGAGTGCGTAGCACGAGTGAAAATTTAGATGTTTTCAAATCACGAGATGTGTGAGATAACTGTACCTGTCAATCATTATGACGTCATTACTTTTCATTTGAAATCCTCCGCAAACCCGCGGTGGAATTATACAGGTAACGGGAGGATCCTCCGCGGATCCGCCGCAATCCGCGGTAGGATTAAAATATTCCGCGGTGGGATCATAAGCGGACAGGTGAGCGGGATTGCGGGGGGCTCAGAGAAATCGTCCGCGGGGGTGGGCGGGCTGGTGAAAATCCCCCTGGACTGTACTGTACTGTAATGGAAAAGGTCCATATAGATATTCATCCGAGAAAAAAAAAGTCCGGTTTTAAAAGATTGTTTATAATTCGTCAATATGATTATTTTAGAATGTAAAGTTGTAGACATACAAAAAGTAAATCGATTGTTTTGTCAACTGGGACACTTAAAAGTTTGAAAGTTACTAACGTTTCAAATTAAAAAGAATGCTTAGAGGCCATGGGTAGTGATTCGGTCGGCGGTCATCAGTCTGCGGTCTTTGCAAGCCTTAGGCATATTCGTCCCCAATTATTTGGATACAAATTGTTATTTCGGTTTCTAATCTATAAACGACATGCTTAAGACATGATTTCTATCATTGATTATGCCTGTAGTGCCTGTCTGTTCTTCATAATAATAATAGTTCATCGCGGTTTGTATTTAGCGCTACACTGCCGTGGTCACTTCAATAGTTTTTTATGATAACCTCGAACTAGTAATCAAGGACGGGAAAATGATTCGGTATCAATTATGCATGGCACTGGTTCCTATTTAGAATATATTTACATACAACATAAACCTGATAACGGGAAACCAGCCGATAATGGCAACTATTTTTAGATTATTATTTATTGTCTACGCGCCAGCGCGTAGACTACTCTAAGGTTTGAGATTGACCTACTTACAAGACAACTCATACACCTCTCTACAACTGCAACTGCACGGTTTGAGTCTAGTGGCTTGACCATCGTGTTAGTAGGATTCCGGGTCGTTTCGCCAATTGCAAGGACCGTGTAAACACCCCCAAACACCCATGCAAACCTCCCTTTGGTTGGTAACATTTGTAACAATGATGCAGTAGGTACCAAAAATGGAGCAAATTGTTAAATTCGTGGAACTGGTGCATGATTGCATTCTATCTAAGCAACAACGGAATGAAATGAACCGACGGTATTGTGACACTATATGGTCAGGTATGAAAGCTTCCGTGTAGCCAATTACATTCTATCCAAGCCACAACGGAATGTAATGAACCGACAGTATCGTGACGGTCGATTGTCAGGTATGAATGCTTTCACCGCACAGCGTTTTATTTCTGTTCAGTCAAATGCACCACGATGAAATGGGAGTACGGTCAGATTCTTTGACATTCTAGTTTATTTAATGCGAAGCGTAGACCAAGCTTTTTGTTAAAGCTTATACTTGTAGACCATAAATGTTAATAATAACATGAGTAATGCCGTTAAAAGTCTGTCGGCCCCATTAGCTCAATGTCTTCAGCATCGGTCTTTTAATCAGACTCTTACAGGTTCGAATCTCGCCGCATATCCGCTATTCAATTTTTTTTATTTTATTTTATTATTCTTTTTTTTTTTTTTTTTTTTTTTTTTTTTTTTTTTTTCGTTATCATAATAAGTTTCTTTTCTTTCTTCATTCGTTTTTATTATTCCTTTTTTATGGAGTCTATTTAGCAATACGATGAAAAAAGTTGTTCAGTACTGGCGATAACTGGTAGGCCCAGACAGATGAATGTTTCATTTTCAAATGAGCCGCGTCACAAGAAAACCAGATTTTTGCCTATGCGAAAACAAGCGAAGCTGATCAGCGCCTTTGTTTTCGCTACACGGATAGTACACTTTCTCTTCTTATTAAATCCGAAATTTCAAGTTTCTATGCTGCTTCTGGGACTGTATCAGACTGTATTCTGGTTTGTGTCAGACTTGGTCGGAAACCCCGAAGACCGGTTTTCTCGCGTCGCGGCTCATTAATATTGAATTTTGAAATGATGTATAACCGTATCTTCAATGGCAAAAAAGATAAATGTATTACATAGGTGTAAATTATGTAAAGTGTATGTTGAGATATCTGATGATTTTCAGTTTTTCACAAGTGATTGATATCAGCCGATATTTTAACTGTAAATTTCTGATAACTTCTGACGTTTCCATTCACTTGACGTCATTAAAAAGTGTTTCACGTCAGAAATTCTAACGCCTTTAACTCAGTTATTTAATAAATAACATAAAGTATTGGTGTTCATGTTCTTAAATTTTTTATTTAGAACGTAAGGAAGATTGTACCAAAAATATTTGTGTTTTCAATATTTTTTTTGTTTTGCATTTTCACCGCCTGCCTCTTCAATGGGAAAATTTACAAAATCAACACACTAGATTAAATATATTTGCTATTCAATTCAAAAAAGTAAAATATGCTCTAAGTATATACCATACCCATACATACACGTCAATCTTGAAAAGTCAGTCGCACATTAACGTACAAGACAAACGCGACCCTGGCGTATGAAAAAATCTCAACACGCTGAATAATAAATTTGCTTCTTAAACTTTAGTTACCTATAGTATAGGACTTACGGCTTATCAATTACTAGAATCTAGTAAAACCACAACATGGAAGTATGGAGAAATCTCCGACCACTTTTGCAACCTCTTGGCGTGATTTGTATGTTTGAATTGATGCTTTACGTTCCAGTCAACAGCTAAGGTCATGTTGGGATGTTGCCTCCATTTTACAGGACTTTTACCCAAAATGAGGATGTCATCACATCCAACAAGTGCTTAAAATATAACTATCCAACTAAGACCCAAAAGGCTTATGGATGGATGGTTTCCTCGGCAGGCTCAGACAAGCGCGGTTAACCAGTAATCAGACGGTCAGTCAGCAGTGTATTTAGCTTTACCTGGAGGCACAAGCAGCCTATATCTATTTCTATAGGCCCCAATGGGAGGAGGGCCCATAGTCTCTATGCTGTAATTAGCAGTCACAAATGATTAGCGTGTGTCTAAGGTGTGTACAGGTCGTATAATAATCTCAGCATGCTGAAAATTTTGGATTGCATGTACTTTTATACAGTTATGTTAAGCACACAATACAGTATCGGCGCGTATCAAACGTTTAATGTAACGCGTGTTGAACTTATTCGTATAAGACACATACCCGAGACACGTCGAGCTTTAAGCATGCTGCATGCTTAAAATACTTTAACGTACACCAAGCGTACAGAACGCACATGTACGAGGTTTGTGGACACCTTGGCTAGCAGGAAAAGTAAAGTGCTGTTGTTTAAGTTTTTTTTTGTTTTTGTATAAATATAAGCAGCAATATCTTATGAGCATATTTGAGGAAATTGTTTCAATTTGAAGTATCAACACGTTAAATATGACATATTTTCTACTTAAGCGTACGTAGGGCCACACGGGACAGGTGCCAAAACGTCAACAAAATGTGACGATTTTCATATTGTGTTTTTTCCCTGTCAAACGGCACTTAAATATGTTATAACATTAAGATATTTCGTCCTAAAACCATATAACACTGACTTCAGTTTCAGAAAGATTCCGACTTGGCGGCAGTGTAGTTTGATTTATGTGAAAAAAAAAATCAGAAGCAGACCGAAAAATCTGTTTGAAATAATGGCGTAATTTGACGTCGGAGAACAGCCGACGCCGATTGTATGTTTCGTTAAGGAAATCACCCACAGATACGATGAAAATGTTACGTCATCGGTCTGTCAGTTACTATTTAGTTCACAGTAGTTGTGGCACAGTCGATTTTCAGCTGCTCAGAAGTCCATCTATGAGGATAAACGGAATATCACCTGTCTGGCATGCTCGCCGCAAGAAATTGTTACACATGGTCAACAGATGGACGAACAATTTTGCGAGAATTGGTACGGCGTATCTGCATTTGACAGCTGGATACAAAGACATAAAAGTTGATAGCCAAGGATCTTTTGTTAAAATAAAACACCCTGAAACAAATGTATAACGCGCTGGCGGCTTAAAATGTCAAGTAACGTCATATAGAGACGTTGACCTTTGCCCCGCACTCGGTTCGGAAGTGCAGGGAAAAGGCTGTAGATGACGTGTTTTTTGTCTGATTTCAATAAAATTTCTTGTATATTTGCTTATAAAATACTTTTGCAAAAGCAGATATATTCATTTTTCTGTTGAAAATATAAATGGTGTACACGAACTTTTCTGACAAACCATGTATGTATTAAACGCATTTGTTACGTGTCTCCGACGTGCTTCTGATGTTTGTTGAATCAAGGTATCTCTATGTCTATGGAACTACATTGGTTGAATTTGCGGCATATTTTTCCACACGCTCGGTGCGCGGTTTGTCTTATACGTTATTGACTGCGATAGAAAATTGAGGCTATTGATATGACACTTGTGTCATATCTTTTCTTGTTATTATTTTGAAAACGCTTTTGCTCAGAATAAAATCTTTTATTGGTCGAATGCTTCTACAGAACATTCTATACACATCAAGGACTTTAACCACTGAAATAATTAGATAGTTTCTGAATGACAACCTGCGTACTGTTGAATAAAAAGGTACAAGTAAGCAAATATCAGGAAAAGGTGCAATCAGAAAAAGATACCCACTCCAAAACCCGAGGTGGGAAAAAACCAAACCAACAATCAGGTATTGATACCAAGAAAACATTTCGTAAGCCGAATGAGCAGCTATTTTCCCAATAGGTGGCCACTCAGTTACCTTAACTAAAAATATGAAAACACACATAAGGCGCCAACAGCACAAAAATTTCAAACACAAAGACATAAAACAAAAAGCACAACCACAGAAGTTTCAACTTGGAACGATCAGTAACACACATTTACTGGCGGGCTTAAATCGATTTTACAGAATGCTTACAGATTCGGAGAATGCTTACAGACTCGGAGACATTGAGGTTGTAGTGAGCTCCATGTGCCATCGGCTTGACACGTAGCAGTAGCTTCACCCATAAGTTCAAAGCCACTCTCACAGGAATATGTAGCCGTTGCCTCAAATACGATGCCGACAGGTGTGCTGACGGAACCATGTAACGGACCGTTCAATTGGTCACATGCTGTAATAGTTTGATCAATGGCATACATAGAAGATATTTGCTTTTTTGAGGTGAATACCAAATATATTTCATCGAGTGAGTTGAAAACATCAGAATTTTTTACAAGTGTGCAGCACGAGTGAAAATTTTTATGTTTTCAACTCACAAGATGAAATGTATTTGGTATTCACAGAAAAAGCAAATTTTCTTTTTATTTTATACAATACACGGGCATTTTCCAATTCACAAGGCAGGCGGTGAAAATGCAAAAACCAAACATTTTTGAAAACACAAATAAATTTGGTACCACATTGTTCCTTACGTTCTAACTAAGAAAATGAATACCCACACTTTATGTTTTCGTTCATAAATAACGGAGTCATTGGCATTTGAATTTCTGAAGTGAGACACATTTAATGACATCAAGTAAATGCAAACGTCAGAAGTAATCCAAAATCTACAGTGAAGATATAGGCTGATATCATCACTAGTGACTTTTGATATCAGTGAGATTTGATATCAGTGAAATTTCATATCAATTTTATTTTATCAAGTTTTGATATACATATGTACATTGGTTTTCACTGTAAAGTATAAAATAAAATTCCTTTGTTACTGGTTATGATGGTCTCCGTTTTATTAATGTAAAAACCATGACTCATCAGCGCAATTTTATTAATTTGAAATAACGAAAATGTTAAATACGATATTTACATGTACATACATGTAGAATAAATCAGGAACGTTACTGTGGATGCGAAGGTTTTTTTTCTTGTTTTAAACATACACTTGCTTAATAATGCAGTAGTAGCACGATGCGTTTTTGTAATATGCTTTCGTCGGGTCGCCATCTTATGTGAAAATGCATTATGATCCATTTTTATTATTTTGAAAACGCATTTGCTCAGAATGAAAACTTCTATTGATCAAATGCTTCTACAGAACATTCTACACATATCAAAGACTGTTTGGCTCCATGTTGCCTAATCTATAGGGTCACTGAAGAGGCTTCAGTAGCCGTAACCGCGGCATGGCCCATCCCCTTTCTCATTAATGCGTTCACTGCTCTTACAGGATCTCAGTTTTATTTTTATTTAGCCAAAGAAATAATCAGATAGTTTTGAATGACAACTTGCGCACTGATGAATAAGAATGCTTACAGATTCGGAGACATTGAGGCTGTAGTGAGCTCCATGTGCCATCGGCTTGACACGTAGCAGTAGCTTCACCCTCAAGTACAAAGCCACTCTCACAGGAATATGTAGCCGTTGCCTCAAATACGATGCCGTCAGGTGTGCTGACGGAACCATGTACCGGATCATTCAATTGGTCACAAGCTGTAATATTTTGACCAATGAAATACATATTGCCTTTGTTACTGGTCATGATGGTCTCCGTGTAATTTATACTTATCCACAAAAGAAACGCGAAAATATTAAACTCACCATTTTCTTGAAAAGAATCATTGTGATGTAATTTTCAGTGATATAACTTATGAGTATTTTCAGTGAGCAATAACCAATCAAAATTAAACTTTTGTAGCATGCTTCATTAAGATGTTACAATTACGTTTGTGTACGATCTCGTGGATAACGAAATTGAATCTAAAACATTCACGATTAAAGCGATTTGAAAACATATGCTGTGAAGTAGTAGCCGGGCGTCTAATCAATAGAAATCGTACAAAAAGATTGGGAAAATACTGCTTGTCAACGCTCCCAAGGGTCGCGTTTTTCTGTTGACGTCAGCCTATTGTTTAGAGATCGTCATTATTGTTCACTACAGACACACTATGGGCTTTCAAAGTGTGATTTTGTAAGTGTCTGTTCAGAGTGTTAACAGCTATCTTATGGCACTGAAAGATTTTGTGTACGTCCATTCGCTTGATAGAAAACGCCAATTTACGTCAAAAAAATAAAAACGACGTCACGTAAAAGAAAAAGGCGTTGAAAAAGACATAAAATTTTCCAATTTGATTTTGTTTCAACCATGACATTCGAATATTGATATCGGTTCGGAAACTTTTGCAAGGCAATTAAAGGTATCCTAACCCTGTAGCTATGGAAATGGGGCATAGAAAGAAAAAACCAGAGGACCAATGGTCCTGTAAACGCTCACCTGAGTTCTGCTTCATATACCAATAAATATATTTGAATATTATGGCATTTAACCCCAGTACAGGGGCAGATGAAGCCCTTGGGCCATTTTCTTTTTTCAGAATAAGCAATATTCTGTCCATTTGCAAATTTCTTTCCTGCTGATTTTCCCCGTCAAATAACATTTTAAAAGCAGATGTGCCCCTGGGGTCTATTTTTTTCAGAATCATTAAATTTCAGTCCTACTGCCCATTTCCTGCAAGACTTTCACTTACAATGACATTTTAAAAGTTTTCCCCATTCAAATGCATTGACGACCTATGTTGACCTTGCCATAAAATAGGTCAAGGTCACTACAGGGTCATGTTTTATATATACATTGTAGTACTTGAATCATCCATACTTCATGCAAAGTTTCGTTGAAATCGGTTCACCGGTTCTGGAGAAAAAGATATTTTAAGGGTTTTACCATATATGGGCATGGCGGCCATCTTGGTCATGTGATCTGGATTATTTATAAACAAATTGGTTCCCACTTCCAATAGATGCTTCATATAAAATTTGGCTTTGATTGGCCAAGTGGTTTCAGAGAAAAACATCTTTGAAAAGTGTGTATGGACGACAGACCGGCCAAGGTCAAGAGATGACCTTGACCTAAATTAATCATATACCTTCATCTAATCCATTAGTTGTTTGCATCTACCACTTTTCAGCTCTCAGGCTGCAATAGTTTTCAAAAAATAGCTAATTTCCACTTTTCCCATTATAAGTCTATGGAAACTTAAAGTTACCATAGCAACCAGAGTTCTTATCCGACTGGAATAAAAAACACAAATTATGTAGAGGCTACTGTCAGGAACATGTATACAAAGTACAGGATTCATCCACTTGACAGTTTCTGAGGAGAAGATTTTTTAATGTTTGTTTTTTTTTTTTTGGCAAAATTATGCCCTTTATGGGGCCCCAGCAACCACTCAAAATAAAGGATTAGGACAAAACTCGCAAGAAATATCAAACACTACTCAATAAACATTTCTGCAAAAACAAAATTCAAATGTCTGCAATTTTAGCGGAAAAATAGCCGATTTCCACTTTTCCCATTATAAGTCTATGGAAACTTTAAGTTGCCATAGCAACCAGAGTTCTTATCCGCCTGGAATAAAAAACATAAACTATGTAGAGGCCACTGTCAGAAACATGTATACAAAGTATAGGCTTCATCCCCTTGACAGTTTCTGAGAAGAAAATTTTTGAATGTTTTTCGAAATTTTGCCCTATATGGGGCCCCTGCAACCAATCAAAATGAAGCATTATGATAAAAGTCACATGAAACGTAGAGGACTACTCAGTAAACATTTCTGCAAAAACAAAATTCAAATATCTCCAACAAGACAGCAAAAAATGGCAATTTTCACTTTTGTCATTATAAGTCTATGGGAAGCATAAGTTGCCATAGCAACCAGAGTCCTTTTCTGATCAAAACAAAAAAAAAACAATTATTCTTTCCCCCTACCTGTAGATGGTGTATGTGTAATATGAGAACAAGCGGCCCAGCGGTTTCAGAGAAGAAGATCTTTGAAATTGTGGACGACGACAGACGACGGACGGACGACGGACGGACGGACGGACGCCGGAGCATGGGTATACTATAAGCTCACCTAGGCTCAGGTGAGCTAAAAATCAAGCGTATTAGTTATTTTCGCGCTTCTTTTGCGGATAAGTATATTTAAAAACTCAGCTCAATTAAATTTATTTGAAATTCAGAAACAATGTTAAATACGATATTTACATAAAACACATCAGAAAACGTTTTTGTGGATAAGAAGGTCTGCCAATATGCAAAATGTTAAAATGTTGTAATAACATTTTAACATTTTGCGTAGATCAGTCACAACGCAATATGTTAAAAATGTTGTACTAACATTTTTAACATTTTGCGTAGATCAGTCACAACGCAACATGTTAAAAATGTTAAAACTTCATCCTCGATCTTCGACTATAAATAAGTCAAAGCTATACCCTCTCTGAACCATTTCCTGGTTTTCTGATACCTGAGATAATATAAATTTTAACTTTTTGGCATTTCGAGACCCTAATTCTACCTTTTAATGCCGTTTGTGCCTTATTTCAGCATTCACGCAGACTTTCAGGATTCAGGTGCCAATGTACATAAACTCTGTTTTAAACTTTTTTCTTTGCCTAGCTGGATCTTTATGACTATCTGGATACCTGAGATGATACAATTTTAACTTTTTGACACTCTGATACCCTAATTCTACCTTTTGGAGCCGTCTGTGACTTATTTTAGCATTCTCGCAGACTTTCAGAATTCCGGTGCCAATGTACAAAAACTCTGTTTTTACCTTTTAATTCCCCCAAAAGACCTTTTGGATCTATCTGCAATACTTTCTGACAATTCTCAGACTTCCAGAATAAGTTTAGTTTTTCACATTTTATAACATTTTGCGTTGATCGCTGGCAACGCAATATGTTAAAATGTTAAAACATTTTTTATTGCCTAGCTGGATCTTTATGACTATCTGGATACCTGAGATGATAAAATTTTAATTTTTTGGCATTCTGATACCCTTATTCTACCTTTTGGAGCCGTCTGTGACTTATTGTAGCATTCTCGCAGACTTTCAGAATTCCGTCGCCAATGTACAAAAACTCTGTTTTTACCTTTTAATACCCCCAAAAGACCTTTTGGATCGCTTTGAAATACTTTCTGACCATTCGCAGACTTCTAGAATAAGTTTAGGGGTTTTTAACATTTTTAACATTTTGCGTAGATCAGTCACAACGCAATATGTTAAAAATGTTGTAATAACATTTTTAACATTTTGCGTAGATCAGCCACAACGCAATATGTTAAAAATGTTAATTTAAAAACTTCATCCTCGATCTTTGACTATAAGACAAAGCTATACCCTCTCTGAACCATTTCCTGGTTTTCTGATACCTGAGATAATAAAAATTTTAACTTTTTGGCATTCCGAGACCCTAATTCTACCTTTTAAAGCCGTTTGTGCCTTATTTCAGCATTCACGCAGACTTTCAGGATTCAGGTGCCAATGTACAAAAACTCTGTTTTTACCTTCAAATACCCTCAAAAGACCTTTTGGATCGTTCTGCAATACTATCTGACCATTCTCAGACTTCCAGAATAAGTTAAGGAGTTTTTAACATTTTTATAACATTTTGCGTTGATCGCTGGCAACGCAAAATGTCAAATTGTTAAAACTTTTTTTTCTGCCTAGCTGGATCTTTATGACTATCTGGATTTTAACATTTTGACATTTTGATACCCTAATTTTAACTTTTGGAGCCGTCTGTGACTTATTTTAGCATTAAAGCAGACTTTCAGAATTCCGGTGCCAATGTACAAAAACTCTGTTTTTACCTTTTAATACCCCCAAAAGACCTTTTGGATATATCTGCAATACTTTCTGACCATTCTCAGACTTCCAGAATAAGTTTAGGAGTTTTTAACATTTTTATAACATTTTGCGTTGATCGCTGGCAACGCAAAATGTTAACACATTTTTAACATATTGCGTTGCCAGCAATAAACTCCTAACCTCCTAAACTTATTCTGGAAGTCTGAGAATGGTCAGAGAGTATTGTAAAACGATCCAAAAGGTCTTTTGAAGGTATTTGAAGGTAAAAACAAAGTTTATGTACATTTTCACCTGAATCCTGAAAGTCTGCGTGAATGCTGAAATAAGGCACAAACGGCTTTAAAAGGTAGAATTAGGGTCTCGGAATGCCAAAAAGTTAAAATTGTTATTATCTCAGGTATCAGAAAATCAGGAAATGGTTCAGAGAAGGTATAGCTTTGTCTTATTTATAGTCGAAGATCGAGGATAAAGTATTAACATTTCTAACATATTGCGTTGCGACTGATCTACGCAAAATGTTAAAAATGTTATTAAAACATTTTTAACATATTGCGTTGTGACTGGTCTACGCAACATGTTAAAATGTTATTATAACATTTTAACATTTTACGTTGTGACAAAGGTCTTCTTTGGTTTTAACCATACAATGCTTAGAACTTAATAATGCTGTAGAAGCACGATGCGTTTTTCTAATATGCTTTCTAGGGTTCCACTTTATGTACACATGAATTTAAAACCATTTTTATTATTTTGCAAACGCACTTGCTCAGAATAAAAAGTTTTATTTGTCGAATGCTTCTACAGAACATTCTACACATACATGTATCAAAGACTTTAACCACTGAAATAATCAGATAGTTTCTGAATGACAACCCCTGCATACTGTTGAATAAGGAACAAGTAGGCAAAGATCAGGAAAAGGCGCAATCAGAAAAAGATTCCCACTCCAAAAACCGAGGTGGGAAAAAACCAAACTAACAATCAGGTACTTATACCATAAAAACATTTCGTAAGCCGGATTAGCAGCTATTTTCCCAATAGGTGGCCACTCAGTTACCTTAATTTAACTAAAAATATGAAAACATACATAAGGCGCCAACAGCACAAAAATATTTTAAACACCAAGACATAAAACAAAAAGCACCACCACAGAAGTATCGACTTGGAACGATCAGTAACACAAAGTTACTGGCGGGTTTAAATCGATTTTACATGGCCATAACCTCACCCTCAGCTTCTGCAGTGGTTCATAACATTTAGTAAGTTCTTCGGTCCTCGTGGTGAATCTTTAACTAGTCAATGAATCATCAAGAACAAACAAATAAATCATGATAAACATCCTGATGAATCAAAAACCAGGACTCACAGACTGAGTAAGCTGCCCGACGATGGAGAGCCCTGGGCGCCGAATAACGTACTAACTCCGGAGCAAAAGAAAAATATCAGTTGGACCCCGGTGGGCCAAGCAACAGACAAGAAGCTCCGGCCCCAACCAACTAAAATGAATAGCTTTAAGTCGGGGCCATCATAGAGTCTGACGCCCGACCCACCGGCGTGCAATTAAAGAAGGCAGCATAGTTATCAACCGTGATTGGGTTAAAAACTAAGCATGCAGACTGTCGCATAACATTCAAGTTATAACCTATACGTCTGTAACGTGTTATGATTTTTCTAAACTGAAAAGAAAAATCATTACTTCCTATAAGTTTCTTAAATTTGTAAACCAAGTCACCATAAAATTCTGGTTCCGAAAGGCCCTCACTTAAAAGCGTCTTTAACCCAACATTATATTTGGAAATCAATTCATAGTGTCAACGATAAAATTTAGAAAAGGTTTTTCGAAGTTTATGATACCGATAGCCCTGTTGGAGAAGTTTGGCCGTTAAACATTTATTTCGAGCGTTGAAGTCTGTAACATGATTGCAGACTCTAGCAAACCTAATAAGTTGCGAAATGTATACACCATAAGAAGCACGACGAGGAACGTCACCATCCAAAAACGGAAAATTTACTATATCAAAATCAAAGTCATCGCGCTTATCATAAATTTTAGAAGAAACAAATCCATTTGCAACAGAAAGATGTAGATCTAAAAAGGGGGCTTCGGTATCCGAGATATTGGCTTTGTTCAACTGTAGTTCAGATGGATAAATTTGATTGACCATACCTTCAAAATAAGGGTTGTCAATGTTCAAAAGGTCATCAAGGTACCTAGAAGTGGAATTAAAAGCCTCGATAACATCAGCTTGATTATCATGGTTAAGAGAATCCATGAAATATCTTTCGTAGCAGTATAAAAATAAATCAGCTAATGCTTACAGATTCGGAGACATCGAGGTTGTAGTGAGCTCCATGTGCCATCGGCTTGACACGTAGCAGTAGCTTCACCCTCAAGTTCAAAGCCACTCTCACAGGAATATGTAGCCGTTGCTTCAAATACAATGCCGTCAGGTGTGCTGACGGAACCATGTGACGGATCATTCAATTGGTCACAAGCTGTAATATTTTGATCAATGAAACGCAAATTGCCTTTGTTACTGGTCATGATGTCTACAAGTTATTATATAAAAACGACGGGATCTCAGCTGAATGAAATTAATTTGAAGTAAAGACAAATGTTAAATGTAATATTTATATAAAAGAAATCTGAACCGTTTTTGTGGATTAGAAGGTTTTCTTTGGTTTAGACCATACACATGCTGAGAACTTAATAATGCTGTAGTAGCACTTTTACGTTTTTCTAATATGCTTTCGTCGGGTCGCCACCTTATGTAAACATGCAATTTTAAACCATTTTATTGTTTTGGAAACGCACTTGCTTACAACAAAAACTTTTATTGGTCGAATGCTTCTACAGAACATTCTACACATACATGTATCAAAGACTTTAACCACTGAAATAATCAGATAGTTTCTGAATGACAACCTGCGTACTGTTGAATAAGAATGCTTACAGATTCGGAGACATTCAGGTGGTGGTGAACTCCATGTGCGATCGGCTTGACACGTAGCAGTAGCTTCACCCTCAAGTTCAAAGCCACTCTCACATGAATATGTAGCCGTTGCCTCAAATACGATGCCGTCAGGTGTGCTGACGGAACCATGTAACGGATTGTTCAATTGGTCACATGCTGTAATATTTTGATCAATGAAATACAAATTGCCTTTGTTACTGGTCATGATGGTCTCCGTTTTATTAATGTAAAAACGATGACTAATCAGCGCAATTTTATTAATTTGAAATATAGAAAAATGGTAAATACGATATTTACATGTACATAGAATAAATCAGAAACGTTACTATGGATGCGAAGGGATTTTTTTTTGTTTTAAACATAATGCAGTAGTAGCACGATTCCATTTTTCTAATATGCTTTCGTCGGGTCGCCATCTTATGTGAACATGCATTATGATCCAGTTTTATTATTTTGAAAACGCATTTGCTCAGAATGAAAACTTCTATTGATCAAATGCTTCTACAGAACATTCTACACATATCAAAGACTGTTTGGCTCCATGTTGCCTAATCTATAGGGTCACTGAAGAGGCTTTAGTAGCCGTAATCGCGGTAAGACCCACCCGTTTCTCATTAATGCGTTCACTGCTCTTACAGGATCACAAATTTATTTTTATTTAACCAAAGAAATAATCAGATAGTTTTTGAATGACAACCTGCGCACTGATAAATAAGAATGCTTACAGATTCGGAGACATTGAGGCTGTAGTGAGCTCCATGTGCCATCGGCTTGACACGCAGCAGTAGCTTCACCCTCAAGTACAAAGCCACTCTCACAGGAATATGTAGCCGTTGCCTCAAATACGATGCCGTCAGGTGTGCTGACGGAACCATGTACCGGATCATTCAATTGGTCACAAGCTGTAATATTTTGACCAATGAAATACATATTGCCTTTGTTACTGGTCATTATGGTCTCCGTGTAATTTATACTTATCCGCAAAAGAAACGCGAAAATATTAAACTCACCATTTTCTTGAAAAGAATCATTGTGATGGAATTTTCAGTGATATAACTTATGAGTATTTTCAGTGAGCAATAATCAATCAAAATTAAACTTTTGTAGCATGCTTAATTAAGATGTTACAATTACGTTTGTGTACGATCTCGTGTATAACGAAATTGAATCTAAAACATTCACGATTAAAGCGATTTGAAAACATATGCCGTGAAGTAGTAGCCGGGTGTCTAATCCATAGAAGTCGTACAAAAAGATTGGGAAAATACTGCTAGTCAACGCTCCCAAGGGTCGCGTTTTTCTGTTGACGTCAGCCTATTGTTTAGAGATCGTCATTATTGTTCACTACAGACACACTATGGGCTTTCAAATTGTGATTCTGTAAGTGTCTGTTCAGTGTGTCAACAGCTATCTTATGGCACTGAAAGATTTCGTGTACGTCCATTCGCTTGATAGAAAACGCCAATTTACGTCAAAAAGTAAAAACGACGTCACGTAAAAGAAAAAGGCGTCGAAAAAGACATACAATTTTCCGATTTGATTTGGATTCAACCATGACTTTCGAATATACATATCGGTTCGGAAACTTTTGCAAGGCAATTAAAGGTATCCTAACCATGTAGCTATGGAAATGGGAAATAACTCTTCTTTTTTTTCGCGGCAACGCGACAAGCGTAGATCTAAGTCTTAACGTCATGATTTTCTAATTGTGTGAAAGAGAATTAACGGGACTATCGATATTTATATCACTTAAATACATTTTGACGACATAGAAAGAAAAAAAAAAAAACAAAAAACAAGCGTATTATTTATTTTTTCGCGTTTCTTTTGCGGATAAGTATAAATATAAAACTCAGCTCAATTAAATTTATTTGAAATACAGAAAAAATGTAAAATACGATATTTACATAAAACACATCAGAAAACGTTTTTTGTGGATAAGAAGGTTTTCTTTGGTTTTAACCATACACATGCTTAGAACTTAATAATGCTGTAGAAGCACGATACGTTTTTCTAATATGCTTTCTAGGGTTCCCACTTTATGTAAACATGCATTTTAAACCATTTTTATTATTTTGCAAACGCACTTGCTCAGAATAAAAACTTTTATTGGTCGAATGCTTCTACAGAACATTCTACACATATCAAAGACTTTAACCACTGATATAATCCGATAGTTTCTGAATGAAAACCTGCTTACTGTTGAATAATAATGCTTACAGATTCGGAGACATTGAGGTTGTAGTGAGCTCCATGTGCCATCGGCTTGACACGTAGCAGTAGCTTCACCCTCAAGTTCAAAGCCTCTCTCACAGGAATATGTAGCCGTTGCCTCAAATACGATGCCGTCAGGTGTGCTGACGGAACCATGTGACGGATCATTCAATTGGTCACAAGCTGTAATATTATGATCAATACAAAATGCCTTTGTTACTGGTCATTATGGTCTCCGTGTAGTAAATATAAAAACAATGACTTCTCAGCTCAATTAAATTTATTTGAAAGACAGAAAAAAATGTTAAATACGATACGTATAAAACACCAGAGGACCAATGGTCCTGTAAGCGCTCACCTGAGATCTGCTGTATATACGAATGTTATAGAAAATAGCCCCAGTATAGGGGCAGATGAAGCCCTTGGGCCATTTTTTTCAGAATAATCAATATACTGTCCATATAAGTTTTTCCCTTCAAATGACATTTTAACAGTTTACCCATTCAAATACATAGGCAACCCATGTTGACCTTGCCTTAAAATAGGTCAAGGTCATTACAGGGTCATGATTTATATATACATTGTAGTACTTGAGTCATTGATGCTTCATGCCAAGTTTCTTCGAAATCGGTCCACCGGTTTCGGAGAAGATGTTTGAAGAGTTTATACCATATATGAGCATGGCGGCCACTTTGGTCATGTGACCTTGATTATTTATATACACACTGATTCTTCTATTCTATAGATGCTTCATATGAAATTTGGCTTTGATTGGCCAAGCGGTTTCAGAGGAGAAGATGTTTGAATATTATGGTAATATACATGTATAATGCCGGGGCTGGGGCAAATGAGCCCCTGGGGTCCATTTTTTTCAGAATCATTAATATTCAGTCCTACTGCCCATTTCCTGCAAGACTTTCACTTTAAATGACATTTTAAAAGTTTTCCCCATTCAAATGCATTGGCATCCTATGTTGACCTTGCTGTAAAATAGGTCAAGATCATTCAAAGGTCATAAATTATATACACAATGTAATACTTCAGTCCTCAATGCTTCATGCCAAGTTTTGTTGAAATCGGTCCATTGATTCAGGAGAAGAAGAATTTTAAAGTTTTTTTTTCCATTTTATGGGCATGGCGGCCATCTTGGTCATGTGTACTGGATTATTTATATACACATTGATTCCCCCTTCCCGTAGATGCTTCCTATAAAATTGGGCTTTGATTGGCCAAGTGGTTTCAGAGAAGAAGATCTTTGAATATTTTTGTAATATACATGTATATTGCCTCGGGGTGGGGGCAGACCAAACCCTGGGGTCCAAATTTTTTTCAGAATTACCTACCTTCAGTCCATTTGCCCATTATCTGCAAGATTTGCCTTTCAAATGACATTTTAACAACTTTCCCCATTCAAATGCATGGGCGACCTATGTTGACCTTGCCGTAAAATAGGTCAAGGTCATCCAAAGGTCATAATTTATAAAAATATTGTAGTACTCTAGTCCCCAATGCTTCATGCCAAGTTTCGTTGAAATCGGTCCAGTGGTTCAGGAGAAGAAGACTTTTAAAGGGTTTTTACCATATATGGGCATGGTGGCCATCTTGGTCATGTGACCTGGATTATTTATAAACACATTGATTCCCCCTACCCATAGATGCTTCCTAAAAATTGGGATTTGATTGGCCAAGTGGTTTCAGAGAAGAAGATCTTTGAATATTTTTGTAATATACATGTATATTGCCCCGCCGTGGGGGCAGGCCAACCCCTGGGGTCCAAATGTTTTTTTCAGAATTACCTACATGTACCTTCAGTCCATTTGCCAATTTCCTGCAAGATTTGCCTTTGAAATGACATTTTAACAATTTTCCCCATTCAAATGCATGGGCGACCTATGTTGACCTTGCCATAAAATAAGTCAAGGTCATCCAAAGGTCATGATTTATATACACATTGTAGTACTCCAGTCCCCAATGCTTCATGCCAAGTTTCGTTGAAATCAGTCCAGTGGTTCCGGAGAAGAAGAATTTTGAAGGGTTTTTACCATATATGGGCATGGCGGCCATCTTGGTCAAGTGGCCTGGATTATTTATAAACACATTGGTTCCCCCTTCCTATAGATGCTTCATATAAAATTTGGCTCTGATTGGCCAAGCGGTTTCATAGAAGAACATCTTTGAAAATGGTGGACGACGACGGACGCCGGACGGACGGACGCCGGATCATGGCCATCCTATAAGCTCACCTTGTGAGCCTAACGGCTCAGATGAGCTAATAAAAACACTTCAGAAAACGTTATTGTGGATAAGAAGGTTTTCTTTGGTTTTAACCATACACATGCTTAGAACTTAATAATGCTGTAGTAGCACGAGACGTTTTTCTAATATGCTTTCGTGGGGTCCCACTTTATGTACACATGAATTTTAAACCATTTTTATTATTTTACAAACGTACTTGCTCAGAATAAAAAACTTTTATTGGTCGAATGCTTTCACAGGGCATTCTACACATATCAAAGACTTTAACCGCTGAAATAATCAGATAGTTTCAGAATGACAACCTGCGTACTGTTGAATAAGAATGCTTACAGATTCGGAGACATTGGGGTTGTAGTGAGCTCCATGTACCATCGGCTTGACACGTAGCAGTAGCTTCACCCTCAAGTTCAAAGCCACTCTCACAGGAATATGTAGCCGTTGCCTCAAATACAATGCCGTCAGGTGTGCTGACGGAACCATGTGACGGATCATTCAATTGGTCACAAGCTGTAATAATTTGATCAATGAAACGCAAATTGCCTTTGTTACTGGTCATGATGGTCTACAAGTAATTAATATAAAACGATGAGATCTCAGCTCAATAAAATTAATTTGAAATAAAGACAAATGTTAAATGTGATATTTATATAAAAGAAATCTGAACCGTTTTTGTGGATTAGAAGGTTTTCTTTGGTTTTGACCATACACATGCTGAGAACTTAATAATGCTGTAGTAGCACTTTACGTTTTTTCTAATATGCTTTCGTCGGGTTCCACTTTATGTACACATGAATTTTAAGCCATTTTTATTATTTTGCAAACGCATTTGCTCGGAATAAAAAAAACAACAACTTTAATTGGTCAAATGCTTCTACAGAACATTCTGCACATATCAAATATTTAACCACTGAAATAATCAGATAGTTACTGCATGACAACCTGTGTACTGTTGAATATGAATGCTTACAGATTCGGAGACATTGAGGTTGTAGTGAGCTCCATGTGCCATCGGCTTGACACGTAGCAGTAGCTTCACCCTCAAGTTCAAAGCCACTCTCACAGGAATATGTAGCCGTTGCCTCAAATACAATGCCGTCAGGTGTGCTGACGGAACCATGTGACGGATCATTCAATTGGTCACAAGCTGTAATAATTTGATCAATGGAATACAAACTGCCTTAGTTAATGGTCATGATGGTCTCCAAATGATCAATATAAAAACGACGACTTCTCAACTCAATTAAGGACTTATGGGTGGTCACCGTATATACATAATTGAAGATTTACCTGTATAAAAAAGCATTGTTTATATTGTCAACAATGCTACATGCTTTAGCATGCTTTATCATGGGACTATTGAATATGTTGCAAATACATGGATTTGTGTATACATGATTGTGGAATGAGTGTTCAGCTCAGAGCAAGTGAGTCATTTTTCAGTTACTTCCGGGTTGAAATCGTCGGACCCATTTTTCTTAGCTTTTTGAAAAAAATAAGACAGATTTTTCGATGTAGTCATTGACTTCAGTCATATAAGAACCTGAAACAAAAGGCATGTCATCTTTCAGCAAACAAAAAGCACACACGAGCCGCCCCAAGTTACCCACTTTCAGAATTTTCCAGAAAAATATGTTTACACTAACTTTTCCCAGAGAAATATATTTCCATGACCCCAAAATAACCCATAATTTGTTAGATTATATATCCTAGACATTTAGGCTTTGCGTAATTTTTATTCAAATGCATTCCATTTTCCAGGAAATGGGTCCCACGAAAACCAGTTACATTTCCAATTTTACACCAAGCTATTTAAAATTTTAAAATAATAACTATATTGAGTCATTCCTAGTATCAGTGACGTCTATTAGCAATAAATACACATCATCATTTGATTGACAGATTCAAGAAAACAGTAGATTTCTGTTTTACATACAACACCCACTCATGTCAATATTGATAAATCCTTAAATTCATTTGAAATAAAGAGAAATGTAAAATACGATATTTACAGAAACAGAAATCAGAATACGTTACTGTGAATGAGGTTTTCTTTGGTTTTGAACCATACACATGCTTAGAAATTCATAATGCTGTATTAGCACGATACGTTTTTCTAATATGCTTTCGCAGGGTCGCCACTTAATGTTAACATGCATTTTAAATCATTTTTATTATTTTGATAACGCATATTGTGCCCAGATTAAACACTTTTATCAGTCGAATGCTTCTACAATATATTCTACAAAAAATCAGATAGTTTCTGAATGACAACTTGCGTACTGTTGAACAAGAATGCTTACAGATTCGGAGACATGCAGGTGGTGGTGAACTCCATGTGCGATCGGCTTGACACGTAGCAGTAGCTTTACCCTCAAGTTCAAAGCCACTCTCACAGGAATATGTAGCCGTTGCCTCAAATACGATGCCGTCAGGTGTGCTGACGGAACCATGTGACGGATCATTCAATTGGTCACATGCTGTAATATTTTGATCAATTAAATACAATGCCTTTGTTACGGGTAATGATGATCTCAAAGTTATAAATATAACAAAACGAAGATTTCTCAGCTCAATTAAATTAATTTGAAATAAAGAAAAATGTTAAATATGATATTTACATAAAATAATCAGAAACGTTACTTTGGTTGAGAAGGTTTTCTTTGGTTTTAACCATACACATTGCTTAGAACTTAATAATGCTGTAGTACCACGACACGTTTTTCTAATATGTTTTCGTAAGGTCGCCGCCTTAAGTACACATGCATTTTAACCCATTTTCATTATTATTTTGAAAACGCACTTGCTCAGAATAAAAACTTTTATTGGTCGAATGCTTCTACAGATCATTCTACAGATACCATTTAACCACTGAAATAATCAGATAGTTCTGAATGACAACCTGCGTACTGTTGAATAAGAATGCTTACAGATTCGGAGACATTCAGGTTGTGGTGAACTCCATGTGCGATCGGCTTGACACGTAGCAGTAGCTTCACCCTCAAGTTCAAAGCCAATCTCACAGGAATATGTAGCAGTTGCCTCAAATACGATGCCGCCAGGTGTGCTGACGAAACCATGTGACAGATAATTCAATTGGTCACATGCTGTAATATTTTGATCAATTAAATACAATGCCTTTGTTACTGGTCATGATGGTCTCCAAGTTATTAATATAAAAAAACGATGACTTCTCAGCCCAATTAAATTAATTTGAAATAAAGAAAAATGTTAAATATGATATTTACATAAAAACACATCAGAAAACGTTACTGTGGATGAGAAGGTTTTCTTTGGTTTTTTATACATACACATGCTTAGAACTTAATAATGCTGTAGTAGCATAAATGCTTCCCTCGGGGTCCCACTTTATGTACACATGCATTTTAAACCATTTTATATTGTTTTGAAAACACACTTGCTCAGAACAAAAACTTTTATTGGTCGAATGCTTCTACAAAACATTCTACACATATCAAAGGCTTTAACCACTAAAATAATTAGATAGTTTATGAATGACAACCTGCGTAATGTTGAATAAGAATGCTTACAGATTCGGAGACATTCAGGTTGTGGTGAACTCCATGTGCCATCGGCTTGGCACATTGCAGTAGCTTCACCCTCAAGTTCAAAGCCACTCTCACAGGAATATGTAGCCGTTGCCTCAAATACGATGCCGCCAGGTGCGCTGACGGAACCATGCGACGGATCGTTCAATTGGTCACAAGCTGTAATATTTTGATCAACGTCATTCCATCCGTTTGTTACAAGTCAAAAATAGGAAAAAGTCACAAATAGGCAATGGTCAGGAAAAGGCGCAATCAGTAAGAGATTCCTTCTCCAAAAACCGAGGTGGGAAAAACTAAATTGACAATTAGGTAATTCTCTATCAAATTGTTTGAGTTCGGATGGGGCTATATCCGCGGTTATAGCCGCTGTTCCATTATTTGCTATTCTTCTTCGATAAACTCAACCAATCAGCAATGTTGTATCAAAACAAGTCGCGGAAATCTGAGGGAGCCTTGTCGCCATTTAATTGGTCAATACTCTTCATCCGAGCATTTCTTGGCTATAGCTGCGGAAGTGCTTCTTAGCTTAGTTGCGGCTATAGCGGCTATAGTTCGAGCCACAGGCGTTCGGATAGGGCTATAGCCGGGGCTATATCTATAAGCGAACTCAGCCATTATCATCAAATAATAAAGGCTATATACACAGTTCAAGTGAACATTTTTAGATAAACTCAAATGTTAAACCTAGCTTTTAACATTAGATTTATCAAAATCCAATTGGAACATGCTGCAATGATTAATTGATGTAAGAAATAATTTTACTTTACGGTGAATTATCGTGATTAACGCGGGATGTTGGAGGGCAGATTGCAATGTATTAATTCACGACGGCGCAGCCGGAGTGAATTAAATATCGCATCTGCCCGACAACATCGCGCTATATCAAAGATAATTCACCGTATAGTAAAATTATTTCGATTCTAGCACGACATATAAGTAAATGCGTACATTTCAAAATGTTTTCCACTGGACTTATTCTCGGCGGACATAAATTTTTATGTGCGACGTCACAAAAACGCCACCTTACGCGCGTAATTTTGTTTGCAGTGAATTATTGTTTATTTGCAAACGGTGACGTTTCCATTAGGTTCAATGGGAAAGACGATAACGTCGTGTTAGAATACATTGATCATCAATGTTATTCAATACGGTTGTTTCTGGTTATAATGGGATCATCTCCGTATAAATATCTTCAAATATTCACTTCCCTTAGACTCAATTTGAAATGAAGTCTAAATATTTACCCCAACCCCCCACCCCCGAATGCAACTTCAGAGAAATCATTATTTATTTCAAAATATTACACTGTATAGTCTTTGACACTGACGTCAACTGATTATTGCTAAAGGCTAAAGTACTTACTGATTCTATTGCACAAAGGCGGTATTGAGCTCCATGCACCAACAGCTGTGCATGTAGCAGTATCATCACCCGCAAGATCAAATCCCATCTCACACGTATAAGTAGCTACTGCCCCGAATTCGATGCCACCAGTTGTGCTGACAAAGCCATGTTCAGGATTGAACACTTGGCTGCATTCTATAATATTAATTAAAACATTGTTGTCCCTCTTATTTTGTTGATTATCTCCATATAAAGTTTAACATAAAATAAAAATGACTACTCAGTTCCCTTTGTGCTATTTCCCAATAGGCGGCTACTCAGTTACCCAAACCTTACTAAAATATGAAAACGCACACAAGATGCAAACAGCACAAACATTCGACATCAAGACATAAAAACAATAAGAACCACAACAGAAGCATCGCCTTGGAACGAACAATAATATACTGAAAGGAAATAAAAACTTAAGTCTTGTCTTTTGGAAGATCCTGCGTTTAACAAATGAAAACATTTTGTTTCTTGCTATAAAATTTCCGTAGAGAACGTGTCTGCTGCAAAATTGGTGCGTCAAAATTGAAGAAATTTGCTTAGGGGACTGTCTACGGTCAGTTTTTTGATGCAATGGTCAAAATCAGAGTGTTCAAGTTTATTCATCAAATCTAAGCATTTGGTGTATGATGCATCAACGAACCATAAATCTGTATGATTTGCCTCAGTCAACTGCACTAGAAAAAAAGCTGTCCACAGATAACCTCATGCGTCGAAAAATCACACTTAAGTTTCCTCCGGCGTTTTTAAACTGACGTCATTAACGTGGCCCGTTTGTTTTGCTTCTTTTACGGTTTTTGTAAAATTATTCTTGGATTTGGTTTTAAAAGTGGTGATACGGTATCGAGTTTTGTATTGAAAGCAGTTTTTACAGGTGAGGTTAGGTACCTGTAAAATCGGTTTAAGCCCGCCAGTAACTTTGTGTTACTGATCGTTCCAAGTCGATACTTCTGTGGTGATTCTTTTTGTTTTATGTCTTGGTGTTTAAAAATTGTTTGTGCTGTTGGCGCCTTATGTATGTTTTAATATTTTAGTTAAGTTAAGGTAACTGAGTGGCCACCTATTGGGAAAATAGCTGCTCATTCGGCTTGCGATATGTTTCATGGTATAAGTACCTGATTGTTAGTTTGGTTTTTTCCCACCTCGGTTTTTGGAGTGGGAATCTTTTTCTGATTGCGCCTTTTCCTGATCTTTGCCTACTTGTACCTTTTCATAAACGTAAACGTGCACTCAGCTGTGTGTGACGTGACGCTGACGTTTTAAATAAAGGCGATTCATGCTTTCCCATGAAAAGAAAATAATTCAAATGATCATTTAATTAATGGGTATATCATTTTTTATCTTATGAAAAGTCTGTATGCAAAAATTGGGACCTCATTTCTCGACGTTTATGTGACGCTCTCAATAAAAAGATAAACAGTTAAAACACCGGAAACAGATTGAGAATCTCAATGTCGATAAAACAAATGCTTCTTTTGAGTTACCATAAACATGAACTTTAGTGAAAACCTTTTCCCAGCGTTAGAAAACGTCGAAAATGCACTTGCGTGTTGGACGTTAAAAACTAAACGTTACGTTTTTCAGGATAAAATCTCAAATTATCAATGCGTTGAGGGTATTCTAACAACTTTGATCACAAACGCTTATGCTCAGCAGCTTACATCAGCGAAACCGGCTCTAATCATGGTCTTGCATGCGAATCGGGGTGAAAACGTCTGAATGACGTAACTCAATTTCGTTCGACGAAATGCAATTTTTAAGTGCAACATGTGAAGCAAAAATTACACACTGTCACAATTAGAATATACCAACTGGTTATATTTTAAATTGATTTAAAAATAAGTAAACAATAAGTAATGATGAAAACTTAAGTTTCTAATTCCTCTCAGTATATAAAATTACTGGCGTAGTGGAGCAAATATCAGGGGCTATCTTTCAAGGGGGTGGTCTACGGAGTACCACATTTGTTTCTATATACCAAAATGTTCGTATTGGTCTGTAGTTTAAAAATCCAGCGTTTGCCACCTTGGCAAACCTTGCATAATTCCAGTATTCAAGATGGCGTCCAAGATGGCTGCCATTTCTTAAAATCAACCCCTATACAAGAATGCATCATGATTTTCATGTGTTTGCATTGTAATGGTATTTTAATGCCCCATTTCATGTAAGAATGATGTATTTGTCTATTTCAAGTAAAAAACCTGACAGTTTAGGTAAAACAGTTGTAAAAATTATATTTAAATTCACAAATGCACGTGCCCAAGGTTTTTCACCTCGGAACGTTTGTTTAATGGCTCATTATTTATGATAAGATAGTTATGGCTGCTATTTTACTTCTTTTCTATCAAATATAATATCTGTAAAGATTTTATAGAAACAGAAATTGTTTCTATATATAATATTCATGCTTAAAAACAGGTTTTAGACATCCAACCCAACACGGAAAAAACAACAAAAAGTACATGTTTTCCTATACAAAGTACGCTCTAAAATCTAATTAGTTATTGATTCTATATACCATAGTGTTTGTGTTGATCTTGGTTTGTACCATAAAAATACAGTGTCTGCCACCTCTGTAAAACACAAGATAGCTCCAGTATTCAAGATGGCATCCAAGAAGGCCGTCAAAATTTACAATTCTGGAAAAATGAGACACATATGTCCCTTGACTTTTGTTTAGAAACAAATATGCTTAAATTGAGCTATAAACACTTAGAGTTATCTTATTATTGTTATTTTCATGTGTTTTCCATTGTTAAAACTACATAATATATATATATATATATATATATCTATATATCTATATATATCTATATATATATATATATATATATATATATATATATATATATATATATATATATATATATATATATATATATATATATATATATATATATATATATATATATTATAGATATTAAGGGAGTAAGGTCTCACTGACAAGGCAAAAAAGAAGAAAAAATACATATTTTCCTATACATTATAGGCTCTTGAATCGTGATTGTTATTGATTCTATATACCAAATATTTTGTCTTGCAAGCTTATGAAGGTTTGAATCTTTTAAATCCAGCGTTGGCCGCCTCTGCAAACCCAGCATAACTCCGGTTTTCAAAAGGGCATCCAAGAAGGCCGTCAAAATAAAACATTTCGAAAAATAAGCCGCATGTGTCCTTTAACCTTTGTTTACTAACAAAACAGTTAAAAATCAAGCTAAAACACTTAGATCTATCTTTTTAAAAATATTTTCATGTATATATTTCTTTTTCAATATTACATTATGCATACAAATCTAGAAATGCATGGGGTAAGGGCTGGAGTATGTTTGAAAAGATGCTACTTAAATTCCTTTTAATAATCTGAATCACTGCAATTTTCCTCTGTCAACATGCCTGAAAAGATAGTATGCACATTTGTGTATATAACTACATGCACATTAATTTCCACAGTGTATGGTTGTCGACACATAGAGCTTGTGCAGTATTCATCACTCATTTCTTTACGTTAGCAAACAGTGTCATTCAATAGCTCTGGAGCTGCAACTGACAGTGTTACCAATAATACTAAGCATTTTATTTGATCATTCATTGTCCTATTCAAATCTAAAGTCTGATGGTGATTTCAGTTCTTGAACATAGTGCAACCCATTCCGCCAAATATGCAGTTGATAGGCACACCTCAGGCAATGAAACCCGAAACTTTTATCTGTCGAGGTAGCTTTTTAGCCGTCAACAATATTGCCTTCTCTGCGCACAGTGAGTTTAAAGACAAATTGTTTTTGTTACGAACTTAGACCACCTATGATCCTCCGAGTGTTCTAAATCTTCACCTAGATGGTGCCGATCTATATTCGTTTCAGGACCCTGCATAATGTGATAACAAAGCTAAATGAAAATAATAATCAGGAAATGGCGCAATCAGAACGATAGAGGTCATTGCATGTTTGGTAAGTTTACATCTACTGCCTTTTCGTTATTGTCAAAGTTATCGGTAACTCCCAGTATAAGCATACCCCCTGATTTCTGACATAATTTCTGAGGGGACGGTTCCACTGAGGGAGTGTTAGCTTGTGTGCTGATGATAAAATTCGCCTCATTTCAGGGTATGTAATCGTATATCGAAGATAAGCTATTTGTAAAATCAAAGAGTCTACTCCAGATTTGATCATGAACAACAAGACCTACATGTTTTGGGTATGCAATAGAAATTGCTGCTTTGTAATATTACAAGCAACTTAAAGACAGTGCAAGTCTATTGAAGCTCAGCCTATATGTCTGAAGCATTAGCAAATCTTTCATCGCTTACACTTGAAGCCGACCATTTGTCTAGTACAGTAAAATATCTTGAAAGGCTTGCAATGGTGGCATATTGATCCATTACAATTTCAATGTTTCTAAGAATACCATTTATAAACATACCGATATGATTTATCGTGTCTTCTGCTATTATTTACAAGAAAAAAAAAATAAAAATTAAAACTGAGATCCTTTAAGAGCAGTGAACACATTAATAAGAAAGGGGATGGGCCATACCGCGGTTTCGACTATTGAAGTCTCGTCAGTGACCCTTTAGATTTGGCAACATGCAGCCAAAGAGAATTACTGAAAATTTGCAACTTTCAACAGGGTAGTCGATACAAAGACTAGTATTATCTAAATGGGGCCAAGTATATTAAACATTGGTTAGAAAATGAATCTTAACCGATAATAAATTTCTAGAGTTCTGAATATCCTCGCTGATCTCAAAGGAACAAAAAGAAAATATAGCCTGCACTATGGATGATGTACGGGGAGACTTTTTAGGGCCGCCACACGGCACAACACCAGCTGCAGTAATAGCAAATAAAAATTAAAACTGAGATCCTTTAAGAGCAGTGAACACATTAATAAGAAAGGGGATGGGCCATACCGCGGTTTCGACTATTGAAGTCTCGTCAGTGACCCTTTAGATTTGGCAACATGCAGCCAAAGAGAATTACTGAAAATTTGCAACTTTCAACAGGGTAGTCGCACAAGAAGCCTGTGTGTATAATCAGCTGAAATGGTTTGGTTTAATTTTCATACTAAAATTAGTTGATCAAACATATTCAGCGCTTCAGCCACACTGATTCGTACCAAATCAATCTCAATACGTAAATGATAATTTGGACCATAACTAAATAAAAAGGCTCTTTTTATAAGTACCTAATTGTCAATTTAGTTTTCCCACCTCGGCTTTTTTAGTGGAAATTTCTTTCTGATTGCTCATTTTCCTGATCATTGGCTACTTGTACCTTTTCTATATTGTTTGTTTTAGAACATTCTATGTCACATAACCCAGCTTTCTATTAAGTGGATAACTATGTAAAGGATAATTCTGACCTTATTTAATTAAAAGGCTCTTTATATGGATTGTTTTTATAACATTCTATGTTATATAACCCAGCTTTCTAACTCCAGGTGTTTAAATTTGTCTATTAATTGGATAACTCTACAACTTGAATTTCGTTCATTATTGAACTTTCATACTCAGTGCCATTGAGCAAACAACTCTTTTTGCTGCACAATATATTGCTCCAGCTGCAACTAAGTCACCATTTGGAAGGTCCATTAGTACATGTATGTATAGCACTTTGAAAAAATTGCCTTTCCCTGTTGCTTCAACAACTCTTATAAATACATCAATGTTACAATCACCAAATGCGCATGCTAACATCGACCAGCTTCCACTTACTTTACTTTCATTTGTAACAGGTCACAAATCTCGCCACAAATAAGCAATTATTCTTCCAATAAAAATACTTTGTAAATGATATGGTACTTCTAGGGTTAGTCTAATCATTTCTTATGTTTGACTCTACCTCTCTACTGTTTTTGCTTTAATTCTCTGATAAGTGGATTTACAATTCTTATGGCACCACAGTTTGCATAAACCTTGTACATAAATACTCAAAGCATAATCAGTAAATGAGGAATTAGAAGCTACATATGATTATAGTGTCGAATCAAAACATGGTTTGGCATTATTTTATTTTATATAGTGCCATATCGTACATCCATGTCTGCACCAAGATTTTATTAATTGTAAGATTAATACTGCACCAAAGTTATATTAAGAATTGCAGAGCCAGAATTTGTGAACAACATTTGTAATAAGATTGCGGAGCTAATGATGTACAAGAAAATAAGTTTTCTTTGTTGATCTTTTTCTTGCTGGTCAAGACAATTCCACTCATTTCTAGAATAAATACATCTGGACCTTCCTATAACTCGATTCAAGAAACATAGTTTTGGATATAGCACTGATCATAGCTGGACTCCAAATGGTCATTTCATACTACCTTTGGTATATGTCTATATACTTTGTTTTAACAATGAAAAACACACATGAAGATAACAGTAAGGAAATGTTCTATTAAGTAGTAAGTGTTTTCAACTTGATTTTAGCTTTTTATTACTTAATGAAAGTCAAGGGACATATCTGGCTCATTTTTTGACGGCCTTCCTGGATGCCACCTTCAATACTAGAACTATCCTGTGCTTTGCTAAGGTGGCAAACACTTGATTTTATGCTATAAACTAGGACTGAGACAAACACTATGGTATATAGAATCAAAAACAAATACGATTGAAGAGCATATTTTATATAAGAAAATATGTACTTTTTGTTGTTTTTGTCGTGTTAGATTAGATGTCTAAAACCTGTTTTTAGCACGAAGCTTCATATATAGAAACAATTTCTGTTTCTCTAAAATCTTTACAGATATTATATTTGATAGAAAAGAAGTAAAAAAGCAGCCATAACTATCTGGTCATAAATTATGAGCCATTAAACAAACATTCCTATGTGAAAAACCTTGGGCACGTGCATTTGTGAATTTAAACATGATTTTTACAACTGTTTTACCTAAATTGTCAGGTTTTTTACTTGAAATATACAAATATATCATTCTTACATGAAATGGGACTGTAAAATACCATTACAATGCAAACACATGAAAAATATGATGCATTTTTGGAGTAGGGGTTAGTTTTAGGAAACGGCAGCCATCTTGGACGCCATCTTGAATACTGGAGATATGCAAGGTTTGCCAAGGTGGCAAACGCTGGATTTCAAAACTACAGACCAAGACGAACATTTTGGTATATAGAAACAAATGTGGTACTCCGTAGACCACCTACTCCTATTTCTTAGCTACTTTTTGAACCATATTTGCTTCACTAGCGGGCTTAAACTACTTTTACATGGCCATAACCTCACCCTCAGCTTCTGTAGTGGTTCACGACATTTACAATCATGAAGTTAGTTGAACCATCTGAAAACCCCACTGCGTACATTTTTTCCAATTAAAATGCCTATGTCTTCATCTACTTCTGCTAGTATTTCTTTTGCTATTTATTTGAAGTTTTCAGGATCAGTTTACTTTGTTATAATTTGTGAACAACATAAAATGTTAAAAATAACGACTTTTAACGAAGCCACAAATGGCAGAAATTGTAATCTACAAATAGATAAAACTAGCCATACCTATTTTCTTGCAAGTAGGCGTTGTGCCTTCCCATTGCCCATTTATGGAGCACATTCTCTTAGGTGCTCCAACAAGAATATAACCATTGCTGCATGTGTATTCTGCCATTTTCAAGTACGTTTTACCATGGGGTGTGGTTACTAGGCCATTTTCAGGTGCAGAAGGTTCGCCGCACTCTGAAACATATAGCTAGATAGGTTTAATATCAGTTTATGTGATATCTATTTATGTTGCTGGTATTTTGACGAGGGGCAAACGTTTTTGACATCTAAAAGTGGTTGTTCTCTCGGTTAATATATGTTTCTTTTATCATGTCCATTTGTTACTTCTAACCCGTATGTCAGGGACATGCGTATCTTTACGATTATGTTAATTCCTGGTGACTGCCTGTATGTTTTACTTTCATATCAACTTTTGCCTTCATATTATGCTATGTATAACAGCAAATAGACGTGGTACAGAACCATATACAACTTGTCATAAGATATAGACAGTAAACGCTAAAAACGTTTTAAACATAGGTGTCAATATTTTATAGGGTTCTCCGATTTATTCATTCATTGGCAATTGTCTGATATAATTATAAATTTCAGACATTTTGAGATAGTCAAGTGATATTATTGCACCTATAGTATTTGAGGAGAAGCAAATGCATGCGTCACAACACAAAACGCTTTGCATGGTAGCTAATGCCCACATTTTACCTCCTTTACTATAGCGCGACCGGGATTCGAACCCGCGATCTCCAGATCTCGGACCCTCAATCACTTGATTTACTCATCAGGAAAACAAGTCCGTGAGATAAATACCCCCTTATACCCCACTTTTATACAGTAAAACTGGGGTATGCAGGGATATACCTATTTTTCTTATTTTTGCTCCAAAACATAGATTGTGGGTACTCGTTAGAACCGCCTCGCCGAGGCGGGTCTAACGTGTACCCACAATCTATGTTTTGAGCGAAAATAAGAAAAATATCAAATTTTAATTTTACAACTTTAAAAATCACTGCTCGTATATTGCATAAATAAGTTTTCGTAATGCTGGCAAATACAGACGCCTTACCTATGCTGTCACAGACAGTATTGCTATTACTCCAAACTCCGTCTCCACATTTTCTTGACACTTCACTCCTGACTTTATAACCAATATTACACTTGAAGCTTGCTTCAGAGCCGTGTTTGTTACCCCGAGTCAAGGTAATTGTGCCATTACCCAGGGATGGTAGAGCGGAACAATCTGAAATTATATAAAAAATTCAAAGTTGTTACCCCGAGTTAAGGCAATTTGTGCCATTACCCAGGGATGGTAGGGCGGAACAATCTGGAAACATATAGAAATTTCAAAGTTGTTACTCCGAATCAATGCAATTGTGCCATTACCCAGGATTGGTAGGGCGGAACAATCTGGAAACATATAGAAATTTCAAAGTTGTTACTCCGAATCAATGCAATTGTGCCATTACCCAGGATTGGTAGGGCGGAACAATCTGGAAATATACAGACATTTCAAAGTTGTTTCTCCTAGTCAAGGCCATTTTGCCATTACCCAGTGATGGTGGGGCAGAACAATCTGAAAATATGTAGAAATTTCAAAGTTGTTACTCCAAGTCAAGGCCATTGTGCCATTACCCAGGGACGGCAAGGCGAAATAATCTGAAAATATATAGAAATTTCAAAGTTGTTACTCCTAGTCAAGGCCATTGTGCCATTACCCAGGATTGGTAGGGCGGAACAATCTGACAATATATAGAAATTTCAAAGTTGTTACTCCGAGTCAAACCATGGTAGGGCAGAACAATCTGAAAATATATAGAAATTTCAAAGTTGTTACTCAGAGTCAAGGCCATTGTGCCATTACCCAGTGATGGTAGGGCAGAACAATCTGAAAATATATGGAAATTTCAAAGTTGTTACTCCGAGTCAAGACCATTGTGTCATTACCGAGGGACGGTAAGGCTGAGCAATCTGAAAATATATAGAAAATTCAAAGTTGTTGCTCCGATCAAGGCCATTGTGCCATTACCCAGTGATGGTAGGGCAGAACAATCTGAAAATATATAGAAATTTCAAAGTTGTTACTCCGAGTTAAGGCCATTGTGCCATTACCCAGTGATGGTTGGGCAGAACAATCTGAAAATATATATAGAAATATCAAAGTGTTGATGACCAAAGTGAAAAGTTAAGCGACTCATTGACCGGTACTCAGTATACTAAATCGGTCGTCAGATAATAAATTGAAACATCCTGGCCTGGTGTTGGTGCCATCTCGGACATGTAAGGCATGAAAGTTTACTGGTTAAATCATCACTGAGCAATGTGTTTTCGCAGACGTGTAGATGGTTAACTGTAGCATAAACCTCTTTTGTGTAATTATCTGTTGTGTTTTGTAAGTGAAGAAGATATAGTATTGCTTTCAGGACTCCGATCTAAACTTGTTTGCTTTGCTCTATTTTAAGGAGCGAAAACGGTTCAAAAATAGTAATTTTGCTTGTAAAACTATTTTGTACATTTATGTAGTGGCTCATTGTGTTGTTGTTCAAGGAGAGAAAATGATATGCGCAAAACATGAATCTGTTATAGCTCCCGGACGATTGGAGTAGACTTACGTCACAGGTTTTCCGTTATACATATGAATGAAATGAATGTATTTGACCAATAGGAACAGGCGTGTCATTCATATCTGTGACGAAAGTCTACTTCAATCGTCCGGGAGCTATATTACTGTAGTCTGTTGTGTCTTATTTACGATAAAATATGGGCCGTGATACGAGAATTTCAGAAAACAGGTCTTGGTGGTTTCCTAACAGGTCTGACACAAATCGGTCTGTATGGTCACAAAAAAGAGCTAGAATCTTGAAATTTTGGGTATAAGTAGCGGAGGAATGGTAGTCTCCGTGAAAGGAAAACAAAGGCGCCTATGTTTTTGCTTAGGTAAAAATCCGGTTTTCTCATGGTAATCCTATTATTTGCAAAAACTCACCTTTTCTGCAGTTGTTTGTTGTATTCCATGCTCCATTTACACACTGTATTTTGTCCAGGACTGAGGAATAACCACCGTTACACACAGTCTCGCATTCATCCCCATCGTGCTTCAGACAAGTGTCCGAGATTTTCCCATTCGAAACATCACCACCACAAAGAACAGCTGCAAGTTAAAAACATATATGTGAAACGGATACTTTTGTTCGCATTCTCTCTTGCCTCTAAACTTAATTGGGTGATATATAAGGCACATTTTCCCATTCGATACGTACTTGATTAGATTATGATATATAAGGCGCATTTTCCTATTCGACACATACTTAATTGGATGATATGATATATAAGGCGCGTTTTCCCATTCGACACTTACTTAATTGGATGATATATAAGGCGCGTTTTCCTATTCGACACATACTTAATTGGATGATATATAAGGCGCGTTTTCCCATTTGATACATACTTAATTGGATGATACACAAGGTGCGTTTTCCCATTCGATACATCATGACCGCATAGAACAGCTGCAGGTAAACACAACATGTTCGAACATTGAAAATAATTAAGTGTGAATCTGATGCCTCTCTCTCTCTCTCTCTCTCTCTCTCTCTCTCAGAATATAAATCGATTAGTCGTTAGTCGATATTACAAATAAGGGACACCAATCTCCCCGTAAGTATAATGTAATACAAGAACATTTTTTTATCAAATACGCGTCGTAGAAAAAAAGAATTTTAAACATTATTCTTGCACACCAGATAGAGAAATCCTACGTTTTACCCCATGTGAGAAATTCTTATCCCACCCTCGTTATCTCACCCCGGTCGCACCCTGCGTTCAAGTGTTCTTTTCTAACATTGGTTGTATGGGACGTCGCGTAATTCCGTCGCTAAGCGCACGTCACGATGACGTCAAAACGTTTTAAATCAAAATGGCGGACGCCGCGATTTTATCATTTTTCTAAGTAAATAGTATAAAAATCAATCGATCTTCGCTGCATTAAGGCGTGCAAGAAAAAGAATCCATCATTTGTGTGAGGTATGGATAGACAAATCTGTCCCTCGGGCCACAATTTGGCATCACTCGGCGAGCCTCGTGATGCCAAAATGTGACCCTCGTGACAGATTTGTCTATCCATACCTGACACTCATGTAAGATTCTTATATGATGCAGCCTAAAGAAAGGCACAACAGAAATCATTAAAAACCTAAATATGAACAACATAGACACAATGAGTATTTGTAAAACACCATTAGTACGTTTTAGAAACCGGTTTCCGTGGACTTGACCACTTAATTTAGAGGTCGACTTTCGGACTCTCTGAACTTTTCCCGAGCTTATTAAATTAAATATGTATGAGAAGCTATGAGAAGCAAGATTACAAAATCTTGTCCACTAGGTAAGATATTATCCAGCTAGTTTCTGTCAAAGACTTTTCAAATGGTTGTTTTATCAGATATTATTCGGGAGCTATTACCATCTGCACAGGTCTTTCCATTTTCATGCATAGCAACACCATAGTCACAGAGACATGACTGACCATCCTGATTGGTTGTACAAAGATTGCTGCAATCGCCCCTCCCTTTCCTTTTCTCGCATTCTGTACTGCCTAAACACAAAAAGAAATAGTGGTAAATTAATCCAATTTGAGACAAACGGACTAGCCAATCATTATCAGTTTATTATTTGGGTTATGCCACTTTTGTTTTAGGGACACCAGGTTTGTGTTTTAAACTTTATCTAATCATTGGATGAATTTCATTTTAGCGAACAGAATAGATTGGATGTCGCAAAACAATGGGATGCTGCGTTCTGCGGCGTCACATCTGGGACGATACTGTTTACCTCTATTTATGAATACTTGAACATTTTCGGAGAATTAATCATTATTTTAGGTTTATTTTTGTGTATTTTCAGTCCCAGTGAAACGACCACTTTCTTTTTTTCCTACATTGCTTATGATAAAGCAGATACATGTAAATACTACTTAACAACAACAACAGCAGCAACAGAAGCAGCAGCAGCAACAACAGCAACAACATAATAATAATAATAATGATAATAATAATAATAATAATAACAGTAATAATAATAATAATTATTATTATTATAATTCCTACCTATTATTTCGTGTGTATTCTTTGAGAAAAGCGTCATTGCATCCAGTCGTCCTCCGGGTGTCTGGATACTTACAGGAGCTTGGTTCAGGTCTGTCAGGTTTCTTATGGTAACTACTCCGCTGAAAATGGTAATTGAGCAGCACTATGAGAAAACAAACAATGTGGTTTCCGAACAGGTCCCATACAAACCGAGTTGTACAAGCACAAAAGATGGCTAAATGCTGGACATTTTGGAGTTAAAAGTAGAAGCATTGTACTATACGCGTAGCGAAAACAAAAGCGTTGATCAGCTTCGCAGTTACTGCACAGCTGGTCTGCGCCTTTGGTTTTGCATATGCAAATTGTTGGATTTCTTATGAGGACACGCAATTGTTAAAATCATTAAAGTAAGAATAAATGGCCCAAATATTAATACAATCACGTACATTTAAAATCCCACCCCCAAAACACCAGGCGTGAATGAAAGAGCAATGAAATAAACACAAAACAATCGTAACAAGACGAATGAACAGCAAGATAACTAGCATTTTCCAGATGGGACTGGGAGAGGAAGGGTTTAGTCATCCGGCTACCATCAACCAAAGTTGCGAACTCAACAAACAAACAGATGGAATAAACAGAAACTACACGCAGATCGGCTAGTAAAGCAACTACACAAGGGCTTAAATCGTTTTTGGGGCCCACCTCCGGGGGGAGGGGGGTAACTAAGGGGTAATTGTGGTACGGGTGTGTGGCCCAAATTTCTGAAACCTACCCCAATCATATACCTGGTCATTGAAAAAATAGACCCATTCATATACTTGATTGACCAAAATATTGACCCATTCATATACTGTCCTTTGATTTTTTATACCCATTCATATACAAATTGCTGCTTCGAAACAAGGTAAAGAACAACAACAGCAACAACAAACAAACATAATGATAAAGGTGTCCAACAATTTCACCTCAGTTACACCAATTATGCCAGAAAAGATGGGCCATTGATATACCGGGCCATTCGTATACTTTTACTTGAAAATTGGAAGCCTATTCATATACTGGCGAGGCTGAAAAGGTGGGGGGGGGGGGGGTATTCGGGCGGCACATCCCTACTATGTCATATATAGGTATATAGGTACTTACCCCCCCCCCCCCGAGGGGGCCCACATTCTCATCCGTGGTAAACTACTGTACAGTATATACATGCAGTGTAGTACTATTGTTCAGATTACACCAGTTATATGTGGAAATATGAAGCCAGGATCGAAGCAATCTGACATAAATTGTGCCATACCATTACAGAAAAAAATGAATAAAGGTTGATGAACAAAACATTCGAATAATGTCACCTCACGAAAGCAATAATGGTTGATTGGTAATGTCCAACGTATACCTATGATGATTCATGACCAGGGGTCGCAGATTCGATCCAGGGCTACTCTGTCGGACGAGATTATAAACCGAGGTCCCGTCTCCACGTGACCTTAGCTGTTGGCAGGACGTTAAACCTCAAATCAACCAACAACCATTTGACTATAATGCTTGGATTAATCCTTCTCCTTTTTATATTTCTTCAAATACTTCTTAGTGTCCTTGGAAAGACTTGGAACGAAGTACTAGTACTTCAGGAAGTTAAGGCAACCGATCTTGCCTAACCCTCGTCAAAGTATGCCTGACAAACACAAATTTCCTCGTAGTCTATCTATGCAATTATGAAAACACGACCATGTAATATACAGAACTAGAAATGCGTGTTTGTAAAACACTATGCCCCCAACTGTATGCTTGTCCCTAAACTGACAGTTTGTATGATTCATTTATTTCATTCGAATGCAGTCAAATTTAATTTCCTGAAGAAGCTTTTCGGTTGTGATTGTTTTGACCTCGATCCAGAAACAGAATGTAAGCTTTTTTGCAGGCAAGTTAGACATGAAGTAAAAATTTAAAAAATGGAGTAATTTTGTCAAAGTTTGACAGAGAGTCCCCAAAAGTTAATCAGGTGATCTTCTTCTCAGCCCAAACAGCATACCAAATATGAAGGCTCTAGCTCAAATACGTTTTGAGATATCTTGCATACAAGATTTTCAAAATTTGTTTTCAAAGGGACATTATTCCAACAAGGGGCATAACACGTACATGAAAAAATACAGGCCAATTATTTTTTCATGAGGAATCTGTATATGAAATTTCAAAACCCTATCATTCACCGTTTAAAGGTCTCAAATTTCACCGAAATGTGGAAAAATCAATAAAAATTTCAAAATTCTGTATTTTTGTCAAAAGACGGAAAGTTCTCAAAGTTAATCAGGTCATCTACTTCTCAGCCCCAACAAGTGTACCAAATATGAAGGCTCTAGCTTCAATACGTTTGGAGATATCTTGCACACAAGATTTTCAAATTTTGTTTTCAAAGGGACATAACTAAAAAAGGGGTATAACTTGGCCATACAAAAAATACGGGTCACTTTTTTTCATGAGGAATGTGTATATGAAATTTCAAAACCCTAGCATTCACCATTCAAAAGTTTCAAATTTCACCGAAAAGTGGAAAAATCAATCAAAATTTCAAAATTCCGTATTTTTGTAAAAAAATTGACGGAAAGTTTTCAAAAGTTAATCAGGGCATCTACTCCTCAGCCCCAACAAGTGTACCAAATATGAAGGCTCTAGCTTAAATACTTTTTGAGATATCTTGCACACAAGATTTTCAAATTTTGTTTTCAAAGGGACATAACTCAGAAAAGGGGCGTAACTCGGACATGAAAAAAAATACGGGTCATCTATTTTTTCATGAGGAATGTGCATATGAAATTTCAAAACCCTAGCATTCACCATTCAAAAGTTAACACACACACACACACACACACACACACACACACACACACAGACAAGGCAAAAGCAATATGCCCTTCCAACTTTTTCAAAGTTGGGGGCATAAAAAGGTACATGTAGGCAAAGATCAGGAAAATGGCGCAGTCAGAAAAAGATTTACACTCCAAAAAACAGAGGTGGGAAAACAAAAAACAGAGGTGGGAAAACCCTAAATCAACAATCAGGTTAAAAGACTTTTTTTCAGCTGGAATTTAAAAATGAAAATTTCATGCGAAAAATACTGATATTTTATTTATTTTTTTTTTGTTCAAAGCATTGATTGAGGGTATACTTTAGAGCCACATCTGGCGAGGCGGTTCTAACGAGTACCCACAATCTATGTTTTGGATCACAAATAAAAATATAGGCATACTCCTGTACACCCCAGTTTTACTTTATAAAAGTGGGGTTTAATGGGGTATACAGCTGCGTTCAGTTATTAATATACCCCTACGACAAACAAATTCTTCCAGTTGTCCATTTCTTGCCAGTGACGATTGTTCAAAAACAATAAGAGCTGTCAATTTATTTCTGAATATCGCAGTGATATATTAATAACTGAACTTAGCTGTACATTACACGGAAATGTTATCCTTATGTATACTTACGTATTTCGCCAGTCGAGATAATACAACAAAGGGCCATCTAACAAAATGTCCATCAACTGACTATCAGGGACCTCGAAAAGAACTGTGTTTATTTTATCTTCTATACTGTATCTGTTTATTCTACCAAGCGCTCCAAACGTTCCTTGATCTGCCATCCATGTAGACCCATCAGACCAGTAAAGATAATCATCTGGAACGATATTTATCCATTTTTTTACCATTACGAAAACTTGCCCATGCAATAAACAGAGATTTTTGAGCTATAAAATTTGAAAATATTCAGCTCATTTATTTTTATTATTTATTATTTTCTTATTTTTACTTAAATCACAGATTGTGGAGTACCCACAATCTATGTTTTAGAGCAAAAATAAGAAAGATAGGTATACCCCTGCAAACCCAAGTTTAAATACTTGAAATTGGGGTTCAAGGGGGTATACACTACACGGACATGTTTTCGTGATGGAAAGGAGTTTCCCATCATTATTGGATGAGTCCACTTTCATTTCAGGGGCGTCTCATTTTTTTCGATGAAGTTTCTCAATGAAAACAGAATAGCCCCAGATGGGACGCCGCGTTCTGAGGTGTCACATCTGGGGCTATACTATTTGCCCATGTCCTATTTATAAAAAGGACACCAGGTTTAAATGAGATACGAATGCATGGCTATGTATTGAATATAGATGTTGACGGCTGTTAAATGAAAAAATTACGTTGAAACTATACACATAGGAATAAGTTGGGAAAAGATTGAAAAAATCCATTTTTCTTTTTTCTGGCGATACTGAATTTTTTATCACATAGGCATGTATATTTCATACCTTGGCCTAGCTACAGACCAATTTATGAAAATTCACAACATTTTGTCTTTGTGCTACGGAGGAAACAATATGCCATATGCGAAAAACCCCAGTTTTTGAGAATACAAGTAAACTCAATTTTTGAAAGCAAAACAGGAATAAAATGTTGAATCTGATAGTTTTGATTCATGCTTCATCTCCAAACCAACTAATCATACAAAATCTACAGTTTGCATTAATTTCTATGGAAACCGAAAATCTTGGATATTTTGCAAACAAAGCCGTTAAAAGAATAATTCCGCAAGGGAAACTATAACCAGAACGTACATGGTTAGATTCCTAAAGGGTCATATCGAATATCTGGCCCAACATTTACAACCTGCAAAATGTATACCCAAAGAACAAAACCTGGACATGAAACTTACCCCCAGAAAAGTATGGACCTATGGACCTACACCTACAGTCGGTCAGAAATTAAAGAATTTATGATCAAAGTTACATAAGCAATGTCTCAGCTTTATGCTTACGAAAAATCAGACATCGTGAGTTCAAATAATGAAGTTATTCCAAAGACTAGCAGTGCGTGTCTTAAATCTGAATCAAAGATGGCCGCTCTCCGCCGCAGTTTATGTTTGATGCTAACCATTTTTCACATAGAAGCAACTTTGGAGACTATAGATTCTGACAAATTGTCAAAACATTCTTCCTAAACTTCACAAAGAAGGATATATACATTCCAAAGTTGGTAGTGACATTATAACAGGTGTTCCCTAATTTATTTCCATGTGTATATTTATAGTGCGGAACTTTCGCCACCAAAAGCTTTCAAATTTTCAAAGACTATATGAAAAGCAGTTGCTTTTGTTCCTTCTTTATTATTATTATTGCTAAAACAGAAAAACACTGAGTACTACATTGTCCTGCAGACTGTCTTAGCAGACTCTATGATGGCCCCGACAAAAAGCTATTCCTTTTAGTTGGTTGGGACCGGAGCTTCGTGTCTGTTGCCTGGCTCACCGGGGTTCAACTGGTGTTTTCGTTTTGCTCCGGGTTTCAGTAAATTATTCGGTGCCCAGGGATCTCCATCGTCGGCAGCTTACTGAATCTGTTGAGTCCTCGTTTTTTGATTCATCAGGGTGGTTATCATGATTTATTTGTTTGTCATTGGTGATTCATTGAATAGACTTTAGAGATTCTCCACGAAGACCGAACAACTAACTAAATGTTGTGAACCACTGCAGAAGATGAGGGTGAGGTTAATGCCTGGGTCACACTAGCAATTACGTACGCTGCGGATAGTTGCGGATACTATACGTAGGAATCCGCAGAAATTAGTGGGCGGGGCTAACTGTTCTTAATGAATTTACGTACTTATAATTACCTATAAATACGAATACATACGGTATAGTTATGGATATATTCGGATGTATACGGAAAGTAACTTGTCTACATACCTTTCGATACCATCTGTTACGCTTAGACACGGACATGTGCCTTCATATACGCACTTGTTACGCTCTCTTGCGTATAAAACGGTGCAATGTGATGTAAGTAACCGCTGTCTATTGTCAAACTACTGTCACACTAGCACATACGGATGCGACGGACGCTGCGGACAAGTCTTACGTATCTATCCGTTATATCCGTAACAATTCGTATCGTATGCGTATATGACCGTAGCTGTACATGATGTATCCGCAGGGTCCGTAGAATCCGCGCCCAAATTTTGAAAAAAGTCAAAATTTCGAACCGGACGAAATATCCGTATCTGCACGTGAAGAAATTATAGAACATAATATGCTTTGATTGATTGATCGATTAATCGGTCGATTGATTGCTCGATCAGGATCGATCTCTCGGTCGATCGATAGACTGATTGATCGATGATCGATTGATTGATCAATTGATTGATCGAGTGATTAATTGATCGATCAAGACCGATCGGGTGATTAATCGATTGAGTGATCGTTCCTTCGATCGATCTATCGAGTGATTGATCGATTGCGATTGATCGATTGATTGATATCTTGACGGATCGATCGAGTGATTGATCAATCGAGTGATAGTCGTAAAGCAAGGAAATAATAATACTATGTATATAATTTTAGTAACATTTGTGTGTTTGCTTGTTCGTTTGTCGGTTCACTATTTTTCTTAGATATTGCAGCCTGCCTCTCAGCCAGGGGTAAAAGCAAAGCAAAATCTCCTTCTGAGGAATCTATATTTGTCATACTGTCGAAACGAATGTATTGAAAGCACGTGCATATTTGTGAGCATTGGACGCACGGGCGATTCAGTTACTAAGCTGTATGCTCTTCATTACATAATTGTACGCCGACAAAGACCGTAACCGAACGAAACAGCACATATCAAACAGTATCGATCCGCAACAGATGCTTACGACAAGATACGTTTAGTTACCTAGATGCTTACGACAAGATACATTTAGTTACGGAAAAGATACGGTTTTATATACGATTAGATACGTAATATTACCTACAATTACGGGTTTTTCATCCGTGCTTGATTTTTGACAATTATCAAAGCTTGGCTGCGGATCTTCCGGGCCCTGTCAATAATGCACGTACAGATACGGACTTTACGGATATGTTACGAATCGTTACGGACAGGACGGACAAATACGGAAGCCCTATACGCAGCGTCCGCAGCGAACGTAAGTGCAAGTGTGAACTAGGTATAAGAGCCTGTAAAACCGGTTTGAGCCGCCAGTAATTTTATATTACTTATCGTTCCAAGACGATACGTTTGTTATTGTTTTGTGTTTTGGAGTCGAATTTTGTGCTGTTTGAGCCTCATGTACGTTTTCATATTTTAGTTAAGATCGGGTAACTGAGTGGCCGCCTTTTGGGGAATAGCTGCTCGCTCGGCTTACGGTATGTTTTCTTGGTATAAGTACCTAAATTTCATTTTGGTTTTCCCCACCCCTCGGGTTGTGAATGGGACTTTCTCTCCTTTTGCACCAGTTCCTGATCATTGCCTACTTTTATCTTTAAATAATCACAAATTGATTTTGTGTGGTGCTTTCCATTTCTATTCAATAAATGTCAGAAATTTTGGTGCAGAAACATTTTAGGCGGCAAACCTCGAATAAATGTTTGATATTAACCCTTCATGTATTTTCAAACTCACTTTTTGTATCGATCGCAAGTCCGTTCGGCCATGTCATTTGTCCACCAGTATTTGCCCGGCTCAGTATTCGAACAGCCTCTGTCCCATCCATATTAGCTTGTCCAATATAGGGATAATCAGTACCATCGCCGCTATAGAAGTAATGATCCGTCCAGAATAGTAACCTGTAAACAAACCAGAGGATACATTCAATAATGTAATATTCAGAATCCTAAAAATACGCTGACACCAGCCAGGAACGAAAAGACAACACAAGACTCCGCATCAATAGGAAAACATGTCGGACTCCGTGAAATGTATGCCCCCTTAAACACTACGTTTATGTAATAAAATTTGGGCGTACACGGGTATACCTATTTTTCTTATATTTGATCTAAAACTAGATTGTGAATACTTGTTAGAAACGACTCGCCGAAGAGGTTCTAACGTGTACCCACATCAATGCTTTGAGCAAAAAGGTTAAAATCAAGCTTTTTCCAATGAAATTTTCATATTTATAGCTGAAAAAAAAATCTTTATATTACATAGGAAAGTTTTCGTTATATTAATTTAACAACACGCACTAAGGGCAGGATGGCTCGATCTTTCCCATCATCAACCAAATCAAAGATGGCAATAGCATTACCAGATAACGTTTATACAAAGACAAATCACAACTATTAATTTTGTTATAGCACATTATTTTAGTATGAGCTTATGTTGTATGGTTATGAAGCGATGTTAATTTTTTTTTATATTTGCTATTACTGCCGCTGGTGTTGTGCCGTGTGTTGACTACCATCTTGAAAGTTGCAAATTTACAGTAATTCTCTTTGGCTCCATGTTGCCAAATCGAAAGGGTCTCTAATCAGGCTTGAGTATTCGAAACCGCGGAATGGCCCACCCCTTTCTCATAAATACATGCATGTTCACTGTTCTTAAAGGATCTCAGTTTGAATTTTCATTATGGTATTGCTGTGATTGCCAACAGCTATGGCTATATCGGGACGGTCAGTTATCCTAGTCACATTTTTCTTGGGCATCACTCTCAGAGGCACATTATTGCAGGTTTTTTTCAACGCCTACTAAACGTTTTTAAGTGCATGTCTAGAAGTAACATACCGTTTAGATGGATGAAGGGTCACGTCTCGAGGTTCGATCATTCCTCCAATGATTGCTGAGAAATCGCCCTTCGGTGACAGAACACAGATGAGGCTACTCGCTGTATTGACAGAGCCATAGTTAGTCCTTTCCTTTACAACAACAGAAAAATATGTGTTCTCTGTGGTTGGTTCCACGACAAATCTATCAGCATAGACTTCGTAGTAGATGGAACCAGCAGCAATTTCCTCTGAAAAAAAAAAAAAAAAAAAAAAAAAAAAAAAAAAGAAAAAAAAAAAAAAAAAAAATTACGAATATCTATTATTAACCTGTATGCGCATTAAAAATTCAACCACCATTTGAATTTCTGTTAAATAAATAGCAAAATATCGATAAGGCCTGTTTAACTTTCCTCCAGAAAAGTCCCAATCTCCTCGCCTAAGCGTTTAATAAGTTTAATATTTGAGTAAAATCCCTTTTTTACATGAAGTGAATAACCATTAATGCGTCACCCATGGCCGAGTTGTTAAAAGCGCGGATTTCATTAATGCGCGTAATCATTCTATCATCTACCCACTGTGTCTGGTGTATGTCGTACTCTGCACGGGGCACATGTGAAAAAAGCCAGTTTGCTCGGGGGTTTTCGTCCCACCTACTTATTGTCCCGTCTCATGCGAGTTGAAATAATATTGAAAGGAACGAAAAACTCAATCGAAAAGAAAACAAATACCATTTAGATCAAAGATCAACTCCTTTTGCTGAGTCTCGGCATTCATCCTGTATATATAACCGTCGGACATAGTGTAACCGTAGTAATCAAATCGCTCTATGGTCGAGAAAACGAAATCCGCGTTCGAACCCGTGGCATGCGGGCTAATTGCGATGCCCACGGGCTGGGCGGTCTCACTTTCCTGTAGTCCGAGGACATTGTACGTCTGTATGACGTTGCCTGTAGCGTCAATGCCGTAAACGTGACCATAGGCATCTGTGACCAACAGTCGATAGTTCTCATTGACTGTAAATTAATAAAGTATGGATATATAAGTAGTTAAAATCGTTTTACAGACTTATTGGACTTAGATAGCCGAAACCGCGGTATGACCCACCACTTTCTCATTAATATGTCCACTGCTCTTGAAAGATATCAGTTTTAATTTCATCTGATATAGCTGCAGCTGGTGTTGAGCTTTGTGGCGGCCATAAAAAGTCTCCCCGTACATCATCCATAGTGCATATTGTACTTTTCTTTAGGTCCTTTGAGATGAAAGAGGATATTCTGAGTATTCAGAAATTTATTATTGGTTCAGATTCATTTCTAACTACCGTTTAATATATAGGCTTGAGTAGCCAAAACCGCGGTATGAACCACTTCTTTCTCATAAATATGTCCACTGCTCTTATATGGTCTCAGTTTTAATTCTTATCAATATTATTTTGTATGCTATAAGACTGCCACAAAATTAATTGTACATGTACATGTACATGTAGGTACATGGTAGAACTGCCTCGGAGAGGCGGCTCTTACGACTACCCACAATCTATGTTTTGGGTTTACTTTTCATGGACATACTTCCCTGGCGTAAGAGGTAAGTTTCGCAACACGTTTGCGGTAAAGAACAATACTCACCGGATTCACATGGTGCGACGCGCGTGTCCCACTCGCCCTCAATGCAAGTGATTGTGTCCACCTTGGCCACCGCTCCTTCGACACAGGTGAACGTGCAAACTTCTCGGTTGTATCCACGGCAGGGCTGATTAACAGTGCCATGGGTGAACACCATAGGGCATAACACAGCTGAAAAATGAGACTCGGCTTTCATTATAGTATAGCTCGGCAAATGGGTCACTGTATGGGCGGCAACTCTAATATTCATATCTGGGCGTGGTCGGCTAGTCCATCTGTTCAAGTAGGGAGATAATAGAAAAGTCGAATTCAGTCAGCCTAGAGCGCTGTCACATATTTTACCGTTAAAGATCAGCTACCTATTTTGTCCAATCCAGTAAACTAGACAAACTCGGATTTTCATTCTAACGGACAGCATGTGAGATGTGTCTTTCAACTGTATACCTTTAGCTTTTACCTAGGTCAAAAGTAGACTATACCCAATAACGCATTCATAACGTAACGCCAATACAGTGACCTATTTGCCGAGTTATACATGAAGCGTTTTTTCTAGATCTAGTGCATCGTTGAGTAAGAAGTCGACCGCAGTTTTAAATAATGCATAATTATGTAAATTGTAAAATCACAAATTCTTTTTGGATTAAACATGCCGCTAGACAAAATACTGGTTGACAAATGGAATTAATTAAAAAAATGTAAAATCCAGAAGAAAAATCGGTTACAAAGGACGCGAGAGTTTAATTTGTGAAGGGAATGACGTCATGCCAATAGTTTGGATGTAATACAATTCAGGCATACATACAGTTGATATACAATATATACAAAGACGCATGTTTTCAGTTTAAATACTAAAATACCATTGTCACATGTAGTTTCATCGTCGAGCAGCTGGTGGCCCTCCGCGCATGCGCAAGTACGTCCCCCTTCCTCTTTTGATGGGAGGCAGATATTGCTGCAGTCTTCCAAACCCCCTCTCGCAGAGCAACCATTTATGCCTATAATGATAGGCAAAAGATGGCGTAAAGCCTGTTGTGCATTTGAAAAAAAAAAAAAAAACAAAAACAAAAAAAAAAAAAAAAAAAAAAAAAAAAAACATGCCCATACATGTACAATCTACGGATTATTCTTAAGATGCAAAAATTTAACATTTTGAGTTGAAACAAAAAAAAAAAAAAAAAAAAAAAAAAAAAAAAAAAAAAAAAAAAAAACATTCTTCTTATCTTTGCTCAAAACATTGATTGTGGGTACACGTTAGAACCCAAAATATATGTTTTGAAGCAAAAATAAGAAGAATAGGTATAACCTTGTAAACGCCACTTTTACTATAATACAAAATTGGAGTTTAAGGGGATATATATTACACGGACATGTTATCCTGATGATGATAGACAATGATTGATGTAAAGCCTGCTTTGATCCGCAAAAAAGGAAAATGCCTTTGTCACCGCTTTGTATTTAATTAAGGAGATATCACAGAAGCCTTTGAGAAGAAGATACAGCACAGCTGATAAGAGTATTTGTTTTCGCTTCACAGACAGTACAATTCCTCTCGTACTTAAATCCGAAACTTCAAGCTTCTAGCCTGCTTCTGTGACTGTACAGGCCGGATTGTATCAGAACTGGTCGGAAACCCGAAGACCCGTTTTCTCGCGTCGCGTCGCAATCATATTACCCGTGCATCTACTTACCCGTCAAATGTTTGCGTGTATGCTCGGAGTAGATTGCCATAGCATCAAATCTGCTGTAATCCTGGACGTCAAGATCACTTTCTGTCACTAGTGCTTTGTCACTCATTCTCAACTTTGTTACCACACTGAAGAAGGATATGACCCTTGTTCACGTATAGGCCGAAATATTTATTTAATTGGACGGGAAAAGTACTAGTTTGTCATGTTTTAATTTTATTCGACCATTGCATGTACATGTATCATGTATTAATAATTTCTTGCTGATGGTAAAGCGGTGGCGTGGCACAGCACTAAAATAATTTGCCGTATAGTTTGTTCGTCTTTTTAACTTTCATATTTTTTTTTTTTGTAAAAGTATGTACAAAAATGGCTTGGAGATTATTCAAAGAAAAACATTTATATTGGACAAACACTAGTACATGTACTCAAGCAAGAGTGTGCAACAGGAGAAAGGGTTACCGCGCGAATCTTACTTAGCGTATAGAGAAAGGGGTCAGTCGCAGGGACCCAGTTACTCACGGATTTGTGTATTGTACATAATACATAAATTCGCCATCTATAAGAATGTCCATTGGCATCACATCGGTTGAGAATTGCAACCAGACTTCCCTGGTACCTGTGTTTAGGTCAAATCTTTCTATTCTGTGCTGCACAGCGTCAGACCAATACAGAACGTCGGCTGAAACGAATATTAACCCATATTAGCCTGGCGTCCTATGTATGGGACATAGGCAAACAGCTTAGCCCCAGATGTGACGCCGCAGAACGCGGCGTCCCATCTGGGGCTATTCTGTTTGCTTACAGGATTTTCATCGAAAAAATTGAATAAAATTTAAAAATCACTCTTGGTGCCTCTAAAATGAGTGGACTCACCCAAATGATAATGATGGGAAAATCCATTCGTCAAATATGGGTTAACAATTTCTACATCACTAAGCCTATTCGCAGTTCCAGCAGTACACACAGGTAATTTACTCCCACACAGCAGGTCAGAGTTCAGCTGTACCAAAAATTGTAAACAAACCATCAGCTGTTCTTACTTTATCAATGAATCAGTAAAGCCATATCATTATTAAATCCTTATCAAATGCAAATTCTGCGATTTTCTTTCTTTTTTTTTTCTTTTTTTTTAATAATCTAGTTATGAGTTATATGATTATTTTGTACATATTATTTGGGTAGAATTATTAAAATAATGGCTCATTATGTCTATGATATATAAGCAACTCCAGAAAAATAAGTTTTGACAGCGCTTTCAAAGAAACACTGCTTTTATTATTAAATGGAAATAATTGCCATTATTCTTCCAGTGATTAGGTCTACTTTGTTTACATTTTAGCTTATTGTTGTCGGTCTTCCTCGGATTTTGCATCGTTAGATGGACCATAGCGCATTTGGTGAACGCAGCAGAATTTATTTTCCTATATCTTTAGGACTTTCTAACTATCAGGACAACAACATGAAGCATTTATCACACAAAAGCGTACATCATGTTTTTACTTTTTGTGTAAAACTACATGCAACATTTAGTGGGTAAAATATATTTTTAAAATATATTTTTGTCAATATTGTCTTAAATATAATTGTTACAATACAATACAATACAATACAATAATTTTATTTGCAATTAAAGGCCACCGGCCCATAATACATATACACTACAATACAACAATAAGAGTGTCATATACAGATACATAGAAGATGTGAAAAAAAAAACAAAAAAACAAAAAAAAAAAAAAAAAAAAAAAACTGGTGTCGAAATAGTTAATTTCTTGAAAATACAATATGTCAGTTAACATTAAGAAGTAATTCTTTCCTAAGTGAAAAGGTACTTAACAAGAATTTGGCTATTGATAAAATATCTTGTTTAGCTTTGCTTGACATAATATTATGAAATTTTTGTACGGTTATAACAGTATTATTCCATTCTGGCTTAAAATATAGTTCTCTGACAGTGTCGTATGCAGGACACACAAAGAAGAAATGGAACTCGTCCTCAATTGAGAACACATTACGTTTTAAACAAATTTGACAAAATCTTAAATTTCGGTCTATCTTTGGACTATGGTGCCTCCCTGTCTCAATCATTAGAGGGTGGCTTGAACATCGAAAATTGGCCAGAACTTTTTTATATATAAAAGGCAAATCTATACATAAATAATTTTCAATTTCTAATATGAGTTTGAAATGTTTGTAATGTAAAGCTTTTGACGATTCCTCAACTTGTGAATGCCATTGTTGTGAAAAACAATCTATCAAGCGTTGTTTAAATATATTTATAAATCTTTGTGCATCACCGACAGTATCAGCTTCCCACACATAACCAAAACCATGCTGGTACAAAAGCAAGCGAATTTTTTCTGCCCAGTTACTTTTTCCTGCAGCGGCTTGTGATCGGAGCATAATGTAGCATTGTTTTGGGTACCTGTAGTTAGGCATTTGGATTAATCTAACCCAATATTTGACACACTGTGTCATGTATGTAACAGCTAATGGATACCGTCCGCATTCACCTAAAGCAAAGAAATCAGCTGTATTTTGGTGTAGACAAGCATATCGTTTGCAAAATTTAGTTTGGACCTTTTCTATTGTCTCGCAATATTCATAGCCCCATATTTCGGAGCCATAACAAAGAGTGGGCCGAACTATGGAGTCGAATAATTTAAATATATCTTTTGGACAAAAATATCCGAACTGACGTTGATATTGAAATATTTTAAAGACAGCTTTACTTGCTTGAAGTGCCAAAACTTCCTTGGTTTTGGACCAGACGAGCTTGGGTGTAAAATAAACGCCCAAATATTTATAAAATGATACGACATCGATAGGTGCTCTCATATAAAACCATTTTTCTGTTTGTTTAAGTACTCCACCGTTTCTAAAGACAATGATTTTGGTTTTTAACAAATTAAGTTGCATACCAACAGATAAACAGAATGTTTCTATACAATTGATTTGATGCTGCAGTCGGACGATAGTATCACTGAAACTTGCGACATCATCGGCAAACATTAGTGCAAAAATATCTGCTATTTGCTCCGTTACAAAAATACCTCTATCACATTCACTTTTTATATATGAAACTAAGTCATTAATAAATAAAGAAAAGATTATTGGTGAACTGACACACCCTTGCCGGGTACCAATATAACAATTGAAATATTGTGTTAAACCATTTTTAACCTTTACACATGACTTCAGCTGAGAATACATTGATTTAAATATCGTCAAAAATTTACTATCATGATTTATGCCTATTCTTATAAGTGAATCCCAAAGGTTTGCGTGTTGTATGCTATCAAATGCTCGTTTAAAGTCAATGAAAATACAGTAAAACCTGCCCCTACTTCTGCACAAGTATTTTTGAATAAGAGATTGAAGAGAAAATATGTTGTCTATAGTGCCATAACCTTTTCGAAAACCTGCTTGCGATTCGTCGATGACATTATTTGATTCTGCCCAGTCCGTTAAACGTATTGTCAAAATGTTCATAAAAATTTTGCATAAACAATTTATCAATGAAATAGCTCTGTAGTTTTCAGGGTTATTAACTGACCCGCTTTTATGAATTGGTGAGATAATACTATCACACCAGGCATCTGGAAAAATTCCACTGTTATAAATATCATTAAATAGTACACACAAAAACGGCATAATAATGTCTAAAACGGCCTTACAGATCTCAATACAAAGTCCATCAGGTCCCCCAGATAGATCGATTTTTAATTTGCCAATGGCGTATCGTATTTCCGCTTCAGAAATCTCTGATTCTAAGACGGTTGTGTCATTATTCTGAGAAATATTTTGTAAAGGATGATTTGGGCCAATATCAGACTGATTATCCTGTGACGAGAAAAGATTTTGAAAATATGTAATCCAATCATTGTCACTTATATTGTTTTCAGGTGTAGATTTGTTTTTGCCGCTTTTTATGAGTGTCCAAAATTCTTTAGGCCTTCCGCTAGAATCAATCAAAAGTTTTTGCCTTCTTTTTTGATACTGTTTCTTCTTAACCTTGCACAAGCTTCGAAAGTGATTGCGTTTTACTTTATATTCTCTAAAGTCTTCATTTGAATTTGTTTTTCGAAATTTCCTAAGGGCTTTATTTTTACTAAATTTCCTTTCAGAACAATTTTGGTCCCACCATTCTGGCTGAGCATGATGAGAAGATGAGGATTTTATTAGGGGAGAACCTATTTTCATTGATTTTCCAGCTTTTTGAAAGACGTTGATAAATTCTGGCAAAAGTCCTGCTATATTATTTTGATTTGTATTTACAGTAATGTTATTAAAGTGTGTATATTGCAATCTAAAGTGATCCAAAAACTCTTGCTTAAGTGATTCTTTCCATTTATATTTGACCCATTTATTAGCTATATCAATATCGTCAGGTGCTACTTGTTCATTTACAATATTTCTTAACTTTAATGAACACGTCAAAGGAAAATGATCAGAAAAATCATGATTATCAACAGCAAAATATGAAAACTTATCAAACAGGGTACTTGATGCAATAATATAATCTACAAGGCTTCTGCCTTCGTTTGCCACACATGTAACATTGCCTTCACTATCATCAAAAAGGCGACCATTTAACATGTGTACATCGTGTTCACAACATAAGTCAATAAGTGACAAACCAAATTTATTATAGGTGTCCATATCTTTAGATTTTCTGATGACATTAAATGTATCGCTAGGGTAATCCGTTTCTCCAAAAACAAAGTCAAGGTCATCATAAGGAATAAAATCCAAAAAGTCTTTTGTCCTTGCATTTAAGTCCCCCGCTATTATAATATCTGCGTTGGGGTAAACAGATTTTATTTCTAAAAGTTTTTCATTTAATAAGCTAATACCATCATCATTTTCAGGAGTGTAGATTGGGGATCGTTCAGGTGCTATATATGTAAATATAAGCACTATGTCATTAATAGATTCATAAAATTCGCCGTTAAGAAGAAGAACAACGCACTCAGTCAAATTATCGAAAACACGTTTTATAATATTTCCATGTACAAGATTGTCTTTGGCAAAAACAGTTACGCCCCCTGAACCACGTGACGCAGTCCCTCTGTGTTGCCGCATACAGTCAAAATTGATATAACCTTCGAGAAAAGAATCAAAGTCAGAAGTATTCCGTTGCCACGTTTCACACAGTCCAATAATGTCATATTGTTTACAAAACTGGAGGAAAGATTGGTCATTTTCAAACTTTTTCAAACCTTGCACATTCAGCGAACAGATATTATATTCAGTAACACAATGTCGGGTTTCAGCATGAGCTAAATTTGGTTGTATATTTTGTCTATGGTTAATGCGATGATATATACCGTCCGTTAGGCTTCGGCCTTCAACCTATTTTAGTACGGGTACTGGACGTTTGCGCACGTTATCATATTCATACTCCTGTCCGTCAACGATAAGACGAAACTTCATGTCCCTGATTAATACTAGATTGGAGAAATGGGTACAAATCAGATCGTGCTTTCACGACACGTTCTGGGTAATCCTCGCTTACTCGTATGTTGCTATAGGCATCTGGTTCTTCTTGCCCGCCATTGCCGTCTCCAGTGTCACCAGTTGTATCTTGTGCTCCATCGCTGGAACGCGCTTTTCGTTTTTCTCGGAACGATTTCAGGACCCTGTCCCTATCCTTATAATAAGAGAACTTGACAATGTTCATAATTAGACTGAAAAAGCCATTTTCCCAATCAGATTCCATGTTGATCTTTACGATATGTTACGACTCAAACAATGGAAAAGAAACAGTTGTTCAGTGTATTTGTGACTTGTTTTGTTTGCATTACGAAAACATGTCCATGCGATAAACAGAGATTTTTTTCTGTAGTAAAAAATAAAAAATTTCATCAGCAAAATTTTGATATTTTTCTTATTTTTGCTCAAAACATAGATTGTGGGTACTCACAATCTTTGATGGCGGCCCCCGTGGCCGAGTGGTTAAGGTCGCTGGCTTCAGTGCTCTTGATCATACGATTATCTCACCGATGTGGGTTCGCGCCTCGCACGGGGCACGAATTCATATGTGAGACAAGCCATGTTCTGCTTGCGGGTGTGTTAGGTGTTTTTTGCCCGGGTACTCTGGTTTTCGCTCCACCTACCGATTGATTCGTCTCGATATGAGTGAAAAAGCTTGAAAGGGACGTAAAACTGAATAAAAAAAAAAAACACAAAAAACAAAAACAAACAATCTATGATTTGGAGCAAAAAAATAAGAAAAATAGGTATACCCCTGAAAACCGCGGCTTTACTATATAAAAGTGGGGTTTAAGGGGGTATTAATTGCACGGACATGTTTTCCTGATGGTTTGATTGAATTGATACACTTGTTTTGTTTGTTTGATTGAACTGATACTTAACGGCCTAGTCAACAGCTATGGTCATGTCCGGACGCTGCCTCCATTTTATGGGATTTTACCCAAAATTAAGACGTCATGACATCAAAAAAAGTGCTAAAGACATCACATAGACATAGAAATTGTATTTTGTCAAATATTTACAAACATGTAAGATAAGCCCAGTAGGGCTTTTATTTCGACCAACATGCAAAAAAATATCACAGCCGGCCAAATAAACCAATAAGGCTTATATGCATAGATGGTTTGACTTTGGCCACTTTTCCTGGGCGGCTCTGACCTGAGCGATTAACCAGTATTCAGATTGTCACTCACTCTCACAGTCAGCCAGTAGCGTATAAGCTTTGCCTGGGGGCACAAGCAGCCCATCTATTTCTTTAGGCCCCAATGAGCGGGGTCCGTGATTTGTTTTAAAATGTGGTTCAGAGTACTGTATATGTAGAGAGAGAGAGAGAGAGAGAGAGAGAGAGAGAGAGAGAGAGAGAATAATTTCATAAAATCACTAAATCACAGGAAAACGGTAAACAATAGAAAATTAATGTATCAGATTAGAACCAGATAAGATACTTTACAATTTGGAATGAAGTACTCTCATTAAAGCAGTGTTTATTTACTGATTAAATAAATGTTATTGCTGTTTTTCTATCAAAGTATGTAGCTGAGAAGCTGATTTTGGTACGAGTGAACCCTGACCTTATGCTGTGTAACACAAAAATCAATAGGTCTAGTGGAACTGCGAATTCACTTATTACCGCATTAGAATGGAATTTATGGCCCTACATCTTATAAGGTTTGACACGATTATAATGACATAACCAATAATCCATGTATATGCATGTAGTGTTTCTTAAATGATGTCGACTAAATGTTTGGATGACCCTATGCTATAGGATCTCAATTATATCAACTGTATAGAGGTATGTATACCATATGTGTCATGCAGGACATGTCCATACAGAAACATAGCTAAAGTTAACAAATTCTAAAATTCACTTTTTTTTATTTTGTTACCATGGTTATGTTGGTCCACTATTGAGAACTGAAATCAACAGCGACCTATCTTTACAATACCTTCGTGGTCGATTGCTAGTCCACTCGGCCAGATTAAGTCAGTGTCAATCAAACTACTATGCTCGGTCCCGTCGAGGTTTGACCTTCCAATATGGGAGTCCTCTGGTGTAGCGCCGTGGTCTGTGTAATACAGGACTCTATAAAGCAATAAATATATGAGCCTGTGCGTCAGAAAACCAACAATTTGGGTTCCGACCAGGTCCGACACAAACCGGGCTGTACAGTCACAGAAGATGGTTAGAAGCTGGAAATTTTGGATTTAGGAAGTAGAGGAATTGTTCTATCCGTGTAGCGAAAACAAAGGCGCTGATCAGCTTCGCATGTACTGCGAAGCTGATCTGCGCCTTTGTTTTCGCCTTTGCAGATTGTTGGTTTTTACCACGTGGCGGCTCAAATGTTTTTCTTGAAATAACTGATATAAGCCTGTCGTTCTTTTTATGAGACATAAACAAACAGCATAGCTTAAGGAACCTTCATCGAAAAGAGTAAAAGAAAAGAAAAAAAAAAAAAAAAAAAAAAAAAAAAAAAAAAAAAAAACCTCCTGAATCCCACAAAAGTGAAAGTGAATAATAATAATAATCTCTATATTTATAGACGATAACGTAGTTAGCACAACGGCCAGCCTTCCATACGGTCCTCTATTGAATACAGACATTGATAATTTTCGGACCTTTTTTGTTATTATTCGGACTTTTTCATATTAGATGTTAGTGATGCTTTATTTTGTTTTGGGAGAAGAGAAGCCAGTGCTTGCCTTAGAATGCTGAGCGCCAAGCAAGGAAGCAACTGGTACCATTTTTAAAGTCTTTGGTATGACCCGGCCCGGGATCGAACCCACGACCTCCCGCTCCCGAAGCGGACGCTCTAACCATTACGCTATCGGAATCGGAATGATAACGACAGGAAAGTCAATTCGTCACTTATTGGTTAACTGAAGAGACTGTTTGTACCACACACAATAAGTTCTTTTACCTTCTTTTGTGATCCAAGATGATATCCCTTGGCTCATAGAGGCCCCTAATGATGACCTTGTTCTCGTGCCCCGATGAGATTACCCCGACAAAGCTGTTTCCATGATCAGGCCAAGAGACAGCCGTGTAATAGATATTCCGTGAAATAGGCTCTATGACCAAGCGATCAACATAGAACTCGCCGGCTAAAAAGATGTAAAAGGTGTCAATTTTTTTTAGCTGAGTTGGTATTTACCGTGGAGATTCATTGGCAAATGAGAAATCATGGAAATTGTTTACTCCGATGATTCATGGACTGATAAAAAATTCACCATGAGGACTGAAAAAACTAATTAAATACTTTGATCCACTGCAGAAGACGTTCATTGTTTTATTTCGAGAATGTTTTCTGCCCACGAGCAGACGACTAGCTGCAAGTCCGAATAGTCTATTTTACTTTTCTTTGGGCTTCTTTTCATGTTGAGATAAAACAACACAATCAATTGCAATCAATTACAATTTTAACACATCTACACATAAACCCAGTAAAATTATCGCTGTCAATGAAAGCCTAAGGTGTAATCGGATTATGTAGTCAGCACACCTGAACAGTCAGTCAGCAGCCTTGAGGCAACGCATCTAGCTGCCCATTAATTTCCCAAAGCCCTAAAGGGCGGGCTTGCGAAAGAACAACGGTATGCTTTTTTAAATAATAAGGACAACAAGCAAGCCAAATAGGGTTGTGTTCATTACTCCACAGCAAGGGGTTGTTGGTACTTTACCTATCTCCACCATGTTGTTTGCTCTAATATGCAGGATGTGTTAAGCACCCCCTAGTTCAAGTTAATACCAACAAAGCGATGGCTCTGTTGTGACAATGTTTCAAGATTATTGACTAGGCCCAGAATTACAATGCTTCCTTAAGTTAAGGCCCTCCTTAGTAAAAAAGGTACAAGTAGGTAATGATCAGGAAAAGGCGCAATCAGAAAGAAATTCCCACTCCGAAAACCGAAGTGGGAAATCAGGTATTTATACTTAGAAGACATGTCGTATGTCGAACGAGCAGCCATCTCCAATAGGCGGCCACCCAGCCACCTGAGCTTAACTAAAACTATGAGAACGTACATAAGGTTCAAACAGCACAAAAAACTCGACTCCAAAATATACATGTAAAACAAATAGTCAAGAGCCACAACAGAAGCATCGCCTTGGAACGATCAGTAAATAAAATTACTGGGGGCTTAAGTCGATAACAAGATCGAAAACGACGATATTCGACCGTTCATTTTCCTCAACAGCACCTAGGATTTGGAACCAATTGCCTGAATCAGTCACTTAATGCTTTTAAAAGAAACATCAAGCCTCATGTTTAAACCGTATATGCTTTTATTTTTTATTTAATAACAAACATTGCTTGGATATCTTAAGGTGCAATAACTTAACATCATATTTTATGTGCTATGGTACAGTCATGTTTTAAATGTGCTGACACAATCATATGTTTTATGTGCCTTTAAAACGTCTCACTGTAATTATTTTTTTTTTTAATATTTTAAACATACCTGTAATATTTTTATTGTTTTACTATGCATGTTTGTAAATATATGTATATATGTTTTAGAGGGACACATGGTAGACTAGCTTATTTCAGCTAAATGTGCTCTCCTCTTTAAATAATGTATAAATAAAATTTACAGAGTTAGTTGTTCGGTCCTCGTGGTGAATCTCTAACTTAAGCCAATGAATCATCAAGGACAAACAAAAATCATGATAACTGTCATGATGGATCAAAACGAGGACTCACCGATTTAGTAAGCTGCCCGACGATGGAGAACCCTAGGTACTGAAATCCGAAATTTTGATTTGATATTTTACCGTTTAAATCAATAACTAATTTCACGAAAATATTAAGGTCTGTAATAGAAAACATAATTTACATAATTAGGTCGATCAGTTTCATTTCAGAATGTTTTAGATGTACAATTTTGGATGTTGAAATTCGTTATCTTAACTTAAGTCTTCCTTAACGTCAAGGGTATATTGTAATTCTGGGCGTAGAAAGTCATTGGAATCCAACTTAACTCAATATTATTTGCAAATTAAAAATAAAAAAAGTGGTTGTGCTAAAAAGGTTTGATAACCGACGTCAATCAATCTTTTCCTACCGAAGTCAATCTTTACATACCGAAGTTAATCATTCTGTAGGTCTTCTCGGTTTCTATGAACAACTGTCGAATGTCGAATTCCATAGTCGAGTAAACGATTGTATGATCATCATGTGTCGAGTTCGGATCGACAGTTATCCCGATTACCTGACTGCCGATCGTGTAACTCTTAGTCTGTGTCAGGTCATGGTCGAGCATATGAATGTATCCAGAGCCGTCCGTAACAAAAAGGTTGAAGTCATCTTCCTGGGCCCGAGCTTAAATGAAAGATATGTATTGATATGTCTTGAACGTAAAAGAGAATGAAATGTCTGTAATTACGCCTTTACGCGAGGTAAGGAATATATGCAGCTGGTTTTGGTTCAACGCACAAAACTCAAAAATCCAAAAGATGCTAAGGAGCGCAGTGGCGTACTGGTATATAGCATCGGACTCCGAAGCTAGAGGTCCTGTGTTCTATTCACACAGGCAGCACCGTGTTGTGTCCTTGAGCAAGACACATTCACTCTCTACAGTACTGGTTAAAACCAGGAAGCGTTGGCTCCGCTCCGACATGGCTGAAAACGTGTAGACTGGGACGTTAAGCCTCAATACAAACAAACCAAAACATGTAGCAATTAAATGAAAACTGAAATAGGAACTCCTTTACAGACGAAAAGGTTTTGTTTTTATCTACCACTCATACCTTTGACAGACAACTAAAATCTGTAACTTAAAATGCTAGGATAATAATAACAATAATAATAATAATAATAATAATAATAATAATAATAATAATAAATCAACTTACCTGCATGTAGCCCGATGAGCGCCAGGACAAAAATCAACACTCCTCCACCTCGGAATATCATAGCTTTCCTATAATTTTATAGCAACATGTATCTGAAATAAGTAGTGTATAAACAATCATTATAGCTTTGCTTGAAACTAAATGAGATATTATTGTTACGCCATGTCATACCGGCAAAGACTTGAAATGCACCGGTGGAAAGCTCTTGCCATGTCAACTGAACTACATGTACCTTTGTTAAACCATGACAACGGAACTACCCTGGTTAAATTCAATTATCTACCTACCTACCTACCTACCTACCTACACACACACACACACACACACACACACACACACACACACACACTGTTATGTCATATTTTGTGCGGTCCTGGACATAGTCCGGTTGACCTCGAACATAGGGCTGAGAGATCCATCGGATGTTTTCGGCAGCAACGACGGTAGGGAAACCACCCAGCCAGACAGTTTGCTATCGCATGCCATCTATGGGTCTTTCAATTCTATTTATAAGTATCTGATATGCAACAGGACAGCTTTTTATGCTTGAGGACACTCAATATCTCTCTTAACTAAATTAGCAAGTAAGAAAGTAAGCATGGATCAAACATCTCTCGTTTCTTTGAGGAATCATATTTATTACCTCAAATCTGTAATGATATCGTTTCCGAGTGTCCTTAAGGTTCATTTTCATTTCAATTTTATGTCTCATTGAACAACACTACTGTAAGAGTACACAATTATGTTTGATAGGTCCCCCAGACATCTTGTTTTGTACATATATATAACTGTGTAAATAAGTTAAACTCTTTAGAGGACCACGTGTGAGATTAGTCTCTGTACTAAATATGTCAACCTATATAAATAAAGACAGAAGATCTTACACGAGTGGTCATTTCATATGGAATTTATTAAACAAGCCTTTGGCGAGTTTAATAAATTTCATATGAAATGACAACGAGTGTAAGATTCGTTTTATCATATGCCTTTTAAAATAGGATTTTATCGCCTTTGAAGTGGACATATTTTCAATGAAAATTTACATTGTTGTTACGGACGTTGTCAATGACATTACGTATTCTCGCTTAAGTGTTTTAAAATACACGAGTAGTCATACGATTTTTATGACATGACGTTATCCACTGGAAAACAGCGACGTCATATGATAAATTATTATTATTATATTATTATTATTATTATTATTATTATAAATTCATATCCACCCGCCCACGCACCCACCCACCCATCGACTTTACTTTAAGTTTCTTTTCTTTTCTTCAATTTACTTTACTTTACTTTACTTTACTTGCTTCGCTTCACTTCCCTTCACCTTAGTGTAGGTTTTTTTCATTACAGAAGTCGTTACCATGTCATTACAGAAGTCGTTACGTAGACTAAATTAAATGTGAATTTAAGATCCGAGGGTTCCCATCCAAGTAAAACCCTTTAAAAGGAGCAGCAAAAGTATGGGCCAACAATAATAGGATACCCCGGGGGGGGGGGGGGGCGGATACATGTAGTTATTCAAAGCATTATTAGCGTAACAACGGCATTTTTTGATAAAATACCCCGACAGTAATTTGGTAATAGTTATATATATATATTATATATATTTTGTTGAAAACAAAAACGAGAATATCTTGTATTATAAAAGGTAAAGATCTTGCTCCACACAAAAACGATAATATTTGCTATACCTGCAAATAAATTCAACTAATACTGCGTTTACATTATGTTCCCGGCGGCCCCGGCAGCCCCGTTTGCTAGAAACGTAGCGTGCCGTGGAGTTTTTCTCTGATTTTCAAGATCCATCACGTTTTGTTACGTTTTCTTACGTTGTATTACGATATCCGTAACAAGCCGTGGTAGTGATAAGCCGGTGTGTCACGGAGGCGCTACGGTACGTTACGGTTATCCACGATCTATCACGGTTATTAGCACGTTCTATTACGGCCTGTTACGTTCTGTTGCGGTCAGTTGCGTTTTGACCAAGGCGTTACACGTTTCTTCGGTCTGTCAAGGTCAGCTACGGTCGAAACGTAGACACCATACAATATAAAGAACATTTTTTCCCTTTTGTATAAGAATAAGTCATTTAAAATGATAACAACCGCGCTCATCAACAACCGACTGCAGAGTTGATTAAGAAAGTTCGGGATTGTAATTATTCTTCAATTGCATAGTGCAGCGTATGGCCTGTATTGTTCACTAGAGCGACTGCTCCAATATGAAGGAACTTGTCCCCATGATATGCCTTTTTATATCTATAAACTTCACGCGCCGTGATAACCGTAACAGAACGTGGCATACGTAGTAGAACGGGGTGAGCACCGTCAAAGACCGTAACGCACCGTAACTTAACGCAACAAAACGCGTTGACTATTCCGTAGGAAACGGGACGAGACGTGAGACGACCGTGATCAAACGCAACAGAACGTGGAAGAACCGTAGCATGCCGGACTATTCACAAGCTTCCCGTTGCACTACGGACCGCCTCCACGTTTCGCTACGTCCTGTTACGTTCTGTCACGGTGTGTTACGTTCAACCCGTTTTATCACGGCCCATTACGTTTCTCATTTCCGCCGTGACTGCCGTGGCAGATTTTTAAACTGTCAAAAAATCTGTCACGGTGTCCACGGTTATCCCGGCGTGCTACGTTTGCCTATCCCGTTCCCCTGCGTTGCCTCACGGTTATCCCGTTTTGCTCACGGTTGTCTGAAACGTGGCCGCCGTGACCGCCGGGAACATAGTGTAAACGCAGTATAATCATTAACTAACGACATTGTTAATTGTGAATTACTGGGACCGATCTCGAATCTTTGGGTGTAATGTATGTTTATTAATCCTGGAGGTCTTCATTTTGTGTGCTAATTATGCATTACAATCATATCGAGAGAAAGACAAATTGTAATTTAAGTGTTGGACCATGGTAAAAACCGTCTCCTAAAATTTTATGCAAACAAAAAGAAGATTAACAGGTAAGGACCGTTTGTGAGGAGGATCGGTTATGTCTTTTTTTTTTTTTTTTTTTTTTTTTTTTTTTTTTTTACAATGTATGCAATGTCCATAGTAAAGGAGAAACCATGGTCGACAGAAGTCTAAAGTTGCATGGGGACGTAACGAAGTACGTACATAAAAGCCCAATTTTCCCTATGATTAAAACACAAAATGTAAAGGCCTTATTCTTCAGACTTATTTTCAATCCTTTTCACTCCCGTTTTAACAATTATTACTGCCTTTGTTCGTGATTACAATGATTTATATTCTGTCAAATATTTGTTTGCAAAAACTACTGTCTTCCAAGTTTTATTGTTACCCTTGAAAGAAACACACAGTTAATTTAGTCACTTAAAATGATAGTAGAAGTAATTTTCATTTCATTTCTATTTTTGACAGATATTGCATTATTTTTTGTATTGTAGATAACCCACTTATAATGCTATTCTTTATATCCATTTCCCCCCCCCCCCCCCGTCTCATAGTTGACACAGTCTGGAGAAAATATGATTACTAAGACACAAATAGTAAATCTACAAATCAGTTTCCGCACCTGCACGGTCTTCTGGCACAGTACATTTGGTCATCTGCCTAGAAATTCAATAGAATCACAGACCTCTATCTGTGTGATTGGTTTGTTCTAGATTTCGAATCGATGATCAGGTAGGATTATTGTTGATCGTCATCAGAAACTTCCCGCAACGTCTCTTATTTACGTTACGTATGTAGCCGTTCATCTTTCAGTAATGAGAATGTCAATCTTTGTTTCTTGAATACATGTATTAGTTGTTCTTGTGTTTGGTGAGTTTTTTTTTTTTGTTTTTTTATGGCTGAGACATGTAGGCTTAGTGTTGATCAAACCATCAGAACATTTCAGTGACGGACCTTTTATGTACGTTAAACCAAGACTTTTCTTCTCTTGAGCCCGTCAGAATTATTTAAAGTATATTATTTCTTGAATATTTTGTTGTTCATGTCTGTTGGTGAGCGAGTTCCTTGATGGCTAACTAGGCAAATAATTACGAAAAATTGCCCATGCAATATATGGAGATTTTTCTTCATCTGTTAAAAAAAAAAAAAAAAAAAAAAAAAAAAAAAAAAAAACATTGAAAAAAATTTGATATTTGAAATATTTCAGCTCAAAGTGGGGTATAAGGCGGTATTCATTACATGTACCTGTTTTCCTTTGTTTAGTTCTAAAATGTTGGTTGCATGTAAAGCAAGTCAATGTCAAAGAATCTTGTAGTGGCCCAATGGCTCTGGCTTTGCGTTCCTTGCGCTTTATTCTCTTTTCTTCATATGTAGCTGCCCATTTGTTGAGGAGACAGCGTAACTCAAATCAGTCCTGTACTGCATGTTCCCAAGACCCTTATAGGCATGTCAAAACCCTTCAGAGGTGCTTGAAGAGTGTGTTTGTAGCGTTCCTTCCGGCCTCCCTGAGGGTGCTTTCCCTCCTGTAATTCTCAATAGAAATAATTTTTGGTAGTGACTCATCAGGCATTTCTTATGACGGTGTCATTACGTCTTAGCTTTGCTAGCTGTAAGACCATATTCATGCTTTGCATGCCTGCCTTCTTTAGGACCACTGTGTCTGGAATCTTGTCTTGCTTCATTTTAACAGCTTCCCAAACGTTTAGTGGAAAAGATTATGCCTCTGTGCATGGCATTGGATGACTGTCCAGGTTCCGCATGCATATATCACGAGGATTGGCAGTACCATAGCAATGTGCACTTTCAACTTTGATGGAGCTTGATTCCTTTTAGCTCCCAGACATTTACACAGACTCTCTCGAATGCAACACTGGCTTGTGCAAATCCTTAATGTACACACTGCTATGGAGAGAGTGCTTCCCAATTACAATGTAATTGGATTCAATTACATTGTGAATGGATTGATCGACAATTTTATTATTATTCATTTACAATGATGATTGGTCCCTTGTACCGGGTTTTATGTGCTGGTTGGTGCACAGCGTCTTTTTGCACTGATTGTAAGATTGTACGTATCACATGATTTTGAAAATTGATCAATTACCCGATGCATCTGTTTGCTGCACCTTAGTTTCAAACTTCTTGGGATGTTGCGTCAAAGCGGTACTTGTTTGGAAAACCTGTATCATTGTCCTTACATGTAAAAGCATCTATGAACCTGGCATATTTATCATCTTGGTGAACAGTGATTGTGACAAGGCGGTTCTAACGAGTGCTCGCAGTCTAAGTTTTGGGTTAAAATAAGAAAAAGTAGGTATACCCCTGTAAACCCCGGTTTTACGATACAAAAGTGGGTAATGAGAGTTATATACTGGCGCCTTTGTTTCGAGCAGGTCTCTAACAAACATATACACCTACTCAACAAAGGAAGTTTTGGCGGGAGGTGTATAAGTTTCCCGCTATTTATTATACACCGGTGTATAATATCCGGCGGGAAACTTATAAACCGGTCTCTAATATCAGGCGGGAAACTTACCAGTCCTCCTGTAGATATATGTTGTAATTTTTATATCAGACTCAATAAAAGGTAAGTCCATTTTATAATTGGTCAGATGCACAGCAAAAATAATGTATTCGCCGTGTTCCAAGATATAAAATATTGCCAAGGCTAATTGGAAGTGTGTTGTTTGTTGTTTTTTTTTTTTTAGCAAATCGTGGTTAAGAATCTTTGTAACGTTAAATGCAGTTTCTTTCAACAGAGTATTTAAAATCCTTTGCGGTGAAAGAAAAGAAATTTCCGGTTTCATTTATTTACAATTCCCCGAAACGTTATATTAAACGAATCGTCGCATATATCTGTGTGAAACTAGCTCTTGCTCCCTGGTTCCATTGTTAGTAGAAGGTTAGCGTTAGTGTGAGTTGAATGAGAAACCTGGCAGTAGGAACGAACTTCACACAGTTATTTTTGACCAGCTGTTTTCCCCCAAAACAGCCGGGCATAAAATGGTCCTCTGTCTTTCCAGCAAGGAGATTAGCCCTAGACAGATCCATATACACTAGCTCATCAATTTAAGCACATTATGTAGTTATGTAAAATCATACTTAGATGGTATTGAATTATTTGCGTTAATCATAAGCAATACGTTTAACGACGTTTAAAAGGGAAATTACTGTGAAGGTTCTATTTGTTCATGATTGCACGAGGAAATGTAAATATCGTTCACAGTTAGTTACCTCGATAAGTCCGTGGGATAGTTTGGCTAATATGCCATGTCGCGAGAAAAGAAAGTTAAGCGGAATATAATTGGTCTAATATGCTGCGCAAGGTTTGGCCAACAGGCTTGCTGTCTTAAGATTAATAGCAGTTGTTATAACGAAACAAAGCAGCCAGTATATAAGTCAGTTAGAGTATGTCGGTATCGGTCAATACGATAATTATAGACCCGGCACGTGAACTTAAAGCCTCCCTCGCTGCGCTCGGTCGGCTTTAAGTTCACGTGCCGGGTCTATAATTTTCGTATTGACCTCTCCTCCATACTCTAACTATTACGTATACATTTCACGGATATGTTCGCAGTTAATATGAAGTTCTAATTGTCTGTAAATATGTAAAGATATGGACATTATTTATTTACAAAATATCAGTAAACCGCCTCGGCACCATATGGTAACTAACGGAGCGTTATTAGCCGAAGCCGCGGTATGGTCCAATCTCTTTCTCATTAATATGTTTACTGGTCTTAAAAAACTAAGGTTTTATTTCCATTTGTTTTTACTGCATCTGGTTTTGTGCGGTGTGGCACACCTAATGTAAAAAACTTCCTCGTACATCATCTAAAGCGCAGGTTATATTTTCGTTTATGTTTTGAGATCAGTGATGATATTCTGAGAATTTAGAAAGCTACGCTCGTATTATCGGTTTATGTTTATTTCCTCGCCAGTGTTTTTAACATTTTGGCTCCGTTTGGATAAAACAATTTTCGTATCGACATACTGTTGAAATATCAGTAACACGCTTTGTTTCCATGTCTACGAGACTTTAGTAGCCAAAACTGCGGCTTGATCCATTTCTTTTTTCATTAATATGTTTACTTAAAGGGCGCGATTTTTTTAAATTTTATTTGCTATAACTGCAGCTGTTTTGTGCCGTGTGGCGGCCCTAAAATGTCTACCTGTAATTCATCCATAGCACAGGTTATATTTTCTTTTTGGTCCTTGAGATCGGTTATGCTATTCTCGTAAATCAGACAGTTATTTTCGGTTAATTTTCTTTTAATACATGTAATCAAATTTAATGTTTTTAAATATTGGCTCTATGTGGACAAAACTAGTCTTTGTATCGACTATCCTGTTGAAATTTGCAATTATCAGTAAATCGCATTGGCCACATGTTGTCCAGTCGCTGATTCGCTGACGATGCTCCAGTATGGTCCATTCTCTCTCTCTCATTTATATGTAAAAGGATCTCAGTTTTTATTTTCATTTTTTTAGTTAATGCTTATTGCTTGGGTATGCATTGTTTAATCTGTTGTATCATGTGGTCTTACTCCATCTGCGAGTGGTCACTGAGAGCTTTCTTGTATACCGTAGATTCGGAAATGTTTACGAACATGTTTTCACCGATATTTGCGAATTCATTCACTTGCGATTTCAAGACTGTATATAATGTTCAATGTCTCACGACGAGTACAAATTCTTGCAGCAACGAGAGCTACTTACGTATACATCTAACATGGCACAATGAGGTCTTCAGATTTGTCCATTTACACTCGATGCTTTGATTCGTCTTCTGCGACATTGTTTAATTTTTGTAACATTCAGTTGATATAATATAAAAACTGATAGCGGCCCCTGTGGCCGAGCGGTTAAGAGAGCTGTTTCTTAATCACTCGATCGTCTCACCGCTGTGTCTGGTGTGGGTTCGAGCCCCGCATTGGCCATATGTGAAACAAGCCAAGTTCTGCTTGTGGGTGTACCAGGTGGTTTTTCTCGGGGTTCTCCCGTTTACGCCCACCTACTGATTGGCCCGTCTCACCGTCTCATATGAGCTGAAATAATCTTGAAAGGAACGTAAAACTGAATAAAAAATAACTAAATAACAAAAAAAAAAAAAAAAAAATAAATAAATAAATAAAATAAAAAAAAAAAAAAAAAAAAAAAAAAAAAAAAAAAAAAAAAAAAAACGTAGAATATCGAGAACTCGTTGTATTTCCGATAGTTTATGTTCTTTTCTGCAGCTTTTGTAACCATCAAAATATAGGTTTAGGGAGTTTTATTTTTCATTCTGGTTATTATTGGTCGTGTCTATTTCGTTGGATCGTTTTCGCCAGGCGACAACAATCAAAGGCATTTTTTATTCAGTTTTACGTCCCTTTCAAGATTTTTTCAGCTCATATGAGACGGGCCAATCAGTAGGTGGGGCGAAAACGGGAAAACCCCGAGAAAAAACACCTGGCACACCCGCAAGCAGAACTTGGCTTGTCTCACATGTGGCCAGAGTGGGGCTCGAATCCACAGCAGCCACAGCGGTGGGATGATCGAGTGATTAAGAAACATCGCTCATAACCGCTCGGCCGCGGGAGCCGCCCACATTTGTTTTGTGTTTATCTACATTCGTACTAGAAAAAGTACTGCCATTGCACATAATTACGGTGCATAAAGATACGAAGGTATGTCGTACGTACATAAATGTACGTCGTACATACCCGAGCAAGTCTAGCTCAGTCTCTTACTACTCGTACGCCGAGATGCTACGATTTGTTAAGTACATGCGCACGTACGTAGCAGCTCCGATACGTTGTGCATACGCCGTTTTGAACGAAATTCTCATAGATACGCCAGTGATACGCCGCTGATACATAACGGTAGGACAGTATCATTTGTCTATTTTAGTATTGGGCTCCAGAGAGCCGACGATAGACTCCGCTCCCATTACGAAAACGTGTCCAACGGAGATTTTTAGCTTAAAAAATTGAAAACTATTACCTGAAAAATTTCGATATTTTTCTTATTTTTGCTCAAAACATAGAATGGGGGTACATGTTAGAACCACCTCGGCATCGATTCGTGATCCCTCTATTCTTACTTTATACCCCTGTAAACCCCAGTTTGACTATATTAAAGTGGGATTTAAGGGGGTATACATTTCACGGACATGTTTTCCTGATGACTTCGGGACCTCGTTCCACTTTCTAAGCCGACCATTCCTATTGGTTATTATAATATTAAATTAATGATTCGGACCGGTCGCACATCTTCGATTTAACCCACCGTAGTTTTTGGAGTTTTGGAGTTAGAATTTCTTTTTAATTGCCCCGTTTTCTGAGCATTGCTTACTTTTACCTTTTTCGGATTTTAAGTGTGATCATCATATCAAAATATAATGTAAAAGGCGCAATAAATAAATAAATAAATAAATAAATAAATAAATAAATAAATAAATAAATACTTACAACTCACAGCTCAGTCTTACCTATAGAGAAGACAATCTCTGTTTGATTTAATAGACAATAGAAATGTCGCTTTCTTTGCTTTGTCAATGCCATAGAATTGGATAACAAAAACATAACGAAACTTACTAAATTATAAACTCGTTATAAGTAATTAAAAGAACAAATATGTCAGAGTATGCTTAACAAACAGAATAATTTTGATGATTACAATGCAATTCAGGGTGCCCTACATGCAATTAAAACGGTCACTTTCAAGCACAGTTATAAAATACTAGATCAACTCCCATTAAAGTACAAACACACTAGAAGACCTTGTATGTTGTTTGTTTGTTTGTTTGTTTGTTTGGTGGTTTAATGTCCAAGTCAACAAGTTTTAGGCATATCGGGATGGGCATTTACCAGTACTATGCGGAGTTAATGTTTTTTCTTGAATCACACAAGTCGGCGCCAGTGGTTTTCGAACCCATGCACTACATACTCTCAATTTGAAATCCGACGCTTTCCGCTTGGCAAGCGTGCTCACAAATATAACGAACAGAAATGTTTCGACCTGTGAAAACTCAAAATAAAATAAAATAAACTAAAAAATAAACTAAAAATTTCATTGACAAAATAATATGTTTAATATGTTTGCTCAAAACATATTTGTGGGTACACCTTAGAACCACCTTGCTGAGTGGATTTTAAAGAATACCCACAATCTATGTTTTGAGGCAAAAATAAGAAAATAATTATTACTCGATAGGCTGTATACTTCAGATTCACTATATAAAAGTAGGGTTTAAGGAGATATTTATTTCATGGACATGTTTTCCTGATGGGGCCGTTTCTTGTACTGACATGAACTCAGAGAGAGTGAGTAAATTATATTGTAACGTTGCTTCTATTTTGTTTGTTAATATGCGTTTGGACATTCGATATATAAATAGTTTGTTATGTGTGTTTCTGTCGAATGTTTTGGCATATTTTATTGATCTGAAGTTGTGATCCTGTGTAAGTGTAAACTGCGATTTCTTTGACTATACCGGTTGACTTTTATCATATTTCATAATGCCAAAGCTAATGTCTGTTGTGTTTGTAATATCTGCATGTTATGTATTTTGCTTGATTTCCTCCTTGCTTGATAATTCCTTGTTCATCTGGAATTACTAAACTGCCTGAATAATTGGTTCTTGGTGGGGTATTTTCTGCAGCATTGTTGCATTACGAAAACATGCCCATGTAATATACTGATTTTTCCTAGGTTGTAAAAATTGGAAATTTCCAGTAGATTTTTTGTCTTCTTATTTCGTTCAAAATTTAGATTTTGGGTACACGTTAGAACCACGGTTCTAGCGGTTCTAACGAGTACCCACAATCTATATTTTGGAGCAAAATAAGAAAAATAGGTATACCCCTGCATACCCCAGTTTTGCTATATAAAAGTGGGGTTCAAGGGGGTATACAGTACACAGACATGTTTTCGTGATGAACAAGCTTTCCTGATTGCCTTGACATGACGTCAACTGTGTTCAGTTGGTCATAATATAACCTCAATATAAAAGTTAAATGGTCAAAAAGAAACTGTGTCTATACTTTAGAGATAACATAATATATATCAGACAAATAATTAACTGGATGGAAAATGGATGCTTGGTAAGGTTTCGGAAGGTTTCATTGGTTTCCCGCCCAAAGTTTGAGTGTTTCTGGCAGCTTCTGTGTTTCTGGCAGCTTCTGTGTTATTTGTATAGAATATGTTTATATGTTATTCAAAGCAAAAACATGTTGGAAACCTCTTGATGACATACATGCAGCATAAAGTTGTGTCAAGGGGAGAGGGGTCATTGTTATCATCAGGAAAACATGTCCGTGACATGAATACCCCCTTGAACCCCACTTTTATATAGCAAAACTGGGGTATGCAGGGGTATACCTATTTTTCTTGTTTTTGCTCTAAAACATAGATTGTGGGTACTCGTTAGAACCGCCTCGCCTAACGTGTACCCACAATCTATGTTTTGAGCAAAAATAAGAAAAATAACAAAAGTTTCCTTCTGAAAATTTTCAATTTTTACAACTCAAAAAATCTCTGTATATTGCATGGGCGTGTTTTCGTAATGTATTATTATTATTATTATTATTATTATTATTTTTTTTTTTCCAGAAAACATTTTTTGCCATAGATTAACAAGATTATCAAGATACATGTATTGTCAAGATAATACTACAATATGTTTATTGCAACATAATATTTTGAGTAGAAACTATTTATGCACGAATAACAGACACATCATATAGTTTTATTACTGTAAGTAAGTCTCTCCATCACTTATGCAAAAACCTGTACGTTAAATATACTATGCAAATTAAATTAAGCAACTTGTAATTTGAACAGTGACTCCAGATGTTTTGAAGACATCAGGGAAGTTCTTCTGACAAGGCTTACATGTATCAAATTAAGCTAAAACGAATCGTTGTGTGGTGCTGAAGTGACATTAGATTTTAAGTCCACGGAGGCTTATCTCAAATAATACATAAACCATCAAATATTGATAAACATATTTTGCACAGTATATTCACAGGCATTATAACGTGTAAACTTTGTGTACACCTGCAACAATAGGACATATAGTCTGTATAATCAGGAATAACATACATTAGACAGTATATCTACATAGCCTTGGTGAATTAAAAGCCCATTTATCGTTTTTTTTACAGACCACCCACCCCTTGCCCAAGCATGGCATTTTGATATAATATGTCATTTACAAAAATACAGTAGTGTTCAAAATATTTTGGTTGGGCAAAGGGGGGACATGATTTTATTTTCTTTTCCTATATGATGCTACATTAAATTCAAAGATTTTGTCCACTTTTTAAAGAAGTCAATTCTTGAGATACACAAAACATTACATGTATGAATACAATAGAAACTTATTTTTCGACTGCAATAAACGTCATTACAGGGCCTTGAACTTGAGGTTTTGAAAATTTCGTGGGCAATCTCACAAAAGAAATCTTCCGAAAACCTTTTAGGGATACTTTTATCATTTTCACGGGATATGGGGAATGGCTTTTGGTGATATTTGCCAAAATAGTTGAAGGGATATTTTGACAAACACTTATAGGGAAATTGGATGCCTGTGTAGTGATTTTGAGGAATGATAATGATAGCAACATACTTAATTAGTTTTATAGTTTTCAAAAATTCGGTAGCATTTGGTAGCATTCAAAAATTCTGATGTTCGAATATGGATACACGAAGACACCATATTATACTGTTTGAGCTAAAGAGGAAAACAGCTAGTTTATTCGTGAATATAGAACAAATGCGAAAGCTTTCTGTCACATGATTAGATAAGTATGTGTTTTTTGTTCAAATTATACATTGGGCGTTTATTAGAGACTCATGACAAATCTAATCGGCCATTTTTGGTGTCAAAATTGGGTAGTGGGAGTTTATTAGAGCATGAGATTTTATTAGAATTTTCACCATTGAGTTGCTATTCCATGGACTTGATATACTTTTAATCCGTCTAATGTCAAAGTCATTACGAAAACATGCCTATGCAATATATAGAGATTTTTTTAGCTTTAAAAACTGAAAATTTTTAGCCGAAATTTTTTGATATTTTTCTTATTTTTGCTCAAAACATAGATTGTGGGTACACGTTAGAACCGCCTCGGCGAGGCGGTTCTAACGAGTACCCACAATCTATGTTTTGCAGCAAAAATAAGAAAAATAGGTATACCCCTGCATACCCCAGTTTTGCTATATAAAAGTGGGGTTTAAGGGGGTATACATTACACGGACATGTTTTCCTGATGTGGACTATTACTGCATTGGATCAGGTCATGCTACAGTAAGGTTGGAATGAAATGAAAATGGAGATAATTTAAATCAATACATTTTTGTTTCACAAAACGTAACAATTACAACCACGCAAAATACCAGCTTAGTAGACATCTCAAAATGAGTTGTCAAAGACAAGAAATTGACAGTCCACAACAGTCATCATACAGAAAAAGTTGTTCATTATTTTAAAACAGCCAAAAGCTGTCAAACAAACGCCTTGGTCTGTTTCATTATTTTCAAACAACCAATGAAATTTTTGAAATCAGCATCTGTCAATTCCATCTTACTGTGACCAATCAGGGATATATAAGGTGATGATGTACATTTCAAGGTTGATACAAATATTGGACAGGAAATGTCAATTTCATCTTTTTGACAACTAGTTTAGAGATGCTTGAAACACCTGGATTGCTAAGCTGCTATTTGCGTGGTTGTAACAAAGGAGTTCGTGTACAGTGTATACAATGTATAAATATAAAACGTTGCCAATATAGAAACGAAACGTTGCCATGAGAATTCATTCGACAATTCGAATTAAAATTTGTAGTAAGAGATTGACAAATCGATTTCTGTGAAGGCATCAACTTTAGGTATGATCGTCTAGTCACCCATCTATGCAAGGAGGAGTCGAAGTCAATTATACCACTGTCACATGCTACCGGTATTTCGTCTAATCCAATGAATTAGGCACTCTTGAATTTTCATTAATATTTCTTAGTTACGGTAAATTTGTGAATTGGTTCTTACTAAGCTTTTACCTAAGTAAAGTCGCAGTCTCACTGCGCTTATGATCGCTAAGAACGCCTTACGGTTGTCTTTAAAATTAATTTGGGAGTCCTTTCTTCGACTCCGATATTGAAATTAAGAAAGCAGAAATACGTTGGAAAATATTTTACAAACTTTGCATGCGCAGTCTTATCAATAAACGTATGATTAGACAATCGTACGATCGCTTACGATTCAGTGGGACCGGCGCTTAAGAAGTAGACCATGCTAAATAGCGTATTCATAAGGAAATGCCCACACAGTAACCCATATGTGAAGCTATAAGCAGAGATCATAATTTTATATATTGCATGGTTAATTTTACTTCGCACAAACATACAAAATCATGATGAAATTGGCCTGGAAAATCGGCTGAAAAAGTCGCAAAATGACTTTTGGTCTGTACTGGCTTACAGATAAGTAAATCTTAAACTCTTGTCAAAGTCATTAGGCTCTGGTAAAGGCGCAGACCAGATTCACAGTAACTACACGGCTTATTAGCGCCTGTTTTGCTATAGGACTGACCCTCGTCTTGTTAAATCCAAATTTTTAAGCTTCTATCCTTCTTTTATAACTGTACAGCTCGGTTTGTGCAGACCTGGGCCCAGAATTACAATCCTCCCTTAGCGTTAAGGAAAACCTTAGTTAAGGTGGCCAATTTCAGCATCCAAAAAGATACATCGTAATCATATGGAAATCAAACATTTCGGTGATATTTAATTTTACACCCCTGTATATTTTCGTGAATGCGGTTACATTCGAAACGCATGAAAAGAGGTCGTAACGCATGATCGGCGGCATTTTCACGTATGATTGCGGTAGTTTCCTTCGGATTCGCCGCCATTTTGGGAGGAAACTTTAGCGGTAAGTTTTTACAAACTTTTATTTGAATTATTTAAATAGACCTTTCCAACGAACGATCTAGCCTATCCGGATCTACATACATGCCTCTAATTGCCGAGTGTTCTACTGATGTATAGGCTTCGATAGGACTCGCAAACATTCGAGGAGATTATTGTTTTGCAAGTTCGGCCATACACGAAAATAACATTCGCCCAAAAACGTTTCGTACTTTTCTCATTTTCTTCAAAGTTTTGACTAACTGTTGGATGATTTTGCTTTTTGACATCACACTTTAACTTAAGAAGCCAATTTCTCATGATTTTTTTCCCGAACAACCACGGGTTAAAACAAAATACGTCAAAATTAAAGTAACGCACGATAATACGGCAACCTGGTCTTTCGAACTTTGCAAGTATTTACAATGAATAACATATTTTAAGGGGTAAAAGCAAGCCAAGCGCTCATTTGTCTCCAGTTTACACGTTTGGTGCTCGTCAATTGTACAAAGCTGAATCCTTGCTGTAAAACAGTAATTTGCTGACCATGTTGCTCGGTAGCTCTGTTGGCATAGCTATCAAAGAAGCAGAAGAAGAATGTGGCCCGACCAGGGCACGAACCAAGTGTCTCTCTCTTACCGTTTGAGCATATAGTTAGTCCATTACTTTGAGACTGTCAGTCATAAATTACAGAGAGATTAAATCAAATATATGGACAAACCTCCTCCCTTTCTACAATTTATCTATATTCTGATGTTGACCGAGTCATATAAATTACTGGAATGACCCCGAGTGGGTACTCTGACATTTTCGCCATCTCTATACATAGGCATGGCCTATTTTTTTTTTTTTTTTTTTTTGAGTCAACATTTCGAATTTCGGTATTTTTGGAGTTTTCAGAAAAAAATGGCTATCTTGGGGGTAGGGAGATTTAAATAGAAACTTTGTTGCCCATTGTTTATTTCTTTTTTTTTTTTTTTTTTTTTTTTTTTTTTGGGGGGGGGGGGGGGGGGAAGGGTTTGTTTAATGTCAAATTTAAGTTGTTTTTAATTGTTTTTTCTGCAATTTCAAATATCTTTTTGAAAAGGTTAAGATTTCATTAATTGGGGGGGGGGGGGGGGTGGGGGGTGGGTGGGGGGATAGCCCGTCATACCCGCTATTTTAAGGTTGTACAGAGCAAGGTAGGTGCTGGAATCCAGCAACTCTCAGATTAGCCCCCGGGGGAATTACCTTTCATTCTCTGATTTCCTGTGCTGAAATGTCAAACGACTGTGTGACTGTGTGTCCAACTTTAGTTATAGAAATAGTTATGTTCTACGGTGCCGTAGATACGGAAATACCATGATGAATACCAATAATGATCTAAAATTGAGTTCCCTTGAGCTATGCAAAAATTCAAAAGAAGAGGTTGGGCCAGACAGATCTGTTTCGAGTAATAAATTCTCCTCAGTGACCCTGAATAAACTGGCAATGAACAGATAAAATATGTACAGTAATTTCAAGCTTCAGCAATGCAGTCAATCAAAAGACTGATATAAAGCAAATGGTATCCGAATAGTAAAACCTGTAAAAACTCAACTCAAATTAAACCATCAGTCAATCAATTGTACTTGGGAGGGATTTAATCATTGCTCAATATATCAGTATTTACACAGAAGTGTGCTACTTTCGTTTTCATGAAAATCGTCTTTTTTCTCTTTTCTTTCTTTCTTACTATATATACTGACTTACTGACTATCGATTGTGAATTCTTTTAATCGATTGCCGCTGTTGACTCGCCGCATAACACTTCTAGATAAGGCTGTAGCATGTATGTATAGGTGGTACCCCCCCCCCCCCCCCCTTATAATACACCATCCTGGCTGCGTGAAAGAAACATTGAAACAAATCTGAAACTGTTTTATTATTTGGGCATAAATAGAATACAGTATTCACAACTTGTGGTTAAACGACAACCGTTGACTTCTGGTCATCTTGATTGGACCATGCAATATTGCAGTAGGCCATACGCGCATGCCGAGAGATCTGCCCGAGCCTTTCCTGATCTTTGACTATTCTGCTATTGATGATGGTTGACACATGATCATACACTTAAGATAGCGATGTGAGATTGCGAGCATCTCTTGGAAAAGCTTAACTTTTGTTGAATATACATTGTGCAAAGATGATTGAGCGTATATGCGGCGTGACTATTTATGCAATGCGCTCTAGACCAGGGGTCCATAACGAACTCGCACATGCACCTGGCACATGAACACACTATGTTAATATGACCTATGTTTATCTCATCAAGATTGACACAGAGATTGACGAAAAAGAGGACAAACAAAATTTACGCGCATGCCTCTTACAAAGATTGGCTTTTGTTCTATTGGCTACCGAACTCAGACCTTGCTGCCCTCATAGTCCAGAAGCACATGATACGGTATTTTATTTAAGATTAAACTATGGAATGTTAATTAATGTTAAAATAAATAAGACGTCGCACAGAGTCAACTTTCATAAATTGTTGAAGCCCTTTTATATGCTGTTTATGGACAAGGGATGGAATGCAACTTCAGTAAGATATTACACCTGGAAATGAAGTAACCTGGACCTTACTTCAAACTACAACAAATGAGCATTTGGCTTGCTTTTACCCCTTAAAATATGTCATTCATTGTAAATACTTGCAAAGTTCGAAAGACCAGGTTGCCGTATTATCGTGCGTTACTTTAATTTTGACGTATTTTGTTTTAACCCGTGGTTGTTCGGGAAAAAAATCATGAGAAATTGGCTTCTTAAGTTAAAGTGTGATGTCAAAAAGCAAAATCATCCAACAGTTAGTCAAAACTTTGAAGAAAATGAGAAAAGTACGAAACGTTTTTGGGCGAATGTTATTTTCGTGTATGGCCGAACTTGCAAAACAATAATCTCCTCGAATGTTTGCGAGTCCTATCGAAGCCTATGCATCAGTAGAACACTCGGCAATTAGAGGCATGTATGTAGATCCGGATAGGCTAGATCGTTCGTTGGAAAGGTCTATTTAAATAATTCAAATAAAAGTTTGTAAAAACTTACCGCTAAAGTTTCCTCCAAAAATGGCGGCGAATCCGAAGGAAACTACCGCAATCATACGTGAAAATGCCGCCGATCATGCGTTACGACCTCTTTTCATGCGTTTCGAATGGACACGGTGGGTTATTGATTCTATTAATGGTAACATATCGAGTCAAAATTTGTCACCTTAACTAAGGCGGGCCTTATCTTTAAGGAAGCATTGTAATTCTGGGCCCTGGTCGGAAATCCCAAACACATTTCAGACAGATTTTCTTGCGACGCGGCTCATATCGTATAATGCCAACAAGTAGCCAAAGGGCAACGGTCGCTCATCTGAGAGTCCGGAAGTACAGACACTGGACAAAAAACGTATTTTTTTTTTTTTTTTTTTTTTTTTTTTTTTTTTTTTTAATTATATGGGCATGTGGCCTGGATTTTTATACACATACACTGAGGGGCACTTCTAACGCAACACTTACCTTTTTCATCATATCTCAAACATTGAGCCACCACATTTATTGAAATTTTCCGTAAATATAAATTAATTATTCTTGCGGATTGTCTGTATTTTTCATCGAAATTGATTGCCCACACCTTATAAAATATCAAGTTTATCTAACAAGACTCAAAAATGAAAAGTCGCAAAAACAACGCCATTCAAGAATTTAATAGTATCATATCGGCTTCTCAAAAAGTATCATATCCAGCTCATATCCCGTATCCCCAACCCTACGAGCCTGCAAATAAGTTTTCAAGCAATAAAAAAAAAATCATATGTGTTTAGTCCAAAAAATAGCGTTATTGGTCATCTCAGGGGTGCGTTTAAAAACAGGTGTGTGCGCAAACGTCGTGTTGTTTCAAGAAATCCGCAGTAACTGAAGTAGATCCTTGTTGAGGAGTGGAGAAACATCCCACAAGGATTCGTTATGAAATTTATGAATATATTTTGTCCATGAGGAGGTGTCCCTGTGTCGTCTAGGCCTATTCTGGACTCTATGATAAACTTCCTTGCTGTTATATCCGAATAACTTGCATTTACTTACCAGTTCAACCGAATTATTGTGACTTTTTGTTTTTCAGTCATATCATATCAACATCTGATTTATTGCATTATAGTCCATCGACTTTTATGAAAATTGCAGAAAGTAAACAAGAACAAATGAACTAAATTTGTTGAAAATTTCATGGAGAACGGTTGACTGATTTTTGAGTTATGTCCAAAAAGGTAAGTGTTGCGTTAGAAGTGCCCCTCAGTGTAGTGGTTCCACATTCCTATAAAATTGAGCTTTGCTTAGCCAAGCGGTTTAGATGAATATTATAATAAAATACATGTATATTGTCCCGGGGTGGGGACAGATGAACCCCTGGGGTCCATTTTTTCAGACTCATTGACATTCATTCCTACTGCACAATTCCTGCCAGATTTCCCAATTAAAATTCATAAGGCAAACTATGTTGACCTTGCCGTAAAATAGGCCAAGGTCATCAAAGGATCATGATTTATATTAAGTTTGCAGTACTTTAGTCATCAATGCTACATGCCAAGTTTTGTTGGAATGGTCCAGTAGTTCCTGAAAAGAAGATTTTTGAAGGATTTTTACCATATGTGGGCATGGCGCCATCTTGGTCACGTGACCTGGATTTTTATACATTTATTGGTTCTGCCTTCCTATAGATGCTTCATATAAATTTGGCTTTGATTGACAAACAGTTTAAGGGGAGAAGATGTTTTAATATTATGACGCTTCATGCCAAGTTTCGTTGAAATCGGTCCACCAGTTCTGGAGAAGAAGGGTTTTTACCATATATGGGCATACATGTGGCGTCCATTTTTGGTCATGTGACCAGGATTATTTATATACACATTGATTCCCACTTCCTATAGATGCTATAAAAGTATAAATTTGGCTTTGATTGGCCAAGCGATTTCACAGAAGAAGATCTTTGGAAATGTGAAAAGAAAACGAACTAAGTCTTACGGACGCCGGCTCGAGTTCCATACTATGAGCTCCCCATGAACCTTCGGCTCAGATGAGCTGATAATCAAAGACATAAATTAAGTATGCATATTATATTTAGAATATCACAAAACTATATCAAACCATGTAATAAGCGGTCACAGTACAAACAAATGTGGACCACAACGTGAGAAAAAAGAACCTTCCGACAATTTTTAAGTATTAGAAAAAAACAACCTTACAATGAATGTATGATGTTTCTAGAGTCTGTTAGTTTTTATTTGACCAGATTGTTTCAGTTATTTTGTGTCATTGTCCTGAAAAATGACGTCAAAGTTGCGTAATGCATTTCTACATGCTAGTAGTTCTTACAAAACTCTATGCATTTGCTTAAAACTGTTTAAGCACTGGTCAGAACCTATTGTTAAGATAGAAGTATACCATCCTTACAGGCAATATGTCGTAATTATTTTGTCTATTTTTATGATGATGCGGTTGCTATCGTTACCGTTTAACGGTAGATAAAGGAAAATTATGTGTATCATTGGTTAAAACAAGGACAGATAACTCCAAATATTGAAAATAAATGTGTTTTAAAACTCATTCATTTGGTAGCCCACTGTTCAATGATTACGAATACAGTTTTATTTTTACAACTTATATTACATCATTTTCCCGCTTTTTTCTGCTTTCCACTAGTAATGTCAGAATGTCCGAAGGTACATTTTGTCGCGTTGAGGTTCATATATATGTATGTATATAATACTATCTCCTTATTTAAACAAGAACAAAACAAAACAAAATCAGATTCATCATGCAAATATCAGACTAAAAGTACTCCCTGGTATCAAAGATTTAGAATGGATCAGATGTCGGTGTGTATGTATTATTATATGAGCCACGTCATGAGAAAACCAACATTTTGCATAATATGCGAAAACAAAGGTGCAGATCAGCTTCGCGGCCGATCAGCGCCTTTGTTTTCGCTGCACGGATAGTGCAATTTTTCTACTTTCTAAATCCTTAATTTTCAGCCTCCAATCATTTTAAGTGCTTGTACAGCTCGGTTTGTGTCGGACCTGTTCAGAAACCACATTGTTAGTTTTCTCGTGCCACAGATCATATCTTCTCTTTCCCGCCTGGTGTACGAGGTGCTTCAAATTTTATTGTATCGATTCCTACAACTATCATTCGTTTATTCAAAGAATTTTACTTTTACTTTACTTTTAACTGTCTAATTTCACTTAACAGTATAAACTGTTTAACTCGAAAATCAATAACAGAAGATACCTTTGGAACGATAGCTCACCAAAAATGATATCATTAATTTCAGAAGAATCATTTAAACCTGTTAAAGATAGACACACAGTTTGCAACAGCATATTATATATGTACATTTTTTAGTCCAATTTAATTGAATAAGATCGGTAGATGAATTCGTTTGCATATGGTTTCCTCCTTCTTCGATACAGGTTTGTAAACTCGTCAATTAACGTGATAAAGAAAAATTCTAACAGGGACTGTTAAAAGTGTGATAGATGCACGAGGAGCGTGCTAGCGTTACATGAAAAAGTATCACAGTACTATATCACAGACATATGTATACATATTAGGTGTAACATCATAATAACACTGTATCAAACAATACAAGAAATGATCATTATACAATCAATGTTATGTACAACTATCTGAGCCGCTGTGTGGGAAAACCAACAACCTGCATAGGCGAAAACAAAGACGCAGATCAGCTTCGCAGTAACTGCGAAGCTGATCAGCGCCTTTGTTTTCGCCACACGGATAGGACAATTTCTCCACTTTCTAAATCCAATATTTCCAGCCTCTAAATATCTACTGTGACTGTACAGGCCGGTTTGTGTCGGACCTGGCCGGAAACCCAAATTGTTTGTTTTCTCATCTCGTTTTTTAAACAAATATCTATACAGTCGGACAAAAGTTAAGCATCACTTGAATATTTTCCGAATAATCGGTAAAACCTTCAATACAATAATATTTTCTTTTAATATTTGTGATATTTGCTACATGTATATTGGTTATAAATTAAAGCAAACGCGGATGAGGTTGTTCTCAAGGTAAACATGTAGGCGTTGTTTAAGCAGAGCTAAAAATCGCAGTTTCCTAGTCCATATGACGCTGCTATATAAAAGGCTTTAACTTTGACCTTGAAATGTTTAGTGCTATGGAGTTCTTTGTTTCTCTGTCATTTACGAGTGTCATAGAACCAATCTGGCTTGAATAACAGGGTGTCAACTTTGAACAATTCTTGCAGTTTGCATTAATACAAGAAGGCCGCCAGAAAAATTCGTATTTTTAGACCGCCAAACAGCGTAAAAAGATAATGCCATTTTGTTACAATTTCAAAACCATAATCAGTCTGAAAATTTCAGATAAATATCTCTAAAACATCAAGAGTTATGGGCGTTTAAGGTCAGTGTGTTGTAAAACGTCGTTATGCAGCGTTACGTGCGACGTTGCTTTGCGACGCCAGCGGAACGAGAATCGACGCCCTTATGTCGCGCATTTTTGAACCTAACACACCTTGCCTATAGAAGCCAATGGTAAAGATCAGTGATATACTGAGTGATATATCACTGGGCGGATTAGCGTGACGTTACTTTGCGCCGTTTTGACGCCGTTTTGATCAAATTATGAACCGGAGAAAGCTCTAGCTTTTACGTCATTTAAAAAAAAAGTACGATTTCTATATTATTCTCCATTAAAGACTGCGACAAATTTTCACCAAAACACAGAAAATGAGAATTTCTGCCGTAAAAGGCATCTATAGTAATTCTTGCGTTAGTCGCACATTGAAATGCAACGCGTGTTCGCACCACAACGTTGTGTTAAGTCGCGGCAAATGCCAAACTTGAACGCACTACCATACATATCAAAACCTCTAATAGCACGAAAGCGAGCATGGTCGCCAAGGACTTTTTTTTTCAAGCAACCTGTTCCAAACTGATTCATGCAGATAAAACATTTCATCGTGGAATTTAGGAGAAAAATATGTTTATGTGCGAAATCCGTCATCTATTTCCCTTTTCCCCATTGAGTTCAACGGCAAAAATGGTGTTTTTTGATAGCCTGCAGCTCAAAAACTAATCCGGTAGTCAAGGAATATTTTTGCATATTCCGATGGGGGAGCATTTAATACATCGATATGTAAAGAATAAGAAAATTTCATCGTGGCGTTTTTTTACTACACCCTGACCTTAAAGTACATAGTGAAAACGTCGAGCTAATAAACAAGGAAATAAGTTTGCCTGAATCTGCATGTAACTGCCATTAAACCTTTGGTACGAGAAAACTTTTTTGGGACATTTTTACAACATGATACTACTTTCTTTCCATGCATATAGAAACCCATTTGCGATCAAATTGGGGGACATTAATACAATTTTTAATGGCAACCCCCCCAAAATAGGGGTAGGTGTATTTAGTACACAATATAACTTGAGCGACATGGTAAAAAGCCATGCGGACAGACTTAAACAGTCAAGGATAGACGTGAGTTAAAGACCTTTACTTTTATCGTGGTTTTGAAGTTATTTTAAATGAAAAATTGCATTTAGAAAAATGTTAGGGTGATGCTTAACTTATGTCTGACTGTATATATCACAGAGCTTCAGAGGATTTCTAATGCATTCAGAGGAAATATTACATATCCAAAGACACTTTACCCTATTTAGGTACAAAACTATGTATAACCCTTTATACTAAGATGACCACATGAATTTGAAAATTTATCTGGCGTTGACGATCAACGCCGAAGAGACTTTTTATTCTATTCTATTGTCTGACACGTTCACGTGTCGCGAATATTGCGTTTCGATTCATTAGAAATGCATGATATTACGTTGAAACGTGACGTGCGATGTTGTTTTGACCCCTCTATTATTTGATGTGCTATTTCTCAAAGATAAAACTATTTATCTGCGTTTTGTGTAAACAAACAAATTGCCCATTGAGGCGTCGATCCATAGCAATTATAATTGTAGGAGATATGACTAAAATAAAATAAATGTAAAAAGTGTCTTTTTTGTTCAGTCTATTGGACACGTTCGCGTTATTCTGATACGCCCCTCGTTCACGCAGTCCAATCTATAGTTCGATAATGAGCGGGTGGGAAAAGAATACACCCATTTTAGAGACGGTACTTGCATTTTTACGACAAAAATGTCGTTTTTAAACCCATTCTCTGCTATTTTTGATCCAAACGATATAGCGCATACAAACGATTATATCACACTGCACGTTCTGGTATAAAAATTATGTCGCAGTCATGTCTCATGCAGCACGCAAATATGCGCCAGTATAAATCAGCCCGTGAAAATTGTGGGTTTGAAATCAGACTACGTCATTATTTTGGCCAGATTGTTTTCCGGTATTTTGCAATCACTTGTGAATAGGTAAGTGCTATTTGGACTACGTATTATTGTATACTTTAAATTACTATTTTTGTTTAAAGCCCCACACTTTTGAAAATATGTTGATATAAATCAATTACGTCGTCTCCTACGATGGAGGGGTTGAGTATACGTATACTTTTACGGAGGGACATTCTTGTTTCATGAATGTTATTTTTATGTGGCTATGGGTTTTCGTCCAAGTCAACAGGTTTTTCAGTAATGTCGGGACGAAACCACTGATTCCTTGATGCTACACAGTTCCATGGAGGAGATTAAAGTGTCTTGTGTATGGGCACAGCACGGCAGAGGTAGGTATTTTCTCGATCCTGACCCCTGAGCTCTACATATAAGGCACCCCACTCCCCAGATGCATGTTAAATTCAATGTCAAACGCATAAACACTAACTAAGGATTATCCTTTCTCATTGTAAAAACAACAACAAAGGTTCTGATAAAATCATTTGAACTTAGATCAGGAAAGTAAATTTCACTCCGCTCCGCTTCGGTATCTCGTTCTACTACCGTGTGAGGTTCGGGTAATTACGAAACAGCGACGGGAAATAATGAATGAGAAGATCTTGTAGCAATTTGTCATATTTCAGAAATGTGGCATCTTCGTTCGTTTAAATTTTATTATATTATTTTGGCCGGGGCGGGTGGTGGTGGGGGGGGGGGGGGCAAATCTACAATCAATGGGCAAATCTACAATTTTGTTAAATCCGATATTTAAACCTCTAGGCTGATTGTGTGACTGTAAAGGTCGGTTTTTTATCTGACATGATCGGAAACAAAATTGTTGGTTTTCACATGCAAAGGCTCAGAGCATATCATTACCAAAACTTGCCCATGCAATATACAGATAATTTTTTTCAGGTGTAAAAATTGAAGAAAAAAAATCCGTAGAAAAAACTATTTATAATATATTTGCTAAAACATTGATTGTCGGTACACGTACAACCGCCTCGCCGAGGCGGTTTTAAGAAGTACCCACAATGTATGTTTGGGATCAAATATTGAAGAAAAATAGGTACAACCCTGTAATCCCCAATTTACGAGTATCCACAACCTATGTTTTGGATCAAATGTAAGAATAATAGATATGCCGCTGTAGTCCCCAATTTTACTGTATAAAATTGGGGTTCAATGGGGTATACAATTCATAGACATGTTTTCCTGATGGCTTGACTGTTGCTTTGAGATCGATCACGTGACAATTTACGTCAATCACTTAAAAGGATGTACATGAAGATTTCTGTCATTGAGCAAAACGTCCAGACAATAGAGTCTGTATACACTTTTAAAGTTTTAAAATCCACATAAAATCCAGGCAATGTGGGTCAAATTTGTGGTTATATCCCAAGGCCCGGACCTGAACGATGACCATAATGAGAATCAACATCTGAAAGTTGTTCTTATGACAAACAATATATTCGAGAGAGGCTTAGTAATTTGCATGTACGTGCACTAAAGTAAGCCCACGGCACATCCCCGGCACATCAGAAGTTAAATCCTAGCACGTAGGCCTCGTTTTCCCCGGTAGATACAAATGACTAGTGCGGAACAAATTACTGCAAAAATAGGTAAATGTGTATTTTGAGCTGTAATAGTCTGTTTTAAGTTCAGCAATGTGTGTTCTTTTATACCAATGCCATAAATATACATAATTCATCAGGAAAACATGTCCGTAATATGAATAACACATTGTTTCTCGCTTGTATATAGTAAAAATGGGGTATGCAGGGGTTAACCTATTTTTTTTTAATGTTTTGTCGAAAACATAGATTGTGGGTACTCGTTAGAACAGCACCAGAGACGATCTATGTTTTGAGGAAAGTAATAAAAATATCAATTTTTCCTAGTGAAATTTTCAATTTTTACATGTCAAAAAATGTCTGCGTATTGCATGGACAAGTTTTCGCCAAGGCGTTTGAAGTTATAACCATAAATCATTAAAATATGCCCTTATCTTTTCGGCATGGGCCATCAAATATACACTGACTGTAGGTGAAATCGACAAAATGAAATAAAATTCAATAAAGCTAAAATCTCACTGGCATGCGAATTTCAAGCGACTGTTTGCCAATTTTGTCGCGGGCTTTCGCACGACATTCGTGCGAGTGTCGCACAAGTATCTTGAAAATTTTCATGTGTCGTAAACTAGTCGCGAACTGGTCGCAAAGTTTTTAAACAGGTTTAAAAGATTTATGCAAATGTTTTCGTCAAAATATTTCGCAAGACTGTCGCGCGACTGTCGTAATAATGAAAATGAAAATAAGCCACATTCGCGGGAAAGTCGTGAGACACTCTCCCGAATGTCTCGCGACTGTCGTGCGACAGTCGCGAGGTATATTTTCAAAGACCGAAATTCGCGAATTTGTCGCATAAATGTCCATTCAATGAGAATGCAACGTAAAAGCTGTGTTTGTCTTATCGTTAATCTTTGTCGCGAAATAGTCGATAACTATTCGCGAACTAGTCTCCAGTTGTCGCATACCAGTGAGGTAGGGGTCTTAAGCTAGTATCTCACTGGCATGCGAATTTCTCACGACTGTTTTGCGAATTTTGTCGCGGACATTCGCACGACATTCGTGCGAGTGTCGCACGAGTGTCGTGAGAATTTTCAAGTGTCGCAATCTAGTCTCGAACAGATCGCAAACTGGTCGCGAAGGTTTTAATCATGTTTAAATTTTCATTTTTCATTTTAGTCAGCAACGTATGTAACCTTCGTATAGGCATTGTGCATTACAATAGCACAAACGTAAACGTATTTTGTATGCTTTAAACAGCTTTACTGAAGATTTCAATATCCATCCCCTCCGGAAGAAAGGTACCTATTACAAATGCCACCTACGAAGAAACTACGTATACCTGAAAAAATCAGCCATGTGGCATCCCATCTTAATTTAGGATAGTATAGATCATTATTCGGCTACTGTGAAGGTCAGACATCATCAAAATTTGTACAGGTTAGATGGAATTGCTCGAAACTTGTCATTTCATGATGTCGCATGACAGAACAGGTAAGGCACAAAGCTTCGAATAAAATTTTGGCGCATCTATCACGCTGTTTCTACGAAGTGTTGCAAGGTCATTTTCATATCAGTTTAAAGCTTATGAGATGCACTTTATACTGCGCATACACATATTACAACAACTATCTACAGAGAAATGAGTAACAATGATCTTACCTGGCAGATTCATTTATCCATGGTTTGTTTACACGATTTATTCATCCCACCTATCCGGAAGTACGCTTTAAACCAACCCCTCCGTTCCGTCGCTCAGTTATTGATTGGACTGCGTGCTCGTTGTACAGTTATCGAAATTGATAAGAAAAACATAAAAAAAATCCTCTCAGTTGCCTGGCCTATGATATTGTGTGGTAATTTGTAATTCATTTCCAACCTTAGATACAAAACTGAGTACAAAGTAAACGGCAATTTGAAAAATAAAACTTTATACTGTACATTTCTTAATTACAAAACAACAACAAAATATATGTATACATGTATTTTACAACATACCAAACACAATTAACTGGACCTGAGGATTAGTAGCCCTGATAACGCTCACCTGGCATCTGCCATTTCTTTTAACCATGGAATGACTTTGATTTTTAATACTTCGTCGAATCATTTATAGTGGCCTGTATGTCACAGCTTAGAGGTCACAGGGTGCAAATCATCATGTAAACGCTATTATTTACACTTTTGGCGGATTTCTTGAGTATTTGACATAGATTTTGCATACAAACGATCATTCATTTCATGCATAAAATTTGGCTTTCATCCGCCACGTTGTTTCAGAGGTAATCTTTGTAAAGTGTGAACGGACGGACGACAGACCATGGCTACACTAAAACCTTACCGTGTGAACCATATTGTTCAGGTGTGTTAATTTCAGTTGAGCTTTTATGTAATTTCCCAAAATTTGCATTATATATGAGCCGCCTCGTGAGAAAACCAACAATCTGCATATGCAAAACCAAAGACGCAGATCAGATTCGCGGTAGCCGCAAAGCTGATCATTATCTTTGTTTTCGCCACACGGAAAGTACAATTCCTCTACTTTCTAAATCCAAAATTTCTAGCCTCTAGCCATCTTCTGTGACTGTATACGCCGGTATGTGTCAGACGTGTTCGAAAACCACAATGCTGGGTTTCTCATGAGGCGGCTCGTATATTATATAATAACTAACGCTAGGACCTCATAATCACACTTATATCACGTCTTGTCTATCTATCATTTTCAATCATAATAGCAAAACATTTATCAATACCAATGTTAACAGCAACAACAATATTACAAATCAAACAGAGTCGGATCTCTCTCTCTCTCTCTCTCTCTCTCTCTCTCTCTCTCTCTCTCTCTCTCTCTCTCATTTGTATGTGTAAATTGAGCCGACAATGGTTCAAATGCAATGCTCACCGTAAAATCAAATAGGCATAGCACTTTCGACAGATGGGTTTGACAAGTAATGATAACTAAATTACACTAATGAGAATCACATGGTATTGGTTACAAACAAACCGATAAATGATCTGTCACACACACTACAATCGAGACGGAAGTTGAGGTTAGATTTTCGAGTTTTCTCATATAGCGTTAAATCTACTGACAGTTATATAGGTGCAGTCAATGCAGAAATTGAACATTTATTGAAAGAAAGTAACATAAGAAATCCCGGTTGTTTCGTTTTCGCAAACACTTCAATGTTATCGTGATTGATGTACTAAATTTTTCAGCAAGTGTTTGCGAATCAAAACGAAAACCTGGGTTTTGGGGTTGTTTGATCGATATTGTATTACAGTCTATAGCTTCTTGATGCTGTAATATACAGCGGAGGCTCTGTTGATGTACAGAAGTCAAAGCGTCATAAGGTACCAGTGGCGAGATGTGGCCCAAATATTACCGTGACACATTGTCGCCAGGGGTCAATGGTGACAGTCATGACAAACAGACCATCAAATGTTTCAATCAAGGTTCATTTGAAATACATGTACTTGACTTTACGTTGACATGTGACGTGTGATTTTAGTTTTTGACCCCTCTATCATCCCTTTGCGTGCCTCTCTGAGATTTTCCTATCTCAGTACTAGTATATTTCTGCTGTCTCAAAATGCAAATCATTTCTGTATTAGGCCTATAAAAATGTACATCTTTATGTTTACTTCGATATAAGGAAGTGATAAGCAGGGTGTCAACTGTCAGTGAGAAAATAAACTTGTAGGTGTTAATTGTAGGAAGTTAAAAGGGAGTAATTGTAGTCTGCTGCTTTCTCAAAATTTTCTTTTGCTGAGATTTTTATGCACAAAGCAAAATGCTGAATATTTTTGTAAGGTCAGTGCATGTACAAAATTATTTTTTTTCACTGGTTTATTTGCATGTTGTTTCATGGAAAACCAAAATGGATGCCTGAACATCACTTCAAGCTTATTCAGAGTCAAACTAGTTCAAGTGATGGATAAAATAATCAATGAAGGAAATTTCAGGCTCTCGGTTGAGACCTGTCTAAAACAATGCCTGAGATTTCCTTGTCTCGGCCTTAACTCCATCATAAATTCTCGGAGCCAAATTTTTTATGTTGACTTGGTTTACAAATCTAAGAAACCAATAGGGAAGAAAAATATTCCAGAAAAAGGCAAGTCATTTCTTGTAGGTTCATTGTATAGAAATCCAATTGAAAGGATAGAATGGGTTGATCGTTTCGAAAAAATCATAGATGTTGTTTTAAAGGAAAGGAAAAAATTGTATTATTAGGTGATTTTAATAAAGATCTATTTGATGAAGATGCTAACAGGGAATGGTTAATTTTTACAGAGTCTTTAGGACTTACACAGCTGGTCACAGAGCCGACAAGGGTTACTGCTAATTCAAATACATTGATTGATCACATATATACTAAGGAGGAAGAACATATATCAAATGTCCATGTTTCACATTTGCAGATTAGTGATCATTATGCTATCATTTGTAGTAGAAAACTAAGTCCTGTTTTAAAGAAAGATTCTCACAATATAATTACATACAGATCTTTTAAACATTTCAATGATGATATATTTTTAAATGATTTGATGACTGCAAATTGGACCGATATCGAAACAATGAATGATGTTGATTCTATTATGGAAACTTGGTATTCAATGTTTACTCAAATTGTCGATAAACATGCACCCGTTAAAACACAAAGAGTGAAAAGAAATATTCAACCAGACTGGCTCACTTCTGAAATTTTGGACATTATGAAAGAGAGAGATAAATGTAAGAAAAATGGTAATCTAAAATTGTATAAAACGCTCAGGAATCGGGTATCGTTTCTCATAAGAACATCAAAAGAGACAACATATCAGTCAAAAATTGAGGAAGGGAAGAATGATCCAAGGTCTATATGGAAAATATTTAAAGAATTTGGGGCGTCTACAAAATGGGACAATAATGATAAAATACTGGGCCTGAATATTGATGATAAAGTAGTGACTGATGAAACAATTTTAGCTGAACTTTTCAATGATTATTTTGTCAACATTGCATCAAAACTAAAAGAACCTTTAGCTAAATCAGATTTTTCAAAATTAAAAGAATTTATTTCCTCAAAAATCCCAGAAAATGTCACTTTTGATTTGCCAAAAGTAAATGAAAATTTTGTTTACAATTTTTTGTCAACACTAAATGTTTCCAAATCAACTGGTTTTGATGGCATCGGACCGAGACTGCTAAAATTGTCTGCTGGTGTTATTACTCAAAGTCTTACTGTAATTGTTAACAAATGTGTCGAAAATGGAGTATTTCCTTCATCATGGAAACAAGCTAAAGTCACACCACTTTATAAGAACGGTCCAAGGGATGAAATAAATAACTATCGCCCTTTATCAATACTGCCCACTTTGTCAAAACTTATTGAAAAAATTGTACAAAAGAACCTTTTAGCATATCTTAACAAATTCAATGTTATTCATAGATCACAAAGCGGTTTTAGAGCGGGACATTCTACAGAAACTGCATTATTATATATGACAGAAAATTGGTTAAAGGCAATAAATGATGGCAAAATAGTGGGTACAGTTATGGTAGACTTTAGGAAAGCTTTTGACCTGGTTGATCACGAGTTGCTATTACAAAAATTAGAACTTTATAGATGTAGTTATACTTTCATGAAACTGATGAAATTATATCTTTGTAACAGATCACAGGTCGTGTCTGTGGGTGGAAAAATGTCCGAAAAGGGTTGCGTTACGTGTGGAGTTCCACAGGGTTGTATATTGGCCCGCTTTTATTTTTGATATTCATAAACGATTTGCCACTATATTTAAATGAACATGCTTTTTCAACTGATCTTTGTGCTGATGATACAACTATATATGACGTGCAAACGGATTTGCCGGCTCTTATTATTAATTTACAACGTGCCCTCGATTGTCTGGAAAAATGGTGCAGACAAAATGGTATGATACTTAATACACAAAAAAGACTAAAGTAATGTTACTGGCTACGCGTCAGAAAAGATTGCATATTGATGAAAAGGTACAAGCAGGCAAAGATCAGGAAAAGGCGCAATCAAAAAAAGATTCCCACTCCAAAAAACGAGGCGGGAAAAAACCAAACCAACAATGAAAGTATTTTTGTGTTAAATTATAATGATATTGATTTACAAATAACAACTGGAGATAAAATCTTAGGAGTAAACATAGACCAAAACTTGCAGTGGAATGATCATTTTCGAATGGTTCGTAAAAAACTATTCTCATACACATGGTTGTTGTCTAGGATATCTTCGTACTTGAGTTCTGAATACAGACTGATGTTTTATAAAGCGTACATGGTACCACATTTGAATTACTGCAATATTATTATATGGGGAAACTCGTTAAATTTTAATGTCTCTAAAATAACGATGCTGCAAAAACGTGCCTGTAAAATCATCCTAGGAAATGAATATACAGACTTTGAAAGTGCCAAATCTATTTTGAATATTCAATCTTTTGAACAAAGTATGTTTTTAAATAAGGCTTAAATAATGTACAAGATAGCAAATGATATGATTCCTGCTTATGTCTGTGAACTTTTTGAAAGAAGATCTGATGGCATAATCAATACCACTCTAAGATCTGTGTCGAATGAAAATTTTGTTATTCCAAGACCTAAACTGAGCATCTTTAAAGAAAGTCGTTCATATTCTGGCTGTGTTATTTGGAATAGTATTCCACTTGAAATAAAGAATTCTTCTAGACTTATTGTTTTACAAATATAGTATTGCAATGGATGAATGGGCCATAAATCTGCATTTGCATCAAAGTTAAAAAGTATGTCTCCACCACCAATCAATCAGACCAAGTTAAATGTAATTTCATTTTTCTATTCTTACATGTGTAAATATTTCATAATCATTTGTTATTGTTTCATATGTTTTATGTACAATGTTTACCAGAGGGCCTCAAGGAAGATTGGTTTTAACCAAATGAGTCACCCTCTTTAAATAAAGAATTTACTTACTTACTTACTTACTTACTTACTTACTTACTTAACGATTTTTCTTTTCATTTTACAAAAATCATTACACGTTACAGAAGTATATGGTATAACTAAATGCTACAAACTAATCTACATGCTTAGTTTTTAACCCAATCACGGTTGATACCTATGCTGTCTTCTTTAATTGCGCGCCGGTAGATCGGGCGTCAGACACTATTATGGCCCAAACGTAAAGCTATTCATCTTAGTTGGTTGGAGCAGGAGCTTCTTGTCTGTTCCTTGCCCAACCGGGGTTCACTTGGTGTTTTTCTTATGTTCCGGATTTCAAGTTTTTCGGCGCACAGGGATCTCCATCAGCTTACTAAATCTTTGAATCATCGTTTTTGATTCATCAAAATGGTTATCATGATTTATTTGTTTGTCCTTGATGATTCACCACGACGACCGAAGAACTAACATTTTTAAATGTTGTGAACCACTGCACAAGATGTGGGTGACGGCCCTGTAAAATCGATTTAAGTCCCCAGTAATTTAATGATAGTTCCAATGTGATTCTTCTGTTGTGGTTGTATTTTATTTATGATTTGAAGTTGAATTTTAGTGCTGCTTGAACCTTATGTACGTTTTCATAGTTTTAGTTAAGTTCGGGTAACTGAGTGGCCGCCTAGAGGGGAAATAGCCGCTCACTCGGCTTATGTTATGTTTTCTAAGTATAAGTACCTAATTTTCGATTTATTTTTCCCACTTCGGTTTTTGGAGTTGGAATCTTTTCTCTGATTGCGCCTTTTCCTGATCATTGCCTACGTGTACCTGTGTAAAATCATTGTAACAATCCTGAGCTGATTCAATCTATTTCATTACACGAGAGTTATAAGTTCAGGCTCCATACAAATCTGACATTTTTCCAACTTTGGGATAGCATTTTACAAGGTATATCCTAGGCCTTCCATTCACTCACCGGATTCTACATCTCTATGTCCAATATTGCAAGAGCAGCCGAACAGACGCAAAAAATCCTCCCGAAATTCTTTGTTGCTTATGTTATAGAAACAGATGTTAATCACGTGGTTTATCTGCACAGCCGTTATAAGACATTGAGGCAAAACATCTGTTGACACGGCGCCGTCGCCACCCCAAACACGCAAAAGCGTGAAAACGGCAGAGGGTATACCGACCAGAACTATGTAGGCCACGACAACGCACGTTAGCATAATTGACGTACGGACCAGTCTGGTGCCTTCCTCTTTGTTTGTGAGTTTTGCCATGATGGTTTGTCGTTGTTTGAGCCTGAATATGATGACCGGGGTGAGGGACAGTAATATCACCATAGGTATGACAGTAAATAAAGCAAACACCAACAGGACTAAACCATATTGGGCAAGTGTTTTGGCGGGACCGTAACCTAGTTGACATATGCCATTGCTGGTTGTGCTATAATTGAGAGAAAGTACTAGGCCAACAAACAAGGAAATGCTCGCACATACACTCAATGACACAATTCTAACCTTTCTAGTCACCATACTTTTGAACTTCAAAGGATATTGGACTGCAAGGAATCGGTCAATACATATGAGTACGGTAGTATATGCTGAATTTGTTTTTGCAAAAAGAGACACGACCATGAATACTACACAGCCAGTGTCCGTAGCTGCTCTAACGTCAAAATTCAATATTGCAGATGAAGGGAGAAAATGAAACAAATTATATGTCAACCCCACCATGTCTGTTACCGCGAGTGCTGCTACCAGCAGGCCAAATGTCTGTAATTTACCTGGTAAACGTTGCAATACAATTATGCCTGAAATGTTACCAAACAAGCCAAATATGAACAGTATGATATTAAAAGCAAATAACGCAAGTAATGCTGATAGGTTTTCGTCGTTGTTGTTGATTGTAGCACCGCTTCCATTTTGTAGATGGGGAGATGATGTGTTCAAGTAGGTATGGTTTGCCATTTCTCCGATGCAAATCCAGTTATTTAATACTGTTTGAGCAGCGGATGTCCTGTTCTTTAATACTGTTTGGGTAGCAGATGTCCAGTTGCTTAATGCTGTTTGGGCAGTGGAAAGCTCCATTTCTCCTTTAAATGAATGATGATAATTATTGTTATAGACGTCACCGCGAAAATATTCTGTCATAAAGTTTTCCAAATAAATTTGACACAAGCCGACCAGTTCAGCTTATGCGGCGTGTTACACTGTACATTATATAGAAATATGAGCCGCCTCATGAGAAAACCAACGATCTGCATATGCTAAAACAAAGAGCAGATCAGCTGATCAGCGCATTTGTTTTCGCTACATGTATAGTACAATTCCTCTTCTTCTGAAATCCAAAATTTCAAGTTTCTAGCCTGCTTCTGTAACTGTACAGCCTGATTTGTGTCGAACTTGTTAGAAAACCCCAAAGGCCGTTTTTCGTGTCGCGGCTCATATGCAATATTATGTGTCAGAAATTCCAGGACTTCATACAAGTAGATTTCAGATCACAGCCAATACACCAGACAATGGAAAGACATCAGGAAAACATGTCCGTGAAATGTATACCTAATATAACCCCACTTTTATATAGCAAAACTGGGGTATGCAGGGGTATACCTATTTTTCTTATTTTTGCTCCAAAACATAGATTGTGGGTACTCGTTAGAACCGCCTCCTCGAGGCGGTTCTAACGTGTACCCACAATCTATGTTTTGAGCAAAAATAAGAAAAATATAAAAAAAAAATTCTGATGAAAATTTCAATTTTTACAGGTGAAAAAAGTCTCTGTATATTGCATGGGGGTGTTTTCGTAATGTCAACACCGACCATGTCGACTGATTCTTTCCATCCAAATCGAAGATGGTCCGTATAGAAATAACTAGAAGCCTTAAGTCCATTTTACGGTCGGTGATTAATGTAAAACAATTTGAATAATTTTCGGTGATCAGCTGTGGTATTTCTTGTGTCAAAAGAAAAGCATGTTAATGTTCTGTAAATGGGATAGTATTCGTATTAAAATTTGTTGATTATAACAAAATTGTACATAAAGTTAGACTTGAAGCGTGACGTCGATCGGGAGTCAAAACTTCCATTACGAAAACTTGTCCATGCAATAAACAGAGATTTTTAAAGTTTTAAGAAATGAAAAATTTCAGCAGAAAATGTTTGTTATTTTTCCTATTTTTGCCCAAAAATAGATTGTGGGTATACGTTAGAACCGCCTCGGCGAGGCGGTTCTAACGAGTACCCACAATCTATGTTTTGGAGCAAAAATAAGAAAAATAGGTATACCCCTGCACACCAGTTTTGCTATAAGTGGGGTTTAAGGGGGTATATATTGCACGGACATGTTTTCCTGATGCGTAACTCGACTTTTGGACAAAATGCTTTTTTGACACCGTGGGAATTTAATCATTCAGCGCACATTCTATCAAATTATCAAATTATTGTACTCCTAGGCCCATCAAAATTCATGAAACAGCATAAAATTGCTTGATTTACATTTACAATGTTTCATCAATTTGTACATGTAGGCGAAATATCGTGTAACATGCAACATACCACATTTTCTTTAGCGAAAACAGGGTCAAAAAGTCGTATCTTATCGGAGTATTTGATTATTTTTGCTATGATCATTTTCATGAATTTAAGAAAGAAGAAACCTGCAACTATGGACTTTGTAAATATTATTCTATCTGAATTTCGTAAACATTGACAGCATCTAGCAAAAATTATTATTTTTCTTCTCTCCTGAAAAAAATTGAAAATCGAAGATACAGGGATTTGACTCCCGAGTGACGATAAATGAATAACAGAGCATGCAACCTGTGTATTTAGTGGTGACTTTGCGGCTTAAATGTTAAAAAAGAATAAAGCACTCAACAAAATATACTTACAAAATTTGATCTTGAAGTTCTCTCACAGGTCTCGTCGATTCTGGTGACGAAGTTTTTGTAGGGTGTTACGCTAGCTTTGTCTTTCTGAAGTGAAAGCAATTCACCTGTACAATATGTGTAAACGGTAGTATGGTTTAAATGAACTAAATGTTTTTGTTTTGATATATATATTGTGAAAATGAAAGTAAAACCGCCAATCACCCTGTAAAGATTTTTGTTTGAACTTCCAAATCAACAATTTGTCAGTCATGTCGCAACTGAGCCATAGTTTTTGTTTTTGTTTTTTGGAATTTTATTAGCTCAATGGAAAGGTTATATGTCTTGCTCAGTGACACAAATCTGCTGTTAGTGTGGTTCTCGCCTTCAACCCGAGTTCGACACAATAATTAAAATTTTTCTGCGTTTCCCTTACCTACAGGTTTGTACAAAGTACAGTTATACCATTTAACCAATGACTTACAGTGAATACAACGTCAAACTTATCTGATTACACTTACAAAAGTCTGCCATTTTCTTTAGGAGCCTACTCGCACACAGTTGTGTGTTTCTCTCCTATACGTTCTAGAGCTCTGAGGAGGGCGACTTGTTTGGTTGGGGGTATAAACTATAATGCAAGAGATACAACATCAGGAAAATATGTCCGTAAAATGTATACCCCCTTAAACCCCACTTTTAAATAGAAAAAAATGGGTTTGCAGGGGTAAACCTATTTGTCTTATTTTGTTAAAAACATACGGATTGTGGGCACTCGTTAGAACCGTCTCGGCAAGGCGATTCTAACGTGTACCCACAATCAATTTTTTTTAGCAAACAAATGAAAAATAATTAATTTTTCAAGTTCAATGAAAATTTCCAGGCCTTTTTTAATGCTGAAAAATTATCTGTATATTGTTTGGGCATGCTTTCGTAATGGTGTGGGTTTGAGGTATAGAAGTCATGGCCAAGACTATGATAATTTATTCTTAAATATTACTTTAAAAAGTAATTAATACGTCAGTAACTTTGTCATGTTGTGTGATATATCAGTCTGCTTCAAAGGCAATCTGCCTTGGTTGGAAACCAATGCATCCATTACGACAACTTGCCCAAGCATAATACAAATATATTTTAGCTCTAAAAAATTCAAAAATTCATCAGATTTTCTTTTTACATATATTTTTTTCTTATTTTTACTCAAAACATTGATTGTGGGTACACGTTTGATATATATATATATATATATATATATATATATATATATATATATATATATATATATATATATATATATATATATATATATATATATATATATATATATATATATATATATATATATATATATATATATATATATATATATATATATATATATATATATATATATAAGAGGGTTTTTCGATAGAATTTCGTACAGATATCTAATGAAATGCTAAATGATTGCCTTTAAATTTGAGAGTTAATAAAATTTAGTCTTTTTCATCAAAAATGTAACAAAATAAAAATAAACAAAATCAAGATGGCCATCGAAATCCAAGATGGCCGACGAAATAAGGGATTTTGATAGAAGTTCTTACGTGCATGTCATGGAATGTTAAAATATGGCATTTAAAGTGGAGAAAACTTCAAGTTAAGACATTTTTTCCATTAATATATGTATGCAACAAAAGTAAAATTAGTAAAGATGGCCATTAAAATCCAAGATGGTCGACAAAATGTTATTTTTATAGAATTTCATCAATATATGTGATAAAATGTTAAAAACATGACATTGTATGTGCAGAAGTCATAAATTTAAGATTGTTCATAAATATGTAGCAAAAGCTAAACTAAAAATGGCTGCTAAAATTCAACATGGCCACCGGAAAGTGGTTAAAATGTGTTTGGGTATTTAAAAATGAAATGAAAATTCCATTCCTTTGTTTCTTTATACAAACTTTCGACAAAAAGTGCCAAAACGCCAATATAACCGCCATAATTTAGCTTTTATGCAACTTTGTTTTCTTTTAGAATAAGTTGTTACAAATACATGTAGAAGATTATACATTAGTAATCTTCTGTGAAGCAATCCTGTCTGTTAAAGCATTGCCAATTGCAATGCTAGAAACAATTTAACTTTCGCCTGACTGATTCAAAGGTACAGGTAAAATACGTTGGCAGTCAGATATGGTAGAATAGAGTGAGATGGGTAGGAATGTGTTTCACGTAGTATGACGATGTGCTAAAAAGCGATTGACTGTATTAGATATGTATAGAGACTAAAATATGGGTTGATGTGATCTGCAGTTTGGTTGGATAGGGTAACAATCGATGATGTAGGGATTAGTAGGTTTAAAAAGGAACAAGTAGGCAAAGATCAGGAAAAGGTGCAATCAGAAAAAGATTCCCACTCCAAAAACCGAGGTGGTAAAAAAAAACAAACCAACAATCAGGTACTGATACCAAGAAAACATTTGTAAGCCGTATGAGCAGCTATTTTCCCAATAGGTGGCCACTCAGTTACCATAACTAAAATATGAAAACACACATAAGGCGCCAACAGCACAAAATTTCAAACACCAAGATATAAAACAAAAAGAACCACCACAGAAGTATCGACTTGGAACGATCAGTAACAAACAGTTACTGGCGGGCTTTAATCGATTGTACATGACCGTAACCTCACCCTCAGCTTCTGCAGTGGTTCATAACATTTAGCTAGTTTAATCTGTTAATTTAATCTGTTTTGTTATGGACTCACTCCCTAGTCAACAAATATTGAGTCATATTGTGACAGAGCAACTACTCTTTTGATACTAATCTCAGAGTCATAAGAGGACATGTTTTTGGTCTCATGTAACAGCTGCGTATGAAGCTAACACTCGCTGTTGAAGCCGGTCTGTATCTCAAAACAGTACAAATGTGCAGTATAGCTAACACGACCACATAGTTTATTCCGTCTTCGTTTTAGATTCATCCACAATTTTCTATTTCATCCCTCCATGAATCTTTATATTCAACGCAGACGTCAACAGATCCATCAGATGAGTCATTTATCGTTGAAGCCAAATGTAATAGTTGAAAACTGCTAACTGCCCGATACAGCAGGAATAGGGTGGGGAGTGTAAAATGATACTTATATGATCTAGCCGGTAACTATATGGTGAATTTAATGGGTTGTGATCGGCTTGCCACCGTCTCAATAGAGAAGTGACTTTTATGTGCGAACGTGAAAATAAAAGGTACAAGTAGGCAACGATCAGGAAAAGGCGCAATCAGAAAAAGATTCCCACTCCAAAAACCGAGATGGTAAAAAACTAAATTAACAATCAAATACTTATACCATGAAAACTTGCCTTTGTGGCTATTTTAAACAAAAAGTTGTAATACCCATGAAATGCCAAAATGACTATTAAACCACACTGAATGCCAATCGAGAAATTCTATTACTGGCCCCAAGCCCTTAGCAATCACAATATCGCGATCTTCTTCTACTCCTTCAAGTGAGAACAGAAACACTGAAACCAGCACTGTTATTAAAATAAAGCGAAAATGAAACAGTTTGTGAGTTTTGGGCTGTACAGGTGTTATGGGTTATACCAATGCAATGAAGAATCCCAGTGATTTGGCAAGCATTAGTACTTCAAACAACTCATTCCACAGAAAGTTCATTTCTAGTGATATGCTTTCGTAGTAGCACTTAGTTGCCGGAGGTTTGGAGAGACTGACATTTTGTCACTATAGCACTGTTAGTTTGGACAGTTTCTCAATTTTTGATGTGGTTGGTCTTGTGTTGTTCCACTACGGGCTTTATACAACGTATTGTATGAATTTTATGAGGGATATGTCAAATTGATATGTTGTAATATTATATTCAAGGCTGTATATGGTTTAATTTCCCATTTTTGTGACCTTGAGCGCAATTCATAAACAACAGGAGTGTATGTTGTGTTACTTTCTTGTAACTTGCCATCTTGTAACTAGCAAACTGTTCATAGATGAAATGATGCATATCATTTATTTTCACAATTTACTGACCATAAAAGAGCAATTTAGAAATAATATGAGTGTTTTTTGGGTCAATTTCATGTAAATAACACATTTGGCCGCCATCTTGGACTTCATCTTGTATCTAACAAACTGTCCAATGATGAAATGATTCATATAATTTAACTTCCCAAATTATTGATCATGAAAGAGCAATTTAGAAACAATACGAGTGTTATATGGGCTCATTTCATGTAAATAACCCGTTTCGCCGCCATCTTGGACGCCATCTTGATTTCAGCGAGTTGCCCAAGGATGCCAGAGTGGCATCACTTGGTTTTGTAATGTACTATGTATCCACTTTCAAACAATGCAAAAAAACATTTTCTTTAGACGCTATTGCACGCTTTGGCTGGTATTTTTGGTTTCTGCGCCGGACTACCTCACTCGCCCAGGAAAAAAAATAAATAAATAAAACTGAAATCCGTCAAGATGAACAAATTAATGAGACAGGGGATGGGCCATACCGCAGTTTTGGCCGGACTCATTAAGCGTAGACAATCGTCATTATTTATCGTACTTGAAGAAATCATCTTCGTGTATGTAGCCGGTGGACCTGTGAGTTAGGCATTTTAAATATATATAGCTTTTATCTCGGACGTAGAATTCGGGCTAGAGAACTAGTTGGGGCGGGGCCAAACGATGACATTATTGTGGACTCAGTATAATTAAAAGCTTAATGGATGAGTAAACTGGTGGAATAACGCTTTACGAAAACATGTCCATGCAATATACAGAGATTTATTCACCTGTAAAAGTTGAAAATTTCATCAGAAAAAGTTTGATATTTTTCTTATTTTTGCTAAAACATAGATTGTGGGTATACGTTAGAGGCGGTTCTAACGAGTACCTACAATCTATGTTTTGGAGCAAAAATAAGAAAAATAGGTATACCCCTGCAAACCCCAGTTTTGCTATATGAAAGTGGGGTTCCAGGGGGTATACATTACATGGACATGTTTTCGTAATGGATAATGTTTTCCAGGACTTGTGTTTCAATAATTCAAAATGTAAGAGAAAAAAAAAAAAATAAACTGACAGATTCACAACAAAATGACTAGTTTTATTTATTATAAAATTATTTCATTCAACACTATTGTTTTCGTATTGAGCTGTCGCAATTTTAAAATCTAAAACTATTTTCAGAATTTTATCAAAATGATATAATATAGTTTAGTCACTTACCTTTTTCCTTGAACAATGAATACGCACCACCTTCCTCGAACTGATACTAAGAATCACTTTTTACACACTAGTATAGAAGTTTTCAGGCTATAAGTTGATTCCTATCTTTTTGCTCTTTTCTTCAGATCTGAACCCATTCTAAGTTTTCTTCCACGCGCGACAACATGTAAGCCACATTGCGAAAAATCTTGCGAGGTCTTGGGGTTGTGGTCAAAATAGACACGAAATATTGTGCATACATATCAGTGGGCGTGGAAAATTGGATTCGATGACAGACGGGACCAATCAGTGATTTCAAAAAATCAATAATGCTTATTGAATAATCTGCACCTTTTTCACTGCAAACCTGCATAAAAGCAGGCTTTGTTGTAAAGTGGCTTATGTATTCAACGGAACAAGTCTTGTCTTAAGAAATAAAAATAAACCAACAATTTGCATAGGCGAAAACAAAGCCACAGATCAGCGTCGCGGTAACCGCGAAGCTGATCAGCGCCTTTGGTTTCGCTACATGGATAGTACAATCCCTCTCCTACTTACATGTACATGTAAGTACAAAATTTCAAGCCTCTAACCATCAGCCCCGTTTGTGTCAGACATGGTCGGAAACACAAACTATTGGTTTTCTCATGCACAGGCTCAAATAATAACTAGCGCGATGACAAAAAAGAATTCCTTGTAAGTTTTCACCAGATCGGCACAAACAGGGCTGGAAAAGATGACTAATGTGTTACAGTTTTGGATTTGCCAAGAAAATGGCTATTCAAACTTGCTGATATAACAGTTCACATATTATCAATAAACCAAAAGAAAAACAATAACAAATGAGCCGCCTCGTGGGAAAACCAACAATTTGCATATGCGAAAACAAAGGCGCAGATCAGCTTCGCGTACCGCGAAGCTGATCAGCGCCTTTGTTTTCGCTACTCGGATAGTACAATTCCTCTTCTACTTAAATCCGAAATTTCAAGCTTCTAGCTCTTTTCTGTGCTTGTACAGGTCGGTTTGTGTCGGACCTGTTCGGAAACCACATTGTTTGTTTTCCCACGAGGTGGCTCAAATGTTTGCCTGTTGATGTTCTTGGTCCTATTTTGTCTAATTATCGCCCACTTTGTGTTTAGTTTCGTGCAACGTACATTACGCAAACTTGCCCATGCAATATACAGATTTTTTTTCTGTTGTAAAAAATGAAAATTTCATCAGAAAATGTTTGATATTTTTGTTATTTTTGCTCAGAACATAGATTGTGGGTACTCGTTAGAACCGCCTCGGCGAGGCGATTCTAACGAGTACCCATAATCTATGTTTTGGAGCAAAAATAAGAAAAATAGGTATACCCCTGCATACCCCAGTTTTACTATATAAAAGTGGGGTTTCAGGGGGTATACTTTACACGGACATGTTTTCATGATGATATTAAGAAAAATCACATTGTCGTGTGCACTTGGTTATAATGGCAGACCAAATGGTGTGGAAAAAGTTCAAATTGAACCAATAGAATACATTACCCTGGGACCTACCTTGCAACCCCAAGACAATTTTTCATGGGTACCAAACCGTTCATTGGGACCCAAGAAATGCAAAGAATTAATGTCTTCAAACACAAACTCTTTTGCGGTAAGTAAGAATGCATAGTTACCATGGCAACCGTTAACGTATTTCTTGAGCGTGTACTCGGTTTACAAATTTAAGAAATTTATAGGAAGGAATGATTTTTCTTTTCAATTCAGAAAAATCATTACACGTTACAGACGTATTGGTTATAACTTGAATGTTATGCGACAGTCTGCATGCTTAGTTTTTAACCCAATCATGGTTGATAACTTCTTTAATTGCACGCCGGTGGGTCGGGCGTCAGACTCTATGATGGCCCCGACTTAACGCTATTCATTTTAGTTGCTTGGGGCCGGAGCTTCTTGTCTGTTGCTTGGCCCACCGGGGTCCAACTGGTGTTTTTCTTTTGCTCCGGAGTTAGTAAGTTATTCGGCGCCCAGGGATCTCCATCGTCGGACAGCTTACTGAATCTGCTGAGTCCTCGTTTTTGATTCATCAGGATGTTTATCATGATTTATCTGTTTGTTCTTGATGATTCATTGACTAACGAGGACCGAAGAACTAATACCTCTGTCACACATTCACGTATCAGCGGCGTATCGCTCACGTATCTATGAAAATGTCGATACGCCGAGGTCTGAGCCGTATTTTGCTCGAGAGACGTATGTACCACGTACGTGTGACGTTCCTGCTACGTTCCCGTGGCGTATCCGTGACGTATCTGTATTCGTATGGAATTTAACTTTCATATGTACGGCGTATCAATGCGTATGTGCTACGTACGTGTGACGTATGTATGGCGTATGAAGTGTACGCGTGACGTATCTACGGCGTATGTACTACGTTCCATTCTTATCTGCGGCGTTTCTGTTCTGTACCAATTGCTTTTTACTTATGAGAACAAATGGTTGTGTTCACTTTGCTCATGCAATTCGCACATTATAGTTATCCCATATGAGCCGCCGCATGGAAAAACCAACAATCTGCATAGGCAAAAACAAAGGTGCCGATCAGCTTCGCATTAACTGCGGAGCTGATCAGTGCCTTTGTTTTTTCTAGATGGATAGTACAATTCCTCTATTTTCTAAATCCAAAATTTCCAGCCTCTTACCATCTTCTGAGACTGTACAGGCCGGTGTGTGTCAGACTTGGTCGGAACCCAAATTGTTGGTTTTCTCAAGCAAAGGCTCATATAAGAGGTCGAAGATGCCACCGGAGAAATCTAGATAATCTAGATTAACACCGAAAAAAAAAAAAAAAACAAAAAAAAAAACGAGGTTGTGTTGGTGGTGGGGGGGGGGGGGGGGTCATCTTCAAGCTCTCCATCCTGGTCGTAAGACGACATGAACAAATACGGAGGCTACACCAAGCGTAGCCATGAAAGAACCCTGCACGACACCCCGAACCGTGTGAAACATTTGATCCATGACTTCGGAAAAACAAATACATACATATAGAAGCATTAAGATTCTCTTGGAACGTCACAAAATATTCCTAATACTCCTAATACGTCACACATACTCCACAGTAGCGAAACGAACGTAGCACATACGTAGCATATACGCCATTGATACGCGAGATACGCCACACGTACGTCACTGATACGCCGTAGATACGAAAAGACATTCGAGGATACGCCACACATACGTCACACATACGTAGCAGATACGAAAGGTACGCTGTACATACGTCACGGTTACGTAGCATGTTAACCGCTACGTACGTGTGGCGTATCAGGAGTATGAGCTACGTATCTACGACGTACCTGCCACGTTGCTTTCGTATGTACCACGTATGTGTGACGTATGTACGGCGTATCGGACCTGCTACGTACGTGCTACGAATTTTTAAGTGCACACATAAAAAACGTAGCACCTCGGCGTATGAGGAGTATGAGCTACGTTTCGAAGAGTATGAGCTACGTATGCCCACGTATCTACGACGTACGTGTGACGTACCTTTCGTATCTCGATACACCGTAGATACGTGAGTCGATACGCGAATGTGTGACAGCCCTATTACTAAATGTTATGAATCACTGCAGAAGCAGAGGGTGAGGTCATGGCCATGTAAAATCGATTTAAGCCCACCAGTAATTTTATATTACTGATCGTTCCAAGGCGATACTTCTGTGGTGGTTCTTTTTGTTTTATGTCTTGGTGTTTAAAATTTTGTGCTGTTGGCTCCTTATGTATGTTTTCATATTTTTAGTTAAGTAAAGGTAACTGAGTGGCCACCTATTTGGGGAAAATAGCTGCGTATTCGGCTTACGATATGTTTTCATGGGATAAGTACCTGATAATTAATCAAGTTTTTTCCCGTTTCGGTTTTTTGAGTGGGAATCTTTTTCTGATTGCGCCTTTTCCTGATCTTTGCCTACTTGTACCTTTACATACAAATTGGTCATATCTCTGCTGTTACTTATCCTAGACCACTGACATTGCCCTTTTACCCAAAGGTAATGCTATTTATCCAATTTGCACATTCATGAATTTTAATGAAAGCATGAAATGACAGAAAAATCATTGTGGTGCGTGATCGCATTTCTTGTTTAATGTGATACTGCACTATAGGCGCCACATAAGACAAAGGGCGACGTGCATTAAGAGCCAAAAATAGCCCCCAACCGAGCTGAGTGACAATGATGTGAAATATAGCCTGGTTATTGCTCTTCATGAAAATAATAATAAAATATGTGTATGACCTTTCTTATAGGAATGACATTGGGTCAAAGGTCATGACCCATTCAAAGCAATTTCAATATTGATATATCAGCTAATGGGAAAAGTTGGTCATATTTCAGCTTTTACTTGTTGTAGACCACTGAAGTTGGTATCAATTTAGAGCTTACACACCTGCCTTGCATTAATTGGTGTTATAATGAAAATTATATTGAATTTTCATATTCATAAATATTAATGAAAACACTGAAAGTAATTGGAAAACAAGTAAGTCTGTTAGAACTTCATAACTTCATTAATTTCAGTTCAAACCATAGAATGATATGTTGCTATGGCGTCATTAATACTTCTAAACAAGTCATTCAATTACCATAAAGAAAAGTGGTCATGTCGAAATTCATGAATTTTAATGAAAAACAAAAAGAAATGACTAAACTCATATCCATTTAAGGGTTGGCTTGTGATATTTAGACCTTCGTTACATACTTCAGAAAGAACATCACTGAAGCATTATAGTAAGAGGGACCTCCTTAATGTAAAAATGAGAGAAAACCCCATAAATTCTGCAAAAGTGCATATGGATAATGCATATATTCATGGTTTCCATAGCAACCGATACTACAGTTCCAATAAGTTGAATAAGTAATTACTCGTATTCAAATACTAACATTATCAACCTAATATGTTATTAAAAATGCTTCGGCTCAGCTTTTGAATCTAATCTGCATTAAATATGCAAAATATGAAATTTGCATATTCCATATTCATGAATATTGATGAAAACCAAAGCGCTTTATCAGAAATTAACGAACAGAATAAAAATGTTTTGAGTGCCTTACATATGTAAATGTACCTATATTGCACTTGTCCAATACCATCAATATCATACAGAGTCAACTTTATGCTAAGCCACTGTGGTTATGCAAAATTTCTAATATGCATGTTCATGAATATTAATGAAAACTTTAGAAAATACAGGAAAAAAAACCCAAATTAATACTGTTTACCACAACACACTCTTAATTCATCACATGTCTGCTATAGAATATTGAACAAGCATTAACTAAGAAATGGTTACAAACAAAACTTATTACACTGATCACAGGTGCAAATTATCTAATTTGAATACCATGAATATGCAAACTATCTTATTTGCATACGAATGATTATTTATTTTTATTCACCAAAGTAATCGAATTAATCACAATTTCAAACTTTAACGAAGCAAGTCTAGGATTCAACAGATATGACATGGGGATAAATCACTCAGCTTTGACTTATATGGATAGACAGATAGATTGATTGATGCCACTGGTTCGATACTTTTGTGAATATTCAAATTTTCACATAGATCCATTACATGTTAGGTCATGCACATCGCATAAATGATTAACAACAACTTGACACGATGCTGTCGTTTGACTTAAATAAGTATGTTTATGGTTTTAATTGAACTTTCTTTCAATATCTTATTTTCAGATCAATATTCATGAATATGCAAATATGGTTAAGTTCATACGGGCCCCATGTATGTAAGAATAGTCATATTATATTACTGACCATCAATTACATGCCAAAAAGATTGTTTAAAATTAAAATAAGTATTTTGAAATATTTACGCTGAAGGCTTGTTTCAAGTTCTATCTCAATTGCTTGTTTCTTTGTATCATCGTATTCATGAAAATGATACAGTGAATATGCAAAGTTAGCAAACTAGATTCTTGTCAAATAGTATTTTGCATGATATGACAGTCAAATCGTATAAATGCCAACATGCCACAGTGATGGTGGGTGGAATATTTACGGATTTTATTGAATCCCCCCCCCCCTCATTTTCAATGTCCTTTCATTTTATTTTCATAAATATGCAAATTAGATTATTTTAATATTGGGCCATTGCACGTTAGAAAATGAAAAATTGTATAACAAATGGACAACAACAAGCCGCAGTGATGATTTGTGACTGGAATTAGTACACTCCCGCCCGCGTATTTGTACTCCATTTACGCGTATTACGCGAGTATTACGTGAGTATTACGTGCGTAAGGCCAATTACGCGCATTTACGCGTAACATGCGCATATTTACGCGTAACATATCTCATTAATATTCATAAGCAGAGATAAATGCGTCGATACGCGTAAGGTTCAGTCATTACGCGTATGAAGTATCGTCCATTCAGACTGGCAATACGTTTACGCGTATTTACACGTATCATACGCGTAACGACAAGGAGTATAAAAGCTAAAGTACCTTACGGTTGATTTTATTATTCAATCAAAAATAAACAATGTGCAAGTTTTATGGATTTTATTGATGTATCGTAATCGTGAAAATGGCGTGACTTTATTCTAGTTATTGTCAAATTGTTTTATGTTTACATGGGGTTTAAAGTTTACAGATTCAAGAAGCATAAAACTTACCCAATAACTGTCATCATGTCAACATTCAGCCTTCAACTGGAGTGAAAATTCATGCGTGACTAAGTGACTTTCACCTGTAGGTAACCATGTTCAGTTCTGTTCATTTTTTTTTCATTGTCGTTTAGTTCCCCCTCCATTTTTAGAGGCACCACCGTACGGTATACGGCATGTTAGATTTTCGCTTGTTTTCCTACCACGTCTCTTTCTTATTTATTGATATTCAATTATTATTTAACAGAACTTGAATGTTTTCTTCTTCAAAATAAAAACCACAAGCAAATATAACAGAAACTTGGTGTTCGTTCAGCTACCGATCTGGGGATGAAGCTTTAAAAATATTTCTCACGGATGTTATTTCGTACTCATGAATTGTTCGAGCCCTTAATACTGCAGGCCTTCGTTTGAACAAAATGATATTGTTTTGGTCTAAAGCAAAGTCCGGAATTTTGGTTTAACCATAAAATTTCAAGATTGTTGGCTCATTCATTACGCGTATATTACGCGTATTTTTTACGTAAGACTGTTTTAATCTCGATTGGTTAGAACAATACGTATACATACTTCAAATACGCGTAATGACTTGCTTTACTAATTCACCGCTCATTGGTTAAAGTCATTACGCGTAATATATGCGCATTACGCGTATCATACGCGTAAGAAAAATTGAATTTTGACTGGCTATTGACACATTCGCGTATAAAATAGGCGCGTATTACGCGAGTATTACTCGCGTATGTTACGCGCATTCAATGAGTACAATTACGCGGGCGGGAGTGTATATCTAAGAAGTCCATTGAATTGTTTTTCTTAATTTCTCATGTTTCTATAAATATTCATAAATATGCAAATGAGCTAACTTTTATGCATAGATTCATTACATGTTATGGTATATCAAGTTGTATCGCTTATCGACATGATGCGAAAATGGCTGTTTGTTATTGAAGTCAGTATATTTTATGTTTTTTCTATTTATATATTTTCTATTATGATTCTATCAATACCGGTATTCATGAATATGCAAATTAGATGAATATATAATTTAGATATTTTACACAAGCTATAGTTGGATGAAAGGCCTAAGCATAAGCTTTAAAATGATATCATGTTTTGTGAGCTAGGATAATCAGTAACTAAGTTATGTTTGATTTTGTAGGTATACCCCTATGTTCAAAAATCATATTTGTGGTTGCCGATCTGGCACAACCACATGTCGTGACTGGTTTGTAGTTTGAAATCTACATGATCAAACTCCATATTTCTGAGATATCTGTACCAATAGTTTGGTCAATGGTTACGTAGTATCCAAAACTTGTATTTTACCTGGTGCCTTATAGCAAAGTGAGGTGAACCTAAATGGGCTGGAAATACAATATACAATACAATACAAGTTGCCATAGAAACCATGTTTTTCTTCATAACACAAATAAGTGCGCCTTTGAAAAAAATCCCATTGTATTTCGGGGGTCCCAATCAACAATTTATCACCCATCAGAGGATGTCTTCTGGTGCTTGGTGGAATTAATTGGCACAAGGCCTTATAATAAAGGTGTCTTACTTTGAGTGAAATGCAAGTAATCTATAGAGCAATTTTTTAAGAATTAGGTATGAGCCCAGCTAAATACCAAAAAGATATTTCACATTTTGTACATCTTTGTAATATTAATCTTTTATGAAAATATCATTTTGGTATTTAGCTGGGCTCTATGTAAACTTCTCTGTTAAACCTCTAAATTTCGGTCCAAAATTGTGATTTTTCCTACTTTAGCCCATATTGGCGGCCATTTTGTGTAACCATAGCAACCATAAAAGTGAAATCAATATTAGATTAAAACATTTGGACATTTCATCTACATGTATTAAAACTTATAAGATAAAATGTCGTACAGATACTTTTATTTTTTGGCTTTTGGGTGGGCCAGAAAACCCTGTTAATGCACGTCCTTCTTTTATTTAAAGTCGGAGAGTATATAACAGTATAACATTAGCTATGTATAGCTATTTACCGACTATAAAAATAGAAGAAAAGCATAGCATGCAATACAAAAGCATAGACACAATAAGAACAATGACATTAGCACCACCCTAACACCTTGTGCGTTTTGCCACTTAGAGCTATTGAAACAGCAAATGACTTTGCTTGGTCATTCCTTGATAATGGAATGCTAGCGTGCACTCAAAAGAAGCAGTTGCGACAATTGTTGGCTTCCATGTCGCCTAATTAAAAAGGAGCGTAATGATCCGCATCATGAGAAAAACTGCTTAGAGCATATCAGCTGTATAGTAATAACACACAGCTGGTCAGCTTCACGAATGGTATTACAGACACTCGTCTTCTTAGCTGAGAAATCTCAAGCTACTAACCACTGTTTCGGTGATTCTGTGGTGTGTGTGTGTGTGTGTCAAAACCACGAAAACAGGTTTTCTCGTGACACGGATCAATTAGTGTTTGCTTCTGTGTAGGGTTGACGGACTTTCAGGACAATACACATTGTTTAGCCAAACGGAATATAGTGTTATTTTTCTTGTTAAGATGGAATCAATGAAAGCCCCGTTTCCCGTTAAGTATAGGTCGTGGCAGGCTTTGAACTATATATAGTCAATTAAATCCAATTATAAATCCAGTGTCTTTTTTCATAAATAGAAAACAAAATAATTGCTTTGAATCGTGTCTGAACCCGCGGTCACCGCTTTAAAGCCAAGGAACGTAGCAGTAAGGTGAATCAGTGCTTCATTTTACGAAAACATGCCCAGCATATACAGATTTTTCTAAAATTGTAAAAATTAAAATTTTAAATGGATATTTTCTTATATTTTTCTTATTTTTGCTCAAAACATAGGTTGTGGGTACACAATCCATGTTTTGGGGCAAAAACAAGAAAAATAAGTATACCCCTGTAAAGCCCAGTTTTGCTACATAAAAGTGGGGTATGAGGGGTATACATTTCATGGACATGTTTTTTTTCTGATGTATATGTGTTACATGTGTACAACTGGCTGCCAGAAATCTGCATGTTTATGTACATGTTCATGCACACAATGTTATTTTGTTTGATTTGGGACTAAGCGCCCCAGTCAACAGCTATGGTCATATCAGGGCATTGTCTCCATAGTACACGACAACAATAGGATGTCATGACACCCAAAATGCGCTTGAAAAAAAAAAAAAAAAAAAAAAAAAAAAAAAAAAAAAAAACAACCCAATTAAACCAAAGAGACTTATATACTAAGGGACTTTAAATACATCAGTCATCATTTGCTTAAAACTGCTTTAAAGGTAAGCTGATGAATAACATTAACCAGTTGGTATCGTGTATCTTTACACCATAAACAATATGAGCCGCCTCATGGGAAAACCAGCAATCTGCATAAGCGAAAACAAAGGCGCAGATCAGCTTCGCGGTAACCGCGAAGCTGATCAGCGCCTTTGTTTTCGCTACTCGGATAGTACAACTCCTCTTCTACTTAAATCCGAAATTTCAAGCTTCTAGCTCTTTTCTGTGCTTATACAGGCCGGTTTGTGTCGGACCTGTTCGGAAACCACATTGTTGGTTTTCCCACGAGGCGGCTCAATTATGTATCCATAAAATTGTTTTCGCTGATGATGTTTGCTTACCACTGTTTTTACAGACGTCATTGAGACGTAAGAAAATCTTCCAGCGGCTACAATATTTCTTCTTTTGAAAACAAACCGTCTCTGGTGATAGCTAAGCACAAGGAAAACCTAACTAGAAATGGGGGCATCCTTTCAATGCCACATGCGCTAGCGTTCTTTGCTGACGTCAAGCAAAATAAAGAGCTTCAAAAGTTAGTGTGACGGGATTGCCTCTCTTGGTAGAATACGTTGGTGCAACGTATTAGCGGCATCCAGAGGGCCAGTTTTATGCAAATTAGAAGCTCAAAACTTTGTGAAGCCAGTAAGTGTTGGGTAAACCAGCTTTGGTGGATGAACATGCTTTTCCACCGACGGGGTTTGCTGTTGCTTGGTTCGGCTCACGTTGCATTTGGTGACAGCGGTCGGATAATGACAACTGCCTTACCCATGTAGTTCCCAGGCCAAGACTCGGGGCGAGTCTTCTCCGAGGGCTTAGTAATGTGACAGGAAAACCTCCCTTGGTAGAATACGTTGATACAACGTATTAGCGGCATCTAGAGTGCTAGTAATATGCAAATTAGAAACTCGAAACTTTGTGAAGCGAGTAAGTGTTGTGTATAGCATAGTAAACCACCTTTGGTGGATGAACATGCCTTTCCACCGACGGGGTTTGCTGTGGCTAGGTTCGGCCCACGTTTGGTTAGCATTGAGCATTAGCATATTGTCAAAGTAGCACTTTGGTTTCAATTTTGGATCTCTAGGGTTTTGTCCCAGTAAAGATGACGCCAGGCGTAAATGAGTTAATACAGCGTTAACAGTGACTTCGTTACGTTTTTTTTTCTTTGATGCGTCAACGAGTCAGGGAGCTTCTAGTATAAGAACTTGAAGATTCCTTTAAAATCGATTTAAGGCTTCCGATGAATTCCTTACTGACCGTTCCAAGGTGGTTCTACTGTGATTTATCTTTATGGTACTAATTGTTTGTTCTTTCGCCTCTTTGTTGTGCTAGTTATCTTTTTCATTGTTTGATGCTAGATAGAATCTGATGGCTACTTTATTGGGAAATATCTACTCGTCTTGTACATGTACGTCATGCTCAACTTTTTGTGATGTTTTGTGTTGTTATTTTCACGCCTCATTTCTGGCTATGGATATTTGGTTGTTTCATTCATATGTATAACGCTGAATCTGTGACTTGTGTGCATTACCCCATTTTTGACGAATAGACTCGCCCACCATTATCAATAAGCAAAATCCACTTTCATTTTAAGGGGTGTTGGGAGTAATTCGTATTTTTCTATCTCATTTTCCGATGATATTTTTTCTATGCAAACAGAATAGCCCTAGATGGGACGCCGCGCTGTGCGGAGTCACATATGGGAATATACTGTTTGCCTATGTCCTGTATAAATGACGCTAAGCCTTTGTAAGATAATAAATCTGAATAGACTGAAATCAAGACACGTTGACTAGAATAAATAATATCGAACGATTAAAAATGCAGCCAAAATGGCTATACTTTATTTCTGGTTAAATACATAACTCTTTTGCAAAATGTTTCATCACAGAAGTCGAATGATTGGATTATTGCAATTTGTATCCTACAGCTCTGAACTAGGCTTGTATTCTCTCTCTCTCTCTCTCTCTCTCTCTCTCTCTCTCTCTCTCTCTCTAAATGATATTAAGTGAGCAATAAATATAAGGTATTAAATAGCAGCAGCAGCTTTGAAAACTCTCTCTCTCTCTCTTTCTCTCTCTCTCTCTCTCTCTCTAACATGTTTGTGACAGAATAATAATTAAAAGGTATTTAATAATAGCAGAAGCTTTAAAAATCTCAGTCTCTCTCTCTCTCTCTCTCTCTCTCTCTCTCTCTGTCTCTCTCTCTCTCTCGTACATGTTTGTGATAGATGAATATCTAAAAGGTATTTAATAACAGTAGAAGCTTTAAAAACTCTCTCTCTCTCTCTCTCTCTCTCTCTCTCTCTCTCTCTCTCTCTCTCTGATATGAGATAGATTAATAAATAATACTTTAAGGTATTTAGTAACAGCAGCAGCTTTGAAAACTCTCTCTCTCTCTTTCTCTCTCTCCCTCTCTCCTTATTTAATGTGTGATAGATTAATATATTTATTAACATAGATAAACATATCTATATACGACAGAAGCAAGATCAGTATGATGCAAAATAAAGTGTCTAGCGTAAACCTATCCAAGACGCACTAGGCGAGTCTTCTTCGGATATAGCAGTCCATTGATTAAAGGACCTTGTCTAAAATCCCCCAAACTATGCATTTTTATAAGGCACATTGTACAATGATTGATAGAACCGATATAAAAAGAAGCCCAAAACGTCTGTCGATAGAGACATATAAACCACACGCTCCACTATCGCCGCCTTCTGTTGTTGTCGTCGAAGTCGTAGTCGTCGTTGTCGAAGTTGAAGTCGTCGTCGTTGTTGAGGATGTTGATGTCGACGACGAAGTACTCAGATAGCTCGTCGAGTCACCGGCTGAAACAAGGAAAAAAGTATAGGTTTTGTCAGATTTCCCCAAACAACAACGTGTAACGTTTATATCGCTTATAGAAGTAGCGAAGTAGCATCAATCATCAATGACCATCGCCTAGTTCCTTGCAGGGGTGTAAATAGTGGAGCAGACATCAAGGGCTATCTTTAAAGGGGGTGGTCTATTGAGTACCACATTAATTTTGTTTCTATATACCATAATGTTCGTCTTGGTCTGTTGTTTTGAAATTCAGCGTTTGCCACCTTGGCAAACCTTGCATAATTACGCCAGTATTCAAGATGGCGTCCAAGATGGCTGCCATTTCTTGAAATCAACCCCTATACCAAAAATGCAATACACAACATTTTTTCAGTAACTGTTGTGGAAAATTATAATTATCACTTCAATATAAATTATATTTTTTCTTGTTTTTGCTTAAAACAGAGATAGAGGGTACACGTTAGAACCGCCTCGCCAACGCAACTCTAACGCGCATCAACGTACACCCCTGTTTTATAACTTGATATAAACGTTATGCAAAATAAATGTGCACTGAACAATAAAATGCGATCCCCGCTGCCACTCTTTTTTTCCATGGCAACACCTAAAGAAAAGTCCGGGGAGTGCCGCAATAAATACTACTCACCATTGTTAGTACACCAGCCACACTGTACTGGACATTCAAACGGTACATTCGCATAGTTCTGGCAGTAGGCGGTAGACCAGTCACCCATAGATGTGTAACCACAATTTGGAGTCCCAATATCGGTACAGTTCACTGGAAATGTATAAATATAAAATACAAGTTCAGTTAGTTGAAAGAGGTAGAATCTGAAGGAGCTTAAGTGGTACCACTGTTTATTCGGTTAATGACCTCTAATGGTGCAATATGATCCAGAGATCAAAGGACTGCCATAATGAGGTGATTATATCATCTCTGCAGAGGGTAAGAAAGAGGCTCCTAAAGGAGCATCTGTGATGCACTGTTTATTGGTTTTATGGTCCCCGATAACCTTGCAATAAAACTGTCTCCCTAAGCAATCAATATTGATTTTTTTCTGTTTATGTCCCTTCCTGTATTCAGGGTCATTGTCAGGCGACCAGGATTTGTAGTGTCCTGTCCCTTATCATTGATCAGCTAATGAAACTCAGTAGATAAGAATACACGTCTTTAAGAGCAGCAAAAATATTTATTACAAAGGGGCATAGGCCATTACGCGGTTTCGGCTGCTAAAGCCTCATCAGTGACCGTGTAACCTGGTAATTACTGTAATTTAGTAAATTTCAACAGGATCATCAACACAAACACTGGTATTGTCTGAATAAAGCCAACTATTTGAAACGGTGTTTTACCTAAACTGACTTCTCAGAATATTCCCGTGATCTTAAAGGATCAAAATGAAAACCAGCTGCACCAGTGTTCATGCACCACACCGGTTGATCGTCTCTGGATAACTCATAGGCGCATTAAGGTTATAAACTTCTTTCATGCTAGCCGTCCCTTCCCATCAATAATAAAATGCCAAATGTTCATACATTAAAACATTTGAAAAAAAAAAAATGTCTGCGGAAAATTTAGGTAAGCGACGTCGTTAATGTCCTTTGTTTTCAAATTCATTTAAGGCCTCGGGTAAATTGAGCATGAGAGGACAGTTATATTTTGTCGTCAAGTTAAAACATATAGTCGAAACTTTTGCAAAGTGTCACCATGTAATTTCACGCATGCATTTTAGAGCCCCAAACTGGCGAAGATGGTGAGTCAGTGTCTAGAGAAAGATAACAAGAACCATGGTCGATTGGAAATAGATACCCTATCTAGTAACAACATCACCAAAGTACGTTCATTATAGAACGCCAAAGCTGTCTGATGGTAAGGAATAAAAAACATTTGATGCATCATCGTCATTATATCCTGCTCACATTTGATTATATGTTGTATAGTGTGCATTATATGATGAGAAAAGTCCATTATATGTTGGACCAGGTTCTTTATATTATGAAAATTTTCATTATATGATGAGTAAACATCTTTATATTATGGTAGACTTACATTATATGATGGGTAAACATCTTTATATTATGGTAGACTTACATTATATCACTACTGACAATCACGTGGTATTGTTTATATACAAACGGATAAATGATCGGGCTACACACACTACAATGAGAACGCAGTTGAGGTTAGATATTCGAGTTTTTTCCTACAGCGTTTCTTCTACTGACGGATAGATAGGTGCAGTCAATACAGAAATTGAACATTTATTGAAAGAAAATAACATTAAAAATCCCGGTTATTTCGTTTTCGCAAACACTTCAATACTACTGTTTTGGAAATACTATATAATCATGGTACAGAAGTGTTTGCGAAAACGAAATAACCTGGATTCCTTATGTTACTTTCATTCAATAAATGCTCAATTTCTGCATTGACTGCACCTATCTATCAGTCAATTGAGTAAACGTTATAGGGGAAAACTCGAATTTCTCATCTCAAATCTTGACAGAATTTCATTGTGCGTCACCCGATCATTTATCGATTTGTATGTAAACAATACCATGTGTTTCTCAGCTGCACAGTATGTTAACTTATTACGTAATCAATGTACTACAATCGGATGTGGATCGTGTGTAAACAATGATTACACATATTCGTTTGTTACATGTTTATGGAAATCTTTATAATTTGAGGTTTCATCTCGGAAAAACTGTGTGACATAATATGGTTTAGCTACGGTCGCCTGAATAGGGTAGGTTAGAAGTATTTTCGTATGTTTTTGTGTTTTAATTCTTTTGTTCAATGATAAACTCACTGCCCAGGCAAACGTCCCGTGGCCGACTGATCGCTTACATGCCGAGTTTTTAAACATAAAAGGCCATATATCTATCTTTATACTAGTGAATGAATTAGGTATTTTAGTTATCTAGAGGTTGTTCAAAGGATTCTATCAGATTCCTCCGAGAAAAGGTTCTAAATTGATTCTAAAAGACACCCACTACAAACCTAAAGTTGTCCCATTTTTTGACTGCAAGGTGTACGACTTAATGATTTTATATGATGCAGTAATGTACCATTTCCTGCAGTTAATGCATCCGTTCTTGCAGTAAAAGCATCCATTTATTGCAGTTTATGTACCCGTTATTTCGGTCACTATGTCTGATACTACTTACTGAACCACTGATAATAACTTTGGTAGCCACTGCTACTTTTGCGCACTCTTTCGTTACCTTTCTTCATACATGCACGAGCTTCGTTGACCATTAAAATAAGATTTTCATTTTATGTTAAACCAAACCTGAGTAAAGGTATGATTTGGAATATATTATATATGACATATTTATGAACTCTTTCTAAGAAGACCATCTGATTACTGTTAAACTATTTTGGTTTGAGCCTGCCCAGGAAAAGTGGTTAAAGTCAAACCATCCATGCATATTATAAGCCTTTGTGGCTAACTTGGATGGTTATATTTTAAGTACGTGTTAGATGTCATCACATCCTCATTTTGGGTTAAAGTCTCATAAAATGGAGGCAACGTCCCGACATGACTTTTGCTGTTGACTGACATCAATTCCAACAAACAAAAGCATTCTAGGAAGCAATGAGATAATATTATAGAGTTATTGCACTCATATCGGTGAATATTGTCCCGAGTTGGGATATCGAAGGACGCGAGCTTGCGATATAAATATCTGCTTCTCATATTTGATATTTTGTTGAGAGTTAGCGTAAAAAAATAAATATCTACACGAAGATCGCGATAATATCCATAAATGATATCATTTTTGCACAGTTACTTTTCGGAAGCACATTTTGCAATTGAATCAATATTGCTGACATTTTCTTTTTTTCGGCTTTAATTTTTTAAAATTTAATCTGAAAGTGACAAATTTCATCTGACGTTTTGGCCCGGTATGACGTAATTTTCCACGCGACGTTAGATGAAGAAGACGTCATAAGAGTTGACGTCCCAACTTTACAGTTTTGCACGATGACCCTCAAGTCAAGAATTTGGAAATGTTTCATAAAAAGAATTTTTCGTGTGCAATATTTCAAGTAAGTGTGCAGATATCGTCTGATATCTGCACACTTGTTACTTAGAGATTATCACATGGGCATTTTGGTTATCGCCCGCAGTATCAACCCGAGACTCCATTATCAAGTCCGAGAGCTTTAGCTCGAGGGCTGATAATGATCTAGGGCTGATACGAAGGGCGCTGACCAAAATGCCCATGTTATAATCTGTTTATCACATCTTAAAAATCTTCTATTCAACGAATTTTGATAGAAATGCGAAAAATTGTCGATTAATGTGTAGAAAAAGAAAGCGTCGCCAATAAAATGACGTAACGTCATTTCACTTGACGTCACAATATTGTCGCGCGACAACGTCGCATGCGGGCATGATAACCTCTCTCCATTCAAAACGCATGATTTCCGGTTATCAGCCCGCCTGTGCCGATAACCAGAGGGCGGGAAACACATTATCATATATGCAAACATCGCTGGACAGGGAATGTATAGCTACATAATAAAAAAAAGTATCATACTGACACAACCAAGAACCATATTCGTTTCAATTAGCACACATGCTCCAATAAGCGCACACCCTAGTCGTTTCTGTAAACAAGTGCATAAGCTCACGCTGCACCAAAAGTATGTTGATATTTTACAACAATTCCACACAATGATAACGCATTAGACGCATTAAAACTTAACTGTAAATGATCATTTACTACTTTGCAACAATTTCAACACTCAAATGACGCTTATTAGAACGATATTTTCTTACCTCAACTTTTAGTCATTTTGAAAAATTAAGCGCACTGTGTGATAATTAGAACGAATACGGTATATATGATTTTAAGAATTTGCGCCCACATTTATAAATGTTTTCCTACAGTTTTGCTACATGTACGAGTATGTATATACTTGTAATTTGAAATTTAATAGCGTAATTTCTATCTTGTAACGTTTTAGCTCCGAAAGTTTAGGATCTGCAGAGTCCGTCCGTCGACGTTTGCCCATCGTACATCTGTCCAACTTTATAAAGTGCTACAAAGCTAAACGAATAATTTACTGTTCCAGTCCCACAAAGTGGGCTAATCCCACAAACAGAACAATCAAAAAACTGGTCCAAATTCAGTGGGGATTTTCACAAACTGGGCTAATCAAGTAAATATAGGCGGGTGGGACTAGATAGCGAAAAGAGGCTCTTTTTGCGAAAAGATGCGAAAAGATGCGAAAAGAGGCAAAATAATGGGAAAAGAGGCAGTAGTTAGTATCAAATGTGTATATATCATAATTTTTGGAAACATATATTATGTCAATGTTTATTTGAAATATTTTTGACAAAAAATTAAACACAAATATTACTGTTTTAGCAATTTTATATAGGGAGCAAATACAAAAGGAATTGATAATCGCCCATTAATCAAAGTGATATTTATTGTAATATTTCATGAATTATTTTAGCTAATGTCGACTAAAAAATTAATGAGTGTTGCAAATTTAAGTTATTTCAACATTTTAAATTTGGATGCGTCACGAGAAATCTATGTTTTGTGTATGCGAGGAAAGAACGCAGCGTAGTAGAGCCGCCGCGCGGGAAAACAATTTGCATAGGCGAAAACAAAGGCGCAGAACAGATTCGCAGTAACTGCGAAGCTGATCAGCGTCTTTGGTTTCGCCATACGGATAGTACTATTCTTCTTCTACTAAATTTCTAGAATTATGATGTGACTGTACAGACTGGTTTGTGTCGGACCTGATCGGAAACACAAATTGTTGATTTTCTCATGCACAGGCTCAGTAGATTTTAATTAGTCAGATCAATGCTTCTTGTACCCATTGGATATTATATCCTGGTCATTGCTTACTTGTACAGTCTGGTTTGTATCGGACCTGGTCGGAAACCCAAATTGTTCGTTTTCTCATGCACAAGCCCATTTGATTTCAACTAGTCGGATCGAATCTACTTGTACACATTGGATACTATATCCTGGTCATTGCTTACTTGTACAATACACTTGTACCCATTTAATTTGGACAAGACGTGTGCTTCAAAGGGATGTCAAGGACAAAAGATATGGAAGGTTTCACACCCGTAGCTATTAAAGGTGGTAGGTAAATTGTTTACAGACATGCGGACGGACGGACGGACAGACGGTGGACGGACGGAATTTGAGACTCCAATATCGCACTATGCTTACGATCTTCGGGACGGGTAAAAGTCGAAAAGCAGTAAGAAAAGCACTGTGAATCAAAAATATATATTTAATCAGTTTATTATAAATTATGATTAAGAAACAATAATACTCTAACGACCTCTAAATTATCATAGATAGATGCATTACCATTGTATTGTACATGTATATGTATTACACATGTACCACGCCATAGACACTCAGTTTGTTTTTGTCGGATCTGATCGAAAATAATGAAAGCTTGAAGCATGGAAAAAACATATAGCATTTACTACAAAAACATATATAGAGGATATTCAAGTTTTTGGAGTGAATATGAGTTTTATTTCATTGAGTGAAGTGAAAAAATTTTTATATTTCATGAGTGCCGAAGGCACGAATGAAATATATAATTTTTCACTTCACGAGATGAAATAAAAGTCATATTCACTCCAAAAACTTGAATTTTCTTTTTATTATATTGCATGTAGTCATTGTAACGTTGCGCGCTAAAGCATATGACGTCAAAATCTTAAATGACGTCATTACGTCACGTCATTACGTCGCTACTGTGTGTGAACGTTCATTGCGTCAACAATAGCATAGATTATAAAATTTAGTTATGTATAAATTAGAAATGAAACGGTGAAATCGTAATTTGCGTTTTCCCAAATCTTATATTTTCACATGTGAAAATATAACTTTTTTATATTTTCACATGTGAAAATATAACTTTTTCAAATATTGGTTATATTTAATACATATTTCTCTATATTTCATCACTTGCCATATAATAAAACATTTTCCACATGCACATGTACATTAAAATGATATTTATCATACGTTTAACCTTGCTGGTGATTCCACTTTCTAACCTGCTATTGTACCCATTATCATAGTCTTAAACACTTCAATTTAGAACATATACTGATATTTTTGTCGGTGCGAACAACGCCAGGTATTGCCTGTTTGAGACAGACAATCCTTTCCCGACATTATACTTCAACCCAGGAATATTTGTTCGTTCTGTTGTTGAGTTTCAGTCGGTGCGAACAACGCCAGGTATTGCCTGTTTGAGACAGACAACCCTTTCCCGACAAGAAACTTCCTTACTCAAGACGTCTCTTACTCACTGGAGTTCTAGTTCTTTCGCTCAGTTTTCGCTTTCTCTGTCCCTTCTTCTTTCCTGCATTTGGTGTGAAAGGAATTAATCTAGTACCGTCAGTTGAAACACACTGATTTCCACTTGGCCTTCCCCGTTCGTTCAAGAATTTGGACTCTCGCTTGTCTTTGACCTCTTTAGACATCGCTCCCCACGTGTCGATATCTACATAGTGATGGGCGAATTTGTCCGTTAACTTGTAGTTTCCCATACCACGAATAGCTCTACACATTTCATTTCTTTCAGATCTCACAATGTCGAATAGAGTTTTGATAAAGTCTGGCATAGCACTTTGTTTCCACTTAGTCGCCGACTTGAAATGTAAGAAATGTAAGAAAAAGGATAGAAATGAAATTGAAAGAAAAAAAAGAAAGAAAGACAAGAGAGAAAAAGATAGAAATGAAATAGAAAGAAAGTGACAGAAATAAAGTGATAGAAAGAAAGAAAAAGAAAGAAAGACAAAGAAAGAAAGAAAGAAAGAAAGAAAGAAAGAAAGAAAGAAAGAAAGAAAGAAAGAAAGAAAAAAAAGAACGAAAGAACATAGTAGCGCATATCTTAAAGAGTGTGTACTGCTCTTAAAGGATCTCAGTTTTATTTTTTATTTACATTATCCGATCAAATAAAGAAAGAACGAATGTATGCGTTTATCATTATTATTATTATTTTTCAAACATACAAACAGGTAATGCTGTCTAATTTAAACTAACTTTTAAACAAATACCCAGTTAGCTTCATTGTGCCGCATCAGGAAAACATGCCCGTGAAATGTATACACATTCATATCCCAATTTCACATAGCAAAACTGGGGTTTACTTATTTTTCTTATTTTTACTCAAAAACTTAGATTGTGGGTACTCGTTAAAACTGCCTCGGCAAGGCGGTTCTAACGTGTACCCACCTTGTATGTTTTTAGCAAAAATAAAAAAAATGTCAAAAAGTTTCTACTGAAAATATTCATTTTTTACAACTTAGAGAAATCTGTATATTGCATGGGCATGTTTTCGTAAATTAATGGTGATAATTTCTCATTTTACATTCGTATTCGTATTAAATATAAAAGTTGTAATGATACGATTGTTTCAAACAATCAAACATGTAGCGTTTTAAACAAATAAAAAATAAATAAATAATCGAATAAATCAAATAAATTTAATAAATAAGTGTTCGCTAAGTTTCATATTTTGATAACTTTTATAATTTAATGTAAAAGTGGAAAGATTTCATCTTTTTTTTTTCTTTTTTTTTTTTTTTTAAATGCATATTGATCTCAAGTTTGTTATAAATTTCGAAATCTTAGAATATACAGGTAAATCTTAAAAACCAGGTAGCTGTTTATGGTCCCTATGGTAGTCGCTTATCGAATTAGGTAGCTGTCTATTGCATGCATTAATGACGCACTTTTATGGAACCATAAACGTGCGTCATTAATGCAAGCAATAGACAGCTACCTAATTCGATAAGCGTGCCATTAACAGCTACCTGATTTTTAAGCTGTAAAGTAGACACTCTCAACGTGGTTTTCATCAGGAAAAACATTTCCGTGTAATATAAACTCCCTTATACATATCTTTTCTTATTTTTGCTCCAAAACATAGAATTAGGTAGCTGTCTATTGCACTCTTTAGAACCGCCTACAATCTATACTTTTGAGCAAAAATAAGACAAACTTTCCTACTGAAAAATTTCATTTTTAAAATTTTAGAAAACTCAGTATATTACAGGGGTGCGTTTTTGTTATGTTGATATATATGTTTAAATAAATTAACCATGTAAGGACAATATTAGGTAATTAACATTAGAACGCGACTGTTAATACTTAAAACTGCCATGTATATAGTAAAAGTACAAAATTCTACCTTTTATTATGCATCGTCCGCCAGCCAAACACATAACCTTAATGAAATCATATGACATAGGTGTCATCTTGAAGTTATATGTACACACGTACCATTCAATGCCTATCGTGAAAATTCACACCTACAAATTAATGTTGCTCACCTGCCACAAGACCGCCACATTTAGTACTATCAAAACCTTCTTTAATTCGAATGACTTTTTGCTTCATACGTATCTTTTTTATTTCATATTTTTATCTCCCTCACGGCATATCAAACCCAAATTTGCGACTTTTAAATGTATAATCATAAAAAGTTTTCCAATGATTTTTTCTTAATTTTTTTACATGTTTTATAGATAAATAAATAAATAAATAAATAAATAAATAAATAAATAAAATAAAAAATAAATAAAATAAAAAAAAAAAATAAATATCACTAACCTCACAATATAAACTATCCGACTGAGTTTTTTCCGAACAAACTGAACACGAGTACTTGGTCATTTTGAACGATTATGATGAAGCTGCAAAATTTTTTCTTAAATATATGGCCAAAAATTACTAGTTTGTCACACATTATCTCAGGTGATCATCTCGAGTGCTTTAATCCGTTAATTTGATTATTGTGCCTATTGACAATGACAGGTAGCATACTTTTATGTTGTTTTGATTGCCGTACGGTAGCGCAAAGGTGCGAATATCAACATCTTTTATCTTGTTAACTTGAAAAGAAATTGCCTTTAATCATATTACAATTGGGCCCAGGGGAAAGGGATGAAAGATAGCAACAAAACATAACGCATAAATATATATTGGACATGAAAATCAATCTCAATATTGAATCAAAACTTTCTTCTACGCATCATTATAAATCAGTATTTTAAAGTTCAATTAAAATGCACACAAAATAAGTTAACATGATAAATACTTTCTCAAGTCCTCATCTCTTTATCGACCCACAGTTCTCATAAAACATCTATGAATTGTAGATTTCACAACCTTCAAACCACCTTCTTTACTCCCGGGATGAATTAAGTCACTATTATAATGTCTCGGAAATTTAAGTTTTTTTCCCATGTCGACGTAGTTTCCTCGATAGCGAACACTTAGATGGGTATTAATGCTCCGGCGTATTTTGTTAAATGTCCTTTTGTCCATGTTGGTCCATTTTGGAAACGAACCACGTTCCACTATACTTGATACGAAAACGCGTTCAACGCCGTTGACCTCTAGTCTCTCAACTACTGTTTCTAACGCCTGCAATATCTCTCCGATGTTGCAGCCCCCGACGATATCATTTCCTCCTAAGATCATGAACACATATCTGAAAATAAAATGTATTATATGAATAAAAGTCTGAATACATTATGTACTGATTGACCGTTCACAGTAATTCAATCATACAAGACCATTTCTGCAGCATTTAGTGGCTTTGTTCTTTTAATCGGTCAAGTGTTCATCAATACATGTAGATATTAAATAGTCGCTATCTCATATATGTATACATGGATATACACAGCTCTTTTTCTACACTTAAAGATATAGATACACAAATCGTTATTAACAGAAACAAATTTTGTTTATTCATCTTACCTGGGTCGTGCGTCCAGCAGCTCTAAAAATTTATCCTCGAATTTACGCTTGGTCGACATGCCGGGCTTATGAAAAAAATGGCATTCATAAGGCAGATCCATGTAACCGCATGTGTAATTTTCTAAATGAGAAACATAGCTGTCACCAAATATAGCAAACTCCATTTTTAATGAAATGTATACATAACAGACCCATGTTGGTTCTTATATATCATCGCTTGTCCTAATGAGTGACATCTTTCACATATTTAATTGTGAGACTTCTTTAATTTCCAGTGATCAGTAATCAGCAATCAGGGGTTAGTTTTGAGCAACCAATATGAACATGGTTCATCAATTAAATCTATCCTCTTAGTACCTATCAACTTAGTATAATTTCTTATTTGTTCATTTTATGAACATATGTTAAATGACACGACATGAAAACATCTCAAGACCAATTACGAAATTTAATATCGGATAATCTCAGTCAATATCCCAGGCGTTTTAAAAATACCCAAAATGACAAAATAAACGTACTAGGTCAAAATCTTCTTTATTAATAATATTCCATATTTTCTCCATCTATATGTCTTGCATACATCTTTTCCCCTTTCTTTTTTGCTCTTTTCCCATTATTTTGCCTCTTTTCGCATCTTTTCGCATCTTTTCGCATCTTTTCGCAAAAAGAGCCTCTTTTCGCTATCTAGTCCTACCGAATATAGGCAAATCTTTTGATGAAGCATTCTTACAACCGACAAACAAACAACGATTTATTACGTAACAAATCTCGCTATAGAGCTTGTCCATTTGCTTTCAACCCCAAAATAAATCGGGACACACAGTGGTAGAACAGGGAACAAGACCGGGGCTACATCGGGATAATACCGTGACTGTGAGAAGACAATTAAGTCTTATAGAAACAATTCAACGGGTTATCACGGTATACCGGCTTTTCCTCTCCGCGACTAACCGTGGTACAACCGAGAGAGTGAAAACGGGGCTTTAAATTTAATACAACCGGGGCGACCCGTGCGATGTCGAAAAAATGTTGAAACAGGGGAGACACAGTAACAAACCGTGATAGCACCGGCACTTGACGTGATAAATTTGGATGATCCGGTGCAAACCGTGGGTAACCGGGACGGCACCAGGGTGAACCGGAACGCCACCGGGATGAACTGGGATGCCAAAGGGTAAAAACCGGCTTTAAGCCCCGTTCTCAATGTCACGGTTCTACTCGGTTCGCCCCGGTAAAGACAAGCCGTTATGCCGTGATAAACCGGCGAACTGTACATATCGAAATTGATCGTGTTCTCACAGTCACGGTGTTACCCCTGTCTTGGTCCCGGTTCCATCACGGTGCCGTCATGGTGATTTTATTTTTTTTGATTCAGTTTTACGTCCCTTTCAAGATTATTTCAGCTCATATGAGACGGGCCAATCGGTAGGTGGGGCGAAAACCGGAGTACCCGGGGAAAATCCACCTGACACACCCGCAAGCAGAACTTGGCGTGTCCCACATGTGAATTCTGCCCCGAGCGAGGCGCGAACCCACAGCGGTGACCCGTCATGGTGAAGGCCGGTGTCCATGTTTTACAGCGGTTCATATCGATAGCGTCCCGATTCACCCCGATGGCGTCCCGGTTCACCCCGGTGGCGTAACGGTTCACCCCGGTCCCGCCACGGTTATGACCCATTGTTTGCCGGTATTGAAATGTTAGCAACCGGGGTGAACCGGACTCCACCGGGGTGAATCAGGACTCCACCGGGGTAGAGACCAAAGAAAAGTTTATTTATTGTAAAATACTTTGATCTAAACGCATCTACTGCAGCTTAAAGAATTTTTCATCACTGGAAATGATACATCGACTCATCATGTAATGGTACACACTTTCCATTAGGAATAACGGAAAATGGGACACTCGAAAATACAGCAGGCCGTCTATTTGTCGGAGGTTTTCCCTATTATGTATGATACCACAACCATATCAATTAAACATTGATGAAATAGGGTATTTATGGATTACATTTAAACCGTACATCTTTCGAAAAACACACTGTTCTCACAAAGCGGGTCTGTTTTAGCGCAAGTTCTGTCTGTTAAACAATGTCTTTGGAACGAGTTTTACAATTTTATGCTGTTTTATGATTCAAAAATGTTAAATAGACGTCAACTTTACCTGGACTGATTCTCCAGACGCCAATCAAGTATAATTTTTAATTTCCAGGTGCGAAACGCTTTGACAAACGTGTAACAAACGACAACTAGATATACACGAATATGTGTAATCATTGTTTACACACGATCCACATCCGATTGTAGTACATTGATTACGTAATAAGTTAACATACTGTGAGCTGTGTATATACTGACACAACCTCATTGTATGATGTGACAACTACATTATATTATGGCCTATTGTCTTTATATGCATCAAGTTCATTATATGGTTCCATAACTTCATTATACGCGCAAACTTCATTATATGCGCAAACTTCATTATATGATGTGACAACTACATTATATGATGTGGACGATTTTGCGCGAAGAAGAATCACATTGACACCGTTTAGAGAGTTATTGTTTACATGCCGGGACTACCGGACATACTGCTGATTCTATCTATCTATCTATCTAACTTATCTATCTATCTATCTATCTATCTATCTATCTATCTATCTATCTATCTATCTATCTATCTATAATCATCATGATCATGATCGATTATCACCAATCATCATCATCATCGTCATGATGATATATCATCATCAATATCGATCATCATCATCATCATGATCGAAAGTAGTATAGAGGGTGGATTTTAGTCTACTTTCCTGGTCGCCTGGTGTTTTTCGGTTGTTCAAGATGGCGGCCTCCATGGGACCGATATTGCGCAATATTTCGTAAGATCCACGAATCATTCTATTTCCGTTTCCGTGCCACTTTCGATATCTGATCCGTTTCTTATTGGCATTTTAAAGCCAGATGTACGTAATTGAAGGCGCTCAAAGGAACGTGCGTATCTAAGGGTCGAAACGTCATATTTACGCCGCATTCGTAATGTCAGTTTTCGCTCGAAACGTCATTTCTAACGTCAGTTTACGTTCAGAATACGAAACTATGTTCATACAATTATGCAGAGGACTTCAGAAATGTAAACAAAATAATATTATTTATTATTTCTGCTCAAAAAATAGATTACGGACATGTTATCCCGAGGAAAACATCATTTGCGCGACATTTAGCAATATTGAATGCTATATAGCATCAGAAATTTTGGCGCAAAACCGACGTCGCGCGTAAAATGTACTGAATTCAGCAACGACTACCAGCCTTCTTACGCTTATAGCAGGAAAAGGAATCCGGTAACTATGGACTTTCGCGTTATCTACCTGTCGTTCAGAAATTTCTCTATTACATATCAGTTTTTAAAAAAATCCTACCGTGGATTTTTTTAAATATATCAAGAAAATCAACAAAAAGGGGGTCTAAAAATCGCATTTTACGTTGACGTCAATGTATTTTCGCTCTCAAATTTGACGATTTTGAAGGCAGATATCTCGAAGCTTAGATTTCGACTCCCAATACCCTCAGGAGTCGAAAGCGTCGGTCTGCGACACTACCAGACCACTCGCAGACTTCCAGGATACCGGTGCCAATTAGTTTAAGCTTAGATTTCGACCCACAAGACCCTCCCGAGTCGAAAGCGTCGGTCTGCGACACTATCAGACCACTCGCAGACTTCCAGGATACCGGTGCCAATTAGTTTAAGCATATATTTCGACTCCCAAGACCCTACCGAGTCGAAAGCGTCGGTCTGTGACACTACCAGACCACTCGCAGACTTCCAGGATACCGGTGCCAATTAGCTTAAGCTTAGATTTCGACCCCTAAGACCCTCCCGAGTCGAAAGCGTCGGTCTGCGACACTAACAGACCACTCGCAGACTTCCAGGATACCGGTGCCAATTAGTTTAAGCATATATTTCGACTCCCAAGACCCTCCCGAGTCAAAAGCGTCGGTCTGCGACACTATCAGACCACTCGCAGACTTCCAGGATACTGGTGCCAATTAGTTTAAGTATATATTTTGACTCACAAGACCCTCCCGAGTCGAAAGCGTTGGTCTGCGACACTACCAGACCACTCGCAGACTTCCAGGATTCCGGTGCCAATAAGTTAAAGCTTAGATTTCGACTATCAAGACCATCCCGAATCGAAAGCGTCGGTCTGCGACAATATCAGACCACTTGCAGACTTCCAGGAGTCCGGTGCCAATAGAGTAAAAGCCTGATTTGACCTTCTCAAACCATATAACACGGTTTGAAACGGTCTGCGAGACGTTCTGACTACTCGCAGACTTCCAGGATTCCGGTGCCAATAGGTAAAAGCATGATTTGACATTCTGAGATCCTATAAGACCATTTAAAACGGTCTGCGAGACGTTTTGACTACGCGCAGACTTCCAGGATTCCGATGTCAATAGAGTTAAAATCTGATTTGACCTTGTTAGACCCTATAAGACCATTTAAATTGTCTGCGACAAGTTTTGACTACTCGCAGACTTCCAGGAATCCGTTGACACAATTTTTGCAACCAAACCTTGACTATCGTTCGTCCAAATACACCTATATCCAATGTATGTAGCACACAACTGCGCATAAACCATATAATATACGGGGGTGGGGGTGGGGTTTTCGCTGAGTATGACAGTCACCGAAAAGTGTCAAATAGCCATTTTGTAGGGTGCGAAGAGGACAGTCACCGAAAAATGTCAAATAGCCATTTTGTAGGGTGCGAGGAGTCAGAATGAGGAACTGGGGAGGCATGAAGATAAAATAACTCCAATCCGAGCTAAATCCTGGAAGTCTGCGAGTGGTCAGATATTGTCGCAGACCGACGCTTTCGATTCGGGATGGTCTTGAGAGTCGAAATCTCAGCTTTAACTTATTGGCATCGGAATCCTGGAAGTCTGCGAGTGGTCTGGTAGTGTCGCAGACCGACTATATCGACTCGGGAGGGTCTTGGGAGTCGAAATATATGCTTAAACTAATTGGCACCGGTATCCTGGAAGTCTGTGAGTGGTCTGGTATTGTCGCAGACAGACGCTTTCGACTCGGGAGGGTCTGGGGTGTGGTAATATATGCTTAAACTAATTGGCACCGGTATCCTGGAAGTCTGCGAGTGGTCTGATAGTGTCGCAGACCGACGCTTTCGACTCGAGAGGGTATTGGGGGTCAAAATCTAAGCTTAAGCTAATTTGCCGGTATCCTGGAAGTCTGCGAGTGGTCTGGTAGTGTCGCAGACCGACTATATCGACTCGGGAGGGTCTTGGGAGTCGAAATATATGCTTAAACTAATTGGCACCGGTATCCTGGAAGTCTGCGAGTGGTCTGGTAGTGTCGCAGACCGACGCTTTTGACACGGGAGGGTCTTGGGAGTCGTATTATATGCTTAAACTAATTGGCACCGGTATCCTGGAAGTCTGCGAGTGGTCTGATAGTGTCGCAGACCGACGCTTTCGACTCGGGTTGGTATTGGGGGTCGAAATCTAAGCTTAAGCTAATTGGAACCGGTATCCTGGAAGTCTGCGAGTGGTCTGGTAGTGCCGCAGACAGACGCTTTCGACTCGGTGGGGTATTGGGAGTCGAAATCTAAGCTTAATCTAATTGGCACCGGTATCCTGGAAGTCTGCTAGTGGTGGCCAGGATGACGCTAGCCGTTCTTAAAATGCCAATAAGAAACCGGATCGAAAGTGGCATGGATACGGAAATAGAATGATTCGTGAATCTTACGAAATATTGTGCAATATCGGTCCCATGGAGGCCGCCATCTTGAACAACCGAACAACACCAGGCGACCATGGAAGTAGATTAAAAATCCACTCTCTATACTACTTTCGATCATGATGATGATAATGATCGATATTGATGATGATACATCATAATGACGATGATGATGATGATGGTGATGATCGCATGTCCGGTAGTCCCGGCATGTATACAATAACTCTCTAAACGGTGTCAATGTAAATCTTCTTCTCGCAAAATCGTCCACATCATATAATGTAGTTGTCACATTATATAATGAAGTTTGCGCATATAATGAAGTTATCGAACCATATAATGAACTTGATGCATATAAAGACAATAGCCCATAATATAATGTAGTTGTCACATCATATAATGAGGTTGTATCAGCATATAATGTAAGTCTACCATAATATAAAGATGTTTACCCATCATATAATGTAAGTCTACCATAATATAAAGATGTTTACTCATCATATAATGAAAATTTTCATAATATAAAGAACCTGGTCCAACATATAATGGACTTTTCTCATCATATAATGCGCACTATACAACATATAATCAAATGTGAGCAGGATATAATGACGATGATACATCAAATGTTTTTATTCCTTACCATCAGACAGCTTTGGCGTTCCGTAGTTCATGCAATAGAGGTTTTTCTTAAATCTGTAAATGTTGAAATTTTGAGATGATGATTTAATATTGTTCTCATTAATTTTCCTCAAAACATAGATTGTGGGTACCCGTTAGAAACGACTCAGCGGGGCGGTTCTATTGTGAATCCACAATCTATGTTTTTAGTCTAAATAGCAAAATCAATGTTAACAAGTTATGAAAACTCTGCATGTACATGGGTATATATCGTAATGACAAAAACTCTACTACTTACGTGCACAAGAGGCTCCAACATAAAATCCAGAATTTGTTGTGCACGTGCAGGCACACGTGTCCACATTAAAATCGCCATCATTGTAACAGTTAAAGGCACTACAATCTGAAAATTACAAGACACAAAAATTAAAGTGCGTTGCCTAGTGTCTGAAAAAGGTGTATCGCAAACAGTCAAGTTATAAGACTTTGTAGATGAAATATTTCCTTGGCGAGCATTACAAGTTGTCACAAAATATGCAGAAAAAATGCGAAAATCGGTTAATTTACAAGTAAAACTGGTCAAAAACATTTTTGAATAGGAATTTTCTGTGCAACTTAAAATAATCTCATGGAACGTAGGTTAATATTTTCCTGTAAAATTTTTAAATTCTAAGTATTAAATCATCATTGCTTAAAAGCATTACACAAATTACATGATTGTGAGACGTTATCTTCATGATCAAGTAAACATTTTTCAAAAGTGTATCCATTTCTGTGATCATCGATTACCTCCCTTCCCAATGCAAAATCCCTATTCAAAATTCATTTTGGCCATTTAAATGTTTACTATTGATTACTATTGATCGGTTTTCAAAATTACTGCAGTTCTAGACCAACCTGAGAGCAAGACTTTGACATGATTTTTTTTATTATTTTTGCAATACCCCCCCCCCCCCCCAGCAAATGGTTGCTCCAGTTAAATAAACCTAGAAAAATGCAATGTTTTTACCACAAAGATTTCCATTCTTTGAGTTTGGGCAGTCCGAAGCATAATTAGTACCGGTGGTATACGGGCTGTTTGTATTCGGGGCCATGTTTCCGCTGAAAAAATAATCATTTTAACATGACACTGCAATGCATTGCAGTTTTCTAAACACGTACTCGTACATGGGTTGGAATTTAAGTTCGTAGACTTTCCTTAATAAAAATGATATCATCTGAAAACAAATTCTCTTTTACCTATCGTATAAGATATTAAAAGATACAAGTAGGCAAAGATCAGGAAAAGGCGCAATCAGAAAAAGATTCCCACTCCAAAAACAGAGGTGGGAAAAAACCAAACTAACAATCAGGTACTTATACCATGAAACATATCGTAAGCCGAATGAGCAGCTATTTTCCCAATAGGTGGCCACTCAGTTACCTTAACTTAACTAAAAATATGAAAACATACATAAGGCGCCAACAGCACAAAAAAAAATTATACACCAAGACATAAAACAAAAAGAACCACCACAGAAGTATCGACTTGGAACGATCAGTAACACAAAGTTACTGGCGGGCTTAAACCGGTTTTACATGGCCATAACCTCACCCTCAGCTTCTGCAGTGATTCATAACATTTAGTATATATAAGCATAGTTCAAATCATAATACTTCCTGCACAACAACTAATTAAGCACAATGACCTTTCAACAACCGGGCCACGTCGTGGAAATTTTGACGTCAAAACTACGTCAAATTTCAATAAATGTCAACATTAAAATGCCTTGTTTCGAACCACGCAACATGCCATACCTTTATTTATTTGCAAGATTTCCTTCATGGGTTTGTTAATTATTATTGTCGAAGCACTACATTCACCAGATATAACAAATTTTATGTGTATCATGCATATTAAATTTTGTGTTTGAACTTAAGAATGCTGACCGTAGCATTTGTAGATTAATTGTAGGTGTGCACATTGTGTAAAATACAAGTAAGTCCATCTGGAATATCGATCATCTCACCGCTGCGTCTGCTGTGGGTTCGAGTCTCATGTCGGGCACATGTGAGGCAAGCCAAGTTCTGCTTGCGGGAGTGTCGGGTAGTTGTTCTCGGGCTCCTCACGTTCCCGTTCCACCTATTGATTGGCTCGTCTAATATGAGCTGAAATAATCTTGAAAGGGACGAAATTTAACTGAATAAAATAATGTACTTACGCAGGTGAGTAGTTACACACATAAAAGTGACCTGGGCTTCCCGAGTAGATGGCATTAGTACAGTAGCTATAGCCACACCCGATCTTGTGGGATTTTGCCCAAACCATCTACAACAAACAGGAGATAATGATGACATATTTTTGTAAAATAAACTACATGTTTATGATGATATAGTTTGACCTTCGACGGATCAAACGTCAGCCGAGTCCATGAAGTAGCACATGAAAGGTGACATTGCTTACTGGATGTCTAAAGGTCTATGGTTGTAATATCGAAAATACCCAATGTATCTCTATATTAGACACTTGTCGAGTTGTAACGGACGACACTTTTTGTAGTTTTGAGTGCCGTAGAGCAATAATACCATAAGAGGGCCTTAATGCTGTTGTTGCCCTCAGACGCAGATACCTGTTTACATGTAATGAACGCTAGTAGATGTACATGTACATTTCATCCAAGACACATTGTTGTACATTTTATATGTACTCGTATATGTCATCTTAATTTAATGTGTCGCATTGCGACTGATCACTGACCAATCAATGGCTTGGGGATTGTAATAAGTTGTTCAGCGCCCAGTGACTTCCATTGCCAGGCAGCTTATTGTATCTGTAAGTCCTCGTTTTTTATTCATCTTGGTGGTCATCATAATTTATCCGTTTTTCATTGATGATTCATTGACTATTGGCCCACCGGGGATCAACTGGTGTTTTTCTTTAGCTCTGGAGTTAGTAAGTTATTTGGCGCCCATGGATCTCCATCGTCGGGCAGCCTACTCAATTTGTGAGCCCTCGTTTTTGATTCATCAAGGTATTTGTCATGATTTATTTGTTTGTCCATGATGATTCATTGACTAGCTTGAGATTCACCACGAGGACCGAACAATTAACTAACTGTTGTGAACCACGGCAGAAGCTGAGGGTGAGGTTAGGTACCTGTAAAATTGATTTAAGCCCGCCAGTAATTTTATATTACTGATCGTTCCAAGGCGATACTTCTGTGTTGGTTCTTTTTGTTTTATGTCTTGGTGTTTAAATTTTTTGTGCTGTTGGCGCCTTATGTATGTTATCATATTTTAGTTAAGTTTAGGCAACTGAGTGGTCACCTATCGAGAAAATAGCTGCTCATTCGGCTTACGATATGTTTTCATGGTATAAGTACCTGATTGCTGGTTTGTTTTTTTCCCACCTCGGTGTTTGGAATGGGAATCTTTTTCTGATTGCGCCTTTTCCTGATCGGTGCCTACTTGTACCTTTTTAGAGATTCACCACGAGGGCCGCACAACTAACTATATGTTGTGAACAACTGCAGAAGCTGAGGGTGAGGCTAGTTTTCGTCCCCTCCCCCCAGTAATTCTATTTTACTGATCGTCCAAAAGCGATACATCTGTGGTGGTTTTAAATGTTTTATGTTTTGGTGTTGAATTTATGTGTTGTTCGCATCTTATGTATCTTTACATTGGGTAACTGAGTGACCGCCTATTGGGAAATAGCTGATCACTCGGCTTACGATATTTTTTTCTTAATATTTAAGTCATTAGTACCTGATTGTTAGCTTTCCCCACCTTCATTACGAAAACATGCCCATATGATATACAGTAATTTTTTCAGGTCAAAAATCGATAATTTTCAGCGGAAAATTTTAGACATTTTTCTTATTTTTGCTCAAAACATAGATTGTGTGTACTCGTTAGAACCGCCTCGGCTCGGTTCTTACGAGTACCCACAATCTATGTTTTGGAGCAAAAATAAGAAAAATAGGTATACCCCTCCATACCCCAGTTTTGCTATATAAAAGTGGGGTTCAAGGGGGTATTCATTGCATGGACATGTTTTGCTGATGTTTTGGATCTGATTGCTCAATTTCTTGATCATTAACTTATTTACTTTTGTTTGCTCGTCTTTAATGTGTTCACTGCTCTTAACTCATTTAAGCCTGGCGTCCCTTTTATGGGACTAAGGCAAACAGAATAGCCCCGGATGTGACGCCGCAGAACGCAGCGTCCCATCCGGGGCTATTCTGTTTGCTAGGAGGAATTTCATCGAAAATTGAGAAAAAAAAATAAAAATCACTCCTTAGACCCGTTAAAATAAAAGTGGACTCACCCAATTGATAATGGTGGGAGAATCCATTCGTCAAATATGGGTTAAAGGATCTCAGTTTTAATTTTAATCTATTTTAGTTAGAAAGGAATTCTGTATAAAATTCTGATAAATAAAAAAAAAAAACAAATCGATTTGCTCTACTGTATCAGCATATGAACGAATCTGGTACTACATATTCATATCGACAAAGGGGCGCTTTAATGCTATCACCACTTCCGGTTCATGGATGAATCATTGCTCGTTTTTCAGAGAAACAACAAAATATTTACTGAATTCATCAATAATTATGCTTGTTTGTCCTAGTGGTGAATTTAATCAACCATGCTTTTATTTGACTCTTGTTTTAGCTTACGCAAAATAAATAAATAAATAAATAAATAAATAAATAAATAAATAAATAAATAAATAAATAAGGTTTTGTGCTGATTGTTAGGTATATATCAATGACGATAAAACATTTTTTCCGTGCATTAACGTTTGCCAAGCCATCGGGCAATAAGGATTTGCAGCTCTTACCAAACAGAAAATTCGAGCTGCAACCTATTATTGCCTTGGCAAACGTTTATACACGGAAAAGAATATTTTGTCCTCTTTTAATATAATTGAGAAACATATAACATCCAAATCTAAAACCATTTCATGTTACATTATCAATATCTTAATGGCATGAAATATCACCTGAGTGTAGTGTCCTACGTCCTGCCCATTTGTTGATCCGCTACCAAAGGCAAAGTGGTTCACTTCATCATGCCAGTCTTCTATCATAGCAGTCCAATTGTGTGTTCCAGTGGTTACCGCAAGGTTCTGTCCAGCATTATATAGGCCTGTAATAATGGCAATGACAAACACACGAAACTGATTATTTAAGTTCGGAAGAATTCTTTCCGAATGTTAACATTTTCATTGCAAAGATGAATGTGTATTTTATGATTTTTGTTTGTCATATCCCTATTGGCGTGAAGTCGGTCGTGTGGGAGTCAAATGTTAAAGGCACATTAAAATTTCAACATTTTTATTCTCTTTACAACGATTGTTGCAGGCGTATGGAATATTTTGAATACACCTAAAGGTACTCAGACATATATTGAACAAAAAAAAAAAAAAAAAAAAAGAAAAAAAAAAAAAAAAAAAAAAAAAAAAAAAAAGAAATGCAACAATAGGCCACCGAGCATTTTTTAGTTTAAGGTTAAACGTTGATAATTTCAGGTCTGTTGCTGTATGATTCCAATTCGTGGGATATTAGGGTATATCATGCAAAAAACAGATTTTCATTTCGTTGAAAATTGAATGAAAATTGTTTGTCGTCTTAAATAATGCAAATCGGGGAAGATGTGCTCTGCGCATGCGCATACTTTTGAACCTCCAAAGCACCAAGAAACGATGTCAGCTGCAACTTTATTAAAATTCATGAAAAAGAAATAAAGTTCCATGACACACAAGCTCGTAATTAAAACCATCAAAATCCCTATACGTTTAAATGAAAGGGGGGTAATTTCAATTTTACTCCTTTAATTTCTCTAACGTGTGAGTTATCTGCTGAGTGGTACATTGTGATTTTGAATGGGGGTTTATAGCGGATTTAAATCGTACCATTATTTTAATGCTTGCGCATGCGCATTGTGTGGTATACTACTTTCAGCGTGCCCACGGTCGGCATCGCATAACTCCGTAAATACTCATCAAAATGAAAATCGGTTTCTTGCATTCGGAAGCCTGACATCTAATGCAGAAGTAGAAAATGCAATGATTTCTGTTTGTATCATAGTTTGCTCAAAATTTAGTGGAATATAATTGTTGCGCTTCTTTTTTTGTTCAGTATATATATTCTCTCCACGATTGTAAGGTACTCAGACATATATATTCTCTCCACGATTGTAAGGTACTCAGACATATATATTCTCTCCACGATTGTAAGGTACTCAGACATATATATTCTCTCCACGATTGCTGCAGGTTTATGGAAACACATGAAGGTACTCAGACACATATTCTCTCCGTCTCTTATCTGTATTTTGTTCAAACACAGGTCCTAAAGGCTTGGCAGCTCATTGCATTTGACTCCCCTTTCAACAACAATTACATACTTGTATCAAAGATAAACCTTAATATAAACCACGAATTGGTCAAACATAATTTTAATGATCTGGTACGGTCGTGGCCCATCAAATTGGAGTTTTGAAAGACAAACACTATTGGTTCAACTTCACAAGCTTCGAAAAACTGCAAGAGTATGTTTATTGCAGCTCATACCCGAAACTTGAACTGACGGTACCGTTTGATAATTACATTCACAGCATGTCTACCATTTATATTGATGTCTGTCTTCTATACATTTATGAAGAACAGATATTCCACTACTCCGAATGTGAACTTTATCAAGATTCGACCAGAAATTAGAAAATTTCAACATTTTGACTATGAGCAATTAATGAAGAACTTAATGGAAAAATCTCACCATTGCATTTCTTCTTTGTCTGATATAAGTGATATTCGATAATACTGTATATATCTTTATGCAGTGACATATATTCCTAGATTTTATATATGCCTGCTTTCCTAATCCTTTTCAAATCTAGTAGACCAGGGTTCGGAAACTATCGCTGATAGCAGGTACAGAGCGGGGCTAAAGTGCCAGGTTTTGACCTCGGATGAGTCCCGGCAGTGCCGGGGATGTGCCGGGGTTTTTATTTCCCGCCAATGCACGGTCACATTTATTCAAATTAGATATTAAATGTATTTTTAACATTTGATTACCTTTATGGTCCTTATTTAATTTGCAAATGTACCTGTACATTTACATGCATGAATTCAATCCCCTCTCTCGTATTTCATTTTCATCAGAACAACTCCCAGCTGTTGTTCCACATTATTGTCGGCCTCCGGGGAGCCGAGGCTTTTAGCAGGGATTTTACCCCAAATCTGGCCCCGCAGTGCCGGGCTTTTAGCAGGGCTTAAAACTTGAAAAGTTAAACGCCCTGCTATTCCCCGGCCCTAAGGGAACCGGGAAATCAAATGACTGGTGCATTATATATGTGTCCAGACATGACTTAAGAATTATTGACAGGGACTTTAAGTCTGAAAACAAACAAATATTAACTTACCCGGGATAACCCGCTTGTAATTGCTGTCATGACCGAAGAAACAGTTGTCAGCATACGCCTGAGCTACCGTCGCTACATCGTCGTCCCAACTCTGATAAATATTATACAAGACATCAGGAAAACAAGTCCGTGAAAAATACCCCATTATACCCCTCATTTATATAGTAAAAATGGGGTATGTAGGGGTATAGACTACATGTTTTTGTTTTTGCTACAAAACATAGATTGTGGGTACTCATAAGAACCACTACGGCGAGGCGGTTCTAACGTGTACCCTCAATGTATGTTCTGAGAAAAATAAAAAAAAAAAAAAACAATCACTTTTTTCTACTGAAAATTTTACCTTTTTTACAACTTTAAAAATCTCTGTAATTTGCATGGGCAAGTTTTCGTAAAGAATGAATAAAAGGTATTCAATTACTAAAATATTTGAGATCGTTAAATACATGGATTGATTAGATTGTAAGAACTTTGAAAACATTTTGAGACTCTCTTCTGAGGACACGCCTAGTCTGCGTCCAAATCTCAAGTCCGAATGCAAATGGTGTTATTCCAATGCTTAAAATATACAATTCTGAAAGCATATACCCGGGGCATGGTTACGATATACCCGTAAGACAGCCATACTCCTGAGGATTTTCTAAGGTCCACTGTTATATTTCTATGTATCTAAGTCTTTGTTTGTTTGGATTGTCGCTTTACGTCCCAGTCAAGAGCTAAGGTCATGTCGGGACGCTGCCTCTATTTTATGGGACTTTAACCCAAAATGAGGATGCCATGACATCCAACAAGTGCTGGAAATATAACCATCAAACTAAGCCACAATAGGCTTATACATATGAATGGTTTGACTTGAACCACTTCTCCCTGGCAGGTTCGACCCGAGCGGTTAACCATAAATCAGATGGTCAGTCAGTAGTGTATAAGCTTTGCCTGGAGGCACAAGCAGCCCATCTTTTTCTTTAGGCCCCAATGGGCGGGTGTAAGACAACTGTATAAAATACTTTTAGAGCCGTAATTAAGGTCGTATCTAGGTATTTTTATACAATGGAAATCTGTTTCACAATGTTACCATTTTAAGCATATCCGTTGCCTTTGGGTTGACGTTTGCTCTGTAGTTGTTGTGTTGGTCGACTATCTCAGTCTTCTCTGCGCTACTCACCCCTGAAATGAGCGACGACCGGATGACTACAGGAAAACATGACAGGAACCGTGAAATCTATACCCCCTTACACATTATATAGTTAAAGTGGGGTTCGCTGGGGTATACCTATTTTTCTTATTTTTGCTCCAAAACATAGATTGTGGGTACTCGTTAGAACCGCCTCGGCGAGGCGGTTCTAACGTGTACCCACAATCAATGTTTTGAGCAAAAATTTTAAAGATATCAAACTTTTTCCAATGATTTTTTTTTCATTTTTGCTTCTGAAAAAATTCTCTGTATATTGCATGATGGGCGTGTTTTCGTAATGAAAAGTGTTGGTTTGTGTTTACAACCAGGTCCGACACTAACCGGACTGTACAGTTACAGAAGAAGTCTAGAAGCTTGAAATTCAGAATTTTAAAGAAGAGGGATTTGAATATCTGTGTGGCGAAGATGAAGACGCTGATAAGCCGCGAGAGTGCATTTACTGCGCAACTGATCTTAGTATTTGTTTTCGCATACAATTATTAGGCAAACGTCCGATGTGATACGGGTGCATCATGAATGATCGTTTTGGATTCTTTCTCGACTCGATATCAGGGACTTATACAGCTACGCACAGAATATGGTTTGAGACTTGAAAATTTAAGAAGTTATACAATTTCATCCACACTCCTTAAAATGATGATCCACACTCCTTATAATAATAATCCACACTCCTTATAATAATGATCCACACTCCTTATAATAATGCGTACGTATTTTAATGTTCACAACAAAACGCTGTTGTAATTCTGTCCCATCTAACACTTGCTTTAATTCATCTTTGGCACTCTTTGCTACATATAGAAAATTGTTTAATTTTACCTGACGTTTGTGCGGACGCAGACTTTGTTATACATGCTGAATGGTCGGTAATCACCGAATATCTGGACGTAGATGGACATGCCTGGAAAATATTGAAAATGATCATCTAAAAATGAAAGACTTTTAATTATTTGGATGTAACATTTGAAATATACTTTCAGCGTACAGGAACGGTTATGCATACTAAACTTGGTAAACAATATAATAAATACATGCTGAAAAATGTCTGGGCAAACTCGCAATTTTAGCCAGTGACAATGGTGGTTTTAGAACATCTAGAAGAAAAAAAAAAGAGAAACTAATATACATGTACATGTACCAGTGTATACGGCGCGACGAGTCACATTTGACAAAAAAAAAAAAAAAAAAACGCTGCTCGACATGTAATTTCACCGCCCTCACCCCCCCACTCCCACAGCTGTTTTACATGAAAAGTCTAAACCACGGCTACTTTTCCCGCCAGGGTAAACCCCCACGTAATTCCACTGTTATCCGCTGACCTGGGAACGTGGTTACAAATGGATAGTGTATTATAAAGATATTCTTTCCGAAGGATAAGTTCGATTAGATATATCTACACATGTAGACCTACATGATATAAATTAATTTGTTATATTTTGTTTGTTTGAATTAATGCTTAACGTACCAGTCAACAGCTATGGTCATGTCGTGACGCCGAGACTTTCACCCAGCATTATGATGTCATGACACGCAAAATGTGCTTGAAAAATACCACCAAATTAAACCTAAACTGAGGCTCATAATTATGTACATGTATGGATAGCTCGTCCCTGTACAGGCTCAGACTTGAGCGGTTTACTAGTAATCAGATCGTCAGTCAGTAGCGTATAAGCTCTGCCTGGAGGCACAAGCATCCCATCTATTTCTTATGCCACATATAGAATCTGAGAAAATAAACGAAAAATACTCACTGATTCAGACTGCTGTATGACTGAAACGAAAGACAAGATAATTAAAACAAGCGTCATCTTATGAAGAAGTTTTACATGTATTTTGGTTAACATAAGAGCGCGTGGAAATATTCGGGAAAATTACGTCAAGAATGACGCAAAGAAGGTTTATTGGAACTGGCGGCGTCGAAGAAAGGTCTGCAGCGAGGGCGGTTTTATTGAAAGATAAGCTGCTGCATGTACATGTCTTCTGTTGTGAAATCATTGTCATGAATGTAGCGCCAGTCAACGTAACGAAGACAAATTGTAAAACTTTGAACTGTGTTGGAATCGATCACACTTTCTTGTCCGAATATAAGGCCTTGTCCAACGATGTGGTCGAAGAAACGGTCGAAACGCGAATACAAAGATACTGTAACAACGGAGAAGAGTCGTTTCACATCCGTTGGAGCACAGCTGATCAGCGCCTTTGTTTTCGCTTCTCAGATAGAACATGTCCTCTTCTACTTACTGTCAAAATTTCAAGCCTCTAGCCTGCTTCTGTGACTGTACAGGTCGATTTATGTCGGACCTGGTCGGAAACCCTGAGGACCGTGTTTTTTTTTTCGCATCGCGGCTCATTTATGTTGGATCGAAAAGCTGTTTCTGTCTTCTTTCTCCAAACATTCAATCGGAAGTTAACCAAAGAAATCAACAGTAAAATCTTTCAGTAATTACTAAATGTTTTCACTATTTCCCATTGAAAATCCTATGTGAGCACATTAGGCCTTGCCATAAAATAGGTAAAGATCGACCAAAGGGTCATGATTTGAGCCGCCCCATGGGGGGAAACCAACAATCTGCATATGCGAAAACAAAGGCGCAGATCAGCTTCGCGGTAACCGCGACGCTGATCAGCGCCTTTCTTTCGCTACTCGGATAGTACAGTTCCTCCTCTACTTAACTTCAAAATTTCAAGCTTCTAGCGTACAGGCCGGTTTGTATCGGACCTGTTCGGAAACCACATTGGTGGTTTTCCCACGATGCGGCTCATTTACATAATCTATGATGAGCCAGAGTCCACAACTGGGTGATTTTAATACCCATAATACGCTGTGGGGTCCCGGCTACACCAAAACGCAACCATGCGACACACGAGGAAGCCATATAGAAACGCTCTGTTCTGACAAACTCTTAGTTATCCTAAATGATGGAAGCCCAACTATGGCGGCTTCACCCTAGGCCAACGACTTGACGCTGGCAACACCAGCGCTAAGCACAATGGCGGAATGGCAACCCCTTGACAATTCCTGTGGCAGTGACCACTTACCGGTGATCACATCTATTCATGCCGAATACAGTTCCTCAGTTACCATTCCTCAACCTAAATGGAAACTAAGTAAGGCACATTGGGACAGGTTCAAAAATCTATGTTCAGATACATTAAAAACGGTTGAGTCCGGCTCCATGGATGAGGTCTCAGAGGGTTTTACGGATTTGCTTAAAGACATATGCGATAAGACTTTTCCAAAGACCAAACCGAAACCTAGAAAAACGCGCCCCCCGTGGTGGGACAATGAATTGACCGAAGCGGTTAGGGAACGCGAACAGGCTAGGAAAAAGTATCTGAAAAAAAAAGAACAGAACCACTAAAACAGCATTTTAATGATCTTAAACTAAAAACGCGAGACTTAATACGGGATAAACAAATTACAAAATGGCGTGAATTCGTAACGAAGCTTGACCATAAAGCAACCTCTAAGCAGGTCTGGGATATGGTAAACATGTTTCGCGGCAAGCCTTTTGAACAAATTTCCTGTTTAAAATCCGGCGATACGATCATTACGGACGACAAAGCCAAAGCCGATGTGCTGGTTACCCACTACGACAATATGTCAAGTTCGGATAACCTATCAAAAGACTTCACCCCAATTAAAGAGTACATCGAAGGCAAGTGCAACTTGCCCGAAAAGCTACTCGATAAGGGGTGTAACAACGATTCGAATTTGAACAGAAAATTTAACCTGTTCGAACTCAATCATGCCTTGGCTTCAAACAGTAACTCATCCCCTGGAGCGGACACCATACATTACGAAATGCTTAAGCAACTTCCTGATTCATCTAAATTGGAACTGTTGAAGGTAATGAATGAATCCTGGTCCAGAGGCGTGGTTCCCAAAGACTGGAAATTGGCAACTAATATTCCAATAAAGAAACCCAATAAGGATAGTATGGATCCAGCGTCATATAGGCCCATCTCTCTAACATCCTGCATATGCAAAACCATGGAGACGATGGTGGCCACGAGACTGACATCGCATCTGGAAGGAAACAACCATTTAGCAGATTGCCAATCAGGTTTTAGGCCGAGCAGGTCAACAATAGACCAGCTCACCAGACTTGAAAGCGAAATCAAAATGGCTTTCATGGAAAACAAAATAGTTGCAGCAGTCTTCTTAGACTTAGAAAAAGCCTTTGACCTCATGTGGTCAACAGGCACCATTATACAATTAAACAAATTTGGCATTGATGGAAATATGCTCAAATGGATCCATAACTTTTTGGCTGATAGAAAAATTCAAGTCAAAATTGGGAACCAGACCTCTGACCAGCACCCTCTACAAAACGGATGCCCACAAGGAAGTGTTATTAGTCCCATACTCTTTAATGCAATTATTAATACACTGAGAGACCATCTGCTAAAGCACATAGGAATCAGACTCTCTCAGTTCGCAGATGATGGGGCGATCTATACTAAACACTCTAGCCCAGCACTAGCAGTGAAGGCACTACAAGAGGCACTAAAAACAGTAGAAGAATGGGCTCAATTTTGGGGGTTTAAGATCTCAAAAACTAAAACCGAAGCCATCATTTTCCGGAATGAAAAATATGATCAGAAAAAACTCCAAAACCTTAGACTCTTCCTTTACAATAAAGAAATAAATTTTGCAGAAAAGGTAAAGTTTCTGGGTTTAATATTTGATAAACATCTTACATGGAGAGATCATATAACCAATCTTATAGAAAGGTGCAGCAAAGATATGAACGTCCTAAGACTGGTCTCGGGAACCACTTTTGGTGCCGACAAAGCCACCGTCATTAGACTTTATAAGGCACTTATTCTAAGTAAACTGGATTATGGCGCACAGGCATATAACTCAGCCCATGATGCCACACTGAAACGACTGGACATAATCCAGAACCAAGCAATGAGAATTGCAACTAGAGCTATGAAATCAACACCCATAAACGCTCTAGAGGTTGAATGCGGACTTACATGTAAGCCACTAAAATTAAGAAGAGAAGAGCTCATACTCAAATATTGGGCTCGCTCTTCTCCATTAGGCGACAAACTCCCCGTTAATGACCTATTAACAGAACATGGCTGCTACCTGACTAAGAGAGCAAGAAAAATTTGGCCGTACTCCAGAACTGCACAGAAACTAGTTGAAGAATACAGTATTCCTACTGATATCCAGCCCCCGTCCTATGCGTCAAAGTGGGATCTGGACTTCGAAACACCCTCATGTCAGATTAAGTCCCATATAGGCAAAAAGGAAGAGTCGGGATCTGCACATATGCAAGCAATCAGTATGGACTATATTAATGAAAACCACAATGGAAAACTACATGTTTTCACTGATGGCAGTAAAGACATAGATAAACATTTGGCTGGAGCAGCCTTTGTGGTGTCTTCGTTAGACCTGAAAGTGGGCATTAAATGCAACCCTAACCTGTCTGTATTCACCACTGAACTGATAGCCATTGAATATGCGATCACATGGATACGCAAAAATAAAATAAAGGATTCAGTGATTTTCAGTGACTCTCTAAGCTCGATTCAATCCCTTCAGGCAGGACGATCCAAGACAAGACCGGATAAAACTAATAATATACTAGGAATGTTGGATCGTGCAAAAACAAAGGGACATGTCATTCATATAGAATGGATACCATCACATGTAGGTATACCAGGCAATGAATTGGCAGATATTTCTGCAAAGGACGCAATGCAGAATGGCATCGAGGACAAAACAAAGCCTGCCAAGTCAGAAATATATACAGTAATTATTAAAGCCATTATGAATAAATGGCAACAATACTGGGACCACCCCCCAAATGGTATATATAGTGGCAGAGCTTACCATCATGTCCAGCCAAAAGTAAAAAAGGACATAATTATGTACAGCTCTAATAGGCTATATGATAAAGTCTACACAAGACTTAGACTAGGACATAGCAGATTAGGCCTGCATTGTGCATGGGCAAAAGATGGTATATGTACACGCTGCACAGACGACTCATTTGAGGATGACATGCACGTGTTTTTTGAATGCACATCATATGCAGAACAAAGACGTGACCTGGAAGCAAAACTATTTAAATTGGGTCACACACAGGTCACTCATGATCTTCTACTGAATCCTCCAAGTAAGCATCGACAGGAGGCGGTACAGGCAGTAATTGCATTTCTAGAGGAAACAGACTGTCTTGGTAGAATTTAAACTATACGGTGCAAGCTAGGTTAGAGTTAAAACATTCTCCGTATTAGGGACCACAAGCAAGGTAGGAACCGGTGTGCCTTCCCTTATACTGGAGCAGGACCATCGGGACGACAGCCGTAGCTCAGCGGATCCCCCCTGTGGATATTGCACTCGCAGAGAGTTGCGGCAGCCGACCCTAGTCTATACATTAGAACGGTGGCGGGGTTTGTGGGCAGTTGCTGTGTGCCAAGATCTGGTCCAGGGTGACTGTCCGCACGGCCTGTCATCACATGCACTGAGATGGACGGTTGCTTGCCACGGCGAGCCTCCGTTAGTAGCGGTGCATTATATGGCGAGACCCCTACGGCGCGGTGCGGTTGCATGGCCGCCGCTCGGTGGAGGTGCTCTATCCATGCGTCATGGTCCGGCTCAAAGTGCGGATCATGGGGCGCGAGCTTGCACCAGGTAAGTATTTATTATAAAAGGGTGGGAACGCATGGATGTTTAGTCCAATCACGCCGTTGTTTCCCTTCCTCAGGCCTGGAGTCGTTGAGCGACAGGCGACGCCTCGCTCCAGGCTTCGGAGCGATTATCGGTTTAGATCGGTTTAAATTAATTATCGGTTTAGATTCATTTTCTAACCAACGTTTATATATTTGGCTTTGTTTGGATAATACTAGTCTTTGTATCGACTAGCATGTTGAAAGTTGAAAAATTACAGTATTTCTCTTTGGCTCAATTTTGCCAAATCTAGAGGGTCACTGAAGAGACTTTTGTAGTCGAAACCGCGGTATGGCCCATCCATTTTCTCATTAATATGCTCACTGCTCTTAAAGGATCTCAGTTTATTTTTATTTGCTATTACTGCAGCTGGTGTTGTGCCGTGTGGCGGCCCTAAAAAGTCTCCCCGTACATCATCCATAGTGCAGATTATATTTTCCTTTTGGTCCTTTGAGATCAGCGAGGGTATTTCTGAGAAATCAGAAATTAATTATCGGTTTAGATTCATTTTCTAACCAACGTTTATATATTTGGCTTTGTTTGGATAATACTAGTCTTTGTATCGACTAGCATGTTGAAAGTTGAAAAATTACAGTATTTCTCTTTGGCTCAATTTTGCCAAATCTAGAGGGTCACTGAAGAGACTTTTGTAGTCGAAACCGCGGTATGGCCCATCCATTTTCTCATTAATATGCTCACTGCTCTTAAAGGATCTCAGTTTATTTTTATTTGCTATTACTGCAGCTGGTGTTGTGTCGTGTGGCGGCCCTAAAAAGTCTCCCCGTACATCATCCATAGTGCAGATTATATTTACCTTTTGGTCCTTTGAGATCAGCGAGGGAATTTCTGAGAAATCAGAAATTAATTATCGGTTTAGATTCATTTTCTAACCAGCGTTTATATATTTGGCTTTGTTTGGATAATACTAGTCTTTGTATCGACTAGCATGTTGAAGTTCAAAAATTACAGTATTTCTCTTTGGCTCAATTTTGCCAAATCTAGAGGGTCACTGAAGAGACTTTTGTAGTCGAAACCGCGGTATGGCCCATCCATTTTCTCATTAATACGCTCACTGCTCTTAAAGGATCTTTAATTTTTGTTTTCTTCCTCCTCTCTTTAATTATAACTCTCGACACTGGACGGGCTGCGGGCGCTAGTAGAACCACCCTCTATTGTGTCCGAATGCGGTCCGAAAGGTGTCAACATCTATCTTCTATTTCGGTTGACAACGAAAAGAGAAGCTAAGCGACTCAATTCCTGTTACCGATTTCCTCTGCCTTGCTGGGGGAGGCGGACCGGCGGGGTCATCGGTGGTCCTTGATGTAGCAACCGAGCTGAATCGGGACGCCGGGGGGCCGTTGCGGGGCCGTCACTCCGCACTCTGTCACCTATTCTCTTACTCCCCCCCAACCTTATGTACAAATACATTCATAAACTCGACCCATGTGAGTGACGCTAGCACCCTTTGCTCACTGCTTGGTCTTTGAAGTTGCGGTGCAGTACTGGATGCTGCCGGCATGGCTACACACGGTCCGACCACTCCACGCCATGAACATAGCACTGCACAAGCAAGAATTACATACATCAAACTAATACAACAGTTTCCTCTTTTTCAGGTACAGATAATTCAGCGGATTAATGAACCCGTTGTTTATTGTAGGTTCGAGGTGATCCCAGCCTCGGCCCCCGCCAAAGCACAAGATCTGGATCCCTATATTTAATTCAGACAGGTCTGGACAAGCTTGAAAGGGGGGGCTGAGAAAGGGAACACATATACAATCACATGGTCTTTGCGGTCCTTTGTGGGGTTGTTTCACTCATCCTGATGGGTATGGGGAGTAGAGTACCCTATGCAAACCATGCTTATCAAACTGGCCAGCGCGAACCATCTTTCATTGGCGGGGCAACGGCAAATTGCCACTTTTGGGAGACCCTTCTTTAAGAGTGAAAGTCCCTTAAAAATGCCACTAATAGGCCACCACCACTTAGCAATCTAAAATGCAAGTTTTGCCGCGTACTAGGGGCGAGGCCCGCCTTTCCCTTACAGGCTTTGCACACTGGACCGTACATCTACAAATTGAGCACTTCTGCTAGGACATTTTGCAAAGAACACGTCTGTTCAGTCTAATAGCAGTAACCTTGGCTCATTTTGGCTAGCCGGTCAAAATTTCAAAACATATGCACTACCGTTATTGGGTTGCGTAAGTCTGGGCACGACTTCACATGGGGTATGGGGTGGAGTCTTAAGCCACAAGGATAGTGCATGCAATTTTTCCTCGCAGTAGGCCCTCATCTCCCCACACATGCGAAGTGGGAGACGGGCCTCTGCCTGACATGTTGAATAGGACAGCATGGCAACTTAGGTTCCAAAAAGTAAAAATTAAAGTCCATGCACACTAGAGTCCGACTGACCGCTATGCATCCAAATTACCGCCATCCAAAACCAGCACTTTTACACCATGTTTTTAACAGTGAAACAGACCGACTGGACTATTAACGTCAGGCTTGGTACTGGACCATATTGAGTGCCTGAAGTTTAAAGCTGGTAAACTAAACCCAGTAAGGTGGACTGGGGGTAGCCCCTTAGCACCTCTGGTGCCAGGCTACCTTAAAACAACAACAACAAAAAAAGAGTCCACAATACTACATCCCAACATTCGTTAAAATCGGTCTACTAGTTCGGGAGATTTTTTTTCTATTTATAGCCTTGACGGCCATCTTGGTCATGTGACCTGGACTATTCACAGAAACTTTCGTTCACCTCATCATAGATTGTTCAACATAAAATTTGGCCTTGATAAGCAAAGCTGCTCCTCGTGAAAAATAAGTTCTAGTATTCTTTGGCCAAGGTCAAGAAATGGCATTGACCTCTTGAACTCACAAAAGTTCATTCTCAGCAAGTTGTCTGTATCTACCAAGTTTCGTGTCATAACCGAAAATATCTAATGTTTCTGCTTTCTACTCTCACAATGAGTCACGTAAAATTATGCTTAGGGTATTCTAATTTCAGAAATGTACCGTATTTTTACACAGTATGCATAATAATTATGGTAATGTTCAAATAGGCGCCGATGTCACTTGTATGTGAAAGGCACATTTTCTTATGACGGATTTAAGTCATCTTGTGGTTTTAGAAAAGTTGCAAATTGAAACGTAAAAAATATTAATACATTTGAATATGAACAAATATTTACAAGATGTCAATGCTTTTGAACTTCTTCAGCCACCTGGGGTGTGCATTATCGATTCGCAACAGGTTCTTAATTTTAATTTATTCAAACATAAACCATAAGCAAATCGACAAAGAATCTGTCGATCCGTAGCAGTTAGTCCTTAAATGAGCCCCCGCATGGGAAAACCAACAATCTGCACAGGCGAAAACAAAGGCGCAGACCAGCTTCGCAGTAACTGCAAAGCTGATCAGCGCCTTTGTTTTCGCTACTTAGATAGTACAATTTTCTTTCTACTTTCAAAATTTCAAGCGTCTAGCTTTCTTCTGATACTGTACATGCCGGTTTGTGTCGGACCTGGTCGGAACCCAAATTGTTGGTTTTCTCACGCACAGGCTCATATCATAAATTAAGAGGCCATTCAAAGAACATGTACCAATTTGCACGCGAGATCACGGTGTCATTTCATTTCATTGACCTTGGACTGAATCGCAACAAAAACAAGAATGACAGGACATTCCGTGGCTTGGTGGTGTTTGAATATAGCTTAAGCTACAGTCACACTGTCACGTTTCGAGGCCTACGTTTTACTACGTTTCTGAAACGTAGCAATACGGCAATATACGTAGTAAAACGTATTCTTGCACACCAGATAGAGAAATCCTACGTTTTACCCCATGTGAGAAATTCTTATCCCACCCTCATTATCTCACCCCAGTCGCACCCTGCGTTCAACTGTTCTTTTTAAACATTGGTTGTATAGGACGTCACGTAATTTCGTCGCTAAGCGCACACGTCACAATGACGTCAAAACGTTTTAAATCAAAATGGCGGACGCCGCGATTTTATCATTTTTCTAGGTAAATAGTATAAACATCAATATTAGCTGCATTAAGGTGAGCAAGAAAAAGAATCCATCATTCGTGTCAGGTATGGATAGACAAATCTGTCCCTCGGGTCACAATTTGGCATCACTCGGCGAGCCTCGTGATGCCAAAATGTGACCCTCGGGACAGATTTGTCTATCCATACCTGACACTCATGTAAGATTCTTATATTACAACGTAGTGAACGTATTACATGCGGCTATATACGGCTATAAACCTGGCCCATGCCACGTTCGAACTAAAAAAACAGTTCGAACGTGGCACTCTGCTTTACGTAGCTTATACCTAGTAAAACGTAGTAAAACGTAGCAAAGCGTAGTCGAATCGTAGTAAAACGTAGTACATACGTAACAAATACGTGTCGTGTTCGTAGGGGGAATGTATACTGTGAGACTTAAGTTTACAATTTTCAATTAATTTCCGAATTGTAAATTGATATGAAGATGAACTAAAAGAAACTCTTTAACCCATCAATACTTAAACCTAAAGGAACCACAATGCACACCCATCTTTTCCTGATGCAATTACGTTGCGTCAAAGTTTACAGGGGTGTCACCTCAAAATTCACATTGTTTCTCGGCATCTAAAAAGTTAAAGGTTCCCAAAACAGTCATTTAACACCTCCTTGTGCTCAAAAAGAGTACTGTACCACGATCGTAGAGATTTGGTTACATTCTGAAATCAGGTAACGGCCCCGGTGTATGACGTAACTGACGTCGTATTGTTCCGTTGCCTTTCTCCCGAAATGACCCCATAAGTGTTTATTTGCTGAAACGGCGTGCGACTTCGCTTTTTGTACGAGAAAACTTTCGCTTAGTAGGCCTACACGGTTTGATGTGTTCATGTCTAGGCTTGCATGTTTACGTTTAACGTTTACAGGACCGGAAACCTATCGGCGTTATTCACGGTGTTCGCACCACGCATGTTGTTTCCAGTCAGCTGTTTCAATACAAATACCTCTTTCCATGCCGTTAATTATCAAGCCTGAAATTCGTAGGTTGCCTAGAAATCGATTACGTCACTATGACGTCAAATTGTCATTTCTCTATATCATGGTAGCCTTACGATGTCTGACGTCATGATGTCGGTACTGTCAGCTGATGGAACAGGGCTCTAGGAGATTTATCGTACTCTTGCAAGCTTAAAAAGATTCAACTGTCTTTCTTATTCTTCATGTCTGCACCGAGCATATTGATCTTCGTGTCACGTCAGGCCATAACGGCGTCCCCTGATGGAATTTTTCAAATGTCATTCCAGTTTATTCTTTATGACACTTTAACTAATCAAACAAGGCAAAAATGATAACGTGATTCATGTGAAATGCTGGGCACGTGATTTGCACGATTTTTAGACGTAACGTAGCAACTGGTGGACGTAAGAAAAACACACACACTCGTCTCGATACATGAATTTGACCATCATTTGACATTTCAAAAGCGTATCGACAGTTTTCAATAAGACAATAATATAAATTTTGCCTTATTGACTAGTTTCGTGCAAAAGTGTTCAAACCATCATGATTGTTATTCGTATGCATCGAAACGCGATGAAAAGAAACAGATTTTTTCCATACACCTTACTCTATAAAGCTATGTTGGTCGCATCATAAATCATAAGATTGGTATCTGTAGTGTCGTCGACTACGTGACCAAGTGGCGTTGAATGCCTAAAAACAAGCAATTTACAACCAAAAATTAATGTCAATTATTCCTGTTGAGTCACAGGTTTCAACAGTAAAAATTTCATGTTGCTATCTCCCAAAATTTGAAATGTGTGCATTGTTTTGTAAAATAACGGGCCTATGCGCGCGAGGCGCGTGAAATGCACTTCTGTACCCTGAGACAAGAACTCGCGCATGCGCACTTAACCCTTGCATTTGACAACACAGAAAGATTTTCGGGCCGTGCTGATGCTGATTGGGCTTAAGATCTTATTCTTTGACCGAAGGCAATGAACCAGTCATTTGTATCCCCGGTCCCGCTAGGGCTAGAGAGCCAGGGATACAAATGACTGGTGCATAAAGTTAAGATGCTTAGGCTGTGGATCGCAGTATTTAAGACCATAGGCCGCATATAAGAGGCGACAAGTACATGTAATGGGCGGACAACAGTTGAAACATGATTTTGACAAAAATATCTTCAGTAATAAAATGATACGACATGTTTGACTTTTTGTAATGCTGATAAATTGTATTTTAACTATGCGATTTAAGGCTTTTCATGCATCTTGTTTTATCATGAAACGTGAGATTTCTTTTCAAATGGTTTCATATATCCTAAATTAACATCTGGTTGTTACATGATAATTCAAAATTGAAATTGTAGCAGACGCAATACAATTATGACAGTGTTTGCGAAAGATTGTATTTTAGTACTTGAAATCAGTATAATTTCGATGCAATTACATTTCCATAAGAAACATGCATTTGCTTGGGAGGGAACAAACTTGAGAATAATATCTAATATCGGCTGAAAATATCGATTCTGGGTGAACATACTAATTTTTATTTATTATGATATAAATAGATTTCACGGCTAAATATTAAATGATGTTTTTTTGTTTTCCGAGCCCAGAGTCGCTGACATGCTTGCAGACAGTGAGTCCTGATTGACAGATACGAAGATCTGATCCAACGAACTTTGGATTGAGTCTGAATTTAGCGTCATCACTAAATGCTTGGCGACGTCAACAAACAAATAGCATTTAACAGGATCTATCACTATCACTGTGGATCAAAAGTGTGATTTTCCCTTTTAAGCTGGTACTATAAATAGAATTATGAAAAGTTCACTATTTTATACAATATACATGAATTGTACTTAAGAAATAGATCAGCTCTAGCAGTGAATTGTTGAGTAATAATTCACTGTTTGGAGGTCAGTTGTAAAGAAGATCAAATCACGAGCGCGTAGCGCGAGTGATTTATCTTCTTACAACTGACCGACAAACAGTGAATTATTACTCAACAATTCACGCACTTGAGCTGATCTATTTCGATTCTAACACACAATAAAGGGAGTAAATGTTGCTGAAACCGTCGATATCGTTCAGCTTTCCGCCATTGCATTGCAGATATCCCGCCAAATATTTGACTGTAATGCTGGTATTTACACACACTTATTACGTTTGTTGTGCGCTAAAACGACGTTTCACCGTCTAACGTTGCTTTGTGGGATAGCTGACGTCACAAATGCCGCAAAGTAACGTCACGCTTATTCGCCCAGTGAAATTGTTGCACAATATAACACGTTTTTTTATCATTGGCTATATAGGCGAGGTGTGTTAGAATTCACGTTTGTGGTTTTGGAATATAGCCGTTATAAAGTGTATTTTATTTCATGTGATACTGTTACTGTTTTAGCCTTAAGGTCTTTAGTCAATACTTGCACATGTACATAGCCAAACAATATAACCCCTGCAGTGATGGTGCTGTACGCCGCGTCCAGTATCGGGCTATTCTATTTGCTAAAAAGAATGAAATAATGATAAAAAAAGAAAGAAAGAAAAATGTAAAATCACCCTAAGTGCCTAAATCCAAATGATAAAACTAACTTACATGTTGTGACTAGCAGAACGATACACCCAGCGGTAACCATTTTGCTTTAAAATTCCCTGTGACGCTTGGGTACCACTATCTTCCGATGCCCTTCACTCGTGAAAACGCCAAATGAAACTTTCATTAATGAAATTTAGTAACATATTTATTTACCATTGTTACTTAATTTCTATAGATGTAACCGAGTCTTTTATCATACATTTTGTAGTATACAGCGAGAAAATCTATTTTTGGTAGTTCGGTCTAGATCTAAGCAAGATTTGTTTTATTTATTGCGTAACGGTAACTAGCTACATTGAATACAAACAAACCCATATAAATTGTTCAGAATGTGTGGCTGAGCAGCCTTTATTTCAGTATCTAAAAGCGTATTCATATTTGTATTATTGGGAGGCATTTGTAATTTTCATGGGTAAAAAGCATAAAAACTTTGGATCAGCTTGTCATATTTTGAAAAACGACTTCGTATATTGTAATTTTGTAAAAAATGGTATAAGGTTAAGATGTTGAGGTTCGATAAATAAACATTTGGGTATATTAATTATTAACTATATTAAACTGAATTAAAATCAATGGTCTCAGCTTGTAAGCAATGAGGTCATTGGCGTTTTCTATCATTACGAAAACACGCCCATGCAATATACAGAGAATTTTTAAGTTGTAAAAATTGAAATTTTCACAGGAAAAAAAAAATGATATTTTTCTTATTTTTGCTCAAAACATAGATCGTGGGTACACGTTAGAACCGCCTCGGCGAGGCGGTTTTAACGAGTACCCACAATATATGTTTTGGAGCAAAAATAGGTATACCCCTGCATACCCCAGTTTTGGTATATAAAAGTGGGGTTTAAGGGGGTATACATTTCACGGACATGTTTTCCTGATGTGCATAAACGCAAAGTACTATGTTTCATAATAAACACAAATCATGTTAGTCCTTTTAAAATATAAAGATGTCAAATACACATTTAAAACGATTGTAAATATTATAACCGGGACTTAAAGTTAATTGAAATTCGAGTATTCCACTTGCAAAGATTTTTAAACAAGCAATACTATTGTGTTTTCGTTAAATTAAACCATCACGAAAACATGTCCGTGTAATGTATACCCACTTAAACCCCACTTTTATATAGTAAAACTGGGGTATGCAGGGGTATACCTACTTTTCTTATTTTTGCTCCAAAACATAGATTGTGGGTACTCGTTAGAACCGCCTCGGCGAGGCGGTTCTAACGTGTACCCACAATCTATGTTTTGAGCAAAAATATAAAAAAAATTGCTCTGAAAAATATCGATTTTTGACCTGAAAAAATTACTGTATATCATACGGGTATGTTTTCGTAATGCTGTTACAATTTTTGGTCGAAGTTTCATGCATATAGATAATAAAACAAAGTCTTAAATGACTTTTGAGTGAATATCGAGATAATACAGTTAATAATAAGTGGAAGTAAATGTCAATTTTGAATAAAATGACAACTTCGCATGCGATATTTTACACCAGGTGAACATGTCCATGCACCCAATACCCCCTTAAACCCTACTTTTATATAGACAAACTGGGGTAAGCAGGGGTATACCTATTTTTTTTTATTTTTGATCCAAAACAAACATTCTGGGTACTCGTTAGAACCGCCTCACCGAGGCGGTTCTAACGTGTACCCACAATGTATGTTTTGAGCAAAAATATTAAAAATATCTATTTTTTTTTCTGGTGAAATTTTCAATTTTTATAGCTGAAAAAATCTCTGTATATTGCATATGGGCGTGTTTTCGTAATGATTACCTTAAGGCAGTGTTGGTCAGAAAACGTATTAACATGCATATACGCTTTCCTGATCATGTATGTTGTAAATGCTTCATGCTCATCAAACATAAAATTGAATTCGGAAATGAAGATCATTATAAGCAGGATGCAATATTATTTCGCATTGACATCCTTTTATATATGTATATGGATCATAATATTAATTTTAAAGATTATCATGCCCAAAACTTAAATGCTGAGAGCATTGATACATGTATATTGCTGTCCAATAGAATGGACTTTTCCGAAGCTTCATTTCCGTCATCCGGGTTTCATTCGGACATAAAATACGACGCATAGTTTATTGCTTAAAAGTGAAGATTGAAGCCGCCCCATGCGGAAACCAACAATGTGGTAACCAACAATGTGGTTTCCGAACAGGTCCGACATATACCGAGATGTACAAACAAAAATAAGAAAAATAGGTATACCCTGCATACCCCAGTTTTACTATATAAAAGTGGGGTATGAGGGGGTATTTATTTCACGGACGTGTTTTCCTGATGTGGAGTTATTAAAGCGCTTTGAGAAAAATCTCAAAATTGTATTTTGCTGAAAATGTAATGCACCAAACAAAATACTGATTTAATATTTTGTAAGGTGAATGCAAATACAAAGTTATTTTTATTTTCTCTGTAGAACTGTGAAACTGTCAATTTGCATATTGGACAAAGGAAATGGCTGCATAAACAGCATATAAATCCATCTCTCTCTCTCTCTCTCTCTCTGAAAACGAGTCTGAGTTTTCCTTAACCTACCATCAGCCCCATCATACATGTATATTCATTTAGTCTTTTGTGACAAAATACGTATACATATGCTTGTCTATGATATTCATATGCTGGTTAATTGTATTTTAGATATGACATTTAAGGATAAGTTTTATCATGAAAAAGGAAGTTTCGTTTCAAACCGTTTCATAAAACTTAATTAACTTAACACCTGTTTATACAGGATTTTTACAATGCAATTGTAGCAAACGCATTATAATTTTGAGAGCGTTTGCGAAAGGTTATATTTTAGCATTTGAAAACAGTTGAAGTGCGAAATTTCCAAAAGAATCATACAGTTTGCCTAACACGTTTCTTCATTTGGAGCTAATCTTATTAAACTTTTATTCATGCTCAACTCAGATGAGACCGATATTTACTCTGCTCATAAATAAGCCTTTGCATGGGAAAACCAAAAATTTGGTTTCCGATCAGATCTGACAAAAACTGGGCTGCACAGTCCCAGAAGCAGTCTAGAAGCTTGAAATTTTATATTTAAGAAGAAGAGGAATTGTACTATCCGTGTAGCGAATACAAAGGCGCTGATCAGCTGTGCAGTTGGTTTAAACATATTTATTCAGTATAAATTTTCAAATATTGCATACAATACAAAATATACAGTAGGATACAAAAAGAAGCCAAATGGCTTAATATACGAATCTGTTTCCCTGACAACATAAATTTCAAACATCCGGTGACATAAGTAGCTATGATTATAACACATTCAATTTATCGTTCAAACCTATAGATCTACATGTTAACACATAACAAATTTGTGTGTGTGTGTGTGTGTGTGTGTGTGTGTGTGTGTGTGTGTGTGTGAGAGAGAGAGAGAAAGAGAGAGAGACTTTCTCAAGAATTGAAGCGTTTTTAATGTCAAAAATATACTTCTGTACAGCAATAAATATCACCGAGTTACATTTAAAATCCAAGTGCTCGTCTCCATATAGCAGACAATTTAAACTAGGCGTACAATATCTTGATATTGCATTTATCATTTCCTCGCGTATCTGTCTATATCTATGACATTCAAACAAATAATGTTTTGTGGTTTTAACTGCACCACATTGACAGTGCGGGTCATTTACTATAGTCCATTCACTATCCTTGTATATTCTTAGAACATAAGTGTTGATTCAAAGAACTACAGGAAGTACGAAGGCGCGTGTGTAGTATTTGTGCATTTCTATCGCCAACTGAAAATTGTCTACAGCTCCGTTTCAAAAGTTTAGTACATACCGATTTGTTTCATAAGTAATGGCATAGCAGTACCCGTACTTGAAGTTTGGCCAAATTTTATTGTGTGTTTGCAGATTTGAACAGATTTCGGTATGTCAATCCTAATACAAAGAATTATTCACTGACTGTAACAATTTAGATTTTGATCGATTTATAAATAGATAATAAAACATAAAATATGATAAACAAAATAACATAACTTCTGTGACACAAATATCAATGTTAACATTGATTTCTCATGTTACAGGACAGTTTGAACTAAACATTTATTATTCCAATAAAATGACTGAGCGTCCAAGAGACTACACCTTGCATCACATTTAGTCTACCCTATGTACAGTCGAGGTTATTGAAGCTTGAAATCTTGCATCCTACTAGACTGCCTTACCTATTCGCCATTTTGTGTCCCAGTACCTTTTCGAGTGGCTTTCTTTGGATCAAACATTTATATTCACCTGTTTGACCAGTGTTATTTGTAAAACAAACGGTTGTATGTGTAATTATGTATCAAACGCTGACTGATTGTATAATTTGGTGTGCCATGGCTATTTGGGTGCAATTTCAAGCTTCAATAAACTTGAATATACACAGGGTAGACCAAATATTATGTTAGTTGTAGAATGCCGGGTGATATGCCAATTTAACGATATAATCTGTTTTTGGTTAAAACTTTCTTAAAGTGTATGAAATCAAAGTTAAAGTTGATATTTGTATCCCTGAAGTAATGACATTGTGCTTGTCATTTTAATGTGTTACTATTGAAAAAACAATCGATTAAAATCTAAAATGTTACAATCAGTGAATAGTTTTATGTATTCAGTTTGACATAACGAAATCCGTTCAAATCTTCAAACATCCAATAAATTTTGGCAAAGCTTCAAGTACGGGTACTGCTATGCCATTACTTATGAAACAAATCGGTATGTACTAAACTTATGAAACGGAGCTGTAGGTGGTTTCTTTATGTATTTGGTACTTAAAGCTTGTAAAACTGGGTGCTCCTCTTATTTCAGACGAAAGGTCATTCCATAATCTTATAGAAGAGGGTAAAAATGATTAATTATACAATTCTGTTCTTGAAAAAGGTTGGCGTAAATTCGAAGCGTCAAGTAAATTATATCCAATTGTATTTTCAATAGGTTGTGGAACTAGAGTTGACAAATAACCTGGAGAAATATTATTACTCATTTTATAAAAAAGGACATAATATGCTTAGAGAGTCTAACTTCAAGTTCTTCCCAGCCAGTTTCTTTATACAACTTTTCAAAAGATACTAGTTTGGTTTTTCCTGTTACTATGCGAGAGGCTTCTAATTGAATTTTCTCTAGTGCTTTTAATTCGTAATCTGTACAATTATCCCAAACGACATCAGCATATTCTAACAAAGGTCGTACGAAAGATTAAATACATTATCTCTAATGATTTTCTATCTAGTAGAAATTTAAGTTTACGCATAATATTAATCCTTGTCCATGCTTTACTGGTAATGTAATTTATATGCCCATGCCACGTTCCGTCACTAGACAGAAAAACGCCTAAATGTTTAAGAGACTTCGTTAATTATTTCATTATTCATTGTGAGTGGAGGATGTACAAGTTTATTAACTTTTCTTGAGATTAAAAGGGCTTCCGATTTTTTTGCATTAAACTTATCTAACCAACGCTCGGCCCACTGGTACATACGATCCAAGTCTGAGTTTAGACGTCTTGCAGATTCAATTGGATTGTCAGCTATAAGGTATAAACTTGTATCATCTGCAAATAATCGGACAGTTGAATGTACATGTACATCAACGACTATATCATTAATATAAATTAAAAACAAAAGAGGACCCAGAATAGAGCCTTGCGGGACACCCGCTTGAACAGGTAGCCAATCAGAGCTTCCTCCACATTTTATAGGAAGCATGCATATGAAGGGAGAACCAATATGTTTATAAATAATCCAGGCCACTTCAAACATCTTCTGTGGAACTGTTGAAACTATAATAACTAAATATAATAACTAAACTTGGCGTGTAACATTTGGGATTAGATTACTTCAATTCATTTAAAAATCATGACCCTGTGATGACCTTGACCTATTTTACGACAATGTCAACTTGTCACATATGCAGAAAACTTAAATGCCATTGAAGTGGAAAAAACTTGAAGGAATAATTATGGTTTTGACAAAAATGGTTTCAGAGTTCATCTGCCCCTGAACCGGGACAATCAACATGTAAACATGTACCACCATTAAACAAGTGTATTGGTACGTATCCCAAATCTCAGGTGAGCGTTGACAGAACCATAGGTCATCTGGTTTTATTTATTCCGGTACGGTAACTAGCTATCAGGCAAACAAAACTATATTCTAATATGTAATTGTTTAGACTGTGTCCATACTCAGCATTTTTGCTGATGTTGTTCACATTTTTTGCTCAAGTCGTGTTTTCTTTTTGTTTTATGTCGATGCATTTGGTAATTTTCATGGGTAAAAGCATAAAACATTGGACCAGCTTGTCCTTTTTTGATAAACGACTTTTATATATTGTAATTTTCTTAAATAGTAATGGTTTAAGATATGGAGTTTCGATAAAAAAAACATTTAAGGATGTTCGCTGCTAACATTTGACATTTCGGAACTTCCGGTTTTTCTTTTGTTGAATATCTCGTAAACGTTTGCAGATTTGTCCCAATATTTTATATTTGGATACATAATGATGATATGCATTGAACGAGCCATGAAAATTGTAAATCTAAGAAACTTCATTTTTTCACCCTATTTTCTGCAACTTTTCAGAAAAATTTAGTTGTCAGTGAAATGTAGGGGGTAGGGTAGATTAAACTTGAATATTACACATTTTCAAATTAATTGCACTATTTCTTTGTTTATTTTAGCTGCAGTATATGTGTACATGGTCTTCTAAGTCAGTCTTTGTGTCTTTGGTGTGCTGGTTTTAAAATTTTAGGTGGTTTTATGAAATGGGCTTAAAGAAACAAAACAGCTGAAAAAAGGCTGAAAATGGTGATTTTCAAGTTGTTGGTTCTCTCTTATATGCACACTACCCTATCTATTTCTTTTTTTTATTCGAACAATATTACAAAGTTCTATGTTGTGTGAAAATACAAGAAAAAGTTTGAATAAACAAATATGGGTTTGGCACATTTCAAAATATTGATTTTTTCCGACTTTTCAAGTATGGGGGTAGGGTTGGAAAAATACTCGTAAAATTTTGTCATCCACTTCCAGTTGCAAATTTTTCTATGCGCTTGGTCCAAAATAGTCTGCGTTACGTAAATATTATGACTTTTGAAAGCATTCTAGGTGTATTTTTGTTCAAGACAGGTTTGTTTCAAAGAATTAAAAAATAAATTAATTATACTAAATTTAAAACATGATGCTCAGAGGTCTCATTCAGAGGCATGAAGCTTGAAAAAATGCACACTACCCTATATTTATTTTGCTTTCAAATGTCTTATTTTGTATTTTGGAATCAAAAAAGAGTAGTTAGAAAAAAAGTTTGAATACTTTTTCATTGGCAGCGAACATCCTTAAGTGTAGCAACTATATTAATTATTAAGTGTATTAAAATGAATAATCAATGGTCTCAGTCGGTCATAATCACTATAATTACCAAAACTTGCCTATAGTTGGCCTCCCAAGCCATCAAAATATTTTTCTGTTGGCATTTTTGAGTACATTTTGGCATCCATGCTAAATGTGTTCCTTGATGTGTAACAATACACGCTAGGGTGGATGCCAAGTCTGAAAATGCCCCGGAGTCCCAAAAGTAGGTCAAAGGTCAACTAAGTGCAAAATTTCATATATTTCAACATATCAGCAATATCTTATGTAATATTTTCATTTTATCTGTCATAATAACCCCTAAATTACATCTAATACACTTGTGGGGTTTAATCATCAACAATTGATACAACACAGTGATGCAGATTTAGGTCAAAGGTCACTTTAGTGCAAAAAAATGCTTATTTCCATGCCCTTTCACAATTGTCTGAATAAACATCAGTGTCAGTGGTATTCTGATGGTGATAAAGTTCTTTTTAATAATTCTTGAGACTACCGTTTTATATTGTAGTTTTTATCATTTCAAGATGGTGTTCAATATGGCTGTCAAAAACAAGAGAATGCTATAACAGTTGATAAATGTACAAGTAACATCTAAAAATTTTCATACACGTCCAATTTTATTGTACCTTTCGCATATTGTAAATGATCAGTTTTGTTAAACCAAGAAACATTTGATGCATTTATGGTGTTTATCGCCATCAGTTTGATTGGATTTATAAATGATATTGATTTATATACTTGAGGTTCAATGTCATGTAAGGACAAAATAACTATTTTTCATGCTGTTTCTATTTTTGACCCTGAGAAAAGTGATGATTGAAAATACGAGTATTGATGGAAATTAGAGTCATTTCAAATGAGTCAGATTTATCACTGCTGGGAATCATGTGACCGCAAATGTTGCCATATACACCAAAATGTAAACAAATGACGTCACCAGTTTTGTTTTCTTTCCAAATAACTTCAAGATACGCTTACTGATTTTTATGCCACCTAGTGTATTCCATGGACAACCCTATTTGGAAGAATTTGAGCCATAGTTTGTAAATATAGGAGTATATTATTGCCCATAGTTTGTGGCATTTCACCTGGCCAGTGTTTCAAACACTTCAAAACTTCACTTAAAATACGCTGTTACCCTACACACATAAGCTTTATTTCCTTCAATATCTTAAATATTATATGTTAATCATGACATTGAAATTCATTACATACTGCTGTGGTATTATAAAAACGTGGGAAGTTGTTTCATAACGGATAAAACCAAAGTCTGCAATTTGACGAGCAGGTTACTTTGCTAGATACCATGTACACAGCAAACCAAATTGATTCCTTCCACACAAACAAATTGTGTTCTTATTTTCTGTCAGTTTAATATTTAAGTATATGAATTTTGGCTCTGTAAAATTGATTAGGTCCAATACATTGACGGACAAAGCCATGTTTTCCCTAGTTCAGAAGGTACTAGATCATACAAACTGTTTGGCTCTTTACCATTCATATCCATCAATGGTCTTTTAAACGTTTCATGCTGAATACCTTTTCTTTCTTCCTTTCTTTATCTATTATACCCGACAAAATTAGAAACCTAATGATGCCATTAATCAATTTCCCATAAAGCTCATAAGAATTAAAAAAAATTATGGATCCCATTTCATAGATATGCTATTCGATCACACTTTTGAACAAGGGGCAAAAACTGTGCTTCAAAGATTAGCCATCAACCAGGTGGGGTCATATGTTAAGTCACTTTAAAATTGCACCGTTTTCCACCCTCACTTTGGTATTTGCTTTAGATGTTAAGAAACTTTTGAGTACACTTCAACGACCCCAGACACACTCTTTGCATCTGTTATCCTCATTTTGTTCAAACATGGACTCTTAAAGGGAAAGGTAAGGTTGAAACACAATGCATTTTTAATGAAAGTACTTGCCTCTCTTAACAATTTGGTACAAGTTTTATTAAAATCAGATGGATATTAAGAAAGTTGTGCTGGTTTGAATATACACATTAATTTCTGTTAAAAGAGGCGGCAATCTTGGATATTTATTAGGCTTTATGCCGTCATTAAGTTCTACTTAAATATGCATCATCAATAATAATGAAACCTTATTAATATTTTTCTGTTAATCTTTCTTACACTGTTTTGTACTATTGATTTGCTATCAATTTTGGACATACATGTATTTCTCCATAAAGGATTTGAAATATAGCGGAATTTTTACATTGTTTATGGTTTTACAGTTTTCTAATTAAATATTCACTTAGTTCCCAAACTTCAAATCATAATATCTCACTTATTCCTTGATCGATTTGAACAAAATTTGCACCAAGATTTTTTTTTTTTTTTTTTTTTTTTTTTTATTATTATTATTATTATTATTATCAAATCTTGAGTTTAAAAGGTATTGTCGTTGAACATTGCGTTCTCCTTTAAGGCTTGGTAGCTCGGGTTTTAACCAAAATTTAAACAAAAATGCTTACTAGAGCTAAAGCGTATAAACCATGAAAAGTTTTAGGCTTGGTTTTATTAGCTGTAGCGATCAAGAGATATCAAATTAGAAAGGTTCAAGTGGGCAATGGTCAGGGAAAAGGCCCAATCATAATGAAATTCCCACTAAAAAAAAAAAAAAAAAAAAAACCGAGGTGGGAAAAAAACAACAAATGGACAATTAGGTTCTTATACTTATAGAACATATCTTAAGCCGAATGAGTAGCTATTTCCCAATAAGTGCCAAACAGTAACCCGAACTTAACTAAAACTATGAAAACGTACATAAGGTTCAAACAGCACAAAAATTCGACTCCAAAACATAAAACAAACAGAACCACAACAGAAGTATCGCCTTGGAACGATCAGTAATACAGAAAAAAATACTTGGGGCCTTAAACCAGTTTTTAGAGTATATCAAAGACAAGTTCACAAGCTTCTAAATTAATGCAAAAAGTATGCAAAAAGTATCGTTTAGCTTTTTACACATATCCAAAACTTCTCCTTACCTTTTTATACTCACTTTTGACATGTAAAAGCATAGGCTTTTCTACCGTCAAGAGCGTCATGTGCCCCAGAAAATGAACATACGCACAGTTTAATTCAACAGTTCTTGACAGAAAGTTTGCAGAATACGTACCAATTCTTCACATGTCAAAAATACACACGTGAATCTTGGTACCAATTTTATATAAAAAAAGTTCTTCACAGATGTGATGAATACGTACAAATTCTTCACACGACAAACCATAAAACGTGTTAAATTGGAGCATACATGATACCCAAAAACTTATCGAAACTGGCATACGCAAAATTAATGTCACATTTCTCAAAATCAATGTGGTGTACATGGGTGTAAAATTTGCTATATGTTAAATGTGCGTGTCCGACAAACCTGCATTTTATCTGTCGCAGAGCATCTAGTTTGAAAGTAGCTTGCCTGTTTCAGGTCATGCTTAATGTGCATGTTACGCGCATGGAACTTATTCGAAACGTATAAGACACACATCAGGGACGAGCCGAACTTCTAGAAAGTTTTTAAGCATATTGAAATTGTCTTGGGCCAAAACGCGCCTAGAGCGCGCAGCGACTTACAGCGACGTATATCGACGTGAACCAAGCGTACATCAAGCGTAAAAAAACGCGCGTTAAACGCGCTCCTAACGTGTCTCCAAAGTGCTCCTGACGTTTTTTGAATTTTACATTTTTGTCGACACGCCCGGCGCGCGTTTGGATTATACGCTACTGTGTGACTGCTGTTTAAAATAGCAGAATAAGCCAACGCTCGCCGGGCGTGTTGACAAAAATGTAAACTTTGAATGATTTAACATACGTCAGGAGCACGTCGGAGACACGTTAGAAACGCGCTACATGTGCGTTTTTGGCGTACGCTTGTGTACGCTGGGTGTACTTTGGTATACGTCGCTTAAGGTCGGTGCGCGCTCTAGGCACGTTTGTGTTTAAACATGCTTAAAAAATTTCCAGAAGCTGGGCGTGTCTTGTGCGTATGTCTTTAACGTTTCGAATAAGTTCCACGCGCGTTACAGGCGCGTTGAATACGCTATGAACGCATTTGGAGCAAGTGTTAGGCACGTTAGTGTACGCCACATTCGTTTTCAGATTTTATGAGATATTGCTTCAGTAGCGTGCCCTAAGCGTGTGTGAGACGCGCGTTGAACGTTTGCTGCGCGCCTGTAGCACATGCTTAGCGCGTCTGGGAAGTAACACAAATGTACTTCAACAAAGAGATTTTTGTACGTCCGGCACACGTCTCAGTCAGGCGCTAATGTGTGACTGCTAAAGCGAGTAAAAGGGACAAATTATTTTTATACGTCCAAAATCTTAAGCATGTTGAGAGTTTCCATACGCCAGACGCGCGCTTGGGTTATACGCTAATGTGTGACTGCTGATACATAATAACGCATTCAAGGAATCGTTCTCAATATTGAACAAAACCGAGAATGGCTATTTGTTTCTATTTTTGATCATATTTTAGCTGCAATTGTGCACAAGTCATTTGTAACCACTGCTCATCCACCTACGGGGAAGGGCGGTGATTGTGGCATTTCTGCTTTCAGTGCCCTGCAATAAGCCGCACACACAGGGGGCAAACTAGGGGTCAAAACTTTGCTCTTTGCCCAAACCTTAGAAATAGAAAATTGCCATGGGGTTAGGATCCTTATGCCAAAACCTCGTCATTTTCCCTGCACTGCGGGTACACTCGACAAGTAATTGCTCCGCAAGCCCGACTACCCCCACCCTTCACCGTAGGTATGTGTGAGGGGGGGGGGGGGCAATGGTTACAAAGGACTGGTGCATTAGCAATCAATACATTTATCGACGAAAGAATAGAAAAATGAAGACTATTGTTTTAGTGTGGAGGGTATCAATCCACATTGCATGTGTATAGGGATGCAATGTCAATGATGTTGATTATCTTTTTTCATATGGCATTTAGCATATTACTATAAAATGGAGGTAATTGTCCTTTGCAAAAATGTTATTTTACCTCAAAGAAAAGGACGAATTGTTGCTGGAAGAATGAATAAGGCCCAAAATAAATATTTGGTGTACATGGCAACAAACATTTTTGACGATGGGAATGAAGTGTTTACACAAACAAAACACTTTGAAAGATTACCTCGCACATGGTTATATAAATCTGATGTCTCTGCAGGGAATGGGCATATTAATCCATCATTATCCCTCAGCCTTTGAAAGAAAACTCGATAGACTTACCTAGACCCGGCGAAAAATGGCGGCTTCTTGTTTACAATTCGCACAGATCATAAACATTGCGTATCACGTGATTCCCAGCAGTGTTTATACTAATGTTTTTTGTTGTTTTTTTTTTTAATTATTGTATAATGATGGTGGTCTAGATGGCTGCCAAAACAGCAATAATGAAATATGTATTGGTAACATTCTATTACCTTACGTATGGAGAACACAAGTAATCTTGATTTCATCACAAGCAACTCTGTTTAGGGCATATTCTCTTCAATAATAAAGTCGCCAAGCTAATCTGTTCTTCGAAACTGCCAGATCAATAAATAGTGTATGAATGATAAATATAAATTGATTGAAATTCTGGCTGTTTTGATGTTTGTGAAGCCCGAAGGGCCTCTCGAAGACATTAAAACTGCTGGTTTTTATCATCCAGTGAAAGCTAAATATCTGAATTTCAGTATTTATACTTACATTTTTGTTATCAATCAAGTATCTGTCTTTTAGTTAAAAAATTGTTGCTAATTTTCCGGATATTTGACATCAAATCAGACTTACCGGAATTTCGGAACCGCCCAAACGCTAAATTGTCGAGCTTAACGTCATGGTTATACGCGACCGAAGTCACGCCAACATGAGTAAACAAACAACGACACTAGCTGACATTGACGTGACTCCGCAATTAGGCTTGGCTTACGGTCAAGTGATATGATTTGTCAGCAGAGTGATCAGAGGGTAATTGGAAGAGCAAAACATTTTCATGAATTTAAAGCCTTTTTACATGAAATATCTTTACGTTTTTTTTTGTGGAGAGATGTCCAGCACTGGTAGAGAGATTGGCTTGGTTGTACTGGCATTGAGATGCTAGCTTTGACTTATGCATTCGTACATACGTTTATTCATTAAGGTATCATATAGCAACTTGGGGAATTTTACACAATCGAAAATAGAGTATGATATAAAATCATAGATACATATGTATATGTTATTGCGTGATTATCATAAATAGGGTACTTCATTTATTAAGCTCAGCTGCTGTTTTTATCATTTGATGAGACTACTTACATTTATATTTTACTTTTGAAGTGAATAAACCTGTGTATGTTTGGTGTTTAGACAGATAAGATTGAAAAGTCACTGCAGATCCAAACTAATGTCTAGTGTAGCTTTACCGAGGTCGCTGCTCATTCTATAATTTAAAAGCTAAAACATATTGTCAGTACACTATGTATGCAACATATATATATAGCTTATATATGTAAATTTCATCATGGCTCATCGTATCATATCTACGCTCGTATGACACACAGTGTCACCATACTTCCTTGTCCTTGTCCCGAGAATTGGCCTAGGGGAATAGCATGGGCGAGGCAATTCTGGCATGACAATTATCTTCTCACCACTGCAACCACAAAGAGTTGTTTACTGCACTTATGCATGTTATCGTTGCTCCGGCGTATTAGAAGTACCGTTTCTTATTTACTTATTTTACCATAGCTCTCAAGCATGGTGTAAATGAGGTTAAAGTATCATTTTATTCACTCTTTACTTACCTCAGCTTATATTAAGTGCAACTATACTCCAAGAGGATAAAGTTTTGACATTGTTATTAACTTTGACTAGCCCCGTAACTATTTATCCTGCTGATGGCCTTAGCTGTTCCTTCCTGTTGAATTTGCACAGATTTTTTCTTTCTAAATTTGATAAGAAATTTCCCAAGTTGTACATTTTGATACAGTCACTGGCCTTATTTGCAAAACATCATTTTTGCAACTACCCGATGAATGATAAAATCATTCCTTTTATTTATAGCATTGTAAAACAGAAGTTGTTGCTAATGACAAGAATCCGAACAACTCTCAGCAAAATTCAGCCCCAGTCTCGAGAAATAACATGTCAAAAATTACGAATTTGGAGATTGTCTCCCCTTGATTGCACTCTGACAAACCACATACGATAATTCATTTGTTTATTTTGGAATTATTAGTTAATATTATCAACCCTAAACTATCAAGGAGGTTTGAAGACACATTGATTTAAACAGGCTCCATGGAATTTACCATGTATTTTCACTGACTAAACGTTTGCTTCTGAGCAAATGTAGTAAGCATTGTCTTCTTTAAAGGCTGCAATACCTATCAATTTTGCAGTTTTATTTGCTAAATAACAACTAACTGTGGAAAGCTATACCAAAATTAAAGTTTTTGCATAATCAAAAATGTACCAGTTAGTTGAGCATAATCATATTGTTCTCATAATGCCAAGCATTTTATATTGGTAGCCATTTTTACCCCATCTTTGAAGGTTCCATAATTTCTAGATTTTATATCATGACTTAAATTCTGGACATTGCTACAGTTCTAAAAATGGGCAAAATGAACAATGCATTTGTATGATTTGTGGTTTTGCTTGTTTGTTTTCATGTGGGGGTTGGGGGGTGGGCCAATGGGTTGGGGCAATTACATTCACTAAGGACAGGATCTTCACATCATGTACAAACGAAATGAACATCCTATGGTATAATCTTTACAACAGTAGTTTAAATTAAGAAAATTTATTTTTGTGGGTAATAGTGAAATATGCTTGTTTTAATAATTAAGTCTGGTTTTGCTACACTTTCATCTAAGCGAAACAGTGTGATAGGGCACAAATAGGCCTGCAAGAATAGATGACTATAAACCAGATTTGCATTTCATACTTAAAACTATCAATGCCAAACAAGCACAGCAAGACCTCCTATCTCTGTCAGCTACTTTTACAACTGAAACGTTCCAGTAACTGAAACGTTCCAGCATTATTTTCTAGATTAGCCTTAACTCAGAAATGTACTACAAATGCTTTGGGAAACATTCTTTTAGGCAGCCCATGATTTTGTGATAGAAATGCATTATTTAGTAATCATTACAGGTTTTGATATTTTGCACTCATATGACCTTTGACCTAATTCTGTGACCCAGAGGCAGGAACAAACTTGTTAAATATCAGTATGGGTTTAAGCACTTGTCAATGAATAAAATGGGTATATATATTGCTTTAAGTTAGTCCATGCTTGATATGCAAATTACTTGATTATTGTAACGGGTGTTTGTTATTTTGCACTCATTTGACTTTTGACATAATTCTGTCACCCACGAGCATTTACAATCTTGATATCCACCCCTATGTCTTTGGACACATGTCAAGGAATAACATGAGTACAAGTTTCCTAAAATCACTCCATGATTTTCCAAAATAATAATATTTATTTTTATTTTTACAGATTTTTGCAATTTTGCACTCATTTGACCTTTGACCTAGTTCTGTGACCCAGGGTCATTTACAGACCTGGCATCCACCCGTACGAGTTTGGGCACATGTCAAGGAATATTCTGAGCATAGGTAGAATAATGTACTCAAAAATGCCAACAAAACGAAAACTAAGCGACTTTTATGGATTTGGACTGCCAAGTACTAGGCAATATACGTTACAGCTGTAAAAATGGAAACATGGAAAATGGTTATTTTGAACGATTTTGCTCAAAACATTGATTGTGGGTACACGGTAGTTCTAACGAGTACCCACAATCTATGTTTTTGAACAAAATAACAAACATACTATACTCCTGTATACCCCAGTTTAACGATATAAGATTGGGGTTCAATGGGTATACTTTTCATGGACATGACTTTCTAATGAGGTTATTGTCACAGTGGTGTTCTGTTGTATACAGTAAACACAAATGACCATGTTTCATGATATACTTAAGGAATAAAGAAACGCAACTAACGCAACGGTTACTAAAACATGCTCTGTAATGCAAGTTTGTGGTATAACTGAGCTTCTTATATGAACACAATATATAAACGTCAAATTGCAACAGGTTGAGCCACAATGTCGGTTACGTATGCTTAATGGAATACACGTAACCACACTGACCTACAGTAGCACACCCTGTAACCATGATCAGTAAATGTCAAATTTGAAATAAAAACCAATATTTTGTTTCCAAAAACCCTAAAAGTGATTGCAGATGTAATCATTCATAAGTTGGTAACATTTGGGTATGTTATGCGACGTTTAACGTCACCAACGTCAATCGAAAAAATGAGTCAAAATCCAGTAAAATTTCCTTCGGCATGCATTATATTCTATAAAATGGTTATTTACGTAAACAGTATGACATTTGTACTTCAGACGTCACTAGAACGTCCATTATAACGTCAAAATCAAACATCCTGCATTTTAAAGACTCTCATTATGTTTTTCAAATTTTCTGATTGAAAGAATGATCAATTGCCAAACGTTTGATTACAGTGCGTAAATCTAGTGTTTACTCAAAACATTTAATCCGTTTCGCTCCTTTACATAACGTGATATTCTGATTAACAAACGTCAAAACAAACGCTCCGATGATCCATTTCTACTGTACCTGAGACGTCACTGTTGATTAGAAAGCACGTCGTGTCGTATGTTGGTTCGATATATACCGTTTAGGTACAAATAGGCAAAATCGAATAATTTAAATGACGTTCATAACTCATTTTTCGTTATTGTGAACTTCACCTTTCCGTTAACAAGATTTAACGCAACACGGGACGGCACCTAAGTATACAATGATCCTAGTCTTTATTGCACATTATCATGTCGACGTCACGTAGCCCACATGCAAAGAATTAGTCATCTTCCCCTTCGCCCCGACGTTTACGTCACAATTTGCGTTTTTCATAGTTTTTGACGTTTTTTCGTTACTTTTGTCAATAAAATGACGTTTTCTCATTTCATCACGTGCAAAAAGCAGACAGTATGTTCACACTGGTAAATGTAAAAGTACTGGAGCTGGTTGCAACGAACTGGTGAAGTCTAAATTACGCACTGGAGTAAGATTAAAATGGCAGAAAAGGTAAATAAACTTTATACCTCTTTTCAATATCATTTCCATATAAACTTGTCAGTATTTTGTTTGTCATGTCACCTAGCGCAGAGAAGGGCGGAAGCCTTGCCGTTTATGATTTTATCACGCAATATGCGATTTATTTCATGGGTTTGGAGCCAAATCCGATACAGTTCAACCACATGACCGATGGCATGTGTTTTCGAGCCAAAATTAAGGGGAAAATGCATGTTTGAGCATATTTTTTTGTTATATTATCATATATTGGTGAATAAACATTCAAGAAACACGATTTCCGATCGCCAATTTCTTTCTTGGTATCGAAGCAAATGTTTTATTTAGGATTTTCTATTACAACGCACTGGGAGCATTTTTTGAATCATTAGTACAACGCACTGGTGGTTGCACAAACTTGATTCAGGGTTGTTGATTTCACATAGGCAAAGCATCCAACTCAACCAGAAAAACAGAGATATTATTTTACAGTGTTCAACCATAAAAAAAGCCGTAACATCGGCTTTTTTATACAGCCGATGGCATTAGCCGCAACTGTGTTGTTATATTTTTGCTAAAACCATTAGATTGTGGTTACACGTTAGAGGCGATTCTTAGAGTACACACAATCTATGTGTCGAGAAAATATATGAAAAAAATGTCTACCTATGTACCATCCGTTCTACTATATAACGTGGAGTCTAAGGTTCACGGGCAAAATTTTATTATGCATTTTCTTGCTTTATTTTCCATGTTTTCAAAGCTAGATCCTTGTTCATCATCTCATTAACCTGTGCACTCGATCAATCAGAACAGAATAATATGGCTGTAACAGCTTTAACGCTTTATGAATGTTAAAGTGTAAAGTCAATTTATTTTTTAAATGTGCGAATTCAGTTTGACAGCTGCATGCCTGAAAAATATGACGCCATTATTTTTGTGTCTACATTATTTTTGTACAAACAAGACACATAAAAACATTAAAATACATTTTGCAAAACAAAAACATGCATATAGTTTTACAGTTGCATTATTCTGTTACACTTCGGTACTTCGTACCACTTCCATGAGATGCAACGAAACAACTACGGAGCTACATGTACATCTGTTCGACCGGCTTTAGTACTTAAATTTGGTGTTAGCACTATTCTCATCTTAAAGAATCTGTACGTATAAATAAAAGTAAAGCAATCGGAGCATCTGCAGACCAACCAAATTCCCCAAAAGAAAGAGCTAGTTGTAACTTGTAAGAATTAATATAGCAAGGCACAGTCTTCGCCATATCCAGCTAAATAAACTCATTAAAACTTAGATGGACCCATTTTAAAAAATAGGACATAAATGCATTTGTACGTGCACGTACCTTTCTTTTCTGGTTGATCGGATGCACGAGAGTTGATGAGATGATAAGCGGGATCTGAGTCTGACAACATGAAAAGTAATGAAAAAAAATGCCCCATAGCATTATGTTCATGATCCTTAGACCGTACGTTATATAGCAAAACGGGTGGTACATGTGTCGATTTATTTTTCTTATTGTTGCTCGACACATAGAGTCTGTGTACTCTAAGAATCAGCTCTTACGTATAACCAACATCTATGTTTTTAGGCAAAAATAGAACAAAAATCAAACAACTTTCATTTTAACTATCTTGTAAATCTTTGCATATATGATTGCGTAATGATTGGGCGAGTTAGATGCTTTGCCTATGTGAAATCAGCAAACCTGAAGCAAGTTTGTGCAACCACCGGTGCGTTGTACCAGTGATTCAAAAAATGCTCCCAGTGCGTTGTAATAGAAAATACTAAATAAAACATTCGCTTCGATACCAAGAAAAAAACTGGCGATCGGAAATCGTGTTTCTTGAATGTTTATTCATAAACATATGATAATATAACAAAAACTATGCCCAAACATGTATTTTCCCCTAAATTTTGGCACGAAAACACATGTCACCGGTCATGCTGGTAGAACTGTATCGGATTTGGCTCCAAACCCATGAAATAAATCGCATATTGCGTGATAAAATCATAAACGGCAAGGCTTCCGCCCTTCTCTGCGCTAGGTGACATGACAAATAAAGTACACACAAGTTTATAAGGGAACGGTAATGAAAAGAGGTATAAGATTTATTTACCTTTTCCGCCATTTTAATCTTACTCCAGTGCGTAATTTAGACTGCACCAGTTCGTTGCAACCAGCTCCAGTACTTTTATATTTACCAGTGTGATGTTATTTCATAAAAGGATTTCATCAAAATGTCAAATACATACGTACATGTAAAAGTTGAAATTTAGTGTGTTGCGTATTTTAATTCCTTAAGTATATATACAAAACATATTCAACTTGTTTGAAGGTGTTAAATACACATTAAAACGATTGTAAACATTAAAACTGGGACATAAAGTTAATTGAAAATTGAGTACTCCACTTGAACCGCGACCACTGATCCAAGATTAACGAACATACAGTTCTATACATGAGTGTTTTTCGTCAAAGAAAATTATCACAAATTTCGGACGAATTTAAAAATCTCTTTTCACACTGGCGACTTTCTCCACCAATCTCCCCCAATTTTGGGGTTCTCATTTTCATTTAATCTCAACAGCTCTTGCAGTTAAATTAGCTTCAGTTTAAATCTACTTATAAGACAGGTAGTATTACAGCCAGTCTGCTGCTTTTAACATCACTCTTTAACTATCATGTAGTTCAAGTCACTTGTGTAGTTACATATAAACAAATCACTGCTGATTCCATGATATATGACCAATTTATCAAAACACTCTTGCAGAGAAGTGTAGAGCTCTAGATAAGTCAAATTGGAGAAAGTCGTCTGTCTGTTTTTAAGAGATAAAACAAGTGGACGTAAGCGCCAACTTTGAATAAAATGGCATTTTAAACATGCGATATTTTGATAATATTACAACCCCTTCACTCGATTTTGCCGTTTGAGGACAATCAACAGACAGGACTGGGTAGAAAACTATTTATATACATATCTCTGCTCATGTATATTGTGGATGCGTCACACTGATGCTCATAAAACATGAAATTGAACGCGGAAATGGAGATCATTATAAGCAGGCTGAAATGATTTTTCGTATTGACATCCTATTATGTGTGGGTTATAGCATTAATCATCAATGCCGATACTAATAATGATGATCCATGCTGGCATCGGTTCGTGTACACGAATTTCCAACGATACAGAATTAATCCCTCGAAGCTTCATTTCCGGTTTTGTGGTGTTCTTGACTTAGCTTTCTGTTTGTATCTCAAAGTTCAAAGCTACAGCATTTGAAATAAACCCCAGTAACTTCCGTTCGGACACGATGATGAGTAGTCTATCTCTCCGAAATCAATTATTAAATGTGATAGAATTATACACAACACACGGCTGCGGCAAAACAATGGTGTATAATATGCGATGCATGTAAGTGACAAAACATTTGATTTAGCTATTTCGTAAAAGAAACAGAAATATTGAACTTGCCCATGCAATATATACTACGTAGATAATTTTTTTCAGCATTAAACATTAAAAATTTCATTGGAACATTTGGTTAATTTTAATATGTTTGCTCAAAACATCGATTGTGGGTACACGTTAGAATCGCCTTTGCGAGGCGGTTCTAACGAATACCCACAATCTATGTTTTGGATCAAAAATAAGAAAAAAGGTATACCCATGCAAACCCCAGTTTTACTATATGAAAGTGGGGGTATATGGGGGGGGGGGGTATATATTACAAGGAAATGTTATCCTGATGACTAAGGGGCATATGCATGTACTATATTTCAGATTTCTTTATCATTATTTCTCTGACATATGGTCCTTTTTTGTAAACGAGCATGTAACGCAATGAAACTTGTTGCTATGACAATGATAATTTTAGCACATTAGGATAACAAGTCCGTGTAATTAATACCCCCCTTATACCCCACTTTTATACAGTAAAACTGGGGTGTACAGGGGTATATACACTTTTTTTTCCTTTTTTTGATCCAAAACATAGATTGCAGGTAGTTCTACTGGTTAGCACTGTCTCCCTAGAATTCTCTGTATATTGATCGCATGGGTAAGTTTTCGTAATGAGCATTTGAAAGGCAGCGAAAGATTGCGAAATAAATGTCGGATGCGCATATGAAGATCTGTATGAAGATTAACGTTTTTATTTTTGCCTAACACTTATTCTTTGTCTGCCCAATGAGGAAATGTTAAAAATGGAAACACTCAAAACCGTGTATGATATCATGCATTCAAAGAACAAGTGTTTTGAAAATTTTGAAAATAACTACGATGAAAAATTATAAACACTTACATTATAATTACATTGTACGACTCTCAAATACTGCAGTAAAACGTGCACTTAAGTAGACACAAAATAATGCAATCGCTTAAAATGTTTGATAAAGTCAGTCTAGGCCCCGAAAACGCTTTATACATGTACGTATTATATTGTATATAGGAGTAATCAAAATCAATTGTTCATAACTTACCTATCAGAAAGAAACATGTAACAACAGACAGGATAAACATTTGTAATTTTCTTTCCATCATTTTCACGATTAATGAATTCAAATTGCCCAGACACGTAATAGGCGTTACAGAAGCGTCCGATCACAATTTTAATTAAAACATATTGATTACTCGATCAGAAAGGGAAAACTTAATATTCATACATATGTATTATATTAATTATACAAATATCTCCAATCGAGTATTTCGTATGAAATTGAGTTTTCCATCATTATTGATGATTTGTATAATAATCGCAATGTGGTATGGTATAGAATTGCCCAGTGCATAACAATCACAGGGGCTCAACAACTGTATCTTTTTTTTCATCCGTTTGAGGACTTTAGCGAAACGTTCACGTCATTAGTTTAATAGTAACCCTTAATCCGAGGGTTGGTGAATGATAAATGGGTAGTAATAATAACTAATGACATGAATGTTTCGCTAGGGTCTTCAAATGGGTGAAAATGACCCCCAAAACATCAGGAAAACATGTCCGTAAAATGTATAAGCCCTTATACCCTACTTTTATGATAGTGAAAACGGGGTTAAGAGGGGTATACCTATTTTTCTTATTTTTCAAAACATATATTGTGGGTACCAACAATCAATGTTTTGAACACAAATAATATAAATTTTTATTTTTTTTTTTCAATGAAATTTTCACATCTGAGAAACATCTCTTAATATTGCATTGGCAAGTTTTCGTAATGATGAAAACCAAAACATGTCATTCAACGCTAGTGCAAGGAAGTTTTCGTAAGTTGAACGTATTGAAATTATAATCAGTTGTAACAAATCGGACCATTTTGTTTCGAAAAGGTATAGAAGTTGAATATCATCATCTATTCATCCTAATATGATTTCAATCCACATAACAAATTTAATTTACTATTTTACGGACCCTTGGAATGAAAAAATCCACTTGATGCACTTGCGATTTACATAGGCGCGTATATGCAGCAAAGGGCGAATAAGATGGGCGCCTCCTTATGTAAAATATTTCTTGTAACGGTGGCCTTAGAACATATAATTCGTTAAGTTAAAAATGCTCGGAACCCAGAGGGATATTTCCCTCTAAATACATGTACAGTAACCCTATCCACAAACAGTCGCTGTTTTGAGGGCATTCAATGCGGTACAAATTGATTACATCTTATTTGAATGGAATATTGAAACATACCAGTTTATGATATTTATGCCAAATAATTTCTCACAAATGATTGCCTTTGATTCGACAAGCTGCATTTGATTCGATAAGCTGCATCGGATATAAAACGTTCCATTAAGTGCAAAATTCAAATAATATGAGCCTATGCGTGAGAAAACCAACAATTTAGTTTCCGACCTGGTCCGACACAAACCGGGCTTTACAGTCACAGAAGACGGTTACAGGCTGGAAATTATGGATTTAGAAAGTAGTGGAATTGTACTATCCGTGTAACGAAACCAAAGACGCTGATCAGCTTCGTAGTTACTGTGAAGCTGATCTGCGCCTTTGTTTTCGCCTATGCAGATTGTTGGTTTTCCCATGCGACGGCTCATATTAAGTGTCTCAGACGATGTCTTCATGCACTTCAAAATCCATTTAAATTGTCAAAAATTAAAATGTTTATCATCGGAAAAGTCTAGTCATATTGGTTCTAGCCAGTCTCATCAAAAAGACAACTGTATCGAGCTCAAAAGCAAGGTTTGTCGTTCTTTGGCAGGTGTGACGTTTATGTAGACCATATTGTAAGGGTTTGGTGTGGGAAAAGGCTTACAGATGTAGCAGCTTAAAGAGTGTTAATAGACATATCGATTTATACATTATCTTATTTGATTAAGCATTCCCCTTTTCAGAAACCAGTTTTTGACATTCTGAAAAGTAAAAGTAGGCAATGACCTGGAATGACGTAATCAGAAAGAAATTCCAACACCAAAAACCGAGGTGGGAAAAAAACTAACAATCAGATACTAATACTAAGAAAACATATATCAAGCCGAGTAAGCAGCTATCTTCCCAATAGATGGCCACTCAATCACCTAAACTTAGCTAATATATGAAAACATACATAAGGTGCTAACAGAACAAAAATTCAACACCAAGACATAAAACCACCTCAGAAGAATCGCCTTGGAACGACCAGTGATATAAAATTACTGACAGGCTTAAATCGATTTAACAGGCGCCTAACCTCACCCTCATTTTTAGCAGTGGCTCTAATATAAACAAATATAAACAAGCAATAAGTAAATCATGTTAAGAAATATAAAACATAGGTACCAACACATAACATGTATAACACCAGAGGACCATTGGTCCTGAGAACGCTCACCTGAAGCCTGATCTTGGAGTATTAAAGTCATCATTAAATGACCTTGACCTTGAATACTCACACACCTTTATTGGCTTAATAAGTTGTCTGCATCTGGAAAGTTTCAGGTCTCAGGCTGCAATAGTTTCCAAACCCAGTGATTTCTGAGAAAACTTTAATTTTAATTTTGATTTTCAAATGACCTTGGGTCAAGGTCAAGAAAGGACCTTGCCTTCATTAATTACTTACCTTCATTGACTCCATTAGTTGTCTGCATCTAGCAACTTTCAGGTCTCAGGCTGCAAGAGTTTCCAAAATATCCATTGTTTTCGCCTTTTTCCATGTGAAAGCCTATGTTTCCAAAATTGACCTTGCCGTAAAATAGGTCAAGGTCATCCAAGGGTATTCATTACAACAAACTATAGTGGGCTGGAGTCTTAAATGCTACATACCAAGTTTCACGAAAATCGGCCAGCCGGTTCTGGAGAAGAAGACTTTTGAGTGTTTTTTACCATAGTTCGGCATGGCGGCCATCTTGGTCATGTGACCCGAATTTCGCGATCAAACTTTCGTTCCCCCTACCCATGGACGCTCCACATAAAATTTCACTTTGATTGGCCAAGCAGTTTCAGAGAAAAAGATATTTGAAAAGTGTGTATGGACGGCAGACTGGCCAAGGTCAAGAGATGACCTTGACCTAAATTAATCACAAACCTTCATCCACTCCATTAGTTGTTTGCATCTACCACTTTTCAGGACTCAGGCTGCAATAGTTTTCAAAAAATCAATAGTTTTCACTTTTTCCCCATGTATAAGCCTATGTTTCCAAAATTGACCTTGCCTATGGTCATCATTTGATCAAACTATGATGGGCTGAAGTCCCAAATGCTACATACCAAGTTTCATGAAAATCGGCCTGCCAGTTCTGGAGTAGAAGATTTTTGAGTGTTTTTTTCCATATATGGGCGTGGCAGCCATCTTGGTCATGGGACCTGGATTTTGCGATCAAACTTTTGTCTCCCCGACCCATGGATGCTCCACATAAAATTTCACTTTGATTGGCCAAGCAGTTTCAGAGGAGAAGATCTTTGAAAAGTGTGTATGGACGACAAACTGGCCAAGGTCAAGAGATGACCTTGACCTAAATTAATCACATACCTTCATTTACTCCATTAGTTGTTTGCATCTACCACTTTTCAGGCCTCAGGCTGCAATAGTTTTCAAAAATCCATAGTTTTCACTTTTTCCCATGTAAAAGCATATGTTCCCAAATTTGACCTTGCCGTAAAATAGGTCAGGGTCATTCAAGGGTCGTCATTTTATCAAACTATGATTGGTTGAAGTCCCCGATGCTACATACCAAGTTTCGTGGAAATCAGCTCACCGGTTCTGGAGAAAAAGAGTTTTGAAGTGTTTTTACCATATATGGGCGTGGCGGCCATCTTGGTCATGTGACCCGGATCTCTCGATCAAACTTCAGTTCCCCCTACCCATGGATGCTCCACATAAAATTTCACTTTGATTGGCCAAGCGGTTTCAGAGAAGAAGATCTTTGAAATTGTGGACGACGGACGGACGACGGACGGACGGACGCCGGATCATGGCCATCCTATAAGCTCATCTTGTGAGCCTTCGGCTCAGGTGAGCTAAAAGAGCAGGGCGAGCAGCTATTGAAGTTAGGTGGTCACAGTGCTAGCTTGGATAGAACAAATAAAATGTAGAGGGCTATTCATATTTTGGTGGCCACCAGGTAATACATCATAAAACTCGATATGGGAATAACTTTGATAAATGTGAACCACAGCAGTACCGCATTGGAACGGTCAATTATAAACAACTGGGATGCTAACCTCATCCTCATTTTTTGTTGTGGTTCACAACATTAAGTTAGTTGTTCGGTCCTCGTGGTGAATCTCTAACTAGTCAATGAATCATCAAGGACAAACAAAAAAGTCACGAAAACCACCATGATGAATCAAAAACAAGGATTCACAGATTTAGTAAGCTACCCGACGATGGAGATCCCTGGGCGCCAAATAATTTACTGAAAATCGGTAGCAAAAGAAAAACACCAGTTTCACCCCGGTGGGCCAAGCAACAGACGAGAAGGTCCGGCCCCGACCAACTAAAATGAATAGCTTTAAGTGGGGGTTATATAGCAAAACTGGGGTATGAAGGGATATACCTATTTTTCTTTTTTTTTTTTTTTTTTGCTCAAAAACATAGATTGTGGGTACTCGTTAGAACCGCCTCGCCGAGGCGGTTCTAACGTCTACCCACAATCTATGTTTTGAGCAAAAATAAGAAAAATATCAAATTTTTTCTACAGAAAATTTTCATTTTTTTTACACTTTTATAAATCTCTGTATATTGCACGGGTGAGTTTTCGTAATGCGTTTTTCACCAGTCAGTTTTGCCACACATTGCCATTGAGGCCCCAACGATTCGCAATGAAAAACAAGGTTCAATACAATTAGGGAAAAGCTTTCAGAAATGGTTATTAAAATTAACTATTGGTTTATTTCAAAGGGAAGAAATTTTGATGCAAAGCAATTTTAACAGCCTGCAAAAATCTAAACAAGTGTCGGAGCGAAAATGTCGGACAGTATTTTATAAGTGGACCTTGGCACAGCGAGTTCAAATCTTCTGTTTACCTTTGATTTGGTGCGAAAATGACAATTTTCGAAAGTAGATTATTTTAATATCAACCGCGTAACATTATGCTCGTACACGTGTTGGAGACACACTCCGATAGATGCTTTGTTACAAATCCAAACGAATGAAGATATATTTAGCAATGAAAAGTGTAAAGTTACATTTGGTGTTAAGTATATTTTATGTCTTTCTTGTTACAAACCAACGGATTGTGTTTTAGAAGTAACTGAGTGAAATATTGTAGTCTAAATGATTTATTTGTTTGAATTGATGCTTTACGTCCAAGTCAACAGTCATTGTCATGTCGGGACATTGCCTCCATTTTATCTAAAATTAGGACGTCATGACACCAAAAAGTGCTTAAAAATATGACCACCCCAGTAAACATCAAACGCTTATATGTATGGATGGTTTGACTTGGAAACACATTTCCTGGACAGGCCCAGACCTGAGCGGTTAACCAGTAATCAGATGGTTTAAGCTTTGCCTGGAGACACAAGTAGATGTAGCCCATCTACATCTTACGGCCCAAATTGGCGGTGGTCCATATTTCTAAATGAGTCGAGATATATCGTCAAGTATTTGACTAGACTCACAGGCCAATTCAATTCCCTCTTTAAATCACGGATTAGGAATTTCTATACAGCATCTGCCTGATATAGTCAAACTTTTCATGCCATGATGCTGACACAAAACGTAAACTTCCATGACTGAAGTTTAATACTAATGATTACCCAGTGTAAAGTCCAAGCGCAATGCGGGGCAAAGTCCCGTATTTTTTACTGAAATACGGACAGATCTCTCAACAATTTCTACGTCTTGAATCCAGCGATGTGTTTTAATAGATTACGGGGTGTGCACGTGTCATGAATTATGTAGCGAGAAAACCTGTTTTCGAAAGCTGAATCTGAATCTGACTTCAGCCTTTAACAGTGGAGGAGAGATGCCCAATTGAGTATCACTGACCTAGATTGCTTTGACAGGTAAATGTTACTATTAATAGCAATTTGATACTCAATTGGGCATCTTTTTGTCATTTTTATAGTACTCTCAGAAAATCGAAAAAAATGTATCACAGTTTTTAACCGATTTCCACCAACTTTCGGGAGCTTAAAGATGAATGAATTTCCAAACTTTTGACCGTTCAGAATTTTTTTAATTGTCTAGAAAAAAAGTTATTAAGGTTTAAAATCAGGATTTTTTTCTGATTTTCTGTGATTCCTATTTGGGAGCTAGAAAAAAAAAGTGATGCCCATTTAGGAAACGGTGATTCCTATTTAGGAACATATAATAAGATCTATGATTCCTGAATGGGATACAAATAGTTTGTTGTGCACTTTGTTTACCAGAGCCTCACTGACTTAACTGTCATGTTATTTTCTGAATACCTTTCTGTATCTCATATCGATCATAGAGATGCTCCACATTCAACCTTTTTTCATTTTAATGGCCAGAGTGTATTTTAAGTTCAGTTTCACAATCATTTGTACAAGTGCGTTCAGTTATTGATATGCCCCTGCCATATTCAGAAATAAATTGACAACTCTTCTTGCTTTTGAACAATCTTCACTGGCAAGAAATAGACATCTGGATGAATTTGTTTATATAATGTGTTAAGTGTGTCTATAAATATTTACTCTGTATATAGAACTTCCAGAGTTATGATAACTATGCTGCCTTCTTTAATTACACGCCAGTGGGTCGGGCGTCAGACTCTATGATGGCCCCGACTTAAAGCTATTCATTTTAGTTGGTTGGGGCCGGAGCTTCTTGTCTGTTGTTTGGACCACCGGGGTCCTACTGGTGTTTTTCTTTTGCTCCGGAGTTAGTAGGTTATTCGGCGCCCAGGGATCTCCATCGTCGGGCAGCTTACTCAATCTGTGAGTCCTTGTTTTTGATTCATCAGGATGTTTATCATGATTTATTTGTTTGTTCTTGATGATTCATTGACTAGTTAGAGATTCACCACGAGGACCGAAGAACTAACTAAATGTCATGAACCACTGCAGAAGCTGAGGGTGAGGTTAGGATCCTGTAAAACCGGTTTAAGCCCGCCAGTAACTTTGTGTTACTGATCGTTCCAAGGCGATACTTCTGTGGTGGTTCTTTTGTTTTATGTCTTGCGTTTAACATTTTTTGTGCTGTTGGCGCCTTATGTGTGTTTTCATATTTTTAATTAAGTAAAGGTAACTGGGTGGCCACCTATTGGGAAAATAGCTGCTCATTCGGCTTACGATATGTTTCATGGTGTAAGTACCTGATTGTTAGTTTGGTTTTTTCCCACCTCGGTTTTTGGAGTGGGAATCTTTTTCTGATTGCGCCTTTTCCTGATCTTTGCCTACTTGTACCTTTTTATGATGATGTATGCCTAAATTGATTACATAACATATGGAGCAATTTTTTTTAACAAAAAACATCGCTGATATTTGAGTTTCAAAGAATCCACAAGGAATCATGGTTAATGGTTTGTAATTTTGTTTGTAAAGTATGAAAGAATAACCATGTTTGTCAGTACTACAGCTGAAAATTTGGTGTCTTTATCAGCACTATTTACAAAATTACACTCTGATTTTCATTCATTGTACATTTTAGAATTTCATGGTAAAGCGGTTAATTGTTACAATATAAAACTAAGCATGTCAGTGTTATTTTGCAAGAAAACTAATTCTCTACCAGGGCGGTTTTACGAACAAAGCTTGCTTGTGGGTTCCTTCATGAGGTAAGCATGCCTTAAGAGTTTATCAATATTGACATGAGTGGGTGGGGTATGTTAAACAGACATCTACTGTGTTTTTTTAATCTGTCAATCAAATGATGATGTGCATTTATTGCTAATAGATGTCACAGATACAAGGAATGACTAAATATATTTATTCTTTTAAAATTTTAATAGCTTGGTTTAGAATTGGAAATGTAACTGGTTTTCGTGGGACCCATTTCCTGGAAAATGGAATGCATGTGAATAAAAATTACACAAAGCCTACATGTCTAGAATACATAGTCTGAAAAATTAAAGATTATTTTGGGGTCATGGAAATGTATTTCTCTGGAAAAAGTTAGTGTAAACATGTTTTTTTTTCTGGAAAATTCTCGAAGTGAGTATTTTTGGGTGGCTCGTGTGCACTTATTGTTTGCTGAAAGATGACATGCCTTTTGTTTCAGGTTCTTATGTGACTGAAGTCAATGACTACATCGAAAAATCTGGCTTAATTTTTTTTTTCAAAAAGCTAATAAAAATGGGTCCGACGATTTCAACCTTGAAGTAACTGAAAAATGACTCACTTGCTCTGAGCTGACCACTCATTTCACAATCATGTATACACAAATCCACGTATTTGCAACATATTCATCAGTCCCATGATAAAGCATGCTAAAGAATATAATATTGTTGACAAAAATAAACAATGCTTTTTTATACAAATAAATCTTCAAACATGTATACTTATCCGCAAAAGAAATATTAAAACACCATTTTCTTGAAAAGAATCACTGTGATGGAATTTTCAGTGAAATAACTTTTGAGTATTTTCAGTGAGCAATAATCAACCAAAATTAAACGTTTGTAGCATTCTTCATTAAGACGTTACAATGACGTTGGTGTACGATCTCGTGTATTACGATTTTGAATCTAAAACATTCACGATTAATGCGATTTGAAAACAGAAGGCGTGAAGTAAAAAGGTACAAATAGGCAAAGATCAGGAAAAGGCGCAATCAGCAAAAGATTCCCACTCCAAAAACCCGAGGTGGGAAAAAACCAAACTAACAATCAGGTACCTATACCATGAAAACATTTCGTAAGCCGAATGAGCAGCTATTTTCCCCAATAGGTGGCCACTCAGTTACCTAGTAGTAGCCGGGTGTCTAACCTAAAGAAATTGTACAAAAAGATTGGAAAAATACTGCTTGTCAACGCTCCCAAAGGTCGCGTTTTTCTGTTGACGTCAGCCTATTGTTTTGAGATCGTCATTATTGTTTACTACAGACACACTATGGGCTTTCAAATTGTGATTCTGTAGGTGTCTGTTCAGTGTGTCAACAATTATCTTATGGCACTAAAAGATTTGAGTACGTCTATTCGCTTGCTAGAAAACACCAATTTACGTCAAAAAGTAAAAACGACGTCACGTACAAGAAAAAAGCGTCGGAAAAGACATAGAATTTTCTGATTTGATTTTGTTTCAAACGTGACTTTCGAATATTCACGGGGACCCAACAGTTAATCGTGATTATTGATGCGACGTGGAATGTTAATGCATGCCATTATGAAGTTTCGTATGCGTCGGCGAGTTCGTTACGAATGCGACGTTCCACATCCTCTGTCCTTCGACGGTAAGTACCACATGTTTTGCTCTCGTGAAAATAAACAAAGTCGAGTTTACAAAATCGGCGTCCACTATGATCTTCAAAATTCTTCTATATTCCCACTTGCAGTCAATTGGAATACTTACGGCACTTGTGTTTTTCAGCTAATGGTTTATAAAGTTGACAGGTAGATGCAAGATTGCCACGAATACACATTACATTCTTAAAGTCCTTTTGTTTTTCTAATTCTTGGTCGTAAACTAAGAAGTATAACACAGTCCTATGGGTGTCTTTATTGAAATCTGTATCAAAATGGCTTTGTAAATGCACATTTATCTACCGAGCGTGAAAAACAGTAAGATAAGCATCTTTTGTATGCATCGAAGATGAAGGTACGTACTACTAGAATGAGTCATGGAAGAATTAGCATTTTGTTGTGCTCTTACAAAAGTTATTTACGTCAATGCAAAAGCATAATTTGTGCTTTTATCAAGCGCAATATTGCATGGTGTATTGTTTCCTTGTAAGTTACATGTACTTCGTTGAGCGAGCTTCAAAGCATGTGCCACTTTTATTTTGATTGAGGTCACAGAGTGGTTTTCTGATATAGCTTTGTCAACATTCGAGTGACTTCTTGCCTCGAAACAGCAAATCATTTTCGGGCATATCAGTGACATAGGTAATATGTTTTCTAACATTAAATAATCACTAAGGCTTAACCAAATAATATTTGATCATTTAATATCGGTGGCTCCATGCATTTTTGATAAGCGGCGGGGTGGGGGAGGGGGGAGAGAAAACAAAAGAATTAAAGGAATTTGTGAGGTTTTTAGGTGCGGTTGTCAGTCAGTTTTCCATGGGAATGGTGTGTTGTACAAGAACAGCGATCAACTATGGTTATATTATTGTAATTAGAAGAGTCTTTCGGGAGCCCTTTGAACCCTCAGCCTCAGGCTAAAACAACTTTCTCCAGCCTCTGCAAATGTTAATACAGTATATTAAATGAAGAAAATGCATCACTGTCTCCATATTTTCTATTTTATTTTACTGATTCATGGGACTCAATCTTCCACGATTCATTTCTGTGTCGCATATTAAATTTTAACAAAATCTACGATGCATACAAGAGATGCTTAGCTTACTGTTTTTCACGCTCAGTAAATAAGTGTGCTTTTACAAAGCCATTTGGATACATATTTCAATAAAGACACCACAAGACTGTGTTATACTTCTTAGTTTACGGTCAAGAATTAGAAAAACAAAAGGACTTAAAGACTGTAATGAGTTTTCGTGGCAATCTTGTATCTACCTGACAACTTTATAAACCATTAACTGAAAAACACAAGTGCCGTAAGTATTCCAATTGACTTCAGGTGGGAACATAGAAGATTTTTGCAGATCATAGTGGATGCCGATTTTGTAAACTCGGCTTTGTTTATTTTCACGAGAGCAAAACATGTGGTATTTACCGTCCAAGGACAGAGGATGTGGAACATCGCATTCGTAACGAATGCATCAATAATCGCATCAATAATCACGATTAACAGTTGGGTCCCCGTGATATTGGTATCGGTTTGTAAACTTTTGCAAGGTAATTAAAGGTATCCTAACCCTGTAGCTATGGAAATGGGTGACAACTTTTTTTTTCGCGGCAACGCTACAAGCGTAAGTCATGACTTTCTAATTTTGTGAAAGCGAATTAACGGGACTATCAATATTTATATCACTTAAAAATTTTTGCGATATAGAAAGAAAAACAAGCGTATTAGTTATTTTCGTGTTTCTTTTGCGAATAAGTATATATACAGTGACCACACATAAGTCCTTAAAGTACTATGGAGTCACCTATGTCTTTGTATTCTGCCAAAACGTGGGTTGGCATTTCATCATAAAATTCATGGTTTGTTTTCTTGGCACAGAATAACATAGGGGACTGGGACTTTCACAGAGAAACATTTATACTTAGGCTATGTCTCACTGCTCATATTCATGATATTTAAATCCTCTTATATACTTTAAGTTAAGGGAATCACCAGGACATTCACAGACAGACATTCTTCTAATATCAATAATGTATTTTGCGGATTAAGGATGAATACAAAGAATATTGCCTTGTATAAACAAATTCATCCAGATGTCTATTTTTTGCCAATGAAGATTGTTCAAAAGCAAGAGGAGTTGTCAATTTATTTCTGAATATGGCAGGGGCATATCAATAACTAAACGCACTTGTATAAATGATTGTGAAACTGAACTTAAAATACACTCTGGCCATTAAAATGAAAAAAAGGTTGAATGTGGAGCATCTCTATGATCGATATGAGATACAGAAAGGTATTCAGAAAATAACATGACAGTTAAGTCAGTGAGGCTCTGCTAAACAAAGTTCTTCACAAGGAAGCATAACAAACTATTTGTATCCCATTCAGGAATCATAGATCTTATTATGTGTTCCTAAATAGGAATCACCGTTTCCTAAATGGGCATCACTTTTTTTTCTAGCTCCCAAATAGGAATCACAGAAAATCAGAAAAAAATCCTGATTTTAAACCTTAATAACTTTTTTTCTAGACAATTAAAAAAAAAATCTGAACGGTCAAAAGTTTGGAAATTCATTCATCTTTAAGCTCCCGAAAGTTGGTGGAAATCAGTTAAAAACTGTGATACATTTTTTCGATTTTCTAAGAGTACTATAAAAATGACAAAAAGATGCCCAATTGAGTATCAAATTGCTATTAATAGTAACATTTACCTGTCAAAGCAATCTAGGTCAGTGATACTCAATTGGGCATCTCTCCTCCACTGTTTAATTTGAATCATTTTGTGATTTTCATGGGTAAAAAAAAAAAAAAAAAAAAATCATGGGTAAAAAGAAAAAAAAGAGATCAGCTGGTCTAACAACTTCTAACTGTGACTGTGTTAAGGAGTACAAAGTCAAGATATGGAGTTTCGATAAATAAACATTTGAGTCTAGCAAGTATATTAATTATTAACTACATGTTTATTTAAGAAATGAATTTCATTTTTCTGGTGAACCGCAGTGGGTCGCGTGCAAAGTGAATGAACCCCGAAGGGGTTCATGTAAGCTTTGCTAGCGACTCACTGCGGTTCATAGCTCCATGAACAACAGAAAAATTAAACTCATTGCTTATATTTACATTCATTTCTCTCTATCGCTTGTTGAAAAATTACCAAGGCGGTCGCATTTACCAGCAAACAGAGAATCTACACACAGTGTGTGTGTTCAAACAGCGGAACGGCGTCGACGTTTACAACGTCCAATCAGATTGGCGAGATTCATGTTTTTTGACGTCAAGTTTGGATTACGTCACGTCGCGTGACACAATGTTGTTCATGGAAGTATGAACACAGATGAACATCTAATGGTTCATCTAAGGAGGTTTTAGAAAAATGTAAATATTAAACATTATTAAACTGAATAATTCATAACCAATGGTCTCAGCTGGTAAGCAATTAGGTTATTGGCGTTTTCTATTGTACAAACACAAACTACTATGTTTCATAATTTTTAATACAAATATTTCAGACTTCAGTTGTTTAAATATGTGAATTACACTATAAATACGAATGCGGGACTTAAAGTTAATTGAAACTTGAGTATTCCACTAAAACCACGGGTTCAAATCCATCTTTCCGTTGAAACGAATACTACTTGATCGCATGAAGGTGACTATCTAGGATTCTCTGCTAGTGTATGACAAACTTGCGAATGCGTCACACTCATATATCGAATCCGGAAATGAAGATCATTAAATCAGGCTGAAATGTTATTTCGTATTGACATCCTATTATTTATTGATCATGGCGTTAATCATCCATGCCAACAAGATACATGCTGACTATGGAACATCTACATGAATGTGGAACGAGACAGAATAAAAACTCTCGAGGCTTCATTTCCAGCGTTGGGGTTTTTCTACATAGTTTATATTTGAATCACAAAGTTCAAAACTACATCAACAGAAATAAAAACGGTAGCTCCGGTCCTATATATGTAGTTGCTTACTCCGAAATAATTTGAATGGCATTGAATTATATGTATAGAATGCATAGAACACTGTGATGCCGCTGTAGAGCACTGGTGTACATGTATGATACATGAATGCGATAATAAAAGTGTACATTTTTGGTTCTTACGTGAAAAAATGACATACGAGGGCTGTCCCGAAAGTTTTAAGACTGTATCTCAAAATCATTTATAAGCTCTATTATAAAAGACATATTGGTGAACAGATACAGGATTCATGAATTAACTGCGGAAAAATTGAGTCGCAAATGTATACAGTTGGAGATATTGCTTTCCAAGGCAACCGAGATAGTGCTCGGAGCACATAGAATTTTACATTTTCAAAATACTTGAGACAACAACAGCAACAGCAACAGCAAAAAATGGATAGCTGTCCAATATTTGAGAGAAAAAGTAGCAATCTTGAAATCGGTGTAAGGGAGCTGGCTACGCCAGAATTGACGTGTGTTCTTTATATAAGAATAACCCTATTGTTCTAAAAATAATCAAATATAACAAATTATTATCAAATATTAGTGCCAAATGCGATTGAAAGCCTCCAAAAAGGCATCAGATCGGCAAAATTGTTTTTAAACTGTAACAGACGTGACGTTTTTGACGTCAAAGTGCTCCGAGAGTAGTTACATGCAGATATTAAAATGATTATGAATACACTTATAGGTTCCAGAATTTAGCATTTTTTTTCTGACATATTCAGCAATAACTCGTGACATATTTCCATGCTGCTGTGTAAAATGCTTCAGCAGTTACTGAGATATAGACACAGTCTCAAAACTTTTCGGGTAGCCCACGTATTACTGAAAAAACATGACGAGTAAACAACAGTAAGAGCGATAAAAACAGCGGGCTCAGTGGAACTACATGACACTATACTGTATATATACTTAAAGAATAAAGAAACGCAACAAACACTTTGGATTACTAAAAACATGCTTTCCAATGCAAATTTGTGGTATAACTGAGTTTCTTATATGAAAGCAATATCTAAACGTCAGATTGCAACAGGTTGAGCCACAATGTCGGTTACGTAAGCTTATTGGCTTACGCGTAACCACACTGACCTACAGTAGCACACCATGTAACCATGATCAGTAAATGTCAAATTTGAAACCAAAACCAATATTTTGTTTTCAAAACCCCAAAAAGTGATTGCTGATGTAACCATTGATCAGTTGGTAACATTTGGTTATGTTTAGGGACGTTTAACGTCACAAACGCCAATCGAAGAAATGAGGCAAAAGCCAGTAAAATTTCCTTCGGCATGCGTGATATTCAACAAAGTGATTATTTACGTAAACATTATGACCTATGTACTTCAGACGTCCATTAAACGTCCATTATAACGTCAAAATCCAACATCCTGCATTTTCAAGACTCTCATTATGTTTTTCAAATTTTCTTATTTAAAAAATGATCAATTGCCAAACGTTTGGTAACAGTGCGTAAATCGAGTGTTTACTCAAAGCATATAATCCGTTTCGCTCCTTTACATAACGTTACATACTGTTTAACGAACGCCAAAACAAAGAGCGATAATCCATTTCTACGGTACATGTGACGTCACTGTTGATTTAAAAGCACGTCGTGTCGTATGTTGGTCGGTTTACACCGTTTAGGTACAAAAAAGCCAAAATCGAATAATTTAAATGACGTTAATTCCTCATTTTTCGTTATTGTAAACTTCAGCATTCCGTTAACAAAATTTAACGCAACATGGGACGGCACCTAAGTATTCAATGATCCTAGTCTTTATTGCACATTATCAAGTCGACGTCACGTAACCCACAAGCAAAGAATTTGTCATCTTCCCTTTCGCCCCGACGTTTACGTCACAATCTGCGTTTTTCATAGTGTTTGATGTTTTGTCGTTAATTTGGTTAATAAAATGGCGTTTTCTCATTTCATCAATGCAGTCAGTAGGTCATTACATAAATGATTTTATCAAAACGTCAAATACATATGTAAGAAATGAAATTTAGTGTGTTGCGTATTTTAATTCCTTAAGTATATATATATATATATATATATATATATATATATATATATATATATATATATATATATATATATATATATATATATATATATATATATATATATATATATATATATATATATATATATATATATTCCAATCTGTTACATTTTTTCAATACTATTATTACTCAGACATAATTATGGTCCTGTTTGTAAATGAGCATGTAACACATTGAAACGTGTTACTTCGACCGCGCTTATTATAGCAATTCTAATGACACGAAGCCGCGTTGGATGTGTATTAGGTATCTTTTTCTTCAAAGATGTACGCCATTTTGTGGATGTAATTCTTTAAACATTGTAATTTACATGTATCATACATTACGAAAACTTGTCCGTGCAACATAAAGAGATAAAAAATAAATAAAAAACCAGAATATATGGTTTGGATCAAAAATAAGAACCAGAGGACCAATGGTCCTGTAAACACTCACCTGAGATCTGAGATATATACCAATAAATTGGTTTGACTATAATGTTCATATGTACTTGTATACATGTACATTTATACATAAATATTGTGTCTATTTGCCCTTTTCCTGAAGTTTTTCCATTCATTCACATTTTAACAGCTTTGTGTTGCTTTGTAAACCTCAGTTTTACGTTTTACTATAATAGTGGGGTACAAGGGGTAAACATTTCACGGATATGATTTCCTGACATGCCTGATGTATACTTAAGGAATTAAAATACGCAACACAGTACATTTCAATTGTTTCGTATGTATTTGATGTTTTGTTAAAATCCTTTTATGAAATGACCTACTGACTGCTTTTTGCATGCAATGAAATGAGAAAACGTCATTTTATTGACAAAATTAACGACAAAACGTCGAATACTATTAAAAACGCAAATTGTGACGTAAACGTCGGGGCGAAGGTAAAGATGCCAAATTCTTTGCATGTGGGTTACGTGACGTCGACTTGATAATGTGCAATAAAGAATAACATCATTGAATACTTATCAGCCGTCCCATGTTGCGTTGAATCTTGTTAACGGAATGCTGAAGTTAACAATAACAAAGAATGAGTTGTTAACGTCATTTAAACCATTCGATTTTGGTCATTTGTATCTATACGGTGTTGTCGAACCGACATACGACACGACGTGCTTTTTAATCAACAGTGACGTCACAGGCAACGTAGAAATGGGTCATCGGAGCGTTTGTTTTGACGCTCGTTTAACAGAATAGCACGTTATGTAAAGAAGCGAAACGAATGATATGCTTTGAGTCAACACTCGATTTACGCATTGTGATCAAACGTTTGGAAATTGAACATTTTAAAATCCGAAAATTCGAAAAACATAATGGGAGTCATAAAATTGCAGGATGTTGGATTTTGACGTTATTATGGACGTTTTATTGACGTCTGAAGTTCAAAAGTCATAATGTTAACATAAATAATCATTTTATTGAATATAACGCACGCCGAAGGAAATTTTACTGGCTTTTGACTTTTCTTTCGATTGACGCTGGTGACGTTAAACGTCCCATAACATAACCAAATGTTACCATCTGATCAATGGTTACATCTGCAATCATTTTTAGGGGTTTTTGAAACAAAATATTGGTTTTTATTTCAAATTTGACATTTACTGATCATGGTAACAGGGTGTGCTAAAGTAGGTCAGTGTGGTTACGCGTACGCCATTAAGCATACGTAACCGACATTGTGGCTCAATCTGTTGCAATTTTACGTTAAGATATTGCTTTCGTATAATAAGCTCAGTAACACCACAGACTTGCATTACAAAGCATGCATTTAGTGACCCAAAGTGTTTGTTGCGTTTCTTTATTCCTTAAGTATATTTATCGCGTCTGACTGCTTTAGTGAGTGGTTTAGCCTGACGTTGCAATGTTTGTGGGGATTTCAATCTGGCATATTACCTTTTCAGCAACAGCTTTGAACTATATAAATAGGGCTATAGTCATGGTTTATGTTAAAGATGAAGAAAATCTTAAAAAAAAAAAAAAACACAAAAAACAATCAGCATGTCTATGAAAGCATACAATCCTATTGAAAGTATGTTTTGACATAATAATAATAATAATAATAATAATAATAATAATAATAATAATAATACTCGTAGTAATATGAGTCTCAAATACTTCAGTTAAAAGTATATTAGCAATGTTACATTTAACAAATAAAATATACAAGTGGCAGTGCTTAAAATGTCCGATAAATGTAAATTTACGTCCTAAAATGTACATATGTAAAAAAAAGAAAAAGAAAGAAACATGTACCAACTGTTCACTACTTACCACACAGAAATAAAATAACAGACAAGACAAACATTTGTAATTCCCTTTCCACCGTTTTTCACAATTACATGTAATGGATTAAAAGTGCCCAGACACGCAATGCTAATATAAGGCGTTACAGAAGCGTTTGATCACAAATTTAATTAAAACATATTGATTAGTCAATCAGAAAGGGAAAGCTTAATATTCATACATATGTAATATATTAATTGTACAAATGTCACCAATCGAATAGTACGTATAAAATAAGATTTTCCGAAATCAAATCATGTTTATCATTTATGCGTGATGATTTGTATAGAAAAAAAATCTCAATGATGCCACTGACATCAGGAAAACATTTCCGTGATATGTATACCACCTTTAACCCCACTTTTATATAGAAGAACTGGGGTTTTAGGGGTATACCTAATTTTCTTATTTTTGATCCAAAATATTCATTGTGGGTACTCGTTAAAACCGCCTCGCCGAGGCGGTTCTAACTTGTACACACAATGTATGTTTTGAGCAAAAATAAGTAAAATGTCATTTTTTCCAACACAATTTTCAGATTTTACTTCTGAATAAAGTCTTTGTATGTTGCATGGGCATGTTTTCGTAATGAGCCATATATGGTATAGAATTGCCCATTGTATGAAATAAATGGTGCACTAGGATCCGGATGCAAAAGCTGTTTTAAAGCTTCGTTCGGTTATTAATATATCCCAGCAATTTTCAGAAATAAATTGACAGCTCATCCTGTTTTTTGAACAATCGTCACTGGTAAGAAATGTGCAACTGGAGGAATTTATTTATATATTTTGTTAAGTATGAGTGTAGATATATACTCTGTATGATAAAACTTCCAGATCTTGTGATGTCGTATGCCTACATTGATTACATAATATATGGAGCCCAATTTTTAAACAAAAATTCTCTAATATTCGAGTTTCAAAGAAAGAACCATGGTTAATGGTTTGTAATTTTATTTGTATTTTATGAAAGAATAACCATTTTGTACTAAAACTAAGCGACATTCGTATAAAAAAAAGTTCGGCAAATGGGTCACTGTATGGGCGGCAACTTTAATATTCATATCTGGGCGTGGTCGGCTAGTCCATCCGTTCAAGTAGGGAGATAATAGAAAACTCGAATTCAGTCAGCCTAGAGCGCTGTCACATATTTTACCGTTAAAGATCAGCTACCTATTTTGTCCAATCCAGTAAACTAGACAAACTCGGATTTTCATTCTAACGGACAACATGTGAGCTGATTCTTTCAACTGTATACCTTTGACTTTTACCTAGGTCAAAAGTAGACCATACCCAATAACGTATTCATAAGGTAACGCCCATACAGTGACCCATTTGCCGAGCTTTTATACGAACGTCGCGAGACACTAGCTAGCTCTTACAAATGTCTCGCAACTGTCGTACGAATGAAAATGAAACTAAAGCTACGTACATTCGTGGGAACGAGGTGAGACACTCTCACGAACGATTGATCGACAGTCGCGAGATATATTTTCAAAATTAGACCAAAATTCGCGAATTTGTCGCATAAATGTCCACTCAATGAGACTGCAATGTGAAAGTTGTGTTTATATCGTAAATCATTATCGCGAACGAATTTATGCATTTAGTTTCAAAAATGCAACAGCGCTCGCACTCTCTAAAGTTTGTAATAATGATTTGAGAGCTGCAACTCTGTGTGTTAACAGTAACTGCTTCAAACTTTCAGTGTAAACCTGATTGAAAAGATGTCATGAGTTGAATGAAATATAGCATTGAAATAAAGTGATGAAAAAACAAACAAAACAAATAGAATTACCAGGGGTTAAAAACAACTTTGACAAAAAAAAAAAAAAAAAAAAAAAAGATTTACAGAACATCACGGGGGTGATTCAAATGATGCTACCTGTGCTGTCGTCCGAGTACTTTGTATACCATCACATGCAAAGCACTGCTGTCGTCCGAGTAGATGATCGACAGCCGTAAGTATGATACTAGTGATTTTGCTGTCGTCCGAGACATGATACGACCGTCGATATACTCGGTCAACGGCAAGCTTTTACATGCAATTGTATACAAAGTACTCGGACGACAGCACAGGTAGCATCATTTGAATCACCCCCGTGAACATGTATAGCTGATTATCGGTATAACTAGGACCCCCTCCATGTAAACAGCAAGAAAAATGGAAAATGGAAACCTTTTGAAAATAAATTTTCCAGCTTAATTTGGTTAGGCTATCGTATGCGCGTTTAATTTTGACAAACAAATCATTTGCTTCATGCATCTTCACGGCATTTTAAGTTAGCGAATGTTTGACCATAACTCTAGTTTAATAATGTCCAATAGTACATACATTGTGAGATCACTTCTCCTTGAGCTTTTACTTTACGAAAACTTGCCCATGCAATAAATAGAGATTTTTTCAGCTATAAAAATTGAAAATTTCAGAAGAAAAAAAAAATGATATTTTTCTTATTTTTGCTCAAAACATAGATTGTGGGTACACGTTAGAACCGCCTCGCCGAGGCGGTTCTAACGAGTACCCACAATCTATGTTTTAGAGCAAAAATAAGAAAAATAGGTATACCCCTGCATACCCCAGTTTTGCTATATAAAAGTGGGGTTTGAGGGGGTAAACATTTCACGGACATGTTTTCCTGATGAGTATATTTTCGACCCATTGCCAAGACATCCTCGGTATTCAATAATGGTTGGTAATGCATACTTTGTGAAATCACCCCCTCGTAGGCCTTTCAATGTTTCATTCATTTTAATACTATGCATATATATTTCAGAAACATTGAAACAGTAATTTTTGTGAAATTGACTCCTTCTAGACTGAACTGACAGTCAACTGGCAGCAGCCAATTTAACGTTAAATCGCTATTGCCAGTCAACTGGCAGCAGCCAATTTAACGTAAAATCGCTATTACCTGTCAACTGGCAGCAGCCAATTTAACGTAAAATCGCTATTGCCAGTCAACTGGCAACAGCCATTTCAACGTAAAATCGCTATTGCCAGTCAACTGGCAGCAGCCATTTTAACGTAAAATCGCTATTACCAGTAGCCACTCCGAAATATTTTTCAAAACTTTGCAGACATGTTACAGACATATTGACGATGTGCATGAAGGTTAATGATGTTGAAAAAATAATTGACATTCAGTTCAAACTTTTGGAAAATAGCTTATATTCAATAATTGTTGGAAGTGTTTTCTATGTATTCTTGTAATACTTTGCAGGTATTTGACTAAGAAACTAACTTAAAGGATGGACATGAGGACTACAATGCTGAAAAAAATATTTTGACAAATTTTCTGTATCTTTAACTTAGCATGATATTGGCAAGCTGACTGGCCTGCTTCATATAATTCTGCGTGGGGTATTCTGAAAGCATTGCTTGCAGCCAATTTCTAGTTGCTCCAAAAGATACATTGTGGGTACTCGTTTAATCCTAAAAATAGAGACCAATGTACATGTAAGCTTCAGTGCATAGCCAAAGCTAAAATATGCCCTTCAACATTAGTGCAAGGAAGTTTTTGTAAGTAGAAGGTACTGAAATTATAATTAGTTGTAACAAATCGGAACATTTCGTTTTGAAAAGTATATAAATTTTGAATATCTGCATCTTTTCATCCTAACATGATTTCAGTCCACATAAACAGATTTGATTTAATGAACCTCTGAATGACAAAACCTCCTTAGTGTACTTGCGAACTACACAGATATAAAGCAGAAAGCTCATAAGTTGTTTGCATCTGTGTAACATGAAGTTTGTTACACTGACAAGACAGAAGTTTGTGGCTTTTTAATTTGGTAAACTTAAAAAAATGTTCGCAATTAAAAGTAACATTTTCCCCAAATTATCTCGTGTATCATTATGCATTAAAAATTCGTCTGCATTTAAACATGTTTTGAGAGCATTCAATGCGGTACAAATCGATTACATCTTATTTGAATTGAATATTGAAACATACCCGTTTATGATATCTATGGCTAATAAAATATCGCAATTGACTGCCTTTGATTCGACAAGCTGCATTTGATTCGACACGCTGCACCAAAAATATAATGTTCCATTAAGTGTAATATTTAAATCATATTTGAGCCACCTCGTGGGAAAACCAACAATCTGCATAGGCGAAAACAAAGACGCAGATCAGCTTCGCGGTAACCACGAAGCTGATCAGCGCCTTTGTTTTCGCTACTTGGACAGTACAATTCCTTTTCTACTTAAATCCGAAATTTCAAGCTTCTAGCTCCTTTCTGTGCTTGTACAGGTCGGTTTGTGTCGAACCTGTTCGGAAACCACATTGTTAGTTTTCCCACGAGGCGGCTCATTTATGATATTAAGTGTACCAGACGATGCCTTCATGCACTTCAAATTCCATTTAAATCGTTAAAAAATACGTGTTTATCGTCAGAAAGCATAGTCATACCTGTACTCGTACATGTACATGTTCATACATGTGATAGATCTTGGAATGAATATAGGGAGATTTGTCTTTTCAAATAGGGAGAATGATTAAACAAAGAGGGAAATTCCTGAAATTTGGTAGGGAGATCTGGAATTCCAAATAGGGAGATGTATAGGATATATAGGGAAATTTTGAAATTCCAAATAGGGAGAATTGCTCATTTAGAATTAATGGGAAACAGATTCTGAAAAAGTCGTTTCGACTTTCTTCTGAATCCCTTGTTATATATGCAACGGTTGTATAGAATGCTTTGTTTGTATTATTATATGTGCATGTATATACAGAAATAAAAGTTTAAACCAATTGCTCAAAAATAGGGAGATCCCTCCAAAATAGGGAGATATCACATGTATGCATGTTAACATAATGCATATACGAAATCGAAATCTTCTACAGCCCCCTTCAATCGAGCTTGCCGTTTGAGCATTTAGGTCAATCAAGTTTTGTGTAAATCAGGAAACATTTTATTCTATTTTAGAACTGAAACAGTGTCCGAGGTGCCAGGTGTGCTTGAATCTATTCAGCATTTATCTTTAGGTAATAATGTCACCTCCTCGGAAAAAAAAAATTAATTGTTTGATTAAAGCGCATTTTTATTTCAACATACTTTGCACAACATATTATGCATAATGAGAATACACATTTAAAATAGGATAGGGGCAAAAACAGAATTTTATCAATTTTAGCAGTTACCTATCGGTACCTACATGGCCAAACTTCCACATAGATAAAAATTTCACTTGAGCTTGCCGTTTTACAGGTCATTTAGTTTGACACTGTCACTCAAATCAGCAGATCAATCAAGCTCTTTCCCAACGAGTAAGTGGTCTGGCTAAATCTGTAGCCATTACGAAAACACGCCCGTGTAATATACAATTTTTCTAAAGTTGTAAAAATTGAAAATTTTCAGTAGATTTTTTTTCGATATTTTTCTTATTTTTGCTCAAAACATAGATTGTGGGTACACGTTAGAACCGCAAAAATCGAGGCGGTTCTAACGAGTACCCACAATCTATGTTTTGGAGCAAAAATAAGAAAAAAAGGTATACCCCTGCATACCCCAGTTTTTTCTATATAAAAGTGGGGTTTAAGGGGGTACATGTATACATTTCACGGACATGTTTTCCTGATGTAAATCAAAACAAAGATTGCACAACAGAGAGACACATTTATATAAATGCGAATATATAAACGGGTCGTGGGTCAATTTTGTTAAAAAACTAAACAGTTAAAACGGTGCGATAAACATAACACTTTGGCTGTAACCACCACGATTATAACAATAAGTAACTATGCTACCCGTACTTGACGAGTACCAATACGCGAGCGGTAGTGTATATCGGTTGTAATCATACATGTATGATCACTTGGCGAAATTTGCATTTCTTTTTCTCGATCAAACCATAGGAGCTCGTCTTCTGCTGAGTATGTTCAATTTAATCGCAACCAACTGTTGCGCGGTGACATCCCATGACCTGTGCAATTGCCTCACAGCAGCCGCACTGTCGTTGAAAAACAGAGATTAACGTAATAACAGGATATATTTGCATAATGACGTTTTCCTTTTTCGAACCCAGATACTTTTAATGTATAAATGTATTCAGCAAGTTGTTTATCAATTCAAACATGTTACATAAAATATACTTAATTTGGTTTTATGCATTTATTCTCTCAAGGTGGTATAGCAAAGTATGAAAACATTTCCCACGCTTTCGTATCCTAATTATATTCTTATTCTTTCAAATGTTACAAACAATTATTGAAGCTACTCGTATCGTTCGATTTAAAACTTGCCAAAATTTAAAACTCGATGTACAGTTAGAGCAAACATACTTTCACGCAACTCTCAATGTACTATTAAGTAACTGTTGCAAAAAAGCCGGTAACATTTAAGCCTGTTTTGAGGCTATTCAATGCGATGCGAATTGATTACATGATGTACCATCAGGAAAACATGTCCGTGAAATAAATACCCCCTTAAACCCCACTTTTATATAGTAAAACTGGGGTATACAGAGGTATGCCTATTTTTTCTTATTTTAGTTTGTCTGCCCTCGGGTTCTAACGTGTACCCACAATCAATGTTTCGGCAAAAATATTAAAAATATCGCATTTTCTGATGAAAGTTTAAATTTTTACATAGATCTGAAAAATAATCTCTGTTTATTGCATGGGCAAGTTTTCATAATGTATTACCATTACTAAAACTTGCCCATGCAATATACAGAGATTTTTTAAATTGTAAAAAAAAAATGGAAATTTTCAGTAGAAAAATTTCGATATTTTTCGTATTTTTGCTCAAAACATAGATTGTGGGTACACGTTAGAACCGCCTTGCCGAGGCGGTTCTAACAAGTATAAACAATCTGTGTTTTGGAGCAAAAATAAGAAAAATAGGTATACCCCTGCATACCCCAGTTTTACTATATAAAAGTGGAGTTTAAGGGGGTATTCATTGCACGGACATGAAAAATAGGTATCCCCCTGCATACCCCAGTTTTACTATATAAAAGTGGGGTTTAAGGGGGTATTCATTGCACGGACATGTTTTCATGATGCGAACGAAATTTTGGAACATGCCATCTTTGATGTTTAAGGATTATATTTTTTTTTTTATAAATAAAAGAATTTGATTCGACAAGCTGAATCAGACAGTACATGTATACATACTTATGATTAGATAGATATAACTTGCAAAATGTGAGTGCAAAACTAAAATTATTTTAGTACATTCTCAGATGATGAATATAAACATTTCTCCAATTACGATGGTGGTGTATTAGATTTCACTGATTAAGGTACCATAAAAAGAAAGAAAGAAAGAAAGAAAGAAAGAAAGAAAGAAAGAAAGAAAGAAAGAATTAGGATGAGCATGGAACATTTTTGTTTCGTATATTTTGTCTAAAGCATGACATTTGCCATTTTTCTACAAGATCCTGATTTTAGCAGCTTTCCTCGTACAAACTTACCAATCGGAATCTATGGTAAGTATGACATTCGAAAGTTCGAAAAAAGACAGACCATTTTATCAACTGTGACATTGCCTCAAAATAAATCATCATCACAACAGGGTCATGGTTATATACTTTGTAGCTCATTAAGTACCTTATGCGAAAACACGTTTATAAAATGCAACAAACATATTTTTTGAACCTGTATAAAATTTTCAGTTGATCTTTCTAGCTCAAAACATAGATAGTGGGTACACGTTAGAAAATAAGAAAGTTAGATTACCATTTTAAAGACCTATTTCCATGTCTATTGAGGGTCATTAGATAAGGGACAGGGCATTAGAAAACCTAGTTCCTTGACATTGACTCGGAATACAGGTATGGGCCAAAACAGGAAAAATCAATATTGATTGCAGAGGGAGGCAGTTTTATTGCATATGTTATCAGGGACAATAAATCAATAAACAGTGGAAATACAGATATTCTCCTTTAGGGGCCTCTTTATGACCCCCCTGCAGAGATGTGATAATGACAGTCCTTTGATCTAAGGACCATATTGCACCATTAGGGGTCATTAACCGAATAAACGGGTACGCCTTTTAGCTTCTTCAGAAGTACATGTAGGTCTTTAAGCCATAAAAGTGGGGTTTAAGGGGTACACATTACACACACGTTATCCTGATGGTTACATGTTACATTACAGTTTCTAGATCAGATAATAGGACTTCTGGTTTTTGAAAAGATTTCTAAAGTTTTTTCACCACACATGGTAATGTTTGTATCCGGAGTGTATAAAACTAAAAAAAATAATGAAGATGATATTAGACCCCGGACATTAACATGTATATCGAAGCTCTTGGATTATTAATTATCTTTATAAAACCCAGACGACTTTAGCGTTGTACAGTGTATTTTACGCAAGCATCATGTATTTTATATATAGATGTTTACAGCAATAATACAGAAACACTAACGGATCAAAACGAGTTAGCTGTTTGTTAGTTTCTGAAAGCCAATACTTGTCAATTTATTCGATAAAACGGGTTAAATACTTTAATACATACTAAACTGTTATTTGGTTCCCAGCATCGTTTGTTAAATTGTTAGCCGGGAAGCGACGGCAATTTACTACATCTATCAAAAAAAAAGGTAAGCTGTTTTTCTTATGTTTTCTTTTCAAATAATGCGTAAATGCGTGTAACGTACACTATAATTCATTTCGACGATCTATACCTTTATGGTATTGTTGATTGTGGCTTTCATCATGATCATTTAACAGTTCACCTTTCAGTCAATAAATTATAACGGCAACTGCAGTTGAATATAAACGAGCGGAATTAGCACGCCGATTTTAGAGTAAAGATGTCACCACTGGCTACTTAACCAGTACACTAGGAGTTGGAATATATTTGCTTGAAACACAAATTTGTCTATCTCTAGATTCTGCCTCCGACACTCAGGCACTCTGCTCCCTTTATTGTAATAACCGCAGTGAGCATATACAGCTCATGGTCAGGTCTGAGGGTCATGTTAGTTGAGGAGCTGTGGAATTGTGACTTGCTCAAGGCCACAACGAAAGGCGCCCCGGCTGAAGATTGAACCCCGGACCTCTGGGACCGGAGTCAACTACTCTACCCCAGCGCCAAAAGCTATAAATAGGAAATGTTGTACACACACACACACACACACACACACACACACACACACACACACACACACACACACACACACACACACGCACGCACCCACCCTCGCACGCACGCACCCTCGCACGCACGCACGCACGCACGCACGCACACACACACGCAAGCAAGCACGCACGCACGCATACACACACATTTATACTTATTTTCACAGGCTAATGTTTAAGACCGTTAATGGAAAGTAGCCCTGGAAAACTGCTGGAGGAACAGCGCCTCGCCGAGGCAGAATGGGAAGCCATGAAATCAGGACTTGATGCCATTCCACGCGAAGATGTTACCGTACCATCTCAAAACCGCCTGGGAGAGTGTCCAGTGTATATCCATGGGGATTTCAGCAAAACTACGAAAGGTTTGAAGAGCCAGCAATTGAGCTTTTATATACTTTTATATAGTTTTGACCTTTTTTTTCCAATTCAGTACCTGTACAGTATTTATATGCATGTAGATTCATTATCTACAATCTGTGTGGCTGATCACTTCCCTTTCTATACGAAAACACCTATGCGATCGCACCAATGATTTTTTCTTCAAGTATTTTCAATTAAATGTATATTTTATGGTTTTAAGCCCCAGTCAAAAATCTTAGCCCTGTCGGGACGGAGTCACCGCGTCCCGGGGAAAAATAGCATTACGGCACCTGTGGGGTTCAAAATCTCGATTCGGAGACGGGTGTACTAACCACACTATGCAATCACGTATCCCTCGACAAAATGTTCAGGAATGTATTAATCACATACACGAACATGTACATGTATGTACTTGAATTTGTGCAGTTAGAACCAACGTTCCACTCTTAAAATCTATCGAATTTGTTCTAATTAGCACACAGTGTGCTTAACTTTTCAGAATACTATTTAGTTAAGGTGCCAAAATATCGTTCTAATAAGCGCACACTAAGCAAGAAAACAACATACACACACTGCTGAAATTGCCATGTCAAAAATACAAATGATGATGTTATTTAAGTGTTACAATCGTTGCAAAATAGTGTTTGGTCATCTAAGGTTAAGTTTTAAAGCGGTGAATGCGGTATTTATGTGTAAAATTGGTATATAATGACCATTAATGAGCCGCATCATGAGAAAACCGGATTTTTGCCTAGGCGAAAACAAAGGCGCAGATCAGCTTCGCGGTAACCGCGAAGCTGATCAGCGCCTTTGTTTTCGCTACTCGGATAGTACAATTCCTCTTCTACTTAAATCCGAAAGTTCAAGCTTCTAGCTCTTTTCTGAGCGTGTACAGGCCGGTTTGTGTCGGACCAGGACGGAAACCCCGAAGACCGGTTTTCTCGCGTCGAGGCTCATTTACTGGTCGAGCAGTGTGCGCTTATGAACATGATTTTCGAAAACGACCAGGGTGTGCGCTTATTTGAGCATGTGCACTAATTAAAACGAATAGGGTATGTTAGAGACAGATAGCAAACGGTAAGGAATGTATTTATCACATACTGGAATTTGATCATTCAGAACCAATGTCCCGCACTAAACATCCTGGGGCAGTTGTTCAAAACTTTGTTTAGCTTAAAACGCTGTCGTTAATATCGACGTCAAAGGGTTTTGTTGAAAAAATGTGAGAATCCTTTGCAGCAAGTGAGAATCCTTTGCATTGCTGCAAAGGATTCTCACATTTTTCAACAAAAATAACAATGTTTTTTTTTTTTCTAATATTGCCATTTGAAATTTTAACGAAACGTTAACTAACGACATCGTTAATTTTGAACTACTGGTCCCATGCTGGACACAAATACTCAAATAGGTACTGTTAAAAAGAGAACATAATTTAGATACCTCCTTGGGACTATAAGTTTGTACTGTATTAAGTGGCTCTGACAATATTGGTACATATTTGTTTAATTTCATTAGGTTTGATAGTGATCCAAGAATGGTGGGGCGTCACAGATTTCATGCTTAGAGAAGGCAGAGAATACGCGCTCAAGGTTGGTATTTAAAAAGTCTTAAATTCGGGTAACTGAGAGGCCGCCTATTTGGAAATAGCTGCTCACTCGGCTTACGATATGTTTTCTAAGTATAAGTACCTAATTGTCAAGTTTAGTGTTTTCCCACCTCGAATTTCTTTCTGGTTGTGCCTTTTCCTGATCATTGCCTCCTTTTTCCTTGGAACAAATCAACACCCGTTTGAAGTCAAGTTTTCACTGATCGATACAGAACTCTTGCTGCATACAAGGTGCGACAACAGCTATTAAATAAGAATAAGAAATTAATCAGAGTTATATGCCGATCAAACGAGATACCACATTTCATTTTGATTACGAATGTATCGATGAATCCATGACGTATTGTAAGTCGCTCGTCTTTTACACGATAAGCCATGTTCTTCAGATTTTCGGGCGATGATAATGTCCGAGGGACAGCCTCCTCACGTATGACCTAGAACAACGCAATGCATTTCAATCGCGTGTACGTGTACGAGTCGTAATGAGGCAGATTCACGATCGATCCTCACGCTCGCACATTTCTTTCGGCATGAAACTTTGGTCACGACCATTCTGCCTCAATCGCTGATTCAGGAAGAGAAGAGCATCATTGAGGACCTGTGGTGGGAGAAATTTGCACTAAGTATTAATAACCTGGTGCGTTGTTCAAAACTTCGTTAGCTTAACGCCATCGTTAAGACCCCAACTTATTCAGTAAATGCCGACTACATAAGCAAATACACTGCTATTTTTGTTCACTTGATGAAATGTTAGAATCCTGTGCATTGCAAAGGATTTTAACATTTTATCAACAAAAATAACAGTGTATTTTTAATATTCATGTTTGAATTTTTTACAAATCGTTAACTAACGATGTCATTAATTTTGAACAATGGGTCTCGACTAGAATGTGAGTCTTGCCTTGAAACAGGGTGGCTAGGATAAGTGAATATCGCCACAAGAAGTGCCGTGGAAGAAAACAACTACCCAAAACAACTCGAACAAAACACCAATCACTTTGTCTTACAGGGCGATCTGGTGACACTGGTTCCCGATCTTTACCGCGGTAAAACTACTCAAAACTATGAAGAAGCCGGGCACTTGATGAATACCCTCGACTACCCCGGGGCCTTGATCTTGATGGACATCCAAGGAGCGGCAAAATATCTCCTCTCACGAGGCTGCCGTAAGGTAAACACGGTTTGAACTGCTATTGGCACAAAGTTAACATATTCACGTCGTATTAATTGTCTTTATAAAATACATGTACAAACGGTACCCTTGCTGTGAGCCAAAGCTTCACACCTAATCACCTAAAATGTATTTTGTGTAAGTGGTTCAAATCAGACAGCTGTGCAAAGGGAGTGAGAGGTCCTGGGTTGGATACATGTACCTACCTCCGCCAGGTAGAGTCCTTGAGCAAGACATTTTAATCTTCCTTAACACTGGTTAATTCCAAAGAAACGGTCGTTCCGTCCCTACATAACTAATAATTGTTTAACTGGGATGTTCTGTCAAAATTAATATTTCCATACATGTATCATTGTAGGTGGGCGTAACAGGATTCTGTATGGGCGGTGCTCTGAGTTTCGCAGCTGCTGCAAAGGTGTCGGAAATCAGTGCGGCTGCGCCCTTTTACGGCATACCAAAACCTGAACTGGCGGATCTCACGACAATCAAAATTCCACTGCAGTGTCACTTCGGACAGTTGGATGAAATTGCAAACTTTTCAGATCTTCACGCGCAAATGCAATTGAAACAGTTATTAGATTCAGTGGGCATGGCTTACGAGTGGTGTGACTATCCAGAGGGACGACACGCCTTTATGGATTACACGTGGAGGAAGTTCAGTTATTCATCAAGAAAATCAGGACTTAATAATCTTCTCAGGTTCATGACCAAACATTTAAGTTGATCTTTAGCTCTTGTCATATCTTTCATAGTTAGATGCATGCAAAGGAATGAATAAATAATATATACGTTGCTAATTTTAAAATTGTCATTTGTTAAACGCGTGTATGAGTAGTCGTTATTTGCTTGATTTGTCATGCGATTTTGATGGTATCATTTTCGGATTCAAGGAACTGGTTAATCCACTTCTGTCAAAAGGAGAATTGATATCACTGTGTCTTACATACAAAGAAGCTATATTATCACATAATATATACTTTGTGCTGCCATTAACTTACCATTCATAACATTTCAGGATTCCTGTCGGTTGGTTCATTTTATAGTTTACGTCCCACTCAACAACCATGTTGTTTAAAACAGCGGCCTGTCTTTATTAAATCAGGATGAACATTATGCTTGTTTGTGCGTTTGATTTAATGTTCGCGTTACAATCAATGGCTATGGTCTTGTCGGGACGCTGCCTCCATTTTTTTACTTTTACTCAACATTAGTTTTGTATATTACCATCCAAAACAGCCACTAAGGCTTTTCTTCGGCAGGCTGAAGGCGATCTTCAGTGGTGGTTCTTATTGTTTTATGTCTTAGTGTTCAAAATTTTGTGCTGTTTGCACCTTATGTATGTTTTCATATTTTTAGTGACATTTAGGTAATTGAGTGATCACCAATTGGAAAATAGATGCTCATTCGGCTTACGATGTGTTTTCATGGTATAAGTACCTGATTGTTAATTTTCCCACCTCAGGAGTGGGAATCTCTTTCTGATTGCGCATTTTCCTGATCGTTGCCTACTTGTACCTTTTCATACCTCCTAATATAAGTGGTTAACCAGTAATCCTGCAGTCGGCCATTTGGTTATAAGTTTTTCCTGTAGACACAAGCAGCCCATCTTTTTCTCACAGCCACAACGGGCGGGTGCTCACTAGTCACCATCATTACAGGTATGTACGGGCCGGGAATCGAATACACACAATCTCTTGGTTGCAGGATAAGTATCCACTACACTATCGCGGTCGGATTGAAGAGCCCCCTGTTATCTTGTCCACACATAAATTGAATTACTTGTTTACATAAAATTTAGATTTTAATGTTAATGGGTATTTCAAACTTTGATAAAGCACGCCAGCAGATATCGTGTTGACCTAACTAACTCGTCTCTGTGTGTACTGAATAATTACTGCCCCTGCATTAGTACATACAAAGGTAGACGTGTAATCAACAAGATATAGGTGAGCAAATTTACTTTTGTTATATGACGACTCTTTTGTGATCTGCATTTTATTTATACTGACTTAATGTATTCTCACGCTATATGTGTTCTCACGGCAAGTAGTATTTTGTGAATAAACGCACCACTATGACCACAACCTGCCCCATTTCCAGACAAATACATCACTTTAATATCATCCTTTCATTGACCAAACGTTTATCAAACATATCCTATTTTCAGGTGAATAATAATTAAATATATAATTGGTATGAAAATCAATTTTTCCTTAGACCTGAAATACCCCTTCTAGTCTAGACTTTAAATAATTTCTCCTCCAAAACGAAAGAAATGCATCTCATTTTGATACATTTGGACTGTCAACACATTGCTTTAAATAGTTTGGCATGTTTTGATCACGTGACTTGAACACAATTTTTTCCTCCACAAGAAAACACAAGTAACGTGGGAATACATTACTCTGAATACAAGATGGCCGCTTTATGCAGGGTCTGTTTACCAAGTTTGCGAAAAGTCGGAAATCAATGGTACTTCTTGATTCTTTGTCAGAATGATGTAGGATATTCAAGGATTAGAAATGGCACAAAAGTTTCCTGTTTCTCAGTTGACATTTTAGGAACTTTCAGTTTTACTGTTAAGTAGTGTGAGAATACATTCATCCGGGCTATAATAGTTATGTAGTAAATTTTATACAGCGTTGTATTTTTGCAATTCATCATCATCATCTCCTTAAAAGAAAAATGTAAGGAAAGAAGGGATAGAAAGGCCAGGGCCCAGTTGTTCAAAATTAATGACATCGTTAGTTAACAATTCGTTAAAATTTTAAACATGAATATTGCAAATACACTGTTATTTTTCTTGATAAAATGTGAGAAGTCTTTGCATTGCAAAGGATTCTCACATTTAATAAAAACAAGTGAATTGTTATGTAGCCAACATTTACTTGGCGAGTTGAGGTCTTAACGATGACATATTAAGCTAACAAAGTTTTTAACAATTTGCCCCAGGAATTTATACTTGTGCGCCATGAATTTTTGTCTGCTCATGAGGCCCATCTATCTATAGACAACAAGGGCCGTTCAGCAATCAGTACAACATGTAGTAGGCAAATAATCATGTGTTCAAGAAAACACAATTCATGTTGAAAATTTAGTTTCAGAATATCATGGTTGCTGTAAGTTTTCCATCAGAGAACCCCCTCGGGGAGTGCCTGGGGGCTATGGAGGGAGACTTCTCGAAAACTAAGAAAGGTCTCATAGTTCTTCAGGTAGGAGTCTTGATTCTTATTGAACTTCGCTGTGAGGAGATGTGTACGTAAACACTATAACAAACACCGACCGTGGATCAAAGCTAGAGGTCACAGTAAGGATTAGTACATGTATGCTATGTAGCAAACAGGTTCTGTACCATCACGTGTACATAAAACAACTGTCAGCTAAAAAATATCTATTTTTGTGGTGAAAATCGCCTTTTGGTTAAATAATCGCATATACATAATCGCTTCTTTGTCACTTGGATATACATGTACACCACAACATTCACGTTTGCAAACGGATAAGCTGCGAACCTAAATTCCGTAATGCCATAACTTTAAACTAAATTATTTCAATTTTGTCTGTAATATCTTTGTTATAGGTTTAAAATATCTTAATTTCAAGAGTTTATCCCTTTTAACTAGTATATAATTTATTCTGTTTTTTTTTTGTGTCATTGAAAGTCCACTTGCGTGCTGTGATTTAGTTTGTACATGCATATATGCATATTTTGTTACAGAGAGCCACAATGTAGAATAACTTATTAGCTAATTTGTGCCGCTCTCTTTAAATATGGCGTAAATAAAAATAATTAAAAAATGTGTGGCCACTTACTTAAGGTGTCCACTTGCCACATTTTCCACTACATACATCAGGAAAACATGTCCGTGAAATGTATACCCACAAAACCCCACTTTTATATAGTAAAACTGGGGTTTGCAGGGGTATACCCAATTTTCGTATTTTTGATCCAAAACATACATTGTGGGTACTCGTACGCGTACCAACAATGTATGTTTTGAGCGAAGACATTTAAAAATCATTTTTTTCCAATGAAAGTTTCATTTGTTCTCTTCTGAAAAAATCTCTGTATATTGTCGTAATGTATGAAGACCCTAAAAAAATGTTGCTACTAAACACGTACACGATCAAACGCTTGCTCAATGGAAGTCTCATTATCTTTTCCTTTGTAATGGAAGTCTCATTATCTTTTCCTTTGTAGGAATGGTGGGGAATGAACGAACAAATAAAAGAACAAGCGAAGAAGATAGCTGGCCTGGGTAACTTCGTTACCGTGATTCCTGACCTGTACAGAGGCAAGGTAGCCATAGATAGGGAAGAAGCCGGGCACCTTATGCACGGACTGGACTGGTCAGGGGCCGTCTCAGACGTTAAAGGGGCGGCTGAATTTCTCAAGAGCAAAGGTTGCACAAAGGTACTTGATAAAAAGATAAATGATTCCTGGTTACTCATATTGTATTGAATAATTAATAATTTATAAATGAAAGCGTTTTGAGTCTAGCAATATTTAGCAACATTGAGTTGTTGCGTTCAACCAGACACTGTTTATTTACAAACTTTAAACTTGAGATGACGGTGAGGTGTGGCTGTTACTAATTGATAAAGCATCGAGCTCCGTGTCGAGAGATCTTTTGTTGCCGTATTGTGTTATTGAGCAAGACGCGTTTAAAATCTGTAGTACTGGGTAAAACGACGACTCTTTCCTAACAAGACTGAAATATTGTTGACTGGGACCTTACACTACACAAAACAAACAAAATTTAAGACGCAATAAAGGTCTCCTTGTCAGTGGCTGTTTACTTTTCCCAGTGCAAAAGTAGTTTATGTTTAAAAATCATTTTAGATTGTTTAGTTTCATGAGATGAATCGTTTCTTCAGTTACTTCCACATCTCTTGCATTACTTGTATAGTCAAGTTGTTAATTTCATTAATGGGTCGATGCATGAGAGAACCAACAATCTGCATATGCGATAACACAGGCGCAGATCAGCTTCGTAGTAACTGCGAAGCTGATCAGCGCCTTTGTTTACGCTACACGGATAGTACAATTCCACTTTTTTTCTAAATCCAGCCTCTAGCCATCTTCTGTGCTTGTACAGCTTGGTTTGTGAAGGGCCTGCTCGGAAACCACATTGTTGGTTTTCTCACGACGCGGCTCAATTTGTTTTTAGGTGGGCGTAACCGGATTCTGCCTGGGCGGTGCTCTCAGTCTGATGTCAGCAGCTATGCTCCCAGGGGACATAATCTCCGCCGCTGCCCCTTTCTATGGGATCCCGGGGGCTGACAAATGTGACCTTTCAAAAGTTAATATCCCAATTCAGGGTCATTTTGGCGAAACTGATATGATTAAAGGGTTTTCGTCCCTTGAAGATGCACGCGCTTTGGAGAAAAAGTTTAGCGACAAACAAAATTTAGAACTGTTTGTATACAAAGATTGTGGCCATGCGTTCGTGAACCCCTCAAATCCTAATTTCAGCAAAGAAAATGCAGATCTTGCTATGGGCAGATTGGTTGAGTTTATGAATAAGTACTTGGTTTAGCCGAACAGTGACACGTCTGACATCCTCGGTCACCCAGGTGCGCTACATTTCGTTTTCTTCGTTTGTATGGCATGAAAAGTAAAACTTGGCACTAACCAGGAAATGGCCCAATCAGAAAGCAATTTAACGCATTGGAACCTACCTGGGTAGTCGAGGATGGTAATTTGCTGGAGTGTTTATTTACCAGGCATAATAACACTGTTTTCCATCGTTCGGAACATTCAATTTCAACGAAGCATCGACAAAAATGATCTCACAATAGATAACTTTAAGTTATAATAAATCGCACAGAGATATTTTCATGACGTTTTCGTAATGTTCATGTTTGCTATGGCTTTGTTTTCATTTAACTATTTTTCAACAAGTTGAACTAGAATTGTCAGAGAATCTGACTATAGCCCCGCTTCTCAGCTTTTTTTGCAGGGTGAAAAAAACAATGACAGGTAACTATCACAGGCTATCACAAGCTAGATCTAATCAATATTGATGCTCATACAAAATTTGGTCTGATTATGTCAATTCGTTCTCTGTCAAAATTTTGCGAAAAATGACGGGTAATAATCCAAAGCTAGATCTTGTCAATGATGATGTGCATACAAAATTTAGACGGATTCTGTCAATTCGTTCTGAAGATATTGAGCAGAAACAAAATTCTGAAGTCAATCAAGGGCTGTTAACTCCGTCAAAATTTTGCAAAAAATGATGGGTAATAATCCCAAGCTAGATCTTGTCAATGATGATGTGCATACAAAATTTGGACGGATTCTGTCAATTCATTCTCAAGATATTGAGCGGAAATGAAATTCTGATGTCAATCAAGGGCTGTAACTCCATCAAAATTTTGTGAAAAATGACGGGTAACAATCCCAAGCCAGATCTTGTCAATGTTGATGTGCATACAAAATTTGGTTGGATTCTGTCAATTCGTTCTCAAGATATTGAGCGGAAACGAAATTCTGACGTTAATTAAGGGCCATAACTCTGTCAAAATTTAACAAAAACTGAAGGGTAACAATCCCAAGCTAGATCTTGTCAATGTTGATGTGCATACAAAATTTGGTCGGATTCTGTCAATGCGTTCTCAAGATATTGAGTGGAAACGAAATTTTGACGTCAATCAAGGGCCGTAACTCCGTCAAAATTTTGCGAAAAATGACGGGTAACAATCCCAAGCTAGATCTTGTCAATGATGATGTGCATACAAAATTTGGTCCGATTCTGTCAATTTTTTCTCAAGATATTGAGCGGAAACGAAATTCTGACGTCAATCAAGGGCCATAACTCCGTCAAAATTTTGCGAAAAATGACGGGCAACAATCCCAAGCTACATCTTGTCAATGTTGATGTGCATACAAAATTTAGTCGGATTCTTTCAATGCGTTCTCAAGATATTGAGCGGAAACGAAATTCTGACGTCAATCAAGGGCCGTAACTCCGTCAAAATTTTGCAAAAAATAACAGGTAATAATCCCAAGCTAGATCATGTCAATATTGATATGCATACAAAATTTGGTTGGATTCTGTCAATGCGTTCTCAAGATATTGAGCGGAAACGAAATTCTGACGTTAATCAAGGGCCGTAACTCCGTCAAAATTTTGCTAAAAATGACGGGTAACAATCCCAAGCTAGATCCTGTCAATGATGATGTGCATACAAAATTTGGTCCGATTCTGTCAATTCGTTCTCAAGATATTGAGCGGAAACGAAATTCTGAAGTCAATCAAGGGCCATAACTCCGTCAAAATTTTGCGAAAAATGACGGGTAATAAACCCAAGCTAGATCTTGTCAATGATCATATGCATACAAAATTTGGTCCGATTCTGTCAATTCATTCTCAAGATATTGAGCGGAAACGAAATTCTGACGTCAATCAAGGGCCATAACTCCGTCAAAATTTTGTGATAAATTACGGGTAACAATCCCAAGCTAGATCTTGTCAATGTTGATGTGCATACAAAATTTGGTCAGATTCTGTCAATTCGTTCTCAAGATATTGAGCGGAAACGAAATTCTGACGTCAATCAAGGGCCATAACTCCCTCAAAATTTTGCGAAAAATGACGGGTAACAATCCCAAGCTAGATCTTGTCAATGTTGATGTGCATACAAAATTTGGTCAGATTCTGTCAATTCGTTCTCAAGATATTGAGCGGAAACGAAATTCTGACGTCAATCAAGGGCCATAACTCCGTCAAAATTTTGCGAAAAATGACGGGAAACAATCCCAAGCTAGATCTTGTCAATGTTGATGTGCATACAAAATTTGGTCAGATTCTGTCAATTCGTTCTCAAGATATTGAGCGGAAACGAAATTCTGACATCAATCAAGGGCCATAACTCCGTCAAAATTATGCGAAAAATGACGGGTAACAATCCCAAGCTAGATCTTGTCAATGTTGATGTGCATACAAAATTTGGTCAGATTCTGTCAAGCCATTCTCAAGATAATGAATGGAAACAAAAATGTCGGAAGGACGGAAGGACTGAATAACGGAATAACGGAATAACAGAATAACGGAATAACGGAATAACGGAACTACGGAAGGACAGGGTGAATCCAGTATAGCCCCCACTTTTTCAAAGCGGGGCTATAATAAAATTAATGCAGTCACAAATTGTAAATATGCTGAAATGACACTGCACTGAATTTCGAGGACAATTAACTCATTTAAGCCTGGCGTCCCTTTTATGGGACATAGGCAAACAGGATAGCCCCAGATGTGACGCCGCAGAACGCGGCGTCCCATCTGGGGCTATTCTGTTTGCACAGAGAAATTTCATCGAAAAATGAGATGAAAAATAAAAATCACACCTAACACCCCTAAAAATAAAAGTGGACTCACCCAATTGATAATGATGGGAGAATCCATTCGTCAAATATGGGTTAAACAAGGAAAAAAGCCAGGAGAAATTTGATCATTTTGATCATTATTGGAGAAACCTTAAATATAGACTTTTGTCATCCTCATTAAATATTAACATTTACAAATACAATACATGTAAAAGCTCTTCTGAGGAAGAACTGCATGTAGGTGTTAATAGGTTGAATAAATACGTTCGTATTTATGATGTACGGATTTCTATAAATGGTAATTATGGAAAACGTCTTTGAGCTAGAACGGCATGGCCCCGATGTTCCAAAACATTTTCATGCTCGTTGCATTAAAGAAATTTCCGTGTAGACTAATTCTAGCAGTTACTGTATATAAGAGTATATAAGAAATGAGCCGCCCCGTGAGAAAACCAACAATCTGCATAGGCGAAAACAAAGGCGCAGATCAGCTTCGCGGTAACCGCGAAGCTGATCAGCGCCTTTGTTTTCGCTACTCGGATAGCACAATTCCTCCTCTACTTAACTCCAAAATTTCAAGCTTCTAGCCTGCTTCTGTAGCTGTATAGGCCGGTTTGTGTCGGACCTGTACGGAAACCACATTGTTGGTTTTCCCACGAGGTGGCTCAAATGTATATAATTACTACTCTTTGGTATAGTTTTGTCGTGTCTAAAGTGACGTTGGGTCCCGTGTTTCGTTAACAGGCGCAAGTGAATGGATCCATTTATGGTATGTAGAGACATTATGAAAACATTCCAAGTTACATTTAAAGTGTTTGACTCTCGAGAAAAAATATACAGAAGGAGCCGCCAGGCATCCCGTTTTGCAAAAGCAAAGAATGAATACCGCGCAGCTTATGTGTGTCATACGCTATAAAACGAGAGCGGAAAGACAGTCCCACTTCTGCGTTCCATTAAAAGAAGTCTGACCTGCATTATGCAGCTCAAACTTAATATGATAATGTTGTCACAAAATAATTCATTTTGTCTATCCAATAACAATTTGATTCATCAGAGACCCACAAATGATAAAAGTCACAATCCAACTTGAAATTGTGAGGTGGTTCGCAGCGCTCACACACTCCCCTCCATCCACGTACTGTATTGGTTCAGACACTAGTCTAGTCCAGAACTTCACTTTCTCTTTGACAATAGTACATCTAAAATGAAATAAATATGTGTTTTACAATGATTTAAGAAAAGACGGGATGCATGTGGATATGTGCCACTCATGATAGGTTTGTCCCCGTACATGTACTCTTCACATTTTATATAGGATTTATAGACATGTATAATTGTAGTGGTGTCGAAGTGAAATACGAACTGTTTACTTTATAAAAATAATATGCACCTTTGCCTTTGACACTGCTCAGATCAGGACGGTGATTATTTAAACTCGAAATCGGTTCTTATGAGTTCAATATTCGTGGACTTAGATAAGCTTTACATGCATTAATTTCAAAATCTCAATTCAAACAGATGCATGAAAAATGATAGCCCAGAAAGTAGATGCCCGTGGCAACGTTAGAATAGAGAGTCCAGGAATCGTTACAATCAAATATAAAGCCCCAACATAGATACCAGGCGGGGAAGAAAATACACCAACATACATTTGAAGAGCAAGCTGGACTTGCTCTTTCCAAACAAGCTCGAAAGGCGCATTTACTACTTACATAAATGTAACCGGGCCGTGAGGCTGATCTGCAGACCAGGTCATTTTAATGGCCTCTTTGTCGGTGTTGTTTGTGTGAGTCAGCCCATGCCCCTGATATAGAAAATGATGAAAATAGTGACACATAATATACATCATATTGACGAAACAAGTCATGTTGAGAGTTGATTGAAAAAATAAATGAGTTTTAAACCGTAAATTTATTAAAGCTTCGGTCTCTGTAAAGATATACTGGGTCTTCAAACCCCACTGACTTTGAATAAAACATTCTCTCCATATTACACAGTTTTCGCATATGTATATGTAAAAAGTATGTTCGATTTTATTTCGCTGATATAATGCGACCCCTCTTTTGTATTTGAAGGGAAAAACTTGTAGGAAATTGGCAAATGGACAGGATATTGATTATTCTGAAAAACAAAAATGGACTAGGGCTTCATCTGCCCCTACACTGGGACTATTTTGTATAATATTCAAACGTGTTTATTGGTATTATAAACAGCAGATCTCAGGTGAGTGTTTACAGGACCATTGGTCCTCTGGTTTTCTTACTAGCTGATTTGCTAAATACTTATGCAATTACTAGTATAGGCACTAAATAAAAATCTTACCATTCCGCATACATGATTCATCGTGGTACTGTTATGTGAGTCTGCATTCAGGAATCCCACAATGGTGTTATAATCGAACTGGTCTGTTCGGGCTTGACAGAGGAAACCTCGGATCATGGAGCCATCGTTGGAGGTCACGCTAACTGAGGAATGATACGGGACCACATGACCGTGAAATAAACATTACGAAAATTTGCCAGTGCAATATACACAGAGAATTGTTTCGGCATTAAAAATTGAAACATTTCAGCAGAAAATGTTTCATATTTTTTTTTATTTTTGCTCAAAACATAGATTGTGGGTACACGTTAGAACCGCCTTGCGGAGGCGGTTCTAACGAGTACCCACAATCTTTGTTTTGGGGAAAAAATAAGAAAAATAGGTATACCCCTGCATACCCCATTTTTACTATAGAAAAGTGGGGTATAAGGGGGTATTTATTTCACGGACATGCTTTCCTGATGAACACCAACTTTTATATATAATTGAAACCGGGCCCCGCCCATTGGGGCCTTGAGAAACAGATGGGCTAATTGTGCCTACAGGCAAAACTTATAAACTGTTGACTGACCATATGATGTATACTGGTTAACCCGAAGTTCTGAGCCTGCCCAGGAAAAGCGGTCCAAGTCAAACCATCCATACATATTTATAATCAGCCTTAAAAGACCCATATCGAATAGTCGCATTTGACGATTCTCTTGTCGTTAATATATCAGCAACATGCTTCTTATTATGCTAGAAAGTCAAATTTTCTAATGTTTTACATTTTGAACACCTTTTTATCGAAAACAAAAATGCACTTTACGCGGTGACGGAAAAGGGCCGAAAAATCAAAGGGGAAAAACTCTAGCGATACCAAACCGGAAGTGACGTTTAGTCGTACAAAATATCAGCCATTTAAATGAAAGACACACAAAGTAAATGCTTACACAAAACATTTATCACAAATTTTACACCACGCAACGCCGTTTTCCTTTTTCGTGTTCTTTGATAATTATCAACATTATCGGAAACATTTTATCATAAAAGGAAAATAAATTATGGTACATTACTTGCATGTGAAAATAGCATTTCGCATAAAGTCCCTCATTTGAACCAGTTTTTATCACTGAAAACTATCTTTCTTTTGTTACGGCCGCTAAAACAACAAATTTGAATACCCGACACTTTTATTACCTTACCTTACGCGGTGTGTATGTCGGTGATCTATGATGTTTTTATGTGACACGCGCGACACACGCCGCTAGATTGCGGCATATATCACTCGGCGGCACGTGGCAGATACTCAAAGATATTCCAATCTCATTGAGTAAATGAGTCTACCGACATTGACTTTTGTTCTAGATATCCTAATGCTTGAATCTGAGATAAAGATGTATCTGTATATGTCTCAGCTTGAATTAAAATAGACTACTATTATTTTGATCTTTCTTTCTACATTTAATAAAATGTACGTGTACGCATTTATTATGATATGATTTTTAAGTAAGCGACATCATGAGAAGAATTGCATAAACCAAGGTGGAATTCATATGATTTTATGTGACGAATGTATAAGTTGTATTTAAAATGGTAGATACCCCATACTGTCACCACGCATATGTGTATGACACCACGTAATTCATTCATCCCGCCCTTCCTGGCCTTTATTTATATTTTTTAAAAAGGTAGAGACGATGACCGGCTAGCTGTTAAGTGCCGGTCCCGCTGAATTGTAACGTGATTCTGCCTTCTTTATTTGCACATCGGTGTCAAAGAAATGATTCCCAAATTAATATTAAGACACTTGTAGAGCAATCTTAAGCGCAGTAGGACGGGGACTTTATGCGGCTGCATTAAAATATTAACAGAGAGAGAGAGAGAGAGAGAGAGAGAGAGAGAGATGTGTGTTTCGAAAAACACGGCATATGACTTACATGAACAAGTATATCGTAATGTTTTCCTATGAAAACATGATGAGCGCTCATATACCCATATACCCATGTTTGCGGGTTTGCTTCTTTATCAAAACATTGTTGTCGATACGTGTAATTGTTAACTGAACTTCTGTATATAATGATGATTGTTTTAACAACTACATGTACCTTTACTATTGTGCGTAACCCCCAAAATAAAGTACGGATTAAATCAGGTCCCTCGGGGCTTGTGTTTTATTGGTTAACCGTGTTGATTGCACATGATTTGTATTTGCTGATTAACATTAATATTTGCAAATATGTCCTTAAAGAAATCTTTTTATTCGCCAGAATGGAAAATGATGTAAGTGATTTGTACACTAGAGAGAGAGAGAGAGAGAGAGAGAGAGACAGAGAGAGAGAGAGAGTTTATTTTCGATTTGCAAAACTTAGTCGTCACATTGGCAAATGCATGTCGTGAGATAATTTCTAATTTGCGAGTAACGGCGCTCACGCTGAATACTTTCGTTCAGACGTTGATCTCTCTCACACACGCGCATGCCGCCAATAAGAATATTATTTCGTGTATTCTTACGCAACATAATCAGCATAATACGGACAATGGTATCAAAACAAGTTTGTGATTGCCCAAGTATTGAAAAAATATGATAAAAACTTCATTTCACATGTGAAACAATGAACATTAAATTATTATTTTCCCGAGATTTTAATTTTATAATATTACTTTGATACTCGGATCTGAAATAACTGCCATTGGTAAAGTGCTAAAGGCCACATGTGTGTGAATGCAGAAAGTGTGTTATTTTTTTGTCTAGATTTTTAAAACAGCATATAAAATCATTTCGTAATAAAACAAAATTACATAATTTATGGTCAAAATGAACATAATCATGACACGAATGGCATTGTTATTATGTTATCCAATGGTCTGACTTTATCGGACTTGTACGAGATGACGTCACGAATACTAAGCCACGCCCACACAGGTAAGACAGCGGAAAAACCCGGAAACAACCGATAATTTGGTTCCGTACTGCAATGTTTAAAAAAGTCATTAATTTGTATATCCGCGTATGAAATTTTGTTTTTTGGACATGGATCGATATATTAATATGATTTGTTTTGATTTTTAATCGAAATAGTACGTGGAATATCGTCTTTAAGTTAAATAGTTAAGTAATACCTTTTATTGTCTCTCCACACCTATAAGTTGTTTGACTTGGTTTTATAAGATACGGAGACGGTACCATCTGGTCTGTTACTCCGTGTCCAGGGTTTAGGTAGCTACACGCCTCGACGGGGGCCCCATGCATGTGGCTGTTGACAATTGTTGGGAATAACAATCCCAGTAGTGCTATGGTAATGTTCGATATGAACATAGTATCTGGAATAGGAACGTGCATCTGAAATTTACTGTGATTCACACAGAATTGTTTGCGATTAATGCCGAGACTATAGGATGCCTAAAAAAGAAAAGCTTTGCTGGATCGTTCAGAGGTATGTGTTTTACTCCTGAAGATCCATATTTGGTTTCATTTTGTTTAATTTCTTGAAGTGATATATGTACATATCAGGCTTGGGCAGCATTAGTTAGCAAAGTAATGCAGTGCCATTGGCATTAAAACTGATTTGGAGCATTGGCATTAGCATTGGCATAAGCTAGTTTACAAAAACAATGCATTGGCATTAGCGTTTTTAGACAAAATAATGCATTGGCATTGGAATAAGTTTTCAGGTTGTTTTGCGATAGGGAAACGAATCAGTGCAATGATGGGTTGTACATGTATATTCATTTAATTATCTATCATACATTGCCGATTCTTGTATTTCAAAGTTAGTTATTCAACACATTCATGATAAAGATGGTCGACTCTGAATAAGATAAAAAACCAGAGGACCATTGGTCCTGAGAACGCTCACCTGAAGCCTGATCTTGGAGTATTAAGTCATCATGAAATGACCTTGACCTTGAATACTCACACACCTTTATTGACTTCATAAGTTGTCTGCATCTGCAAAGTTTCAGGTCTCAGGCTGCAATAGTTTCCAAACCCAGTGATTTCTGAGAAAACCATAGTTTTAATTTTGGTATTTAAATGACCTTGGGTCAAGGTCAAGAAATGACCTTGGCCTTCATTAATTACTTACCTTCATTGACTCTATTAGTTGTCTACATTTAGCAACTTTCAGGTCTCAGGCTGCAACAGTTTTCAAAATATCCATTGTTTTTGCCTTTTCCCATGTAGAAACCTATGTTTCCAAAATTGACCTTGCCGTAAAATAGGTCAAGGTCATCATAGGGTCATCATTTCAATAAACTATGATGGACTGGAGTCCCAAATGCTACATACCAAGTTTGACGTAAATCGGCCAGCCGGTTCTGGAGAAGAAGATTTTTGAGTGGTTTTTACCACAGTAGGGCATGGTGGCCATCTTGGTCGTGTGACACAAATTTCTCGATCAAACTTTCGTTCCCCCTATCCATGGACGCTCCACATAAAATTTCATTTTGATTGGCCAAGCAGTTTCAGAGAAGAAGATTTTTGAAAAGTGTGTATGGACGACAGACTGGCCAAGGTCAAGAGATGACCTTGACCTAAATTAATCACATACCTTCATCTACTCCATTAGTTGTTTGCATCTACCACTTTTCAGGTCTCAGGCTACAACAGTTTTCAAAAAATCCATAGTTTTCACTTTTTCCATGTAAAAGCCTATAAGCTTCCAAAATTGAAATTGCCGTAAAATAGGTCAAGGTCATCCAAGGGTCATCATTTGATCAAACTATAATGGGCTGGAGTCCCAAATGCTACATACCAAGTTTCATGAAAATCGGCCTGCCGGTTCTGGAGAAGAAGATTTTTGAGTGGTTTTTACCATAGTAGGGCATGGAGGCCATCTTGGTCATGTGACACAAATTTTTCGATCAAACTTTCGTTCCCCCTATCCATGGACGCTCCACATAAAATTTCAATTTGATTGGCCAAGCAGTTTCAGAGAAGAAGATTTTTGAAAAGTGTGTATGGACGACAGACTGGCCAAGGTCAAGAGATGACCTTGGGCTTAATTAATCACATACCTTCATCTACTCTATTAGTTATTTGCATCTACCACTTTTCAGGTCTCAGGCTACAACAGTTTTCAAAAAATCCATAGTTTTCACTTTTTCCATGTAAAAGCCTATATGCTTCCAAAATTGAAATTGCCGTAAAATAGGTCAAGGTCATCCAAGGGTCATCATTTGATCAAACTATGATGGGCTGGAGTCCCAAATGCTACATACCAAGTTTCATGAAAATCGGCCTGCCGGTTCTGGAGAACAAGATTTTTGAGTGGTTTTTACCATAGTAGGGCATGGCGGCCATCTTGGTCATGTGACACAAATTTCTCGATCAAACTTTCGTTTCCTCTATCCATGGACGCTCCACATAAAATTTCAATTTGATTGGTCAAGCAGTTTCAGAGAAGAAAATTTTTGAAAAGTGTGTATAGACGACAGACTGGCCAAGGTCAAGAGATGACCTTGACCTAAATTAATCACATACCTTCATCTACTCTGTTAGTTGTTTGCATCTACCACTTTTCAGGCCTCAGGCTGCAATAGTTTTCAAAAAAATCCATAGTTTTCACTTTTTCCCATGTAAAAGCCTATGTTTCCAAATTTGACCTTGCCGTAAAATAGGTCAAGGTCATCCAAGGGTCATCATTTTATCAATCTATGATGGGCTGAAGTCCCCGATGCTACATACCAAGTTTCGTGGAAATCACCCCAACGGTTCGGGAGAAGAAGATTTTTGAAGGGTTTTTACCATATATGGGCGTGGCGGCCATCTTGGTCATGTTCGCGATCAAACTTGAAATGCCACTACCCAAGGAGGCTCCACATAAAATTTCAACTAGATCGGCCAAGCGGTTTCAGAGAAGATCTTTGAAATTGTGGACGACGGACGGACGGCCATCCTATAAGCTCACCTTGTGAGCCTTCGGCTCAGGTGAGCTAAAAACTGATGTATCAAATTATGAATCCTTCACTTTCAACTTCAAATCTAGTTTCCATGCTGAAACATACAGTGTATATATTATAAATCTCATGGCTGTACAGTTATAATGTGAAATGGTGCTGTTCAATAGCATGCCTCAATGGATGTATTCGTCTGACAAAAATCTGCAGGTAACTGACATTGTAACACATACAATACTACTAGGTAATGTAACGTCTACACTGGGCCACGTTCTCACCACGTCCTTACTGAATCTGAATCTGAATGGTTTACTGGTGGCACGCCAAATTGACAATACCTCACCAGCGGGGTGCGCCAGGAGGGAAGTTAGTCCCTGGCTCTCACAAGAGATGCGAACTTGGACACACAGTCATCAGACATTTCAGCAGAGGAGATCAGAGAATCAGGAAGGCCATTCCAGTCCCTGATAGTCTGTGGAAAGAAACTACTTTTGTAAGCTTCTTTGCTAGCTGAAGGCATCTGAAAAGCCAAAGCATGTTGATTTCTACACCACCTATTCTTCGGGATAAGGTCATCTGTGGGTATTCTGGCTTTAACCTTTAGACCTTTTCTTAAGAGATTCCAATTTCAGTTGACCTTAAATGTCAGTCATGCTCCCAGTTTCAAAAACATAATTTCTAGTCACAAAGCTTGCGGCACGATGTTGGACCTTTTCCAAATGCAAACATTAATATTAGCATTAGCATTAGCTGATAAATAGCTAATGCATTGATAATGCATTGGCATTAGTTAAATGCATTGTCCAAACCTGGTTCATATCAAATTAAGCTATAATGTGTGATACTATATATATACGAGTACGTATATATATGGCCTGAAGAGGAATTTTCTTCACTCCATCGTTTGGTCATGGTGAAAGTCCGTGGCAATCATATGTGACGTTCTCTGAGATTTTCGGTCTTGTGGAGGTACGACGTTGACGTCACAAAACATGAACTACAGTTGACGTCACAAAACTACATTATGAAAACATGTCCATGCAATATCCAAAGATTTTTAAAGTTGTAAAAAATGAAAATTTCAGTAGAAATGTTTTTAATTTTTTTATTATTTTTGCTCAAAACATAAATTCTGGGTACTTTTTCCAAGTACCCACAATCTATGTTTTCGAGCAAAAATATGAAAAATAGGTATACCCCTGCAAAAATAGGTATTGCTATATAAAAGTGGGGTTCAAGGGGGTATACATTGCACGGACATGCTTTCCTGATGGCATACGATCTTAATAGGATTTTTGCGCACTCAGGCATTAGTTTCAAAACGCCTTATAAGATAGGTTGAATACTTCTAGAAAGACCTTCGGAATTTCCGATTTTATAATATTTAAACAACATTCACCGTGAAGGACAGGATACTATAATAACTCTGTGATACAAACGATTTTCCAAGGCTAATTGATTTCTTTTCCAATTAAGAACCCTAAGATGCAAACTGTGGTTGCGTGTTTTCTCCGTTTTTCTTATTAATCGTTAGCGCTATTTATTACAGCTTTTGGAAATGGATTATTAACATAATAAAAAATGTAAAAATGTTAAAAACTAAATTTCCGACTTTGACTCCACAAGACCAAACATGTCAGATACTGTCACATATATGTTGGTTTCAGAGGACATTGTCTGTGATCATATTAAATTTGTAAAAATCCAAACAGGTCAAGCTATGTATATCACGGATGTCGAATTTATCAATCTAAGGGAGTTCATTTAGTCAGTTAATGTTGTGAAGCTTTGTACAGAGTTGTGAATAAGGCTTTTTTTCATCATCGTTTTCAATTCGATTCATTCTTACATATTAACGGCACAGGGAGATATTTTTAAAGACGATTAGTCTGAACACTGTTTCTCAAAATTAAGAATACATTGATTGTTTGAGAAAGCACTTACCAAATTATGGCTAGTGACCAGGATATGCTTCCTAAAATTAGTCATTCACTAACTTCCGTTTCCCCAGAAAACATTAAGGCACGTAAAAGTATCATATTAGAAGAACAGGCATTGCAATTAAAAAAGAAACTTTAAAATTGAAATATTACTATATAATGCAATTTAAAAGGTCATATATATATATATAGATATAGAGGAAGTTGTCATACCAGTTTGTCATTCTTGTTGACCCAGACCTATTTGCATCTCAATAAAGAAATTTGGAGAAAAAAATATACCCTAAACTGCTAGTACAGTATATGTAATCATATTTTAAATAATTTGATACGTTGTGTATTTTGCGTTACGTAGACAAAAAGCTAAAAGGGCGAAATTACTAGTCAGGTTTACCCAGTGACATACTAACGTAAAAATAATATATTATGTAGATCTATATAAAAATGTATACATATATGCACACTTTACGCATTCTATTGCAAGTGGAAACGACAAAAATAACTTACGTGTACTACTAAATCATGTTACAGTACAAAAGTCATAATTTGTTATAGCTCTGTCACACATTCACGTATCAGCGGCGTATCGCTCACGTATCTATGAGAATTTCGGTACGTCGAGGTCTTTGAGCGACATATTTACCACGTACGTACGTAGTTTGTCAGGAAAGTTCGTAGACACCATTAATATTTTCAACAGGAAAAGAAATGCAGCCAGCATGAATAAATCTGGGTTTGCAAAAATATTTCATGAGCAAATAGATAAAATTTTATGAAAATCTGACCAACACGACGTTTTCCTCAGCCTTTTGTGTGCACCTCCCTGACCGTCAGCGGGGCAAGGGTCAACGTCACAGTAACGTTACTTAAAGTTTATTGCTGTCAGTGCCTTTTATATTTGTAACAAGTTCAATTTTTCCATATAGGGTCCTTGGATATCGGTACATTTTTATTACGTGTATCGAGCTGTCAAATACAGATCTCTGACGACCGGTTGTCATATGAAACCATTTTCAATCGCTGAGCATGTAAGACGAGTGCACATCCGCCACCGTCTATCATCTTAGATGGTCTATCGAACATCCAAAAATCAACTATGCCCCTTGTAAACTAGTGACCGGCAAGCTCATAGCTTTTATTTGTTGCTTGTATTATTTCCATCGTGTTTGTTTGCAATTTTCATAGCAAAAACGCACAATTTTATGATAATCGGCTGTTCTCCGACGTAAGATTACGCCAATTTTTCAAACATTTTTCTGCATCTGAAATTTTATTCACAGATATCAAACTATACTGCCGCCAAGGCCCAAACATTCAGAAAATGTTGATGATTGAACGTTTTTTCAGGATCAAAAGGTTTTAACGTTACTGCACACTTCAATGCCGTTTCACAAGCAAAAACAAAATGTGAAATTCGTCACATTTAATACCGCTTTGATACCTGCCCCGCGCGGCCCCAACCTCAAGTAGAAAATTGGTCATATCAAGCGTGTACTCTTTCAAATTGCACCAAATTTCTAAAATATACTCATAAGATATTGCTGCTTTATATCTTCAACAACGCTTTACTATGAAAGTTAAGTGTGTACGAACTTTCCTGACAAATCTCGTATGACGTTCCTGCTACGTTCCCGTGGAGTATCAGTGAGGCTGTATTTCGTATGTACGGCGTTTGTGCTACGTACGTGTGGCGTATGTATGGCGTATGAAGTGTACGCGTGACGTATCTACGGCGTATGTACTACGTTCCATTCTTATCTGCGGCGTATATGTTCTGTACCAATTGCCTTTTAATACCTACATGTATGAGAACAAGGGCTGTGTTCACTTTGTTCATGCATTTCGCACATTACATGTACAGTAATCAATTATCAGAGGTCGCAGATGCCACAGGAGAATTCTAGATAATCTAGACAGACACCGAAGAAAAAACTGTATGATTTCAACAAAAACAAACTATGAGGACGAAAGATATTCATCAGGTCCAACATGATATCTGGAAGGAAACACCAAAAGCCAAACAAATGCTGTTAGTTATCTTTCAATTGCACTAAAACTGTAGTTATTACGTAACCTTGAAATGTTTGTGAAGAAAACTTAATTTTTGCGTGTAAAATGAAACAAATTCGAAAGTTTTTAAACACAATAAATAGGCACGGATTTGTGTAAAATTACCATTGATAACTTTTGGCGCTGTAATCGCATGTCTGTGTGTTTTGACGACTTTACGCTTGACGTCAGCGAAAAACGCTAGCTCATTAAACGGCATTAAACGAAAGTTGCCTTTTTCTTGTGCTTAAGGTTGTGCGCTATAACTGGCGATGGTTTGTTTTCACAACGATGGTTTATAGCCGTCTTAAGCGGCTTTCTTCGACAAAATGACAGAAAACGTTACGTTTCAAGAAAACGATATTTGCAAACAATTTAGCAAACAAATCTTTATGAATAAATATTGTTTATCATGCTTAGATACACACTCTATTATGTGTATTTTATACTTCAGATTAATTTTAACCAGTTTTAAGCAAAATGAAAAACGACGAATCGTGAGGCGTTTTTAAAGTACTTTAGTATAGTAATCGTGCGTTTTCCGCTCTGGTTTGGATGTTAAATTCAAGATTTTCAAACACTTTGGCCAGAAGTAGGAAAACATAACGGATTTACACTTTCCGCTATGGAAAGTCTGCGTAACGGTTATAAAGAATCGACTATGTGTGACGAGGCCTGAAACCACAGTCATCGATGACATTAAGAAAACTTGCCCATGCAACATACGTCCTTCGGATCGGGACGTTAACTGGAGGCCCCCTGTGCAGGGACAGTCATCCCCTGTGCAGGTTAAAGATATCTACACAGGTTCTATCCTCATGCATGTAGGCTCATTCTGCAAACACACTGGAGTGTACAATGTACACCTCCCAAGAATAATCAGAAATTGATTGATGGGATTTACAAGAAAACAAAACAAAGATTTTTGCTGTAAAAATTGAAAATTACATCACATAAATTTTGATAGTTTTTAATATATTTGCTCAAGACATAGATCGTGGTTACACATTAGAACCTCCTCGTCGGAGCGGTTCTAACGAGTACCCACAATTTATGTTTTGGACCAAAAAAAACAAAATAGATATACCCCTGCATACCCCAGTTATACTATATAACAGCGGGGTTTAAGGGGGTATTCATCACAGGCGCTCGACGACTGGATCATTTTTATTTTCTCTTATATTTTCACCCGTTTGGCGACCCTAACGATATGTTTATGCAATCATTTTACCTTTAAAACCTTTTCTATCAATCCTCAATCAACCCTCGTCTATGGGCTACTATATAGGCAAGGCCGGAAACGCGGTGTCCTAGTTTTATTGGGGTCATGGGGTTCCCCGTATCTCAAACTCATACTTCACTCTCTACCGTTATTTCAATGCTACATGTCTACTCATGAACGCCTTTGTAAAAGGTCTCATCAATTGCCTTCGTCCAAAATAAGCAACACCGCCCGTAAAACTTAGATTTTATACCACTACCTGTCTACTTGTCTGGGATCCCGAAGGTTTTTGTATGGTGACCTGTCGTTTCTAGAAATCAGTGGAAGGTCACTGTTAATATCGTATGAAAGAATCAATCCTAGTGGATAACTGTAGTTGCATTTTGCCATGACAATAGAACACAATGTGTTTTGACTGGATATTAATTCAAGCAACCTATGAAAACCAAACCTAACATGTATCACACGCTGGCGTAACACGTCGTGTGACCAGTGTATTATTGCAATGTCACGGCTGGATTGCAGATCCTCCAATTTTGTAAAATGCTGCAATTGTTAGTTTTTTTACGGGCGGTGATGCTTATTTTGGATGAAGGCAATGGGTGAGATCTTTTACAAAGACGCTCATGTGTTGACAGCCAGCATTGAAATAACGGTAGAGGGTGAAGTATGAGTTTGAGTTGCGGGGAATCCCATGACCCCAATAAAACTAGGACACCGCGTTTCCGGCCTTGTCTATATAGTCTATATAGTAGCTCATAGACGAAGGTTGATTGAGGATTGAAAGAAAATTTAGGTTTTGAAGGTAAAATAATTGCATGAACATATCGTTAGGGTCTCCAAACGGGTGAAAAAAAAAATATCCAGTCGTCGAGCGCCTGTGGTATTCATTACATGGACATGTTTTCCTGAAGGACATTTTGCCTTTTTGTACTTGGAATTTTAAGTACAAAACACCCATTTGTACGTGATAGACAGAAAGAAGCTTTATTAATTGTCGCATGTCAGGAATCGTTAATAATTCGAAATTTGAATTTGTTTTGTTTTCTATTGTGTTGATTTATTCTGCTATGTAAAATACCATTGCTTCTCATTATTATAATATAATGATTGTTACAATTACATTACAAGGCAAATGTTATCAGGCACACTATTGTCATTCCACATTGGGCATGCATATGGATTCTTAATGGGCATCAAATTTCTAATAGTCAATGACTTTCAGTTAGGCTGTATCAAACGACGCAAAATTAACGCAAACATTGTGTGCATTTTCGTTAGTTGTATGCCTAGGTTACAGTTGCCTCGTTCATCATACGATTTTAGGTCTGCGATTTCCCCTATGATTTTTAGACATCGTAGGTCATCATGGGCTACGACGTGTGTATTTACGATTCATACGGACATCGTGCGATTTCTCGCTCTGGCTTTTGTCGAGTTCTACAGAATTTTTTTCAGTTTTTACAATATAAGAAAAGTCTGTATAATACATGGGCATGTTTTCGTAATAACTATGTGTGACGAGGCCTGAAACCACAGTCATCGATGACATTAAGAAAACTTGCCCATGCAACATACGTCCTTCGGATCGGGACGTTAACTGGAGGCCCCCTGTGCAGGGACAGTCATCCCCTGTGCAGGTTAAAGATCCCTACACAGGTTCTATCCTCATGCATGTAGGCTCATCCTGCAAACACACTGGAGTGTACAATGTACACCTCCCAAGAATAATCAGAAATTGATTGATGGGATTAACAAGAAAACAAAACAAAGATTTTTGCTGTAAAAATTGAAAATTACATCACATAAATTTTGATAGTTTTTAATATATTTGCTCAAGACATAGATCGTGGTTACACATTAGAACCTCCTCGTCGGAGCGGTTCTAACGAGTACCCACAATTTATGTTGTGGACCAAAAAAAAAAAGAAAAATAGATATACCCCTGCATACCCCAGTTTTACTATATAACAGTGGGGTTTAAGGGGGTATTCATCACAGGCGCTCGACGACTGGATCATTTTTATTTTCTCTTATATTTTCACCCGTTTGGCGACCCTAACGATATGTTTATGCAATCATTTTACCTTTAAAACCATTTCTATCAATCCTCAATCAACCCTCGTCTATGGGCTACTATATAGACAAGGCCGGAAACGCGGTGTCCTAGTTTTATTGGGGTCATGGGATTCCCCGTATCTCAAACTCATACGTCACTCTTTACCGTTATTTCAATGCTGGATGTCTACTCATGAACGCCTTTGTAAAAGGTCTCATCCATTGCCTTCATCCAAAATAAGCATCACCGCCCGTGAGGATTGAAAGAAAATTTAGGTTTTGAAGGTAAAATAATTGCATGAACATATCGTTAGGGTCTCCAAACGGGTGAAAAAAAAAATCCGGTCGTCGAGCGCCTGTGGTATTCATTCCATGGACATGTTTTCCTGATGATGGGCATTTTGCTTTTTTGTACTTGGAATTTTAAGTACAAAACACCCATTTGTACGTGACAGAAAGAAAGAAGCTTTATTAATTGTCGCGTGTCAGGAATCGTTAATAATTTGAAATTTGAATTTGTTTTGTTTTCTATTGTGTTGATTTTTCTGCTATGTAAAATACCATTGCTTCTCATTATTATAATATAATGATCGTTACAATTACATTACAAGGCAAATGTTATCAGGCACACTATTGTCATTCCACATTGGGCATGCATATGAATTCTTAATGGGCATCAAATTTCTAATAGTCAATGACTTTCAGTTAGGCTGTTTCAAACGACGCAAACGCAAAAATTGTGTTCATTTTCATTAGTTGTATGCCTAGGTTACATTTGCCTCGTTCATCATACTTTTTTAGGTCTGCGATTTCCCCTATGATTTTTAGACACCGTAGGTCATCATGGGCTACGACGTGTGCATTTACGATTCATACGGACATCGTGCGATTTCTCGCTCTGGCTTTTGTCGAGTTCTGAGACAAAGCCGTAAGGATATCAAAGGGAGATCGTACGGAAATCGTAGTGTCTCCGAAAACTTTAAGTGGAAATCGTAGGGAGCCCGTGCAATGTCCGTTAGTGGTCCCTACCAAATCTGGGTGAGCCCTTCGATCTCCCTACGATCACCGTACGGATTTCGATAACGTTACGATCACCCTAAGGCACTACGATTATCGTATGATTTTTTGTCCCCAAATTATCATAACCAGAGGACCAATGGTCCTGTAAACGCTCACCTGAGATCTGCTTCATATACCAATAAACATATTTGAATATTATGGTATTTAACCCCAGTGCAGGGGCAGATGAAGCCCTTGGGCCATTTTCTTTTTTCAGAATAATCAATATTCTGTCCATTTGCCAATTTCCTGCTGATTTTCCCCTTCAAATAATATTTTAAAAGCAGATGAGCCCCTGGGGTCCATTTTTTTTCAGAATCATTATCATTAAATTTTGGTCCTACTGCCCATTTCCTGCAAGACTTTCACTTCAAATGACATTTTAAAAGTTTTCCCCATTCAAATGCATTGACGACCTATGTTGACCTTGCCATAAAATAGGTCAAGGTCACCACAGGGTCATGTTTTATATATACATAGTAGTACTTGAGTCATCCATACTTCATGCAAAGTTTCGTTGAAATCGGTTCACAGGTTCTGGAGAAGAAGATATTTTAAGGGTTTTTACCATATATGTGCATGGCGGCCATCTTGGTCATGTGACCTGGATTATTTATATACACATTGGTTCCCACTTCCTATAGATGCTTCATATAAAATTTAGCTTTGATTGGCCGAGTGGTTTCAGAGAAAGAAATGTTTGAAAAGTGTGTATGGACGACAGACCGGCCAAGGTCAAGAGATAACCTTGACCTAAATTAATCATATACCTTCATCTAATCCATTAGTTGTTTGCACCTGCCACTTTTCAGATCTCAGGCTGCAATAGTTTTCAAAAAATAGCAAATTTCCACTTTTCCCATTATAAAAGTACAAGCAGGCAAAGATCAGGAAAAGGCGCAATCAGAAAAAGACTCCCACTCCAAAAACCAAGGTGGGAAAAAACCAAACCAACAACCAGGCACTTATACCATGAAAACATTTCGTAAGCCGAATGAGCAGCTATTTTCCCAATAGGTGGCCACTCAGTTACCTTAACTTAACTAAAAATATGCAAACACACACAAGGCGCCAACAGCACAAAAATATTTTAAACACCAAGACATAAAACAAAAAGAACCACCACAGAAGTATCGACTTGGAACGATCAGTAACACAAAGTTACTGGCGGGTTTAAATCGATTTTACACGGCCGTAACCTCACCCTCAGCTTCTGCAGTCCATAAGTCTATGGAAAATTAAAGTTACCGTAGCAACCAGAGTTCATATCCGACTGGAATAAAAAAAAACACAAATTATGTAGAGGCTACTGTCAGGAACATGTACATGTATATACAAAGTACAGGATTCATCCACTTGACAGTTTCTGAGGAGAAGATTTTTGAATGTTTTTTTCAAATTTTTGCCCTTTATGGGGCCCCAGCAACCAATCATAATAAAGTATTAGGACAAAACTCGCATGAAACGTCAAACACTACTCAATAAACATTTCTGCAAAAACAAAATTCAAATGTCTGCAATTTTAGCGGAAAAATAGCCGATTTCCACTTTTCCCATTATAAGTCTATGGAAACTTTAAGTTGCCATAGCAACCAGAGATCTTATCCGCCTGGAACGAAAAAACACAAATGATGTGGAGGCCACTGTCAGGAACATGTATACAAAGTATAGGCTTCATCCCCTTGAGAATTTCTGAGAAGAAGATTTTTGAATGTTTTTCGAAATTTTGCCCTATATGGGGCCCCTGCAACCAATCAAAATGAAGGATTAGGACAAAAGTCACATGAAACGTAGAGGACTACTCAATAAACATTTCTGCAAAAACAAAATTCAAATATCTCCAACAAGACAGCAAAAACTGGCAATTTTCACTTTTTTCCATTATAAGTCTATGGGAAGCATAAGTTGCCATAGCAACCAGAGTCCTTATCCGATCAAAACAAAAAACATAATTATTCTTTCCCCCTACCTGTAGATGGTGTATGTGTAATATGAGAACAATCGGCCCAGCGGTTTCAGAGAAGAAGATCTTTGAAATTGTGGAAGACGACGGACGAACGGACGGACGGACGCCGGAGCATGGGTATACTATAAGCTCACCTATGAGCCTTCGGATCAGGTGAGCTAAAAAAGCGTCTCTGCATGGCGCCCCTACGACGTGTCTGCGGGCTGTGTGTAACAGTTACGAAGGTTTTAGTCTTGACAATAATTTTCATGGTTGTTTGTTGATCGTTATAATTTTGTTATTTTGATACTCAGGTGTCCAGACGTGTTCCGGCCAAAGTGACTTGTTTTGGCACGAAATGACCTTGTTCCATCGCAAACGCAATTATTGCATGTTATTGAGATGTTTACATTGTCAATTACCTATATTTATTGATTAAAAGATATATATTGCTGATATCTTTTACATGTATGTGGAACTTTTTAGTTAATTCTTTTCAATCATGCATCATTTTTCTTGAAGAGATGTTTGTAAGTTAATATTGTGTGTTTTTTTTTTGTTTGTTTGTTTGTTGTTTTTTTTTTTTTTTGTTTTGTTTTTTTTTTGTATTTCAATAGAATCTGTGAATTATGTAATATTCGTTTGTATAATGCCTCCATATTTGTATGTGTAAACATACAGAATGTAAACATTGTAGTATTTTCATTGGAAATGACAATTTTTCATCGCAAACGCCATTATTGCATGTTATTGTCATTTTTACATTGTCACTTACTTTTATTTATTGATTAAAAGATAAAATTATTATATTATTGATATCTTTTACAGAATTATACTTGGCCAGACGTAGACCTATCATACGATCATCATGCAGTAAACCAGTTCATCGAGTTCTTGGCTCATTGTTTTTCATTATAGAATCCAGAGAATCCAGAGAAGTACAGACGTCCTGTTACAATGAAAATACTATAGCTTGACCATCATAAAATGGCTGGGTGTTTGGTAAATATTTTGGTTATCGATGTGTATTTATAAATTTGATGACGTATACGGAATCCTATGGGAGTATTCAGACAAGTATTGATCGGTTTATCGGAATTCGTGAAGCGTGGTATTGAACAAATACTCTCATATCGTTGCAACGTCTGCATTAGAATTTGGTGTAGTGGTTACACCGCAGTACGTAGGATCCGTCCATCGCGGGTTCGAATCCCTTTAGATATTTTTCTGAGAGTATTTTCATTTTTTTTAAACTTTTTTTTATTTATTTTTTTTTCCACGCCATTCCCTAATCATCACTCAATCCTTCATGCAGTTCGTCCTTTACATGATAATCTAGATTTTTTCGCAATTCACATGAGAATGTAAAATCAGTCGTTGTTTGGCCGACTGTCAGTGAAACTATGCGACAATGCGGTGCAAATAAGCGTTAATATGGATACCTACTTTAGTTTCTGTGTCCGTAAAAGTTATACTTAGAAATTCAAATATACTTTGTTTAGTCCCATAAAAATATCATTTAGCATTGATATTATCTGCATAGAGAATAAATTAAATACAATATCAGAAAATATAACACCATAAAAGACAAAGAAAGAAAAAAAAATGAAGATAAAGAAGAGCACTCTATAAAATAATAAAAATGTTTTTGATGGGATTCGAACCCGGGTTATCAAAAATACTTCCTCTTTCAAATGAACTAAACTGCTCCTCTACTTACCGAGCCAATTCCTTTCTCTAATATTATTAAAAACAACATGGCAATACATTACCGTAAATAATCGGTGGATTGTTTGGAAAATACCTATGATAAACGGCGATCTATAAAAAGATATATGTTGACAAACACTATAACCAAAAACACCGCCAATTTTTCGTGGTCAAGCTATACTGTGTTTTCATTTTGTATGTTGTGTGTACATTTCTGGATTCTATACTGGACTTAATGGAAAACAATGAGCCAAGATCTCGATGAAATGGTTTGCTGCATGATGATCATATGATAGGTCTACAACTGGCCAAGCATCTGTAAAAGATATCGACAATATATATCTTTTTATCAATAAATGTAAGTAACTGACAATGTAAAAATGACAATAACATGCAATAATGGCATTTGCGATGGAACAACGTCATTTCCAATGAAAATACTACAATGTATGTTTGCATTCTGTATGTTTACACATACAATTATGGAGGCATTACACAAATGAATATTACATAAATCACAGATTCTATTGAAATACAGAAACCACAATGTTACGTCTACACTGGGCCACATTCTCACCACGACCTTACCATGTCCTAATCAATTCAAGAACGTGGTAAAGACGGGGTCAAAATGAAACAATTTCTGGTTTGTAAGTTCACACTACGTCCTCACTACGTCCCACCACGTCCTTACTACGTCCGCACCACGCCCTTACTATGTCCTTCACGTCTCCACTCGGTTCTCACTACGCACTCACCAAGCTCATCCCGATTACACAACGTCCTTACAAGGTCCTCATGAAGACAAAGCAGTTCACGCCACGCGCGTACTACGTTTTCAGCACGGTCTAACTGTTTATGTATTATAATAATTATGCTCAGTTGAAGAACGAGTACTGACACTCCATCCTCAACGCTACAAATAACCTGTTGTAATGTGCATGGTGAAACTGTTTTCATCATCATCATCATAATCATCATCATCATCATCATCATCATCATCATCATCATCATATCCATTCTCATAACTTGGGGTGCTCCCAGCAATATTTCATCCTATTCTGCGAGTACACCGGGTAAGTTTTGGTGTTATTGAAGGAGAGCGAATCGCAAGAGTACTTCTTGGTTCATTTATTTTATATTTCAACTCAACTCAACTTTATTTGCAAATCATATAACATCTATTATTTCAAAACGATTGACACGCAAGCTATATATAGCTATTGCTTGAGAGAACGAGTCAGTTAAAACGAAATAAAACGGGGAGGATGTGATAAGAACCTGGCGTGAACGTGGTAAGAACCTACAGAGGACGTGTTGGGAACTGAAAGGACGTGATAAGAACGCAGTGAAGTCTTCTTGGACGTGGTATAGACGTACGAGATGCGTGTTAGGGTCTTATCGGGAACCTGATGGACGCTGCGCGGACGTAGTGAAGTCGTTGTGAGGTCTTGATGGTCTGCAACAGGTTCGTATACAACGTCCATGAAGACCGTACTACGTTTGCACTACGTTCTTACTACGTCCTACAAGTTCCTACTGCGCCCTAACCACGTCCTTACTACTACCTTACTGCGTTATAATTCCACCTCGTCCTCGCCACCAAGACCTTCATGTATATCAAGACCTCGCCACGTCCTTACTACGTTCCTCCCACGTCCTACAAGACCGTACCACGTCCGTACGGCGTCCTTATTTTTTAGGACGTAGTAAGGACGTGGTGAGAACGTGGCCCAGTGTAGACGTAACATAACTTCAAGGAAAATGATACTGTACATGATTGAAAAGAATTAACAAAATGGTTTCACATACCTGCAAAAGGTATCAACAATATACATCTTTTAATCAATAAATATACGTAATTGACACTGCAAAAATGTCAATAACATGCAATAATTGCGTTTGCGATGGAACAATGTCATTTCGGGCCAAAACAAGTCACTACGACCCGAACACGTCTGAGTATCAAAATAACAAAACAACGACCAGCAAACAACCATGAACATTATTGCCAAGACTAAAACCTTCGTAACTGTTACATGTGGTCGTATGATTTTTCAAATTTCTTAAAAGTAAAGACTATTGCAAAATCGTACGAAGCCGTAGAATCGTAGGGACAGCGTAGGGTAACCTTGCGGAGACCGCACAAAAATGCAAGAATTTGCATTGCACGTACGATCGTCGCAAGCTAATCATAGACCAAATGTAACCTAGGCATTAGCAATAGGCAAAGTCTAATATTTAGAGATGAAAATAATATATGTCAAAATATGCTACGCATTGTTTCGTTATTCCATTCATATAAGTGATAATGAATTTTTAATATTAACCTGAAAGTGGTTAATGGAAAACAGAAAAGTTCTAAATCCCAGTAGAAAACTTCTACTAGCTAATCTAAGTAAAATATTGTTTTGGCTGCTAAATTATTTGGATACTTGATTAGTACTATGAAAAGTCTTTGATTACGAAGTGTGTCAGTGATCATGTTAGGTCCAGCGGGGCCTACCCTTTCAATGACTGAATAACCGTGCGGTTTCATTACGAAAACTTGCCAATAAGTTTTTCAGAAACAAAAATTGAAAATTTCATAGGAATAAAAAAAAAAAAAGATTTTTCCTTAATTTTGCTCAAAACATAGATTGTGGGTACAAGTTAAACAATCTATGTTTTGGAGCAAAAATAAGAAAAAAAAAATAGATATAACCCTGCATACCCAAGTTTTACTATATAAAAGTGGGGTTTAAGGGGGTATTCAATACACGGACATGTTTTCCTGATGCGGTTTCTGAATGCAGTACATTTATGTCAAATCACCATTGGATATAAGACAATGAACTAGATAAAAGATATGCGTTTATTAAAGATTTTGTTTTCTAATTGTGCACGAACTTTAAGAGATGTTATGGCCTTTAAGGTATTTAAATCATATTTAAATATTTTAAGATATTGGGATGTTCTATCTTTGAGATATAAAAGGAATTAAATAAACTGCATGTCTCCATTTTAGTTCTAAATAAATTCTATATGAATGCTGCTGGTTTACATATCTTCATGTGATTTGTATGAATAAATGTGAATAAATATATATGTAAAACGATTTTCTGGAATGAAACTATGTAAACTTGCGAGATGTGCTCTAAATAAATGACATATTTGGAAATACTTGTAGACATTTTACTACACCCATGCAATATTACAGAGAATTTTTTCAGCATTAAAAATTGAAAAAATAATTGCAAAAATTTTGATAATTCTAATATGTTTGCTCAAAACATTGATTGTGGGTACACGTTACAACCTCTAACGAGTACCAATAATCTATGTTTTGGAATAACAATGAGAAAAATAGGTATACCCCTGCATACCCCGGTTTTACTGTATAAAAGTGCGGGGGTATACATTTCACGGACATGTTTTCATGATGCGTACAATGTATTTAGGTGACGAGTTTACCCACATAAGTAAGACCGTTACCTCTTACCTTGAAAAATGGGACATGTTATTCAAGTTCTTATTGTCAGCATAAGTTATTTTGTTTTTATCTACGTTGCCGGCGAAAACATTGGTCTTCGCAAACATGCTGGTAAACGTCTACAAGTGACGTATAAGTCCGTTATGTCCGTTAGTGTTATACATTGCAATGCTTTATGCCGACGAGAAGCGAGTTGTCGGGCGTCGAACCATAACGCCGGGACAGGGGAGTGTCAGTTCAGTGAAGTCTGTCATTCTGATATAGAAGGGAATGTGGTAACAGATTCCAGCTGGGACGTTTACGCCTTAAACGGTAAATATGCTCTTTATTGTTGAGCCCTTTAACAAATGTTTTAAAACGCCGTAAAATCTAAAACACGCAGTCCAATCAATAACTGAGCGACGGAACGGAGGGGTTGGTTTAAAGCGTTCTTCCGGATAGGTGGGATGAATAAATTGTGTAAACAAACCATGGATAAATGAATCTGCCAGGTAAGATCATTGTTACTCATTTCTCTGTAGATAGTTGTTGTAATATGTTAATGCGCAGTATAAAGTGCATCTCATAAGCTTTAAACTGATATGAAAATGACCTTGCAACACTTCGTAGAAACAGCGTGATAGATGCGCCAAAATTTTATTCGAAGCTTTGTGCCTTACCTGTTCTGTCATGCGACATCATGAAATGACAAGTTTCGAGCAATTCCATCTAACCTGTACAAATTTTGATGATGTCTGACCTTCACAGTAGTCGAATAATGATCTATACTATCCTAAATTAAGATGGGATGCCACATGGCTGATTTTTTCAGGTATACGTAGTTTCTTCGTAGGTGGCATTTGTAATAGGTACCTTTCTTCCGGAGGGGGATGGATATTGAAATCTTCAGTGAAGCTGTTTAAAGCATACAAAATACATTTAATAACGTTTGTGCTATTGTAATGCACAATGCCTATACGAAGGTTACATACGTTGCTGACTAAAATGAAAAATAAAATGAAAATTTAAAAATGTTTAAAACCTTCGCGACCAGTTCGCGACCAGTTCGAGACTAGATTGCGACACTTGAAAATTCTCACGACATTCGTGCGACACTCGCACGAATGTCGTGCGAATGTCCGCGACAAAATTCGCAAAACAGTCGCGAGAAATTCGCATGCCAGTGAGATACTAGCCTAAGACCCCTACCTCACTGGTGTGCGACAACTGGAGACTAGTTCGCGAATAGTTCTCGACTATTTCGCGACAAAGATTAACGATAAGACAAAACAGCTTTTACGTTGCATTCTCATTGAATGGACATTTATGCGACAAATTCGCGAATTTCGGTCTAATTTTGAAAATATACCTCGCGACTGTCGCACGACAGTCGCAAGACATTCGGGAGGGTGTCTCACGACTTTCCCGCGAATGTGGCTTATTTTCATTTTCATTGTTAAGACAGTCGCGCGACAGTCTTGCGAAATATTTTGACGAAAACATTTGCATAATTTTTTTAAACCTGTTTAAAAACTTCGCGACCAGTTCGCGACTAGTTCGCGACACATGAAAATTTTCAAGATACTTGTGCGACACTCGCACGAATGTCGTGCGAAAGCCCGCGACAAAATTGGCAAACATTCGCTTGAAATTCGCATGCCAGTGAGATTCTAGCTTAATTGAATTTTTATTTCATTTTATCGATTTCACCTACAGTGTATATTTCATTAGCGCCCTTGAATATGGCGGACGTGGTTTGAAAACGTGGCAAGCCAATTTATTGTTTTCGAATATTACTGAACAATATGGGGATAGGAATCGAACAGTGGCGAATTAGGATAGGGACATTTTGCCCAAGTGTTAAAAAACGATGGAATTTCAATGGAATATGCCTTAATAGAGGTACACTTTCTCTCCTTACAAGACTGATGTTTTGCTGGAGCATTCTACTCGTTATTGGTGGGGTGGAACAGAACCCGGGCCCTGCACGCGGGGCTTTGACACGAGGGGGTTTTGGACAAAGTATGCCAAACACTAGAGCGCGAGCTTCTAGTCAGTCTATGCTGGGGCCCAACGAGGCAGGGGACTTAGGAATTTCACGACGGCAGTCTTTCGCCGATGAAGGGTCAAGCACGACCCATTTGTTGACCGCCATTAGAGCGGACATAAATAAAAACATGACAGATATATATAGTAAACTAACAACCTTGACCAACCAATGTGAGGATATATCAAAACTTGCAAGGACCTACAGCGTGAAAATCGCGCTGTTAACCAAAATCACATGATTACAGATGCTTAGAGGAATTTCATCGAAAAATTGAATAAAAATTCAAAAATGACTACTCACACCCCTAAAATGAAAGTGGACTCATCCAATTGATACTGATGGGAAAATTCATTCGTCAAATATGGGTTAATTGTAATTACCTTTTCATAGGCCTTAACCTGTGGAAAAAATAATGTTTCTCTACACCAGGAAAACAAGTTCGTGCAATATATACTCCCTTAAACCCCACTTTTATATGATAAAACTGGGGTTTGTAGGGGTATACCTATTTTTCTTATTTTGCTCCAAAACATAGATTGTGGGTACTCGTTAGAACCGCATGTGTACACACAATCTATGTTTTGAGCAAAAATAAGAAAAAATATCAAAATTTTTCAGCTGAATTTTTTCAGTTTTTAAATCTCAAAAAATCTCTATATTGCATGGGCAAATTTTCGTAATGTAAGTGTTCTTATCCGTTATATACTCCGAGTCACTGGGGTGTAATGCAACCCAAAATGTGTATTTTTATATTCTCTAGATATTCAGCAATGTGGTTGCAGCTACAATGCTATTTCTGGACATAATCTTGGGACCGGGAGTATTGTATCGCCGATGTACCCAGGCGAGTATCCCGTATACAAACAATGTGATTGGTTAATAACGGCGCCATATGGATATCACGTGACCTTGTCGTTTTCTCATCTAGCTGTTGAAGAAAATTCTAATTGCGGTTATGATTCTTTAAAGGTACGTTGTGATAATGTTTGTAGGACAAATGCATTACGAAAACTTGCCCATGCAATAAACAGAGATTTTTAAGCTATAAAAATGAAAATTTCTTTAGAATATTTATATTTGCTCAAAGCGTAGATTGTTGGTGCACGTTAGAGGCGGTTCTAACGAGTACCCACAATCTATGTTTTGAAGCGAAAATTAAGAAAAATAGGTATACCCCTGCTAGCCCCCGTTTTGCTATATACAAGTGGGGTTCAAGGGGGTATACATTTCACGGACATGTTTTCCTAGTGACCTTATGGTGTATTCATCATGCGAAGATTCCCATGCAATGAATACCCTCTTAAACCCCACTTTTGTATAATAAGTTTGGGTTTGCAGGGATAAATCCATTTTTCTTATTTTTAGTTTTGACCGAAAACATAGATTGTGGGTATTCGTTAGAACCGCCTCGGCGAGCCAGTTCTAACGTCTATACAAAAACAATGTTCAGCAAAAATATTAAAAATACGCCATGTTTAAAATGAAATTTTCATTTTTTACAGCTGAAAAAATCTCTGCTTATTGCATGGGCAAGTTTTCGTATTTTTTATTGTTAAGCCAGACCAGAAACACAAACCGACCAGGCCTGGATGTTATAAAACCATTTTTTTTCATGCTCCACTCAGCTGAATCTAAAATTTATCCTGCTCATAAATTATAAATGCCAACAACTATGTTAATGAGCAGGAGAAATTACTAGTTTTCGAGTTCTGAACCTAAACTTTCCAATATTTTTGACTATTTCAAAGTTAACAACATGCTCAGCTGAGGTGAGCTTGAATTTTTATTATAACCTCGAGACCAGGGCATGTACACAGCAAATATGCATGTTTGTACAATTGAACGCAATTTATTGTAATAGTCATTGTGCGCGCAAGAGAAAAGTGGTTTCCGTTATTGTTGCAATTGTCTTTTTCACCCGACGAGAAAACAAAAAAAAACAAAAAAAAAAAAAAAAAAAAAAAAAAAAAACAAAAAAAAACATTCCGTTTTGACTAGGTCTTTACGTTCTCATGAGGTGACGAACTACGTTACTGTTAAATGATGACATCGCTTGCCTTTATAAACTAATAGGCCTGGCCTTGATCACGTGGTTTGTTATGTTTTTACCTGGAAATGATAAACACCTAGAAAGATATAGTAAAACAAATGAACAGTGCCGGATTACCTAGTTTTGTAAGCACTAGAAAATGGGTTCTACGGCTTGCTTTAAACATTTTCCAGTGTTATGTGCCGATTTGAAGCAGTTCGATCAACAAATGCATATCAATTTTAGAGGTAAAATGGCAGAGTCCAGGGAATCGAACTATACTTCAACGATTTCATAAGCCTGTTAATAGTATGTACCGTATTCGTTTAGGTAACAAACCATTGTTCTAATAAGCGCACACTGCTAATCAAAACAACACTGGCATGATCAGATAAAATAAACATGTCAAAATAATCAATGATGATGCCATTTAAGTGTTCCAATAGTTTCAAAATAGTGTTTGACCATTTAATGTTAAATTTTAATGCGATTAACTTGATATTTTTGTGTAAAATTGTGTACAAGAGCAATATGCTAGTCGAACATTGTGCGCTTTTGCACGTTTTTTTTCCGGAAACGAACAGGGCGTGGGCTTATTGGTGCATATGCGCTAATTAGAAAGAATACGGTATGTTGTATAGCCAGTTACTCTACTGTTTATTAATTTCCGTAGGTATACGATGGGAGCTACGATGGTTACCCATTGGTTGGTTTATTATGTGGCTTCTCGATACCTAATCCAATTAGAAGCTGTACCGGAAGTAACATGTTTCTGAGATTTATATCAGATGGGAGCCAGCAGTTTACAGGTTTCAAAGCAACATGGAACGTAAGTAAATTATCCCATCTATGCATCTATGCACCAACGTGTGGTTGGTTTTAATGAAGAAAAAAAAAAATAAAAAAAAAATAAAAACTGGGATTCCCTACAAGCAGTGAACATATTAATGAGAAAGTGGATATACATGTAAAGAATATTATTATTTATAAAGAAAGCATGAGTAAATATATTTTCAGAACACATCTCCATGAAAAGTATATCTCCTTGAACCCCACGTTTATACTGTAAAACTGGCGTTAACATGGGTATGTATATTTTTCTTATTTTTGATCCAAAACATAGATTGAAGGTACTCGTTAGTGTACCAACAATCTATGTTTTGAGCAAAAATAAGAAAAATATCATTTTTTTCTACTCAAAATTTTCATTTTTTAACAACTTTAAAGATCTCCGTACATTGTGTGGATATGTTTTCGAAATGGTAAACCAAGATCTGTCGTGTGAATGTTGTTGGTTGATCTGGGGTTTAACATCCCACAAAAACAGCTAAGGTCATATGGAGACGGGAGTTGTGTGACTTCCACAACCATTACGAAAACGCGCCCATGCAATATATAGAGAATTTTTTGAAAGCAAAAATTGAAAATTTCATTGGAAAATTTTTGATATTTTCTTAGTTTTGCCGAACATAGATTGTGGGTACACGTTAGAACCGCTTCGGCGAGGCGGTTCTAACAAGTAGCCACAATCTATGTGTTGAAGCAAAAATAAGAAAAAAAATAGGTATACCCCTGCATACCTCAGTTTTGCTATATAAAAGTGGGGTATAAGGGGGTATATTTTACACGGACATGTTATCCTGATGATTGTGTCTCTGATCCCCAAAATATTTTATTCAAATACCTATAATTATTGATTTGTTGTTTGTATTGATTTTAAGTGTATTTCATCCGTTTGTGTGACTTTCACTACCACGACATCTAAAAATGTGTTTTTACAGGTTATCAGACCTACATGTATATCGAGTTGTTTTCACTACGCCAGCATCGTATTTTGTGACCCTAAACGTTTTTAGTAAAAGTTTCCGCTTTTTTAGCTCACCTGAGCCGAAGGCTCACAAGGTTAGCTTATAGTACGGTAGTCGAGCCGTCGTCCGTCCGTGCGTGCGTCCGTGCGTTTATACTTTCAATCATGAATATTTCTGAGTGAGACTAGCTGGCCGATTGCAGTCAGATTTTACATGAAGCAGCATTGGGGAGGGGTATTGCCTGCCATAAGTTTTTCAGCAGATCGGATCGGAACTCTGGTTTCCATAGCAACAGATAGCTTCCATTGAGTTATAATGGGGAAAATGTTGTGGCCACTCTAGCAACTTCATTTTTGATTGGATCTTCTTCATTCTTGCAGGTAACAAGGACAACCATAACATCTCGGGTGAGTTTGAATTTCGGCCAGGTTCGATCTCAGATTGCGGAGTTAGCTGACTTGATTGTCTGGAAAAATCCCCATTACCTTATAATGTTGTGGCCACTCTAGCGCCTTTATTTCTAATTAAATCTTCTTTATTCTTGCAGATAACAAGGACAACCATAATATCTCGGATGGGTTCGAATTTCAGCCAGATCCGACCTCTGACAGTGGAGTTAGCTGCCCTTGAGTGTTTGAAAAATCATTATTTTGTGTTGCGGCCACTCTAGCGACTTCAATTTTGATCGGATCTTCTTCATACTTGAAAGTAACAAGGATAGCCATAACACTCGGATGAGTTCGAATTTCAGCCAGATTCAACCCTTGACTACAGAGTTATCTGCCCTTGACTGTGTGAAAAATCAATATTTAGTGTTGTGGCCACTCTAGCGCCTTCATTTTTATTCGGATCTTCTTCATTCTTAAAAGTAACAAGGACATTCATGTCATCTCGGATGAGTTCGAATTTCGACCAGATCCGACCTCTGACTGCAGAGTTATCTGCCCTTGATTGTTTGAAAAATCCATATTTTGTGTTGTGGCCACTCTAGCATCTTTGTTTTTCAGTGGATCTTCTTCATTTTTGCAGGTAACAAGGATAACTACAATATCTGGGATTTTCGAATTTCGACCAAATCCTACCTCCTCTGACTGCGGAGTTATCTGCCCTTGAGTGTTTGAAAAATCAATATTTTGTGTTGTGGCCACTCTAGCATCTTTGTTTTTCAGTGGATCTTCTTCATTCTTGCAGGTAACAAGAATAACTACAATATCTCACATGAGTTCGAATTTTGGCCAGATCTGATCTCTGACTGCGGAGTTATCTGCCTTTGAGTGTTTGAAAAATCAATATTTTGTATTGTGGCCACTCTAGTGCCTTCAATTTTGATCGGATCTTCTTCATTTTTGGAAGAAACAAGGATGATCATAACGTCTTGGATGAGTTCGAATTTGAGCCAGATTCTACCCTGTACTGCGGAGTTAGCTGCCCTAGAATGTTTGAAAAATCAATTTTAAGTGTTGTGGCCATTCCAGCATCTTCAATTTTGATCAGATTTTCAAAAAAAAAAAAAAAATAAATAAATAAATAAAGAAAAAAAAAAGACAACTTTGTCCAGTGACTGTACTTGTTGACTCTCAGGTGAGCGATCGTTGCCCTTGGGCTACTTGTTTTTCAAAGTATCCCCGACGTCAAGCCACAATCATTATACAGTACAAGTAAATTTGTATGCTATTTTTCAGTTTATCACAGCTATTTCCCGTAGCTGTGACTCCCACAGGGACTATGGCAAGCCAAGTGGACACTAATTCTAGAATTTATTCGGAAATCTGGTTTAAGTGATAAAACTCAGGATAACAATGAAGATACCTGAAATATGTGTATTAAACCTGGTTTGGTGCGATAAACCTGGCTTGTGTAATACAACTAGGTTTTTTTCTCTCTGAAAGAAGGTTTCTGGAATTATTATGCACTTGACTTGCCATATTATGGGACGCTAAAATGTTTTACTCTAACTTACATTTTTCTAGCTTTGAATCCCCGTTTAGTCATGTTGATGCGACATCCAAAGCATTGTGTATTAGGCCCTAAAATGTTTTACTCTAACATTTTTCTTGTTTCATCAGGAAAACATGTAATGTGCACCCCCTCAAACCCCACTTTTATATAGCAAAACTGGGGTATGCAGGGATATACCTATTTTTCTTATTTTTGCTCCAAAACATAGATTTTGGGTAATCGTTAGAACCGCCTCGGCGAGGCGGTTCTAACGTGTACCCACAATTTATGTTTTGAGCAAAAATAAGAAAAATAGCAAAACTTTTCTACTGAAAAATTATTTTTTACAGTTTTAAACATATCTGTATATTGCATGGGCATGTTTTCGTAATGTGAATAATTTTCAGTTAATGCCTGCTGAGTCATGTTGGCGCGACACCCACAGCATTGTGTCTGGTACCCTAAAATGTTTTACTCTAGCTAATATTTTTTCTAGCTTTGGATATATTTCAGTTCATCCGCGCTGAGTTATGTGGATGTGCCTACCGTCTAGTCATCACGAAAACATGTTCGTGTAATGTATACCCCCTTGAACCCCACTTTTATATAGAAAATCTGGGGTTTGCAGGGGTATACCTATTTTTCTCATTTTTGCTCAAAACATAGATTGTGGGTACTCGTTAGAACCGCCTCGGTAATGTGCGGTTCTAACGCGTACCCACAATCTATATTTTGAGCAAAAATAAGAAAAATATCAAAAATTTTTCGGCTAAAAATTTTCAATTTTTCAAGCTTAAAAAATCTCTGTATATTGCATCCGCAAATTTTCGTAATGTGCCTTAAATGTATTCTCTAACTTAATGTTTACCACATTTTTTCCAGTTTTGAATATATTTCAGTTTATCCCCGCTGAGCCATGTGGATGTGACTACCATAACATTGTGTCTGGGACTCTGACTTCCCCTAATTACCCTTCACCGTACAACATGAATCAAGTTTGCACATGGGTTCTGACGTCCCGGGCCGGAACTACTGGGACGATTTCGATAACTATAGATGATTTCGAGTTCGAGGTTCATGACACGTGTGCCTACGATGTTCTACAGGTAGATCTATATCAATGCAAACATATCCATAAACCCACTTTTCATTGATTATATCTAAACTGGGGTGTACAGCGGTATTTCTATTTTACTTATTTTTGCTCCAAAATCATAAATTGTGGGTACTCCTTCTGACTAGAAGAAATATCACCCCATTTTTTTATTTTTACAGTTCTAGGAATTACATGTACAATGCATATTGCAAAAGCGTGTTTTCGTAAAACATTTCTGCCTGAACATTGCGAAAACATGCTCATGCAATATAAAGAATTTTTTTGAGGTTGTAAAAAAAAATCTAAAATTTCATTAGATTTTTTAAAATATTTTTCTTATTTTTGCTGAAAACATAGATTGTGGGTACACGTTAGAACCGCCTCGCCGAGATGACAAATCTATGTTTTTGAGCAAAAATAAGAATAATAGGTATTCCCCTGAATACTTCAGAAATACTGTAAAAAGTGGGGTATAAGGGGGTATTCATGTCACGGACATGCTTCCCTGATGATAAATTAACCCCTTCACCTGCATTGCATTGATAACTAATATGGCTTTCACGAATGAAACGTCTACAATTTGTGTATGTATTCATGTGTGTCTATGTACATGTATCCATGTATGAAACTTCTACATTTTTTGTATGTATTCATGTGTGAAATTTCTACATTTTGTGTATGTATTTATGCGTGAAACATCTACATTTTGTGTATGTATTCATGTGTGAAACTTCAACATTTTGTGTATGTATTAATGGTATTTTATTTATACTGATCATGAGCAGTCCGATCTGACAAGATGGCTTAAATTAGTAACCATCCGAGAGAAACTTGAACGAAACAAATATTAAATGTAAGAGCGTAAGATGTAAATGAACAGAGTGCAGTTTTGTTTCACTGACATATGTCTGTATCGAAATGAATAGCCTGTATTTAATCAGTGTTTCAGTACTTAAGATGTATTGCGAAAGTAGTGCAATAACTAAAAATACATGTAAATGCCAATATGAACGCATTCAGGTAAGAAAGTGGCAATATTCTCAGTTACTACATAATACATGTACCAATCAACGAAACTAGAAACGGTTGAGTAAATATCTACTAGAATTTCGGTATTTGTCAAAGGAAAATTCCTATCCGATAAGACCGCTGATTATCAATATAAATTAAATACAGGAGCTATTTTAACACACATGAATTACAAACACAAAATGTAGGAGTTTTATTCTAGCAAAACGATAGCCATCCATTAATGATCGATGCAATGCATTTGGAGGGTTAATTGATTTTGCGGCATTGCAGGGGTATGTTATTAGTTCACCTGACAATTTAGGCTCAAAAGGTGAGCTTGTAGTATATTCATGCGCCGTCAAAAGTTTTTATAGTTGGTCTAGGTCACATGACCAAGATGGCTGCCATAATATAAATAGCAAAAACCTTAAACAATCTTCTACTCCAGAACCAGATCTAGAAGACCTATGATTTTTTAAACTTGGCATGAAACATCAGGCAATAGAGCTATACAACGTTTATATACAGTATGACCCTGGTTTGACCTTACCATTTTTTCGGCAAGGTCTACATTGGTCGTCCATGCATTTGATTGGGAATTCCCAGCGGGCACATGACGTCATAATGACGTCATATCAACGTCGATGCGACGTCATGACGTCGCATCGACGTTGATCTGACGTCATTATGACGTCATGTGCCTGCTGGGTAATATTGTGAAAATGTCATATAAACTGCAAAACTTGCAGAAAATTGGCAAATGGACAGAGTATTTTATGTTTATGAACACCTTTTGTCCTCAGGGGTTGTCTGCCCCTGCCCCGGGGCTATATGCATGTTTATGACCATAATATTCAAAGGTACAAGTAAGGGCAACGATCAGGAAAAGGCGCGATCAGAAAAAGATTCCCACTCCAAAAACCGAGGTGGGAAAAAACTAAATTATCAATCAGTTCTTATACCAAGAAAACATATCGTAAGCCAAATGTGCAGCTATTTTCCCAAAAGGTGGCCACTCAGTTACCTTAACTAAAAATATGATAACTTATATAAGGCGCCAACAGCACAAAAAATTTAAACACCAATACACAACAATTAGAAACATCCACAGAAACATCTTCTCCATTGAAACCAGAAAGCCAATCAAAGTCAAACCTTATGTGGAGCGTCGTTAGTATGGGGGAAGAAAGTTTGTAGAAATGGTCAAGGTCACATGACCATGATGGCCACCATGGCTATAAATAGCATTAACTTCTAAAAAAATCTTCTTCTCCAGAACCAGAAGGCTAATGATTTTGAAACTGGGCATGAAGCATCAGGCAATAGAGCTCTACAAAATTTATATAACGCATGACCCGTGGATGACCTTAACCTATTTTACGGCCATGTCAACATAGGTCGCCTATGCATTGAATGGGGAAAATTTGTTAAAATGGGATTTGAAGGGCAAAACGTGCCAGCAATGGGTAAATGAACTGGAGATTAAGATTCTGAAAGAATTTGGACCCATAGGGTGGGCATGCCCCTGCCCTGGGGCATTATACATGTATATACATGGATCTTTTACTGATGCAATTAACTACCTTTGTAAAAAGGCTCTAAAAGCTTCATTTTTTATTAGAAAAGCCATTGGTTCAGATAAAATGAATACACTATTGTTTTTAAAGCTTTATGAACAAAGTGTGAAACCAATTTTGCTTTACTGTAGTGAGGTATGGGCTGGTGAGAGACTCCTTAGTCATGTGGGGCCTCTAGAACATAGATATGATACTTTAAATACTGAAAGAATTCAACTTAAATTTTGTAAATTTGTCCTAGGCGTTCACAAATCAGCATCCAATTATGCAGCTAGAGCTGAACTCGGTTTATTTCCTACAGCTATATATTGTCTAAGATCAAGCATTTCATTTTGGTTGCATATTGTTGAGTCAGATAATAATAAATTAGTAAGCAAAGCGTATAACGATAGTTCTCAATTTATTAAAGGATTTGGGAGTAATATTAAAACCGTCTTGAATAAATTAAATTTTACACATGTTTGGGATAATCAGGGCACCTTTTCTAAGTCCAGGTTGATAAATGCTATAACTCTAAAGCTAAAAGAATCATATACAGCTTTTTGGAAAAGTAAATTATTTGATGACAGTGAAAATCCCATTAATGGGAACAAGCTCAGAACATATCGAAAATTTAAGACTGATTATTCTATAGAAAAGTATTTGTTATCAAGTGATAATTCTAAAGAAGAAATCTCTACATTTTGTAAGATAAGGTTGAGTGCTCATAAACTATTCATTGAAGAGGGACGTTATAAAAGGGGAGGTAATAATAGGATCCCCCTTAATGAAAGAATTTGTAAACTATGTCAGAATGATGTTGAAGACGAAGAACATTTTATTTTTGACTGCAGTAAATTGGAACATATTAGAAAGCATTTCTTTCATGGTCTTGCCAGTATCAGCCCATCTTTTATACATATGTCCAGAATTGAAAGGTTGAAATTTATCTTAGGAAATAATGAATATGACTTAAATGTAATTTGTCTCACTTATTTGCATGATATGTATACTGAAAGAACAAATTTGCTGAGAGAATTAGGTTCTTGTTGATGAAGATGTTTAAGTGCAAATTTTGACATTGTATTATGTTAACTTTAACATACGAGTCTCGACACTGGAGGGCCTGATTTTTGCATAGGTAAAAACAGGGGTGTGGATCAGCTTTTGCAGTAACTGCTTAGCTGATTGGCATCTTTGTTTTCGCTACATGGATAGTACAATCTCTCTACTTGCTAAATACAAAATTTTGAGCCTCTGGGTATGTTCTGTGGCTGCACAGCCCAGTTTGTGTCTGGCCCAATCTGAGACCCTGAAGATGAACATTCTTTATACCATTTTTAATTGATTTTCAGCATATAATAATTATATTCTGTTCATGCAGATTATTGTGAATTCACTTATCTATTGTTAGGGATATTTGTATTTGTATGTATGGTGACAATCCTGTCCTTGGATTTTATGCCAATAAATTATTTGATTTGATTTTGATTTGATTCATAATATTCAAAGATCTTTTTCTATAAAAGCGCTCGGCCAAACAAAGTAAAATTTTATAGGAAGCATCTGTTTGAAGGGGGAACCAATGTGATTATAACTAAACCAGGTCACATGACCAAGATGGCCGCCATGTCCATATACTGTATGGTAAAAACACTTCAACCGAAAAACATTCTAAACGTTGTGAGCCACTGCAGAAGCTGAGGGTGATGTTATGGTCATGTAAAACCAGTTTCAGCCCGCCAGTATTTTATATTACTGATCGTTCCAAGGCGATACTTCTGATGTGGTTCTTATTGTTTTATGTCTTGGTGTTGAATTTTTGTGCTGTTTGCACCTTATGTGCGTTTTTATATTTTAGTTAGGTTTGGAAAACCGAGTGATCATCTATAGCTGAGAAATAGCTGCTCACTCGGCTTATGATATGTTTTCTTAGTATAAGTACCTGATTGTCAATGTAGTTTTTTCCCCATCTTGTTCTTTGGAGTGGGATTTTCTTTCTGATTGCGCCTTTTCCAGATCATTGCCTTCTTATACCTCTTCAAAAAGCTTCTTCGTCAACTTTATGCGATGACATTTCGATATTCTGTGGGTAGTTTGGATTCCTGATTTTATTTTTAATGCGATATTTTTGTAGGAAAAACATATCATATAACATTTCTCTAAAGGGATTAATCCTCAGAATCACTCTCTTTTTCAATTTGCAGATGTGGAATGGAATAAATGAGTACGGGACCTTTATCGGCGGATATTGCTTGATGATTACACCATGGTACCATTCGGTCGTTAATTCTCTTTATGTACAATTTAAGACGGACGGCAGTATAGAACTCAGGGGTTTTAGATTACACTGGACTATTACGGTGAGTCTGAGAACAATTATTATATATTATTAGTTTCATTTAATTACACTTGGACATGGAGGATGAGTGATAACAAAATAATAATAATAATAATATTATTATTATTATTATCATTATTATTATTATTATTATTATTGTTAATACGGGCATGCTAACTTAATCCAATTGCTTTATTATAATTATTGGCTCTGAACAGCTGATTAAACAAGATGACAAATGGTGCTGTAGCCCCACTGCGAGATTTGCTCACAGTTAGCTTAAAGGCCAGATGATAATACAATGGAGCACTGCCGGCATGGACCCCCGGGGCATTATTGAAGGGATTTATAAAGTGGATTTTACAATGCATTGCTACGTACAATAACTCTGGGGATTATGGTTTTAAAGAAGAAATTTCATGTTGCTGTTTTTCCATTGTAAAATGATGAAAGCTCATGACCTTTCAAGTTGGGGCCATTTTTTACCCCAGGGGCATCATTTGCAGTATTTACGTTAATCCCCACATAACATGCTGCAAAATTGAATATATTAGCTTGTATATTATATATTATTGGGTCTAGTGGTTTCAGAGAAGATGTTTTATGTATTTCCCATTATAAGCCTATGACAGATAATGACACCCCTGGGGCGTTGCGTGTATGGACCACAGGCACCGTTGGAAGGATTTATAAAGAGGAGTACAATACATTGTTGTACACCAAATATGAAAGCTCTGGGCCAGGTGTTTATCTCATTGAAAGTCTATGGGAGCTTTTTGATTTTCCTGGCTTAAAACCGAATGCAAACTCCATCCCCTCCCCCACCCTAATGCAACGATATGATTTGATCGCAATTAGCCCAACGGCTTTATGAAAAATAAAAACAGACGTCAGGACATGTCGTTGCATGATCTTCCCTCTTTACCATAGTCGGTCAGATCTGAATTTGCATCGGAGAAAGAACCAGTCTGTACAGCACATGGCAAAATCCGACTTTAATGGCGTGCCTTACACACACGCAGTAGAGGAACTGACCAGCGCCTGATTTTACCCCTGCCGAGTTTGTTTGAAATCATGCTAAAATATGTTCTTGCCGTTCACGGTCACCAGAAATTTTGCAATGTATCTATACATGTAGATTCTTGATAAAGAGCAAGATATTAAAAACTAGACTTTCAATTTGAAGATTTATCTCTGCAATAAAAATCTGTTACGTAATATCTTGTTAATGATAACAAGTTGATTCTGTTTCAGTACTGAAGACAAATATCCCTACGGTGAAAAACGAATCTTCATAACATAGCAGTGTCCATGAAAAATACAGAGAATTTTAGAGATGTAAAAATTTAACTTTTTCAATTGACAGTATGTGATATTTCTTTTGCCCAAAATATTGATTGAGGCAGTTCAGACGAGAAAAATATATACTCATATAAGAAAAAATATATATATGTACGCACCAGTTCTACTACATGCATATAAAACGGGGTATAAGTGGGGTATTCATTGCATGGACACCAGTTTCAGCCTTACAGTGAACGGCGGAACGGCGGAGGATAAAAGGATAAACTCTTGTCTGTGGTCGGATCCATCAGGATCCTTATTTGAGCTAGTGATTGAGAAAACCAACAATTTGCGTTCCGACCAGGTCCGACACATACCGGGCTGTACAGTCACAGAAGATGGTTAGAGGCTGGAGATTTTGGATTTGGAAAGCAGAGGAATTGTACTATCCGTGTAGCGAAAACAAAACGCTGATCAGCTTCGCAGATACTGCGAAGCTGATCTGCGCCTTTGTTTTCGCCTATGCAGATTGTTGGTTTTCCCGTGCGGCGGCTTTTTTCATCCAGGTACATGTATTTCGGAGACAACGTTTCCGTTCATTTTCGTTTTTCTTCAGCACTGTGCTTACATGTAATTTACTGTGAGATTTTCATTAACTAGTGGGGAATTTACTATTACAACTATGTTAAATAACATTACGAAAACATGTAACATTGATTGGAACATTGATTGTAAGTTAGGCGGTTCTAACGAGTACCCACAATCTATGATTTTGGTCAAAAATAAGAAAAATAGATTATCCCTGCACACCCCAGTTTTACTATATAAAAATGGGGTTTAATGGGGTATTCGTTGCACGGACACGTTTTCGTGATGGAAACACGTACGCAGCATCGCTTAGGTCAAATCATATATTTATACAGTACAGGTTTTATTTTGATTATGATAACTGAAACTGACGAAGAATTTGAAAGCATTACGAAAACTTGCCCATGCAATATACTGAGATTTTTAAAGTTTTAAAAAATGAAAATTTTCATCTGAAAAATTTTGATATTTTTCTTATTTTTGCTCCAAAACATAGATTGTGGGTACACGTTAGAACCGCCTCGTCGAGGCGGTTCTAACGAGTACCCACAATCTATGTTTTGGAGCAAAAAAAAGAAAAAACAAGTATACCCCTTCTTAACCCAGTTTTACATATAAATAATGGGGTTTAAGGGGGTAATCATTGTACGGACATGTTTTCCTGAAAGAAAGTCAAATGAGGCTTGAATGATAAGAAGTCGACAGAAAATAAATATCATGTAAGTAAAACAAAACATTAAAAGCAAGAACCAACATCATCAAATGCATATACATGTAGAACGAAAATAAAACAGACAACAAATTATATGTTGTACGAAACTTACAGAGGAAACAAATGAAAGTATATCTGGAACGATTTCATTGTTTAAACAATTTATAAGCTGCACCATGAGAATACATGCATTATAGTTACTACACAGCTCATCAGCGCCTATGTGTTCCCTAAACGGTTAGTACGATCCCTCTTTTACGTTAACCTAATATTCAGTTAAAGTTTCAAGCCTATTTCTGTGACTGGACAGGCGGGTTTTGGTCGGCCCTTATGAGAATTTCCGAAGACAATTTTTCAATGACGCAGCTCATATAATATAAAAATAATTTGAAAGGCGCATAATCTGCACACCATAATATGCGAAAACAAAGGCAAAGATAAGCTGTGCAGTAACTACACAATTCTTCTTTAATCCGAAATTTCAAGCTTCTATTATAGCCTTCAAGCCGGTTTATGTTGGACATGGTCGGGACTCCTAATTGTTCGTTTCCTCAGGCAAATGGACATTTAAAACTGGATTCCATCAAAGAAGTTTGCATCAAGACTTGGTGACTGTTGACCAGTTTGACCAGTTTTAAAGTCATTGGCACGGCCCTCTGCTGCGGCAAACTCCACCATTTTATCCAATCTCGTGAACGATGATGCTTCGAAGGCACATCCATTACTGGCTATGTCGTTGATTTCACCCATGTTGATACGATTACCAATAGCAACTGCACAGACCATCACATCTGGAAGATCAAATGCGGACACAACGTAATGCCGATCTGAACACACATCTGTACATGTATTGTAAACTAGAAAGAGGACCAATGGTCCTGTAAACGCTAACCTGAGATTTGCTATATACACCAATAAACATGTTTGAATATTATGGTACATGTATATAGCCCCAGTGCTGGGGCGAAATAAGCCCTGATGTCATATTTTAACAATAATCAATATTCTGTCCATTTGCCAATTTCCTGCAATTTTTTCCCTTCAAATTACATTTCAACTGTTTTTTCCCAATTCAAATGAATAACAACCTATGTTGACCTTGCCGTAAAATAGGTCATGGCTGTCACAGGGTTATGATGTATAAACACATGAGTATGGTACTTTAGTGGCCGATGCTACATGCCAAATTTCCTTGAAATAGGTTCACCAGTTCCGGTCGAGAATATTTTGAAGGGTTTGTACCATATATGGGCATGGCGGCTGTCTTGGTCATGTGACCTGGATTATTTATAAATGCATTGGTTCCGCCTATCAACTTCCTATCAAATTTGGTTTTGATTGGCCGAGATGTTTCAGAGAAGAATATATTTGAATATCGTGGTAAAGTACAAGTATGTTAACCTGGGACGGGGGCAGTAGTACCTCCGGAGATCCACATGTTCTCAGAATCATGTATCTTCAGTCCATTTCCTGTAAGTTTTCACCGTCAAACGACATTTTGTCAGTTTTCTCCATTTAAATGCATAGAAAACCTATGTTGATCATGCCATAAAATAGGTCAAGGACATCCCAGGGTCATAATGCCCAAACACATTATAGTAATCGAGTCATCAATACTACATGACAAGTTTCACCTGGAAATCGGTCCACCTGTTCCGGAGAAGAAGATTTTTGAAGGATTTTAAGCATATATTGGCATGGTGAACATCTTGGTTATGTGACCTGGATAATTTATAAACACATTGGTTTCCACTTCCTACAGATGTTTCATGTAAAATTTGGCTTTGATTGGCTAAGCGGTTTTGGAGAAGATCTTTGAATATTTTTGTAATATACATGTACATTGCCCCGGTTTGGGGGCAGACTAAACCATGGAGTCAATTCTTATCAGAATCATAAATGTTCAGTCCAGTTGCCCATTTTCTGCAAGTTTTCACCTTTCATATGGCATTTTAACACTTTTCCCCCATTCAAATGCATATGCGACCTATCTTGACGTTGCCGTAAAATAGGTCAAGAACATCCCAGGATCATAGTTTAAAAACACATTGAAGTACTCTGGTCACTGATGCTACAAATAGGAATGAAGGATTTTTCTTTTCAATTCAGAAAAGTCATTACGCGTTACAGACGTATAGGATATAACTTAAATGTTATGCGACAGTCTGCATGCTAAGTTTTTAACCCAATCATGGTTAATAACTGCGCTGCCTTCTTTAATTGCACGCCGGCGGGTCGGGCGTCAGACTCTATGATGGCCCCGACACAAAGCTAATTATTTTAGTTGGTTGGGGCCGGAGCTTCTTGTCTGTTGCTTGGCCCACCGGGGTTCAACTGGTGTTTTCTTTTGCTCCGGAGTTACTAAGTTATTGGGCACCCAGGGATCTCCATCGTCGGCCAGCTTACCCAATCTGTGAATCCTTGTTTTTGCTTCATCATGGAGTTCATCATGATTTGTTTGTCCATGATGATTCATTGTCTAGTTAGAGATTCATCACGAGGACGGAACAACTAACTAAATGTTGTGTACCACTGCAGAAGATGAAGGTGAGGTTATGTACCTGTAAAACCGGTTTAAGCCGATTTTTTTTAAGCCAACACGTTTTTTGGAGTGGGAATCGTTTTCTGATTCCGCCTTTAAATGATCGTTGCCTACTTGTACTTTTTCATGTAAAAGTTGGCTGTGAATGGCCAAGCAGTTTCGAAGGAGAAGATCTTTGAATATTATGGCAATATACATGAATATGGCCCTGGGGCTGGGCCAGACCAACTTCTGGGGGCCATTATTTTCAGAATCACAAATCTTCAGTCCATTTGCATATTTCCTGCAAGTTTTTCCCTTCAAATGACATTTTACAATTTTCCCGATTCAAATGACATTGCCGTAAAATAGGTCAACGTCATCCAAGGGTCATAATTTATAGATACGTTGTAGTTATCTGGCCAATGATGCTACATGCCAAGTATCGTTGAAATCGGTAAACCGGTTCCGGAGAAGATTTCTGAAGGGTTTTTACCATATATGGGCATGACGGCCTTCATGGTCATGTGACCTGGATTATTTATAAACACTTTCGTTTCCGTTTCCTATAGAGGCTTCCTATACAATTTGGCCGTGATGGGTCAAGCAGTGATTGGACAACGACGACAGACGGACGGACACCGGATCGTGGCTATCCTATAAGCTCACCTTGTGAGCCTAACGGCTCAGGTGAGCTGATGTAAAATGACATTGTTGTTAAGTTTTAAGTTAAGTGATTAAATCAAATAGGAAGTTAAACCACCTTGATCCCAGACCACATCGTCACTACATCCTCACCACGTCCTAAAAATCAAGGACGTAGTAAGAACGTGGTAGGGTATTGTAGGACTTGGTTGGAACATACCAAGGTCTTTATAAACGTGGAGGTCACAGTCAAATTTTGAACATGCTCAAAAGAAACGCGGAGAGGACGGGTTGAAATTAAAACGCAGTAAGGATTTAGTAAGGACGTGGTAAGGATGTGATAGGAACTTGTACATGTAGGACGTAGAAAGAACGTAGCGCAAACATAGTGCGGTCTTCGTGGACGTGGTATACGAACCTGTGACCTCACTATGTCTTCACAATGTCCGCGCTACGTCAATCAGGTTCCAGTTAAGACCACACCACGCTTTTTGAACGTCCTAGAAGTCTGGATTGCGTTTTAATCACGTCCTTGCGATTCACAACGTTCACATAAGGTTCTTACTCCGCTTTCCATTAAGTTTGCTTTAATTGCCTCGTCCCCTCAAGCAATAGCTTGCGCTTCAATCATTTCGAAATCGGAACATGAACCGAGAAGTATTCTTGCAACTCGCTATCATTCAATGACACCAAAACTTTCTTGGTGCACTGGACGCATTTGTGCTATTTCACAGATAGAATAGAAGGACACGGTCTTGCTGAGTTCGTCCCTGGTAGTGAGCTATAAAACGGACATGATGATAATGATGATGATGATGATGATGATGATGATGATCATCATCATCATCATCATCATCATAAGAAAAAGGCTTTACTGTGGACATTACAACAGATTATTAGCAAAGTTTAAGATGGAGGTTCAGCAGTCGTTCTTCAAAGGAGCGCACTTAAAATGCATAAATAGAACGTGCTGAAAACGTAGTACACGTGTGGGCGTGAACTACTTGGTCTTCATTAGGACGTTGTAAGGACGAAGTAGAAGCGAAATGGGCTTGGCGGGCGCGAAGCAAGGACCTAGTGGAAACGTGAAGGACGTAGCAAGGACGTGTTGCGGACGTAATAAGAACGTGGCGAGGACGTAGTATGGACTTAGAAACCTGAAATTGTCAAATTTTGAACCCGTCCTCGCAATGCTTTGAATTGTTTAGGACGAAGTAATGACGTGGTGGGAACGGGGCCAGGTGTGAACGGGGTTTAAACAAATTTGTAAAATATGCATTTTATTTAAAAATTGCGAAAATCACGCACTAATTCCTTAATTTCTAACTTACTCATATCTTTCAACGCCTGTGCAGCATATTTTGGATTTCCACCTGTGTTTGAATTTCCATCTGTAAGAATCCAAGCTACTTTAGCATTTCTAGGCTCGGCATTTTGATTAAACTCTGTCTTGGCGAGGCGTAGAGCGTTCGCTGTAGCGGTAGAATAGCCTGTGAAAGATGTACCATAGGAAAAATATATTAGGTCAGCATTTTAATGCATGAAAATTAAGAATATGGAGACCAATTAAATTTTAAGTTCCAACATAGACATCAGGCGGGAAAGAAAATATAACACAAAACATTTTTCGATAACACACTTGAAGAGGAAGATGACTAGCTTTTTTCCCAACAATATAGCCAACTGACAAGTCTCAACTAAATCATAGGCAACGATCATACCAGAGAGGCAGATATAATGTACATTTTTTTTTACAAAGAAATTTACAGATTTTTCTTCTAAACGAATCTCTGTATATCGCATGGGTAAGTTTTCGTAATGGCATAAACATTGCGCTTAACTGGCGAAGACATTTTACGAAAGTTTGGTGGAATTTATTTAAAAACGCCAGGCAGGACAGAAAGAATCATACTACTGACAATATTGCATGTATATGCAATACCCGCAATACCCTGGTGTTGTATTGTCAATTTGACGTTTCACCAGTAAACTATTCGGTTTCTGATTCTGATCACATGAGCCTTTTTGTAGAAATTAATATGCATGATTTATCGATATGTTTGTTTATGCATGCCCGCAGTTGTCAATTATTTTTAACAACACATGTTGAAATATGCAAAGGTGCTCAACAAAGATCTAAAAATAAATGAATGCGTTTGATTAGTCATTTATTTTAACAAAATATTTTGGAATGCGATAAGCATGATAACCCAGCAGGCACATGACGTCAGAATGACGTCAGATCGACGTTGATATAACGTCACTCTGACGTCATGTGCCCGCTGGGAAGTGGCAATTGATCATTTTTGTCTGTTTTCTGAATATAACAACAATATAGTTGTGTACTAAAAGCACTTTCACCGTACCGGTTTACCTCACGTGGTTAAGTTTTGAAAAGAATAAAAAAAAAACATTGCCCAGTGTCATGACATGCACGAAGACGTATCTTTATTCATCATAATAGAATTGCATTGTTCATAACAGACCCGTTTGAAGCAGTCCGAACAGCGAATAAAAATGTATAAAAGTAAACCGGCACGGTTAAAGAAATCGCACTTTACCTGAGTCATATCCAACCCTATCAATTGCATTATCAACCGACCAGTGGCTTGTATTGTCCCTGAGGCTAAACTCGACGTGGGTCTGGCGCGGAGAGGAAAACTCTATCAAACCAACTTGAGAACCATATCTACTTATTGAACATCTGTAGTCCACATAGTCCACGATTTTCTGAAAAAAAAGAAGACGCACACGGGAAATTGTAGCTTTAAAGATAATGTCAGCGTGCGCATACAGATGTGCGTTTTCAATGTTTTTTATGTGAAAATTTAATGTCATATTTGACCATGTTCTATACATCATGAATGAAAAAATTAATTTCGTTTATTAATACGATCTTCTGCTGACCGGGATACAAATTGTAAAAAAGTCTCCCCGTACATCATCCATAGTGCAGATTATATTTTTATTTAGGTCCTTTGAGATCAGTAAAGATATTCAGAGTGTCCAAAACACTCACGTTTAGAAACATACTTCTAAGCAATGTTTAAATTTTTGGACCCCTTTTAGGAATGTGTCTTTGAATTAGACTTCTAGTGTAAATTTTCGAAATTACAGTACACTAGTCTGGCGTTCGTTGCCGGTTTAAATAGGGCTACTGATGAGGGTTCATTACCCGAAATTGTACAATATAGTCCATTCTTTCTCCCTTTGAATGTTTTTACTGCTTCCAAAGGATCAAACCATTATATTTTATTATTTACATGTACCTTATTGCGTTTACAAACGAACTACACACTCACACCCATACTCGCATACGAAAACACTCCATATACTTGTCTTCAACCACGCAATTTCCTTTGAGGAACTCACTCCACTCTAAACGCACGCTAACACACAGTCACGCACATACACATTCACACACAGTTACTCCAAACACATACCTTCAACACACTTTTGCCGTAGAGGAACTCACTCCGTCCAATACTTCCACTACTATCCAGAAGAAGCTGGAGGTCCATGTGGTTCAGACATCGCTTTTTCCCGATAGTATCATCTGTTGGATCCTTCAGGATGAAGTCTAATTTTTTTATCATAGCATTGCCCATTGCCTTCTCCGCCGACGACAGGACTTGGTCAGCAGCTGGTGCTAGTCCGGCCCAGTTTTGAACTTTCGAGTCGGCTGCTAAAGCTGGGTCGGCGAAAGCTCGTTTGGCTGCTGAAGCTGGGTCGGCTACAGTTGGGCCGTCAAAAGCTCGGCGGTCGGCTGCTAAAGCTGGGCGGGCTATAGCTGAGCCGGCAGCAGAATCCTGAGCCGGGAAAGCATAAACTGAAAAATATAATACAAGATATGCTACCATGTGTGATGACAACAATATGTTTCTTTTTTTTTTTTTTTTTTTTTTTTTTTTTTTTTTTTTTTTTTTTTTGTGATAACTGAATATACATTTTCATTTCTTACTTTTACTTTTACTTTTGGCCTATGTCACACACGACTTCACTATCCTGCTATTTCATTGTTTGAGCCTGCGCGTGGGAAAACCAACAATTTGGATTCCCACCAGGTCCGACACAAACGGCTGTACAGTCACAGAAGATGGTTAGATGCTGGAAATTTTGGATTTAGAAAGTAGAGGAATTGTACTATCCTTGTAGCGAAAACAGAGGCGCTGCTCAGCTTCGCAGTTGCTGATCTGCGCCTTTCTTTTCGCATATGCTGATTATTGGTTTTAAATTTTCGTAGGAACGACTTCTGATCAGTGTCACCTGCACAATCAAAGAATTTTTCTAGCCATTTGCAAATAAAAATAAAACTGATTAAGAGCAGTGAGCATGTTAATGAGAATGGGCCATACCGCGGTTTCGGCTACCCAAGCCTCATCAGTGCAACTAGCTATCGCTTCAGGTGTGACTCGCCATATAGAAACCAACACGAACAACAAGCATACGAAACACATTGAATTTCACTTTCTTTCTTATATGCTGAAAAAAAAGCTTTAAAAGAAATATTACCTCGATATATACACAAGACACACAAGAAAATCACATGCTTCTGAAAACTCATTTTTACGTTATTGCTTCCGAATACTTCTACTAAATGATCTATACTATTGAAGATCCGCCTGTGCAACAGCTATATATACTGTTTAGGTACCATAACAAACAATTAAACAGGATGTTATTTTACATATCAAAAACATTGAAACAGGACATGGCTAAACGAATCCGGCTTTGTCTACCTGGCGTATGCAAATTCAAAACGGACGCTGCAAAAGAAGTAAACACTAGCCGACATCGAATCTTGCACAACAGTTGCTGGCTCGGTCATTACGATAAACACGCCCATGCAATATACAGAGATTTTTTTTCATTTATAAAAATTAAAACTTTCACCAGAAAATTTTTGATATTTTTAATATATTTGCTCAAAACACACATTGTGGATACATGTTAGAACCGCCTCGCCGAGGCGGTTCTAACGAGTACCCACAATCTGTGTTTTGGATCAATAATAAGAAAAATAGGTATACCCCTGCAAACCCCACTTTTCTATATAAGAGTGGGGTTCAAGGGGGTATTCTTTTCATGGACATGTTTTCCTGATATTTCGCGTCTAATTTAAGCTCAAATACTATCAGTGTGACGTTTCGAACTAAGAAAATTGTGTTTGTTTGAATTTATAATTTACGCCCCAGTCAACAGATATGGTCATAACGGGACGTTGCCTCCATTTTATAGGATTTTACCCAAAATTAGGACGTAAGTACTTTAAAAGTACCAAACAAAGAAAACAAACACGCATCATACCAAACAACCAGAAAGAATGAATAAGTCATGAATTATAATGGTTTGTTTGAAGTGAGACTTTCTTTTATGATTTGAACAGAATGGAACATGGGTTTTTGCATTACATTTCGTCTGCGAAGATGCATGAACCAACGGATAACCGATCTGAAGACAGCAGATGATGTTCAAGTAAATTTATCTCTAAAATGGTGTGTTAAGTCTTTAGAATAGCTCCACATTGTGTACAGTATTTGCTATTAACCATAGTGCACTTTGTTTGTATTGGCGCCTTTTGAATATCTTGGTGAAGTTCTCAATGTATTTTTACGTGTCGTCAGTAATAAGCTTCGGATTATGTTCAGTGTAAACAGCTATGGACATGTCGAGACCATTACGACACTTGTCCATGCAATAAACAGAGATTTTTGAGCTTTACAAATTGAATTTTTTTTTCAGCTAACAATTTTTGATATGTTTTTCTTATTTTTGCTCAAACCATAGACTGTGGGTACCCACAAGCACGTATGGTACATTTTTTTCACCAATTTATTAACATTTTGAATCATTAATATTCAATTTTATGATTTCCAGGAAAGAGCCGAATAAAGTAAATAAACTATCTATCACCATTTTTAATGTCTATATCCGGTAGAATATTATCATTTATTTTCAGTAGTATCTACTTGCAACATCCTTGCCGAGTACGTCGTTACTGGGTACGGTTTAATATCATTGTCCAGTACGGTAAAAGCTATTTTAAGCTAATTATAAATAGAATCGTTAAAAAGCTATTTATAAATAAAATCGTTTAGATATATTGACAGTGTAACTTACATAATGAGTACCTTTGATGGTCCAATTTTACATCTATATAGATTTTTTATTTTTGTTTTCATTTAATTACGTTCAAATTTAAAATTCACTGTCAAGAATATTAAATATTATTGTATTCTGCAGACCCTTAAACCCACTTGTATAAAGTAAAACTTGAAATTGAAGGGTATATATATTTTATTTTATTTTTTTTTGGCCCACAAAGAGATAGTCTAGCAGATATGCATTTTTATACAGTCGTGACAGTGAGTTTGGCGTTTTTTGTGGACTAACGCCCCAGTCAACGATGTTTCAGTCACTGTCATGTCTAGCAAGAGCTCAAGTTTTTAACAGTGTTAAAGATTCAACGTGTTTTGTGAAAGGCCTCATACCTGCTATCCATTTGGGTTCTCACCCAAAGACCTTTTCGTTCTGAGTCCGATCATCGACCGATAGGCGACCGCACTACCCTGAACGAACAATTTAAATAAAATGTTTTTCCAACATGCAAAATTTAATGATTAAAGATTTGGGTGCCCATTAAGTGTTTTGTTTGTTTGTCTGTCTGTTTGTTTGTTTGTTTGTATCAAGGGTTAACGAGGGAGTCAACAAATTTTCAGTCATGTCGGCAAAGCGACAATGTTCCATGGGTATAAGACAGTTATGGGCCAATGTGTCTTGCTCAATGACACAACACGGCAGCCCAAGTGGGGATCGAACACAGGCCCTCTCGATTTGGAGTTAGTTGGTCTACCGCTAGGCCGTGCTTGGGATTGCCGTTTATCCTGAGTGACGTGGAGTCTTTTTCTTAAGCCATGTTCATGTGCAACATTTGAACTCGGGTGTATTTTTGCACACTGGATGTAAATTTGAACCCCGGGTGTATGGTATGCCATGAAAACTACACCCTGCAAAACTACACTCTGGTGCAAATTTTCTCCTACTTTCCAGGTGGAGCAAATTGAATTGCAGCCGGGTGTATTTTTGCATCCGTGTGTATTGTGTGTATATGAACGCAAAACGCTTAATCGTTACACATTTTTGTTTGTTTGAATTGATACTTTACGTCCCAGACAATAGCTTAGGTCATGTCTGGAGATTGTATCCACTTTATGGGCCTTTCACTCAAAGTTAGGATGTCATGACATCCAAAAATGCTAAAGATATAACCACACAGCTAAGCCAATAAGGCTTATAGGTATGACCAGTTTGACTTGAAACCATTTTTCTTGGGCAGTCTCAAGCCGCAGCGGTTTACCAGTAGTCAGATTACCAGTCAGTAGCGAACATGCTTTGCCTGAGGCACAAACAGCCCATCTACATCAAATGACCTCTGCTAATAAGGAGCATTTTAGTCAAAATTTAATGTCAAAACCAGGCGAATATGAACATGATCTCGCTGCATATGGCCGCTACACAAGCGGATGAAAAATTACACCCGGTTGCAAATACAGCATATGAACACGGCTTTAGATTGTAATTTAGTACTGCAGATCTATTGAACAGCGAAAGACAACGTGTTTGTCCTAAACACCGCGATTTTCATTGTTGGCATATAGTATGCCATATAGGCTATCTGAAGAGCCTAAAGTAGCCTAAACACCCATTTTCACTGCTCTTAAAGGATCTAAGTTTTATATTTATATTCTACAATGGAGAACTATCAGTGGTTTAAGGGTGATGTCGTAACAATGTCCCCAGTAGAGATATACAGTGTCATTCTTTTCAGCATCGTCCCCAGTAGGGATCTACAACACCATTTCCTACCATTTCGTCCCCAGTAGAGATCTATCGCCCCATTTCCTACCACACCGTCCCCAGTAGAGATCTACAGCGACATAACCTACCACACCGTCCCCAGTGAAGATCCACAGCGCCATAACCTACCACACCATCCCCAGTAGAGATCCACAGCACCATATTCTACTGGACCGTCCCCAGTAGAGATCTACAGTACGTTATTCTACCACACAGTCTCCAGTAGAGATATACAGCGCCATACCCTACCACACCGTCTCCAGTAGAGATCTAAAGCGACATACCCTACCACACCGTCCCCAGTAGAGATCCACAGCACCATATTCTACTGGACCGTCCCCAGTAGAGATCTACAGTACGGTATTCTACCACACCGTCTCCAGTAGAGATATACAACGCCATATCCTACCACACCGTCCCCAGTAGAGATATAATGTGTCAGTCTCTTCAGCATCGTCCCCAGTAGGGATCAACAACATCACACACTACCATTCCTTCCCCAGTAGAGATCTATCGCCCCATTTCCTACTACAACGTCCCCAGTTGAGATCTAAAGCGACATACCCTACCACACCGTCCTCAGTAGAGATCTAAAGCAACATATTCTACTGGACCGTCCCCAGTAGATATCTACAGTCGGGTATTCAATCACACCGTCCCCAGTAAAGATATACAGCGCCATATCCTACCACACCGTCCCCAGTAGAGATATGCAGTGTCATTCTCTTCAGCATCGTCCCCAGTAGGGATTTACAACACCATACCCCACCATTGCGTCCCCAGTAGAGATCTATTGCCCCATTCCCTACCACAACGTCCCCAGTAGAGATCTACATTGGGGTAGTCTACCACACCGTCTCCAGTAGAGACATACAGCGCCAAACCCTATCACAGCGTCCCCAGTAGAGATTAACAGTGTCATTCTCTTCATCATCGTCCCCAGTAGGGATCAACAACACCATACCCTTCCATTCCGTCCCCAGTAGAGATCTATCGCCCCATTTCCTACCACACCATCCCCAGTAGAGATCTACAGCACCATATTCTACTTGACCGTCCCCAGTAGAGATCTACTGTACGGTTTACTACCACAGCGTCTCCAGTAGAGATACACAACGCCATATCCTACCACACCGTCCCCAGTAGAGATATACTGTGTCATTCTCTTCAGCATCGTCCCCAGTAGGGATCAACAACACCATACCCTACCATTCCGTCCCCAGTAGAGATCCATCGCCCCATTTCCTACCACAACGTCCGCAGTAGAGATCTAAAGCGACGTACCCTACCATACCGTCCCCAGTAGAGATCTACAGCACCACATTCTACTGGACCGTCCACAGTAGAGATTTACAGTACATTATTCTACCACACCGTCTCCAGTAGAGATATACAGCGCCATATCCTATTACTCCGTCCCCAGTAGAGATATGCAGTGTCATTTTCTTTAGCGTCGTCCCCAGTAGGGATCTACAACACCATACCCCACCATTGCGTCCCCAGTAGAGATCTATTGTCCCATTCCCTACCACAACGTCCCCATTAGAGATCTACATTGCGGTAGTCTACCACACCGTCTCCAGTAGAGACATACAGCGCCATACCCTACCACACCGTCCCCAGTAGAGATAAACAGTGTCATCCTCTTCATCATCGTCTCCAGTAGGGATCAACAACACCATACCCTTCCATTCCGTCCTCCAGTAGAGATCTATCGCCCCATTTCCTACCATAACGTCCCCAGTAGAGATATACAGCGACATACCCTACCACACCGTCCCCAGTAGAGATCTACAGCACCATATTCTACTGGACCGTCCCCAGTAGAGATCTACAATGCGGTAGTGTACCACACCGTCTCCAGTAGAGATATACAGCGCCATACCCTACCACTCAGTCCCCAGTAGAGATATACAGTGTTATTCTCTTCAGCATCGTCCCAAGTAGGAATCTACAACACCATACCCTACCATTCCGTCCCCAGTAGAGATCTATCGCCCCATTCCCTACCACAACGTCCCCAGTAGAGATCTACAGCGCCATAACCTACCACATCGTCCCCAGTAGAGATCTACAGCACCATATTCTACTGGACCGTCCCCAGTAGAGATCTATAGTACGGTTTACTTCCACACCGTCTCCAGTAGAGATATACAACGCCATATCCTACCTCACCGTCCCCAATAGAGATATACTGTGTCATTCTCTTCAGCATCGTCCCCAGTAGGGATCAATAACACCATACCCTACCATTCCGTCCCCAGTAGAGATCTATCGCCCCATTTCCTACCACAACGTCCCCAGTAGAGATCTAAAGCGACATACCCTACCACACCATCCCCAGTAGAGATCTACAGCACCATATTCTACTGGACCGTTCCCAGTAGAGATCTACAGTACGGTATTCTACCACACCGTCTCCAGTAGAGATATACAATGCCATATCCTACCACACCTTCCCCAGTAGAGATATGCAGTGTCATTCTCTTCAGCATCGTCCCCAGTAGGGATCTACAACACCATACCCCACCATTGCGTCATCAGTAGAGATCTATTGCCCCATTCCCTACCACAACGTCCCCAATAGAGATCTACATTGCGGTAGTCTACCACACCGTCTCCAGTAGAGACATACAGCGCCATACCCTACCACACCGTCCCCAGTAGAGATTAACAGTGTCATTCTCTTCATCATCTTCCCCAGTAGGGATCAACAACACCATACCCTTGAATTCCGTCCCCAGTAGAGATCTATCGCCCCATTTCCTACCACAACGTCCCCAGGAGAGATCTACAGCGACATACCCTACCACACCGTCCCCAGTAGAGATATACAACACCATATTCTACTGGACCGTCCCCAGTAGAGATCTACAATGCGGGGTAGTGTACCACGCCGTCTCCAGTAGAGATATACAGCGCCATACCCTACCACTCTGTCCCCAGTAGAGATATACAGTGTCATTCCCTTCAGCATCGTCCCCAGTAGGGATCTACAACACAATACCCTACCATTTCGTCCCCAGTAGAGATCTATCGCCCCATTCCCTACCACAACGTCCCCAGTAGAGATCTACAGCGACATACCCTACCACACCGTCCCCAGTAAAGATCAATAGCGCTATAACCTACCACACCGCCCCCTGTAGAGATCTACAGCACCGTATTTTACTGGACCGTCCCCAGTAGAGACCTACAGTACGGTTTACTACCACATCGTCTCCAGTAGAGATATACAACGCCATATCCTACCACACCCTCCCCAGTAGAGATATACTGTGTCATTCTCTTCAGCATCGTCCCCAGTAGGGATCAACAACACCATACCCTACCACAACGTCCCCAGTAGAGATCAATCGCCCCATTTCCTACCACAACGTCCCCAGATCTAAGACGACATACCCTACCACACCGTCCCCAGTATAATCTACAGCACCATATTCTACTGGACCGTCCACAGTAGAGATCTACAGTACGGTATTCTACCACACCGTCTCCAGTAGAGATATACAGCGTCATATCCTACCACACCGTCCCCAGTAGAGATATGCAGTGTCATTCTCTTCAGCATCGTCCCCAGTAGGATTCTACAACACCATACCCCACAATTGCGTCCCCGGTAGAGATCTATTGCCCCATTCCCTACCACATCGTCCCCAGTAATGATCTACATTGCGGTAGTCTACCACACCGTCTCCAGTAGAGAAATACAGCGCCATACCCTACCACACCGACCCCAGGAGAGATTAACAGTGTCATTCTCTTCATCATCGTCACCAGTAGGGATCAACAACACCATACCCTTCCATTCCGTCCCCAGTAGAGATCTATCGCCCCATTTCCTCCCACACCGTCCCCAGTAGAGATCTACAGCGACATACCCTACCACACCGTCCCCAGTAGAGATCTACAGCACCATATTCTACTGGACCGTCCCCAGTAGAGATCTACAATGCAGTAGTGTACCACATCGTCTCCAGTAGAGATATACAGCGCCATACCCTACCACTCCGTCCCCAGAAGAGATATACAGTGTCATTCTCTTCAGCATCGTCCCCAATAGGGATCTTCAACACTATACCCTACCATTTCGTCCCAAGTAGAGATCTTTCGCCCCATTCCCTACCACAACGTCCCCAATAGAGATCTACAGCGACATACCCTATCACACAGTCCTAAGTAGACATTTAAAGCGAACTACTCTACCAATATGTCCCCAGTAGAGATCTTCAGCGACATACCCTACCACACCGTCCTCAGTACAGATGTACAACACTATACTCTTCTGGATACTCTACTCTATACCCAGTTGAAATCTACAGTGCGGTAGTCTACCGCACCGTCTCCAGTAGAGATATACAGCGCCATACCCTACCACTCCGTCCACAGTAGGGATATACAGTGTCATTCTCTTCAGCATCGTCCCCCAGTAGGGATCTACAACACCATACCCCACCATTCCCTCTCCAGTAGAGATCTATCGCCCCTTTCCCTACCACAACGTTCCCAGTAGAGATCTACAGCACCTTAATCTACCACACCGTCCCCAGTAGCGATAACTGGACCCATTTCTACCATAACGTCCCCAGTAGAGATCTGCAGCGGCATACCATACCACACCGTCCCCAGTAAAGATCTACGGCGCCATAACCTACCACAGCGTACCAAGTAGAGATTTACAGCAACATAATCTACCACACCGTGCCCAGTAGAGATATATCGACCCACACCCTACCACAACGTCCCAAGACGAGATCTACAGAGACATACCCTACCACACCGTCCCCAGCAAAAAATAATATCGTTCAATTCCCTACCACAACGTTCCCAGTGAAGATCTACAGCTACATTCCCTATCACACCGTCCCAAGTAAACATCTTAAGAGAACTACTCCACCAATATGTCCCCAGTAGAGATATGCAGCGATATACCCTACCACACCGTCCCCAGTAAAGATCTACAGCGCCATAACCTACCACAGCGTCCCCAGTAGAGATTTACAGCACCATAATCTACCACACCGTCCCAAGTAGAGATATATCAACCCATTCCCTACCACAACGTCCCAAGTAGAGATCTACATAGACATACCCTACCACACCGTCCCCAGTAAAGATCTATCGTTCAATTCCCTACCGCAACGTCCCTAGTGGAGATCTACAGCTACATTCCCTATCACACCGTCCCCAGTAAACATCTTAAGCGAACTACTCCACCAATACGTCCCCAGTACGGATCTACAACACCATACCCTATCATTCCGTCTCAAGTAGAGATCTACAGCACATTAATCTACCACACCGTCCCCAGTAGAGATATATCGACCCATTCCCTACCACAACTTCCCTGGTAGAGATCTACAGCTACATACCCTATCACACAGTCCCAAGTAGACATCTAAAACGGACTACTCTACCAATACGTCCCCAGTAGAGATCTCCAGCGACATACCATACCACACCGTCCCCAGTAGAGATCTACATAACCATTATCTACTGGACCATACCCAGTAGAGATCTACAATGCGGTAGTCTACCACACCGTCACCAGTAGAGATATACAGCGCCATACCCTACCACTCCGTCCCCAGTAGAGATATTCAGTGTCATTTTCTTCAGCATCATCCCCAGTAGGGATCTACAACACCATACCCGACCATTCCGTCCCCAGTAGAGATCAATCGCCCAATGCCGTGCCACAACGTCCCCAGTAGAGATCTACAGCGCCATACCCTATCACTCCGTCCACGGTAGAGATCTATCGACATTTTCCCTACCATAACGTCCCCGGTAGAGATCTACAGTGCCATACCCTACCCCACCGTCCCAGTAGAGATCTATCGCCCCATTTCCTACCTTAACGTCCCCAGTAGAGATCCACCTCTACATACCCTATCACACTGTCCCGAGTAGATATTTAAAGCGAACTACTCTACCAATACATCTCCAGTAGAGATCTACTGCACCATATTCTACCGGACCGTCCCCAGTAGAGATCTACATAGCGGTATTCTACCACACCGTCTCCAGTAGAGATATATAGCGTCATACCCTAAAACACCGTCCCCAGTAGAGATATACAATATCATTCTCTTCAGTATCGTTCACAGTAGGTATCTACAACACCATACCCTACCATTCCGTCCCCAGTAGCGATATATTGCCCCATTCCCTACCACAACGTCCCCAGTAGATATCTACAGTCTCCAGTAGAGACATAAAGAGTCATACAGCGCCATACCCTACCACCCCGTCCCTAGAAGAGATATACTGTGTCATTTTCTTTAGCATTGTACCCAGTAGGGATTTACAACACCATACCCTACCGTTCCGTCCCCAATAGAGATTCATCGCCTCAGTTCCTACCACATCGTCCCCAGTAGAGATCTTCAGCGACATACCCTACCACACGGTCCCCAGTAGAGATCTACAACACCATAATCTACCACACCGTCTCCAGTAGAGATATTTCGCCCCATTCCCTACCACAATGTCCCCAGTACAGATCTACAGCTACAAACTCTATCACACCGTCCCCAGTAGAGATCTAAAGCGAACTACTTTACCAATGCGTTCCCAGTAGAGATTTACAGCTACATACCCTAACACACCGTTCCCAGTAGAGATCAACAGCACCAAACTCTACTGGATCGTACCCAATAGAGATCTACAGTGAGTTAGTCTACCACACCGTCTTAAGTAGAGATATACAGCGCCATACCCTGCCATTCCGTCCCCAGTAGAGATATACAGTGTCATTCTCTTTAGCATAGTCCCCAGTAGGGATCTAAACCACCATACCCTACCATTCCGTCTCCAGTAAAGATCTATAGCCCCATTCCCTACCACAACGTCCCCAGTAGAGATCTACAGCGACATATCCTACGATACCGTCCCCAGTAAAGATCTACAGCGCCACATCCTACCACGTCGTCCCCAGTAGAGATCTACAGCACCATAATCTACTACACCGTCCCCAGTAGAGATCTATCACCCCATTCCCTACCACAACGTCCCCAGTAGAGATCTACAGCGACATACCCTACCACTGCGTCCCCAGTAAAGATCTATCGTCCAATTCCCTACCATTACGTCCCCAGTGGAGATCTACAGCTACATATTTCAACGTTCCGAGTAGACATACAAAACAAAACTACTCTACAAATACGTCCCCAGTAGAGATCTACAGCGACATACCCTTCCACTCTGTCCCCAGTAGAGATATATAGAATCATTCTAATCAGCATCGTCCCCAGTAGGGATATACAACACCATACCCTACCATCCCGTCCCCAGTAGAGGTATATCGCCCCATTCCCTACCACAACGTTCCCGGTAGAGATCTACAGCGACATATCCTACCATACCGTCCCCAGTACAGATCTACAGCGCCATATCCTACCACACCGTCCCCAGTAGAGATCTACAGCACCATAATCTACCACACCGTCCCCAGTAGAGATCTATCACCCCAACCCTACCCAACGTCCCCAGTAGAGATCTACAGCACCTTACTCAACTGGACCGTCTCCAGTAGAGATATACAGTGCGGAAGTCTACCACATCGTCTCCATTAAAGATAAACAGCGCCATATTCTACCACTCCGTCCCCAGTAGAGATATACAGTGTCATTTTCTTCAGCATCTTCCCCAGTAGGGATCTACAACACCATACCCTACCATTCTGTCCCCAGTAGAGATCTGTCGCCCCATTCCCTACCCAAACGTCCCCAGTAGAGATCTACAGCGACATTCCCTACCACACCGTCCCCAGAATGATCTACAGCGCCATATCCTACCACACCGTCCCCAGTAGAGGTCTACAGCACCATAATCTACCACACCGTCCCCTTAGTCCGGCAGAAAACAAATTTGACCTGAAATTGTGTTCTAAAGTTTTTTCTTTACTGAATTATGTTCAGTTGGCATTGCCTTACAAGAATCTGAGTGATGCCACTTTGGCATCATTGGGCAATTTTGTATTTTCAAGATGGCGTTTAAGATGGCGGCCAGAATATATAATAATATTTAACAGGGGTCTCTGATTGTTTTTATCTGGCAAAACTGTGGTTATTTCAGTACAAAATGATGAAAAGGTATCAGTTTTGTATAAGTATTTACATTCTATCATAGTTTCTTTTCAAGACAGGATAAAAAACACTGTATAGATGAAATAAGTCAAGGTTTTTCATAATTTTGGTTTAACTTTTTTACTCATACAATAAGCACTTTAACTTTCAGAACCATTACTCAAGCTACATAGCCTTATCAAGATGCAGTGATTATCGTATTCAAGATGTCATTCAAGAAGGCAGCCATGATTTCTTGCGCAAAACGAATTTAACTTAGAATTGAGGTTATGGAAACGTTGCGGTAGAGTATGACACCGTAGATTCCTTTGGGGGCGTTGTGGTAGAATATGACACTGAAGATCCCTATTTGGGACGTTGTGGTAGAGCATGACACTGTAGATACGTATTGGGAAAGTTGTGGCACTTTATAATCCTACTGGGACGTTGCGGCAGAGTATGTTGCTGTAGATCCCAACTTGGTACGTTGTGGTAAAGTATGGAATAAAGATACATACTGGGGACCTTGCGGTAGATTATATCGATGTTGATCTCTACTTGGTAGGTTGCGATAGAGTATGGCGCTTTATATCCCTACTGGTGACTTTGTAGCAGATTATGGCGCTGTAGACCTCCACTGGGTACATTGTTGTAGATTAAAGGTTTAATTTGGAAACAATGTGGAAGAGTATGTCACTGAAAATCCACTACGGACCTTGTGGAAATAATTGAGCTGTTTATATCACTTGGTAGATTGTTGTAGAGAATAGTGTCGTATATCCCTACTGGGGACGTTGTGGTGGATTATGGCAGTGTAGATCCCTACCGGGGACATTGCAATATAGTATGGCACTGTTGATCCAAACTGCGGACGTTGCGGTAGAGTATGGCGCTGAAGATCTCTACTGGGGATCTTGTGGAAGAGTATGTCACGCTAGATCATTACTGGATACGTTGCGGTAGAGTATGTGGCTGTATATCCCTACTGAATCCGTTGTGATACATTATGGCGCTGTACAGCTCTATATCCTTACTGGGTACGTTGTGGTAGAGTATGGCACTGTAGTTCCTTACTGGAGACGTTGTGATAGAGTATGGTACTGTAGATCCCTACTGGGGACGTTCCGGTTCAGCATGTGGCTGTAGATTCCTACTCGGGACGTTATGGTAGAACCATACTTGGTCGTTGCTGTAGGGTATCCCTAACAGACACGTTTTGTAGAATTTGGCACTGTACATCCCTACTGGGGACGTTGTGGTGGAATACGGCATTGTAGATCCCTATTGGGGACATTGCGATAGAGTATGGCGCTGTAGATACCTACTGGAGACGTTGTGGTACAGTATGGCGCTGTTGATCTCTACTGGGTACGTTGTGGTAGAGTATGGCTCTGTAGATACTTACTGGGGTCGATGTTGTAGAGTATGGCACTGTAGATCCCTACTGGGGAGGTTGCGGTAGAGAAAGGCGTTATAGATGCTGTAGACGTAGCAGTAGAGTATGGCGCTGTATATTCATAACAGGGAGTTTGCGATAGATTTTGGCATTGAATATCCACAAGGGGACGTTGTGCTAGAATATGGCACTGTTTATCACTATGGGGGACATTGCGGTAGAGAATTGTGCGGTATATCCCTATTGGGTACGTTGTGGTAGAGTTCGGCACTGTACATTCTTACTGAAGACGTTGCACTAGAGTATGGCGCTGTTGATATCTACTGGGGACGTTGCGCTACAGAATGGCACTGTAGATACCTAGTTGGGTCGTTGCGGTAGTGTTTATGTCTGTAGATTTCTACTGGGGACGTTGCAGTAGATAATAAAAATAAAACTGAGATCCTTTAAGAGCCCTGAGCATATTTTCCAGAAAGGTGATGGGCCATACCACGGTTTCGGCTATTCAAGCCCCGTCAGTGACCCTTTAGATTTGGCAACATGGAGCCAAAGAGAGTTACAGTAATTTTTCAACTTTCAGCAGGCTAGTCGATACAAAGACTAGTATAATCAAATTGTGGCCAAATATATTGAATGTTGGTTAGAATATGAATCTAAACCGATGATAATTTTCTGATTTCTCAAATATCCTCTCTGATCTCAAAGGACCAAAAGGAAAATATAATCTGCACTATGGATGATGTACGGAGAGACTTTTTTAGGGCCGCCACACGGCACAACACTAGCTGCAGTAATAGCAAATAAAAATAAAACTGAGATCCTTTAAGAGCAGTGAGCATATTTTCCAGAAAGGTGATGGGCCATACCGCGGTTTCGGCTATTCAAGCCTCGTCAGTGAGTATGTCGTTGTAGATACCTATTGGAAACGTCGCAGTAGAGTATGGTGCTGTAGATCTCTACTGGGTACGTTGCAGATGAGTGTGGCGCTATATGTCTGCACTTGGAACAATATGGTACAGCATGGCACTGAAGACCCCTACTGGTTTCGTTGTGGTAGAAAATAGCGCTGTATATCACAACCTGGGACGTTGAGGTAGAGAATTGCACAGTAGATCCCTACTGGGGACGTGACGGTAGACTATGGAAATTTGCGGTAAAGTAGGGCACTGTTGATCCATAATGGGACGTTGTAGAGTATGTGGCTGAAGATCCAAACAGCAGATGTTGTGGTTGAAAGTAGATATCTACTGGGGACGTTTTTGTAGAGTATTTGGCTATAGATCTCAACTAGAGACTGTGTGATAGAGTATGGCGCTATTGGTCTCTACTGGGAACGTTGCGGTATAGATAAAACCTGTAAATCCTTAATTGGGACCTTGTGGTAAAATATTGCTCTGTATATCTCTACTCGGTACTTTTAGGCAGATTATGACACTGCAGATACCAAACTGGATACGTTGCGGTAGACTATGGCACGGTAGTTGCGAACTGGAGATGTTGTGGTAGAGTATTGCACTATAGATGCCTACAAGGTACGTTGTTGTAGATTATTGCACTGTATTTCCATACTGAAGACGTTGCATAACAGTTTGGTGCTGTATATCTTTACTGGGGACGCTGAAGATCCATACTGTAGACGTTATGGTAGGGTATGGCTCTGAAGATACCTACTTGGGACGTTTTCGTAAACTAAGGCGCTGTATATCTCTACTGGGTACGTTGTGACAGAGTATGGAGCTGTAGGGGAGGTTGCGGTAGACTATGACACTGTAGAACCCTACTTGGAACGCAGCGGTAGACTATGACGCTGTAGATACCTACTAGGGACGTTGCGGTAAATCCCCAATGGGTACGTTGTGGTAGAGTATAGCGTTGCGGTAAAATATATGGCTGTATATCTCTACTGAGGACGTTGCAGTAGAGTATGGCACTGTAGATTCCTACTGGGGACCTTGTGGTAAACTGTGGCGCTATATATCTCTACTGAGTACGTTATGGTAGAGTATCTAACCGTAGATTGTTACTGGGGACGTTGCAGTAGAATATGATACTGTAGATCGATACTGGGGACGTTGCGGTAAACAATGGTGCTGTAAATCCTGATGTGTGCGTTGTGGTAGAGTACGATACTGTATATCCCTACTGGGGAGGTTGCGGTTGAGTATAGTATTGTAGAATGCTACTGGGGACGTTGCGGTAGCGCATGGCACTGTAGCTCTTTATTAGGGAGGTTACGGTAGAATACAGCGCTCTAGAGCTCAACTTGGAACGTTGTGGTAGAGTATGGCGCTGTAGATCTCTACTTGGAACGTTCCGGTATCACATATTTTGTATGATGCCGTACAATTTTCAAAATAGCCCATTTTCGCTTCTACGCTGCAGACACGCATTGTATATATGGGTCATTATCAGAAAAATGGAGCAATCCTTGTCCCTGATGATTTTCTCGCAAGCGCGATGTCCGAGGTTTGCTTCCTCCTTCTATAATATTATTATCCGCCGTGCTTTACAAGAACCACACGCGATTTCACGTTTACGAGTATGTTATTTAAAAGAAAAAATGCAAGATTTTTATCGTGTCCCCGGGTCTGGGTAAAAAGGTACAAGTAGGCAAAGATCTCCATTGAGATCTATTTATCTATCTACAAAGATCTATTTAAAAAGTAGCTTTATTTGTTTCCATTGCAAAAGAAGCTTGACAGAAATAACATTTTCTGTAACCCTCTATTGCATATAATGTTATTAAAGTCAAATTCAAAAATCATATGGTATATTAAGTGCAATTTAAGAGCGGCGGCATTTTATAGTGCTGTCCCTGGAAAACGTATCAGTGCTGTCACAGTTTTAAAACATCTATTTTGACCAGAGTTATGAATCATTTTCTCAGATCAAAACAATCGCATTTTTGTAGACGACAGCAAGCTAATGAAGTCATGGTAAACAACTTTTTGAGAAAATCGCATTACTCCGTTCATATTCCATAAAGACATGTCAAAATCGGTGTGGGATTTTTTTAGCCATCAGTACTATCACGCGCATTTGGCCGCTTCTTGCAAATATCACGTACATTTTAAGGCCATGACTGAATTTCAGCTTAGGGCCGGTTTGAATAGATATGCAAAGTTTTCAGCCTTCATTCTGCTGTTAGTCATAATAATTAAATTTATGTGTGAAACTCAGTACTATCACGGTCAGTGCTGTCACGGTCGTGACAGTACTGATGTGTGACAGCACTTAGTTGACTTCTGTCAGCAGGTGTGGATTCAGGCAATTTCCTACACTGAAAAGAGTTAGGTCGCCTTTCACGAGAGGGTCTCAGCTACTAACACCAGTAGCAGTCAGAAGCGGTCAAACCATTTGAGGTGTGTGTGTGTGTGTGTGTGTGTGTGGGGGGGGTGATACAAAACTGCAAATTCAAAATTCTTCGTCGACCAGGGTATACCCAATGGGCTGGTTACTGACTCGGGTACATAAAAAATAAATATCAGACGCGTCATGAGAAGACATGATTTTGCAAAAGTGCAGCTCAGCTGCAGTGTAACTTTCCAAGGGGGTATTAGCTCCAAGCTCACTAAAAGAACAATGACCCCAACTCCCTAATTTTTTTACTTGCTCGCAGCTTCCTAAAACTAAAAATGTTCTCTTCTAGTAATCCCCAACTCCCTTCAAATGTTTTCCAGTTCTCCCAAGCTCCTTGATAACGAAATACCGATTCCGATAGCGTAATGGTGAGAGCGTCCGCTTCGGGAGCGGGAGGTCGTGGGTTCGATCCCGGGCCGGGTCATGTCAAAGACTTTAAAAATGGTACCAGTGGCTACCTTGCTTGGCGCTCAGCATTATTAGGCAAGCACTGGTTTCTCTTCTCCAAAAACAAAATATAGCATCACTAACATCGCATGTCTAATATGAAAATGTCCGAATAATAACAAAAGAGGTCCGAAAATAATCAATGTCTGTATTCACTAGAGGACCGTATGGAAGACTGGCCGTTGTGCTAAATACGTTATCCTCTATAAATATAGAGATTATTATTATTATTATTATTATTATTATTATTATTATTATTATTATTATTATTATTATTAATAATGGCCCTTCTACACAGAAGACCCGTGATAGGGTCCCAAATTAATTGCACTCTTTTGTCGTGAACAATCCTGGTTGTTTCAGACCTGGTCGAAAGCCCCAAAAAACATTTTCTCATGCTGCAGCTGCTTAAAGTGTTAAGCTGAATAGCGCTAAATGCGCTTGTAGTGTTACACCGCGTTTGGTTTGCGTGTACCGAACGTGTTGTGTTATCTACCCAAAGGTGTCCCTGGTTCGAGCATTAGCCGAGGCTTCGTTGGTTGCGACCGTAAGGAGTCACTGTCCCTAAGCTCATCGGTTGTCAGAAATTAATCAACTCCGCACACATTGGAATAAAAAAAAAGGCGAGATGGGATAATTAACAGTGCTGTCACGACAGCATCAGTGCTGTCACGATATCAGTGCTGTCACGGTCATAATTATTTAAAATACTCAAAACGCATCATATAAAAGTAGTTGCTTTTGGTATGTAATGATACTATACTGAAATAGTAAACGTTTTGCAGAACTTAATTTTGGTTTAATCCTACAAGATTATGTCTACAGAAAAAAGCGCTTCAGAAACAGAACAAATCACAGTATGTGCATTTTCATTGAAGCTCTCTCCCTCGTTCATTCATTGAAAATATTTAAGGTTTGTGACAAGTTATATATACCCCCACTTACAGATTTGGAAAGTCTTATCAAATAAGCGTTGTACGCAAGAAAATTTGTTCGTGACAGCACTGATATTTTTTCAAGGGTACCATACAATTGGTTAATGCTGGTGCGCAATTTGTTCAGTTAAACTCGGCATATTTTATTTCTATATTCTAAATGCTATTGTTAATAAAACTATCTCATTAAAAAAGAAAAACTGGACAACGATTTTGTTTTTCGTTTTGCCATACAGTTTTCTGGATTGCTCCATTTTTTGATAATGACCCATATAAACTTTGTATGGATGATTGACTTTGACCACTTTCCCTGGGCAGCCTCAGACATGATCAGACGGTCAGTCGGTAGCGTAGAAGCTTTGCCTGGAGGCACAAGCAGCCCTTCTATTTATTTAGGCCACAAATGGGTGAGGACCATACAAAGACGTCGAAAGCGTTCAAAGCGTATTTAACGCATGTAGAACGTATTCGTTATGCGTAAGACCGTCCGAGATACGCAGAGCTTCTGACATAAAGGTATCTGAAAACCCCTAAAACAAGGAAATCTTAGATTTTTCCTCCAGTGGTGTTCGGTTTGTTGCTATGGCAACCATGCATATTAAATTGCAAAGCGTTTTATTGTTGAAACTGGTTCACATCCGCGTTTGGAAACATTTCCGCGCTTGTGATACCTGGATTGAGAAATAATCTTTCTTTTTTTCTAATGTATATAAATCAGACTCACTCGATAAACGAATATATCGTAAAAAAAACTTTCATAAACATGCCTGTTTCTTGGCTGTTTATAACAATTTTATGGAGCACGATAGCCTTGTGGTAGAGCACCGGCCTCAGAATCGAGAGGTATTGGGTTTGATTCCCACTAGGGGTTTCCGGGCCGTGTCCTTGAGCAAGACAACATTAACTCACAACAGTAATGGTTAATACTCAAAAAGTGCTGGCTTTGTCCAGACATAGCTGAAAACCTGTACTAGAGGACCAATGGTCCTGTAAACGCTCACCTGAGATCAGGGATATATACCAATAAACCTGTTTGACTAGTATGGTCATGGACGAACTATATTGACCTTGTCGTAAAATAGGTCAAGGTCATCACAGGGTCATAATTTTATGCACGCATATAGTACTCTAGTCTACAATGCTACATGCCTAGTTTTGTTGAAATTGGTCCACCCGTTCCATAGAAAAAGATTTTAGAATGATTTTACCATATATGGACATGGCGGCCATCTTGGTCATGTGACCTGGATTATTTATGTACACATTGGTTTCTCCTTCCTACATGTGCTTCATATCAAATTTGGCCAAGCGGTTTCAGAGAAGATCTTTGATTATTATGGTGATATTCATTTATATTGCCCCATGGTGGGGGCAGACCAGCCCATTGGGTCCATTTTTAAGAATCATATATCTTCAGTCCATTTGCCCATTTCCTTAATGTTTTTTCTCTTCAAATGACTTTTTGACAAATTTCCCCTTCAAATGCATGGGCCACCTATGTTGACCTTGCCGTAAAATATGTCAAGGTCATTCCTGAGTCATGATTTATATAAACTATGTAGAGCTCCTTTCCCTGATGCTTCATGCCAAGTTTCAAAATCATAGACCTTATGGTTCTGGAGAAAGATTTTTTTTCTATTTATAGCCATGGCGGCCATCTTGGTCATGTGATCTGGACCATTTATATAAACTTTTGCTCCAACTTCCTTAGGATGCTCCACATGAAGTTTGGCTTTGATTGACCAAGTAGTTTCAGAGAAGAAGATCTTTGAATATTATGGTAATATAAAACATGTATATTGCCCCGGAGTAGGGGTAGACCAGCCCCTGGGGTGCATTTTTTTCAGAATCATAAATGTTCAGTCCATTTGCCCTTTCCGTTCAAGTTTTTCCCTTCAAATGACATTTTGACAATTTCCCCATTCAAATACATGGGCAACCTATGTTAACCTTGCTGTAAAATAGGTCAAGGTCATCCCAAGGTCATGATTTATATAAACTTTGTAGAGCTCCTCTCCCTGATGCTTCATGCCAGGTTTCAAAATCATAGGCCTTCTGGTTCTGGATAAGAATATTTTTAAGGTTTTTGCGATTTATAGCCATGGCGGCCATCTTGGTCATGTGACCTGGACAATTTATATAAACATTGGTTCCCCCTTCCTAGGGATGCTTCACATGAAGTTTGGTTTTGATTGGCTAAGCGGTTTGAGAGGAGAAGATCTTTGAAAATGTGGACGGACGGACGACGGACGGACGCCGGAGCATGACCATCTCACTTTGTGAGCCTTCGGCTCAGAGAGCTAATAATTGTTGACTCGATACATACAATGACGGTTCCAGTGGCCGAGCGATTAAGAGCGCTGTTTCTTAATAACTCGATCATGTCATCTCTGTCTCTGTTTTTTTTTTTTTTTTTTTTTTTTTTTTTTTTTAATTCAGTTTTACGTACCTTTCACGTCCCTGGCACACCCGCAAGCAGACCTTGGCTTGTCTCACATATGGCCAGATCGGGACTAGAACCCACACCAGTCACAGCGGTGAGATGATCGAATGATTAAGAAACAGCGCTCTTAACCGCTCGGCCACGGGGCCCGCCCTGGTGTGGGTTCGAGCTCCGCTCTGGCCACATGTGAGACAAGCCAAGTTCTGCTTGCGGGTGTGCCAGGTGGGTTTTCTAGGGGTTCTCCCGTTTTCGCCCCACCTTCTGATTGGCCGTTCTCATATGAGCTGAAATTATATTGAAAGGGACGTAAAACTGATTCAAAAAAGTGTGTGTGTGTGTGTGGGGGGGGGGGGGGTAAATCCAAAACGTCGATTGAACTTTTATGATCACAACAACACTTATATCCATCATAAGTGTTAGTTTTGCATTCGTAAAGACATTTTAATTAAATTGTTGTTCAGGGATCATGTTTCTGGAATCATGAGAATAGAGAGGTTATAAAAAATGATGCAATCAGAAAGAAATTCGGTAGGAAATGGGTCGCATGTACGTGCCCTTTCATGCCCAAATCTAACAACTAGATTAGCTTTCGCCCGCCAGGACAATGACTGAAACATCGTTTACTGGGACGTAAATAAACAAAAACTATCTGACTGTTATATATATGTATAAATTAATCCGCCGGACTAATGTAAAATCGCTTTTGAAAATCTGCAACACGTAATTTATATACCCTTCAATTTCAAATTTTATTATATGCAGATGGGTTTAAAGTCGAAGACTACATGTAGATTTAATATTATATATAGGCCGTGAATGTTACACATGAACGTCATCAAATAAAATTAAGCTATAAAAATATTCTTATTATGAATTACTCTTATTATGAATTAGACCACAAAAAGGACTAATTGACATAATATGTTAAAAACATATATTAGTCTATTTATATTTAGCTTAAAATAGCTTTTTTAAGAAATAACGATAACTCTTATAACGTACTGGGCAGAGATATAAAAACGTACTGGGTACGGACGTACTCAGCAGTGATGTTGCAAGTAGACCCTTCTCTTTATTTTGCGGTTAGTTACCGGTGTCTAGTTACCATTTTGATTCATTACATTTATTTGTCAGTTGTTGACAAGCGTATCAAACGGCGGACACATCGATTATTGTTTTGACATAAACAGCTTCGCTTAAATAAGAGTGTTTGTGTATGTCTTCAGACACTTGGGGCACCCGGATAGCTCAGTCGGTAGCGCGTTTGGCTTCTGACTAGCTATGTACCTCTGCCGTGCATGTTCGAATCCTACTGACGTCGCCAGTAAAAACTATCGAATATTGAAAAAAAAAACTATCAATGGTTCGGTATGTACCAATGGTTTGACTGTCACCCGGTCGCGGTGGTTTCACAGGGTATTTCCCGACCGAACGTCGAGAACTGCCCTGGCTTTCCCCCCACCACTAGACAGTCGGCGTCTAAGAAGCAGAATTGCTTAGCTTAAGTAGAAATACCTAGCTTGACGTCTATCTCCAGTAAGTTGAAATGATTATCTGTATTATTTGGCAAATAGGTTGCTGTATAGGCGGCAACTTTAATATTCATACCCCCTGGGCGTGGTCGACTAGTACATGGGTTCATAAGGGGAGATTATAGAAAAGGCGAATTCAGTCAGCGAAGACCGCTGTTACATATTTTCCATTAGAAATCAGCTACATGTCCCTGTATGTAGTCAAATCCAGTGAATTAGGCAAATTCCTATTTCATTCTTATTTTCTAACTAAAAACATGTGAGTTGAATCTTTTAACTGCATACCTTTAGCTTTTACCTATGTCAAAAGTAGTACAGGTCTAATAAAGTATTCATGAGGTGCCGCCCATACTGTAACCTACATGTATTTGCCAAATTATACATCATGTATCATTTGCTGGTTCAGCTTATAAATAAATTACTTGGCAGAATGTATCGGCATGTTAACAAAGAACTTATCTTGACTGATAGTTGTGTTAATGGAGTACTTGCAGCCATCACGTTTCGATTTGTTCGGCTTTGAAACTTGTGATAGGAACTGCTGGCTAGGGTGCCAAAAGCCACAAAAAAGCAATTTTTGTGGCCACCTGTTAAGCAGAAATTTCATTTGTATAGTTGTTTAGTACTGTATTTGGGAAGAACGAAAACCAATGTTTTATTTTTATTCGGTCTTGCAAAAGTACTCTTATTCAGGGTGAAAATGATGTAACCTAGCTTATTAGCCCACCTGGTACCAAATGGTTGTTAGGATATTGTGATATAATCATGTAATAAGATATGTTGATCAGCTGAAATTCTTGTTGTTCGTATATTAATAAGAATTTTAGATATTAGAGAAAAATGACAGAAAATGAAGGGGGTATACCAACAGACTCACTTATATCTCAATTTCCAGTGCTGCAAATGCTACCAGGTAATTGCTAAGGCAATGTGCTATAATGCGCCAGTCATTTGCCCCCCCCCCCTCTCCCACTTGGGCCGTGGAATAGCGGGGCGTTTAACTTTTCAGTTATATTAAAGCCCCGCTAAAAGCCCGGCACTGTGGGGTCAAATATGGGCTTAGATTCCTGCATGTCAATGTACAGATTCATTTGCAAATTAAATAAGGACCATGAATTTTAAAGTAATTAAATGTTGGAAATACAACTAATATCTACTTTGAATTAATGTGACCTGTAATTTGGCTGGAAATGAAAAGTCCGACACATCCCCGGCACTGCCGGGACTCATCAGAGGTGAAATCCCGGCATTGTAGCCCCGCTATGCTTCCGCTATCCCCGGCCCTAGGGAGGGCGGGTATACAAATGACTGGTGCATAATAATATTGTAAGATATTCATTTAAGCTATCTGACTTTCTTAATGTTCGAATATTAACAAAAACGTTAGATATTAGAAACAAATCACAGAAAAAACGAAGGGGGTATACCAACAAAATGGTACCTAATGATTGTTAGAATGTCCATGTACTATATCTAGGTAATAAGATATATAAATCGTCTGACTTTTTGTTGTTGGAACATGATTGAGAACAATAGATATTAAAATAAAATCACCAAAATAAAGGGAGCGTACGTTTTCATATTTTTACTTAATTTCGGGTAACTGAGTGACCGCCTTTTGGGAAATAGCTGCTCACTTGGCTCGCGATATGTTTTCTAAGAATAAGTACCTAGTTGTCAATCTAGTTTTCTTTCCTCGGTTTTTTAAGTTAGAATGGGAATTTCTTTCTGATTGTGCCTTTTCCTGATTATTGCCTTTTTATATCTCAGCTAGCAAAAGCCTTGAGGTGCTGTAAATGGTACCAAAGGATTTCTAGGACAGTGAATTATTGTCCTGCAGTCTTATATATTAACCTTGGTTTTTGGAGTGGGAGTCTTTTTCTGATTGCGCCTTTTCCTGATCTTTGCCTACTTGTACTTTTTTATATATTAACCATTTTAGATAATGTTTTGTTAATGTTACGTAGAACTTCAAAAAATGTAAACATAGCAGAATAAGTTATGGTTGTTTGTACATATGTTTTAACTTATATAGCAATGACTTGTGGTCGTAGAAATTATTTGATGCAATCTTGAATAAATTATAGCTATTTGCAACTGAGATACAAGTAATTTTGTTGGTATACCTCTTAAATTTTCAGTGATTTTTTGTGAGGTTCACGTGAAAATTCATGAAACAAATATTCATATTATTCATTAATAAGATTACATGTGTATAGTACATTGCCGTAGCTATGTAACGGTCTGACTTAATTGGCAGGTCACTCCTTTATCACTTTAAGATATCCCAGTTTGGCACATGCCAGCAGCTTTAGTAATCATGGCATACCTCAAAAAGAAATAGTCGTAGCCCATTCAAATAAACGACAGAATAAAGGGGATACATGTATAATTGCCTACTAGCCACATACTGTTTTATATGCACATAAAGAGTCAGTTTCAATGATCCTTACACATAAAAAGAAGCAAGCGAGACAGTATAACACCTGTTGTTGGTATATTTTTTGTTATCTAAACTTATATTGTGAAAAATGGATTGTCCAATCAATATGATTTTTTAGGCCAGAGAGAGATACTTCGTTCTAACATCCTGCAAATCAACTTCAGTATTTTGTGTTGAATACCGCATAACACTTGATAAATTCAAACTGTCATCTGATCTTGGCTAAGCCGATACAAAATACTATATGCGTATGTCTTATGGTATACAGCTATCTCCCATATTAAAGACATGACGGTACACATTCTGGACACGGCAATGAGAAGTAACAGGAAGGCGGGACGCTAAGCTTTAATTTGACATAATTGTCAGCACTTTGTTGGTATTTCTAGCCAATGTGTACCTCATTTTCGTAAGTATACTGTTTGTTTGTTGGTGTTTTTTTTTTCGTCTTTTTTTGTTAATTTTGATGTTTTCATTAATATTCATGAAACTAAAATCACATGATTGTATACCCGACTATATGAGCATACGTTCATTGTCAGAGCATCCTTAGAAAACTAATTTGAAAACCCTATGTCTAACAAGGGTTAGTGCTATAATATTTATTTCCAAAATGTCTTTTCGTATAATGTTTACTGTGCTGCAATGGCCATTCCAATCCAAAATGTCTACTGCAATAAAATTTATTTCAACAAAGGTTACACGAAATCAATAATGGATAAGTTTGAATGAAAATATAAAAAATAATGTTCAAACAGTTAAAATAACCCACAATTGAATAGGTTATTCAACTTTTTACAGTACAGTAGACATTATGGGAATAGAAATTTTAGCACAGTAAAATTTATGGGAATAGACATTTTGTGAATAGACATTATGGGAGTAGACATTTTCGGAGTAGACATTCCAGCACCTACCCTTCTAACAACAACCCAAGTACATGTGTTTGTGTAGGTGTATAGCCCCTCAATTTTGGTTTGATAAAATTAAATTGCATAAAATTTATCATTTTTTCCATGATTTATCTCACATTTTACTAATATTGAATATACTTACACGTCGATGACATGATAAAACTTGTCAAATTGTATCACTTCACTGATGCAACAAGAATTCGTCACGATGATGATTCTGGCCTGTAGTTAGTTCACTTTTTTATTTTCAATGATTTTGCTATCATTTTTAATTAATTCTTTTAATAATCATGAATCTGTAAATATGATATTTTGCACAACTTACCATTAGGTGACAGAGCTATGTCCAAGCTTTAGAACGAGACCAAGTTCGCGTAGTCATCTAGGATAACTAACAGTGGAGATTTTAGAATATTGCATTTTACAACATTTTAGTACAGAGATATCTCCCCATTTTACAATATAACGCTACACTTTCCGGACACTACGACAACCGACAAATGAAAGAAGAGATGATAAGCTTTAATGTGAGACCGATTTCAACCTTTCCATACAAAGGTGCATTTTTCGCTCGATTTAAGCGTCGTACAGGATTCATGCATCGCACTATTTCTGTACACTATTTAAAAGTTTAATGCGCCTTTAGGATGCAATCGACATTCATGTTATCCTTTATAAGAGGTATTACGGTATAAAAGATTCATCTACTTTCTAAGGTCCCTTTCATTCACCCCGATTTAAAAGATCTTTATACCTTAAGGGTGAAAAAAAAGGTACAAGTAGGCAAAGATCAGGAAAAGGCGCAATCAGAAAAAGATTCCCACTCCAAAAACCGAGGTGGGAAAAAACCAAACTAACAATCAGGTACTTATACCATGAAACAATCGTAAGCCGAATGGGCAGCTATTTTCCCAATAGGTGGCCACTCAGTTACCTTAACTTAACTAAAAATATGAAAACATACATAAGGCGCCAACAGCACAAAAAAATTTTAAACACCAAGACATAAAACAAAAAGAACCACCACAGAAGTATCGACTTGGAACGATCAGTAACACAAAGTTACTGGCGGGCTTAAACCGGTTTTACATGGCCATAACCTCGCCCTCAGCTTCTGCAGTGGTTCATAACATTTAGTTAGTTATTCGGTCCTCGTGGTGAATCTCTAACTAGTGAATACTGTTTTCAGCCTGTCCGTCATTCTGTGATTGCGTCAGCATTTGGAGGTTTTTGTCTTTAACTTGAGTACCTTTGGTCAAATTTTGTTCAAACTGGTACCACACCATAACCATTTAATATGAATAGGGGCTGAACGATCAATATTGCAAGAGTTATGCCACTTTGTTCCTGATCGTTGCCTACTTGTACCTTTTTAAAGCCGAAAAATAGAAATTTTTCATTGGAAAAAATGATAATTTTAATATAATGATTGTGGGTACACGTTAGAGACGCCTCGCCATCGCCAAGGCAGCTATAATGAGTACTCACAATATATGTTTTTTGAACAAAATAATAAAAATAGGTATATCCCTTCATACCCCCGTTTTTCTATATAAAAGTGGAGTTCGAGAGGGAATACACGTCACGAACATGTTTTCCTAATGAAATTGTGGAGACGAAAATAAAAAAGAAATACACCGAGTGATCATATTACAGCCTGCATAGCAGAGGACACGTCATAGAAGAAAAAATGAAGTTATACATGTATTTGTATAACATTTATTTACACAATACAAGTAAGTAACAATTATTGTAATTTACAAATAATCACAAATAACAAATACATAATATATACAATATTCAATATGAGGCCGTGCATTGCAATATGTTATGTTCCATCTTTTTGACAAATAAATTACAGTGCCATATCAATAGTTGCACTATATTCTGGTCACGATTGTGCGATTTTCGAAAGGCACGAATGAAAGAAAGAACTCTTTTCAATTTCAAATCGGGTATGTTCAGAATCATTTGTTGATATTAATTACTGATAATTAAGGTCGCGCGAATTTGATTCCTGAGAAAAACCCTGGCCTCAAAACTGGCGCTGAGGCAGAGGGATCTCTCATTTGATAGGCTTTTGTCATGATGCTCTTGTAGGTCTGTGCGTCCTTAGCTTTGAAAACACAGCCATCACTCGATATGTCGTTAATCTCCTTCATGTTTACAGAATTGCCAATCGCCATAGAGCAGATAGTTACACCTGGAACGGATGGAATACATCAGGAAAAACATGTCCGTGAAATAAATACCCCCTTATACCCCCACTTTTCTATAGTAAAACTAGGGCATCCAGGGGTATACCTATTATTCTTATTTTTGCTGCAAAACATAGATTGTGGGTACTCGTTAGAACCGCATCGGCGAGGCGGTTCTAACGTGTACCCACAATCAATGTTTTGATCTGAAATAAGTAAAACATCATTTTTCTCTTCTGAAAATTTCATTTTTTACAACTTTAAAAATCTCTGTACATTGCATGGGCAAGTATTAATATTTTGTATACAACGCATGTACGTACTTTTACATTTTCCTGTATTTCCTGTCTACCAAAATTTGGGGACACCGCGTTTACAAATTTATCTAAATGCTCGACGAAACTCATTTTTTGTTCCGCAGAATTTGATATTGATGTTGATTTATTTTCTCCTTGGGCGTATACTGTATTTGCGGAATCATTAAGTGAAAGAAAGAAACATTATGCATTCCCGGTTATTTTGTTTTCGTTTCGTTTAAATTATATCGCTAAAATCGATATAATTAGGAATCTTACCATGTAGACTCGCGTCACACATACAACTCAATGAAATAAATGTATTTGACTGAAAGATGCTCACAGAATAGGCCGATATTTAGATTCGTTGCATTTTAATGTATGTTATTTTGTACTTTGCTTTATAATGCCTGTTAGGTACCGCCACTTAACGAGGGTTTTAAAGTTGTTTTGCAAGAAGTTAAAAAAAATAAGAGAGTCAGCGCCTCAGTATCGAAAGTAGATGGAACTTTAGGGACTTACTTTCAACGTCCTTTCTTTTTAATGTCTTTCCACGATCGGGAAATAGTTACAACATTAGTTGTATGTAGAAGGATAATGGTTGATGGTGAACTTACCCATAGTTTTCAACTCATTCGCTACAGGAACAGGACTGCCGCCAGTATTTGACCTTCCATCGGAGAAAAACCAAATGACGTTGGCGTTGTTAGAATTGGGATATCTTTGAAATTCTGTTTTCGCTTTGCTGAATGCCAGATTGGTCGCAGTAGACGGTCCTTAAATTGGAAACAATTGGAGGCATGTTAATCTCGTGCAAACATTTCCACCGTATATGGGTGTACCAAACCTCTATCTCCGGTCAGTGAAGCTGTTTGAACAGGATGATATTTAGGAAGAATGTATTTTGTTTGCAATATACAATATAAGTAAAATACTTTGACCGTGTCGCTTGAGTTCACGTGATGAAGTTTTGTAAACACGCTAAAAGGGGTGCCTATTTGTTTTATACAGTTTTCCAGAAGCATGTCATAGAGTCGCATTATTGAGAACATAGTTATTTAAGTAGTCCGATCAACAAATGCTTATCTATGTCAGAGGTTAAGCGCCACGATCAAAGTGTTTCATCTATAGTTAAAATACAAATCTTCAGAAATAGGCACGGTCTATACTCGTACTTTGAACTAGGTTTGTGTCCCCGAATGTATTTAGTTTGGAGTTCAATTATATGTTAGCGTTAAAGAGCAAACATTCGTAAAAGAGAGAGCAAGTCAAAAAAGAGATAATACCGATATTTAAGTATGTTGTATTCTCTATTCTGTTCATTGATCGAAATCACAACCAAGCACGCACAAAATAAATAAATAAATGAGCCTCCCCATGGGAAAACCAACAATCTGCATAGGCGAAAACAAAGGCACAGATCAGCTTCGCGGTAACCGCGAAGCTGATCAGCGCCTTTGTTTTCGCTACTCGGATAGTACAATTCCTCTTCTACTTAAATCCGAAATTTCAAGATTATAGCTCTTTTCTGTGCTTGTACACGTTGGTTTGTGTCGGACCTGTTCGGAAACCACATTGTTGGTTTGCCCACGAGGCGGCTCAAATAAATAAATAAATAAATAAATAAATAAGACAGGCATATATGTTTTGTATACGCACGCACCACTATCATATCCCAAACTGTTAATTAGATTTTTCACATCGTACGCGTACTGGTACTGCGTGCTTTTGAAGCTCAACACTACACTGGTGAGCCTCGGACTAGAGAATTCTATCAGGGCGGCCCTTGATCCGGTTGGTGAAAATGCTGCTTGGCTGTTAATGAAGTCGACGACAGTCTGAAATATGATTAAGTCATTGTGAAACCGCACATTTGTCGGGGTGAAGGAATGGCAATCATTCCATTACGAAAACTTGCCCATGCAATATACAGAGCTTTTTGAGCTTTAAAAATTGAAGAAAAAAAATCAGCTGAAACATTTTGATAATTTCCTTATTTTTGCTCAAAAGATAGATTGTGGTATTGTACCCACAATCTATGTTTTGGAACAAAAATAAAAAAAATATTTATACCCCTGTATACCCCAGTTTTACTATATAAAAGTAGGGTTTAAGGGGGTATTTATTTCACGGACATGTTTCCCTGATGCTAAACATGAGCAAGTTTTGATATTTTCATTTTCGTATACATGTTCTATTATAACGACTTAGAGGGACAACTGTTGGAATAAGCATCTTTATTCTGTGTATTAATAAAGTAAGGAAAATTAAAATGAAACATTTTTACAAACACAGAACCACTACACATCTGGATACTATTTGTATGCCCCTTCTGTATCAAGAAACAACATCCATGCATGTTGATGGAAAATAAGAAAATAGATAGATAAATAAATAAACACCTCTGTTGCGTCCTTGATATCTTCGAATGGCCGAGTCCCTATACTGCCACTGCTATCCACAATCAGCATTAAATCTATGTACTGCGGCCCTGTTGAAACAGCAGACGATTTCAGACCTGTTCCACCCGCCGCACCCATGGCTTGGCTAGGCGCGGGCTTTTGTTTGGTAAGACTGTTCAGTTTGTTTGCAATGGCTCTTGCTATTTTCATCTCTTCTTCGCGGGTTTCTTGCCCTGATGCTACAAAGGAGACAATGAACATTATTGCAGATCATCAGGAGAACATGTCTTGGTAATGTTTATCCCTTGCGCCGCCCCTATTTTGTATCATGTATAAATATGCTAGTGTATAGTGGTTAATTTTGTTTACTTCTGGCTTAAAAAAATATCGTTGGCACTCGACAAAACAGCTTCACCGAGGCCACTCTTACTTGTACCTATAAAATATGTTTAACGATACTTTCTGAAACTGCCGAAATACGATCTAACACAACTCGCCTATATAAGCAATGGTTAAAACACGTATTATAATGTGCAACATTTCACTGGGCAAATACGTGTGGCGTTACTTTGCGCCATTTCGATATCATTTGTGACGTCAACTAGCTTCGCCCTCGGGCAATATCACCTGCCTCGGGAGAACAAATCGTCATGTCACCCTCGCTCAAGGGCAACAATTGTACATTATCATATGACGTCGCTGTTTTCCAGTGGATAGCGTCATGTAATAAAAGTGTTATGATCAAACGTGTATTAACACTTTTCTTGGAATACGTTTAACTTTCATTATAAATATGTCCACTTTAAAGGCGATAAAATCGTATTTAAGAAATCATATGATAAAACAAAAGGCTCGTTTAATAAATTTCATATGAAATGACCACGAGTGTAAGATCCTCTATGTAAATACCGGCATTACAGTCAAAAATTTGGCGGGATATGTACAATGCAATGACGAAAAGCTGAACGATGTTAACGGTTTCATTGACTTTTATTCCGTTTATTGTTAGTTTGAATAAAAAAAAAAATCAGCTCAAATGCGTGAATTGTTGAGTAATAATTCCCTGTTTGTCGGTCAGTCGAAAGAATATACACTACTGACTATCACGTGGTATTGTTTATAAACAAACGGATAAATGATCGGGTTACACACAATACAATTAGAACGCAGTTGAGGCTAGATTTTCGAGTTTTCTCCTACAGCGTTTCTTCTACTGACGGATAGATAGGTGCAGTCAATACAGAAATTGAACATTTATTGAAAGAAAGTAACATAAGAAATCCCGGTTATTTCGTTTTCGCAAACACTTCAATGTTACTGTATTGGAAGTACTATATAATCATGGGGCGGAAGTGTTTGCGAAAACGAAATAACCTGAATTCCTTATGTTACTTTCATTCAATAAATGCTCAATTTCTGCATTGACTGCACCTATCTATCAGTCAACTGAGTAAACGTTATTAGAGAAAACTCGAATTTCTCATCGCAACTTTGGACAGAATTTCATTGTGCGTCACTCGATCATTTATCTGTTTGTATGTAAACAATACCACGTGATTCTCAGCTGTGATATAAATCACTCGCGTTACGCGCTCGTGATTTGATCTTTCTCACAACTGACCTTCAAACAGTGAATTATTACTCAACAATTCACTGCTATGGCTGATCTATTTCTTAAGCATATTTTTGCAGACTAAAGAGAATGAATTTTACTTTTATTCATAAACTTGGTTTAAACATATTTTATTCTTAATAAATTCACTAACTAAAATTATATACATACAATACAAAAACACAATGAGATTCAGAATGAAGCCATAAGACTTATACGAATATGTCTCCTTTCCTATCTTTGTTCCAAAACATTGATTGTGGGTTCACGAGGCGGTTTTAACGAGTACCCACAATCTATGTTTTGGAACAAAGGTAGAACAATAAGTACTCACAATCTGTGTTTTGAGCAAAATATTAAATATATCAAAATTCTTCCAATCAATTTTTTTTTTTTCAATTTTTACAGCAGAAAGAAATCTCTGTATATTGCATGAGCAAGGTTTTGTAATATTAAATCATGATGACGTCAAATAGAATGTTCAAATGGATCTTACCATTGTGCAAGCCGACGATGCCTAGCAGCAATAAACACACACGAAAAGTTTGCATTGCTCACGTTTTATGATGGTTCAAGCTTCTCAAAATCAAACGCATCGCCTTATATATACAACGCTTCTGAGATGGTTAAGCTCACGTCACGCTTGAAGAGTTATTATCTGTCTGAACAAGTCCATTTATAAGAAACGCACGTCGTTTGGCGTAATATTCCATTTGTAAACAAGTATTATTAAGTTAAAAATCTTAAGTTTTATTTCTGACACGACAAATCTATCTTGCCATGGGTGTTTTTACTGGGGATGATTCAGTATTGCTGCAGCTGTATTTGACAGTCGCAGCATAGTTTTAAATTAAATACAAAGACACAGTATTAATAAAATTGATTTATTGTCCATAACAACTGCAAATATTTGTCTTCACCGTCATGAAATGCATTTTCATGATTACAATATATGCATATTAAATCGAGCAGCGTCATGAGAAAACCAGAGTTTAGCCTATGCGAGAACTAATGCGCAGATCAGCATTGCAGTAACTGCACAGATGGTAAACGTCTTCCATTTCGCTACACGGACAGAAAAATTGTTCTTTTTTAAAATCCGAAATTTCAAGCTTCAAGCCATCTTCAAGTGTATGCATATGCCGGTTTGTGTCAGTCCTTGTGGGAAATCCCGTAGATCTGTTTTCTAGCTTCGCGGCACATTATAAATCCATCATTATCAAATAGGGTGTGGTTGGCTGTTGTCTCAACATTTAAAATACGTTATTTGTTTTGAAAGTCGTTTTAATTGATCTTAAAAGTGCAGACAGACATTAGCGTTTAAGACAAACGCATCCCCAGCGTACAAAAAAACTCAACACGCTGAGATTTCGGACGTATAAAAAATTGCCTAATAAGCAGTCAGTGACTTAAGCATGTGCCTGACAACACGCTGAAAATATCGGAAAAATGTACACGTGGGCAATGATCAGGAAAAGGCGCAATCAGAAATTCCCACTCCAAAAACCGAGGTGGGAAAAAACTTAATTCACAATTAGGTACTTATACTAAGAAAACATATCGTAAGCCGAGTGAGCAGCTTCTTCCCAATAGGCGGCCACTCAATTATCTGAACTTACATGTCACTAAAACTATGAAAACGTACAAAAGGTTCAAACAGCACAAAAATTCGACTACAAAATATAAAACAAATAGAACCACAACAGAAGTATCGCCTTGCAACGATCGGTAAATATAAAATTACTGGGGGCTTCAATCGATTTTACAGGGCCCTCATCTTCTGCAGTGGTTCAAAACATTTGGTTAGTTGTTCATTCCTCGCGGTGAATCTAACTAGTCAATGAATCATCATGGACAGCAAATAAATCATGATAACCACTATGATGAATCAAAAACGAGGACACAGATTCAGTAAGCTGCCTGACGATTGAGATGCCTGGGCGCCGAGTAACTTACAGAAAACACCAGTTGGAGTACGTTTGTGTTACAACAGCTGCGTTCAGTTATTAATATGCCCCTGCGATATTCAGATATAAATTGAAAACTCTTCTTTTTTTTAAACAATCGTCACTGGCAAGGTAAATGGACAACTGAATGAATTTGTTTATATAATGTGTTTTAAAAGTATTAGTATAAATATTTACTCTTTGAATTCTGCCAAAACGTTGGTTGGCACTTCGTCAGACATTTTATGGTTTGTTTTCTCAGCACATAATACCATGGGGGACTGGTACTTTCACAGAGAAGCTTTTGTTAGGCTATCTCTCACAGCTCAGCTTCATGATACTTCAATCCACTTGTATAGGCTTTAAGTCAAGGGAATCACTAGGACATTCAAAGACAGATATTCCTCTAATATCAGTGTTTTGCGGATTTAGGATTAATACAAAGAACATTGCCTTGCATAAATGCTATTTCTTTCGCATCCTTTATTGGTATGTTAATTTCTATGACTTAAACACTCTTTTCCTTCCATATTTTTCGAACCTTCAGTATGGACATGTATATGATCTGCTGTTTAAATAATATATGCCACTAAAATGGCTTAAAACTCATGTAAATATATAAACGTACATATTTAATCAGCACAAGAACAATTGACTAAGTTTTATAAACACTTAAGTCATGTATATCATATTAGTGAGATGTGAGGCAAATGATTATCAGTTTCGGCGGCCATCTTGGATGTATACATCTGGAAAATCTAATAACTGCCCATAAAAGCATCATGGTGGACTTGAATTCAATGTAATAATGTAAGCTAAGTTCTATTTGTTTACTGCATTACGAAAACTTGCCCATGCAATATATAGAGATTTTTTTCAGTAGAAAAAATGGAAAATTTCATCAGAAAAATTTTGATATTTTTTCTTATTATTGCTCAAAACATAGATTGTGGGTACACGTTAGAACCGCCTCTGGGAGGCGGTTTGCTCAAAACATAGATTGTGGGTACACGTTAGAACCGCCTCTGGGAGGCGGTTCTAACGAGTACCCACAATCTATGTTTTGGAGCAAAAATAAGAAAATTAGGTATACCCCTGCATACCCCAGTTTAACTACATGTATATAAATGTGGGGTATAAGGGGGTATACATTACACGGACATGTTTTCCTGATGGCATGATGTATGAAATACAACACATGTTATTTCTGACAGTAATTTTGGAACATTAACATAATTACACGAAAACGCGTAAAATCTAAAATAAGGGGGTTGGGTAAATAAATGCAAAATAACTCTGTAAATGACGTAAAAGCAGGACTAAGAATATTATTTTCTAGTATAAGACAATATGATAATTTAAGTGAAGATAATCCAAACAAACCACTTAATTTAATGCCAAGATATTTTTCTCTGGTTACCCTCAAAAATTGAAATTTCAACACTATCTTGTTTCAAAATAATATTCAAACTGCATATTTTTGTGCGTAACACTCTTATTATATTAAAAAATCTAGAAAAAATATGATTATTTTTACCTCGAATTTGCTAAATGCATATATACCCTAAAAATATATTTTTTTTTACTTTGGCAGCCATGCTGGAAGCCATCTTGGGTTTCTCGGCTCGCCATCATTTATGCCAATTTACGCCGGCAGTTTCAAATACTACATACTTTGCCGAACATTTTGGTATATGAGTTTAAAATGTGGATTTTAATTTTTTACTGTCTTTTTATCAAGATAAATAAATGATATAATAAATAATATCCTATCATATAAATTAATGTGTTTTTAAAATCAGCTAACAAGAATAAATGTATAAGGTTTCTATAAATCAGTAGGTAGGACTCTACTCATTTAATGAATTTCAACCTTCCATTCATTTTCATTGATGTGTTATACTCATAAAACTCTTGGTTTTTGCATATCAATTTACTACAACATTTAACATTCCTATGCCAACTGCTAAACATTTTCACAAAAAGTTCTAAAGCAGTTTGACAAAAGAGTGTATTTTCTCTTGCCTCTCAACATATGACCTATATGATACGTTTTGTTATACCGGATGACCGGGTACCTCATTTTAGCCTGGATTGTCACTCTACCATAAACTCAAATGGGAAGTAGATGTAAGGGAAACAAACAGAAATTGTCTCAGAGAAAGTATATAGCTGAACTGCTCTTTCCTTTAACCCATATTTGACGATGGTTTTTTCCACCACTATCATTTGTGTGAGTCCACTTTCATTTTTAGGGACATCAGGATGATTTTTAAATGTTATTCAATTTTTCGATGAAAACCCTCCAAGCAAACAGAATAGCCCCAGATGGGACGCCGCGTTCTGCGGCGTCACATCTGGGGCTGTGCCGTTTGCCTATGTCCCATAAAAGGGACGCCAGGCTTAAATGAGTTAATGTCCATTTTGAAATAAGAACAGGCAAACTCAAAGTATTTACATGTATGTCCCCAACCTTATTTATTTAGTGACACGAAAAAGGTACAAATAGGCAAAGATCAGGAAAAGGCGCAATCAGAAAAAGATTCCCACTCCAAAAACCGAGGTGGGAAAAAACCAAACTATCAGTCAGGTACTTATACCATGAAACATATCGTAAGCCGAATGAGCAGCTATTTTCCCAATAGGTGGCCACTCAGTTACCTTAACTAAAAATATGAAAACATACATAAGGCGCCAACAGCACAAAAAAAAATTTAAACACCAAGACATAAAACAAAAAGAACCACCACAGAAGTATCGACTTGGAACGATCAGTAACACAAAGTTACTGGCGGGCTTAAATCGGTTTTACATGGCCATAACCTCACCCTCAGCTTCTGCAGTGGTTCATAACATTTAGTTATGAAGATTATCTGAGAATGATGTATATCCAAACCATATGTACATCTTCAGACTATATACATGACATGTGTAAAGTTCTAACGAGATCGCCATAAGAACAGTAGGAAGAAGTGCCTACACAAGGTAACCACTATCCATTCACTTTCATAGTCAAAATGCACGAACAATAAGGTAAAGTTAAAATTGTCTAAAAAGTGCCAAAAATAGTTTTAAGATTAAATCCAAACCACATGAATATTTTCTGACCATGTTAATAACACTTGTAATGTTTCAACAGAATCGACATTTTACTGTAAGGGGAGTTGCGCACACCAGGTACCCACTGTCTATTCACTTTCGTTGACAAAATGTCAGAAAATGACAAAGTTCAAACTGCGAAAAAAAGTGACCAAACATACATGTAATCTAAGGATGATATCCAAACCACATGCACATCTTTTAAGTTTAACCAAGGCCAAGACACATGTAAAGTTTCAAAAGAATCCTTATAAAACCGTAGGAGGAGTTGCGCATACTAGGTCATGTTCTGTTGTGATTCTAATTGTTTATGTTTTGGTGTAGAATATTTGTGCTTTGTGTACCTGATTTCCGTTTACCTAGTTTAGTTAAGTTTGGGTAACTGAGTGGCCGCCTATTGGAAAATAGCTGATCACTCTGTTCACGATATGTTTTCTTAGTATAAGTATCTAATTGTCAATTTTATTTTTACCACCTTGGTTTTTGGAGTGGGGATTTCTCATTATGAGAACATGCCCATGCGATATACAGAGATATTAAAAGCTGTAAAAAATGAAAATTTTCAGTGGAAATTTTTGGATATTCTTCTTATTTTCATAGATTGTGTAAACACGTTAGAACCGCCTCGGCGAGACGGTTCTAACGAGTACCCACAATCTATGTTTTGGAACAAAAATAAGAAAAATAGGTATACCCCTGCAAACCCCAGTTTTTTTCTATATAAAATAGGGGTTCAAGGGGGTATACATTACACGGACATGTTTTCCTGATGTTTCTGATTGCTCAATTTTCTGATCATTGCCTTGTTTTACCATTTAAGTTTATATACATGTATGTGAGTGCGGTGCATGCATCAGGATAACATGTCCGTGTAATGTATACCCCCCTGAACCCCACTTTTATATAGTAAAAATGGGGTATACAGGGGTATACCTATTTTTCTTATTTTTGCTCCAAAACATAGATTGTGGGTACTCGTTAGGCGGTTCTAACATCTACCCACAATCTATGGTTTGAGCAAAAATAAGAAAAATATCCAAAAAATTCTGATGAAATTTTTGATTTTTTACAACCAAAAATATTTCTGTATATTGCATGGGCATGTTTTCGTAGTATTACAAATCGTGGGCATAAATTTAAAGTATACATAAAATAGATTTTAAGGCCGAAAATAAAAAGAAAAGAAAAGTGTCCATATTTCGACCTGCATAGCAGAAAACATGGCACAAAAGTTAAAAACAAATGAAGTTAAAAGTTGTATCATATTTATTTACACAATACGAATACAAATTATCAAAAATCGGATTTATTGACAAATACTGTGACATAATACATGTGTATATTATACACCACTCAATATAAAGCCTAGCATTGGCAATCTGTTCTATCTTTTTGAAAAATAAATTACAGTGGTCAAAAAGTTCGATCATAGGTGTTGTAACATTGTTTATTGCCATGATAGGTTGCTGTATTATACCTTGATTGAAAGGGCTACATTTCTCCTTTATAATGATGCCCAAAATAATGCACGAAAGAAATAAGTACTTTGAAATAGACGCCTTAAAAGACACCTGGGGTAAAACCACTGGTACGTTTTCTTGAATTTGTGAATATTATTGTGTGCGTTTCATGCGTTATATATTCATAACTACCGATCAAATTCTCTCCAACTTTACGGTGAAAAATAATAGTATATGTAGAAAAGCAATGTGACAAAATTACCACAATCGATGCTATGCTGACTTTTGATAAAGCGACATATATGACGTCATTTAAATACGTAACCTTATGGCATTTCTGGCACCGCTGAACCATTATATTTGCTTGTTTTTTATGAGTTTACTATAGAGCACACTAGGATTAAACAATAAAATGGTTAAATGTATTTTAAGCTCCCTGGTCTACGTGTAGTTGTCAATAAATCCACTTCGAATTTGAACTGTAATTTTTATGTATGTACAAAAAGCAAATTTCAATATTTCATTTTTCAATAACTCAATCAAATTCAGTTAAATGATTTTGATGTTTGCAGGATATATTTATCTATGTTTGAAAAATATATTGCATGGATTATATTTTTGATGTCGTTTTTCTTTGAATACGAGGGTTGTCCCAAAAGTATCATTACACTCACGGTTATGCCACAAGTACAGCAAGTCAGATCTTGCTACAACTATGGTCATCAACTACTATATCATAGGGTTTGGGTGGGGGGGGGGACAAATTTTCGTGCTACTGCGTACATCTGTTACATCGCAGTGGAGTTTTGAACACTTGTACTCCTACTGCAGCGGAGCAGGTCTAATGACGTTGCCGTTAATTGTGATTTGTTATTTATATTTTGCCGTCTGGATAAATATGCTACAAACAAGAAATCTATTTCGTTTTTCTTTTGTATTTAGCTTCATGATACTGTAGCATATATTTGGAAAATTAAGTAAAATATTTATGAGCAAATCATCAAAATAATGTTATGAAGATCAGTGATACAAAATAAGAACAATTAACTAATACTTTCTACTATTGACCACTTCCCATATTTCAGTAGGTCATGTAATGTTGCTGTTACCTGAAATATCTTTTTGAAAATGGATGTCGTGTAATATTATTGACGTCCCCTACTTACATGAAGCAAAGCAATTGCTTGGGTTCCTTTAAGGAACATATTTTAGATGTTTAAACAGCATGACCCTGCATTTTTGCTCCGCATGTTTTTGCCGACGTCATTATTTTGCTGTTGAAACTAAATAGGTAAGCTTCTTTAATTTTCTCCAAAACTATCAAATTGTCCTCAAATTTCATAACATTATCACTCAGTGATGCTCATAGAATAATAGTATGGCTGGTTTATTATTTTCTAAATGATCACATTTTACCTATTTTGATTTAACAGATTGCGAAAAGTGGAACTTCTGACAACATGTTGCAAAATGTGACCTGCTTCGGTCATACCTAACCATGGTGGCTAGGTAACTGTAGCAGTGAGATCCCTGTTGTACAGAAAAAATAAATTCTCGTATGGCTAATTATTCTGCATGAGAAATTTCAATTGGTTCCTGCTATGTGTTCAGAATAAAATGCATGTGTAACGAGACTTTTGGGACAAGCCACGTAATATTCACAAATTCAAGAAAACGTGCCAGTGGTTTCATCCCAGGTGTATTTCAAGGCGTCCGCTTCGAAGTATTTTCTTCTTTCGTGCATTATTGTGGCACCATTATAAAGGCGAAATGTAACGCTTTCAATCAAGGTATAAAACAGCAATCTATCATGTCTATTAACAAAGTTAGAACACCTATGATATAACTTTCTGACCCACCCTCGTATCATTAGGTTGCGCCGTATTCTGGTCTCGATTGTGCGATTTTCGAAAGCCATGGATGAAAAAAGAACAGTAACTTCAACATATTTCTCCTATAAATTTCAAATCGGATATGTTCACAGATCTTTTGTTGATATTTAGTACACTGATAATTAGCTCACGAAAATTTGATTCCTGAGAAAAATCCTGGCTTCAAAACTGGCGCTGTGGCAGAGGGACGTCTCATTCCAAAGGCTTTTGTCATGGTGCGCTTATAGGCTTTTGTGTCCTTGAATTTGTATACACAACCGTCACTCGATATGTCGTTAATCTCCTTCATGTTTACACGCTTACCAATCGCCATGGAGCAGATAGTCACACCTGTAAATGATAAAAATGAGCCGCGTCATGAGAAAACAAACAATGTGGTTTCCGAACAGGTCCGACACAAACAGAGCTGTACAAGCACATAAGATGGTTAGAAGCTTGAAATTTTGGATTAAGAAAATAAAAGAATTGTACCACCCGTTTAGCGGAAACAAAGGCAAAGATCAGCTTCGCAGTTTCTGCGAAGCTGATCTGCATCTTTGTTTTCGCATATGCAGATTGTTTGTTTTCTCATGATATGGCTCAAATTATGATATCTTGCAACTAGGCCTATGCGATTTACTTTTAATGGCTACCAACCCAACTATGTATAGGCCCTATAGAGGATAACGTCACGTAGGAGCCGGCAACGCAACGTTTAGAAACTGATCCTAAGTTTGGTGAAATATCTTATGATGAAAGAAAGACGTATTATTGGGTGGAGCATTATTTTCGTAAACAATTAAATGATTTTGTAAAACAAAGGGTATAAAACATTTGCAGTAGGTGTCACAGTAGGCCGTCTTTCTGAAAATTATTAGATTAGCATTCTCGCGAGATCTGACGTGACCTTATCTAGACGCTTTGAACTAAATCGGCTAATCCCATATTCAAGAGATTGGGCGGCAAATCAGCTATCCAGAAATTAACTTAATTATCAATAAAATCAATACAGTGAATTTTTATCCTTGTGTACAAACTACAAAATACCTTCAATATTTAATTTTAAAATAAAAGGCTGCGCATACCAAGTAGTTTCAATATGGCGGAAACAATGGCCACTATGCAATGGCGGCATATCTTATTTGCAAAGTGCGAAAGTCGACAGGTCATTGCTGAAGCGCAACCTGATGGTGACAATGTTAGCCCGGCCTCGTCGGAACAATTGGTCTACCGGTGCGCAACCAAGGGCCCAGTTGAACTGCACTTAAGTTCCATTTTTGAAAACTTACACAGCATACTGGCATGTGTACCCATTTTTCTGCATCAATTCAACATGGCAAAAATTAATAATCTGGCAATTCCAGGGGGTGGGGTTGTCCGGACCCCCAGATCCGCCCATGCATAGTATATTTCTTAACTTGAAAAAAATGTGAAGTAATCGTTTATCGCATTTTTGATTACGCATTATATACGAATGGTGAACTCACCCATAGTTTTAAGTTCATTGGCAACCGGAATCGGACTGCCGCCGGTATTGGACTGCCCATCAGAGAAAAACCAAATGACGTTGGCATTTTTAGAATTGGGATACCGTTGAAAGTCTGTTTTGGCTTTGCTCAGCGCCAGCTTAGTCGCAGTAGAGGGTCCTGAAATTTTAAACAAATGGGTGCCTGAGAATCAGTTGATATCATGATTCAAAGATCTACATATGAAAAGGTACGAGTAGACAACGATCAGGAAAAGGCGCAATCAGAAAGCTATTCCCACTCCAAAAACCGAGGTGGGAAAAACTAAATAAACATTGAGGTACTTATACCAAGAAACATATCATAAGCCGAATGAGCAGCTATTTTCCCAATAGGTGGCCACTCAGTTACCTAAATTTTACTTAAAATATGAAAACATAGTACATAAGGCGCAAACAGCACAAACATTTTAGCACCAAGACATAAAACAATAAGAACCACCACAGAAGTATCGCCTAGGAACGATACTTTCTATGGGATTCTTGGATACCCTGCTTTAAATGCCTAAAGGACGATTTGGGTCTAGGCGGTAAAAGATTAGTTTTAGTGAATAAAACTTCAATAGTGAAGATACTTATTTTCCATGCTGTGAGAGAAACATGTATTATGTACAAGCAATAAAAGCCATGACTCGTTGTACCTTATCTCAGCGTTTCTCAGAAGTGAAGCTAGTTGAACAGGGTGATAATAAAGATGCAGGATATTTTGTACAGTAATATGAATAAAATAATGTTTTTGTTTTCAGAAATTGGCACGGTCTAGACATGGGAGTAGCTGTACATGTATGTTTGAATTATATTATATGATTGTGTTAACAAACATTCATTAAAAGAGAAAACAAATCGACAATCTAAGTGTAATACATGTACTTGAATTAAGTATGATCTATTCTCTGTTCTGTTAATTGTTCGAAATCAGAACTAAAATAATAAAATGAAGACTGATGTAATGTTTTATATACGCACGTACCACTGTCGTATCTTAAATTGTTGATTAGATTTTTCACATCATACGCGTACTGGTAGTTCTTGCTACTGAAGCTTAACACTACGTTGGTAAGTTTAGGGCTCGAGAATTCTATCAGGGCGGCCCTTGATCCAGACGGTGAAAATGCTGCTTGGCTGTTTATGAAGTCCACAACTGTCTGAAATTGTATGAAGAAAGTCATTATATTTGTAATGTTACGGCATTTGTCTAGGATAGCATGTCCACGTTATGTATGTTCCCTTATACCACACTTTTATATTTATAGAAGAACTGCAGGGGTTTACCTAATTGTTCTGATTTTAGATCCAAAAATAGATTGTTGGTACTCAATAGAACCGTCTCGGTCTAACTTGTACCAAAAGTCAATGTTTTGAAAAACTATATTAAAATATCATTTTTTCCAACTAAAAGTTTCATTTTTTTACACTTGAAATATTGCATACCTTTTGCAATTTTTCGTAATGGAAGGACTGTCGATCATTTTAACCATTATTAAGCTTTGACAGTTTTTCGTAAACACATTATTATGCATAGAGGGACAATGGGAGGAATAGAATGAACACATTCTGTGTATTTATTTAGTAAGGGAAAATAAAAGGGTACAAGTAGGCAAAGATCAGGAAAAGGCGCAATCATAAAGAGATTCCCACTCCAAAAACCGAGGTGGGAAAAAAACCAAACTAACAATCAGGCACTTATACCATGAAACATATCGTAAGCCGAATGAGCAGCTATTTTCCCAATAGGTGGCCACTCAGTTACCTTAACTTAATTAAAAATATGAAAACATACATAAGGCGTCAACAGCACAAAAAAAAATTACACCAAGACATAAAACAAAAAGAACCACCACAGAAGTATCGCCTTGGAACGATCAGTAACACAAAGTTACTGGCGGGCTTAAGGATGTTCGCTGCCAATGAAAAAGTATTCAATTTTTTTTTCTAACCACTCTTTTTTTTATTCCAAATTACAACACAAGACATTTGAAAACAAAATAAGTATAGGGTAGTGTGCATTTTTTCGAGCTACAGGCCTGTGAATGAGACCTCTGAACACTATGCTTTAAATTTAGTAAAATTAATTTAATTTTCAATTCTTTGAAACATACCTGTCTTGAACAAAAATACACCTAAAATACTTTCAAAAGTCATAATATTTACGTAATGCAGACTATTTTTGACCAAAAGCAATGAAACATTTGCAACTTGAAGTGGCTGACAAATTTTTACGAGTCGTTTTCCAACCCTACCCCCATACTTGAAAAGTCGGAAAAAATCAATATTTTGAAATGTGCTAACCCATATTTGTAGATTCAAACTTTTTTTTGTATTTTCACACAAGATAGAACTTCGTAAAACTGTTCTAATAAAAGAAAGAAATATATAGGGTAGTATGCATATAAGAGAGAACCAACAACTTAAAATCGCCATTTTAAGCCTTTTTTCGTCTGTTTTGTTTCCACCCAAAATTTTAAAGCTAGCTCACCAAAGACAGAAAGACCGACTTAGATGACCATATACACATATACTGCTGCTAAAACAAACATCGAACTAATGCAAATTATTTGAAGATGTATAATATTCAAGTTTAATCTACCCTACCCCATAAATTTTACTGACAACTAAAATTTTCTGAAAAGTTGCAGAAAATGGGGTGAAAAAATGAAGTTCCTTAGATTGACAATTTTACTGGCGCATTCAATGCATATCATCAATATGTATCCAAATATAAAATATAAGGAAACTATCTGCAACCGTTTTCGAGATATTCAACAAAAGAAAAACCGGAAGTTCCGAAATGTCAAATGTTAGCAGCGAACATCCTTAAACCGGTTTTACAGGGCCCTAACCTCACCCTCAGCTTCTGCAGTGGTTCATAACATTTAGTAAGTTCTTCGGTCCTCGTAGTGAATCTCTAACTAGTCAATGAATCATCAAGAACAAACAAATAAAACATGATAAACATCCTGATGAATCAAAAACAAGGACTCACAGATTGAGTAAGCTGCCCGACGATGGAGATCCCTGGGCGCCGAATAACCTACTAACTCCGGAGCAAAAGAAAAACACCAGTTGGACCCCGGTGGGCCAAGCAACAGACAAAAAGCTCCGGCCCCAACCAACTAAAATGAATAGCTTTAAGTTGGGGCCATCATAGAGTCTGACGCCCGACCCACCGGCGTGCAATTAAAGAAGGCAGCATAGTTATCAACCATGATTGGGTTAAAAACTAAGCATGCAGACTGTCGCATAACATTCAAGTTATAACCTATACGTCTGTAACGTGTTATGCTTTTTCTGAACTGAAAAGAAAAATCATTAATTCCTTTAAGTTTCTTAAATTTGTAAACTAAGTCACCATAAAATTCAGGTTCCATAAAATCCATAAAATTCAGGAACTGTATTTTGATGAAATAAGAAAAAATAAACAGGCTTTTATACAACTACAGAACTATAGCACTGTCTGTATGCCCCCTCTGCATCTGGGAAAATAAAACATTTAAGCGATAAAATAGTTTTGTTTTAATGGAAAATAGACACATGTATTCAAATAAATAGATAAATAAATGAACATTACGAACACACGCCCACGTAAAATACAGAAATTTTTAAGTTGTAAAAAAATGAAAATTTTAATTAGATTTTTATACGTATTTTTCTTAATTTTGCTCAAAACATAGATAGTGGGTACACGTAAGAACCGCCTCGGCAAGGCAGTTCTATTGAGTACCCACAATCTATGTTTTGGAGCAAAAATAAGAAAAATAAGTATACCCCTGCATACCCCAATTTTGCTATATAAAAGTGGAGTATAAATGGGTATACATTACATTGACATGTTATCGTGATGTACCTCCGTTGCATCTTTGGCATCTTCGAATGGTTTGGTGCCTATACTACCACTGCTGTCCACAATCAGCATTAAATCTATGTACTGCGGTCCTGTTGACAGGGCAGATGATTTCCGTCCTATCCCACCCACCGCACTCATGCCTCGTTTTAGCGACGCCTTCGGTTTGGTAAGACTGTTCAGTTTGTCGGCAATAGCTCTGGCTAGTTTCATCTCTTCCTCTGGATTTTCTTGTCCTGATGCTACAAAGAAGACATTCAATTTGGAAATCACAACGATCATCGAGATAAAAACAATAAGCTAAGGGGAGTTTTTGTAACTTTTACTCAAAAATGTTGATTGTACTGACAAATTATGTTTTGAGCCGGTAAGAAGCAATTTTCAAAGCAATTTGATCTCCGTGTCAATACTCATACTAAAGACGTTGTCAAGGTTATATATATAAGGTTAACTGAATAGTTAACACTTTACAGAAATGCCTATTTTTCCTATGAATTCTAAGAGAGAGAGAGAGAGAGAGAGAGAGAGAGAGAGAGAGAGAGAGAGAGCGAGAGAGAGAGGTTCTGGATGCAGAACCTTAGAATTCATAGGAAAATTAGGCATTTCTGTAAATTGTTAACTATTCAGTTACTTATAGATACATGTAACTTGGCGACGATAAATGAAGTAGACACAACCGCATGGCAAAATAATATCTTACCATTGCGCAAACCGACAATGCCTAACAGCAATAAACACACAACTATACTATGCATCGTTCACGTATTATTTTGACACTAAATGGTTTAAGATTCTCGAAATCAAATCTCTTTATATATACCACGTATCTAGGATGGTTAAGCTCACGTCACGCTTTGAAGCGTTATTATCTGTCGAAACAAGTCGGTTTATTTGAAACGCACGTCATTTAATGTAAACGTTTCTTTTGTAAACAAATAATATGTAGGTTAAAACTTTACGTTTTATTTATTACACAACAAAACCTATCTAAGAATGGATAATTCATTATGGCTGGCGTGTTTGACAGTCACAAAGCAGTCCTGAAATTAAGTGCAAAGACACACAAAAACAATAAAGTGAATTAATGTGGATAATCTTCACTGTTACAGAATGCACTGTTAAAACAACAGTGCAATCTCATTTAATTATGAATTAATCATTCATAAATAGGATGTGGCTAACGATTGTCTGAACCTTGATTAATTACGTACTACGTTATTTATCGTTTTTAACCGATTTTACGAATACAGTTATTTATTTGATTAGTTTTACCATTACGAAAACATGTAATATACATGTACAAACTTTTCTCTAGTTGTTAAATTTGAAAATTTTCATGTAAAAAAAAAATGACATTTTTCTTATTTTTGCTCACAACTTAGAATGCGGGTACATGTTAGAACCGCCTCGGTGATGAGGTTCTAACAAGTACACACAATCTATGTTTAAGAGTAAAAATAAGAAAAATATGTATACCCCTGCATACTCAAGTTTTGCTAGTATAAAAGTGGGGTTTAAGAGGGTATCCATTGCACGGATACGTTTTCCTGATGCAACGAACACCTATAATCTTACCTTTGTGTTTTCTCCAGTTTCCTGTTGGGAAGGGAGATAATCTAACTTTTCAATCCATCTGGTAAGCCACTGTCCATTGTGGATCGGAGCGACACGAATGCGTAAAGGGTGTCTTTTTTATTAAAGATCACCAGAACAACATGGACTTCCTTTATTTTCCAACCAGGACGGAGTATGTTTTATGAGCCAGGGTAGACCCCTATAGAGACATTCAGGGTTGCACAAGTACATCTGCATAATAGAAAGGCCTATGGTGTTTAATGCCTGTTTTTGGCCTCAGATTTTGCTTAAAATAAATTTTAGACTTTATGTGAGAATACTATTTACCTATAGGACTTACCGCTTATCAGTTACTAGCATCTAGTAAAAATACAACATGAGGTATAGGGAAAATCCCGCCCACTTTTGCAAACTCTTGGCGTGAGTCTCTATGGTATATTCCTAGGACAGCCATATGTCTCCTATTTTAAAAATTTGGACAAGTGTTTCATTTATCCTACGAGCATTGCAACGCTCAAACGAACCATAGATAAAGCATATTTGCATATTTTGCACTTTTTTGGTCTATTTGTGACCATTTCTTAACACATTTTTTTCAAGTGCCGGCCCACACGACAAACAATATGATACTATAATACATTATACACATGGAAATACGTTAGGGAACACCTGTAATAATGTGACCGCCAACTTAAGACTGTGAGTATTTATTTTTTTTGATAAGTTGTCACAATGAACAATGAACAATGAATGTGTGTGTGTGTGAAGTTGTCAAAATCTGTAGTATCCAAAGTTGCTTCTATGTGAAAATGGTTAGCATCAAACAAAAACTGCGGCGGAGAACGGCCATCTTTTATTCAGAAAATGTTTGCTACATTTAAGAAACGCACTGCTAGTCTTTGCGATTACTTCATTATTTGAACTCACATTGTCGTAAGTTTTCGTAAGCATAAAGCTGAGACATTGCTTGTTGAACTTTGATCATAAATTCTTTATTTTCTGACCGACTGTCGGAGGTAGGTCCATAGTTTTCCGGGGGTAGGTTTCATTACCACGTTTTGTTCTTTGGGTATACATTTTGCAGGTTGTAAATGTTAGGCCAGATATTATATATGACCCTTTAGGAATCTTAACATGCACGTTCTGGTTATAGTGTCCTAGCGGAATTATTCTTTTACAGGTTTATTTGCAAAATTTCCAAGAATTTTGCTTTCCATAGAAATCAATGCAAACTGAAGATTTTGTATGTTTAGTTGGTTTTGAGATTAAGCATGAAGTTTTAGGTCCAAAGCCGTCTATTCATTCAGAACGATCAGATTCAACATTTTATTCCTGTTTTGCTTTCAAAAATTGAGTTTGTGCTGTTGGCGCCTTATGTTTGTTTTTATATTTTTAGTTAAGTTTAGGTAACTGAGTGGCCACCTATTGGGAAAATAGCTGCTCATTCGGCTTACGATATGTTTTCATGGTATAAGAACCTGATTGTTAATTTAGTTTTTTCCCACCTCAGTTTTTGGAGTGGGAATCTTTTTCTGATTGCGCCTTTTCCTGATCTTTGCCTACTTGTACCTTTTTTGTATTCAGTAAAAGTGGAGTTTTTCACATATGGCATATTGTATCCTCCTTAGCACAAAGACAAATTGTTGTGAATTTCTATAAATTGGTCTGTAGCTAGGCCAAAGTATGAAATATATGTGATTAAAATTTCAGTATCGCCAGAAGAAAGGAAAATGATTTTTTTTTCAAACTTTCCCCAGGGGCTGAAAGTGTTCCCCAACTTATTCCTGTGTGTATATATTATAATAAGAAATTGTTCGCCGCGTGGGCCGGTAGTTGAAAATGATGTTAAATGGTGAAAAATATACCCAAAAATTGCAAAGAGTGGTATTTCTATGCATTTCGGAGCGTTGTCATGGCAACATAAGAATTTTGAATGTGATATTTGTGCTAGAATTTATAAGCAGGGACCTATACATGCTATTTGCAATACTTTTCTCCTCAAGATTCCAAAATTCTGTTGTTGTTTTTTTACCAACGCATGAGGCCGAAATCAGGCCTTAAACCCCCCAGGCCTTTGTAGGTCTTATTCTGGACTTTCCGTGATATCAAACTTTTATCTTTGTATTATTCACATTAATGAGGCTTGTATAGGGTATTTTGGGATACGGGATATTGGCCTAATTTTTAAGGGATACTGGGATATTTGTATTTTTTTTTTATTTTGGTATATGGGATATTCAGGAATTTTGGGATATGGGATATTGGAATTTATTTTGGGATACGAGTTCAATTTATTTTTGGATACGGGATATATTGGACGGTTTATTTGGGATATGGGATATTGCATACCCCCCTAAGCAAGCCTCTTTAATTAATGCATTGTGAAGCGATCAATTCATTATTAGATAACATGGATCATTTGAAATACTATACTGTAGGCCATTGTAGCGAAACTTTCTGGCACATCCTAATAGACCTGATGTCGCATTTTCTTTAATTGATTTCATTAGTCATGCAGTATTGCACTACATTCTCTCTGCATAGTCTCCGAAATGCTAACTTATACACGCATCGGACTGCACAGTACAGATGCTAGTTATAGACGTTAGTATTGTTACTTTAAGAAAATCTGCCCATTAGGCAGTCAACGCGTTATATTACGGGAGCCGCTGAATTGAACATCCGGCGCCAAAATGGGTTTTCTGACGGTCATAGAACGCCGCTTAATCGAGATCCGTTCTGTGCGTGTTGATTAATTAAAAAAAAAACTCGAATAACAGGAGGGTGTGACAAACGCCTTAAATATGAGACTCATTATTTTATCTAATAAACCGCGTTTATAACGATAATCATTTTCAACAAAAAAACAATGTTGAATTTCCAGAACAAAGTTTGTGACGAATATTTTTATGTGTGGTTTTGCTCAGAATAAAGTGATTCGGTATGTTCGAATATGATATATTAATACACATTTACTGAGTACATTAAATGTTTATGGACAAAACTTAGGTAATATGACCCTATAAATTTAAAACATAAAAAGAAGAGTCGCGCGGTTATGTTGGAACTTCTTTGGCCAATCAAAATAATTCCTGATATTGTTTTGGCAAGGAGTACCGAATGCGGTTTGCTTCGGCAAGGGCGATTCTGTTGTTTGTTTATGTTGATTCTTAACGTCACAGTCAACATTTTTTCAGTCATGTCGGGATGGAGCCAACGATTCCTGGGTTTAACCCATGCTGTAGGGAGTTAATGTGTCTTGCTCAAGGACACAACACGGTGACGCCTGTGGGGATGGAACCCAGGACCTCTCGGTTCGGAGTTCAACGCTCTACCACTACGCCACCGCGCACCCTATAACATCAAATGAAAGAACAAACGAGTCTACGTGTTTTCGTACATGTACGTCAAGAAGAATACTAATTATCACATGTTTCATCAGTAGACTCTCTGTCCTTTCCCCATTGTCGTATGACGTGTGTATTTACCCCAAACTGTGTTACAACTACAGCAATGCACGAATGTACCCACACCGAATCGACAAACATATGGCAAGTACCGCCTCAGAGAGACGTTAATGAAGACAAAAAGAAATGAACATCAATTATCACACAAGTTCTCACTTGCCTTTCTCACTGCCTCTCATAGAGAGACGTCTGGCACAAAACCACATATGTAATTATAACGGATTAGGTCTTCTTCATCTGTTACCTTTCTGAGGTCTTGCTCTGTGGGTTTTATTTTTATATTTTTTTTTATTTTTTTTTTTTTCGCTTTATACATTGGTGACAAACGACGCGTTTAAACGCCACAAAATACAGACGCCGATATTTACGTGCCCAGATTAACAACGAATTGCTGATTTGGTTTTATTCTATCAAGGCTTACGCATTCGAAAGCGCATATGGTTTCGTTCATGATCATGATATTGCAGTTCGATTACTTAAAATTGTGCTTACTTAAACATTTACGGTTATTCTAAAATTTACAGTAGGGAAATCTGGCTCAAAAACATACATGATATTAGTTTTGCACGTATCTATTTAATCTATCGAAGAGTTGCTCTATGTGCCCTTCAAAAAAGAGCAGATTTTCCCATAATTATCATTTGGGTGAGTCAACTTTCATTTTAAGGGCGTAAGGAGTAATTTTTAATTCTTGTGTATAAATATTTTTTGATGAAATTCCTAGCAATGGGACGCCGCGCTCTGTGGTGTTGGGCTATATTGTTTGGTTGCGTCAAATAAAAAGAACGCCAGGCCTGTATGAGTTTATTAGTTTTCATCGAGGTGCTGCTCTATGGGTGTTTGTATTTTTGCTAAACATTGACGACGAACCACAGATTGACGTCCCAAAGTATAAGCGTCAAATCCACGATGCCTGTATGTTCGTACCTAACTGCAGATCTACAAGTCGTCCGCCGCCTCCGAGCCGGGTACCATTCTCTCCAGCTTTGTCCGACTTGTAGATTGCTGTGTACAAAAATGGATCAAAATCCGCGCAGAGATTTAATGCGCGCCTCTAGCAAAGTAACTAAGCAACTCTCATAAAAGAAATTTTGGTTCCAACTCAAAAAATCCTTCGGTCAGCCTTGTGTGTATTTGAAAGAGTGTGATTCAAAGTATTTTTCGAGAAGGTCCCTTTAAAAGAGGACTACCTCTTGATTATTTTTCCGCCGCCGCGGCTTTTCGATAACGTTGCTAACAAAGTCACGTGTTCGGTGCGACTACTAAATTTAACCCATTCATTTTTGTTCGCCGCCATTACAGACGAATTGAATCGATGAAACGACAAATGTTCAGTTTTATTCAATGTTTTAATAAATTTCACAATGATTTAGCTCAAATAAATGTTACATTTTGGATTTGACACACGCTACAGTGTTTGATGAGGTAAGGAAATCACGTTTTGACGCAATTCCAGTTGCAAAACCAGAAATTCTGAACTTTGACAAAGTCTTTGTTTTTTTTTCCTGTCAAATTTTCGATTCTTCTTTAATAATTAGAAGACAAAACTGATGTGTGCTATTAGGGCACAAGCAAGACCCACTCAAAATCCAGGAGCGGATTCACGATCTCCCATGCCAAGCACAAAGTCCATCCATTACATTGCTGTTGATTTTTTTTTACTCTTCCATAAAATAGACCTACTGTCTGAACACCATCTTCCAGAAACTGCATTTTTCAAAATCTCACTTTTCTGAAAGGCCTCAAGAAAAATATGACCATGTAACCATTTTGCATTCCATAAGTCTTAAAAAGTGCCACAAAAAATTCCAAAATCGGTTAACAAATAAAAAATTTATGCCAGAAAATAATTTTGAATAGGGCTTTTCCCATTGTCAAAATGTCAGCAAGGGAAGTAACTATTTTCCCCGGCAAAAATCTAAATTGATTATTTTTCATTTAAAATGCACCAAACCAAAAGAAAATTGTATTGTATGCATAGCTGAGCACCAAACTCTTAAAATTATTCCACAGATTTGCTTGATTTTCAATTTTCAGGTGTATGGATTTCCTCCATTGCACCACAGGCGCTTGAAGTCCTATATATAATTATAATCGTAGTGTAAGTCAATATAGAATATATTGACCAGGTAAGCAACTGTCCAAACGACCTCATTCCCTCCTTGAGTTCCGTTGACGCGCCCACCTATTCTGCAGTAAATTTTGCGGGTGAAGACAACGTCAAAACGTTCGATTTTGAGGGAAATTTGTCTGAATGGCGACATTTTGAATTTCAAACAGGCTATATGTTTTTAGCGATGCGTGACTACTTGGCTTCCATCTCTAAGTGCAATGTATCAGGAATATGTTTATTGTTATTTCAAAAATAAAAATTCAAACGCACGATGTTCTCCTAACCAACACAAACACTGAACAAAAATGTCCTACCTCACTCGATCCGTTTCGCTGCCAGGATGAATGACGACGATTTCACAGTTTCAAATGTAGAAAAAACATGCTTGATGAGATTGTAGCCATTCGAATATCATTTATCCACCTGGTTGCAGCACATATGTTCAAATATTTCACAAATTGTTGTTCTTTCCGTGAAATGGCCTCCATTTTTCTGACAAGCCTTGCTGACAAGTGATGTCATGATGACGTTCCGCGTGACCTGAGTGAGTGAGGCCCCAAGCGGGGTAAATAAGTAACTACTGTCCATACACCGTCGTACAGAAACTGCTTTTTTAAAATCTCATATTCCAAAAAAACCTTCAAGAAAAAAATACGACGCAACAAACTCATTACAGAGATTATGCGTCTTTTCATGAAAAATTTGTCTGACATTTTGGAGGTGTGTCACTTTCATAAAAACAGATTGCACTCGATTGGTTCACTACACATGCCCTGTGCAAGGTCTTTTACTTTTCAGACAGAATGGGTGGTCGTAGTGTTCTGATAAAATGTACCTTCAGTAAAGCCTAGGTAACATTTGCCCCGATCATCGTACGATTTTTTGGCCTGCGATTTTGACTACGATCTTTTAGACATCGTAGGTGATCGTGGGCTATGACGTATGTGTTTACATTTCATATGGGGATCGTACGATTTCTGAATCTGCCTTTTGTCGACGTTCCGAAACGAAACCGCAAGCCGATCGCATGGGCGGATCCAGAGGGGGTGACAGGGGGTCCGGACCTCCCCCCCCCCCCCCCCCCAACTGGTAATAATTGCTAGATTATTAATTTTTGCCATGTTGATATTTTCCGTAAGACCCCTTCTGGGAATTTGGACCTCCCCCCCCCCACCCCCCCCCCCCCCCCCCCGAGAAAAATTTATGGATCCACGCATGGATCGTGCGGTAGTCGTAGGTCTCCGCAGATTTTAAGTGGATAGCGCACGAAGCCCTTGCTTTGTCCGTACGGAGTAACTTCTTTACGTTCTGATACAAAACACTTTTTCTTCGCGGTCGTACGGTAGTCATAGGGTCTCCACAGACTTTAAGTGGGTATCGTACGGAGTTCCTTAGACTTCTGACTGATGCCTTGGTTATATTTTGCCTAGCTTAATTGCGATGATGGGTTTTTTCACTAGGCGCTCAAGATAATCATTGCATTACACACCCAATTAAAAATGTAAAGTTCTTAGAAAACAAAAGTAACTTAAAACATCTGGTCCGTGCCGCCCCCGTGACCGAGCGGTCTTTATCACTCGATTATCTCACCGCTGTGCCTGTTGTGGGTTCGAGCCCCGCACTGCTTGCGGGTGTGCCATGCGGTTTTTCTCGGGGTTCTTTCATTTTCGCCCACCTACTGATTGGCCCGTCTCATATGAGATGAAATAATCTTGAAAGTTACGTAAAACTGAATTAAATAAAAAAAAAAAAAAAAAAAATCTGTTCCGTATTAAAGCAATTATCCTTCTTTACTTCATCTGCCACTTTTTGCAATCATTCAAGAGTATCGCCAGTAACTTCCGCACGAGATATTGCCTGCATTTTAATCAAAAGCTAATGTAAGTCCAAGAATTTTCTTTATCTTTGTTTATAAAGACGATTAAATGCATGGAAGTCTCGCCACAGACAAAAATACCCCATTCCAAGAAGAAAAATTCCTCTCGCACTCAATGTAGAAAATTCAGGTTGCTTACAAGGTAGCTAGATCTGTGTCTTCCTTTTGTTTCTTCATTCATTTACTATCAAATAAGCCAGAAAGAAGTCTGATACTTCCTTTGCGTCGAGTACGAGAAAAATCAAACTAACAAAATACAAGAATTTTGGTAACACCCTGTTCTCATTGTCCCGCCTTAGTTCCCCGGTTCATCCCAGCTTGTTAAACCAGGATAAAACTGAGTAATATGGTATTGCTAGACATCCGTGACAAAACGGTGGAAACCTATGAAAACCGGCGATCCTGTCTGGTTGTATTAAATATTAATACCAAATACCAACACCACACATACCGCAGTCCTCTTCTTTTGTTCTTTTGGATTTACATTTTTTTTTTTTTTTTTTTTTTTTTTTTTGTAAATCGAAATGTTTCTTCTCAATTAGGGAGGGCCCTCGCCCGTTTGGGCCTAAAGAAATAGATGGGCTGCTTGTGCCTCCGGGTAAAGCTTAACCATCCGATTACTAGTTAACCGCTCAGGTCTGAGCCTGCCCAGGAAAAGTGGTTCAAGTCAAACCATTCATACATATATGCCTTTTGTGGCTTAGTTGGGTGGTTATATTTCAAGCACTTGCTTGATGTCATGAGATCCTCATTTTGGGTAAAAGTCCCTTAAAATGGAGGCATCGTTCCGACAGGACCTTAGCTGTTGACTGGGACGTAAATCATCAATTCAAAATAAAAAAAAGAAAAGAAAAAAGACAAAAAGAAAATGATAAACGCGATGACAATTGATTTTGATATCACTGAGTAAATTTTCCGTCTGTTCATATCGTGTGATACGTGTTATTTACACTAATTGAACTTGGTGCCAAACGGACGCAAGTATGAAAGTGAAAACTTGTATGAAAAGTGTCGATCAGTCTTTATATACATGTACACGTATATAAATATTTCACGTGTTACTTCATGGACACGTCGATCTGTTGACGCGACTGAGGTCAAAGTCGAGCTACATGAAATAAAATGGATCAAAATTATGCAGATACCCGTGCCACGCGATATTAACAACCATTTATTAATCATACAAGAAAGCAATGCATTACTAAATGCAACTCACCCGCACATGTGCTGTTTATAAATACAAGGCTTTTACTCATATTCGTTACCGGACGCCACGCAAAGCACGTGCTAATAAAGAGAAACTGAAGTCCGCCCGGAACGAGCATTAAATTAAAGCTTTTACTCGTATGAAATCTGATTAGGCTGTAAAATACAGTGCAACATCATTTGTTTTCGTTTTTGCAGAATTTATGCAATAATAGTGATCAAAAATGATTTTGACATTCATTAACATTCGCTAGGTCGCTCGGTGAGTGTTGATGACTTTGGGCTACGCCCTCGGTTTTCAACACTCTCCTCGGAACCTAGCGAATGTTAATGAATGGATAATCACGTTTGATCCCTATATTAAAAACTATTACGAAGCAAAGATCGTGACTCGACAAATATAACATGTCCGGCTGATAATCACCGAGAAGTCAAGGAACGCCAACGAAATTTGGTGCACATGAGAATCATCAGGTGAGTAACCATGGATCAATCGAAAGATGAAACGCACCGGTTCCAACGGGTACAACAAAAATATATATAAAAAAATGAATGAAAAAATAAAAAAAAATCTAGTATAAAAAATGATAAATTGACCGAATAGTCTTCTGATAGTCTTACACCTGACCCTCCGACTCCCCAGACGGAGAACCGTGTTGTGTCCTTCAGCGGTCAAAACACAGGAAGCGGTGGGTCCGTCCCCACATGACTGAAAAAGGGACGATAAATTTCAATAAAATCAATATCAGAGTGCGATAGAGCATGCAGAATCACATTAAAGGGACCAACAACTATAATCAGGGGATTATTCGGGTTGTGGGCTGGTACATGTCGTCTTGGTAACAATTGTGCATCCTGACACAATGAAGCCAAACCACAGCGCCCACAGGGAAAGTCACAATTGTAGGATCCCCAAGCCCACCCGTCCCGACGACTGTTGAAAATGATAGCACCATCAAGTCCATAGCAAGTTTAGTGGACAGGGTGATCATCATGCTGACCAACCTTTGTACCTGTGACGAAAAAAATCGACATCCTTTCTTTCTGTTCGTCTTGGTGGTCGACGGTCGACATTTACCACATTTACCGAACCACAATCTCCACCATATAGAGGAAAGTTGTAGTTGATAAATGGAATTCTTAGGTCTTCTTCAACTCCGAACTTCAGGCGGAATGGAACGAATATTACGTTAAAATCCTTTGTGTGTGTGACATTTAACCGGGTCTATATGGTGGATCGCGGATCACTTCGGTATTAAACAGGTAATTAAAAGTTTAAGTACTCATGCGACAAGGTGCCAATTGTGACTTATTCATGAAATATCAAATTATCAAATTTATATTGAAGCTGGTGATGAAGGCTTTCACCGATCTTTGGAGCCCTATCGATCTCGCTGAAAAATACAATGTTCCGTAATTTATTTATTTATTTATTTATTTATTTATGTGAAAGTCCATTAAAAATTTAATAAGATTATCAAATATTTGCGTACTGTATATTAATTACGTCGGGAGTGATTTTCCCTCAGGCGCCTCTTTTGTGTTCAAAAATAAAGTCGTTGCGCGCGACGATTCAAACGTCATGGGAAAACCCAAAAATAAATACAAACAAACAATCGTTGGAAGGACAAAACATGATGGATTTATGCAAATTTCATGTTTTCTAGCAAAATGGAGTATGTTAAGTGTTTATAGACAGGACGATTCGACATTGTCTATTATGTCTAATATTGATTTAATCCAAGCTGTGCTCAGAATTCATTCGGCCCGGATCAAAGGACAGAACCGGAAATGGAGCTGGTGAGGAGGAGCTCCTGATCGCGATTATTTTTTTGACACGATTACAGCCTTCAGGAAGGCATTACTGGCAAAGTTATCCATGCCTCGTACGAAACTGTGATTCCATCTTTCCAGAAATATACAAGGGGCCCACGGAATACGACAGGTAAATTCACAATTGACATGCCAAATTTTTTGCATTATTGGTTGCTTACCTGGTCAATATATATATTGACCTTAGACACTACCGTAAATCTGATGCTTTTTGGGTCACTAATGTAACTTCAAGCGCCTGTGATTGCACATGCAAAAGGCCTATTCAAAATAATTTTTGGGCATAATTATTTTACTAGTGTACCGATTTTCAAAATTCTTGCGGCACTTTTTAGGACTTTTGGGTTGCAAAAAGATGACATAGGCATATTTTTCTTTTAGTGTTTCACAAAAGTGAGATTTTGAAAAATGCAGTTTCTGAAAGATGGTGTTCAGACAGTAGATCTACTGTCTGTACACATTCTTGCAGAAACTGCTTTTTTCAAAATCTCAATAATTTTTCTAGATCTATTTAAACTCAAAGTGAGGTGGAGCAGGCTGTCCATCATTGGGACTCCAGAGGCCCCCGTGGCTGTGTGGTCATGAGCGCTGACATTTCATTACTGCACTTAACCATTCGATCATCTCACTGCTGTGTCTGGTATGGGTTCGAGCCCCGCTCTGGCCACATGTGAGACACGCCAAGTTCTACTTGTGGGCATGCCAGGTTTTTTTTCTCGGGATTCTTCCGTTTTCACCCCTCCTACTGATTGGCCCATCTCATATGAGCTGAAATAATCTTGAAAGGGATGTTAAACTGAATCAAAAAAAAATTCGGTCTACCCATTACGCTGAAAGGCACTCCATTATACAGAATCAGACTTGGAAAGTGCGTTTGTTGGACTGAGGTGGAGCAGACGCCATGAACTACCCTTGAATCCCCAATAATGATACATGTATCACTTTGTATCCCCGCACCCCCTGGGGCCAGAAATAAAGGGAGTTAGAGGGGGTCTGGTCACAGATCACAGAGATTTAAAACAAAAAATCACAAATCACAGTTTTCAAATGATGATTTCACAAATCACAGACAATGCATTTTCGTAATCACAGACAATTCAGCAATGTTGCCGATGTTTTTGCACTGTATTGACTCAGTTACTAAAAGATAACTATTCATATCAAAGGAATGTGCCATTTTAACGCATTATTTCATAGTTACTTGTAAAATGAGACCATCTTAGCCTTACATTACATGTATGGTAGAGACTCTTGCCTTTTCATTGTGGTGCAGAGGAAAATGGAATCATTTTACTATAAACTGCATAAAAAGTATAGCAAAAACCTCTATTTAAACGTTAATATGATATGCATCAGTATTTTATTCTGGTGTTGGTCAGTTTATTAACAGCTTTAAAATATAGTCTTAAACCTCAAATGAAAATGTTAATTCTATGCATGATAGTGCAATAGCTTTATTTCTGTTAGTCATCAGACCTGTCAGCCACAAAATGTTTAAGTACATGTAATTCATGAGTGCCAAGTTGCAAAGGGTATGAGATGGGGTATACTTATTGTTGAAAGAGGGGTTCGGCAGATCACCCCCGACATAAGAAAATTTGATTATTCTTGAGGTCCAGGGATGGGATTTTAATGCACTTTTAGACAATTGGTTTTACAATCACAAGGAATGATGATAATCACAATTCACAGATTTCAAAATTTACAAATCACAGATCACAGGGATTTAAATTTGTGTTTAACACATCACAGAAAATACCCCTGTCACTAACCACAGAGTGAAAAAATCACAGACTTTAAAAAGGCCAGTCACACGTCACAGAAAAGGGTCCACCGTCCTAACCCCCCCCCCCCCCCTTAACCTTGAAGGGACATAGAGGGATAATGTACCAGAGTTTAATCTCTGATGTCTTGGCAGTGTTGGGGATGCGCAGGGGTTTTAATTTCCCACCTAAACACTGTCACATTATTGTACCAGTCATTTGTACCCACTGTCCACCCCCCACCTACGGGGAGGGGTGGGGGATAGCCCCAGAGGAGGCATGGATACAAATGACTGGTGCATTAAATATGAATGTCACAGGAGTTACTGCGAAGCTGATCTGCACCTTTGTTTTTGACATTTTGCATATGCAAAATGTTGGTTTTCTTATGATGCGGCTCACTTTGATGTTAAGTGTTATGCAGATTGTATAGAAAAGTATGCAAATTCAGATAATTCAAACTAATCAGTCTGTGTTGGCTTTTCAGATTAATGTATGGAAGACAGCAGCAGCTCAAGAAGAAAGTCCAACATCTCTGTGAACTGGAGATTTCATTGTGAAAGGTATATGTATGGCATGTTTTTCTTTTGCTGATTTTGAGACCCTTTGATTCAACAGAGCATTGTGTATGTTTCCCCACCCCTAACAAACATGCTATCACCCAAGCCATACAATTACACATGTACATGCAAAAACATGCTGATCTAGTATTGATAGTTGTATCATGTCAGTTATCTTGAATGACAGCATAGGTAGACTAGTACCATTTGATTATACCCTGTGTTGGTTGATTTTGTGTGTTTCACGGAATTTCACCCCACCCAATAGCTAACATCATTTTGATGAAGAGAGGGCATTCTGACGTTGTAAGATTTACCAGAAATAGTGTTTATTTTGAAAGAGGTAAGTGGTGTCTATATCTAGACTGCCATTGCAAGAACTTGTGAATTTGTGCAGATTTAATTACACTACCCATTTCTGTTTTCATATACATTGTAGACTCAGTGGAAGGCTTGGCATAAAGGCAGAGGATGCCATATTGAAGACACGGATGTATCGACATTGAATGCACACAATGCATGATGTGAATGAGAAAGTTACATGTACTTTCATTTGATGGTAAGTATACTTCAATTACTTTTGATATTGAAGTTTTTGGGTATAACAGGATCTGGCACAGATAAATATTTTCAATAAATTCCATAAATGTAGATGTAAATTTCAAATACATGTATCTGGTCCAGGACAGAATCCAACAAAAAATTTTGTTCAAATTTTATATGTATGCCTTGAGCTTATGGAATAAAAACATTGCATTATGATGTCAATATCTACTCTTGTAAGTTCTGTTAGCTTTTAGTAGTAAGCAGTAAGCTTCATAAATCATGTTTAAAACAATTTCAAGAACTTCAAATTCTTCAACTTGACAAAAATCTTATTTTTTTTTTTTTTTTTTTTTTTTTTTTTATATCTTTTTTAACATATAAAAGTAAGAAATAGGTTCTGCAGTCAGGGTTTCAATCTGCAAAATTATCTCTACTTCTGTGTATGGGCATCAGAAACTTCAAAACAAAGTCATACATTCAAATGATATGAGCCACTGCATGAGAAAAACAACAATTTGCATAGGCAAAAACAAAGGTGCAGATCAGCTTCGCAGTAACTGCTTGGATAGTACATTCCTTCTTAAATATGAAAATCAAGCTTCTAGCCTGCTTCTGTGACTGTACTGCCTGGTTTGTGTCGGGCTTGGTGAGATACCCAAATTGTTGGTTTTCTCATGCACAGGCTCATATATAAAGAATTATTTGCCATTTTTCAGCACCTGAAGTGCAGCTACTACAGTGTACAGCTAACAGATGTAAAGCATCATTCTGAATCAACCAAGTACATTTTAGAAGCAGCTATGGGCCTGCACAGAGCAAGAAGACCTGCGGGATCAACAAGGTCAACAAGTAGCTGTGGACACACAATTTGCAGGGCTTTTTTTTTAGCTCACCTGAGCCCAAGGCTCAAAAGGTGAGCTTATAGGATGGCCATGCTCCGGCGTCCGTCTGTCGTCATTCACAATTTCAAAGTTCTTATTCTCTGAAACTGCTTGACCAATCAAATCCAAACTTCATGTGGAGCATCCTTAGTAAAGGGGAATGAAAGTCTATATAAATGGTCCAGGTCACATGACCAAGATGGCCTCCATGCCCATACATGGTAAAAACCATAAAAAAATTCTTCTTCTCTGTAACCGGTGGATAGATTTCAATGAAACTTGGTATGTAACATTGGGGACTCATTGACCATCATAGTTTATATAAATCATGACCTTTGGTTGACCTTGACCTATTTTACGGCAAGCTCAATTTAGGTTACATAGGCTTTTCAATGGAAAATATTGAAAACATTGAATTTTTCAGGAAGTTTTGTAGCCTGTGACCTGAAAGTTGGTAGATACAGACAACATGTTGAGTCAATGAAGTGTTGTGAGTATAAAAGGTCAAGGTCATTTCTTGACCTTTGCTAAAGATCATTTACAAATTAAATGTATAGCTTAATTTGCTCCGTAACCACTTGACCAATTAAAGCTAATTTTTTATGTAGTATCCTTTGGATGGAAGAACAAAAGTTTATATAAATGGTCAAGGTCACATGACCAAGATGGCCGCCATGGCTATAAATAGCAAAAACCTTTGAAAGTCTTCTTCTCCAGAAGCAGAAGTCCTATGAGTTTGAACCTTGGCATGAGGCATCAAGGGGACGAGCTCTACAAATTTTATATAAATCATGACCCTGGGATGACCTTGACCTACCGTATGGCAAGGTCAACATAGGTCGCCCATGCAATTGTCAAAATGTCATTTGAAGGGAAAAACTTTATGGACATGGACAAATGGACAGATCATTTATGATTCTGAAAAAAATGGACCATAGGCCCCAGGGGCAGGTCTGCTCCCACCCCCAATATACTGTGTACTGTATATTACCATAATATTCAAAGATCTTCTGCTCTGAAACCGTTTGGCCAATCAAAGCCAAACGTCATGTGGAGCATTCTTAGATGGCCACCATGGCTATAAATAGCAAAGACCTTTAAAAAAGTTCTTCTCAAGAACCAGAAGGCCTTTGATTTTTGAAACTTGGCATCAGGGACAGGAGCTCTACAAAGTTTATTTAAATCATGACCTTGGGATGACCTTGACCTATTTTATGGCCAGGCCAACATATTTTGCCCATGTATTTGAATGGGGAAAATTAGTAAAATGTAATTAAATGCCATTATGGGGGAAACTTGCTGGGAGTATGCAAATGGACAGAAGATTCAGTATATGGGAAAAAATGTCCCCAGGGGGTTGTCTGCCCCTGCCCCTGGGCTATATATACATGTATATTACCATAATATTCAAATATCTTCTTCTCTGAAACCGTTTGGTCAATCAAAGCCAAACGTCATGTGGAACATTCTTAGGAAGGGAGAATGAAAGTTTATGTAAATGGTCAAGGTCACATGACCAAGATGGCTGCCATGGCTATAAATAGCAAAAACCTTTAAAAACTTTCTTTTGCAGAACCGGAAGACCTATGATGTTGAAACTTGGCATGAAGCATCAGTGATTGGAGCTCTACAAAGTTTATATAATCATGACCCCTTGATGACCTTGACCTATTTTATGGCAAGGTCAGCTGAGGTAGCATATACCAGGTCTCAGGTGAGCATTTACAGGACCATTGGTCCTCTGGTTTAAGAGGGGGCCCACTGGCCCTGGCCGCCAGTAAATTTTGGTCTTGGGCCAGTTAAAATGTGGTGCAGCTGGTCCTCCCGGCCAGCTGAATTTTTCAGAAAAAAAAAGTGTTTGTTCGAAATGGTGCTGCTTATTCTCAAAGTGATTGTGCAAGAGTGATGTAAATAGTTTAACCAACTAAATGTAGTGTTGGAAAGCTGTTGACTTATAATTACTGCAGTGACTGGCTACATTTAATAAGTATTGTGTACAAATAATTTATGTGCTGTTATGGCCAACTGTTTAGACGAAAAATCATCGTAATTTGTTTGTGCTAAATTTGTCTTGCAATGTGCTGACCTCTGTATCCAAAACAACTTCGACATGGAAAGAATAGTTGGGCCAGTTGAAAATTCAGAGTGCCGGTAGATTTTGAGACCAGTTGGCCCTCGGCACCAGTGGCATTTTGATAGTTAGCAAAACCCCTGAATTTGGTCATGTGAATCATGAAAATTGAAATACGGGTCTGTTCACATGTCATATTTTTGCAACTGCTTCTAACTGTAGATGACACAATTGAGCACTTTATTTGTCGCAAAAATGCAGCATAAATTTTGATACTTGATTGAAAAAAAAAAGTTTGGACCATTGAAAGCATTTTTCAATAGTGATTTTCTGTACAAAAACTTATGGTTGGAAAGCAATTTTACTATTTTCCCACATTTTGAATGCTAAAAAAATGTTGCACCCTATGGGCGGTTTGCCTTTATTACATGTATGTCAGGATGAACATTTGTCACCAACATGACAGGCATATGTACTAGCCGGGTTTCGAACCCACAACCTATTGATTGCAAAGCGAATACACTATCCATTACACTACAGCTGCTGTCTTGGTATTTGATTACTATTGCTCATATTCAATATAAGATGACACAAATGACCCTTATACTTAAAGGCCAAATACTCATGATCAAATAAATTTGTTTTGAAAAGTATGCATTTTCATGATCATCAATGCAAAATACCTATTCTTTTCCTTTTTTATTTGATTCAGTTTAACGTCCCTTTCAAGATTATTTCAGCTCATAAGAGACGGGCAGTTAATAGGTGGGATGACACAGAGGTGAGATGATCGAGTGGTTAAGTGCGATAATGAAATATCAGCGCTCTAAACCACTCGGCCACACCTATTCAAAATTTATGTCGGCCATAAAAGCTTAATATGCTGACTGATTTGCAAAATGTTTGCATGCAGGTCCTCTTAGGACAAACTAAGGTTAATATCTTGATCAGAAAAAATACGCCTAAAGTCCTACAGACTAACATAATTGGCAAAGATTTATTATCAGGTTTGACAGTTTAATATTTCTGGGCAATGCATGTGAACAATTTTCTGCTTTTTGAATGTAAAGGTGTTTAAGTGTAGTGCAACCAGTACTTGTACAGCCCACACTTTCCTATGCACAGACATAGTTTCCCATGAGTATGTTAGAATTAAGCATTTTCATGAGAAAACCAACACTCTTGATTTGAAAACCAACAACTAGCTCTGACACAAATTAGGCTGTGCAGAAACAGAAGCTGACTAGAGGCTGACAATTTTAGATTTAGAAAGTAGTGGCATTGTACTATCCCTGTAATGAAAACAAAGGTGGTGATCAGCTTCACAGTACCATGAAGCTGATCTGCGCCTTTGTTTTTGCATATGCCAAATGTTAGTTTTCCCATGACCTGGCTTAGAAGTATGTGCAGTATTATTTCAACTACTTTTTTCCAAAAAGAAAATATAGGCCATTTCTTTTTCTTTTATATTCAAAGTCATGCATGTACCTCATTAGTTTGATTAGAAATATTTGCCTACATGTATATATCTTTGTCAGATGGAACATTTTATTATAAGAACATACAAAATATTGAACATTTCCTAACATAGTTAAAAACTTACATATGATGATTATGAATAAATCATTATGATCTTAACTTGGAAAAAGTTGGAACGGCAAATTTCTTTTGGCTTGTCTATGTGTGAGTGTGTGTGTATGTCTGTTTGTCACTTTTTTTTTTAAACTTTTGAATGTTGCATGCCATGGTTTTGAAAATTCATGCAAAATAACTGATCCATATTTTTTGCTGCAGAGTTATGTCCCTTTGAATACAAAATCTTGTGTGCACGATTCATTGTATCTCAAAATATGTCTGTGATAGAGCCTTCATATTTTGCATACTGACCTTTTTAACTTTTGAGAATTTTTCTTTAAATTTTGACAAAATTACAGAATTTTGATTGATTTTTCTACTTTTTGGTGAAATTTGAAACTTTGAATGGTGAATGCTAGGGTTGTGAAATTTGATATACAGATTCCTCATGAAAAAAAAAAGTTGACCCCATATTTTTTTCGTGTCCAAGTTGTTCCCCTTTTCTGAGTTATGTCCCTTTGAAACCAAATTTTGAAAAAAGATATCTCAAAATGTATTTTAGCTACAGGCTTCATATTGGTATACTGGTTGGGGCTGAAGAGTAGTCTGAGTGGATCACCTAATTTACTGTCAAACTGAGACAGAATTCCAGAATTATGAACTGTTTACTCTATTTTCAACTTTCCTACAAAAAGCCAGCATTCTGTTTCTGGAACAAGGGCAAAACAGAGGAAATACAGCTGCTACACCAGGAAATTTCACTTTATACAATTGAATTAAATGAATCATAAAGACTGTACCAGGTTAAGGGCAATCATACAGTTGGGGGCATAGCATTTTACAAACAATCATTTCTAGATTACCGTATTCATTCTAATTAGCGCACAGTGCGCTTAACTTTTCAAAATTATTTAAAGTTAAGGTAACAAAATATCATTCTAATAAGCGCACACTATGAACCAAACCAACACATTAACTTACAAAATAAACATGTCAAAATAATCAATTTTGATGTCATTTTAGTGTTCAAATCGTTTCCAAATAGCATTTGACCATTGGTCTTGAATATGTTTACAATTCAAGCTTCCCACTTTTCTAGGGGCTGACCAATATGATATTTTTGTGTAAAAATTCTGTAAAATACACATGTACCAATATGCTAGTCGAGCAGTGTGCACTTATGCACACGTTTTTCGGAAACGACCAGGGTGTGCGCTTTTTGGAGCATGTGCGCTTATTAGAACGAATACGGTATCGGGTAATTTTGATTTCAATTTATTGCACAAGTCAGTTGTAGCCACGCCCCCCCCCCCTCCACCCACACACACACACACCAACTTGGTTGGGGATAGGCGGGCTAAAGTGTGCACGGGCAATTACTTTTTATTGTCCAAACAGTGCAATGGAAATGGCAGGGTTTTGACATCCTGACCCAAACAAGGCAGATTTACTATTGTCCCCTGGGGGTGGGGCTTATAGCAATCCCGGCCCTTCCCTATAGATGCGGAGAGCAGTGGTTATGGACACCAGGACAAGCACCATTTCTGTCAATTTATTCAAATCCAAAATTCTTTTGTAGAACAAGGACCGTAACTCATTAATAGCTTTTACAAACTTGCAAAAAGAATATGAGAAGCATTATGAATATATGTGATTATTTGAACTAATATGGTATTCAAGAAGTCCTATTGGATATAAAATGCTTGAGTAGGGCTGTGCTAGTCAGATTTTTTGACAATTCTAGCTGTTATGACTTTTTTATGGTAAAAGTTGTGCCACTGCAGATACTTGTTTATAATTTTGCAAAATAAGGCTAACCACTTGCAACCTAATCGTTCAATTGTTTGAATGTCAGATTTAGGCTGGCTTTCAGGCAACCAAAATGCCTAGCTATTATTTTGAAAAGTAAGCATGAAAAAGTATCATTGTTAAAGCAGCAAATATTTTACCTTATTAGGGTTAAACCATCGACTAATATACCATTGGTTATTGTATACCTTCAACAATAAATGTATGACAATAAAATAAAAAAAAAATAACTTTCTTGTTTGTTAGGCACATTGCCCTATATTAAAAGGCTCACCAGGTGAGCTTATAGTATGCCTATGATAGGGCGTATGTCACTCCATCGTGTAAAAACGCAATGATTATAGGCCCCGCATATTTCAGGAGAGAGAAAAAGATGGGCTGTTTGTGCCTCCAGGCAAAGCTTAATTTACTGGCCGACCTCCTGATTACTGGTTATAGTTAGTGAGCTAGGCCCTGATTTTTTGCCATTTGTTACCAGTCGAGGGGACTAAATCTCTTGGCACTTTTTAATAAGTTCAATATCTATAGATACTATTTCAGCATGATAGCAATCTCAGATCGGTAGCTTAAGACATGAAAAAGATCAGTCTTATAGGTACCTTGCAAACAAGAAGTTTTTGGGCTGGTTATTATAAACATGCCTAAGTAAAAAATATATTTGTGTTTTAAGCAGCACAATGCATCCCTAGCATTTATAAGAGGTCAATGTATATCTAAAAATGATTGGCATGCATTTAGAACATGATAATTCGTGTATGAAAATCTATCATAAAATCCATGCTCAAGAGTAGGATTACCCCACCCACACCCATTTTTATACCAACTTCATATTTGTGTAAAACTTAGACATTAAAATAAATATTTCTCTCTAATATCCTAAATATTTGGATACCATTTAGCATTTCTTACAGTATTGTCAAAAATAAAAACAGTACTGTATATGATTAAATTTTAATATTCATGAGTATTGTGAAAACATGTAGAAGTATTGGAGAATACGTCATGAGTCCTTGAGCTATGATGCAGCCTTACCAGCATATTTTTATGTTCCAAGCAGTTAATTTGATCCCCGAAATGCCTAAATGGTTTACATAATAACTTATTTGCACTATGTAGCATATATGGTTTCCATGGCAACCATTAATACGCACTGGGATGTACAGGTCTACAAACAGACCATATCCCTGCTGATACTTTACGTAGACCACCAAACTGAATCAGGATCTTGTATAGATGTAGCCTTATTTTCAAATGGTAAGATAATCAAATAATCTAATTAAAATTATCTAATTTGCATACATTCGTAAATATTAATAAAGACGACACAACTACTGAGGCTACTGAGGTCCGCTCAAAAGGTCTGAGCCTGCCTAGGAAAAGTGATTCAAGTCAAACCATCCATATATACATATAAGCCTTAATTGTCAAGCGGTTTAATAAAAACATCATAAGCATTTTGAATTTAAGAGTACAGAAAACTTTGGACCACTGAGAAGTTTTGCGGGAAAATTAAGTGACCCTATCTAAATTGGAGAAAATTTAAACTTTGGAGGTATACTTGCAACATTTCATGAAACTTGATTGTGTTTCGCTCTAGAGAGATAAAAGTGGTATGCAGTGATTACTAATACAATGTACTAATGACCTATTGACTTGCATAAAGATGTATGACTTCTAATATCTAGTACATGAATAAAATCCTTACAGATTGTATAAAAAATAACGAAAAAACTAAGGGGTATACTTAAAAAATCTCTCATAACTCAACTTTTGATGGTCCTAGAGTACTAAGAGTAGTATTATATTATTGCTAATATACTGTACTAATGATGAATTGGCTGGTATAGACCATTACGTGTTCTCGCGCATAATCGAAAGAAATACGCGACCGAACTACTTTAATTTTAGCCCCGCCCCTACTTACGTCAGGTGACCAAGATTAAAGAAACAACTACTCTGATTTTATGACTGAGATTAATTGCGTTTTATGTTTTGATCAAAGCATGTTTTGGTTCCGCATACATCTTATTCCAGTTTGTGCGACTCTTTGATGATGCCGAGCGGTATGTCACACAATATCCCCACGTGTCATATGGTTTATTGGCACGCTTGAAAGGAATGTTTCGGTCATATTAAATCTTGATAAATTGATTTTATTTATTTCTTTTTAATTGATCTTGTATCATTTCTATTTCTTTTTTCATGGCGATCTATCGTACAGAGTCGGGAATTGGAAATGAACTTTGAAAATTTAATTGACATTATGATACTCAAAGTTTACAACGATTAATGGATAGTAAAAATTAAAATTATCTTTGTGCGCCATAAATGCGATTTTCCGAAGAAAAATCTGTAACTTACGCCTAACCTTCAGGTGCGACACAAACCGGTCTGTGCACTTACAGACGATGGCTGGGAGCTTAAAATGTTTAATTTAAGAAGAAGAGGAATTGCGCTACCCCTCGAACGAAAACAAAGGCGCTGAGCAGCTGTGCAGGTACTGCATGGCTAATCTGCGTCTTTGTTTTCGCATAGGCAAACATCAGGTTTTCTCACAACGCGGCTCATATTACATCTGCTGATCACCTCGTTGTAACTTTAGTTGTATGCGTTCTCATATATGTATTACCAAAGACATTTGAGTCCTAAAGTTTTCATATTGAAACGTTACATACGATCTTCTAAACGTGTACTATAATGGGCCTTTTATTATCACAGACATAAAATCAGCATAAAAAGTCCTTTAATATTATTTTTAATCTTGAAAATAAGGAGATACGCTGAATTTTGATTGTCTACTTTTGCCAAACATCTTTTTTGATAATGTCGTATTTCAATACTTACTATGTTTGTTATTTTACATTCTTCTTGTAAAAGAAACGAGTTTAATAATATTTCGTTTCTAAATTTGACCGGAGAGCTTTTGCATGTTTTGATTGATTCGGTTATTTTAATTTTGCATTACTTTTATTATTGTATTGTTTCATATTGCACTTTAATTCTTTCAGATATTTATTTTGGTTTTTTAATATAATTATTAAAGATTGCTTCCCTTAATAAATGATACAAGTATCAGCTTTTTTGTAAACAGAAGCAAAAGGTAGTAGCGAAATGATTGCGTTTTATCTTTTGATATACGAAATTGTGAGCTATTAAATCGAAAACATTTCTCATTTATCATGCAAACTTATTTGTTGTATGTCGTGAAGCATACCTATTTGATGCATGTTTGCGACCTAAGGATCGCCAAGATGATAATGCCCGTGATAATGTCGTTATGCCCTGATGCTAAACCGTTCTGATCAGCTAATTGCCTAGCAGATGCATGAATGGTATTGATTAAAAAGAAAGAAGAGAAACTATTACAGCATTGTTTGTTTTTTCGTTTGTCGCTTACGTCGTACATTTACTTCGTGTACCCGAACACAAAAGCCGAGAACATGTACACTGCCCTAACGCGTACAAGTGCCTCTTCACGTATAATGCATGCGATCGGAATTCGAGGGCCTGTCGCTTAAACCATAAACTTTTCAATAGATTCTCGCAGATATTTTCTTTTCTCTTTTTATCTTTCTACATCAGGAAAACATGTCCGTGCAATATATACCCCCTTAAAACCACTTTTATATAGTAAAACTGGGGTATGCAGGGTCATACCTGTTTTCTTATTTTTGCTCCAAAACATAGATTGTGGGTACTCGTTAGAGGCGGTTCCAACTTGTACCCACAATCTATGTTTTGAGCAAAAATAAGAAAAATATCAAAAATTTTCAGTTGAAATTTTCAATTTTTACAGCTGAAAAAATCTTTGTATATTGCATGGACAACGTTTCGTAATGTTGCTCTTAAAAAGCCTCACATACTAAGTATGGGTCCGTTAACCACCTGGTTGATTAAAAATATACATGTACGTTCATGTATAATTATTATTATACATGTACGTTCGTATGAATTGTGGCATGCGCGGATCCAGAAATTTTCATGAGAGGGGGCCCAACGAAAATGGTAATTTTTGGTCACAGACGAGTGGGGGGGGGGGGGGGGTCCAACCCTCAAAAAATCCCGAAATTACCTTTCTTAGGTAAAAATTTCAAAACAATATTCTGATTTTTCTTTCCTCGTTATTTGGCAGATACTGGCGGTTTCACATTTGAGCCGCTGCTTCAGCTGAAAACCAACAATCTGCATATTCGAAACCAAAGACGCAGATCAGCTGCACAGCTAATCAGTGTATTAGTTTTCGCTACATGTTCAGTACAATTCCTCAACTCTCAAAATTCAAACTTGAGTTGCCCGTCTCTAGCCATCTTGGTTTGTGTCGGACCTGGTCGAAAACTCAGATTGTTGGTTTTCTGATATGAATGCTCATTTAAAATTGGTCCAACAAATTTTACCATTTCATACTCCATTTATGGGAAGCAGGTCTATTTTGTTTTGTATTCTCTTGATCCTAGGATGAGAATATGCTAGTGAGCATTGCAGTATTTCTCTGTGAAAAGTAAAAGTTCTCATAGAACTTATATGTACTTATTCAAATGCATTTGCAAAATGATCAGTGTATCACTGGCGTTTATGCGTAGGGACTACAACACACGCACACACACACAGAGACGCGCGCGCGCGTTCGCGCACGCACACGCTATCGGCATGTCCTACATAGCAATATTGTGATCCGTTCTTTTGCATAATTTTGTTGAACTAGCCAAGCTTTACATTATAATAAAGTGGTTATGAGGGAATACGGGCCCAGCGCACTGGGACCTAAAGAAATAGATTGGCTGTCTGTGCCTTCATCTTTTGGGTAAAAAGTCCCATAAAATAGAAGCAACGTCCAAATATGACTATGGCTGTTGACCGGGACGTAACAGCAAACCAGTTTTATATGGAATACTTTTACAATGAGTATGAATGTCTCGGAAATGTCCTTTTTTATGACGAAATATTGCGCACATTTTTATTTTGTTTTGTGAAACAAATGCAAATTATTCTCTTTGATCAAACAGCAGTATTATATTGATATTGTAGCATTAAATTAAAATGATGTGTTTATTTTATATACTTGAACAAAACTCCTCGCGTTTGCGGGATGCTCAAAATTCAGTTGTCCTTCAACAGATTCATTTTTTTTCTCGCTCCCTTTAACATTTTTAAAATTTTAAAATTCTCGTTTTCAAAGTCAACGTACGCGCGATCTTAGGCAAATTGAAAATAATTCTAAACAGCTAAGTAAAACAATGATTTAATTTATTACTTTTTTTACAATATAATTTTCTAAGAATTATTTCTTAGATGAAAATCAAATCGATGAATCGTTTTCACATAGTCACATAGTCATAGGAAGCAATCTTGTAAGCGAAATCGAAAATATTTTTACATCGAAACAAAAAAAAAAAATCTACAAGACGACATATATTTATTGAAATAATAAAATTTATTTTTTTTTACATTATCGTTTTTCTTTTGATATCGATACGTTTTTGACCAGGTATTTGCTCCGCCCACTTGTTAATTTGATTGGTCGGTTGTATCACTACGCGCGTATATTCAACCTGTTAACATTTTCAATGCCGAAGCGCGAAATAGTTCACATTAAAAACACATTTTTATAAGGCATGGATTAGCAAAATTGTTCAAATATGTCATTTTAGTGATTCCGAAGGAATAACAATGTTTTAATTCATAATTTGGTGCCTGTGGTAGGTGTAACAGACATTTAAATTTCAAGCCCCCTCGAATCCACCTTTCTACTATATAATGTGGTGAAACAGGGGGACTTAAACATATGAGGCCGGAAACTTAATGCATATCTGACCTCTGCTACCTAGCATACAAATTGTAATCTTATAGATTGGTGAAAAAGCGACCAAACTAAGGGGTATACTTACAAAACCGCTTGTAACTCAATATCTGATGAACATAGAGACTTGAGAATAGTGTCAAATGATTGCTAAGACAGTGTACTACTGCTAAATGGGCTAGTGATAACTTATCTGACGTCTACGACCAAAAATATTAATAAAAACCTTATTTATTGGAGAAAAATCGTGAAAAAATAAGGAGGTGTACTTACAGAAATCAAATGCTAATGACCACGGAGAGCTAAGATTAGTACCAAATGATTGCTAATGCAACGCACTTATGACATATAGGCATAAATAAACATATCTGATTTCTAATACCTAGTATATGCATAACAACTATAAAATTAGAGAAGAAATCACAAACTGTAAGGGGGTAGTCATACCAAGTCTCCTGTAACACATGTGTTAATAGTCCTAGAATTGTACAAATAGTCAAAATGATTGCGTTTGCAATGTTCTAATGATGTATGAGTTGGCATTAACATATCTGATTCCTGCTACCTATCATATAGATCGAAACCTAATGAAATGGGATAAAAAATCGCGAACAAACTAAGGGGGTGTTCTTACCAAATCGCTTGAAGCCCAACTGCTTCTAACCATAGAAAGCCGAAGATAGTGTCAAATTTTTGTTCAGACAATGGGCTAGTGATATGTGGGCTAGTGTAAACTTATCTGACGTCTACTACGCGTAATATTAATTAAAACTTTATTAATTAGAGAAAAATGGCGAGGAGGTATACTTACAAAATCACTTATAACTCAACGGTTAATGGCCTTTGAGAGCTAAGAATAGTAGCAAATGGTTCTAATGCAATTCGCTAACCATATGTTGACATAAATAAACATTTTTGACATCTAATACCTAGTATATGAGTAAAAACTTTAAAAATGGGAACAGAAATCACGAACAGCCTAAGGTGGTATTATTAATAAATCTACTGTAGCTCCTGTGTTCATGGTCCTAGAGAGTTATGAATAGTATCAAATGTTTGCTTCTGAAATGTTCTAAGGATATATTAGATGATATAAACATATCTGAAAACCTGCTACCTAGCATATGAATAGAAACCTAATAAACTGGGGGTAAATAGTGAACAAACAAAGGGGGTATACATACCAAATCGCTTATAATTCAACTGCTAATGAACATAGAGAGCTGAGAATAGTGTCAATTTATGGCTAAGACAGTGGATTAGTGATATGGGCTAGTTTAAATTTATCTGATGTCTACTGCTAAGAATATAAATACAAACCTTATAAATTGGAGAAGAATCATGAAAAAAATCAGAGGTATACAGTCATGTACTTCTAAAACAATTTATTACTCAACTACGTTTTGCCCTAAAGAGTTAAGGTAAGTATAAGATGATTGATAAAGAAATGTACAGAAGATATATTAGCTTCTGAATTCACTTGACAAACTTGACTCTTCTATCTAGTATATGAATCAAAACCTTATAAATTGGAGGAAAATCTCGAAAATAAGTAATGAGGTATACGTACAAATTATCTTGTATCTCAATTGCTAATAACCCTACAGAGCTGATAATAGTGTCAAGTGATTGCTTAGGCAATGTTCTAATACACATTGTCAAGTAAAACTGATACCGGTATATCATCTGTAGCCAAGTATATTATATATATATTTAAAAACACACCTTTATATAGGATATATTGGAGAAAAATCAGTTAAACTAAGGGGATATGTTTTATGAATATTCATGAATATGCAAATAAGATGATTTGCAAATGGTAGAAATGAATGTAAAGTATTTGCTTTAACTCTAGTTTGAGATCAAATTCGATCCAGTGGCAGATAAGATATTCTGGCAACCAACTTTGTGGGTACATGTATGCCCAATTTTATGAATTCCAGAATGCATAATTACAATAACTTGCCCTTTGACCTCATGTTTCTTAGACATACTATCCAGTTAGAACTTGTAGCAAGGCTTGATATCATTTATTATCCATTTGTATGTATTTCCATTTATATTTCTGTACAATGTGACAAAGAAAAGAAGACATTTTACTTAAATCTATCATTTTACCGCACATTTGCACTTACTTGACCTTTGACCTCGCAGTGACCTCCAAGGTGGGAGTAATTTCGCTCTAAAATGCTAAGAGATTCAATGTTGGCTAAGTTTATGTAAAAGAAATCTGCTAGCTTTGGATTTTGCACGAAAATAATAACATTTCCATGTCAAAAGTAAAAATAAAATATTTTTTTCCCGAAATTAGGTACGTAACGAAAATTTAGTTTTTTGGGGCCATAAGCTACCGATCTGTGATTGCTATCATAATAAAATTTTATCTGCACGTGCTAGACTAATAGAAAATTAGTATTAGATTTAGTCCCCTTGACTGGTAACAAAAAATTGTCTGGCTCATGGACTATTAACGGCTTAAAAAGGTCTTAGCCTGCTCAGGAAAAGTGTTATACTTAAAACGATCCATTAATATAAGCAATACATGTAGTTGTTTACTTGGTTTTGAAGTACCTTTTAGATGCAATGACCCTTATTTTGGGTAAAAGTCCCATGAAATGGTTGCAACATCCCGGCATGACCAAAGCTGTTGACTGGGATGTAAAACATAAATTTGAACAAACAGGCCTCTGGAACTGGTTGGCAATCAAAGCCAAATTTCATATAGAGTCCCCTTGGGAAAGGGCAACGAAAGGTTGTACGACCAAGATGCATATTGCAAAAGATACAGGGGAGCGTGATGGCAATAACGTAATTAGACTCCGAATCAAGAGATATTGGGTTCGATCCTCACTCGCAGCATCATGTTGTGTCCTTGAGCAAGGCACATTAACTCCGCAGACTACTGGTCTCAATATGACTGAAAAAATGTTGAAAGAAAAAATATGTAAAATCAATCTGTTATCAGGAATGAAAATTTAAGTGAGATCCTTTAAGAGCAGTGCACATATTAATGAGAGAGGGGATGGGCCATACCATGGTTTCGGCTACTTAAGCCTCTTCAGTGACCCTATAGATTTTGCAACATGGAGCCAAAGATTATGACTGTAATTTAAAAATGTTCAAAAGTGTAGTAGGAAATTGCCCAATCAGAAAAATCCCACTCCAAAAACCGTGGTGGTAAAGAACTACATTGTTAATTAGGTCCTTATTTATTCAAAGAGAGCTTATCGTGAGCCGAGTGAGCAACTATGTCCCAGTTTAAGACCACTCAGTTACCCAGGCTCAGCTAAATGCATTGTCATAAAAATTGTGAATGATTGTATATAAAAAGCAAGCAGCACAAAAAATTCAACACCAAAACAAACAGACTGGGCCGTCGTACAGTCGATCAAACTGGAAGCTGCACCCATATACGAAACCGAATCAGCTGCTTATTCTCTCTTATTCTCTCATACTTTATCACTAGATAGAACCGTGAGAAGAAATAGACTTTTCCTTCACTAGTTACTTCCACGTAGTATTTTTATACGCGTCGTAATTTAGATGATTGTAGTACGGCTAGGTTTTTTAACGGTAACAGAACGATTAGCTGCGAATTAGATGACTGTACAGATTTTTTTTTTTTTTTTTTTTTTTTTTTTTTTTTTTTTTTTTTTGGTAACTGATTAGCTGCGACTTTCTAAACAGAAAAGCTAACGTTTAATTCCATGGAAATTATGGTTTTTTTTTTCTTCCAATTTTCTTTTCTGCCTTTACAATGAATATGCATGAAAGTCGTAACACAGTGAATGTAAGGAGATGATACAATCCATTTTAGATGAAATGGGTTTGTTATTAAGCCAGTAATAGCTTACCCGATTAAGTAACAGAAACAGCAGGGACACTTACATACTGATTTATTTGCAAGTAGGCCATGTTGCAGCCTCGAGGCTTCGTTGTTCCATGCGATCGTTACGACATTACCTTATTGCTAAACTTACATTTGCAGTAGTGTATACCGGTGTGAGTGTTTGTTTGTCCGTGCAGAAATAAGGGTGATTTTACGAAAATTGATGGAGAGCTTGGTGTCAAAATCTTAGAGCATCCGACTACGAATCGATAGGTTCAGGGTTGAAACCCCTTGGTACGTTATTTTGTGTTCTTGAGCAAGACGTCGGACACATGAACTCTCCTTAGTCAATGTCTTGGATACGGTTACTACAAAATGCAGAAGTGTGTGGCAAACCAGGTGGTCAGAAAACAAAAAGCAGTCCTACTGGGAAGTGGCATATCCAGTTAAAAATTTAAACATCAAAGAGACCAAGTTAGATGATTGACATGTCCTTAAAACATAACAGTAAATGTTATACATGTATTTGATCGTACCATAAACACTGTCAAAGGAAGTATTGATTTTTTAAGGAGGAATCCTCATAAAATAGGTAAAAATAGTGAATTCTATTGTGAAAATTATTTTGATGATGATAATCATGATGATTGTGAATGTGGTTGCAATGCTAATGGTGGTGATAATAATGGTCTAGTTCAGTTCCATATACTAGTTTCTTTCTTCTAAACTGTCAATTGCTTCTTTGAAAGTATTTATGGTAACAGTATAGGCAAGCTCAAAGACTACCTTTACTGTTATTCAAAGGACCTGTCAATCTCAGTAACTTTGGCTCTCTTTCCTGTCCAGGTGTTTTGCCACACACTTCTGCATTTTGTAATACTCTGTCCGGTTATAATATGTACGGTCATACTCTTTCCCCCCCACCTCCCCTGCGAATCACATGCAGCGAAATTCTCTCCTTGACATTATTTTCTGATTAAGTGAGGCACCTTATCAGCATTCAGGGGTCGTTTTGCTGTGGGAATTTAAAAACATATAAAATATTGGTTTAAACTATATTTATTTGAACTCAAGTAAATAAGCAACAAATATAAATACATACAGTATAAATTAGGATCAGAACGAAAAATCAAAGTTACGAAAGAGATAATTACAGGATGACAGCATGTAACAAAAACATAAGATAAAAAAGAAATATTGACTATAAAGCTGCACTGTACAGTAAAAGAACGAGCCATTTTAAATCACAAGAATGATTTACATGAGTATGGTGCTTGAGGTTTGCATCACAACGATTCTTATAAAAGCAGTGTTTAAATTTGGTGTGCCGTATGGTGGGGGAAGATATGCCACGTTTTCTGTAACAGTGTTCGTCTAGAGGGAAGAGTCACGATGCCAGGGCCGTATAACATTAAACTCATTCACATATTGAAGTCCATTAATACAATAATGAGCATGACTGCATCTAAATTTCCATCCTAAGCATCCCATGATTTGTCTTGGTTTGATTTCTGCTTATGCACCAGTTACTTGTATTCCGACCCCCTAGGGCCGGGGATAGCGGGGACAATGCAGGGCTAAAATACCAGGCTTTAACCTCTGATGAGTCCCGGCAGTGCCGGGAATTTAGCCAGGGTTTTCATTTCCTACCAATATACGGTCACATTAATTCAAAATATATATTAATGGTGTTTTTAACATTTTAATTAAAGTTTCAGTTATGGTACGTATTTGATTTGCAAATGCACCTAGACATTAACATGCGCAAATTGGAGCAATTTTCTCATTTTTCAGTTTCATCAGAACAACTCCTAGCTGTTATTCCACGTTAGTGTCAGCCTCCGGGGCGCCGGGACTTTTAGCAGGGATTTTACCACACATCTGGCCCTGCAGTGCCGGACTTTTAGCCTGGCTTTAAAAATTGAAAAGTTAAAACCCGGCCCTATGAGAGCCAGGGATACAAATGACTGGTGCCACATATGAGGCAAGCAAAGTTCTGCTTGCTGGTGTGACAGGTGATTTTGTCTCGGATTTTCCTTCGTTTTCGCCCATCTACTCATACGAGCTGAAATAATATTGAAAGGGACGTTAAACTGAATAAATAAATAAATAAATAAATAAATAAATAAATAAATAAATAAATAAAAATCAAATGGTTTATTGGGGTGTTTCATTCAACCCCGGTCCATCACCGACCCCTATATATAAAGCGAATGTTGTACTTTATTCAGACTGTCAAAACATGTCATACCTTGCTACAACATTTTTGGAGACGAGAGAAAAAAAAAAAAAAAAAAAAAAAAAAAAAAAAAAAAAAAAAAAAAAATGGTTTCCATAATCATGTAGAATCTTTCTAAAAAAAAAAAAAAAGGTATTATTTTATTTTATTTATTTATTTATTTGGCGAAAATGTTCCTTTATTTAATCATGCTTGTCAACACATATAGATTGCGTGCGTTTCTGTAGGCCACCGTATATGTAAACAACAAGCTCCGAAACGGGCCACCTCCCAGTGGGCCTAATAAAAATTGACGACCTTCTTGTTCCTCCAGGCAACGCTTATACGCCACTGACTGACGATAGATCACTGGTTAACCACTCAGGTCTGAGCCTGTCCAGGAAAAGTGGTTTGAAATCAATCCATCCATACCGCCTTAGTGGTTTACATGGGTGGTTATAACTGAAGCACATTTTTTAATGTCATACCATCCTAATTTTGGATAAATGAAAGTCCCATAAAATGGAGGCCGCGACGTCCCAACATGACCGTAGCTGTTAACTGGGACGCTAAGCATCAATTCAAACAACAAACTATGGAACAAGTTACAATGACGTCCAAAACGTCATGATACCGGAACGGAAAAGTAGCCCTAAATTTTCATATTTTCCCAATTGCAAGGAAATACACAACAGATAAATAAAAAATAAATAAATAAAAATAAATTAATAAAAATAAATAAATTAATAAAAATAAATAAATTAATAAAAATAAATAAACAAATAAATAAATAGATAAATAAATAAAATGAGTTTCGCTGTTCCGGCTTTTAGTAATTTGCGGATAAATTTCTTTGGGAGCGAATTATTGCTCGCACCGGACAACGCTCACGTGACGATATTTACATTTTAAAGAGACAGTCTTGAAAAAATATCAATAAATCACGTTTTGTGAATGGTATCTTTGAATTATGATGGCACAATCGTGAAAATAAATCCCTTTTTGAGTGATTTTCGATTTTTGTTGCTTGGAAATCATCCGATCGAATGCAATATTATTCGATGAATGGGCACTGGGTGAAATTTTGATCCAAAATGAAACATACGCCATTCGGGCGTCAGTGGAGTTCACGACCAACAAAATAAATGAAGTGAACGGAACGAAAGCCCGATTGTCGGACTAGTTCGTACCCAGATGCAAAACAGATACATTATTTGGTTTAATTAGCCGAAACCGCAGTATGGTCCATCAGTATCACCTTTCTCATTAATATAAACACTGCTCTTAAAGAAAACCAAGGTGGGGAAAAAAGTAGACAACGATGCACTGATACAATAAGAATATATTGTGCGCCATTTCGGGTAGTGAACCCTCATCAGAAGCCGTTTTTAAACCGGCAACGAAAGCCAGACTATGGTACTGCAATTTCGAAAATTTACTCGAGAAGTCTAAATCAAAGACACATTTCTAAACAGGGTCAAATAATAAAAACATTGCTTAGATGTTTCTAAACGTGTTTTGAACACTCTGAAGATCTTTGCTGATCTAAAAGGACCTAAATAAAAATATAATCTGCACTTTGGATTATGTACGGGGAGACTTTTTAGAGCCGCAATACGTTACAACACCATCATCTCCTGCTTTGGATCACAACATTTAGTGGTTCGTAATTCATCATTAAATGATAAGGACCATTTGAAATACTATACTGTACAGTAGGTCATTGCAGCGAAACTTTCCAGCACTTTCTACCCAGGCATGATGTCGTTATGTCTTTAATTGAATTCATTAGTCCTGCGGTATCGCAAAACATTCTTTCTGCATGGTCCCCGACATGCTAACTTGGACACGCACCGGACTGCACATTTCAAACTCTAGTTAACGCTAGAATTTTAACGTTAAGAATATCTGCATATTTGACTCAAATTAGGCAGTCAACGAGAGCATGCGCCAAAATGGGTTTTCTGACCGGTCATAGAACGCCGGGTCATAGGACGCCGCTAAACCATGATTCGTTCTCTGCGAGTTTGATTAATTAAAAGTGTTCGAATATCAAGAGGGAGTGACAAACACCTTTAATAAGAGACTCATTATTTCATACATTTAACCGAGTTTATAAAGATAATAAAGTTTAAAAAATATGTTAGATCTCCATGAAAAAGTATGAAGTATGAAAAGTGGTGAAGATTTGCTCGAAATAATGTGATTCAGTATGTTCACGTATGTCGTTTAGTAATACATATTTACTGAGTACATTAAATGTTTATGGACAAAACATTGGAAATATGACCAAATAATACATTAAACTCAAGAAGAGTGATGAGCCGCGCGGTTATGTTGGAACTTCTTTGGCCAATCAAAATAATGCCTGATATTGACTGGACCAGAGTTCCGAATGCGGTTTGCTTTTAGAAAGGACGATTCAGTTGATAATACTGCGTTTACACTATGTTCCCGGCGGTCACGGCGGCCACGTTTCAGACAACCGTGAGCAAAACGGGATAACCGTGAGGCAACGCAGGGGAACGGGATAGGCAAAAGTAGCACGCCGGGATAACCGTGGACACCGTGACAAATTTTTTGACAGTTTAAAAATCTGCCACGGCAGTTACGGCGGAAATGAGAAACGTAATGGGCCGTGATAAAACGGGCTGAACGTAACACACCGTGACAGAACGTAACAGTACGTAGCGAAACGTGGAGGCGGTCCGCAGTGCAACGGGAAGCTAGTGATTAGCCCGGCAAGCTACGGATCTTCCACGTTCTGTTGCGTTTGATCACGGTCGTCTCACGTCTCGTCCCGTTTCCTACGGAATACTCAACACGTTTTGTTGCGTTAAGTTACGGTGTGGTACGGTCTTTGACGGTGTTCATCCCGTTCTACTACGTATGTCACGTTCTGTTACGGTTATCACGGCGCGTGAAGTTTATAGATATAAAATTGCATATCATGGGGACAAGTTCCTTCACATTGGAGTAGTCACTATAGTGAACAATACAAACTATACGCTGCACTATGCCATTGAATAAAAATTACAATCCAGAACTTTCTTAATCAACTCTGCAGTCGGTTGTTGAAGTGCGCGATTGTTATTATTTCAAAGGACTTATTCGTATACAAAAAGAAAAAAAGTGCTTTATATTGTATGGTGTCTACGTTTCGTCCGTAGCTGACCTTGACAGACCGAAAAAACGTGTTACGCCTTGGTCAAAACGCAACTGATCGCAACAGAACGTAACAGGCCGTAATAGAGCGTGCTAATAATCGTGATAGATCGTGGATAACCGTAACGTACCTTAGCGCCTCCATGACACACCGGCTTATCACTACCACGGCTTGTTACGGATATCGTAATACAACGTAAGAAAACGTAACAAAACGTAATAGATATTGAAAATCAGAGAAACCAAAACTCCACGGCACGCTACGTTTCTAGCAAACGGGGCTGCCGGGGCCGCCGGGAACATAGTGTAAACGCAGTATTATATCAACGGTCTTTATATCACCAACTGAAAGAAGAAACCAGTCTACGTGTTTTCTGATTTGTACGCCAAGAAGAATTATAATTATCATAAGTTTCGTCAGTAGCATATCTGCATTTTTCCCCATTGTTATATGACGTGTACGTGTACGTGTTTACCCAGAACAGAGTTACAACTGCATCAATGCACGAATGTACCCACACCTAGTCGACAAACCTATGACAAGTGCCGCCACAAAGACGTAAATGAGGAAAACAGGAATAAATATCAATTATCACACAAGTTTTGTCACTTACAGTTACCTTTCCCACCGCCTTTCATAGAGACAGACGTCTGGCACAAAACCACACCTGCAATTATTTACGGTTGTGTCTTCATTTATAACCTTTTGTGGGTGTTTGTTTTTTAGCTTTACATTGGTGACAAATTACGCTTTAACAGCACAAAGTATAGACCTATGTCAAGTAGGCGATATTTACGTACCATTCTTTCGACACATTCTTTCACATTTTAGGATTACCAAGTACCACTCATTATTTTTTTTTTATTTTTCTAAGGCTCAAAGTGTCAATTTAATGCTGATCATTTTCAGCTCTTGCTTTCGATTTAATGCGAAGTTACAGTTGTTTTCTTGGTATTAATGATAAAGTGTTCATGGTGGTCCAAGTTATGGAGCTTCATTAAACATTTATAAATGCTTAAAATGCTTAAAATCACACGCTTTTTAAGTAATATAATATTTACATATGTCTCGCCCCTTGCCTGTCACTATCGCCTTCTACGTAGACAGACGTCTAGCTCTAAACCAAACCCAAGTTATTATTAGAGATCATGACTTTAATAAATTGTATGTAATATTGCGTTTTGGGTGTAAGTTGACTTTTCCTTTAAGTCGATAGATAGATGTTATTTCATAATGAATCGGTTGTATAGATCATAAAGGAAACTGATATTAACCTGAATGTGTTTTGCTATTGTATGTGTACCAATGTAGCAATTTCTCCTGCCTGTCACTCAGTCCAGTGAAGCTTACCTAACGAGTCTCGACTTCAGGTTTTCAAATATTTGTGGTTTCGTCTTTTGTCCAGTGTTACCATGTATGCAGTACGCAATATTTGTCGCATCCACGCCTTAGTTTCATCAGCTCATTTTTCGCGATAAGTACAGTACATGTTCAATCCCATCCGCTAATTTATAATTAGATTTATGAAGACTACTGTCCGTTACCGACCCGCCGTAGTTGGGGAAGAGTTGAACATTTATATGTACTTATTTACTCAGTCAGTAAGCCAAGTGGTCGCTTTGTTTTGTGATTTGGTTTTTAATGTCTGATACTTTTATATTGGTTTTAAGGATTGGGTTTCTTTCGGCTTGTACTAGTTTCAAGGTAATGGCTTACCTTTTTCTCATATCGGACTCATATTTGTTCAATTATATTTAACTTTGTCACTCAGTCACTCAGTTTAGCGTCTCATCATACGAGACGGCCCAACCAGTTGGGCAAAAACGGGAGAATCCGGCCGCGAAATACACCTTGTACAATCTCAAGAGCAGAATTAGCTTGTCCAACAGTGCCGCATGAGGTAATATGATCGAATGATAAACAGCAAATATGATAGAATGCTCAAAAGCGGTAATGGAAACAGTGACCATAACGTCTCGGTCAGGTGGGCCGTCCGTTTATCTTGAGATTTTCTGACGACCCACTGGTGTTGAACAGCTCAGTTAGTGTCGTAGTTGTAATTCGAATATATACACATGGAAATAAGTTAGATAACACTTTTGACTTGGGAAAAGTTTGAAAAAAAAAATCTTTTCCTTTTTTCTGGCGACACAGCCGTCTCCCCGTACATCATCCATAGTGCAGATTATATTTTTCTTTTGATCCTTTGGGATCAGTGAATATATATGAAGTTTTTTTTTAATTTTTATATGTTAAGAATCATCTTCTTAACAGTATTTTGATTATTTGGCTCCTTTGGGAATTTGAGTCTTTGATTCAGACTACACAGATGTAAATTCTTGAAATTGCAGCAAAATGTCTGGCTTTCGCTGCCGGTTTTGTCAGGGGTCACTGGTGGGGGGCTCGTTGCCCAAGATTGTGCAGTGTGGCCCATCTTCTGGCTTTGTATTTTTACTGCTTCCAAAGGATCTAACAATTATTTTTATTTATCACACATAGTTCATACCTTGGCCTAGCAACAGGCCAATTTATGGAAATTCACAACATTTTGTCCTTGTGCTACGGAGGTCACAATATGCCATATATGAAAAACTCCATTTTTACTGAATACGAGTTTGCCGTTTTGCTTCTGCAATCCGCAAAGCTTAATTTTTGAATGCAAAACAGGAATAAAACGATGAATATGATCGTTCGCAATGAATAAATGACTCCGGATCTAAAAATTCATGTTTCATCTCCAAACCAACTAATCATACAAAATCTGCAGTTTGTATTGATTTCTATGGAAAGCAAAATTCTTGGAAAAGAAAAAAATAAAAAGAAAGCCGTAAAAGAAAAAAATGACCAGAACGTCCATGTTTAAATTCCTAAAGGGTCGAATCGAATATCTGGTCCAACATTTACAACCTTCAAAATGTATAGCCAAAGAACAAAACGTGATCATAGAACGTACCCCCGTAAATGTATGGATCTATCGCCGACAGTCGGTCAGAAAATAAAGAATTAATGATCAAAATTCCACAAGCAATAACTCAGATTGATTCTTACAAAAAAATACGACAATGCGAGTTCACGTGGTAACCGCGAAGCTGATCAGCACCTTTGTTTTCGCTACACGGATTGTACAATTCCTCCTCTACTTAACTCCGAAATTTCAAGCTTTTATCTCTTTTCGGTGCTTGTACCAGCCGGTTTGTGTCGGACCTGTTTGGAAACCACGTTGTTGGTTTTCCCACGAGGCGGCTTAAATATTTAAGACGTCAGCAAATGAAACAATAAAGGATTTTGTTTCTGTTTTCATTTTATTGCCTTTCCATTATCAATTATACAAGTATATGCTAATAAACCCTAATTAAATATGTTATAATTTTGATCCCAACAAAAAAACAAAGGTTTGAAGTGCAAGTCGATCAATTATATACAGTCAGACATAAGTTAAGCATCACCCTTACATTTTCCTTGAGATGTTTTTCGTATAGAAATATTTTCCAAGCAACACTTAATTTGTACGTGCGTTTCTGATTGATTTGTTATGCATATCAGAATGGCATTTGACCCTGTCTCAAAAGTCCTATGGTGTACAGTGTTCACCTAACCCAATTTTGAGGGTGTACCATTGAAAATTGTATAACTAATACTCATTTGTTCGCATTGAATTTGTATAAGCATGGAAAGAAACTAGAGTTATGTTGTATAAATTCGTCAGATATGGTTTCTTCTTCTCAAGATTTTATGGGACGTTTATTGCTCGTTAATTATCACGTCATTTTCACTATACATCAGGTGGTTCTTTAAACGTCAATATTTGTTGATATTATATTAAATTAATATATATCTGTGTTTATTCATTCTGATTATTGTTTTGTTATAAAATGACATCATGTTTCAGCTTTTGGCGGTTTTCAAAAATTAACAATGAGACAGAGAATACAGGCAATTCTAGAGGAATACTCACTATCCTATATAAACAATGTTTGGTTGTAACTTCTTAATGTGAAGTAAATCAGGGTTTGCGTTAGATTATCAAACATGTGCCATATAGCACATGCATCACAAAACTAACTTCGTTCTGAGGGATTCAGGGTTTATTCTTGAAAATTTTCAAGCGATGCTTAACTATTGTCTGACTGTATACATGTATATAAAAGACTCTTTCGTTCTGATTGCACCGTTTCCTGATCATTGTCTACTTATTACCTTTTTACTTAGCTTTGCTTTTGTCGCACACTGACCATTGCAAAGTTATGTATTACTTGTAGTGTCCAAACGCGCGCTTTTCACTCTCTTATAGCCATCTTTTGCCTATCTATGTTTTCTGCCAGCTAGATATGTAGCAGCAGGATTCCCATGTGACGCTTGATGTGCTTTACAAAATCCCTGATGGGACCATCGATTTGGCTTTAATTCAGAATACTTTAAGAAATGATAGTCCTACCTACCCCTGTACCTATCTGCTGTGTCTAATCCCTATTGATGTGAATGTTTATTATTGTCTGACGGTCCCATTCTTAGCGAAAATATTGATAGGAATATTCAGTATACATGTTCAACTCATCTGTAGATGCATGCTTATAACAAATAATTACACATCAAAATTGAAGGTTATTGCACTTATGTGTGATCATTCCGTTCATGAGTAGCACTTACAAATGTATGTACACTTAGGTGTGATATCATCAGGATAACATTTCCATGAAAAATATACGCCCTAGAGCCCTACTTTTATATAGTAAAACTTGTGTATACAAAGGGGGGGGGGGTAAACAATTTTTTCTTATCTTTGATCCAAAACATAGATTGTTGGTACTCGTTAGAACAGTCCAAAACATAGAATGTAGGTACTCATCAGAAAATCACTTTACTCTTTTTCTTCACTTCAATCTCCAAAGCCACTTTACGTATACTCAGGTTTGTGTCAGATTCTGTTCGGTAAAAACATAAACGTCTTCACCAGTTATATGACAAATATTCTTGTCATAAGCACTAGGGGTCCATGTCTGTGTAGCTACACTCTCTGGTTTGTCTTCTTTGTCCGTGTAACTTTAATGAGTATCGCCTTGTCACTTTGGTACTCTAGCCACTTTTCTTTATAAGATAAGAGTTCTGTTTTCTTAAACACAGCTAATAAATTTGTTTCCATATTTTGTTAGTTTTTTTTTTTACCTTTGACATTTGCTCATAGCATTAACTCAAATCAGTCTAACTAAAAGTCGTAGCTTTATTTAGTTTAATACGGCAAAGTTTAGTTTTGCGAACAGCGGAGTGGACGAATTTGTCTTTGCAAAAGTTTTTCAGAGACTTGACTAAAATGAGTTTTTTTAGAGACTTGACTCAAATGACTAGCACTCAATGAGCAACTCATCGCGTTGCAACTGCAGACTTAGACTGATCTGAGTTGCCACTCGAGAGAAATGCAGTTTTGAAGTTATTATACTGTAGATCCGGAAATATTCGCGAGAACTTAATTTTCGCTAATATTCGCGAATTGGTTGCCTCGCGAATTCAAAGTTCTCGCTAATAAAGAGTCACAATAAACTTAATAGAATACATGGACACTCACTCTCGAAGTCAAATATTCGCTAATAATTCGGAAATAGAAAATTCGCGAAATAAAAGTCACGCCAAAATTTCCGAATTTACATTATATCATACTGCAGTTAAATCGGTTAGCTTGTTTTTCAGACTTTGAAAACGTATTCTACTAGCATTCTATAATGAAGAGTGCGAATTTATATATTTAAGGTGGCTTTTTCTTTTCTTCTCATATATCCTACTGCTGCAAATCACAGATCATCTTCGTTCAGCACAGCAAATTCGTCCTCTGAAACAAACAGTGAAACTTGACGCTATAAAGAATGAAACACTTCTTTCCTTCAACCACTTTGGTGTACTCACTGCATTTGTATTGCACTAAATTAGTATCTTTAAGACTACGCACATTAATTTCATTCTAAGTATCTTTTTGCCTGACCTTGAATACTTGCTTTTTGTGCCGCCTCATGAGAAAAGCAACAATCTGCATATACGAAAACAAAGACGCAGATCAACTTCGCGGAAATCGCGAAGCTGATCAGCGCCTTTGATTTCGCTACACGGATAGAACACTTCCTCTTCTTCTTAAATCCGAAATTTAAAGCTTCTAGCCATCTTCTGTGCTTGTGAAGCCCTGTTTGTGTCGGACCTGTCGGAAACCACATTTTGGCTCAATTTTGTCTTGTCTGCATAAGATGTTCCTGATCATTGCTTTCATCTTAACATTTTAATTGTCATTTTAACAATTCAGTTGTTGCACAACAGTTAATAAATTGTCCTCAATTATACAAATTATGTGACAGTATATGGCATTTTGGGTCTTGTGGAGACAAAAGTCGGACATTTAGTTTTTAACATTTTTACAATTTTTATTATGTTTATTATCCATGTCCAAAAGCTTTAATAAATAGCGTTTACCATTAATGAGCCTTGAAAAAAGTTTGTAACACTGCGTTACAGTGTCCTGTTTTGTTGTCCTTCACAGTAAACGAGGATGGGTTGTCTACGAGGATGGGTCAGAAAGTTCTGTCATAGGTGTTATAACTTTGTTAATAGACATGATAGGTTGCTGTATTATACTTTGATTGAATGGGCTACATTTCTCCTTTATACGTAATGATACCAAAATAATGAGTGCAAGAAATGAATACTTCAAAATAGACGCATTGAAAGACACCTGGGGTAAAACCACTTGTACGTTTTCTTGACTTGTGAATGTTATTGTGTGCGTTTCATGCTTTAAATCTTTATAACCACCGATCAAATTTCTCCAACTTTACAGTGATAAATAATAGTATATTTAGAAAAGCAATGTGACAAAAATTACCGTTATCGATGTTATGATGACTTTATAATAAAGCGATATATGTGACGTCATTAAAATAAGTACCCCTATAGAATTTATGGCACCGCTGAACCATTATATTTGCTTGCTTTTTATAAGTTTACTATAGAGCACACTAGGATGAAACAATAAAATGGTTAATGCATTTTAAGCTCCCAGGTCTACGTGTAGATGTCAATAAATAACCTTTGAATTCAAACTGAAATTCAATGTATTTACAACAAGCCATTTTTCAATATTTCATTTTAAATAACTTAATTAAATTCAGTGGAATGATTTTGGTTTTACCCCAGGTGTCTTTCAAGGCGTCAATTCTTTCGTGCATTATTTTGGCATCATTATAAAGGAGAGATGTAGCCCTTTCAATGAAGGTATCATACAGCAACCTATCATGTCTACTAACAAAGTTTTAACACCTATGACAGAACTTTTTGACCCACCCTCGCATATATTGTAGAATCGAAATTCCAAAGCTCTTGCTAGAAATATTTCCTACCTTTCTTTTTACACAGCATTTTGAAATTAGTGACTGAGAGCGCAAAACTCCAATTAACGTTGCGCACCTTTTTGTGACGCCAACGTCTTACCTCCACAAGACCCAAAATCATAGATAACATTATAACTATACATGTAAGTGATAAAGTTTCTGTCTGTAGTCTAAAGTGTGCTATGGGTGGCTTGTATGGTTAAAATGTCATGAAGGACGAATTCCTAAGCAAATAACTTTAATTTAATCAAAACCTGCGGAATCATATATACCTGAATCGTAGGCTGGCAAGTAGGTTCTTTTACCAAGTTGAGGATAAAATCTCCAGTTAGGTGCCCGTTTTCCTAACCGGGTACCAAACGAGAACCTGTCAATCCCACGCAGCCACTTTGATGGATAATATCTCTGCTGTCTGTCCATATACCACGGATATGATGTTGAGCGTTTTCTTCTTGTGTTAGGTTTTTCTAATTGTTCAATGTCAACTGACCTTTTGTCTATTTCCTTTGCTAAGTCATCCTCAGCGTAATCCATACGTTTGCCAAATTTACCGAAGAAAGAATATCTATCAAGTTTGGATCGTTTTGCATCGTCGAATCCATCATCGAGCACCTGGTTGTCCTGCTGATCCCGTTTTCCTAACATACCAGCGAACCCGTATGAATCAAGACGTCCGCGTTTACCCAGCGAACCGATGAAGCTATACCTATCCATTCCACGCCGTTTCCCCAGGGCCCCGATGAAGCCATATCTATCATAGCCGCGCCGTTTTCCAAGATTCCCTATGAGGCCGTACCTGTCGTATCCTCTTCGTTTTCCGAGACTTCCGACAAACCCGTACCTATCAAGCCCACCACGCTTCCCAAGACTTCCGACGAATCCATATCTGTCAAGGCCCCCGCGTTTTCCTAGCATGCCTGAGAATCCAAAAGAATCTATCCTCCCCCTCTTGGATAGATCATTTTCATCATCCCCCGTTTCGCGTTTCCCGATGGAGCTATGGAACATCATTTTGTCCATTCTGCGTTTTTCGTCGTCATCTTTAAGCGAATCCAGTAAGTCATCATTCACCTTTTCCTGATTGTTCATGTCACTGGGTAAGTAATGTGACGGTGGATATTTTGGTTGGTTTGCAATGTTTGTGTTTTCATTTGTGGCTTTTATTTCGGACTTTTCTGAGTATGTCGATGCTTGAACCGTGGCTACGAGACCGATTATTGCGTAGATAAGGAGACTCAGAGTTTGTTTGATGTGTGAATTCCTCATGGTCTTATGGTAAGAAGCACCTGTAACGAAAAGGTGAGAAGATCATAAGCATTTTGATTACGGTGTCTTGAACATCTACTGTAAAAATTCAAAACGCATATATGACACTGAGACCCGATGTGTTACAGGCCAACACAGTTACATGCACATGCAAAAATACTGACGAAATGCTTTGACTTAATATACAAGGGTGCCAGATTTGAACTTTTGAAAAATAAACTATCTATGAATACCTGCAAAATATTCTAGATTTGTTATTTTGACATTTTTTTTGTTTACATGTATATTTTACGAATGACCTTTGGTTAGTTTTCTAAAACAAAAATTGGAAAATGGTATTTAATGTTTACGCGGTGGGAATAAAGTTCTGTTTGTGCGGGTAGTCCGTGTTTGCTTACTTGTTTACTTTCCTGTTCATTTTTACATCTATTTTCGTACATAAAGTGTAGAAAATTACATTTCGTAGCGTCAAATACGTAAATTCTAAGACAAATTAATTAGCATTGGGCTATCGTGACACAGTGTAAGGTTATTATACTTTCACATTTTCATAGTGGTTTTGTCACAGTGCCTTTTTTTCTAATTATTTCGTTTTTCAGCTTCTCGGATTTCGATGCGAAAATTGGGTTAATAAATTTAATCAATATAAAGTAAGTAATGATCATGGCATGGCACAATCTGAACAAAAAAAAAAAAAAAAAAAAAAAAAAAAAACACTCCAAAAACCGAGGTGAGAAAAAACTAAATTGATGATCTGTTACTAATACATTGAAAACATTTAGTAAGCCGAGTGAGCAATATGTGATCACTCAGTTACCTGGGCTTAACTTAATATAAGCCGCCACATTGGAAAACCAACACTCTGCATAGGCGAAAACAAAGGCGCAGATCAGCTTCGCAGTAACTGCGAAGCTGATCAGCGCCTTTATTTTCGCTACTCGGATAGTACAATTCCTGTTCTACTTAAATCCGAAAGTTCAAGCTTCTAGCTCTTTTCTGTGCTTGTACAGGTTGGTTTGTGTCAAACCTGTTCGGAAACCACATTGTTGGTTTTCCCACGAGGTGGCTCATATGAAGGCGTACAAAAGTGGTGCAAATACCACAAAAGTCAACAATAAACATAAAACAATAAGAACCACTACGTATCTCATTGGAAGGGCCAGTAATATAAAGAACATGTCTGATAATAAAATTATTTGTGGCACAAAACTTGAGACTGCTAATAAGAACCATCGCCCATCGTCTAATACATTCAGCATCAATGCTGATCAAATCCAGATCAAACCAGTTCCTGTGGATGAAATATGACACCGTTTCATATTTTCCTCCAGATATTCACATTAACTTCTAGACAGTTATTAGCATTAATTCAATGAGTTGCATGATTGTGTCAGACATGGTCGAAAGCACGGATGACCGTTTGTTTTCCTAGTGTTGTGGCACAAATAAGACAAAATAAGTCTACATGATGAATCTGTCACAATATATTCATCATAGTTAATCTAAGGTTGATGAGTCTCGCGTATTATAATACACTATACCATAATCCGAATAGGTCAGAAAACCGACATTTAGAGTAACAACATTGACGCCAGTTTTGGCGATTTGGAAGGCTTCATGGGCAAAACAATTGTCCATTTATTTTCAAAACGCTCCTTTATTAGGAAATACGTGAAAGTCGGTCCGTTGTAAAATGTTAACAGTTATAATGGATGTTTAAAAAACATAAGCCCAGTTATGCGACAGTCTGCATGCTTAGTTTTTAACCCTATCACGGTTGATAACTATGCTGCCTTCTTTAATTGCACGCCGGTGGGTCGGGCGTCAGACTCTATGATGGCCCCGACTTAAAGCTATTCATTTTAGTTGGTTGGGGCCGGAGCTTCTTGTCTGTTGCTTGGCCCACCGGGGTCCAACTGATGTTTTTCTTTAGCTCCGGAGTTAGTAAGTTATTTGGCGCCCAGGGATCTCCATCATCGGGCAGCTTACTGAATCTGTGAGTCCTGGTTTTTGATTAATCAGGATGTTTATCATGATTTATTTGTTTGTTCTTGATGATTCATTTACTAGTTAGAGATTCACCACGAGGACCGAAGAACTAACTAAATGTTATGAACCACTGCAGAAGCTGAGGGTGAGGTTACGGCCGTGTAAAATCGATTTAAACCCGCCAGTAACTTTGTGTTACTGATCGTTCCAAGTCGATACTTCTGTGGTGGTTCTTTTTGTTTTATGTCTTGGTGTTTAAAATATTTTGTGCTGTTGGCGCCTTATGTATGTTTGCATATTTTTAGTTAAGTTAAGGTAACTGAGTGACCACCTATTGGGAAAATAGCTGCTCATTCGACTTACGAAATGTTTTCATGGTATAAGTACCTGATTGTTAGTTTGGTTTTTTCCCACCTCCGTTTTTAGAGTGGGAATCTTTTTTCTGATTGCGCCTTTTCCTGATCTTTGCCTACTTGTACTTTTTTAATATAGATGCTATTATTAAGCCAATAATATCCCAATGAAAATATGGTTTATGAGACCAGCTATACTGTACAATGTTCAATTGGATGATCCGTATAATCTGTTTGCAAATATGCAAAAATTATGAGCTGCGTCATGAGAAAACTTACAATGTGGATTCCTATCAGGTGCGACACAAACTGAGCTGAGCTGTACAAGCACAGAAGATGGCTTGAGGCTGCAAATAATTATTATGGATTTAAAGAATATAGGAATCGTTCTATCCGTGTAGTGAAAACACAGGCGCTGATCAGCTTCGCCGTTTATTCGTTGTACGTTTCGTACATTAGTATATTACATGACAAAGTTTAAAAATGCTTCGTCAAATTTGAATCAATCCGACACTATCAGTGAAAAGTTAGGATATTCCTCCATACATATGGATCTACACATACATATACAGTCAGGTTTCCGTTTATGCTTGCACATGATATTGATAGCCTTTTAGTGCTACTCTTTTTATCAGTTTCCGTCAAAGCCACAGATAGTTTAATGCCATTTACTGCAACGTAATTATGACGTGCCGAGAACGTATTTATCGCGACGAAATAGCAATACAGATGGTCAAATGCGGCATTCAACGAACGGTGCGAGTACGTACTTAAGCAAATACGGATAAACAAATACCAAAGTCGGGATTTGTTTATGAAAACGTCTTCTGAATATTGTTCTTCGCAGCTTTTCCGTATTCTATTTACAATAACTAATAAACAACATCCAACTTAACCACTATATCATTCAATAGCCCGATGTTTCACAAAACAAACGAAGACCTAGTCTCAAAGACAACACAAGTGGATTCAATATAGATGTAGATACAATTTCCAAAAATTAAGATGGAGGACGCAGTCAAATGAAAGTGGTCTACAGGTTAATCCAGGAAACAGTAACAAATGTAGCTATTTAATAAAACCGACCATAACCTTGTTATTTATACAAATCACCTACACTTGCTCTAAATAGCAAATGAGCATCAAAAGCAAACATGAAATGGTCCTTAATGTACCGATGTTATTGTTCTGCTCCATGACTAGAATCGAGTGCGAATAGGTTTATAATACTATAAGGAGTCCATAAAGATACTATTTTAGCATAAAATGGGCCGCCTCGTGGGAAAACCAACAATTTGGTTTCCGACCAGGTCCGACACAAATCAGGCTGTACAGTCACAGAAAACAGCTAGAAGCATGAAATTTCGTATTTAGGAAGTAAAGGGATTGTACTATCTGTGTAGCGAAAACAAAGGCGCTGATCAGCTTCGCGGTTACCGCGAAGCTGATCTGCGCCTTTGTTTTCGCATATGCAAATTGTTGGTTTTCACATGAGGCGGCTCAAATAATAGTCTGAGAGTAAAATGTAAATCTGTTCACCAGAGGTGTTTATGCTCCTATTTATGAGACAGAACATGCAATGGTAGCAAACGTAGTGACCTACTCAGCAAAACATGACTAATTTTATCATCCACTAATAACAAGAGAGGGCACTTCTCGCCAGATGTGTCTGTTATACAAGTAACAAGTTTGTTACTAGAGCTAGTGCAATTTAGACGTTATTGCCATTTGGATTGAACATTTCACTTACATGGCTTCGCTCTCTATTACATAATGTATTATGAGACGGTATGCGAATAAATGTAAGATGAAATAATCACAGTCGATCTTCCGAATATGATTATTAGGATTTAAGACATAAAAAAGTTCTTCTTATTTTGGAACCTGCCACGTTACTGCAATGTCCCATTAGTTGAATACAAGTTGAGGCGTCAAGCACATGTATCATTTTCGGCTATACGTACCCTCTCCGTCATTGAGCAAAATACTTAAAACTTTCCACAATCCTGACATAATTTTTATGTTGTTTCACTTTATGTATGTTTTCATATCTGGTTTGTTTGTTTGAATTGATGCTTAACGCCCTAGTCAACAGCTAATTGTCATGTCGGGACGCTGCGTCCATTTTGTTGGAATTTTACCCAAAATTAAGGACATCCAAAAAGTTCTTCGAATATAACAACCCAACTAAACCAACAAGGCTTATATGTATAAAAAGGTACAAGTAGGCAATGATCAGGAAATGGCGCATCAGAAAGAAATTCCCACTCCATAAACCGAGATGTGGGGAAAAACTAAAAAGATACTTATGTACTTATACCAGCAGCTATTCCCCAATAGGCGGCCACTCAGTTACCTGAACTGAACTAAAATATGAAAACGTACATAAGGCTCAAACAGCACAAAAATTCGACTCCAAAACACAAAACAATTAGAACCACAACAGAAGTATTGCCTTGGAACGATCATTAATTTAAAATTACTGGGGAGCTTAAACCGGTTTTATAGGGCCCTAACCTCACTCATCTTCTGCAGTGGTTCACAACATTTAGTTAGTCGTTCGGTCCTCGTGGTGAAACTAGTCAATGAATCTTCAAGGACAAACGAATAAATCATGATAATCACCCTGATGAATCAAAAACGAGGAATCAACAGATTAAGTAAGCTGCCCGACGATGGAGATCCCTGGGCGCCGAATAACTTACTGAAACCCGGAGCAAACGAAAAACACCATATAGTTTGACATCAACCACTTTTCCTGGGCAGGCTGAAGCCAGAGCGGTTAACCAGAAACTAGATGGTCAGTCAGCAGCAAAGAGGCTTTGCCTGGAGCATAAGCAGCCCATCTATTTCTTTAGGCCCAAATGGGCGTGGCCCTTTCATATTTTAGTTAAGGTTGGGTCACTGAGTGGCCGCCTATTGGGAGATAGCTGCTCACTCCGCTGACGATATGTTTCCTCAGCATAAGTACCTGATTCTTAATTTAGTGTTTCCTACCTGGGTTTCCGGATTTATCGCCAACTGCCTTTTACCTACGTTTACTTTTATACTAAAGAGGCAATGGTATAGCATTATTACCATGCGTCTTTGAATATACCGTACTATTAAAATTATCAAATGATGTTCAATTGTACTCACCAAGTATTGCAGCTTTCAAGTTTCACTTTTAGAATGTAATACCAATAATTAAAACACTTTTCCAGGCTATATACAATGCATGTACGTTAGAAGCAATTGCTACTGTTGCGTTAAGGAAACATCTAATAATATTATTACTAATATGGTGTGACGCATCACAAGAATTTTTCACCATTTTACAGCTTGTGGCAGCGCAAATGATAACTATACAGATTAGTGACAATCTAAAATATAAATGTTTGTGTATGACACGCCTCATATACAGACGTAATTAATAACCAACGCAAAGAATCGGAAGTGCCAAATGCGACATTGTTTACATTACGAAAACTTGCCAATACAATATACAGTGATTTCTAAAGTTGTAAAAAATGAAAATTTTAAGTAGAAAATTTTCAATATTTTTCTTATTTTTGCTCAAAGCATAGATTGTGGGTACACGTTAGAACCGCCTCGCCGAGGCGGTTCTAACGAGTACCCACAATCTATGTTTTGGAGCAAAAATAAGAAAAATAGGTATAACCCTGCATACCCCTGTTTTACTATATAAAAGTGGGGTTTAAGGGGGTATATATTGCACGGACATGTTTTCCTGATGACGAGTTGTGTCGGCGCCATCAGTGATATGATGGCTGTTTAAAGGTTAGAAAAGGAAGAAAGGCTGAACCAAGCCCAATCATCCACATTAATAGGTCAAAAAATGAAGTCTCATTCAAAAGACTTGAAAAGATTCAAGAAAAAATAACAAATGGGTGTATATGGAATAAACTCGGTACAAGTAGGAAAAGAAAGTACAATACAAGGCATTATAAACCTACAAACGATTAAAAAAGGCACATTTACCCAGCGAAATAGCCACCCGGCCTGCACCAAAACAAACAAGACAAGTATAACAGACAGAGGTATTAACGGACAAGGTAAACAGGCAAGGTAAAAATAAAACCCACTGAGCGGACTCGCATTGGAACAGTCAATAAGACGTTACTGGAAGACGTTAATGTATTCTAGGGGCCCCAATCATCACCCTTGGCAGTCTGTTTTGCTTTAGTCAATTTTGGTTCGGATATATAGTAGAAGCTTCCCAGACACTTCACGAAAAACAGTTAGGATTAATGACGTAACTGTGCGTTATATTTATTGACTTTGCGTGGTGGCACCACTGTTTGCTGACGACGTTGTGTCTCCACTTCCCTCCGAAAAGGTGAGAAGATGCCATACGCATTTTGAGTAGGATGTCTTGAACATCTACTGTAAAAATTCAAAACGCATATATGCCACTGAGACCCGATGTGTTACAGGCCAACACAGTTACATGAATACCCCCTTTTATATAGCAAAACTGGGGTATGCAGGGGTATACCTACTTTTCTTATTTTTGCTCCAAAACATAGATTGTGGGTACTCATTAGAACCGCCTCGTCGAGGCGGTTCTAATGTGTACCCACAATCTAAGTTTTGAGCAAAAATAAGAAAAATATAAAAAATAATACGATGAAAATTTACAGTTTTTACTGGTGAAAAATCTCTGTATATTGCATGGGCAAGTTTTCATAATAGTCGGCGCCATCAGTGATATGACGGCTATTTAATGTTTGAATCGGTAGAAAGGCACAACCTATCCCGATCATCCACATTAATAGTTATTCAAAAAATGACAAATGGATATATATGGCATAAATTTGGAACAAGTTGGAAAAGAAAGAACAATACATTCAAGACATTACAAACGATTGAAAAAGGCGCATTTACCCAGCGAAGTAACCAATCGGCCTGCCGCAAAACCAACAAGACAAGTATAACAGACAGAGGGATTAACGGACAAGGTAAACAGGCAAGGTAAAAATAAAACCCACTGAGCGGACTCGCATTGGAACAGTCAATAAGACGTTACTGGAAGACGTTAATGTATTCTAGGGGCCCCAATCATCACCCTTGGCAGTCTGTTTTGCTTTAGTCAATTTTGTTTCGGATATATAGTAGAAGCTTCCCAGACACTTCACGAAAAACAGTTATGATTAATGACGTAACTGTGCGTTATATTTATTTACTTTGCGTGGTGGCACCACTGTTTGCTGTCGACGGTGAGGACGACGTTGTGTCTCCACTTCCCTCCAAAAAGGTGAGAAGATGCCATACGCATTTTGAGTAGGATGTCTTGAACATCTACTGTAAAAATTCAAAACGCATATATGACACTGAGACCCGATGTGTTACAGGCCAACACAGTTACATGCACACGCCAAGTTACTGATGAAATGCTTTGACTTAACATACAGGTATGCCAGATTTGAACTTCTTTTTTAAGAAAAAAATATACTATCTGTGAATACCTGCAAAATATTTTGTAGTTATTTTGACATTTTTTTGGTTTACATGTATATGATTTTACGAATGACCTTTGGTCAGCTTCCTAAAACAAAAAAATGGAAAATGGTATTTAATGTTTACGCGGTGGGAATAAAGTTCTGTTTGTGCTCGTTGTCCGTGTTTGTGTACTTGTTTACTTTTCTGTTCATTTTTTACATCTATTTTCGTACATAAAGTGTAGAAAATTACGTTTCGTAGCGTCAAATACGTAAATTCTAAGACAAATTAATTAGCATTGGGCTATCGTGACACAGTGTAAGGGTATTATACTTTCACTTTTTCAAAGTGTTTTTGTCACAGTGCTTTTTTTTTAATTATTTCGTTTTCAGCTTCTCGGATTTCGATGCTAAAATTGGGTTAATAAATTTAATCAATATAAAGTAAGCAATGATAAGGACATAAGGACATGGCACAATCTGAACAAAAATCTCACTCCAAAATCCGAGGTGAGAAAAACTATATTGATAATCAGTTACTTATACATTGAAAACATACAGTAAGCCGAGTGAGCAATATGTGCTCCCTCAGTTACCTGGGCTTAACTAAATACATTACGAAAACTTTCCCATGTAATATAAAGAGATTCTTTTCAGCTGTAAAAAATGAAAATTTCACCAGAAAAAATGATATTCTTAATATTTTTGCTCAAAACATGCATTGTGGGTACACATTAGAACCGCCTCGCCGGTTCTAACGAGTACGCACAATGTATGTTTTGGATCAAAAATAAGAAAACCAGGTATATCCCTGCAAACCCCACTTTTGCTATATAAAAGTGGGATTTAAGGGGGTATACATTTCACGGACATGTTTTCTTGATGATGAAGGCGTACATAAGTGGTGCAAATAGCAAAGTCAACAACAAACATAAAACAATAAGAACCCCTACGTATCTCATTGGAAAGGCCAGTAACATAAAGAACATGTCTGCTAATAAAATTATTTGTGGCACAAGACTTGAGACTGCTAATAAGAACCATCGCTCATCGTCTAAGACATTCAGCATCAATGCTGATCAAATCCAGATCAAACCAGTTTCTGTAAGCGAAATATGACACAGTTTCATACTTTCATACTCCAGATTATATTCACATTTACCTCTAGACAGGTAATAGCATGAATTAAATGAGTTGCATAATTGTGTCAGACATGGTCGAAAGCACGGATGACCGTTTTCCTAGTGTCGCGGCACAAATACAACATAAAAATAAGTCAACATGATGACTCTGTCAGAATATATTCATCAAAGTTAATCTTAAAGGTTGATGAGTCTCGCGTATAATAATATACCATAATCGGAATAGGTCAGAAAACCGACATTTAGTGTAACAGCATGACTCCAGTAATAGATTTGGAAAGAGCCATGGGCAAAACAAATGTCCATCTATTTTCAAAGTGCTCCTTCATTCTGAAATACGTGGAAATCGGTCCGTTGTAAAATGTTAACAGATATAATACTAGATGTTTCCTTGAAATGACCCGTCATAAACCTTAGTCAAGTCAAGTCAAGTCAATGACCTATGCCATTATTAAGCCAAAATTATTCCAGTGAAACTTAGGTTTATCAGACCAGCTATACTGTTCAGTTGGATGATCCGTATGATTATTTTGCAAATATGCAAAAACTATGAGCTGCTTCAACAGACAACCAACAATGTGGTTTCCGAACAGATTCGACGCAAACTGAGCTGTACAAGCTTAGAAGATGGATAGAGGCATGAAATGTGGATATTGTACTATCCGTGTAGCGTAAACAAATGAAAGGTGCTGATCAGCTTCGTCGTTTATTCATTGTAGTTTTTAATATTTCATGACAAAGTTTATAATTGAACAAAAATACGATAAAATGCTTTGCCGAATTTGAATCAACCCGACGCTATCAGTGAAAATATATGATATTCTACCAATATTCTACAGGGTCACTGATGAGGGTTCATTACCTGAAATTGCGCAATATAGCACATACTACCTCCCTTTGAACATTGTCACTGCTTTAAAGGAACTGGCTTTTATATTTTATTTCTATGCATATGGATCTACACGTACATGCACATTTACGTAGTATGTTTCCATTCATGCGTGCACATGATACTGATAGTTATCATACATATTTCCATTTTTAATTAATGCTTCTCTTTTTATCAGTTTACGTGAAAGTCGCAAAAAGACTAACGCCATTTACTGCAATGCAATTATGACGTGTCAAGTACATATTTATCGCCAAGAAAGAACAATACAGAAGGTCAAATGTAGCATTCAAAAACGGTGCGAGTACGTTATTAAGCAAATACATATAGACAAATATAAAAAAGTACAAGTAGGCAAAGATCAGGAAAAGGCGCAATCAGAAAAAGACTCCCACTCCAAAAACCAAGGTGGGAAAAAACCAAACTAACAATCAGGTACTTATACCATGTAAACATTTGAGCAGCTATTTTCCCAATAGGTAGCCACTCAGTTACCTTAACTGAGTTATCAAAGTCGGGATTTGTTGATGAACCGTCCTCTGAATATTGCTCTTTACAGCTGCAAAGTACCGTTCTTTGCTCTATTCTTTTTTTACAATATCTAACAAACAACACCCAACTTAATCATAATTAATGACCATGATTATTCCTCTAATTACTTTCAATGACCCGATGTTTTAACACAACAAAACAAATGAAGACCTACTGTCTAAAGATCATCTTCCAGAAACTGCATTTTTCAAAATCTCACTTTTCTGAAAGACCTCAAGAAAAATATGACCATGTCACCGTTTAGCATTCCATAAGTCTTAAAGGTGCCACAAAAGTTTTGAAAATCGGTTACCAAACAAACATTTTGTGCCAGAAAATAGTTTTGTATAGGGCTTTTTCAATTGTAAAAATGTCAGCAAGGGAAGTAACTATTTTCCCGAAAAATATCTAAATTGATTATTTTTTCATAAAACATGCACCAAACCAAAACAAAATTGTATTGTGTGCATTGCTAAGTACCAAACTCGTAAAATTGTTCCACAGATTTGCTTGATTTTCAATTTTCAGGTGTATGAATTACCTCCCTTGCACATGCAAAAGGCCTATTCAAAATATTTTTGGGCATAATTATTTTACAAGTTAACCGATTTTCAAAATTTTTGCGGCACTTTTTACGACTTTTGGGTTGCAAAAAGATGACATAGTCATATTTTCTTGTAGTGTTTCACAAAAGTGAGATTTTGAAAAATGCAGTTTCTGAAAGATGGTGTTCAGACAGTAGTGTAAAAGACAGCACATTACAGATACAATGTCCCAAAAGCAATAGCAAATTCCTAGATAGAGGACCCCAGTCAAATGAAAGTGGTGAGGCTCCGCAATCTTTTGACAAGGAAACAGTAACAAAACTAGCAATTAAGGATGTTCGCTGCCAATGAAAAAGTATTCAAACTTTTTTTCTAGCCACTCTTTTTTGATTCCAAAATACAACACAAGACATTTGAAAACAAAATAAATATAGGGTAGTGTGCATTTTTTCAAGCTACAGGCCTCTGAATGAAACCTCCGAGCACCATGTTTTAAATTTGGTAAAATTAATTTAATTTTCAATTCTTTGAAACATACCTGTCTTGAACAAAAATACATTAAGAATGCTTTCAAAAGTCATAATATTTACGTAGCGCAGACAATTTTGGACCAAAAGCATAGAAAAATTTGCAACTTGGAGTGGATGACAAAATTTTACGATTTCTTTTCCAACCCTACCCCCATACTTGAAAAGTCGGAAAAAATCAATATTTTGAAATGTACCAAACCCGTATTTGTTGATTCAAACTTTTTCTTGTATTTTCACACAACATAGAACTTGGTAATATTGTTCGAATAAAAGAAAGAAATATATAGGGTAGTGAGCATATAAGAGAGAACCAACAACTTGAAAATCGCCATTTTCAGCCTTTTTTCGGCTGTTTTGTTTCTAAAAAAGTACAAGTAGGCAAAGATCAGGAAAAGGCGCAATCAGAAAAAGACTCCCACTCCAAAAACCAAGGTGGGAAAAACCAAACTAACAATCAGGTACTTATACCATGAAAACATTTGAGCAGCTATTTTCCCAATAGGTAGCCACTCAGTTACCTTAACTGAGTTATCAAAGTCGGGATTTGTTGATGAACCGTCCTCTGAATATTGCTCTTTACAGCTGCAAAGTACCGTTCTTTGCTCTATTCTTTTTTTACAATATCTAACAAACAACATCCAACTTAATCATAATTAATGACCATGATTATTCCTCTAATTACTTTCAATGACCCGATGTTTTAACACAACAAAACAAATGAAGACCTACTGTCTAAATATCATCTTCCAGAAACTGCATTTTTCAAAATCTCACTTTTCTGAAAGACCTCAAGAAAAATATGACCATGTCACCGTTTAGCATTCCATAAGTCTTAAAGGTGCCACAAAAGTTTTGAAAATCGGTTACCAAACAAACATTTTGTGCCAGAAAATAGTTTTGTATAGGGCTTTTTCAATTGTAAAAATGTCAGCAAGGGAAGTAACTATTTTCCCGAAAAATATCTAAATTGATTATTTTTTCATAAAACATGCACCAAACCAAAACAAAATTGTATTGTGTGCATTGCTAAGTACCAAACTCGTAAAATTGTTCCACAGATTCGCTTGATTTTCAATTTTCAGGTGTATGAATTACCTCCCTTGCACATGCAAAAGGCCTATTCAAAATATTTTTGGGCATAATTATTTTACAAGTTAACCGATTTTCAAAATTTTTGCGGCACTTTTTACGACTTTTGGGTTGCAAAAAGATGACATAGTCATATTTTCTTGTAGTGTTTCACAAAAGTGAGATTTTGAAAAATGCAGTTTCTGAAAGATGGTGTTCAGACAGTAGTGTAAAAGACAGCACATTACAGATACAATGTCCCAAAAGCAATAGCAAATTCCTAGATAGAGGACCCCAGTCAAATGAAAGTGGTGAGGCTCCGCAATCTTTTGACAAGGAAACAGTAACAAAACTAGCAATTAAGGATGTTCGCTGCCAATGAAAAAGTATTCAAACTTTTTTTCTAGCCACTCTTTTTTGATTCCAAAATACAACACAAGACATTTGAAAACAAAATAAACATAGGGTAGTGTGCATTTTTTCAAGCTACAGGCCTCTGAATGAAACCTCCGAGCACCATGTTTTAAATTTGGTAAAATTAATTTAATTTTCAATTCTTTGAAACATACCTGTCTTGAACAAAAATACATTAAGAATGCTTTCAAAAGTCATAATATTTACGTAGCGCAGACAATTTTGGACCAAAAGCATAGAAAAATTTGCAACTTGGAGTGGATGACAAAATTTTACGATTTCTTTTCCAACCCTACCCCCATACTTGAAAAGTCGGAAAAAAATCAATATTTTGAAATGTACCAAACCCGTATTTGTTGATTCAAACTTTTTCTTGTATTTTCACACAACATAGAACTTGGTAATATTGTTCGAATAAAAGAAAGAAATATATAGGGTAGTGAGCATATAAGAGAGAACCAACAACTTGAAAATCGCCATTTTCAGCCTTTTTTCGGCTGTTTTGTTTCTAAAAAAGTACAAGTAGGCAAAGATCAGGAAAAGGCGCAATCAGAAAAAGACTCCCACTCCAAAAACCAAGGTGGGAAAAAACCAAACTAACAATCAGGTACTTATACCATGAAAACTTTTCGTAAGCCGAATGAGCAGCTATTTTCCCAATAGGTGGCCACTCAGTTACCTTAACTTAACTAAAAATATGCAAACATACATAAGGCGCCAACAGCACAAAAATATTTTAAACATCAATACATAAAACAAAAAGAACCACTACAGAAGTATCGACTTGGAACGATCAGTAACACAAAGTTACTGGCGGGTTTAAATCGATTTTAAGCCCATTTCATAAAACCACCTTAAATCTTAAAACCAGCACACCAAAGAAACAAAGATTGACTTAGAAGACCATGTACACATATACTGCTGCTAAAATAAACATCGAACTAGTGCAATTAATTTTAAGATGTGTAATATTCAAGTTTAATCTACCCTACCCCCTAAATTTTACTGACAACTAAAATTTTCTAAAAAGTTGAAGAAAATGGGGTGAAAAAAATGAGTCTTCTTAGATTGACAATTTTCATGGCTCATTCAATGCATATTATCAATATGTATTCAAATATAAAATATTAGGAAAATATCTGCAACCGTTTACGAGATATTCAAGAAAAGAAAAACCGGAAGTTCCGAAATGTCAAATGTTAGCAGCGAACATCCTTAAAAGAAACCGACCTCTGCCTTGTTATATACACAAATCACTTACACATACTCTAAGTAGCATGGACAACTCAAAATGTCCATTAGGTTTTAAAATGTTTCTTCTTTCGAAAATACGTGGAAGTCTGTCTATTGTAAAATGTAAACAGCTATAACAGATATTTCCTAGAAATGAACTATGCTATTATTAAGCCAACAATATTCCAGTGAAACTAAGGTTTATGAAACCAGCTATTCTGTACAAGGTTCAGTTGGATGATCCGTATAACTATTTTGCAAATATGTCAAAATCATATAAGCTGCGTCATGAGAAATCAACAATGTGGTTTCCGAACAATTCGACACAAACTGAGCTGTACAATCACAGAAGATGGCTACAGGCTGGAATTTTTTTTATTTAAAGAGTAGAGGCATTGTACTATCCGTGTAGCGAAAACAAAGGCGCTGATCAGCTTCGCCATTTATTCATTATACGTTTCGGACATTAGAATATATCATGAAGTTTAAAATTAAACAAAAAATAAGATAAAATGCATTGGCAAATTTGAATCAACCCGAAGCTATTAGTGAAAATATATGATATTTCTTCCTATATTCTAAGGGGTCACTGATGAGGGTTCATTAACTGAAACTGCGCAATATGACCCATACTACCACCCTTTGAACATTTTAACTGCTTCTAAAGGGTCTGGCTTTCATATTTTATTTCCATGCATATGGATTTACACGTACATGTGCATTCATGTTTCCATTTATGCAGGCACATGATATTGATAGTTATCATACACATTTCCATTTTTAATAAATGCTTCTCTTTTTATCAGTTTCCGTGAAAGTCGCAAAAAGACTAACGCCATTTACTGCAATGCAATTATGACGTGCCAAGTACGTATTTATCGCCTAGAAAGAACAATACAGAAGGTCAAATGTAGCATTCAAAAACGGTGCGAGTACGTTATTAAGAAAATACATATAGACAAATACCAAAGTCAGGATTTGTTGATGAAACCGTCTTCTGAATATTGCTCTTTACAGCTGCAAAGTACCGTTCTTTGCTCTATTCTTTGTTTTTACAATATCTAATAAACAACATCCAACTTAATCATAATTAATGACCATGATTATTCCTCTAATTACTTTCAATGACCCGATGTTTTGACACAACAAAACAAATGAAGACCTAGTGTAAAAGACAGCACATTACAGATACAATGTCCAAAAAATAATAGCAAATCCCTAGATGGAGGACCCCTGGAGGACCCCAGTCAAATAAAAGTGGTGAAGCTCCGCAATCTTTAGACAAGGAAACAGTAACAAAACTAGCAATTAAAAGAAACCGACCACTGCCTTGTTATTTACACAAATCACTTACACATACTCTAAGTAGCAAATGAAAATTAATGTTTTAATTGTGGTTTATACAAAACGAGATGATGTCTGCTTAACCAATGCCTGTTTAGCATTAATTGTTCCCATTGGTCTACATGTAACTCAGAGGCGGTACTCAGCTAGCCTGTTTATGATGCAAAATACTTAACCTTGGTAAATATTCAGATTTCAGAATGCATTAACATGAATCAGTTTCTTCGCTGTCGGAGTGGAAGATCTTGTATTTTCAAAACATGTACATATACAAGAATATTTGTTTAAGGAAATTTGTTATTTTGTTTATGTTGACTATGTTTATTTGTTTTCTGTTCATTCAGTTGAATAAGATATACTTATAATAATTACATTTTCATATCTCAAATTTGTGTTGTTTTGTATAAAGTGAGCATTAAAGCAAACATGATTTGGTCTTTAATGTACCGATGTTATTGTTTTTCTCCATGGCTAGAATCGAGCACGAATAGGTTTATAATACCATAATGAGACGATAAAGATACTAGTTTGCAAAACATAATTATTGAGTAAAAATGTAAATCTGTTCGACAGAGGTGTTTATGCTCCTATTTTTGAGACAGAACATGCAATGGTAGCAAACGTAGTGACCTTCTCAGCAAAACATGATTTATTGTATTTTGACAAATGTTATCATCCACTAATAACAGGACAGGGCACTTCTCGCCAGATGTTTTTTTTTTTTTTTTTTTTTTTTTTTTTTTTTTTTTGATTCAGTTTTACGTCCCTTTCAAGCTTTTTCACTCATATCGAGACGAATCAATCGGTAGGTGGGGCGAAAACCGGAGTACCCGGGGAAAAACCACCTGACACACCCGCAAGCAGAACATGGGATGTCTCGCATATGAATTCGTGCCCCGTGCGAGGCGCGAACCCACATCGGTGAGATGATCGAATGATCAAGAGCACTGAAGTCAGCGACCTTAACCACTCGGCCACGGGGGCCGCCTTCTCGCCAGATGTGTCTCTTATACAAGTAGCATGTCTGTTACTAGAGCTAGTGTAATTAAGACGTTATTGCCATTTGGATTGAACAGTTCCCTCACATGGCTTCGCTGTCTATTACATAATGTCTTACGGGACGCGGTGCGAATAAATGTAAGATGAAATAATCATTGTCGATCTTCCGCATTAAATATAGATTTGAAAATAATTGCTCCAAATTTTAAAATGGGGCCAGACTCACTCATATTATTATTAAGATTTGAGATATACAAAGAATTTCTCTATCATATTAGACACCTGCCACGTGGTAATGCAATGCGCCATTAGTTGAATATAAGTGTTGAAGCGTCAAGCACATGTCTCATTTCGGATTTCGGAGCGAGGAGTCATGGGTTTGATACCTATCCGTTTAAAGTGTTATTGAGCAAAAGGTAGAAGTAGGCAAAGATCAGGAAAAGGCGCAATCAGAAAAAGATTCCCACTCCAAAAACCGAGGTGGGAAAAAACCAAACTAACAATCAGGTACTTATACCATGAAACATATCGTAAGCCGAATGAGTAGCTATTTTCCCAATAGGTGGTCACTCAGTTACCTTAACTTAACTAAAAATATGAAAACATACATAAGGCGCCAACAGCACAAAAAATTTTAAACACCAAGACATAAAACAAAAAGAACCACTACAGAAGTATCGACTTGGAACGATCAGTAACACAAAGTTACTGGCGGGCTTAAACCGGTTTTACAGGTACCTAACCTCACCCTCAGCTTCTGCAGTGGTTCACAACATTTAGTTAGTTTTTCGGTCCTCGTGGTGAATCTCTAACCAGTCAATGAATCATCAAGAACAAACAAATAAATCATGATAAACATCCTGATGAATCAAAAACCAGGACTCACAGATTGAGTAAGCTGCCCGACGATGGAGATCCCTGGGCGCCGAATAACCTACTAACTCCGGAGCAAAAGAAAAACACCAGTTGGACCCCGGTGGGCCAAGCAACAGACAAGAAGCTCCGGCCCCAACCAACTAAAATGAATAGCTTTAAGTCGGGGCCATCATAGAGTCTGACGCTCGACCCACCGGCGTGCAATTAAAGAAGGCAGCATAGTTATCAACCATGATTGGGTTAAAAACTAAGCATGCAGACTGTCGCATAACATTCAAGTTATAACCTATACGTCTGTAACGTGTTATGATTTTTCCGAACTGAAGAGAAAAATCATTTATTCCTTTAAGTTTCTTTAATTTGTAAACCAAGTCACCATAAAATTCAGGTTCCGAAAGGCCCTCACTTAAAAGTGTCTTTAACCCAACATTATATTTGGAAATCAATTCATAGTGTCTACGATAAAATTTAGAAAAGGTTTTTCGAAGTTTATGATACCGATAGCCCTGTTGGAGAAGTTTTGCCGTTAAACATTTATTTCGAGCGTTGAAGTCTGTAACATGATTGCAGACTCTAGCAAACCTAATAAGTTGCGAAATGTATACACCATAAGAAGCACGACGAGGAACGTCACCATCCAAAAAAGGAAAATTTACTATATCAAAATCAAAGTCATCGCGCTTATCATAAATTTTAGAAGAAACAAATCCATTTGCAACAGAAAGATGTAGATCTAAAAAGGGGGCTTCGGTATCTGAGATATTAGCTTTGTTCAACTGAAGTTCAGGTGGATAAATTTGATTGACCATACCTTCAAAATAAGGGTTGTCAATGTTCAAAAGGTCATCGAGGTACCTAGATGTGGAATTAAAAGCCTCGATAACATCAGCTTGATTATCATGGTTAAGAGAATCCATGAAATCTCTTTCGTAGCAGTATAAAAATAAATCAGCTACGAGAGGTGCGCAATTTGTACCCATCGGAATTCCAACAATTTGTCTGTATAACTTGGTCCCAAATCTAATATAAATATTATCAAGGAGATAGGATAAGGCGTCGCACACATTCTGACATGACCAAAGGGTATACCGACTTTGGTCAGAGGAAGTGAAAAAAGCCTTTCTGTCATTACATGCCAAATAAAGTGAACCATAGTTTTTTAATGCCCTTTTGAAGGTCCACTCTATCAAATCCAGAAGTTTTTCTTTAATTAGATTATGTGGTAATGTTGTATACAGAGTAGAAAAATCATATGTGGACAAGCTTGTCGCACGGAACCCTCTACACTTCAATTTACTGAGCACCTCACCAGAATTTTTTATTGACCAAAACCAATTTTTATTTGAAGTTTCATACACTGTCTCACAGTATCTTATAACATGAGATTTGATAGCAGTAAGACAAGAAGTTAATAATTTAGAAAGTTCAGTGGTAGTACAAATACTTAAACTTTCCACAACCCCAACTTAATGATTGTTTTGTGTTGTTTGAACCTTTACATGTTTTCATGTTTTAGTAAAGTGTGGGTAACTGAGTGGCCGCCTATTGGGAAGTAGCTGCTCACTCGGCTTTCATTATGCATTCGTAGTATACAGTTTTAAGTACCCTGATTGTCAATTTAGTTTTTTTCCAAACTCGGTTTTTGGGGTGGGAATTTCTTTCTGATTGTGCCTTTTCCTGAACAGTGCCTGCTTTTACATTTATACTAAAGAGACAATGGTATTAATACCATTATTTTCATGCCTCTTCGAATATACCGTACTATTGAAATAATGATTTTAAGTGTACTCACCAAGTAATGCAGCTTTCAAGTTTCACTTTTAGAACGTAATACCAATAATTAAAACACTTTTCCAGGCTGTGAACAATGTATGTACGTTAGAAGCAACTGCTACTGTTGCGTTTAGGAAACATCTGATAATATTATACTAATATGGTGTGGCGCATCACAAGAATTTTAAACCATTTTTTAGTTTGTGGCAGCACAGATGATAACTGTATACAGATTTGTTATCATGTAAAATATAAATATTTTCGTATGACACGCCTCATATACAGACGTAATTAATAACCAACGCATAGAATCGGAAGTGCCAAATGCGACATTATTTACGAGTTGTGTTGTTTAAGGTTTGAATCGGAGGAAAGGCACAATCTAGCCCAATCATCAACATTAATAGGTATTCAAGAAAAAAAATAACAAATTAACATATACGGAATAAAATCGGTACAACTTTGAAAAGAAAGTACAATACAAGACATTACAAACGGTTGAAAAAGGCGCATTTACCCAGCGAATAAAAATTAAAACTGAGATCCATTAATGAGAAAGGGGATGGGCCATACCGCGGCTTCGACTGTGAAAGTCTTGTCAGTGACCCTTTAGATTTGGCAACATGGAGCCAAAGAGAAGTACTAAAATTTTGCAACTTTCAACAGGGTATTCGATACAAAAACTAGTATAATCTTAATGGGATCAAATATATAAAACATTGGTAAGAAAATGAATCTTAACCGATAATCAATTTCTGATTTCTCAGAATATCCTCGCTGATCTCAAAGGACCAAAAAGAAAATATAACCTGCACTATGGATGATGTATGGAGCGACTTTTTAGGGCCCCCACACGGCACAACACCAGCTGCAGTAATAGCAAATAAAAATTAAAACTGAGATCTTTTAAGAGCAGTGAACACATTAATATGAAAGGGGATGGGCCATACCGAGGTTTCGATCATGAAAGTCTCGTCAGTTACCCTGTAGATTTGGCAACATGGAGCCAAAGAGAAGTACTGAAAAAGTTTGCAACTTTCAACAGGGTAGTCGATACAAAGACTAGTATAATCTAAATGGGATCAAATATATTAAACATTGGTAAGAAAATGAATCTTAACCGATAATCAATTTCCGATTTCTCATAATATCCTCGCTGATCTCAAAGGACCAAAACGAAAATATAACCTGCACTATCGATGATGTACGGGGAGACTTTTAGGGTTGCCACATGGCACAACACCAGCTGCAGTAATAGCAAATAAAAATTAAAACTGAGATCCTTTAAGAGCAGTGAGCACATTAATGAGAAAGGAAGTAGCCTGCACCAAAACAAACAAGACAAGTATAACAGACAGAGGGTTTAACTAAAACACACTGAGCCGACTCGCATTGGAACAGCCAATAAGAAATTACTTAAAGGGGCACATTTGATGCCACCCGGCGAGCGTTTTATTACCTGGGATTTACCTGTTGAGATTTTAGTGGGTGCGGCTTAACTACTGGCCCAGGAATTATAAGCCAATTGAACTACCTGTAATATTTAATCTGCTGATAAGAGCTGTCACTAATTCCACAGGTAGCTTTTCTCCATGAAGCAATATCCAATCAGAATAGATTATTGCTAGTGTTGTATATTGGAGAGCTCATAGAGATGTTGACAGGTTGGTGTCTAAACAAAAACTGAGATAAGACCCCTAATTCAACCTTTAATAGTCCAGGTGCCCCATCATCACCCTTGGCAGTCTGATTTGCTTTTGGTTCGGTTATCATAGTAAAAGCTTCCCAGACACTTCACGAAAAACAATTAAGAGTAATGACGTAACTGTGCGTTGTATTTATTGACTTTGCGAAGTCAATGACACCTGTGTTTGCTGTCAATGGTTAGGAATGACTAGCGACAGACGTTTGGTCGGCCACTTACCTCCCACCCGCCACTGAGCAGGCGTGGTGTACACGTAAATCTCATCGGAAATGCAAGACTCCATGGGTGAGGCGATAGTAATGGAAGTATGGGTGAGGCGATAGTAATGGAAGTGTGAATGTTGGTCAGTGCATACTTTGAATGCATTGTGGTGTTTGGTCAGTTGGCATGTGCTTCAGACATAACGAAAACATGCCCATGCAATATACAGAGATTTTTTGAGCTTTAAAAATTGAAAATCTTCAGCTGAAAAATTTTGATATTTTTCTTATTTTTACTCAAAACATAGATTGTGGGTTCAAGTTAGAACCTGAGGCGGTTCTAACGAGTACTCACAATCTATATTTTGGAGCAAAAATAAGAAAAATAGGTATACCCCTTCATACCCCAGTTTTACTATATAAAAGTGGGGTTAAAGGGGGTATTCAATAAACGGACATGTTTTCCTGATGGAACAGACATACTTTCGGGGACATTAGGCGAAGACGTTTTATCAGTCTAACAGATGTGCGTACCGTTGAAGTGTTAGGCATGATGCTACAAATGTGACTAACGACACTAGGAGACAAGTTTTGCGTGGTGACAGTAATCAAAACGTAACCAAGAAAAGGGAGCATGTTGGCCTAGTTGTAGGAGCGGTGACAGGTTGGATCTTGTTTCGATATCTATCTTGGCCGTTTTGCAGCCTCGATCAAGACAATTTAAGTTCCCTATAAGACTGTTTGATACACAGCAAGCGGTACCTTCATCCTGATATGGCTGAAAAGTGCTTCACACGGATATTGTGGTCCAACAACAAAACCAAATAATCAATAAAGTGGTTTGATTGTGCCATCAAATTGCTTCTGCGCGCTTATATTTTTATGTTTCTTGGATACAGTTGTTTAAGAAGTTTACAAAATTGTCGTATTCATATTGCGTGATAATGTTTACAAAGCAATATTTAGAAAATAATCATTACGTACACCCTCACGTTTTTACATTTCATAATAAACTCTTACGGTAAAGGCTGCGGGCTAGCCAAACAACGTTTGTGGTTAAACCCGGTAATCCTGAAAATGTTTGTTTTGTGGTTTATTGACCCGGTCAACATTTTCTTGCAGTAATTTCGGTACGCAGCAATTACCTGCTTGGTATTTACATGTAATATGCTCAAGAACACAAAATAAAATTGAGCATACGGTATTTAAATGTAGGTCTCCTCGATTTTGAGTCCCACGCTTTCCCATGAGGTCGACGGTCTTACTGGTTTGTCAGAAGATTTATTTCACTGCAATGCTTCCCAGGAGCATTGATTTTGCACCAGAATCTCATTTTGATTTTGCACCAAAACCTCATTTTGATTTTGCACCAGAACCTCATTTTGGTTTGCAACGGGTTGTCCCCTTATGCAAGACACACAAGACAACTCCCCATTGCACATTGTACTAGTTCATATCCAAAAAAAACTTCATTTATTGCTGATCATGCGTTGGGCATTAAACCACACAAAAGACAAACAAATATTCTGATTTATTGCTCAGCTGCGATATCATATTTTTCTAGACTGATTTCCGTAAAAGCTAAGAGCTCATTGTCCATACTAAATTTAACCTTTAAATTCGTACATTTGTTTTAAGGTACAACATTAAGATATCTCTTAACAGGGTTCTGTGTCATAACACTGATCTGCCGTTGTCAATATAGTGAAGCAGTGTCAGTCTTTAAGCAAACAAAACAAAACGAAGACGATCTGTATAATTCAGTTTCCCGTTTTATAAGAGACTGAGATAACTAAATTTGAAACTCTGGTGAATTGTGTGGTGTACTAGTTTCTGTACCCTTTACACTATTTGTCCAGCTCGTTGGCGCAGCTTTTTTAGGAACTGTCGTTGTCGTAAAAGCGGTACAATAATACGCAAATACAAACGAATGAGAACACAATTACATTATTTTTGCATTTAACTTTGAAATTCAATTTTAAAGCTATCAGCTGGTTTCTCTGTGTCTAATTACACTTGTGGTTAATTTTTATCATGCTTGTTATAGAAGAAAAATGAGAGTCGGCGTGTAATATGTCTGTAGAATAGGAAAGTTAGCAGTTAATCTGTATTAAATCTAATTAGATTGTGTTGCTACTTTCTTGCACACGGTATTTAAATGTAGGTCTCCTCGATTTTGAGTCCCACGCTTTCCCATGAGGTCGACGGTCTTACTGGTTTGTCAGAAGATTTATTTCACTGCAATGCTTCCCAGGAGCATTGATTTTGCACCAGAATCTCATTTTGATTTTGCACCAAAACCTCATTTTGATTTTGCACCAGAACCTCATTTTGGTTTGCAACGGGTTGTCCCCTTATGCAAGACACACAAGACAACTCCCCATTGCACATTGTACTAGTTCATATCCAAAAAAACTTCATTTATTGCTGATCATGCGTTGGGCATTAAACCACACAAAAGACAAACAAATATTCTGATTTATTGCTCAGCTGCGATATCATATTTTTCTAGACTGATTTCCGTAAAAGCTAAGAGCTCATTGTCCATACTAAATTTAACCTTTAAATTCGTACATTTGTTTTAAGGTACAACATTAAGATATCTCTTAACAGGGTTCTGTGTCATAACACTGATCTGCCGTTGTCAATATAGTGAAGCAGTGTCAGTCTTTAAGCAAACAAAACAAAACGAAGACGATCTGTATAATTCAGTTTCCCGTTTTATAAGAGACTGAGATAACTAAATTTGAAACTCTGGTGAATTGTGTGGTGTACTAGTTTCTGTACCCTTTACACTATTTGTCCAGCTCGTTGGCGCAGCTTTTTTAGGAACTGTCGTTGTCGTAAAAGCGGTACAATAATACGCAAATACAAACGAATGAGAACACAATTACATTATTTTTGCATTTAACTTTGAAATTCAATTTTAAAGCTATCAGCTGGTTTCTCTGTGTCTAATTACACTTGTGGTTAATTTTTATCATGCTTGTTATAGAAGAAAAATGAGAGTCGGCGTGTAATATGTCTGTAGAATAGGAAAGTTAGCAGTTAATCTGTATTAAATCTAATTAGATTGTGTTGCTACTTTCTTGCACACGGTATTTAAATGTAGGTCTCCTCGATTTTGAGTCCCACGCTTTCCCATGAGGTCGACGGTCTTACTGGTTTGTCAGAAGATTTATTTCACTGCAATGCTTCCCAGGAGCATTGATTTTGCACCAGAATCTCATTTTGATTTTGCACCAAAACCTCATTTTGATTTTGCACCAGAACCTCATTTTGGTTTGCAACGGGTTGTCCCCTTATGCAAGACACACAAGACAACTCCCCATTGCACATTGTACTAGTTCATATCCAAAAAAAACTTCATTTATTGCTGATCATGCGTTGGGCATTAAACCACACAAAAGACAAACAAATATTCTGATTTATTGCTCAGCTGCGATATCATATTTTTCTAGACTGATTTCCGTAAAAGCTAAGAGCTCATTGTCCATACTAAATTTAACCTTTAAATTCGTACATTTGTTTTAAGGTACAACATTAAGATATCTCTTAACAGGGTTCTGTGTCATAACACTGATCTGCCGTTGTCAATATAGTGAAGCAGTGTCAGTCTTTAAGCAAACAAAACAAAACGAAGACGATCTGTATAATTCAGTTTCCCGTTTTATAAGAGACTGAGATAACTAAATTTGAAACTCTGGTGAATTGTGTGGTGTACTAGTTTCTGTACCCTTTACACTATTTGTCCAGCTCGTTGGCGCAGCTTTTTTAGGAACTGTCGTTGTCGTAAAAGCGGTACAATAATACGCAAATACAAACGAATGAGAACACAATTACATTATTTTTGCATTTAACTTTGAAATTCAATTTTAAAGCTATCAGCTGGTTTCTCTGTGTCTAATTACACTTGTGGTTAATTTTTATCATGCTTGTTATAGAAGAAAAATGAGAGTCGGCGTGTAATATGTCTGTAGAATAGGAAAGTTAGCAGTTAATCTGTATTAAATCTAATTAGATTGTGTTGCTACTTTCTTGCACACGGTATTTAAATGTAGGTCTCCTCGATTTTGAGTCCCACGCTTTCCCATGAGGTCGACGGTCTTACTGGTTTGTCAGAAGATTTATTTCACTGCAATGCTTCCCAGGAGCATTGATTTTGCACCAGAATCTCATTTTGATTTTGCACCAAAACCTCATATTGATTTTGCACCAGAACCTCATTTTGGTTTGCAACGGGTTGTCCCCTTATGCAAGACACACAAGACAACTCCCCATTGCACATTGTACTAGTTCATATCCAAAAAAACTTCATTTATTGCTGATCATGCGTTGGGCATTAAACCACACAAAAGACAAACAAATATTCTGATTTATTGCTCAGCTGCGATATCATATTTTTCTAGACTGATTTCCGTAAAAGCTAAGAGCTCATTGTCCATACTAAATTTAACCTTTAAATTCGTACATTTGTTTTAAGGTACAACATTAAGATATCTCTTAACAGGGTTCTGTGTCATAACACTGATCTGCCGTTGTCAATATAGTGAAGCAGTGTCAGTCTTTAAGCAAACAAAACAAAACGAAGACGATCTGTATAATTCAGTTTCCCGTTTTATAAGAGACTGAGATAACTAAATTTGAAACTCTGGTGAATTGTGTGGTGTACTAGTTTCTGTACCCTTTACACTATTTGTCCAGCTCGTTGGCGCAGCTTTTTTAGGAACTGTCGTTGTCGTAAAAGCGGTACAATAATACGCAAATACAAACGAATGAGAACACAATTACATTATTTTTGCATTTAACTTTGAAATTCAATTTTAAAGCTATCAGCTGGTTTCTCTGTGTCTAATTACACTTGTGGTTAATTTTTATCATGCTTGTTATAGAAGAAAAATGAGAGTCGGCGTGTAATATGTCTGTAGAATAGGAAAGTTAGCAGTTAATCTGTATTAAATCTAATTAGATTGTGTTGCTACTTTCTTGCACAGACATTAGTGGCTTTAACGATTGAAATAGCGGTTTGTTCGAACAATTGGTTTTTGCTATATATGACTGGGGCTATGTGACAATAAATGACCTGCGTCGACATGTGGTAACTTACAAAGTGCTTTTCCGAACAGGTCCGACATAAACCGGTCTGTGCAGTAACAAAAGATGGCCTAGATGCTTGAAATTTCAAATTTAGAAAGTATATTAATTGTACTATCCGTGTAGCGAAAACAGAGGCGCTGATCAGCTTCGCAGTATCTGCGCCTTATCCTTTGCAAACGCCAAAAAATGGTTTTCTCATGACGTGGCTCAAGTTATAAAGAATAGAAACCTAGGAACTATTACAGCTGTAAATTCAGAAACCGAAACCAAATACCGGGTGGGAAATAAATGACATTACAAGACACATATTAAGAGCAAGATGACAAGCTCTTTCCGAGCAAGGTAAACATCATGCCACATGTAGCATTAAAATATTAAGATGAGGAGAAGACTGAATAATCAGGCAACCTTAAGGTAAATGTCACCTCTTGGGACGGTTCAATGTAAAAGTAGGCGATGATCAGGAAACGGCTTAATCAGAAAGAAATCCCCACTCCAAAACCCGAGGTGGCAAAAACTAAATTGACAACCAGGGTACTTATACTAACATATCGTTAGCCGAGTGAGCAGCTTTTTCCCCAATAGGCAGTCGCTCAGTTACCCGAACTTAAGTTAAGTATACTTATGGTGCAAACAGCAAAACAAAATTCAACACAAAACAATCATAAACCAATTAGAACCACAACAGAAGCATCGCATTGGAACGATCAACGATCAGTAGTATAAAATTACAGGGGAGTGGGGGAGGTGAACCGATTTTACAGGTACATGTATCTAACGTCACCCTCATCTCCTGCAGTGGTTCAAAACATTTAGTTAGTTGTTCGGTGCGCGTGGTGAATCTCTAACTAGTCAATACAAGTGACTTATCAAGGACAGACAAATAAATTTTGATGAGCCATAAACGAAGACTCAAAGATACAATAAGATGCCTGGCGATGAAGATCCCTAGGCGCCAAACAACATCACGGAAAACCTAGAGCAAAAGAAAAATCCTGGTGAGCCTAGCAACAGACAATTGAGGGCCCCATGGAAGATTGGATAAAACAAATGGGTCACCCTCGTAAAATAAAGAAGTTACTTACTTACTGACTTACTAATAAGCTCCGGCCCCAACCATCTAAAACGAATAGCTAAATTTCGGGGCCATAATAGAGTTTGTCGCCTCCCACCGACTTGCAATTGAAGAAGGAAGCATAGTTATCATGGTTGGGTAAAAAAAACTAAGCATGCAGACTGTCGCATCACATTTAAGTTATATCTTATATCTAACGTATAAATTTTAAATGATTTTTCTAAACTGAAAAGAAAAAAAAAGTCATTTGTTTCTATAATATTCTTAAATTTGTGAAGTTACCACCTCGGCTTTTGGAGTGAGAATTTCTTTCTGACTGCACCTTCTCCTGATCATTGCCTACTTGTACCTTCTTCTGGTTCTGAGACCTATTTGATGCCCCATGTGCATATGCAATTTTCAAGTCGTTTCCAGAGGTTTTATAAGCCAGTTTCCAATGCTTGTGGTAGTTTAAAGGATAGAGTATTCGTTTAGCAATCGCGGGTACGATACCACAATGGTGCATTTGCCTGTCTTGTTGGTGACAAAAACTCACTCGACATAAAAAAAGGCAAATCGCCCTTTGGGTATTACATTTAAGAAACATGGCTAAATTTACACCCAATGCCACACATGCAATATGCATTATTTTGTCATAAGATGATTTCACTGTCCCCACCCCGAGAGAAATGGGAATTTCATCAATATTGTTTAAAAAAGGCACAAGTAGGCAATGATCAGGAAAATGTGCAATCTTTAACAGTTTATATACATTTGTTATGTTGCGACAAACTCCGGGTCACTGAACGTTATAATTATTATGGTCGTTGATACTGATTATATAGATGTTTGATTCATAGTAAAAGAATACGATAAATGGTTCGAGCAATATTCAGAAGAATTTTATCAACAGATTCCCTTTTTTATAATTTGACCGTCTAGATACAAGGATTGTTCTTTGGCTACAGTATTTGTCCATCGTTACTGCTATACCTTAGAGATAAATACGCACATGTGCTTGGCACGTCATAATTACATTATTGTAACATTACGAAAACTTGCCCATGCAATATACAGAGAATTTTTTTCAGTTCTAAAAATTGAAAATTTCGTTGGAATTTTTTTAATCATTTCCTTATTTTTGCTATAAACATAGATTGTGGGTACAAGTTAGAACCGCCTCGCTGAGGCGGTTCTAACGAGTACCCACAATCTATGTTTTCGAGCAAAAATAAGAAAAATAGGTATACCCCTGCATACCCCAGTTCTGCTATATAAAAGTGGGGTTTAAGGGGGTATACATTGCACGGACATGTTTTCCTGATGATTACATTAGTCTTTTGGCGGCTTTGACGGAAACTGATAAGACGAACAGTAGCACTACTTACTTAAAATGGAAGTAAGTATGATAACTATCAATTTTATGTACTTGTACATGATAATGAATTATAAATGGAAGCACGAACTCATGGCTATGTCTTTAGAATCGGTAGATGTGTTTAATTTTATCGTATTTAATTTCAAATTTCTTCTTGACTGATGACAGAATGCAAAATGGGTCAGTCACATGACCCTGATGGCCGCTATACCCATATTTAGTGGTTAATAACTTTGAAACAAATGTGTCGTCCACAGTGATAAACTAAGGTCCCTAAAATCACATTGGTTTTCACGTTCTTCTTCACTTATATTCCAGAACAGATTTCCAGATGATTTCGCAGTTAAGGAAGGTGAGATATAGCCTTCATACCATGTGCCAGGTCGCTCACAGTGACAAACAGAAGCTACATTTTTCTTCAGAAAAGCATATTTCAAATAAAAACATCATTCACTTCCTGTTCTAACGATAATAACAGCAGATGCCTCTGGGAATGAAGCCCCCCCCCCCCCCTACGCGCCATCTATATTCATTCCTGGTGTCATATTGTTACTCTTAAGGTTTTTTTTTTTTTCTCTCTAGCCTATTAGGATTATGGTATATTATACGCGAGACTCATCAACCTTTTAGATTAACATTGATGAATACATTCTGACAGAGTCATCATGTAGACTTATTTTGATGCCGTGCTTCCAATTTCAGTTAAGACACTAGCAAACCAGCCTTTCTGACAATTTCAAACGCAAACTGATCTGTACAGCTACAGTAACTGTAGATCAACAAGTCATCCGCCGCCTCCGAGCTGGGTACAGTATGTACCATTCTCTCCAGCTTCACGACCGACAAAACAAATGAAGTGAGTGGAACGAAAGCCCGGTTGTCGAACTACAGTTACAGAAGACGGTCAATGCTCGAAATTTAATTAATTTAAGAAGATGGATTGTTCTATCCGTGAAGAGGCTGAAGACAAAAGTATTGGTCAACTTAGTAGCCACGCGTTTGTTTTTGCATATATTTTTAAAATCAGGTTTCTCCATGGCGGGTTCTCATTTAGTCAACACAAAAATTCGCAAATTGCCAAACAAATTAGTAACTCTCTAAACGACAAAAAATGTCACTTCTATGATATGAGGGTCTGGATGGGGGGTCCTGGTATTCACTAATCACTAATAATTTAGCCATTTATTCACTGTCATTACAATTTTGGCTTATTCATTAAAATAAGCTCGATTATTCATTAAAATATGATAATTACTATTCACGCCTTCTTCACCCAGCTAATATCCATAAGCAAATAGATGTTCCCCACCTAAGGCATCCCTTATCTCAAGCCACAAGGACTATATATAGTTCTACTATGATATTAAATTGTAGACTGCTTAGTGCAACCTTGATATTAACATCTTGAGTGAAGCATATTATATACTCTGCTAGACCACAAAGCCTCATAGAAACTTTCCGAAATAGCATACCGATTTTTTTAGCAAATTCCCTTTTAAATCTGTTGGGAGTATAATCCCCTCCACCTTAAATACTGAATACGCCCTAAGTTTTACACTGCATTTTTCTCTTCAATTATGAATACCGAAGAAAAATTGTAACTTCAGGGGTAAAAGTTATAGTAAAATGCTGTTGTTTTTATTTGATAAACTAGTTAGCATATGAGTACTATGTGATGTATGGATTTGTGCGTGTGCCTGATTGCACAATACATTTTATTAATGTCTTAAATACCGAGCGAGCGAAGCGAGCGAGGAAAAAAATATGTAGTACCATATAAATTGTCAGATAGATTTGCATTTACATTCTTAGTGCTGCCTTCTTTCTGATTGCAAAAGACACTATAATTATGCTCTGTCATATAAAAAAGCAAGATGTACATCCACAAAAAAGATTATCGAGGCTTGTATAGGGTATTTTGGGATACGGGATATTGGCCTATTTTATTAAGGGATACTGGGATATTTGTGTTTTTAATTTGGGGATATGGGATATTCAGGAATTTTGGGATATGGGATATTGGAATTTATTTTGGGATACAAGTTAAATCAATTTTGGGATATGGGATATATTGGACGGTTTATTTTTGGATATGGGATATTGCCTAGCCCCCTAACCAAGCCCCATTATCATTATAGGATTGGAACATACATAATAAGGTCAAAGTGGGGTTATAGAATAAAAAGGAAATAAATATACATAAGCAAACAAAACCGTGAAATAGTATCTGGCTCAGTAAACATCCAGAATGATTTGATTTATTTTTCTCTGCCTTCAAATGACACATTTCTTTTTTCATTTAGTCCATGAGGTGAGCCCCTACATACTTAGCTTCCAGACACATGTCTTTCCAAACATTCAAGGATTTCTGAAATATGAATACAACATTTGAACTAAATCGGGTCTGGGGGCGTCCAGACCCCAGAAAAAAAATGAAATTCTGGAATGTCAGGGAGGCCATCTAAGACAATTCCATAGCCAAATTTTAGCATATTCATTATTCTTTAAAATGTTATTATTCACTATTCATTATATTACTCTGCTATTCATTAAAAATTTACATTTATTCATTATTCTTTAGGACCTCATTATTCACTAATCATTAAATTTTTTGCTCTTTATTCACTCTCATTAAAAATTTTAGGCCACTATTCATTAATCATTATACCCCACCCAGACCCTCTGATATGCTGTGAAACAGTTTCATATCATTGTTTTTGAGTTTTTGAGTTAGACTACCGTGATGTATATCCTTGAAATTGGTGTGTAATTGTCTTGCTTTCGTTTGCAGTTTGTAAAGGGTTCATTACCCGTACAATACTGCTTTCAAAGGATGTCACAATTCAATTTTACCATTCTCATGGTATCTTACAGGTGCTCATCTTAACCCATATATGGCGAATGGATTTTCCCGATATTATCATTTAATTGAGTCCACTTTTATTTCTAGGGGCGTCAGGAGTGATTTTTGAATTTTATTAAATTTTTCGATGAAAATTCTTTAAGCAAACAGAATAGCTCCAGATGGGACGCCGCGTTCTGCGGCGTCACATCTGGGGCTATTCTGTTTGCCTATGTCCCACAAAAGGGACGCCAGGCTTATATGAGTTAATCTCTGGTATTTGACGCTTTATGAGATCTAACATATTATTTGCTGTTGACGGCTGAGTAATACCCCAAAATCACGCATGAATTATGCAAATCACATAGGTCAAATGGTCAAAGGCGGCAGGTCAGTAAATAATGTGTTACCTGAGGGGAGGGGGCACAGATGCAACTTATACAGGAAGGTTATATTTTGTATAATGTTGATGTACAGTTAATCTTTAGTTTGCATTTTTTAAAACCGTTTGCTAACATCCTTTAAGATGATGTACTTGCACCATTGCTTTCTTAATATAAACACAGATGACTCCTAACCAGAACCGATGCAATCAGACACTTTCGATAATTATAACAAAATCATACAAGCAATCCCATTTAACGTGAAACCTATAAATGCCAAATAAGAACGTTAACCAGTCGTTATAATCACATGGTTTAAAAAGCGAACAACATTTTATTATGGCTTAGCATCCAGTTTTAGGCCCAAAGGATTGCCAGTTTGCCCAATTATGCAATATGCAGAGATTTTTTTCAACTGTGAAAAGTTGAAATTTCATTAGAAAAAAAAAGTATTTTTTTTTTATTTTTTGCTCAGAACACTAATTGTGGTTACACGTTGTGGCGGTTCTAACGAGTACACACAATCTATGTTTTTGTACAAACACAATCTATGTTTTTGTACAAAAGTACAAAAAATGCATGCCCCTGTAAACCCCATTTTACTATATAAAAGTGGGGGTATAATTAGGTATACTTTCTATGGGCATATTAGCCTAATACCTAGATATGACAGTTTTTGTAGCTACCAAGCGAAAATGTTTGGACAAAATAGCATAGCAACTTTTCTGAGTCCGACAACAGCACATTAGACAAATTAGGTCTAATTATTTTCATCGACATTTCAGACATAAAAATCACTGTTCCCAATTTTCTGATCTCTACCCCCAAGCGGATTCCAACAAACATGAATTTCCAGACAATCTAATAAAGATACATACTACTACTTTACAGAATGGAAAATCCGTTTTGCCATTTTGTTAAAAGGCTTGATCAGGAAATTTGCGGAATACGCTTAGAATATTTATGTGGATTTAGACGTTCTAGTGCAAACGTTCTACGACTAGATGTACACAGGGAGTCCTTGTCTAGTATGATTATTCTCAATCTCATTGATAATGCAGTTTCTGGTGGGTTGGGGAATACTTGACGCCAAATTGTTTTATATATAATGTTCAATTTGCAATAATGTTTGGTTGAACGAAAAGTGCTGACCAAAATGCGTGTAGAAATATATATATATATATATATATATATATATATAATAAAAAAACGGTCAGTGCTCAGCGATAGTGTTATACTGTGTTGGTGATTCGGTTTGCGACCATTGCGTGTTCCGACTCATTCAAAGAAGACTAAATACTTTTGCCAAATATAAACAGTACTATCGCACTATCATCGCTCTGTCATTATATGCTAAAATAGGATCCCTTATTGACTACTGTAAGTGTTATTAATGAAAAACTCGGTCGTATTCGATTCTGATCACCTTAAAGTATCATAAAATGCCTTCAGTACAAGTCTACTAACTCAGTACATATATTTTCCCTGCTAATATCCGCATATAAGAAAACGTCTTTGGGCTTTCAGACGCAAATCGGAATACCCAACCAGATGGACATCTTATCATGAACACATGTCCGTGTAATCTATACCCCCTTATACCCCATTTTATATAGCAAAACAGGGGTAAATCTAGTATTCTTAATTTCGATCCAAAACATAGATTGTGGGTTCTCTTTAGAATCGCCTCGGCTAACGTGTACCCGCAATCAATGTTTTTGAGCAAAATATAAAAATATCGAAATTTTACCATGAAATTTTCATCAGTTTTGAAGATGAAAATTGTTGCATATTGCATGGGCGATTTTTCGTAATAAGATGTGCGTCTATGTATTTACGCGGCATACTACGATTTTTTTATTAAATGTTTGGGGCTCTCATCATAATACTTCTCATTGAAATCATGTAATTTTGTATTATAAAATGCATATTTTCCTCAAAAAATTGATTTTCACAATTAGACCTAGGCAGATCCCACAATCCGGCAGGTTTGACATAGTATTCTACAAAGAGGCCGAGTTTTCTTTTAACTGGGCCGACATTTGAACGCCAATTTCAAAAACGAGCCGATCCGAAACAATGGCGTTAAATATTAAATAGCAGGTGACGTAAGATTGTAGAATGGGCCTATTTGTGGGATGGCGTAATTTTTCATGCATCTGTAAGTTTAATTATAAATTCGAAATCAATACTTTAATGATATTTTTTATATTCGAATGAAAGGGTTAAAATAGGCATATTATTAGGAAATGGCACAATCAGAAAGACATTCCAACTCCAAAAACTGAGATGAGAAAACAAAATTTGCAGTCAGGTCTTTATACTAAGAAAACTCATCGTAAGCCGAGTGAGCACTATTTCCCGATATTTCTCTATAATTATTTTCACCAAGTTCGTAAAACATTCGAGTTGTAAAATAATAGATAAACTGTGTTTGGGCAATTTCGATTAGCTCATATCGCAATATGAACTGTAACATTTATTAAGAAACCAATCTTTTTATTACTATCAGCCACGCATTTTAACAGTTACAAATGTACCTTGACCGTATTTGAAGCAATTCAGAAACTGATCGAGTGTTGTCCCCGCGTTTATGTTCGTCAATATAGGAAAGGCTGCAATTATGTTCCATAATAATAGTAGGGGAGTCACATTATCACACAAAAGTACACGTTCTGAAATCATGGCCTCTGAAGCTGTGCCGAGACAATAATTAGGGTTTTTACATGACAAACAATCACTTTATAATGATAGTTTCCAGAAAAGAACGCTTATACATATTTACAAACACGTGATAAATACTTTTTCTATTGAACAAAAGGTCAGACTGATGTCATTTTGTATTTTTTTGTATTTTGTTTTATTTTACGTAAGCTCTACAAAGACAAGTTATCATTATCAAGCTTCATGTCACAGCATGCTTCCAGAAAAGTCATTGCCTCAGTATATGATTGGCTATATTTGCATTTTTGCTGGATTTCAGTTCACAAGCAATCAGTATTGGAAAATGTGGGTACCCACTTCAAATTCTGGTTGGTCAATACTGAACATGTAGGTCAGCAAATGTAGGCCACGAAGACACATAGATGCGACCTTTCAAAAATAACATAAATTTTCTCTGAGAGAATATTCGAAACAAAACGAATAAAAAACAACATATTATATATTGTAAATTTGCTCCCATAAAACACACCCACTAAGGCTTCGAAACATTTAATTTTACAAAGAAGACAACATACTCGATTGAAATATATTTGAACCGCCGCATAGGAAAACAAACAATCTGCATAGGCGAAAACAAAGGCGCAAATCAGCTTCGCGGTAACAGCGCCTTTGTTTTCGCTACACGGATAGTACAATTCCTCTACTTTCTAAATCTGAAATTTCCTGTCTCTAACATCTTCTGTGACTGTGCAACCCGGTTTGTGTCAGACCTGGTCGGAACCCAAATTATTTGTTTTCTCACGCACAGGCTCATTTGGTATTTTTCCCGAAAAAATAAATAATCATCCGAGTAGTTTGTATTTATTTCATGTCGTGGTCATTAAGTGTGTTTCCCATCTGTCACTGAAATCTATTCAAAATCTTAGATTTCTCAGACACGAACCTGTGCTCTACAAATTTTACATCATGGCAAAAACCAACAATGTGGTTTCCGACCAGGTCCGACACAAACCGAACCGTACAAGCACAGAAAGTGGCTTGAGGCTGGAAATTTTGGATTTAGACAGTAGATGGATTGTACTATCCTTGTAGCGAAAACAAAGGCGCTGATCAGCTTCGCGGTTACCGCGAAGCTGATCTGTGTCTTTGTTTTCGCCTATGCAAATTGTTGGTTTTACTATGAGGCGGCTCAAATGTTACATCATACATGTAATTTGTTAGCCACTACTCAGGTGAGCATGATCAGGTGAGCATGGTCTAAAATGCCAAAGTCTATTGTTGAGTGGTCTGAATGTGATCAGTTCAAAACAGAATCGTTTTTATACTACTATTGACTTAAAGACTTCACTAGACGCCTTGGATTCTCTATTGGTTGTTTTGTGCGCTGAGACGAATTCAATTTCGATAAGTAAACGAGACAACATTGATATCATTGGTGATCAATTTGAAATTAAATTGAGGCATCAATCAAGGAATAACAGCCTAGTTATGAAAAACGTTATCTTGTGCTATGTCAAAGGCAACTTAACCTCTTTCACGCCATCTACGAATGCCCCCGCATCTACTTAGATTTGACAAACGTCCATTCTATACTTACGGTTCGTACATTTAACACAGCCTACAAAAGTGCCTATGTTAATGATAACGTTGTTTATCATTTGGTTGGTTTGTGGCTAATTCAAACGCTAGAACCCGTTTTCTCTGAATGGAACGTATGATAAGATGAGTAGTGTGAGTGACTTTAATGTTGTTTACACAGAAACATTACCCAATATGATAAGGTGGCGTGCGGCGAATGGTGTTTGTTGTACAATTAAAAGGGCGATTACAAACCTTCTATCTCATTCTATAAGGGCTATGTTTAGTCTTAGAATGCTTAAAATGCTAACAGATGCTAACAGATAGAAATTACACGTGGTTTTATACATGCACTTTCCTGCTGTCAGTGTCACTTCGATACAAGAAACGAAGTTGAGAAAAATGATAGAAAAAAAGTTCAGAATAAGCATGGCCATAAGGTTTATATTAGTCTAAAAGGTAAAAGTAGGCACTACTCAGGAAAAGGTGCAATCAGAAAGAAATCCCAACTCAAAAACCCGAGGTGGGAAAAAATCCTAAATTGACAGTCAGGTACTTGTACTAAGAAAACATATCGTAAGTAGAGTGAAAAGGTACAAGTAGGCAAAGATCAGGAAAAGGCGCAATCAGAAAAAGATTCCCACTCCAAAAACCGAGGTGGGAAAAAACCAAACTAACAATCAGGTACTTATACCATGAAACATATCGTAAGCCGAATGAGCAGCTATTTTCCCAATAGGTGGCCACTCAGTTACCTTAACAGCTATTTCGCAGTAGGCGGTCACACAGTTACCCGAACTTACTAAAATATGAAAACGTACATAAGATTCACATCATCTAGTTAGTTGTTCCGACCTCGTGGTGACACACTAATTAGTCGATGAATCATCAAGGACAAACAAATAAATCATGATTACCGCCATGATGAATCAAAAACGAGGACTCACAGTTTCAGTAAGCTGTCCGACGCCAGAGATCCCTGGGCGTTAAACAACTTACTGAAAATCTTTAGCAAAAGGAAACACCATGATGAATCAAAAACGAGGACTCACAGTTTCAGTAAGCTGTCCGACGCAAGAGATCCCTGGGCGTTAAACAACTTACTGAAAATCCTTAGCAAAAGGAAACACCAGTTGCGCCCCGTTGGGTCAAGCAACAGACAAGAAGCTCCGGCCGAAGCCAAGTAAAATAAACAGCTTTTAGACGGGGACATCATAGAGTCTGACGCCCGACCCACCGGCGTGCAATTAAGCAAGGCAGCATTGTTGTCAACCATGATTGGGTTAAAAACTAAGCACGCAGACTGTCGCATAATATTTAAGTTATATCCTATACGTCTGTAACGTGTATTGATTTTTCTGAACTGAAAAGAAAAATCATTCTTTCCTATAAGTTTCCTTAATTTGTAAACCAAGTCACAACATAAGTCTGTTTCCGAAAGGCCCTCACGCAAAAGCATCTAGAATACCTTATTTTCAACTAAGTAATCCCCTAATACGATCAATTTGAAAGTGTTCTGCCCTCAATCTCAGCTTCTGCTATTTATGGAACAAAATGAGTCTGTAAAACTTTTCAACCTTTGTTTCATTAGTTACAATGTGATTAAAGCTCAATATGTTGAAATTGCACGCTGTCTTATAATTACTCAATTAACAAAATATTATGTTAGATTTGAAAGTCAAGGACTGTCAGAACATTACGATAACATGTCCGTGTATTGTATACCACCTTGTAACACACTTTTATGTAGTAATACTGGGGTAAACAAGGGTACACATTTTTACGTAAGCTCTACAAGGACAAGTTATCATTATCTAGCTTCATGTCACAGCATGCTTTCAGAAATGTCATTGCCTCAGTATATGATTGGCAAGATCTGCATTTATTGCTGGATTTCAGTTCACAAACAATTGATATTGGAAAATGTGGGTACCCACTCCAAATTCTGGTTGGTCAATACTGAACACATTACGAAAACTTGCCCACAGATCTTTTTAATTTGTAAAAATTAAAAAATATTCAGGAAAAAAAAATGTTTGATATTTTCTTATTTTTGCTCAAAACATATGTTGTATGTACAAGTTAGAACCGCCTCGCCGATGCAGTTGTAACGAGTACTCACAATCTATGTTTTGGAGCAAAAATAAGAAAATCAGGTATACCCCAGGTATATCATAGTTGGTTGGGGCCGGAGCTTCTTGTCTGTTGCTTGGCCCACCGGGGCCAACTGGTGTTTTTCTTTTGCTCCGGAGTTAGTAAGTTATTCGGCGCCCAGAAATCTCCATCGTCGGGCAGCTTACTGAATCTGCTGAGTCCTAATTTTTGATTCATCAGGATGTTAATAATGATCTATCTGTTTGTTCTTGATGATTCATTGACTAGTTAGAGATTCACCACGAGGACCGAAGAACTAACTAACCACTGCAGAAGCTGAGGGTGAGGTTATGGCCATGTAAAATCGATTTAAGCCCGCCAGTAATTTTATATTACTGATCGTTCCAAGGCGATACTTCTGTGGTGGTTCTTTTTGTTTTTATGTCTTGGTGTTTAAAACTTTTTGTGCTGTTGGCTCTTTATGCATGTTTTCATATTTTAGTAAAGTTTAGGTAACTGAGCGCCCACCCGTTTGGGAAAATAGCTGTTCATTTGGCTTACGATATGTTTTTATAGTATAAGTACCTGATTGTTAATTTAGTTTTTACCCATCTCGGTTTTTGGAGTGGGAATCTTTTTTCTGGTTGCGCCTTTTCCTGATCTTTGCCTACTTGTACCTTTTTAAGGGGGTATTCATTGCACGGACATGTTTCTTGATGATGTAGCCCAGCAAATGTAGGCCACGAAGACACATATGCGACCTTCCAAAAATAACAGTTTTTCTCTGAGAGAGTATTCAAAACAAAACGAATATATAAAATATTATACATGTATATTGTAAATTTGCTCATACAAAACATAACACTCCCACTAAGGCTTCGAAACATTTAATTTTACAAAGAAGACAACGCACTTGATGAAATATATTTATTCTTCCCGAAAAATGAATAACCTTTGAGTAGTTTGTATTTATTTCATGTCGTGGTCATTAAGTGTGTTTCCCATCTGTCACTGAAATCTATTCAAAATCTTAGATTTCTCAGACGCGAACCTGTGCTCGACAAAATTGAGCCGCCTCGTGGGAAAACCAACAATGTGGTTTCCGAACATGTTCAACACAAACCGAGCTGGACAAGCACAGAAAGTGGCTTGAGGCTGGAAATTTTGGATTTAGAAAGTAGAGGAATTGTACTATCCTTTTAGCGAAAACAAAGGCGCTGATCAGCTGATCTGCGCCTTTGTTTTCGCCTATGCAGATTGTTGGTTTTCCCATGAGGCGGCTCAAATGTTACATCATAATTTGTTAGCCACTACTCAGGTGAGCATAATCGTCCATTTGGTCTAAATGTTGAGTGGTCTAAATGTTCTTCAGGCCCAGTGCTTAGTTCAAAACAGAACCGTTTTTATACTACTATTGACTAAAAGACTTCACTAGACGCATTGGATTCCCTATTGGTTGTTTTGTGCGCTGAGACGAATTCAATTTCGATAAGTAAACGAGACAACATTGATATCATTGGTGATCAATTTGAAATTAAATTGAGGCATCAATCAAGGAATAACAGCCTAGTTATGATAAACATTATCTTGCTCTATGTCAAAAGCAACTTAACTTCTTTCAAGCCATCTACGAATGCCCCCGCATCTACTTAGATTTGACAAACGTCCATTCTATACTTATGGTTCGTACATTTTACGCAGCCTACAGAAGTGCCTATGTCAATGATAACGTTGTTAATAATATGATTGGTTTGTTCCTAACTCAAACGTCAGACCCGTTTTCTCTGAATGGAATGTATGATTAGATGAGTAGTGTGAGTGACTTTAATGTTGTTTACACAGAAACATTACCCAATATGATAAGGTGGTGTGCGTCGAATGGTGTTTGCTGTACAGTTAAAAGGGCGATTATAAACCTACTAGCTCATTCTATATGGACTATATTAAGTCTTAAAGTGCTTAAAATGCTAACAGATGCTGTCAGATAGAATTTAGACGTGATTACATGCACTCTCCTGTTGTCACTTCGATACGAGAAACGAAGTTATGAAACAATGATAAAAAACAGTTTTGTTCTCTGGGGTTTTAAGACATTGACAGTTAGGTACTTGTACTAAGAAAACATACCGTAAGCCGAGTGAGCAGCTCTTTCACAATAGACGGCCACTCAGTTACCCGAACTTACCTAAAATATGAAAACGTACATAAGATTCAAACAAAACAAAAATTCGACTCCAAAATATAAAACAAATACAACCACAACAGAAGTTTCGCCTTGGAACAATCAGTAATATAAAACTTATTGGGGGCTCAAACCGGTTTTACAGGGCCCTTACCTCACTTTCATCTTCTGCAGTGGTTCACAACATTTAGTTGCTAGTAGCTGCTCGGTTCTCGAAGTGACTCTCTAACTAGTCGATGAATCATCAAGGACAAACAAATAAATCATGATAACCACCATGATGAATCAAAAACGAGGACTCACAGATTTAATGAGCTGCCCGACGATGGAGATCCCTGAGCGCCAAACTTACTGAAAGTCATTAGCAAAAGAAAAAACACCAGTTGAACCCCGCTGGGCCGAGCAACAGACAAGAAGTTCCGGCACCAACCAACTAAAATGAATAACTTTAAGGCGTGTAATTAAAAAAAAGGCAGCATATCAACCATGATTGGGTTAAAGTATGCAGACTGTCGCATAATATTTAAGTTATATCATATACGTCTGTAACGTGTAATGATTTTTCTTATCTGAATTTAAGAAAAATCGTTCCTTCCTATAAGTTTCTTTAATTTGTAAACCAAGTCACCATTTCCGAAAGACCCTCACGTAAAAGCGTCTAGAATACCTTATTTTAATTTGGTAATCCCCAAATACAATCAATTTGAAAGTATTCTGCCCACAATCTCAGTTTCTGCTATTTATGTAACAAAACGAGTCTGTAAAATTCTCAAAGCATTTCTTTTCATCGTGTGTTTCATTAGTTAAAATGTGATTAAAGCTCAAAATGTTGAAATTGCACGCTGTCTTATAATTACTCAATTAACAAAAGATAATGTTAGATTGGAAAGTCAATGACTGCCTGACATTACGATAACATGTCCGTGTTATGTATACCCCCTTGTAACCAATTTTTATGTAATAAAACTGGGAGCTACAGGGGTACAATTTTTTTCTTATTATTGATCCAAAACATAGATCGTGGTTACTCGTTACAACCGCCTCGCCAAGGCGGTTCTAACGTGTTCCTAAAATCAATGGTTTGAGCAAAAATAAGAAGAAAAAAACTCGTCACGTGGGCGGAGCTTGAATCGAGTCATATTCAGAATCACCAGAGTAAATATACATTGAATTTGTGTACTTTGCCTTGGCCTAAATGTTATAAAAATAAATTAGTCTGTTTCCATTTTAGCTGCCCCAACCGAAATAGCATTGGCTTATTTTTGATACTCGATTGGACATTGCCCATGCAATATACAGAGATTTTTTAAAGTTGTAAAATGAAAATTTTCAGAAGAAAGTTATCTTTTGTTATCTTTGTTCAACACATGGACTATGGGTACAAGTTAGAACACCTCGCCGATGCGATTCTACATGTAACGAGTACCCCACAATCTTTGTTTTGGAGAAAAAATAAGAAAAATCGGTATACCTCTGCATACGCCAGTTTTGCTAAATAAAAGTGGGGTATAAGGGGTATATGGGGTATACATTTTTAGGACATGTCATCCTGATGATATACAACACAATGTATGATGTGAGTCAAAGGTATCGATTTTTCTTACATCAAAGCTCCTGACTACAGTACAGGAGAGAAAGGTGCAAGTAAGCAAAGATCAGGAAAAGGCGCGATCAGATAAAGATTCCCACTCAAAAAACCGAGGTGGGAAAAAACTAGATTAACAATCAGGTACTTAATACCACGAAGCATGTTTGAATAGTTTATACTGTTTGATTATGCCGATTTTAATGCTTACATTTCAAACGTGCAAGGTTCACTTGTGGTGAATAATATTTTGAGGAGGATGGAGATGTACCTGTAATGGTATTTACTGCATATGGTTTGCTTGTTTATCAAGCGTCTTCTTCACAATGATGCTTCGTATTGTCTGAATGTGTATTGCACTCCTTATGCTTTCACAAGAGTTATTCACAAATAACTATTGTGAGAACGTAAATTTTTCGTCTTCCTTACTGAGTCTGTTGAGTCCTCGTTTTTGATTCATCAGGGTGGTTATCATGATTTATTTGTTTGTCCTTGGTGATTTATTGAATAGTTATAGATTCACCACGAGGACCAAACAACTAACTAAATGTTGTGAACCACTGCAGTAGACGAGGGTGAGTTTAGGCGCCTGTAAAATCGATTTAAGCCCCCCCCCCCCAATAATTTTATATTACTGATCGTTCTAATGCAATAATTTTGCTGTGGTTCCATTTGTTTTATGTTTTTTGAGTCGAATTTTGTGCTGTTTGAACCATATGTACGTTTTCATATTTTTATTTAAGTTCGGAGTGGTCGCCTACTGGGAAATAACTGATCACTCGGCTTACAATATGTTTTCTACGTATAAGTACCTTATTGTCAATTTGGGTTTTCCCACCTCGGTTTTTGGAGTGGGAATTTCTTTCTGATTGCGCATTTTCCTGATCGTTGCCTACTTGTACCTCTCCATAGGTATCATTAGGCCTTAAACGCAATCATTCATTATAATATGTTAAGAAAGGACCGATGTCGTGAGAGGGAATGACGTAATGATTAAAATTTTCGTATATATGCACTTATCATACTATATAGACAGTAGTCTGGACAATGAAAATCTGAAGTAAAACAAAAGGGTATGATATGTTGATTACTAACTGTATTTCGACAGGAACAAATGAAATTGAATTCTTCCTAAGAACTTTAGACACATATCGAAATAAAAATAAAACTGAGATCCTTTAAGAGCAGCGAGCATCTTAATGAGAAAAGTAAAGTGATGGGCCATAGAGCGGTTTTGGCTTATCAAGCCTCTTCAGTGACCCTTAAGCAACATTGAGCCAAAGGTAATTACAGGAAATTTGAAATTTTCAAGATGGTTGTCAATACAAAGACTAGTATTATCCAAATAGGGTCTAATATATACACATGGAATTAAGTTAGGGAACACCTGTAATAATGTGACTACCAACTTTGGACTGTCTATATCCTTCTTTATAAAAATTATGAAGAATGTTTTGACAATTTGTCAGAATCTGTAGTCTCCGAAGTTGCGTCTATGTGAAAATGGTAAGCATCAAACATAAACTGTGGCGGAGAGCGGCCATCTTTGATTCAAAAAAAGTTTGCTAAATTTAAGAAACGCACTGCTAGTCTTTGCGATAACTTCATTATTTGAACTCACGTTGTTGTAATTTTTCGTAAGCATTAAGCTGAGACATGGCTTGTGAAACTTAGATCATAAATTCTTTATTTTCTGACCGACTGTCGGCGGTAGGCCCATACTTTTCCGGGGGTAGGTTTCATGTCCACGTTTTGTTCTTTGTGTATACATTTTGCAGGTTGTAAATGCTGGGCCAGATATTAGATATGACACTTTAGTAATCTAAACATGTACTTTCTGGTTAAAGTGTCCTAGCGGAATTATTCTTTTACGGCTTTATTTGCAAAATATCCAAGAATTTTGCTTTCCATAGAAATCAATGCAAACTGTAGATTTTGTATGATTAGTTGGTTTGGAGATGAAGCATGGAGTTTTAGGCCCGGAGTCGTTTATTCATTCAGAACGATCAGATTCAACATTTTATTCCTGTTTTGCTTTCAAAAATTGAGTTTTGCGGAGTGCAGAAGCAAAAAGGCAAACTTGTATTCAGTAAAAATGAAGTTTTTCACATATGGCATATTGTATCCTCCGTAGCCAAAGACAAAATGTTGTGGATTTCCATAAACTGGACTGTAGCTAGGCCAAGGTATGGAATATATGTGATAAAAATTTCAGTATCGCCAGAATAAAGGAAATTGGATTTTTTCAAACTTTTCCCAAGGGCTAAAAGTGTTCCCTAACTTATTTCCATGTGTATATTAAACGGTGGTAAGAAAATGAATCTAAACCGATAATGAATTCCTGATTTCTCAGAATACCCCCGCAGATCTCAAAGGACAGAAAGTATGCTAATCTAAGACATCATGCGCATCTACATTCTCGGTGATGTACGAGTATTAGTTCTCGCTTCGTACTTGAGTGTCGTCGTGACTTTGCGACACTCTATATGCTGTTTCCATGTTACTATTTTGCACTCTTAATTTCCGCGTTCCCGTTTTGTCATTTCAGAATTAATTAATTAATCATTAAAAAAAAATGGAGTGGTGTCAGGGGCGCGAGGAATTTATTAAAACTAACAGACTACTAATAGCACATAGTAACATCTAACACTTTTTTTACGAAACGCGACAATTAAAATCGCAAGTCATTACAAACGTTAGGCTGACATCATTGCCCTTATGTAAGATTTTCGTGTACTGAAATATTTGCTACTATAATTTTATCAGATACCAACATGATAAATCTATTCAGTTATATACAGTCAGACATAAGTTAAGCATCACCCTAACATTATTCTGGAGACGCTTTTGAGATAACACTTACTTCGTAACAACAATTATTCTATGACGGTATTTTACCAATCACGGGATTTTTTTGATGTGTGAAAACCGTCAGAATAACATTTTTCGCTTAGATTCTATGGGGTGGTTTATACTCTTACCCGAATATTCTCTGAGCCTATATTTTGGGAGTATGTCCTTTGTAATTGTATAATTCATCAATAACTATTTGATTTGAATTTGTTAAAATATAGACAAGTGCCAAGATGCTTTTTGTTATACTCATTGTTTTATGGAAGTTAATCATCAAAACTTATTCGCTTGTTATTTAAGCATTACGTTTTCACTATGTAACATGCAATTCCTGAACCTTCCATAACCGTTAATATCAGAGATATCAGTTCGTATTTTCATGGTGGTTAGGATGGATTTGACATGGTACATGTATCAAAATGACATTAATATTTTACACTTTTTTGGCGATTAAAACTGTTTAAATTTCTAGGCTATTTCAGGCTTTGTTTGCATAGCCCATAACCTTATTGACTATCAAGATTTGTTAAAAAGTATCATTGATATATGCAACAAGTCGAATGGTTTGTAGAACATACCACAAGAGATGTTGTAATTGCACTTGAATCATAAAGCACTGTACATTGTGTACAGCGGATCCACGAAAAGCAAGGTACAGTACATGTACCAAACTTGTGTTTTAATTCATGGAGGGTGGGGTGATGCACGGGTTTAGTACGACAAATGCTTACATGTCTCTTTGATAGTTTCTAAATACCACTTTACTCCTAAATAATCACGCTCGGCTTCAAAATATACATGGAAATGACATCTATCAAAAATGTTATGACACAATGTTATGACACAATATATTCAGGTGATGCTTAACTAATGTCTGACTGTATATATGAGCCGCCTCATGGGAAAACCAACAATCTGCATATGCGAAAACAAAGGCGCAGATCAGCTTCGCAGTAACTGCGAAGCTGATCAGCGCCTTTGTTTTCGCTACTCGGATAGTAAAATTCCTCTTCTACTTAAATCCAAAATTTCAAGCTTCTAGCTTTTTTCTGTGCTTGTACAGGCCCTTTTGGGTCAGACCTGTTCGGAAACCACATTGTTGGTTTTCCCACGAGGCGGCTCATATACCTTAGCCTTATACAAGTTTAATGCACATACTACCAATCCTATACAACTGAAAAAGACTGTCTTAAAACTGGGTAAATGTTTTCTTCTTGCAATGATAGTGATGACCGTTGATTGTCGGTACAAGATGGTACAAGCAGAAGAAAAAAACAACAGTCTTAAACCTAAGGTTGCGATATTTTCTAGACAGTTTCTATCCTTTTCAGAGCACCACTAACGTTACTTGGGATACACAAAAATATTCTTCTGACTGGCGTGTTTACCCAATGAGTTTCAAAATGCTTTATCATCGCTGGAAAAACGCGCAGGAAATTATGTCGCATAATTTGTGGCACTCCCTATAAATTCATATGATTGTTTTGCAAAGTCTGGCGTATTCTCATGTCTCCTTCCTTGGTGCCACAGAGATGATTCCTGAAACATACAGTTCTCAAAAAATGTGTTATGTAAGGGGAATGACGTGTTAATTAAACAGACTAACGTATATATCTATTACACCTACTGAATAGCGTAACACTATCGTTATGGAAATAAACAGTGAAATTCTGGTTGTCAACAGCAAGAGGTCAGACCAACAATTAATTAAAAGTCTTGAGCGTGCTCTGAATTCTTGAAAACTTCATAAGTCCAAGATCTGGACTGGTTAATGGGTAACTGTAGGTCAATGCCTAGGGTTGCAATGAGTGTAAAATTTGAGCCTCCACATGAGAAAACCAACTATCTGCATATGCGAAAACAAAGACGCAGATCAGCTTCGCGGTAACCGCGAAGCTGATCAGCGCCTTTGTTTTCGCTACTCGGATAGTACAATTCCTCTTCTTCTTAAATCCAAAATTTCAAGCTTTTAGCCTGCTTCTGTGACTGTACAGCTTGATTTGTGTCGGACCTGTTCGGAAACCACATTGTTGGTTTTCCAACGAGGCGGCTCATTTATACGAACATGTAAGGCGATTCCATCAACTGTGAATACATCATTTAACCCATCTATGACGAATGGACTTTCCCATATTTATCATTTGGATAAGTCCACTCTTATTTTTGGGGACATCAGATGTGATTTTAGATTTTGGTTCAAGAACCTGTCGACCTGTCAACCTGTCGACCTGTCGACCTTGTCGACCTGTCAACATGTCTACCTGTCAACCTGTCGATCTGTCAACATTCTGTTGGTTATTACTTGTGTACAATACACCTCAGATGTGTTATCAGCTCTTATTATAGTTTACGACTCGTCTTTACCTCAAACACTTAGAAATACACATTTTTGTGTTTCTGTGATAGTGTATTACTGCATATGCTGTTGTACTTCTATTTTTCAGGCTCAGTTGCTGAAACTCAGATTGGGTATCAATAATGTCTCATCAATGATATGCATGCAATATCCGTCCATTCTATAAGAAGTTCTAGTCCATCTTCTACCATTGCCTGTGTTTCATCTATCCGTCTTATAGTTTCATATACAGGCATACATTGTCTATGTCCCTAAGGTGTCCCCTATATTTGACTTGAGCCTAGATTTTTATTCACTCTTTCGATGACTTTGCACCAACAAAATAGCCCCAGATGGGACGCCGCATTTTGCGGCGTCACATCTGGGGCTGTTCTGTTTGCCTATGTCGCACAAAAAGGATGCTGGACTTAATCGAGTTAAGATGACTGTTTTCGTTCGTGTTTAACTTATGTTGATTTGGCAAATCTTCCATACATTTTGCGTTGTCATCAGACATGCACCATTTGCTAGCAAAAACTCAGGGTTTCTGTTTATTGAAACGTGTTTGATTTAATTGACTTTGTTCGAAGTCTTTCCTCGTTGATAGAGATATACATGTACTTTGAGTATTGAAAACAACAGTCCCTGGACCTTCGATGGCTTCGATTTGATATCTCGGGTTTTGGTTGTACTTGTTTCTGGTCATTGCATTGCTTATGATAAGATCTGGTTGTTACAGATTGCTGACCTATAATAAGAGCATTCGCGTAAGAAAACCAGCAGTTTGGATGTCTGACCCGATCCGACACAAACCGGCCTGTACAGTCTAAGAAGTAGGCTAGAAACATGAAAATTTTGATATGATACATGTAGAAGACTGAGGAATTACACTATCCGTGTAGCAAAAACAAAGGCGCTGATGAGCTGTGCAGTTAATACACAGCTGATCTGCGCCTATAAGTAGTTTTGACATAATAAAGAAGCAATTTACATTCATGTCCCTTTCCTCGAGGCACAAAATCGTCATTTCATAATCGATCAAGGCACACACACGCTAGGGTTAGTTAGGTAGGTTAAACTCAGTAGGAGTCAGAAAAAAATAATGATGATGATAATGATGATGATGATGATGATGATGATGATGATGATGATAAACTGGCAAGTATTTGTTAATGTAGATGCTATTATATTCAGACACACGCATAGACGCTACTACAATGTATCTTTGTCTGACATTACGAAAACTTGCCCATGCAATAAACAGATATTTTTTTTTTAGTTTAAGGTGGCTCGATACTAAGTTTTGTTGATAAATAAACCTATAATTTTAAGACAGCTTAACATATACGAATTGAATAGATGGCCGTAAGCGCTTAGAATTTGCTAATTTCAAAATGAATAAAACGTCAATGACGTTACGAAATCAAAGATGACGTGCGCCGGGTAGACCTTAATGACCTATTTGTTGTGACTGTAGATTTTTAAAGGGTCGTTATTTTTGCCTGATATTTTGCCACGATATTCTAGACATATTCCGATTTATGCTCATGTTATTTTATAAGCATTTGAATGAGTTGTATAGAAGCTTCAGCAAAAGTCTACGTTATTTTGGATCATCCCCCGTAGGTGGAATGCTACCAAAAATGCAAAAGAATTGTGGGGCAATCCAGGCTTTTTATAAAGTTGTTGATTTTCAAAAATCAGAAAAATAGACTTTTTGAAATATTTTCAATTTCATTTTTCACAGAATAGATCTAAAATATGTCAAGAAAATGTGTTTTAAACTGTAAATGTTTCCACATGCTACTTGCCAAATAACAAAAATGAAAGGTTAAAATGAATATACGCATTCTAGGGCAAAAATACGTTTTTTTTTTTTTTTTTTTTTTTTTTTGTTTTTTTTTTGCAAAAAAAAAATAAATCTTTTTTCATATTTTTGAACATAATTGTCTAGTACATCACCGAGAGTATACTTAGAATGACAAAAAACTGATTTTTGAAAAGGGAAATGATTTTCAAATAAGATAATGTATAAATTGATAGGCCTACATGTATCAGCGCTTTTCAAGCTGCTATACGGATGTTTATTTAGATTAGAAAATTGCAAATCTGGTGATACCAAAATTATTAAATTCTGATAATTATAAGATGAGATACAAGTCTCAAACCACCACTTGCCGTACATCGCAATCATATAGTCCAGACAATTAGTATATGCTTTAGAAACATTTTAAAAAGCTTTAATTTTAGATAAAAAAAAAATCCCTTTTAATACCGACTGCATCTGAGTCAGAAGAGGCTTTCTAGTTAGAAAATTTAAAACATCTGTTCAATTGTTAATATTTTTTAAATAAAATAAGATCAAAGCAAGCAATTTCGATCCATTTTCATTTTTCCATTCTTCTTGCTTCATAGGCAAATTTCGTCTACTATATGCTTTTCATCACAATTTATGTTACATGTATCTATATTAGATCATCCAAATTATAACAATAACTCTTGGTTTTTTTGTTCATTACAGTTGTCTAATTTATTACTATTGATACCCCTTAAATTTTCAGCTGAAAAAAATAGATATATTTCTTATTTTTGTTCAAAACATAGCATACGAGGCGGTTCTAACGAGTACCTACAATCTATGTTTTGGAGCAAAAATAAGAAAAATAGGTATACCCCTGCAAACCCTATTTTTGCTATATAACAGTGGGGTTCACGGGGGTATTCATGCTAGTGTATAGAAGAATATACAAGAAAGAAAATGTCTAGAAGTTTCTTTTCTCGGAATTGTGGAATGTACGTACATATCATGCATGGCCAGAACTTACAAACCAGAACAATATTCTACAAGGTATACATGTGTGTGCAATATAAATGCGTGGTTGACTCAGTCACGTACGTGCACCGTTAGTACTTAGGACAAATGTTTGTCTTATCAAATGCATGTCATTACGAAAACTTGTCCATGCAATATACAGAGATTTTTAAAGTTTTAAAAACTGAAAATTTTCAGCGGAATAGTTTTCAAATTTTTTTTTTCTCTCAAAACATAGATTGTGGGTACACAAGGCGGTTCTAACGAGTACCTACAATCTATGTTTTGGAGCAAAAATAAGAAAAATAGGTATACCCCTGCAAACCCCATTTTTGCTATATAAAAGTGGGGTTTAAGGGGGTATTCATGTCACGGACATGTTTTCCTAATGTTTATGCTAACTAGTTGAGTCTGAGACAATGACGTATCTTGCCTCCGTGCCTTTTCCATTGCTTTGTACTTATTAGGGAAGCCGCGACGAGACGAAAACCGGTCTTCGGGATTTCCGACCAGGTCCGACACAAACCACTCTGTGCAGTCACAGAAGAAAGCTCGAATCTTGAAATTGTGGATATATGTAGAGGAGGAACTCTACTATATGTGTAGTGAAACGAAAGACGCTCACCTGCGTCTTTCGTTTCGCAAAGGCAAAGATCTGGTTTTCTCACGACGCGGTTCAAGTGACAATGGAAAATGGCACAAAACACCTGCTCCAAATTAAATTAAGATGAAAACAAATCACCGTTTGGACCAAAAGAATAGTATAAATGATCCGTATGTGCGTGAACTTGTTTTATCATTCACAGCTGCCTTTCCCTTTGGTTTGATGCATTTCTTCGAAAAATGAAAAATAATGAAATAATTAAAGTCATAATAACATCTGATGCACCTACCCCGGATGATAGTGACAGGCATTCATTTGGCGAACATTAGGTTAATTCAATTCCGTTTAGCTTCAATAATCTAACATGTTTATGCGTGGAATTGTGCGATTCAGATAAAAACTTCAGATTTTTCCCTATTGGTTTCTGGCCTTAATACAAGTGTTGCTGTTAGAACTGAATTACTCAAGCCGTGAAATGTTATACATTTTTCGAAAAATGCTATTCCCACCTATGTAGCCGTTTGTTTAGCCAATAGAAGTTGGCTGGCGCTGACAGAATGCGGTTTGTAATAACATGGACATATATACATGCTGACGAATTGCTTAAACAATCCAATTAGGCTAAGCTTTAATTCCAGATTGTTTTGGTTCCCATGGTATTTGGCTTCAGGAAGAAGTAATTAATACGAATTTACCGATGACCGTTTTAGGGAATCATTCAAAGCATTCCGAGATTACATTACAGCAGGCGTGATAATTAACACGTGTATTTTTGCCAAGAAAAGAAGTGGTTTCTACGCAAATAACAAGGTAGGAAATAATAATAGACAATAAGAAACAAAAAAAAACATATTGAAAGCCGAGAGATCAGCTATTCCCCAATAGGTGGACACTCAGTTACCAGGACTTAACGAGAAAAATGTAAAACGTCCATAAGATGTGCAAACAACACAACAATTAACACCAGAAAACAAAACAATTAGAACCACAACAGATGTATTGCCTTGGAACGAGCAGCAATATAAAATTACTGGGGGCTTAAACCGGTTTTGCAGGGCCCTAACCTCGCAGTGGTTCACAACATTTAGTTAGCTGTTCGGTCCTCGTGGTGAATCTCTAACTACTCAATGAATCTCCAGGGATAGCAAAAGAATCAGATGTTAGCGTCGAAATGGATGAATGTTTCAATTTAATTTACTACATTGTCATTAGCCGGTATTTCAAGTTTAATTACCCCACGCAAGCAAAGCAGATAACACCGAAATGATATTGCAAATCCTTTGTATGTATGTGCATTTCAAGAATTTCTATGGCAACTGTTGAACTGCTATATATCAGTTCTGCACTGACTTGCAGGAATTTGACATATGCGTCCTTAGATCTGTTGTTAATGACATGGACAGCATAATGACAAGTGTGGCCAGCACAGGTAAACAGAATGAACATATTTGGCTTTAAAACTGTATATATGACACTGCCGCTGAAAATTGTTGGTGGTTTAACTAAACCTTACATTTACGTTAATATTAAGGTAAAAGTTTATATGTTTGACCGCGGACGCGAGATTTGTGCAAGTTAACCTGTACCGTATATAATAGCGGAAGTATTATATTACACTGCAAAAGATATATCAGACAGTCATTAAGGGGGATTATTGTAATCCGTGCTATCCAATAGAAGCCATGTCAAGCACTGATAAAGGTATTAGAACGTATATCGGGAATAGGCACTTTGAACTTTGGCGTTGGAACTAACGATATTACACGAAATACCGAAATATCGAAATATCAAGAAAACGAATATAAAGGCTTAGGCATACCATTTATATCAGAATAGAAGCGAAACAAAAAGTACCTTACAAAAATTCAACCGGGTAAGGCCTGAACCTAGAACTAATATGGAAATGTGTCATCATCAAGGGCACACTAATATATCATATTAACCACCATGATCAATAACAAAAAACAATGACTTACAGATTCAGTAAACTGCCCGACGATGGAGATCTCTGAGCGCCAAATAAAAAGAAAAACACCAGTTGAACACCGGCGGTCCAAGCAACAGACAAGACGCCCCGGCCCAACCAACTAAAATGAATAGCTTTATGTCATCATAGAGTCTGACGCCCGACCCACCGGCGTGCAATAAAATAAGGCACTATAGTTATCAACCATGACTGGTTTAAAAATTAAGCATGCAGACTGTCACACAACATTCTGATTGGGATCAAATCCTATATTACATGTACACTGCTCAGTGAAAAAGTTGTGTCCAGTCAGATGAGCAACTGAAAAGTTTCCTTCGTCCTAACTACTTTGTAAATACGAGTGAACGAGTGAAATTGTCTAGCCCTGAATAAAAATGTCAGTGTGTGAATTATTATTAAAGATTTAAACAACTCACTATGAGAAAATTTGCGTTTTATACAACAAATTTTGCGTGACACAACTCGTTTCATATCGAAGTCTTCTGGAAAGGTTACAGCGAATTTCCGCTTTTGTACAAGCATTAAATGAGAGAAAATTTGTTAACATTAATTCCGTATTACATGCGAGACAAAAGTAAATTAGATCAAGTGCTGTTGCATTTGTATTAAAAGGTTCGATTTTCCGACAATGCCAGGAGTAGAGCGAGCAGGTCAAATAATTCAACTTAAATAAATGTGAATACAATTTGTCATCATGTTTACCAGTATTAATCTTAGAGCCCTAGAAAGAGGGCATTAAGGTTACATGCTAAGTAAAGTAAACCGCAGGAGGGGATACTCAGGAAATTAATGTATGCACAAGCTCGGTTGTTTTTGGGGTCAAATTGAATTTTCGAATTACATGTTTGTTTTTAGAATATATCAATAATTTGGGGGCATAGAATTTTTGTTGATATTTTAGCGTCACTTCTTATTTTGGCTACAGTATTTCATGGGTTATTTCTTAACAAGACATTACTAGACTTTAAAACGAGATTTTTTTTCGGATTTTATGTCGTGCAATAAAAAGGTACAAGTAGGCAATGATTAGGAAAAGGCGCAGAAATTCCCACTCCAAAACCGAGGCAGGGAAAAGCCAAATTGAAAATTAGGTCCCTTACTTAGAGAACATATTGTAAGCCGAGTGAGCAGGTATTTCCCAGCATCTCAGCTACACGAACTTAACTAAAACTATGAAATCGTACATAAGCACTAACAGCACAAAAATCGAACACCCCAAAACGTAAAACAAATAGAACCACAACAAAAGTATCGCATTGGAACGGTAATATTAAACTACAGGGGGGGGGGGGGGCTTAAACCGGATTTTGAATACCAGATAGTTTCGAAGTAGTCGGTCAGTAATGGCAAAATTTTGGAGGATACAGAGCTGATGCTTGGGCTCAGCCTATGTTTCCGAAAAAGTTTATGAGTACCCCCTCCTGGGAGTGTGATATTTATGATGTCGGTATGAAAATAGTTTTTATTATGGAAATGGACGGTCCAAGTACAAGGAAAGAGTGAATCACTCTTCATATTTTCAATACAAGTCAATGACATATGAAAGCCTATAATTCAGCCCTAATCAAATTTCTAAGCTTATCCTATTTCTCCACTGCCATTGCCCAAATTCTGGTAATGAGTACAATGTACTCTTTATTAACCGAAACGGACGTTCTGAACCGTTTATTGCTGTCAATTCGTGCCAATTTATAAACTATAAAAGACCACTCATGTCAAATCAATACAATGGTAGGCTTATGGTGTTAGCCAACTGGTGGCAATAAAGAGAACGGGATATTGCAGTTTCTAACATACTGTGTGTATATGGATAAAAGCGCTGATTTCATTAACGTGGTTAATCATCTCACCACTGAGTATAGTGTGGGTTCGAGCCCCATGCTGGGCACATTCATGTATAAGACAAACTTGCGGGTGTGCCCGGTTGTCTTCCTCGGTGTTCTCCCGTTTTCGACCAACCTAACGTCTCGTATGAGCTTTAATAATCTTGAATGGGACGTACAATTGAATAAACATGACTTCTTGCTGTAGACTCTGGTTAGAGTGTTGATTGAATACATAGGCTATTCTGATATCCAATGGAAATGTACGTTTGTAAAAATAATGAGACTATAAAGTTTCAAGTTTCAGGTAATGGCGCAATCAGAAAGAAATCCCCACACCAAAACCGATGTGGGAAAAACTAAATGGACAATTAATAGGTACTTATAACATATCGTAAAGCGAGTAAGCAGCTATTTCCCAATATGCGGCCACTCAATTTCCCGAACTTCATTAAAATATGAAAACGTACATAAGGTTTAAACAGCGTATTAACTCCATCGACTCCAAAACATAAAAGAATTAGAACCACATCAAGAAGTATCGCATTAGAACGACCAGAAATTTAAAATTACTGAGGGCTCTAAACCGGTTTTACTTTTGCCTACTTGTATGGGTACGTACCTATTTTGTTTACGTGACATGCTGATATGACACTGTCTTTTTATAAAAACGTTCATTTCCCTTTTTTACATGGCCCTAACCTCACCCTCATCCTCTGCAATGGTTCATAACATTTAGTTAAATGTTCGGTACTCTTGGTGAAATGAATAATCAAGGACACACAAATAAATTTTGATGAATCAATAACGAAGACTCACAGATTCAGTACGCTTCCCGGCGATATAAAGATTGTTTGGCGCAAAACAACTTGCTGAAAGTTCGTAGCAATAGAGAAACACCACATGAACCCCGGCGGGCCAAGCAATAGACCAGAAGCTACGGCCCCAACCAACAACACTGCCCCATCATGGACACTAAAACTTGAAACTTTATAGTCTCATTATTTTGCCTCACATTATAAATAGGAACCTGTAGTGTGCTTTACATCCTTCACTGGTAAAATGAAATGGCCACATGACAAAATGTTTTCCACTGAGGTTGTCATCTGCCTAGCATCAACAAAAAGAACAAGAACAACTGATAGGCTTGAATAATCAATACACAAAATAAAGATAAACTAAAACAGAACCACATTGGAACGGGCGGTCATTATGAAAACTCGCCCATGCAATAAACAGAGATTTTTGAGCTTTTTCAGGTGAAAAGTTTTGATATTTTTCTCCTTTCTTTCTGCTCAAAACATAGATGGCGGGTACAGTTTAGAACCGCCTCGCCGAGATGGGAAAAAACTAAATTAACAATCAGGTACTTATACCATGAAAACATATCGTAAGCCAAATGAGCAGCTATTGTCTCAATAGGTGGCCACTCAGTTACCTAACCTAACTAATTACTATGAAAACATACGGCGCAAACAGAAGCTTTGCTTAATTAATTGCTTAATTAATTAAGTATTAAGTCAAATCATTTACATGCATGCCTATTTGTCTGTCTGCCTGTCTATATAACTGTCTGCCTTTCTGTCTGTCTGTTTATCTATTATATCTATCTGTCTTTACTTTGCATATATGTCATTGTTTTCACTTTATCTAAATTATTTGATTTTCAAAAATGTTCAATGTATAATTCAATGTACTATGTTATAACGGTTACCATGTTTTTGAGGACCACAAGGAATATTGGCTCTGCCAATTAGGCTACCCTAGTAAAATAAAGAATTTACTTACTTACTTACAGCACAAAAAATTAATACCAAGACATAATACAATAAAAACCACCACAGAAGTATCGCCTTAGAACGATCAATAATATACAATTGCTGGCGGGCTTCAATTTTACAGGTACTGTACCTAACCTCACCCTCAGCTTCTGCAGTGTTTTATAATAGTTGGGTTCGAGGGGGTGTACTTTTCACGGACATGTTTTCATGATTGTACAAAATTATTTGAGGGCTTATAAAAGGACTGTCATTGTTTTGGTTATATAATATTCTTAATTACTCCTACATCTCACAACTCCCAGAAATAAAACGGTATGTAATCAGCTCTTTCTTTCTTTGCAATGCGTCGCTGTTACTTCTATTTTAAATCTTCCATAAATATGTTAGACATGGAAAATAGTGTCTGGCCATGAGTCTGAAAATTAAATATCTACACTATACTCTGTTCCTCATAATTACATTGATTTAAAGACTACCAACAGTTCCCTGATAACACGAATTCTCAAAATCATACTTTTTATGCTTACAAAGGTACAAGAATCAGTGACATTCTCATGATGAGAACATCTCTTATATCTGTAAACAAGAATTCTTATCTTGCAGTTATGCACCTATTATGTAAATGAACTAATTAACACCTAGAGTCTTCAGCTACATTTACCTGTATTTTGTCCATTTTCTTTACCTCAACAAAGTATTAAAATGTTATTTTTTGGTCAAATTTAACGTTTGAAAAACAAAATTCAATTAACTTTTCCCCCTCTTTAAAGCTATAGCCTTAAATTTTTTGTACAATTTAAAAACTTAAAATTTATATATTTTCCATTCTTTTGATTGTGGTATCAGATTACCTTTTAATGACCAAGCAGATATCAGACTCTGACCACTCCAACATTTTATTGCAATAATTACTACAGAATGAATCAAAGCCACCTGTTATCAGCAGGAAGCCTCAAAACCGCACTTCCTTATCTAACCCGAGTTAGCACCTAGTTTCTCGGGTAACCGCACTTATAAGAGGATGTTCACAGCATGTAGGGGTTTTATGCCTAGTTTTCAAAATACCATAACAATGTATCAAAGGTTCTTGTGGTGGTATTTCATAATTAGGGCGAAAGCTCAATGTATTCTGAACCTATAACTATTAAAAGTTTTGACTATTTCCTCCATACAGTGTAAAAAAAGCGATTTTAGCGGGGGTGGGGGTCAAAATTTCATATGTGAGAAAATTTTAATTTTTCACTTTTCCTTGCTTGTAGTCCTTTGATTCCACTACTGTATCATATTTTGTGCATGCAGCACTGTGTAAAGTGTGATAAACATGCATAATGCCACTGAAATAAAATTGAAATATTACAATGTCAACATTTTGGGTACAAACCTTTAGCAGTTACCTGTATAATATTATTGTCTAAGTACTACCAAACATTATACAAGGCACTGTTTACTGATGAGAAAACCTGCTATCTGTTATATGCAAAACCTTATACCCAGATCAGCGATGACCAGCCAGCTACTCAGAATTGTGTCTACTCATTAATTAACAAAACTTCAATCCATCTTCTATGTCTTGCACAGCTTGATTAGAGTTCGATCTTAACCAAAAACATTTTCTCCAGACACGGCCCATTGTGACAAAACTTGGTCACACTGAGCAACCTTGCATGAATATTTATTTACCTGTATAAACCTATTATAACACGGCCTTCAATGTATTTATTTTTCTGATTCACTTTAATGTCCCTTCAAGATTATTTCAGCTCATGTGAGATTGACCAATCAGTAGGTGGACGAAAACATGAGAACCCAGAGAAAATCAGAGGACCAATGGTCCTGTAAACGCTCACCTGAGAATTGAGATTTATACCACTAGAATGGTAATATACATGTATATAACCCCAGAGCAACCTCTGGAGGCAATTTCTTTTTTAAATCATAAAGATTCAGTCCATTTGCCAATTTACTGCAAGTTTTGCCCTAACAATTTTCCCCATTCAAATGCGTGGGCAACCTAAGTTGACCTTGCTGTAAAAAGGTCAAGGCCATCCCAGGGTCATGATTTGTACACACTTTGTAGAGCTCCATTGCCTGATGCTTCATGCCAAGTTGCAAAATCATAGGCCTTCTGGTTCTGGAGAAGAAGATTTTAAAGGTTTTTGCTATTTATAGCCATGGCGGCCATCTTGGTCATGTGACCTGGACTGTTCATACAAACTTTCATTCCCCCTTCCTAAGGATGCTCCATATGAAGTTTGGCTTTGATTGGCCTAGCGGTTTCAGAGGAGAAGATCTTTGAAATTATGGACGGACGGACGACGGACAACATGGGTATACTATAAATTCACCTGTGAGCATTCGGCTCAGGTGAGCTAAAAACTTGGCTTGTCTTACATGTGTCTCGTTTCAGTATAATGCCTGTGTCTCGAAGTGATTATAATCATAAAAGTTATTTTTGATTCAATTAGATTATGGCCGAGCATCCTTTAATAGGAACAGTTTTTCAGTCATTTTGGGATTGAGCCACGTATTACTTCCTGTACCCAGTACTCTGGGGGGGGGGGGGGGGGGGTTAGTGTGTCTCGGGCACAGCATGGCTCGGCTTCCCACGTTTGAATCAAACCCAGGGCCTCTATTTAGAATCACTTTCATTAAAGAACTGAATGCCTAACTTCTTGTTTTGATGCCTAACGTGATATATAATAAGCAAATAGTTTTATGAGAATGAATGGAAAATTGTGTAAACACCCTTAAAGTTGGTGATTTGAAACTTTACGTCACTGTATTGTACCAATGACAAAGACATTTCAAGTGCCAATGGTACTGGCTAATACCAAGACAGTGGTGGCATCGTACCGACCTGACTGAAAAGTTGTTGATTTGGAAGTTAATACATTTAAATAAATTGGAAAACAGTCCACCAATGTTACTGTTTGTGGTGCAAGAGGTTATTGGCCGTGTAAACAAGTGGACAATATTAGTATAGAATGATTACAAAAGTTTGTTCCACAGAATGTACAGTACCCTCATTTTCTGGGGAATGGAACATAAAAAGTGGTTATAAATCAAGCAGATTTGGGTTAATTTTGGAAACAAATGTATATATCCATTTTTTGTACTTTATATATGGCATACATCTTAACTGCTGTTTTGTTTTCTTTTTAATTTTAAGTTAAAAACAATTTCACATACTTGGGCTCTAGTACTGAGATAACATTTTGGGCTTTAGGGTACTGTTCCCCCCCGAGTCCCAGAACGCCATTCACATATATTATGTATAATATGACAATTCATTCATATGCAAAGGGATTTCTTGGGACTCGGGGGGGAACAATGTTAAATAAATACTTTTCTATTTTTCTATATAAATACAAAATATGCCCATTTTAACCCAAAAGTAAAGCAGTACTTCTTTTGAAACAAGAACCTCAATCCAATATCATAAACTATGGACTACCAGCAAACATGTATACAAAAACAGAAGCATTTGACCAACATTTATTTTTATCAAAATCTGAGGCAGCTATGCATTATGGCCCCCATTACCACCGTCAGAGGTCCTTAGACAATGATCAGAATTAGGTTCTTAAACTTAAAACCAGAGGACCAATGGTCCTGTAAATGCTCACCTGAGATCAGCTGCATATACCAATAAACATGTTTGAATATTATGGTATTTAACTCCAGTGCAGGGGCAGATAAGCCCTTGGGCCATTTTCTTTTTTCAGAATCTTCAATATTCTGTCCATTTGCCAATTTCCTGTTGGCTTTTTCCTTCAAATGACATTTTAACAGTTTTCCCAATTCAGATGCACAGGCAACCCATGTTGACCTTGCCATAAACTTGGTCAAGGTCATCACAGGGTCATGATTTATATATACATTGGAGTACTTTAGCCATCGATGCCTCACGCCAAGTTTCCTTGAACTCAGTCTATTGGTTTCAGAGAAGATGATTTTGATGGGTTTTTACCATATATGGGCATGGCGGCCATCTTGGTCATGTGACCTAGATTATTTATATACACATTGATTCCCCCATTCTATAGATGCTTCACTTAAAATTTGGCTTTGTTTGGCCAAGCGGTTTCAGAGGAGAAGACGTTTGAATATTATGGAAATATACATGTATATTGCCCCGGGGTGGGGGCACATGAGCCCCTGGGGTCCAATTTTTTTCAGAATCATTAATATCCAGTCCTACTGCCCATTTCCTGCAAGACTTTCACTTTAAATGACATTTTAAAAGTTTTCCCCATTCAAATGCATTGGTGACCTATGTTGACCTTCCCGTAAAATAGGTCAAGGTCATCACAGGGTCATGATTTATATACACATTGTAGTGCTTGAGCCATCGATGCTTCGTGCCAAGTTTCGTTGAAATCGGTCAACCGGTTCTGGAGAAGAATATTTTTGAACGGTTTTTACCATATATGGGCATGGTGGCCATCTTGGTCATGTGACCTGGATTTTTTATATACATATTTGTTACCCCTTCCTATTGATGCTTCACATAAAATTTCGCTTTGATTGGCCAAGCGGTTTCAGAGGAGAAGATGTTTGAATATTATGGAGATATACATGTATATTGCCCCGGGGTGGGGGCGGATGAGCCCCTGGTGCCCAATTTTTTTCAGAATCATTAATATTCAGTCCTACTGCTCATTTTCTGCAAGATTTTTCCTTTAAATGACAATTTAACAATTTTTCCCATTCAAATGCAAAGGTGACCTATGTTGACCTTGCCGTAAAATAGGTCAAGGTCACCGCAAGGTCATGATTTATATACACATTGTAGTACTTGAGTCATCAATGCTTCATGCCAAGTTTCGTTGAAATCGGTCCAGTGGTTCCGGAGAAGAAGATTTTTGAAGGGTTTTTACAATATATGGGCATGGCGGCCATCTTGGTCATGTGACCTGGATTATTTATATACACATTGGTTCCCCCTTCCCATAGATGCTTCATATAAAATTTGGTTTTGATTGGCCAAGCTGTTTCAGAGAAGAAGATCTTTGAAAATGGTGGACGACGGACGACGGACGGACGACGGACGACGGACGGACGGACGGACGGACGACGGAGCATGGGTATACTATAAGCTCACCTTGTGAGCCTGACGGCTCAGGTGAGCTAAAAAAGACATATCGCAGCTCTTTCCCAATAGGCGGCCACTCAGTTACCAGAACTTAAATAAAAATTTGAAAACGTACATAAGGTTCAAACAGTACAAAAATTCGACCCCAACACATAAGGCAAATGGAACCACATCAGAAGTATCGCCTTGGAATGATCAGTAATAAAATCACTGGGGGGCTTAAACCGGTATTACAGGCGCCTTACTTCATCCTCATTTTCTGCAGTGGTTCATAATTTTTAGTTAATTGTTCGGTCCTCGTGGTGAATCTCTAACTAGTCAGTGAATCATCAAGGACAAACAAATAAACCATGATAACTACCCTGATGAATCATAACGAGGACTCTACAGATTCAGTAAGCTGCCCGGCGACAGAGATCCCTGGGCGCCGAATAACTTAATGAAACCCAGAGCAAAAGAAAAACACCAGTTGAACCCCGGTGGGCCAAGCAACATACAAGAAGCTCTGGCCCCAACCAACAAAAAGATGCTGATTAAATTTGCAATAGGCAAACCAAATTTGCACTAAAAGCTAAGCTTTCAATAATATACAGTCGGACAAAAGTTAAGCATCACTTGAATATTTTCCGAAATAATCAGTAAAACATTCAATACAGAAATATTTTCTTTTTATATTTGTGATATTTGTTATATTGGTAATAAATTAAAGCAAACGCGGATGAGGTTGTTCTTAAGGTAGACGTGTAGGCGTTGTTTAAGCAGACACACCCAAACATAGCCAAAAATCGCTGTTTCCTAGTCCATATGACGCTGCTAAAAGACTTTAACTTTGACCTCGAAATGTTCAGTGCTATGGAACTCTTTGTTTCTCTGTCCTTTACGGGTGTCATAGAACCAATCTGGTTTGAATAACTGGCTGTCAACTTTGGACAATTCTTGCAATTTGCTTAAATCCAAAATGGCCGCCAGAAAAATGGGCATTTTTAAACCGCCAAACAGCGTAAAATGATAATGCCATTTTGTTACAATTTCAAAACCATAATCAGTCTGAAAATTTCAGATAAATATCTCTAAAACATCAACAGTTATGGGCGTTTAAAGAATGGCATGTTACATAGTGAAAAAGTCGTGCTAATAAACAAGGAAATAAGTTTGCCTGAATCAGCATGTAAATGCCATTAAATCTTTGGTAGAAGAAAACTTTTTTGGGACATTTTTACAACATTCTACTACTTTCTTTCCATGCCTAAAGAAACCCATTTGCGATCATATAGGGGACATTATTACAACTTTTAATGGAAACCCCCCAAAATAGTGGTAGGTGTATTTAGTGCACCATATAACTTGAGCGACATGGTAAAAAGCCATTCGGAAAGACCTGAACAGTCAGGGATAGACGTGAGTTAAAGACCCTTACTAATTTATTGTAGTTTTGAAGTTATTTTTATGAGTGATGCTTAACTTATGTCTGACTGGATATGTTTATCATGAATAGACATGCTCATGATGAAATGAAAACGATAGCCTCAGTTGTCAAAATTAAAAACGTTCGCGGAAAAGTGCTGCTAAATTGTTAATTTTCATTGGAAAAAGGTACAAGTAGGCACCGATCAGGAAAAGGTGCAATCAGAAAAAGATTCCCACTCCAAAAACCGAGGTGGGAAAAAAAACAAACCAACAATCAGGTACTGATACCAAGAAAACATTTCGTAAGCCGAATGAGCAGCTATTTTCCAAATAGGTGGCCATTCAGTTACCTTAACTTAACTAAAAATATGAAAACACACATAAGGCGCCAACAGCACAAAAATTTCACACACCAAGAAATAAAACAAAAAGAACCACCACAGAAGTATCGACTTGGAACGATCAGTAACACACAGTTACTGGCGGGCTTAAATTGATTCTTAAATCGCTCTATGTGCATCTTGTAAACTAACATATTGTCAACTTATGAAGAGTTTAGTACAAGAACGTGTCAAATTCAATTTGTTTAAGTTGCAAGAAAACCGCGAAATACATAAAATTTTGACTACCATTTGAAAATAGTACCAAATAATTGATCGTATCAAATAGAGTAAAACTCTAAAATTTCTTGAACGATACGGGAGAAAATTAAGACATTTCAAATACTTATCAAATGTGTTGATGCAAGAATGTGTCTCAATCCAACCCTCATTTTACCCGTACCAGTTGTTTATAACAAAAACATTTGCCTAATGTTGATGTTTTGAACTCCTAAATCTAAATCAGAACAAATTATTCTTACACCAGCAGACGGTAACATTTCTCTGGACTTAGGTATGTTCTTGCATTAAACACTGTGCAATGTGTGGACTTAGAAATGTTCGTGCACTGAAAATGGACTACGAACCCCTTGAAAAAATATTAAATACAAATTTTCATACGAACAAAATGTAAAAGGTATCCCAAAATATATCAGAATGTAACATTTTGTATGTAGAACGCAGTGATATCAAAAAACCCGATCCGTCGACAGAAGTGGACTTAGATTTTATATTACTGATCGTTCCAAGGCGATACTTCTGTTGTGATTCCATTTGTTTTATGTAATCGAGCTTTAAGCTGTTTGAACCTTATGTATGTTTTCAACTTTTATTTAAGTTCGGGTAACTGAGTGCCCCCTATTGGGCGATAGCTGCTCATGTTTTCTAAGTATAAGAACCTAATTGTCGATTTAGTTTTTTCCTCCTAGGTTTTTTGAGTGGGAATTTCTGATTGCGCCTTTTCCTGATCACTGCCTACTTGTATATTTTTAGACATGTTCTTGTACAAACCCCTTCATATGCACACAGTTTGAATAAAATCGGATGAAAATAAAGCATTTATCACGTGCGTATCTATGGTTACAACGGTAAAAACTGCCCATCGTCATGGTATACGCATCATTCTCGCTGTTTGATTTTTGGCATACGGCATCTAATTGTCAATTCTTTATGTATAATGTGGTGAATTGTGCCTAAGGTACAGCTCGATATATTGTGTATTTCACGAATTCTACTCTTTTTCTATCTCGACATTATGACGTTATTTGACCTTACACTGGTTGGGTCGACACGGATGCTTTTCTGGTCATCTAGAAATCAAGCACACTAATTTCAGATTGCCGTTTTCTTAATTTCATTGTCGCAATATGCGTTTCCTGCTCTTAGATGTGTTTCTTTCTTTATATAACCGTTCCGTTCCAAACACATCATTTATTGAAGACCGTTGTTTCCCGCGCTCCTTTGAGAACAATATGGCCGCCTTACGCCTAAATGACGTCACACACTTACATGATGCCATGTGCTTATCGCCAACATATTGAACTTTACTCATGCAAAGTTTGGTGAAAGAAAAAACACACACGGTAAACTATCACATGCAACGTCATTATTAAACATCGATTTTTTGTAAAGATGATAAAAAGTGGGCAGGTAATCGTGATGTATGGTTTCCATAGCAACCACTGTTAAAATTGTATTCTTGCCGGAGCAGCAAAATTTGCTGTATATGTACAAATTATGTTTGTCTAAATAACTGTACGAGTTACAAAATAGAGACATGACGGTGCGTTTCCGCGAACTTTTTGAACACGCTTCGTATTTGTTCATCATCATCATCATCATCATCATCATCATCATCATCATCATCATCATCATCATCATCTATCCGATATTGGCCGTTACCATATTTTGATTATGTTGATTATGTTTTTTATTTCTTATTCTAGTTTCTAACAAAGTTTGCAATACCGAAGAGTTAGAGTGCCCTTATATATTTTATTTCTGCCTCGAGAAATGGACATGAATGTAAATTGCTTTATCGCTAAGTCGAAAGTGCTTATTATAGGCCAGCAATATGTGACAGCCAGGATGTTATCAGAAGCAGATGCAATTGAGAAAAATGGTATACGCCTTGTAATATCCATTGCCGTGTCCAAATTGAGTTGTGGTTCCATGTTTCATTTACTCAAAAGGTAAACGAGTCAGTGAATGTCACGTAGTGGCATCATCTAAATATTACAAGCATTATACAGCCACAATCAAAGTTATAAAATCAAAATAATGAAACATGGAGGTACAATGTCATTTTGTTAACATGTCGTGTCATTTTGGTTCCGTGTTCCGTTAACTAAACGGTTATGAAATCCGTTTCACAGACTATCAGTTTCATCATTTTTTTTTTGTCTCTCAAAATATTTTTAGGCAAGTAGAAAATATTTATCCTGCTCCGTATTTTTAAGTCTAGTCTTTTTTAGCTATATATGTGGTACGATTGCCCTGAAAACATGTATAAGCCTAGTTAGTCATGTTTTGCCGAACAAATTGGTGATAAAACGTTAGTGCCAAATATCACCCCAAATATTGCCTCAAGCAGTTAAACTTAACCACCCTTAGTACACAGTGTGTTTTATAAGCAGCGGCAGCACGACCCATGTTACGATTGTCCTTTAAAAGGTACAAAAGGCAATGATCAGGAAATGGCGCGATCAGAAAGAAATTCCCACTCCAAAAACCGAGATGGGAAAAACTAAATTGACAGTTAGGTACTTATACTAAGAAAACATTATATCGTAAGCCGAGTAAGCCGCTCCGCTATTTCCCAACAGGTGGTCAATCCACTCAGTTTACTCAAAGCGGAAGCGCTACAACTTCTCCAGGCACAAATGGGCCGGAAATGCTTTCAATATCACAATATCACCCTCTTTCTCGCTAAATGTTTTTTTTTTTTTTTTTTTTTTTTTTTTTTTTGTGTGTGTGTTTTTTCAAGCCACCAATATTTAGCCCGATTCCAGCAGCAAAAGTGCTGGATGGATATCTGCCATTTTAGTAACTTACATAATTATTCTACTACCTAGCGATTTTTTTCTGGAAAAGTAGTTTGATTGCGCCACGTGGTCATTTTAAGTCACATCGAATAGCAAATCAATAGATTTTGCTTTAGTACACACGGCGTCTGTACAGTACCTTTCTGTGTGTCCATTAATTTGTGAGCGCTAGCTAGTGCATCTCCCCGCGTTGATCATCAGGAAAACATGTCCGTAAAATGTATACCCCCTAGCTCCCCTCTTTTAACTTGGGCATGCAGGGGTATGCCTATTTTTCTTATTTTTGTTCCAAAACATAGATTATTTATACTCGTAAGAGGCGGTTCTAACTTGAATCCACAATCAATGTTTTGAGCAAACATATTAAAATTATCAATTTTATTGAGCAAACATATTAAAATTATCATTTTTTCCAATAAAATTTTCAATCTTAATGCTGAAAATTTTCTCTGTATATTTGCATCGCTATGCGCTGACCAGGTCCTAAATACGATAACAGATTTGCACTTGTCATTGTCGAGTTAAAGTCTGGAAAACGTTTTGTTTAAGAGTACTTAGTTGCGTTTTGAGGCTGTCGTAAGGACCACTTATGGTGGGTAGAAAACATTTCTAGGCATCTAATAACATCTTGCCTTTCCTCTACAACCATCATTTGCCAAGCTAACACTGCAATAAATCTGACCACTTTACATAATTTGAATTCCCAAGATGCGGGAATAGTACGTGTTTTGTATTCTTAGATAATGTAGTTTTTGTCTAATGAAGTAAAATTCCAGCCTCATAGTAGACGCTAGAAGCTTTGTTTAGTTGTTTAAGGACACAAATTTTATAAGTAGAAACAGCAACAACGCTTATCACAACCAAAAAGATTGCAAAAAGGAAAACTAAAATGAACAAATATCGAAAAAAGTTCAGGTAACGTTCCACTAACTTTACATGTGGCACATTTTGCAGAAAATTCCCACCTACTCTTCAACCAAACATCTTACAGGTTTTGCATCTGGCACAATTTCCAATTGGCTTATAGTATTACTTACATGTAATAATTCAAAGAAACCAGTATAGTGCAACGTGTCATTCGTCAGGATAACTTGTCCATTAAATAATACCATAAACTCCCCTTGCATAGAGTAAAAGTGGTGTTGACAGGGTTATACATTTCTTTCCTTATTTCTGATCCAAGACATAATTTGTTGATACTCGCTAGAACCGCCCCGCCGATCAATGTCTTGAGCAAAAATATGAAACATTTGTTTTAGCAAATAAAAAAACTTTGTAGATTGCATGGTGCATGGACAAGCTTTCGTAATGTTTCCTTGTTTAAAACAAAGTTATTGTAAGATTATTGGAATAATTACGGAAGCCATTTATGCATTAGGTGTTTTCAAAATTATTGGTTAATGACACTTTTGCTTGCAAAACAAAAAGTGTTCGATATGCAGTAACAAAAAGTCAGCTTGGCCTTATGTCTAGGTTGGGACATTTAAAATTGTAACGATCTCTGTCACCTTCTATTTTTTCTTTACAAATAAATTCATTTATGGTGATAAAGTTATTAAATGGACGAGTGCAGAAACTACTTTTTATTATCTCGCCTTTCTAAACAGTTAAAAAATGTGGATTAAACAAACATGTGCAAGCCCCCTCTTGGTTGTCGGTGTTTTGAGAGGTGAATTTCAGTGTGATAGTGTGATATCGGTTGTCAAGAACGTTTCTGCTGTTATGCGTAGAGTGGCCTGTGAGGGCAAGGCTGTCATAACAAACAATCGAGGTAGAATAATGATTACCAAACATTAAAGGATTCTCTATCTAGATGAGGCTATACGAAGGGTAATCTGTCTATTCCATTTACCCCTTCATTGTATGTCTTGTATCTACCAATGAAAAAAAAAAAACATTTATCCTTTTAGGAACTTTTATCTATTATCCGCTCAGAATCATTAGGGGTAACGTTTAGTAATCCCAAATGTGTCATTTTTTCCATAAACATAAATCTTCTGTGCATTTGCATACTCCCAGCAAGTTGCCCCCCCCTCCCCCATTTACAATGTAATTACACTTTCAAATGCATGGGCAACCTATGTTGGCCTTGCCATAAAATATGCCAAGGTCATCCCAAGGTCATGATTTATATAAAAAAGGTACAAGTAGGCAACGATCAGAAAAAGGCGCAATCAGAATAAGATTCCCACTCCAAAAACTGAGGTGGGAAAAAACTAAAATAACAATCAGGTACTTATACCATGAAAACATATCGTAAGCCGAATGAACAGCTATTTTACCAATAGGTGGCCACTCAGTTACCTAAACTTGACTAAAAATATGATAACGTACATAAGGCGCCAATAGCACAAAAAATTAAACACCAAGACATAAAACAAAAAGGAACCACCACAGAAGTATCGCCTTGGAACGATGAGTAATACACAATTACTGGCGGGCTTAAACTGGTTTTACATGTACCTAACCTCACCCTTAGCTTCTGCAGTGGTTCACAACATTTAGTTAGTTGTTCGGTCCTCGTGGTGAATCTCTAACTAGTCAATGAATCATCATGGACAAACAAATAAATCATGATAAACTCCATGATGAATCAAAAGCAAGGACTCACAGTTAGTGTTAGGATAATACAAACTGATTGCAAGCAATCCTTGAGGATTTGAAAAATAAGATCATTAAATAGATGTACGGTGAGACTTTTCAGGGCCGCCACACGGCACAACCACAAGAAAGCATAGGCCTTCTGGTTCTGGAGAAGAAACATTTAAAAAGTTTTTGCTATTTATAGCCATGGCGGCCATCTTGGTCATGTGACCATGACCATTTATATAAACTTTCATTCTCCCTTCCTAAGAATGCTCCATATGACGTTTGGCTTTGATTGGACAAACGGTTTCAGAGAAGAAGATCTTTGAAAAGTATGGTAATACAAATGTATATTGCCCCTAGGTGACGGCAGACCTGCCCCTGGGGTCCTTTTTTCAGAATCATAAATCGTCTGTCCATTTGCCCATTTCCATAAAGCTTTTCTCTTCAATGACAATTTGACATTTTTCCCCATTCAAATGCATAACCGATCCATGTTGACTTTGCCGTAAAATAAGTCAAGGTCATCCCAGGGTCATGATTTTTATCAAATTTGTAGAACTCCTCACCCCGATGCTTCATGCCAAATTTCAAAATCATAGGCTTTCTGTTGCTGGAGAAGACGAGTTTAAAGGTTTTTTGCTATTTATAGCCATGGCGGCCATCTTGGTCGTGTGACCTTGACCATTTATACAAACTTTTGTTCGTCCATCCCAAGTATACTACATATAAAATTTGCCTTTGATTGGTCAAGTGGGTACTGAGAAGTTTTACATTTAATTTGTAAATGACCTTTGGCCAAGGTCAAGAAATGACCTTGACCTTTTATACTCACCAGACTTAATAACCTTAACATATTGTCTGTATGTACCAACTTTCAGGCTACAAAACTTCCTGAAAAATTCAATGTTTACACTTTTTTCCATTGAAAAGCCTATGTAACCTAATTTGAGCTTGCTGTAAAATAGGTCAAGGTCAACCAAAGGTCATGATTTATGTAAACTATTATGGGCCAGAGTCCCCAATGCTACATACCATGTTTCTTTGAAATCGGTCCACCGGTTCCGGAGAAGTAGATTTTTTTATGGTTTTACCATATATGGGCATGACGACCATCTTGGTTATGTGGCCTGGACCATTTGTACTTTCGTTCCCCCTTCCTAAGGATGCCCCACATGAAGTTTGGCTTAATTGGCCAAGCGGTTTCAGAGGAGATCTTTGAAATTGTGGACGACAGACGACGACGGACGGACGCCGGAGCATGGACATCCTATAAGTTCACCTTTTTAGCCTTCGACTCAGGTGAGTTAAAAATCTAACCTCATCTTCAGTCTCAATTGCAGTGTGTGTCACCGATTATTTAGCGGTTTGTATGTATACAATACCACGTGATACTCAGTGGTAAATATTCGGCAACATCATTCGCGTACGACCCCCAAGCATCTGAATTCAAAGTACGTGATGTATATTGAGCGAGATTTTATTGGGATTTGATAGCTATACTGTTACCACATTAGTGACAATAATTGCTCCAAGACAATAAATACTACAATAAATACTTAGAGCAGATGTTACTAGAAGCCTCAACGACCATTACAAGAATAAACCAATGATTTGCTTTCGTAGTTTCGTATTTTACAATTATAGGTTCTCAAGAGTCCTTATATTGCAGTGCGTATGTACTCTGATGTACCTTTGAGTGTCGATTACAGACCAATTACAACGTAGGAGTATATACTGTTATTAGCAATATTTAAGTGCATAAAAGTTTATAAGATGGTCAGAACGTTTATTTAAGCAGATGCGTGTGCAGCAAACTAAGTGCACGAAGTTCAAAGAAAATGTTCCATCGAGAAAACATGTCCGTGACAATCCCAATTTCATATGGTAAAACTTGGGTATGCAGGTGTTAATCTATTTTTCTTATTTTGTGTTTCAAAACATAGATTGCAAGACTTAGTACTCGTTAGAAGCGCCTCTGCGAGGCCGTTCTAACATGTACATGTACCCAATATCTATGTTTTGAGCAAAAGTAAGAAATATGCCAAAACTGTCCTACTGAAAACTTTCATTTTTTACAAATCTGAATATTAGATGTGCGTGTTTTCGTAATGCTGCACTTACCTCTATTGTTCATTGTGAGAGAAAACATATCCCATCAAGATAACATGTCCGTGTAATATGTGCCCCCTTATACCCCCACCTTTATATAGCAAAACTTGGGTTTGCAGGGGTACATCTATTTTTATTATTTTTGCTCCAAAACATAGATTGCGCGTACTCGTTAGAAGCGCCTCTGCTATGTTTTGAGCGAAAGTAAGAAAAATATAAAAAAAAAATCTTCTAAAAATTTTCAATTTTTACATACAACTTAAAAAAATCTGCATATCACATGGGCGTATTTTCGTTACGCTGCACTTACCTCTATTGCTCATTGTGAGAGAAAGCATATCCGAGGTGACGCGTTCTTCGGCTTTTAATTTTTGTTAATCACCCATGACTTTGATTGTCGCATAAGTCGATGACAATCCAGTGCCAATGTTTTCGACAGAATTGTCATTAATTAAAGATTATTAATAAAACTTTCGTCCCGTATATGTAGTTCATCAAAGAATTTGAAAACATTGATAATGAAGTTAAAAGTAAATTTGTCGAACGTGATAAGAAAATGAAAATATACAATCACGACTGACTTGGTAGAAGAGTGGACGAGACAATACTAGAATAATGCAGTGGTAATAACTACAACTGTTTCTCACATGTCATGTGCGATGGCATTCGATAGCTAACGGCCATTAGAAATCTGCAGAACAAGATCAAGTGCGTCACTTAAGACAATGCCATTTGTCGATTTCTTTCTATTGATGATCCAAATATAATCTGCTTATCTGTACAATACAACAATATACAAACTTAATGCCGCAAAAAATAGAGTATAAAGGATAGGATATTCTCACATACTTCGAACTGTTAACTGAATAATATTTCCAACTTGAAACCTCTAATTTACTGCGCGCTGGCTCTTGACATGATATTTGGAGAGTACTGTAATTAGCTGTTTTCGAAAAGGCTATTTAGAGCGACGGAAGCTCTTCTTATAGAATTTTATCATAAATATTTGCACTGTAAGCAGGTAAGCTGTTGTGTAAAACATTCATTCCCGTCATGAAACTATACGGGAAAATTGTTCTTAAACTTTTAATCTGTACTTTCACTGCTTCCAAAGGATAAAGCTTTTATATTTTATTTGCTATTACTGCAGCTGGCATTGTGCCGTGTGGCGGCCCTAAAACGTCTCCCCGTACATCATCCGTAGTGCAGATTATATTATTTCTTTCGGTCCTTTGAGATCAGTTAGAATATTCAGGGTAATGAAACTTGTACATTTAAAAAGTGAAAGAAGGCAACGATCAGGAAATGGCGCATCAGAAAGAAATTTCCCAGTCCAAAATCCGAGATGGGAAAAAACTAAATTAACAATCAGGTACTTATACTAAGAAATCATATTGTAATCCGAATGGGCAGCCATTTTCCCAATAGGTGGCCACTCAGCCACCCAAACTCAACTACGAATTTTAAAACTCACATAAGGTGCTAACAGCACAAAAATTCAACACCATGACATAAACACAAAGGACTACCACAGAAGTATCACCTTGGAACGATCAGTAATATAAAATTACTGAACTTACAATCCTTCGTGTTGACCCCATTTAGACATGTGTCGTTGATTTAGACATACCTTGTGTATATGTTTGAAATTGCAGCATATTTATCAGGCTAGCGTCGCCGGTTTATAAAGGGTCACTGATGAGGGTTCGGTAACCGAAATTGCGCAATAAGGCCCTTACTTTATCCCTTTGAACGTTTTTACTGCTCCCAAAGGATCAAGCATTTATATTTTATTTGCTATTACTGCAGCTGGCGTTGTGCCGTGTGGCGGCCCTAAAAAGTCTCCCCGTACATCATCTATAGTGCAGATTACATTATTTTTTTCGGTCCTTTGAGATCAGTTAGAATATTCAGAGTAATAAAACGTGTATGTTTAAAGCCATCTTCTATACAATGTTTTAATTATTTGATACCATTTAGGCATGTGTCTTTGATTTAGACTTACCTTGTGTATATGTTTGAAATTGCAGCATATTTTTTATCTGGCTATCAACGCCGGTTTATAAAGGGTCACTGATGAGGGTTCAGTATCCGAAACTGTCTTGGAACGTTTTTCACTGCTTCCCTTTAAAGGATCAAGCTTTTAAATGTTATGTCCTGCATTATTTTATTTACATATACACTACCATGTGGGTTTAACGCAATTAATATACTTTGACCTTTGCCATAATGTGACGGTACGCACCGATGTGGTATAGCCGAGGTGGCTCTATCGTTTACCCACAATCAATGTTTTGAGCAAACATATTGAAAAAATCAAAATTCTTCGAATGAAATCTTCAATTTCTAAGCTGAACAAAATTACATGTGCAAGTTTTCGTAATGAATATTTATGTTTGTCTGTTACATAATGACGCAGGATGATGATAATACAGTTTCATCATCAATGAAACTCCTTTGCCACTAATAATCAGGTGTATCATTTAAATGCAAATTTCTTGTTCGCCTTTTTCATTCACAGTTCCTGTTCGATGTAATGATGACACAGTCACCTTCTGCATTATTTACTGAGATAAACGAATGTCGTATTCGATTCTACCCACTAAAGGTACCAAAGCTTAAACGACACATACGGTGCTACTACATGTACATGCATTTCCCCTGATTGCTCGCGTCTTAAAGCATAGCAATGTGTTGAAATATTTGACCTGCTCTTCATTTTGCATCGTCAGAAAATCGAAACTTTCAATACAAATGCAACAGCACTTGATCTAATTTACTTTTGTCTCGCATGTAATATGGAATTAATATTTACCAATTTTCCTTTATTTGATGCTCGTACAAAAGCGGAAAATCCGCTGTAACCTTTCCATGTGTCGTCATTTTGGTGTACGCAGTCCGTCCAATTTAAGTCACAATTTACATCATGCAAACATGTCCGTGTAATGTATACCCCTTGAACCCCACGTTTATATAGCAAAACTGGGGTATGCAGGGGTATATCGCCGAGGCGGTTCTAACGTGTACCCACAATATATGTTTTGAGCAAAAATAAGAAAAATATCAGAATTTTTCTGATGAAAATGTTCGCTTTTTGAACTGAAAAAATTCTTTGTATATTGCATAGGCAAGTTTTCATAATGAGTCATAAAATCTTAGGACATCTTTGTAGTCTGATAGGACTCGTCTCATACACAGATATACCATGACTTATACATTCTTCCTGCAGCGGCCACTGCTGGGAAACCTTGGAATATCATTTTAATACCACTATCATTATATATCCATATCAGTCCTAAAGTAAGAACTTGATTGGTTAAATGGCCGTTAGATGAGTTTTGTCCTTTCCATACTGATGCGAATGCTATTCCAACGCCCTTATTTCAAAGCCCTTATTCCAAAGACCTTATTCCTTCAGCTATTTTGGTATTTCGCTTAATATCTAGAGTTCCAATGCCAATGTTCAAAGTGCCCATTCCCGATATATGTTCTAATACCCTTATCAGTGTTTTACATGGCTTCTATGGGATAGCAAAGATTACAATAATCCCCTTTAATAACTGTCTGACATGGTTTTGCTGTTTAATACAATACTGCCGTCATTATATACGGCATATGTTGACTTGCACAAATAAGCAACCACGGCCAAACGTCGAAACTATTTTATTACTCAACGTAACTGTAATGTTTTCATCGTTTTTGTTTACAACTGATACATGTGCATACACATATAATACCATATTATGGTGGCCAAATATTTTCATTTTGTGTGTCTTTGCTTTCCACACTTACCATTATGCTGTGCATACTATTAACAAAGGATCAAAGGATGCATATGGCAAATACCTGCAAGTTAGTGCAGAACAGATATATTGTGTATGCACATGCATCAACGTAAAAATGTAGAAATGCACATATATTTACAAATATCCGTTCCGTTGACTGTTGTTTGCTCAGTTTGCGTGGAGTACTTAGACTTGAAGTGGCGGCTAATTATTGTTTCGTGGTAATTAGCCGAGATTCCATGTCTAGGTATTCTACGCAACCTGAACGGATATTTGCAAAAGTGTTCATTTCTATAGTTTTTATGTTGATACAGTGTTTCTGTTCTGCACTGACTCGCGTGAATTTGACATACTCGTATACATCTTTAGATCTACTGTTAATAGCGTGTACAACATACTGATGAGTGTGGCCAGCACATACATACGAAATGAACATATTTAGTGAAACAATATTATATGTACCAATTGTACAAACTGTCCTTATCTCCAAACGTTACAGTAATGTCAGTGTTTACAGTAGACGTTTCGCCGGTTGGCCGTGGCCGCTAATTTTGCGCAAGTCAACGTATCCATATATAATATCTGAAGTATTTATTAAACTGAAAAATGTAAAATCAGCCAATCATTAAGGGAATTATTGCAATTTGTGCTATCCCATAGAAGCCATGTATAGTACTGATGACGGTATTAGAATGTAAACTGGGAACGGGCATTTTGACTTTTGATGTTCGAACAAACGGAATACCAAAATATTTGAATGAATAAGGGCTTTGGAATAACATTTATATCAATAATAAAAAGAGAAAAACTTATCTAACGACCATTTAACCAAGCAAGTTCTTACTCTTTAACTGATACGGATGCAGAATGATGAAGATATTAAGAAGTGGTATTCCGAAGTATAACCAAAAATAGTGTAATGCAAACGTTCAACAGGATAGTCGGTACAAAGACTAGTATTATCCCAATAGAGCTAACTATATAAACGTTGGTTACAAAATGAATCAAAACCGAAAATGGATTTCTAATATTAGATAATGAATAAAAATAAAACTGAGATCCTTTAAGAGCAGTGAGCATATTTCGGCTACTTAAGCCTCTTCAGTGACCCTATAGATTTGGCAATATGGGGCCAAAGAGAATTACTGTAATTTTGCAACTTTCAATACGGTAGTCGTTATAAAGACTAGTACAATCCAAATGAGGCCAAAAATGTTAAATGTTGTTAAGAAAATGAATTTTAACCGTTAATAATTTTCTGATTTCTCAGAATACCCTCGCTGATCTTAAAGGACCAAAAGGAAAATATAAACTGCACTATGGATGATGTACGGGGAGACATACGTCTTAGGGCCGCCATACGGCACAACACCAGTAATAGTAAATAAATTAAAACTGAGATCCCTTAAGAGCAGTGAGCATATTAATGAGAAAAGGGATGGGCCATACTTCTTAAGCCTCTTCAGTGACCCTTTAGATTTAAAGCCAAAATGAAACACTGTAATTAATTGTCAACAAGATAGTCAATACAAAGACTAGTATTATCCAAATAGAGCTAGATATATAAAACGCTGGATAGAAAATTCACCAAAACCGAAAGAGGATTTCTGATTTTTCAGAACACCCGCGCAGATTTTTAAAAGGACCAAAAGGAAAATAAAATCTACACTAGTGATGATGTACGGGGAGACTTTTTAGAGCCGCCACCCGGCACAACAGTATTTGCATATCTCTGAGTTTCTTCGTGTAGTGCTTACACTATTTTACATTGTGTGGTATTTAGAATTCAAGTATGAACGGTAAATGTGCCTTCATTGCAGAATAGGGAATTAGACATTCCCAGTATAAGAATAATTTGCATTTGCACATATTCAATATACATGTAAGTCAATGGCATTTGACGGCCTATCAAATGTTCTAAGCTTATCCTATTTCTCCACTGCCATTGCCGAATTTTTTGTAAGGAGTCTAATGTACTCTTTATTAACCGAAACGGACGTTCTGAATCGTTTATTCCTGTCAATTCGTGTCAATTTATAAACTATAAAAGACCACTCATGTCAAATCAATACAATGATAGGCTTATGGAGTTAGCCAACTGGTTGGAATAGAGAACTGGATTACAGTTTCCAGCATAGCATGACAAGTTTAACAGAGAGCTTTGGTACTGCCACTATCGAAGGCGCAAGTCTGCTGAACATTGAGGAAAGAAAAAATGTTTGACTTCGTGCAATAAAGACTGGTGAGAGTGAATGCGCAGGTATGTCTCTTTAATACGAGTCACAGATGAACATTTCGGTCTTCTGGTACGGAAGAGGTATGTCTGTGTTTCGCATTTTTTTTAAATTCAGTTTTACGTCCCTTTCAAGATTATTTCAGCTCATATGAGACGGGCCAATCAGTAGGTGGGCGAAAACGGGTGAACCCCGAGATAAACCACCTGGCACACCCGCAAGTAGAACTTGGCTTGTCTCACATGTGGCCAGAGCGGGGCTCGAACCCATACCAGACACATCGGTGAAATGATCGAGTGATTAAGTCGCAATTATTACTTACTTAGCAATATTATTACTAGAAAATGCATTATATTTTTCCAGTAAAAGAATTGTTCTGAGAAAAAGGCGGGTATAATAATTTTGTCATCATACGAATCTGTAACATTCAGTTGGGTGAGAACTGATACTTTAATTCTTCAAATATGCCTATGATAGAATTCGTCATTTCGAAGCGCACGTAACGTCAAGTTGCGACCCACCGTTAGTGTTTCTTTAATTGAAACTAATGTTTCAAACTGCAGATTAAAAGTGAAACAGCAATTTTCATGACCAATTTCTTATGAGTGATTACTTAACACCACAGTTTACAGCGCAAATATTAGCTACTTAATTCCATAGGAAAAACTTCCGTCGCTCAAAATTGCCTTTTTCGAAAATAACTAATTACGATACTCTCCGAATAAGATGAGAGGTGCGTTCTTTTCAAAAGCCTTTCCGCAGAAATTAGAAGTTTTGGAAATATCATTGAATGGACAGTTCGACGATAGTGATTATATCCCATACGTCCTATGTTGACCAAATCCCTCAGAAAATAGAACCGACAAATCATAGTTTTTTCTCGTTACGGACATGATCAAATTCTGCCGATGTCTATTAGGCAATTAGCTATCGAAAGTCATCGCTTTGGAGATGTGAGAAACATTTGGAGTTATTACCATTGCATTATTATAGCATTTTTTCAACCTGATTTCGGCCAAGTCATTAGTACGTGTCATCATGTATAACTAATGTCCAATGAAAACGTACCACCTACAAAAGTTTAAAAAAATATGTTTTTACTGAACATTTCAGTTTGTCTATTTGATATTTCAGTACTGTGATAACCTGTCCAAATCATGGCACGATCACAAATCTGTCTGGTAGGTGATGCTCTGAGGATAAAGCAACCAAGACGTTAACCGTCAAAAAGAAAATCACAAAACCTGTATTCGAATGCGCCAGATGTGAAGAAATTTTCAATCACGCATCGACTCGCGCCTAGAAGATGCATAACGTCGAAACATGAAGAATTCGACAGTCAGTGTGCTTCGAAAACGTCAACGTGGAATTCTTGACGTCATAAGCAACATTTTGACCACTGCATAATAACAGAGATTAAAAAGTCAATCAAATGTCTGCAGCAAAATTGCGATTAAATCACAGATGTGAGCCGTTTTGTCCAGGAATCTTGCCCATTACATCATAAAGGCTTAGGATTTTGACGTTTAATGGCTAACGTAAAGCGTTAAAATCGCAAATACGTTGAACCTAAATGACCTGTACATCTTTCATTGTACGCTTATATTCATCTCGACAAACAAAATCGATTTTCAGAAATTCTGACTCGATAGCGTTTCCGGAAGCGGCTGGAGAGAAGCTTAAAATTGACGTCAGTCATCGAACGTCTTTCTAGAAAATGATTTCGGTGACGTTTTGTATATGTTAAGATTCGTATTCCCAAAATAAACTGTTTTTGGGATATCTGTATGAAAGAAACCGTTTGTGAACGTTTTTTGACCGATTTTGCAAGACTTTGCTTTTTTGATGCGTGCATAGTGACGCGTACAGCGCTTTTACCGTGTGTTGTGATGCGATGTAGTGGTTGACTAGGCGGCGAATAGTTCGTAGAGCTACTCGCATACGGGAAAATCATTTCCGGGATTTTTGGATCAGTCATAGCTTACGTAAAATTGAATAAACGTAATTTGTAGTCTGACGTAACGTCGCTTACAAACCGTCGCGGGGGGATAAAATTTTGGCGTAGAAACATTGTATTCAACCTATATAACATAAGGAAACATCATATGTGCACAAAGGTTTTGATTTCCCGCAACTAAGAGCATCCGAGGAGTGGTACGTTTTCGTTGGACATGAGTATATTTCTTTTTTCCGACCACGTTCGACATATATCGGTGATTAGGACACCAATAATTGTTGAAGTGTCAGGGACTGTGATGTTGCAGTATTCCCTCGTCCTTGTTTTCGTATGCGGAGCACCTCGATGTGCTACAACTTCCCCAAGCTCCGATTTGCTGGAAAGGTTTTTACCCTTTATCAACATCTTTCTCACAAGTCAATCGGAGTTCAGCCATTTTAAACGGCAAATGCGCTGTGTGGATAAATATTTGTTCTTCTCTAATTTTCAGTAACGTATAAAAATATTCTACTAAGGACTACTACTTGTAATCCAATGTTATAATTGCGCCACGTTCTGAGCATGTCAAAAAGAAATCGATAGATTATTTCAAGTATATACGTTTGGACAGCACCTTAATTGTGCTTACATCCCAGCGGGCACATGACGTCTTTATTGACGTCATAAAGACGTCATATCAACGTCGATGCGACGTCATGACATCGCATCGACGTCGATCTGACGTCATTATGACGTCATGTGCCTGCTGGGTAGCATACCTTTGAGAACACTAAGTAGTGTCTGCGTATGAAGCGACAGGAAGTTTCTCACTACTATATCCATAGTGGCGACGACAGATTTGCGCTTAACAGAGTTGTATTTTAGTCTGGAAAACGTTTTCTTTAAGAGCACTTAGTTGTGTTTTGAGGTTATCGCAAGTAGTACTTATGGTGGGTAGAAAACATTTCTAGGCATCTAACAGCACTTTCCTTTCCTCTCAAACCATCATTTGCCAAGCAAACACTGCAATAAATCTGACCACTTTACATAATTTGAATTCCCAAGATGCGGGAATAGTACGTGTTATGTATTCTTAGATGGTGTAGCTTTTGTCTAATGAAGTAAAATTCCGGCCTCATAGTAGACGCTTTAAGCTATGTTGTTTTGTTGTTGTAAAACATTTTCCCGAACACCCATTAAATAGATTACAAACAATCGACAATGTGTATCACAAACAGCAAATATCGAAGAAATGTCATGAGTATACGTTCCATGTAACGCATCTTGCAGACCCCTACAAACTCTTTTTCCACGAATTTTATGTTTCGCCATTATACACAATACCACGAAACCACTATAATGCATCATGTTATAAAGTATGAGTCGAATTATCCTCGTTGTTAAAAAGTTGTTATTGTAAATTTATGGAAATAATTACGGAAGCCATACACATATGAGTTGTTTTCGAAGTTATTGGTGAATGACACACTTTTGATTGCGAAGCGATTTGTGCTCGAATTGCAAACAAAATACGTTTCGACATAATTAAACTCTTTAAGAGCAGTGGCCATATCACTGCGAAAGAGGATGGGTCATATCATGCTTTCGGCCTCTAAAGCTTCGTCCGTACTAGTGATCCTTTAGATCTGGCAACATGGTACCAAAGTGAATAGCTGTAATTTTACAAATTTCATCTGGAACGTCGCTACTAGCGTCATCAAACGTTGGTTCGAAAATATATCTAAATCGATAATAAATTCCTGATGTTCTCAGAATATCCTCGCTGACTACCGAAAATATAATCTGCACCATGATGTCGGCTACTACAGACTCCTCAGTGACCTTTTCGATTTCCGCAAAATAAATGCCATATTGTTTTATCACACATTTTATAACATTCTTTAAGACTTTTCTTATGAAAATGAAATTTGTAAGAGATGAACTTGAAAAAACTCCGAGGTCCCTGATGGGATTCGAGTCTAGAATCCCCTGGACAGAAAGACAATGCTCTATCACGCAGTATATCAGACATTGTACTTATCGGATACAATGTATCGAATAGCTGGGTTATTTATGGAAGCTACACATAGTGTGATCTGCTACCTCGACCTTTCTAACCATGGCATATAATCTCGAATGAACGAACATGCAATGAGAAATAACGCATACCCATTTCGAGAGAGTAATCATGTATGATTACGAAAAGGTCATTTTGACTTTATGCCCCATTTAGTTCATTTCCGACGAGCCCCGATCATACGAACATGAAATTAGTACATGTAACTAATAGGAGAAAATCTTGAAAAATTCCCACGTCCCTGCTGGAATTCTAACCTAGGAACCACTATTCAAAAATCCAATGTTTTAACCACTGAGTCAATAGTCCACACACTCGCGCAGTCAAAGATTGTACTTATCGGATGCAGTATATCGAATAGCTTTTTATAGAAGCTACGCATCATGTGATCTGTCAACCCGACCTTTCCTACCATCACACATAATCTCGGATGAATGAAGTTGCAATGGGACATAACCGAATGCACAAATTCAAAACTTGTAGGTTTTAAAAAAACTGCAAGTGGTGCAAAACTTCTTTTGAGTAGTATAAATTGTACTCTATATAAATGTCGTCACGAACGCCTTGCGCTAAATTTATCTCTCTTTCACATTTGATATTCGTTTGCGCTTAAGGATGTTAACCCAGATACAGTATATAAGCATGATGTCTTTCTGGAACAAAAGCAAATAATATAAGCCCAGCCTGCGACGCCGCAGTGCGCGACGTCCCATCAGGAGATTTTATGTTTGCTTGGTGGAACTGCATCAAAAATGAAATTAAACGATTGAAACCATGTCTGATGTACATCAAATGAAAGAGGATACATCGGAATGATACTGATTGGCATTTATTTGCAACAGATGGATTAATTCAAATCTTTAGCATATTCAGTTAACATGTCTGTGCGTTCAATTATGCGATTACAGGCGAATTTCAGCTGAAAAATCCGTTTAATATTTATCTCGTGTTTTTCTGGTCTGTATGCATGCTGTTTTGTTAATGGTTGAATCGTATTATTTAAGCCGTGCAATGCGATGTATTAATATCTGAAAACAATATCATGCTCACTTATTTACAACATACAAAACCGTCTGACGTTTGAGGGGGTAGTGTTCTAAATAGCATGGATATGTATACATACTGATCAAATGCTAAACAATCCAATCAGCGTTAAATCCAGATTGTCTGCTTGCCCCCGTGAGATTTGGCTTCATCAGGAAGAAGTAATTAATACCAATTTACAGATGACCGCTTTAAGGCAGCCTCTCTACCAATTCTATGATTACGCGTTCAGAGCAGGCCTGATAATTAGCATGTTTATTTTTTCGTCATAAACTATCTTTAAAAGATAAAAATACATTCACATGTTGTTGCATGTACTTGCATTATGTTGACATTTGCTCTCGATTTGGAGTCCTTTTCGTCCTTTGAGATCAGTAAAACTATTCAGAGTATTTAAAGTTATACGTTTAGAAGCATCTTCTATAAAACACTGGTTTAATGATTTGACCACATTTAGGCACAGTGTCTTTGATTTAGACTTCCCTTGTGTATTTTTTTAAATTGCAGTATATTTATCTGGATATCGTCTCCAGTTTATAAAGGGTCACAGATTATTTGACCGCATTCAGGCATGTGTCTTTGATATAGACTTCCCTTGTGTAAAATTTTGAAATTGTAGTATATTTATCTGAATATCGTCGCCGGTTTATAAAGGGTCACTGGTGAGGGTTCAGTACCAGAAATTGCGCAATATGGCCCATTCTACATCCAATTGAAGTTTTTTGTCTGCTTCCAAGGGATCAAACCTTTATATTTTATTTGCCATTACGTAGCTGGCATTGTGCCGTTTGGTGAGCCTAAAAGGTATCCCCGTACATCATCCATAGTGCAGCTTATATTATTTCTTTTGGTTCTTTGAGATCAGTAAAAATATTCAGAGTATTTAAAGTTGCACGTTAAGAACCATCTTCTAAACACTGTTTTGACCACATTTAGGAATGTGTCTTTGATTTAGACTTCTCTTCTGGATATCGTCTCCGGTTTATAAAGGGTCACTGATGAGGGTTCAGTACCCAAAATTGCGCAGTATCGCCAATACTACATCCATTTGAACGCTTTTACTGCTTCCAAAGGATCAAGCTAAGGTTGTACCTGTAGAACCATCGTCTAAACACTGTTTTAATTATTTGACCGCATCGTCTTAACACTGTTTTAATTATTTGACCGCATCGTCTTAACACTGTTTTAATTATTTGACCGCATCGTCTAAACACTGTTTTAATTATTTGACCGCATCGTCTTAACACTGTTTTAATTATTTGACCGCATTTAAACGTGGTAGATAAAATATAAACGTTTGATCCTTTGGAAGCTGTGAAAACGTTCAAAGGTAGGTAGTGTGGGCCATATAACGCTACTTCTGGTTCTGAACCCTTATAAACTGGCGACGATAGCGAGATAAATATACTGCAATTTCAAAAATGTACTCAAGATTGGTCTAAAACAAAGACACATGCCTAAATGGGGTCAAATAATTAATACAATGTTAAGAAAATGGCTCTAAACGTACAATTTTCAGTACTCTGAATATTCTAACTGATCTCAAAGGCTTCTTAACGTACGAATTTTAGTACTCTGAATATTCTTACTGATCTCAAAGGACCGAAAGACATAATATAATCTGCACTATGTATGCTGTACGGGGAAACTTTTTAGCGCCACCAAACGGCACAATGCCGGCTGAAGTAATAACAAATAAAGTATGAAAGCATGATCCTTTTGAAGCAGTGAAAACGTTCAAAGGGAGGACTGGTATTATTTCACTTAAACAAAATGATAAATTTATATTAACGTCAGTTACTGTGGATTGCTTTAGTAAGTACCATAAATGCGAGAAAACTGACATATTTCCCATTAAACCCATGAAACGAAAGTTGGTATCCATTTCAATGCATCATATATCGTATATTTGTTTTACGGTTAGCTGGCTCAGAGATAAAACAGTAGCCTAATGGTTAAAACATCTCTGACTGTAACTCGGCCTATATGGTTAAACAAAGCCTGGTTTGATAAAAAACAAGTTGATCATAGTTGACCTGGGCATAAAGCGTCGACCTCCGAATCGAGTGGGGCTGAGTTCGAATTCCTGTCGTGCTGAATTTGTTGTAGTTGCGCAAGAAACATCAATTTCCATAATATTGCTAGAGAGAGAGAGAGAGAGAGAGAGAGAGAGAGAGAGAGAGAGAGAGATTTTATTATCGTAATGACAAACGGAATCATATTCGATTCACCTAGGTCATGGTTGAAATAATGAGGCAGACTGAGTTGGACCTTTTGCAATCCCTTTTAAAAACTGCAAAAACTCCAAGTCAGCTGCATACGATGCCCTTCGACTAACTTCATGCCAGCCAGTACATGTATAAACCGCCTCGATGTACAAGACTTGTAACTTGTGTCCAAGCAAAAAAAACATTAAGCTACTAAAGGAATCTTACCCTATCAAATAGATGTCATAATCGACAACTCCGAGTAAGTAAGATTGAAGTACACTACATGATCAGAAGCAACGATTATTTGTTAATCGAAAATAAAAAGATTCGGCAGTGGACTTTTTGTTCGTACTTGGACACTTTCGATAATGGCGTCTATTGCTTATTCGGCTTACGAAATGTTTTCATGGTATGGGTACCTTGTTGTTGGTTTGTTTGTTTTTTTGCACCTCGGTTTTTGGAGTGGGAAACTTTTCTGATTGTGCCTTTTCCTGATCGTTGCCTATTTGTACCCTTTTTAGTTGCTTAACTGGTATGCGCTCTCGGACACAAGTTACTCGAGGCAGATTGTACTCGCTGGCAAAGTCCGAGTACTAAGAACTTTTGAGAATCTATACTTGTAAAATACGAAAATACGAGAACAAATCATTGGGTCTATTCTTGAAATGGTCATTGAAGCTTCCCAGTAACATCTGCTCCAAGTATTTATTGTAGCATTTATTGTCTTGGAGCAATTATTGTCACTAATGTGGTAACAATACAGCTATCAAACCCAAATAAAATATCGGTCATTTGGCATCACATTTGGCTCGCGAGTCGTATGGAAATAATGTGAATGTTTCGTTTTGTTTTATTTATTTATTTTATTCATTCTTTTTATTTATTTATTTATTTATTTATTTATTTATTTATTTATTTAGTTTATTTATTTATTTTTTTTTGTTTAAATTTGTTGTAATCTTGCTTCATTTCAAAACTATATGTACTTAACCACAACGTTGACATTTTTGGTTGGTGTTCTACTTGAAAAGAACCAATCCAAGAACTAAAGATACAGGTTAATTTTAATAATCAGGAGAATAAAGAGCATTGCCCACACACGGTAGAAAATATATCAACGTCTAAACGTAAAAAGCAAAGTTATGATTAAAAGTTCAAAAACATGGCTGCTTGAGATTTTTTATTCAATTAATGTTCCGGATTTTATTTGAGAGTAACGTTATTGTTTTATCGTTGATGTGTCGAATTCACCCTTGTACTTAAAAGTAACTAATACATCAAAGGCTACTATATTATTGCTTTGGCACAATAGAGCAATATCTCAATCCCTGACAATTCAAGAATCATCGGTTGGCCTAAATCCCGATTTATGATGAACGTGATCAGAAAATCGAAATACACGATTACGAGTGACATGGAAGAAAGCTGGTCGAGAAAGTACCATGATATACAATCACGCCCTGGAAATAACTCTAAATGTTTCTCACATCTCATATGCGATGTCATTGGATAGCTAGCGGGCTAATAGAAATCTGCAGAATATGAGCCGACTCATGAGAAAACAAACATTCTGCATACGCGAATCCAAAGGCGCAGAGCAGCTTCGCAGCCCATCAGCGCCTTTGTTTTCGCTACACGGATAGTACAATTTCTCTACTTTCTAAATCCAAAATTTCTAGCCTCTAGCCATCTTCTGTGCGTGTAAAACTCGATTGTGTCGGACCTGTTCTGAAACCACATTGTTGGTTTTCTCATGAGTAGACTCCAAAGTCCGACGCTAAAAAAACTATCGTTGCCAGTTTCCTTCAGTTAACATTTTGGTCAAGTTTTGTCTATCAGTACAATACAACAATATAGCAACTAAACTTTATGCCGAAAAAGTAGGATATAAAGGATATTATCATCTTTTTCGAACTGTTAATTCAATGATATTTCCAAACTCCTAATTTACTGACAAACAGCTTTTGACAAGATACCGCCTCACGCCTAATTCAGAGAGTATTGTAATTAGCTGTTTTCGAAAAAGGCAATTTAGAGCGACGGAAGCTCTTCCTATAGCATTAGATCGTAAATATTTACGCTTTGAGCTTCGGTGTAAAATATTCATTTCCATCACGAAATTGTACGTGAAAATTGTTCTTTAACTTTTAATCTGCAGTTTAAAGCATTATTTCAGACTAACATATACGCTATTAGGTGGGTGCAACGAGATTAGCATGCTTTGAACTTTTTTAATAATATGACGATAGGTGTATTTTAAGAGCTGGCTATAAACGTGTTGATACGCCTATTTCAAGAATTTAAGTACCATTTATCACCCGGGGATAAAGAGTTTTGTGATTTTATGTCCAATTACACCTGCCTTTTTCTCAGAATAACACTTCGAGTGCAAAAATAACGGACTTAGTTTACATGCAATTGCCGACTATAATATCTCTTAATAAACCATAACTGCAGAGAGTGCACGTGCCAAAACTATATTAAAGGGATTTGCTTTTTAATCTTATAAATTATTTTACTTTCGGATACGTTTTCCTTTTATACTTTGTACATGCAGTTCCTCAGTGGTAGCTTCTCTCAGACTTTGTCTACACACCAAAGGATTAACATCTGTAGAAGCTTTTGAAACTCCAATTATTAATCTGATTGGCTGTTGTTGCTACATGTACCTAAGAAATATCTGATTATGTTCGCTTGTAACATACCAGACCATACGTGTATAAACCTATGCAAATACCAGGGACCAATACAGGTGTTTCTATTGGGGTTATCAATAAGACAATAAAGGTGGTAGCTAATATTTACCTGGTTAACAGGTTGCAACAGGTTCAGTCGGGTGGCACAGGACTTAGGCCTTTAATGCGTATGTATATCACGAAAATATGTCCGTGTAATGTATACCCCCATATTTACATTGTTATTGCAATCGCCCTAGATGAAAGTATCTTTCTTGATGTTCTTCATTTTCCGATGAAAAACATTATGTCACGTGGTCTAGAGGCCACGCCTATGGGCGGGCTGACGTCAAAACTCATCCAGTGACGTTGTTTGTTTACTCTTGTTGATGTGACGTTGGTCGCGTATCGCCATGACGTAAGGCGCGAAAAGTTGACGTTTTGGCTGTTCCAAAATTACGTTAAGTCGGATTTAATGTCAAATAACATGAAAATGAACGGTGATATGCGCAATTAAAAATCTAATACTTGACTGATAATATAAAATGTAAATATAAGTATTGAAATTCAGATTTTAGCTTTCACTGGATGATGAAAAACATTAGCTGTTTTAATGTCTCCGAGAAGCCCTTCGGGCTTCACAGACATTAAACCAGCCTAATGTTTTTCATTATCCAGTGAAAGCTAAAAATCTGAACTTCAATCCTTAATTAACCCCACTTGTAAATAGCAAAACTGGGGTATGCAGGGGTATACCTATTTTTCTTATTTTTGCTCCAAAACATAGATTGTGGGTACTCGTTAGAACCGCCGGTTCTAACGTGTACCCACAATCTATGTTTTGAGCAAAAATAAGAAAAATATCAAACTATATTTCGGCTAAAAATATTCAATTTTTGAAGCTCAAAAATTCTCTGTATATTGCATGGGCATGTTTTCGTAATGAAAAGCACAAATGAAATTATGTTACACCCTATGGGCGGTTTGCCTTTATTACGTCAGGATGAACAATTGTCACCAACATGCCAGGCATATGTACCAGCCGGGTTTCGAACCCACAACCTCTTGATTGTTAAGCGAATACGCTATCCATTACACCACCGCGGCCGTATACAGCACTATACAGCCAGCATCTTTTGTGATTATTAACTGGACAATCAATATTTTACTATCATAGAATATTGTTTGTTTGTGTGTTCGGGTTTAACGTCGCTTTCAACATTATCTGTCATATCACGACGGTGTCTGGTTGTGACAGGGAGCTCAATGCTCACTTTTATAGTGCTGCCTCACTGTGGTATCAGATCCCAGACACTTTTACCTGATACCACCACCAGTCACATTATACTGACACCGGAGCGACCAGTCCTAGCCCGAGTGCCAAGCGGGGAGCAACTAGTGCCATTGTGACTTTGGTATGTCGCGGCCCGGGGTCACTATCATAGAATAACATATCAAGTTTCTTCAGTCGGCCTTCAGTTTGTGAACAGATGCATCGAAAAGTTGTACTATTAGGTTAATTGACATTTGAATTACAGCAAATAAATAACTAATTTTGTCCAGTCTGATGATCGTCTTGGATGCCTTTCCCTAAATTAGTGTCATAACCACATAAGACTTCCGTAATTTCTTGAGCAGACGTTATATCATTCAGTTACTATAACTGTAAACTGCCAAGCTAGGTAACCAGCAAATGAACAGATAAGACATAACATCCTGTTTGCGCTTCGGTGGAGTAAATTTGAATACATCACAAAATGTTACGGTACATTATACGTGTATGTTTTGGTCACGTGCTCCAACTATTCCAAAATTCGAAATTGAAGCGAGTTTATTCCCATTATTGTCAAACGTTCTGATTTGAATTCAAAACTCCTTCTCAATAACATTTTGTCCCGTAATACACTGCCACTGATGGTTAAAGAGTCTAAATTCCAACGGCACTACATTTATAAATCTAATTTCAGACTATTTTAAAACATTTTCGAAAACGATATAATAGGCACAAGGTGTTAAGTCAATATTAAAATCCTGTAGACTGTATAAAGTAAATGAAATATTCGATAAGCAATGTTTAGCCTTACTCAAGAAAGGCAACCTATGATAATTAAGTCATCCATGTAGACTTGAGGGCATTGTATGTTCGCATCTTATGTAAACGCGTAATGTACTATGTAGATTATCATCAAATTCATTTCCCCAGTTGGTCCAACACTGGTTAAAAATCTCCCATAGGCCGCAATGCAAAGTCCCTCACTTTGTAACACTCCCAGCTAGTATCCAACATTGCACCACCAAAAGATCTTCTCTTACTTGATAGCCCAGCCACACAAAGGTGCTACTACCGAGGAGGGTTGACTATCTCGATTTTCCGGTATTCCATTTTGCAATAAACCTATGGGTGGATTTTACACTCTAGAATGGTAGAGGGTAGTGTACATACAGAAGCCTCCGATGAGATATAGTCCGTTTCGGCATGGTGATTTGTGCACTAACATGTCGTATTATGGTGATACTTTGTAATTTAAAAAGGGCTACTGATGAGGGTTCATTACCCGAAATTGCGCAATATAGTCCATACTATCTCCCTTTGAATGTTTTTACTGCTTCCAAAGGATCAAACCTTTATATTTTATTTGCTATTACTGCAGCTGGTGTTGTGCCGTGTGGCGGCCGTAAAAAGTCTCCCCGTACATCATCCATAGTGCAGATTATATTTTTATTTCGGTCCTTTGAGATCAATAAAGACACTCACGTTTAGAAACATACTTCTAAGCAATGTTTATAAATATTTGACCCAATTTAGGAATATGTCTTTGATTTTGACTCCTCGTGTAAATATTCGAAATTGCAGCACAATAGTCTGGCGTTCGTTGCCGGTTTAAAAAGGGCTACTGATGAGGGTTCATTACCCGAAATTGCGCAATATAGTCCATACTATCTCCCTTTGAATGTTTTTACTGCTTCCAAAGGATCAAACCTTTATATTTTATTTGTAGTAAATGCGAGATTTTACACAGATTATATGAAATGTTCTCAGCATCAAACATGTGTGGATGGGTTTTTAAATGCGCTATTTTCGTGTGGTACGGTGGAATGATATTTGTACCGGTGTTCCACCTTGTGGAAAAGTTCTTTTTATCGCGAACAACAAAATTACTTTGAGATACACCCTCCCCCAAAATACAAGATGCATGATAAGTGTTTTGTTGGGAAAGAACAGAAAATGAGGTTACACAAGGTCTTTCAATTCTAGGTACCCCCATGTAAAAGCAGGTCATTTTGACCAAAAATCAAAACATGGTGGTCATACATAATGCCCATCAAACGTCCATAACAACCAAACCTAAGCAATAAAATTATACAGAATTAATGTCAAGATATTGGTGTACCATATTTGAAATTGGGGCCGAAATGACCCTCTGAATAACCTTATTTTCAGCCAAAACTTGTAAAAAAAAGGTGTTCATTTGAGCCAAAATTTGTATTAAACACGTCTAACAAACAGCGTAATTAAACAATATAATATGGCTTAAACCAGCTTAATGTCTACATCTGGGCTAAAATCACATTTTAAATCGAATTTTAATGGGTTTTATTTATTTTTTTTTTTTTTTCAAAATTTCAGAAATTTTGATTTTAATAATTTTTTCCAAATAGATAAAAGTTTGATTTTTTTTTATCAAAATCAAAGTTTGAGCCAGATTCGATGAGTATACCACTAAGAAACGACTGATTATGCAAAAAAAAATAAAAAAAATCGATATTCGGTTTCAAAGGTCCAATACCGGTAAAAATCTCCCAGAGGCCGCAATTGGCCGCAATGCAAATTCCATCACTTTGTGACACTCCCAGCTAGAACCCAAAATTGCACCACCAAAAGGTCTTCTCTAACTTGATAGCCCAGCCACACAAAGGTGCCACTACCTAGGGGGGTTGACCATCTCAGTTTTCCGGTATTCCATTTTGCAATATACCTATGGATTTTACACTATAGAATGGACCGGATTTTAGTAGGGGGTAGTGTACATACAGAAGCCTCTGTTTTGGCATGGTGATTTGTGCACTTACATGTCGTATTATGGTGATACCTTGTAGTAAATGCGAGATTTTACACAGAATGTAGGAAATGTTCTCACTATTCAGCATCAAATATGTGTGGATGATTTTTTTAAATGCACCATTTTCGTGTGGTACGACGGAGTGATATTGCTTACCGTTGTTCCACCAGTTTATCATAGTAAAGTACCAATGGAGTTCAGCTCAAATAATACATGTCTCCTTCCTTCATATTAAGAAATCAAACCAGCGGGCACAAATTAGTCGAAGACGCAATATGTCAGATTTTATCAAATAACATTTAATTGATGTCAAAATGAGTAGGATAATGGTAGTGTTGGGCTAAACCAAATGGAATGATTTCAAAGGATGTTTGGCTTAAAATGAAGAAAAAAAACACAAATGCTTCAGAAACCTCATTATCGAATTCAGGTCGAAGTTGCTTTGAAAATGATCTTTACGTAAACGTTTTTGAATCCCCTTTTTGACATACACTGAAACAAAGTTATAAAGAGGCCACTTTTCAAACTCATTTTTTGTTTCTAAGCCAAGTTCAAAATTGCACAATTTTTTGCCAAAAGACGTGTCTTTCAAGTAAGTAAAGTTCCAAAGTGTTAAGAAATAATTTTCTTTTACTAAAGGCGTTTTTGGAGTAAAAATGCAAAAATCAATGTTTTTAAATAAAAAATTGGATACAGCACACCATTTATTGAAATTAGGAACGGGTGTCATCAAAGGGGTCGTTACGGCTAGGAAAAACATCAAACATTCGAATTTTCTCTACTGGTAGAATTTTTATGCATTTTTAAAAATCGCCAGTTTTGAGATTTTTTGAAAAAATCATAAATGTGCCTCTTAAACATGTTGACCCCTGTTAAATTCACTTGATGAGGCCTGGAAATGAGAGATATAATTCGACTGAACTGTTTTTGACCATTTTCGAGGACCAACATGTCAAGGCTGCCGCACACTTCCGGTTTCAATGCCAATTTTTAACGGACAAAATAACAAAATTTGTGGACGATTTTTTTAATTTTCAAAGTTTATCAGAGTCTAGTATTTGACCTAAATAATCGCTAAAAATTTCAATGCCGTGGTGCTGATAATAACGCAACTGGAGAAGAACAAAGTTGGTATGCAAATTGCATACAAAAGCTGAATTCCTGTTATTCAGGTTGTTGTCTTCTTGCATGTGCAAAACAGAAACGAAGATTCTTATTGCAGCAACACTTTTGACTTAATTTTATCTTGCATCATGACAGTCAGTAGCACTTTCAAATAAATTAAAATGTAAAAACACAACGTCATAATATGACATTTAATTTGATGTTAATAAAGTGTGACTTTTTGAAATAGGGTACCTTTACACATGCTTCGTCTGTGTGAGAAGTATCACGCATTTTGGAATGCAGAAACTCACAGAGCCACTGTTAGACATTGGTTTATTCATATGATCATGAATTTTAATTGATCGTATTTTACTTTCTGAACTAGAAGACAAAATATGAGGTGGCCTCTTATAACTTTTTTTCAGTGTACATGTTATCTTGGCATAACGTGTCACAAAAAGCTTAAAATATACATGCGGTGTGGCGTATCTCCTATGCATCTGAATTGATTAGACTAAAGATGGCCTCTCAGAAATAGATTTATTATTTGAGCCGCGACGCGAGAAAACCGGTCTTCAAGGTTTTCCGACCTGGACCAACACAAAGCGGATTGTACAGTCACAGAAGATGGATGGAAGCTTGAAATTTTGAATATAAGTAGAAGAGGGAATGTACCATCTGAGTAGGGAAAACAAATGCACTGATCAGCTTCGCAGTAATTGCGAAGCTGATCCGTGCCTTTGTTTTCGCCTACTAGGCAAAAATCCGGTTTTCTCATGGCGCGGCTCATTTATTATTTTTATTCAGTCGGGTATGAACCCTGTTGAGCATATTTGCACTGCCGAATGTGTATTTATATGTGGAAGTGTGCTGCTGCTGAAAAACTCTGATAAGGAATTTTGATGTTGTTTAATGCTAGCACACGAGAAAGACGATTGCCACAGGACGCATAATGGGTGAAGAAATTGGGTGGGTAAACAAAATCCAATCTTGTCTGATTGCAGAGATGCGATGTTTTATTTGCACTAATATTTTAATTCCGTGTATCTTTATTGCAGTGCTATTGTATCTTTATTGCAACACACTTGCTTTAACGGCCGTTACTTAGTTTTGGTCAAATGACATTACCGCATTTTAAGCTACTTGAGTAATTGAGTTCAATTTCAACATTAAATACATGTTGGCGCAAAAATGGTACATATTTTTAAATGAAACGAGTAAATATGTTACATGTACACAAAATAACGCATGTTTATTCATGAAAGCCTGAGTTCAATGTCCAAGTAGAAACAATTATGAGAAAATACAACGGAAGCAACATCATATGTACTTAGTTTCTAAAATGCCACACTTGTATTCACGATGTTTATACTCTTGGTTTATAGGCTCGTCCATCATAATATTCGCTTTTCTTTTGTTTGAGTTTACCAAAAACGAATCAGTATGTCATACAACAAATGCCTAACGTTTGTTTCATTTTGTTTTAAACTGTAAATTTGGAACAGCTAGGTCATGCAAACAATGTCTGGATTTAAATTCTCAGTTAAAATAAAGAAAAAATCTAGACCATTTCCCACACGTTTTTGCCTATTACATTAAATCGCTACGTTGTATAGTAGGAGTGCGCACGCCAACTTTCAATTTCATGCTAATTTTTGTCAGGCATTTTCCAGCCGTATTGTAAATGAGCCGCGACGCGAGAAAACCGGTCTTCGGGGTTTCCGACCAGGTCCGACACAAACCGGCCTGTACAAGCTCAGAAAAGAGCTAGAAGCTTGAAATTTCGGATTTAAGTAGAAGAGGAATTGTACTATCCGAGTAGCGAAAACAAAGGCGCTGATCAGCTTCGCGGTTACCGCGAAGCTGATCTGCGCCTTTGTTTTCGCCTAGGCAAAAATCCGGTTTTCTCATGATGTGGCTCAAATCGAATAGATTTATTATTTCAATATAATTCCAGTATTCTGTCTTTATCCATAATATTTGATGATCTTAGTTTTGGTAAATGTAATCTCGCGGCTAAATTGTGACTTTTTAGATTATTATTCATACAAGAAAATAAAATCTATTTTTAAAATCCAAAATTTCAAGCCTCATGTCCTTTCAAACCAAACACGGATGAGAAACCCCAAAGAACCTGATGTCGCGTTTCAATTGACTTAGAATTGAACGTGCATTTTACAAACACTTTTAAATTGATCAAATCGAAAACTTGAGGAAGTGTCCACTTTTTTTGAAAACAGATACATGTACATGTACTATTCTCAATTTAAGCCGAGCTATGAGAAAATCATTAATATAATGTGGTTTCCGAACAATGCAATGGTTACTATACCGTTGTTTCCGAACAATGCAATACCGTTTGATCACTGTTTACTTTTGAGTTTTACAAAGGAAGAGATAAATATCGAAACTGCCTCGAAACACCATTTACTCTTAACACCGTGACGCAGACATTATCATTTAACCTTTCCAAGTAACTGCACTTTCCATCTAAGATCAAGACAATTCTGAAACACCCAACAAAGACTTAGACTAATGAGTATCTATCACCGTTCGCGAGATCTTATGTCTAGGTTACTTTTGCCAGAATCATGTTACTGTTTTTCGGCCTGCTACTTCCCTACGATTGTAGACATGGTAGGTGATCGTGGGCTACGACGTATGTGTTTACAATGATTCAGAACCGTACAGAAATCGTAGGGAAATCGTGCAGAAATCGTACGGTACATGTATCCGCACCCTTTGAGTGGAAATCGTACATAGCCCGTGCGATGTCCGTGAGGAGTCCTAAGATTTCTAATTGTGTCCTTGCGGTCTCCGTACGATCGCCGTACGAATTTGTGTCCCCAAATTATAAACAAAAATCGTGCGGTGACCGCACGATCATCGCTGGGTCTCCGTACGGGGTCCAAGGACGTGTCTTCGGGTTACGGTCTTACGAGTTTTGAAAATTTGTAAAAATGCAGACTACTACAAAACTGTAGAGGCTATGAAGATCGTAGGAATCCGTAGAATTGTAGGGACTTCGTAGGATCACCATGCGGAGACCCAACGAAAATGCAAAAAAAAAAAAAATAAAATAAAATAAAATAAAATTGCCTCGTGCGATCATCGCAAGCTACATATAATGTAATCGTAGATCAAATGTAACCCAAGTATAACACCTGTTTGATGAACGCTTAATCAATTAACAATAAACTAACAATAAAACTATCAAATCAAAATTCCTTTTCGCGAGTCTACATCAAGGGATTTTCGCTTGTGTGTGACGGGGACTTAATGGATGGTAAAATACCTCTGCAGTGTCTTCTCGATAGTTTTGAATTGACTTTGGTCGAAGGAAGAATGGACGACTTTAAGGAAACCGAGAAACCTTTCATCAACAACCCATTAGTTGTACATGTAAGTTAAACGATTATGCTACTGTCGGGAAACAAACTCGCGTACATGACGGTGACGTTTATAAATATTAATTCAACAGTTCGGAGTGAGCCTAAGTTCGGAAAATGTATGGTGTCGTTTGCGTAAGCTATTTTTGAAATTCGACGTCTATCTTAACATACATGCATGAAGCATACATTCTTTATTCTACAACTGTAAAAAACAATAGTATTATTCCGGTCGCTGAGAACACAGACCCATTTTTAAAGGAAGCACATAAATTGCTAAACTTTAATAATGAACACATGACCATGTTATACTATATCCAAAACATTCTTCTTTTAATATCAACAAAAGCCAACATTGTTCGAGTATGATTCATCTAATGTTAATTGTCGTGTGAAAGATGACGTCGGTAAACGAGACAACAAATTGCAGTTTACATATATAATGTACAAGGCCTATTATAATTCGTTATTCTTTCAAAGTCATTGCTTTGTTCTATTTTTAATCCAGAAATAAATGAGATCAAATATGCAAGTCTATTTTGAATTTGTTTATAGCTAAGCATAGTCCAAAATTTAACTACTTTAAATAAGGGACTTTAGTTACTTACCTACGTAAATGTTTTAATACATGTATCATATCCCTAGAGTAATTTATTCTGTAATGCGTTCTAAATATGGTCAGATCACATACCTCTATTACTCCACTGTGCCCCTTTTGTCTAGCGGTTTATTCAATTATCGTCTGTGCTTTTTCTGTGTAATTTGAAATCATCAAGCCACTATATAGTAACCTATAAATATTATTGCTTGGCATTTTCTAAAGCACCCGTTTGAGATATCTAGACCTACGAAAGTCTTCTTTTTATCTTTCCAATCTGCAAAGGCGTAGATGCTTTGTAGAAGCATGAACTTTGTGTGCAGTCTTGGTCTACGTATCTCTCCTAATGGTTACTCATTTTGGTAACCCTTGGAAGCCTTCTATTTGTATACTTGCGTTGTTATTTAACGGTCCATTATTTCAGCCATGTCGAGGCGGGAACAAGCCTTCCTGGGTATTACCCAGTACATCTCGACGACGCCAGCTGGGGTTAAACCCAGGCCTCTCGAGTAGGGTTACAACGCTCTACCACTAGGCCACCGAGCTCCTTCAAGTCTTATATAACTTCCTCAAATTTCAAATATTTAATCGAAAAATATACTGGAATGAATTAAGTTTAGGGAGTCCAAAGACATGTGAAAATAATAGCACACGTTTGGAACAAATACTTCAACGCATATACACATGTCCTGAACATGTGACGTTTGAAGTTTTCATCCACTGCAAATACATGTAGAAATGGTTTAAATCTGGACAAAACGATTTTATTAAAAAAAAACTATTGAAACATATTGAACATACCTTTCTGTCAAATTTTTAGCTTTAATTCTTCAATCAAATTGTCTTTTCCAGATTTCAAGTGTCTAAAAAGTAATATCCGTCTCCTAGATGCCAGCGTAATAAAATGACACTTCAAATATTTGAAAGAACGTTAAAATTCAGACAATTAAAAGCATTCGTACGTCCGAGAATTAGCCCCAACCAAGTAGACGGTACTTTCCGTGAATTTCCGAGAATTTTGAAATGGGCGAAGTCTCTCAGCAAGCGACTCGATGAATGAAGGACTCGGCTGGATACCACGGGCATTAATACTTTTTTCTGCCTCTGATCAATAGGCGACAACAACTGTAAACCAATAAGCGCCATAGATTGTTGGGAGCATATAAATTGAAACCGGAGAATAATTGGAGGATATGATTATCAATTAGGACGAGAACAAGAAAATTAATGGTGTTATTAGAGTTGTCATTACATGTTTATTCGAGAAAGGCAAGAACTATTTCGGTCTTTTCGTGTTTTCACGCCATAATGTGTGGTCGTTCCCGAAGTCCAGAATATTTTTTCATCTCTCTCTCTCTCTCTCTCTCTCTCTCTCTCTCTCTGTTTATGTATGTGTGTGTGTACGCCATTATCTACGATATCAGAGCATTTCGTCAATGTATTTGTACTTTAGTGCTAAGGTACATGTATATGTACTACAAGCACTATAATCAAACAGCTGATCAAATTCTAAAGTCTACCGTTCCAAAATCGTAAAGATCCTGAATGTATTTCACTTTTTTTATTTTCGTCATTTCGTCACACCTGATGTCTCCAAATATGAAAGTGGACTCACCCAAATGATAAGGATGGGAAAGTCCATTCGTCAAATATATGTGTTGATTGCACGCCGGTGCCGGTGGATCGGGCGTTAGACTCTACGTATGATGGTCCCGACTTATGGCTATTCATTTTCGCTGGTTGGGACCGGGGCTTCTTGTCTGTTGCTTGACCCACCGGGGTTCAACTGGTGTTTATCTTTTGTTCTGGATTTTAAGTAAGTTATATGGCGCCCAGTGATCTCCGTCATCGGACAGCTAACTGAATCTGTGAGTCCTCGTGTTTGATTCATCATGGTGGTTATCATTATTTATGTGTTTGCCCTTGATGATTCTTTGACTACATTTAGTTAGAGATTCACCATGAGAAATATGTTGTGAACCAATGCAGAAGCTGAGGGTGAGGTTAAAGCCATGTAAAACTAGTTTGAGCCCGCCAGTAATTTTGTATTACTGATCGTTCCAAGGCGATACTTCTGTTGTGGTTCTTATTGTTTTATGTCTTGGTGTTGAAATTTTGTCCTGTCTGTTCCTTATGTGTGTTTAAATATTTTTAGTAAGGTTTAAGTTACTGAATGGCCGCCAATTGGGAAATAGCTGCTCACTCGGCTAACGATATGCTTTCTAATTCTAAGTACCTAATTGTGTATTCAGTTTTTACCACTTTGGTTTTTGAAGTGGGATTTTCTTTCTGATTGCGCCATTTCTTGATAATTGCCTTCTGGTACCGTTTTCTTTTCTCAACTCGTCTCAGTGGTTTAGCTATCAGGGTAACATTTCTGTGTTATATATACCCACACACGTATATACCACTTTTATATAACAAAACTGGGATATGCTTATTTTTCTTATTTTGCTATAAAACATAGAGTACTGGTACTCGTTAGAGACGGTTCTATGTTTTGAGCAAAAATAAGAAAACTTTTTTTTTATCCAGTCTATACTATGGAAACGTTTTCGTAATGTGTAGCATTAACGTGATGAATCGTTCCGTCGTTAACCTGTTGAACACTTCGGTTTCCATATGCCAAACGAGACTTTTAGATTCTAGACATATTTTCAAACAAGGACAAACAAATCGTAGGAAAAACGTGAAATCAAATCAGAACATCTCGTAAACAAACATGGCGTGATAGTCAAATCAAAACATTCAACACGCCATCTTAAAATGCAATGTTTTAAGTTAACAAATTGTAGTAACGCACGTTGTAGGTAAAAAATGTGTTAGGCATAACACATAGTTTAGGTAACTGCGTTTTAGACTAGGTTTCGGTGGCTATGATAAACTAACGATCACAAGGTGGGTGGGTAAAATAACCAATTTGCGTGAACATTGTAACTGTTCGCGGAAACGTTCGGTTAAACAGACTGAGTGCAATTTTTGCCGAAGATGAGGTGAGAAATTCGAGTTTTCTCCTAAAGCGTTTACTCTATTGACTGATAGAGCAAAACTTGAAAGTAACATAAGGAATCCAGGTTATTTCGGTTTCGCAAACATTTCAGAAACATGAACATATAGTACTTTCTTGACATAACATTAAAGTTTTATTACTTTCTTCCAATAAATGTTCAATTTCTGCATTGCCTGTACCTACATATTGTACGTGGCTTGTCCCAAAAGTCCCGTTACACGTGCATTTTATTCTGAACGGATAGCAGGAACCAACAACAGTTACTCATGCAGAATAATTGGCCATATTGGAACTTATTTTACTGCTCAAAATGATACTAACGTCAATGACCTCACTGCTACAGTTACCTTGGTAACCATGAGTAGGCTGACCGGAGCAGGTCAAATTATGCAAAATGTTTTCGTAATTTCTATTTTTCGCTGTCTGCCAAATCAACATAGGTATAATGTGATCATTTAGAAATATATACCAGCCTAGTTACTATTCTATGAGCATCATTTAGTGATAATGTTATGAAATTTTATATTGATTTGATAGTTTGGGAGACAAATAAAGAAGCTTACCTATAAATATTCAACGACAAAATTACGACGTCGGCAAAAACATGCGGAGCAAAAATACAGGGTCGTTATATTTAAACATCTAAAATATGTCATTTAATGGAAAGCAAGCAAATGTTTAGCTTGATATTAGTTGATGACTTCAATACTATTACACAGCACCTACTTTTAAAAAGATATATCAGCTAACAGTAATTTTACTTGACCTAATGAAACATGGGGAGTAGTTAACAGTGGGTAGCATTTGGTAAAATATTCTTATTTTGCATGGCTGATCTTTATAACATTATTTTGACGATTTGCTTATAAATATTTTACTTAGATTTCCAAAAATATGCTACAGTTTCATTTAGCTTAATATAAAACTAATTTTGAAATAGATTTTTTGTTTGTAGTGTATTTATTCAAACGGCAAAATATTAAGAAAAAAATCAAAATTAACGGCAACGTCATTAGACCTGCTCCGCTGCAATAAGGGAACAAGGGATCAAGCGTCCACTGCATTCTAACAAATGCACGTAGCAGTATTATGAAAGTTTGCCCCCAAAGCCCTTAGATATAGGACTTGGTGATCATAAGTGTTGTAAGCTCTGACGTGCTGTTATTGTGGCAAAACAGTGAGTGTAATGGAACTTTTGGGACAACCCTCGTATCTATCTGTTAGTAGAGTAAACGCAATGGGACAAAACTCGAAAATCTAACCTCAACGATCATTTATCGGTTTGTATGTATACAATACCACATGATTCTCAGTAGTGTACATGTATCTTTAACTGCATAATACCTTACCTTAAACTGGAAATGGTTTTGTTGTGTCAGGTTTTATGTCCAAATAACAGGCTATGTCTATTAGAGAAAGGGTATGTTAAAATGGCATCCGAGAGTTAGAGACTACGTTAACACCTTAAAACAGGAGCTGGATGGTACCAGGGCTTATCTGGAGACAGATACTGATGAGGTGTCTGTAGTAAATGCCCACTTAAACGATTTACCTGTTAAGTTTTCTGTTTGTGTCAATGAAGGCCAAGACAAACTTCCTACGATGTATTGGTTACCTAAGCTTCACAAAAGACCATACAAAGCAAGATTTATTGCAAATTCTAGCTCTTGTACTACTACTGAACTTTCTAAATTATTAACTTCCTGTCTTACTGCTATCAAATCTCATGTTATAACATACTGTGAGACAGTGTATGAAACTTCAAATAAAAATTGGTTTTGGTCAATAAAAAATTCTGGTGAGGTGCTCAATAAATTGAAGTGTAGAGGGTTCCGTGCGACGAGCTTGTCCACATATGATTTTTCTACTCTTTATACAACTTTACCACATAATCTAATTAAAGAAAAACTTCTGGATTTGATAGAGTGGACCTTCAAAAGGGCATTAAAAAACTATCGTTCACTTTATTTGGCATGTAATGACAGAAAGGCTTTTTTCACATCATCTGACCAAAGTCGGTATACACTTTGGTCATGTCAAAATGTGTGCGACGCCTTATCCTATCTCCTGGATAATATTTATATTAGATTTGGGACCAAGTTATACAGACAAATTGTTGGAATTCCGATGGGTACAAATTGCGCACCTCTCGTAGCTGATTTATTTTTATACTGCTACGAAAGAGAGTTCATGGATTCTCTTAACCATGATAATCAAGCTGATGTTATCGAGGCTTTTAATTCCACTTCTAGGTACCTCGATGACCTTTTGAACATTGACAACCCTTATTTTGAAGGTATGGTCAATCAAATTTATCCATCTGAACTACAGTTGAACAAAGCCAATATCTCGGATACCGAAGCCCCCTTTTTAGATCTACATCCTTCTGGTGCAAATGAATTTGTTTCTTCTAAAATTTATGATAAGCGCGATGACTTTGATTTTGATATAGTAAATTTTCCGTTTTTGGATGGTGACGTTCCTCGTCGTGCTTCTTATGGTGTATACATTTCGCAACTTATTAGGTTTGCTAGAGTCTGCAATCATGTTACAGACTTCAACGCTCGAAATAAATCTTTAACGGCCAAACTTCTCCAACAGGGCTATCGGTATCATAAACTTCGAAAAACCTTTTCTAAATTTTATCGTAGACACTATGAATTGATTTCCAAATATAATGTTGGGTTAAAGACGCTTTTAAGTGAGGGTCTTTCGGAACCAGAATTTTATGGTGACTTGGTTTACAAATTTAAGAAACTTATAGGAAGTAATGATTTTTCTTTTCAGTTTAGAAAAATCATAACACGTTACAGACGTATAGGTTATAACTTGAATGTTATGCGACAGTCTGCATGCTTAGTTTTTAACCCAATCACGGTTGATAACTATGCTGCCTTCTTTAATTGCACGCCGGTGGGTCGGGCGTCAGACTCTATGATGGCCCCGACTTAAAGCTATTCATTTTAGTTGGTTGGGGCCGGAGCTTCTTGTCTGTTGCTTGGCCCACCGGGGTCCAACTGATGTTTTTCTTTAGCTCCGGAGTTAGTAAGTTATTTGGCGCCCAGGGATCTCCATCGTCGGACAGCTTACTGAATCTGTGAGTCCTGGTTTTTGATTCCTCAGGATGTTTATCCTGATTTATTTGTTTGTTCTTGATGATTCATTTACTAGTTAGAGATTCACCACGAGGACCGAAGAACTAACTAAATGTTATGAACCACTGCAGAAGCTGAGGGTGAGGTTACGGCCGTGTAAAATCGATTTAAACCCGCCAGTAACTTTGTGTTACTGATCGTTCCAAGTCGATACTTCTGTGGTGGTTCTTTTTGTTTTATGTCTTGGTGTTTAAAATATTTTTGTGCTGTTGGCGCCTTATGTATGTTTGCATATTTTTAGTTAAGTTAAGGTAACTGAGTGGCCACCTATTGGGAAAATAGCTGCTCATTCGGCTTACGAAATGTTTTCATGGTATAAGTACCTGATTGTTAGTTTGGTTTTTTCCCATCTTGGTTTTTGGAGTGGGAGTCTTTTTCTGATTGCGCCTTTTCCTGATCTTTGCCTACTTGTACTTTTCTAATAAGCCTTGGCTGTAGCCAAAACCCTTGATTACAAAGCGGGATGCTTTACCACTAAACCACGGAGAATTCTAACAGTACAATGTACAATGTAGATGTGTACGAATGAAGCAGACATTAGAGAGTCATTAGACTGGACTGACCTTCCATCCCCACCCCCTACTATTTGTACTATTTATAACCTAACAAGCATAGAGCATGTGCATTCAATACTGAACTTGCCTAGCGAACATACACTGCATGTAAAATGACAATTTTGTCAAGTAATCTTTTTAACTGACAAAAATGGAACGGATTTTTATTTTATTATTATTATTATTATTATTATTATTATTATTATTATTATTATTATTATTAAGAAACAGTTGATACCCTGACCCTATTTTCTATACAAGTATAGATGCAGACAGTAGACATAATTGTTGACCTCCCGCTATCACGTTTTGTCCTCGATAAATCGTACAATCAATGATTATGTATCGCTTCACAAACCGGATACACTTTTAAATCCTGAAGCATCCTGACGATCTGTCTGAATTTTGAAAAGACACGTTTCAATTTTTACAAGGCCAATCAATTATAGAATGTCTGAGCATTTCCTGCCTTATTCTGAAATTAAACGCCTAGACTATTGTTCTCTTTTTCTGTTTTAGAAACAGTCTCTGCTTACAGAAAAAATCTGCCTCATCATAAGAAAGGCAATTTAACTGCTACAGTGCAATAAGATCAAATCTGCCGGTTGACATTCGCAAGTTAATATGCATTTGTGCAACATACATATACAAATACCCGTATTCGTTCGAATTAGCGCACAGGGCGCTTACTTTTTCAAAATAACTTAAAGTTCTTGCAGCAAAATATCGTTCTAATTAGCGCACACTGCGGTCGAACATAACACATAAAAAGCGAAAATAACCATGTCAATAATATCAATGATGATGTCATTCAATAGTTCCAATCGCCGCTAAATAGTGTTTGATGATTTAATGTTAACTTTTAACGCGATCAATATGGTATTTATTTGTAAAATTCGTGCAAAATACCAAAATGCTAGTCGAGCACTGTGTGCTTATGCACATGCTTTTCGGAAACGACCAGGATGTGCGCTTATTGGAGCATGTGCGCTAATTAGAACGAATACGGTACATAAATGAATTCTACCCAGGTTATAATCTTAACTAAAAAGGTAAAATTAAGTGAAGATTAGGGAACCAAGGTCCCACCCATATAACAAAAAAAAGAAAAAAAAAAAAAAAAAAAAAAAAAAAAAAAAAAAAAAAAAAAAAAAAAAAAATCACAGAACCGTTGGTCCTGAGAACGCTCACCTTATATTTGGTCTTTGAATAATGAGCTTGACCTTAAATACTCACATAAATTCATCCACTCAGAAAGGTGTCTGCATCTACTTACATGTCACAGGCTACAAAACATTCTGAAAAATCATATTTTTACATGTTTTCCATTCAAAAGTCTATGGGACAAAATTTGACCTTGCCATTAAATAGGTCAAAGTCAATCAAAGGTCATGTTTTATACAAAATATGATAGGACAGAGTATCCGCTGCTACATACCACATGTAACCCCTTAGCCGGGGAACTCAATTAAAACAGTTTAGTTTTCTACATGTTTTATTTTCTATTTACAACCCAGGTTACTCAATCTGTGAGTCCTGGTTTTTGGTTCATCAGGATGTTTATCTTGATTTATATGTTTGTTCTTGATGATTCATTGACTAGTTAGAGATTCACCACGAGGACCGAAGAACTAACTAAATGTTATGAACCACTGCAGAAGCTGAGGGTGAGGTTAGGCGCCTGTAAAACCGGTTTAAGCCCGCCAGTAACTTTGTGTTACTGACCGTTCCAATGCGATATTTCTGTGGTGGTTCTTTTTATTTTTTTTATGTCTTGGCGTTTAAAATTTTTTTTTGTGCTGTTGGCGCCTTATGTGTGTTTTCATAGTTTTAGTTAAGTTAAGGTAACTGAGTGGCCACCTATTGGGAAAATAGCTGCTCATTCGGCTTACGATATGTGTCATGGTATAAGTACCTGATTGTTAGTTTGGTTTTTTCCCACCTCGGTTTTTGGAGTGGGAATCTTTTTCTGATTGCGCCATTTCCTGATCTTTGCCTACTTGTACCTTCTTATTTATTCCAAACTAGCTCTTTTTACTTTCGTGCCAGACCACAAACTGACCACAAACAAACTCATTTCTTGCACACGTCATCCTCTCTTATCCCGCGCATGCTCACCCATCCAACATCTAGCACATACCCATATATGTTCACAACCTCATATTAACTTACACTCATTTATTAACATAACCTATTACTCATTCAATATCACTCTTGACCTAGCATACTCTCGACCTAGTACACTTGCACTCACTAATAAACCATAGACCTCATCACGTTCGGGGTCAGGCTGGTGCAGTCACAGAGGCTTGAACCTGAAGCTTCTATATTTGTAAATTTGCAATGTTGCAACAATGCGAATAGCAAGTCATAAACTTCATGTACATGTACATGCACTAGATATAGTCCAGCGCTCAATGTTGTTGCACCATACATGATGAGAAAATAATAAATGTATACCAACACCTAACATGTTATACTGAAGGCAAAGTGAATGTCTCAGTCAAGTGAGATAAGTGCTAGCTTCGAAAAAGGCTCATTCAAAATAATTAAGAAACCCAAAATTATGCATCGAACCCGCGACCCCTGGTTACCACACCAGGCTTACAAGACGAGTCCCAACCTGAAGCCAAAAAGGCTTCTAAAAGCATAATATACGGCATGTTTTGGACAAATAATGGGAAATTTTTAACAATACTACAAATAGTGTAGACACCCTTTGATACAAGTTCTATTTTGACAACTCTTACATTGTCTTTCTTCCGATCTATGTACAAATAATAATTTGTAAAATAATTTGTAAAATATAAACGTCAAGTGGCAGCATCTATTTTATGTTAAAATAGCTATCTCCAGATGACTGGCAGCAGCGATTTATCGTAAAAACGGCTGGTGACAGTCAACTGGCAGCATCCAATTAACGTAAAATCGCTATTACCAGTCAACTGGCAGCAGCCAATTTAACGTAAAATCGCTATTGCCAGTCAACTGGCAGCAGCCAATTTAACGTAAAATCGCTATTACCAGTTACCAGTAAACTAAAACAACTGAAAAACTAATATTTTATCAAAAGTGTTACACACATTTAAGAAATCAATCCATCGGTTCAAGAGATGAAGATTTACTTAATGTTTTACATGCATCGTATTTGAGTATGGAGGCCATCTTGGTCATGGGTCCTTGACCATTTAGTTTTCTTATAATAGAATTAGACTCTGAATAGTCAAGTGGTTTCTTAGAAAATAAAGCTTTAATATTTGCTTTAATATATGTTGTCATGGTATAAGTACCTGATTGTTAATTTAGTTTTTTCTCGTTTTTTGGAGCGGGAATCTTTTTCTGATTGCGCCTTTTCCTGATCTTTGCCTACTTGTACCTTTTTAAATCTAATATGTAATGACTCAATTACATTTTGCGATGATCGTACGGTGCCATTTTTTTTATTTTTCGTACGGCCTTCGCAGGGTGACCAGACCATGTCCCTACGATTCACCGGCTTCCTACGATCTCCGCAATACGGAGACCCTGCGATGATTATGCGGTCACCGCACGAATTTTGTATGAAAATTTTCGAGTTTGGGGGACAAAAACAAACGTATGGCGGTCGTAGGGAGACCGCAAGGGCTCATTCAGAAAGAGCTCCGTACTATCTCCACTTAAAGTCTGCAGAGACCCTATGATTACCGTACGATCACCGTTAGGTTTTGTCTCTGAACGTAAACGACAGCCAGACCAAGAAATCGTACGATGTCCGACAGCCTCAGACGAAATGCCAAGAACAGAATGTAGATCTATAAATAACGTTTGTGGACCTCACTAATGCTTTTGACACAGTAAGTCGTGATGAACTCGTGATGAAAATCTATCCAAGCTTGGCTGTCCATCCAGATTCATAGCAATGGTGCGGCAACTTCATGTTAGCATGCAGGCACGTGTGCAAAATGATGGAGACTTCTCTGCACCCTTTGAGGTAACGAATGGGGTCAAACAGAGCTGTGTTATGGCACCAACACTGTTCAGCATGATGTTTTCTGCCATGCACATGAATGCTTTTCAATCAGGTGCCGTTTCGATGGCAACATATTTAACCTTAGAAGATTGCAAGCCAAACCTAAGGTGCAGACTGATGTGTTAGATGGGCTCCTCTATGCAGACGATATGGATAAGAATGCCAGCCCAGAGGCAACAATGCAAAGAGCCGTGGATCAAGTCTCACAGTTATGTGATAACTATGATTTCACAATCAGCACACAATATACAGAGGCTGTACACCAACCAGCACCTGGAAAACCGTACAATGAACTAACCATCACTGTGAATGGACAAAAACTGAAAGTTGTTGATAAATTCACCTACCTGGAAGCAGTCTCTCCAGAGCAGTGCACATTGATGCTTAGGTCACTGCCAGAATTGCAAACGCAAGTGTGGCATTCGGAAGACTCCGGTCAAATGTATGGGAGCGAAATGGAATCAAGCTTGACACCAAGCTGAAAGGCAACAAGGCTGTGGTACTGTCAACTCTCTTGTACGCATGTGAGAGACCTGGACGGTATACCAGCGTCATGCAAAGAGACTTAACCATTTCCACTCAAGCTGTTTGAGAAAGCTGTTAAAAATCAAGTGGCAAAACAAGATTCCAGACACGGAGGTCCTGAAGAAAGCAGGGATGCAAAGCTAGCACAGCTAAGATGGACTGGCCATGTTATTAGAATGCCTGATGAGCGACTTCCAAAGAAAGTCTTCATTGGAGAACTAGAGAATGGAAAGCGCTTTCAATGTGGCCAGAAGAAACGTTACAAAGCCACCCTCAAAGCCTCTCTGAAGGATTTCGACATACCAATGGGGCCTTTAGAACAGACAGCACAGGAGCGATCAAAGTGGCGAGGTCTCATCAACAACAGAGCAGCTCTCTATGAAAAGAAGTTGAAAGAAAGCGAAGAAAACGACAGTTTAGAGCTAGAAACACGAACCTATTCAAGAAATGGTCTTTCCTATTAGTGAGAGAAGAACGACCAGTTTGGGCGAAGACCGATTCTTCTTTTTTCTTTACATTTTTCGTCATTTTTACCTGTGTCTGCCGTACTTAGACATTGCCGCACTTTACAAAGATTCACATGCAAGTGGTAAATGTTTTGTTTCAGATCTGCTTTGTTCAGCGGGCTAACATTATAAAAATTATGACTGGGCCACATTCTGTCAATGCGAAATCGCTTTATAGCGCTAGTAGGAAAAAATGGGTGGTTGTACCCACCTAGTACTGACCATGTAACTTAAAGATTCAACGATCTGAATCCCTAAGATATCAAATTGTTAATTGCAAGCCTTTTTGAGACAATTATTTTCGATAAGAAACTGACTCCCATGCTAATGTGTGTTGTAAATTTTACTCAAATTCAATAAAATTATTGTACAGATCATTATTCTGGACTTAATTTGCAATTTTCAGCGGGCTATCAATTCTATTGTTTTATTTTAGCATCTTCCGATTTTTCGAATGACGGGTATGGTCACCAAATGTTCGATTATTTTCGACAGAAATCACCGATTGCAATACAATGTCAGCATCACTTTTATAAATGGTTATTTTCAGCACGCAAAAAAATGAAGGCTTTCAGTTGATTGGTTCTTGAAATTTTAACAAAATATTACTATGTGGGTTGGGAATTTGGTTAAGTATACATATACATACATATATACAGAGAGAGAGAAAGAGAGAGATATATATAGGGAATGTGAGAAAGACAGAGAGAGTACAATAATGAGAATTATGTGCTCTCTCCCATCCCTCTCTTTCTCTGTCTGTCTGTCTGTCTGTCTGTCTGACTCTCTTTCTCTCTCTCTCTCTCTCTCTCTCTCTCTCTCTCTCACACACACACACACACACACACACACACCCAGAAAGAAAGAGGGAGAACTAGAGAAAGACAGAAACAAAGGGAAAATGTGTACAATAATGTGTATTTTACATCTCTATTACTAATACCACCCCCCAGCTTCACTTTCAGACTGAGCTTCAGTCAAGATCATACGACAACAACTTTATCATATCAGGGCATAAAATTCTAATTTCCAAAGTATTTGGAATACGATAGCACAGACAGTGTGATAAACTTGTTGTACCCAATTTAATATACAGCTTATTAAGAGGGAGAGAGCGTAACGTGTCAAAATAATGGAGACATATGCTTCTGGTGTCAGACGTATAGCATTGCTTTATCTATTTCTTTTTACAATTGTTGGTCCCATAGGAATTCTGGTTAGACGCTCCTGGGCTGATCAAATGAAAATGGTTTGAATTCAACAAAGACTTATATTGGACTGGGTATCCGCTGTCCCTGATTATTCACAGTGCTACTCTAAAATGTAGCAGACCAATTAAGATTTGATCGCTTAGATGTTCAGGCAGATCCAATAGGACGAATTTGTTTAGAGGCTCAAATTTATGAAAACAGTAATAATAAATCACATTCAACTAATGTGATTAATCTGATCTATGTACGCAAACCAGATAATACCATTCTGGCACCAGTTAGACACTACCATGTACGAGTGATTTTAAATACATGTACATCAGGATAACACATAGTACGTGAAATGAGTACCCCCTTATAACCACTTTTGTATAGTAAAGTTGGGGTTAATATAGGTATATCTTTTCAGCCAGTATAGGATGTCCATGGTCTGGCGTCCGTCCTTCCGTCGTGTCAACAATTTCAAAGATATTCTCCTCCGAAACCGCTCGGCCAACATCAAGAAAACATGTCCGTGAAATGTATACCCACTTAAACCCCACTTTTATATAGAAAAACTGGGGTTTGCGGGGGTATACCTATTTTTCTTATTATTGCTCAAAAACATAGATTGTGGGTACTCGTTAGAACCGCCTCGGCGAGGCGGTTCTAACTAGTACCAACAATCTATGTTTTGAGCAAAAGTAAGAAAAATATCAAAATTTCTACTGAAAACTTTATTTTTTTACAATTTTTAAAATCTCTGTATGTTGCATGGACATGTTTTCGTAATGATCAAGGCCAAACTTCACGCGGAGCTTCCTGAGGACAGGGGAACAAAATTTCATATAAATGAGCCACCTCGTGGAAAAATCAACAATGTGGTTTCCGAGCAGATCCGACACAAACCGGCCTGTACAGCTACAGAACTTGAAATTTTGGAGTTAAGTAGACTGAGGAGGAATTGTACTATCCGAGTAGCGAAAACAAGGCGCTGATCAGCTTCGCGGTTACCGCGAAGCTGATCTGCGCCTTTGTTTTCGTCTATGCAGATTGTTGGTTTTCCCATGGGGCGGCTCATTAATGGTCCAGGTCACATAACCAAGATGGCCGCAATGGATGTAAATAGCAAACACCTTTAAAAATCGCCTTCTTCAGAACCAGAAGGCCTCTGATTTTGAAAAAGCATGAAACATCATTAAGAGGAGCTCTACACATTATATAAAAACATGACCCGGTGATGACCCTGACCTTTTTTACGGCAAGGTCAACTTAGATCGCCGATGCATTTGAATGGGAAAAAAATCTTAAAATATGACTAAATGGAGGAAACTTGCTGGGTTTATGCAAATGGACAGAAGATTTATGTTTATGAAACAAATTGGTCCCCAGGGGCTGTCTGTCCCTTGACCGGGGCTATATAGATGTATATGACCATAGTATTCAAACATCTCCTCTGAAACCAGCCAAACTTTATGTAAGGGGGAATGAAAGTTATAAATGGTCAAAGCTACATGACCAAGATGGCCGCCATGTCTATAACTCGCAAAAACCTTTTAAAAATTTTCTTCAGAACCCAAAGGCCTATGATTCTGAAACTTGGCATGATGCATCAGGGAATGGAGGTCTTCAAATTGTATAAATCATGAAACTGGGGTAATCATGACCTTTTTAACAGCAAAGTCAACATAGGTCGCCTTCATTGGAAAAGTGATTATTTGTAGGGATAAACGTCAGGGAAATGGGCAAATGGACAGACGATTTATGATTCTAAAACAATTTGGACCACATGGTCTGGTCTTTCCCACCCCGGTGAAACATATATATATATTACCATAATATTCAAAGATCTTCTCTGAAAGAGCTTGTCCAATCAAAGCCAACTTTATATGAATCATCTATAGGAAGTGGGAAGGAATGTGTGCATAAATTAAGCACGTCATATAACCCAGTTGGCCGCTATGTCCATAAAAAATAATGAGATCCTTTAAGAGCAGTGAATATGGTTGTTCTCTGGAACCGGTGGACTGAATTCAACAAAACTTGGCATGTACAATGTAGTACCGGGGACTAGAGTACAACACTGTATACATAAATTATGGCACTGTGATAACATTGACCTATTTTACAGCAAGGTCAGCTTGGGTTGTATATGCAGTTAATATGTCAAAGGAAAAACACCCAGGAAACGGGTAAATGGACTCAATATTTATGATTCTGAAAATAAAATTGACCCAAGGTTTTCATCTGTCCCTACCTCTGGGCTATATACGTGTATATGACCATTAAAGTCAAACAAGTACATTGGTATTCCTCCCATATCTCAGGTGAACGTTTACAGGACCATTGTTCCTCTGGTTTCTTTTTTATGATCCAAATCATAGATTGTGGGCACTTGTTAGAACCAGTACTTTGAACACAACTATTAAAAATATCAAACATTTTCCAATGACATTTTCAATTCCTACTGCTGAAAAAAAATCTGTATATTGAATGGGCAAGAATCTGTATAGAATCTGTATATTGAATCGCAATGCATGTGATTCCACACGATCATTAAGTTTCATATATACACATGGAAATGAGTTAGGGAACACCTGTAATAATGTGACTACCAACTTTGGACTGTATATATCCTTTTTTGTAGGAATTATGAAGAATGATTTGACAACTTGAAATAATCTGTAGTATCAAAAGCTGTTTCGATGTGAAAATAGTAAAATGGTACAAGTAGGCAAAGATCAGGAAAATGTGCATTCAGAAAAAGTTTCCCACTCCAAAAACCGAGGTGGGAAAAAAACCAAACTAACAATCAAGTACTTATACCATGAAACATATCGTAAGCCGAATGAGCAGCTATTTTCCCAATGGGTGGCCACTCAGTTACCTTAACTTAACTAAAACTATGAAAACATACATAAGGCGCCAACAGCACAAAACAGCATCAAACATAAACTGCGGCGGACAGCGGCCATTTTTGATTCAGAAAAATTTCGATAGATTTACGAAACGGGCTGATATTCTTTGCGATAACTTCATTGTGTGAAATCGCATTGTCATAATTTTTCTTAAGCATCAAGCTGAGAACTTGCCTTTAGATTGGGTATCATTGATTTCTTATTTTCTGATCGACTGTTGGCGGTAGATCTATATTTTCCGGGGGTACGTTTCATGATCACGTTTTGTTCTTTGGCTATACATTTTGCAGGTTGTAAACGTTGGGCCAGATATTCGATATGGCCCTTTAGGAATTTAAACATGCACGTTCTGGTCATAGCGCCATAGCGGAATTATTGTTTTACCGCTTTGCAAAAATTCCAACAATTTTGCCTTGCAAACTGCGGATTGTGTATGATTAGTTGGTTTCAAGATGAAACTTGAATTTATAGATCCGAAGTCGTTTATTCATTGAGAACGTTCAGATGCAACATTCTATTCCTGTTTCGCATTCAAAAATTGAGTTTTGCGGAGTGCAGGAGCAAAAAAGAAAACTCGTATTCAGTAAAAGTGGAGTTTTTAGCTCACCTGAGCCGAAGACTCACAGGTGAGCTTATAGTATACGCATGCTCCGGCGTCCGTCCGTCGTCGTCCGCCGTCCGTCCGTCCGTCGTCCGTCCGTCGTCCACAATTTCAAAGATCTTCTCCTCTGAAACCTATTTTATGGCAAGGTCAACTTAGGTCGCCAATGCATTTGAATGGGAAAAAAATGGTAAAATGCTATTTAATGAATAAAACTTACTGGGAATAGGCAAATGGACAGAAGATTAATCTATATGGAAAATTTTAGCCCTTTGGGGTTGTCTGCCCCTGCCCCGGGGCTATATACATGTATATTTCCATGATAATGAAACATCTTCTCCCCTGAAACCGCTTGGCCAATCAAAGCCAAACTTCATATGGAGCATCCTTAAGAAGGGGGGAAAAAGATTTATATTAATGGTCAAGGTCACATGACCAAGATGGCTGCCATGGCTATAAATAGAAAAAACTTTAAAAATCTTCTTCTCCAGAACCAGAAGGCCAATGATTTTGAAACTTGGTGTGAAGCATCAGTGACTAGAGCTCTACAAAGTTTTTATAAATCATTAGTCTGGGATGACCTTGACCTATTTTACGGCAAGGTCAACATAGGTCGCTCATGCAATTGAATGGGGAAAAGTGTTAAAATGTCATTTGTATGGAAAAACTTGCAGGAAATGGGCAAATGGACTTAAGATTTGTTGATTCTGAAACAATTGGACCCCAGGGGTCTTTCTGCCCCCACCCAGGGGCAATATGCATGTATATTACAGTGATATTCAAAGATCTTCTTCTCTGAAACCACTCGGCCAATCAAAGCCAAACGTTATGTGTAGCATCGTTTAGAAGGGCCATAAAAGTTTATATAAATAGTCGAGGTCACATGACCAAGATGGCCGCCATGGCTATAAAGAAAAAACCTTTAAAAAATCTTCTTCTCCAGAACCAGAAAGCCTATGATTTTGAAACTTGGCATGAAGCATCAGGCAATTGAGCTCTACAAAGTTTGTATAAATCATGAGCCTGGGATAACTTTGACCTTTTTTACAGCAAGGTCAATTTAGGTTGCCCATGCATTATAATGGGGAAAATTGTTACAATGTCATTTGAAGGGCAAAACTTGCAGTAAATTGGCAAATGGGCTGAATCTTTGTGATTTAAAAAAAGAAATTGACTCCAGAGGCTGCTCTGACCCTGTCCTAGGGTTATATACATGTATATTACCATGCTAGTCAAACAAGGTTATTGGTATATATCTCAGGTCTCAGGTGAGCGTTTACAGGGCCATTGGTCCTCTGGTTCATATATGGTACATTGTGTCCTCCGTAGCACAAGAACAAAATGTTGTGAATGTCCATAAATTGGCCTGTCGCTAGGCCTAGGTATGAAATACATGTGATAAATATTTCAGTACCACCAGAAAATAGGAAAATGGATTTTTTCAAACATTTTCCAAGAGCTAAAAGTGTTCCCTAACTTATTTTCATGTGTATAGTTTGTTGTGTATGTACTGACTAGTCATTTGTAACCACGCCCCCACATCCGGGGAACAGCGGGATTTTGCCTTTTGGTCCAGCAAATTCCCGCTAAAAGCCCCGCCCTGCGGGGACTGCTCGTTGATAAAACCATTGCTATTTTCCCCCGCAGACTGCTATCTTTTCATTTCACGCCCCTTTTTGCCTATATAAAGCAAACCCCGGGTTTTTTTCCCCGCACTGCCTTGGTAAAACTTTGGTCAAAGCCCCGCTTATTTTAATACCTATCCCCCGCCCTCCCCCGGCGTTGGGGCCGTCGTTACAAATGACTAGTGCATAATGTTCATATACATATAAAATACAGCCATTTATATTTTTGATGAGGACGAGATAACAATAATAGGGTCCAGCTCTGAGTTAAATTGTATTTCCTTACAGAAATGTGAATACTAGTTTATACCGAGTAGCTGTCAGACGAGGCCATCAGGAAAACATGTCCGTGTAATGTATACCACCTTGAACCCCACTTTTGTATAGCGAAACTGGGGTATGCAGGGGTTTACCTATTTTTCTTATTTTTGCTCCAAAACATAGATTGTGGGTACTCGTTCGAACCGCCTCGCCGAGGCGGTTCTAACGTGTACCCACAATCTATGTTTTGAGCAAAAATAAGAAAAATATCAAAATATTTCTGATGAAAATTTTCAATTTTTACAGCTGAAAAAGTCTCTGTATATTGCATGGGCAGTTTTTCGTAATGGCAAAGAAGTTCTTCAAGCTAGAGGCAAGCTTGCTAAATCAAATTTCACAGACCTCTTAACCTAGGACATCGCTATAACTGAGTAAAGATTTCTTAAACCAGTTTGCTTGTTTCATAAAACACTAAAAGTAATGGATTATGCTTCAGGCAGAAATAGTGAAACAAATGTTTGCAAGCTGTGTTTTTGCTCTGTTACATTTATATTACATAGTAGACGGAATATTCCCATCGGTATTCCGTTACACCTCTCCATACCGACGGAAATGGAATATATTCAGCCCTTTGTCGAAAATGAAAATTCAGCAAAACTGCAAAACTGTATTGTTCTAACTAATGTTAGATCATCTCTTGCATATATGACATAAAATATAAATATTCTACTTATAAAATTATATAGAATTACATACGCTTTATGTATGCGATCATATTTTTAGTTAAGTTTATGTAACTGAGTGGCCACATATTGGGAAATTAGCTGCTCATTCGGCTTACGATGTGTTTTCACGGTATAAGTACCTGATTGTTAGTTTAATTTTGGAGTGGGAATATTTTTCTGATTGCGTCTTTTCCTGATCGTTGCCTACTTGTACCTTTATAAAATACTTCATTTTTTTCTATGGAAAATTTCAAAGATGTCTATACACAGATCAGGGAAGACTACTGTAGAATTAACGACTCAAAGTCGAAAATCGTGTTTTTTCTACATTAATTTAAACGCTTTAGACAATTTTATGTGTTTACGGGAAGATCTTTGGCATAACAAACATAATACGATTAATAGCAAAATAACATAGCTGCAAGTCGCTTACGAAATCCGCAATCAGTTCGACATTGGTTTAAATGAAACCTTTGGTAAGCTGTCAGGGAAGTGGAACGAGTTACCGAAGTGGAGCGGAGTGACAGTTAGCCAGCTGATCTAATTACATAGCAAAAAACTTCAACTACGAGGGTTATCCAATAAGTTCTGACAATGGTCTCAGAGAACAAAATTTATTACCTTAATGTGTGATTCAGTTATTTTCACGTGTACCTGCATATGTATGGACCTACATCATCTGGAAAAATATAAAACTTGCTGAGAGTGCAACGGTTGCTAGGCAACTAAAGACCAGAAGGTAAAATGCCATATCCGTCACCTTATGAGCCAATTCTATGACCCAATTTAACGACAAAGTATGCTTTACTTGCCATGTTTAATAGGAATAAGTGCACTAACTACTGCTCTCTATGTGCACAAGGGTGTAACCTTTCGCCAAAGCATTACTGTAGCATAGTTCTTTTAAAACGTTTTATATAAATGAATAAAGACCCTATGTATGTCGGGTTTGAGTGCCACAGTATCAAGGTTTGCCTGCCATTCAACTTTTGTAGGGTTTTGTTTTCGACATGTTACAATTTTGACAATGATTTTGTACTATATAATTTAGGATGTACTACAAAATGCAGTATATTTTGTATATAACAGTCCTCGACGGTCACTTTTAATTTGTGTTCAGAAGACCAAACAAGAGCTGCTTTATCAAAACATGTGCACATTAATTTGTTTGCTGTTTGGTATAGTTTACGGAAGTGTTCGAATTACACAATGCAAACGGATGAGGAAATTTTTCAATTTCTTTTGTTGCCTAGCAACCATTCATGACGAAAGCTACAATGCCAGCATTATCGCAAGAGCTGCTTTTGTGGAGCAGTTGGGTAATTAGAAAATATCACACACACTCGATAGATTAACCAAAGAAACACAGTGAAGATTTTGCTTACCATACCTCCAGTACAAGTAAATAAACAATCGCAATCTCCCTGGCTATGAGCCCTCAGAGTGCTACATACAATTTGTTAGAACATCGGATCAGATTATGATAAAGACTTCAGATATGAGCCGCCTCGTGGGAAAACCAACAATGTTGTTTCCGAACAGGTCCGACACAAACCGGGCTGTAGAATCACAGAAGACAGCTAGAAGCTTGAAATTTCGGATTTAAGAAGAAGAAAAAATGTACTATCCGTGTAGCGAAAACAAAGGCGCTGATCAGCTTCGCGGTTACCGCGAAGCTGATCTGCGTCTTTGTTTTTGCATATGCAGATTGTTGGTTTTCTCATGAGGCGGCTCATATATTTCACACACCAGTAGGCAACATCCATAACCACATTTGATAAGTAAACTTATTCTGATTTTATACGCCGTTTGGGAGATTCCATTGTGAGAAATTATTGGATGACCCACGTATGTATAATGAAAAAATAAAACCAAGGTGCTTTTGAGCAGTGAACCTATGTCTAAGAAAGGGTATGGGCCATACCGCGGTTTCGGCTACTGAGCCTATAGATTTGGCAACATGGAGCCAAAGAGAATTACTGTAATTTTGCGTCTTTCAACAAGGTAGTCCATGCAAAGACAAGTATAATCCAAATGGGGTTTGGCCAGAAAATGAATCTAAACCGGTAATTTTTCGATTTCTCAGAATACCCTCGCTGATCTCAAAGGACCAAAAAGAAAATACAATCTGCACTATGAATGATTCTGCACTACGAATGATGTACTGGGAGACATTTTAGAGCCGCCACACACTACAACACCAGCTGCATTAATAGCAAATAAAACTGAAATCCTTTTACCATAAAGAATCTGCTGTGTCATTTAATTTTTATCTTGACCGCGAAGCTGATCAGCGCCTTTGTTTTTGCTAAATGGATAGTACAATCCCCTTTCTTCTAAAATCCGAACTGTCAAGCTGCTAACTACTTGCTGTGACTGTATAGGCCGATTTGTGTCAGACCTGGTCGGAAACCCAAATTGTTGGTTTTCTCATGTGCAGGATCATTTATAACCTAATTTCTCCGACAGACTGCAGAAGAAATCCTAGTTATGATAGATTTGCAGGTGATGTTGTTTCTAACTGGGAATCGGTATATCTTCCTTCAATGAAGGAAATGCACTCGAAAACAGACGTTAATATAATAGAAAACAGCAAGCAAGCAGTGATATCAACTAACTGAATTTGTGTCCAGTAGTGAAAGCATCTGTGAAAATCATGACGCAGTAATACTCAACGTTCGATACAGGCCTGGGCCCAGAATTACAATGCTTCCTTAAAGTTAAGGCTTACCTAAGTTTAAGGTGACAGATTTTGACTCGATACTTTACCGTTAAAATCAATTCACGAAAATATACAGGTTGTAAAACTAAATGCCATTTATATAATCAAACCGATAAGTTTGATTTCATTAAGATTTAAATGCATCTTTTTTGGATGCTGAAATTTGTTACCTTAACTAAGGTCTTCCTTAACTTTAAGGGAGGATTGTAATTTTGGGCCCTGGTCACTATTTCAGTTTCGTACCAACAGACGTAAAATTGTTATACTGTACCTTTGTTGGGCATGTCTTTGTTTGACTTTTGGTCCAGCAAATCCCCACTAAAAGCCCCACCTTGCGGGGACTGGTCGTTGGTAAAACCAATGTTGTTTTTTCCCCACTGCTGAGTGTCCCTAGGCGTTTTCTTAACACAATTTAAAAAATAGGCAATGATCAGGAAATGGCGCAATCAGAAAGAAATTTCCAATGGAAAAACTGAGATGGGAAAATAACTAAATTAACACTATGGTACTTATACAGAGAAAACATATCGTAAGCCGTAACAAATGAGTATTTTTATTGGTAAAATGTTCCCTAATAGTAGATTGATAAATGATTTGACAAATTATCACCAACTTTAAAATACTATATTTTGTATATTTGGTCCTAATTGGTCTGCTTTGGTGACATGCGTACAAAATGAATGTTGTATTTTTTTTTTGATGTTGCAATATTATTAAGGACAGATAAATATGAAATAAAAACAAAACATTAGTGATTTTGCTACATTGCAAATATTATATTCAAGGGCCGCATTTAGAGACATGAAGCTTGAAAACATACTCACTACCATATACTAGTAATTTTGTTTTCAAAAGTAGAATTTGATAGTTTTGGAAACACAATCGACACAGAGTTGTTAGGAAACAGTTTAAATATTAAATGAGGCACTACATCAGGAAACTAACAATCTTCATATGCGGAACCAAAGGCGCAGATCAGCTGTGTAGTAACTGCACATCTGATCCGCGCCTTTGTTTTCGCTACTCGGGCAGTATAATTCCTCTTTAACTTAAATTCAAAATTTCAATTCTCTAGCCTGCTTCTATGACTGTACAGGCCGATTTGCGTCTAAACTGGTCAGAAACACAGATTGCTAATATTCTCAAATCATAACAAATAAATTATAGAATACTTTAGTCTGAATTGATTAAAGGTTGAAATAGTTTTGAAAAGCTCATCACGAGTAACCCCCATCATTTTCATTCCGCTAGCGCAGATGTTCTGTTGACAGTAAAAGCAATCAGACATTGTTTGCGTTGACAGTGATGAACAACGTAGTATTCATTACAACATCATTTTGCATGCTGACAAATATATAATTTGAGCCCGTGCGTGAGAAAACCAACAATTTGGGTTCCGACAAGGTCTGACACAAACTGGTCTGTACAGTCAAAGAAGACGGCTAGAAATTTACGAAGAAGAGGAATTGTACTATCCGTGAAGCGAAAACAAAGGCTCTAATCAGCTTCGCAGTTACTGTTACTGCGAAGCTGACCTGCGCCTTTGTTTTCGCCTATGCTCATTGTTGGTTTTCCCATGCGGCGGCTCATTTTGCATGTTGACAAATATATAATTTCATATTAGATTTCCTATTGTTTAGTTTTTCTTTCACCATTTAAATAATGTGAAATATGACATAATTTCGTTAGGAAGTATGTTAAGATTTTTTAACAGTCAAGTTTATGTATAACCGGAATTTATGGACATTAATGTTTCCTGGCCGCATCACCCCATATAATTTTCGATATTCACCACGAGGACCGTACAACTAACTAAATGTTGTGACCCACTGCAGAAGCTGAGGGTGAGGTTATGTAAAACTAGTTTAAGCCAGCCAGTAAATTTATATTACTGATCGTTCCAAGGCGATACTTTTGTGGTGGATCTTATTGTTTTATGTTTTGGAGTTGAATTTTTGTGCTGTTTGCGCCTGATGTGCGCTTTTATGGTTTAGTTAATTTGGATAACTGAGTGGTCGCCTATTATAAAAAAAAAAAAGCCGCTCACTCAGCTTATATGACTTACTATTATGTTTTCTTAGTATAGTACCGAATTTTTTCCCACCTCGGATTTTAGAGTGGGAATTTCTTGATCATTTCCTGATCATTGCCTACTTTTACCTTTTCTATCACGTTGCCCACTTTTCCGATAAAATGATAAATTTGTCTCTTTAAATAGGAAACGTGGGCAAGCCCTCCACTGAGCAACTGACATGTACAGCCATATGACAAATGGTAAAATAACAAAATATATATTTCAGATATTTGTGTCCATTATTAACTCATTTAAGCCTGGCGTCCCTTTTATGGGACAAAGGCAAACAGAATAGCCCAAGATGTGACGCCGCAGAACGCGGCGTCCCATCTGGGGTTATTCTGTTTGCTTAAAGAATTTTCATCGAAAAATTGAATAAAATTTAAAAATCACTCCTGACGCCCCTAAAATGAAAGTGGACTCACCCAGTTGATAATGGTGGGAGAATTCATTTGTCAAATATGGGTTAACCAAGACACTATTAAACGTTATATATCATCCTGAAGCCACAAAGTCTGACTTTCGTTATGTACAAATCCAGGCAATCTGACAACCATAATTTACTAAGTTGAAACTAAATTCGATTCCAGAAAAATGCATATACGCGTTAACTGTACCTTAATATATATATAACTTTCGCTCATAATGAAAGTTTCATGAATGTGATAAGCGAAATGCAGAATATCTGAGACACAACTATAAACTTAAAAACATTAATCTTGATCTATTTACATACCCGTATAAATGAATAATAATAATACATCCAATATGATAATCGGAATAGCATAACTTCTGGGACATACGAGTACCGCTTGCAAATACCACCATCCTAAAGAAAATATTAATTTTTCACTTTGTGAAACTCTCAGATGCAGAACTTACATGTATAATTATAGGTTAGGTTATTAGTAAATGCATGCTGTAGAACTATAACACAGTGCTGTGAATTAGGTCCGGCCTATTTTCCATTGGTTTCAATGGTATCCATTCATACATACATGTACGAGGGGTGATCGGAAAGTACTTATAAAATGCTATAAAATAAGTTTGCGTCGACCGATTGATATGAAATTTTGTACGAATAATCATTGATCCTTTTGTAATTAAATGGCATTGTCATTTTAAAACAATGACGTCAGACGTTCATGCACGAGACAGCGAAATGACGCCACTTCACGTGATCCGGCGCAGGTGTACCCCTGGGTTGACTTTGTTAGTGTATTTGGGGGGTTTAGGAAAGTTGGTCGACAGTTTTAATGGAAAATAATTTTCTAACATTAATTGACCATTTTTCGAAAACATGGCATTCTGTTGCTTTATCTACTATTACGGTGAAATTGAATTCAACAGGTTAGAGTAAAATATGCAAGAACGTCGATTTCATTTTGTAAACTTTAATTCAATACCTTGTTTTCTGGCCGATGTTTTACGAAAGGATAAAAGAATGGCATAAACTATAACTAGTAGTGCCAATGCCAAGAATAGATATGTTTCGAGCTTGCAGTAAATATATACGTTTAAAAATGACTTCCCGAAAATGCAACATTTTCGAAAATCTTAACAGTTTTGTCTATTTGACACAGTCGGTAATTATCAAGACTCCATTCGATAAACAACCTCGTAACTTTACAAAAATAAGTCGTGTGCGTTGCAGTTAATATGAATTAAATAAAATGTGGGCATACACAATCAAAATGGGTGTTACAATACTTTGAACTAAGAAGTATTTTGAAACAAGAATAAAACTTCGATGTTACGTTGCACCGCATAACGTTAGGCGGTGTTTCTATAACGACAGCTGCAACGCACGTGTGCGCATTATGCATGAGTTATTGCAATGGAATAATTGCATATATATTGCTGCATTATTTCATGAAATTTCATCTCGAAATAACAAAAGATAAAGAAATGACAATATTTTTATACGTACTTTCCGAGTAATCATTTACATCCGTGTCTTCACCCCAATTCTCTTGGCATTTGTGCAGGTCTGTCATCGTTTTAAGTCCGCATCCTAACTCTGATAAGTTTTTTATTTGGCCAGGCAAAGCTTGGATAAAAATTTGGTAAGCAGGTCACGTGTTACAATGTTCATTTATATTCAGCATTAGATAATGTACCCGTGTCTACACCCCGATTCTCTCGGCATTTGTGCAGGTCTGTAATCATTTAAGTCCGCATCCTAACTCTAATTCTCGTTCTCTAATTGGCCAGACAAGACTTTGATAAAGATTTGGTAAGCATGTCACGTGTTACAATGTTCATTTGTATTCAGCATCAACTGATGTACCGACTATAAAGCAACAATCTGGTGTCGACAAAGCCTACAATCATGAAAATCGTTACGAAAACATGTCCATGCAATATACAAAGAATTTTAGAGATGGGAAAAATTTGCAGTTGATCTTCTTTTATATTTTATTTTTGTTTCTTAACAAACGACGAGTACCGAAAATCAATGTTTTGGAGCAAAATAAGAAAGATAGGTATACCTCTGTAAATCCTAGATTTACTATATATAAGTGGGGTTTAAGAGGGTATACATTTCATGGGCGTGTTTTCCTCATGGTTATCATCAGGAAAACACGCCCGTGCAATGAATACCCCCGTAAACCCCACTTTTATATAGTAAAACTGGGGTGTGCAGGGGTATACCTATTTTTCTTATTTTTGCTCCAAAACATAGATTTTGGGTACTCGTTAGAACCGCTTTGCTCCAAAACATAGATTTTGGGTACTCGTTAGAACCGCCTCGCCGAGGCGGTTCTAACTTGTACCCACAATCTATGTTTTGAGCAAAAATAAGAAAAATATCAAAAATTTTCAGCTAAAAATTTTCAATTTTTAAAGCTCAAAAATAAAATTCTCTGTATATTGCATGGGCAAGTTTTCGTAATGTTTTTCTGAATATCTTCTACTTACATGAATCAATGACATTAGTTTCAGAGATTGTCATTAAAAATACCGCAGTTTCGTACATGTATTAGTATTTTGAACAACTGCTTTGATCATCGTTTAAACGTTTCGATATAGGCTGATATTCAGTGTTAATTCTGTAAATTCAGAAATAGCTCCGTCCAATGTCGGTGGTTTTGCTGAGGATTTCCAGGTTTCTTCCCCATGTAAGAAAACATTACGCCAAAATCCGTACAGTACCATCAAAAACAAATCAATGCTTTCCTTCAAAGTTGCGTTTTTGTGTCTTTGGAATAGAATGTTTAAATGTTTAAACGTTTGTTTTAATCTGGAGAATGAGCATCAAGGCACCAGATGGAAAAGATGAAAAAGAAACGGACAACAAAACTATTCAGCTTTGTGCATTATGCCATATCTCTGTGATTGAGGCTTAGTTATTGACAACCGAGAAACACCACAGAGAAAGGGTAAATCATAAGGGCACAATCATAAACATGAAAGCTACACAATGATAAAATGATGGCATCTAAACCGTCGGTATGACGGCTCCTGCTCATCAGGCTGTTAAGCCTATACAATGAAACGCTTTAGAAACGCACCACTTGATTTTTCGGGATTTTCTTCTCAAATGCTAGATTCTATGATAGTGTCTTGATTGTATATCATACTTTACGCATCTAACAAATATTTGTTGTAAAATGACTTTCACCACACTATTTGTTTTGACGTAATCGTTACGTTGGTATTTTTGTCGGTAAACTGTACCTAAACACGGAGGTTTAGTTTGTTTTGTTTGCAAAACTATGGTATAGGCTTGTAGCCATAGGTCCTAACAAAACAGACTAGGTAAAACAAAACAAAAACAGCAGTCATCGTTAATTAAAGGTCACGAATGCAGAGTTTATTTGTTTACGCCAAGGTTAAATCAGGTGTAAACGATCAGTCATACGTTACGGGTGCATGTCTTGTTTTCGTGTCGTGAAACTTTGGTTACAATGACATTTATTGTAGTCTTCTGACACCAAAATGGTTTGATTTATGTATTTTGCTGGCAAGGGGCGACAAACTAAGTTTAAAAAGTAAAAACGTTATTTTCTTCGACAATACCGTAACCGGAGGCAAAATAATTCCTGATTTGATTTTCTCCGCTCTCAATCATTCGAAAACGCTTTTTCGTTGAGAAACAGTTTTTGGCTCATAATGTAAGGGATAGCAGCTTTGTGACACTTGAAATTTGAAATTGCGAAAAATCTCGACAGTCACAAGTCACAGAGTTTTGAATATTGCGTTGAAACGAAGTCATATGATAGGCTTTTTTTTTTACATGTATCACCATTAAATGAAATGAGCCTGTGCATGAGAAAACCAACAATTTGGGTTTCCGACCAGGTCCGACATAAACCAGGCTGTACAGTTACAGAATAAAGCTAGAAGCTTGAAACTTTGAATATAAGTAGAGGAGGCATTGTACTATCCGTGTGGCGAACACAAAGGCGCTGATCAGCTTCGCAGTTACTGCGAAGCTGATCTGCGTCTTTGTTTTCGCATATGCAAATTGTTGGTTTTCTCACGCACAGGCTCAAATATTGATACCTCACAGTGGTACACGCATTTTAGCAAGCGTAGCGTTTCTAAAGTGTCTCAGTATAGTATGCAGTGAAATTCTGAACCTTTGCAGGTATGTCCAATGAGCATAGCTAGTGAAACGTTCAGTAAATATGCCTAATTTTATTAAATTATTTATGATTTCAGAAAGTTATTTTATCGTAGTAGACTTTTGTCACATTCATTTCATTCATATAAAGGTAAACCTGTGACGCGAATCTATTACGATCGTCCGGGAACAATTATACATGATTTGCTTTATATTTAAATTTATTTTCGACTCATTTTAAAAGGCAGGGCACTGAACCATCCATACAAAAACCATACATGACATTGCAGCAATTAAACACTCAGAACTAATGAATATTCATGAAGTGATTCGATTCACCTTTGTCTCATGTCTTATCAGTCAGTTATTGGATGTTTAATTTCCTCTTTTGTTTTTGCGATGAATGAATCTCCAGGGAAAGTGGCCGATGCGCCGCAATATCGTTACACTATGTACTATTCTTCCGTTTGCATTTATCATGAATCACTGTATCCGCACCTTTATCACAATCAGGTCAGTGGCCACCCACGATATCTGCCTATCAGGAGACATCCTGGTGCCAGACCAATATGAATGGGAAAAACAAGTTTATGAATACATAAAGTAAGACAGAAAGCTCAGGGCTTGACTCAAGGCGTGTATGGTACTGAATCTGTTGAGTCCTCGTTTTTGTTTCATCAGGATGTTTATCATGATTTACCTGTTTGTTCTTGATGATTCATTGATTAGTTAGAGATTCACCAAGACACGCCCGGTAAAGTGCAAATTGACCACCGCCGGTGGTCAACGTAAAAAAAGTTGATATACATCCGGTGGTCGTTTTGAGCCTTTCCTGTTATTAGTTTTCGCGAGTTTGGTGGATGTGGAAGGTAAGATGTTTCTAGATCAAAAACGTATTATAAAAATCAAAGAATGTCAGGCTATCAGTTTTTTGCCGCTGAATGTCTAGCAGAAGTGGTGGTTGAAAAAAATAAACCGTTTTACTGCAATCCTTTCCGGCCCGTTTGATCGGTAGTGAAAACGAAAGTAGAATCTGGTCAAACACAGGTTAAAATGCCATGATCGTGCCTTTGCAAGCTTTCTGTAACCAATAGTCGTTGCAGTTAGTTAAATGAACACTAAATTAGATTTTCAGACATAATTTTAAAATATTTCAAGCTTTCCTTTCAACACTTAGATCGATTTTGAACCGGCGGTCAACTTGAAGTTGTGGTGGTCGTATTGATCAATGGGGATTACAATGTAAATTTTCATCGTGAGAGAAAGTCAGCAAAAATGCAACTTGATGTCGTTTTCTGTTAGGGGACACGGCAACATTAATGGAGATTCATTCCATACACAACCAAATCCAAATCAATGCCGTCGGTGTCCTCATAATTCAATTTTGTTTGTCCATTAGCCATTCAGTCACATAGTTTAGCAATATCTGATGTATTTATTACTAATTTTTGCTAACCCTAACAATACAAATACTACCTCATGCAACATGCATTGAATTCATATACATAATTCGCATTGACTCGAAGAAAAACCACTAGAATAACAGTGTGGTCAATTTGCAAAGTAGGTGGTCAAGTTGACCTTAAAATGAGCAAGTTTGAAATGATTTACTGTCCAATTTGAAAAGTATTGAAGGACATGCCTGCTGTTTAATGTTGAGCAGACTCAGTCTTGCATATTCGACAATTATAGGAGCAACACTAAGCAAAGCGTTCATTGTGTTGTTCGTATGAAATCTATCTCCTGTTTTGCAATATCACTTCTTTGAACATGTAAAGGTGAATAATCACGTGGTTTATATCAATTATATCAGAAGTTCTTCGGGAACAACAGCTTGTGCATTGCTGGTGCCAATAGATTCTGTATTAGCTTGTGCATAGCTATGGTCTATCATAATCAAACTTCGTTTTGATTTCTTTGGGGTGCTAGTATACGGACTTAATACTTTTGATTTAGTCCCTGTTTTTATGTTTTTCTTCTTAGGAAATCCGACTTTCCTTTCGGTGTATAAATTTTAGGACAAATTGTCTTTTGGGGTGATGAACCGATAGCTCTATAGGGTGATGAACTGTATTTTGGCTTTTTCTTAGATGGCGATATGAACAGACTCTTGTCAACGTCTTGAATTTCCTGTCCACGCCAGAGATATGTTTTTGTGTTCGTCAGGTAACGACGCTTGGTTCGTTTACCTTTAAATCGACCCATCTGGGAACGTATAAGGAAAAAAATAAGGTCAGTAGGCGCACCTAGAACTGACGAGGCCAGTTATTCTTCAGCATTCATACATGCATTCATTCTACACTTTGCAGTGGACAATCACGTGATCTCGACTCGTTTGAACTAGCGTTTGGGCTTAACCGGCGAGCCAATCGACTACTGGCAAAATCCAGAAACATATGAATCTATTATTCCAATTGCTCGTGACAATGTGATGAAGAGGTACATGCATGTGTAATTTACACGCCAATTCATTTAGCATTGACGATTTTATTATGACCATTGTTTCTAAATATTTCGTCTGAAATTGATATAAACCACGTGATTATTCACCTTTACATATTCAAAGAAGTGATATTGCAAAACAGGAGATAGATTTCATACGAACAACACAATATTAATGAACGCTTTGCTTAGTGTTACTCCTATAATTGTCGAATATGCAAGACTGAGCCTGCTCAACATTAAACAGCAGGCATGTCCTTCAATACTTTTCAAATTGGACAGTAAATCATTTCAAACTTGCTCATTTTAAGGTCAAATTGACCACCTACTTTGCAAATTGACCACACTGCTATTCTAGTGGTTTTTCCTCGAGTCAATGCGAATTATGTATATAAATTCAATGCATCTTGCATGAGGTTGTATTTGTATTGTTGGGGTTACCAAAATTAGTAATAAATACATCAGATATTGCTAAACTATGTGACTGAATGGCTAATGGACAAACGAAATTGAATTATGAGGACACCGACGGCATTGATTTGGATTTGGTTGTGTCTAGAATGCATCTCCATTAATGTTGCCGTGCCCCCTAACAGAAAACGACATCAAGTTGCATTTTTGCTGACTTTCTCTCACGATGAAAATTTACATTGTAATCCTCATTGATCAATACGACCACCACAACTTCAAGTTGACCGCCGGTACAAAATCGATCGAAGTGTTGAAAGGAAAGCTTGAAATATTTTAAAATTATGTCTGAAAAGCTAATTTAGTGTTCATTTAACTAACTGCAACGACCATTGGTTATAGAAAGCTTGCAAAGGCACGATCAGGGCATTTTAACCTGTGTTTGACCAGATTCTACTTTCGTTTTCACTACCGATCAAACGGGCCGGAAAGGATTGTAGTAAAACGGTTTATTTTTTTCAACTACCACTTCGGCTAGACATTCAACGGCAAAAAACTGATAGCCTGACATTCTTTGATTTTTATAATACGTTTTTGATCATAAAACACCTTACCTTCCACATCCACCAAACTCGCGAAAACTAATAACAGGAAACGCTCAAAACGACCACCCGATGTATATCAACTTTTTTTACGTTGACCACCGGCGGTGGTCAATTTGCACTTTACCGGGCGTGCAAGAGGACCGAAGAACTATCTAAATGTTATGAACCACTGCAGAAGCTGAGGGTGAGGTTATGGCCATGTAAAATCGATTAAAGCCCGCCAGTAATCTTATATTACTGATCGTTCCAAGGCGATACTTCTGTGGTGGTTCTTTTTGTTTTATGTCTTGGTGCTTAAATTTTTGTGCTGTTGGCGCATTATGTATGTTTTCATATTTTGAGTTAGGTTTAGGTAGCTGAGTGGCCACCTATTGGGAAAATAGCTGCTCATTCGGCTTACGATATGTCGTCATGTGGTATTTAGACCTGATTGTTAATTTAGTTTTTCCCACCTCGGTTTTTGGAGTGGGAATCTTTTTCTGTTTGCGCCTGTTCCTGTGCTTTGCCTACTTGTACCTTTTTAATCCCTAAAATAATGGTATAGTATTGACTATTCTAAGGCGATACTTCTGTTGTCAAATTTTTTTTTTTTTTTTTTTTTTTTTTTTTTTTTTTTTTTTTTACACTGAGTACCCTACTATTGGGAAATAGCTGTTCACTCGGTTTACAATATTTTCTCTTTATATTGGTACATATACCTGAGTGTCGTTTGAGTTTTTCCAACCTCGGTTTTTGGAGTGGGACATTCACCATGTCCTGATCATTGCTTTCATTTATCTTTTTATTTGATTCTTTTTATGGGGAATGTTGGGCCCTTTTAGATATGACCATTTCATAAATTTACTTTAATTATGTCATACTCTCACATAGTACCGTATTTAGCGTGATTTACAGGGTTACCCGAAACGATAGCTTTTGCGACACAGAGCAGATGCTAATATCTATAATCCCCCTAACACTGGGGCTTAGCAGTCTTACTTATAAAACGACTTGAACGTAAATTTAATATTTATTTTACACGTCCAAAGTTCATGTCGCATGCTTTAACGCAGGAAGCTCATGGAACTTACGTGTATTGGAAATTTACGCTATATAGTCTTTCGTGGCGAAGGAAGCAAACCCGGCGGACTACCACCTACCTTGACGGGCGATGATCACTATGCTATTTTGTGACGTAACGTTTGCATGAAATTCTACTAGTCAGGAAAATTACTTAGAACGGATAACTGGAGAAAGAAAAGACCGATCAATCTAACCAGTCCTGACCTCACTTTCACAAACAGATTGAGGTCTCCGGTCAGCGAACTTAAGGTACCATTAAAAATAGTGCATCAATGTTTGTACATCGAGAATACTGTTTTGTACCATTTGTGTGTACCAGACGCATATGCAAGTATCATGCAAATGAAAATAATCTGTCAAGGTCGTTAGCGTTTTCGACTTTCTTTCTACTTAAAGTACGAAACGTTTCGTTTCTGAAATGTCATGTTCTTCAACACGCCTACAATCACAATCAATTAATCATATTTAGATTGTTTCAGATAGTTGATGATTAGCATTTTCGCTCAACTTTTGAACTATATTTATACAGTTCCAATAGAAAGCATCTGTTTTATTATGTGTTATCTTATTGTTATGCATGACAGCGGTACAAACACTATCTCAGACACACGGTCGGCATGAGAATAAGGATACTGATATGAATTAATGCAATTACATATAGCCATTACTAGCGTTGTTAGCTTTCATGTATCATGTTTTGTTTACAGTGCATTACAACTGATGACAGTTCCACTCTGTCAATGCTATTCGAGAAATATCATACAATATATGTATCAAAGATCCTTTTCAATGCTTCCCGAACAGAACCTGAATACTGATACCCCAGTGTCATTAAAAGAACTACATAATTATTTGTCTAGGATATAAATAATGAAACACTATGATGGTTTATTTTTGCAGTTTATTTTAGACTGTATCCCGAGTTAATGTGAAAAGAATGTCTAGAATTACACGAATCAGTCAAAAGGAAAAGCCACTACAAGGCGATACGTATGTACATGTACAATAGCTCTTTCCCAGCGCGGAAACCATTGAATCTTTTGAGAACTAATTGTGCTGAAACGTTATTTTATACAAACATTTCCGATAAATAGCCCACTTCTTTGACATGTTATGTATGCTGGTATCATTTAGTTATGATGCATGTGCTATTTCTCGATTTTGACCTCAGATGCGCCAAAAGACCAACGGGGTCTTATGGAAGGTAAGTCAACTACGAAATGCCGCAAGTTTTCAGTTACATTTGGGTTGCAAGTCACAGTAAGTATTTGTACTGTTACAATATGAACACCCTAAGTAGACTCGTCGATCTTTTGACGCATCTGAGGTCAAAATCGAGCTAAAGTACTATTTCACTGACCTTGGCATGTATAGATTATGACAATTTGTATTTTTATTTCCTCATTTAAGCATAGTTATGCTTTTCTAGTGATTTATAATCTTATTTTTGATACAGACCATTAGACTAGATTAGACTAGATCAGACTAGATACAGTTAATTTGTTATTCTTCAAATTCTACTACGTAATTCTCCAGGCTAAACTGTTGTATAACGAAGGTTAACGTCTCACCCTAGAGCAATTTGTCTATATCATTTTGCGACACATATTCAGCGGGATTTCGTAATCATAATTATAACATATTTTTCTCTCGTTGATAAATATGAAGCTAGACCTGTCCAAGTTGTATCGTCCCCAGTCTCGTACAAAAAGAGTATTCACTATTCATGTATGTGTCTACATGTTTGTACCATATACAAGAAGAAGCATATGAAAAGAATGGTACTGATTTCTTGTCCTCTTTTGTCAAACAAACAAGCCGTTGTCGATATGTCTCGGTGAAACATCTTTATATATATTAGTTTCGTGTGAATTAATGGAAGTTGCGTTATCTGTGGTAAGGTAGCAAAGGAAAGAATGGAAAGCAATGGAAAGAAATAATCTAGTAACTGTTCTATCCCTACTTGAAAAGTGTGTAAAAACAGAAAATATAAATGTGTAAAAGCCTTTGTAGATTCAATTTTTACTTGTGTTTCGCACTACTTAGAGCAGGAGTATAAATTATAGGATGGTGTGCATATAAGAAAGATCCAATAACGTGTTTTATTTGGCTGTTTGATTTCAAAGACCCGATCTCATAAAACCGTTACATGTAACGGCGCCCCCCATGGCCGAGTGGTTAGGAGCGCTGATATTTCATTGCCGCACTTTACCATTCGATCATCTTACCGCTTTGTCTGGCGTGGTTCGATCGCCACACGGGGCACATGTGAGACAAACCAAGTTCTGTTTGCGGGTGTGTCAGGTGGTTTTTCTCGTGGTTCTTCCGTTTTCGTCCCACCTACTGATTGGCCCGTCTCATATGAGCTGAAATAATTTTGAAAGGGGAGTTAAACTGACCAGAAAGAATCATAAAACCAAGTTTATTCAAGTTATATATGCCCCACCCTCTAAATTTTACTGACAACTAAACATTTAGACAAGTTGCAGAAAATCGTGTGATAAAAACGAAGCTGCATAAACTGATAATTTCCGTTGATTTTCGTGATTTATACTCAAATGAAAAATATTAAGAAATATATGAAACCGTTTAAAACACAGTCAACAAAATAAAAACCGGAAGTGCAAAAATGCCAATTTCCTTACGTGGATACATGTCATTAGTCGTTACCTTCTAGATGTTGAGTCCTCGTTTTTGCTTCATCAGAATGTTTATCATGATTTATCTGTTTGTTCTTGATGATTCTTGACTAGTTAGACATTCACCACGAGGACCGAAGAACTAACTAAATGTTATGAACCACTGCAGAAGCTGAGGGTGAGGTTATGGCCATGTAAAATCGATTAAAGCCCGCCAGTAATCTTATATTACTGATCGTTCCAAGGCGATACTTCTGTGGTGGTTCTTTTTGTTTTATGTCTTGGTGCTTAAATTTTTGTGCTGTTGGCGCCTTACGTATGTTTTCATATTTTTAGTTAGGTTTAGGTAGCTGAGTGGCAACCTATTGGGAAAATAGCTGCTCATTCGGCTTACGATATGTCTTCATGGTATTAAGACCAGATTGTTAATTTAGTTTTTCCCCACCCCGGTTTTGGAGTGGGAAATTTTTTCTGATTGCGCCTTCTCCTGATCTTTGCCTACTTGTACCTTTTTAATCCATTGACTATTCTAAGGCGATACTTCTGTTGTCACTTATGTTTTTTATTATTATTATTTTTTTTTTTATTTTTTTTTTTTTTTTATTTTTATTTTTTTTTTGTTTTTATTTTTTTTTTTTGTGTGTGTGTGTGTGAGTAGCCTCCTTTTGGGAAATAGCTGTTCACTCGGTTTACATTATTTTCTCTTTATATTGGTACATGTACCTGAGTGTCAACTGAGTTTTTCCAACCTCGGTTTTTGGAGTGGGACATTCGCTATGTCCTGATCATTGCTTTCATTTATCTTTTTATTTGATTCTTTTTATGGGGAATGTTGGGCCCTTTTAGATTTGACCATTTCATAAATTTACTGTAATTATGTCATACTCTCACATAGTACCGTATTTAGCGTGATTTACAGGGTTACCCGAAACGATAGCTTTTGCTACACATAGCAGATACTAATATCTATAATCCCCCTAACACTGGGGCTTAGCAGTCTTATTTATAAAACGACTTGAACGCAAATTTAATATTTATTTTACACGTCCAAAGTTCATGTCGCATGCTTTAACGCCGGAAGCTCATGGAACTTACGTGTATTGAAAATTTACGTTGTATAGTATTTCGTGGTGAAGGATGCGAATCCCGGCGGACTACCACCTACCTTGACGGGCGATGATCACTATGCTATTTTGTGACGTAACGTTTGCAAGAAATTCTACTAGTCAGGAAAATTACTTAGAACGGAAAGAACCGATCAATCTAACCAGTCCTGACCTCACCATCACAAACAGATTGAGGTCTCCGGTCAGCAAACTTAAGGTACCATTAAAATAGTGCATCAATGTTTAAACAGCGAGAATACTTTTTTGTATCATTTGTGTGTACCAGACGCATATGCAAGTATCACGCAAATGAAAATAATCTGTCATGGTCGTTAGCGTTTTCGACTTACTTTCTACTTAAAGTACGGAACGTTTCGTTTCTGAAATGTCATGTTCTTCAATACGCCTACAATGACAATCAATTAATCATATTTAGATTGTTTCAGATAGTTGATGATTAGCATTTTCGCTCAACTTTTGAACTATATTTATACAGTTCCAATAGAAAGCATCTGTTTTATTATGTGTTATCTTATTGTTATGCTTGACAGCGGTACAAACACTATCTCAGACACACGGTCGGCATGAGAATAAGGATACTGATATGAATTAATGCAATTACAAATATCCATTACTAGCTTTGTTAGCTTTCATGCATCATGTTTTGTTTACAGTGCATTACAACTGATGACAGTTCCACTCTGTCAATGCTATTCGAGAAATATCATATTACAATATATGTATCAAAGATCCTTCTCAATGCTTCCCGAACAGAACGTGAATACTGATACCCCAGTGTCATTAAAAGAACTACATAATTATTTGTTTAGGATATAAATAATGAAACACTATGATGGTTACAGTTTGCAGTTTATTTTAGACTGTATCCCGAGTTAAATGTGAAAAGAATGTCTAGAATTACACGAATCAGTCAAAAGGAAAAGTCACTACAAGGCGATGCGTATTTTAAAAACATGTACAAAGAGCAAGATGACTAGCTCTTTCCCAGCGCGGAAACCATTGAATCTTTTGAGAACTAATTGTGCTGAAACGTTATTTTTTACGAAATTTTCCGATATGATTCGCTAAATGATAATATTAAATAGCCCACTTCTTTGACATGTTATGTATGCTGGTGTCATTTACTTATGATACATGTGCTATTTCTCGATTTTGACCTCAGATGCGTCAAAAGACCAATGGGTTCTTATGGAAGGTATGTCAACTACGAAATGCCGCAAGTTTTCAGTTACATTTGGGTTGGAAGTCACAGTAAGTATTTGTACTGTTACAATATGAATACCCTAAGTAGACTCGTCGATCTTTTGACGCGTCAGAGGTCAAAATCGAGCTATAGTACTATTTTACTGACCGTGGCATGTATAGATTATGACAATTTGTATTTTTATTTCCACATTAAAGCATAGTTATGCTTTTCTAGTGATTTATAATCTTATTTTTGATACAGACCATTAGACTAGATTAGACTAGATCAGACTAGATACAGTTAATTTGTTTTTCTTCAAATTCTACTACGTTATTCTCCAGCGCTAAACTGTTGTATAACGAAGATTAACGTCTCACCCTAGAGCAATTTGTCTATATCATTTTGCGACACATATTCAGCGGGATTTTGTAATCATAATAATAACATGTTTTTCTCTCGTTAATAAATATGAAGCTAGACCTGTCCAAGTTGTATCGTCCCCAGTCTCGTACAAAAAGGGTATTCACTATTCATGTATGTGTCTACATGTTTGTACCATATACAATAAGAAGCATATGAAAAGAATGGTACTGATTTCTTGTCCTCTTTTGTCAAACAAACAAGCCGTTGTCGATATGTCTCGATGAAACATCTCTATATATACTCCTCCTCAAAAATTCCGGTCACATAATTGTTTCTACTTCTCAATAAATAAATAAAAACTGTGTACCTTTTTTTAAAAAAAAAAACTAAAGGGCAAAAATGTCATTTTAAGCTTCTAACGTATGCTCAGTGTGTAACGCAGATTTATGATCTTTTTTGTAAAAACTAAAGGGCAAAAATGTCCTTTTAAGCTTCTTACGTATGCTCAGTGTGTAACGCAGATTTATGATCTATGATTATTTAAGTTACAAAAGGGGGGGGGAGGGATCTGAACTGTCAATACAGTTCAGCGACACTTCCATGCTTGCTTCCTCCGGACAAAGCTGCTACGTAGAAGTTTACGTGGTGTAGTGATTAAGCTATTCACCTTGTAATCAGGGATTATGGGTGCGATCAAGGGTATCTCCAGCCTTTCAAATGACATTTTCAGCATATTCTTACACCCGTGACGTTAGCTGTAAATAGGACGTAAAATCCTAAAACAACAATCTGAACAATGTGAGAATGTAAGACTGATAAGCGAATGAAATTTAACGTTGCCAATGTCAATCGAGAAGAAAAGAAGAAGACCGCATACATATTCATTGTGAGATAATTTACGCTAACATTCAATAGAGCTATAAAATGCTTAATGCTTTTCCATAAAACTGATAACAAATGTACATTTGCAATATGCTAGGCTAAACTTTGATCATTTTGTGAAAGTTGAACATATTGGCTATAAATGTTATAACTTATGTTGTTTTAGCCTCACTATGTACTATGTTGAATATAGCCTGAATATATGTGTATATTTAAGAAGTATGAATACAATAATTGCCATGGGGAAAATATTCATCTTTCTGTATTTGGTGGCTGATTTTTGTTTTATGCCAATATCAACAGCTATGGTCATATGGAGCCGAAACCTCAATTTAAAGTCTCATTCAAAAGAGCTTGAGCCAAAGAACCTTAGCATATAGGTTGATAGCTTAACCACTTCACCAGAGAGCGGTTATAGCTGTGGGTCCTGCTTTTGATACGGTCTAGAAATACCTTTAATAAATAGCAAATGCATATGCCAGCCAAGCTCATAAGGCTGTTGCCATATAGAAACAGCCATCTTGGGTGCAATTTTATGTTCAGAGTGTTATAATAATGGTCTTAAATCATAAATGCACATGACAATATGCATGTAATATAAGATTAACTTACAGGATAAAATGAAGACAAAAACACACAAATACTGCACATAATATTCTTTTCTGTGCAAATTTTTCTATTTGGCGGCCATCTTGGATGCCATATTTATTTTTTAGAACTCATTGTAGGTACAGTATGTGATTTATCAGGCAACTTCAAATATATGTTTTTCCAAATAGAAACAAGTATTACATGTAAAGTCGTAAACATAGCAAAACAAGTGATAGCATATATTTAGCGACCATTCTGGACGCCATCTTGAATATCTCAAAATGCTCAATGATGCCAAGGTGGCATCAGTCAGATTCTTGAAGGGCAAGGTCTTGGCTACAAGAATCATTCAAGAAAAAAAAAATGTAAACCCTATTTCCGGGTCCCGTTAAATTACCCCATAAATCTGCAGGACTATTCCGTTAGCATAGCTATTGAAACGGTCAGTTAATATGCCCTCAAAGCATCACACTTTTTTAATAGGATATCAGAAAGTTATTTTAACAATAAATGGTTCGCTTTTATTTTCGACTCATTTTACACTGCAGTGCACTGATTTGGTTACAAAAACCACCCGTGACATTGCAGCAATTAAACACTCAGAACTAATGAATATTCATGAAGTGATTCCGATTCACCTTTGTCTCGTGTCTTATCAATCTGTTACTGGATGCTTAATTTCCTCTTTTGTTTTTGCGATAAATGAATCTCCAGGGAAAGTGGTCGATGCGCCACAATAACATAGCAGTACTGGCGGACCATCATGTCATATTCTTCCGTTTTTATTTTTCATGAATCACTATATCATTACCACATTCTTTATCACAAGCAGATCAGTGGCCACCCACGATATCTGCCTTTCGAGAGACATCCTGGTGTTAGACCAATATGAATGTGAAAAACAAGTTTATGAATACGTAAGGAAAGAGTAGAAAGCTCGGTATTTTTATTCGGTTTAAAGATTATTTCAGCTCATATGAGAAAAGCCAATTAGTAGGTGGAGCAAAACCGGGATCAGAAATGAGAAAACACAGCAGAACTTGGTTTGGCCCACATATGCCCCGTGCTGGGCTCGAACCAACACTAGATAAATCGGTGAAATGATCGAATGATTAAACGCGGTAATGGAATATCAGCGCTCTTAACCACTCAGCCACGGGGTGTGTGTGTGTGGGGGGGGGGGCAGTGACGTTATTTGTTAAGTCATGTTATCGTGACGTCGGTCGCGTAACGCAATGACTTTAAGCGCGATAATTTGGTGTTTTTGGCTGTTCCGAAACTCCGTAAAGCTTAGTTTAATGTCCGCAAAATAAGCAATATGTTTCTGAAATAAAAGACCGATGCTTGATAATATCGGATTTTTAGCTTTAGAATCAGAACAGTTTACTGGTGAAACGTCAAACTGACAAAACCACACCAGGGGGATGGGGATTGACCGGAGGGGATTAGTCCCGAGTTCTCACAAGAGAAGTAAATTTAGACACACAATCATCTGACGTTTCAGCAGAGGAGATAAGAGAATCAGGGAGTTCATTCCAATCTCTAATAGTCTGGGGGAAAACACTAGTTTTCTAGTTACAAACCTAGCTGCACGCTTTTGCACTTTCTCCAAATCATCTATCAGACCTTCATAATGAGGGTCCCAGTGCCATCCAGCTTTCTCTGGATGATGAAAACATTAGCAGTTTTAATGTCTTAAAGAAGCCCTTCGTGTTTCACAGACATTGAAACCGCCTAATGCTTCCTAGTGAAAGCTAAAAATCTGAATTTCAATCCTTAAATGACAGTAGAAACGTCTACGGACCGTATTTAACACATTGTATATGTGGGCTATTCTGGTATCATTGCTTACTTTTTCCCTATTTGCTTTTTGTTCTAAGACCGAACAACTTATTGAGCGTTGTGAACCACTGCAGTAGATGAAGGTGAGTTTAGGTGGCAATAAAACCGATGGTTTAATCTTCAAACTAGTTTTGTAGTATTGATTATTTCAAGATTATATATACTTCTGTTGTCACTTGTGGTTCTGATTGTTTTATATTTTCGAGCTAAGTTCTGTGCTGTTTGCACATCGTAAGTTAGTTTTCATATCTTTAGTTTCTAGTGAGCCCGGGTAAATGAGTAGCCACATATTGGACATCCGTTCTTGTTGCATCATTTCCTGATGGTTGCTTTCATTGACGTTTTTGTTTGATTCATTTGTGTGTGGGGGGGGGGGTATGGGGCCCTTTAAGATATTGCCATTTCATAAAAATCCACTACTAGTGTGTCATTCTCTCACAAAATACCGTTTTAGCGTGATATACAGGGTTAAACAGATCAGATGCTAATACCTACAGCCCCCTTACACTGGGGCTAAGCAACCTTGTTTAAAAACGACCTGAATGTAAAGCTGATTGTCATTTTACACGTCCAAAGCTTACGTCACATGCTTTAGAATCCTGATTTATTTTATTTTAATTACACGTGTAACTGTGTGCTAGAGTGTATAAATATATAAATAGATATGTAAATTTCCAACTCGGTAGTTGGTGAAGTTTGAAAGTGTCGCATATATAGCACAGTAAATCACACTTGGTGGATGAGCATGCTTTTCCAGCTGGTCGTTACATTTGGTGGCAGCGGTGGGATAATGACAACTGCCAGACCAGAGTTGCCTTACAAATGTAGTTCATAGGCCAAGATTCGGGGCAAGTCTTCTCGTAGGGGAAAGTAGTGTAACGATGTGCTATAAATAGATATACCAATTTCCAACTCGGTAGTTGGTGAAGTAGGTAAGTGTCGCATATACTCGTATATAGCACATTAAATCACCCTTGATGGATGATCATACTTTTCCACCGACTTGTTGCTGTTGCCGGCTCGGCTGTTCGTTACACACAGAATGCGTTATGTGGTCTTTCAAGGTGAAGGAAACCTGAAAGCCCGGCGGATGTCCGCTGACCTTAGACAGGCGACCATCACTATCATGCAATTTTGTGGCGTACTAATTGCAAGAAAAGTTACAAGTCAAGAAAAATATTCTGTAACAAATAACAAAGCTGATGATGCTCATAATATAGTTCGAAAAGCTCTTAAAAATAAATAGAGTTTAATATGAATGCAAAATTTGACAAGACACGCATATTTGCGGTTTCTTGTATGAATTAAACAATAAGTGATTGCGAACTCTTGTGTATCATTCATTTGAATCTGAAGCATATGCAAGTATCATGCAAATGAATATTATCTGTCAAGTTAAGTAGCGTTTTTTTACTTGCCCTACGAAATGTTTTGTTTCTGAAATGGCATGCAATTCAATACGATCGCACACCTACAATACCAATCAGTATATATTATATTCAGATTGTGTTTGATAAATGATGATTAGCATTTTCGCTCAACTTTTGAACTATATTTGCCCAGTTCCAATAATTCTGATTCATTATCAATTATCTTATTGCCATGCTTGAAAGCGACACAAGCTATATCTTAGACACACGACGCGAAGAGACTGATATGAATTAATGCAATTATGAATTTCCATTAGTAGCTTGGTTAGCTTTCATGTATTATGTTTTGTTTACAGTAAAAGACAGTTCCACTCTGTCAACGATACACCAGGAATATAGGAATATTGTATGAGCATCTATCTATTTTACGTATGATAAGGGGCTCTGTAACAAAATCCGCTGAATAGGTGCCGTGGCAGAATCATTACGAAAAGATGCCCATGTAATATGCAGAGATTTTTAAAGTTGTAAAAAATGAAAATTTTCAGTAGAAAAATCTCAATATTTTTCTTATTTTTGCTCCAAACATAGATTGTGGGTACAAGTTAGAACCGCCTTGCCGAGGCGGTTCTAACGAGTACCCACAATCTATGTTTTGGAGCAAAAATAAGAAAAATAGGTATACCCCTGCAAACACCAGTTTTACTATATAAAATTGGGGTTTACGGGGGTTTTCATTGCACGGACATGTTTTCCTGATGTGATAGAGACAAATTACTCTAAGGTCAGACGTATACTATTGCTTTATCGTTTTCCTTATACAACAGTTTAGCGCTGGTCTCTGGAGAATAACATAATGGAATTTGAAGAATAACAAATTAGCTGTATCAAGTCTGACGGCTTATATTTAAATGATAAAATAAAATCAGTAGTAAAGTTATAAACTCGCTTATACACTGAAAAACTTTAAAAACTCAAAAGTTAAAATTCATTCTTTTTATTTTTAGCTGTTCGATTTCAATGAAATTTCAAATAAATAAACATTGATATAAATGGAAACTACGTGGAGAATTTCGTATCAAAATAAGGAGTAATGTGAGAGCAATAGTCTTTGATATAGCAATACCCCTAAAATCCAAAATTGCAAAGTAATATTGAGCATGACTACAAGTCCCTTGTCTTACAGAGCATCGCTTTGTCATTAAAAGCAAAGGTTTTGCCGTTTGCATGATTGTCTGGCACTGAATAAGTCATGGTCGACGCAATTTCGACGTAATTTAGTGCTGTGACGTCGATTCTTTAGAGACATTAGCGCCTTCACGTAAAACGTTTGGTTGGTCAGACCAGCGACAACCTTTTATTGTCCCAATAGCCCCGGAGGGAACACTGAGGTGCCGAATAGTTGAACCATTGCAAATATGACGTCAAGTGACGTCACATATACGTCATCAAATTTGTAAAACTTCAGTTGTACCGGATAATTCATTTTCGATGACCCGTAAAATAATCAATAAAGAAGCAAAACTGAAACTTAAGTTGTTTTTTTTATATAAATGGATTTCTACAAGCTCCATGTGAAATGGTAAAATACTTAATCCCATCAGGAAAACATGTCCGTGCAATGAATACCCCCTCAAACCCCACTTTTATACAGTAAAACTGGGGTATGCAGGGGTATTCCTATTTTTCTTATTTTTGCTCCAAAACATAGATTGTGGGTACTCGTTAGAACCGCCTCGGCGAGGCGGTTCTAACGTGTACCCACAATCTATGTTTTGAGCAAAAATAAGAAAAAATATCAAAATTTTTCTCATGAAATTTTCAATTTTTACCGGTGAAAAAAATCCCTGTATATTACATGGGCAAGTTTTGGTAATGATTATTTCAACAGGCGCGATACGGAAAACGTAAAATGGCCTTTTATTGCTGAAGGTGGTCAGTGTTTTTAAAAACGTCGCTTTCATTGAATAAAAAAGAAGTAGAATACAGTAACCGACCCCTTTCAACCGTTACGGAAGACTAAAACTGTTATTTGTGCAGAAACAAAATATATTTTTTTTTCTAACTAAATACTATCAAAACGTACATAAGCTTTTAACAGCATAAAAACATATAACACAAAAACATAAAACAACAGACGTATTGCCTTGTAATGATCAGTTATATAAAATTACTGGCTGGGCTTAAATTGCTTTTACATGGCATAACCTCATCCTCAGCTTTTGCAGTGGTTCACAACATTTAGTTAGGTATTCGGTCCTCGTGAAGAATCTTTAACTAGTCAGCGAATCATCGCGGACAAACAAATAAACCATATAAACATCATGATGAATCAAAATCGAGGACTCACAGATACAATAAGCTGCCCAGCGATGGAGATCCCTGGGCGCCAAACAACATCTCTGAAAAACTGCAGCAAAAGAAAAACACCAGTTGAACCCCGATGGGCCTAGCAGCAGACAAGAAGCTCCGGACACGCCGACGGGCAATTAAAAGAAGCAAGCATAGTTATCAAGCGTGACTGGGTTAAAAACTAAGCATGCAGATTGTCGCATCACATTTATACTACATCGTATACGGTTGTAGCCTATGATGATTTTTTCTAACTGAACAGAAAAAAACGTTCCTTATATAATAATTACTATAAGTTAAGTTTCTTAAATATGTAAACCAGGTCACCATAAAATTGGAAATCAATTCAAAGTGCCGGCGATAAAAGTTTATGATACCGATAGCCCTGCTGGATAGGTTTGGTTGTTAAAGATTTATTTCGCGCATTGCAGTCAGAAACATTATTACAGACTCTAGCAAACCTATAAGTTGATATACGTATACACCATATGTAGCTCTGATGTTTTTTTTTCTTAACCTTGTCTGACAATGTTCAAATTTCCATGCAGAAATCCTTTCAAAATCAATAATAAATACATCGTGTTTCAAAAAGCCTCGAATGCATCTAGAAAAGCGATGACAAATGGAAATGTTATTAACAACAAAACATAATATAGGAAAGCTAACAAACCTACTAACTGAAGGCGTAAAAATAGCAGTGCTTCCACTAACCCGACCGACTCTGAATTTTTGCGCCGACCCTGCAGATTTTATCGCCTATAAAAATAAAATAAAAATACTTTCAAGCCGACCAAGCCTCAACATTTTAAGTGGAAAGCAGACAATAATTTAAAAACTACTATAATTTCAGCAATATTAGTTCAATTCACTTTCTGTATTTTCCTACTGGTTTTCATCTTCATCGCATGTTTGTTTCGAGTAAATGATTGATTTTAGCACGTTTCTAACCTTTTTAACCCATTTTATGCACGCAAAAAAAAGATTTTCCGACCTACCGACTCAACTCAGTCTTCGGCATGTTAGCGGAAACAAGGCTATTTTCGAAAAATATGCCATTTCAAAAACAAAAAAATTCGTAAGGCAAGTGAAAAACGCTAGCAAATTTAGTTGACCGGAAAGCGCAACCTGCTATCATGTTGAGGTAGTGAGTAATACCATTGCTGGGTGTAATTCAATCTCAATGTCTGAGTCCCTTGACACGTGTTAGGTCAGATCTGTGTCCCTTGACACTAATAATCTCACAATTATGACACTACAGCTTTGATAAGCTCACTGCTGCCTTTATAAGTTAACCCAAGGGCCAATAATTTTCCTTGCTAAAACATTTCTTGTAAATGTTACGCAACAAAATACATAGAAAAGTGGTCGACTGTTTAAGGTCAATAGACTTTCTTGGGTACTATGGTTTTCGCCACCACATATGACCAACATCTGTGCCTTTAAGAACACGTAAATTAGTTTCATGAGCTTTCTATGTAATTGAAATAAACTTAACCACGTGACGTCATGAAAAAAACAAACACCAAGTTTACATTCAAGACAATTAAAACAAGACAGCTACCAGTGTCTACTACAGAGTCAAGCATCTGCACATTGTTAGAAAAGATGTTTTTTTTTTTTTTTTTTTTTTTTTTTTTTTTCTACCTGAAACATATTCTAACATTGGAATATAGCTCTACCTTAATGCTTGTCGCGGCGAAACTGTATTACAATATAATTTGTAGAACCAGAAGTATATGTTCTCATTGTATCAATTTATTTTGGTTGTGTGCAAGCTGTGCGTTTTGATCCTTGCTACATCGTGTTCCTGATCATTGCTTACCTTTTTGAATTGTCCCCGCCCTTCTTACAAAACATCCACAAAAATATCTGTTTCAGTATACCACATTAGTGCTTAGATAGATGAGCTCTTGATACAAGCTATTGTATTATTGTTGAAATAATAAGTGAAATACAAAAAAAATCCTTTGAAAGCAGTGAAAACATTCAAAGGGCGAAAGTATAAGCCATATTGCGAAATGTCGGGTAATTAATCCAGTAACCCTAATAAACCGGCAACGAAAGCCAGACAATTGTGCTACAATTTCGAGAATTTACACAAGGGTAGTCTAAATCAAAGACACAATTCTAAACGAGGCTAAATAATAAAAACAAATATTGTTCAGAATATGCCTCTATACATCATCGATGAATGATTTGAGTCCTCTGAAGAAAAATATAATCTGTACTTTGGATGATGTACGGGGAGACATTTTAGTTTTAGGGCCGCCACACGGCACAACACCAGCTGCACTAATGACATATAAATATAAAATGATCCTTTGAAAGCAGTGAAAACTTTCAAAGGGCGAACGTATTAGCCATATTGCATAATTTCAAGAATTTACACAAGGGTAGTCAAAGTCACAATTCTGAACGAGACTAAATAGTAAAAATATTGTTTGAGTGCTCTGTTCTCTGAATATTCTTACTTATCCCAAAGGACGGCATTCCAATATTTTCTTTACTGGCCTTTGCAAGACAGTGTTTTACACCTGTGATTTATCTTTGTTTGTTTATTTTGTCTGCTTCATATTTGCCCTCACAGTCTTTGGTTATGAATGATGCTTGGTCATACCAAAACGTGCTGTTATATTTGTTTTTAAGCCCTGTCCTTTCTTTTCCGCCCGGTGGCTAAGTTGAGATTTAGAATTAATTGAAACAATTCCTAGACTTTCTGCTGTATTTTGTGTATTCGTCAACTTGATTTTCATATTCAAATCAGCCTGACAAAAGACTGTCTCTCTATGCGGCTATATCGTGTGTGGCCGACGGAAAAAAAGTGATAAGGGTATGTTGTGTAATGCTAATTTTCTGATTATTGAAAATGGAAGAAAATGACATGGTGGCCCGCCAGTGCGGTTATGTTATTGCGGCGCATCGACCAGTTTCTCTAGACATTCATTTATCGCAAAAACAAAAGAGGAAATTAAGCATCCAGTAACAGATTGATAAGACACGAGACAAAGGTGAATCGGAATGACTTCATGAATATTCATTAGTTCTGAGTGTTTAATTGCTGCAATGTCACGGATGATTTTGATATCAAATGGGTTCGTTGCAGCTTTTAATATAGGTTAATAAATTCCAATAACTGATTTGAAAAAATGAAGCGTTCACACACTAACGTTATAAGGACAGTTAAGTTGTGCATCGAAGCAAACAAACTCTTTTTAAGAACATTTGCGAAGTTTCTGATTTGCCATTTTATAACCGGTGTCCATTTCATACTCAACAGCCTCTATAGACGTTGAGGAGCCAATAGACCCTGGTGCACCATGCCGGGGATTTTTAAAGGGTATCATTTTCTGAAAGCCCATCCAATTCCCTTCAAAATGACACTTGTTAGCACTCTAACCGTTGGGGCGTTTAGACGTAGCGGCCTTTTGAATGCGTTACGTACGTGACGTGTTGCCTATTTCATGAGAATCGCCATAAAATCAACATTTGGTATATTTTTATGAAGTGTATTGTTAAAACAAACACACAAATTAGCAAATAGGAAAAATATGCTAAAACAGATGCTTTTCTATGAACATAAATCATCGTACCACGTATGGTAACGTAAGTAACAAAATATGCAGTAGACGTTCCATATGAACAAACAATAACGCAAATGAGCTAACTGACCGTGTGGAAATATTTTTGAATTAAGTTTGTTATCCGAATTAGTTTACTCAAAAGTATGTTCTTTGTTTGCAGCTGCATGTCATATATTGAAACTTGTGTCGTCCCCACTTGCCAGTATACACATATTTACTTGTATAACTAAATCATACTTAGTCATTCTCAAAGGGACACCGGGGAATAGTACAATTCAGCGATACATTTCTTATAAAAAAACTGGCATTGTCCAAATGGTAAACTTATCATAACCCAATGACACCTAATTTATTGTTACCGAGTGGTTTGTCATTGGTACCGTAGATAACGGCAAGATACCGTAGCAACATTCTCTTCATACAGAGGGCTGAGGTGAAATAAGTTGTGAGGATATGCTTCGAAATAATGAATTCTGATCAGTGTTTGCAAGTAAGTCTGCTGTCCAAATTATTTAACCAACAATGTTTGGACTTTGTTTGCAACTGTATGCCGTTGAGTGAAACTTGTGTCGTTCTTGCTTGCCTACATATATGTATTTGGCATATACATATTTGAAGATACATATTATACTTTCTTGATGGGTCATTGGGGAAAACTCAATTAAATGACGCATTTTCAGATTAAAATCACCATTGTTTTAATGGTTACAAGCTTAATACTAACACAACGCAACCTTAATGCATGTCGCCTAGTGCCTTGTCATATGGTAACGTAGACAACGATAAGTGTCGTATAAAGTGATTTCGCTCATTCAAAAAGGGCTGAGATTCCTAAACGCTTATGAATCTGAACAAAAATAAAAAAAACATCTGAGATTTCAGAATTTGGCTCTAAAATGGTTTCAGTGTTTGTGGCTTGCAAGATATCTGTATTTACTTCTATTATGTCAAAACTGGTGCATACAAGCAGGAAACTACACATGATATTGTAATGTCAGACCACAATGTGTTTTGTATTACACAGAAAAGAAAATCTCATATGTTTTCTTAATTGTGACTGCTGAAAAAATGTTGGCAAAAGGTACTTTGTTAGTGAAATTATAAAAGAGTATAATAGTTATACCGAACTGATGTGGTAAGACAGAGAGCGGCAGGCTAAGTGAGCGTTCTTTTCCATTGAGAACAACATTAAGCGCGACTCCTTGAGGTTGTGTTCCTTTTGATTGGTTATACACCTAACATGCCTTGGATGGTTAGTGAAAGATGGATACTTGCATGAAATCTGCAATACCCAACATAATTAGGTTGTTAATGATGTTAATGCTATAATGTAGTCGCTACTTAATTCTGAACCAAGATACACAGTGGGGAGCGTGGTGACCTAGTGGTACAGTGTCGAACCCTGGAGAACTTGGTTGTTCGAAACTTTCTTTACCGTGAATTTTCTACAAGTATAGGGCCAACAACATAAACGGCAACAAATGAAACATATTATATCTACTCCATCTAACATCAAGTAAGAATTTATTCCAAACCATCACTTTAAAACAGTCAGTAGCAAGCGACCATTGTGGTTATGGAACATAAAACACTTAATAGCTGCCCTCTTCTCACTCTGCGCATTTACTGTCTGCGATACCACAAGCTACATGTATTTTATTTAGACGGATACAGTTCTGCAGTTGAAATGCATACGGAAGAACCAGATCAGAATAGAACTCCGGTTTCCATGACAATGTATAAAATTAACGGGTGAATGTACTATGGTCACTCTAGCGGTTATATCTTTGATCGCAACTCCTTTGGACTACGGCATAAGCTGCCCTTGAGAACAAGATGAAACATATTACATATAAGATGGTGAATTTGTACGCGTGGCCATTCTATAGCACATTCAATATCCAGTAATCAGATGGTCAGTCAGTCATTAGTTTCAGTTGTGTTCCCTGGGATCCTAAAATGGTACAAGTAGGCAATGATCAGGAATAGGCGCAATCAGAAAGAAATTCACACTCTAAAAACCGAGATGGGAAAAACAATTTAAATTGACAATTACACAATTAGGCGCTAATACTTAGGAAACATATAGCAGGCTGTATCTGTGATGTAGTTTTTTTTTTTTTTTTTTTTTTTTTTTTTTTTTTTTTTTTTTTTTTTTTGTGAAAGAATGGATGCATTTTATAAACAAATCCACATGTTTACACAATTTTACATTGATTCACAAACTTCCCAAGGTTGTGTTGTTTTAGGTTTTGGTGTGATTTCTGAAGTCACACGGAAGTAGTGAAGTAAAGTTCAGGCAGTTGTAGTTGTCTGGCCAGCTTTAGTGAAAAATCTACTCACTCTGCTACTATAATGTTCTTTAGAGCCTTCACTTTATGGTCCATTTGATACGTATATATTATACCAATCATAGTAGACTGGCGTCACAGATTTACCATTAACATTATGAAGGAAGTGAATGTATTTGACCAATCGCAACAGGCGAGTCATTCAGATTTATAACGGTAAATCTGTGACGTGAGTCTTCTACGATCATAATAGAATAATGTGAATATGCAAATAGGCTTTAATTAATTTTTATTTTAGCAGAATATAACCGCAATAAATAAATTTTATTCCATTCCTGTTTCTGATTTAATCATTTTCAGACTTAATTGTTATAAGGTGAGCGATTGCTGCCCTTTTGGCTCTCCTTTCTTTCATTGTAGGACAGATATTCAGTAAAGTAAATTTACTAATTGAAATAATTATGGGAGAAGAATGATAATCTGCTATAAATTATAAGTATTTGATTCTATAGAGAAAATACAAAATTGTTACGTACGTTACCATGCCATTACGTACAGTATGCTACCGTTATCATGAAGCATGGCCTGTAGCTTTTAATACATTTTAGCACAGATATTCAATAAATGTAATTTTCTAATTGAAATAACTGTGAAAGAAAAATGACAATCTGCAATTAATCATAGAAGTATATGATTCTATAATGAAAATACAAAATTGTTACGTTCGTTACCATGACATTACGTAAAATATACTACCATCATCATGAAGCATGGTCTGTAGTTGATTTTTCGTGTGCTTTTAATACCTATGGAAGTTTTATTTCGAAAACTTGAATGTTGCTCAGGAAAGTAAGTGTCTTTGTTCTGTTTCTGCTGGGACACGGTATTAATGGGCATAATATTTAAATGGGGGTAGGGGAAGACAATCAGCATCTATGGAGTGATGGAAGGTCACAGAAAGCTTTACTATATGTCATTTTGAAGGTTAAGGACTGCAAATAACTATAATATAAATTATATTATGATATTTGGTCTAAGCTATATTCTATAAGAAATGAAACACGGTGGATATGCCAAATTATACAGGTTATCTACGTTACTTCTATTGTACCACTAGTCATGATATCTGAATATTATTGAATTTGGTCCTGTTAGATTAGGTAACATCTCTGCTACATATCTAGAGGTAAAGTTCTTGTCAAATATTTCCTTTTTGTTATAAATTTTGGTGATCCCCTTAGCAGCTTGTATTCAAGTTAAAAATCATACATCGGTAACGTACGTAACACGCTCTGGCACGATAAAGCACCAGCAGTCAGAATGCTAACAAGCGGCATTTAGTAGCTTAGGGTACTGGCTTTCAGAAAATATATGTCTACAAAAATCCCCGGCATGGTGCACCTCTGCCATATACTACGTGATAGCCTACTACGTAAAAGTATAGCTTGCACAGAAGCATTTGGGGTATCAATGTTGTAACTTTTGCTGTTGCCATATGATACAAAGTTAAAAGCACTTTCATAATGAGACGAATATCATAGGTGTCAAAGTTTAGATTTTTGTGATTGTGATGTTTCTTGTGTTTATATAGAATACAACATTGATACTAAATAAAAGACTTCATAAAACGCCTATGTGATCATCTAAACATTTTGAGATCACTGAAAACAGTGTAGCACAATGTTTTAATGCAGTCTCGTTACTGTCAGCTTTGTCGATATCTTGTTTCTGTTTTATCACCGGTACATCAGCCTTTGCTGAATACAAATGAACATTGTTACACGTGACTTCTTCATCAAATTCTACCTAAGTCTTGCCCTGCCGTTAAAGAATTAGAATATCAATTTAAATTCACATGTAACAATATTCAACACCAATTATAATTATCTCTTTCAACCATTCGATTATCTCACCGCTGTATCTGTGGTAGGTTCGAGCCCCGCTCCGGCGAGGTACATGTCAGACAAGCCAACTTCTGCTTGCGGGCGAGGCGGTTCTAACGAGTACATGTACCCACAATCTATGTTTGGAGCAAAAATAAGAAAAATATGGATACCCCTGCGTACCCCAGTTTTGCTATATAAAGTGGGGTATAAGGGGGTATACACGGACATGTCCTCTCCCGACCACCGTTTGTGCTATGTACAACTAATATGTAGCTCCTTTAAAATTATTAAATGATGTTTCTGGTACGCATCTCTGACAGAATTGAACTTATTTCCAACTAAGTAACATCAGGAAAACATGTCCGTGCAATGTGTACCCCCTTGAACCCCACTTTTATATAGCAAAATCTGGGGTATGTAGGGGTACACCTATTTTTCTTATTTTTGCTCCAAAACATAGTTTGTGGGTACTCGTTAGAACCGCCTCGGCGTGGCGGTTCTAACGTGTACCCACAATCTATGTTTTGAGCAAAAATAAGAAAAATATCAAAAAATTTCTGCTGAAAATTTTCAATTTTTACAACTTAAAAAATCTCTGTATATTACATGGGCAGGTTTTCGTAAAGATACATTCGGGTCACCTTGGCCGAGTGGTTAAAATCGCTGATATTTGAGCCGCCTCGTGGGAAAACCAACAATGTGGTTTCCGAACAGGTCTGACACAAACCGGCCTGTACAGTCACAGAAAAGAGCTAGAAGCTTGAAATTTCGGATTTAAGTAGAAGAGGGATTGCACTATCCGAGTAGCGAAAACAAAGGCGCTGATCAGCTTCGCGGTTACCGCGAAGCTGATCTGCGTCTTTATTTTCGCCTATGCAGATTGTTGGTTTTCCCATGAGACGGCTCATTTCCGTATTACCGCATTTAACCATTCGATTATCTCACTGCTGTGTCGGGTGTGGGTTCGAGCTCCACGCGGGGCGCATGTGGAACAAGCCAAGTTCTGCTTGCGGATGTGCTCGGTGGTTTTTCTCGGGGTTCACCCCACCTACAGATTGGCCTGTTGCAAATGAGCTGAAATAATCTTGAAAGGGAATCCAAAAGACAAAAAATACGGGCTCTCAGTATATGTCTGTCAGAACAAATGGGTGTGTGGCATTGTTCATACCGCAAGGCAATATTTCTCAATTTATGCTTTGTTAACACAAGACTAGTCGCCGGACAGATACATTTGGCATCAGTTTGTTATTTTACCATATATCATTATGACTTGATACATTAACTGCTCTGCAGAGACTTACCCACGTATTTCCTATTTCAAGAGTCAAACTGGATAAATAATACATGAGCCTGTGCATGAGAAACCAATAATTTGGAGTTCCCACCAGGTCCGACACAAACCGGGCTGTACAGTCACGGAAGCAGGCTAGATTCTTGAAATTTCGGATTTAAGAAGAAGTGGAATTGTACTATCTGTGTAGCGAAAAGAAAGACGCTGATCAGCTTCGCAGTTACTGCGAAGCTGGTCTGCGCCTTTGTTTTCGCATATGCAAATTGTTGGTTTTTCATGCGACGGCTCACATCATTTCTTAAGATATGAGTCGCTATTAAATCAAAAGCATATGAAGGCGTCCCATTCATCTACTTTTGTGAATATAATTATGATCTGTATGGTATGATGGGTAGTTTATTTTCACATTATTAATGTGTTATTTTATATATATATATATATATATATATTCACATTATTAATGTGTTATTTTTATATATATATATATATATATATATATATATATATATATATATATATATATATATATATATATATATATATATATATATATATATATATATATATATATATATATATATATATATATATAAAAGTTCATTAATATATTCTTTACAAAGAGACAATCCCCAAAAGTGTATCTTTCTATACTGCCATACGCCCTCACGGACATCAAAAAGCTGAAATTTAACGAAGAGACATGTTAAAAGCATTCAGAAAGACGGATAAAAATGATAGGTTAAAATAGTGGAGTTTAAAAACAGGAGAAAACAAAGATCTAAGCTCTTGAATGTTGCAACTTACTAACTGAGACCTTGAAGGAATCAATGTCTGGTTTCAGGGAGGACATTGTCCAGTGGAAAACAGGTGCATTTCTACATGTAGTATTTTAGTTGTAATGTCATTTAGTGGGAATATCTGGCAATGCGATTTGAGAATTGATTGTACTCAGGGAGGGGTACATAGGCGCGCATCTGTCCGTCTTTGTTCAAGAGTATACAGTAATAATACTGCTTGTCATAGCTACTGATGGTCAAGCTGAAGTACATTTTCCCCACAATGCTCCAGCAGGGGGCGGATAAGTGTGTTATAGGCAGTCTCTCGTACCTTTTGATTTTAGTTCATGAAGATCAGCGTACTGGTGGCATTTTAGATATCCAATCGATGTGGGGACTTTAGGATAGGCCACTGGAGATACACGAGATATCCAGCTACAGACAACCTCCAGGACTTGACCATGCGAAGTGAATGAAAAGTTAAATTGTCACCGCACCACGTGACACTTTGACAGATTAAATGCCATGTCCCACCCGTCTTACCATGTGAGCCGCACCTTGGGAAAACAGGTCTTCCGGGTTTCTGACCAGATCCGACATTAACCGGCCTGTACAGTCAGAGAAGCAGGCTAGAAGCTTGAATTTTGGGATGAAAGAAGAAGAGAGATTGGCTATCCGTGTAGCGAAAACAAAGGCTCTGATCTGCGCCTTTGTTTTCGCACAGGCAAAAATCCGGTTTTCTCACGATGCGGTTCATGTAATCTTAACATTCAGGGCTGGAATCAAGAAAAAGAAGCATCATTTAAGGGATTCTCCTGTCTTTACTTACAAATGTGCCTATATAAAGAAACGCTTTTAAAGTAAGGTTTGCATTAGCGATAAGCCGAATTATTGATATAATTGCAAATCATGAATTTTGTATTAAATAAATAATTTTATTATAATCCAGCCTGTTAATGTGATTATCGTTTGGTTTTATCTTGAGTCTGTCCCCAGACAATATTTGCTAGGTTCTATTCTAGTCATGCCACGTTTTGAGCATTGCTTGACATATATTACATGTTCCAAATAAAACTATTACAATTGTCATAATTTTCAAATGATGAAAGAAAATCTACCCGAAATGAAAGCAAATACTGAATTATATATCTGTTCACATCATGCAAAATGATTATTTTATGAATGCTACGTTGTTCATCACTGTCAACTCAAACAATGTCTGACTGCCTTTTCTGTCTTTGGAACATCTGCGTTAGCAGAAAGCAAAGTATGATCATTACATGTGACAAGTTTATCAAACAGACCAACTCTTGTCCACAGAATATGGTAAGCTTTGATGTCGTTTTGGAACACGGGGAGAGACAAAACGTAAGCGAAGCCTTTTAAAATGGATTCATATACAAAAATGTATCGGAATGACAGAGCAGTCAGTATACACACATATAAAGTTTAATGGTATAGCCACATATAAAGTTTAATGTTAGCAAGCGTACATGTAACATTACGAAATCTTGTCCATGCAATAAACAGATATGTTTAGGTTGTAAAAACTGAAAATTTTGATACTTTGAATATTGTTGCTCCAAAACATTGACTGTGGGTACACGTTAGAACCGCCCCGCTGAGGCGGTTCTAACGAGTACCCTCAATCTATGTTTTGGAGCAAAAATAAGAAAAAAAAATAGGCAACCCCTGCATACCCCAGTTTTGCTATATAAAAGTGGGGTATAAGGGGGATATTTTTTTCTAATGAAGACATGTAACTGTTCTTGTGTCAATATCAGCAGAAATACATAAACTATATGAATATCATAATTGTGCAGTCTTGTGAATTAATACACATAGCATGGTGCAAAATGAAAAGAAGCCTTAACCAACATGGCCACTGATAAGCAGTTCATGAGTATGATCCCAGAGGGTCTCGGATTAGAGTCAAATTGAGATAGCTTAATTAATTTTCAAACTGTTTCACCATAGCTGTTGGTTGGACGTAAAACTCTTGCATACAACAATTAAGATAAGAAGAACCTCACAACGTTAAATAAGAATAAGCACAGGAAAAAAATTGAAATCGCTAAATGCATGTGTGCATGATAACGAAACGTGATGTCTGGTTACAATTTCTGTGTTAGGACAAGACGAGACGGTACTGTAAAGCATGATCAATGTCCACTGCCTTATCTTACGTGAATAGAAGGACGCTTGAAAATGCTGATTCTAGCCCTACATGATCGGGATTATTTCGTCCTTGAACATACAGGACGTTTCCCCTCGTCAGTTTCAATATTAAGTTCACGGTGTTGGCTTCATAATGACCGTTGCTAGTATCACCAAAATAAAATCTATGCACTTGCTCTGTATCTTTCATTAGGTACATGTCAAGAGTTTTCCCTGATTGTGCGACGATCTTGACCCCGACTGAATAGGTACCATTTACTGGGACGGTTAAATGGCCGAATATAGGATTGTATATGTTTCCCATGTTGGTGTGGACCTTATCAAAAATAAGTGTCTGTCGGGCATACACATTGACGTTGTTTGTCCGAGTGGCGCTGAATGCAAATTTCGATTTGCTTAACATCCAGTCTGAAAGGAAATGAAAGTATAAAGGACATGACACGTGTATAGCTATACAGATCGAAAAACAAAAACTCGGCTTGAATAGATCTAGAAGGCTTTCGGAGCCCAAGAATAGCGTCGGTTTTGTTGATACCAAAATACCATTCATTTTGTGTAATATCATAGGTCTGCAATAAAATGTTCTATTGTTCTATGGTTAACACAATGTTAAGGATGCATCTAAGTAAAGTATGTACTGCCTTCGTATTGGTGTCATCAAATTCAACACAATTCGGACTGTGCAACCACACAATAGATTCGAGAGATTGGATGAATGAAGTGGATGAAATGCACATAATGTTTATCTCGAAACATCTGTCTCGAAAACAAAGGCGAAAAACATCTTAAAAGCAATTATATTGGAGTGCATGCGTGTGCGTATATTAGACGCATTTAATTAATCGTACTGTTGACCAGCTGATGCTTATCTTTACAGGTTATCTCAGCCCTCAACAATCGACTTATGCTAGACAGAACACTGACATAAAAGCAACCCGTCCATTTTTATAAATTCAAAACTTGAATAACGCTATATTTACCGGCGTCCCGTTGCATTCTGTTGTCGATTTCACTCAACTTGTCCTCCAGGGTGTTCACTTCATCCTGTAGTCGTATACGTTCCGCTCTCTCTACCTGTAGTAACTCGTTGACGTCACTGACGTTAGCTGGAGCTGCATTTGTGACGCTTACTATGAAAACACATGACATCAAAACAAAAGCGTCTACGCCCAGTGCCATTTTGAAGTAAACTGTTCAATGACAAGAATGAGACTGACTAATATGATCTCCAGGGCTTTATTTCTATCTTTTCTACCTTTTAATAGAGGAAAATTTTCCTCTTTGAAAAGGTCGAAGCAGAACACAATGTTAGGGATCATCTAAGCTGCGTCTCGAGGAACTCTGTCTTCGGGGTCTTTAACAAACCAGTCTCAGCAGTCACAGAAGGTAACACTATGATGTGCATGCGTGAATTTTGGACCGAAGAAAATGGACTTTACCCGATGATCCGAGAAGCGAAAACAAAAGCATTTATCAGCTGAGCGGTAATTACAGTGGCTTAGTTTTCCTATCTGTAAAATGAAGGATTTTCTTGATGCGCCTTAATTATCTTGTGAGAGTACAGTAAGTCCCATTTTCCACAACGTTCATCTTGACACTTAAACTTAATGTCAAACTTTCCTCGATGTTTATTATTTTACCTCAAGTCACTTGAAAACTAGAAAGTGGCTAAGTACATTTAAAGCGACCCACAAAGTACCACTTTGAAGATCTTCCTTCAAAAACTACTTTATCTACCGGTATCTATCTTCATATACTGAGTCGATCTATTTCTGATCATCATCTCAGATATGGTGTGGGTGCTAAATTTTGAATTTAGCAAGATGGGGAGAACATTCGGGATGGTCCATTAAAACTATTTACAAAAAGCTAGACAGAGGCATACTAAAACGTATAAATCTAAATAAGAGCCTTGAATTCTTCAGCAGTCTTTGATGAGACCACTGAAGAGGGAAGACTATTCCATAAAGGGATAGTCGTAGGGAAAAAAAGAATTCTTCAGAGCATTACTATAGGCCATATATATTGTGTATTGTGAATCATGAGATGCCCTGGTGCTTCTTAAGTTGGGTGCTGGGGTCAGATATCTATCTTTATCAAGAGACACTGTACCAGAGTGAATCTTGTAAAAGAAAGATAATGAGGACTTCACCCTGCGGTCCTCCAGGGATGGCCACTCGAGTTCATCTAACATATCGTCGACGCTACTCCTGTTCCGCCATTGCCTGCAGGTCTACCTGGCTGCTGTCTTCTGCACTTTCTCCACCTTTTTGTCTCAGTTTCATTATAAGGATGCCAAATAAGAGCTGCATACTCGAGCTGAGGACGAACCAATGTTTTGTATGCAACTTCCTTTGTATGCCGAGGTGCAAGGGCCAAATTGCGCCGAAGAAAATCCAATGTCTTAGTAGTCATGAAGCGATCCACTTGTGTGTAGATCCTCTAATCCCGTAGTAGTGCAGTTTGTAAAGTAACCTTTTATGTGGTACCTTGTCAAAGGCCTTAGCGAAATCCATGATGATTGCACTCCGTTTATCTGTGACCCCGGTTCAGAGCTCCATCCAGATTACTTACCATGTCATGAAAGAATTGAGCCAGCTGGGTCTATTTTAATTTTATATTCACGGAGCATCTGTCCCTCCGGAAAGATGTTTTGCACAAGGAATCCTAGAAAAATCACTATCTAGGTGATTTGAAGTCAGCCAATATTCACTGCCAATCACAGTATCAGGGGTATGAAAATTCTCTCTCTCTCTCTCTCTCTCTCTCTCTCTCTCTCTCTCTCTCTCTCTCTCTCGTCATATTTTTGCTGAAAATCCTGTAGACCATGGTCCAAAACAAAGCGGCGAAACGCAGGACCGAAATGACCTATTGGAGAAATCGATCATTTTGGGGCGCGTCGCTTCATATCGGTCGATTCGTTTGATTCTTCTTCAAGGGGCAGAACTCAAAATAAACAACAATGGCCGACACGTCACAAAGCTGGGGAAATGAACATGTAAAAACAAGTTTTTGCTCCTTATTTTGTTTTCTTTGGACCTTTTAAGTATCGCCTGTTTTTTTTCGCTGCCAAGAGCTTTTTATACAATGAAGGAAGCTGAAAAATGAATGTCATCCTATATTTTACGTTGGTCGAAGTCTCAAAAAAATTCTTCAAAAATTAATTTTACACAAGTATTAGCTTTCACAAAACCTTCATTTTACTGTGTACAGAATCGGTCAGTTTCTAAGCATTACCTCAGGAGCTGTGAAACTTTGACATTTTCCAGCAAGGCCACAGCGACCAGGAGAACTTTAAACAAGGGAACCAGCCAAAAGTCCTGAGACTAGTGTAGAGGTTTCACCTCTATGCTAGTCTGCTCCACTCCTTATTTCAGATCTGATAATTGATCAAGCTAGTGGTCACCTGAACTGTATCTTTTCTGCTTTTTTGCTCATTTTGTTGTGGGTATATCTTGGTCAATATCTTTGTGATTTAATCATATTTAGACTCTTATAAGATCATAATTTTCCAGAAATATTCCAGGCTTCATACCTTGAGTTCGTCCAAACAGAACTCCACCAAGCTATGTCCTTTTACTTAATCTCTCTGGGCTACTGTATGTTCACATTTCAATCTTTGAGCATATTTTAGGACTATCATGACTGCAATATGCTTCACAAAAGTCACTCTTTTCCAATTCTTTGTCACTGATCTATGTTTTGTAAGGAGAGACATCGTCAGAGCACCCTTGTTTGTCAGTCTAATTGCAATCTCCTGTTTCTGTATCCTCACTGAAGCAGATCCCCTCTGCATAAGTATGTTATACTACTGCAAGCTGGAATTATACCCATCTGAAGTCCCCCTTGATTTAGTGTATTCCTTGGACCAAATGCACTTGGGCAGAGGGACTTAGACCAATCCATAAAATTATCACTTGGAGTCTCTGGCCAAAGTGGGTATCCCATGGACCAGATTATTTTTAGTAATCAGAAGTAACAAAATTATCTTTCAAATATCATCAAATGCTTTGTTCCTTTGACCTTCTGTCCTGTTCTGACCCTGTTTGATTCTATTTCCAGGGGACAGCTGTGATTAACCTTAGTGATACAGAAATGGATGCTGCAGGCAGTGATACCTCAGACTATGAAACTAACTTCTCAGGTAAGCCTACATCAGGGCCTGAAGATAAATCTACTTACCATGTAAATTATGAACAGGTTTTGGCAGGAATACAACTTACAGTTTTAGATATGATAAAACAAAAATTCACGGCACATTTGCAGATTCCACAGACTAGGAAACATAACTTCTAAGATAAGAGAACCTCTATATGGTTGGAAAGAAACAATTTGAAAATGTAAATGCATGTAAATTCCCCATTTGGGATGTTTAAACCAATGCTGCTTCAAAACTAAGCTCCTTACTAGGGTAATGAATAAAAAGTTAAACTATCAGTAGGGTAAACAAATAACATAAAAAGTTAAACTATCAGTAATCAAGCTGTGAATGGTTCCTACAATATATTACTTGTCCAAACCTCATTTTCCACTAAAATTGGGTTTGGATTTTCTTGTTTCCACTGTTAACCAACAATGGTTTCAATTCATAAATGTATTTTACAGAGAGCGGGAAGCCAGGAACAGGAAGTAGGGCATCAGGGGGAGGCAGTTTGGGCTCGATGAAACAGAGGCTGCAGGAAAATGTTACCAATATGGTGGGTTTCATGTCCAGGGTTGGTGTTTAAAATTTAGCCTGTGTGCGAGAAAACCGACAATTTGGGTTTCGACCAGGTCTGACACAAACCGGGCTGTACCATTACAGGAGCAGGCTAGAAGCTTGAGATTTTGGATTTAAGAAGAAAAGGGATTGTACTATCCGTGTAGCGAAAATAAGGATGCTGATCAGCTGTTCAGCTACTGCACAGCTGATCTGCGTCTTCGTTTTCGCATATGTAGATTGTTGGTTTTCCCATGCGGCTGCTCAGTTGTCAGTGACTCTCTACTAGGCAGTGAAAAATATAATCATTGATCAGCTTGAATGAATTTTCAATTGATATGCACCTTTGTTACTGACTAAAGCAAAATGCAGCCTTATCAATATCACGCCTGGGAAACGGTCAATTTGTACACCGCCGGTGCTCCATTGTAAGTGAAGTTGACGGTTTCCGGTGCCGGAGTTGACCGACGTAAATAGTGGGAATTTTACTGGGTCAACCAGTTCAAGGTAAAATATTTTCCTTATTCTAAATCCATTCAAAAATCGGAGAATGTCAGATGATGCGCCTGTGATTGGGGATTTTACAGGAACTCGTATTACATGAAAACATTATAAAAGTATGTAGTAATCAGTTTTCGCGTTTGAAATACTGGGTTATTTAGTGAATGTACATGTCTAAAAGTTCCAGACTTAAGCCATGTACACATTCCACGTGCGGTGTTAAAAATAAACTACCAAGTTTAGAGTACACATTATTGGTTTAAGGTATTGTGTGTAAAAAATAACCTTTGGTTACAAGAAATTGGAACCAAAATTATACAAGCGTACCAATTGACGACTGGAGTGCAATTTAACTAATGCATTTGCAATGCTATCATGATAAATTAAAATAAGAACCGAGATATCACTATTTTGATGCATGTTGTTTTCTTTGAGGACAAAATTCCGTTAGGAAATAATGTTGATTCTCTTTTTGTACCATTTTCATGCCTGCTTATGCTACACTGTCGCATAGATATAGAAATTGTCGAAAGTCATTGTCATATGAACCGCTTAATCCAATACCCTGACCTTCACCTTGCCATTACAAGTTACACTACACATCTTAAGCTGTCTTATAAGTATTTCACTTGCAAAAACTTAAATGATTATAATCTTCACGCTTAATTTCTGTGGGTGTGCTAATTGATGATAGGGCGTACAATTTGACCAATACTAACCCAGTGAAGCAACTTGCTGCTTAACGTCAGTATAGACACCCAGTCGGACAGCCCTTTTTGTTTTGTCTCAATATTTATGGCTTATGTGAACACGAGATTATAGGTACCAGAAACAGCTTAAACTATTCAAGATTGCAGGTGTTATATAACGAATTATTGCTGATGGTTAATATCTTGTGATAGAAATAAGTTCACATGTTAAAGGAAAAACTACCAGTAACAGAACTTATTTATCCATCCTGCTTTTGATAACTCATTTGGGAATTTCTAATGATAATCACACTGATTGCCAATCTGAACACCGATTCAAGGGTTTTCCCCATATAAGTCTTACAACAGCTCCTTGCAGCACAAGTTCTGTCGGCAGGGACAAATTGGTTGAAGCATGTGACGCCCTTGTTAACTGAAATCTAATCATATACATTTGACTTCCCGAATAGAAGAAAGACATGCATATTTATGTATTGCCTATCACACAGGTCACGGACAAAAATTCGCTGATCTGCTCCATCCTGCCAAAAAGAAGAAAAAAAATGAGTATCATATTACAGAACTTACAGGGGAGCGCGAATCGAGAGGTCCTGGATTCAAATGCCACTGGCTTCGGGTTGTGTAATCTTGGTTGGGCCGGGAAGCAGCAAAAAAATAAGCATAGTTAAAACAATATTGCCAATAAAGCAGCCTACAGCAACATTTGTAAGTCAGTCCAGGCCAAGCTTAGGGACATGCAAGATTCCTGGCTGCGGAGAAAACAGAATAGATTAAGTCTTTTGCGGACAGAAAGGTCATGAAGAAATTTCATGATGCACTGAAAAACATTTATGGTCCAAAAAGCTCTGGAGCCACCACATATCTCAGTGCAGATGGAATCACTCTTCTCGCAGATAAAGAAGCTATCTTGAAAAGGCGGACAGAACACATCTATAGTGTACTGAATCGACCATCAAGCATCAGACAGACTTCCACAGATAGAGTGCAATGTTCTGTTAGACGAATTTCCAACCGTCATGGAAACAAGAAAAGCTGTTCAACATCTGTCATCTGACAAAGCTCCAGGTGCAGATGCAATTCCTGCCGAGGTTCATAAGGCTAGAGGACTACGCATGGCAGAGAAACTGGCAGAATTTTTTCACTGTATGTGGAGGTAGAAGGCAAGAATTTAAGGATGCATCCATAATCCACCTATACAAGCGGAAATGACGGACTAACAGACATAGCAAACGAAAACATGTTCTCACAAGTACAAGAATAGATCGTCAAGTCAGGAAGATTTGGTTAAAAACCACAAACATGTATACTAAACGTTCCCCACATGATACAACCATTAAATGCTTGAACTTCCATTCCAAAATGCACACAATAGGGGTTCCGGCCAACACTTCATACATCTCATATCTTCATTGCTCTCTCTTTATTACAACCATATCACATATATTAGAGATACTGTGTATTCCATATATAAGTCATAGAGCTTTCTGTCTAATCCTGTTGCAACATGCTATTTTTGTAGATGTATATATCATTGTTTCTCTAATAAAACATGTTATTTAAAACAATATGCAAAACTAGAGATTGTATTAAAATTGCAGCTCCATTCAGTTCTTATTATATCTTTCTGATATTGGGCCCCTGCCCAAGGGAATGACTGCTTGCACCTAAAAAGTATTTCTGACTGGCCGACCACACGATTACTTTTGAACCGCTTAAAAATCATGATCCTGTCCATGAAAAGTGGTCAAACCATCCATACATATAAACTAATGTTGGTTACTTGGGTGCCATACTTAAAAGCTTAATACACATTTCATGACATCCCAATGTTGGATAGAAGTCAAAAAATGGAGGCCACGTCCCGACATAGCCATAATTGTAGGACGTATTTAGCAACAAACAAATCTTTTGTGACATTTGTCAGCCTGAGATTTATTTCATAATAGAAGTTTGTTACATTGTTGATACAGCATTAACAAAACAATTTCCCATTAGTTAAATTTCACACCGATCGTCAACTGGTACACTTTTGAAGAAAAAAATGGTTCTAGTGTTTTACATTTCTCTTTCTAATATTCAATATAGCAATACTGGAATAACTAGATCAGCTGGCTAACCTGCACTCCAATACACTCCATGACCTCCCTCCTCTCCCGTGCCAGCTTAGCATTAGTTCCGTGTAAACAAATGTCGAAAGAAGCTTACAGATGCATTATTAGGTGATAATTGTTAGAATGTTTGGTATATTTTCGTAGAAGTAGCATGATTCTTTTAGTAAACACATGCAATCCCTGCAGAATTTCAATTAATTTGCAAAAACAATCGTTTTTCTACTTTATGAACCATATTCTACAGTAGTCTCTCCTTATCTATTTATAGACATAATACATATTTTCCATAGAAAACACGAAGTTTTTTTTATGAATCTAAGTTCTTTTACAACTGGAGTATTTATAAATCAAGTCCTATGAGACAAAAAAGATAAAACGCAACATGTTTTTTCATTTCTTTGGTGTCTTCTATGATTTTTCATTTTCAACAAAGAGCTCAATAGAATGCATTTTTCTGTCGGTATGGGGAGGTCTCACGGAATATCGACGGAAATCATTCTGTCTATGGAATAACTTAATGAAAAAACTTCTGTCGACCTGAGTTCTATTATAGAATAGATGTATGTTACATTGTTGATACATATATCATTAACAAAACAATTTCCCATTAGTTAAATTTCACACCGATCATCAATTGGTACACTTTTGAAAAAATGACCAATGGTTCACCCAATTTTCTCTTATTAATTTTCCATGTAAATTACGCACTATTGACTTCTGTTGTAATTCGAGGCTATCGGATCAAACTTGGGATGACTACATCGGAAAATTGAATCACTTTTTGTCCCATAACACAAGTTTTGACCAGGGTTTCCTAAACCAGAAAAACGATCTGTGGATAAATTGTATGTTTTTGTGCATGCTTTTTTGAATGCATGGTCTTTATTCATTAGCCCATCATCTGACATTCTCGGGTTTTTAGTTACAGGGAGGAAAGAAAAAAAAAACTTACCTCGAACACATTCGGGTACAACACAAACCTTGGATTTGACCCAACAACTCCTACACCGGAAACCGTCAATTTCTCTTTCCATGGAGCACCGGCGGTGTACAAATTGACCGTTTCCCGGGTGTGAATATGTGCTATACATTTTGTTTATTTTACAAAAGTGCTGGAATTTGGCAATATTTGCGAGAAAACACTTTTTGTTTAAAAGTTTGTTGCCAAAATTTCAAATTTCTGGCTTGCAATAAGCTTTATAGATTGCACAAGTACTCACTTTTTAATTCAGGTACTCACTTATAGTTGGGAAATACAAATTTCAAGAAACATGATTATGAAAACAGCATGAAAAATTGAAAATTATTGGGAATAAAATTTGATAATTTTAATATGTTTGCTCAAAACATTAATTGTGGGTACACTTTAGAACCGCCTCGCCAAGGTTGTTCTAACGAGTACCCACAATCTATTTTTTGGAGCAAAAATAAGAAAGATAGGTATACACCTGCATACCCCAGTTTTGCTATATAATATAAAAGTGGGGTTCACAGGTTATACATTACACAGACATGTTTTTGTGATGATAAAAGTCATGCAAAAATTTACAAACTAACAAAACTTGCTTATTGTCTGTTGAAGTAGTCATTGATTTCTTGAAAACATATTGTAATCTCTTAATCTAGATAGTTATCACATTCATCATACATTTGGTCTCCATTTCTTTGAAAGTGTGTTCGTGGCAAGGTTTAAGATATTGGAATATAGACATTCATCATGGTTAAAATCCTGGTAAACTGCATTTGATACATTTCTTAAAGCTAAACATAAGCTTTTTTAGCTCACCTGAGCCGAAGGCTCACAGGTGAGCTTATAGTATACCCATGCTCCGGCGCCCGTCCGTCGTCCGTCCGTCGTCCGTCGTCCACAATTTCAAAGATCTTCTCCTCTGAAACCGCTTGGCCAATCAAAGCCAAACTTCATGTGGAGCATCCTTAGGAAGGGGGAACGAAAGTTTATATAAATGGTCCAGGTCACATGACCAAGATGGCCGCCATGGCTATAAATAGCAAAAACCTTTAAAAATCTTCTTCTCCAGAACCAGTGGGCCGATTTCCACGAAACTTGGTATGTAGCATTGGGGACGTGAGCCCATCATAGTTTGTATAAATCATGACCCTAGGATGACCTTGACCTATTTTACGGCAAGGTCAACTTAGGTCGCCAATGCATTTGAATGGGAAAAAATGGTAAATTGCTATTTAATGGGTAAAACTTACTGGGAATAGGCAAATGGACAGAAGATTAATGTTAATGGAAAATTTTAGCCCCTGGGGGGTTGTCTGCCCCTGCCCCGGGGCTATATACATGTATATTTCCATAATAATGAAACATCTTCTTCCCTGAAACCGCATGGCCAATCAAAGCCAAACTTCATATGGAGCATCCATGGGAAGGGGGAAAGAAAGTTTATATAAATGGTCAAGGTCACATGACCAAGATGGCCGCCATGACTATAAATAGAAAAAACCTTTAAAAATCTTCTTTTTCAGAACCAGAAGGCCAATGATTTTGAAACTTGATGTGAAGCATCAGTGACTGGAGCTCTACAAAGCTTATATAAATCATGACCCTGGGATGACCTTGACCTATTTTACGGCAAGGTCAACATAGGTCGCTCATGCATTTGAATGGGGAAAAGTGTTAAAATGTCATTTTTAGGGAAAAACTTGCAGGAAATGGGCAAATGGACTTAAGATTGATGATTCTGAAAAAATTTGGATCCCAGGGGTATGTCAGCCCCCACCCCGGGGCAATATACATGTATATTACAGTGATATTCAAAGATCTTCTTCTCTGAAACTGCTTGGCCAATCAAAGCCAAACTTTATGAGGAGCATTGTTAGGAAGTGGGAATGAAAGTGTATATAAATGGTCATGGTCACATGACCAAGATGGCTGTCATAGCTATAAATAGCAAAAACCTTTAAAAATCTTTTCCTCCAGAACAAGAAGGCCTATGATTTTGAAACTTGGCATGAAGCATCAGGCAATGGAGCTCTACAAAGTTATATAAATCGTGACCCTTTGATGACCTTGACCTATTTTACGGCAAGGTCAACTTAGGTCGCCCATGCATTTGAATGGGGAAAATTGTTAAAATGTCATTTGAAGGGCAAAACTTTCAGTAAATTGGCAAATGGACTGCAGTTTTATGTTTTCAAAAAGAAATTGACTCCAGGGGTTGCTCTGACCAAGCCCTTGGAGCACCAGGGGTTGCTCTGACCAAGCCCTGGGGTTATATACATGGATATTACCATTCTAATCAAACAAGTTTATTGGTATATATCTCGGGTTTCAGGTGAGCGTTTACAGGACCATTGGTCCTCTGGTTTGTTTTACTTTTGTTGTTACCCTATATGAGCCGTATCGTAAGAAAACCGGATTTTTGCGTATGCGAAAACAAAGGCGCAGATCAGCTTCTTAGTAACTGCGAAGCTGATCAGTGCCTTTGTTTTCGCTACACGGATAGTACAATTTCTCGTTTTCTTAAATCCGAAACTTCAAGCCTCTAGCCTTTTTCTCTGACTGTACAGGCCGGTTTGTGTCAGACCTGGTCGGAAATCCCGAAGACCGGTTTTCTCGCGTCGCGGCTCATATTGTGAGGGAATTCTCACAAAGTTTTGATCAAAATTATATTTGATTAAGTTAGGGCTCAATGTTCCACAGACAACATAGGTCATTCAGAGATGGGGAATCAAAAATATAAACATTGTCATAATTTTGTACATTTGGATGAAATTCTAGAGTGCATACATGGATATGTAATATTTTACAGTTAACCAAATTGTTTTTGCAAAAAGATAAACTCATGAAAATAAATCAATGTTCATAGAAGCCATTTCTGCAGTCCGCAAAGAAAATCCCAAATCACCATGAATATATGCTTCAATGGCTACAGTTTTCTCATCAATGATTCACTAATATTTCACCTTCAGATGTGGCAGTCCGGTAAAGAGAGGGCAAAGAGTGCCTGGAATGTCTACGGAAACATTGACTTCCTACGACCATACTTCAATGTGGAACCACATGAGGTCCGAACCAGGTATGTTCAGTTGTGCTACTTCCTCAAATGATAATATTAAGGAGAGCACAGGGTGATGGTGGTAGATTCTAACACACCTCGCCCACATAGCCAATGGTTAAAAAACGTGTTTTCACTGGGCGAATAAGCGTGATGTTACTTTGTGCCATTTGTGACTTCAGCTATCCCATAACGCAGCATTAGGCCTAAAAAAAATGTTATGTTTCCGATTTCATCATAAATTTAGCATAGGGTCGGTAGGTAGGCTTTTTTTTTTTTTTTTTTTTTTTTTTTTTCCTTGGAAAATCGGGATTGGTAGGTATTTTTTTTTTTTTTTTATTTTTTTATTTTTTGACCGGACTTTCTTCTTACCGCACATTTGACTCCAAATCGGAAACCTTTACACCGAGGATGGCCGTCTTCGTATAACAGGGATAACGGGACATTGTGCCGCAAGGCTTTTATTACATTTGAAGCAGGTATGTGGCTACATTTGTCGAAATAAATGGCGACTAATGTGCTTGGTCGTGTCAACACACTACACAGTAGCCATGTTGTTGTTCTTGATCGTAATTGTTAAAGACCGAAAATATCCGAAAATCGGCGCGGACAAATTCTCGTAACGAAATGGTTTTGACTTTTGATAAAAACCGGAATCGTTGAACAGGGTCGGTCGCCGACTTTTTTTTTTTTTTTTTTCTGAGCGCTAAAAAAGTTGCAGTCGGCGCAGATTTTGACCAGTAGGTCGGGAAATCGGAAACATAACATTTTTGTTTTTAAGCCTTAGATGGTGTAACACTGTTTTAGTGCATAACAGATGTAATAAAAGTGTGCAAAAACCCGCATTACAGTCAAATATTTGGCGGGATATCTACAATGCAATGGCAGAAAGCTGAACGATATTGACGGTTTCAGCGACTTTTATTCCATTTATTGTGTGTTAGAATCAAAATAGGTCAGCCCAAGTGCATGAATTGTTGAGTAATAATTCACTGTTTGTCACTAAGTTGTAAGAATATCTAAATCACTCGCCCTATGCACTTGTGATTTCATTTTCTTTACATCTGACCTCCAAACAGTGAATTATTACTCAAAAATTCACTGCTAGAGCTGATCTATTTCTTAAGTATAATTTGGACCCTGAAACAAGGAGTCTAATTAAGGTCAAAGACCTACTCTTGCCACGCATTGTCCTTAAGCAAAAAGTGCCTTGAATGTCTAAGGGACCATTGACTTCCTCTGACCATACTTCAGTGTAGAGCCAGTCATGCAGTCAGAATGAGGTATGTTAAATTCATCAAAACATTGATACATATCAATCCTGTTTCAAAAAGCTAGTTTTCACATTGAAACTTAAAGTTTCCTAAAAATAAAACAATTGGTGGCCTTTAGATGCTAGTCATGGAAAAACATGAGATTTTGATTTGTTGTAAGATTTGTTTGGTCCTTTCTGGTAAAGCATTTCAACACGCAGTGTAGGAAATTTAAAAGCAATATCAACATTACAGTATCATTCTGTCACATTTTTACTTTAATTAGTAAGAAACTTTTATAATGATACAATTGTGTTTTATTTTTGCAGGTTGTTATATTCATTAATCCCACAAAAACCAACAGACCAAAGACAGGTAGGAATTACCGCTTTTAGTTTTTGAAAGACATTCAGTTTACCCTAAATGTTTGAAAATCTGCTTTATTCATATGGCAAAAACATTGCCTGGGACACAACTTTCTTGTTTCTTGCCTGGATAGCAGATTAAAGTTTAAAGCTATTCTCACCCTGCAGGAGCTGTATTACTGGTTGAGACATTCTGTCAATCAGTAAAGTCTCACGTTTTTTTTGTTTTGTTTTTTTGAAAATACAAATTTTGCAAATTAAACCAACAAATTTATGTATGTTTAATATGAAATTTCATTTCACCACTTTGACTGTGAACACTTGCCAGATTGCCACTGTGCCCAATTCTTAGCAAAGCAGACCTATGATTGATGTTCACGTCATAGGCATTTCTTTCTTACAGCTACATCTATACATGTACTTGAATTGTTTCAGAGAATTCCCAGAGAACTATATGGTCCTATGATGGTTATATTCACACTTATAGCTCTACTGCTGTTTCAAATGAAAACAGCTGAACACAAAGTGGTAAATATTAATGGTGTTATTCTTTTTTGACCAATAAATATGCACAGACCCATATCAAATTGCCATAGCAAAGTGGTCAGTCAGCAGTATTTTTGCTCTTATCAACATAGCTTCTTGAAGATGCATTATTAAATAGCAAGATGCTGCTGTTTAATGTTGTCAAGTAGGATTCTTGTAGAAGGCTGAGAATGAAAACAAATATGTTAGAATTAATTGCAATGATCATCTTAAAAGTTAATGAAGTGCTAGATGTAGAGGGTTGATCTAAGCCTTGTATACATCTGTAGTGGATCAAATCAGTGAAATCCGGGAAAAGCGTGTGACACACTTGCCAAAATTTCATTACCTTAGATGATTTAGACTAACTGCATTTTCCATTAACTTTGGAACAGTAAATAACATGTACATCTATATTCTGAAGCCTCCTTGGCATAGTGGTTAAGCCACCCACCTTGAAAATCAAAGGTGGTTTATGTAAGTTCAATCCCTGCCTTTACTAGTCTTTCAGATGAGACTTCAAACGAGTCCGGTTTCAGTATTACCCAAACAATTGAGTGGGACATAAAGCATAAAATTAATTCACCAAAATCTATATTTTTTACAGGAAGAAGGCACATTGATGGGTACAGCATTTGGTGTATGTTTCACCTACTGGCTAGGGGCATCAGGGTTTGTCTGGTTTCTCGCATATGTTTGTAATGCTCACTTAGCTCTCATACAGATTTTATCCATGATGGTAGGTACATTTAAAATATTTTATTGATATAATTATGCAATACACAGGAATTATCATAGCTATCAAGGAAACAAAATCTTATAAACACTATCTTGTTTTAAAGCCAAATTGAAACGTTTACACCAGTTACTTGTTAGCTCACCTGAGCCAAAGGCTCACAGGTGAGCTTATAGTATACCCATGCTCCGGCATCCGTCTGTCATCCACAATTTCAAAGACCTTCATCTCTGAAACCGCTTGGCCGATCAGGTTGAAATTTTGTGTGGCGCTTTCATGGGTAGGGGAAATGAGAGTTTGTTCAGGGGATCTTGGTCACATGAACAAGATGGCTGCAATGCCCATATATGGTAAAAAATCTTCAAAAATTTTCATCTCCAGAACCAGTGGGTCGATTTCCATGAAACTTTGTATGTAGTATTGGGGACACCAGCCCATCATAGTTTGCTAAAATGATGACCCTGGGATGACCTTGACCTACTGTACGGCAAGGTCATTTTTGGAAACATAGGCTTTTACATGGGAAAAGGTGAAAACAATGGATATTTTGGAAACTATTGCAGTCTGAGACTTGAAAGTTGCTAGATGCAGACAACTAATGGAGTCAATGAAGTTATGTAATTAATTAAGGTCAAGGTCATTTCTTGTCCTTGACCCAAGGTCACTTAAATGTCAAAATTAAGTCACAATTTCAAAGATCTTCTTCTCTGAAACCCCTTGGCCGATCAAGTTGAAATTTTATGTGGAGCCTGCTTGTGTAGTGGCATTGAAATCTTGATCACAATATCTTGGTCACATGAAAAAGCTGGCTGCCATGACCATATATGTTTGCTAAAATGATGACCCTGGGATGACCTTGACCTACTTTACAACAAGGTCAATTTTGGAAACAGGCTTTTACATGGAGAAAGGCGAGAATAATGCAATTTTGGAAACTATTGTAAGATAGACCTGAAACTTGGCAGATGCAGACAACTAATGAAGTCAATAAATAGGTGTTTGAGTATTCAAGGTCAAGGTCATTTCATGATGACTAAATGCTATAAGATCAGGCTTCAGGTGAGCGTTTCAGGACCAATGGTCCTTGGTCCTCTGGTATAAAACTGTGGTTCAAATGCACAGTAGATAAGCTACAGGATCTCACATCTTAGAAGCATGTTGAAATTGCCTATTGTATAAAGTCCAAATTTTATGAAAATCATATCTGTTACGGACATTTTACCAGATCTTAATAAATTATAACATTCTACTAAAATAATTAAATCTTTACATCATAATTGTATTTTGAGTAAATCTGTTTTCTCTATTTTACAGGGTTACGGCCTGTTCAGCCATTGTATAGTATTATGTCTGGGAACTATGATCCACACGTCACATGACCATATTTTCTTCTACATTTTATGGGCAGTTATTGGTGGTTTATCTGCTCTCAGAATGGTAGGTCTAATTTGTTGTGAGCCGGGACTTAGGAAAACCAGTCTTCGGGGTTTCTGACTAGGTCAGACAAACCAGCCTGTACAGCCTCAGAAAAAAGGCTAGAAGCATGAAATTTTGGATTTAAGAAGAAGGATTGTACTATCCATCTAGCAAAAACAAAGGTGCACAGCTGATCTGTGCCTTTGTTTTCGCATATGCGAATTGTTGGTTTTCTGATGTGGCGTCTCATATAAAACCAGAGGTGACATGCTCATCTGAGAATTAGACACACTAAACTAACAATGAAAGATGCTTTTAACTCACAGAAAAATATATATTAAGATTTTTACCCATGTTCAAACAAGCCATGTTGTTTGCTGAAGTTAGCATAATTATATGATTATGTTTGAAATGGGTACAATCTTGATATATTCTGCTACTGACACATATTCTATACTATCCAAATTTTGATAAGCATCAAGGTATTGTTTTTTTACAGCTCAGTTTGATTCAAAGGTGCATGAAAATTCAACTTGAATTTGATTTTTATCTTAAAGTCAGTGTGAAATGCATTCCGGCGGATGTTAGCAGTGTGGGATAAAAGCTTCTCACCCACCAGACAAGCATATCCCTTTGTGTGCCTGTCTGGGATATTTCTGTCTCAGTACTAGTACAATTTTAGCTGTCTCAAAATGTCAATCATTTCTGTATTTAGCTAATAGAAATGTACACCTCTTGCTTACTTCCATATAAGGAAGTGATGAGCTAGGTGTCAACTGTCAGAGACAAAAATAGCCTAGCAGGTGTTAATTTCAGGAAGATATCAAGAGTAAAGATTGTAGTCTGCTGCTCTCATAAAAATCTAAAAATTTAATTTTGCCGGGAATTTTGTGAATAAAAGAAAATGATGATTTAATATTTTTGTAAGGTGAGTGCAAATACAAAATTATTTTTATTTGTTTCACTGGCTAATTTGCATATTGTTTTATGTCCAAACAAAATGGCTGCCTGAACAGAACTTGAAGCCTATTCAGAGTCAAAATGTTTTAAAAGGTGGGTGAGAAAAATAATCAATGATGGTGTTGAAGCCTCAACAAGGAAATCTCAGGCTCGTTTTCAGATTATTCGAGTCTCATCCTCGGCAGAGCCTCGACTTGAATAATCTGAAAACTTGCCTGAGATTTCCTTGTCTCGGCCTCAACCCCATCATAGATTCTTTTATTACTTGCAATGATCATGTGTGAGCTAATTTTCAAAAGAATCACTGATTTTGTCAAAATTCAAATTTTAGAAGAACTTCTTTACAGACTTTAGTAGGACATTACTGGTCGGTAGCTTCGTGACATTTTCTAAAAAAGACAGATGAGACTGTTCTTCTTGCTCCTTGGAGATCATCAAATTTGAGTCACACTCGCGGTGTTTCACATGTGCTGTATGGAAAATTTTGAGTAGTTTAATTAAAATATGATTTGCTCAAGCAGATTATAACAGGGATGAAGGGTGTCAGAAAATTTAGGACTTATTAAAACACAATATTCCTAAACAACTTGGTAATAAAATGTTTTTCTCCATTTCTGCAGGTATCTATAGTGATGTCTCGGACGCATGGGCAGAGACAGAGAATGATTGTGTGTGGAGCCTTAGCAGCCATGCATCTGTTGTTTTTATTGTATTTACATTTTGCATATCATCAAATTGTAGAAGGTATGTATACTAGTCAAAAAGTTCTACCCCCCCTCCCCTCCTAGCTGTGCTTTTACCAATTTCCTCCAAACCTTAAAACCGTTAAACATTCCAAAGTAATTCAGTGTCCCCATATTAATAGAAAATATTTTTAAGATAAAAATAAGGAATGCTTTATTTTAGCATTTTAAGAAACTAATGAAATGGTTAGTACTTTTCCCTGGTACACTCACTAGGATATCTACATTGGCACTTTGCATTTTGTCCTTCTGCCGCTGTTACAGACGACAAAACGCAAACTTTGGATACTTTGGAAGTCTCTCCTGATGTATGTTAGTAAACAGTTGTGACCAAAAAGCATTTCTGTTTGCAAGATTCTGAAATTTTTAAAGATTTGTGCACTGAAAACCTTATAAGATCGAAAACTTTCCATGTACGGTTTTGTCAGAATTGTCCAGTTTCGTCATTGGCAGGCTTAATTTTACAATAAAACTTGACAATCATAATGAGAATGATCAATTTTGTTTTTGTTTTTTTGCATATGCGAAAACAAAGACGCAAATCAGCTGTGCAGTAACTGCACAGCTGATCAGTGCCTTTGTATTTGCAACACAGTACAATCTCTCTTCTTAAATCCAAAATTTCAAGGTTTTAGCCTGCTTCTGTGACTGTACAGGCCGGTTTGTGTCAGACCTGGTCCGAAACCCAAATTGTTGCTTTTCTGATGCAGAGGTTAACATAATTCATTTTATGCTCCAATTCATTTCAGATTTATCCCAAGTGTTTGAGTCTCACCAACCAGTTCCAGCAGTACAACCAGATGCTGGGGTACCTCAGTCTGTCGATAGTAAGTTCAGCTACTAACAAAATAGGGCAAAATGCATGTGTGTTGGTTTCACAAAAATATATGAGCCTTGTTGTAAGAAAACTTACATTTGGGGCTATACTACCCACTGAAGGTGTTAATGGGCTGTGTGCAAGTGCAGGCTGAGCAACATCTTTGGCATTCTAGAGATCATATCCTAGCTGCTGAAATATACAGGTGAACTTCTCATTATAGCACTTTCCTGGGGCTCTATATAGGTTGTGTTATAAGTTAACTGAAGTTTTTTTACGGTACAGTGAAATAATACCCCAGCGGGCACATGACGTCAAAATGACGTCATATCGACGTCATTCTGACGTCATGTGCCTGCTGGGACATGGCTCTGGTATATTTAAATCATTTTATTACCATAATTCACCTGGTTTCTGTGTCTGGCTGTTTTATAACTGCAAAGATAATGTGTTTTCTTACAGTGAGGCTTATATGAGGGTTATCACTTACAAAATTTGTAAACTGTTTTTGTGTTGGGCATTAATTCTGAAATGTTGTGAAAAGCTCTAAGTATTTGAGCCGCCTCGTGGGAAAACCAACAATGTGGTTTCCGAACAGGTCTAACACAAACCGACCTGTACAAGCACAGAAAAGAGCTAGAAGCTTGAAATTTTAGATTTAAGTAGAAGAGGAATTGTACTATCCGAGTAGCGAAAACAAAGGCGCTGATCAGCTTCGCAGTTACCGCGAAGCTGATCTGCGTCTTTGTTTTGGCATATGCAGATTGTTGGTTTTCCATTTGTCTTTGTAACATTGGAACTGTGAATGTAGACTGGCTGATTTCTTAGGCATCGAAACAATGTCATGCTTTAAACTTTGACATCTGGGTTGAATTTTTGAGTGGTTGTGAATATATGAAAGAATAGGGTGTATTTTCGGTACCGTAAGAAGTTCACAGGACTTTTTTTTTTTATACTACTGGATTCTGATACTGTAATTCATGGTTAGCCAATGCTCTAGGTTTATTAGTTCTTTATTTGAGCCGCCTCATGAGAAAACCAACAATCTACATATGCGAAAACAAAGACATAGATCAGCTTCGCGGTAACCGCGAAGCTGATCAGCGCCTTTGTTTTCGCTAAACGGATAGTACAAGCCCTCTTCTATTTATATCCAAAATTTCAAGCATATAGCACTGTTCTGTGCTTGTGCAGCTCAGTTTGTGTCGGACCTGTTCAAAAACCACATTGTTGGTTTTCCCACGAGGCGGCTCATTTTATGATTTGTAAGCAACACAAACTCTATTGGTTCAAAAGATGATCATGTGCTTTTTGATTCAAAACATAGATTGTGGGTACTCAGCGAGGCAGTTCTAACGTGTACACACAATCAATATTTGAACAAAAATGTTAAAAATATCAAAATTTTTCCAGTAAAGTTTTCCTTTTTTTTACAAACAAAAATAATCTCTGTATATTGCAAGGGCATGTTTCATAATTAAGTAATACTTTTTTTTCACCATCAAGCTAATTGCTGATTGTGCTTTGGTAGAAATTAAGCATTTCAAGTCTATTCTTCCTTGTCTTGTCCAGTAATTCAAAAATACATAAACAGGGGCCAGTTGTTCACAATTATTGACGTAGGGAGTTAATGATTCGTTAAAATTTCAAATGGCCATATTACAAATACAGTTATTTTTAATGAAAAAAAGTGACGAAAAAATGTGAGAATCAAAAAGTATTTGTATTTGCTTTTGAAGTTGATATAAGTTGATATATAGTTAACAGATTGAGGGCTTAAGGACAGAGTTAAGCTAACAAAGTTTTGAACAGCTGGCCCCAGGTGCCAGTTAATAAAAAGGAGTGTATAGTAAGTACTGGTAATCTGCATCTGAGAGGCTAGCCTAGGAACAGTATGGCTGGGATAACTGACTATCCTGACACAACCTTAGCAGTTGACCATGCACCAACTCAAGAAAGCTCAAACAAACAAATTAAAAGACAAATAATCTTAAACCATGACCCCACATCTGTATGTTTACAGAAGTGGCCGATGTGGTAGCCAATGGTGCAGAAAAATTAGCCGACAAAGTCGAGCCGGTTGTGGACTCTGTCGTTAAATCTGTCACAAAAACTATTGCCGGGGCCGTAAAACTGGGTAGCAAGGAGGGAGGGCCTCTGTTGAATGCAATAAAGGATGTGGCTAAAGATAATGCTGCACCAGTGTGAATAGTTGTGTACAATAGTTGCTGGCTAACTTTTAAAGGTAGGATAGCACTAAACCTGTAGGTTTTGGACACATGAAATGTTGCCCATAGGTTGTGGTTTTCTATTATAATATTGCTAAAGTAGAACTGTTTAATTTGTCATCATTTTGGTGGTGGTTGTCTTGAATAGTCTAAAAGCCTATGAGCCACTCACCTTGTAAACCAGGCTTGGTAGGTTTGAATTGAGGCTTCTACGGCCTTTCTGATGATCCAATGTACCATCTCTGTTAGATTTTGGTTATTCTAAAATAAGCCAGGTTTTTGTAGTCAAGTTGAAAAATATGAAATCAAGTTGCAATGTGCATAATTATATCCTGCATGTTCACTGCGTCATTTGTTCATGATGAAAGAATTTTGTTCGTTAAGACATGGTTGTACTTTAAAGCATCCTATGGCTATGCAACGATAATGTGATAAACACTTTTTGCTTTATTAGCTGTTTGTCTTTCTTATATGAGCTGTATCATGAGAAAACCATATTTTTGCATATGCAAAAACAAAGGCGCAGATCAGCTGTGCAGTAACTGCACAGCTGATCAGCGCCTTCATTTTTGCTACTCGGATAGTACAATTCCTCTTCTACTTACAGCCAAAATTTCCAGCCTCTAGCCTGCTTCTTTGACTCAGCAGGTCGATTTGTGTCGCACCTGGTCAGAAACCCCCAAGACTGGTTTTCTCGCGTAGTGGCTCATATTTAGTTTATGTAGCTTTTTATCCATTTGTTTCTCCCTCTGCCCTTCCCACCCCAACCCAAAACTTTCTATTTCAGTGTAAATTTGGAGCAATGCTTGTCCCATAAATGAATGGCTGAAATTGAAGTACACATGTATTTGCACTTAAATTTAATATAAGAAGTATCTTTTGAAAATAATTTTACACATATATTGTGTCCCTGTTTTTACGTAAAAAAAAACAACATATTTTCTTAGGATGTAGATATAAAAATAAGGGTACTATCTAGGTTTATATTCATATTCATTATAAAAGTGTTTTTGACAAATTTTCGATGTCTATCGGTCAGACAGCAGATAATCAAAATGCATTTAAATGAGCCTAGTTTAGTAGTACCGGTAACAAAAATTAATAAGTCTGTGCTTTTTATGACATAGTGGTAAATACAAACATATTACAATGCTGCAGCAAAAAACAATTGCCATTGTGAAGCATGTACCATCATAAATCCAAGCCTCAATTTTGCTTTTGACTTACTGGATAAATACATGTAGTATACAGCTTTCTGCAAGGGAAACCCATAAGCCTAATAGGATTTTCAGGTTTAAAAGGATGTTTTCAGGTTTTAAGGATGTTTATCGTGATTTATTTGTTTGTTCTTGATGATTCATTGACTAGTTAGTGATTCACCACGAGGACCGAAGAACTAACTAAATGTTATGAACCACTGCAGAAGCTGAGGGTGAGGTTATGGCCATGTAAAGCCGGTTTAAGCCTGCCAGTAACTTTGTGTTACTGATCGTTCCAAGGCGATACTTCTGTGGTGGTTCTTTTTGTTTTATGTCTTGGTGTTTAAAATTTTTGTGCTGTTGGCGCCTTATGTATGTTTTCATATTTTTAGTTAAGTTTAGGTAACTGAGTGGCCACCTATTGGGAAAATAGCTGCTCATTCGGCTTACGATATGTTTTCATGGTATAAGTACCTGATTGTTAGTTTGGTTTTTTCCCACCTCGGTTTTTGGAGTGGGAATCTTTTTCTGATTGCGCCTTTTCCTTGTACCTTTTTAAAGGACCTTTTGCTTGCTTATTGCTCCTATGTTATGTATGACCCTTTGCTTGTGCAAATAAACGAAATGGGTTTCCAAAAACGTCCAACTTAAACCAGCCTGTACAGTCAAAGAAGCTGGCTAGAAGCTTGAAACTTTGGATTTAAGAAAAAGAGAGACTGTACTATCTTGATTCTGTGTAGCGATAACAAAGACACAATATATGAGCCGCCCCATGGGAAAACCAACAATCTGCACAGGCGAAAACAAAAGCGCAGATCAGCTTCGCGGTAACCGCGAAGCTGATCAGCGCCTTTGTTTTCGCTACTCGGATAGAACAATTCCTCCTCTACTTAACTCCAAAATTTCAAGCTTCTAGCTCTTTTCTGAGCTTGTACAGGCCGGTTTGTGTCGGACCTGTTCGGAAACCACATTGTTGGTTTTTCCACGAGGTGGCTCATATGTTTTGCATATGCAAATTGTTGGTTTTCTGATGTGGTGGCTATGTTTTCCCTCATCCTTCCCCATCCCCCTACTTTCAAATCCATATGAGCCATGTCTCGAGTAAAGCAGTCTTTGGGGTTTCTGTCCAGGTTTGACTTAAACCAGCCTGTATAATCACAAATCAATGGTAGAAGATTGATATTTTGTATTTAAGGGTGAGTGTATGGTCCATGAAGCGAAAACTTCACAGCTTATCTGCAACTCTCTTTTCACATATAAAGGATATGTTTTCTCATGACACTGCTCCATCTAGTAGTTTGCCATTTTAATTATTTATTTGTGTGCATACCTGTCTGCATACCTGTTATGCATGTTATCAAATGTTTTATTACTTGTTAGTAATTGCCTTGTAATAATAAAAAATTATTTCATGATGGTATATTGCAAAAAACATAAATAGGTCACCTGACAAGATATTTCTTATAATCATCCTTGAAGTGGAACCTTGGATTAAGTCCGTTCAGCAACTGAACATCATCAAGAGCGTTTTAGCCGTGACACGATAAAATAGGTGTTCAGGGTTTTTGATCAGGTCTGACACAAACCTGCCTCTGCAGCTGCAGAAGATGACTAGAAGCCTGAAATTTTGGATTTAGGAAGAAGAATAATAGTACTATCCGTGTAGCGAAATCAAAGGCGCTGATCAGCTGTGCAGTTACTGCACAGCTGATCTGCGCCTTTGTTTTCGCATAGGCAAAAGTCAGGTTTTCTCATGACCCGGCTCATTTTTATCAAGGTATTCTTATGATTCATACTGTCTCTTCCATTTCAGATTGAGGTACATGGGGATCATCACATGACAGAATCTCATCTCTAGGCCATAGGGTTTGGAATAGGAAAGCAATCAAAGACTGTCAATGGAAATTCTGTCTTCAAAACTTTTTGAACAGGTTTGGTACAAAGTGGTAGATGGCTGAAAAGCAAAGAAACCAGTGGTACAGCTAGAAGGGCTTCAAAGGGGAGAGCACCCTGTCCTCATTTTGAAAATGGGAAATGCACCCAGAGAATGGCACACTGTCCTTCAGAACATTTAAATATTGAAAAATACATAATATTTGACATTTCTGTTTAGGGTTTGTATTATCTTTGATTATATAGTCTTTAAATGAGAGGAAGTAGCTGAAAGTAGCCAAAAAGTGCCCTATATAATGAAAAAAAATGGCGCTTTCTGTGCCCTCATAGCAGAATTTCGCGCTCAAAGTGCCCATGTACTGACAATATGCTCCCTGCCCTCTCTGGAAATTAGCTCTACCATTAGAAACCAAAGGCTGTCGCTAGAAAATTTGTCTTCACTCTTCAGGATTGCTAATGTGGACAAACCCAGTTCAGCTGTGCAGCTACAAAAGATTGCTTGAACCTTATTGGCAAAGGGATTGTACAACCTGGGGAGACAGTTCAATATTTTGAATATTTTTGTGAGATGACATGAAAACTGCTCATAAATGCTGCAAAAATAATCAAAACTGATAGGAGTGTTAAGTTTAGATTACCAATGCAACTCATATTTCCTGCAAATAAACATCAAAATGCCAACAACTAGATACCTAAGGACAATAATAATTCTGCAAAGCTTTAGAGGGGCTTCCAATCTGTGTGTTGCCCTCGTCATTTTAATGCCTCCGTGACAATTCGTCGAAAATTACATTTGTCGAAAATGTTCCCATGCCAAGATCTTTACCCTAACCCTAGTGGTTGTTGGCTCAAAATGTGTACCTATAGGCTAGTCTTCTACAGAATAAATCTCAGAATTTTGCGGTGAATATTTTTGATGTTACAAAATTTTTGACCAAACACATTTTTGACGAAATATCGTGCATCCCATTTTAATTGGTTTTCATTCATTCAACTGTATATTGTGAGCCATGACGTGAGAAAACCGGTCTTCGGGAGTTCCGACTGGTCCGCAATTAAACCGGCCTGTACTGTCACAGAAGCAGGCTAGAAGCTTGAAATTTTGGTTTGAAGTAGAAGAGGTATTGTACGATATGAGAAGCGAAAACAAAGGCGTTGATCAGCTTAGCAGTTACTGCACAGCTGATCTGCACCTTTGTTTTCGCATAGGCAAAACTCCGGTTTTCTCATGACGTGGTTCTTATGTTTAAGCATACAGAATTGTACATATGTCAATTATTTACAAGTTGAAAACTTATTGTTTTCAAACCAGTCAATATAAACTTTCCAATGGTTCAATGTATTCATTGTTGTTAGTTCTTGATATTATTGAGACAGATGGTGCCCTATATTTGCCCTTGCTTTAAGAGTGAGTTCTGATTACACATTAAACTTAACATCAGGAAAACGTGTCCGTGACATGTATACCCCCTAAACCCCACTTTTATATAGAAAAAACGGGTTTGCAAGGGTAAACCTAATTTTCTTGTTTTCGACACAAAACATACATTGTGGGTAATCGTTAGAACCGCCTCGCCAAGGCGGTTCTAACGTGTAACCACAATCTATGTTTTGAGCAAACATAAGAAAAATATCAAAATGTTCTACTGAAAATTTTCATTTTTTTGAACTTTAAAAACATCTGTATACTACATGGGCATGTTTTTGTAATGTGATAAAACATTTAACTTAAGATACGGGCTAGAGTTTGACAAAAATGATTAGAAGCTATCCATTAAGCCATGTCATGAACCATGTTCTACAGATGCTTATAGACTGCTATAATGTTTTATTTGCGTACAATGAATGTTTTATTTGAAACATTTCCTCATTAAATTCAGAGATCAGCAATTTTCGCTAGAATTTGTCATAATTGTATTTTAATCAAAATCATGCTCAGCAAAGATATACTATCACAGGTTTTGTGCAAATGTTGTTGCCAATGACTTCAAGCAATTTACTCATTTTATAGCTTATTTAAAGGACGGAAAAAAAATCTAAAGGTTTGGAAGCCACAATCTGTTTGCTGTACCGTCATTGCAACAATGCAAGTTAGTGATTTGTTTTCATTAAAAATCATGAAATAAAAAATAAAATGTTTTCCTAAACAAGATTTGTTATTATTCTCTTTACCAGAAATCAGTGTGTTCCAGGTTCTCCCAATGGTACCATTGGTTGGTAACATTTGTACCATGGACCAATGAGCACCCAAAACATGGGATTCAATAAATGAAAAATTATGCAGAATTATCCCTTATTTATCACCAGGGGTCTTCTTATGCTGTATGACTGATAATTGTTGACTGGGACGTAACACCTCAATACAAACAAAATTTTGTGCCAATTATTTCTTCATTGTAGGTACTCTTTAGAATTGCTGCACTTAGGCAATCCTGATGAGCTCCCAAAACATGGGTCTGTGAAGAATTCAGCAAAATTATGTAGAGTTTTGATGAGTACTGCTCTTTTCATACATCTGGATGTTTTTCCTTTTGTTTTTTACGTTTCTCGTTTTCCCGCCTGATCTTAACCTGTCTTCTGCAACACGGAATACAACTGAAAAGAAGACAAACAAAATGAATAGTAAAAACTTGTACTGGGCTTAATGATTGGATGTGTGAACAGACTGACCAAAGCAAGTCAAATTAAATGGAAAATGCAATGCAAAAACTTATATATCTCTGATTGGTCACAGTTAGATGGAAATGACAAATGCTGATTTCTCTGGTTGTTTGAAAATAATGCAACAGACCAAGGTCATTGTTTGACAGTGTTTGGCTATTTTAAAGAAATGAACAACTTTTTCTGTATATAAAATTGCACCTAGATGACTGTTGTGAACTGTCAATTTTTTGCCTTTGACAACTGATTTTGAGACGTCTGAAACTTGTGAATTGCTAAGCTGGTATTTGCGGGGTAACTGGTTTTCAAACATTTTACACAGTTGATATTATGAGAATAGACATTTTGGCACAGTAGTCTAAGACATTATGGGAATAGACATAACTGGAGTAGACATTGGTAGTAGACCCAAAAAACCCACTACTTGGCCGCTATGTCCTACATATGAAACCATATTTCTTGCAATCAAAATATATAGTTTAATGGTGAAATGCCAACATGACAATATCACACCACTGAGGGCACACTAATTTAAGCTCACCTGAGCCGCTGGGCCACCAGGAAAGCTTGCATGATACCCATGAGCTACAGTAGCATGTCTACCATTTCAAAGATCGTCCTTGTAATTGAAGCCAAATTTTATATGAAGCTTCTATGAAGAATGAAAGTTTCATAAAGGACCCATGGACATTTAATGACATATGGTGAGCGTTTAATGAACCTTTTTTTTCGTCCGGTCTCTAACCTGCATTTCTCCTGCAAATGATGGTAATTCTTCCTACAGTTTAGTCTACACTGTACCAGTCTGGGATGATCAGATTTTCTCACACAGTTCCAGTACAGGAAGAGTAGACCCAGACCAGCAGTTGTTGCACCCAGACAGATACCGATCAGCTTCATCTGTTCCCAGCTGTAACACATTGAATAAGATGCAGGCAAACAAAGTGAAATTTAAAACCAGAGGACCAATGGTCCTGTAAAGGCTCACCTGAGATCTGAGATATACGAATACTAATAAACTTGTTTGACTATAAAGGTCATATACATGTATATAGCCCATTTCCTGGAAGTTTTTCCCTTCAAATCCCATTTTAACAATTTTCCCCCATTCAAATGCATAGGCAACCTATGTTGACCTTGCCGCAAAACAGGCCAAGGTCATCCCAGGGTCATGATTTATACAAATTTTGTATAGCTCCATTACCTGATGCTTCATGCCAAGTTTCAAAATCATAGGCCTTCTGGTTCTGGAGAAGAAGATTATAAAGGTGTTTCCTATTTATAGCCATGGCGGCCATCTTGGTCATGTGACCTTGACCATTTATGCAAACTTTCATTCCCCCTTCCTAACGATGCTCCACAGTTTGGCTTTGATTGACCAAGCGGTTTCAGATAAGATGTTTTGAATATTATGGTCACATACATGTATATAGCCCCGGGGCAGGGGTAGACAACCCCCTGTGGACATTTTTTTCATAAACATAAATCCTCTGCCCATTTGCATACTCCCAGCAAGTTTTCCTCCTTTTAAATACATTTTACTAATTTTCCCCATTCAAATGCATTGGCGACCTTAAAATAGGTCAAGGTCATCCCAGGGTCATGATTTATACAAACTTCGAATAGCTTCATTGCCTGATGCTTCATGCCAAGTTTCAAAATCATACTGGTTCTGGAGAAGAAGAATCTTAAAGGTTTTTGCTATTTATAGCCATGACAGCCATCTTGATCATGTACAAACTTTCATTCCCGTTTCCTAACGATGCTTCACATAAAGTTTGGCTTTGATTGGCCAAGCGGTTTCAGAGAAGAAGATGTTTGAATATTATGGTCATATGCATGTATATAACCCCGGGGCAGGGGCAGACAACCCCCTGGATACAAGTATTTTCATAAACATAAGTATTCTGTCCATTTGCCCATTTCCTGCAAGTTTTGCCCTTCAGATCATTTTAACAATTTTCCCCATTCAAATGCATGGGCAACCTATGTTGACCTTGCAGTTAAATAGATCAAGGTCATCACAGGATCATGATTTATACAAACTTTGTAGAGCTCATCTCCCTGATGCTTCATGCCAAGGTTCAAGATCATAGGCCCTTTGGTTCTGGAGAAGATTTTTAAAGGTTTTTGCGATTTATAGGATTTATAGCCATGGTGACCATCTTGGTCATGTGACCTGGACCATTTATACAAACTTTCTTTCCCCCTTCCTGAGCGGATGCTCCACATGAAGTTTGGCTATGATTGGTCCAGTGGTTTCAGAGGAGAATACCTTTGGACATTGTGGACAACAATAACGACGGAGCATGGGTATACTATAAGCTCACCTGAGCCGAAATGAGTTTCCTTTTGGCACGGTGATGATTTTAACAGGCTACATGTATGTCGTGGCGTTCTCTTACATTTTCGATTTGCGGCTTTTTGCACGACTTTTTACATATTCTTAGGGCACTGTCAGTTGCTGGATATACGGAAGAAAATGGGCATTTATTTAAATATGTTGAAAATATGTTGATGTTCATAGCATTCATGTCTGGGTATGTGATTCTTGCACGTCTGGGTATGTGATTCTTGCACGATAGCTGAAAATGCCTTTCAGTTTTTAGAAACAAAATGCATGTAATAATACATACAAAAAAGATTTTAAACTTTTTTCTCAAAATGTGAAGCCAAATATTGGCATTATTGATTCTTAGTCATCTACATTGCGTTTGGATGGCAATGGATTTTGTAACACAAACGTAAGCAAGTGCGCAAATTCTGGCGCTCAGAGAACTCGCCACCATTTTTCACACGCCACAGGACTTTTGTAAGTATGTGGGTGCATGCGTGATGCAATTGTTGTGCATGCAAGTTCTTGTGTGTTGAGAAATAAGATGACGTGCGCTATGAAATTGGATTATAGTGCGGAAGAGGTACGCAGCGTCAACCTCACTCACTTGTCTTTGCCCAACTGTGCCCAGAGGCATGACAAAGGTCAAGACGTCTGGAGTTGGGTTTGGGTGCAGTGGATGACCGTAACATCTTTAGTGCCTTGTCGCGCTCTGCATGTTCCACAGCATATTGCTGTAACGCTTTCCAAACCGTTGAGTCAGATGATTTCTTCCGCTCCGTCTACCGAAAGTCTTTGCATATCTGGACTAGGTATATCCATACACACAGGTTTTATTTTGGAATAACCTTTTCCTAGATGAATCGCTGGCCACAGCTGAAGAGCTAAACTCCAATATGGGTTGCCGTCCAAGGCTAACGAGCCCCATCTGCACCGCATGACAACAGTTAGTACTGATTACATGTTACAGTAGCAGTTAATCTGACCTTACTGGATAACCAGTAATCAGATGGTCGGTCAGTAGATTACAAACAGCCCATCTATTTCTCCTAGAATCCAATGGTCGGGGGCCCACAGTCAAATTAAACGTTTCAATGAACCGTTCTGCGTCATTTCGACTGAAAACTGATACCTTTTGATCATGTAAATTTCATATAAAAATGAGCCGCGTCATGAGAAAACCGCATTTTTCGCCTATACGAAAACAAAAGATGATCAGCGCCTTTGTTTTCGCTACTTCTCTTCTTCCTAAGCTTCTAGCCTGCTTCTGTGACTATACAGGTTGGTTTGTGTCAGACCTGGTCGGAAATCCTGAAGACCGGTTTTCTAGCATCGCGGCTTAAATGATCCCCATAATATCCGGCTTAGCGATACTTCTGTATTACAAACATTCATTTTTTTATTTATTTACTTTTTTATTAAACATTTTATGAATCTTTTGTATGATGACATGCTATCAACAGCCAAGTAAAAAGCGAAATATTCATGATCAAGATGCACATTCAGGCGGTTCAACAGAATTTTTGCCAGTATTTTCCCAGCAATGCATATGAGGGAGATGCTTCTGTGTTTGTCACAGACTTGTGGATTTCCTTTCCGCTTGTATAGGTGGATTATGGATGCATCCTTAAATTCTTGTGGGAAAGCCTTCTTCCTCCACATACAGTGAAACAACTCAGTTTTTCTGCCATCGGTAGCCCTCCGGCCTTATAAACCTCTGCAGGTATCGCATCTGCGCTTGGAGCTTTGCCATATGACAGTTGTTGAACTGCTTTTCTTCTTTCCATGACGGTCGGAAATTCATCTAACAGAACATTGCACTCTATCTGTGGAAGTCTGTCGATTGCATCCTCATTGATGCTTGATGGTCGATTCAGCACACTATTGAAATGTTCTGCCCACCTTTTCAAGATAGCCTCTTTATCTGTGAGAAGAGTGCTTCCATCTGCACTGAGCAATGTGGTGGCTCCTGAACTCTTTGGGTCGTAAATGGTTTTCAGTGCATCAGGAAATTTCTTCATGTCCTTTCTGTCTGCTAGAGACTGAATTTCTTCTGTTTCCTTCCTCAACCAGGTATCTTGCATGTCCCTAAGTTCGGTCTAGACTGTCTTACAAATGTTGCTGTAAGCTGCTTTCTTGGATACTAAGCTAGTATCATCTTGATGTGCCTTGTGTAATCGGTGTTTTTCTTCGAGAAGCCTCTGAATTTCGTCATCATTCTCATCAAGCCAGTCTTGATGTTTGCGAGATGGATGTCCTTAAGTAGTAGCAGCTGAAGAATGAACTGTTTTATGGAAAACTGTCCAGTTTTTCTTCGGGGTTCTCAGAACTGAGATTGATTGTATCCAGTTGGTTGCAGATGTCCGTAAAGAAAACTAGTCTCATGCTGTCTTGATTCAGCTTTGAGACATCTAGTCTTTTAGGAGCTTTCTTGCCTTGGGGTCGCCTCGCAGGCTGGATTCTAAGGTTGAGTTTGCTGACAACCAGTCTATGGTCTGTCCAGCAGTCTGCACCACACATAGTCTTTGTCACTCTGACATCCTGCCTGTCACTGTTATCCGCACTATGACATAGTCTATGAAATGTCATTGTTTGGAACGGGGGTGCATCCAGTATGTTTTATTTCTCTTTGGTAGACGAAAGACTGTGTTGGTGATTAGAAGATCATGTTCAGCACACTTCCGTAGAAGCAAGAGACCATTGCTGTGGCACTTTCCAACACCTTCTGGACCTATAACTCCTTTCCAGGTCTGGTGGTCTGTACCAACTCTGGCATTTAAGTCGCCAAGAAGGATAAGCTTGTCTGTACAGGGTGTTGCAGAAATAACGTTGTCTAAGTCATTATAGAAGTTGTCCTTAACCTCATCTGGATTGGTCATCGGGGGTGCATAGACACTGACAATAGTTGCATGTTTATTGCCCGACAGAGGGAGTCTCAATGTCATTAGGCGGCCATTGATGCCTTTGGCAATCCTGAAAGCCTACCAACAAGTTCTGTTTCAATGGTACAGGGTGATGCAGAAGTAACGTTGTCTAGTTGTCTAAGTCATTATAGAAAAGTACAAGTAGGCAAAGATCAGGAAAATGCGCAATCAGAAAAAGACTCCCACTCCAAAAACCAAGGTGGGAAAAAACCAAACTAACAATCAGGTACTTATACCATGAAAACATTTCGTAAGCCGAATGAGCAGCTATTTTCCCAATAGGTGGCCACTCAGTTACCTTAACTTAAGTTGTCCTTAACCTCATCTGGATTGGTCATCGGGGGTGCATAGACACTGACAATAGTTGCATGTTTATTGCCTGACAGAGGGAGTCTCAATGCCATTAGGCGATCATTGATGCCTTTGGCAATCCTGAAAGCCTACCAACAAGTTCTGTTTCAATGGCAAAGCCAACTTCTGCTTCACGCCTCTCTTCACTTTTGCGTCCACTCCAGAAGAAGGTGTATCCAGCACCAACTTCTTTGATCTCCCCGCGTCTCACTCAGTGCAGCTATCTGAATTCCATACCTCCCAAGTTCTCTGCCCACAAGGGCCGTTCTACGCTGCGGTCTATGTGACCCAGCACTGTCCATCAATGTTCGCATAATCCATGTGCCAATCCGCAATGGGATTATCTTTTTTTATTGTTTCGACCGCTACAGAGGGATCCCCGCTGGTCGCGGTTAACCAACCAGAGGGTGTGAAGCAGGCAATTGTTTAGGGCACATTTTCTAGCCCCTTCCCCATACTACGGGGGTGAGCAGTTCGGTCCTAAATAGGTTTGCTCAGTCGCTCAGCCGACTGCCGGTTCCCGCTTACTGCTTCTCCTTACGGAAAACGACCCTATAGAACTGAGCCGCCTGCGTGCAGGTTTGCAACTACAGCCCCCAGTGTGTCGTACACCTGCTGCTTCGCCACTCGCCCATCGCCACAGGACTTTTGTAAGTATGTGGGTGCATGCGTGATAATTGTTGTGCATGCAAGTTCTTGTGTGTTGAGAAATAAGATGACGTGCGCTATGAAATTGGATTATAGTGCGGAAGAGGTGCGCAGCGTCAACATCGCTTGTCTTTGCCCAACTGTGCCAAGATGCAAGACAAAGGTCAAGACGTCTGGAGTTGGGTTTGGATGCAGTGGATGTCCGTAACATCTTAAGTGCCTTGTCGCGCTCTGCATGTTCCACAACATATTGCTGTAACGCTTTCCGAACCGTTGAGTCGGATGATTTCTTCCGCTCCGTCTACCGAAAGTCTTTGCATATCTGGACTAGGTATATCCAGACACACAGGTTTACTTTGGAATAACATTTTCCTAGATGAATTGCTGACCACAGCTGAAGAGCTAAACTCCAATATGGGTCGCCTATGCGAAAACAAAAGCTGATCAGCGCCTTTGTTTTTGCTACTTCTCTTCTTCCTAAGCTGTGACTATACAGGTTGGTTTGTGTCAGACCTGGTCGGAAATCCTGACAACCGGCTTTCTAGCGTCGCGGCTTAAATGCGATACTTCTGTATTACAAACGTTCATTTTTTTTTATTTATTTACTTATTTTATGAAACATTTTATGGATCTTTTGTATGATGACATGCTTTCAACAGCCAAGTAAAAAGAGAAATATTCATGATCAGTGAAACAGTTTTCAATGCATATATCCGGGTGCAGACACACTAAATCACACTCTACGTGATAAAATCATTCTAATATTTCAGCTCAGAAATCGAGTATGTTTGTGACGTTTTTTTGCAGTTTCTGATAAAATCAACGTGCAAATCCGTTGACATATTTTAAAATGGATGCCATATGCAAGATTCATTACGAAAACATATACATGCAATATACAGAGAATTTTTAGCTGTAAAAATGAAAAATGTTAGTTGAAAATTTTAAACATTTTCTTCATAACATTGATTGTGGGTACATGTTAGTGCCGCCTCGAGGAACAAAAATAAGAAAAATAGGTACACCCTTGTATACCACAGTGTTACCCTATAAAAGTGGGGTTCATGGACATGTTTTCCTGATGAAATGAACCGCAGAAATCACTCATTACTACACTTAAGCCTTCGTATTTCTATTTAAGAGGCAACATGCATGACACTTCTTCGCAACTAAAATGGAACGGGCGAAGACAGGAGATCCAGCACTCATTTCTTTGCGGAAATTCAACCTCTCAACCTGTTGATTCTAGGCAAGATCATGCAATATTATGCCTACGATTTGAACGACAAATCTCATTGTTTTTCTTATATTCTCATGTGATGTCATGGTCCACAACTTCATGTGTAAAAGGCAGTTTACGACAACGAACCAGTGCTGCAAGGCCACTTTGAGCAATTGATTACAAATGATGTACACCTACCTATCTCCTGGTTTACAGCAACCTTTGTCGCCATCTACCGTGCAGCATTCTGTACGCCCCAGTTTCACCTGTAGCTCGGCATAACAGTTGATATAGTTCTGCGCTGCGCTCGCTGGCTTGTTCGAGTCAACAACACACTTGGGATCGTCATAAGAAACTGAAATCAAGCACATCAAGCGGATATATCGGATAACACCTTTCGACGTACATGTACCTACTTATCTCCCGGTTTACAACAATCTTTGGCGCCGTCTATCTTACAGCATTCTGTGCGCCCTAGTTTCACCTTAAGCTCGGCGTAACAGTTTATAAAGTTCTGTGCTGCAGTCGCCGGCTTGTTAGAGTCTATGACGCACTTGGGATTGTCATAGAAAACTGAAACAATGCACCTCAAGAGGACCTTTGGAATGCTTCAATAATTATTTCCACCTCTGAGAAATACTTAAAGTAATTTGATAGGTGGCGATCACAGGCTGACTATTTTTTACAGTCGCTTGTTTTGGAATCTTCAGTTTTAATTACATGGAGAACGAATGAAAAAGATGGAAAGAAAGAAAGATTCTCAATGCAATATTAAGATTTCCGTGAGTAATTTTTATCAATAGACATCGAAAATGCGAAAAATATGAAGAGTACATGTACCTTGTTTCGAAGATGGCAACACATTTAAGATCACAAAAGAAACGATCCACGATCTAAAATTATTAAAGATCATCATGTTCTTGGAATTAAGTTGGAATAATAAGCAATACTACCTAAATTTAATATCTTCTGAGCTGCTCCGAGAGAGACCTTTCTACTGCGTTAATATATTGGAATTGAATGATACTCAAAAGCTTGCATAAATGTCAAATAAAGATGCAAAATATAAAATTGCACTACCAAAGCGAATAGCTCGATATGCGCGAAATGCTGCGATTTCCTTTTCATATATACATATATTAAATCATTTTTTCACGAAGTGGCTTGTTCTACCTAATTTCTTATTCAATGTTAATTTGTTCCATTATTTGCTCAATGTCTTCGTCGATCGGTCTTTATTTTTCTTGGTGACTTTTTGTTTGATTAAAGACAGTTCTAAGAAATATGGATCAGATCTATTGATGATATACAAACACGATTAATTTAGTATTGCATTCGACAATGGTAATTGAAAAAAGTAACCGTTGCGATGTGGTTACCATTTGGTTCTACTATTAGCTGTACTTCTAGTTAAAATCCGAACTCGTCTACGCTCATTGACTGGTGACCTCGTTTATTATGAATGAATATTGATCGCTTTATACAAGATACGCTTAAAAAAACTTCCGAACTCACCAAAAATTTTGAAACATCAGCCATGAGGCGTCGACCTATGCGTCTAATGTAAAAGTCCACCTATAAATTATATCATCGGACCGCTCTATAAAATTTTGTATGCAATTAAGCCCTATCTTTGGCCTTACTTATACCTATCATTTTATTTATCTATCATTTTACTATTTATTTATTTTTGCAAATTTACATGTTTGCATTTATGACACTTATATGCGATTTCACAACAATTAAATCCACGCCTTGATTGATTAGCGTGCGTCAGAATTTTTCTTCCACTCAGTATCTTGAGAACAAATTGACAGTAACGTTATTCGACAAAGATTATAATGCTGCGTTTACATGTTCCCGGTGGCCATGACAGCCCAGCTGGCCCGAAACGTAGCGTGCCGTGGAATTTGAATTTTCGGTCATATATTTCTCTGTTTTAAAGATCTAAATGCGTTAAGTTTTCTTACGCTGTATTACGATATCCGTAACAAGCCGTGGTAGTGATAATTTTAAGCCGGTGTGTCACGGAGGCGTTATGGTACTTTACGGTTACCCACGTACGCTCTATCAAGATTATTAGCACGTTCTCGTTATGGCCTGTTACGTTCTGATGCGGTCAGTTGCGTTTTGACCAAGGCGTAACACGTTTCGTTCTGTTAAGATCTGCTACGGACGAAACGTAGACACCGTGTAATTTTAAGCATTGTTGTGCCTAGTTCAACCGCACTCCTCAACAACCGACTGCAGAGTTGATTAAGAATTCGGGGGGAGGGTATCTGTTTTTAATGACATAGTGCAGCGTATTGTCTCTAATGTTAACTATAGTGACTGCTCCAATCTGAAGGAACTTGTCTCATGATATGCCATTTTACATTTTTAAACTTCACTCGCCTTGATAACCGTAACCGGAGTCAACACCGTCAAAGACCGTAACTTAACACAACATAAACGTGTTGAGCATTCCGTAGGAAACGGGACACGACTTGAGATGACCATGATCAAACGCAGCTGAGCGTGGAAAATCCGTAGCTTGCCGGGCTTGCCGTGGCAGATTTTTAAACTGTCAAAACATTTGCCACGGCGTCCACGGTTATCATGGTCTGATACGTTTGCCTATCTGTCTCACGTTTATCCGTTTTGATCACGGTGGTCTGAAACGTGGCTGCCGTGACCGCAAATAACATAGCGTAAACGCTACATTACATACGCATTCACACTGACAAAGTCTTTGGCATTGATCTAGGCATCAGTTTTCACAAATTGTAAACCGTAACCGCCTTCGATTCGCGACGGTTTTCACTCAATATCTTCGGCGAAAATTACAGGCTTTATCCGTATTTTATTTAAGAAATGTATTCCGCTAATTGTCACTCCGCTCCACTTCGGTACCTCGTTCCACTTCCCTGACAGCTTAGCATGGGTGGCAGTTAAACCAATGTCGAACTGAATGCGGATTTCGTGAGCGACTTGCAGCTTTGTTATTTTGCTATTAATCGTATTATTATGTATGTATTATGTCGTGTTATGTATTTCTACCAGTGCCGAAGATCTTCCATTAAACACATAAAATTGCCTAAAACGTTTAAATTAATGTTGAAAAACAAACAATGATCTATTTATAGACATTTTTGAAATTTTCCATAGAACAAATGAAGTATTTTATGATTCTGCGTACTTTAACAACTAGAATATTTATAATTTATGTCATATAGGCCTATGCAAGAAAAAGATCTAACATAAGTTAGAATAACACAGGTTTGCATTTTTGATGAATTTTCATTTTCGACCAAGGGCTTAATATATCCCATTTCCGTCGGTACAGAGTGGTTAAACGGAATACCGATGGAAATATTCCGTCTATGTTTGTCGGTCAGTTGTAAGCGAATAGGCCTATAAATCACTCGCGTTAGGCTCGTGATTTAATCTTCTTTAGAACTGACCTCCAAACAGTGAAATATTACTCTCAACAATTTACTGCTAAAAAAAAAAAAAAAAAAAGTCTGTTTCGTAGTGTGTGATAATGGTTTTCCGCAGATATTTTACAACTGTTCAAATGTAGAAGAAATATTTTCTTGGCACAATTAAGCATCTAGTTTGTCGCAACATGTGCAGCAAAAATTTTGAAAATCGGTTAACAAATAAAAAAGTTATGGTCAAAAACATTTTTGAATAGGGATTTCCTGTACAAAAATCTCATGAAAGGGAGGTAAATATTTTCCCGAAAAAAAATTGAAATTCTAACTATTTAATCATGATTGCTCAAAATTATTATAAATTGACACAAATGACATACCTGAGACAAAATCTTGATGACCAGGTAAAAATTCTTGAAAACTATGCATTTCCACGATCATCGATTATCTCCCTTGCCAATGCAAAATCCCTATGCAAAATTCATTTTGGCCATAAAAACTTTATTTGATCACCGATTTTCAAAATTTTTGTAGGTCCTATTAGGACAAACTAAGATCAAGATTTTGACATGAAAATATTTTTTCTGTCGTCCCCCATACAAAAATTTTCTGCGAAAAACCATTATCAGAGGCAAGCTTTTAGACAGTAGAGCTGATCTATAAGTATATTTCGATTCCTTAGCGAGGCCGTTCTAACTTGTACGCACAATCCATGTTTTGAGTTGTTCAAAAGCTTTAACTGAAAAAAAATACATGTAGGTTTTCTTGTTTTCGTGATGTTTTATTTATTCTTTTTTATTATTATTATTTATGTATTTATTTGCATTTTCTATTTCGCAACCATTTCTTCAAACTGCTTGGCATAGAAGTTCAAACGTTTCGTGTTCACCATTGCACTCGGGGTTGTAACGCGCAGATTGAATAGCTCGTCAGCTTCTGCACCCAGTCGAACGCAACCCGTTTTCCCGCCACCTATCGGCACACAACTGGAGCATGTCGCTAGAGTAAAAAAGAACGGCATAAAACACCAAACGACGGCTGAAAAAGACATGAAGGATCTGGAAATGACAGAAAAGTTGGAAGAGAATGGTGCGGAGGTTGATCTGCTGGTAAGAATTTCGAATATTTTGCTTTATGAGCTCTACAGTCGGACGACAATATGGGTCACGTTTTCCGCATTGTTTACAAATGAACACGATATGGAAACCAAACAAGGACTGAAACGAAGCCCATATTCCAAATCATAGTTAAATAATAGGCATAAATTTGTGGTTTTATTTCTTCTCTATATGATAGTTTTATTTAGATCTGAAGCAGCAGGACATATCAAATAATTGCAGACCGCTTCTTGTTTTTTTTATTTACATTTTTGTTGCATCATCACTTCGGATGCATTTGGCCATGGAACACGCTTTGGCAGTATGAAAAGTAAAGCTTTTCGCAGAAGCCTGCAGCCTCTCAGTCGGGCTTTCAGTCCTACCTCTAGTGCATTTTATTGGTTTATACTGCAGTGCCAAATGCTTGAACTCCATTCCTTAGTGCCAATAGTCACACTGTCTAACACTTGGAAGCTGCCAGGAGTGGGATATTTGTCTCCTAAATTAAAACTCCAGTGATTTTTTTCAGCATTTTGTGAACAGTACCAGTACCAGTTCAATTGGGAAAAATAGCCTAAGTTTACCGTAAATTGGGAAAATCAGCGACATTTAAGATTTATCTAAAGACCAGTAAAAATGGTAAAAAGTTTAAACATAACTATATTTTCTAAAAGTAAACAACATATGACTGGGACAGTCACACATGAAAATTAGTGTTATTCGTTGTCGCAAATATCAGATTTATTGACTAAATTGTGCGTTTAACAGTACATGTATGAATTATTGTTGCAGTTGTGAGCCTGAATGGGAGAGTTTCTCAGATTGGGAATTTTGAACCATGCATTTGGGAAAAAAGATACTTTTTGCCATTGGGAACGACTCCTAAAACCGGAGTCAGTTATTTAGCGAAAAAAATCACTGAACTCCAAGGTAAAAACCCTGGGATGCGCCATGCAGATGTGACATGGTTTGCTTTCCTAGAGCTGCTCAAGACAACAAACAATGCAGGGGTTAGAAAATAGAAATTTGAAAAACTGATTTTATAATAACGCTTCCCCGACGTTTCGTCGAAAATTGCATTTAAAGCCAATGTACGTAATTGACCTCACGGTAGAATTTTTTTTATTTTTTGCATGTGAGCATATTTTGATGTCCTACATACGAAAATGAAAAGAAATTGATACCGTTCCGAGCTTGTTTTCGAGATATCGGCCTTCAAAATCGTCAAATTCGAGAGCGAAAATACATTGACGTTAGGGCTGAGTATCGCCCACTAAAACCGCATCGCGATATATCGCGGTACGGGAAATGCATATCGCAATGCGTATTGAATATATCGTACAAACAGGAAAGTCAATTTTCAATTTCTTATCGAAGCCAAAATTTGTTGCACTAGAATGGGAATCAATTTTACAACATTTGTAGTACATCTATGACTGATATTATTGTAAACAACATGCAAAATTTTTATGTTTTAAAGTGCCGAAATAGATGTATGTTCCAAAAATAACCACATGATTGACAGCTCAACAGGGGAGGCAAATACGCACATGTATTGGACTGGTTTCCCGTAAAAATTCGATAGCAGGACCGATTGTAAATACACAGTCTGTGGTTGTACTCGTTTGGATTATTTTGGGTGTTAGTATAAAACCCGGACTGTGTTACGATATACCGGAATCCTTGTATGGGCGTACCGGTATACCGTACCGCGAGCACCGTACCGCAGTATACCGATATATCGGTATATCGTTACACCCCTAATTGACGTCAACGTAAAACGCGATTTTTAGACCCCCTTTTTGTTAATTTTCTTGATATATTTCAAGAAATCCACGGTAGGATTTTTAAAAAAACTGATATGTATTAGAGAAATTCCTGAACTACATATAGATAACGAGAAAGTCCTTAGTTACCGGATTCGTTTTCCTGCTATAGGTGTGCGAAGAGAGGTAGTCGTTGCTGAATTCAGTACATTTTACGTGCGACGTCGATTTTGCGCCAAAATTTCCGACACTGTTTCGTATTCAATATTGCTAACTGTCGCGGAAATGTTTTCTTCGGGCTAACATGTCCACAATCTATATTTTGAGCAAAAATAATAAAAAATGTCAACTTTGTACATTTCTGGTCCTCTGCATAATTGTATGGATATAGTTTCGTATTCCGAACGTAAACTGACGCTAGAAATGACGTTTCGAGCGAAAACTGACGTTACGAATGCGGCGTCAAAATGACGTATCAACCCTTAGATACGCACATTCCTTTGAGCGCCTTCAATTACGTACATCTGTCTTTAAGAAATAGATCAGCTCAAGCAGTGAATTGTTGAGTAATAATTCACTGTTTGGAGGTCAGTTGTAAAGAAGATCAAATCATGAGCGCGTAGCGCGAGTGATTTATCTTCTTACAACTGACCAACAAACAGTGAATTATTACTCAACAATTCACGCACTTGAGCTGATCTATTTCGATTCTAACACACAATAAATGGAATAAATGTTGCTGAAACCGTCGATATCGTTCAGCTTTCCGCCATTGCATTGCAGATATCCCGCCAAATATTTGACTATAATGCTGGTATTTACACACACTTATTACGTTTGTTGTGCGCTAAAACAACGTCTCACCGTCTAACGCTGTTTTGTGGGATAGCTGACATCACAAATGCCGCAAAGTAACGTCACGCTTATTCGCCCAGTGAAATTGTTGCACAATATAACACGTTTTTTACCATTGGCTATATAGGCGAGGTGTGTTCGAATTGTCGATAATGTCCCCATGCCCAGACCGTTACCCTAACCCTAGTGGTTGTTGGCTCAAAATGTGTATACCTATAGGCTAGTCTTCTACGGAATAAATCGCAAAATTTTGCGGTGACTATTTTTGAAGTTACAAAATTTTCGACAAAACACATTTTCGACGAAATTTCATGCATCGTTTAATAATATGTGTACATGCTTGTGGAGAATTTACAGAACTAAAATGAATTTTCAGGTAAGAGAGACCGCCATGGATCTATATGATTTTATCTATAACAGTCTTTTTCGGAAATTTGCTTTAAGCTAAGATTTTCATATGTGTGGCTCTAATGTTGTTTTGCATGGCTTGTTTATTAGCTCACCTGAGCCGTCAGGCTCACAAGGTGAGCTTATAGTATACCCATGCTCCGTCGTCCGTCCGTCCGTCCGTCCGTCGTCCGTCCGTCCGTCCGTCGTCCACAATTTTCAAAGATCTTCTTCTCTGAAACCGCTGGGCCAATCAAAGCCAAATTTTACATGAAGCATCTATGGGAAGGGGGAACCAATGTGTATATAAATAATCCAGGTCACATGACCAAGATGGCAGCCATGCCCATATATGGTAAAAACCCTTCAAAAATCTTCTTCTCCGGAACCACTGGACCGATTTCAACCAAACTTGGCATGAAGCATCGATGACTCAAGCACTACAATGTGTATATAAATCATGACCTTGCGGTGACCTTGACCTATTTTACGGCAAGGTCAACATAGGTCGCCTTTGCATTTGAATGGGAAAAATTGTTAAATTGTCATTTAAAGGAAAAATCTTGCAGAAAATGAGCAGTAGGACTGAATATTAATGATTCTGAAAAAAATTGGGCACCAGGGGCTCATCCGCCCTCACCCCGGGGCAATATACATGTATATTATCATAATATTCAAACATCTTCTTCTCTGAAACCGCTTGGCCAATCAAAGCCAAATTTTACATGAAGCATCTATGGGAAGGGGGAACCAATGTGTATATAAATAATCCAGGTCACATGACCAAGATGGCCGCCATGCCCATATATGGTAAAAACCCTTCAAAAATCTTCTTCTCCAGAACCGGTGGACCGATTTCAACAAAACTTGGCATGAAGCATTGATGGCTCAAGCACTACAATGTGTATATAAATCATGACCCTGTGATGACCTTGACCTATTTTACGGCAAGGTCAACATAGGTCACCAATGCATTGGAATGGGGAAAACTTTTAAAATGTAATTTAAAGTGAAAGTCTTGCAGGAAATGGGAAGTAGGACTGAATATTAATGATTCTGAAAAAAAATGGACCCCAGGGGCTCATGTGCCCCCACCCCGCGGCAATATACATGTATATTTCCATAATATTCAAACGTCTTCTCCTCTGAAACCGCTTGGCCAATCAAAGCCAAATTTTTTGTGTAGCATCTATAGAATGGGTGAATCAATGTGTATATAAATAATCTAGGTCACATGACAAAGATGGCCGCCATGCCCATATATGGTAAAAACCCATCAAAAACCTTCTTCTCTGAAACCAATAGACTGATTTCAAGAAAACTTGGCATGAAGCATCGATGGCTAAAGTACTTTAATGTATATATAAATCAGGACCCTGTGATGACCTTGACCAAGTTTATGGCAAGGTCAACATGGGTTGCCTATGCATTTGAATTGGGAAAACTGTTAAAATGTCATTTGAAGGGAAAAGCCAGCAGGAAATTGGCAAATGGACAGAATATTGAAGATTCAGAAAAAAGAAAATGGCCCAAGGGCTTCATCTGCCCCTGCACTGGAATAAAATACCATAATATTCATACATGTTTATTGGTATATGCAGCAGATCTCAGGTTAGCGTTTACAGGACCATTGGTCCTCTGGTTGAATATTTGAATGAAAGTCCCAGGCAATCATTTGCTGTCAGTGTCTGTTCATGTAACACATGTTGGATGTTATTCTGATTTATGAGCCTGTGCTTGAGAAAACCAACAATTTGTGTTCCGAGTTCCGACCAGGTCTGACACAAACCGTCTTGTACAGTCACAGAACCAGGCTAGAAGCTTCAATTTTCGGATTTAAGAAGAAGAGGGAGTGTACTATCCGTGTAGCGAAAACAAAGGTGCTGATCAGCTTCGCAGTTACTGCAAAGCTGAACTGCGCCTTTGTTTTCGCCTATGCATATTGTTGGTTTTCCCATGGGGCTGCTCATATTTTGTTCAATTAACTTCATAGTTTATTTGTTAAAACATATGGGAAGATATTTGTTTTATCAGAAATTTGTATTGGGTTGTTTTAGCTCGTTTTTGGGAATGGTCTGTGTCGTTTGTGTTAACATATTACTGAAGTTTGGAAATTTTTGGGAGTATGCGTGAATGTGTTACCTCACAAATAAAGACTTTCTGTATATAATATGTATGCTTTATAGACAGAATTGGTACTCGCTGGTGAATTCAAAAGTTCATTGATACTTTCAAAAACAGAAATAAAAAAAAGAGTAGTTTTTCCTCTAACCAAATTGGAGATACATAAAACATTCAAAGTGGCAGGCAAATATAGCAGGATAGATTACCTATTTTTTATAACTTTAGTTATCCTTAAATCAGAACAGAATCTGATTCACTTGTACATACACAAAAGACAATTAGTTTAAATCATTGTGAAGTCATTACAACATGGATAATAAGTAGATGTGTCGTATGAAACTTGAACGATATTTTTCATCCGAAGACAACAACAACAACATTTTAATTTATTAATACAATGTATTTACAATTATTTTAGTAAGAATTACTGAGTTTGGTAAAGTACTGCTGTTTATGAATCTTTTTGTAAACTGCGGAATCAAGCAAATTAGATACCTGTAACCTTTGTTTCACAAAAATAACACCTCTGATGATGCAATTTTTGTCCTGTTTCTATATCTAGGTAGGTGAGCCCATTCACAGAAAAAATATCAAGCAAACATTGTGCTCTTAAACTGTTGTCGGTTGCAGTGGACAGTTTTTTTTATGTCTGCTCAATAACAGGAATTTACAGCGACAGGGAGCTTGACACTTTTTTTAAAAATCAATTTAGAAAACGTAAATCTGAGAACTGCCCTTGCTGTCATATTTGTTTACATGTGCTGTCACGTACCTTATAGGAAAATAGCCGATTAAAATAGGAAAACATATTGTTCGTGTCGTGACATTTGATATATTGCCAACCTACTGTTGACTACAGCAAAGTCATTTTAGCCAACAGAGATTATAGAAAGATTAACAATAGTCAATACAAATGCAGTTATTATATGAGCCTCGACGCGAGAAAACCGGTCTTCGGGGTTTCCGACCAGGTCCGACACAAACCGGTCTGTACAAGCTCAGAAAAGAGCTAGAAGCTTGAAATTTCGGATTTAAGTAGAAGAGGAATTGTACTATCCGAGTAGCGAAAACAAAGGCGCTGATCAGCTTCGCGGTTACCGCGAAGCTGATCTGCGCCTTTGTTTTCGCCTAGGCAAAAATCCGGTTTTCTCACGATGCGGCTCATATCGAAACATTAAAACTGTCAAGCATTTACTGGTCAGTGGTTTAAGACGAAGCATAGCTTGGTTAAATTCAAATAGGTGCTAGATACAAATTTTTTGCTCAGGAAGATTTCAGCATTATTTTATCTGCAATTTGTTGTTGCATTTCTACATTATAGTTTGTTTTAGAGCATAAAATTGACTTTATTCAGCAAAGTTTTAACAATGAAATAAAAGAATGAACTTTTTATACTTTGTGATAATGAACAGCAGTCAACTGTTGGAGATTGATTATTGAGATAGTAAACAAAGTTTTTCAATATACATAGTTAGTTGTGGGACAATATAGGTGAACTGTGATATATTAAAATAAAAGTGAACAATGTCGTCAAATATTCCATTTAAAAATATTCCTGACGTTGCTCTAAGGGAGATTACTGATGGCGGAGAGTCACCCGAGGTAAGTCGTCAGCATTTGCATGATCCAGAATGTTTTGCAGAGATTAGTGTTTGAATTTTACTTTGCATCATGGAAATATCTCCATGTGAACTTTACTCCCAAAGTCCTTCAAACCACATGAGGTTTGAGGGGGATATAGATAGAAAATCAATAATGCATAACATATAATTTGTATTTCAAATGTCATTTATGCATAAATCTGATTAACATTTATTTTTTATAAAAATAAAGAAAAATAAAAAAAAAAACAAAAAAAAAAACAACGTTTATTTTAATTCATATAATGGTTATTAATTTTTAGCTCGCCTGCAGGAAGTGCATAGAGCTATTGTAGTCACCTCGGTCGTGCGCGTTTACGTTTACGTGTGCGTCCGTGTCACACTTTCGGTTAAAGTTTTTTAAAAGTCTATATCTCTTGACCATGTTGATGGATCAAGTTGATACTTTGCATGTTGCTAGATATTTGTCTGAAGTTTTACGCAGTACCATCATGACCCACCCTGGGTGACCTTGAGGTCAAGGTCACAGACTTAGAAATTTTGTGTTTAAGTTTTTGGTTAAAGTTTTTTAAAAGTCTATATCTCTTGACCATGTTGATGGATCAAGTTGATACTTTGCATGTTGGTAGATATTGGTTTGAAGTTTTATGCAGTACCATCATGACCCACCCTGAGTGACCTTGAGGTCAAGGTCACAGACTTAGAATTTTTTTGTTAAAGTTTTCGGTTAAAGTTTTTAGAAGTCTATATCTCTTGAACATGTAAATGGATCAAGTTGATACTTTGCGTGTTGGTAGATATTGGTCTGAAGTTTTATGCTGTACCATTATGACCCACCCTGGGTGAACTTGAGGTCAAGGTCATGGCTTTATAAATTTTTGGTTTAAGTTTTGGGTTAAAGATTTTTGAAGTCTATATATCTCTATGTTGATAGATCAAGTTGAAACTTTGCATGTTTGTGGATATTGGTCTGAAATTTTATGCTGTACCATCACAACCCACCTGAGCGACCTTGAGGTCAAGGTCATGGGTCATAGATTTTGATAAGTTTAGTGACAAAGCACAAGTCAGGCAAGCTACGCTGTCCTGCGACAGCTCTTATTATATCAGTATAATAACCTGAGTGTTCACAGAGATGTTCCTGTAATGTAAAAAAAGTACATTTTCTTTTTCGTTATAAGACCTAGCAGCGTTACCAAATTACATAGTCATGGACTTCTTTGTCAGAAGCACCATATGATAGCAAGACAAAACATATTTTCATGACATGATTTGAGCCACAGGTATGTATACTCCTGCCGTGCAGGTTCATATCTCACTGGCGGTGCCAGTAAATATATAGATTATTGAAAAACCTATGAATTAAGATATTTTGCATCACAATTTCAAAGAATGCTGTATAGAATCTTCCTGGAAGGCATTTGCATGACAACCTTATAACATCCTTGCACACCAGATAGAGAAATCGTCCGTTTTACCCCATGTGAGAAATTCTTATCTCACCCTCGTTATCTCACCCCGGTCGCACTATGTGTTCAAGTGTTCTCTTTTAACATTGGTTGTATAGGACGTCACGTAATTTCGTCGCTAAGCGCATACGTCATAATGATGTCAAAACGTTTAAATTCAAAATGGCGGACGCCGCAATTGTAGCATTCATTTAGGTAAATAGTATAAAAATCAAGCTTCGCTGCATTACGGCGTGCAAGAAAAAGAATCCATCATTCGTGTCAGGTATGGATAGACAAATCTGTCCCTCGGGTAACAGTTTGGCATCACTCGGCGAGCCTCGTGATGCCAAAATGTAACCCTCAGGACAGATTTGTCTATCCATACCTGACACTCATGTAAGATTCTTATAATCACGCAAAGCACCTCAAAGTGTTGTAGAAGACCTTACAGTGCTGCCATTGTTAACTAGCTTAAGCTTATGGAGGTGACTTACGGAGATAACCTACATATAATATTATGGTTTGCACTTGCTGCCGCATTTATTGTTCGAAGCAGGTGCTGTGTACCTAATTTAGATATTGTTTAATGCTACTGTACTTTCTTGGCACATTGTCTCATTTTCTCAATTCCAGAAAGGTCATGTTATTGTTATTGTATTTTATTTTATGTGAAAACATGGGTTATAAATATCTATGTGAAGCTCAGTAGGGGCTACTGTTCCATCTAATCAGTGCTGATATGATCCAGTTAGAGCCACCACTGAAGAGGACAAACATAGAACATTTGATTTCAGTTCTCAGATGCTCTACCAGTGCTCCCCAGACAAAGAAACTTAAAAAATAGAAAGCTTCAGGTTAGATGTTGCTGATTAAAGTACCTTTGTTTTAAAAGTGTGAATTCATACAGCGTGCATTTTTCATGTTGATTTGTTTGTGTTGTGTTTCAGCTCCCTACGCAACAATATTTCAGTCAATAATTTGGGGACAACCATAGCTTCACAGGGTATTTTGTGGGGGTTAATCTGTCTTGTACAAGGACACAAACCAAAGCCAGCAGGGTTCTAATTCCACAGTCTGGCAGTCTCAGCCACGTGCTCCAGGTCACGAAACTCCCTATTTTCTTGTGATGAGCCACACAGAATTGAGCACATATGTCACACTGCAGTAATAGAGAGGATAGCAAATTGTGACAGCTGCTTCAGCAAATAACATAAGCCTTGTCATTGGAAAACCGGTTTTGGGGTTTATGAGCAGGTCTGTCACAAACCAGACAGTCTGGCCACAGGTCAGAAGATGGTCAGAGGCTTTGGTTTTGAAAGCAGAGGATTTTTACTCATAAAATGAAGCAAATTCAAAGTTATGCCATAATTTGCTCGATTTTGCATCTTGCAAAAAGCAGAGTGGTGTTACTTTGCTGAAGTCATTTGTAAAACAATCTGAACTGATACTTAATAACAAACTTATAATAGTACATCACGATGAAGTGCGTAGGTGCAAAAATGAAAGAAAAAAAAGTATTGTCAACTAATGAAAAGTGAGCTACCCTAAGAAAGAAAGTTATTGACATTGCGTGGGATTATAGTTCATAATCAAAGATGTTCACATCTGTAGATCAGTCCATGACATCAGGATCCAAATTTTTTTATAAACATCAACATTCAGAATAAATTTACACTGAAATCAAATAAACTTGATGATGTCAATGATATGTATAATCATGATAAACTTATTGTACTTGACACAAAGCAGTCATGACTTGATCATGCCTTTTGTTTTGAAGTTGGTTGACATGTCAGAAACTTGATTTGCAGAGGGATTGCTTGAAATGCCACTTCTATTTTCTCAAAGCAAGAGGCCCTGGACATGTTTTTTTTTTCTGTGCCACATTGGGTACAAAATGAAATTGGTTAAGAAAATTCTTCCCTGCTGGGGATTGAACTTGGCCGATGTACGACATTTCGTCGAAAATGTGTTTTGTCGAAAATGTTGTTACTTCAAAAATATTCACCGCAACATTTTGAGATTTATTCCATAGAAGACTAGCCTATAGGTCCACATTTGAGCCACCAACCACTAGGGTTAGGGTCAAGGTCTGGGCATGGGGACATTTTGACGAAATGTCGCGGAGGCGAACTTGGCATCCTAAGCATTCTTAGCAAACAAAAGTCTCTACGGTGTTTCTATCAGTGCAGCATTGCACAGACCACAAGTGTGCTCAGTGTTCCTTTTCACCTTTTTGGGAATGGGGGCGGGGCCCTTGCAATTGGGAAAAATTACGCGCGAAATGCCCAAATTGGGAAAAAGTTGCGGCGTAAAATTCTTTAAGTAAAGTGATTCCTTGTTTAATTTGATAACATAGATAAAATATCTCTATGTATACTTAGCAACAGTGAGTTACAATGGCACCAATAAATTTACTTTTTCTCAAACTTTTTGTATTTATTTCTACATAAGCCAGTACTTGTAAAATTATTTTTTTCTAAAAGTCAATACTTGTAGAACAATATTCTGTGGATGTTAAGTGTCAAGTTCATTCTCCAGTGCACAATTTGGTGTCTGGATGCTTTTTCATTCAACCTAACACATGTCTGACCTAGATTTCTTTTTGTGTTGATTACTAGTGCTGTCCAAAATTAGGCACAAAGTCGGAAGATATGCTCTACAATTAGGTGAAATTGGAGCAGCCAAAACTGATTATAATGAGGGATTTTACACTAATCATGTTTAAAATACATTGGATTTGATATCAGAGGAAGTTAGACTACAATTACTTACAGTATTAACTTCAACAAAGGTAAAAATATAATAGTCATTAGTTTTCGTGGCTATCAAAAACGAACTTTCAAGTTCTGATTTTTTTTGGTATTTTTGATGGCAGTGGCTAGGGATACGGTACCGTATCTTTAGCCTGTGGGCTAGGGATACGGTACCGTATCCCTAGCCTGGCGGCTAGAGATACGGTACCGTATCTGTAGCCTATAAATCGGAAATGGCTAAAGGTACGGTATAGATAAAAATCGATAATATAATATTTTCAGGTGAGTTTTAAGTTGAATAATTGCAAGTACCCTAATGAATCATAAAAATAAACATTTACGGGTGTCTTTTCTCACAGTTTCATGGTTGGACAAGCTCTACACATGCACAATAATCTTAACAGTGGTAGCGTTAATTGTTGTTAATTGCTTGGGAAATTATGTATATATATAACAACTAAAAACGTTCGAGACAAAGGCGGTTTGCATGTTTTTCAAACATATTTTTGGAGTATCTTTTGTCTTGGTCATTAGATCTGGTATAAAAATGTTATATTTCGATTGCATTTCAGAAAAAGTTTGATAGTTTTAAAATTGTTGCTCAAAACATACATTATGGGTACATGTTAGAACCGCCTCAGCGAGGCGGTTCTAACGAGTACCCACAATGTATGTTTTGAATTAAAAATAACAAAAATAGGTATACCCCTCTATACCCCGTTTTTACTATATGAAAGTGGGGTATAAGGGGGTATATATTTCACGGACATGTTTTCCTGATGTTACAACACGATTTCCAATTTAAAATAAGCGCATAAAGAACAATCACGAGAACAAGAAAACGTGTAAACCAAGCGTAAAATTATATCATAAATCACGGAAAGAGTTCTTTGATAGACAACTTTTTCAAAAAATTCTAACCTAGTAAGCAGCGCAAGTCCTAGAAAATGTCAAAATACTTTGTTTTAAATTTTCAAGTAAATGCACTGACGTGGAGAGCCGCAATTCAAATTTACGCAGTGCCTTTATCTGCAGCGCTTTGATAAAGGCATGTTTTACAAGTATGTAACCCAAGTTGATAGATAGATAGATAGATAGATAGATAGATAGATAGATAGATAGATAGATAGATAGATAGATAGATAGATAGATAGATTCTCTTACTTCTGTCCCTCGAGACTTGAAGTTCTTGCCGCCGTGAAAACACTTCAATGTAACCTCGTAGTATTTTAGTCTTTCGTTCAACTTATACGAAATACGCACTTGCGCCTTTCCTACACTTCTAGAATCATTATCTCTCTTACAGAACTGAACGCTTTCGGCATCCTGATAGCACTCAATAGCACTTTCAAATGCTTGAAAGTTTTCAACTTTTTGCCAATGTGAAGTATACGAGCCATTCTGACGGTATGAATCAAGATCTGCACGCGTGTTTTAAAATTGTACGGCGATTGAATTGAGTGATAGCTTAGTTGTTTTATTTTGCAGTTACTTACTTAACAATAACAAAAATCAAAATTCGCCGAATAATAATTGGCAAATTAAACAATGCCAATATCTTACTTCAGGAGTTTAGCGGTCAACACTTCATTACTGCTTTGTTTGTTGTTCGCACATTGAGGCGCGGACATCGTATTGATGTAAGCAACTAATCGAGGCTAATATTATCTTATTATCTTCACGCATCGTTACAAACGTTCATACTGCAAATTGGCTTTATATCCTTTGATGTCGGTCAAAAAATTGTAGATAATGGTGATATTGCACAAACACACACTCAAATTGAAAATTTCGTTCCACGGGGTTTGATATAAAATTGAAATCTCTCAACTTTATACATTAACATTGTTTTCTGAAGTCTGTATCTCTAGTCTTCCGTACCTTTAGCCATTTAGGATACTTGCAATGATTCAACTTAAAACTCACCTGAAAATATTATATTATCGATTTTTAATCTATACCGTACCTTTAGCCATTTCCGATATATAGGCTACAGATACGGTACCGTATCTCTAGCCGCCAGGCTAGGGAACCGGTACCGTATCCCTAGCCCACAGGCTAAAGATACGGTACCGTATCCCTAGCCACTGCCATTTTTGATTGGGAATTTTTCTGGGTCAATTGGGAAAAATGGTGGTGTTTTGCCATTGGGAATGGGGCCGAATTTTGGCCCCAAAATTGCCTGAAAAGGAACACTGGTGCTGTTTTACATACCCTGGCATGTCTTAGAAGCTACTGTTTAATGGGAAGTGGGGTGAAGGGGGCAGCTAGAATTTAAATGGCTCTAGTCCTTGATTGTCCAGTACCAAGTAGACCAGAAGTCTTTGCAAAATCATTTTTCTGCTGCTGGACAGCTGTCTGTCAGATTTCAGTTTTGTGCTGGACAAAAGCTTATGTTACAGGACAGTGCCTTGAAATGCCTTTAAAAATATTAGCATTGTAATCTTGTAAATTTTGCCGGACATTTTGTCTGACAGGAAGAAATTTTCTGCTGGACATAATGAAATTTTGCTGGTTTTGTCCAGCAGACTGGCACTTTTCCCAAAAGCTGTAAGTCTAATAAGCTCTTGCCAGTACATGTTATTTTATATATTGGCTATATTTTGTAAATTGATGTTACTGTGTTCTTCAGATTGAGTACTTTTTACCTGGAATTTCTGTTGCTGCTCAACTTTGTTTTGTAAACAGATTGCTCTTACTCAGCCAAAACATTCTACCTGAAACCTCCTGCAAATTCATAGAGAAAGAATTTGAGTGATTCCTACAGATTCTGCAGAGATTTGATGCTTTCATTGTAGACCAACTGATCAGTATTCTTAAAATTCAATCGTTTATCTTTGCCTCTTGCTTCTACACTCAAATTTCAATGCATTAGACATTCAGAATGATTACAGCAATAGTTTGAGTGTCTGAAACTTTAGCATATTTACTGCACAGTTCCAAGAGGTTTTCTTGATGTTTGTATTTATTCTCAGAGTTCATGACCTTTGGTTGGAACTACATGTGGAGTGACTGCCATGTTTGAACACCCAGCTTCTTTGGAGGATGGGGATTTATCAAAGGGAGGAAATGATATTAACTGGGTATTTATGATTTTGATAAGAGTTTTTAGGTTTTCAAGTGCATGCTGTGTGGTTCTGTGTAAGCTAGGTTTGGCAACATTGAATGATAAAAAGAGTTGTACATGTGTATTTACATTGTTTCTGTACTCAGGTTCTAGCACACATTTCTGGACTGTTTGCTTCAGCTGGTCATATTATTACTTGTTTCCCTCATTGCATATGTGCTAGATGTGTTGCTTCCAAATTAATATCCTTTGGTAAAGGTAGGCAATGATCAGGAAATGGCGCAATCAGAAAGAAAAGTCCACTCCTAAAACTAAGGTGGGAAAAAAGTAAAAAGACAATTAGGTACATAAAAAAAAACATATCGTAAGCTGAGTGAGCAGCAATTTCCCAATAGGTGTCCACTCAGTGTAATACCCGAACTTAACTAAAAAATAGCAATAGCTATTTAAAAGTACTAAGTTTCTGTCCTGACACATAATGTTTGGCTATGTTTTGGTTCTCATTGTGTCCTGGATCAGGTCAAGCAATGCTTTTCTATTGCCTGACATTTGGCCTAGAGATTTACCCATTGAGCCGCGACAAGAGAAAACTGTGGAGTTTTGCCTTTGCGAAAACAAAGGCGCAGATTAGCTTCGCAGTAACTGCGAAGCTGATCAGTACCTTTTTTTCGCTACTCGGATAGTACAATAGCTCATCTTCTTAAATCCGAAATTTCGAGCTTCTGACCTTGTTCTGTGACTGTACAGGCCGATTTGTGTCAGAACTGGTCGCAAACCCAGAAGACGGGTTTTCTCGCGTCACGGCTCCATTAATCTTGATCCAAAACAAATTCTTTCATTGTGATGGTGTGCCCAGTTTCTTTTGTTATTCTCAAAAGATCAACATTTCCCACTGTTTAGAAGTTCAGGCCTACATTATTCATTCAGATTTGAGGTAATAGTTTTAATCTAGTGAACTTTTTACCTTTAACTCTTGATTTGGACTTAGAAGGTCATAAAAAAGATCTGGCTAGTTTTAATCAGGGTCTCTTTTAATGCAGTCCTGTAAAGATCTTTTTGTTGGAGGGGGAAGTTCAAGCCCCATTGGCCCACACCAGTGGCCTTTTTATTTGGAGCACATCAAATTGGGCGAGAGGTCTTGGGTTTGATACCTACATCCATAATGTGTTGTGTTCTTTATACCTATAGGACTTACGGCTTATCAGTTCTAGCATCTAGTAAAAATACAACATGAAGTATTGGGAAAATCCTGCCCACTTTTGCAACTCTTGGCTGTGAGTCTGTACGTTATTTATTCAGATTTCAGAGCAAGACAATAGTATTGGTAATGGTTTAACATGTTGGAAGCTGTGGCTCCATCCTTAGTCCTAACATTACCAAACCAGAAGGATTTTGTTGTGTTGTATGTAATTTGATTTTGATTGTCTAAAGTTTTGCTTTCTCTCTCTCTATACACCCTGTAACCTCAGACAATTGTTGCACCATCTGGCAACATCATTTAGCTCTAACAACATGAACAACAAGACAGTAATGAAATCTACAGAATGTTGCAAATTGTTTCCATTATATTGTGTACAGGTAATATGGTGTATAGAGCTACATGTAGAAGCAGAGAAAGCATGAAACTGATATCTTGTATTTTTTTAAAATTAAGGATAATTTGCACAATACCCCCGTGTGACAACACCCCCCCCCCCTCCACACACCCACCCACACAAACATGCATAGAGTTGCTTAGCTATTACAAATGAAACTGCATGTGGGTCATTATCAGGATAAGTCAACTAACAGCAATGACTAGTACTAGAACGGCTTTAAAGATACATTGAAAACTGAGTGGCCTTCATTTAAAAAATGGTCTCTTGAAAACAATGTTGGTCCTTTGCCTCTTATTTTAAGCCTTTATGTGCTAACAAATACAATTGAAAGTCTCAGACAGAATAAAGTAGGGAATAAATTAACCATAGCATTCACAAAGCAATCACCAATATATTTCCTGTAAATTATGGCAGAATGATGGAACTGTAAGAGCAATAAGACAGTCTGACATTGATTATACTGCAGTTGATGCAATTCCCTATTATGCAGTGTCTGTGATCAGCACCAGTAGAAAAAGTGTCTTTGTGTCAAATAAATTGATGTCCTTTTTCAGGGGATATTCTGGCTCCAAAATATCAGGAGAGAAAAATTGCTCATCCAGCTTTTCTTCTCTTTTAGTCAATTTCACTTGAGATTTTTGGCAAAAAAGTGCGCAAATCTCACAATCTCCCCAGAAAATAATCACTGTGTTTTTGTTGGACATACTATAAAGGCTAACATTATAGCCCCATACAGACACAGTGCCACAAAATGTGGCATCACATGGGGAGGAGTTCTGAGGAATTAAAGAGGAATTTTATCAGAAAATGAAATAAAAAGTTTAAAAATTCAAACACTTCCGATTCTTATTAAAATAAGTTTTGACTCGCACAAACGATAGTGATTGTCTCAAATGGGTTATAAGGAAGGTGGGGTAGGACCTTGGCTGATCAGCGCCTTTGTTTTCACTTCTTGGATTGTACAATTCCTCTTCTACTTAAATTTAAAATTTCAAGCATCTAGCAACTGTGACTGTACAGGCTGATTTGTGTCAGATCTGGTTGAAAGCTCAAATCGTTTGTTTTTGTCAAGCGAAGGCTCAAATGTTTTTTAACTGCTACGTATACAGACACAACAATAATGATTCTAGATGTATGCTGAAATAAGTTGTTATTATCGAGACAGTGCATTTCATCACGGATACAGGTGAAGTTAAGAGGATTGCCAGACTTGTATTGTTTAGTCTTGTACCTGGAAATACCATTTGAGACGTGAATTTGTAACCTAAATTCCTGCCAGAGCATAATATTTGTATTTATAGTTTGGTGTAGGTGCTTTTGCATCATTCAGTCATCATGCTTTAGGCATGTGAATGAACATGCTATTAATATAATTTGAAAATGTTGCATGCAAAAATACATACAAATATGTTTTGTTATAAAATGAATGAAAAGTTTAGATCTCTTCTTTTTTTCTGAACAGATGGATTATCGCTACTTTTTAATCCTTTGCATTGAAGCTAATCTTGAAAGTTTGTGACGAAAGTTGATCTAGATCTGTCAAATTTCAGTGAAAAATTCTTGCAAGTTATATTTCAGTGAAATCAAATCCAGGTGGAATTGCAGGATCTTCTACTTTTGGTTGGAATTTTTGTCTGTAACCTTTATAATACATGTAGGAGATGAATGGACATGACATTAAGCCCTCATTTCTGGCACAGAAGCCAGTATTTACCAGGATATTTAGGATTCCTCTGAAGAAAGTGAGTGTTGAACTTGGAATGTGAAAATATGTATTTGATGTTGCTTTTCTCATTCAAAGATTATTGGTGCCTCTTTTTATTATTCAGACTGTTTTGGAAGACCCCCCCCCCACACACCCTCTCAAATTGAGGTTTACTTTAATGACCCTTAGGGTCATTTCATGCCCTCTCAAATTGAGGTTTACTTTAATGACCCTTAGGGTCATTAAAGTAAACCTCAATTTGAGAGGGTGTGTGTGTTGGGGGGGGGGGGGGGGGGGGTCGGCCTTTCACACTTCAAGTTTGATTTTTCTGGCATTTCTGATGCCCCTTAGGGTCATTAAAGTAAACCTCAATTTGAGAGGGTGTGTGTGTTGGGGGGGGGGGTCGGCCTTTCACACTTCAAGTTTGATTTTTCTGGCATTTCTGATGCTCCACAATGTTTTTGGACAGACCTTCACGGAAAGCGTTTGATCAGTAGTACTATTAAAGTGCATATTCATTTTCAGCTCTCCTTGAATCAGTGGAAAAGTAAGAATATGTATAGAGTGTTTTCAAATAAGCATTATAAACTGTTTTCTATTTTCAGAGGGGGACAGAGAAGTATAAAGATGGGAAGGATGACAAAAAATATGCCATGGCCTGGAAGAAAGAGTACCCTCCCATGGAAGATGAGGTTGGTAGAATAACCTTCCTTGAAATAACATTGAAATTCTGGTCGTTTGAACTTTTTTTTAGCTCACCTGAGCAAAAGGCTCACAGGTGAGCTTATAGTATACCCATGCTCCGGCGTCCGTCCGTCGTCCGTCCGTCGTCGGTCGTTCACAATTTCAAAGATCTTCTCCTATGAAACCGCTTGGCCAATCAAAGCCAAACTTCATGTGAAGCATCCTTAGGAAGGGGGAATTAAAGTTTATATAAATGGTCCAGGTCACATGACCAAGATGGCCGCCATAGCAAAAACCTTTAAAAATCTTCTCCTCCAGAACCAGTGGGCCGATTTCCACGAAACTTGGTATGTAGCATCGGGGACGCAGGCCCATCATAGTTTATATAAAGCATGACCCTAGGATGACCTTGACCTATTTTACGGCAAGGTCAACTTAGGTCCCCAATGCATTTGAATGGGAAATTATGGTAAAATGCTATTTAATGGGTAAAACTTACTGGGAATAGGCAAATGGACAGAAGATTAATTAATGTTAATGGAAAATTTTAGCCCCTGGGGGGTTGTCTGCCCTTACCCCGGGGCTATATACATGTATATGACCATAATATTCAAACATCTTCTCTGAAACCGCTAGGCCAATCAAAGCCAAACTTCATGTGGAGCATCCTTGGGAAGGGGGAATGAAAGTTTATATAAATGGTCAAGGTCACATGACCAAGATGGCGGCCATGGCTATAAATAGCAAAAATGTTTAAAAATCTTCTTCTTCAGAACCAGAAGGCCTATGATTTTGAAACTTGGTGTGAAGCATCTGGGAATGGAGCTCTACAAAGTTTATATAAATCATGACCCTGGGATGATCTTGACCTATTTTATGACAAGGTCAACTTAGGTCTCCCAAGCATTGGAATGGGAAAAATAGGAAAATGTAATTAAATGGCAGAAAACTTGCTAGAAATGAGCAAATGGACAGAAGATTTATGTTTAAGTAAATATTTTGGGCCCAGGGGGTTGTCTGCCCCTGCCTCGGGGCTATATACATGTATATGACCATAATATTGAAACATCTTCTTCTCTGAAACCGCTAGGTCAATCAAAGCCAAACTTTTTGTGGAGCATCCTTAGGAAGAGGGAATGAAAGTTTGTATAAATGGTCAAGGTCACATGACCAAGATTGCCGCCATGGCTATAAATAGCAAAAACGTTTAAAAATCTTCTTCTTCAGAACCAGAAGGCCTATGATTTTGAAACTTAGTATGAAGCATCTGGGAATGATGCTCTACAAAGTTTATATAATCATGACCCTGGGATTACCTTGACCTATTTTACAGCAAGGTCAACTTAGGTCGCCCATGCATTTGAATGGGAAAAAATAGGAAAATGTCATGAAATGGCAGAAAACTTGCTAGGAATGAGCAAATGGACAGAAGATTTATGCTTATGAAAATATTTTAGGCCCAGGGGTTGTCTGCCCCTGCCCCGGAGCTATATACATGTAGATGACCATAATATTGAAACATCTGCTTCAATCTCAGAAACTGCTTAGCCAATCAAAGCCAAACTTTATGTGGAGCATCCTTAGGAAGAAGAAATGAAAGTTTATATAAATGGTCAAGGTCACATGACCAAGATGGCCACCATGGCTATAAATAGCAAAAATTTTAAAAATCTTCTTTTTCAGAACCAGGAAGCCTATGATTTTGAAACTTGGCATGAAGCATTAAGGAACGGAGGTCTACAAAATTTGTATAAATCATGACACTGGGATGACCTTGACCTATTTCACGACAAGGTCATTTTAGATAGCCCATGCATTTGAATGGAGAAAATTGTTAAAATGTCATTTGAAGGACAAAACTTGCAGTTAATTGGCAAGTGGACTGATTTTTTTTTTATTTGAAAAAGACATTGACTCCAGGAGTTATTCTGACCCTGCCCTAGGGTTATATACATGCATTGTACCATTCTAGTCTAACAAGTTTATTGGTACATGTATATATCTCAGGTCTCAGGTGAGCCTTTACAGGACCATTGGTCCTCTGGTCGGGTTATACTTTGTAGTGTAGGGCTTCATTTAACATGCAAAAGGTGTAACATCCTTTTAAATATAGAAATTGTCTTCTGAATGAATGAAGTTGATTGTTCATGATAATTTTTTTGCATGATAAAAGCCTGTTTTCTGCCTTTGTAGACAGCAAATGGGACATTAGCCTGTTTGTTTGCCTAGGCATAACTTGCTATATGAACTTGAAATTTACATTTCTTAAAGTTAAAACATTTAGCCTGCTTCTATGGCTTAGTCTGCATCATCAACTCTTAACAAGCTAGCCAAGGCAAAGGTACAAGTAGGCAATGATCAGGAAAAGGGGCAGTCGGAAAGAAAATCCCATTCCAAAAATGGAGGTGGGAAAAACTAAATTGACAATTAGGTACTTATACCCAGAAAACATATGTTAAGCTGAGTAAGCAGCTATTTCCCAATAGGCGGCCACTCAGATACCCAAACCTAAAATAGTTTTCATTCACAGTCTTTCATACAGATCTGCCTCAGTCTTGTATGGTAGGAATTTCATTGAAAACGAGAGTGCATATTTTCACCGCTCCATTAGCTATACTCTCCTACGCGATTTTAATCTTTATGGATAGTAGTAAATGTTTATGAATGAAATTTAATAGAAGGAAGGTTTAATATAAGGAATATCGTGCTTACATAGTAAATATTTGCATTCATAACCATCAAGCATGGAACATAACAGTAATTGCATTCATCCGGTATCTTACCCGCCTTTTTGAAGAGAAAACAGTCAATTGTGTATTTAAACTTGTCTGTCCTTGTAAAATTTGACATAGTGTGCTGTATGGGTGTGCTTTTGATACTGCACAGTATGTGCAGCTCCTTGGGGATAAATTTTAAGTTGTTTATATCATGGTCTGAAGTTGTACATGGTGTACTATCCTTGCTGTTTTTGTTGTAAGACTATGAACTGCAAAACAGTTAATCCTTGAAAGTTTTTGCTTCTTTTTTGCACTTTGTGCCAACGGCAAGGTTTCAAACTTTGTTGTTTTAAAGCTATGTTGTTTTCTAAAATGATATGAGCAGTCCTTGAGTAAAAAAAAACAAAACAAAAAAAACAACAACAAAAAAAAAAACACTTGTTTCGTTCTCAACTTATCTGTGCATGATAAATACTTGGTGGAAATTTCCAGTTTAGATTACCAGAAGAAGGCATTTATTCTGCATTTCTGTTGAAAGCCAACCACAATGTTGGCATTCGAACAGTAATGAGCAAGATAAATTTCATGCTCAGCTGAGTTGAGCATGAAAAAAAAAAGGTTTGTAACCACCATGACCACAGGACTAGGATAATTTCTTTAACATACCTGAATAAAAGGAAAATATAAGAACAAATATGTTTTCTCTCCTCACAGAACCCAAACCAGTCTCTGGTTGAAGACATCTCCAGTACTGCCATCCTGACCCCCCTCGATGACGACCTGGTCGGCAATATCCAGGATGTACCGAACCGTGGTAACTGGAGTGGCAGATTTGACTTCCTTATGTCGTTACTCGGTTACTCTGTTGGACTGGGAAATGTGTGGCGATTTCCATACCTGGCGTACAGTAATGGAGGCGGTAGGTGGTTTCTAATGTTTGGTGTGTTTGGCATTGGTTTGGGCTTACGCTTACAAGTGTAAAATTTAACAATTTTGGAAAGAAAAGCCAAGTATAAAATGGTTAGTTGGTAGATAAAACATGTTTCTTGTGTGAATTGCAAGCTAATTCTTAAATTGTCTGCATGAGCAGATAAAATAAATTTGATCCTTTATGTGCATATCATGATATAAGGAAAAAAGCCTGTTGTAAATCACCCTTTACCTATATGCATGCCATACATTGCATCAAACTATCAACATTACCTCCCAAATGATCCTTAAATGTAACTGGAGAATGTTTGAATGTCATGATAGTACTATTTGCCTGTCAACCTATATTTTAAAGGTATATTGTGAACATAAATTAAGGTATTTGAATGACGAAAGTCATTGCATCATCAGGACTAAAAATCATGCCTGATTTTACTGACAATACATAATTTGCACTTCAATATGGTTGCGTCATTTTAAAACTAAAACCTTGTCTTACCAGGACAAAGCAGTTGCAAAGAAGCATTCTTTCCCTTTTCATATGTCTGATATAGATTAAATTCTAGGTTAATAAATGAGCCGCCGTGTGGGAAAACCAACAATGTGGTTTCCGAACAGGTCCGACACAAACCGACATGTACAAGCACAGAAAAGAGCTAGAAGCTTGAAATTTTGGATATAAGTAGAAGAGGAATTGTACTCGAGTAGCGAAAACAAAGGCGCTGATCAGCCTCGCAGTTACTGCGAAGCTGATCTGCGCCTTTGTTTTCGCTTATATTGATGCTCATAAAAAAACACATCTGCCCAATAATCAGTATGCAGATAAAAGAGGTTATGGTTAATTGGCGACTTCTGTTTCAGAAGGAAGAGCTTAAAAGTACAGATTAATCTGAAGTTCTCTCTTTTTTTTCTGCAGCCTCAGTCTTAGCAACTGGTCTTTCCAAAACATTTCTTTGTCCCTCAAAGTTGAAGAATGTATTTTAAGTGTAGCTTAAAATTTTTCAGTCAGTCTTCCGCCCACAGATTAAACAGACATTGAAAGTTGTTTGATAAGCCTAAAGTGGAGAAATGTTTACATACATTTTTTACCAGTATCAGTTAGTTAGGTCAACCAATCGCATTTGAGCAGAATCGTGAGATTTTGCGACTAGTTCTAACAAACTAATCACAGAAGATGTGCCTAGAAGTTTAAGATTTAGGTGGAGTGACAACAAAAGTTGAACTTGATAATCACTAAGTAATTCACTGATTCAATGATAACTTTACGGCATAATGTTAAAATCAGTTTTGCTCATGACAGAGCTCATTTTGTTAAAAACTTTGTTTGTAATTAGTTGTTCTTGATGAATTGTCATATACATGTTAAATTGTTAAACCCACCAAATAAGTCATTCATTTTTACATAAGTTTGACCAAAATATACTGTACAATATAATGTTGCTTGCTTTTTAAGCAGTTTCTTCTTTTGTTAATTTGACATATTGCTATGTACCTGAATTTGTGCAAGACAGAGTAGTTTATTACTTACTTGATAATAACATGAAAGGTTATCATTTATTGCAAAATGCCAACAACATGTATTACAATATGTATCTTCTAACTTGTTTTATCATCCTTGTCAAGAATTTTTCAGTCTTGTTTGGATGGAGCCTCCACATTTATTTAACAAATGACTTGTTCAAGGACACAGCATATATATAGCAAGTTGCGATCAAACCCACTACCTCTTGAATGGGAGTCTGACCACCAAGCTCTCCTTGTGTTTTTAGCTCACCTGAGCCGTTAGGCTCACAAGGTGAGCTTATAGGATGGCCATGATCCGGCGTCCGTCCGTCGTCCGTCCGTCGTCCGTCGTCCATCGTCCGTCCACAATTTCAAAGATCTTCTTCTCTGAAACCGCTTGGCCAACCAAAGCCAAATTTTATATGAAGCATCTATAGGAAGGGGGAACCAATGTGTATATAAGAAATCCAGGTCACATGACCAAGATGGCTGCCATGCCCATATATGGTAAAAACCCTTCAAAATCTTCTTCTCCAGAACCGGTGGACTGATTTCAACGAAACTTGGCATGAAGCATCGATGGCTCAAGCACTACAATGTATATATAAATCATGACCCTGTGATGACCTTGACCTATTTTACGGCAAGGTCAACATAGGTCGCCAATGCATTTAAATGGGGATAACTTTTAAAATGTCATTTAAAGTCATTTAAAGTGAAAGTCATGCAGGAAATGGGCAGTAGGACTGAATATTAATGATTCTGAAAAAAAAAATGGACCCCAGGGGCTCATATGCCCCCACCCCGGGGCAATATACATGTATATTACCATAATATTCAAACCTCATCTCCTCTGAAACCGCTTGGCCAATCAAAGCCAAATTTTATGTGAAGCATCTATGGGGAGGGATAATCAATGTATATATAAGAAATCCAGGTTACATGATAAAGATGGCTGCCATGCCCATATATGGTAAAAACCCTTCAAAAATCTTCTTCTCCAGAACCGGTGGATCGATTTCAAAGAAACTTGGCATGAAGCATCGATGGCTCAAGTACTACAATGTATATATAAATCATGACCCTGTAATGACCTTGACCTTTTTTAATGGCACAGTCAACATAGGTCGCCAATGCAATTGAATAGGGAAAACTTTTAAAATGTCATTTAAAGTGAAAGTCTTGCAGGAAATAGGCAGTAGGACTGAATATTAATGATTCTAAAAAAAAAACTGGACTCCAGGGGCTCATCTACCCCCACCCCGGGGCAATATACATGTATATTCAGGGTTCGAAGTGCCCATCTCTCCCCGGGTTTACCCATGGGTTTTACCCGGGTAAACCCGGGTTGGGCTTTAAGCCTTATTTTGAAAAAGTGGGTACTTAGTGGGTCCTCACTATTTTTGATGTTCACATTGTGTATTTTACAGTAATTTGACAGACAAATTTTTTTTTTCTTTAAAAACACATACTAAGTAAAATTTACTACTAAATGTGTACTTTATATTACATCCACTAAAATTCCATGACACCATCAATTTTGAATATTAGTAGGAGCTAATGATAGTTTTAGAACTGTACTTCAATAAAAGCTAAGTAATGAAAGTATGTCATCAATCAGTCCCTCACATTTAATAGACAATTGCTTTAATCCTTTGTTTGTGTTTTCACCTAATTATTGCTCTAGGAAGTGTTGATAACACTTTTATAACAATACCCCATATGACACCTATTTAGGCACTGCTAAAATGAGGTGTTAACTAATTGTTTGGTATGTTTGTTCTAAATTTATGTCACTTAGTTGACTGCCTTGTATGTCTAGCTGTAATGACATCTGGCATGGTAGTTAAATGATGAATTATAGGTAAAATGTGACTTAGTTAGATTTATCTGATTATTTTATGGCAGTAGAAATATCTTTCACCATTCTCTTATCATAAGTCTGTCACAGACCAAGTCTTTCTTCTGTGCATGTCGATCAGCCATTTAGTAACAACATCAAAAAACTCAACGAGAAGTTAAAACCTCTGTATCTTTTCAATTCTGTCTAATCGTCAAACACCCCTAATGCAATCTTGCCAGCTTGGTTAGATAGCTGATTGTTCTTTTGGGATTGCTTCACACAAACTAAATACATGTAGGTTATTCAAATGAGATAAATTCAAATGTCTTGTTACTTGTACATTCATTTCTAAAATGCCTTAATACCTTGCTCAATACTCGAGTATCATCATTAGATATAAAGATCATAAAATTTCTAATACTGGTCACTACCCGCTACCCAGTGGGTATACGGGTTTACCCGCAGAGACCCACTGGGTTGGGTTTTATGGTTTAATACCCGGGTTTTTCGAACCCTGTGTATATTAGCATAATATTCAAACATCTTCTCCCCTGAAACCGCTTGGCGAATCAAAGCCAAATTTTATGTGAAGCATCTATGGAATGGGGGAATTAATGTATGTATAAATTATCTAGTTCACATGACCAAGATGGCTGCCATGCCCATATATGGTTAAAACCCTTCAAAAATCTTCTTCTCCGAATCTGGTGGACTGATTTCAAAGAAACTTGGCATGAAGCACCAATGGCTGAAGTACTACTATGTATTTATAAATCATGACCCTGTGGTGACCTTGACCTATTTTAGGACAAGGTCAACATAGGTCGCCAATGCATTGGAATGGGGAAAACATTTAAAAAGTCATTTGAGGTGAAAATCTTGCAGGCAATGGGTAGTAGGACTAAATATTAATGATTCTGAAAAAGAAAATGGACCTAAGGGCTCATATGCCCACACCCCGGGGCAATATACATGTATATTACCATAATATTCAAACATCTTCTCCTCTGAAACCACTTGGCCAATTGAAACCAAATTTTATGTGACGTATCTATAGGATGGGGGAACCAATGTGTATATTAATAATAATCTAGGTCACATGACCAAGATGGCCACCATGCCCATATATGGTAAAAAACCTTCAAATATCTTCTCTGAAACCAATAGATTGATTTCAATGAAACTTGGCGTGAAGCATCCATGGCTAAAGTATTACAATGTATATATAAATCATGACCCTGTGATGACCTTGACCAAGTTTATGGCAAGGTCAACATGGGTTGCCCATGCATTTGAATGGGGAAAACTTTTAAAATGTCATTTGAAGGAAAAAGCCAGCAAGAGCCAAGAAATTGGCAAATGGACAGAATATTGATTATTCTGAAAAAAGAAAAACGACCCAAGGGCTTCATCTGCCCCTGCACTGGGGTTAAATACCATAATATTCAAACATGTTTATTGGTATATGCAGCAGACTCAGGTGAGCGTTTACAGGACCATTGGTCCTCTGGTTTAATGTGTTATAGCAATTAGACTGGCTGCTGTGCCGTCGTCAAACTTTTGTTTTATCAGTAAAACATGCACATCTTATTTTGCTTGAAATCTTCTGTCAGATGAGCCAACTCATACAAGAGAATATTTAGAACATGGTATGATTAGGCCAACCTTAAAAAATTGTTGGTTTGCTGTTTACCTACCCAGAATTTTTTTATGCTGGTCGGTCGGTAGGTCTTTTTTTTTTTTCCCCTTTCAAAACACTGGGTCGGTCGGTCGGTCGGACTGGTTTTTTTTTAGCTCACCTGAGCCGTTAGGCTCACAAGGTGAGCTTATAGGATGGCCATGATCCGGCGTCCGTCGTCGTCGTCCACCATTTTCAAAGATCTTCTTCTCTGAAACCGCTTGGCCAATTAAAGCCAAATTTTATATGAAGCATCTATTGGAAGGGGGAACCAATGTGTATATAAGTAATCCAGGTCACATGACCAAGATGGCCGCCATGCCCATATATGGTAAATACCCTTCAAAAATCTTCTCCTCTGGAACCGGTGGACCGATTTCAACGAAACTTGGCATGAAGCATCGGGGACTAGAGTACTACAATGTGTTTATAAATTATGACCTTTGGATGACCTTGACCTATTTTATGGCAAGGTCAACATAGGTCGCCCATGCATTTGAATGGGGAAAATTGTTAAAATGTCATTTGAAAGGCAAATCTTGCAGGAAATGGGCAAATGGACTGAAGGTAGGTAATTCTGAAAAAAAATTGGACCCCAGGGTTGGTCTGCCCCCACCCCAGGGCAATATACATGTATATTACAAAAATATTCAAAGATCTTCTTCTCTGAAACCACTTGGCCAATCAAAGCCAAATTTTATATGAAGCATCTATAGGAAGCGGGAATCAATGTGTTTATAAATAATCCAGGTCACATGACCAAGATGGCCGCCATGCCCATATATGGTAAAAACCCTTCAAAATTCTTCTTCTCCGGAACCACTGGACCGATTTGAACGAAACTTGGCATGAAGCATCGGGGACTAGAGTTCTACAATGTGTTTATAAATTATGACCTTTGGATGACCTTGACCTATTTTATGGCAAGGTCAACATGGGTCGCCCATGCATTTGAATGGGAAAAATTGTTAAAATGTCATTTGAAAGGCAAATCTTGCAGGAAATGGGCAAATGGACTGAAGGTAGGTAATTATGTAAAAAAAATTGGACCCTAGGGGTGGGTCTGCCCCACCCTGGGGCAATATACATGTATATTAAAAAATATTCAAAGATCTTCTTCTCTGAAACCACTTGGCCAATCAAAGCCAAATTTTATATGAAGCATCTATAGGAAGGGGGGAACCAATTTGTTTCTTAATAATCCAGGTCACATGACCAAGATGGCCACCATGCCCTTATATGGTAAAAACCCTTCAAAATTCTTCTTCTCCGGAACCACTGGACCGATTTCAACGAAACTTGGCATGAAGCATCGGGGCCTAGAGTTCTACAATGTGTTTATAAATTATGACCTTTGGATGACCTTGACATATTTTACAGCAAGGTCAACATAGGTCTCCAATGCATTTGAATGGGGAAAACTTTTAAAATGTCATTTTAAGTGAAAGTCTTGCAGGAAATGGGCAGTAGGACTGAATATTAATGATTCTGAAAAAAATTGGAACCCAGAGACTCATTTGCCCCAGCCCCGGGTCATTATACATGTATATTACCATAATATTCAAACATCCTTTCCTCTGAAACCGCTTGGCCAATCAAAGCCAAATTTCATATGAAGCATCTATAGAATGGGGGAATCACTGTGTATATAAATAATCCAGGTCACATGACCAAGATGGCCGCTATGCCCATATATGGTATAAACCCTTCAAAAATCTTCTTCTCAGAACTGGTGGACCGATTTCGAAGAAACTTGGCATGAAGCATCGATGACTCAAGTACTACAATGTATGTATAAATCATGACCCTGTGATGACCTTGACCTATTTTAAGGCAAGGTCAACATGGGTTGCCTATGTATTTGAATGGGTAAACTGTTAAAATGTCATTTGAAGGGAAAAACTTGTATGGACAGTATATTGATTATTCTGAGAAAAAAAATGGCCCAAGGGCTTCATCTGCCCCTATACTGGGACTATTTTCTATATCATTCGTATATACAGAAGATCTCAGGTGAGCGTTTACAGGACCATTGGTCCTCTTGTTTTTATGCCCCCAACTTTGAAAAAGTGCCCCCAACTTTGAAAAAGTTGGAAGGGCATATTGCTTTCGGCTTGTCTGTGTGTCTGTGTGTGTGTGTGTGTGTGTTAACTTTTGAATGGTGAATGCTAAGGTTTTGAAATTTCATATGCACATTCCTCATGAAAAAATAGTTTACCCGTATTTTTTTTCATGTCCGAGTTACGTCCCTTTTCTGAGTTATGTCCCTTTGAAAACAAAATTTGAAAATCTTGTGTGCAAGATATCTCAAAGTATTTAAGCTAGAGCCTTCATATTTGGTACACTTGTGCAGGCTGAGGAGTAGATGACCTGATTAACTTTTGAGAACTTTCCCTCAATTTTTTACAAAAATACGGAATTTTGAAATTTTGATTGATTTTTCCACTTTTCGGTGAAATTTGAAACTTTTGAACGGTGAATGGTAGGGTTTTGAAATTTCATATACACATTCCTCATGATAAAATAGTTGACCCGTATTTTTTTGTATGGCCAAGTTATGCCATTTTTTTTGAGTTATGTCCCTTTGAAAACAAAATTTGAAAATCTTGTGTGCAAGATATCTCAAAAAGTATTTAAACTAGAGCCTTCATATTTGGTACACTTGTTGGGGCTGAGGAGTAGATGACCTGATTAACTTTTGAGAACTTTCCGTCAATTTTTTACAAAAATACGGAATTTTGAAATTTTGATTGATTTTTCCACTTTTCGGTGAAATTTGAAACTTTTGAATGGTGAATGCTAGGGTTTTGAAATTTCATATACACATTCCTCATGATAAAATAGTTGACCCGTATTTTTTGGTATGGCCAAGTTATGCCCCTTTTTTGAGTTATGTCCCTTTGAAACAAAATTTGAAAATCTTGTGTGCAAGATATCTCAAAAAGTATTGAAGCTAGAGTCTTCATATTTGGTACACTTGTTGGGGCTGAGATGTAGATGACCTGATTAACTTTTGAGAACTTTCCGTCAAATTTTTACAAAAATAATTTTGAAATTTTGATTGATTTTTCCACTTTTGGCTGAAAATAAAATTTTGTTTGTTTGTCCTTTACCTACCTACCCACATTTTAGCCCCCTACTCAAAAAAATTATATTGCAGTGTCCCGAAGAAAAATATTTTTATTCTTCTATGGTGAAATGTGTAATTTGGGTTTTATTTAATCGTTCAAATGCTTGTAAACGAACTTGTTCAACTTACCTTTCCTGGAAAATTTGTGCACTTTCTGTGAAATATCTATTCATTTAATTCACATTTACCTATATGTGACAGTATCTGACATTTTGGGTCTTTTGGAATCAAAGTCAGAAATTTAGTTTTCAACATTTTTATAATTTTTATTATGTTAATAATCCATGTCCAAAAGCTTTAATAAATAGCGCTAACAATTAATAAGAAAAATAGAGAAAACACACACCACCCCGTTTGCATCTTAGGGTTCTTAATTGGTAAATAAATTAATTGGCCTTGGAAAATGGTTTGAAACACAGAGTTATAGTATCCTGTTCTGTTGTCCTTCACAGTGAATGTTGTCTAAATATTATATAATCGGAAATTGCGAAGGTGTTGCTAGAAATATCCAACCTATCTTATTAGACGGCGTTTTGAAACTAATGACTGAGTACGCCAAAATCCAATTAACGTCGCATGCAGTTTTGTGACAACGTTTATGTACCTCCACAAGACCGAAAATCTCAGAGAATGTCACATATTTCAAGTACATGTAATTTATCATGCAAAATAAAAGCTGATTTTAGTAGACTAAGCAAAATATAATATAATAATTTCCCTACCTACCTACCCAAGGTTAAAATGCTGGGTAGGTAAAGGACAAACAAACAATTTTTTAATTCAGGCCTTTCGGTGAAATTTGAAACCTTTGAATGGTGAATTATAGGGTTTTGAAATTTCATATACAGATTCCTCATGAAAAAATAGTTGGCCTGTATTTTTTTTCATGTACGTGTTATGCCCCTTGTTGGAATAATGTCCCTTTGAAAACAAATTTTGAAAATCTTGTGTGCAAGATATCTCAAAACTTATTTGAGCTAGCTAGCTAGAGCCTTCATATTTGGTATGTTGGGGCTGAGAAGAAGATCACCTGATTAACGTTTGAGGACTCTGTCAAATTTTGACAAAATTACTCCATTTTTAAATTTTTACTTCATTTCTAACTCACCTGCAAAAAAGCTTACATTCTGTTTCTGGATTGAGGTCAAAACAGACGCAACCGAACAGCTTCTTCAGGAAATTAAATTTGACTGCATTCGAATGAAATAAATGAATCATACAAATTGCCAGTTTAGGGACAAGCATACAGTTGGGGGCATAGTGTTTTACAAACACGCATTTCTAGTTGTTTTTTTTTTTTAAGAGAGGATAGTCGGTGGTCTGCGCAAGAATGTTTTGCCCCCGCAGGGTGGGGGAAATACCTGAGGTTTGCTTTATGCATATAAAGAGGGCAGAGTGCGGGGAAACTACCTGGGGTTTGCACTTTATGCAAAAACAGCAGTGTAATGAAAATAACAGATAGCAAGGGCAATTCAGAGGTTTAGCAGGAGTTTGCTGGTCAAAAATTCAAGATCCCCTAGGCTGGGTGTGTGTTTACAAATGACTTATAGATAAGCCTTATTCTCAATGTTACACCGTAATGAGTCAGTTTTTGCACTTGCCCCACCTCTTCATACATACCAGACAATCTTCCTTTCTCCATATCCAAAGGTTTGGATAGTTTTTTGTTATTTCTGGAACCCAGCATCTGTATTGATATTGTTGTTTTCATCATTGAAATTGGAAGTCTCTACATTGATATAGATTGTTACATACTTCAAACCAGGGTCGAATTCTGTGAGGGTATTTATTTTTTCATATGGGTCTACTTGAAACTGTTCTCCGTGGAGGCAACTGACACCATCGCAAGTTTTTCAAAACTGACCCATGCACCGAGGTAGCAGATCATCGTCTAGACAATTGGCTGAGTAATCGAACAGATGAACCAGCAACTCGATGAATCTATCCTTCTAATGGTGTTCTTAATGATCGGATAAGCCCTCTTGTCCGTGCCGATCTTGTTGATTTTTATCGAAAACATGCTAGCTAACGTTCTCTGCGGCCATGTCAGATGTGTCCTAGATGGGTTTACACTTTTTTACGTCCATTTAAGTGTGTTACATTAGAATTCTCGATGTCCAGTCTACCTGATATCGGTTTAAGAAATGCTTGATAAAATTGCAGTACAAATGAAAGCGGTTGGCTGATACGGATCGATTAAATGAGCGACACGAACTACCTGTTGTATTTCGAAAACATCAGGACTAAAAACCGGAACTTACCGGCGCGAGTCGGAAAAAAAAAATTTTTTTTTCGGAAGTCAAAAAAAAATAATTGGGTCGCAGGAAAAATTCGGGTCGGTCGGTAAACAGCAAACCAACAATTTTTTAATTTTGGCCTAAGGTAATAGTGATCATAGGACGGGGGCCAGTCTATATAGCAATATCATTGACTATCTACAGACTATTTGGAAGTTGCTTCAAAGTCAGAAGCTTAATTCTTAATTGTACTTTATTTATAAAACTATTCAACACCAAACATTTACATAGTAAAGGCAGTGGAAAGATGGCAAAGCCGAGTGAGCAGCAGTTTTCCCAATAGGTGGCCCACTCAGTTACCCATACATAACTAAAAATATCAAAACATAATGTGCGCAAACAGCATAAAAATTCAACACCAAGACATGTCAAAACAATAAGATCCACCACAGAAGAATCAAAGGAAGTGCAATAACCCTATAGATATTGAATTTAATCTAATTGACATTTTATTAGAGCCATCTATAGATCATATTCCTTGGCCATAGGCCATTGAAACAACAAATTATTTATATATTTATCAATATAAGTACAAAAGTAATTGTTTAGTATAGATAATAATGTCAGTTATTGTAAGTAAACAGGTAGCAAAGAGCCAAGAACCTTGACTGAATTACACTCATCACGTAAATGTCCAAGTATTGAATACGCCCTTTAACCCCTTTTATATAAGCCGCATCGTGAGAAAACCGGATTTTTGCTTATGCGAAAACAAAGGCGCAGATCAGCTTCGCGGTAACCGCGAAGCTGATCAGCGTTTGTTTTCGCTACACGGATAGTATATTTCCTCTTCTACTTAAATCCGAAATTTCAAGCTTCTAGCTCTTTTCTGAGACTGTACAGGCCGGTTTGTGTCGGACCTGGTCGGAAACCCCGAAGACCGGTTTTCTCGCGTCGCGGCTCATATAGGAAAACTGGGTTATACACGGGCATTCCAGTTTTTCTTATTTTTGATCCAAAACAATTAGATTGTGCGTACTTGTTAGAACCAACTCATTTTGAGCAAAATATTTTAATAAAAAAAATCGAAATTTTTCTGAAGAAATTTTCCATTTTTACAACTGAAAAAATCTTTGTATATGGCATGGGCAAGTTTTCGTAATGTGAAAGACAATTTAATAAGGCAATAGCTTTTGTACCCTTGTACGCAGGACAGTGCATTTATCTTTCATTCACATTTGCTGATTATGACACTTTTGATAAATAATCATATCTTTTTAAAGGAAGTTTGAAAGCACATTTTGTCATCTATATTATATATGCATAAAACAAATCGCCTTAAAATATGATGAATATATTGTGACCACATTTTTATATAGAATTATAATTTAGGCAATTTCGAGCAATATCAAAATAGTTTTTGAAAGTCGCTCAGCAATAAATTCTTCTGAGTTAATGAAAATTTGGATTCTTTTACTACTTTTCTTGCATCATTTGACCTGATGTTGGATCGCATCAACTTTTTACTGCCACAGCTTTTGAAATTTAGGTAGTTAAGTTTGGAAATGTTTGGGAGAGCTTAATTTTCTCTATATTCTTGCTGATATTAAAAGTAGGGATGTCAACGAATATTCGAATGTTCGAATATTCGCATTTCATACGAATATTCAAATGCGATTTCTGGATTCGAATATTCGCATAATTTTCTAACCAGCAATATTGTCATGTATCAGTTTAAAGGAGGACTCACATTTAAGACCAAAGGTCGAAAAATAATATGACCAGTAATATTGCTTGTCTGATGGTCAACATTTTGACACACTTGCAAATTGAGATTGCTCAATCAACAGTTTGACACTTTGTTGATTCAAGTGACACGTTGTTGATTGAAATGGCACTTTGTTGATTCAAATTGAGAAGAAAGCATTGCTTGCTTTCAATAAATGTTTTTAAGGTGTGAAAGTCCTACAATTTGAGCTGTGTCATGTGAAAACTTAAGATGGCTGGATAGATTGACAACTCAATCCTTTAGGAACAACACAGTCACACCAGAACTTTCACAAAGAACATGTAGACCATACGATAACAATAGACTCTTAGCATTCTTGGTGGCGGATATCAACGTCATGCATGCAGAACTTAATCTTGGCTTGACAATAATGGTGTGTCGTTGCTTTCTCAGACAGTCTCAGACAGAACCCCAGAGATTTTGTCATTATTAAACACTTCCAGATTGTCTAGTTTTCTGTGCAAAATTTGTTGATTTTCTTACATGGCACCATTGGTATAGCCCAGATACGATATCATGCATATACATGTTCCTCATATTTTCAATGCATGTACCACCAAGTAAGTAATCGTAATGGGTCTATTGGGCATAGATGTGTATATCATTCGAATATTCGAATATATTCGAATATCCTATGCGAATATTCGAATACCAATTTCGGCATTCGTTGACATCCCTAATTAAAAGACTTACAAAAGCTTTTATGAAGACACAAAATACCCTCTCCCTAATAATTTGAAAATAGAAAATTTTCAAAATAAGTCATGACAAGTCGTTTGCTTCCATATTCTTACAATAGAAAAAAACAAGAACATAAGAATATCTTCTTCTCTAAAACCATGTACATTAGAGCTTATACATATTGTGTGTAGCCTCTTTATAAATAAATCTTGTCAGTCATGATGCCTCGTGCGTCCATACAGGCAGGGCTGCAGGTTATAATCATTTGTCCTTTAAGCTTTGAATGAGCAAATCTCTCAGGTGAGATGCAGGGCGATATTGGTCCTCTTGTTTTCTTATGCCTGGATGCTGCTGTGAAGGTATTTTTTATAAATCCAATTCAGTTTTGTATCTGACTCAGTTCAAGAAGTTAACATGCACTATATATCTTTTGATAAATTAGTCAATTATATATATGATATCTTCTTTTGGCTAAAATCCATAAAATAAATGGTATATGCTACTCCACATTTTTTCATGCCTTTGACCTTTTGACTCGTCCAAAATTCGGAGTAGAGACCTCCTTTTTATCCAGGCTCTTCAACAGTTGATATGCACCTTCATGTATAAAAAAATTCACTCAAACTTGGGGTTGGGGTTTTGTGGCCTTAGTCTAAGTTGTTAGGATATTGTACCAAAACATAATAATAGTATTAATAATAATAGAATATTGAAGTTCATGACAGTATGCATAAAGAATTAGTTTACACTGTGATTTGTTTTGTTTTTGTTTGAATTGATGCTTTACATCCCAGTCAACAGCAATGGTCATGTTGGGATATTGCCTCCATTTTATGGGACTTCTACCCAACATTAGATGTCCACCAAAAACGAGAAACATATCTCATATTGTTCAAGGAAGCAAATGACTTTGGTAGCTAATCTTGCTACATCTGGTTTATACCTGAAATATATGAAATATATATATATTTGAGCCACGCCATGAGAAAACCAACAAATAAATTTTTGAACAGGTCCAACACAAACCGGTCTGTACAAGCACAGAAGATGGCTAGAGGCTGGAAATATTAGATTTAGAAAGAAGAGGAATTGTACTACTATCCAAGTAGCGAAAACAAAGGCACTGATCAGCTTCGCGGTTACCGCGAAGCTTGATCTGTGTCTTTATTTTCGCATATGCAAAATGTTGGTTATTTCTCATGGCATGGCTCATATTTAGTCATTGACATTTCAAATTATGACTGACATACAAAAAACGCATCATCAGTAGTAGTACTTATGCACCCAATTTGGCAATGTTTTTGTTGTATCATCAAAAAACAAACAAAACAACAAAATTTAAACTTTTACAGGATAATAACCTTAATATCAATTGTCTTAAAAATATCTTAGATTACCCAATCATGCCTTGTTATGCAGTGCAGTGAAATTTTGTATGCCATCTGGGTCTTTGCGAAAACTTTTTTTAGCTGCAGGGACTGCAGGTTTTTTTTGCAGGACAAAACCCAAATTTGTAAGACAGTTCTATACGTTGTCATTGTAATTTGATTAATTTTTACTTGACATTGTCAGACAGAATGAAATTTTGTAGGTTTTGACCAACAGACCAGCACTTTTCTTGAAGACTGCATTCGAAAGTATTAAAAACTGATGCACTGAAATATGACTCTCGTCTTGAGTATTTGATCAACTGTACTTCGAAAGTTGATTTTCGAAGCTGTCTTCTTTTTCTTATTTTCACACTATCTAAACATAACATATTTGGTAGTGATTGTCATGAGAAATTTGAGAATCTTCAAATAAGACCTGATTCTTGAACAGTTACAGAATGAACTGCAGTTAGATGGTTCACTTCTCCCTCAGATAAAATAGGGAGAATTTCCTCATAAAGGGAGAAATTGTTTCCTCCTTGTTGCCTTATAAACTTATGCACCTGTCATTTGTAACCACGCCCAACCCCCCCCCCCCCCCCCCCCCCCCCTCTTCCCAACCCCCCATGGGGAAAGGCAAGGATTATGACTTTCCAATTTTAAATGCCCTGCTTATATATAGACACCAACCCTAGCGGACAAACTGGAGGTCAAAACCATGCTCTTTGCCTTGCCCTTCATAATAGAAAATCTCCATGGAGTGTGGATCTTAATATTAAAACACCATTATCTCCTCTACACTGCCGGGCCAATAAGAAAGTAATTGCCCAACACTTTAGCCCAGCTATACCCCACCCTTTCTTGTAGGTGGCGGGCGTGATTTCAAATGACTACTACATTATTTCCTGGAGAACAGAGATATGACACACATTTTAAAGTTTACTTTTATTATACCATTTATGACGAATTTACTCAAATGTTCATCATGAGTCCACTTTCATTTTTAGGGGCATCAGGACTGACTTTAGTTTTTTAATTTTCGATGAAATTCTTCTAAGCAAACAGAATAGCCCCAGATGGGATGCGGCGTCACATCTAGGGCTATGCTGTTTGCCAATGTCCCTCTAAAAGGACACCAGGCTTTTATGGGTTAAACAGTAAAGACAAGTAGTTGCAAAATTTTGCAAATTGTAGAAACTAATTAAAGCTCAATCAAACATTAAAGCTCAGTGTGACATGTTCTTGATTTTGTTCTACAAAAATGAAGACGTGATCGATATGTAAAGAATTGATCTGCAGTACAAGACATTAAAAGGCTTGGCTTGATCTTAAACCTATATTTGAACAAAGTATTTGAAAATCTTTTTCTTCTATGCCAGAACCATTGCTATTTAATACTATATTCTTAATTAGGAAATATAAAAAGTGCACAAATTAGAGCATTTATATGATTATTCCAAGATTATGGCATCCAGAGCATGCAAGACTGCCTTCTGTGGAAGTCTTATCAAGCTCCACAATGTTGGCTATTTCAAGAGTTACTGTGAATTTTGAAGGCAATATTTGTTAAGGGGAGCTTAGAACAATGGACTCCAGAGTGAGAGGTCCTGGGTTGGAAACTTACAGCCATTGTGTTGTGTCCTTGAGCAAGACACTAAACACCCCAATGGAAGCGGTGGCTCTAACCTGATATGTCTGAAATATTGTTGACTTGTTACGATTACACGCCCATGTAATATACAGATTTTGTCCTAAACTGTAAAAATTGAAAATTTTCATTTAATAGAAATTTTTTTATATTTTTTTTTTATTTTTTCTCAAAACATAGATTGTGGGTATATGATAGAACCACCTCGGCGAGTTCCCACAATCTATGTTTTGGAGCAAAAATAAGAAAAATAGGTATATCCCTGCATACCCCAGGATTTTTATCGCACCTGCTTATAGCAGGGTGCGATATAGGAGTTCAAATTTCCGTCCGTCCGTACGTTCGTTCGTCCGTTCGTTCGTTCGTTCGTCCGTCAACATTTACGTCGAAGTTTAGTTTTCTCGACATCAGAGATAGCTGCGAGTCTGAAACCTTGCATAGTAATTGTCCCTGACATACCCTTCAAGCACGCACCTTAACCCGGTGCCCTTGACCTATATTTCACGGTCCACTGACTTTGAAAATTTTTACGTCGAAGTTTTGTCAACATTTACGTCGAAGTTTGGTTTTCTCGCCATCAGAGATAGCTGCGAGTCTGAAACCTTGCATAGTAATTGTCCTTGACATACCCTTCAAGCACGCACCTTAACCCAGTGCCCTTGACCTATATTTCACGGTCCACAGACTTTGAAATTTTTTACATCGAAGTTTGGTTTTCTCGCCATCAGAGATAGCTGCGAGTCTGAAACCTTGCATAGTAATTGTCCTTGACATACCCTTCAAGCACGCACCTTGACCCGGTGCCCTTGACCTATATTTCACGGTCCACTGACTTTGAAAAATTTTACGTCGAAGTTTGGTTTTCTCGCCATCAAAGATAGCTGCAAGTCTGAAACCTTGCATAGTAATTGTCCTTGACATACCCTTCAAGCACGCACCTTGACCCGGTGCCCTTGAACTATATTTCACGGTCTATTGACTTTGCCCGATGCAGGTGCGATATCGACCTCCGCGGAGTTCTTGTTGCTATATAAAAAGTGGGGTATAATGGGTATATATAACATGGACAATCATGTTATCCTGAAGGAAAAGAAGGTTAAACAGCACCTCTTAATTATCCATCACTATCTCATTTCAGGTGCCTTTGTATTACCATTTGTGCTGATGTTGTTCCTACTTGGTCTACCTCTTATGTTTATGGAGCTGTCGTTTGGTCAGTTTGCCGGCCTAGGACCGGCCGTGGTGTTTGAAAGATTCTGTCCATTGTTCCACGGTGAGTAACCTATGAAACACCAAAGCAAAATAAGCAGGTATTGTTGGTTTAAACGTGTAAGGGGCCATTTTGAGAACATATCTCATGTTCAAGCATGGAGTGGACGTTTTCCCCTAGGCCCCTTCCAAAAGATCTCAGCAAATTATTTATGCATGTACAGCATAAAATCTGTCGGGGAAAACACACTGCTGTGCTTTTACAAATGAGCCGCATCGTGAGAAAACGGGATTATTACCTGTGCGAAAACAAAGACCCAGATCAGCTGTGCAGTAACTGCACAGCTGATCTGATCAGCGCCTTTGTTTTCGCTACATGGATAGTACAATTCCTCCTCTACTTATACCCAAAATTTCAAGATTCTAGCTTTCTTCTATGCATGTATAGGCCGGATTTGTGTCAGACCTGGTCGGAAACCCTGAAGACTGGTTTTCTCGTGTCGCGGCTCAAATAATCATTGAGTTTACTAGACCTACATAGTAGCCCCAGCTGGGGGTTTGGGTGGCTGTGCATATTGGACATACCAGTATCTTTCTTTGGGCAACAACAATATGAGCTGCGACGTGAGAAAACTGGTCTTCGGGAGTTCCGTCCAGGTCTGACACAAACTGCTCTGTACAGTCACAGAAGATGGTTAAAGGCTGGGCATTGTACTATTTGTGTAGCAAAAACAAAGGCGCAGATCAGCAAAAAATCTGGTTTTCTCACAACGCGGCTCATATTGTAGTAGCAATACCTGATACTTTATGTTTGAATTACTTGGAGTCATGAACTGGTAGAAGGTTTGATACTGTTGATTGTTGGTCATATATCAGTGTCATATCAAATTACTCTGTATCATTACAGTCGCCACATAAGAAAAACAACAAAATTCATAGGCGAATACAAAGGCGCAGTAAATGCACAGCTGATCAGCGCCTTTGTTTTCACTACACAAATAGTATAATTCCTCTTCTTCTTAAATCAGAATTTTCAAGCCTCTAGCCTGCCTCTATGACTGTACAGGCCGGTTTGTGTCGGACCTGGTCTGAAACCAAAATAGTTGATATTGAATTACACCTTCCATTATTAATTTCCTCCCACATCAGGTTACAAGCAGGTGGCTCATGGCTGGCAATATAGTCACCTGTATAAACCTTTGTCAGTGTTGATGACATTTCATGGGGAGACCTGGATCAATTAATAATGAGGACTGCAATTGATATGTCTAATGTTTAGGATGTTGAATTAACAGATCTGTGTTTGACTGCTCTTAATCAAAATTGAAATGTACATATCTCCTGTACAAATTTTTAGGCACTGACAGGGATTTGCAGCATTAGGAACATTGTCCATGCAATAAACAGCAATAAACAGAGATTTTTTGAGCTTTGAAAATTGAAAATTCAATTTTCAATTGAAAAATTTTCACATTTTTCTTACTTTTCCTCAAAACATAATTTATATGTACACGTTAGAAGCGCCTCACCGAGGCGGTTCTAACGAGTACCCACAATCTACGTTTTGGAGCAAAAAAAATGAAAAATATGTATACCCCAGTTTTTCTATATAAAAGTGGGGTTCAAGGGGGTACTATACATTACACGGACACAATTTCGTGATGTACCATGCAGCTAATGAGAATCTTCGGACATATAAAAAGAATGTTTTTTTTTTCATTAAACTGTTCACTGCATGTCTCCCATTGTGAAATAAGCTTACTACACCTTTATTTTCTGGAACGAAGAAGTGTTAAAATTAACAAAAACACCATAGTTCAGTTGTACATGAAGACTTGGTAGAGACAGTCTGTTGGTATTCCAATCAGACATTGCCAATCCCCATGAGAACAACTCCAATCAGATGTTACTACTGTTTCAACTTTAAACTGATACAAGCAATTTAAGATGTTACTTGACTTCTGGTGTACTTTTATGCAGCACATTAAAAGGCAATGAGAAATGTGGTAGACAAGCACTTAAAATTGAAAAATGAGCTGCCGCATAGGAAAAACAACAATCTTCATAGGCGAAAACAAAGACACAGATCAGCTTCGCAATAACTGCGAAGCTGATCAGCGCCTTTGTTTTCGCTACACGGATAGTACTATTCCTCTACTTTCTAAATCAAAAATTTCCAGCCTGTAACCATCTTCTGTGATGGTACAGCCCGGTTTGTGTTGGACCTGGTTGGAACCCAAATTGTTAGTTTTCTCACACACAGGCTCAAATGTGATTCAGCCTAATTATGTCCCCCCCCCCCCCCCCCCCCCCCCCCCCCCCCCCCGGACAGGGTCGGGAGACATATTGTTTTTCCCCATGCATCTGTCTGTCCGTCCGTCGGTCTGTCTGTCCGTCTGTGCGTCACAAATCGTGTCCGCTCTATAACTTGAAAACCGTTAAAGATTTTTCAATGAAACTTGGTACACTTGTAAACCACGACGAGACGATGTGTCATGCACAAGAACCATAACACTAGCTTGAGTATTTTTGCAGTTATTTCCCTTTGATTATTTTCGATACAATTTCGTGTCCGCTGTATAACTTGAAAACCGTTAAAGATTTTTCAATGAAACTTGGTACACTTGTAAACCACGACGAGATGATGTGTCATGCACAAGAACCATAACTCTAGCTTGAGTATTTTTGCAGTTATTTCCCTTTGATTATTTTCGATACAATTTCGTGTCCGCTGTATAACTTGAAAAGCGTTAAAGATTTTTCAATGAAACTTGGTACACTTGTAGACCACGACGAGACGATGTGTCATGCACAAGAACCATAACTCTGGCTTGAGTATTGTTGGAGTTATTTCCCTTTGATTATTTTCGATACAATTTCGTGTCTGCTGTATAACTTGAAAACCGTTTAAGACTTTTCAATAAAACTTGGTACACTTATTGAGCATGATCAGACGATGTGTCATGCACAAGAACCATAACTCTTGCTTGAGTATTTTATGAGTTATTTCCCTTTAATTATTTTCCATACAATTTCGTGTCCGCTTTATAACTCGAAAATCGTAAGTTATTTCAATGAAACTTGGTACACTTATAAAGCACGATGAGATTACGTGTCGTGCTAAAGAACCATAACTCTTGCTTGCATATCTTTGGAGTAATTTCCTTTTTATCGCACCTGCTTATAGCAGGGTGCAATATAGGAGTTCAAATTTCCGTCCGTCCGTACGTTCGTTCGTTCGTTCGTCCGTTCGTTCGTCCGTCAACATTTACGTCAAAGTTTAGTTTTCTCGACATCAGAGATAGCTGCGAGTCTGAAACCTTGCATAGTAATTGTCCCTGACATACCCTTCAAGCATGCACCTTAACCCGGTGCCCTTGACCTATATTTCACGGTCCACTGACTTTGAAAAATTTTACATCGAAGTTTTGTCAACATTTACGTCGAAGTTTGGTTTTCTCGCCATCAGAGATAGCTGCGAGTCTGAAACCTTGCATAGTAATTGTCCTTGACATACCCTTCAAGCACGCACCTTAACCCAGTGCCCTTGACCTATATTTCACGGTCCACTGACCTTGAAAATTTTTACGTCGAAGTTTGGTTTTCTCGCCATCAGAGATAGCTGCGAGTCTGAAACCTTGCATAGTAATTGTCCTTGACATACCCTTCAAGCACGCACCTTGACCCGGTGCCCTTGACCTATATTTCACGGTCCACTGACTTTGAAAATTTTTACGTCGAAGTTTGGTTTTCTCGCCATCAGAGATAGCTGCAAGTCTGAAACCTTGCATAGTAATTGCCCTTGACATACCCTTCAAGCACGCACCTTAACCCGGTGCCCTTGACCTATATTTCATGGTCCACTGACTTTGAAAATTTTTACGTCGAAGTTTGGTTTTCTCGACATCAGAGATAGCTGCGAGTCTGAAACCTTGCATAGTAATTGTCCTTGACATGCCTTTCAAGCACGCACCTTGGCCCGGTGCCCTTGAACTATATTTCACGGTCTATTGACTTTGCCCGATGCAGGTGCGATATCGACCTCCGCGGAGTTCTTGTGATTATTTTCCATACAATTTCGTGTCCACCCTATAACTTGAGGACTGTAAGAGAAATTTCAGTGAAACTTGGTACACTTATAAAGCATGATGAGACGATGTGTCATGCACAAGAATTATAACTCTTGCTTTCATATCTTTGGAGTTATTTCCCTTTGATTATTTTTCCATACAATTTCATGTCCACCCTATAACTTGAAAACCATAAGAAATATTTCAATGAAACTTGGTACACTTATAAAGTACGATGAGATGATGTGTCATGCTAAAGAACCATAACTCTTGCTTGCATATCTTTGGAGTTATTTCCCTTTGATTATTTTTCATTCAATTTCGTGTCTGCTCTGTAACTCAAAAACCATTAGAGATTTTTCAATGAAACATAATACATGATGCACAAGAATCATTACTCTTGATTTCTTATCTTTGGAGTTATTTCCCTTTGATTATTTTCCAAACACTTTCGTGCCCCCTCTATAACTTGAAAACCGTAAGAGATATTTCAATGAAACTTGGTACACTTATAAAACAGAATGACAGGATATGTGATGCACAAGAACTATAACTCTTGCTTGCATATTTTGGACATGCATGTAGAAAGGGGGGAGACATCAGTTTTCACATAGAAAAAAAATTCTAGTGTATCATTAATTTTGTTAATTTAATTAGAGAAATTGTACTATCCATGTAGGGAAAACAAAGGCACTGATCAGCTTAGCAGTTACTGCTATTGTCTTTGACACAAGTTGTCTGCCTTGTTGTTTTGTGATACCTGTCAGCAATTTTTTGGACAGGGCCACCGCATTCTGGGTATTTACCAACTTCTTATTGACCAGTTAATGTCTAGCTCAATTACATGTTCTGGCACCATTGGGCTTTGAACCCAGGACCTATTGATTCACGCTAACCACTGGCTGGATTGCTCTCACCTTGCATAAGTCTGACTGTTCACAGTCAGCACAAAAATGTCAGGAATATATATTCTATAGATTTAGTCATAATACTGAATCATTATTTGTATGAATCAACTCAAGACAAAATTTAATTGTTTTGTCTAGCTGTCTGAATGAATTTTAAGCGCTGGTGTTCAGTGTCTAGTCTCTAGAGTCTGGATCAATGTAATAGGATTGTAACATTCTTAGATGTGAGCTACCATAACTTTCCTAAGTATGCAGCACATTAAAAGCAGCATAGAATAGGAGATAGGAGTTTGACTCATATAAGCCTGGCGTCCCTTTTGTGGGACATAGACAAACAGTATAGCCCCAGATGTGACGCCGCAGAACGTGGCGTCCCATCTTGGGCTATTCTGTTTGCACAGAGAAATTTCATCAAAAAATGGGTTAAAAAATAAAATCACTCCTAACACCCCTAAAAATGAAAGTGGACTCACCCACATAATGATGGGTGAATCCGTTCGTCTTACCATTCTGAATCCTTTTTGGGACTTTTTATGTACAGTTTGCATATTTGTAAGACTAGACTTATTCTTTAATTTATTATGTGGTCATGGGAAATTCTCGAGCCTACAAAATTTACAACATCCAACTTTCTTCAAGAAATCTTGAAGCTTAAAAACGATGATGTAGACACTAGAACAAGTGATCAGATCAAAGAGATTAGTTCATAATATTCCAGACAAAAAAGGGATAGTTCGATCTGTGTCCTGTGAAAACGTTTTATGTATAGATGCCAAAGGCAGGCTGCTGCAGAATGAAAGGCACATTAAGAAGTTTGCCTCCGTTGCTGAGCAGTAACGATTGGAAGCAGAGGAGAGCTTTTTCTGAAATACTACAGTGTTTACCAAGGTTTTGCCATAGAAAAATATTTATCCCTGCCTCACTGGCAAGCCGAAGGGTTACTTTTAGTGATGGGCCAATGATCGATTATAATCGATAGTCAGTTGGTTTGGGCTTCCGATAGAGACAATCGATAGTAAAATGCAGCAATCGATTGTAATTGGTTTCAGTACTCTGGAAGTAGAAAATTTTACTTTATGCATTTTATATTTGCCAATTTTTAGGTTAGCTAAAAATTTCAAAGTATGAGGTAGATGTCACACATCACTATGTTCTAGAAGTCTTAAGTTGGCATATATAGCTCCATTGGAGAAATTTCTTTTTTTTTTTCATTTTCTTCAGAATATCAGAACAGTATATAAATTATGTAGGTAAAATTTTCTAAATGCATTACATCTTATGTTCATGTAAGTGGCATTGTTCAAAATAGATATTCACAACTGACAGAGACTTAAGGGTGCTCTCTCCTTGACACCTCAGTCTGCTCATAAACATATGGGCAATTGCACAATATACAGCTGGCTGAACCGATTGCACTATCGATAGCTAGTTGGTTTAGTCCTTCCGATTATAAACCGATAATCGATAGCAATTTCAAACCGATTGCCCAACACTAGTTACATTTACAAGACTAAGTCTCACCAAACTATTGTGTTTCAGGTCGGTGGGGGGGGGGGGGGGGGGATGGTCGGAATGATCTTCATCTCAGCTGTTGTCTCACTCTACTACACAATGTATTGATCATAGGCTGGTATGTACTGTAGTCTCACCAAACTATTGTTTGTTTCAGGTCTGGGTTATGGAATTCTGTTGTCTCACTCTACTACATGTATCATAGGCTGGTGTATACTTGTCTCACCAAACTGTTGTATGTTTCAGGTCTGGGTTATGGAATGATCTTCATCTCAGCCGTTGTCTCACTCTACTACACATGTATCATTGGCTGGTGTATACTATACCTCATCACATCGTTCAGATCTGAACTGCTCTGGGAAAGATGCCATCCAGAGTGGGCCTCAGAGTGTGAGTATCAGCAATAATAATAATTATAATAATAAATGAGCTGCGACACGAGAAAACCGGACTTCGGGGTTTCCGACCAGGTCTGACTCAAACCGACCTGTACAGTCACAGAAGTAGGCTTGAAGCTTGAATTTTCGGATTTAAGAAGAAGAGAAATTGTACTATTTGTGTAGCTAAAACAAAGGAGCTGATCAGCATCGCAGTTACTGCGAAGCTGATCTGCGCCTTTGTTTTCGCATAGGCAAAAAATCTGGTTTTCTCACGATGCTGCTCAAATAATAAAAAAAAATGATAATAATATTGACTTAATTTAAGGAGTAGGCTGACTTGGTGAAGTCCAGTCTGCCATGAGGACCTCTAGAAGGTTATTTTATTTTCAAATAAATGGATTTTGTAGACAGAATATTCAAAGCAGCCATTGCATCTGTACAGTCTGATTGAGTATTCCTTTTTTGCAAAGAGAACAAAAGCTCAATAGCAGATTTTTGCATGATACATCGTTATGTACAGTATTTAAACAGTGAAATGTCATGCTTGGGTTCCCCACCAGGTCTGACACAAACCGGCCTGTACAGTCATAGAATATGGCTAGAAGCTTGAAATTTTGGATTTAGATAGTAGAGGAATTGTACTATCCATGTAGTGAAAACAATGACGCTGATCAGTTTTGCGGTTACCGAGAAGCTGATCTGCTTCTTTGTTTTCGCATATGCAGATTGTAGGTTTTCCCATGCAGCAGCTCATTTGAAAGGATTTTCAATACCAGATTGAATTGAAACTTTATCTTAGTCGTTTGATTAGCACTTCAAGACTTCACTGCGTGAATATAAAAATCAAAAACAAAAAGTTTGTGCTATAGCTTATTGTGTGCTTGGTTTACTCTTTAATGCTTAGTCGTCATGCTTGTCACAGTCCATTTATGTCTTTCCCATTTCAGATTGCTATTCATACATCGAGGCTGACGCTTGTCAACAAACCAACGGGAGTCATTATTACAGAAATGTGTGCTATAATGCAACGGAGGTGGAGCGGTTAAACCTTCACGATCTTCTCAAGAACGACACAAAACATGCCCCAGCTCAGGATTACTTTGAGTAGGTGACACTATAATCCTACTGTTATGTCCCAGTACGCACCTGGTAGGTGTTCCGTTTCTTTACCAAATATGAGAAGCATATGTGGCATAGTGGTAAAGCCAGTTTCCTTGTAAACCAGGGTCTTTGGTTCTTCTTTTTCAACTTTTCTGTCTTTCACAATCTGATGAGACTTGTGATATAGAACAAGAAGTCACCTTAACAAATTTTCGTCATATTATAAGAATCTTATATGGGGTTCTGTTCTAGATGGAAGTTTCCAACCCAAGGGATGACCGTGCTGAGCGGAACCGAGGCTCCGCCGAGGTTTCGCTCAGCACGGTCATCCCGAGGGTTGGAAACTTCCATCTAGAACAGAACACCATATTAGATTCTTTTTCTTGCACAACAACCCCCAAAATCTGGTTTATTTTAAGGTTTTACGTAATTTTTTTAGCCTGGGTGAGAACACCTGGGTGAGATGCAATTTTATCACCCAGGCAAAAAGTGTGGCAATTTCTGTCTGGTATAGAAATGGTTGCTTTACACTCCAGAAAAAAAAAGAACAAATTAAAACAGCTGTCATAAAAGAATCCTTAAAATGTTGAATTATAGTAATGAGTGCCTGTAAGTTTCTAAATAAAGTTGTATATTCATTTGAAGTATCTCTGCACCTCTCATTGTACAATTCAGTGCTGGAAATAGCCAGTTGCATAGTTGCAAAATGTGACCAAACATTTGTCTGGCAGTGAAAATCTATTGGAAAATTGCCCAAAATGTTAGTCTTGGGCAACCGGCATCTGATTCTGAACAAGTTGGGAAAGTGGTTCGTTACATAAATGCTTCGTTGTGATGTGCAAAATATGTTATAACCACCTATTAGCCACTATTTTAGCATTCGTTCGGATCTCCTAGGCTTGAAGTATTTTGAATATCTCTTAAAAGCAATTTCCAATGTTACAGGCGAGGAGTATTACACATGTCAGAGGGTATTGAACATATGGGATCCCCACAGTGGCAGGTCGTACTGTGTCTGGCTGCAGCATGGACCCTCACATTCCTGGCACTTAGTAAAGGTGTGAAATCTACAGGCAAGGTGAGTGGCTTGGTATATTGTCCAAATTCACTTTGAATGTTCCTCATTTGAACATGCCTTTCCTATTAAAGTCAATGCTTTCAAATTGTTTTATTGTGCAGCAAATTCATTGTTTTTATGTGCACACCAGCTTCAAGATTATTTGTGGCTTTAAAATGATGGCAAAAGACATTGTTACGTGTTAAAGTTGGGAGAAGCAAAAGGCTTCAAATGAATTATCATCATGTATTGTTAGCTTGAATTAGAATAGATCTGCTCATGTCTGTGAATTGTTGAGTTAAAAGGATGTGATTTGATCTGCCTTAGTGACATCTAAACAATAATTACACACCAAATAACTGCTATTGCTGTGATCTATATCTTGTAGTAAAAATCATTGCTTTAGGCTTTACGGGTACATAGAATGTTTTCCCTATTATAGATGAGAAAAGATGCTGAAAAGTTGGCCAGTTTTAATAACTGATCCTATTTGTTTACAGGTGGTATATTTCACTGCGCTGTTCCCCTACGTGGTCTTATTTATCCTGTTTTTCCGAGGCATCACTCTAGATGGAGCCACAGATGGCATCATGTATTACATCACACCAAAGTTTGAAAAATTGGGCAGTGCGAAGGTACAAGTTACTGAAAATCTTAATTGATCATGCTTACCATATTATTTTTGCATCGGTTGCAAGATACACTTTTGTCTAATAGGCCAACATCTTTATAACACGCCTTTGGCAAGCTTATAGATGAGCAAATTAATTTCATATGAAATGAACACAAGTGTAAGATTCTGTTTATCATATGACCTTTAAAATGGATTTTTATCACCTTCAAAATGGACAAATTCTCACTGAATTGCATTCAGGAAAATAAGGCAGTGTAAAATCTTGTAACAAAAATGGAGGGGCATGGCAGTGGTTCATTCATATATGATCCGTGATGTGAGAAAACTGGTCTATGCAGTTTCCAACCACGTCTGACACAAACAGTCCTGTGCACATACAGATGATTGCTAGAAGCTTGAAATTTCGGATTTAGGAAGAAGAGGAATTGTACTATCCATGTAGCGAAAACAAAGGCACTGATCAGCTGTGCAGTTAACTGCACAGCTGATCTGCGCCTTTGTTTTCGCATAGGCAAAAATCTGGTTTTCTCGTGCCGGGTCTCATATATTAATGAATTTTGTTCGTCATATTGTAGGTATGGTCAGATGCTGCTGCTCAGATATTCTTTGCCCTGAGTCCAGCTTGGGGCGGTCTTATCACTCTATCAAGTTACAACAAATTCCACAATAACTGCTTGAAGTAAGTTTAATAAGTATTTGTCTGAAATCTGAACTCATTAAGTTATTGATGGGGCCAAAGAGTTAGAATAAATTTCAACAATTGAGTTTAATTCCAGATGCATTTGCAATTGAAAATGGCAAAAAAGTTATATCTGAGTTATTATTTTGAATTACATGTATGTTAAAAGTAGTGCTCACCATTTTAAACATGAATTTAAGCCTTTTAATTAATGATAGCAAATTCATATTGTCAAAAAAAAAATAAGTAACTGAATAAATAACTGAAGACAAAAAGGCAAGATATTTTCTTCGTCATTGAAACAAATTTTGATTTTCTTGCCAGGGATACAATGATAGTAGCCTTTGGTAATATAGCCACCAGTTTGTTTGCGGGATTTGTCATCTTCGCCATTATTGGTTACCTGGCCAACGAACTCAACATGAAGGTCGAAGATGTCGTGGACCAAGGTATAAAATATTTAAGAAATACCATATTCATTCTAAACAGGGCACAGTGTGCTTAACTTTTTAAATAACTTAAAGTTAAGGTAACAAAATATCATTCTAATTTGCACACAACTTACTTAACACATCAAAAATGCCTGTTTCAAACATATCAATGATGATGTCATTGAAGTGTTAAAATCATTGCAAAATAGTTTTTGATCATTTAAGATAATTAAATTTATTAATGCTTAAAATTGGAGTAAAATACCAATATGCTAGTCAGGCAGTGTCATTGAGGCAGTGTGTGCTTATGCCTGTTTTTTGGAAACTGCCAGGGTGTTCGCTTATTGTCCAGAGCATGTGCACTAATTAGAGTGAATATGGTAATTTTACAATACTCTAAATTATGGCGATTAATGTGGGATGTTGGAGATTAGAATGCAAGGTATTAACATGCACTGGAAATCATTATTGCATCTGAGCAACATCATTACTTGTTAATCAAAGATAATTCACAATAAAAAATAATGGCTTCAATTCTAAAAACACAAAGAAAGAAAAAAAAAAAATGTTTTCCAAAGGACTCGTTCTCAGCTGACATGAGAAGATTCAAAGAAGCTTCAGCAAAGCTTGTTTTTCAATCCAATATTTTCTTTTTGTTATGTATATCATTATGAAAACATGCCCATATAATATACAGATTTATCCAAAGTTGTAAAAATTGAAAATTTTCAATGGAAATGTTTTATATTTTTTCTTGCTTTTGCTCAAAACACAGATTGTGGGTAACACAAATGAGGCAGTTCTAAAGAGTACCCACAATCTATGTTTTGGAGCAAAAATAGGAAACATAACCCATGCATACCCCAGTTTTGCTATACAAAAGTGGGGTTCATGGGGGTATACATTTCATGGACATGTTTTCCTGATGTATTTTCTTGCATCAAGGGTGCTGTTTGGAAGAGTTATTGTCTGAAGATGGAAGATTTGTAATATTGGATAACTTTGTTTTCGTGCACTGATTTTGTTATCTCTTTGTCCAGGTGCTGGTTTGGCATTTATCGTGTATCCAGATGTAGTGACCAGACTGCCAATATCACCGCTCTGGTCTATATTATTCTTCGTTATGATGATCACATTGGGTATGGGATCAGAGGTACGGCTTGATGACCTTTTTCTATGCCGTTAACAAGAAAGCAAATTTTATTTGAGCTGCTGCATATGAAAACCAGCAATCTGCATTTGCGAAAACAAAGGTGCAGATCAGCTGTGCAGTAACTGCACAGCTGATCAGCATCTTTGTTTTCGCTATCCGGAAAGTACAATACCTCTTCTTCATACATCTGAAATTTCAAGCTTCCAGCCTTCTTCAATGACTGTACAGGCTGGTTTGTGTAGGACCTGGTCGATATGCCACATTGTTTGTTTTCTCATGAAGGGGCTCATTTAGTAAGAGTGGGTCTAGTTGTAGTGCGTCATGACTCTGAAGCAAGAGTCCTGTGTTTGAACCCCAATCGTACAATGAAGCCTGAACTTAAGTATACACATTTGTGCACTTGTTGAACACACAAGGTGCACACTACAGGTAAAGAAATAAAGGAAATTGTGCACTTGTGTTGCACATCAAGTGCACTAAAAATAAAAACCAAAAAATATTGGAATGTTGTCATTCCCCTCAACAGGTTTTTGTGCTATTGACATACTTTGTATTGTTGAATGATTGCTTAGGAAATGTCGCTGACACTATATTATCACTTTATGACCTGTTTATGAGAAAACCAGCTTTAATTCGTCTGGAAATTCAGGTTTTATTGTAGTTTTATATTAGGAGACAAATAGTGTCATCTGCGACATATTTTCTAAGATATAGTAGAGACTATTTTATGGCACGCAATCATGATTTCTTAACAATTTTATGGAAAAAAAGTAATTTTGTTTTGGAAATACTTCCATTGGTATGTCTGAAACAAGAATCATGTCAACAAATATAAACATATTGTAACCTGTATGACATTTGAGTGGCGTTGTGAGAAAATGGGATTATTGCCTATGCGAAAACAAAAACACAGATCTGCTGTGCAGTAACTACACTGCTGATTTTTGTTTTCACTACAGATAGTACAAATCTTCCTTCTATACTTATACCCAGAATTTCAAGATTCTAGCTTTCTTCTGTGGGTGTATAGGCCAGTTTGTGTCGGACCTGGTCGGAAATCCCGAAGACCTTATTTTATCATTTCGGAGCTCATTTGTGGGATGTCACTGAATCAGATTTGAAGAGCATGTTGAATTTTTTTTTTTTTTTGAATTGATGTTTAACTTCCCAGTCAACAGCAAAGGTCATGTCGGGACGTTGCCTCCACCTTATGGGACTTTTACCCAAAATGAGGATGTCATGACATCCAACAAGTGCTTAAAGAATAACCACCCAACTTAACCCATACGGCTTATATGTATGGATGGTTTGACTTGAAACCACTTTTCCTGGTTAGGCTCAGACCTGAGCGGTTAACCAGTATTCAGATGGTCAGTCACAAGTGTATAAGCTTTGCCTGGAGGCACAAGCAGCCCATCTATTTCTTTAGGCCCCAATGGGCAGGGGCCCGAAGGGCATGTTGACCTTAGTTGGAAAGCACCAAAGCAGATAAACAATCAAAAGCTGTAAAGCTTAACAGGGTAACAGATAAACTCAAAGTTGAATTCTAGAGTCATAATACAATATGAGTACCTTCTAAATAAATAAAGAATCTAATGGAGGGTTAGATTGATTTTAAGCCACAATTACTGAGATACACATGGTTTTAAGACATATGAGCTGCGTCATGCGAAAACCAACAATGTGGTTTCCGAACAGGTCAGACACAAACCAAGGTGCACAAGCACAGAAGATGGCTAGAGGCTGGAAATTTGGGATTTAGAAAGTAGAGGAATTGTACTATCTGTGTAGCGAAAACAAAGGTGCTGATCAACTTCGCAGTTAATCCGAAGCTGATCTGTGCCTGGCTTTGTTTTTGCCTATTCAGATTGTTGTTTTTCTCATGTGGCAGCTCATATTACAGTACAACCTCATTATAATGCTATCTTTGGGCTCCGAGAAACAATGCCGTATAAATGAAATTGTGTTATACTGAGGTTATTTACTATAGGAACTATAGAAAAATAATCATTTGGGAGCCATGACATGGCTGTGTTATACTGAAAACCATGTTATAATGAGTCGCATTATAATGAGGTTGAACTGTATGTATGCATTTCTTTCAGTTTGCCTTGTTAGAAACAGTAATGACTGCTATACAGGACACAGTGCCGTCACTACGACAGAAGAAGACCTGGGTTGTACTGGTCGTCTCAATACTAGGTTTCCTCGGAGGATTGGCTGTAACATGTGAAGTGAGTGGTAATTCTATAATGATGTTGACTTTTAGAATATGAGCTGTCAATGGCAAAGGTATTAGGCAAGGCCATATTCTTAAGGAAATGGTCAAAAAATGTATCAAATTATCATGTTGATCATGTGATTAGATAATTGTATGAAAATTTTTATACAAGAGCTATCATTGTCAGACATCATATGAAATTACAGAAAAAAAAAAGAAATAAGGGCAGCTATTGTAATGTTAAACTTTATTCTGAAGGTGTGGGCAATGGCTTAGTGTTAGTACATCAGACTTAGAATGAAGAGCTAGGTTTGAACTTTGCTACTACCTAGTTGTGAGCTTGAGCATTACATGACTGAAAAATTGTTGACTTGGATGTTAAACTGCAAAACAAACAAACAAAGGCTATAACAGCAAATTCTTATGTTGGCACCTTGTATTCCAGGGTGGTATATATGTACTACAGTTAATGGACACCTATGTCTCAAGTTGGTCGGTGTTTGTTATAGCTGCTACAGAGTCAATTATCTTATGTTGGTATCTTATATTCCAGGGTGGTATATATGTACTACAGTTAATGGACACCTATGTCTCAAGTTGGTCTGTGTTTGTTATAGCAGCTACAGAGTCCATTATCTTTGGATGGGTATATGGTAGGTAAAATAGTTTTGTTTTAGATATTAATCTGTCTGCTGAATCTTATAAATATTTGTAACTGAGTGTTTTTAGTATTGAAATACATGTGCAAAGCCCCAACAGCTTGCAATCCTTTGATGGTCAAGAAAGTTTTTCCATTGGCTATTTCTTGTTCAATTATTATATCTAGGCTGTGTTAGCACAGGTTGGTACTAAGTGTCAATTGGCTTGTGAGTTGGTTTGATTTCCTATGTTACACCCTATGGGCGGTCTGCCTTTATTACGCCAGGATGAACATTTGTCTTGAACAAGACGGGCATGTACCGGCAGGATATCGAATCCGCAACCTCCAAATGGCTATTGGAATACATTATCATCCATTATACTAACTGATCAGGCACATTGTTTCAGAAAAAATGGTATAAGGATGAACATTGAGTACTGGCTAACAGCTTAGAATAGCAGCTGTTTACCATGGACATGAAGCAATTTATCTCGCAAACAATGAACATTTCACTTCTAATTGAGCTATCGTGTGAGAAAACCAACAATCTGTTCCACCAGGTCCAACACAAACCGGGATATACAGTAATAGAGGCAGGCTCGAAGCTTGAAATTTTGAATTTAAGTTGAAGATGGATTGTACTATATATCTTAGTAGCAAAAACAAAGGCGCTGATCAGCTGTGCAGTTACTGCAAAGCTGATCTGCGCTTTTGTTTTTGCATAATCAGATTGTTGGTTTTCCAATGCAGTGGCTCAATTATTTTTTTAGCTCGCCTGCACGAAGTGCATAGAGCTATTGTAGTCACCTCGGTCGTGCGCGTTTACGTTTACGTGTGCGTCCGCGTCACACTTTCGGTTAAAGTTTTTTAAAAGTCTATATCTCTTGACCATGTTGATGGATCAAGTTGATACTTTGCATGTTGCTAGATATTGGTCTGAAGTTTTACGCAGTACCATCATGACCCACCCTGGGTGACCTTGAGGTCAAGGTCACAGACTTAGAAATTTTGTGTTTAAGTTTTTGGTTAAAGTTTTTTAAAAGTCTATATCTCTTGACCATGTTGATGGATCAAGTTGATACTTTGCATGTTGCTAGATATTGGTCTGAAGTTTTACGCAGTACCATCATGACCCACCCTGGGTGACCTTGAGGTCAAGGTCACAGACGTAGAAATTTTGTGTTTAAGTTTTTGGTTAAAGTTTTTTAAAAGTCTATATCTCTTGACCATGTTGATGGATCAAGTTGATACTTTGCATGTTGCTAGATATTGGTCTGAAGTTTTACGCAGTACCATCATGACCCACCCTGGGTGACCTTGAGGTCAAGGTCACAGACTTAGAAATTTTGTGTTTAAGTTTTTGGTTAATGTTTTTGTAAGTCTAAATCTCTTGACCATATTGATGGATTGAGTTGATACTTTGCATGTTGCTAGATATCGGTCTGAAGTTTTATGCAGTACCATCATGACCCACCCTGGGTGACCTTGAGGTCAAGGTGACAGACTTAGAAATTTTGTGTTTAAGTTTTTGGTTAATGTTTTTGTAAGTCTATATCTCTTGACCGTATTGATGGATCGAGTTGATACTTTGCATGTTGCTAGATATCGGTCTGAAGTTTTACGCAGTACCATCATGACACACCCGGGGTGACCTTGAGGTCAAGGTCATGGACTTAAGAAATTTTGTGTTTAAGTTTTTGGTTAATGTTTTTGTAAGTCTATATCTCTTGACCATATTGATGGATTGAGTTGATACTTTGCATGTTGCTAGATGTTGGTCTGAAGTTTTACGCAGTAAGTACCATCATGACCCACCCTGGATGACCTTGAGGTCAAGGTCACAGACTTAGAAATTTTGTGTTTAAGTTTTTGGTTAATGTTTTTGTAAGTCTATATCTCTTGACCATAATGATGGATTGAGTTGATACTTTGCATGTTGCTAGATATTGGTCTGAAGTTTTACACAGTACCATCATGACCCACCTGAGTGACCTTGAGGTCAAGGTCATGGGTCATAGATTTTAACAGATGTAGTGGCAAAGCACAAGTCAGGCGAGCTACGCTGTCCTGCGACAGCTCTTATCTCATCATAGAATGTAGTATTATCAATGATTGTTTAAGAGTTATTGAATTGCAATTCACCATATTGATCCTCTCCCTTGCAGGTACAGAACGCTACCTCCAGGATGTTGAGTTGATGATTGGTCCCATGCATAGATGGAATTGGTTCTTTAAACTATTCTGGCAATACCTATCTCCACTTACTCTCATGGTAAGCTTTCACACAACCAAATGAATTTGATGACTTTTTGATCTGGAAATGTTCTATGTACAGTAAACCAGAGTAATTTTAAATTTTATATGGGTATAGTCCTGGTCTCTCAGAGATAGTTTAATGGTTTATTCATAGACAAATTAATCTAGCTTAGATTTCTTACTAGTATGAAACTATCCAGAATCAGTTGAAAGTTCAAGCCATTTTCTTGCTCATAAACATTCTTTTGCAAATAATCGGGGCTTCTTGACATTTATGAACAAGACATGCCAGAAAAGCATCCTCTGAACAGATGACTAAGCGGCATGTGATGCAGACCTTAATCAGTTCCATTTCAACGTTTTGTTAACACATTTATTTCTCCTTCCAGGCTGTGTTTGTATTTAACCTTATACAGTACTCCCCAATGACTTACGATAAATACAAATACCCGTCCTGGGCTGACGGTCTGGGCTGGGCTCTAGCATTATTCCCATTAATATGGATAGCGTCTTCTATGGTATGGAAAGTCAGAACAGTCAAAGGAGAAATGACTACATTAGAGGTGAGTTATTATTTTTTTATCTTGAGGGTCCATAGAAATAGACCATGTTATAAGTGAGATAATATGAGCCGCATCATGAGAAAATGGCTTTCTGCCTTTCCGAAAACAAAGACACAGATCAGCTGTGCAGTTAATCATCTGTGCAGTAACTGCTTAACTGATCAGCGCCTTTGTTTTCGCTGCATGGATAGTCAGAGCCCTAGTTAATTTTTGAAGCAGTTGGGTATTTAAGCGTCATTTTTTCTAACTAAGGGGTAAAACCAAATTCTAGGAATTGATAAGTAAACTTTTAAGCATGGAATTTTCACTCAGGGGGTAAAAACATAAATTCTATTTGCGAAACACTTTCTTTTTATAATACCGTAAGCAGAGAAGCCATAATATATATATATATCATAAGCCACTTTGTCAGACTTCACAGAAGAGGAGTATTTGATAATTATTTTGCTTAATTCTTCATAAAAACCTATGTTGTGTATGCCCGTATTACAGCATGCCCACTCCAATATTCAGCTGAGGGTATATGTACCCTTTGTATCATAATTTTGGGGGCACAGGCCAAATTTTGAGGGTACACCATCAGGGATCTCAATAGGAGTTTTAAAACAGCAGTCTGGCACTCCTAAGAGAAAGGAGGAGTCCCAGACACAATTTAGGAGTCCCACTATAGAAACTCAATTACGAGCCCTTACTTTAATCTGATGGCACAGTGTATATAATGACTTCCTATCAGTTGTAGAATCGGTTAGATTAAACATATTTAGTAGTGTGGTTAGGTACATGAATGTTTGAGTGCAGCAATTCTGTGTGAGTTGGAGGGTCTAACCTACTGTCTAGACAAGACTGAGAAATGCACTTCAAAATAAGTTCAATTGTAGCCATAGCCTTTCTTTGACATCTGTCTAGTATATAGTGTGAGGTGAACATCATTTAGTTTCACATGTTAAGTTGTGAGTTTGGGGTCAATAAGAGGTGACCCCCTTCAAAGGAGGGATTTCCTAAGTAATGTAAAGTCATTATTCTTGATTCTTGAAACACCAACCCCAAACGTTTTTGGAACACTTTTGAAACCGCCAGTAACTTTGTGTTACTGATCGTTCCAAGTCGATACTTCTGTGGTGGTTCTTTTTGTTTTATGTCTTGGTGTTTAAAAAATTTTTTGTGCTGTTGGCGCCTTATGTATGTTTTCATATTTTTAGTTAAGTTAAGGTAACTGAGTGGCCACCTATTGGGAAAATAGCTGCCCATTCGGCTTACGATTGTTTCATGGTATAAGTACCTGATTGTTAGTTTGGTTTTTTCCCACCTCGGTTTTTGGAGTGGGAATCTTTTTCTGATTGCGCCTTTTCCTGATCTTTGCCTACTTGTACCTTTTTACCAACAATTTATGATTAAGAAGCAAGTGATCCAAAAAAATAATCAGGTTAAATCCCGAACTTGTAAGTCGCGAAAACTAATGACATTTTAAAAAATCGATCCAAAAGTACAAAAAGTTTTGCTCTTTTTATATATTTATGTAATTCAATTGATTTCTTAATGAAAATCGCTAGGTTTTCAAAACATTTAATGACTTGCTAAGTAAATAATTATTGTTGCATATAGCTGACCGATCAACCGTAACTTTGTGACACGCGATGAAAGCACATTGTTTGATAAATTGCCGAAGGCGTGAACAATTATGGCATGTCTAATTGGATTATGACAACATTGTTAATTTGGTAATCCATTTCTTGATAGGGGATAATTGATTAACTGTTATGTATGCGGGGGACATGCACGTAAATAAAATAGACTCACGCGAGGAAAACCGAATTGTGGACATGAATAGGTAGCGGAACGTCCAGATAAACAAGCGAACCAAACAAGCGCACCCAAAAAATTCGATTTAAGCGCTTCTCTGACCATGCAAACATGGCGACCGATTTTCAATGTAAACAAAGTACTCACGCGAAACAGTAATGTTTGCGTATCTCGGAGAATGCAAGCGTAAATGGTACGCACGATTTTCGATCAAGCAGCGTATTGCCGATTATGCATGCGTGAAATAAGCAAATATGCATCTTAACTAGGGCTCTGGATAGTATAATTCCTCTTCTTCCTAAATACAAAATTTCAAGCTCTCTGCCATCTTCTGTTGCTGCACAGTCCGGTTTGTATCAGACCTGATAGGAAACCCTGAAGACAGGTTTTCTCGTGTCGTGGATCATATACCATAAGAACTCCTCTAGATCTAGTAAATACCTGTACCAGCATTGTTGAAATAAATTGTTGACCAGGGACATTAAACCACAAATCAAACAAATAAAAATCTGATATTTTTTCATCTCAGAAAATTGCTTACTCAAGCCTAGCCCTCAATAGGGACTTGCCCTTAAAGTACCAAAGTTCGACATTCCCACAAATTAATATCTTACACTGACCCTATGGTCATATATTTTTGTTTACATTACTGAGGAAAACATGTCCATGCAATGAATACCCCCATATACACCACCTTTACATAGCAGAACTGGGGTACACAGGGGTATACCTATTTTTGCTCCAAAACAGAGATTGTGGGTACCGAGGCGGTTCTAACTCGTACCCACAATGTATGTTTTGGGCAAAAATAAGAAAATATATAAAAAAAAATCTACTGAAAATTTTCAGTTTTTACAATTTCTAAAAATCTGTATATTACATGGGCATGTTTTCGTAATGGAAAAAAGTCTTTTTATTCCATTGCTCTCTCTTTCTCTTTCCAGAAAGTCAAGTTTTTACTCAAGCCCAGCCCACAATGGGGACCTGCTCATAAAGTACCAAAATTTGACCTCACTGACATTGAAGGAGGAGAGAAAGACAATTTAGCACGGAAAATGATATCCAACCCCAACTTTAATGTGTAAACCATTGCCCTGAGGTTATAAAACTTTTTTTCATGCTCAACTCGGCTGTCGCTGTAATTATAGCCCCGCTTTGAAAAAGTGGGGGCTATACTGGATTCACCCTGTCCTTCCGTAGTTCCGTTATTCTGTTATTCCGTCCTTCTGTCCTTCCGTCCTTCCGTCCTTCCGACATTTTTGTTTCCATTCATTATCTTGAGAATGGCTCGACAGAATCTGACCAAATTTTGTATGCACATCAACATTGACAAGATCTAGCTTGGGATTGTTACCCGTCATTTTTCGCAAAATTTTGACGGAGTTATGGCCCTTGATTGATGTCAGAATTTCCTTTCCGCTCAATATCTTGAGAACGAATTGACAGAATCTGACCAAATTTTGTATGCACATCAACATTGACAAGATCTAGCTTGGGATTGTTACCCATTGTTTATCGCAAAATTTTGACGGAGTTATGGCCCTTGATTGATGTCAGAATTTCGTTTCCGCTCAATATCTTGAGAATAAATTGACAGAATCGGACCAAATTTTGTATGCATATCAACATTGACAAGATCTTGCTTGGGATTGTTACCCGTCATTTTTCGCAAAATTTTGACGGAGTTATGGCCCTTGATTGACGTCAGAATTTTGTTTCCGCTCAATATCTTGAGAACGAATTGACAGAATGGGACCAAATTTTGTATGCACATCATCATTGACAGGATCTAGCTTGGGATTGTTACCCGTCATTTTTCGCAAAATTTTGACGGAGTTATGGCCCTTGATTAACGTCAGAATTTCGTTTCCGCTCAATATCTTGAGAACGCATTGACAGAATCCGACCAAATTTTGTATGCACATCAACATTGACATGATCTAGCTTGGGATTGTTACCTGTTATTATTTGCAAAATTTTGACGGAGTTACGGCCCTTGATTGACATCAGAATTTCGTTTCCGCTCAATATCTTGAGAACAAATTGACAGAATCCGACCAAATTTTGTATGCACATCAACATTGACAAGATCTAGCTTGGGATTGTTGCCCGTCATTTTTCGCAAAATTTTGACGGAGTTATGGCCCTTGATTGACGTCAGAATTTCGTTTCCGCTCAATATCTTGAGAACAAATTGACAGAATCGGACCAAATTTTGTATGCACATCATCATTGACAAGATCTAGCTTGGGATTGTTACCCGTCATTTTTCGCAAAATTTTGACGGAGTTACGGCCCTTAATTGACGTCAGAATTTCGTTTCCGCTCAATATCTTGAGAACGCATTGACAGAATTCGACCAAATTTTGTATGCACATCAACATTGACAAGATCTAGCTTGGGATTGTAATACCCTTCAGTTTTTGTTAAATTTTGACAGAGTTATGGCCCTTAATTAACGTCAGAATTTCGTTTCCGCTCAATATCTTGAGAACGAATTGACAGAATCCAACCAAATTTTGTATGCATATCAACATTGACAAGATCTGGCTTGGGATTGTTACCCGTCATTTTTCACAAAATTTTGATGGAGTTAACAGCCCTTGATTGACTTCAGAATTTTGTTTCCGCTCAATATCTTCAGAACGAATTGACAGAATCCGTCTAAATTTTGTATGCACATCATCATTGACAAGATCTAGCTTTGGATTATTACCGTCATTTTTCGCAAAATTTTGACAGAGAACGAATTGACATAATCAGACCAAATTTTGTATGAGCATCAATATTGATGAGATCTAGCTTGTGATAGCCTGTGATAGTTACCTGTCATTGTTTTTTTTCACCCTGCAAAAAAAGCTGAGAAGCGGGGCTATAGTCAGATTCTCTGACAATTCTAGTTTATCCTGCTCATAAATGTTAAAATGCCAACAATTGTTGGCATTTTAATATTTATTAACAGGATAAATGACTGGCTTTTGTGATCTACACACTTATTTACTGTGAATTTGGTTATTTCAATATTTATGTGGAATTGAAATTTCATGCTCAGCTGGGTTGAGCATGAAAAAAAGTTTTATAACCTCGGGCCCTGGTCCAGCTGGCTAGGTTATAAGAATATTACATGAGTGTCAGGTACAGATTGGTAAAACTGTCCCAAGGGTCACTATTTGTCACTCTGCCGAGGCTCTGCGAGCGATGTGAAACTCTGAACTGAAGGACAGATTTGTCTATCCATGCCTTACACTTTTTCTTGCATACCTAAAGGCAGCAGTGTCACATAGTGAAAAGTATTGGGGTACTACAAAAGGCCAAGACTTCGAGATGAGGTGGCTGTCTAAGCTGATTGTCTGAAATTTTATCTGCTATTGGGAGGCAGAGCGATCAGAACTCTTGTTACTAATGCTCACGTAAGTGAACAAAAAGTGATTTTGACTCTGATTCACAGAGAATTAAGGTAGCTTATCTGCAAAGCATTATGAAATTTTGACAAAATTTTGACTGCTCATTGCTCAACCTTTTTGACGTCCATGTCTTATTTATTTTCATCAGCATCCATTATTCAGGTCATTAGTCAGTGTCATTATTCCATAGCTACATTGTAATTACGCTCATTCACTCATTGCAACTGTACTTTTCGCATGCTTAAGCAGACTATGCTTTAATATGCTATTGCACATTATAGTATCTTATTTGATGTGGATATCTTAGGCCCTACCTGACTTAGAGCTGACACAAACTGGACTGGTCAGCCACCGAATATAACTAAACAGTGGTTATTAAGAACAATGAACGTTACTGAGGAACAATCATCACGGATACAATTAATATATGACTGTAGTATTCAAATACCTGTCCGCGAACAACTTGTCACAGATCATTCATATACTGTGGAAAGTTGTCCCCGGATAGGTATTCATCACCTATTGCACATCATGCAGGCCTCATTATCCATTCACTAAATCTCCCATTTTTTTTTTATTTTTTTTTCACGCCATGAGATTACACTTGTTTTGATTGCACAAAGCGCTTTCATATTTAAGGATTTGGGGGTAATCCCACCCAGTGCTCAGGTATTTATAATAAGTATTCAGCAAATGTAATGCAATCTATAGATCTGCTAAATATCCTACATTATAATAATACATGTATATCCTTATACCTCTGAATGTGAAAAAACAGAAATATAAATCTGTTGTTTGAAATGGCTTAACAGATTGAGCCGCCTCATGAGAAAACCAACAATCTGCATATGCGAAAACAAAGGCGCAGAGCAGCTTTGCGGTAACCGCGAAGCTGATCTGCGCCTTTGTTTTCGCTACACCGATAGTACAATTCTTCTACTTTCTAAATCCAAAATTTCCAGTCTCTGGCCATCTTCTGTGTTTGTACAGTCCGGTTTGTGTCGGACCTGTTCGGAAACCACATTGTTGGTTTTCCCTCGAGGCGGCTCAGGTAACAGGTCATGATATAATTTTTTTATGCTCAACTCAGGTGAGACCAAATCATTCTGCTCAAACTGTTAAAATAAGAACATTTATTTTCATGATAAATGATTGGTTTTGGTAATCTAAACCTCAGACTTTTTAAAAGCCTCATTATTTCAGTAGTTATGAGCTGTTTAAAGCTCATGCTCAGCTGAGTTGAACATGAAAAAATCAACCTCCAGACAAGGTCTTAGTTTAATCTCTAAATTGTATAAAAGTATCTGATCTGATTTTGCCTTTACCATTAAAGATCTGCATGTTCAAGCATTTTAGAACATAATATAACATTGTTTGTTTTATAATTGTTAAAGCTTATTTGTTAAGTATAGTATATCTTATTTTATATTAAATATAAATTTTAGCAAACAAGAAAATTAGAAGAAAAAAATGAAACATCAAATACTTGAGTCACAACATGCTTTATTTGGAAATAATGTTTTATTTTTGTTACCTTTATTGTAATATGAGCCGCCTCGTGGGAAAACCAACAATGTGGTTTCCGAACAGGTCTGGTACAAACCGACCTGTACAAGCACAGAAAAGAGCTAGAAGCTTGAAATTTCGGATTTAAGTAGAAGAGGAATTGTACTATCTGAGTAGCGAAAACAAAGGCGCTGATCAGCTTCGTGGTTACCGCGAAGCTGATCTGTGTCTTTGTTTTCGCCTATGCAGATTGTTGGTTTTCCCACGAGGCGGCTCATATTTGACCACTAGAGATTTGTTCATGAAAACAAGCCTTTCCGTGCATGGAAACTAGAAAATAATAACATTCAGATAAAGTTCTAAATGAGCCGCTGCATCAGAAAACAAACAGTCTACATATGCGAAAACAAAGGTGCAGATCAGCTGTGCAGTAACTGCTGATCAGCGCCTTTGTTTTCGCTATACAGATCTTTCTTCTTCTTAAATCCAAAATTTCAAGCTTCTGACCATCTTCCATGTCTGCATAGGCAGCAATGTTGGTTTTCTCATGTGACGGCTCAAATAAGAGATGTATCCAGTTATACGATAGATAGTGTCTATTTGGCAAAAATGTTTCTTCCCTAATTTTTTCACTAGGCTTATTTTAGTGCTGATTATCATAATTGTAGTGCTATTAAATTTAATCGTAAGTTTTATTAAATGTGCTCCCTTTTTAAGTGCTAACCTCAAATAGATGCTATGTTTTATTATGAAACTTTGTTTTAATATTGTCTTTGTTTACTTTAATAATATTGTTTTCTTGTTAATGATATCTTTTTATGTAATTGAATATTTTAACAATTTTACGGCCAGAGAAAACTGTACCTTACTACTGCCATGCAGTATTTGGAATAGGCTTGTTAGTTTACATAAAAAGAACAAAAATAAAAACGTACACACTAATACATGAGGTATCACTTTTAGATGCCCGGAACACATTTTTATGCCCCCAACTTTGAAAAAGTTGGAAGGGCATATTGCTTTTGGCTTGTCTGTCTGTCCGTCTGTCTGTGTGTGTGTGTGTGTGTGTGTGTGTGTGTGTGTGCGTGTGTACGTCTGTTAACTTTTGAATGGTGAATGTTAGGGATTTGAAATTTTATGTGAGTATTCCTCATGAAAAAATAGTTGACCCGTATTTTTTTTCTTGTCCGAGTTATGCCCCTTTTCTGAGTTACTTCCCTTGGAAAACAAAATTTGAAAATCTTGTGTGCAAGATATCTCGAAAAGTATTTAAGCTAGAGCCTTCATATTTGGTATACTGGTTGGGGCTGATGAGTAGATGACCTGATTAACTTTTGAGAACTTTCTGTTAAATTTTGACAAAAATACGGAATTTTGAAATTTTGATTGATTTTTCCACTTTTCGGTGAAATTTGAAACTTTTGAACGGTGAATGCTAGGGTTTTGAAATTTCATGTAAAGATTCCTCATGAAAAAATAGTCGACCCATATTTTTTTTCATGTCCAAGTTATGCCCCTTTTCTGAGTTATGTCCCTTTGAAAACAAAATTTGAAAATCTTGTGTGCAAGATATCTCAAAAAGTATTTAAGCTATCTTGTGTGCAAGATATCTCAAAAAGTATTTAAGCTAGAGCCATCATATTTGGTATACTGGTTGGGGTTGAAAAGAAGATCACCTGATTAACTTTTTAGGACTTTCCGTCAAATTTTGATAAAATAACTCCATTTCGAAATTTTTACTCCATTTATAACTTGTCTACAAAAAGCTTTCATTCTGTTTCTGGATCGAGGTCAAAAACAGAGGCAACCGAACAGCTTCTTTAGGAAATTAAATTTCACTTCATTCAAATGAAATAAATGAATCATACAAGCTGCCAGTTTAGGGACAAGTATACAGTTGGGGGCATAGTGTTTTACAAACACGCATTTCTAGTATTGTTAGTTTTTGCCATGTGGCAGCTCAAAATATAAGAGGGTTAAGACTTTTGTCAATTTTTAACAGATAAGATAATAACCATTGTTGCATTTAATTGCAGAATATTTTAATGAGCCACCTCATGAGAAAACCAACAATCTGCATATGCGAAAACAAAGATGCAGATCAGCTTCGCGGTAACCGCGAAGCTGATCAGCGCCTTTGTTTTCGCTACATGGATAGTACATTTTTTCTTCTTCTTAAATCTGAAATTTCAAGACTCTAGCCATCTTCTGTGCTTGTGCAGTGCAGCTCGGTTTGTGTCAGACCTGTTGGGAAACCACTTTTGGTTTTCCCACGAGGTGGCTCAAATCTCATTTTTTTTTTTTTTTTGTTCATAATTTGCCTTCATATAGCAGCTAGCCTACCATTAATTTTTAATTTTCTTAGTCCTCCAACAGATATTACATTACGATAACTTGCCGGTGCAGTATGCAGAGAAAATTTCATCAGAATTTTTTTTATATTTCTTTTATTTTTGTTCAAAACATACATTGTTGGTGCAGGTTAGGACCGCCTCGCGGAGAGGGTTCTAATTTGTGTTTAGACCAAAAATATGAAAAATAGGTATATCCCTGCATACCCCAGTTTAACTATATTAAAGTGGGGTTTAATGGGGTATTCATTGCACTGACATGTTTTCCTGATGAACTGGTCTGAAAGACAACATTATTTGCCTGTATTATTAAGCCTCCTTTGTCACTATTGTTAAATACATTTATGAATATGCTCTGAAAACAATATTTTAATGCACTTGTATATTTTTGTCTTACCACTCAATTATTTTATCCATTCATCAATCCATTTATCAATCAGTTGATCCATCCATTTCTATTTGAACTCGTATATTGATCCATATTAGAGTAACAATACATTTGTGTGTTTTTCGAATCTCAAACGCTGAATGCTGAATCTCTCGTATTTCTGAATCTCTCATCATTTCAGAGTTTTAGAATCTCTTGTACTTACTTTGTGTTAAATATTTTGTCTGATATTTCTTTTTCATTTTTAGACTGTAATGTACATTATTTTTCTTCTTGTTCTTATCTCTTTGTTTAAACATTTCCTTTATCAGGATGAACAAAGTAATCATACTCATGCCCCCCCCCCCCCCCCCCCCCCCCCCCCCCCGAAAAGTGTTATCATAGATTTATATCATTAACATTTGGTTTTAGATTTTGACCATTTATCACTCAACCATCATTTGTAAATAGTGTCAAAGATTGTAAAATTTCAAGGAAAGCTTGCTTTTTAAGTAGAAGCAGCTCCCTTTTTTGCCCATAAATGTTTTGAATTGATTATCAAAATGCCTTTTGAACCTGAAAGGAACAATACCATGTGAGCCGCGTCATGAGAAAACCGGATTCTTTCCTATGCGAAAACAAAGGCGCAGATCAGCTTCACAGTTACTGCGAAGCTGATCAGCGCCTTTGTTTTCGCTACACGGATAGTACAATTTCTCTTCTTCTGATGTCCGAAATTTCAAGCTTCTAGCGTGCTTCTGTGACTGTACAGGCCGGTTTGTATCGGACCTGTTTGGAAACCCCGAAGACTGGTTTTCTCTCGTGGCGGCTCATGTATTTTGCACTTAGTTAATACTCTGATCAGTTCTTTTTTCGGCAACTTTCTCATGATTACACCAGTTATTCAGAGACAACCATTGACTTGTACCTGCCCTATAAGTACATAGGGACATGTATAGGCTAATGAAAACGGGCAGAATTAGAATTCTGCCCGTGAGACTTCAGCGAGATTTCACGAGATTTCGATTAAATTGCATAATGTTTTACGTTAATTTCATTATTTCATAATACATGTAACATAAGTCTGAGATGACGATTTAATAAAGAATGATTACGGGAAATAACAATAATTAGTAAGAAACAATATCATTATGATTTGCATAATATTTGAAATTATGTAACGCTAGGTTTGATTGGATTATCGATTTTTTTGAATAAGCCAATGAAAACCAACGAAACAGTTACCTTTGCCAGTTGTCACTTTTTGTGATAACAGGGTACCAGTTAAAGACAACCAATGAGACTAAGAACAACAAAAAGCAACTGGCCCCTTTTCAGAAGAATGATCTGTGTTAAATTGTTCCTAGACTGGTATTTGCATTGTACAGCCTTAAACTAGTTTCAACCTGTGAAACTGGATTTGCTTGTTGCGAAAACACACCCATGCATTAAAGCTGCAAAACTGAAACCGTTTTAGGATATTTTTCTTATTTTTGCTCAAAACATAGATCCTGGGTACCGCCTTGGCGAGGCAGTTCTAACGAGGACCCACAATCCATGTTTTCAAGCAATATTAAGAAAAGTAGGTATACCCCTGCATACCCCAGTTTTGCTATATAAAAGTGGGGTATAAAGGGGTACATATTACCTGGACATGTTTTCTTGATGCTGTTCTCAGTTGTATCTGTTGTCTCTCCATAACTAGTGTATATGTACCCACCCAGGCAGATTGGAATGCTTTCCTAAATGAGCCTGTGCATGAGAAAACCAACAATTTGGGTTTCCGACCAGGTGCTACACAAACCAGCCTGTACAGTCACAGAATAAAGCTAGGAGCTTGAAACTTTGGATTTAAGTAGAAGGGGAACAATACTATCCGTGTGGCGAAAACAAAGACGCTGATCAGCTGTGCAGTTACTGCACAGCAGATCTGCGTCTTTGTTTTCGCATATGCAAATTGTTGGTTTTCTCATGCAAAGGCTCAAATGCAAATAACATGCAATTTTCCTGCGATGGCTGATACATATTTTTGTCTTTTATTGATTTATGAATATTATTGTACAAATATGCAGTTATGTTATGATGATGTGTTTTTGAAAAACTAATACGTCTTAATGAATCAGTTGTGTTGATCAGTAAACATATCTGTTGATATTTGTCCAAATGTTTCACCTGTTATATGAATGTAAAGAACCTTACAACAGTAGTTTAAATAAGGTGATAATTTGTGGAAAATCATCCCGTGATTGACAGTTCTCCAAACTAGTTGAATATTGGAGTATTCCAAGAGTACCAGCAGCATATGGAGAATTAACCAGTGATGCCAGTTATTTGCGAAATACCCACCCAAGCAGATTGAAATGCTAGGTTACGGGTGACTATATTAAGGTCTTTACTGTTGTCAAAAATTAAATGCAAGACAACACTATTATAATTGACAATTGATGATAATCTTATATTCTAATGTGTATGTTTCTACTTCTTAGTATGTTTGATGACTGATAATTACCTGCCCTCATGTTTGGAAGTAACGTAATATAGCACAATCTAGATTTCTATCCTGACATGACTGAAAAATTGTTGACTGGGATATAAAACCACCTACAAACAAGGTAAAAATATGGATCTAAGATAATTTCAAGGTTTTTGAAGGTGGTGTAATACTCAAGCGAGTCTGCCTGGTACTTTTTCCAGTTAACATTGTCATTCATCTACAATATCGTCACGAAAACTTGCCCATGCAATAAACAGAGATTTTTTAGCTTTAAAAATTGAAAATTTTCAGCTGAAAAATTTTGATCTTTTTCTTATTTTTGCTCAAAACATAGATTGTGGGTACACGTTAGAACCGCCTCGGGGAGGCGGTTCTAACGAGTACCCACAATCTATGTTTTGGAGCAAAAATAAGAAAAATAGGTATACCCGTGCATACCCCAGTTTTACTATATAAAAGTGGGGTATAAGGGGGTATTCATTGCACGGACATGTTTTCCTGATGATTGTCATTCATCTACAATATTCAATATTAATATTTCCAGAAGTCGCTAGTTCATATTAGTTTTGACGTACACTCTTAAGTACCTTCAAACATAAGGGCATTTATTTTGTTGCTGGAAGATTCAGTGGCACACAGGAGAGTTTTGTATGTGCCCAGAATCTGTGTGGGGTGCAGATGGGATTTGAACTCTTATTACAGTTGAACAGTTAAGGAGCATATTTTAGGAGGCCTTTGTTGAGAAATACTTGTAATGATTTCACCGATTTAGTACATACCCACTTTTTCATTTGAAATAAACTTTTTTTCGTTTTGAAATTTTTGATGGTTTTGAAATTTTTGATGGTTTTAATTCTTCTTTACACCATAGCTTGTGGGTACTTTTAGAATTGCCTTTATGTAAAATAGGCACATTCAGGTAGTTCTAATGTGTACGTAGTGTGATTTAGCACAAGTAAGAACAATATCCAAATTCTAAACTGAATTTGTCTTTTTTGTGAAGATTGTTATAAATTGCACATACATGTATAGATACCTTATTGTAATGCAGATATTCCAAGTCTGAAATTTATTGGTATAGCTGCAGCTAAACAGTACATTAAAACAATGTGAGCAGCAACTATTAAAGCATATGCAGTTATGTACCTTAACTGTTTTCCTGTTAAATCTAGGGTTCAAACAACCATCTGTGGCTGTGGAAATGTTTATAAAGAAGGGGATTGCACAGGAATTGAGATTTAATTCCTGCTCTTTGAGATTTTGCCCCACTGAAAAAAAATGATTGTTTTCGGTGGTTAAAATTTCAAAGCCTTCAAACAAATGCATAATGCAAAGTACTATTCTACATGGAGATGCATGTATATAATGTAGACTAGACGTAGTAGATAAATAGTGATGGTGTATGGGTTATTGCTGTAGTAAATTGGTAGTTGGCTTCTGTTGTAGCGATTTTTTTTCTATTACCGTATTATTAGAGCTGCGTCATGAGAAAACTGGATTTCTGCATATACGAAAATCAAGCTGCAGATCAGCTGTGCAGTTATGATCAGCGCCTTTAATTTCGCTACACAGATAGTAAAATCACACCTTTATAAATCGGAAATTTCACGCTCGTAGCTTTTTTCTGAGACTATACATGCCGATATATGTCGGATCTTGTCATTAACCTTGAAGACCAGTTCTCTCCTGTCACGGCTCATTAGAGTATGAAAGTTCTTATGCTTGTTGTATGATTGAAACTTTTACCACTCCAGTACTTTACCCATATCTTCTCCTTTGAGGTACTCAAGTGATAGCAAAACGACTGAAAATTGATTTAAAACTGTATATAATTCATTTAAGCCTGGCATCCTTTTTATGGGACATGGGCAAACAGTATATCCCCAGATGTGACGCCACAAAATGCGGCGTCCCATCTGGGGCTATCCTGTTTGCTAAAAGGATTTTCATCAAAACTTTATATGAAAATTCAAAATCACCCCTAAAAATGTCAGTGGACTGACCCAAATAATAATGATAGATGAATCCATTTGTCATATTTGGGTAAAACTGTATGCTGAAAAGAAAATGCAACTGCAGACACTGAGCAGGAAAAAAAGTTCATATTATTTACCATAGTCTATAAGCCCATCTACCTTACATAACATTTCACTAGGTAGGTTTCAGTGTTTTTAAAGAGGGGATTTTTTTATATAGCAAAACTGGGGTATGCAGGGGTATATCTATTTTTCTTATTTTTGCTCCAAAACATAGATTGTGGGTACTCGTTAGAACCGCCTCAGCGAGGCGGTTCTAACGTGTACCCACAGTCTATGTTTTGAGCAAAAATAAGAAAAACATTAAATTTTTTCAGCTGAATTTTTTCAATTTTTAAAGCTTACAAATCTCTGTATATTGCATGGGCAAGTTTTCTTAATGCTTTAGCTTATACATACATCAAAAGTAGTATAGGTCTAATAAAGTATTCATGCGGTGCTGCCCATACAGTAACCTATTTGCCGAATTATACATATATATTTCTCACTTTTCTGTCTGTACAGGTAACATGATGTACAACTTTATTACATTTTTCATGCAAAAACAGTCACCATCAAATCAAAGACATACATGTAGATCTGTGAAGTTATAAATATAAAAAATCATTTTGCAAATATCTTCTTACATGTAAATCATTTGAGTTTTTCAACATTATGCTGTTGACAGCTTTTTAAATATAAACTATTATGATACAATTTACATTTATGATAATAATTGTTGTTTCTCATTTTATCAATTTTACACTCGTTAAATATTTGAGCATTTTGAAGTTCATTGTTAAATGTACATTTAAGATCAGATCGCTGTGCTATATTACTTATAGTATACAATCGGGTAATGGTGTGATAAATTATTATATCTAATTTATGATTCATAATAGTTCTTTTAATCATTTAACATTATCTTTGAAATACATGTATTTATATTCAATCATTGTTACTTGTAATTCTAAGGATTTTTCTCTTGTTAATTGTACTTGTCAACTCTCCATTTTCCTGTAAAGATTATGAGCCATGTCATGGAAAATCATGTCTTTTGCATTTAGCAAACTTTAATGGTCAGAGTACTACAAGTGCAGATGAAATCCACATAAGGCTGACCGGTGGCTGAGTGGGTAAGAGCACTGATTTCATAAATGCGCTTAACCATTCGATCATCTCACGGCTGTCTCTGGTGTGGGTTTGAGCCCCACACAGGGCATGTGAGAGGAGCCAAGTTCTGCTGCCCCACCTACTGATTAGCCGGTCTTATATGATCTGAAATAATCTTGAAAGGGACATAAAACTGGAATAGAAAAGAAGTCTATATAAAGCTGTAAGATGCAAATATCTGTCTTGAAACAACTTTCAGAGAACTTACGTCCTATTGTTGCTTATGGACTTCATTTGCTTGTCTGGATCATGTTGGTTATCTCTGGATTATAGGCTGTTAAGCAAGTTTATCCATGATATGGCTCTAATCTATTGTGTGAAAGTTTGTTATAGTGCTTTTACTTTAACTTGTTAGCAATCATTAGTATATTTTTGTTTGCTTCTTGGTGTGTGTGTGTGACAAAATAAAATAACCATTGTATTACTTATGTTGGTAGTTCATTTTACTCCAAACATTACAAAAACACGTCCATGCAATATACTGAGAAAAAAGTCGGCAATACCCAATCTTCAAAGTGATGTTTTCCACTTTGAATAGAAGTTCCGAAATGCTATTGACTATTTCCCGAATTATCATTTCAACCACGTAAACTGTGGAACAGTGCATAGTAACATGAAAATAAAGATTACCGTATTTAATTGCTTGTAGGCGGATTTCAATTAAAGGCTAAACTTAAGTTAAAACGTTGCTTTATAAATATTGGCTCAGGAACCACAAACTGTTTGTAGGCTAGTATACTGTGAGTTCTGAAGCTAAACATCGCAGGGTGATTGCAAAACACACACGTGGACGATGAATGCACAGGACAGCGACGTTTCGAGTGTTGAAGCAAAATAAATAGCCACAAATGTCATAGAACACTCGTTTCTGAATCGCTGAGCGTACGAAGAGCTTCGCTACGCTCAGCGACTCACTAATAAGGGTTCAAGGACATTTTGGAAAGGCAAAAGTAAGCAATGATCAGGATATGGCGCAATCAGAACGAAAGTCGCACTCCAAAACCCGAGAGCGGAACGAATACATTGACAATCAGGTTCGAATACAAAGAGAACATATGGTAAACCGAGTAAGCCGCTATTTCCCAATAGGTGGCCACTCAGTTATCAGGCTTAAGTAAATATACGAAAACGTACATAAAAAGTACAAACAGCACAACAATTCAAACACCAAAACATGAAACAACTAGAACCACAACAGAGGTAAAAGATAAATTGACCGTTTATTATACTTGTAGACATAAAACGCCAATATCTTGTGTACAAATGCATGATGGATTGCAAAACATCTGTCAGAAGTGCACCGTCAATGGCAAAATTTTAAAATGCACTACTTTCATAGGGTAAGGCGTATGTGTCTGTCTGAAACAAAAATGTTCTAAGCATTCATCATTGACAACCACATTTGCATATTGAAAAAAGAAATACATGACAAATTCGTGCAATGTGTGGTGTAGCTTCTAGTTGCATAATGAATGGTTGTAAACCGTGCCGTCTAATAAATGTGTTTTCAGCAAATGTTTCGAAAACATAAGCAACAACTGTTTTAATTAGTCTGATATTGACGTTTTTAAATGGCTAATATTTAATACTAACCGTTTAAAGAAAGGAAAGAACTAAACGAGGAGCAAAGAGGATATAAGAAAAGGAAGTCAGATGAGAGAAAAAGAAAGGGTTGAGAGAGACAGAGAAGGAGGGAGAAAGAGGATAAGAGAGAGAGATGCGGACCCTCATCAAGGAAACCGCTTGGTTGAAGCGATGGTGAAATACCAACGCTCTTCGCTCTGACTAAAAGCCTGAGCGGAACTTCTTTCAACGTTAAGTTGAAGATCCCTTTTCCGTCATTTTGTTATAGCGCAATAGAGATAACCAGGCCTCGGATATACCTCATTGGCACTGGAACCCCTTTTAGCAATAAGCCAGAAAAGGTCGTAACTCCTTGGACAATAACCAAGTTAAAAGTTCTTGGTCGAAGCAAGCTAAAGAGGAAAATATATTATAAGTAAGTAAGTAAGTAAGTAAATTCTTTATTTAAAGAGGGTGACCCAATTGGTAAGAACCAATCTTCCTTGGGGCCCTCTAAAACAAGTTAACATATATACAACAACATAACATATGTGCGAAAACAATATCAAGAATTACAATAATTTAAGAAAGTTAGATAGTTGCAGAGACATGTTAACGACGAGACACCAATCATATTTGCATTTTACAAACAAAACTCATGAAAAAGACTATAAAAGACATACAATTTAACAGACGAATGAATGCATAAAAATGTCAAAAATGAAATGGCGATGGAGGTTAAAAACTTATCTGTTTAAAGCTTAATCCATTCAGCACATCTTTTGCTGAATATGTTTAAGGAAGATGAGTTTTTTATGTCTAGCGGAAGACTGTTCCATATCAGAACTCCAGAAAACGATAAGCTTCCTTTGAATAAATTGCATTTTGCTTGAGGTAAAATGTAATGTTTGTTTGCTACCGATCTTAAATTTGACAGTGTGCTGTCTAAGTTCACGTTTCTCATTTGGAACATTTCATGCAAGTAACTAGGGGCCAAGTTATTATAAATCTTATACATAATTTTAGCCTTAGTAAGGAAAACGCTTTGATCGAAAGATAGGATATCTAGTTGCTCAAGTGATTCATTTCGACTTACATACTCGTTTAATAAAATTAGTTTACATGCCCTCCTTTGCAATCTATTTATTTTATCAACGTTGAAATTCGACGAATTACTCCAGATCACACTACAGTAATCAAACTGCGGTTTAATGTAAGAAGTGTAAAATAAAAGTCTGTGCTCCCTTGATAAGTAAGTTTTAATTTTACTTAAAAGCCACAAGTAGGACGAGACTTTCTTCGACACATGCTGGTAATGATCATTCCATGAGGAAGGTGTAGAAATTCATCTATTGTTTGACATTAAACTACGTTATTACGGGTGCTAGGAATGTGTATTGATAGTCTGATATTGACGTTTTTAAATGGCTAATATTTAATACTAACCGTTTAAAGAAAGGAAAGAACTAAACGAGGAGCAAAGAGGATATCAGAAAAAGAAAAGGGAGTCAGATGAGAGAAAAAGAAAGGGTTGAGAGAGACAGAGAAGGAGGGATAGAGAGGATAAGAGAGAGAGAGAGAGAGAGAGAGAGAGAGAGAGAGAGAGAGAGAGATGCGGACCCTCATCGAGGAAACCGCTTGGTTGAAGCGATGGTAAAATACCAACGCTCTTCGCTCAGACTAAAAGCCTGAGCGGAACTTCTTTCAACGTTTAGTTGAAGATCTCTTTTCCGTCATTTTGCTATAGTGCAATAGAGATAACCAGGCCTCAGATATACCTCATTGGCACTGGTACCCCTTTTAGCAATAAGCCAGAAAAGGTCGTAACTCCTTGGACAATAACCAAGTTAAAAGTTCTTGGTCGAAGCAAGCTAAAGAGGAAAACTATATCATTTGAGGAAGGTGTAGAAATTCATCTATTATTTGACATTAAACTACGTTATTACGGGTGCTAGGAATGTGTATTTCTGTTTCCAAAATATAACATTATAATAATAGCGTAAAAGGCATTCATATTCGATGCAGCCATTGCACTTAGCACATATGATATGAAAATTTTCTAGAAGTTTAATAGATCGACTACTTTCCCTTTAATTCAAAACTGTTATAAAGGGGATTGTAACATATAATCTCTTTAGGCCCAAAACATAGCCGAGTGGTTACAGACGCCATTTCATTGTTTCAAATTAAACAAACTGGCAGACGTTCGAATCCCACCAGGGCAATAGGTAGCATTTCATTATATTTTTGTTTCATTCTAAGTATTTTACTTTAGTCCTTTGAAACGTTTATTGCCTTACACTAACTAGCTGAACTTTAAAACCATTTTACATAAGCTTACAACGATTGCAGATTTTATTTTATTTTTCCCCAGTGTGTGGATCTGTTATGAGTCTCTTTTGGTTTAAACTGTTTCCAAGACGTCAGTCGTACATGCAAGTGTAACATTTATTACACAATTTCATGTACCCTCGCATATATTGTAAACATATTGAAGGAAAAAAGGTGGCAATACCCAATTTTCAAAGTTGTGTTTCCCACTTTGAATAAAAGTTCCGAAATGCTATCGACTATTTTCCGAATTATCGTGACCCGCATACACTATGGAGCAGTGCATAGTAAAATTGCTGCGAAATGAAAATGAAGATTACCATATTTAATTGCTTGTAGGAGGATTTCAATAAAAGGCTAAACTTTAGTAGAAACGTTGGTCTATATAGATATTGGCTCAGAAACTACAAACTGTTTGTAGGCTAGTAAACTATGAGTACTGAAGCTAGCAACATCGCAGGGTGATACATGTGGCTGACGAATGCACGGGACAGTGACTTTTCGACTGTTGAAGCAAAACATAATAGTCACATATGTCACAGAACACTCGTTTGTGAACCGCTGAGCGTACGAAGAGCTTCGCTACGCTCAGCGACTCAATATTAAGGGTTCAAGGACATTGTGGAAAGGCAAAATTAAGCAATGATCAGGAAATGGCGCAATCAGAACGAAAATCGCACTCCCAAACCCGAGAGCGGAACGAATACATTGACAATCAGGTACGAATACAAAGAGAACATATCGTAAACCGAGTAAGCCGCTATTTCCCAATAGGTGGCCACTCAGTTATCAGGCCTAACTAAATATACGAAAACGTACATAAAAAGTGCAAACTGCACAACAATTCAAACACCAAAACATGAAACAACTAGAACCACAACAGATGTAAAATATAAATGGATCGTTTATTATGCTTGTAGACATAAAACGCCAATATCTTGTGTACAAATGCATGATGGATTGCAAAACATGAGTCAGAAGTGCACCTTCAATGGCGAAATTTTAAAATGCACTACTTTCATAGGGTAAGGCGTAAGTGTCTGTCTGAAATAAGAATGTTCTATGCATTCAACATTGACAACCACATTTGCATATTGAAAAAAGAAATACATGATAAATCCGTGCAATGTGTGGTGTAGCTTTAAGTTGCATAATTAATGGTTGTAAACCGTGCCGTCTAATAAATGTGTTTTCAGCAAATGTTTCGAAAACATAAGCAACAACTGTTTTAATTAGTCTGATACGAGGGTGGGTCAGAAAGTTCTGTCAAAGGTATTATAACTTTGTTAATAAACATGATAGGTTGCTGTATTATACCTTGACTGAAAGGGCTACATTTCTTCTTTATAATGATGTCAAAATAATACCCGTAAGAAATAAATACCTAGAAATAGACACCTTGAAAGACACTTGGGGTAAAACCAATGGCACGTTTTCTAGAATTTGTGAATATTATTGTGTACGTTTCATGCGTCATATCGTCATAACTACCGATCAGATTTTCTCCAACTTTACAGTGATAAATAATAGTATATTTAGAAAAGCAATGTGACAAAAATTACTTGTATCGATGCTATGTTGACTTTATTATAAAGCGATATATATGACGTCATTAAAATACGTACCCCTATAGCATTTCTGGCACCGCTGAACCATTTTATTAGCTCGCATTTTTACGAGTATACGACAGGACACACTAGGATGAAACAATAAAATGGTAAAATGTATTTAAGGTCCCTGGTCAACGTGTAGATGTCAATAAGTGCCCTTTGAAATTGAACTGTAATTTTAATGTATGTAAAACAAGCAAATTTCACTATTTCATTTTGCAATAACTCAATTAATTTTAATTGAATTATTTTGATTTTTGCAGGATATATTTATCTATGATTGAAAAATATATTGCAGGGGTTATATTTTTTCGAAGTCGTTTTTCTTAAAAGATATTCACAAATTCAAGAAAAAGTGCTATTGGTTTTACCCCAGGTGTCTTTCAAGGCGTCTAGTTTGAAGTATTTATTTTTTTCATGCATTCTTTTGGCATCATTATAAAGTAGAAATGTAGCCCTTTTAATCAAGGTATAATACAGCAACCTGTCATGTCTATTAACAAAGTTATAACACCTATGACAGAACTTTCTGACCCACCCTCGTATTGACGTTTTTAAATGGCTAATATTTAATACTAACCGTTTTAAGAAAGGAAATAGACTAAACGAGGAGCAAAGAGGATATCAGAAAAAGAAAAGGGAGTCAGATGAGAGAAAAAGAAAGGGTTGAGAGAGACAGAGTAGGAGTGAGAGAGGGGATAAGAGAGAGAGAGAGAGAGAGAGAGAGAGAGAGAGAGAGAGAGATGCGGACCCTCATCGAGGAAACCGCTTGGTTGAAGCGATGGTTAAATACCAACGCTCTTCGCTCAGACTAAATGAATGAGCGGAACTTCTTTCAACGTTAAGTTGAAGATCCATTATCCGTCATTTTGCCATAGTGCAATAGAGATAACCAGGCCTCAGATATACCTCATTGGCACTGGAACCCCTTTTAACAATAAGCCAGAAAAGGTCGTAACTCCTTTGAAAATAACCAAGTTAAAAGTTCTTGGTCGAAGCAAGCTGAAGAGGAAAAATATATTATTTGAGGAAGGTGTAGAAATTCATCTATTGTTTGACATTAAACTACGTTATTACGGGTGCTAGGAATGTGTATTTCTGTTTCCAAAATATAGAATTATAATAATAGAGTAAAATGCATTCATATTCGATGCAGCCATTGCACTTAGCACATATGATATGAAAATTTTCTAGAAGTTCAATAGATCGACTACTTTCCCTTTAATTCAAAACTGTTATAAAGGGGATTGTAACATATAATCTCTTTAGGCCCAAAACATAGCCGAGTGGTTACAGACGCCATTTCATTGTTTCAAATTAAACAAACTGGCAGACGTTCGAATCCCACCAGGGCAATATATAGCATTTCATTATATTTTTGTTTCATTCTAAGTATTTTACTTTAGTCCTTTGAAACGTTTATTGCCTTACACTAACTAGCTGAACTTTAAATCCATTTTACATAAGCTTACAACGATTGCAGATTTTATTTTATTTTTCCGCAGTGTGTGGATCTGTTATGAGTTTCTTTTGGTTTAATCGTCAGTCGTACATGCAAGTGTAACATTTATTACACAATTTCATGTACCCTCGCATATATTGTAAACATATTGAAGAAGAAAAAGGTGGCAATACCCAATTTTCAAAGCTGTGTTTCCCACTTTGAATAAAAGTTCCGAAATGCTATCGACTATTTTCCGAATTATCGTGACCCGCATACACTATGGAGCAGTGCATAGTAAAATTGCTTCGAAATGAAAATGAAGATTACCATATTTAATTGCTTGTAGGAGGATTTCAATAAAAGGCTAAACTTTAGTAGAAACGTTGGTCTATATAGATATTGGCTCAGAAACTACAAACTGTTTGTAGGCTAGTAAACTATGAGTACTGAAGCTAGCAACATCGCAGGGTGATACATGTGGCTGACGAATGCACAGGACAGTGACTTTTCGACTGTTGAAGCAAAACATAATAGCCACATATGTCATAGAACACTCGTTTGTGAACCGCTGAGCGTACGAAGAGCTTCGCTACGCTCAGCGACTCAATATTAAGGGTTCAAGGACATTGTGGAAAGGCAAAATTAAGCAATGATCAGGAAATGGCGCAATCAAAACGAAAATCGCACTCCCAAACCCGAGAGCGGAACGAATAAATTGACAATCAGGTACGAATACAAAGAGAACATATCGTAAACCGAGTAAGCCGCTATTTCCCAATAGGTGGCCACTCAGTTATCAGGCCTAACTAAATATACGAAAACGTACATAAAAAGTGCAAACTGCACAACAATTCAAACACCAAAACATGAAACAACTAGAACCACAACAGATGTAAAATATAAATGGATCGTTTATTATGCTTGTAGACATAAAACGCCAATATCTTGTGTACAAATGCATGATGGATTGCAAAACATGAGTCAGAAGTGCACCTTCAATGGCGAAATTTTAAAATGCACTACTTTCATAGGGTAAGGCGTAAGTGTCTGTCTGAAATAAAAATGTTCTATGCATTCAACATTGACAACCACATTTGCGTATTGAAAAAAGAAATACATAATAAATTCGTGCAATATGTGGTGTAGCTTCTAGTTGCATAATTAATGGTTGTAAACCGTGCCGTCTAATAAATGTGTTTTCAGCAAATGTTCGAAAACATAAGCAACAACTGTTTTAATTAGTCTGATATTGACGTTTTTAAATGGCTAATATTTAATACTAACCGTTTAAAGAAAGGAAAGAACTAAACGAGGAGCAAAGAGGATATCAGAAAAAGAAAAGGGAGTCAGATGAGAGAAAAAGAAATGGTTGTGAGAGACAGAGAAGGAGGGATAGAGAGAGAGAGAGAGAGAGAGAGAGAGAGAGAGAGAGAGAGAGAGAGAGAGAGAGAGAGATGCGGACCCTCATCGAGGAAACCGCTTGGTTGAAGCGATGGTAAAATACCAACGCTCTTCGCTCAGACTAAAAGCCTGAGCGGAACTTCTTTCAACGTTAAGTTGAAGATCTCTTTTCCGTCATTTTGCTATAGTGCAATAGAGATAACCAGGCCTCAGATATACCTCATTGGCACTGGTACCCCTTTTAGCAATAAGCCAAAAAAGGTCGTAACTCCTTGGACAATAACCAAGTTAAAAGTTCTTGGTCGAAGCAAGCTAAAGAGGAAAACTATATCATTTGAGGAAGGTGTAGAAATTCATCTATTGTTTGACATTAAACTACGTTATTACGGGTGCTAGGAATGTGTATTTCTGTTTCCAAAATATAAAATTATAATAATAGCGTAAAAGGCATTCATATTCGATGCAGCCATTGCACTTAGCACATATGATATGAAAATTTTCTAGAAGTTTAATAGATCGACTACTTTCCCTTTAATTCAAAACTGTTATAAAGGGGATTGTAACATATAATCTCTTTAGGCCCAAAACATAGCCGAGTGGTTACAGACGCCATTTCATTGTTTCAAATTAAACAAACTGGCAGACGTTCGAATCCCACCAGGGCAATAGGTAGCATTTCATTATATTTTTGTTTCATTCTAAGTATTTTACTTTAGTCCTTTGAAACGTTTATTGCCTTACACTAACTAGCTGAACTTTAAAACCATTTTACATAAGCTTACAACGATTGCAGATTTTATTTTATTTTTCCGCAGTGTGTGGATCTGTTATGAGTTTCTTTTGGTTTAAACTGTTTCCAAGACGTCAGTCGTACATGCAAGTGTAACATTTATTACACAATTTCATGTACCCTTGCATATATTGTAAACATATTGAAGAAAAAAATGTTGGCAATACCCAATTTTCAAAGTTGTGTTTCCCACTTTGAATGAAAGTTCCGAAATGCTATCGACTATTTTCCGAATTATCGTGACCCGCATACACTATGGAGCAGTGCATAGTAAAATTGCTTCGAAATGAAAATGAAGATTACCATATTTAATTGCTTGTAGGAGGATTTCAATAAAAGGCTAAACTTTAGTAGAAACGTTGGTCTATATAGATATTGGCTCAGAAACTACAAACTGTTTGTAGGCTAGTAAACTATGAGTACTGAAGCTAGCAACATCGCAGGGTGATACATGTGGCTGACGAATGCACAGGACGGTGACTTTTCGACTGTTGAAGCAAAAAATAATAGCCACATATGTCACAGAACACTCGTTTGTGAACCGCTGAGCGTACGAAGAGCTTCGCTACGCTCAGCGACTCAATATTAAGGGTTCAAGGACATTGTGGAAAGGCAAAATTAAGCAATGATCAGGAAATGGCGCAATCAGAACGAAAATCGCACTCCTAAACCCGAGAGCGGAACGAATAAATTGACAATCAGGTACGAATACAAAGAAACAACTAGAACCACAAATGAAAATTAATGTTTTAATTGTGGTTTATACAAAACGAGATGATGTCTGCTTAACCAATGCCTGTTTAGCATTAATTGTTTTCGGAGTGGAAGATGAAAAAGAAGGCCAGCTGTCTTATAGGAAGGCCCGGTTTGTGCATGTACTGGCCGAGGCTTTTCAGTGCAAAGAGAACATACCCAGTGAAATATGAAAATAAATAGCAAATGATAGGGAACCTTGAATTAAGGTGGTGTTGGGGTGGCAGGCTGGGTTTATTTTGAAAATACAAGATCTTCCACTCCGAAAGCGAAGAAACCGATTCATGTTAATGCATTCTGAAATCTGAATATTAACCAAGGTAAAGTATTTTGCATCATAAACAGGCTAGCTGAGTACCGCCTCTGAGTTGTAGACCAATGGGAACAATTAATGCTAAACAGGCATTGGTTAAGCAGACATCATCTCGTTTTGTAAAAACCACAATTAAAACATTAATTTTCATTTTATACAAAACAACACAAATTTGAGATATGAAAATGTAATTATTATTAGTACATGTTATTCAACTGAATGAACAGAAAACAAATAAACATAGTCAACATCAACAAAATAACAAGCTTCCTTAAACAATTATACTTGTACATGAACATGTTAACAATACACTATAACATACAAAATTTGGCTCCAAATTTGGGGCTTGCTCACTTTGCACCGACGAAAATATACGGCAAATAAACCTAATAATAATCAGATCTGTGTTATTGATGGAAACTGAGTAAAACTGAACTGAAAGTTCGCATATGAAGCATGTTCGTCGATGTAGAATCTAGGGCAGTTTCATTTGGATGTGGAACTTAAGATAGTTTGTGAATGAGAAAAGCTTCGTATTGAAAGTTAAAATCTTTTTTGGGAAAAAGAAGGCCAAACGATTTTGATGTAAAGCAAAAGAGGTCCCCAAAAAGCAGTAGGGTTTTGTTGTAAGATTAATAAAATGAGGAATGTACCTTGTAAAATGAGAGAGAAAACAGGGTAATTTGTAAAGGAAAACTATAACGAGTATATGTTATCTGCAGCAAATACGTGTAGTAATTCATACTGTTGGATGAACAAAATAAATATGTTTAGTTTGTTTTGTAAGAAAATGAAATTTAAAGATTTATAGCTGAAACTTGAATAAACATGGTAGAAAATAGATTCATTATAGATATCTGAATAACTGAATGTCCACATGCAAGTAGATGTCCAATGGACATGTATACATGTACCTAGCACTGTAAAATACTTCACTAAATGAACACGCAGCGAAACGAGGGGCATACAGTCTGGACTAAAACCTACAATATATATATAAAAAAAACTCCCTTTGCCAAAGTGGGAGAAAAATATATATTCTAGGGATAAAACCGTGACCGATGTACCTCGGATTCTCCTCGATAGCCAATACTGAACCTTATTCATGTCAACGTTACAATGAGTCAAATTAGAATCACCAATTATTCTGTTAACAGTTTATTCTACCCAGTACACAAAATCATTTCTGAATCAATTGATTCGAAACTGACAATTTATCATCGAACTGTATACAGGGTGTGACTATACCAGTGTTTAATCCCATGTAAACGACTGGTATCTTAGGAGAACATGGCCGTTGTTCACAAAATAAACGTTTATCAGTATCTTTGATAGAAAGTGTGATCCATACTGTAACTGAACAACCGCCAACATATGCAACGATCCCCGATGAGGCTTGTAAATGATATTTCCCATGTACATGAAGCTGACTTTGTAAACGATACCGTCCAAACACTCGCCGTTGTTAAAGAAGCATATCAACTGACAAGAAGCTGATTAATTTCGTAAAATGGATTAACCCCCAAGTAGAACGTCCAATGCAATTGTCCAAACTAGGTTTGCAGTTTACGTAAACCTTGGGTATTGCGCGACCATCTGCTCTATTGTTGACTACAGGCTAACCATCGACAATCCAGAACACCCGGTTCAGGTTCTCTGAAACAAAACAAGAAGCAATAGTAGTAAGTAGTAACTATAGACAAGTTCGACTTGTTAATTTAATCGTCGCATGACTGAACTACTGAAAGCGTAACATGAGTAACTTGATTACAGAAACGCAACTACAACTGACACTGAGCAGGTGAACTCTGCTTAGTCAAAAGTGAAAACAGTACCAAGAATTATTATGCCTTTCCCCAAAAAGATTTTAACTTACAATACGAAGCTTTTATCATTCACAAACTATCTTAAGTTCCACATCCAAATGAAACTGCCCTAGATTCTACATCGACGAACATGCTTCATATGCGAACTTTCAGTTCAGTTTTACTCAGTTTCCATCAGAAACACAGATCTGATTATTATTTGGTTTATTTACCGTACATTTTCGTCGGTGCAAAGTGAGCATGCCCCAAATTTAGAGGTAAAATATAAATTGATCGTTTATTATGCTTGTAGACATAAAACGCCAATATCTTGTGTACAAATGCATGATGGATTGCAAAACATGAGTCAGAAGTGCACCTTCAATGGCGAAATTTTAAAATGCACTACTTTCATAGGGTAAGGCGTAAGTGTCTGTCTGAAATAAAAATGTTCTATGCATTCAACATTGACAACCACATTTGCATATTGAAAAAAGAAATACATGATAAATTCGTGCAATATGTGGTGTAGCTTCTAGTTGCATAATTAATGGTTGTAAACCGTGCCGTCTAATAAATGTGTTTTCAGCAAATGTTTCGAAAACATAGCAACAACTGTTTTAATTAGTCTGATATTGACGTTTTTAAATGGCTAATATTTAATACTAACCGTTTAAAGAAAGGAAATGGACTAAACGAGGAGCAAAGAGGATATCAGAAAAAGAAAAGGGAGTCAGACGAGAGAAAAAGAAAGGGTTGAGAGAGACAGAGAAGGAGGGAGAGAGAGGATAAGAGAGAGAGAGAGAGAGAGAGAGAGAGAGAGAGAGAGAGAGAGAGAGAGAGAGATGCGGACCCTCATCGAGGAAATCGCTTGGTTGAAGCGATGGTAAAATACCAACGCTCTTCGCTCAGACTAAAAGCCTGAGCGGAACACAATTACACAATTTCATGTACCCTTGCATATATTGTAAACATATTGAAGAAAAAAAAAGTTGGCAATACCCAATTTTCAAAGTTGTGTTTCCCACTTTGAATAAAAGTTCCGAAATGCTATCGACTATTTTCCGAATTATCGTGACCCGCATACACTATGGAGCAGTGCATAGTATAATTGCTTCGAAATGAAAATGAAGATTACCATATTTAATTGCTTGTAGGAGGATTTCAATAAAAGGCTAAACTTTAGTAGAAACGTTGGTCTAAATAGATATTGGCTCAGAAACTACAAACTGTTTGTAGGCTAGTAAACTATGAGTACTGAAGCTAGCAACATCGCAGGGTGGTACATGTGGCTGACGAATGCACAGGACAGTGACTTTTCGACTGTTGAAGCAAAAAATAATAGCCACATATGTCATAGAACACTCGTTTCTGAACCGCTGAGCGTACGAAGAGCTTCGCTACGCTCAGCGACTCAATATTAAGGGTTCAAGGACATTGTGGAAAGGCAAAATTAAGCAATGATCAGGAAATGGCGCGATCAGAACGAAAATCGCACTCCCAAACCCGAGAGCGGAACGAATAAATTGACAATCAGGTACGAATACAAAGAGAACATATCGTAAACCGAGTAAGCCGCTATTTCCGAATAGGTGGCCACTCAGTTATCAGGCCTATATGGCCACTCAGTTATCAGGCCTATATGTACACGTACATAAAAAGTGCAAACTGCACAACAATTCAAACACCAAAACATGAAACAACTAGAACCACAACAGATGTAAAATATAAATTGATCGTTTATTATGCTTGTAGACATAAAACGCCAATATTTTGTGTACAAATGCATGATGAATTGCAAAACATGAGTCAGAAGTGCACCTTCAATGGCGAAATTTTAAAATGCACTACTTTCATAGGGTAAGGCGTAAGTGTCTGTCTGAAATAAAAATGTTCTATGCGTTCAACATTGACAACCACATTTACATATTGAAAAAAGAAATACATGATAAATTCGTGCAATGTGTGGTGTAGATTCTAGTTGCATAATTAATGGTTGTAAACCGTGCCATCTAATAAATGTGTTTTCAGCAAATGTTTCGAAAACATAAGCAACAACTGTTTTAATTAGTCTGATATTGACGTTTTAAATGGCTAATATTTAATACTAACCGTTTAAAGCGTTTAAAGAAAGGAAATGGACTAAACGAGGAGCAAAGAAGATATCAGAAAAAGATAAGGGAGTCAGATGAGAGAAAAAGAAAGGGTTGACAGAGACAGAGAAGGAGGGAGACAGGATAAGAGAGAGAGAGAGAGAGAGAGAGAGAGAGAGAGAGGATAAGAGAGAGAAAGAGAGAGAGATAGAGAGATGCGGACCCTCATCGAGGAAACCGCTTGGTTGAAGCGATGGTAAAATACCAACGCTCTTCGCTCAGACTAAAAGCCTGAGCGGAACTTCTTTCAACGTTAATCTGAAGATCCCTTTTCCGTTATTTTGCTGTAGTGCAATAGAGATAACCAGGCCTCAGATATACCTCATTGGCACTGGTACCCCTTTTAGCAATAAGCCAGAAAAGGTCGTAACTCCTTGGATAATAACCAAGTTAAAAGTTCTTGGTCGAAGCAAGCTAAAGAGGAAAAATATATTATTTGAGGAAGGTGTAGAAATTCATCTATTTTTTGACATTAAACTACGTTATTACGGGTGCTAGGAATGTGTATTTCTGTTTCCAAAATTTAGAATTATAATAATAGAGTAAAAGGCATTCATATTCGATGCAGCCATTGCACTTAGCACATATGATATGAAAATTTTCTAGAAGTTTAATAGATCGACTACTTTCCCTTTAATTCAAAACTGTTATAAAGGGGATTGTAACACATAATCTCTTTCGGCCCAAAACATAGCCGAGTGGTTACAGACGCCATTTCATTGTTCCAAATTAAACAAACTGGCAGCCGTTCGAATCCCACCAGGACAATAGGCAGCATTTCATTATATTTTTGTTTCATTCTAAGTATTTTACTTTAGTCCTTTGAAACGTTTATTGCCTTACACTAACTAGCTGAACTTTAAAACCATTTTACATAAGCTTACAACGATTGCAGATTTTATTTTATTTTTCCGAAGTGTGTGGATCTGTTATGAGTTTCTTTTGGTTTAAACTGTTTCCAAGACGTCAGTCGTACATGCAAGTGTAACATTTATTACACAATTTCATGTACCCTCGCATATATTGTAAACATATTGAAGAAAAAAAAAGTTGGCAATACCAAATTTTCAAAGTTGTGTTTCCCACTTTGAATAAAAGTTCCGAAATGCTATCGACTATTTTCCGAATTATCGTGACCCGCATACACTATGGAGCAGTGCATAGTAAAATTGCTTCGAAATGAAAATGAAGATTACCATATTTAATTGCTTGTAGGAGGATTTCAATAAAAGGCTAAACTTTAGTAGAAACGTTGGTCTAAATAGATATTGGCTCAGAAACTACAAACTGTTTGTAGGCTAGTAAACTATGAGTACTGAAGCTAGCAACATCACAGGGTGATACATGTGGCTGACGAATGCACAGGACAGTGACTTTTCGACTGTTGAAGCAAAAAATAATAGCCACATATGTCATAGAACACTCGTTTCTGAACCGCTGAGCGTACGAAGAGCTTCGCTACGCTCAGCGACTCAATATTAAGGGTTCAAGGACATTGTGGAAAGGCAAAATTAAGCAATGATCTGGAAATGGCGCAATCAGAACGAAAATCGCCCTCCCAAACCCGAGAGCGGAACGAATAAATTGACAATCATGTACGAATACAAAGAGAACATATCGTAAACCGAGTAAGCCGCTATTTCCGAATAGGTGGCCACTCAGTTATCAGGCCTATATATACGAAAACGTACATAAAAAGTGCAAACTGCACAACAATTCAAACACCAAAACATGAAACAACTAGAACCACAACAGATGTAAAATATAAATTGATCGTTTATTATGCTTGTAGACATAAAACGCCAATATTTTGTGTACAAATGCATGATGAATTGCAAAACATGAGTCAGAAGTGCACCTTCAATGGCGAAATTTTAAAATGCACTACTTTCATAGGGTAAGGCGTAAGTGTCTGTCTGAAATAAAAACGTTCTATGCGTTCAACATTGACAACCACATTTACATATTGAAAAAAGAAATACATGATAAATTCGTGCAATGTGTGGTGTAGATTCTAGTTGCATAATTAATGGTTGTAAACCGTGCCATCTAATAAATGTGTTTTCAGCAAATGTTTCGAAAACATAAGCAACAACTGTTTTAATTAGTCTGATATTGACGTTTTAAATGGCTAATATTTAATACTAACCGTTTAAAGAAAGGAAATGGACTAAACGAGGAGCAAAGAGGATATCAGAAAATGAAAAGGGAGTCAGATGAGAGAAAAAGAAAGGGTTGAGAGAGACAGAGAAGGAGGGAGAGAGAGGATAAGAGAGAGAGAGAGAAAGGATAAGAGAGATAGAGAGAGAGAGGATAAGAGAGAGAGAGGATAAGAGAGAGAGAGAGAGAGAGAGAGAGAGAGAGAGAGAGAGAGAGAGAGAGAGAGAGAGAGATGCGGACCCTCATCGAGGAAACCGCTTGGTTGAAGCGATGGTAAAATACTAACGCTCTTCGCTCAGACTAAAAGCCTGAGCGGAGCTTCTTTCAACGTTAATCTGAAGATCCCTTTTCCGTTATTTTGCTGTAGTGCAATAGAGATAACCAGGCCTCAGATATACCTCATTGGCACTGGTACCCCTTTTAGCAATAAGCCAGAAAAGGTCGTAACTCCTGGGATAATAACCAAGTTAAAAGTTCTTGGTCGAAGCAAGCTAAAGAGGAAAAATATATTATTTGAGGAAGGTGTAGAAATTCATCTATTTTTTGACATTAAACTACGTTATTACGGGTGCTAGGAATGTGTATTTCTGTTTTCAAAATATTAAATTATAATAATAGAGTAAAAGGCATTCATATTCGATGCAGCCATTGCACTTAGAAAATATGATATGAAACTTTTCTAGAAGTTCAATAGATCGACTACTTTCCCTTTAATTCAAAACTGTTATAAAGGGGATTGTAACACATAATCTCTTTCGGCCCAAAACATAGCCGAGTGGTTACAGACGCCATTTCATTGTTTCAAATTAATCAAACTGGCAGCCGTTCGAATCCCACCAGGACAATAGGCAGCATTTCATTATATTTTTGTTTCATTCTAAGTATTTTACTTTAGTCCTTTGAAACGTTTATTGCCTTACACTAACTAGCTGAACTTTAAAACCATTTTACATAAGCTTACAACGATTGCAGATTTTATTTTATTTTTCCGAAGTGTGTGGATCTGTTATGAGTTTCTTTTGGTTTAAACTGTTTCCAAGACGTCAGTCGTACATGCAAGTGTAACATTTATTACACAATTTCATGTACCCTCGCATATATTGTAAACATATTGAAGAAAAAAAAAGTTGGCAATACCCAATTTTCAAAGTTGTGTTTCCCACTTTGAATAAAAGTTCCGAAATGCTATCGACTATTTTCCGAATTATCGTGACCCGCATACACTATGGAGCAGTGCATAGTAAAATTGCTTCGAAATGAAAATGAAGATTACCATATTTAATTGCTTGTAGGAGGATTTCAATAAAAGGCTAAACTTTAGTAGAAACGTTGGTCTAAATAGATATTGGCTCAGAAACTACAAACTGTTTGTAGGCTAGTAAACTATGAGTACTGAAGCTAGCAACATCGCAGGGTGATACATGTGGCTGACGAATGCACAGGACAGTGACTTTTCGACTGTTGAAGCAAAAAATAATAGCCACATATGTCATAGAACACGCGTTTCTGAACCGCTGAGCGTACGAAGAGCTTCGCTACGCTCAGCGACTCAATATTAGACATTTTTCACTTTTGAACGTAAACTGTGTATATATGGTATGTATGTGAATATAGCATACAATTTCTAGCATATAAAATACATATTCAAAATTGTTTATACTTGTAAAGTTCCCTTCACCTTTAGTATTTTTTCTGATCGGAAACAGGATAAAATCCCAACCTACGCATGCTTCTAGGTTACGGTGCTCTGTCCAGTGTCCAATGTCTATGTATAGTATGTTGTCTACTCCGTTAAGTTTAAAATAAGTATTTAATGTAGCAGTTTATTCCGTAGAGATAATTTTGATTCAGAATAGTTAAAGCGCGATATAATATAAATTGTATCAATTGCAAACACTATGAACTGTATATATTATAGTTGTTGAATTTTTTATAATAATGCGATTTATTCCGTAAAAATACATCTATTATGAGGTTGTTTTATAAAATCACTAATGAAAAAAAAAAAAAAAAAAAAAAAAAAAAAAATCCTGACTGTATTCGAACTCGGATCGCTTGCGTGGGAATCCAGAAACACTACCACTGAGCTACGGGGCTACATACCCAATTCTTGATACAGTATATAGATTAAGGATAATACAATGTATATTAAATGACCTGCAAACACCACGAACTGTATGTGCATTATTGCGTGTATGGCTACCACTCAATATGGCAAACTGTGTATATATAGTGTATTGTATATGAATATATAATTTCTAGTATTCAAAATTTATTCGAAATTCTTTCATTAGTAAAGTTCCCTTCGCCTTTAATATTTTTTCTGATCGGAAACAGGATAAAATCCCAACCTACGCATGCTTCTAGGTTACGGTGCTCCGTCCAGTGTCCAATGTCTATATGCTGTATATATGTAAATGTTGTCGTCAGTTATGTCTTCACATGAAAGAATCATTACTCACTGCATCGCGCAAAGTATAAAATAAGTTTAATATAGCGGTTTATTCCGTAAAATCTAAATGAAACAAATAATATCACGTTTTATTCCGTAACTAACTAATCATCGTAGACTTTAATGCCTCCAACATATCTGTTTATTCCGTAAAAACTAACTGAAGTATTCAATATTGTGTAGGTATATTATTCTGCATTTAATCCTATTAGGTTTAAATTGATAAGCATATACTATTGCTCACTTCTTAACTCTTAAAATGCAACAAACATCAGGACTGTGTATATATGGTATGTATGTGAATATAGCATACAATTTCTAGCATATAAAATACATATTCAAAATTGTTTATACTTGTAAAGTTCCCTTCACCTTTATTATTTTTTCTGATCGGAAACAGGATAAAATCCCAACCTACGCATGCTTCTAGGTTACGGTGCTCTGTCCAGTGTCCAATGTCTATGTATAGTATGTTGTCTACTCCGTTAAGTTTAAAATAAGTATTTAATGTAGCAGTTTATTCCGTAGAGATAATTTTGATTCAGAATAGTTAAAGCGCGATATAATATAAATTGTATCAATTGCAAACACTATGAACTGTATATATTATAGTTGTTGAATTTTTTATAATAATGCGATTTATTCCGTAAAAATACATCTATTATGAGGTTGTTTTATAAAATCACTAATGAAAAAAAAAAAAAAAAAAAAAAAAAAAAAATCCTGACTGTATTCGAACTCGGATCGCTTGCGTGGGAATCCAGAAACACTACCACTGAGCTACGGGGCTACATACCCAATTCTTGATACAGTATATAGATTAAGGATAATACAATGTATATTAAATGACCTGCAAACACCACGAACTGTATGTGCATTATTGCGTGTATGGCTACCACTCAATATGGCAAATTAAATAATTTAGAATTTAACAAAACTCGGTCACTGTGCAAGCCAAATGATTCTAAAAATTGTATGATTTGCTTAATACCAGTCATACAGTTAGACCTGGTATCTAGTTATCTGCTAAATGCTGTTACGGGGCGTTTGGGAACCCCATTCAGTATTACGACGTCATGACATCACAATCCCTGTCCTCCTTAAAAGCCTTTGACGCTATAGCAACCCTCGGAGGACACAATCATTCAGACAGCATAACTGTACAATTCAAGCATAAGATATGTATCAAACCATTTTAATGGAGATAATCCATATACAAGCAATTATGACATTGTAAATCAAAGTTATACTTACTTTGTTGTATAACAGCAAGTCCCATCTTGGATTTATAGGTTTTGATTATACTTACACAAGATAATATTTATATAGGCCGAGTTTTACTGATGTTTGCAACGTGCATAACTACAGTACACAGTATATCATTAATTTAACGTTATGTGAGAAACAAAACGGTCTTAATTATTTCAACCAATTAAATATACGGTTTATTCCGTAAATACATCGTTATATGATATGGCATAAATCTTAAACAACCAACACCGCTAAACATACCTTTACTCTGTCTGTCTTTCATGGTTTTAATTGAATTCTTTATATAATCGACTTATATAGCTAGCTCCCATATACGTGTCAAAATCGTATTCGTTGCATGCTTAAATCATGGTGCGAAAATCATGGTTATTTCATGCTGTGAAAATCATCTCATACCGTTCATATTCTCTTGGAAAAATAATCAGAATTGCTCTCCTGTAAGATGTAATATGTCGACACCACGTTAACTAGTTTATAAAGCAGGTCAGTATTAAAAGAATCAAAAGACACGAACCTCTCTCAGGACATGTCAGTGTCGGCTTTTAATACATAATTACCAACACAACGCTAATTTGTTTTTATATAGCAGGCCAGTATTAAAAGAATCAATGTTTCGAAAACATAAGCAACAACTGTTTTAATTAGTCTGATATTGACTTTTTGAAATGGCTAATATTTAATACTAACCGTTTTAAGAAAGAAAATGGACTAAACGAGGAGCAAACAGGATATCAGAAAAAGAAAAGGAAGTCATATGAGAGAAAAAGAAAGGATTGAGAGAGACAGAGGAGGGAGAGACAGGATAAGAGAGAGAGAGAGAGAGAGAGAGAGAGAGAGAGAGAGAGAGAGAGATGCGGACCCTCATCGAGGAAACCGCTTGGTTGAAGCGATGGTAAAATACCAACGCTCTTCGCTCAGACTAAAAGCCTGAGCGGAACTTCTTTCAACGTTAAGTTGAAGATCCCTTTTCCGTCATTTTGCTATAGTGCAATGGAGATAACCACGCCTCAGATATACCTCATTGGCACTGGTACCCCTTTTAGCAATAAGCCAGAAAAGGTCGTAACTCCTTGGACAATAACCAAGTTAAAAGTTCTTGGTCGAAGCAAGCTAAAGAGGAAAAATATATTATTTGAGGAAGGTGTAGAAATTCATCTATTGTTTGACATTAAACTACGTTATTACGGGTGCTAGGAATGTGTATTTCTGTTTCCAAAATTTAAAATTATAATAATAGAGTAAAAGGCATTCATATTCGATGCAGCCATTGCACTTAGCACATATGATATGAAAATTTTCTAGAAGTTTAATAGATCGACTACTTTCCCTTTAATTCAAAACTGTTATAAAGGGGATTGTAACATATAATCTCTTTAGGCCCAAAACATAGCCGAGTGGTTACAGACGCCATTTCATTGTTTCATATTAAACAAACTGGCAGGCGTTCGAATCCCACCAGGGCAATAGGTAGCATTTCATTATATTTTAGTTTCATTCTACGTATTTTACTTTAGTCCTTTGAAACGTTTATTGCCTTACACTAACTAGCTGAACTTTAAAACCATTTTACATAAGCTTACAACGATTGCAGATTTTATTTTATTTTTCCGCAGTGTGTGGGTCTGTTATAAGTTTCTTTTGGTTTAAACTGTTTCCAAGACGTCAGTCGTACTTGCAAGTATAACATTTATTACACAATTTCATGTACCCTCGCATATATTGTAAACATATTGAAGAAAAAAAAAGTTGGCAATACCCAATTTTCAAAGTTGTGTTTCCCACTTTGAATAAAAGTTCCGAAATGCTATCGACTATTTTCCGAATTATCGTGACCCGCATACACTACATTTTTTTTTTTTCTATTGGTCAATAATAAATAATCTCTAAACCGCGGCAAATTTACGCGGCTCGTCACAGTTTGATTAGTTTCGATAGAGTATAGACGTTCTGAGAACTCAAATTTGAAAATAAAAATTTTATTTTATTTAAAATTGGCATTTACATTCTAAATTATTTAGATGATTTAGCTTCAGCAGAAACCCCGCAGAATGCACAATTTGCCTTTAAAACATTGCAGTCAGTCTTGGAAAAATGTGGCATTGAGGAAGCTAAAAGTAAAGCATCCCCTCCTTCTACTATAATGACCTTTATAGGGGTATTGTTTAATACAGAGAAAATGACCATTGAAGTTACACCAGAAAGAATGAATGAAATTAGAATTTTGCTGAGAGAATGGCTTAGTAAGGAAACTGCTTCAATAAAGGAAATTCAATCACTTTTAGGAAAACTTAATTTTATTGCTGCTTGTGTCAGACCTGGGCGCATTTTTGTTTCACGCATGTTAAAATGGCTGAAAGAATTATATGCAAAGGATATACAGAAATATTATATTCCAGCTTATGTTAAAAAAGATATTCTTTGGTGGTACAAATTTCTTCCAACTTATAATGGTGTATCCATGATGCTTTATGAAGAATGGTGTAACCCAGATGAAATATTTTCTAGTGATAGTTGTTTAGTAGGTTGTGGTGGATTTTGGCAAGGGATGTTCTTCCATACTTCATTTCCCCAACATTTTAAACAGGAAAAGTACAGTATCAATACTTTGGAATTTTTTTCCATTATAATATGTTTGAAGTTATGGGGGCAATATTTCTGTCAGAAAAGAATACAGGTTTTCTGTGACAATCTTGCTGTTGTACTGATAATTAACACTGGCAAAAGCAATTGTGAAATTTTGCAAATGTGTCTCCGTGAAATGGCATTTCAAGCAGCAATACATCAATTTGAAATAAGAGCAGTTCACTTGGATTCTAGTGAGAATAGGTTGGCGGACAGACTTAGTAGATGGGATTTGTCAGATAGCCAAAGACAAGAATTTTTTGACATGACAAATGGCTTACAGTTAACAGAATGTGAGGTCTCGGAAGAGTTGTTCAAATTTATGCATACCTGGTAATTTATTTTTCATTTCAGATGCACAGAAACATGCATTAAAGAGGGAATTACAAGTATCTAGAAGTTCTGCATATGCAGAAGGTACGAAACAAAACATGAAAATACAATGGGAGTCCTTTTTAATGTTCTGTATATATTTTGGCTTTAAATATCTACCGGCGAGTACAGAAACATTGAGTTTATATGCCCAATTTCTTAGCAGGACATTCAAGTCAACTCAATCTATTAAAAACTACTTAAGTGGCATAAAAACTATGCATCTTCTGTTGGGATACTCGGTGGATCATATTAATGGTTTTCTTCTGAATTTAAGCATTAAGGGAATGGCAAGATTGAAACCATATTGCATTAAACAGTCTCATGCAATTACACCTGAGCTTTTGCTGCAAATGGCTGGTATTTTAAATTTATCAGATTCAGTAGATATGGTATACTGGTGTCTTTTTCTTTTTGCATTTTTCTTATTTGCAAGAAAATCCAATTTGGTGCCGACTTCAAAAAAGGATTTAGAGAAAAAGAAATTTTTGTTAAGAAAAGATATAATAAAGGAAAATGATCATTTAAAAGTTTGCATGAAATGGTCAAAAACAATTCAGTTTGGAGAAAGAGTGTTAGAAACACCTTTAATTGCTATTCCAGACTCATTATTATGCCCAGTAACAGCATATAAGAACATGTGTAGAAATGTTAAGGCAAAAAAGAATGACCCACTGTTTATCCTGCCAGATAAGTCTTGCATTACATATAGAAAATATCAATGTAAATTAAGACAAGTTGTTTCCTCATTAGGGTTAGATCCTAAATGTTTTAGTACGCATGGGTTTAGAAGAGGAGGAACAACATATGCTTTCAAGTCGAGAGTGCCATCGGAATTGATTCAGCTGCACGGTGACTGGAAATCCGATGCTTACAAAAAATATCTTGCATTTTCATTTGAGGATAAATTACAGGTTGCATTAAGAATGAGACAACATATTTTGTCAATATAAGACATCAGACCTGCATTTGAGTAGATGAGTGGAACACCATTTATGGGTGTAATGTTTTTAAATACTGTTTTTAGTTTATTTTATTGGATGTTTTATAAAACTGTATTTCCAGTTTTTTGGAAATCTTCTCTGTTTTCTGATATAACTACTACTCACAAAGTGTAGATAATTGATTTCAATAAAATGTATTGATTTATTGGTCATGTTCTAGTCAGGATATAGGGGTGATTTTTAAATGATTGAAAATGATAGCATTCTTTTATGATATAATCTGGAATTGCCTTTTGTTTTCAGGTTGTCTATTACCCAAAAGTGTAGACGATTGGTTTCAATAAGATGTCTTGACTTATTGGCCATGTGTGATTGATAATAAAGGTAACTCTAGATAATATCATATTGTAATGTATTGAGCAGTTAAGGCTTTCAGTTTTCTATAATTTTGATTTTTTTTTTTCATTGCAGATGTCAGAAAAGTCACAATTGTTTGTGATTCTATTCCTAAACATGTTGCTGGTATTGATGGGTGCACTCTACAATGCTTTCCTGGAGATACTATTTCTAAATTAACCAATAGACTTATATCCAGAGGTGGATGTGCACCAGAAGCAAATTTAGAAGATTTTGATTTTGTTATTTTCCATGTCGGTACTAACGACATTGATAATAGAGCATCTTACAATGCAATCTTGTCAGATTTTGGAAATATGATAGCTATTTGTAGAAAACAAAAGCCAGGCATTAAGATTATTATATCTGCCATTATTCCTAGGCCAAAAGATCATTTAGATACAGACTCAACGATTAGATCTGTAAATTCTTACTTAATGAAGACAATGAGTAAAAACCAGAATTTTCAGTTCATTTGTACATATAAGCCCTTTACTCATTGTGGAAAAAGTAAGTGTTGAGCTTTATGCAAAACGTGATCTTGGTCTTCATTTAAACACTGAAGGAACAAATAGGCTCAAACATTTCTTTTTAAGAGTAATCTCAAATTTGAAAAGATAAACATATTGTTGATCTGTGGTTGATGAGAAAATTTTAACTCTTGTATTGCCAATTCTTCCAAGAGGTATATATGCAGGCGACTTGACATGTTGCAGGTTTCATTTCACAAAGTTATTCATATACATGACTTTCATGTACATGTAGTAGGAGATTAAAGTTAATTGCCCTAAAATCTTTTTACTGGAAATGAGGATTGGCACTAATAGAGTTAAAATTTTGAGAAAGTCAGTTTGAACAGTTTCGAATATTCTAGCATAGATCCATATTTTTTGTTGTAGTTTGCAGAAGAATATTGCAAGGTAGTTCATGTACATAGGTTACTGACTTTGAAACTGATGATGCATAATATGCTGTTTCTTACATAAGGTAAGAGTAATGTATTGTTTGGTTATTTTGTTCCAATGTTTTTGTTGTTTTTTATTAGCTCATCATGATACTGAACCTGTCATGATAACTGAACCTGTCAGTTGTCTCCCTTTGACTACATAAGAGAAAGCCAACCTGAATTGTTCAGATATTGAAATTTCTTTTATTTAAATTCAGATGAAGCTTTGAACACATCAATTTATGTGTTACGAATTTGATGGTTATCTCCCTTTGACCATTATTCTGAAAATATGAAATAATTTAAACAAATTTATGTTTTGATAACTTATGGACACAAATGATTCGTCGACTAATCAAATTTCTTCATTTGTTACTTATAAAACTGTCCATATTCCATCACTTACGTTGGCATAAGAAAATTGTTAGTAAAATAGCACAAAAATGAATTATGAAACTAATTTTATCATGATGTGCTTTCATTTGTATTGTTCATTCCCTTTTGTTTAGTTGTATATAGTATCTATTTCTTTGTATTTCTTACTGAGCAGCTTGTTCAATGCTTATTTAGTTAACATCTATATCAACTCGGCAATTAATTTCTACACACATATATATGATTGAAGTATGTATGTATGTCATAATTACTGAGTAAAGTGGTTTATACTTGATTTGGTAGGCATTAGCCTCACTTTAAATTTGAAACAGCTAGTACTTTAAAGATCTTAATTTAACATGTACATTTAGCTGTGCCTTTCATCGAGTTTGGTCATTATCTATTTTAATTTGAAGTCTAAATTTGGTTCTGTGGATCGAAACTCTAATTTGATACATATTACAATAAAATTAAGTTTTAAGAGTTTTCTCAGTGATATTCAGAATTAACAGTTAACGAATTAAATTCAATCTATATATTACTATTGCACATTTTGACTTATTTATTGGAACTTTATTTAATAAAAAAAAAAAAAAAAAAAAAAAAAGGTGATACTAGCTTTTAACTTCATATTTGATGGTCGGCATTTAAATGAATCAAATATAGGTATAATACAAGTTGCTTGCTTACGGTACATTTAGATATTTGTAGATATGTACAGTCTAATTGCTTATATTCCTGTTTTATTACATTACTTTGATTTTGGGCCCTTGGGTTGGCATTTTGTATGAAATATTAATGCATATTAATGCATTTTAATGATTTAATGCAACTAGATAAATGTATAATATTGATGAACGTAAAAATGAAATTTCTTGTATTGGAAAATTTGATATGAAATTGAAATATTATGTTCATTTGTTGAACTTTGTTCTCAGAACGGTAAAGATGTCAAATTATATTTATTAACTGAAACTATGATTTGGTAATCCTTTATCCCCTTAAGACAAAGCATTGAATAATTGGAAGATTTTTATAACTTTAAAAATATTTAATTATGAGGCGATTTGGACAGTTAAATTCCTTTTCGATTCCTTACGTAAACCGAAGCAAATTAAAAGCTCTATTTCTATTGGTCAATAATAAATAATCTCTAAACCGCGGCAAATTTACGCGGCTCGTCACAGTTTGATTAGTTTCGATAGAGTATAGACGTTCTGAGAACTCAAATTTGAAAATAAAAATGCCCTCCCGCCCAGCCCAAAACTTAACTTTTTGTTTCTTTTTGCTTTCGAATTGTGTTCTTTCCTCAATTTGTAGTACTCATATACATGTATTAATATCCCATTGATGGTTCACCATATTATCTATAATATTGTTAGTATTGTCCTTTGTATTGTGTTAAAGTTCATCCAACATATGCATTTTGTATGAAATATTAATGCATATTAATGCATTTTAATGATTTAATGCAACTAGATAAATGTATAATATTGATGAACGTAAAAATGAAATTTCTTGTATTGGAAAATTTGATATGAAATTGAAATATTATGTTCATTTGTTGAACTTTGTTCTCAGAACGGTAAAGATGTCAAATTATATTTATTAACTGAAACTATGATTTGGTAATCCTTTATCCCCTTAAGACAAAGCATTGAATAATTATATTTTAGTTTCATTCTACGTATTTTACTTTAGTCCTTTGAAACGTTTATTGCCTTACACTAACTAGCTGAACTTTAAAACCATTTTACATAAGCTTACAACGATTGCAGATTTTATTTTATTTTTCCGCAGTGTGTGGGTCTGTTATAAGTTTCTTTTGGTTTAAACTGTTTCCAAGACGTCAGTCGTACTTGCAAGTATAACATTTATTACACAATTTCATGTACCCTCGCATATATTGTAAACATATTGAAGAAAAAAAAAGTTGGCAATACCCAATTTTCAAAGTTGTGTTTCCCACTTTGAATAAAAGTTCCGAAATGCTATCGACTATTTTCCGAATTATCGTGACCCGCATACACTATGGAGCAGTGCATAGTAAAATTGCTTCGAAATGAAAATGAAGATTACCATATTTAATTGCTTGTAGGAGGATTTCAATAAAAGGCTAAACTTTAGTAGAAACGTTGGTCTAAATAGATATTGGCTCAGAAACTACAAACTGTTTGTAGGCTAGTAAACTATGAGTACTGAAGCTAGCAACATCGCAGGGTGATACATGTGGCTGACGAATGCACAGGACAGTGACTTTTCGACTGTTGAAGCAAAAAATAATAGCCACATATGTCATAGAACACTCGTTTCTGAACCGCTGAGCGTACGAAGAGCTTCGCTACGCTCAGCGACTCACTAATTAGGGTTCAAGGACATTGTGGAAAGGCAAAATTAAGCAATGATCAGGAAATGGCGCGATCAGAACGAACTGAATCGCACTCCCAAACCCGAGAGCGGAACGAATAAATTGACAATCAGGTACGAATACAAAGAGAACATATCGTAAACTGAGTAAGCCGCTATTTCCCAATAGGTGGCCACTCAGTTATCAGGCCTAACTAAATATACGAAAACGTACATAAAAAGTGCAAACTGCACAACAATTCAAACACCAAAACATGAAACAACTAGAACCACAACAGATGTAAAATATAAATTGATCGTTTATTATGCTTGTAGACATAAAACGCCAATATCTTGTGTACAAATGCATGATAGATTGCAAAACATGAGTCAGAAGTGCACCTTCAATGGCGAAATTTTAAAATGCACTACTTTCATAGGGTAAGGCGTAAGTGTCTGTCTGAAATAAAAATGTTCTATGCATTCAACATTGGCAGCCACATTTGCATATTGAAAAAAAGAAATACATGATAAATTCGTGCAATGTGTGGTGTAGCTTCTAGTTGCATAATTAATGGTTGTAAACCGTGCCGTCTAATAAATGTGCTTTCAGCAAATGTTTCGAAAACATAAGCAACAACTGTTTTAATTAGTCTGATATTGACTTTTTGAAATGGCTAATATTTAATACTAACCGTTTTAAGAAAGAAAATGGACTAAACGAGGAGCAAAGAGGATATCAGAAAAAGAAAAGGAAGTCATATGAGAGAAAAAGAAAGGGTTGAGAGAGACAGAGGAGGGAGAGACAGGATAAGAGAGAGAGAGAGAGAGAGAGAGAGAGAGAGAGAGAGAGAGAGAGAGAGAGAGATGCGGACCCTCATCGAGGAAACCGCTTGGTTGAAGCGATGGTAAAATACCAACGCTCTTCGCTCAGACTAAAAGCCTGAGCGGAACTTCTTTCAACGTTAAGTTGAAGATCCCTTTTCCGTCATTTTGCTATAGTGCAATGGAGATAACCACGCCTCAGATATACCTCATTGGCACTGGTACCCCTTTTAGCAATAAGCCAGAAAAGGTCGTAACTCCTTGGACAATAACCAAGTTAAAAGTTCTTGGTCGAAGCAAGCTAAAGAGGAAAAATATATTATTTGAGGAAGGTGTAGAAATTCATCTATTGTTTGACATTAAACTACGTTATTACGGGTGCTAGGAATGTGTATTTCTGTTTCCAAAATTTAAAATTATAATAATAGAGTAAAAGGCATTCATATTCGATGCAGCCATTGCACTTAGCACATATGATATGAAAATTTTCTAGAAGTTTAATAGATCGACTACTTTCCCTTTAATTCAAAACTGTTATAAAGGGGATTGTAACATATAATCTCTTTAGGCCCAAAACATAGCCGAGTGGTTACAGACGCCATTTCATTGTTTCATATTAAACAAACTGGCAGGCGTTCGAATCCCACCAGGGCAATAGGTAGCATTTCATTATATTTTAGTTTCATTCTACGTATTTTACTTTAGTCCTTTGAAACGTTTATTGCCTTACACTAACTAGCTGAACTTTAAAACCATTTTACATAAGCTTACAACGATTGCAGATTTTATTTTATTTTTCCGCAGTGTGTGGGTCTGTTATAAGTTTCTTTTGGTTTAAACTGTTTCCAAGACGTCAGTCGTACTTGCAAGTATAACATTTATTACACAATTTCATGTACCCTCGCATATATTGTAAACATATTGAAGAAAAAAAAAGTTGGCAATACCCAATTTTCAAAGTTGTGTTTCCCACTTTGAATAAAAGTTCCGAAATGCTATCGACTATTTTCCGAATTATCGTGACCCGCATACACTATGGAGCAGTGCATAGTAAAATTGCTTCGAAATGAAAATGAAGATTACCATATTTAATTGCTTGTAGGAGGATTTCAATAAAAGGCTAAACTTTAGTAGAAACGTTGGTCTAAATAGATATTGGCTCAGAAACTACAAACTGTTTGTAGGCTAGTAAACTATGAGTACTGAAGCTAGCAACATCGCAGGGTGATACATGTGGCTGACGAATGCACAGGACAGTGACTTTTCGACTGTTGAAGCAAAAAATAATAGCCACATATGTCATAGAACACTCGTTTCTGAACCGCTGAGCGTACGAAGAGCTTCGCTACGCTCAGCGACTCACTAATTAGGGTTCAAGGACATTGTGGAAAGGCAAAATTAAGCAATGATCAGGAAATGGCGCGATCAGAACGAACTGAATCGCACTCCCAAACCCGAGAGCGGAACGAATAAATTGACAATCAGGTACGAATACAAAGAGAACATATCGTAAACTGAGTAAGCCGCTATTTCCCAATAGGTGGCCACTCAGTTATCAGGCCTAACTAAATATACGAAAACGTACATAAAAAGTGCAAACTGCACAACAATTCAAACACCAAAACATGAAACAACTAGAACCACAACAGATGTAAAATATAAATTGATCGTTTATTATGCTTGTAGACATAAAACGCCAATATCTTGTGTACAAATGCATGATAGATTGCAAAACATGAGTCAGAAGTGCACCTTCAATGGCGAAATTTTAAAATGCACTACTTTCATAGGGTAAGGCGTAAGTGTCTGTCTGAAATAAAAATGTTCTATGCATTCAACATTGGCAGCCACATTTGCATATTGAAAAAAAGAAATACATGATAAATTCGTGCAATGTGTGGTGTAGCTTCTAGTTGCATAATTAATGGTTGTAAACCGTGCCGTCTAATAAATGTGATTTCAGCAAATGTTTCGAAAACATAAGCAACAACTGTTTTAATTAGTCTGATATTGACTTTTTGAAATGGCTAATATTTAATACTAACCGTTTTAAGAAAGAAAATGGACTAAACGAGGAGCAAAGAGGATATCAGAAAAAGAAAAGGAAGTCATATGAGAGAAAAAGAAAGGATTGAGAGAGACAGAGGAGGGAGAGACAGGATAAGAGAGAGAGAGAGAGAGAGAGAGATGCGGACCCTCATCGAGGAAACCGCTTGGTTGAAGCGATGGTAAAATACCAACGCTCTTCGCTCAGACTAAAAGCCTGAGCGGAACTTCTTTCAACGTTAAGTTGAAGATCCCTTTTCCGTCATTTTGCTATAGTGCAATGGAGATAACCACGCCTCAGATATACCTCATTGGCACTGGTACCCCTTTTAGCAATAAGCCAGAAAAGGTCGTAACTCCTTGGACAATAACCAAGTTAAAAGTTCTTGGTCGAAGCAAGCTAAAGAGGAAAAATATATTATTTGAGGAAGGTGTAGAAATTCATCTATTGTTTGACATTAAACTACGTTATTACGGGTGCTAGGAATGTGTATTTCTGTTTCCAAAATTTAAAATTATAATAATAGAGTAAAAGGCATTCATATTCGATGCAGCCATTGCACTTAGCACATATGATATGAAAATTTTCTAGAAGTTTAATAGATCGACTACTTTCCCTTTAATTCAAAACTGTTATAAAGGGGATTGTAACATATAATCTCTTTAGGCCCAAAACATAGCCGAGTGGTTACAGACGCCATTTCATTGTTTCATATTAAACAAACTGGCAGGCGTTCGAATCCCACCAGGGCAATAGGTAGCATTTCTTTATATTTTAGTTTCATTCTACGTATTTTACTTTAGTCCTTTGAAACGTTTATTGCCTTACACTAACTAGCTGAACTTTAAAACCATTTTACATAAGCTTACAACGATTGCAGATTTTATTTTATTTTTCCGCAGTGTGTGGGTCTGTTATAAGTTTCTTTTGGTTTAAACTGTTTCCAAGACGTCAGTCGTACTTGCAAGTATAACATTTATTACACAATTTCATGTACCCTCGCATATATTGTAAACATATTGAAGAAAAAAAAAGTTGGCAATACCCAATTTTCAAAGTTGTGTTTCCCACTTTGAATAAAAGTTCCGAAATGCTATCGACTATTTTCCGAATTATCGTGACCCGCATACACTATGGAGCAGTGCATAGTAAAATTGCTTCGAAATGAAAATGAAGATTACCATATTTAATTGCTTGTAGGAGGATTTCAATAAAAGGCTAAACTTTAGTAGAAACGTTGGTCTAAATAGATATTGGCTCAGAAACTACAAACTGTTTGTAGGCTAGTAAACTATGAGTACTGAAGCTAGCAACATCGCAGGGTGATACATGTGGCTGACGAATGCACAGGACAGTGACTTTTCGACTGTTGAAGCAAAAAATAATAGCCACATATGTCATAGAACACTCGTTTCTGAACCGCTGAGCGTACGAAGAGCTTCGCTACGCTCAGCGACTCACTAATTAGGGTTCAAGGACATTGTGGAAAGGCAAAATTAAGCAATGATCAGGAAATGGCGCGATCAGAACGAACTGAATCGCACTCCCAAACCCGAGAGCGGAACGAATAAATTGACAATCAGGTACGAATACAAAGAGAACATATCGTAAACTGAGTAAGCCGCTATTTCCCAATAGGTGGCCACTCAGTTATCAGGCCTAACTAAATATACGAAAACGTACATAAAAAGTGCAAACTGCACAACAATTCAAACACCAAAACATGAAACAACTAGAACCACAACAGATGTAAAATATAAATTGATCGTTTATTATGCTTGTAGACATAAAACGCCAATATCTTGTGTACAAATGCATGATAGATTGCAAAACATGAGTCAGAAGTGCACCTTCAATGGCGAAATTTTAAAATGCACTACTTTCATAGGGTAAGGCGTAAGTGTCTGTCTGAAATAAAAATGTTCTATGCATTCAACATTGGCAGCCACATTTGCATATTGAAAAAAAGAAATACATGATAAATTCGTGCAATGTGTGGTGTAGCTTCTAGTTGCATAATTAATGGTTGTAAACCGTGCCGTCTAATAAATGTGCTTTCAGCAAATGTTTCGAAAACATAAGCAACAACTGTTTTAATTAGTCTGATATTGACTTTTTGAAATGGCTAATATTTAATACTAACCGTTTTAAGAAAGAAAATGGACTAAACGAGGAGCAAAGAGGATATCAGAAAAAGAAAAGGAAGTCATATGAGAGAAAAAGAAAGGGTTGAGAGAGACAGAGGAGGGAGAGACAGGATAAGAGAGAGAGAGAGAGAGAGAGAGAGAGAGAGAGAGAGAGAGAGAGAGATGCGGACCCTCATCGAGGAAACCGCTTGGTTGAAGCGATGGTAAAATACCAACGCTCTTCGCTCAGACTAAAAGCCTGAGCGGAACTTCTTTCAACGTTAAGTTGAAGATCCCTTTTCCGTCATTTTGCTATAGTGCAATGGAGATAACCACGCCTCAGATATACCTCATTGGCACTGGTACCCCTTTTAGCAATAAGCCAGAAAAGGTCGTAACTCCTTGGACAATAACCAAGTTAAAAGTTCTTGGTCGAAGCAAGCTAAAGAGGAAAAATATATTATTTGAGGAAGGTGTAGAAATTCATCTATTGTTTGACATTAAACTACGTTATTACGGGTGCTAGGAATGTGTATTTCTGTTTCCAAAATTTAAAATTATAATAATAGAGTAAAAGGCATTCATATTCGATGCAGCCATTGCACTTAGCACATATGATATGAAAATTTTCTAGAAGTTTAATAGATCGACTACTTTCCCTTTAATTCAAAACTGTTATAAAGGGGATTGTAACATATAATCTCTTTAGGCCCAAAACATAGCCGAGTGGTTACAGAAGCCATTTCATTGTTCCATATTAAACAAACTGGCAGGCGTTCGAATCCCACCAGGGCAATAGGTAGCATTTCATTATATTTTAGTTTCATTCTACGTATTTTACTTTAGTCCTTTGAAACGTTTATTGCCTTACACTAACTAGCTGAACTTTAAAACCATTTTACATAAGCTTACAACGATTGCAGATTTTATTTTATTTTTCCGCAGTGTGTGGGTCTGTTATAAGTTTCTTTTGGTTTAAACTGTTTCCAAGACGTCAGTCGTACTTGCAAGTATAACATTTATTACACAATTTCATGTACCCTCGCATATATTGTAAACATATTGAAGAAAAAAAAAGTTGGCAATACCCAATTTTCAAAGTTGTGTTTCCCACTTTGAATAAAAGTTCCGAAATGCTATCGACTATTTTCCGAATTATCGTGACCCGCATACACTATGGAGCAGTGCATAGTAAAATTGCTTCGAAATGAAAATGAAGATTACCATATTTAATTGCTTGTAGGAGGATTTCAATAAAAGGCTAAACTTTAGTAGAAACGTTGGTCTAAATAGATATTGGCTCAGAAACTACAAACTGTTTGTAGGCTAGTAAACTATGAGTACTGAAGCTAGCAACATCGCAGGGTGATACATGTGGCTGACGAATGCACAGGACAGTGACTTTTCGACTGTTGAAGCAAAAAATAATAGCCACATATGTCATAGAACACTCGTTTCTGAACCGCTGAGCGTACGAAGAGCTTCGCTACGCTCAGCGACTCACTAATTAGGGTTCAAGGACATTGTGGAAAGGCAAAATTAAGCAATGATCAGGAAATGGCGCGATCAGAACGAACTGAATCGCACTCCCAAACCCGAGAGCGGAACGAATAAATTGACAATCAGGTACGAATACAAAGAGAACATATCGTAAACTGAGTAAGCCGCTATTTCCCAATAGGTGGCCACTCAGTTATCAGGCCTAACTAAATATACGAAAACGTACATAAAAAGTGCAAACTGCACAACAATTCAAACACCAAAACATGAAACAACTAGAACCACAACAGATGTAAAATATAAATTGATCGTTTATTATGCTTGTAGACATAAAACGCCAATATCTTGTGTACAAATGCATGATAGATTGCAAAACATGAGTCAGAAGTGCACCTTCAATGGCGAAATTTTAAAATGCACTACTTTCATAGGGTAAGGCGTAAGTGTCTGTCTGAAATAAAAATGTTCTATGCATTCAACATTGGCAGCCACATTTGCATATTGAAAAAAAGAAATACATGATAAATTCGTGCAATGTGTGGTGTAGCTTCTAGTTGCATAATTAATGGTTGTAAACCGTGCCGTCTAATAAATGTGCTTTCAGCAAATGTTTCGAAAACATAAGCAACAACTGTTTTAATTAGTCTGATATTGACTTTTTGAAATGGCTAATATTTAATACTAACCGTTTTAAGAAAGAAAATGGACTAAACGAGGAGCAAAGAGGATATCAGAAAAAGAAAAGGAAGTCATATGAGAGAAAAAGAAAGGGTTGAGAGAGACAGAGGAGGGAGAGACAGGATAAGAGAGAGAGAGAGAGAGAGAGAGAGAGAGAGAGAGAGAGAGAGAGATGCGGACCCTCATCGAGGAAACCGCTTGGTTGAAGCGATGGTAAAATACCAACGCTCTTCGCTCAGACTAAAAGCCTGAGCGGAACTTCTTTCAACGTTAAGTTGAAGATCCCTTTTCCGTCATTTTGCTATAGTGCAATGGAGATAACCACGCCTCAGATATACCTCATTGGCACTGGTACCCCTTTTAGCAATAAGCCAGAAAAGGTCGTAACTCCTTGGACAATAACCAAGTTAAAAGTTCTTGGTCGAAGCAAGCTAAAGAGGAAAAATATATTATTTGAGGAAGGTGTAGAAATTCATCTATTGTTTGACATTAAACTACGTTATTACGGGTGCTAGGAATGTGTATTTCTGTTTCCAAAATTTAAAATTATAATAATAGAGTAAAAGGCATTCATATTCGATGCAGCCATTGCACTTAGCACATATGATATGAAAATTTTCTAGAAGTTTAATAGATCGACTACTTTCCCTTTAATTCAAAACTGTTATAAAGGGGATTGTAACATATAATCTCTTTAGGCCCAAAACATAGCCGAGTGGTTACAGACGCCATTTCATTGTTTCATATTAAACAAACTGGCAGGCGTTCGAATCCCACCAGGGCAATAGGTAGCATTTCATTATATTTTAGTTTCATTCTACGTATTTTACTTTAGTCCTTTGAAACGTTTATTGCCTTACACTAACTAGCTGAACTTTAAAACCATTTTACATAAGCTTACAACGATTGCAGATTTTATTTTATTTTTCCGCAGTGTGTGGGTCTGTTATAAGTTTCTTTTGGTTTAAACTGTTTCCAAGACGTCAGTCGTACTTGCAAGTATAACATTTATTACACAATTTCATGTACCCTCGCATATATTGTAAACATATTGAAGAAAAAAAAAGTTGGCAATACCCAATTTTCAAAGTTGTGTTTCCCACTTTGAATAAAAGTTCCGAAATGCTATCGACTATTTTCCGAATTATCGTGACCCGCATACACTATGGAGCAGTGCATAGTAAAATTGCTTCGAAATGAAAATGAAGATTACCATATTTAATTGCTTGTAGGAGGATTTCAATAAAAGGCTAAACTTTAGTAGAAACGTTGGTCTAAATAGATATTGGCTCAGAAACTACAAACTGTTTGTAGGCTAGTAAACTATGAGTACTGAAGCTAGCAACATCGCAGGGTGATACATGTGGCTGACGAATGCACAGGACAGTGACTTTTCGACTGTTGAAGCAAAAAATAATAGCCACATATGTCATAGAACACTCGTTTCTGAACCGCTGAGCGTACGAAGAGCTTCGCTACGCTCAGCGACTCACTAATTAGGGTTCAAGGACATTGTGGAAAGGCAAAATTAAGCAATGATCAGGAAATGGCGCGATCTGAACGAACTGAATCGCACTCCCAAACCCGAGAGCGGAACGAATAAATTGACAATCAGGTACGAATACAAAGAGAACATATCGTAAACTGAGTAAGCCGCTATTTCCCAATAGGTGGCCACTCAGTTATCAGGCCTAACTAAATATACGAAAACGTACATAAAAAGTGCAAACTGCACAACAATTCAAACACCAAAACATGAAACAACTAGAACCACAACAGATGTAAAATATAAATTGATCGTTTATTATGCTTGTAGACATAAAACGCCAATATCTTGTGTACAAATGCATGATAGATTGCAAAACATGAGTCAGAAGTGCACCTTCAATGGCGAAATTTTAAAATGCACTACTTTCATAGGGTAAGGCGTAAGTGTCTGTCTGAAATAAAAATGTTCTATGCATTCAACATTGGCAGCCACATTTGCATATTGAAAAAAAGAAATACATGATAAATTCGTGCAATGTGTGGTGTAGCTTCTAGTTGCATAATTAATGGTTGTAAACCGTGCCGTCTAATAAATGTGCTTTCAGCAAATGTTTCGAAAACATAAGCAACAACTGTTTTAATTAGTCTGATATTGACTTTTTGAAATGGCTAATATTTAATACTAACCGTTTTAAGAAAGAAAATGGACTAAACGAGGAGCAAAGAGGATATCAGAAAAAGAAAAGGAAGTCATATGAGAGAAAAAGAAAGGGTTGAGAGAGACAGAGGAGGGAGAGACAGGATAAGAGAGAGAGAGAGAGAGAGAGAGAGAGAGAGAGAGAGAGATGCGGACCCTCATCGAGGAAACCGCTTGGTTGAAGCGATGGTAAAATACCAACGCTCTTCGCTCAGACTAAAAGCCTGAGCGGAACTTCTTTCAACGTTAAGTTGAAGATCCCTTTTCCGTCATTTTGCTATAGTGCAATGGAGATAACCACGCCTCAGATATACCTCATTGGCACTGGTACCCCTTTTAGCAATAAGCCAGAAAAGGTCGTAACTCCTTGGACAATAACCAAGTTAAAAGTTCTTGGTCGAAGCAAGCTAAAGAGGAAAAATATATTATTTGAGGAAGGTGTAGAAATTCATCTATTGTTTGACATTAAACTACGTTATTACGGGTGCTAGGAATGTGTATTTCTGTTTCCAAAATTTAAAATTATAATAATAGAGTAAAAGGCATTCATATTCGATGCAGCCATTGCACTTAGCACATATGATATGAAAATTTTCTAGAAGTTTAATAGATCGACTACTTTCCCTTTAATTCAAAACTGTTATAAAGGGGATTGTAACATATAATCTCTTTAGGCCCAAAACATAGCCGAGTGGTTACAGACGCCATTTCATTGTTTCATATTAAACAAACTGGCAGGCGTTCGAATCCCACCAGGGCAATAGGTAGCATTTCATTATATTTTAGTTTCATTCTACGTATTTTACTTTAGTCCTTTGAAACGTTTATTGCCTTACACTAACTAGCTGAACTTTAAAACCATTTTACATAAGCTTACAACGATTGCAGATTTTATTTTATTTTTCCGCAGTGTGTGGGTCTGTTATAAGTTTCTTTTGGTTTAAACTGTTTCCAAGACGTCAGTCGTACTTGCAAGTATAACATTTATTACACAATTTCATGTACCCTCGCATATATTGTAAACATATTGAAGAAAAAAAAAGTTGGCAATACCCAATTTTCAAAGTTGTGTTTCCCACTTTGAATAAAAGTTCCGAAATGCTATCGACTATTTTCCGAATTATCGTGACCCGCATACACTATGGAGCAGTGCATAGTAAAATTGCTTCGAAATGAAAATGAAGATTACCATATTTAATTGCTTGTAGGAGGATTTCAATAAAAGGCTAAACTTTAGTAGAAACGTTGGTCTAAATAGATATTGGCTCAGAAACTACAAACTGTTTGTAGGCTAGTAAACTATGAGTACTGAAGCTAGCAACATCGCAGGGTGATACATGTGGCTGACGAATGCACAGGACAGTGACTTTTCGACTGTTGAAGCAAAAAATAATAGCCACATATGTCATAGAACACTCGTTTCTGAACCGCTGAGCGTACGAAGAGCTTCGCTACGCTCAGCGACTCACTAATTAGGGTTCAAGGACATTGTGGAAAGGCAAAATTAAGCAATGATCAGGAAATGGCGCGATCAGAACGAACTGAATCGCACTCCCAAACCCGAGAGCGGAACGAATAAATTGACAATCAGGTACGAATACAAAGAGAACATATCGTAAACTGAGTAAGCCGCTATTTCCCAATAGGTGGCCACTCAGTTATCAGGCCTAACTAAATATACGAAAACGTACATAAAAAGTGCAAACTGCACAACAATTCAAACACCAAAACATGAAACAACTAGAACCACAACAGATGTAAAATATAAATTGATCGTTTATTATGCTTGTAGACATAAAACGCCAATATCTTGTGTACAAATGCATGATAGATTGCAAAACATGAGTCAGAAGTGCACCTTCAATGGCGAAATTTTAAAATGCACTACTTTCATAGGGTAAGGCGTAAGTGTCTGTCTGAAATAAAAATGTTCTATGCATTCAACATTGGCAGCCACATTTGCATATTGAAAAAAAGAAATACATGATAAATTCGTGCAATGTGTGGTGTAGCTTCTAGTTGCATAATTAATGGTTGTAAACCGTGCCGTCTAATAAATGTGCTTTCAGCAAATGTTTCGAAAACATAAGCAACAACTGTTTTAATTAGTCTGATATTGACTTTTTGAAATGGCTAATATTTAATACTAACCGTTTTAAGAAAGAAAATGGACTAAACGAGGAGCAAAGAGGATATCAGAAAAAGAAAAGGAAGTCATATGAGAGAAAAAGAAAGGGTTGAGAGAGACAGAGGAGGGAGAGACAGGATAAGAGAGAGAGAGAGAGAGAGAGAGAGAGAGAGAGAGAGAGAGAGAGAGAGAGAGAGAGAGAGAGAGATGCGGACCCTCATCGAGGAAACCGCTTGGTTGAAGCGATGGTAAAATACCAACGCTCTTCGCTCAGACTAAAAGCCTGAGCGGAACTTCTTTCAACCTTAAGTTGAAGATCCCTTTTCCGTCATTTTGCTATAGTGCAATGGAGATAACCACGCCTCAGATATACCTCATTGGCACTGGTACCCCTTTTAGCAATAAGCCAGAAAAGGTCGTAACTCCTTGGACAATAACCAAGTTAAAAGTTCTTGGTCGAAGCAAGCTAAAGAGGAAAAATATATTATTTGAGGAAGGTGTAGAAATTCATCTATTGTTTGACATTAAACTACGTTATTACGGGTGCTAGGAATGTGTATTTCTGTTTCCAAAATTTAAAATTATAATAATAGAGTAAAAGGCATTCATATTCGATGCAGCCATTGCACTTAGCACATATGATATGAAAATTTTCTAGAAGTTTAATAGATCGACTACTTTCCCTTTAATTCAAAACTGTTATAAAGGGGATTGTAACATATAATCTCTTTAGGCCCAAAACATAGCCGAGTGGTTACAGACGCCATTTCATTGTTTCATATTAAACAAACTGGCAGGCGTTCGAATCCCACCAGGGCAATAGGTAGCATTTCATTATATTTTAGTTTCATTCTACGTATTTTACTTTAGTCCTTTGAAACGTTTATTGCCTTACACTAACTAGCTGAACTTTAAAACCATTTTACATAAGCTTACAACGATTGCAGATTTTATTTTATTTTTCCGCAGTGTGTGGGTCTGTTATAAGTTTCTTTTGGTTTAAACTGTTTCCAAGACGTCAGTCGTACTTGCAAGTATAACATTTATTACACAATTTCATGTACCCTCGCATATATTGTAAACATATTGAAGAAAAAAAAAGTTGGCAATACCCAATTTTCAAAGTTGTGTTTCCCACTTTGAATAAAAGTTCCGAAATGCTATCGACTATTTTCCGAATTATCGTGACCCGCATACACTATGGAGCAGTGCATAGTAAAATTGCTTCGAAATGAAAATGAAGATTACCATATTTAATTGCTTGTAGGAGGATTTCAATAAAAGGCTAAACTTTAGTAGAAACGTTGGTCTAAATAGATATTGGCTCAGAAACTACAAACTGTTTGTAGGCTAGTAAACTATGAGTACTGAAGCTAGCAACATCGCAGGGTGATACATGTGGCTGACGAATGCACAGGACAGTGACTTTTCGACTGTTGAAGCAAAAAATAATAGCCACATATGTCATAGAACACTCGTTTCTGAACCGCTGAGCGTACGAAGAGCTTCGCTACGCTCAGCGACTCACTAATTAGGGTTCAAGGACATTGTGGAAAGGCAAAATTAAGCAATGATCAGGAAATGGCGCGATCAGAACGAACTGAATCGCACTCCCAAACCCGAGAGCGGAACGAATAAATTGACAATCAGGTACGAATACAAAGAGAACATATCGTAAACTGAGTAAGCCGCTATTTCCCAATAGGTGGCCACTCAGTTATCAGGCCTAACTAAATATACGAAAACGTACATAAAAAGTGCAAACTGCACAACAATTCAAACACCAAAACATGAAACAACTAGAACCACAACAGATGTAAAATATAAATTGATCGTTTATTATGCTTGTAGACATAAAACGCCAATATCTTGTGTACAAATGCATGATAGATTGCAAAACATGAGTCAGAAGTGCACCTTCAATGGCGAAATTTTAAAATGCACTACTTTCATAGGGTAAGGCGTAAGTGTCTGTCTGAAATAAAAATGTTCTATGCATTCAACATTGGCAGCCACATTTGCATATTGAAAAAAAGAAATACATGATAAATTCGTGCAATGTGTGGTGTAGCTTCTAGTTGCATAATTAATGGTTGTAAACCGTGCCGTCTAATAAATGTGCTTTCAGCAAATGTTTCGAAAACATAAGCAACAACTGTTTTAATTAGTCTGATATTGACTTTTTGAAATGGCTAATATTTAATACTAACCGTTTTAAGAAAGAAAATGGACTAAACGAGGAGCAAAGAGGATATCAGAAAAAGAAAAGGAAGTCATATGAGAGAAAAAGAAAGGGTTGAGAGAGACAGAGGAGGGAGAGACAGGATAAGAGAGAGAGAGAGAGAGAGAGAGAGAGAGAGAGAGAGAGAGAGAGAGATGCGGACCCTCATCGAGGAAACCGCTTGGTTGAAGCGATGGTAAAATACCAACGCTCTTCGCTCAGACTAAAAGCCTGAGCGGAACTTCTTTCAACGTTAAGTTGAAGATCCCTTTTCCGTCATTTTGCTATAGTGCAATGGAGATAACCACGCCTCAGATATACCTCATTGGCACTGGTACCCCTTTTAGCAATAAGCCAGAAAAGGTCGTAACTCCTTGGACAATAACCAAGTTAAAAGTTCTTGGTCGAAGCAAGCTAAAGAGGAAAAATATATTATTTGAGGAAGGTGTAGAAATTCATCTATTGTTTGACATTAAACTACGTTATTACGGGTGCTAGGAATGTGTATTTCTGTTTCCAAAATTTAAAATTATAATAATAGAGTAAAAGGCATTCATATTCGATGCAGCCATTGCACTTAGCACATATGATATGAAAATTTTCTAGAAGTTTAATAGATCGACTACTTTCCCTTTAATTCAAAACTGTTATAAAGGGGATTGTAACATATAATCTCTTTAGGCCCAAAACATAGCCGAGTGGTTACAGACGCCATTTCATTGTTTCATATTAAACAAACTGGCAGGCGTTCGAATCCCACCAGGGCAATAGGTAGCATTTCATTATATTTTAGTTTCATTCTACGTATTTTACTTTAGTCCTTTGAAACGTTTATTGCCTTACACTAACTAGCTGAACTTTAAAACCATTTTACATAAGCTTACAACGATTGCAGATTTTATTTTATTTTTCCGCAGTGTGTGGGTCTGTTATAAGTTTCTTTTGGTTTAAACTGTTTCCAAGACGTCAGTCGTACTTGCAAGTATAACATTTATTACACAATTTCATGTACCCTCGCATATATTGTAAACATATTGAAGAAAAAAAAAGTTGGCAATACCCAATTTTCAAAGTTGTGTTTCCCACTTTGAATAAAAGTTCCGAAATGCTATCGACTATTTTCCGAATTATCGTGACCCGCATACACTATGGAGCAGTGCATAGTAAAATTGCTTCGAAATGAAAATGAAGATTACCATATTTAATTGCTTGTAGGAGGATTTCAATAAAAGGCTAAACTTTAGTAGAAACGTTGGTCTAAATAGATATTGGCTCAGAAACTACAAACTGTTTGTAGGCTAGTAAACTATGAGTACTGAAGCTAGCAACATCGCAGGGTGATACATGTGGCTGACGAATGCACAGGACAGTGACTTTTCGACTGTTGAAGCAAAAAATAATAGCCACATATGTCATAGAACACTCGTTTCTGAACCGCTGAGCGTACGAAGAGCTTCGCTACGCTCAGCGACTCACTAATTAGGGTTCAAGGACATTGTGGAAAGGCAAAATTAAGCAATGATCAGGAAATGGCGCGATCAGAACGAACTGAATCGCACTCCCAAACCCGAGAGCGGAACGAATAAATTGACAATCAGGTACGAATACAAAGAGAACATATCGTAAACTGAGTAAGCCGCTATTTCCCAATAGGTGGCCACTCAGTTATCAGGCCTAACTAAATATACGAAAACGTACATAAAAAGTGCAAACTGCACAACAATTCAAACACCAAAACATGAAACAACTAGAACCACAACAGATGTAAAATATAAATTGATCGTTTATTATGCTTGTAGACATAAAACGCCAATATCTTGTGTACAAATGCATGATAGATTGCAAAACATGAGTCAGAAGTGCACCTTCAATGGCGAAATTTTAAAATGCACTACTTTCATAGGGTAAGGCGTAAGTGTCTGTCTGAAATAAAAATGTTCTATGCATTCAACATTGGCAGCCACATTTGCATATTGAAAAAAAGAAATACATGATAAATTCGTGCAATGTGTGGTGTAGCTTCTAGTTGCATAATTAATGGTTGTAAACCGTGCCGTCTAATAAATGTGCTTTCAGCAAATGTTTCGAAAACATAAGCAACAACTGTTTTAATTAGTCTGATATTGACTTTTTGAAATGGCTAATATTTAATACTAACCGTTTTAAGAAAGAAAATGGACTAAACGAGGAGCAAAGAGGATATCAGAAAAAGAAAAGGAAGTCATATGAGAGAAAAAGAAAGGGTTGAGAGAGACAGAGGAGGGAGAGACAGGATAAGAGAGAGAGAGAGAGAGAGAGAGAGAGAGAGAGAGAGAGAGAGAGATGCGGACCCTCATCGAGGAAACCGCTTGGTTGAAGCGATGGTAAAATACCAACGCTCTTCGCTCAGACTAAAAGCCTGAGCGGAACTTCTTTCAACGTTAAGTTGAAGATCCCTTTTCCGTCATTTTGCTATAGTGCAATGGAGATAACCACGCCTCAGATATACCTCATTGGCACTGGTACCCCTTTTAGCAATAAGCCAGAAAAGGTCGTAACTCCTTGGACAATAACCAAGTTAAAAGTTCTTGGTCGAAGCAAGCTAAAGAGGAAAAATATATTATTTGAGGAAGGTGTAGAAATTCATCTATTGTTTGACATTAAACTACGTTATTACGGGTGCTAGGAATGTGTATTTCTGTTTCCAAAATTTAAAATTATAATAATAGAGTAAAAGGCATTCATATTCGATGCAGCCATTGCACTTAGCACATATGATATGAAAATTTTCTAGAAGTTTAATAGATCGACTACTTTCCCTTTAATTCAAAACTGTTATAAAGGGGATTGTAACATATAATCTCTTTAGGCCCAAAACATAGCCGAGTGGTTACAGACGCCATTTCATTGTTTCATATTAAACAAACTGGCAGGCGTTCGAATCCCACCAGGGCAATAGGTAGCATTTCATTATATTTTAGTTTCATTCTACGTATTTTACTTTAGTCCTTTGAAACGTTTATTGCCTTACACTAACTAGCTGAACTTTAAAACCATTTTACATAAGCTTACAACGATTGCAGATTTTATTTTATTTTTCCGCAGTGTGTGGGTCTGTTATAAGTTTCTTTTGGTTTAAACTGTTTCCAAGACGTCAGTCGTACTTGCAAGTATAACATTTATTACACAATTTCATGTACCCTCGCATATATTGTAAACATATTGAAGAAAAAAAAAGTTGGCAATACCCAATTTTCAAAGTTGTGTTTCCCACTTTGAATAAAAGTTCCGAAATGCTATCGACTATTTTCCGAATTATCGTGACCCGCATACACTATGGAGCAGTGCATAGTAAAATTGCTTCGAAATGAAAATGAAGATTACCATATTTAATTGCTTGTAGGAGGATTTCAATAAAAGGCTAAACTTTAGTAGAAACGTTGGTCTAAATAGATATTGGCTCAGAAACTACAAACTGTTTGTAGGCTAGTAAACTATGAGTACTGAAGCTAGCAACATCGCAGGGTGATACATGTGGCTGACGAATGCACAGGACAGTGACTTTTCGACTGTTGAAGCAAAAAATAATAGCCACATATGTCATAGAACACTCGTTTCTGAACCGCTGAGCGTACGAAGAGCTTCGCTACGCTCAGCGACTCACTAATTAGGGTTCAAGGACATTGTGGAAAGGCAAAATTAAGCAATGATCAGGAAATGGCGCGATCTGAACGAACTGAATCGCACTCCCAAACCCGAGAGCGGAACGAATAAATTGACAATCAGGTACGAATACAAAGAGAACATATCGTAAACTGAGTAAGCCGCTATTTCCCAATAGGTGGCCACTCAGTTATCAGGCCTAACTAAATATACGAAAACGTACATAAAAAGTGCAAACTGCACAACAATTCAAACACCAAAACATGAAACAACTAGAACCACAACAGATGTAAAATATAAATTGATCGTTTATTATGCTTGTAGACATAAAACGCCAATATCTTGTGTACAAATGCATGATAGATTGCAAAACATGAGTCAGAAGTGCACCTTCAATGGCGAAATTTTAAAATGCACTACTTTCATAGGGTAAGGCGTAAGTGTCTGTCTGAAATAAAAATGTTCTATGCATTCAACATTGGCAGCCACATTTGCATATTGAAAAAAAGAAATACATGATAAATTCGTGCAATGTGTGGTGTAGCTTCTAGTTGCATAATTAATGGTTGTAAACCGTGCCGTCTAATAAATGTGCTTTCAGCAAATGTTTCGAAAACATAAGCAACAACTGTTTTAATTAGTCTGATATTGACTTTTTGAAATGGCTAATATTTAATACTAACCGTTTTAAGAAAGAAAATGGACTAAACGAGGAGCAAAGAGGATATCAGAAAAAGAAAAGGAAGTCATATGAGAGAAAAAGAAAGGGTTGAGAGAGACAGAGGAGGGAGAGACAGGATAAGAGAGAGAGAGAGAGAGAGAGAGAGAGAGAGAGAGAGAGATGCGGACCCTCATCGAGGAAACCGCTTGGTTGAAGCGATGGTAAAATACCAACGCTCTTCGCTCAGACTAAAAGCCTGAGCGGAACTTCTTTCAACGTTAAGTTGAAGATCCCTTTTCCGTCATTTTGCTATAGTGCAATGGAGATAACCACGCCTCAGATATACCTCATTGGCACTGGTACCCCTTTTAGCAATAAGCCAGAAAAGGTCGTAACTCCTTGGACAATAACCAAGTTAAAAGTTCTTGGTCGAAGCAAGCTAAAGAGGAAAAATATATTATTTGAGGAAGGTGTAGAAATTCATCTATTGTTTGACATTAAACTACGTTATTACGGGTGCTAGGAATGTGTATTTCTGTTTCCAAAATTTAAAATTATAATAATAGAGTAAAAGGCATTCATATTCGATGCAGCCATTGCACTTAGCACATATGATATGAAAATTTTCTAGAAGTTTAATAGATCGACTACTTTCCCTTTAATTCAAAACTGTTATAAAGGGGATTGTAACATATAATCTCTTTAGGCCCAAAACATAGCCGAGTGGTTACAGACGCCATTTCATTGTTTCATATTAAACAAACTGGCAGGCGTTCGAATCCCACCAGGGCAATAGGTAGCATTTCATTATATTTTAGTTTCATTCTACGTATTTTACTTTAGTCCTTTGAAACGTTTATTGCCTTACACTAACTAGCTGAACTTTAAAACCATTTTACATAAGCTTACAACGATTGCAGATTTTATTTTATTTTTCCGCAGTGTGTGGGTCTGTTATAAGTTTCTTTTGGTTTAAACTGTTTCCAAGACGTCAGTCGTACTTGCAAGTATAACATTTATTACACAATTTCATGTACCCTCGCATATATTGTAAACATATTGAAGAAAAAAAAAGTTGGCAATACCCAATTTTCAAAGTTGTGTTTCCCACTTTGAATAAAAGTTCCGAAATGCTATCGACTATTTTCCGAATTATCGTGACCCGCATACACTATGGAGCAGTGCATAGTAAAATTGCTTCGAAATGAAAATGAAGATTACCATATTTAATTGCTTGTAGGAGGATTTCAATAAAAGGCTAAACTTTAGTAGAAACGTTGGTCTAAATAGATATTGGCTCAGAAACTACAAACTGTTTGTAGGCTAGTAAACTATGAGTACTGAAGCTAGCAACATCGCAGGGTGATACATGTGGCTGACGAATGCACAGGACAGTGACTTTTCGACTGTTGAAGCAAAAAATAATAGCCACATATGTCATAGAACACTCGTTTCTGAACCGCTGAGCGTACGAAGAGCTTCGCTACGCTCAGCGACTCACTAATTAGGGTTCAAGGACATTGTGGAAAGGCAAAATTAAGCAATGATCAGGAAATGGCGCGATCAGAACGAACTGAATCGCACTCCCAAACCCGAGAGCGGAACGAATAAATTGACAATCAGGTACGAATACAAAGAGAACATATCGTAAACTGAGTAAGCCGCTATTTCCCAATAGGTGGCCACTCAGTTATCAGGCCTAACTAAATATACGAAAACGTACATAAAAAGTGCAAACTGCACAACAATTCAAACACCAAAACATGAAACAACTAGAACCACAACAGATGTAAAATATAAATTGATCGTTTATTATGCTTGTAGACATAAAACGCCAATATCTTGTGTACAAATGCATGATAGATTGCAAAACATGAGTCAGAAGTGCACCTTCAATGGCGAAATTTTAAAATGCACTACTTTCATAGGGTAAGGCGTAAGTGTCTGTCTGAAATAAAAATGTTCTATGCATTCAACATTGGCAGCCACATTTGCATATTGAAAAAAAGAAATACATGATAAATTCGTGCAATGTGTGGTGTAGCTTCTAGTTGCATAATTAATGGTTGTAAACCGTGCCGTCTAATAAATGTGCTTTCAGCAAATGTTTCGAAAACATAAGCAACAACTGTTTTAATTAGTCTGATATTGACTTTTTGAAATGGCTAATATTTAATACTAACCGTTTTAAGAAAGAAAATGGACTAAACGAGGAGCAAAGAGGATATCAGAAAAAGAAAAGGAAGTCATATGAGAGAAAAAGAAAGGGTTGAGAGAGACAGAGGAGGGAGAGACAGGATAAGAGAGAGAGAGAGAGAGAGAGAGAGAGAGAGAGAGAGAGAGAGAGAGAGAGAGAGAGAGAGAGATGCGGACCCTCATCGAGGAAACCGCTTGGTTGAAGCGATGGTAAAATACCAACGCTCTTCGCTCAGACTAAAAGCCTGAGCGGAACTTCTTTCAACCTTAAGTTGAAGATCCCTTTTCCGTCATTTTGCTATAGTGCAATGGAGATAACCACGCCTCAGATATACCTCATTGGCACTGGTACCCCTTTTAGCAATAAGCCAGAAAAGGTCGTAACTCCTTGGACAATAACCAAGTTAAAAGTTCTTGGTCGAAGCAAGCTAAAGAGGAAAAATATATTATTTGAGGAAGGTGTAGAAATTCATCTATTGTTTGACATTAAACTACGTTATTACGGGTGCTAGGAATGTGTATTTCTGTTTCCAAAATTTAAAATTATAATAATAGAGTAAAAGGCATTCATATTCGATGCAGCCATTGCACTTAGCACATATGATATGAAAATTTTCTAGAAGTTTAATAGATCGACTACTTTCCCTTTAATTCAAAACTGTTATAAAGGGGATTGTAACATATAATCTCTTTAGGCCCAAAACATAGCCGAGTGGTTACAGACGCCATTTCATTGTTTCATATTAAACAAACTGGCAGGCGTTCGAATCCCACCAGGGCAATAGGTAGCATTTCATTATATTTTAGTTTCATTCTACGTATTTTACTTTAGTCCTTTGAAACGTTTATTGCCTTACACTAACTAGCTGAACTTTAAAACCATTTTACATAAGCTTACAACGATTGCAGATTTTATTTTATTTTTCCGCAGTGTGTGGGTCTGTTATAAGTTTCTTTTGGTTTAAACTGTTTCCAAGACGTCAGTCGTACTTGCAAGTATAACATTTATTACACAATTTCATGTACCCTCGCATATATTGTAAACATATTGAAGAAAAAAAAAGTTGGCAATACCCAATTTTCAAAGTTGTGTTTCCCACTTTGAATAAAAGTTCCGAAATGCTATCGACTATTTTCCGAATTATCGTGACCCGCATACACTATGGAGCAGTGCATAGTAAAATTGCTTCGAAATGAAAATGAAGATTACCATATTTAATTGCTTGTAGGAGGATTTCAATAAAAGGCTAAACTTTAGTAGAAACGTTGGTCTAAATAGATATTGGCTCAGAAACTACAAACTGTTTGTAGGCTAGTAAACTATGAGTACTGAAGCTAGCAACATCGCAGGGTGATACATGTGGCTGACGAATGCACAGGACAGTGACTTTTCGACTGTTGAAGCAAAAAATAATAGCCACATATGTCATAGAACACTCGTTTCTGAACCGCTGAGCGTACGAAGAGCTTCGCTACGCTCAGCGACTCACTAATTAGGGTTCAAGGACATTGTGGAAAGGCAAAATTAAGCAATGATCAGGAAATGGCGCGATCAGAACGAACTGAATCGCACTCCCAAACCCGAGAGCGGAACGAATAAATTGACAATCAGGTACGAATACAAAGAGAACATATCGTAAACTGAGTAAGCCGCTATTTCCCAATAGGTGGCCACTCAGTTATCAGGCCTAACTAAATATACGAAAACGTACATAAAAAGTGCAAACTGCACAACAATTCAAACACCAAAACATGAAACAACTAGAACCACAACAGATGTAAAATATAAATTGATCGTTTATTATGCTTGTAGACATAAAACGCCAATATCTTGTGTACAAATGCATGATAGATTGCAAAACATGAGTCAGAAGTGCACCTTCAATGGCGAAATTTTAAAATGCACTACTTTCATAGGGTAAGGCGTAAGTGTCTGTCTGAAATAAAAATGTTCTATGCATTCAACATTGGCAGCCACATTTGCATATTGAAAAAAAGAAATACATGATAAATTCGTGCAATGTGTGGTGTAGCTTCTAGTTGCATAATTAATGGTTGTAAACCGTGCCGTCTAATAAATGTGCTTTCAGCAAATGTTTCGAAAACATAAGCAACAACTGTTTTAATTAGTCTGATATTGACTTTTTGAAATGGCTAATATTTAATACTAACCGTTTTAAGAAAGAAAATGGACTAAACGAGGAGCAAAGAGGATATCAGAAAAAGAAAAGGAAGTCATATGAGAGAAAAAGAAAGGGTTGAGAGAGACAGAGGAGGGAGAGACAGGATAAGAGAGAGAGAGAGAGAGAGAGAGAGAGAGAGAGAGAGAGAGAGAGAGAGATGCGGACCCTCATCGAGGAAACCGCTTGGTTGAAGCGATGGTAAAATACCAACGCTCTTCGCTCAGACTAAAAGCCTGAGCGGAACTTCTTTCAACGTTAAGTTGAAGATCCCTTTTCCGTCATTTTGCTATAGTGCAATGGAGATAACCACGCCTCAGATATACCTCATTGGCACTGGTACCCCTTTTAGCAATAAGCCAGAAAAGGTCGTAACTCCTTGGACAATAACCAAGTTAAAAGTTCTTGGTCGAAGCAAGCTAAAGAGGAAAAATATATTATTTGAGGAAGGTGTAGAAATTCATCTATTGTTTGACATTAAACTACGTTATTACGGGTGCTAGGAATGTGTATTTCTGTTTCCAAAATTTAAAATTATAATAATAGAGTAAAAGGCATTCATATTCGATGCAGCCATTGCACTTAGCACATATGATATGAAAATTTTCTAGAAGTTTAATAGATCGACTACTTTCCCTTTAATTCAAAACTGTTATAAAGGGGATTGTAACATATAATCTCTTTAGGCCCAAAACATAGCCGAGTGGTTACAGACGCCATTTCATTGTTTCATATTAAACAAACTGGCAGGCGTTCGAATCCCACCAGGGCAATAGGTAGCATTTCATTATATTTTAGTTTCATTCTACGTATTTTACTTTAGTCCTTTGAAACGTTTATTGCCTTACACTAACTAGCTGAACTTTAAAACCATTTTACATAAGCTTACAACGATTGCAGATTTTATTTTATTTTTCCGCAGTGTGTGGGTCTGTTATAAGTTTCTTTTGGTTTAAACTGTTTCCAAGACGTCAGTCGTACTTGCAAGTATAACATTTATTACACAATTTCATGTACCCTCGCATATATTGTAAACATATTGAAGAAAAAAAAAGTTGGCAATACCCAATTTTCAAAGTTGTGTTTCCCACTTTGAATAAAAGTTCCGAAATGCTATCGACTATTTTCCGAATTATCGTGACCCGCATACACTATGGAGCAGTGCATAGTAAAATTGCTTCGAAATGAAAATGAAGATTACCATATTTAATTGCTTGTAGGAGGATTTCAATAAAAGGCTAAACTTTAGTAGAAACGTTGGTCTAAATAGATATTGGCTCAGAAACTACAAACTGTTTGTAGGCTAGTAAACTATGAGTACTGAAGCTAGCAACATCGCAGGGTGATACATGTGGCTGACGAATGCACAGGACAGTGACTTTTCGACTGTTGAAGCAAAAAATAATAGCCACATATGTCATAGAACACTCGTTTCTGAACCGCTGAGCGTACGAAGAGCTTCGCTACGCTCAGCGACTCACTAATTAGGGTTCAAGGACATTGTGGAAAGGCAAAATTAAGCAATGATCAGGAAATGGCGCGATCAGAACGAACTGAATCGCACTCCCAAACCCGAGAGCGGAACGAATAAATTGACAATCAGGTACGAATACAAAGAGAACATATCGTAAACTGAGTAAGCCGCTATTTCCCAATAGGTGGCCACTCAGTTATCAGGCCTAACTAAATATACGAAAACGTACATAAAAAGTGCAAACTGCACAACAATTCAAACACCAAAACATGAAACAACTAGAACCACAACAGATGTAAAATATAAATTGATCGTTTATTATGCTTGTAGACATAAAACGCCAATATCTTGTGTACAAATGCATGATAGATTGCAAAACATGAGTCAGAAGTGCACCTTCAATGGCGAAATTTTAAAATGCACTACTTTCATAGGGTAAGGCGTAAGTGTCTGTCTGAAATAAAAATGTTCTATGCATTCAACATTGGCAGCCACATTTGCATATTGAAAAAAAGAAATACATGATAAATTCGTGCAATGTGTGGTGTAGCTTCTAGTTGCATAATTAATGGTTGTAAACCGTGCCGTCTAATAAATGTGCTTTCAGCAAATGTTTCGAAAACATAAGCAACAACTGTTTTAATTAGTCTGATATTGACTTTTTGAAATGGCTAATATTTAATACTAACCGTTTTAAGAAAGAAAATGGACTAAACGAGGAGCAAAGAGGATATCAGAAAAAGAAAAGGAAGTCATATGAGAGAAAAAGAAAGGGTTGAGAGAGACAGAGGAGGGAGAGACAGGATAAGAGAGAGAGAGAGAGAGAGAGAGAGAGAGAGAGAGAGAGAGATGCGGACCCTCATCGAGGAAACCGCTTGGTTGAAGCGATGGTAAAATACCAACGCTCTTCGCTCAGACTAAAAGCCTGAGCGGAACTTCTTTCAACGTTAAGTTGAAGATCCCTTTTCCGTCATTTTGCTATAGTGCAATGGAGATAACCACGCCTCAGATATACCTCATTGGCACTGGTACCCCTTTTAGCAATAAGCCAGAAAAGGTCGTAACTCCTTGGACAATAACCAAGTTAAAAGTTCTTGGTCGAAGCAAGCTAAAGAGGAAAAATATATTATTTGAGGAAGGTGTAGAAATTCATCTATTGTTTGACATTAAACTACGTTATTACGGGTGCTAGGAATGTGTATTTCTGTTTCCAAAATTTAAAATTATAATAATAGAGTAAAAGGCATTCATATTCGATGCAGCCATTGCACTTAGCACATATGATATGAAAATTTTCTAGAAGTTTAATAGATCGACTACTTTCCCTTTAATTCAAAACTGTTATAAAGGGGATTGTAACATATAATCTCTTTAGGCCCAAAACATAGCCGAGTGGTTACAGACGCCATTTCATTGTTTCATATTAAACAAACTGGCAGGCGTTCGAATCCCACCAGGGCAATAGGTAGCATTTCATTATATTTTAGTTTCATTCTACGTATTTTACTTTAGTCCTTTGAAACGTTTATTGCCTTACACTAACTAGCTGAACTTTAAAACCATTTTACATAAGCTTACAACGATTGCAGATTTTATTTTATTTTTCCGCAGTGTGTGGGTCTGTTATAAGTTTCTTTTGGTTTAAACTGTTTCCAAGACGTCAGTCGTACTTGCAAGTATAACATTTATTACACAATTTCATGTACCCTCGCATATATTGTAAACATATTGAAGAAAAAAAAAGTTGGCAATACCCAATTTTCAAAGTTGTGTTTCCCACTTTAAATAAAAGTTCCGAAATGCTATCGACTATTTTCCGAATTATCGTGACCCGCATACACTATGGAGCAGTGCATAGTAAAATTGCTTCGAAATGAAAATGAAGATTACCATATTTAATTGCTTGTAGGAGGATTTCAATAAAAGGCTAAACTTTAGTAGAAACGTTGGTCTAAATAGATATTGGCTCAGAAACTACAAACTGTTTGTAGGCTAGTAAACTATGAGTACTGAAGCTAGCAACATCGCAGGGTGATACATGTGGCTGACGAATGCACAGGACAGTGACTTTTCGACTGTTGAAGCAAAAAATAATAGCCACATATGTCATAGAACACTCGTTTCTGAACCGCTGAGCGTACGAAGAGCTTCGCTACGCTCAGCGACTCACTAATTAGGGTTCAAGGACATTGTGGAAAGGCAAAATTAAGCAATGATCAGGAAATGGTGCGATCAGAACGAACTGAATCGCACTCCCAAACCCGAGAGCGGAACGAATAAATTGACAATCAGGTACGAATACAAAGAGAACATATCGTAAACTGAGTAAGCCGCTATTTCCCAATAGGTGGCCACTCAGTTATCAGGCCTAACTAAATATACGAAAACGTACATAAAAAGTGCAAACTGCACAACAATTCAAACACCAAAACATGAAACAACTAGAACCACAACAGATGTAAAATATAAATTGATCGTTTATTATGCTTGTAGACATAAAACGCCAATATCTTGTGTACAAATGCATGATAGATTGCAAAACATGAGTCAGAAGTGCACCTTCAATGGCGAAATTTTAAAATGCACTACTTTCATAGGGTAAGGCGTAAGTGTCTGTCTGAAATAAAAATGTTCTATGCATTCAACATTGGCAGCCACATTTGCATATTGAAAAAAAGAAATACATGATAAATTCGTGCAATGTGTGGTGTAGCTTCTAGTTGCATAATTAATGGTTGTAAACCGTGCCGTCTAATAAATGTGCTTTCAGCAAATGTTTCGAAAACATAAGCAACAACTGTTTTAATTAGTCTGATATTGACTTTTTGAAATGGCTAATATTTAATACTAACCGTTTTAAGAAAGAAAATGGACTAAACGAGGAGCAAAGAGGATATCAGAAAAAGAAAAGGAAGTCATATGAGAGAAAAAGAAAGGGTTGAGAGAGACAGAGGAGGGAGAGACAGGATAAGAGAGAGAGAGAGAGAGAGAGAGAGAGAGAGAGAGAGAGAGAGAGAGAGAGAGAGAGAGAGATGCGGACCCTCATCGAGGAAACCGCTTGGTTGAAGCGATGGTAAAATACCAACGCTCTTCGCTCAGACTAAAAGCCTGAGCGGAACTTCTTTCAACGTTAAGTTGAAGATCCCTTTTCCGTCATTTTGCTATAGTGCAATGGAGATAACCACGCCTCAGATATACCTCATTGGCACTGGTACCCCTTTTAGCAATAAGCCAGAAAAGGTCGTAACTCCTTGGACAATAACCAAGTTAAAAGTTCTTGGTCGAAGCAAGCTAAAGAGGAAAAATATATTATTTGAGGAAGGTGTAGAAATTCATCTATTGTTTGACATTAAACTACGTTATTACGGGTGCTAGGAATGTGTATTTCTGTTTCCAAAATTTAAAATTATAATAATAGAGTAAAAGGCATTCATATTCGATGCAGCCATTGCACTTAGCACATATGATATGAAAATTTTCTAGAAGTTTAATAGATCGACTACTTTCCCTTTAATTCAAAACTGTTATAAAGGGGATTGTAACATATAATCTCTTTAGGCCCAAAACATAGCCGAGTGGTTACAGACGCCATTTCATTGTTTCATATTAAACAAACTGGCAGGCGTTCGAATCCCACCAGGGCAATAGGTAGCATTTCATTATATTTTAGTTTCATTCTACGTATTTTACTTTAGTCCTTTGAAACGTTTATTGCCTTACACTAACTAGCTGAACTTTAAAACCATTTTACATAAGCTTACAACGATTGCAGATTTTATTTTATTTTTCCGCAGTGTGTGGGTCTGTTATAAGTTTCTTTTGGTTTAAACTGTTTCCAAGACGTCAGTCGTACTTGCAAGTATAACATTTATTACACAATTTCATGTACCCTCGCATATATTGTAAACATATTGAAGAAAAAAAAAGTTGGCAATACCCAATTTTCAAAGTTGTGTTTCCCACTTTGAATAAAAGTTCCGAAATGCTATCGACTATTTTCCGAATTATCGTGACCCGCATACACTATGGAGCAGTGCATAGTAAAATTGCTTCGAAATGAAAATGAAGATTACCATATTTAATTGCTTGTAGGAGGATTTCAATAAAAGGCTAAACTTTAGTAGAAACGTTGGTCTAAATAGATATTGGCTCAGAAACTACAAACTGTTTGTAGGCTAGTAAACTATGAGTACTGAAGCTAGCAACATCGCAGGGTGATACATGTGGCTGACGAATGCACAGGACAGTGACTTTTCGACTGTTGAAGCAAAAAATAATAGCCACATATGTCATAGAACACTCGTTTCTGAACCGCTGAGCGTACGAAGAGCTTCGCTACGCTCAGCGACTCACTAATTAGGGTTCAAGGACATTGTGGAAAGGCAAAATTAAGCAATGATCAGGAAATGGCGCGATCAGAACGAACTGAATCGCACTCCCAAACCCGAGAGCGGAACGAATAAATTGACAATCAGGTACGAATACAAAGAGAACATATCGTAAACTGAGTAAGCCGCTATTTCCCAATAGGTGGCCACTCAGTTATCAGGCCTAACTAAATATACGAAAACGTACATAAAAAGTGCAAACTGCACAACAATTCAAACACCAAAACATGAAACAACTAGAACCACAACAGATGTAAAATATAAATTGATCGTTTATTATGCTTGTAGACATAAAACGCCAATATCTTGTGTACAAATGCATGATAGATTGCAAAACATGAGTCAGAAGTGCACCTTCAATGGCGAAATTTTAAAATGCACTACTTTCATAGGGTAAGGCGTAAGTGTCTGTCTGAAATAAAAATGTTCTATGCATTCAACATTGGCAGCCACATTTGCATATTGAAAAAAAGAAATACATGATAAATTCGTGCAATGTGTGGTGTAGCTTCTAGTTGCATAATTAATGGTTGTAAACCGTGCCGTCTAATAAATAGAGGATATTCAAGTTTTTGGAGTGAATATGAGTTTTATTTCATTGAGTGAAGTGAAATAATTTTATATTTCATGAGTGCCGAAGGCACGAATGAAATATACAATTTTTCACTTCACGAGATGAAATAAAACTCATATTCACGACAAAAACTTGAATTTTCTTTTTATTATATGGCATGTAGGGCCTAGTCATTGTAACGTTGCGCGCTAAAGCATATGACGTCAAAATCTTAAATGACGTCATTACGTCACGTCATTACGTCGCTATTGTGTGTGAACGTTCATTGCGTCAACAATAGCATAGATTATAAAATTTAGTTATGTATAAATTAGAAATAAACGGTGGGATCGTCATTTGCGTATTCCCAAATCTTATATTTTCACATGTGAAAATATAACCTTTTTATATTTTCACATGTGAAAATATAACTTTTTCAAATATTGGTTATATTTAATACATATTTCTCTATATTTCATCACTTGCCATATAATAAATGTGCTTTCAGCAAATGTTTCGAAAACATAAGCAACAACTGTTTTAATTAGTCTGATATTGACTTTTTGAAATGGCTAATATTTAATACTAACCGTTTTAAGAAAGAAAATGGACTAAACGAGGAGCAAAGAGGATATCAGAAAAAGAAAAGGAAGTCATATGAGAGAAAAAGAAAGGGTTGAGAGAGACAGAGGAGGGAGAGACAGGATAAGAGAGAGAGAGAGAGAGAGAGAGAGAGAGAGAGAGAGATGCGGACCCTCATCGAGGAAACCGCTTGGTTGAAGCGATGGTAAAATACCAACGCTCTTCGCTCAGACTAAAAGCCTGAGCGGAACTTCTTTCAACGTTAAGTTGAAGATCCCTTTTCCGTCATTTTGCTATAGTGCAATGGAGATAACCACGCCTCAGATATACCTCATTGGCACTGGTACCCCTTTTAGCAATAAGCCAGAAAAGGTCGTAACTCCTTGGACAATAACCAAGTTAAAAGTTCTTGGTCGAAGCAAGCTAAAGAGGAAAAATATATTATTTGAGGAAGGTGTAGAAATTCATCTATTGTTTGACATTAAACTACGTTATTACGGGTGCTAGGAATGTGTATTTCTGTTTCCAAAATTTAAAATTATAATAATAGAGTAAAATGCATTCATATTCGATGCAGCCATTGCACTTAGCACATATGATATGAAAATTTTCTAGAAGTTTAATAGATCGACTACTTTCCCTTTAATTCAAAACTGTTATAAAGGGGATTGTAACATATAATCTCTTTAGGCCCAAAACATAGCCGAGTGGTTACAGACGCCATTTCATTGTTTCATATTAAACAAACTGGCAGGCGTTCGAATCCCACCAGGGCAATAGGTAGCATTTCATTATATTTTAGTTTCATTCTACGTATTTTACTTTAGTCCTTTGAAACGTTTATTGCCTTACACTAACTAGCTGAACTTTAAAACCATTTTACATAAGCTTACAACGATTGCAGATTTTATTTTATTTTTCCGCAGTGTGTGGGTCTGTTATAAGTTTCTTTTGGTTTAAACTGTTTCCAAGACGTCAGTCGTACTTGCAAGTATAACATTTATTACACAATTTCATGTACCCTCGCATATATTGTAAACATATTGAAGAAAAAAAAAGTTGGCAATACCCAATTTTCAAAGTTGTGTTTCCCACTTTGAATAAAAGTTCCGAAATGCTATCGACTATTTTCCGAATTATCGTGACCCGCATACACTATGGAGCAGTGCATAGTAAAATTGCTTCGAAATGAAAATGAAGATTACCATATTTAATTGCTTGTAGGAGGATTTCAATAAAAGGCTAAACTTTAGTAGAAACGTTGGTCTAAATAGATATTGGCTCAGAAACTACAAACTGTTTGTAGGCTAGTAAACTATGAGTACTGAAGCTAGCAACATCGCAGGGTGATACATGTGGCTGACGAATGCACAGGACAGTGACTTTTCGACTGTTGAAGCAAAAAATAATAGCCACATATGTCATAGAACACTCGTTTCTGAACCGCTGAGCGTACGAAGAGCTTCGCTACGCTCAGCGACTCACTAATTAGGGTTCAAGGACATTGTGGAAAGGCAAAATTAAGCAATGATCAGGAAATGGCGCGATCAGAACGAACTGAATCGCACTCCCAAACCCGAGAGCGGAACGAATAAATTGACAATCAGGTACGAATACAAAGAGAACATATCGTAAACTGAGTAAGCCGCTATTTCCCAATAGGTGGCCACTCAGTTATCAGGCCTAACTAAATATACGAAAACGTACATAAAAAGTGCAAACTGCACAACAATTCAAACACCAAAACATGAAACAACTAGAACCACAACAGATGTAAAATATAAATTGATCGTTTATTATGCTTGTAGACATAAAACGCCAATATCTTGTGTACAAATGCATGATAGATTGCAAAACATGAGTCAGAAGTGCACCTTCAATGGCGAAATTTTAAAATGCACTACTTTCATAGGGTAAGGCGTAAGTGTCTGTCTGAAATAAAAATGTTCTATGCATTCAACATTGGCAGCCACATTTGCATATTGAAAAAAAGAAATACATGATAAATTCGTGCAATGTGTGGTGTAGCTTCTAGTTGCATAATTAATGGTTGTAAACCGTGCCGTCTAATAAATGTGCTTTCAGCAAATGTTTCGAAAACATAAGCAACAACTGTTTTAATTAGTCTGATATTGACTTTTTGAAATGGCTAATATTTAATACTAACCGTTTTAAGAAAGAAAATGGACTAAACGAGGAGCAAAGAGGATATCAGAAAAAGAAAAGGAAGTCATATGAGAGAAAAAGAAAGGGTTGAGAGAGACAGAGGAGGGAGAGACAGGATAAGAGAGAGAGAGAGAGAGAGAGAGAGAGAGAGAGAGAGAGAGAGAGATGCGGACCCTCATCGAGGAAACCGCTTGGTTGAAGCGATGGTAAAATACCAACGCTCTTCGCTCAGACTAAAAGCCTGAGCGGAACTTCTTTCAACGTTAAGTTGAAGATCCCTTTTCCGTCATTTTGCTATAGTGCAATGGAGATAACCACGCCTCAGATATACCTCATTGGCACTGGTACCCCTTTTAGCAATAAGCCAGAAAAGGTCGTAACTCCTTGGACAATAACCAAGTTAAAAGTTCTTGGTCGAAGCAAGCTAAAGAGGAAAAATATATTATTTGAGGAAGGTGTAGAAATTCATCTATTGTTTGACATTAAACTACGTTATTACGGGTGCTAGGAATGTGTATTTCTGTTTCCAAAATTTAAAATTATAATAATAGAGTAAAAGGCATTCATATTCGATGCAGCCATTGCACTTAGCACATATGATATGAAAATTTTCTAGAAGTTTAATAGATCGACTACTTTCCCTTTAATTCAAAACTGTTATAAAGGGGATTGTAACATATAATCTCTTTAGGCCCAAAACATAGCCGAGTGGTTACAGACGCCATTTCATTGTTTCATATTAAACAAACTGGCAGGCGTTCGAATCCCACCAGGGCAATAGGTAGCATTTCATTATATTTTAGTTTCATTCTACGTATTTTACTTTAGTCCTTTGAAACGTTTATTGCCTTACACTAACTAGCTGAACTTTAAAACCATTTTACATAAGCTTACAACGATTGCAGATTTTATTTTATTTTTCCGCAGTGTGTGGGTCTGTTATAAGTTTCTTTTGGTTTAAACTGTTTCCAAGACGTCAGTCGTACTTGCAAGTATAACATTTATTACACAATTTCATGTACCCTCGCATATATTGTAAACATATTGAAGAAAAAAAAAGTTGGCAATACCCAATTTTCAAAGTTGTGTTTCCCACTTTGAATAAAAGTTCCGAAATGCTATCGACTATTTTCCGAATTATCGTGACCCGCATACACTATGGAGCAGTGCATAGTAAAATTGCTTCGAAATGAAAATGAAGATTACCATATTTAATTGCTTGTAGGAGGATTTCAATAAAAGGCTAAACTTTAGTAGAAACGTTGGTCTAAATAGATATTGGCTCAGAAACTACAAACTGTTTGTAGGCTAGTAAACTATGAGTACTGAAGCTAGCAACATCGCAGGGTGATACATGTGGCTGACGAATGCACAGGACAGTGACTTTTCGACTGTTGAAGCAAAAAATAATAGCCACATATGTCATAGAACACTCGTTTCTGAACCGCTGAGCGTACGAAGAGCTTCGCTACGCTCAGCGACTCACTAATTAGGGTTCAAGGACATTGTGGAAAGGCAAAATTAAGCAATGATCAGGAAATGGCGCGATCAGAACGAACTGAATCGCACTCCCAAACCCGAGAGCGGAACGAATAAATTGACAATCAGGTACGAATACAAAGAGAACATATCGTAAACTGAGTAAGCCGCTATTTCCCAATAGGTGGCCACTCAGTTATCAGGCCTAACTAAATATACGAAAACGTACATAAAAAGTGCAAACTGCACAACAATTCAAACACCAAAACATGAAACAACTAGAACCACAACAGATGTAAAATATAAATTGATCGTTTATTATGCTTGTAGACATAAAACGCCAATATCTTGTGTACAAATGCATGATAGATTGCAAAACATGAGTCAGAAGTGCACCTTCAATGGCGAAATTTTAAAATGCACTACTTTCATAGGGTAAGGCGTAAGTGTCTGTCTGAAATAAAAATGTTCTATGCATTCAACATTGGCAGCCACATTTGCATATTGAAAAAAAGAAATACATGATAAATTCGTGCAATGTGTGGTGTAGCTTCTAGTTGCATAATTAATGGTTGTAAACCGTGCCGTCTAATAAATGTGCTTTCAGCAAATGTTTCGAAAACATAAGCAACAACTGTTTTAATTAGTCTGATATTGACTTTTTGAAATGGCTAATATTTAATACTAACCGTTTTAAGAAAGAAAATGGACTAAACGAGGAGCAAAGAGGATATCAGAAAAAGAAAAGGAAGTCATATGAGAGAAAAAGAAAGGGTTGAGAGAGACAGAGGAGGGAGAGACAGGATAAGAGAGAGAGAGAGAGAGAGAGAGAGAGAGAGAGAGAGAGAGAGAGAGAGAGAGATGCGGACCCTCATCGAGGAAACCGCTTGGTTGAAGCGATGGTAAAATACCAACGCTCTTCGCTCAGACTAAAAGCCTGAGCGGAACTTCTTTCAACGTTAAGTTGAAGATCCCTTTTCCGTCATTTTGCTATAGTGCAATGGAGATAACCACGCCTCAGATATACCTCATTGGCACTGGTACCCCTTTTAGCAATAAGCCAGAAAAGGTCGTAACTCCTTGGACAATAACCAAGTTAAAAGTTCTTGGTCGAAGCAAGCTAAAGAGGAAAAATATATTATTTGAGGAAGGTGTAGAAATTCATCTATTGTTTGACATTAAACTACGTTATTACGGGTGCTAGGAATGTGTATTTCTGTTTCCAAAATTTAAAATTATAATAATAGAGTAAAAGGCATTCATATTCGATGCAGCCATTGCACTTAGCACATATGATATGAAAATTTTCTAGAAGTTTAATAGATCGACTACTTTCCCTTTAATTCAAAACTGTTATAAAGGGGATTGTAACATATAATCTCTTTAGGCCCAAAACATAGCCGAGTGGTTACAGACGCCATTTCATTGTTTCATATTAAACAAACTGGCAGGCGTTCGAATCCCACCAGGGCAATAGGTAGCATTTCATTATATTTTAGTTTCATTCTACGTATTTTACTTTAGTCCTTTGAAACGTTTATTGCCTTACACTAACTAGCTGAACTTTAAAACCATTTTACATAAGCTTACAACGATTGCAGATTTTATTTTATTTTTCCGCAGTGTGTGGGTCTGTTATAAGTTTCTTTTGGTTTAAACTGTTTCCAAGACGTCAGTCGTACTTGCAAGTATAACATTTATTACACAATTTCATGTACCCTCGCATATATTGTAAACATATTGAAGAAAAAAAAAGTTGGCAATACCCAATTTTCAAAGTTGTGTTTCCCACTTTGAATAAAAGTTCCGAAATGCTATCGACTATTTTCCGAATTATCGTGACCCGCATACACTATGGAGCAGTGCATAGTAAAATTGCTTCGAAATGAAAATGAAGATTACCATATTTAATTGCTTGTAGGAGGATTTCAATAAAAGGCTAAACTTTAGTAGAAACGTTGGTCTAAATAGATATTGGCTCAGAAACTACAAACTGTTTGTAGGCTAGTAAACTATGAGTACTGAAGCTAGCAACATCGCAGGGTGATACATGTGGCTGACGAATGCACAGGACAGTGACTTTTCGACTGTTGAAGCAAAAAATAATAGCCACATATGTCATAGAACACTCGTTTCTGAACCGCTGAGCGTACGAAGAGCTTCGCTACGCTCAGCGACTCACTAATTAGGGTTCAAGGACATTGTGGAAAGGCAAAATTAAGCAATGATCAGGAAATGGCGCGATCAGAACGAACTGAATCGCACTCCCAAACCCGAGAGCGGAACGAATAAATTGACAATCAGGTACGAATACAAAGAGAACATATCGTAAACTGAGTAAGCCGCTATTTCCCAATAGGTGGCCACTCAGTTATCAGGCCTAACTAAATATACGAAAACGTACATAAAAAGTGCAAACTGCACAACAATTCAAACACCAAAACATGAAACAACTAGAACCACAACAGATGTAAAATATAAATTGATCGTTTATTATGCTTGTAGACATAAAACGCCAATATCTTGTGTACAAATGCATGATAGATTGCAAAACATGAGTCAGAAGTGCACCTTCAATGGCGAAATTTTAAAATGCACTACTTTCATAGGGTAAGGCGTAAGTGTCTGTCTGAAATAAAAATGTTCTATGCATTCAACATTGGCAGCCACATTTGCATATTGAAAAAAAGAAATACATGATAAATTCGTGCAATGTGTGGTGTAGCTTCTAGTTGCATAATTAATGGTTGTAAACCGTGCCGTCTAATAAATGTGCTTTCAGCAAATGTTTCGAAAACATAAGCAACAACTGTTTTAATTAGTCTGATATTGACTTTTTGAAATGGCTAATATTTAATACTAACCGTTTTAAGAAAGAAAATGGACTAAACGAGGAGCAAAGAGGATATCAGAAAAAGAAAAGGAAGTCATATGAGAGAAAAAGAAAGGGTTGAGAGAGACAGAGGAGGGAGAGACAGGATAAGAGAGAGAGAGAGAGAGAGAGAGAGAGAGAGAGAGAGAGAGAGAGAGAGAGAGATGCGGACCCTCATCGAGGAAACCGCTTGGTTGAAGCGATGGTAAAATACCAACGCTCTTCGCTCAGACTAAAAGCCTGAGCGGAACTTCTTTCAACGTTAAGTTGAAGATCCCTTTTCCGTCATTTTGCTATAGTGCAATGGAGATAACCACGCCTCAGATATACCTCATTGGCACTGGTACCCCTTTTAGCAATAAGCCAGAAAAGGTCGTAACTCCTTGGACAATAACCAAGTTAAAAGTTCTTGGTCGAAGCAAGCTAAAGAGGAAAAATATATTATTTGAGGAAGGTGTAGAAATTCATCTATTGTTTGACATTAAACTACGTTATTACGGGTGCTAGGAATGTGTATTTCTGTTTCCAAAATTTAAAATTATAATAATAGAGTAAAAGGCATTCATATTCGATGCAGCCATTGCACTTAGCACATATGATATGAAAATTTTCTAGAAGTTTAATAGATCGACTACTTTCCCTTTAATTCAAAACTGTTATAAAGGGGATTGTAACATATAATCTCTTTAGGCCCAAAACATAGCCGAGTGGTTACAGACGCCATTTCATTGTTTCATATTAAACAAACTGGCAGGCGTTCGAATCCCACCAGGGCAATAGGTAGCATTTCATTATATTTTAGTTTCATTCTACGTATTTTACTTTAGTCCTTTGAAACGTTTATTGCCTTACACTAACTAGCTGAACTTTAAAACCATTTTACATAAGCTTACAACGATTGCAGATTTTATTTTATTTTTCCGCAGTGTGTGGGTCTGTTATAAGTTTCTTTTGGTTTAAACTGTTTCCAAGACGTCAGTCGTACTTGCAAGTATAACATTTATTACACAATTTCATGTACCCTCGCATATATTGTAAACATATTGAAGAAAAAAAAAGTTGGCAATACCCAATTTTCAAAGTTGTGTTTCCCACTTTGAATAAAAGTTCCGAAATGCTATCGACTATTTTCCGAATTATCGTGACCCGCATACACTATGGAGCAGTGCATAGTAAAATTGCTTCGAAATGAAAATGAAGATTACCATATTTAATTGCTTGTAGGAGGATTTCAATAAAAGGCTAAACTTTAGTAGAAACGTTGGTCTAAATAGATATTGGCTCAGAAACTACAAACTGTTTGTAGGCTAGTAAACTATGAGTACTGAAGCTAGCAACATCGCAGGGTGATACATGTGGCTGACGAATGCACAGGACAGTGACTTTTCGACTGTTGAAGCAAAAAATAATAGCCACATATGTCATAGAACACTCGTTTCTGAACCGCTGAGCGTACGAAGAGCTTCGCTACGCTCAGCGACTCACTAATTAGGGTTCAAGGACATTGTGGAAAGGCAAAATTAAGCAATGATCAGGAAATGGCGCGATCAGAACGAACTGAATCGCACTCCCAAACCCGAGAGCGGAACGAATAAATTGACAATCAGGTACGAATACAAAGAGAACATATCGTAAACTGAGTAAGCCGCTATTTCCCAATAGGTGGCCACTCAGTTATCAGGCCTAACTAAATATACGAAAACGTACATAAAAAGTGCAAACTGCACAACAATTCAAACACCAAAACATGAAACAACTAGAACCACAACAGATGTAAAATATAAATTGATCGTTTATTATGCTTGTAGACATAAAACGCCAATATCTTGTGTACAAATGCATGATACATTGCAAAACATGAGTCAGAAGTGCACCTTCAATGGCGAAATTTTAAAATGCACTACTTTCATAGGGTAAGGCGTAAGTGTCTGTCTGAAATAAAAATGTTCTATGCATTCAACATTGGCAGCCACATTTGCATATTGAAAAAAAGAAATACATGATAAATTCGTGCAATGTGTGGTGTAGCTTCTAGTTGCATAATTAATGGTTGTAAACCGTGCCGTCTAATAAATGTGCTTTCAGCAAATGTTTCGAAAACATAAGCAACAACTGTTTTAATTAGTCTGATATTGACTTTTTGAAATGGCTAATATTTAATACTAACCGTTTTAAGAAAGAAAATGGACTAAACGAGGAGCAAAGAGGATATCAGAAAAAGAAAAGGAAGTCATATGAGAGAAAAAGAAAGGGTTGAGAGAGACAGAGGAGGGAGAGACAGGATAAGAGAGAGAGAGAGAGAGAGAGAGAGAGAGAGAGAGAGAGAGAGAGAGAGAGAGAGAGATGCGGACCCTCATCGAGGAAACCGCTTGGTTGAAGCGATGGTAAAATACCAACGCTCTTCGCTCAGACTAAAAGCCTGAGCGGAACTTCTTTCAACGTTAAGTTGAAGATCCCTTTTCCGTCATTTTGCTATAGTGCAATGGAGATAACCACGCCTCAGATATACCTCATTGGCACTGGTACCCCTTTTAGCAATAAGCCAGAAAAGGTCGTAACTCCTTGGACAATAACCAAGTTAAAAGTTCTTGGTCGAAGCAAGCTAAAGAGGAAAAATATATTATTTGAGGAAGGTGTAGAAATTCATCTATTGTTTGACATTAAACTACGTTATTACGGGTGCTAGGAATGTGTATTTCTGTTTCCAAAATTTAAAATTATAATAATAGAGTAAAAGGCATTCATATTCGATGCAGCCATTGCACTTAGCACATATGATATGAAAATTTTCTAGAAGTTTAATAGATCGACTACTTTCCCTTTAATTCAAAACTGTTATAAAGGGGATTGTAACATATAATCTCTTTAGGCCCAAAACATAGCCGAGTGGTTACAGACGCCATTTCATTGTTTCATATTAAACAAACTGGCAGGCGTTCGAATCCCACCAGGGCAATAGGTAGCATTTCATTATATTTTAGTTTCATTCTACGTATTTTACTTTAGTCCTTTGAAACGTTTATTGCCTTACACTAACTAGCTGAACTTTAAAACCATTTTACATAAGCTTACAACGATTGCAGATTTTATTTTATTTTTCCGCAGTGTGTGGGTCTGTTATAAGTTTCTTTTGGTTTAAACTGTTTCCAAGACGTCAGTCGTACTTGCAAGTATAACATTTATTACACAATTTCATGTACCCTCGCATATATTGTAAACATATTGAAGAAAAAAAAAGTTGGCAATACCCAATTTTCAAAGTTGTGTTTCCCACTTTGAATAAAAGTTCCGAAATGCTATCGACTATTTTCCGAATTATCGTGACCCGCATACACTATGGAGCAGTGCATAGTAAAATTGCTTCGAAATGAAAATGAAGATTACCATATTTAATTGCTTGTAGGAGGATTTCAATAAAAGGCTAAACTTTAGTAGAAACGTTGGTCTAAATAGATATTGGCTCAGAAACTACAAACTGTTTGTAGGCTAGTAAACTATGAGTACTGAAGCTAGCAACATCGCAGGGTGATACATGTGGCTGACGAATGCACAGGACAGTGACTTTTCGACTGTTGAAGCAAAAAATAATAGCCACATATGTCATAGAACACTCGTTTCTGAACCGCTGAGCGTACGAAGAGCTTCGCTACGCTCAGCGACTCACTAATTAGGGTTCAAGGACATTGTGGAAAGGCAAAATTAAGCAATGATCAGGAAATGGCGCGATCAGAACGAACTGAATCGCACTCCCAAACCCGAGAGCGGAACGAATAAATTGACAATCAGGTACGAATACAAAGAGAACATATCGTAAACTGAGTAAGCCGCTATTTCCCAATAGGTGGCCACTCAGTTATCAGGCCTAACTAAATATACGAAAACGTACATAAAAAGTGCAAACTGCACAACAATTCAAACACCAAAACATGAAACAACTAGAACCACAACAGATGTAAAATATAAATTGATCGTTTATTATGCTTGTAGACATAAAACGCCAATATCTTGTGTACAAATGCATGATACATTGCAAAACATGAGTCAGAAGTGCACCTTCAATGGCGAAATTTTAAAATGCACTACTTTCATAGGGTAAGGCGTAAGTGTCTGTCTGAAATAAAAATGTTCTATGCATTCAACATTGGCAGCCACATTTGCATATTGAAAAAAAGAAATACATGATAAATTCGTGCAATGTGTGGTGTAGCTTCTAGTTGCATAATTAATGGTTGTAAACCGTGCCGTCTAATAAATGTGCTTTCAGCAAATGTTTCGAAAACATAAGCAACAACTGTTTTAATTAGTCTGATATTGACTTTTTGAAATGGCTAATATTTAATACTAACCGTTTTAAGAAAGAAAATGGACTAAACGAGGAGCAAAGAGGATATCAGAAAAAGAAAAGGAAGTCATATGAGAGAAAAAGAAAGGGTTGAGAGAGACAGAGGAGGGAGAGACAGGATAAGAGAGAGAGAGAGAGAGAGAGAGAGAGAGAGAGAGAGAGAGAGAGAGAGAGAGAGAGATGCGGACCCTCATCGAGGAAACCGCTTGGTTGAAGCGATGGTAAAATACCAACGCTCTTCGCTCAGACTAAAAGCCTGAGCGGAACTTCTTTCAACGTTAAGTTGAAGATCCCTTTTCCGTCATTTTGCTATAGTGCAATGGAGATAACCACGCCTCAGATATACCTCATTGGCACTGGTACCCCTTTTAGCAATAAGCCAGAAAAGGTCGTAACTCCTTGGACAATAACCAAGTTAAAAGTTCTTGGTCGAAGCAAGCTAAAGAGGAAAAATATATTATTTGAGGAAGGTGTAGAAATTCATCTATTGTTTGACATTAAACTACGTTATTACGGGTGCTAGGAATGTGTATTTCTGTTTCCAAAATTTAAAATTATAATAATAGAGTAAAAGGCATTCATATTCGATGCAGCCATTGCACTTAGCACATATGATATGAAAATTTTCTAGAAGTTTAATAGATCGACTACTTTCCCTTTAATTCAAAACTGTTATAAAGGGGATTGTAACATATAATCTCTTTAGGCCCAAAACATAGCCGAGTGGTTACAGACGCCATTTCATTGTTTCATATTAAACAAACTGGCAGGCGTTCGAATCCCACCAGGGCAATAGGTAGCATTTCATTATATTTTAGTTTCATTCTACGTATTTTACTTTAGTCCTTTGAAACGTTTATTGCCTTACACTAACTAGCTGAACTTTAAAACCATTTTACATAAGCTTACAACGATTGCAGATTTTATTTTATTTTTCCGCAGTGTGTGGGTCTGTTATAAGTTTCTTTTGGTTTAAACTGTTTCCAAGACGTCAGTCGTACTTGCAAGTATAACATTTATTACACAATTTCATGTACCCTCGCATATATTGTAAACATATTGAAGAAAAAAAAAGTTGGCAATACCCAATTTTCAAAGTTGTGTTTCCCACTTTGAATAAAAGTTCCGAAATGCTATCGACTATTTTCCGAATTATCGTGACCCGCATACACTATGGAGCAGTGCATAGTAAAATTGCTTCGAAATGAAAATGAAGATTACCATATTTAATTGCTTGTAGGAGGATTTCAATAAAAGGCTAAACTTTAGTAGAAACGTTGGTCTAAATAGATATTGGCTCAGAAACTACAAACTGTTTGTAGGCTAGTAAACTATGAGTACTGAAGCTAGCAACATCGCAGGGTGATACATGTGGCTGACGAATGCACAGGACAGTGACTTTTCGACTGTTGAAGCAAAAAATAATAGCCACATATGTCATAGAACACTCGTTTCTGAACCGCTGAGCGTACGAAGAGCTTCGCTACGCTCAGCGACTCACTAATTAGGGTTCAAGGACATTGTGGAAAGGCAAAATTAAGCAATGATCAGGAAATGGCGCGATCAGAACGAACTGAATCGCACTCCCAAACCCGAGAGCGGAACGAATAAATTGACAATCAGGTACGAATACAAAGAGAACATATCGTAAACTGAGTAAGCCGCTATTTCCCAATAGGTGGCCACTCAGTTATCAGGCCTAACTAAATATACGAAAACGTACATAAAAAGTGCAAACTGCACAACAATTCAAACACCAAAACATGAAACAACTAGAACCACAACAGATGTAAAATATAAATTGATCGTTTATTATGCTTGTAGACATAAAACGCCAATATCTTGTGTACAAATGCATGATAGATTGCAAAACATGAGTCAGAAGTGCACCTTCAATGGCGAAATTTTAAAATGCACTACTTTCATAGGGTCAGGCGTAAGTGTCTGTCTGAAATAAAAATGTTCTATGCATTCAACATTGGCAGCCACATTTGCATATTGAAAAAAAGAAATACATGATAAATTCGTGCAATGTGTGGTGTAGCTTCTAGTTGCATAATTAATGGTTGTAAACCGTGCCGTCTAATAAATAGAGGATATTCAAGTTTTTGGAGTGAATATGAGTTTTATTTCATTGAGTGAAGTGAAATAATTTTATATTTCATGAGTGCCGAAGGCACGAATGAAATATACAATTTTTCACTTCACGAGATGAAATAAAACTCATATTCACGACAAAAACTTGAATTTTCTTTTTATTATATGGCATGTAGGGCCTAGTCATTGTAACGTTGCGCGCTAAAGCATATGACGTCAAAATCTTAAATGACGTCATTACGTCACGTCATTACGTCGCTATTGTGTGTGAACGTTCATTGCGTCAACAATAGCATAGATTATAAAATTTAGTTATGTATAAATTAGAAATAAACGGTGGGATCGTCATTTGCGTATTCCCAAATCTTATATTTTCACATGTGAAAATATAACCTTTTTATATTTTCACATGTGAAAATATAACTTTTTCAAATATTGGTTATATTTAATACATATTTCTCTATATTTCATCACTTGCCATATAATAAATGTGCTTTCAGCAAATGTTTCGAAAACATAAGCAACAACTGTTTTAATTAGTCTGATATTGACTTTTTGAAATGGCTAATATTTAATACTAACCGTTTTAAGAAAGAAAATGGACTAAACGAGGAGCAAAGAGGATATCAGAAAAAGAAAAGGAAGTCATATGAGAGAAAAAGAAAGGGTTGAGAGAGACAGAGGAGGGAGAGACAGGATAAGAGAGAGAGAGAGAGAGAGAGAGAGAGAGAGAGAGAGAGAGAGAGAGAGAGATGCGGACCCTCATCGAGGAAACCGCTTGGTTGAAGCGATGGTAAAATACCAACGCTCTTCGCTCAGACTAAAAGCCTGAGCGGAACTTCTTTCAACGTTAAGTTGAAGATCCCTTTTCCGTCATTTTGCTATAGTGCAATGGAGATAACCACGCCTCAGATATACCTCATTGGCACTGGTACCCCTTTTAGCAATAAGCCAGAAAAGGTCGTAACTCCTTGGACAATAACCAAGTTAAAAGTTCTTGGTCGAAGCAAGCTAAAGAGGAAAAATATATTATTTGAGGAAGGTGTAGAAATTCATCTATTGTTTGACATTAAACTACGTTATTACGGGTGCTAGGAATGTGTATTTCTGTTTCCAAAATTTAAAATTATAATAATAGAGTAAAAGGCATTCATATTCGATGCAGCCATTGCACTTAGCACATATGATATGAAAATTTTCTAGAAGTTTAATAGATCGACTACTTTCCCTTTAATTCAAAACTGTTATAAAGGGGATTGTAACATATAATCTCTTTAGGCCCAAAACATAGCCGAGTGGTTACAGACGCCATTTCATTGTTTCATATTAAACAAACTGGCAGGCGTTCGAATCCCACCAGGGCAATAGGTAGCATTTCATTATATTTTAGTTTCATTCTACGTATTTTACTTTAGTCCTTTGAAACGTTTATTGCCTTACACTAACTAGCTGAACTTTAAAACCATTTTACATAAGCTTACAACGATTGCAGATTTTATTTTATTTTTCCGCAGTGTGTGGGTCTGTTATAAGTTTCTTTTGGTTTAAACTGTTTCCAAGACGTCAGTCGTACTTGCAAGTATAACATTTATTACACAATTTCATGTACCCTCGCATATATTGTAAACATATTGAAGAAAAAAAAAGTTGGCAATACCCAATTTTCAAAGTTGTGTTTCCCACTTTGAATAAAAGTTCCGAAATGCTATCGACTATTTTCCGAATTATCGTGACCCGCATACACTATGGAGCAGTGCATAGTAAAATTGCTTCGAAATGAAAATGAAGATTACCATATTTAATTGCTTGTAGGAGGATTTCAATAAAAGGCTAAACTTTAGTAGAAACGTTGGTCTAAATAGATATTGGCTCAGAAACTACAAACTGTTTGTAGGCTAGTAAACTATGAGTACTGAAGCTAGCAACATCGCAGGGTGATACATGTGGCTGACGAATGCACAGGACAGTGACTTTTCGACTGTTGAAGCAAAAAATAATAGCCACATATGTCATAGAACACTCGTTTCTGAACCGCTGAGCGTACGAAGAGCTTCGCTACGCTCAGCGACTCACTAATTAGGGTTCAAGGACATTGTGGAAAGGCAAAATTAAGCAATGATCAGGAAATGGCGCGATCAGAACGAACTGAATCGCACTCCCAAACCCGAGAGCGGAACGAATAAATTGACAATCAGGTACGAATACAAAGAGAACATATCGTAAACTGAGTAAGCCGCTATTTCCCAATAGGTGGCCACTCAGTTATCAGGCCTAACTAAATATACGAAAACGTACATAAAAAGTGCAAACTGCACAACAATTCAAACACCAAAACATGAAACAACTAGAACCACAACAGATGTAAAATATAAATTGATCGTTTATTATGCTTGTAGACATAAAACGCCAATATCTTGTGTACAAATGCATGATAGATTGCAAAACATGAGTCAGAAGTGCACCTTCAATGGCGAAATTTTAAAATGCACTACTTTCATAGGGTCAGGCGTAAGTGTCTGTCTGAAATAAAAATGTTCTATGCATTCAACATTGGCAGCCACATTTGCATATTGAAAAAAAGAAATACATGATAAATTCGTACAATGTGTGGTGTAGCTTCTAGTTGCATAATTAATGGTTGTAAACCGTGCCGTCTAATAAATAGAGGATATTCAAGTTTTTGGAGTGAATATGAGTTTTATTTCATTGAGTGAAGTGAAATAATTTTATATTTCATGAGTGCCGAAGGCACGAATGAAATATACAATTTTTCACTTCACGAGATGAAATAAAACTCATATTCACGACAAAAACTTGAATTTTCTTTTTATTATATGGCATGTAGGGCCTAGTCATTGTAACGTTGCGCGCTAAAGCATATGACGTCAAAATCTTAAATGACGTCATTACGTCACGTCATTACGTCGCTATTGTGTGTGAACGTTCATTGCGTCAACAATAGCATAGATTATAAAATTTAGTTATGTATAAATTAGAAATAAACGGTGGGATCGTCATTTGCGTATTCCCAAATCTTATATTTTCACATGTGAAAATATAACCTTTTTATATTTTCACATGTGAAAATATAACTTTTTCAAATATTGGTTATATTTAATACATATTTCTCTATATTTCATCACTTGCCATATAATAAATGTGCTTTCAGCAAATGTTTCGAAAACATAAGCAACAACTGTTTTAATTAGTCTGATATTGACTTTTTGAAATGGCTAATATTTAATACTAACCGTTTTAAGAAAGAAAATGGACTAAACGAGGAGCAAAGAGGATATCAGAAAAAGAAAAGGAAGTCATATGAGAGAAAAAGAAAGGGTTGAGAGAGACAGAGGAGGGAGAGACAGGATAAGAGAGAGAGAGAGAGAGAGAGAGAGAGAGAGAGAGAGAGAGAGATGCGGACCCTCATCGAGGAAACCGCTTGGTTGAAGCGATGGTAAAATACCAACGCTCTTCGCTCAGACTAAAAGCCTGAGCGGAACTTCTTTCAACGTTAAGTTGAAGATCCCTTTTCCGTCATTTTGCTATAGTGCAATGGAGATAACCACGCCTCAGATATACCTCATTGGCACTGGTACCCCTTTTAGCAATAAGCCAGAAAAGGTCGTAACTCCTTGGACAATAACCAAGTTAAAAGTTCTTGGTCGAAGCAAGCTAAAGAGGAAAAATATATTATTTGAGGAAGGTGTAGAAATTCATCTATTGTTTGACATTAAACTACGTTATTACGGGTGCTAGGAATGTGTATTTCTGTTTCCAAAATTTAAAATTATAATAATAGAGTAAAAGGCATTCATATTCGATGCAGCCATTGCACTTAGCACATATGATATGAAAATTTTCTAGAAGTTTAATAGATCGACTACTTTCCCTTTAATTCAAAACTGTTATAAAGGGGATTGTAACATATAATCTCTTTAGGCCCAAAACATAGCCGAGTGGTTACAGACGCCATTTCATTGTTTCATATTAAACAAACTGGCAGGCGTTCGAATCCCACCAGGGCAATAGGTAGCATTTCATTATATTTTAGTTTCATTCTACGTATTTTACTTTAGTCCTTTGAAACGTTTATTGCCTTACACTAACTAGCTGAACTTTAAAACCATTTTACATAAGCTTACAACGATTGCAGATTTTATTTTATTTTTCCGCAGTGTGTGGGTCTGTTATAAGTTTCTTTTGGTTTAAACTGTTTCCAAGACGTCAGTCGTACTTGCAAGTATAACATTTATTACACAATTTCATGTACCCTCGCATATATTGTAAACATATTGAAGAAAAAAAAAGTTGGCAATACCCAATTTTCAAAGTTGTGTTTCCCACTTTGAATAAAAGTTCCGAAATGCTATCGACTATTTTCCGAATTATCGTGACCCGCATACACTATGGAGCAGTGCATAGTAAAATTGCTTCGAAATGAAAATGAAGATTACCATATTTAATTGCTTGTAGGAGGATTTCAATAAAAGGCTAAACTTTAGTAGAAACGTTGGTCTAAATAGATATTGGCTCAGAAACTACAAACTGTTTGTAGGCTAGTAAACTATGAGTACTGAAGCTAGCAACATCGCAGGGTGATACATGTGGCTGACGAATGCACAGGACAGTGACTTTTCGACTGTTGAAGCAAAAAATAATAGCCACATATGTCATAGAACACTCGTTTCTGAACCGCTGAGCGTACGAAGAGCTTCGCTACTCTCAGCGACTCACTAATTAGGGTTCAAGGACATTGTGGAAAGGCAAAATTAAGCAATGATCAGGAAATGGCGCGATCAGAACGAACTGAATCGCACTCCCAAACCCGAGAGCGGAACGAATAAATTGACAATCAGGTACGAATACAAAGAGAACATATCGTAAACTGAGTAAGCCGCTATTTCCCAATAGGTGGCCACTCAGTTATCAGGCCTAACTAAATATACGAAAACGTACATAAAAAGTGCAAACTGCACAACAATTCAAACACCAAAACATGAAACAACTAGAACCACAACAGATGTAAAATATAAATTGATCGTTTATTATGCTTGTAGACATAAAACGCCAATATCTTGTGTACAAATGCATGATACATTGCAAAACATGAGTCAGAAGTGCACTTTCAATGGCGAAATTTTGAAATGCACTACTTTCGTAGGGTACGGCGGATTGATATACACTTAGCCGGCTGTGCATTCTACCTCTTAACTGTCACTTTGCCTCCAAGATGAAAAGTCAAGAAAAGCACAAAAGCACAGAACCACCGAATTATGGCTAAACTGACCGATGTTCGGCGCGGCGGTTCTAACCTGTACCCACAGTCTACACTTAGGGGCACTTCTAACGCAAGCGTTTAAAAACAGGCGTGTGCGGAATCACAGTCACAGCATTGTTTCAAGAAATCCGCAGTAACTGAAGTTGATCCTTGTTGAGGAGTAGAGAAACATCCCACAAGGACTTGTTATGAAATAAATAAGTTTTGTATATGAGGAGGTGGTGTTCCCGTGTCGTCCAGTCCCATTCTGGATATACAGGATATTCCAGTAGTATCTACTTGCAACATCAGTGCAGAGATATAAAAGCGTATTGGGTACGGACGTACTCAGCAGTGATGTTGCAACTAGACCCTTCTCGGATATTAACTGACTATGATAAACTTCACTGCTATGATATCGCAATAACTTGCATTTACTTATCAGGCCAACCGGATTTTTGTGACTTTTTTGTTTTTCAGTCATATGATATAAACATCTAATTTATTGCATTATAGTCCATCGATTGTTATGAAAACTACAGAAAGTAAACATGAATAGATGAACTAAATTTGTTGAAAATTTCAATAAGAACGGTTCGTTGATGTTTTAGTTATGTCAAAAAAGGTAAGTGTTGCGTTAGAAGTGCCCCTAAGTGTATGTTTTGAGCAAAAATGAGAAAAATATAAAAAAAAAAATATACAGTGAAAATTTTCAATTTTTACAATATAGGAAAATTCAGTTTACCACATGGGCATGTTTTCGTAATGCCAATACAAATTCCTTGACCATGCACATGTACTTGTGGATGTTGATGGTGATGCATTTTTATTATTTATTTATTTATTTATTTATTTAATTATGTATTTATTTAATTGTTCATTTATTTATTTTTTCGGAGACAGGGGCGGTAAAATTGTAATTTTGGCGAAAAAAGGAGATTACCAAAAACAGTCAGCCAAGTCGACTGGAGAAAAATTCATATACAGACTAGCTTGGCTCTGAATTCAAATTTCAATATAGGGAAAATAATAAAACATGAAAGCAATAATCATATCACGGTAATATGTGTTCAGACTAGTAGCCTGTCTATTACAGTTATGTACAACAAAATGTCGGAAATGATCTTCAACTTAACGTTGCATAAAATTTTATTCTCCCTACGCATGGAGGCTCCACATTTTTCACTTTCATAGGCCCAGTGATTTCTGAGGAAACCATAATCTTAATTTTGACATTTAAATGACCTTGGGTCAAGGTCAAGAAATGACCTTGACCTTTACAAATTGCATAACTGTAATAGACTGGCTATTGCAGCCTGATACTTGAAAGTTGCTAGATACAGACAACTAATGGAGTCAACTGCAATTCGTTGTCTGTATCTAGCAACTTTCAAGTCTCAGGCTGCAATAGTTTCCAAAATATCCGTTGTTTTTGCATTTCCCCATGTAAAATCCCATGTTTCCAAAATTTACTTTGCCATAAAATAGGTCAAGGTCATCTCAGAATCATCATTTTATCAAACTATGATGGGTTGGAGTCCCCGATGCTACATACCAAGTTTCGTGGAAATCAGCCCAATGCTTCTGGTGAAGATTTTTACCATATATGGGCGTGGCGGCCATTTTGGTCATGTGACCAAGATATAACGAACAAAATTTAAATGCCACTACCCATTTCAACTTGATTGCCCAAGCCGCTTCAGACAAGGTCTTTGAAATTGTAGACGACGGACGACGACGACGGACTAGCGCCGGATCATGGCCATCATATAAGCTCACCTTGTGAGCCTTCGGCTCAGGCGAGCTAAAAAGTTCAGGAACATCATTGTTGACGCCCACATCTAGAGACCATACGGAACGTTTCATTTATTTCCTCCGACATCATTATGACCAATTCTACTAGCCGAGAAATATTCAGGAGTATGTATGATGCAAATTCACACTGGATTAATGTAAGGATTAAGGTGTTAATCCATTATCAATCGCTTTTAGTATTTTATCTGCTTTACATAAGTGAATACCCAGGGTTAAGGGAAACTTACTACTATAACTTGACACGCTTTTGTTCATGAATACATGTATTGTATTTAAATATATAGTAGTTTGAAATGTAGAGTGGACCATTTGGCTATTTCACCTAAGCGCCAAGTGTCAACTGCAAGTCCCATGTGGCTTTAGTGATATGCATAACCTGCATATTTGACTTTCCATGAATTGATGGGTTATTATTAAATGAGCCACTGCATAAGAAAATCAACGGTATGCTTGGGTGAAAACAAAGACGCAGATCAACTTCGCGGTAACCGCGAATCTGATCAGCTCCTTTGTTTTCGCTACTCGGATAGTATAGTTCCTCTGAATTCTTCTTAAATCCGTAATTTTAAGCTTCTATCTTGCTTCTGTGACTGTACAGGCTGGTTTGTGTCGGACCTGGTCTGAACCCGAATGGTTGGTTTTCTCTGACGCACAGGCTCAAATATGACCACTGCAGGATAATCCTTAATTATATTTGGTAAAATGTGATTTCCGTACATCAAAGGAATATTAACTGGTGACTATTTACATGCAGTGAATTAACCATTCCACCAAGGACACATACTATCTGTGCACATTTGGTAACATAGTGACATTATAAAGCACTTTCCAGTGGAGATCATTTCATGATACTAAGCAGTGCTTATGAATCATATGCATTGTACGCCTTACCCTATGAAATTGCATTTTAAAATTTGGAGGTGCACTTCTGACCTTTCTGACCTTGGGTTTTGCGGTGGGATTTTCGTTCTGATTGCACCATTTCCTGATCATTGTTTTTACATCATTACCTGATCATTACCTATTCACAATGTCCTTGGTACCAGTACAATATTAATAGGCCTTCAAGGCTTTTGGTTGTACTTGTTTTAATAAAACAATATTAATAGGCCTTCATAGGATCTTGGTGGTACTTATTATACGACAAGAGGACCAATGGTCCTTTAAACGCTCAACAGAGACCTGAGATATATACCAATAAACTTGTTTGACTACAATGGTAATATGCATATATATAACCCAGGGCAGGGTCAGAATAACCCCTTGAGTCAATGCCTTTTCAAATCATGAATATTCCGTCCATTTGCCAATTTACTGCAAGTTTTGCCCTTCAAATGACATTTTAACAAGTTTCCCCATTCATATGCATGGGCGACCTAAGTTGACCTTGCCGTAAAATAGTGCAAGGTCACCCCAGGGTCATGATTTATACAACTTTTGTAGTCCTCCATTCGTTGATGATTCATGGCAAGTTTCAAAATCATAGGCCTTCTGGTTTTGAAGAAAAAGATTTTTAAAGGTTTTTGCTATTTATAGCCATGGCGGTCATCTTGGTCATGTGACCTGGACCATTTATACAAACTTTCATTCCCTTTTCCAAAGGATGCTCTACATAAAGTTTGGCTTTGATTGGCCAAGCGGTTTCAGAGAAGATGTTTGAATATTTTGATCATATACAAGTGTATCCCCGGGACAGGGGCAGACAAACCCCTGGGCCCTAAATTTTTTCATAAACATTAATTTTCTGTCCATTTGCTCATTCCTAACAAGGTTTTGGCCTTAAATGACATTTTCCTATTTTTCCCATTCAATTGCATGTGTGACCTAAGTTGACCTTGCCGTAAAAAAGTCAAGGTCATCCCAAGGTCATGATTAATACAAATTTCGCAGAGCTTCATCGCCTGATGCTTCAAGCCAAGTTTCAAAATCATAGGCCTTCAGGTTGTGGAGAAGAAGATTTTTAAATGTTTTGCTGTTTATAGCCCTGAGGGCCATCTTGGTCATGTGACCTGGACCATTTATACAAACTTTCGTTCCCCCTTCCTAAGGATGCTCCACATGAAAGTTGAATTTGATTGGTCAAGCGGTTTCGGAGAAGAAGATTGAAAAGTGTGAACGACGACAACGACGATGACAACGACGACGGACGACGGAGCATGGGTATACTATAAGCTCACCTTGTGAGCCTAACGGCTCAGGTGAGCTAAAAACAGTATTAAAAGGCATTCGGTGGTACTTTCTGGTACAAAAAGAAAACTAGTAATAGGTATTCATGAACTTTTTTTGGTACTTATTTTACCAAAACAATATCAATAGGCATTCAAAGGCTTTTGGTGGTACTTATTTTACCAAAACAATATCAATAGGCATTCAAAGGCTTTTGGTGGTACTTATTTTACCAAAACAATATTAATGGGCCTTCATATGTTTTTGGTGGTACTTAAAGGTTTTTGCTATTTATAGCCATGGCGGTCATCTTGGTCATGTGACCTGGACCATTTATACAAACTTTCATTCCCTTTTCCAAAGGATGCTCTACATAAAGTTTGGCTTTGATTGGCCAAGCGGTTTCAGAGAAGATGTTTGAATATTTTGATCATATACAAGTGTATCCCCGGGACAGGGGCAGACAAACCCCTGGGCCCTAAATATTTTCATAAACATTGATTTTCTGTCCATTTGCTCATTCCTAACAAGGTTTTGGCCTTAAATGACATTTTCCTATTTTTCCCATTCAATTGCATGTGTGACCTAAGTTGACCTTGCCGTAAAAAAGTCAAGGTCATCCCAAGGTCATGATTAATACAAATTTCGCAGAGCTTCATCGCCTGATGCTTCAAGCCAAGTTTCAAAATCATAGGCCTTCAGGTTGTGGAGAAGAAGATTTTTAAATGTTTTGCTGTTTATAGCCCTGAGGGCCATCTTGGTCATGTGACCTGGACCATTTATACAAACTTTCGTTCCCCCTTCCTAAGGATGCTCCACATGAAAGTTGAATTTGATTGGTCAAGCGGTTTCGGAGAAGAAGATTGAAAAGTGTGAACGACGACAACGACGATGACAACGACGACGGACGACGGAGCATGGGTATACTATAAGCTCACCTTGTGAGCCTAACGGCTCAGGTGAGCTAAAAACAGTATTAAAAGGCATTCGGTGGTACTTTCTGGTACAAAAAGAAAACTAGTAATAGGTATTCATGAACTTTTTTTGGTACTTATTTTACCAAAACAATATCAATAGGCATTCAAAGGCTTTTGGTGGTACTTATTTTACCAAAACAATATTAATGGGCCTTCATATGTTTTTGGTGGTACTTATTTTACCAAAATAATATTAATAGGCCTTCATATGTTTTTGGTGGTACTTATTTTACCAAAATAATATTAATAGGCCTTCATATGTTTTTGGTGGTACTTATTTTACCAAAACAATATTAATGGGCCTTCATATGTTTTTGGTGGTACTTATTTTACCAAAATAATATTAATAGGCCTTCATATGTTTTTGGTGGTACTTATTTTACCAAAACAATATTAATGGGCCTTCATATGTTTTTGGTGGTACTTATTTTACCAAAATAATATTAATAGGCCTTCATATGTTTTTGGTGGTACTTATTCTACCAAAACAATATTAATGGGCCTTCATATGTTTTTGGTGGTACTTATTTTACCAAAATAATATTAAAAGGCCTTCATATGTTTTTGGTGGTACTTATTTTACCAAAACAATATTAATGGGCCGTCATATGTTTTTGGTGGTACTTATTTTACCAAAGCAATATTAATGGGCCTTCATATGCTTTTGGTGGTACTTATTTTACCAAAAATAAAATCAATAGGCCTTCATAATGGTACATGTACCTTAACAATATTAATAAGTCTACATAGGCTTTTGGTTGTACTTATGGTACCAAAACAATATTAATAGGCCTTCATAGGCTGTTGGTGGTACTCGTGGTACTAAAACAATATTAATAGGTTTTCATAGCCTTTTGGAGGTACATATGGTATCAAATGGTACATGTACATACTGGATTGTATACCAATACAATTCGTTTGATTTGATTTGATTTAATTAAAACCCAAATACAGCAATACAAATGTTTAGCATTGTAGTCAAATAATGGGGAAGGAAAGTCTGCACGTGAAAATGTGACAGAACATTGTTGATTAGCACATTAGATAGCACCCACTAAAACAATCTGAAATTAAGCCTGTATCCATCTTTAATAGAAGATGACTGATGTGCTATCGTTTTTGTTTTATTCAAGCTCTATTTGCTCTGCTTAAATATAAAAAGTCGGTTAACTAAAGGCACTTGAATCAGCAGTAGATATGACGGTTCTTTTCTACAGTGGCTCATCAAACGGATATTCTGGTTGCCCAACTGCCCTGAAAATAGACAAGACAAAATATTTTTGTTTTTACTTGCGTCTTGAGACGTGCGCAGTTCTAGTTATCCTAGGGGCCCAATTTCATCAAGCTAAGTTAGTCCCAGGAACGCTAACAATGTTAATGGGACACATATACATGTACATGTAGGACTAAGATCTGTCCTGAATGTTTTGCTGAAACTGGGCCCCGGCATCATTCACAATACTTACATGTACAATAAATAATTTTAAACAAAAATGTCATTTTCAAGCCCAACATAGTCATAGCTCAGTTTTTAGGCTCTGTATTCTTTACTCAGTTTAACGCCCTTTTCAAGATTATTTCAGCTCATATGATAAGGGCCAATTAGTAGGTGGGGCGTAAACGGCAGAACCCGAGAAAAAGCACCCGACACACATAAGCAGGTCTTGGCCTGCCTCACTACGACCCGTGCGGGGCTCGAAACCCGCAACAGACACGGCGTTAAGATGATCAAATGGTTAAGCGCGGTAATTAAATCAGCGCTCTTTACCACTGGCCATGGGGGCCGTGGCTCTGTACATAAAATGGATCGCTTTGCCAGGCTGCATGTACATGTAGTACAGTATATGTACATGTGTTTGTTCTGACGGATTGATAATGTTTATGAATAAAACATATAATAAAAATAATTATGTCATAAAACTTACATAGGTTCGATGTATAGACGAACATCATTGTTTAAGTCTGCTATCCTCTTCATGTCTGTATCTGACAATTCGAAGTCAAACACCTGAATGTAAATGATCAAGTACACGTGCAACAATTTTATTTATATTAATAAAATCTAACTTCGTAGATTCTAGAGCAATGATAACATAAACAGTATCGTGGAAAACAGGTTTTACATATTGTACAGGGCACACAAGACAAGGAAGAGCAAAAGCCACGTGCAGATTTTCCACAGTGTTGATGGCGTCCGTTTTCCATGTATATTTTGTTTTAATGCTTATCGTCCATGGTCAACAAAATTTTACTGGCAATCTAATCTTTTGCAGGCATTCCAGACACAGAATACAAGAACACAGCACGCATTTCTTTCACTTCTAATAATTAGACTACTATAAATGACGAATGTTATCCTTGAAGCTACAGAAAAGAATAACATAGTCCTAAAATATAATAAATCACGACCAATTTCCATTAAAGAAATATGCTGGACGTAAGGGTCGATCCCGGGCCCGATTAAAAACGAACCGGGCACGCTACCGATCGAGCTACAGCACTCGGCCATATTTTGTTAAACAAAATATAATATCTGGCAGTATGGAGGCCCAATCATTCACTTACATTGAAATTTTCCTTCAATCTTTCAGGCTTTATGCTCTTTGGAATCACACAGACCCCGGTCTGGAGGCGATACCGTAAGATAACCTGGGCTATACTTCTTCCGGTCTTTGAGGCTATTTCTTTCAATACTGGGTCTTCAAATGGGTTTGGTTCATCTTCTTCTCGCCTGAATAAGTTTTGGAAGGATATATATTTCTATTTTATGTCATAGTTTTGATTTTGAGACTAGAAAATAGCTAATTTTTGCAAACTTTTTAATTTCCCTGAACTGAATCAAGAACTTGATTTCATCATATATTTCCATATTATCGGCTTTATACTTTGTCAAAATTTCTGCCTTATGGTAGCGAATTCTCCCTGAAGTCCATTACGAAAACATGCTCATGCCATTTACAGAGATTTTCAAAGAAGTAAAAAAATGAAATTTTTAGTAGAAAAATTTTGATATTTTTCTTATTTTTGCTCAAAACATAGATTGTGTATACACGTTAGAACCGCCTCGGCGAGGCGGTTCTAACGAGTACCCACAATCTATGTTTTGGTGCAAAAATAAGAAAATAGGTATACTCCTGAAAACCTCCAGTTTTCCTATATAAAATTGGGGTTCAAGGGGGTATACATCACACGGACATGTTTTCCTGATGTCTTTCAAACTCATGAGATAGGTGCACGACGTGATGTAGTACAGACTCTCATGAAACGACAAAGCTTACCAAGGTCTACCCAATGCACCAAGAGGACCGTAGGCTGTTACCACCATGCCCCTGTCTTTACAGAAGTCGACAAGACGCTTGTTGGAGAAGTAGGGAGAAATCTCGACCTAAGAATGGAAAGGTTTTTGGTAACATACTAAATTAGGAATTGCTTACTTCGAGTAAAATAGAAAGACTGAGGGTGGAAATATGTGTCGATATGGCCGGTGAGCGGTGTCCCAGTGAGCGTGTGTCGGACCATGGGCATTTGAAATTCCGTTGTAACTTGTCAAAAGCTCGAAAAACGCTTGAGTTTCATAAAACATTCCCACTTTTTCCTCTTCCCAAGCATTTACATGTATGTCGCTTTTTAAGTGTTTTGGTGGGCTAAAATGGAACTTCACATACACGTGGTCGGACACTGGGAGAGTACTACCAACGCCGTATTGTGCTCAGTGCAAGACTTATCCTTGCCGTTTTTTCATTACCCATTCTCGACGGAGAAAAAACATACAAACATTCTGCGGTATATGTGCGCTGAATTAATACTTACTCTGAAACGACAAAATCAAGCTACCTGTAGATTAGATGGTCTCATGCTGCATGAGTCGATTATCCTTTGGACTTGATTTCTGTTGAAATTTGCGAGCCCAATGTTCTTTGTTAATCCAGCTCTTTTACAGTTCTCTACTGCCTTCAAAGAAAAAACAAAAAACAATGAACCAAATGTTTGGACACGCAAAGTACATGAATGTGTGTAATTTACTGCATAAGAACGCTCCTAACCTAACCTTAAGAAAAATGGGAAAATCAAATATTTAGGTTTTGTGTCTGGAAAGTGTTTGGAATTCTAAGGACAGTGTAAAGACATTCACCGAATTCTAACAAAATTTATACGGCTGCATAGCTAAAACCATCGAGCATATTATAATTCAGAGTAGTTTTTCCTCTACTGAATGTTTGCTTTGATCAAAGGCTCATTGTAGATCTCATACCTTATATGTTTCTATGATATTTTCCGTACCAAAGATCGCTTTGCCATCTTTGTGTTTTGGGAAAATCTCGTCAAAATCATCTCCAGGCTGTAAAGAAATTAAATGAGCCAACGCGCATTGATAGAAAACCAACAACAGGCATAGGTGAAAGGAAATGCGCAGATCAGCTATGCAGCTTATGGCAACTTGTTTAATTAAACGTCAAGATTAGACACCCTGTGCTTTGACCATAAAATCTGTGAAAAGTTTCCCACTGGTTTCGAAGACTTGGTTTATGATTATGCCATTCTTGATCAATAAACATTATACATTTTAGTTCACCGAAGCCAAAGGCTCACAGGTGAGCTTATAGGATATGCAGGCATCCGGCGTCCGTCGTCGGTGCCGTCGTCTGTCGTCCACAATTTCACAGATGAATATCTCCGCAACTAGTCAGCCAATTATCAGAAGCATCATTGGGGTTAGGGAAAGGTTGCATTAGGTATTGGGCCAGGTCGACTAAGAACTCTGGTTTCCATTGCAACAGGTAACTTCCATAGACTTACAATGGGAAAAACATAAAAAAAAATCTTCTTCTCTGAAACCACAAGACCCAGAGCTTTCATATTTTGTATGTAGCAATGTATAGTGGCCCTCTTCCATGGCCCTGTGGTCTATACAGGCCCCATCCCGGGCGCGTCATTATCTGCCATAGGTTTATAATGAGAAATGCGTGAAAAAATCTTCTTCTCTTAAAACCTCAAGAGCCAAAGTTTCTATATTTGGTATGCAGCATTGGTATGTGCAGCTTTACATAAATCCTGCGAATCATTCCCCTGGGGTCAAAAATGGCCCCATCCCGGGGGTCATTAGCTTCCATAGACTTACAATGGGAAAAACATAAAAAATCTTCTCCAAAATCACAAGGCCAAGAGCTTTCATATTTTGTGTGTAGCAATGTATAGTGTTTCTATTTATAAATCCTGCCAACCATGCCCCTGGGGTCCATACAGGCCACAGGCTTATAATGAAAATACATGAAAAAATATTCTTCTCTGAAACCACAAGACCCAAAGTATGAAACAATGTTATGTGGCGCTCTACACTAATCCTGCCAATCATGTCCCTGGGTCAAAAATGGCCCCACCCTAGGTACTTACAATGGGAAAACACACAAAAGCCTTTTTCTCAGAAACCATGTGTGCAGCAATGTACACTGAAAAAAAGTTATAAGAGGCCACCTCATATTTTTTCTTCTAGTTCAGAAAGTAAAATACGATCAATTAAAATTCATTATCATATTAATAAACCAATGTCTAACAGTGGCTCTGTGAGTTTCTGCATTCCAAAATGGCTGATACTTCTCACACAGACGAAGCATGTGTAAAGGTACCCTATTTCAAAAAGTCACACTTTATTAACATCAAATTAAATGTCATATTATGACGTTGTGTTTTTACATTTTAATTTATTTGAAAGTGCTACTGACCGCCATGATGCAAGATAAAATTAAGTCAAAAGTGTTGCTGCAATAAGAATCTTCGTTTCTGTTTTGTACAAGCAAGAAGACGACAACCTGAATAACAGGAATTCAACTTTTGTATGCAATTTGCATACCAACTTTGTTCTTCTCTAGTTGCTTTATTATCAGCAGCACGGCATTGAAATTTTCAGCGATTATTTAGGTCAAATACTAGACTCTGATAAACTTTGAAAATTAAAAAAATCGTCCAAAAATTTTGTTATTTTGCTCGTTAAAAATTGGCATTGAAACCGGAAGTGTGCGGCAGCCTTGACCTGTTGGTCCTCGAAAATGGTCTAAAACAGTTCAGTCGAGTTGTATCTCTCATTTCCAGGCCTCATCAAGTGAATTTAACAGGGGTCAACATGTTTAAGAGGCACATTTATGAATTTTCCAAAACATCTCAAAATTGGCGATTTTTAAAAATGCATAAAAATGCTACCAGTAGAGAAAATTCGAATGTTTGATGTTTTTCCGAGCCGTAACGACCCCTTTGATGATACCCGTTCCTAATTTCAATAAATGTTGTGCTGTATCCAATTTTTTATTTAAAAACATTGATTTTTGCATTTTTACTCCAAAAACGCCTTTAGTAAAAGAAAAGATTTTCTTAACACTTTGGAACTTTAATTACTTGAAAGACACGTCTTTAGGCAAAAAATCGTGCAATTTTGAACATGGCTTAGAAACATAAAATGAGTTTGAAAAGTGGCCTCTTATAACTTTTTTTCAGTGTATATGTGTTTCTTTTTATAAATCCTGCCAACCATGCCCCTGGGGTCCATACAGGCCACAGGCTTATAATGAAAATACATGAAAAAATATTCTTCTCTGAAACCACAAGACTCAAAGTATGAAACAATGTTATGTGGCGCTCTACACTAATCTTGCCAATCATGCCCCTGGGTCAAAAATGGCCCCACCCTAGGTACCTACAATGGGAAAACACACAAAAGCCTTTTTCTCAGAAACCATGAGTCCTAGAGCTTTTATATTTTGTGTGTAGCAATGTTAATAATCTTCTTTATACAAACGGACAACCATGCCCCTGGGGTCCATACGGGCCACGCCCCAGGGACGTCATAATACATTATCTGCCATAGGCTTATAACAGGAAACATATGAAAACAATCTTCTTCTCTGCAACCACAAGACCAAAAGCTTGTATATTTAGTATGAAACAATGTTATATGATGTTTTACATAGATCCTGCCAATGATGCCGCTGGGGTTCAAAATGTCCCCAGCCCAGGGGACATTAGCTCCCATATACTTGCAATGGGAAAAGCATCTAAAAACTCTTCTTCTCAGAAACCATGAGTCCCGGAGCTTTTATATTTTGTGTGTAGCAATGTTCAATAATCCTCTTTTAAAATCCTGCCACCTGTGCTCCTGGGGTCCATACCGGCCACGCCCCAGGTCAGGGGCCATTAGCTCCCCCACAAGTAAAGCTGTACAGATCAAGTGAGCGTTTACAGGACCATTGGTCCCCTTTTAACATTTACTATGATATACTATTTCTAATCTAACGTGCCTTAATAGAGTGTGGCCAGTGGATGAGATACATGTCCACATAATCCGTCTGTAACTTTTTCAGTGAGTCTAGAAGGGCTAGTTTCACAATGGAAGGGCTGTGATGTGTCGACCAAAGCTGCACAAAGCAAACGCACAATCATTAACATGATTAAAGAGGAATACCTTGTGAAGCTTTGTGCTACGAGTACATTTTACCAGTGCTTATGTGCATTTAGAAGATGATACCAAAACGACCATTACACCTTACAAGTAGAAATGAATCAGACCACCGTACAGATAGTGTCCATTTAAATTAGAAATAATGTTCAGACAAGGCGTACCCATTACACCCAAATTAGCATATATCTGTCTATTTTGAACAAGTGAGAGTCTTATCTGATATTGAGCCAACTGTACATCAGAAAAAAATGCCCATGTAATATATACCCGCTTTTATATAGAAAAAAATGGAGTATGTAGGGGTATACCCGCTTTCCTCATTTTTGCTCCAAAACATAAATTGTGGGTACTCGTTAGAACCGCCTCTGCGAGGCGATTCTAACGTCTACCCACAATCTATGTTTTGAGAAAAAAAATAATAGAAAAACGTCAAACATTTACTACTGAAAATTTTCATTTTTTAAAACTTTAAAACAATCTGTACATATAGTGCATGGGCATGTTTTCGTAATGCACTCAGTTGCTACCTTTGTTGTAATGAAAAGTTCTTCCCGTTTCACGACGCCACTGTCAATTTTCTCTTTTATAGCTTTCCCAACATCAGCCTCGTTTCCATAGACCCACGCGCAGTCAAAATGGCGGTAACCTATGTCGATTGCCACCTGAACGGCGTTATAAATAGCCTCTCCGTCACCCTGTATTAATGTGTGTGTTCTGCGTTGAATATGACATAACGATGGTTGTAGCATTTTACTGTTGTATACATTACTCAGTTATCAAAGATTGTAGAAAATTGTATTACAACCTTATAAAACGCAACAACAAACTAACAGCTATAAAATAGTTGATACGTTATATTTATGACAGCATTAATTGCAAGTTTTAGCCCATAACATTGACGTCTCCCAATAGTAAACTCTAGTTCTCGGTCAAAGACAGGAACGTAAAAGAACATTTTAATGATATATACATGTATGTTGTATGTTGCAAGTTATTTGCAGAACACTTCAATAGTGTGCTTAATCGACCATCAAGCATCAATGAGGATGCAATCGACAGACTTCCACAGATAGAGTGCAATGTTCTGTTAGATGAATTTCCTACCGTTACGGAAACAAGAAAAGCAGTTCAACAACTATCATCTGGCAAAGCCCCAGGTGCAGATGCAATTCCTGCCGAAGTTTACAAGGCTGGGGGGGGGGGGGGGCTACCCATGGCAGAGAAACTGACAGAGTTGTTTCACTGTATGTGGAGAAAGGAGGCTATCCCACAAGAATTTAAGGATGCATCCATAATCCACCTATACAAGCGGAAAGGAAATCCTCAAGTCTGTGACAATCACAGAGGCATCTCCCTCCTATCAATTGCTGGGAAGATACTTGCAAAAATTCTGTTGAATCGTCTGAATGTTCATCTTGATCAGACGGGACTTATCCCAGAAAGTCAATGTGGATTCAGAAAAGACAGAGGGACAATAGACATGATATTCACAGCAAGACAGCTTCAGGAGAAATGCCAAGAACAGAATGTAGATCTATACATGACGTTTGTTGACCTCACCAAAGCTTTTGACACTGTTAGTCGTGATGGACTCTGGAAAATCATGGCCAAGTTTGGCTGTCCACCCAGATTCATAGCAATGGTGCGGCAGTTTCATGATGGCATGCAGGCACGTGTGCAAAATGATGGAGAGTTCTCTGAACCATTTGAAGTAACAAATGGGGTCAAACAAGGCTGTGTTCTGGCACCAACACTGTTCAGCATGATGTTTTCTGCCATGCTTATGGATGCTTTTCAGGACAGTGACACTGGTTTTCCAATCAGGTACCGTTTTGATGGCAACATATTCAACCTCAGAAGGTTGCAAGCCAAAACTAAGGTCCAGACTGATGTGCTAGATGAGCTCCTCTATGCAGATGATATGGATAAGAATGCCAGCACAGAGGCAAAAATGCAAAGAGCCATGGATCAAGTCTCACAGTCATGTGATAACTATGATCTCACAATCAGCACAAAAAGACAGAGGTTGTACACCAACCAGCGCCCGGAAAGCCATATAATGAACCAACCATCACTGTGAATGGGCAAAAACTGAAAGTTGTTGACAAGTTCACCTACCTGGGAAGCACTCTCTCCAGAGCAGTGCATATTGATGATGAGATCACTGCCAGAATTGCAAAGGCTAGTGTGGCATTCGGACGACTCCGTGCAAATGTCTGGGAGCGAAATGGAATCAAGCTTGACACCAAGCTGAAAGTCTACAAGGCTGTGGTACTGCCAACCCTCTTGTATGCATGTGAGACCTGGACAGTATACCAACGCCATGCAAAGAGACTTAACCATTTCCACTTAAGCTGTTTGAGAAAGTTGTTAAAAACCAAGTGGCAGGACAAGATTCCAGACACAGAGGTCCTGACGAAAGCAGGGATGCAAAGTATGCATACAGTCTTAAAGCTAGCACAGCTAAGATGGACTGGCCATGTTATAAGAATGCCTGATGCGCGACTTCCAAAGAAAGTTTTCTATGGAGAGCTACAGGAGGGAAAGCGCTCTCAAGGTGGCCAGAAGAAACGCTACAAAGACACCCTCAAAGCCTCTCTGAAGGATTTCGAAATACCAATGGGGTCCTGGGAACAGACTGCACAGGAGCGATCAAAGTTGCGAGGTCTCATCAACAAAGGAGCAGCTCTTTATGAAAAGAAGAGAATCTGTGAAGCTGAAAGAAAGCGAAGAGAGCGCAAAGCCAAAACAAATGTGCCACCATCAGACTCTATGACATTGACTTGCTCTACTTGCAACCGACAGTTTAGAGCCAGAATTGGCCTAGTCAGCCATCAAAGAACTCACCAACACACATCAGCACTATTCAAGAAATAATAATTAATTGGTCTTTCTCATTAGTGAGAGACGAACTATCATTTGTCTTATTTAAAGGGCCACATGGTAGATTAACCATGAGGCTAAATACGCTTACCCTATTTAACTATTGTTAAGTAGTCAATCAATCAGTCAATCAATCAATAAAGGCGCACACCTACCCGTTGCCCTAAATAAGTATATGTTCCGAGCCCCACTCTGGGCATCTCTCCTTCTCCATAGGGCCCCAGGGAAACAAATTTGTCCACTTTTGTCGACATGTTTAAAAGATCGTTACCTAATCAGACCCTTAATACTTCTTACGCAAAAATCAACATACTATTATTATCTATTTGTACCGTTTGTTATCGCACCAAAATCATCTTAAAAAGTACATATTAAAAACCCTCGAAAACATCACGGGGCAAAGTACAAACATGCCTTCCCCTTTTAAGTCACCCAATTATAATGATCTGAAAACTGATTGTCCTTTAACCTTTTATCTGACGACCTGTCCCAGTTGTTATGTTTCTAACGCCACCATAATTTATGATTTTCAGTGACACATTGCACTCCCAAGGAGGTGCACGCCCTTCATACACAAACTGTTCTGTGCAACTGATAGTGTGAGCCGCGACGCGAGATAACCGGTCTTCAGAATTTCCGACCAGGTCCGACGCAAACCGGCCTGGACAGTCACAGAAGATGGCTAGATGCTTGAATTTTCAGATTTAACAAGAAGAGAGTTTATACTATCTGTGTAGCGAAAAAAAGGCGCAGATCAGCTTCGCAGTTACAAAGGCGCTGATTAGCTCCGCAGTTACTGCGTAGCTGATCTGCGCCTTTGTTTTCGCACAGACAAACCGGTTTTCTCATGACGCGGCTCCGTGTATTGAGGGCCATATAGCGTTCCCTGATTTATAGTATGTATTCTACTATATATGAGCCTGTCCATGGGAAAAGGTACAAGTTGGTCACAAAATTCAAAATTTTGTTTTTTTGCATAAAACATCAGTTGAATATCATTAGATTAATTTTTAGGTAATTTTAAAGCCGCATTTTCAATATATCTAGTAAATGACGTAATCAAACGAGATCACCATGGTGACGTGTTAATGATATTTTATGAAATTTTAAAGAATACTTTAAAACAGTACGTTTCTGGTGTCAGTGACTGCATTGAAACCATAGATGATGTATTATGATTGTCAAGGTGGAACCAATTAGCTATTGAAATATTTGACAATTTCATTTTGAATCTTATCGTTTCCATGGCAACACTGCATAATTTTTGGAAATTGGCATGAGTTTTGGTATAAAATCGGTATCTATGTGTCTATTTAATACAAAAGCATAGTTGGAATTGAATTAAAACGATTTGCACAAGCATCACCACTGTCACAGTTGATATTTCTGTTTATGCAAATATACTCATTTAAATATTCATAAAGGTGATGTCATTAATATTCATTAAATGCATTTTCCTACCTCAGTTTATCTGAAAAATGACATAACACTGGGATCACATGAGCATACACCTTTGTGTTTATTTCATCTGCATGCATGATGCTAATGGTAGCATTTGTTTCAAGTTAGAAGGCAAAAACACCAACAAGTTTAACTTATAGTTTATTTACCTGGCCTTAGATTGTCATTATTCTGGCTGTCGCCATGTTAACCTTAGATTGTCATTATTCAAAAGAAAATCTCATGAAAGCTGTCTAATCTAGTTTTAAAGCACCCTTAGTATTTAGTTTCAAGACTGATACCAAACTTAAGCTAATAATGCTCTCAAAAATCAGGATATGCAAATACAGATATGTAAATGAGCTCATTTGAATATTCATATATGTGTTTAAGTAAATGTCTTTAAGAACTTACACAAATCTCAATGTTAAAATGTAAAAATAATAACGAAAATATTATATCAACATGCAAAACGCACTGGAAGAACATTCGTCGTACTGATTTTAATGGAGGTTTGTGGCCAAAAATGTTTATTGTCTTTATTGTTGAAAGCATCTCAGTTTTATTTTTATTTACATCATCTCATCATAACCATGGCAATCAATGTTCAATGCGAGGTGCTGCTCAAACCTCGCCGATACAGATAAGGTCACGTCGGGCCAGCCGGCTATAACTTTGTTGGACTTTTGCCTATCACCGAGATGACATCTCTGATCCCGCGATTAATATTCTCCCCCAAAATATTAATATATACAAAACTCTGGAAGCATATTATCTGACCATTACCAGGAAAATTTGCACTTTTTGGTGCTTGTATTACGTGACATTCATACTTTGCATGTGGTGTAAATCTGTTAGAAATGTAAACTAAACTTTTATGGTTTATATGCACTATATTTTGTTGTGTTTCTAAGTGCACCAGAATTTAAAGGAATGGTTTTTCACAAAGCCAATATCACTTGCGTTGCTTTTTTGCGTGCTTTGTATAGTTCTTAATTCTCTGTGCTCTTGCATATACAAGCGAATAATTGATAATTTTTAGATGTGTTTATATGTCAGTTTGACGTTTCACCAGTAAACTTTTCTGATTCTGACCTCACATGGTAGTGTTTTGTACATGTAAGTATAGGCAGAGGGTTATCCACTTGCTTTAGACATTTTTCCGGGTGACATGTGAAGCACGTGGTCATACATGTAGTTCTTTGAACACATTAGACTCACATTCGAGAAAGCATTGTCAGTTTAAGCTATGCAATCAACAAAATGTGTATCAATGTCAAAGATAACCAGACAGGGTGAAAGAAATCAAACAATATCGGGGCAGGAAAGGCCAATATAAACAAACATGCGAGACCATCAATGTTTCATTACGTAATCTTTCTATATAGGTACAGTAATAAATTAAACACCTACATGGTTCAGTATGACGTATTATCTTACGTTTTGATTCCCATCTGATGGCGTTTGATGGATAAAGCTCACACACCTTGTGATACAGGTTTACAGCGAAAGAAGGCAAACTTTGGCCAAAGTGACTGAATGTTTTTATGTACTTCTTAATCTTGAAAATGGTTAGGTAAGCCAAACTTTTTCTTTCTACCTTTCCACAATTAAAATCATTTACAAATTGCTCTGGTCATCCCTGAAGAGACCCAACAAGAACAACAACAATATGTGGCCAAATCTGTTGATTTCAATTGAGTACCAATCTAACTTACTTTATAAATCAATCACCACATGAAGATTTTTAGGTAGATTATTTTTCTGCTGGTAAGTTGATTGGGCAATCAACATAGCTTTGCAAAGAAGTCGAATAGAATGTTGGTACATTAAAGACCTCAAGTGAAAAACTGGCCAAACTAATCCTGCCTCCGCTGTACTTGTTGCCGATGGTTCAATGCAATAAATCAACTGACTTCCTTCCGTCTAAAATGGTTCATCAAACGGATACTCGGGGTGACCCATTGCTCTGAAAGAGAAATAACTTTATGATCATAGTTAATTTACATTCATAAACTGTACACGTCCTTGCACTGTTGGTTTAGTTGCTCAGAACAAACAGAAACGAAACCGCAATGAGGTTTTTCTACCCGAATCAGCGTCCAAGCAAAAAAAAAAAAAAAAAAAAAAAAAAAAAAAAAAAAAAAAAAAAAAATATTAAGGTTCTGGTCTGGACATGCCAAATTTTAACAACTGACTTGAAAACGTTATAAGCATGTCTTCCTTTATCGAACGTATCTCTGGATATTCCTCAAGATGCAATGATCTGCTCCCATGAAGGAGGCGGAATTTTAGAGTAATAATTGAGCCTTCGCATGAGAAAACCAACAATTTTGTTTTCAGACCAGGTCTGACGTAAAACGGCCTGTACAGTCACAGAAGCAGGCTAGAAGCTTGAAATTTTGAATTTAAGAAGTAGAGGGATTGCACTATTCGACAAGCAAAAAGAAAGGCGATGATCAGTAACTGCACAGCTGATCTGCGCCTTTGTTTTGACCAATGTATATTGTTGGTTTTCTTTAAGACTTATGTGGCGACTCATATAATACTTACATTGGTTCCTTATAAACTCTGAGATCTCTGTTTAGGGCTTCTATTCTCTCCATGTCGGCATCCGACAATTCGAAGTCAAACACCTGGAAGTATGAATACATTTTATTTCGAACGAAAATGGACAAATCACTCGGAGTGGGGAGAAGATAATGTTTTCCTTGGTTATATTGTGTGTAATCGAATTGAAGTTTTGACTGTCTGTGTAAAATCTTTGAACATGTTCACGTATAATATTTTAAGTACATGTTCAGGTATTTAATGTTTTAAGTACTATTACATCGTATCTTAAATACTTTCAAGGAGATAGGCTCATGTTTATACCAAGATAGGATCTGACATTGGCCAGTTACGATTCTGCTGTCTTCTTCTTTTTTAAATGTTCAGTCTCGCTTATAAAAAATTGAGATACAGCAATGTGGTTTCCGAACAGGTCCGACACAAATCAGGCTGTATTGCCACAGAAGCAGGCTAGAATATTGAACTTCATGATTTAAGCAGAACAGGAAGTGCACTATCCGTGTAGCGAAAACAAAGTTACCGCGATGCTGGTCTGCGTCTTTGTTTTCGCATATGCAGATTGTTGGTTTTCTCATGAAGCCGCTCAAATCAGTAACATCATTAGATTTCATTACATGTATTTCCTGGCAGAATGACGGGGCAGATTTTCCTAGGAGAGCAAGATGAAACAGACTTAAGAGAAAAAAAATACTGAAAGCTCACATCGAGATTTTCCTTTAATCGTGCAGGTGTTATACTTTTCGGTACCACACAGATTCCGGTTTGCAGATGGTACCGTAAAATAACCTGGGCTATACTTCTACCATTCCGAGAGGCGATCTCTTTCAGAACTGGGTCTTCGAATGGGTTCGGCTCCCCTTTTTCTCGCCTAGACAACGATTGAGAAATGAAAAAAAAATTAGATACTTATCATGCTTTGATCTACAATGGTTATTCATTATTCAACTTCCAATGCTATACTGTTATACATGTATAGGCCCTATTGTTAAATATGAAATCGCACTGCAATATATGGGAATAACTTGAATTAAATTTTTAATAAGTAAACTGTTTTCTGGTTAATTTATAGTCATATACCTTTTTTTATGACATGGCTTAACGTTCCAGTCAAAATATTTTCAGTAATGTCGGGACGAAGCTACCGCTTCCTGAGAGTTAACCATTTATGTGGGCCGGAGATGGGCCTTGCTCAAGCACACCACAGCGGAGGTAGTTAGCGAACCCATGTTGTTCCGTTTCAGTGTCCAGCTCTCGACCACAAGGCCGTCGCACTCCCCTTACGAGGAAGTGCCTGTAAGATGTGTCTCTACAAACAGTCAATTGTCCAATTGTTTGAAAGGTGTTAATCTGGAGCAAGGTAAAATGCGAGTTGCAAGCTGCAAGTTGCGAGTTGCAAGCTGCGAGTTGAAAACTCATGCATTATAAGGAATTACAGAATTTTCAACTTGCAGCTTGCAACTCGCAGATTACCCAGACTCCGTTAATCTACTACCACCACTAAGCTATTTGGTGGAAACAATTCTTACCATGGTCTAGAAGATGCACCTAGAGGAGCGTAGGCTGTAACAACCATCCCTCTGTCCTTACAGAACTTCACCAGACGCTTGTTAGAGAAATAAGGAGAGATCTCGATCTGGAAGACGTTAGAAATGTGAGTAGAGATGCTCAGACGACAAAACCGTATTCAGGGTTTTTGAAATGATTTATTGCCTGTAGGTATACATGTAGTTGGTTGGTTGATTTGGGGTTTAACGTACCAATAACAGCTAAGGTCATATTTAGACGAGTTGTAGGTATAGTAGTTTAAGGATGTTCGCTGCTAACAATTAACATTTCGGAACTTCCGGTTTTTCTTTTCTTGAATATCTCGTAAACGGTAGCAGATATGTTCCTAATATTTCATATTTGGGTACATATTGATGATATGCATTGAATGGGTCATGAAAATTGTCAATCTAACAAACTTCATTTTTTCACCCCATTTTCTACAACTTTTCAGAAAATTTTAGTTGTCAGTAAATTTTAGGGGGTAGGGTAGATTAAACTTGAATATTACACATCTTAAAATTAATTGCACTAGTTCGATGTTTATTTACGCAGCAGTATATGTGTACATGGTCTTCTAAGTCAGTCTTTGTGTCTTTAGTGTGCTGGTTTAAAAATTTTAGGTGGTTTTATGAAATGGGCTTTTAGAAACAAAACAGCCGAAAAAAGGCTGAAAATGGCGATTTTCAAGTTGTTGGTTCTCTCTTATATGCTCACTACCCTATATATTTCTTTCTTTTATTCGAACAATATTACCAAGTTCTATGTTGTGTGAAAATACAAGAAAAAGTTTGAATCAGCAAATATGAATTTGGCACATTTCAAAATATTGATTTTTTCCAACTTTTCAAGTATGGGGGTAGGGTTGAAAAAGGAACCGTAAAATTTTGTCATCGACTCCAAGTTGCAAATTTTTCTATGCTTTTGGTCCAAAATAGTCTGCGTTACGTAAATATTATGACTTTTGAAAGCATTCTAGGTGTATGTTTGTTCAAGACAGGTATGTTTAAAAGAATTAAAGATTAAATTAATTTTACCAAATTTAAAACATGGTACTCAGAGGTCTCATTCAGAGGCCTGTAGCTTGAAAAAATGCACACTACCCTATATTTATTTTGTTTTCAAATGTCTTGTGTTGTATTTTGGTGTCCAAAAAGAGTGGTTAGAAAAAAAGTTTGAATACTTTTTCATTGGCAGCGAACATCCTTAAAATTGTTTTCAAAGGAAACACACATACCACAATTTGTGTCCAACCTGTTCATAAATCTGTTTGAAATGATTTTGAGTCTAACTACGCATTCACGTTTTGTCTACTGTGAACGCATATTTGATCCGAATCAAACTGATCCGGCTTAATCTGATATGGACCAAAAACAAAGCTGTAGTGTGAACGCAAATGTAAACCGGATCAGATTGATCCGGATCAGTTTGATCCGAATTAAAAATTGTCTAGTGTGAACGCGTTTAATCCGGATCAGATTGATCTGGATTAAAATTTGTCTAGTGTGAACTAGTTTAATCCGGATCAGATTGATCTGGATTATAAATTTGTCTAGTGTGAACGCGTTTAAGGCGGATCAGATTGATCCGTATCAGTTTGATCTAGATTAAAAATTTGTCTAGTGTGAACACGCCCTAACTATTACTTGAGTCACGTTGAGATAAATGGAACAAATTGAGAAACTAGCATAATACATGTACTACTGTGATTCTGGTAGATTTCAAGACCATTGGTACTAGGCTAATGATACCTGAATATTAGATGGTCTGATGCTGCAGGAGTCGATCATCCTTTGAACTTGCTTGCTGTTAAAATTGGAGATACCAATGTTCCTAGCTAATCCAGCTCTCTTGCAGTCCTCCACTGCCTTCAAAAGAAGAGGTGTATGTAATTAATATAGACTTATATTTTAATTATAATTTTCTTTTTAAAACTTAATTACATTGTTGTTACGTAGTGGACAAAGCCTGGAGAGTTATCATCCTTAATAATACAGAAGTCGTTCAGTTTCTTTTGATGACGGTGGAAAACCTATAAAATTTTATAAGGTCCAGATGCTTGGTTTTAAATTTGAACCTACCGTACACAAATAACGAATTTCAGACAAAAAAAAAAAAAACGAAAACGAAAATGACAAAAATCGCCTCTAAACTACAAAAGCCGCTCAACTGCACCATTATCTAGTTCTACACAAGCGTCACAAGTTGTTGTTTTTTTCTTCAATCGTCCTGGGTGAATCTTACCTACCTTATAAGTTTCTATAAGATTTTCTTTGCCAAATGGAACAAAACCGTGTTCATTCTTGGGGAAAACTTCGTGAAAGTCTCCAGGCTGCATAAAATAGAAAATGGGCTTTCAGCACAAGACAGACTTGTTTTGCATATACATGTAAATGACTACTTCGGGCTTCTAAACAACACCCTATTTATAGGCTCATTTTAAGTGTTACATACGTGATATGATCTGAGTATCAAACAGTGTCACATACGTGATATGATCTAAGTATCAAATAAAATTTCATTTGAGCCGCGACGCAAGAAAACCGGTCTTCGGGCTTTCCGACCAGGTTCGACACAAACCGGCCTGTACAATCTCAGAAGCAGGCTAGATGCTTGAAATTTTGGCTATAAGTAGAAGAGGAATTGTACTATCCGAGTGGCGAAAACAAAGGCGCTGATCATAACTGCGAAGCTGGTCTGCGCCTTTGTTTTCGCATAGGCAAAAATCCGGTTTTCTCACGATGCGGCTCATTTGACTTCAGTCACACAACACAGATACATGTACATGTAGGTAGTACAACCGCACTTATTCCTAAATTACAAGTACATATAACCATGCTTCATGATTATAACTCCATTTTATGTAGAACTAGGAAATCCAAAAGAGAGGGGGTCAACCTATTACACGACCCGAAAATGATGACGTATGCATAGCTTCTAATTTGAAACTTAATTGAACGCCGAATTCATTCAATCATCTAAAGACAGATGGATAAAACTCTTTAAAAGCGTTCTTTCGAGTACCCATACTGCACGCTTTATGCAGAATAAGTAAACTATGATATAAATTTATGCACCAGTCATTTGTATCCCCGGCTCCCCCGGGGCCGGGGATAGCGGGGACATAGCGGGGCTAAAGTGCTTGGCTTTAACCTCTGATGTGCCGGGGATTTGCCGGGGTTATGATTTCCCGCCAATACACTGTCACATTAATTCAAATTAGATTTTAATGACATTTTTAACATTTAATTATCTTTATGGTACTTATTTAATTTCCAAATGCACCTAAACATTTACATGCATAAAATGAGGCCCTTCTCCCATGTTTCAGTTTCATCAGAACAACTCTCAGCTGTTGTTTCACGTTATTGTCAGCCCCTGGGGAGCCGGGGCTTTTAGCAGGGGTTTTACCAAAACTCTTGCCCGGCAGTGCCGGGCTTTTAGCCGGGCTTTAAAAATTGAAAAGTTTAAAGCCCCGCTATTCCCCGGCCCCGGGGGAGCCGGGGATGCAAATGACTGGTGCATTATTGCATTGGAGCGAATTTTAAAGCACATTATGCAAACAGAGATGTTTTATTGTCAAGAGTGTCTCTGAAGTCGTAATGCTATTTTACTTGAGACACCGCATGAGAAAACCAACAATTTGCATAGGCGAAAACAAAGCCGCAGATCAGCTGTGCAGTAACTGCACAGCTGATCAGTGCCTTTGTTTTCGCTGCACGAATAGTACAATCCTTCTTCTTCTTAAATCCGAAACTTCAAGCTTCTAGCCTGCTTCTGTGACTGTACAGGCCGGTTTGTGTCAGACCTGGTCGGAACCGAAATTGTTGGTTTTCTCAGGCACACGCTCACTTACAAATGACTTACAAGCATTCCAAGTCTACATTGTTACATATGAGACGCAATTGTAGAAACGTGAAAGACATACCTCGATCGAGTTTGGCCAGTGTATGAGATACATGTCTACATAATCCGTCTGTAACTTTGTCAGGGAATCTTGAAGGGCTAGCTTCACTAACGAGGGTTTGTGATGCGTCGACCATAGCTGTCCAATATATTAAAAATAAAATAGTGGATAACGTGCATGTATGTATCAAACGGGGAAATGAATAGGCAAAAGGTTATGGTAAGTTTTGGGAAAAGCTGTTTTTACATCGGAAAGTCATGTACGGACGGATCGAGCAGTTCCTGGGAGCTGACCTAGTACCATCTGGATGCCTATGTACAAAACTTATTGTCAAAAGACATGGCACAACGGCACATGCCAAATATGTTATCCTCTTTAAATAAAGTTATTATTATTATTATTATTATTATTATTATTATTATTATTATTATTATTATTATTATTATATAGTTTCAATCGCATCCGTCTACGTTGGGAGTCAGACATTCTACTAATAAACAATTGCGCTCTCTGATGCTTTTCAATTAATTAATTGTAATTGCTCAAGAGAGCTAGTTTTGAAAAAGGTTCAGCTAAACGAGGATGATCAACACCCGCAATGAAGCCAGAAGTTCTTGATATTCAGTTTGCAAGGACAATAACACTACAACATGAGAATAACTGGTATATCATCTTAATACCTTCGTTGTGATAAAAAGATCTTCCCTTTTTATGACACCACTGTCTATTTTCTCCTTGATGGCTTTCCCGACATCAGCCTCGTTCCCATAATTCCATGCGCAATCAATATGGCGGTAACCAGCATCAATGGCCGCTCTCACAGCATTTCCTACCGCTTCGCTATCACCCTGTCAGGAAAAAGGTACGTACGGGAAATAAAAGAATCTTTCATGTAGCCACCTAAACGACAAATGAGAAACTTCCCTATAACTTCGAGTAGGGACAATTAAGCGTACAGTGGCTTCAAAACATACTGCAGGACTGCGTAGGTGAAGGTCGTAGTTTTGTTCCACGACTGTATTTTATCCATATAACCACTCAAGATTACTACGCAGCTACCTCTGTAACCCACGACGCGACTCGAAGAGGCTTTGTATTGATGGTGTTTCAGTGTTGGTACATGGCATAAAAAGAGAAACAAATGTTCACATACCCGTTCTCCAAAGACGGTAAATGTTCCGAGTCCCACCCTGGGCATTTCTCCTTGGCCGTAGGGGCCCAGGGAGATACATTTTTCAACTTTGGTCGCCATGTTCAAACTGACATGACCTTGCTTTAAATCTCAGTTTTAGGTAACAAGCCATTGGTAATCTTACGTTATCTTCTTTTATCTCAACATTGAGTAAATGAACATTTTCTTAAACAGTAGACATCACCTAGGTTTATCAGGGATTATCCACTGACCGTGGGTATCTGCCGTGTATCTCGGATTGTAATTGAGGATTGATGTTGGAACGGAATGGCCGCTGCTTGAGCATTTATCCTTCAGCTAAGGAGAATGTGCCTTGCTAAAGGCAGGGTGGATTGAACCCCCAAGACGTATCTAAGCCATCGGGCTTTTAAGCTTGATATATAAGTAGTCTTAATGGTATATCCATGAAAATGCATAGTAATGATTTATTTAATGACTGCTGAAGTATAGTTTCAACTTACTATGATGATGGTGCAGTTTTTAGTTATTGTATCATGCACTTGAACATGTTGAAAAGGGCTCTAGCCTATCGTGTATGCATAACATCCTATTACAACTTATAAAGTGGGCTTATATGTAAGAGAGGACTTTTAAGGTCACTTGAAATGCATTTGATAAGTTCATTGGCTTTTCAGCTTAAAAGAAACATTGATTTTAGCGTGTGAGTTGTGTTGTTCACCGTGTGCAATGTGTTCTTGGTTTTAGCGATATTTGTATTTCTAAATTAATATTTTAACATTTTTACAATTAAAATAGTTATAGTCTAGGATCTATCGGTAAGCAAAAGCTTATAATAATTGTTTGCGCAAGTAACACAACAATTTGGGTTTTCAAACAGGACCTACACAAACCGACCTGTACAGTCACAGGAGCAGGCTAGATGCTTGAATTTTAGATAAAAGTAGAAGGGAATGTACTATCCGTGTAGCGAAAATAAAGACAGCTGTGCAGTTAATTAATTATTTTAACACGGCCACTAATCCAGCTCTTTCATAGCAAAATACCATTCCCAATGCCCCAAACAATCCCCTTACCATCCCAAATGCCCCCAAATAATCCCCTTACCATCCCCAAGGCCCCCCACAAACCCCCTTATCATCCCCAAGGCCCCCACCAATCCCCCTTACCATCCCCAAGGCCCCTAATAATCTCCTTACCATCCTCGAGGCCCCAAAACAATTCCCTTACCATCCCCAAGGCCCCACCAATCCCCTTACCATCCCAAAGGCCCCAAACTACACTTTTACCATCCAAAAGGCCCTCATCAATCCCCCTTACCAACTCAAAGGCCCCAAACAACCCCCTCACCACCCCCTAGGCCCCCTCCTATCCTCCTGACCATCCCAAAGGCCCCAAACAACCCCCTTTACCATCCCATCCACTTACCATCCCCAATGTCTCCAATAATCCCCTTAACATCCCAAGGCCCCGAACAATCCCCTTACCATCCCCGAGCCCCCCCCCCCCCCACACACACAATTCCCCTTACCATCCCCAAGGCACCAACCAACCCCCTTACCATCCCCAAGGCCCCCACCAATCCCTCTTGCCCGTATCCCTAAGGCCCCAACAAATGCCCCATACACAAACCACCCCCGGTGCTCCACCAATACCCCTTGCCCATAAACCCCCAAGGCCCCCCACCAACGACCCTTACCCCACGACCCCAAAGGCGCACCCTCCAATTTCCTTAAATCATTCCATCCCAAAGGCTCCACCAATGCCCTTGGCCAGGAACCCAAAGCCAACCCTTACCCCATACCCATATGTGCGGTACCTCACCGAGGGAACCGCTTAGTTGAAGCTAAGGTATATTACCAACGCTCTTCGTTCCGGCCTATCGTTGTTCAACATTGTGCTGAACTAGAGGTTCTACGGCACTTTGCTGCAGTGCAATTGCGATAACCAGGCTTCGGATTTCTCATTGGTCTGGAACCACTTACAACAGCATAATGCCGCAGAATGTACAACAACTGGTGTTGAACCGGATTAAACGCGCATGAAACAAGGCACGCTTTAAGAATAAAGCAAGTTTTAATTTAAGAATGTGTGATAGAGTTTCATACTTCCATTGAATACTAGGTGATTATAGATCTAAGCGATGCTCATTTGCTGTTAGGAAATTTCAGTGTCTGGGACTTGGCCTTTAAATTTATCCTCGTATGTTAACATTTTCCAGAACCGGATTAAACGCGCATGAAACAAGGCACGCTTTAAGAATAAAGCAAGTTTTAATTTAAGAATGTGTGATAGAGTTTCATACTTCCATTGAATACTAGGTGATTATAGATCTAAGCGATGCTCATTTGCTGTTAGGAAATTTCAGTGTCTGGGACTTGGCCTTTAAATTTATCCTCGTATGTTAACATTTTCCAGACAACTATGATTAAATAGTCATGGAACTAGTAACAGCTAAAAATCGAGTAGTTTCCCTCCAATTTAATTTTTTATAATGGGATAATCTTTCTATTACACGGACACCAACCTCCTTACCCATACCATTAATACAATGACAATAAATTCTACAATGCAGTTGAGGAATGCGAAACTTTTATGTGCTTTTGTTCTTCATTATTCTTTTTCATTTTTCCCATTTTAAGACATCTTTCAAAAATCGGAGAATGGTATGAGAGTATAAGTAAGGTATACAGACAGAGGACAATACGTCATGTAAAATATTTATTTAAACATAACTGCACAGCTGATCATCATCTTTTTTTTTCACTACACGGATAGTACAATCCCTCTTCTCCTTAAATTCAAGCTTCTAGCCTGCTTCTGTGACTGTACAGGTCGGCTTGTGTCTGACCTGGTCGGAAATCCAAATTGTTGCAACCTCTTTCTTGTTTTCAGACTAGTGGAACAAGATGTCATCCAGATATCTCACGTCCATTCACGAATGGATCCTATACGGATCAGCATTTACAGTCCTCATGGCAATACTAAGCTCCATACATTCCATTGGCACATTGTTCCCCTACTTTCTTGACGAGTTCGGAGAAAACAGGGCGAAAACAGCAGCAATACAGTCGGTATTTTATGGTGTCGGGCTTGGTTGCAGTAAGTAATACGGACGAGTTCAATTGAGTCCTCCGTAAAACCACCCATCATTAGTATTCATTTTTAAATTGACCATTCAAATCAGCACATTAGCTAACGGTCAATGACGGTTAGACAATTTGACTCCTCCGCCTGCAAGGTATAACCACGCCCACCACTAATTCCTTAGACAAACATTGTGTTTTTGCATTTATATTACCTGTAAAAAGCACGTGTTGGTTTGTTTGTCTAACCTCTTGTTGTCTAACCGTCATTGACCGTTAGCTAATGTGCTGATTTGAATGGTCAATTTAAAAATGAATACTAATGATGGGTGGTTTTACGGAGGACTCAATTGAACTCGTCCGTATTACTTAACATCTGCATTTTATTCTTCAGACTCATGAATCCTGGCCATAGAAATGAAATTGTCACGCTAAACAGCTTCGGGAAAAGTGCGATTCGAGCTTTTGAACCCTAACGGTCTATAAAAGACTACACGAGCTTGCAAAACACGTGCTTTGTGCTTCCGCTTGACATATACAGACACTGTCGAATTTAGAGAGGTGTACAAGGTGCTATATAAGAGGCTACAAAGGCTGGATTAAAATTTTCCTCAAGCTGGTTGAGATCTATCAAAACTAGTAAAGATCACTGACCACATTTCGAAAACTTTGTTCATGTCAAGATTCAGTCTTGCAAAGTATTCCAGCCTCTAAGTAAACCCGTCCAGATTAGTTCAATAGCTACTGCTTTTCCTTTGGTGAATCAGAGAAAAAAATCGTACCAGTGCGTTTTACTTCTTATTATAATTCCATGTTGTACTTTGTGTCACCGTATTCCTTCTAATTAGCGCACATGCCCCAATAAGCTGACCGCCAGTCTTTAAAATCGTAACTAGCTAGCACACATACTTTCTGCCAGAACGTATATTTCAGCTATGTACTGCAATTTTTCAGTTTGAGTAAGATGCTTTATAAGCCGCACGAGAACAATAACAATATTTTATTTTTGGTATGTACCCATTTTTTGGGTTGTTTTGTTTTAGGTATTGTAACAGGTGTTATTATCCAGCACTTTGGTCCTAAGATCTGCGGTATTGTTGGCGCCATTCTGTTTTCTACAGGCCTGATAACCTCGTCTTTTGCCTCATCCACAACTCACCTGTTGATAACATTTAGCGTACTATCAGGTAAATGGTACATTTTCGTTGTACATGTATACGTAATAGTGGAGATGGAAATGACATGAATCCTGCACTTCCGGATACAAGCATGAAACTTGGCAGATATGTTTATAAGCATGAACTATTTGAAATTTTCTCGTTAGCCAATCAAAGTTACTCCAATTTTCAAGATGGCAGCTCGAAATTCCAAGATGGCTGCCAAAATAAATATTAAATCAGAAAATGGTGTTCTAGTCAGTGAGAAAAAAACTATAATAATGCTGAAAATAATATTTCTGGATTATTTGCAAATAAATAAATATTTAATTGAGTCAATATTGCCTTTGTGGGATTTTAGAAGGGGCCCACAATGGGGAAAAGTAAGGCAATTTAGCTGAAAAAGCTGTTTTGCAACAAAACTCTTTTTATACTTAAGTGAAAAAAAAACTAAATTCAATTGTCATTATTGCCTTTACTCAAGTCATGAATAACATAGTTTCAGTTTTAATGGGTACTGGAAATAAGGTCTATTTGAATTATGGGGTTGCTGAGGGGCAAAATAGAATGGCTTATGAAGAATCGTGAAGTTTCTAACCTTTACTGGGAAATATGAAAATTTATAATGCAAATACACTTTGCTCTACACATGTTGATAATACAATTCTTCTTCGTTTACTTCTTCTTCTTCTTCTTCTTCTTCTTCTTCTTCTTTTTATTATTATTATTATTATTATTATAAAATATCATGATGAACGATTTTAACATGCTACTTAGGATTGCAATAAACTTAAGCTGGCTACTGATGCTTCCAAATAGTTTTCGTTCACACCAACGACGACAACAGAAACAACAACAAGTGCATGTACTACTAATACTTTTCATCTTTAATGTACATTCTGTGCACATTTTTAATCTTTAGTTGTACATTTTTGATAGTGGATGAATAGGACAATTTAAGCTCTAACCTCCCGCTTGAAAATTAAGGAAGTCTATTAGAAATTTTTCATTCATTCTGGATGCTTGCATCGTCACAGATTCTATTTTCTTCATAATGTGCTGCTGTTCTGTTGGAGGAGTAGCACCAGCTTGATTGGTTCATGAAGCCTGGTCGCTAGACTCTATCGGTGTCTTTAATTCTTAATGAGACTTAGCGGGTGTCTTTTTTTCTCTGATTGCGCCTTTTCCTGATCTTTGCCTACTTGTACCTTTTTGTAGCATTTCCGTTTTTTTTTTCACCTTGAGAGTGTATTCCATCCTATAAGTCTCTGTAGAAAACCTTTCTTTAGATGTTGCTCATCAGGCATTCCTATATAAAGTTGGTGCATCTTAGCTGTGAAACTATAATACCATTTGCATTTTTTGCGTCCTTGATTTCTCCAGACCACTGTGTCTGTAAGCTTGTTTTAACACTTGATTTTAAGTTTTCTCAAGCACCTTAAGTAGATACGGTAATCTCTTTGAATGAATATAGGAGAATTGACTGAGCCATGTAGACTTGGTATCGACCTTTGTTTCATTTTGCTTATACATTTGCACATATTCTTCCAAATGCCACACGGGCTTTTGCTGTTCTAGTCATAAATACGCACTGTTCTGGAGAAACTGCTTCTCGGGTAGATGGATGTATTAAACAAATCAGTATTTGTCCTCTGTGTCTGGTGTGGGTTCGAGCCCCGCGCTGTCAACATGTGAGACAAGCCAACTTCTGCTTGCGGGTGTGCCAGGTGTTTTTTCTCGGGAATCTCCTGTTTTCGCCCACCTAATGATTAGCCCGACTAATATGAGCTGAAATAATCTTGAAAGGGACGTAAAACCGTAGTGATTAGCGGATTATTGTACAGCTTTCCCGTGCCGATTGGAGCACAACATTTGTCTTTTTTGTTGATTGTAAGGTCATAGCTATCACAGGTAATTCATGTGGATCTGTTGCATCTTGCATTTATGCCTATGAGCTGGTATTCTCCGCCAATTCCCTTATCTTTGTCATCTGCATAGAGTATATCATCCAGCACATCTATGTGCACCTTAGTTTTAGTTTTCAACTTCCGTTGCTTGAATAACTTTCCATCAAAAACGTTCCTTATTGGAAAATGAATATCACAGACTTAAACGGCTTCAATGAGTATCGCAAATGATATCATACACAAAGGTGTTGTCCCCTAGCGCAACCCTGTTTGGCCTTATTTGTCATATCACAAGGTTAATAGAATTCCCTATCGTCCTGTACATGCATATCATCATTCACACAGGAAGACCATTTGACAATGATTTACTTTGACAGCCCATATCTTCGAAAGTCTCTCACAACTTTGTTTAAATTTTTGGTGAAGTTGACAAGCGCCATATATAGGTCTGCTGTCTGTTCTTGACATTTCTCATGCTATATGAAAATCATCTTTTGTCTTCCTGTCATCTCTGAATCAGCATTGACTTTCCGGAATAAATCCTGTCTGTCAAAGGCTTCAGGATTTCCTTTCTGTGTGTAAAGATGAATGTCTTGTAGGAATTCTTCCTTCCTCCACGCAGCCACGGTGAAACAGCTCTTTCAGTCTCTCTGTCATGGATAGCCCACTGATGGCAGCGGAACTTGCATTTGAACATGGAAATTTGCCAGCTGAGATTCTGTTGAACTGCTTGAGACTCCTTTAAACTACCCTTGCATATTTGATTTTAAATTTAAAGTATCTTTTTCTGGCTATTGTTGCCGATTTATAGGAGATCACTGATGACGATTTAGTACTGTATTAGTATTTTATTGTCTTTCATCTATGACGGTTTGGTATTTATCAAGCAAACAAACTGAATTTCTTCTATTTTCTTTCAAGAGTCTTGCATGTCTCTGACTTTTGATATAGATTGACAAATATTGCTGCTGGTTTGTCTTCTTGAATAAGGAGCTAATATCATCTTAATGCTTGTGCTGTTCCTCAAGATTCTAGAAGCCTCCGAACATCTTAACCATTCTCATCAAACCAGTAATTGAGTTTTCGAGATGGATGTCCTAAAAGTTCTATAGCTGAAGAATGTTCCAGTTTTCTTCTGTGTCTTCCAAACTGAGATTGATTGCACCCAGTTGGATGCAAATGTATCATTCTATTTTGGTTCAATTTCGAGACACCCAGTCTCTATGGTGGTTTCTTGCTTAAAAGTCGCCTCTAAGGCTTGTGTTTGATGACACCAGTCTATAATCTATCCAGCACCTTGCTCTAAATTACATTTGTCACTCTGACACCCTGCCTGTCTTTTCTCCACACTATGACACACAGTTTATGAGACGCCCGTGTTTGGATCGCAGATGCACCCATGGTGTTCTCTTGTATATCACTTCATCTGGACTGATCATGGTAGGTGTATGAGATGGACAATATTGACATATTTATCGCCCGTCAGAGGAAGTATGGGAATCCTGACAGCTTACACAAAGCCAACTTCTCCTTTATGGCTCTTCTCACTTTGGCCTCCACCCTAGGAAGCCGGCACAAACTCTTTTTCCATAACCTCTACAAACTAAGTCTCACTCAGTATAGCTATCTGCTTAACTGTGACTAACAAGTGACTGTTCTACGCTGTTGTCCAATCGACACAGGATAACCTATTAAGGGGTGAACATCCCTCTGCCGATCTTCAATGGTATGACTAACATCTCAATTTGAGAGACAATATTGACTGCTTAATAAAGGTGCTTAACATAAATTCATGTTAAATATTATATTTTCCTACAATTATGACCAGGGGAGAGTGGTAGCCTTGCGGTAAAGCGTCGGACTGACAGCATCGAGAGGTCCTGGGTTTGGTCACCACTGGGGCGTCGTGTTGTGTCCTTGAGCAAGACACGTTTACTCACCACAGAACTGAATCATACCAAGTAGTGTTAGTTCAGTGCAGGCATGACTGCAAAAAATGTTGACTCAATACAAAGAAAAAAAACAATATTGACCATCCGTACATGTTGACTGTAGCTAAATATACTCCTATACTACTATGATTAAAATAAAAAAATATCAGTTGTTCAACTTTGAAAGATCAGTCGAGTAGATAATAAATATTTGTAATGCTTAAATCATATTTATCTTGTGTCTTTTCACACATGAGCCTGTAATGATCCATATGAATGTGTAGTTGTTGAGTGATGCTTAAATTGTGGCAATTTACGGTATTATATTTTCACAAAAGCAGTTTTATGGCATTGTTGGACACGTTGTTGAGTCACAGAACAATGGTTTAAGCAATGACAATCAGTAGTGCAATAAAATCCACCCATTTACAAATTCCAGTAGTATAGTTTGTCAATTAATCGTAAAATCAAATAATTTTGACGGCCATCTTGAAAATTGCGTTAGCCACCTTGAAAATGGAAAAATTTGAGATGGCTAACGAGAAAATATTTATTAGAAAGGATTAAAGAACATATTCTGAAAGTCTCATACTTGTATCCGGAAGTGCAGGATTGTCTCAAAATCCTGACGTTTCCATCTCCACTATAATGGTTTGGCACAGCGGACCTGCTACAGCACAAAAGGCAATAAATACGCCCTGTTTAACTTTTCGTGGTTGTCATTTCATACTATATATCAGAATGTTTAGGCAACACGTATGTCTGTGCATTTCTTTTATTTGGTTAAAACATATTTATTAATTAAAACATTAGTAACCACAAAAACAACATGTGAGTATCAAAGGATTTGAACGAAAGCTACGAGTAGCATATTTAGTTCATCTCCTTAATGCATGAAATATTGTGAATTTTATGGCGGATAATTTACAAACTAATGACTGAAACATTAACAGTGAAGCATGAATAATGTTAAAGGACTTGAAGCGAAGAGATAGCAAGAGATTAAAGGAAAATAAGTAAGCAATAAAGAATCAAGAAGCAAAATATGCTCAAAAAGAAACTTACTTTTCTTTTATTTAAACTCTCAGTCAAACGGGTCTTTGCACTGAAATATACAATTAAGAAGGCATCTTACAGTAAATATGAACAAATAAGACGAAAGGGGTTATGTATACCTTAACACATTTGCAGTTCATGCTCACTGTACACGAAATTTTTACGGTCATTTATTAAAATTTTTCTACTGCTTCTTTCTTTTAGGACTTGGTGGACCAGCTCTCTTGTTCCTTAGCTGTTGCCAAGCGGTAACCCTTTGTTTCGAGGGCAGAGTGAAGCTCATTGCCATCTCTGTGGCTACCAGCTCCGTGGGGGTAGGGGCCATGGTGTACCCCTACCTCATCAAGGTCTTGACAGAGAGTATAGGCGTAAAGGGGACCTTGTTAATTTTGGGCGGTATATCTCTGAACGCTATCCCGCTTGCTGTTTTGTGGTCTGATCCGAAATATAGGAGCTTGTCAAAGTACGTGGAAGCAACCACAGGTGTTGATACTAGTCAAGCATTGATTGACAAAATGAAGAGTGATGATAACAATATACCCAATGACAAAAGGAACGCGAATGATAAACACAGTGAAAACGAAAAAGAAGCAATTGCAGAGGTACAAAATCTCTTGACAGAAAAATGCACCAGTATTGAAGATGATGGCGGCGTTGGTGATCATGCATGTATAAATGGCTTTCGAAATTCTGACAGCAAAAAGATGAGACGTAATGATAGAAATAAGAAAGTCTGTTATAGAGTCACGAGTAGATCTGATGGTATCGTGGCAAAATTCGTAGAAACAGTCACTTATACTCCATTCTCTGTACTTATATGTGCTTATGCTTGTTCAATGCCAGCGTTGATCACGTTCGAAATTCTATATTTGGATATTTTAGAGACCAGTGGTTTATCACGTGACCGTGGTATAACTTTGATTATCATCATGAACGGTGTTTGTATTCCTGCTCGTATATTTCCGGGCCTGATACATAAAATACCGCGATGTTGTTCGAGTATGGGAATGATCATCGGGCCACTTGTGTTTATAATGGGCATGGTCCTATTGACACTTGTGTCGGGGTTCGCAGGTTTGTAATTGCAAGCAAATGTGTAGTATAGAATTATGTCGTAACTGCTCTTTGCGTTTTTGCACTTCTATGACACTTTTAAACGCAACGATTTTGGGAACGGAATCATCAATGAGCCCATTTCAATAAACGAAAAACCTTACAATCATACTATGGAGACGGTACTAAGTACTGGAACACACAGAGACAATCTGATCTTTAAACCCAGTAGAATAAATTATTAAAATAATCCAAAACATGTTAGAAATCATTCATACGATAAATATACATGTGTGTCGGTCCATTTCAGAGTATTGTCTCCCTCTGACATTTTGTCAAAGCGTGTAAGCGGGTGTGTGGGGGGGGGGGGGTGGGTGCGCGTGCGTGCGTGCGCGCACGTGTGTGTGTGGGGGGGTGTTTGTGTGTGTGGGTGTGTGTGCGTGTGTGGGTGTGGGGGTAGCTAATATATGTTTTCGATTTTTCAGGTAACTTTGTTTCCTGTCTTTTACTCGGTGCTGCCAAAGGTATATTATTGGGCTGTATATCTGTGGTTCCACTAGATATGCTCGGTCCCAGTCGATTGTCTACTGCTATGGGTATTATTGCCTGTGTATACGGGCTTCTGTCCACAGCACATGGACCATTACACGGTAAGTCTAAGACCACATTCCTTCGTAATTGTTAGTTAAATTCAATTGAAAGCACAGGAATTGCAATTAGACATTTTACAAAAAAAAAAAAAAAAAAAAAAAAAAAAAAAAAAAAAAAAAAATCGAGAAAGAAAGAAAAATATACGCGTACACGTACATGGATCACATAAAGCCTCAAACCGCAATGACAGAGCAGTGAACTTATTTAAACTGGGATAATTTTTACAAAGAATTATAAGACTTAGCAAAACGTTTGAAATGTAAGCTGCCCAGCTCTTTCCCATTAAGGTAGCCATCCATCTATCTTCTCAGTAAGGGCAAATGCATGAATATTTTCTAAATGCGAGATAAAACTCTATATTCAGGATTGCTACGTGATGTCAGTGGTTCCTATACCATCACCATCTACGTGTATGCTGGTTCCATGTTGCTCTCAGTTATATTCACGTGTATTTCTATGGTTCTTGAACGGAGGGCAAAATCAAGAAAAAGAACCATTCAAAAGTAGAACTGCTTCGATTCTGGATATTCGGGAATGTGTAACTGTCCCAGTCATAGCGCTAGACTTTTGAGCTGGAAAAATTCACGAGTGATTAAGCTTTAAAAGCCATGCACCTTCTAAACCAGGGGCCTTGGGGGCTTCTCAAGTCTTTCAGAGGAGACTTTAAACAGAGACCGCTGTGACGTTGACGGAGTATAGAAATGTTTTGCATTTCGTAAAAAGTTTGAGATTTAAGCTTTAAATATCTAAATCAAGAGACATTGATGTATGGGGGCCAGAAACTCCTGTTCCATGTACATGTAACTTGGTCTGTGACCCAAAAGTTTTTCTTTTTTTTCTAAAATAATGGTTCCGCTGGGGCTCGAACCCAGGACCTTCTGCGTGTAAAGCAGACGTGATAACCACTACACTACGGAACCACATATTTACTGATCGACTACACACGTAATCATTATGTTATCATTTTAAATGCGCCAGCTGACAGTTTAACGATTGTGTCCCCAGTGCATGGTGTGTTACTGCACTAGTATAATACTATAAAAGATTTATTAAAATTTATTTTAAATTAGCAAAATAAATGATCAATCTGAATCTTTGTGGTTTCTCAGAAATCACTGGGCATATGAAAGTGAAATTTTATGTGGGGCCTCCATGCTTAGGGGGAACAAAATATTGTGCGCGAAATCTGGGTCGAATGCTCAACATGTCAGGTATGCTCACAAATGCTCAAAAATCTCCTTCTCCAGAACCGATGGGCCGATTTTCACGAAACTTGGTATGTATAGTATCTGGGACTCCAGCCGATCGTAGTTTGTTCAAATGATGACCCTAGGATGAACTCGACCAAATACCGCAATGTCAGTTTTAGAAACATAGGCTAGTATATGCGAAAAAGTGAAAACAATGGATATTTTGGAAACTCTTGCAGCCCGAGACCTGAAAGTTGGAAGAAGTAGACAACTACTGTCTAATCACCATCTTCCAGAAACTGCATTTTTCAAACTCTCACTTTTCTGAAAGACCTCAAGAAAAATATAACCATGTCACCATTTTGCATTCCAAAAGTCTTAAAAAGTGCCACTAAAATTTTGAAAATCGGTTAACAAATAAAAATTTTATGCCAGAAAATAATTTTGAATATAGCTTTTTCCATTGTAAAATGTCAGCAAGGGAAGTAATTATTTTCCCAGAAAAAATCTAAATTGGCTATTTTTCATTTAAAATGCACCAAACCAAAACAAAACTGTATTGTATGCATAGCTGAGCGCCAAACTCGTATTTTTTTTTCCCAAAAATTTGCTTGATTTTCAATTTCAATGTGTTTGGATTACCTCCCTTGCACATGCAAAATGCCTATTCAAGATATTTTTGGGGCATAATTATTTTACTAGTGAACCGATTTTCAAAATTTTTGCGGCACTTTTTAAGACTTTTGGGTTGCAAAAAGATGACATGGTCATATTTTTTGTGGTGTTTCAGAAAAGTGTGATTTTGAAAAATGCAGTTTCTGAAAGATGGTGTTCAGACAGTAGGGCCTAATGAAGGTATGCGATTAATAATAAAGGTCAAGTTCATTTCTTGATCTCAGCCCAAGGGTACTGAAGTATCGAAATTAAAGACTTTTTTTTTTTTTTTTTTTTTTTTTTTTTTTTTTTTTTTCAGTAACCGCTCATCCTTTGAATGTGAAATTTTATTTGAAACCTTCATGCATAAGGAGAATGAAATTTGTTCGTGAAATAGGGGTTGCATGCTCAACACGGTTGCCATGCTCACAAATAAAAACCCTTCAAAATATTCTTCTCCAGAATCTGTGGGCCGATATTCCTAAAACTTGGTACATGTATGTAGCATCAGGGACCTTAGCCCATCATAGTTTGTTCAAATGATGGCCCTAGGATGACCTCAACCTATTTTACGGCGAGGTCAGTTTTGGAAACTTTTGCTTTTACATGAGAAAAAGTGAAAGCGATGGATTTTTGGAAACTGTTGCAGCCTAAGGACCTAAATTTTTGCAGATGCAGACAATCAATGAAGTCCATAAAGGTATGTGAATATTCAAGGTAAGTGTCATTTCATGATGACTAAATTCTCCAAGGTCAGACTTCGCGTGAGGGTTCTCAGGACAAATGGTCCTCCTCTGGTTCAATACTTCCCTGCTCTTAAAGGAACTCAGTTTTACTTTCTATTAACAAATTTTTGGTATATTATAAAAATAGTCAGTGTCGAATGGGAATCTCGTGCGATTTTTTTGACGATTTATGACGACCTATATTAAACTTATCTATGGGGTATATGTATAATATTAAACCTGTTCGTCGCACTTACAGACGCGTCAGAGTCGATTTATGACGTCATCATTATGGCGGCTATCTGACTATATATGAATTATTAGCATTTCTATCAAAATAAATTGAAAACATCGCATTAGTGCTTTTTTGCGAAGAAAATATATGAAATGCATCTGATTATACACACGATAGGCGAATTAAGTCGATGGGTTAAAGGATATTGCTTTATCCGGTCATACGTTCGTTCGTATATACGTTGGACATACGTTTTTCTTCAAAACCCGCCCGCAACCTAAGTACCCCGGAAGCTAATTAGATGCACCCCAGTTCAATTTTTCATGGGTGCCAAATCATTCCTTGGGGACCCCAGAAATGCAAAGAATTTTGTCCTCAAAGTTAAACTCAATTGCACTATGAAAAATGCATGGTTTCCATGGCAACCGTTTACGTGGTTCTTGAGCATGGGGGTGTACATAAAAAAGGATCATATCTCTATTATTACTTATCCCAGACTTCTGTTCATGGTCTCATTTTAAAGCTTAGACATTGCACTTTCATCTTATGGTAAGTAGTGCAAATTATCTCATTTGCATATTCATTAATTTTAATGGAAAATGGTAAAAAAGTCTTTAAAAATCCATAAATGAACTAATTTCAGGTCCAAACTGCCATTGTGACACTTTGTTATTGAACCAGTAATGTCATATGACAAATTTATTGATGCCCTGGTCCTATATGAAAATTGCCTCATTTGCACATTCATGAACGCTAATAAAAATGTCAAAAAGTGAGAAAAAAACGAGGGAATAATATACCCATTGCAAGGTATTGCATTTGTTATAAGGCATATCTTGCATTCCTGGGACGAATTGTCAGGACTGTTATTGTTGTCAGAGAGACCACCTTAATGCCATCAAATATTGTCCTCAGCAATAAAATTATTTGCATGATGTAAAATTACTAAGTTTCCACGCCCCACCTCTCATGCGATTCTAACGAATAGGGTGTACTTACAAAAATACTCATACCCTACCATATGAATGCTCTAGAATACTATAATTGGTCACTTGTACCAGAGCTGTTTATCAACCCAACACGCTGAAAGCCATGGCAATGTAGATCTACTATGGTCCAGAAGTATGATATAAAACTAATCTGATTTTCAATATCATGAATTTTAATGAAAACTAAAGAAATTTTAGAGAAAAGAAAATGAAAAAAAAAAAAATAATAAATAAATAGATAAATAAATAAATAAATGTGTAAACTTACAAAATGTCTCAAAAGTCATATAGTGCTTGAAATGGCATCAAAAAGTGTCTAGGGCAATATTATAACATCCTGAACTACTTGGTGTTAGTTTTAAGAATATTAACAAAACCATTATTTTGAATTTAGGGGGCGGGGAATACGGAGCAATTAAGGTGGCATACGCAGAAGTGTTATAATTAGTAAGTAAAGTAAGCAAGTTGATCATAATTGGCATCAAATGATTGCTAGGACAATGTTCTGTAACCATATAATCAGCTATTTTTGTTGTATGGATATTATTTCATAAATAAGAGGAAAATCAACGAAAAAAGAACGGGTGTACCAAACAAAATCGCTCTTATCAGTCTCAGTTGACAATAACAATAAATATGAGCACATAACAATAACACATTGTCCTAGCAATAAATGGATGCCATTTTGAGTTTCTTACGGCTATTGGCAGCTGAGATATAAGCAATGGTGTTGTTGTGCCCCTTCATTTTTCATTGATTTTGCGCTTATTTATTAAGATCTCATCAATATCAATACAAGAAAAATAGCTGAAGCTTGAGTAGCCGAAACCGCGGCATGACCCAAATACTTTCTCATGTATATGTTAACTGCTCTTAAAGGATCTCAGTTACTCTTTTTCTTACTTTATATATCTGATTATATGGTTACAGAACATTGTCCTAGCAATCATTTATTACCATATTAGTATAGCTCCATTGGTCTTTCCGTAGCTCAGATACGTGCTTTTTTCTACGGATACCCCTTCTTTGTTCCGTTTTGTTTTTCTCTAAATTCAAAAGGTTTTGTTTATATTCTTAAAACTAAAAAATAAGTGACCAATAAATTATGGTACATGATGGTATAATGCCCTAGACACCATTTGATGTCATTTTTCAGCATCATATGACTTTATATTGCCGAGTTTCAAGTCATTTTCTAGGTTAACTCAATTTCTTCCTTCTTCTTCTTCTTCTTCTTCTTTTCCATTTTTTCTCTCTCTAAAATTTCTTAAGTTTTCATTAAATGTACGAAATTCAGATTATTCTTATACCATACTTTAGGAACATAGTACATTGTCATAGCATTTTCAGCATCCTTGGTTGATTGACAGCTCTGGTACAAACGATTTTGTACATATACCCTCTATTTTTTCCACAATTGTTCTCCAATTCTGTATGTGTTTTTATCATTAATTTTCATGAATAAGAACGGTAAATTCAATAACTTAAATATAAGCTATCAAGGTTAAATTGTTCGGTTCATGCATCACTATCCGACCAATTATAGTATTCTATTGGTGGGATATATGTATTTTTGTATGTACATCCTATTCTTTAGAATTACGAGGAATGGTGTGGAAACTATGTACTTTTACATCATGCAAATGATTTTTCAGTGCGGAGGACAATATTTGATGGCATTAAGGTGGACCCTCTGAAAACACTGACAGTCTTGAGAGTTTGTCACCGGGATGCAAGATAGATTGGATCTTATAACCTATCCAATACCTTGCAATGGATGTAATTTCTCTCTCGTTTTTGCTCACTTTTTGACATTTTTTATCAATTTTCATAAAAATATGCAAATGAAATAATTTTTATGTAGGACCAGTTTATCAATAAATTCTTCATAATTATGATATTACTGGTTCAATACCAAAGTGTCACAACGACAGTTTTGGCCCTAAATTGGATTTTTTAAGATTTTTTTTTGCCATTTTGCATGTTTTCATGAAAATTAATGAATATGCTTATTAGATAAGTTAAATTACTTACCAAAGAATGAAAGGACTATGTCCTAGCTTTAAAATGAGGCCATGTTCAGTAATCTAGGATAATAAACAGTGGAAATATGATCAATTTGTATGTATACCCCATCCTTAAGAATCATGTTAACGGTTGCCATGGAAACCGTGCATTTTACATAGTGCATTTGAGCTTATCTTTGGGGACAAACGTTTTTTTTTTTTTTTTTTTTTTTTTTATTTCTTCAAGGAATGATTTTGCACCCATGAAAAAGTCTTGGGGGATGCAAGGTAGGTCAAATTAGCTCCTTGTGTACTGTGCATAGTTTAACACTTTGTATGAAGATTTTGTCGTGACGTGACTCATATTTTCAGTGCTGTGTTTCTTGTGAGAGAATTTTTTGTGCTAAAATAGCTTTTGTAAATACAATTGGTAAAATCCGTCCATTTTAAAACAACGAGAAGCTGGAAATCAAATTTTATCTGACAAGCATAGTATGAAAATGGTTGCTTAAAATGCATATTATGAGTGCGCTGGTCGCCATTTTGATGACGTCATATCTCAGCCCAGACGCAGGTCTCAGGGCGACGAACTGGTTTAAATTGTTGCATATGCCCCAAAGTTTGATTTAAGGTAGGTCGTCACAAATCGTCATGAAATTCCCACGGGACGATTTTTTGTGCCCATTCGACATTGACTAAAAAGAAATTCTATCGGATATTAAAATGATTGAACCTCAGTTGTTGTGGTATTGTCCATTTTCCGAGAAAAGAGAGAGCGAAAATAGTACAAGAGAGATCGATGTATATTTTTGTGGTGGGAAACACTGATACTTTATATAGTAGAATGGGACTAAATTCAAGAGGTGTTCATTTCCTGACGCGCACGAGATTAACCCGAAGGTAAATGACAGCTAGGAATTTTGTTTGTCGGAAACGATTCCAACATGTCATAAACGAATATGCAATACGCTGAAAAATAGATGGGAGAAGAAATGATTATTTTGTTGTTTAGTTGATGTTTCACATGCTTTGCTCATACCTAAATTAATACATCCGAACATGTAATGCTGTTTGTTTGGTTCCAAGTAGTAGTCGCTAAATACATGTGAACTCTTTACCCTATATTGAAAGTTTTGTTAAAAGAAATCGGGCAACCTTTCATGCGCAAAGGTGAAAATAAGAGAACACGATTTACGTTATATGAAACCCTTTTATTTACATATTGCCGTTTTGTTAAAAAATATGAAATGTAAAGATAAATGAAAATATAGTACATTGAAATATGGGCCGCATCGTGAGAAAACCGGATTTTTGCCTATGCGAAAACAAAGGCGCAGATCAGCTTCGCAGTAACTGCGAAGCTGATCAACGCCTTTGTTTTCGCCACATGGATAGTACATTTCTTCTTCTTCTTAAATCCGATTTTTCCAGCCTCTAGGCTGCTTCTGTGACTGTATAGGTCGGTTTGTGTCAGACCTGGTCGGAACCAAATGTTTTGGTTTTCTCACGCACAGGCTCATAAAATAGTGATCCTGGGAGTATACATAAAAGATAGTTCCATTCCATCATTTCTGCAAATGATCTACTAAACGTTATGCATACACGAACGGAATATGGCTTAATTAAAAGTGGAAATACTGATAGAAATGACATAGAGATAAATGTCATCAACTTGACTGAGGACCGCGAAAGCACAGAAAAAGAAAGCGAGAACGCCGACAAAGTGAAAACAACGAGGTAAGCTACTTTAATGGTTTTAAATAAAAGTTCGTACTTAAATTTAGCCATTAAACAGCAGTCACACATTATAAGCGTATAAGTGAAACGCGCGCCGGGCGTGTTGAAAAAATACAAATTTCCACATACGCCAGACGCACGTCGGAGACACGTCCAATGCGCGTTAAGCGCGCGCTGGGTACGCTTGGTGTACGTCCGGTGCGCGCCGCTAAAAGTCGGTGCTCGTTTCGTGCGCGTTTGGGCTAAATAAAATTTTAAACATGCTTGAAAATTTTCTAGAAGTTGGGCGTGTATCGGGCGTGTGACCTACACGCTACAAGTACGTTCCACGCGCGTTACAGGCGCGTTGAATACGTTTCGAACACGCCCAGCACACACCGAGCACACGTTTCAAGCACGTCGTATACGCTACGTGCGCGTTTCGATTTTAACCGGATGTTGGTTTGGGCGAGTGTGGAACGCGCCTGTAACGTGTGGCAAGCGTGCTTGGAGCGCGCATGAAACGCATACAGCGCGTCTGTAGCGCGTGCCTAGCGTGTCTGGGACGTACGACAAACGTACTCCAAAACTTTGAGATTTTTTATACGTCCGGCACACGCCTCAGTCACGCGCTAATGTGTGACTGCAAAAGCGAGTTAAAGGAACAAATTAATTTTATACGTCCAAAATCTTCAGCGTGTTGAGATTTTTCATACGCTCGGCGCGCGTTTGGGTTATACGCTACTGTGTGACTGCTGTTTTACATTTAATCGTATTTTGTCGTTAAACGTTACCTTTGTTTGTTTGTTTGATTGTTTGTTTGAATATGGTTAACGCCCCAGTCAACAGATATGGTCATGTCGGGACGTTGTCTCCATTTTATGGGACTTTCACCCAAAATTATGATTCATGACATCCAAAAAGTGCTCTAATATAACCAACCACCCAACTAAGACAATAAGGTTTTTATCATGTTTATGTATAGGTGGTTTGATTTGAACCGCTTTTCCGGGACAGGCTTAGATCTGAGTGGTTAAAGTAATCAGATGATCAGTCAGTAGCGCATAAGATTGCCTGGAGACACACGCCAATCTATTTCCTCAGGCCCCAGTGGAACGAGGCCCATATTTCCACCCGACCTCCCTTAACGTTTATTGGAAACATGCTAAAATAACATTTAACCTTGGCGCTTTGGCATTTCTACGGATTCAATTTGCTTTCTTGCAGAATCAACATGGGCCCACGAGTCGAAAATCAGCCTTTATATGGGCCTTGGGTGGTATTTGTATCAGTGTGCTTCATATTCGTGACGGTCCTAAGTCTGATCCCGGCCTCAGGGACGCTGTTCCCTTACTTCTTGGAGGAATTTGGAGAAACGAGGGCTAAAACTGCTACAATACTGGCTGTATTTAAAGGAGTGGGTCTTTGCTCAGGTGTGTATATTCGTCCTGTCATGATAATGGTCTTCAAAATGTTAACATTTTCTGTCATTTTGTCTTAATTCTTGATTGATTAATGCTGGTGCTCTATTTTAACTGTGATGTTTCGGAGCAAACAAGACAATACAGAAAATTAGAAATACATGTAAACGAAGAAGCCGACGATTAGAACTGTCTCTAATTAGAAATAAATACCAAAACACATGATCTTATTAACGAAATAGTTAAGACCGTCTTTATCTTTACTGATGAATGTAACAAATAATCTATTAGTATATGGGATTTTCCAGGATTTTTCATGGGAATGGCTGTGCAACACTTCGGAGCGAGAAAATGCGGTGTTCTAGGCGGTGTGTTGTTTTCCGGTGGTCTCCTTGTATCAGTGTTTGCAACCTCTGTCAACTTTCTCATCATAACGTTTGGTGTTGTCTCAGGTAGGCTATACCAATTTGCTATTATACAATTGTTACCCTTGAGTGAGGGTGACATGACGATTTGTTCACCCGAGACAGGTAATATTGCCCGAGGGCGAACTCAAGAACAACACTTGTTTTATTATACCGAACACTTTTGAAACAAATTAGCGACATGCCACATGACAAATGCATGTGACTGCACGTGCAACTTCACATTTACAGTTGGTGGATATGACGTCAGAGGGTAATATGATCATGCGACATGACAGAATAGCACCCTGCACGTGCACTGTAAACAAAAGCATGTGACTTCAAGTGCACGTTCACTTTGTAAGGCAGATATGACGTCAGAGGGTAATATGATCATGCGACATGACAGAATAGCACCCTCCGCGTAACCTGCTCTGGACCAGTCAAAACCCACACTCAGCTAATGAATATTTATGAGGTATGATAAACATTTTCAAGGCATTCATTGCACATATTTGTTAATGAAAAGTTGCTAACTTTATCGAATGTGGAAAAATAAACTTTGAATCCATCTTCAACTGGAATTTCTCATTGAAGCCAAGTGTAAATGCTTAAAGAATGATTATTTGTTGTAAAATGAAGTCATCCGCCACTTTATGTTGCCATTCTGTGGACGGCAGTCAAGAAAAAAGTTTCTCGGTGCAGTAAGCACTTCGACCATTATAGTTTTGATACTAATTCTGGGCTACAGCAAGCGGTCATTGCAAATGAAGACACGTTGAATGTATTATGTAAATACAAGCAACAAACTATATATTTTCTTCCTCTATGGCCAGTATGGCACCACCATCCTTGTTTCTACTTCAGGAATCGGCGTTGTCGCCCTTCTTTACCTCAGTGCCAATCAAGCTGCCAGCGCGTGCTTCAGGGGAAAGAATGCGCTTGTGGCTCTTTCGGTCGTTACCAGTTGTGTAGGCGTAGGAGGGATATTTTACCCATATCTCCTACAGTATCTCATTGATTCATACGGAGTGAGAGGTGCTCTTTTAATTGTCAGTGCAATAACAATGAACGCCATTCCACTTTCACTTTTGTGGGTCAGAAAAGAGGAGGATTTATTAGAGGAGGAATGTAATTCAGAAAATCCCTCCGCGACAAGACAAAGTTCGATTGACGTTGAGCTAACGGTGCAAAATTCTCAGATTCTTTCAGTCATGAAGCAAACGCCGTCTCACTCAGAATCTGGAATATTTGAAAAGACTAGAGCTTTATCTAGCCAACCTAACGAACAATTTGTGTGTAAAAACCAGTCTACAGGATCTTGGAGTGAGCCACAAATGATGCAAATTGCAACAGTTGAGGTCGAAGTAAAGAAGTATTCACCGCTAGGTGGCATTGCAGAAGCATACGACGACGAAATGGGCGACGATGATGTTTTTGTATCACGACAGTTAATGACAATTAAGAATAATCTGAAAGCGACGTTCACAAACAAAGCGTTCCTTTTTCTATTATTTGGTCTTTGCTTTGCATTTTCATCACAAAATATGTTCGAAATCCTTCTACTGGATATATTAGAGTCATGTGACTTACAGCGATCGCAGAGTGTGATACTTCTGATGGTGCTCAATGGCGCGTGTATACCAGGCAGACTCTCATCCGGGCTAATCGTGAAGATTCCCGGATGTTTGGCTGTAATGGCGGCTATATTAGGTTCAGTGGTGGCGTTTATTGCAACCGTGATGCTTCTGTTCTGTGTTGGCTTTGCAGGTACGCAATTTTATGTTATTCGGCAGTAAAGTCTACATCATTTCATATTCGGGAAGACACTTTTGAAATACAGCGGGAAGACACTTTTGAAATACAGATGCCAGTTGCAATAAGATACTTCACATAGATTTTTTTTATGATTCAGAATGCCTATTACCACACCAGCATCACCCAGGCTGTTTACCATCAGCCTGTTCAGAGCTGACCGACTGTCGTATTAACATATGAGCCGCGACGTGAGAAAACCAACAATCTGTCGAACAGGTTCGACACAAACCGAGCTGTACAATAACAGAAGATGTCTAGATGCTAGAACAAATGGATAAAAAAGATGACATCTGTATAGTTACTGGTATATTTTACATGCACATTTCAAAACACTTTTGGGACTTTCAGATAGTTTGCTAGCCTGTATATTTCTGGGTCTATCAAAAGGGGCGATTCTCGGAGCCCTATCCGTTGTTCCCTTAGAATTGTTAGGACCAGAAAGATTTTCAACTGGATTAGGGGTTGTTATATGTTTAGCTGGAATATGTACATCTGTACTCGGGCCCGTAAATGGTAAGTGGCATTGCTTCTTTCAGACTGTAACCGTCCGGTGTTTAACTGCATTTTGATCTCAAAATCATTTTATGTGTTTAAAATTTTAACCTTTAGAAGTGTTTCCACTGCAGAAGCTGAAGGCGAGGTTGGGTTCGTAAAGCCAGTTTAATATCCACAGTAATTTTATATCACTGACCGTTTATAAGACGGTACTTCTGTTAAAGGTGATTCTATTTGTTTGCGATTGTTGTGCGTATTCATATAAAAGGTGAAGTATTGTTCAAGTATCTGAACATGTATGAATTTGCATCTTGAATATTTTCAGGTTATATACGAGACACAAGTGGCTCCTACCATACGTCTCTATATTTAGCAGCGGGCTCAATGTGCCTAGCAACGCTGCTCTGTGTCGTTGTCATGGTAACACAGAGAAGACAACGACCCAAACTGGTACAGAAAATACAGAACATCTCACCGGCAATATTTGTACGAGCAAGAAAGAGGAGTATCGTGTCTATCAATTTGTAACGACGCCATATTCGGCATTCTGGGTCCAGATGTTCAAAATTAACGATATCGTTACTTAACGATTTGTTAAAATTTCAAACATTAATATTACAAATACAGTTATTTTTTGTTGATAAAATGTGAGAATCCTTTGCAACGCAAAGGATTCTCACATTTTATCAACAAAAAATAAAATGAGAGTGTATTTGCTTATGTAGTCGGCATTCCCCTAACGAGTTGAAGTCTTAACTATGACGTTAAGCTAACGAAATTTTGAACAACTGGCCCCAGATAGAGATATATCGCTGTTCAAAGGCCAAGACCGTTTGCGCTGTCATTTCACAGCCGGGCAATAGCGATTTATAAAGGCATTTTAAGTCACTGGTAATTTTCTGTGGCTGTACAGTTCGGTTTGTTTCAGACCAGGATGGGCATAGGAGAGTTCAGTTGCATGTCTTTAGCCTTTGATGACGCGTTACAAGCGTTTTATTCAGAGGCCTAAAGGGATTCATTTCCAGTTGTCTTGGTTTATGAGAATGGAGATACTGTGCTTCGTCAATTTAAAACAAAGTCTTACATGTATAGGATATTTATAATTTCTTTTGATAAGATAAATTAATAATGAATCGATGAAATAATATCTTCTTTTTTTAATGTTTAATACTTAGCACATTCAATAAATTATAAAATACAATGTACAGTTTCTTTAGATTAACATAATGATACAACCGCTTGGCCGATCTAGTTGAAATTTTATGTGGAGCCTCCTTGGGTAGTGGCATTTCAAGTTTGATCGCGAAATCCAGGTCACATGACCAAGATGGCCGCCACGCCCATATATGGTAAAAACCCTTCAAAAGAACCGGTGGGCCGATTTCCACGAAACTTGGTATGTAGCATCGGAACATAGGCTGTATAACACTTTGATCATAATATAAAAAAGTGAACTGTGGCGCAATGATATTAAACGCGTTAAGACACACTTTGTGCAAGGAAGACAGAAACGAGATATTTGCCAGTCAGTGCGAAATCTCCCCAAAAAACTCATTATTATTAAAATCTCAAATTTCAACATTAAAGTACTATCGATGGACATTCTTGTCAAGTTTGTCATATTTCCGACGCGTCAAAGATTTACGTATCAATCCAGTTTTACATTCCTCAGGCAAAATTTGAGGCAATTTTGGATGATATTTCCTGGTGTAGTGAAATTTAATTTACCACGGGCATGTCAAACGTTACTAGTATGTTTGCCTTTCGAATACAGGGTCCGAAAGCTCACTTCTCTTCAAAAAGTGTGCGTATAATATAGAAACGACCCTCTTCCCTACTAAGTGAGCCGTCGCATGGGAAAACCAACAATCTGCATAGGCGAAAACAAAGGCGCAGATCAGCTTCGCAGTAACTGCGAAGCTGATCAGCGCCTATGTTTTCACTTTACGGATAGTACAATTCCACTACTGTCTAAATCCAAAATTTCCAGCCTCTAACCATCTTCTGTGACTGTACAGCCCGGTTTGTGTCGAACCTGGTCGGAACATTGTTGGTTTTCTTACGCACAGGCTCAAGTACTAATAGTAGCTATATTAGCGACTTCTAGTAAAACATTTCAGGGCTGTCTCTCAGGTGAGCGATCACTGTCCCCTTTGTTACGAAGGTACGGCAGTCTGACGGTCTGAATTGCATGTGTTTAAGCACGCATGTGTTTTGGCACACGGTAGCGTAAATAGTTATTTTGATGAAAGGTTTAGATGTGTACAATGTAGCTTCTCTCAGATGAGCGACCACTGTTCCCTTGAATCCTTGTTACCAAGGTACGGAAATTGCATGTGTTTAAGCATGCATGTGTTTTAGCACACGGTAGCGTAAATAGTCATTTTGGTGAAAGAAATTCAAGAAATTCAGTTAACGTCGCCTTACTCATTGCCATGGAACAGTTCATAAAAACGCTATATCCATCTGAGCCGCCTCGTGGGAAAACCAACAATGTGGTTTTCGAACAGGTCCGACACAAACCGGCCTGTACAAGCACAGAAAAGAGCAAGAAGCTTGAATTTTCGTATTTAGGAAGTAGAGGAATTGTTCTATCCGTGTAGCGAAAACAAAGGTGCTGATCAGCTTCGCAGTTACTGCGAAGCTGATCTGCGCCTTTGTTTTCGCATATGCAGATTGTTGGTTTTCCCATGAGACGGCTCATTTCATTTACAAAGAGCTGGCTTTGTGTCAGAGTTTCTACGCTCTCGTTTGTCCTTCTGGGATTGCACAAGCTATCCTGTGAAACCACACGTCCAAACTGTACTATACACACGTTTGTGTCTCTAGGTTTATCTAAACGACTTTCAAATAAACTGAGCTATAGTCCATCGCAGCACCGCCTTGGTCAAGTCTAAAAAGTACAGCTCTCGCTATGATTCAAACTGGGCGTGGTGGGGTCATTGCTATTTTGTAGAAAAATTCTTATCATCTCCTCAGCAGCAAGTCGTTGAAGAACGATAGTGATAGCAATCTGAAATGTAAAAAAACGTATACATAATATCATACAAAAGTCATAAAAATGGACTGTTAAAGCATTCAAGGCTCGTGAATAAATACATTCACACATGTATTCAGTTTTTACGACCTGATCCGTCACAAACGTTACAATACAGGCATGTAGAAAGTTTCTTTTAAGTTTTATCAAATGATAATGGATTAACCTTTGCCTTAGCTGCGAATATGGGACCGATGGGCACTGGGCCGAATGAATATATACATGCATCAGGAAAAGATGTCCATGAAAAGGATACCCCCTCGAACGCCACTTTTATATAGTAAAACTGGGGAACGTAGGGGTACACCTATTTTTCTTATTTTTGCTCCAAATCATAGATTGAGGGTACTCAGCGAGGCGGTTCTAACGTTAAACCCACACTCTATGTTTTGAGCAAAAATAAGAAAAATATCAAAATATTGCTACTGATTTTTTTTTATTTTCACAACTTTAAAAATCTCTTTATATTGCATGGACAAGTTTTCGTAATATAATTATGCTCTCCTCTCACTGTCCAATTGAATATAAGCGAAATCGTAAAAAGGTACAAGTAGGCAAAGATCAGGAAAAGGCGCAATCAGAAAGAGATTCCCACTCCACAAACCGAGGTGGGAAAAAACCAAACTAACAACCAGTCACTTATACCATGAAACATATCGTAAGCCGAATGAGCAGCTATTTTCCCAATAGGTGGCCACTCAGTTACCTTAACTTAATTAAAAATATGAAAACATACATAAGGCGCCAACAGCACAAAAAAAATTAAACACCAAGACATAAAACAAAAAGAACCACCACAGAAGTATCGCCTTGGAACGATCAGTAACACAAAGTTACTGGCGGGCTTAAACCGGTTTTACAGGATCCTAACCTCACCCTCAGCTTCTGCAGTGGTTCATAACATTTAGTAAGTTCTTCGGTCCTCGTGGTAAATCTCTAACTAGTCAATGAATCATCAAGAACAAACAAATAAATCATGATAAACATCCTGATGAATCAAAAACAAGGACTCACAGATTGAGTAAGCTGCCCGACGATGGAGATCCCTGGGCGCCGAATAACCTACTAACTCCGGAGCAAAAGAAAAACACCAGTTGGACCCCGGTGGGCCAAGCAACAGACAAGAAGCTCCGGCCCCAACCAACTAAAATGAATAGCTTTAAGTCGGGGCCAAATTCGTTTTGTATTAAAGCTTACCCATTCATGTTGATGTTACGACTATCACACCTTGCCGACCAAGTTGGGCAACCTATACACATTCTTCCCCTGTAGTTATATGTCGACTGTTCCTGACAATGAACCGGAACCCTCGGACATCGCAGAACCGGGCAGAAAATAGCGGCCATATTGGTGTCCATCAGTAAACGCTTTGGAGTAAGTTCCGCTGTTGTGGATGATCCAGTTTCCTGTGATTTATCAACAGATAAAGACTTTGATTGTTTTGATTTTGAGGAGCCTGGAAGGCAGCCTGGTTCCCATAGTGGACATTTATAGCACGTTTTCCCCTGAAATTTATACGCCTGCTCCAAACGACACTCTTCCGGTATAAGAATTCGCGGACATTTTACAGGAGGACATGGTACATCAGTCAATACGGGTATTTCAGTGACCGACGATGCCAAAGATGGCGTCTGGTTGTCGTCTGTTATTAGGAGTGGAACCGCTGGGGAGCAACCCATTTTCCAGGACGGGCATTTTTCACAAGTTTGGCCTTCGAATTTATATGTTTTTATTTCCATGCATTCTTTTGGAATTCGGACATCGGGACAATCAAGTAATGGGCACTCGATTTTGGCGGGAATTTTGGGCCCCAAACCGCCTTCATCTATCACACAAGGTGTTTTGCGAGTCGGGCATTTGTAACAGGTTTTACCATTCACATTATATGGATGATCCACTCTGCATTCTGTGGGTATATATATCCTTGGACATGCCATTAAAGGACAAGCCTCCTCAGGAATCTTCTTGCTTGGCACGCAACCATCCCTAAACTTTGGGCACCCGTGACAAGTGTGTCCTTGAAACATATATGGCGTTTCTTCTCTGCACTCGAGGGGGATTTCTATCGGCGGGCAGTTCAAGATGGCCGGACAACCTCCCTCTTTGGGTGTGCTACCGGTGCTAGGCACACAACCTAGTCGCCATTTTGGACACTTGTAGCATGTCTTCCCATTAAAATCATATGGCTGCTCCTCAACGCATTCAGCTGGAATTTTTATCCTCGTGCAACCGAATAGAGGGCAAGATAGTTGGTCATTATGCGATGTGTCTATTGATATTACACTTGGATTGCTGTTGACAAATTGGCCACCAGGAATACTGTTGCCATTCTTCGGGATACAACCTTCCCGCCATTTTGGACACATGTAGCATACTTTTCCTTGAAAGTCGTACGGCTGTCGTTCCAAGCATTCATTAGGAATATAGGTTCTTGGACATCCGAATAAAGGACACGCAATTTTATCAGATTCCGGGGTAACTGTATTGGGCGGCGAGCATCCTTTCCGCCATTTTGGACAGCCATAGCACGTGCGTCCTTTATACTGGAAAGGTTGCTTTTCTTCGCACTGTTTAGGAATCAACACCAATGGACACTTGACGGGAGGGCACTCTGGAATATTCACACTGTTGTCCGCATCGTAGAAATTAGGTCCATCGGCGCTCGGTAAACATTCTTGCTTACGTTTTGGGCATCTGTAACATGTTTTACCTTGATATAAATATGGCTGTTTTTCTTCGCATTCTGGAGGGGTATAGATCAAGGGGCATGGCATAGGCGGACAACGGACCGCGTCTTGTCCACAATCAGCGCGTCTTGTTGGACATTTATAGCAAGTTCTTCCGTTGTAAATGAACGATTCTCTTTCTTCGCAGCCGAATGGGATGTGGATCAAAGGACACCTTTGGGGAGGACATCCGTCCGATGTTGTTATTTCGATAGCCTCCGTTAGAACGCGATCTAAACCACCCATTGGCTTGACATTAACGAGAGGTTTACATTCTTGTTTCACGCCAGGACATCCTTGACACCGTTGACCCTCGAACGTGTAGAAAACGTCTTCGAGACACTCAATGGGTACATCAAGGGGCTCGCATCTCATCAACGGGCATGATTTTGGTGACCGACTCTTTTGGTTTGCCGGAACACAACCTGCTTTCCATTTGGGGCATTCGTAGCACAACTGGCCCTGGAATTCGTACGACACTTGTTCAACACATTCTTTGGGGATGTTGCCACGACAGTCCAATAAAGGACATGCCATTCTTGGACTGTTACTCGGAACAATATTATTAATCGGAACAACATTTTCGACCGGTTTACAGCTCTTTTTCCAAGTTGGACATGCCGGGCATACCTTGCCAGTTTTTGTTTTATACGTGTTTCGTTCGCGACACTGTATAGGTATCGGCTCGCCACAGTCTAGTAAAGGACAAGCGACCTCGAAAATTTCCGGACTGTTTACTCTCTGTGGTCCTTGGACAGGAATATGGCAGTTTTTCGTATGTTGTGGACATCCTGCGCATTTCCGACCCATAAAAGTGAATGTTGGTATTTCTCGACACTGCGGAGGAATATATTCCATTTTACAATCTTGAAGTGGGCAGGGTATTTGCCCGCTGGATTCGGTGCAGCCTGAACGCCAAACAGGACACTTATCACATTGTCTTCCAAAATAATCGTATGTTTCGATATATTCACATCCAGGAGGAATGCCTGTATTTAATGGGCACGACAGTGTCGGACACGTTACTTCTGGTGGCGGACTCACATCCGGTGCAGGAGAAGGCAGATTTATTACGTCACTTCGACAATGCTCCGCCCACGTATCACATCCTAGGCATCGCACGCCATTTACAACCAAAACTGGCGTGTCTCTGCAGTCTTCAGGAATGTATTCCATAGTACACATCATATTAGCACACGGTGGTAATGTTGATGGATTTGTCATTGAATCTGGATTTCTTAGTTTTGGCACCATGTCTGGAATATTTGGTGCCATTCTGTTGTTGACGATGTCCGCCGTGTTTGGACTCCCCATGCCTGGAAATCTTGTGTCTTGTGAAAGCACTGGAAAATTATGAAAGAAAAAAATGTATTTTATTTTCCATAATAGCAAAATTAACGTCATTTATACAAGGACATTGACAACAAAACAATGACTGTTAGAGTGGCCTAACGCTATATGATCTTTCACGGTCATATAAAGCCTTAAGTGTGTCCAGAAACCATACCATCATGTTTAGATGTCGTATTATCTCGCAGTTCAAGTGCAACTTTCTAAGAACTTAAGAAGAGACCACAACTGAACATGTGGTTCCGTAGTGTAGTGGTTATCACGTCTGCTTTACACGCAGAAGGTCCTGGGTTCGAGCCCCAGCGGAACCATACTTTTTGGAACATGTTTAACATTTTTATCATACCCTTGGTAATCCAATGTACTTTATTGCTCTTTTGTGTATCTGCTGTTCTTGCTTAAAATTCCGTGCATGGTACTCAGCCACCGCTAACTGAACATTTAAGCAGGACTATAGGAGTAAATGACTTGCTCAAGGACACGACACAGCGACGCAAGGGCTAGTACACCTGACCTCTTGTTCCGTAATACTGTAGTCTCTTCTGTTCTTTATTCTTAACTTCCAACAGCATAATTTTTATAAGATAAATGAGAAAAAAAATGTTATGTATTTTTGAAGCCAGAAAGAGCTATTAGAAAAAAAAGTTTGAATACCATTGGCAGCGAACATCCTTAATTTGTGTAGTTGTAAAACACCGTTTAACTGATTACGACAACGTTCAAATTCTTACCATTTGCACTTAACTGTACCAACAAAAATATAATTCCAACCCCCATCATGCTGTATTTGTTTATAAATTAATTATGTATTCCTACTGTTTCGTTTCTTAAAACTGATAGACAGTCGCAATTACGATTAAATTTATACATATTTTGCCTGTGGACACTCCAACGCCAATAAAATTTAATTAACAAGGAACGTCCGTCAAAAAGCGTCATTTACCTGAGAATTTACATATAAACACACGCTGATTGGCCTACATTATACGATTATATTTATAGCACGAACGTTAGTCAAGCGCAGACCAACTTATTGCAATAAAATGCCGTTTTATTACCTTCTTTAACGTCTGATAGGCTAACGTTCTGTTTTACGAAAAATGCCGATAACTCCCGGAGTGTAACGATGTGGTGTATTTTGACAAATAATTGTTTAAAAATGTGTGATGGTCAATTATGGTCAGTTTATTTATTTACCGCTATTTATGACCTCGCCAGGATGACCACGATACGGACGTTAACGTCATTAGATAGCGTTTTTCTTAATATGAATAACATTAAAAAAATATCTGTGCCAAATTAATGTCTACAACATCAGAATCTCCAGAGACTTCAATGCATTTTCATGTTTACAAGAAAAATTATCCTGTCTCTTCTGGTCAATCGATTTTCGCGATTTTGGTGCCATTTGAAAGGTAAATAAATAAAGCAACAACCAAGACATGTTCATTCAATTCTATACATGCGTTTTAATATTTGAAGAAATTTTGAGATTATTTTTACAGTAACCGTTTTTTGTGGCACTGTCACCATTGATGTCAATGGGAACATGATTTTTTTTTTTTTTTTTTTTTTTTTTCATTTTTTTTTTTATAGTTTTAGATTGTCGTGTATGCAAAGTCAGAAAATTTCACCAAAGTCTTGGTTTAAACAATAATAGTATTTATTTTGAATCAAAATAACATATCAATTCACATTACATAATAAATAAAGTATCAGGATTGGAAAACAAGTCATATGGCTTATAGACATCCTCTGCTGGTTTTTGTGCTGTTTTCACATTACGTACGTTGTCATATTTTAGTTAAAAGTTCTGGTAACTGAGTGACCGCCTATTGGGAAATAGTTGCTCACTCGGCTTACTATATGTTTTCTTAGTATAGCCTAACTGTCTGCTTGTCAATTTAGTTTTTTTTTTTCAGCTCTGTTTTTAGAGCGGGGATTTCTTTCTGATTGCCCGATTTCCTGATCATTGCCTACTACATAACTTGAACATGGAGCAAACGCGAAAAAAGAGAGAAAGAGAGAAAACAAGAAGCTAACTAAGCTCTCGAAATTACTAGTTACCACGCTCATGATTCAAATGCTGCTGCCTGTGCTGCCGTTCGTGTCATTGGGATAACATCACATGCAAAACTCTGCTGTCGATATACATGTACTTGTGATTTTGCTGTTGTCCGAGACATGACTGTCGATATACTCGGACGACAACAGCTTTTTGCATGTAATGGTATACCAATGATTCGGACGACAGCTCATGTAACATCATTCGAGTCTCTCCCGCCACCATTAGACGGTTGGTGTCTATGAAGGTTACCGGTTAAGGTGACATATACATGTACTTCCAGTAAGGTGGCAAGCTAAATCTTAGGTGCAGACAGATGTGCTAGATGAGTTCCTCTACGGAGATGACATGGATAAAAATACCAGTGTAAGGAGCAATTGACCACGTTTCATAATCATGTAATATCAGCAGATGGAAAGCCGTTCAGTGAACCAACCGTCTATGTGAATGGACAAAAACTGAAATCTGTTGAAAGATTTACCTACCTTTGGAAGCACTCTCTCCAGAGCAATGCACATTGATGATCAGTGCGGCATTTCGCGTGGTAAATGTCTTGGAGCAAAATGGAATCAAGCTTGACACCAAGCTGAAAGTCTACAAGGCTGCACAACATGATATTGCCAGCATACGCACGTGGGTTCTGTACAGTATACCTCGGACCTAATAATTCAAAGAGACTTATTCATTTCCACTAAAGATGCTTTAGAAAATTGTTAGTAATCAAATGACAAGACAAGATCCCAGACACAGAGGTCCAGAAGAAGGCAGGGATGCAAAACATGCATATGGTCTTAAGGCTAGCACAGCTGATATGGACATACCATGTTATAAGAATGCATGATGGGGACTTCCGAAGAAACTTTTCGATGGAGAATTACAGACGGGAAGGCGCCAGAATGTGCAAGGTGGCAAAAGACACCCTCAGAGCCTCACTGAAAGACTTCGAGATCAGTAAGAATACACATGTATTAAAAATTGTACGTTTAGAGCCATATTCTAAACAATGTTTTATCATTTGGCCCCGTTTAGACATTTATGTTTGATTTAGACCCCTTGTGTTAATTTTTAAAATTTCAGTATATTTATCTGGCTATCGTCACCGGTTTATAAAGGGTCACTGATGAGGGTTCAGTACCCGAAATTGCGCCATATGGCCCATAATACATCCCTTTGAATGTTTTCACTGCTTCGAAAGGATCAAACTTTTAAATTTTATTTGCTATTACTGCAGCTGGCGTTATGTCGTGCGGCGGCCCTAAAAAGTCCTCCGTACATCATCCATAGTGCAGATTATATTATTTCTTTCCGTCCTTTGAGATCAGTAAGAATATTCAGAGCATCAAAACTGATCGTTTAGAGCCATTTTCTAAACAATGTTTATCATTTGACTCCGTTTAGACATATGTGTTTGATTTAGACCCCTTATGTTAATTTTTGAAATTGCAGTATATTAATCTGGCCATCGTCGCCTGTTTATAAAGGGTCACTGATGAGGGTTCAGTATCCGAAATTGCGCAACATGGCCCATAATACATCCCTTTGAATGTTGTCACTGCTTCCAAAGGATCAAACTTTTATATTTTATTTGCTTACTGCAGCTGGTGTTGTGCCGTGTGGCGGCCCTAAAGAGTCTCCCCGTACATCATCCATAGTGCAGATTATATTATTTCTTTCCCTCTTTTGAGATAAGTAAGATTATTCAGAATATCAACAATTGTACGCTTAGAGCCATCTTCTCAACAATGTTTTTAATTGGACCCCGTTTAGACATATATGTGTGTTTGATTAAGACCCCTTATGTTACTTTTTGAAATTGCAGTATATTTATCTGGCTATTGTCGCCGGTTTATAAAGGGTCGCTGATGAGGGTTCATTACCCGAAATTGCACAATATGGCACATCATACATCCCTTTGAATATTTGCACTGCTTCCAAAGGAACAAACTTTTATATTTTATTCAACATGCCAATAGAGTCTTGGGAACAGGCTGCACAGGATCGATCAAAGTGGCGCTGTGTCTGTCATCAATACAGGAGCAACTCATTATAAAGCTGTAAGAAAGCCAAGAGAGCGCAAAGCCAGAGTCAATGAGTCATCGCCAGTTTCTTCAACATCGACTTGCTCTACTTTTCTTTCTTTCTATACTGCCATACGCCCTCGCGGACATTCTAGGCAGATGCGCTGTCGAACAGAAAAAGGCTGAAAATTAATGAAAAGACAGGTTAAAAGCATTCAGTTAGACGGATAAAAGATGATAGGTTAGAATAGTTAAGCGGAGTTTAAAAACAGGATAAAAACAACTATTTCCAGATCTAAGGCCTGGAGTGTTGCAGCTTACTAACTGAGACTTTGAAGGACTCAAGGTCTGGTACGCATGCAACAGTTTCAGGAAGGGCATTCCACTGGACAATAGCCAGTGGAAAGAAGGAGTATTTATAGTAATTTTTAGTAGTGTGTAACTGGCGGAATGTCATTGAGTGGCAATATCTGGAAATTCGATTTGAGGGTTGAATGTAGTCAGGGAGGGGTACAGCAACAAGTCCATGTACAATTTTATAGAAAAGACATAGGCGCGCATCTGCCCGTCTTTGCTCAAGTGTTCTCCATCCAAGATTATTTACGATTTCTGTAGTCAAAGCTACTGGTGGTCCAGCGTGCTGCTCTGCGCTGCACTTTTTCAAGCTGAAGTACTTTTTCCTTAGTATAGGGGTCCCAAACAGGGGCAGTGTAGTCCAGCTGGGGGCAGACCAGTGTGTTGTAGGCAGTCTCTCGTACCTTTTGATTTTTAGTTTTGATATTTCGTTGGATGAAGTTCAGCGTCCTGGTGGCAGTTTTAGATATCCGGTCAATGTGGGGATTCCAGGATAGGCCACTGGAGATACATGAAATGTCCACTCCCAGGTATTTGGCACTTGTGACAACCTCCAATACTTCACCATGTAAAGTATATGAAAAGTTAAAAGGATTTCTGGAGGATGTCACACGCACCACCTGGCACTTGGACGGATTAAACTCCATGTCCCACCTGTCCTCCCACACAGAAAGTCTGTCCAAGTCATTTTGTAGCAACTTGCCATCTTCCGCACCTCCTATTGTAAGGTACACAGCCGTGTCATCTGCGAAAAGACGTACCTGTGATGACAACTCATCCGGCAGGTCATTGATGTAGATCAGAAACAGGATCGGTCCAAGGACAGAGCCTTGGGGTACACCAGAGGTCACAGGGACCGATCCCGATTCCTCCCCATCAAGTACCACCGTCTGTGACCGATTCCCCAGGAAGGCACGGATCCAGGCAAGTGCATTTCCTCTGATTCCATACTGATGGAGTTTCCACAGGAGTTTGGCATGATTTACTTTATCAAAGGCCTTTGAAAAGTCCAGCAGTATCAAATCAGTTTGCTTACCTTGACTCACACTCCTGGCAAGGTCCTCGACCAACATGGTAAGCTGTGTTTCACATGACCTTTTCTCTCTGAAGCCATGTTGTAGGTCATATAACAGGCCATGTGCGTTGAGATGCTTTACCACATTTGAAGCAATGATATGCTCAAGGACCTTGCAAAGTATGCAAGTCAAGGATATGGGTCTGTAGTTGGCAGCTGAAGATTTGGTTCCCTTCTTAAAAACTGGGGTGACTTGTGCTTTACACCAGTCTGCCGGGAGCTTGCCTGTTTGGAGAGAGCGCTCAAAAATAACTTGTATAATAGGGGCGATTTCCTCCCGCAGTTCCTTGAGCATGAGTGGTTTGAGCTTATCTGGTCCGGCTGCCTTAAAGGGTTTCAGGTTTTGGAGTAATTTGAGAATGCCCTTGCAGGAAATGCTAAACTCTTCCATTTTGGGATTAGTGTTTAGAACTCCATCTGGTACTGCGTCATGACGCATTATACCACAATCTGTCATATCCTGGATTTGTATCTGACATAGTCGGGAGAGTCATAGGGGTGCTTTGGTGGTAAAAACAGATTGAAACTGCTGATTATGTAGGTCCGCTTTTTCTGTTGTGTCTGTCACAAGTCCGTTACCCTTTTGGAGAGGAGGTGAGCCAGTCTGATCCTGCTTAGAGCTCTTCAGAAATGAGAATAATTTTTGGTATTACAGACGGAGTCTTCATCTGTTATGCCAAGAAGACCTTCTAGGTACAAGTTGTAAGATGCCTTAATGGTATGTTTAATACTCTTACGCATGGATAGGAATTTGTGGCGAAATGCTTAGTCTCCGTTTTTTTTTTTAATTTTCTGTACAAATCGTCTCTCCGTCTGATCTGCCTGTGGATACTCTGGGTAATCCAAGGTAAAGATGACTTACCTTGGATAAGTTTGGTGCGGATACACTGGGAAGCAAAAGTGTCTAGAGTATTTACAAACTCAGACCACAGGTCTTCAACTGATTTACTAGCATGATTCAGTAGGAATTTTTGCTGATAGTCCCTCATGAGGGACTTCAGCTTAGGCCAGTCCGCTTTGCGGAGGAGAGGGACTTTACGGGGCTTTTGTTTCTGGATAGTGGGCTTCAGAGCACAAGAAGCAGTGACCAGTGACCATGTCATGGTCACCTAGGCCAGGCTGACAGTCAACCTCCTCAACCAGGGTAGGGTTTGTGGTCAGGAATAAGTCTAGGATATTGTCATGTCTGGTTGGTGAAGTTACCATCTGGGTGAATCCAAAGTCATTTAGACGGTTTAAATAGAGCTAAATCCATCAAAGAACGACGACCACCAATAACTAATCGTCATGTGCCGAGGTGCCTGGTATCAGGGTATTAGGCAGAGTCGTCCCATTAAAGTAATCCGAGGTGCCCCCGTTTGAAAAATGGGTCATGTGCTGAGGTGGTTTTAGGCCGAATTGACCCGGAATCGTTGATTTTGTCCCTACAAACAAACATTCGATTCGATGGTGTCTGGATGTTTCGCGACCTGGTTCGTTCGCACTTAGTCCGTTCGCTACCTCCCATTGGTCCGTTCGCTACTCGGTATTTTTCGCACCTTTTTGCACCTTATCGACCCTAGTCGGTTTGCTACCACGATGTTTTTATGCGGCTTCCCGCCCAATTATGACCGTTAATTATTCACTCACTACTAAACCTTATATCTTCCCGCCAATTACTGACAGTTAATTACCGGTATTCACTCACTGCCAAACTTCACTTTGTTTAGTGGCCTACGCGCGAGGACTTTCAAATTTTAAAATAATGGTTTTTAGATAATTCAATTTTAGAATGTTTATTTATAAATGTTTTAATGTTTTATCTTTGACTAGTATATTTTAAAATAATGGGGAAACGGAAAAATATTAATTGTTACAATTATTAAATGCAACACAGGTAAGAAACCGTTCAATACGAAAACACACGGTCCATGCAATACTAGTATACAGATATTTTTTCTTTGATATTTTTACTATTTTTTCCTCAAAACATGACTGTGGATACACGTTCGAATCGCCTCGAGGCGGTTCTAATGAGTAGCCATAATCATGTTTTTGGTTAAAAATATGTAAAACCCTGTAAATCTAACTTTTTCTATATAAAATGGGGTTCAGTGCGGGTAATTAATATATACACATGTTTGCTGATCTGCGTCTTTGTTTTCGCAAATGCAAATCGTTTGTATTCTCATGCGAAGGCTAAAATAAATTTATTTATTTATTTATTTATTCATTCATTCATTCGTTCATTTATTTATTTATTTATTTATTTATTTATTTATTTATTTATTTATTTATTTCGTTCGTTCCTTCGTTCGTTCCTTCGTTCGTTCGTTCGTTCGTTAATTCATTCATTCATTTGATTCCCTATATTTTATAGTAAATATATGCTAAATTACATGTCTGCCATTTTAATAGGTTTTAACCATTGCTCGTTTTAAGCTTTCTATTCGGAGAATCATAATGTACATTTCTTTTTAATACATTTTATGCTACAATTATAACATCAATCAGCAGATTGCATGAAAATAGTAAAAAAAAAAAAAAATAAATAAATAAAATAAAATAAAATAAATGATAATTATTGTCTCCATTGTGTGTGTAAATATGTTTGTTTGTAGATAATTGTCACCTCTAATTACCCTATTAGGCTCCACCGATCATTATTTAATGTTTATTAAACCATTTTATGAATCTAGTTTATAAAACTTCTGTTGTACATATTTTCATGAAACAAAATTAAATATAATATAGATCTATATGACTTCACTATCACTTCTATTACCTATTATGTACATTTTAGAAAATCGGGTAGCGAAATTGTCAGGTAGCGAAAATGTCAGGTAGCGAACATGTACAGGTAGCGAAAGTGTTGGTAGCGAACAGGTCAGGTAGCGAACAGGCATAGGGTGCGAACAGGAAGGTCGCGAATCGACCATAAATCTATTCGATTAGCTGCATTGCGGTTAATATAGTCAACTTCCTTTTCCGGTTTAAAATTTCTTTAAAAGGTGACTTTTTCACTTTACTGTTGTATATCCCTTGATATCAGCTCGAGTTTACATTTTATGTTCAGAAAAGTTGAACATTTTAAAGCCCTGATCATTTAGCCATCTAACCGGGCAATCAATTAAATGATTGGCCGTTGCGTTGCCGTAAAACTTTGGTCTGAAATGAAGAGTATTTTTTTTTCTGAATCTGATGTGGGCTCTAGCCCCGCACTGGGTTCATGTGAGACAAAGCCACGTTCTGCGGGTGTGTAGTGGTATTTCTCGGGGTTCTCCTGCAGTCTTCGCTAAATCTCTCTTCATAGTGACTCCAGCTGTTTTTTCAAACTCAATTTTTCTGCACAGCTTTTACAAAAATGGTGTCTCCAGTCCTCTAGAAATATAGAATTACATCACAATTCCACAAAGAAGTTCATTTAAATGAGAAATTATTGCCTTGACAACAGCCACACACCCTAAAACCTTAGTATTGTTGACAAAAAACCAAAAACAAGACCTTGCAATTTATTTTTACTTTTATTGTTCTATTGCAAAAAAATGGCATGGAATAGTTTTTTAAGTATTCAGACAGCCAAATTAAATGCTAGAAAATTGTTCAATTTGAAAAACAATATAAAAAAATCAAAAGGTCAAATAGTCTCAAAGCATGGGTCAAGCAGTGACCTGTTAGTGACCTCACAGGTTCCCAGCTATGCAATGGACATGGCCATGGAGCAAGGTACCAAATCCAATATGGCCACTGAGCAAGGTATGAAAATGAAGTAAACAAAATTTATTTTGGCTTGCGCTTCATTGTGCTGCTATGTATTCATTTCAAAGTGGTCAGATATTGTTTCTAACATACACAGCTTCGTTCTGTTACATACGGATTGATTCGGAATGATAATAAGAAAAAAATCAATTTTCAATCACAGTCATCGCAACAGAGATAATCATCGAAAATGGTACTAGCTGATGCATTTATCCATTTATTGATAAGATCCACAAGAAAGAAAAACATCAAAATTCGGTTTTAATATCAAAACCACGCACTTCCAGTTGACATGATTTGACTAAGAAAAAACAATGGATTATGCCGCCTGATTTCCGGTTCCCGGCTTTTACTGAAGTCGCTACTCTTCAGCTGCAGGACAGCTGTCTGGCAGCTTGGACTGCAAGTTTTTGCTGGACAAAACCCAATTTTGTAGGACAGTTTTATATGTTATCATTGACATATCCCCTCCAAAGGCACAAGTCCTTTCACCGCTATGGGTGAAATTACAGTTGACCCCAATGGGGTCATTAAACTGTTGAATAATTTGAATATACATAAGGCGCCTGGGCCAGATGGCCTGAGTGCTAGGGTGTTGAAGGAATGTAGTTTTGAAATTGCTCCTGTACATCCTGGTGTAGTATTGTCAGTTTGACGTTTCACCAGTAAACTATTCTGATTCTGACCTATATCTTCAATGAGTCGCTTGCTCAGGGTGCTGTACCAGACGATTGGCGACAGGCAAATGTAGCCCCGGTATTTAAGAAAGGTGAGAAATACGATGCAGCTAATTATCGACCGGTGTCGCTTACTTGTATCTGTTGCAAAACTCTAGAGCATATAATAGTCAGCAACATAAACAAACACTTGGCTCTTGAAAACATTCTTGCTGACTGTCAGCATGGGTTCCGAAGTCAAAGGTCTTGCGAAACCCAGTTAGTTCAGTTTTATCATGATTTGGTTAGTAATCTGGACCGAGCGGTGGGTCGTGGCCACAGGCAGACGGATGTGATTGTCATGGATTTCGCTAAGGCCTTTGACAAGGTCCCACATAAAAGGTTATTATACAAACTTGACTTCTACGGGATTAGAGGATCTACACATAAGTGGATCGACTCGTGGCTCTCTGAGCGCTCTCAAAAAGTGGTATTAGATGGCCGTGCCTCAGATCCAGTCCCGGTTCTTTCTGGTGTCCCACAAGGATCGGTCTTAGGACCGGTCCTATTTCTTATTTTCATTAATGATCTTCCTGACAACATCAGGTCATCTGTTCGGCTATTTGCTGATGATTGTGTTTTATACAGAAATGTCAAGTCACCATTGGATTGTCAAATTTTACAAGATGACCTGAATAGCTTGGCCAAATGGGAAATGGATTGGCAAATGAAATTCAATGTTAGCAAATGTCATTCAATGAGGGTGACGCGGCTACATCCAAGCAGGCATATAGATTTCAATTACACACTGCATCAGCAAACATTAGAACAGGTTCAGTCCGCTAAATACCTCGGTTTAACTATCACAGATGATCTTGATTGGGGTCAACACATTTCTGAAATTACATGCAAGGCAACTAAGACTCTGGGTTTTCTTCGGCGCAATTTGGCACTGGCACCTAGGCATACTAAGGAAGTTGCATACAAAACATTGGTTCGGCCTCAACTTGAGTATGCAGCTCCTATTTGGCATCCCTATCATGAAACTCAGATTGAGATGGTGGAGAAGGTGCAGAGGACTGCTGCCCGGTGGACCTGCAGGCGATGGAGGAACACCAGTAGCGTCGGTGAAATGCTAGACGAACTTGAGTGGCCATCCCTGGAGTCTCGCAGGGAGCGGTCCTCCTTAACCTTCTTCTACAAGATACACTCCGGTACAGTGTCTCTTGATAAAGACAAATACCTGACCCCGGCACCCAATCTAAGGCATACTCGGGCATCACATGAATCACAATACACAAGACCATTTGCCTATAGTGATGCCCTGAAAAATTCCTTTTTCCCCCAGAACTATTTCGGTTTGGAATAGTCTCCCTTCCTCAGTGGTCCTATCTAAGACCATTGAGGAATTTAAGGCTTCTATTTAAATCATTAGCCCAGAGGCATGCGTTTTAGTATGCCTCTCATCTATATCTTGTAAATAGTTTTAATGGTCCACCCCAAATGTTTTATTTTCCCTTGACTAAATTCTAAATTTAGCCACCACCCCACACCTGAGGTGATGATCAGAAATTGATCGACTCAGTATCAGAAGATAGATAGATAGACATTTTTGTCAGACATTTGTCTGACAGAGTAAAATATTGGAGTAAAATAGTGTCTAGCCATCCGGGCCTGGACATTTAGACCGGCAGTCTAGCAGTCCGGGTCTGGATGTTTAGACCGGTAGTCTAGCCATCCCGGGTCTGGACGGCTAGCTTATATCTACCTATAGGCTAGCCGTCCGGTTCCAATATGATTATCGATTTTCACTAACCGTCCTGGTTTAAAAATTGAAATACTAATTTATGTAATTAAAATGTGCTCTAATTTATGTAATGTAAATGAAAATAATAAATGAAAATGTTCTTAAAGTAAATATGTTCTTTTGAAGATGCATCCATTAAAAGAAGGTGTGACAAATTTTATTAAAACTTAAGATAAATAGAATCTGCTAAATACACTTTATTTATGCGACGCAACCATCAAAATAAAGCATTTTTTGTCAGTCAGAAAATATTGACTTCATGCATCTGTTCTTTGATTTCAGCCCCTTAAATACCCGAACTTAACTTAAATTTTAAAACGTACATTAGTTGCACAGAAAGCACAAAAATTCAACACCAAAATATATTTTACAATTAGAAAAACAACAGACGTACAGTGATTAATCTACCTTTGGATCTGGTTGAGTCAAATTGACTCACTGAGTTTGGAATGGTGAGTCAAATTCCAAAAGAGCGAGTCAATTTTGCCGACTTTAGATATTCTTATGTTTGACTCACTTTTTAGTATTCAGGATCAATAAATGGAAATAAAAAAAAAAAAAAACAGTCTATTTGTTTTCATAATTTATTCTTGAACAAAAATTCTTAACTATATACCTTTAAATATAACAGGCAGGTATAAGCAATGAGTTCAAATTCATAAGCAAAATGCCTGGCCAAGAGGTAGTATAACTATTCACGACTCAGTTGAGCATTAAATTGATTGTTCACAAATATAAAAAAGCCAAAATCAATGAAATTGAATGGCAACAATTTATCCTACTTATAAATGTTAAAATGACATCATTTGTTGGTATTTTAACATTTATGAGCTGGATGAATTCCATGCTCAGCTGAGTGTGAAAAGTTTTATAATACTCAGTGCCATGAACAAATCAAGACAAAATACAAACACTAAAACTCAACACTATCAAGACATGCTGACCTTCAGTAAAGGTGAGTTGCTGACAACCTCCAGTCTTTATGGAGCTGAAAGGATGCATTTGATTTAATTGGAAGAATTGCAAGGACTTAGCTGGACAAGAATTGCAGCCACTCCCCATTTCACTCTTATCAGGTATAGACCCTATGCTATTGCTTATTTTGAAATAGCTGATTTCATACAGCCTTCTATCCTTGCAAGTCTTCCAATTGTGGAGTGCTGCAGGAAAATCAAATGCATCCCTTTCAGCTCCATCTATCTTTATCTGCCGATAGAGATGATGCCTTCTCGAAAAAACAGTTTTTGTTGGACAGTTTTCGGTCTTTTTTCGGCCGACGCCATCTTGGCAAGTTACCCAAAGAATATTCGTTAGGATGCACACGACTGGATTGCTGCAGATCTTTCGACCAATCAGATTCTATTTTACGTGCACGGAAGAATATGGCGGAAAAGACCGAATTTCGACAGATGTTATAAAACCCAGTACTTATTATAAAATCCGGTACTCTTAAAGCCTTAAAGGTACCGGATCAAAAAACGATGCGTCGGACGTACACTCGACAGGAAAAATCTTGCGTCATCACGTATTTTCTTGCGTAATATACGCGCGACGCAGAGGTAGATAAATCACTGGACGTATCGTTTTGGACATATCTGATTAAAAAAATAAACGTTAACAAGTTCTAACTTCAACTCGGGTATAATTTAGCGGTAATTGTCGCATTACATATCTATGCCAATCAATCTTGCTAAGCTACACAGACAAAGACAGAAGTAGGTTAATCTGGCGCTAAAAACGCAACATACAACAAGGCAAGAAATTCTAATGTCAGATTGAGTCATTAAAATGAAAATATAAGGCCAAAAAAAAAAAAATGTTTCTCAGGCACCGCCGCATCTGTTTGAAACCCCCCGCATTACCCCTTTTTATCGTCTCAAAAAAAAATAAATAAAAAAATAGCGCATCTGTTTCTAGTCTTCGTTTTTGTATTTGGCGATCAAGGAGATAAAAGGCAAGCGCTTGCAAAGAGGCAAGGAAGGCGTCTTCATGATTTTGGGTTAATACAAAACATTTTTTTTATGGACGAAACATTTTTACTTTCGGATTCAAGACGTTTCGTCCCAAGGTTGTTTCGGTCCAGTTTGTTTGAAAAAAAAAAAAAAAAAAAAACACACACACACACTAGTATGGTGGAATGGGTGTACCCTTAGAGGGTAGGGTAGGGAGGAACCCTAGTAGAGGAGGATGCAGGTTCACTAGTAGGGTGGGTGTATCCTAGGAGCTAAGGTAGTGTGGAACCCTGGTAGGGTAGTACAAGGCGCCGTTTTACCCATATATATTCCTGTATTGTATTGCAGTTAAAGGTGTTTATGTGCGGATGAATTCACTGTTAAAAAGATCGTTTGCAGGGAATTCGCCAAGGTTCAGTTTTCTTACAGTTTCTCTTTATGGTAAAAAAAAAATTAAAGCCGTTGTCAGGCGTTTGCCAATGTGCGATTTTCTTACAGTTTCTCTTTATTGTACATTGAGAACAATTAATGTTAATTATCTTTTGCATATTTAAAACTGACAGAACAGGTTTCCTAATAGAAAGCATAATGTGTTTACGAACCGTGTCGGCTGCGTGTATATTCATGAGTGATAATTGCCATTTCAGTAATTTTTAGACTGACACAATCCACCGCTCGCGAAGCGTGGATGACACATTGTTTTCTTAAGATTAGCCATAAAAGTTGTGAAAATAAGCCAAAAGCACTAGGGGATTATCGATAGACCATAACGAGACGGTAAACACAGGTTGCTGTAGGCTATTTATAACACCTGTTACGCAACGTTGCTCACTTTCGACGGCGACACAAACCAAAGATTTTCTAAGCATTGGGACACCTATATCTTGTATATAATTCTATCCGATCAGAAAATGCATTTGTACTTTCTCGATTAAGTACGGCAAATTAAAATAATTGTAAATAAGGTATCGGCAATGACACTTGTCCGCGTTAAATATCCGGGTGCGCCAAGAAGTCAAAGGCAGATCTATGATACAACAGCAACATTAGCGCGGTGTCATGGACTCTTTTTCACATTCAATCGTTGTAGATCGTTTTTAATTGATAAGCAAAATTTCACTTTTTGTTTATTCCATTTTACAAGGACTCCGCGATAAACCGCCAATTTGCTCGGTTAAGCAAATAAACACGCCGTATAGGCGCTTTTCCCCACCCACAAAAACTACAGAAACTGTGATCAGCCTGGTCCGACTCAGTAGATTTGCATTACGCGCCTCACCTATAACGCGCATGCGACTTGTGGACCCCGACCAGCGCCTTATAACGGGTCTGAAGTGTACACTAGTAGGGTGGGGTGCGTGTACCCTGAGAGGGTAGGGTATGGAGGAACCATAGTAGGGCATGATGGTTCACTAGAAGTAGGAGTACCTTAGGAGAGGGGAAATCATAGTAGGGTATGGTGGTACACTAGTAGAGTGGGTGGCAATCGCTGAAAGGTGAATTGAGGATCTGTCATCAGGACAACAATTCTGTAATACTCCATTGTTGGTGGTGTTCTCACGGACCTGAATTGTTATTAGCTGTAAAAGTCATGGAATAAATTATTTAAGGTCGAAACCGCCTGAAACATGTATCGGACAAGCAAGGATCGAAACGTCCACGAAAACAATTTTGTTTCGCTCAAAAAAAACAAACAAGTTTTGATAAGTTTAACCTCGTTTCCGGACTTACTTTCACTTTCCACCTACGTGAATGGAGAGCTTACGAAACTCATAATTTTTACTTGTTCAATGGAATTGTCAGACAAAAGTAGGTAAATTATGGTGTTTTGTTTGTTGTATTCAAATTAGCACTAGCAATATTTCTGGCGTATTCTGCGTAGAAGTTGAGATTGATTTGAGCGTTCGCCCGGTCGCAAATTCGTATTGTCTTGCATTGTATCGTAATGTTCCGCCGTCGATTTATCGATGCACCTCGTTTTAACCCCGAGACAGGGTATTACCACCACCAGAGTGACCAGACCCCAATGATAGAACTACACTGTCTGCCACCAACCATCACCTTGACATATTTACTGTATTCCTATCACTGAGGTTGTTGTTTTTGGAGAAGAGAAGCCAGTGCTTGCCGTATAATGCTGAGCACCAAGTAAGGTAGCCACTGATACCATTTTTAAAGTCTTTGGTATGACCCAGCTGGTATCGAATGCACAAGCTCCCACTTCCAAAGCCAGCGCTGTAACCATTATGCCAGATGAGAGCCTGGTATTTCGACAGGAACATCATAATAGAAAATAAAACCCAGAGGTAAAGCTATGTTGTACAGTGGTATACATACATTTGTTTTCGTATTTTTGCTTTAAGAAACCTGCCTGCCTCATCTGTTTTTTCCAAAAATGGCCTGAGAAACAATTGTATTTTTTTTTTTTTTGGCCTAAGTCAAAAAAAAATTTCCTAAAGCCCCTATCTCACTGGAATGCGACAACTGGAGACTAGTTCGTGACTATTTCGCGACAAAGATTAGCGATATAAAATAATTTTCACATTGCAGTCTCATTGAATAGACATTTATGCAACAAATTCGCGAATTTCTGTCTAATTTTGAAAATATCTCTCGCGCTATAGTCGCGCGACATTCGTGAGAGTGTCTCACAGCTTTCCCCGCAAATGTAGCTTATTTTCATTTTAATTCGTAGGACAGTCTCGCGACATTCGTGCCAGTGTCACTCGACATTCATGTAATTGTCGCTTAGCTTTATTTTCTAGCCAGATAGTGGCGAGGTTTTCGCATGTTTTCTCAAGACTGTCGCGAAACCGTCGTGCAACACTCGCAGGGCATTCCTATGAGTGTCGCGAAAATTTCACATTGTAAATTCGCCAAAATTTCGTGGCGACATGTTTGGGACACTCGCACGAACGTGGCGCGACTGTCGCACAACAGTTGCGCGACAGTCTTGTGAAATATTATGGGGAAAAATTAGCATAAAATATTTAAACATGTTTAAAACCAGTTTGCCACGAGTTCGCAACACATGAAAATTCTCACGACACTTGTGCGACACTCGAATGTTGTGCGATAGTTCGCGACAAAATTTACAAAACAGTCGCGAGAAATTCGCATGCCAGTAAGATACTAGCTTAAACGCCATCATTAACTGTATTTTTTATTTTCTACATATGACTCCTGTCGTAATAACATTGAACATTGCGAAAATGTGTACTTCATAATAGATAATCGTATCAGACCCGGACGGCTAGCCTATAGGTATATATATGCTAGCTGTCCAGACCCGGACGTTTAGACTGACAGTCTAAACGTCCAGACGCGGATGGCTAGACTGACGGTCTAAACGTCCAGACCTGGACGGCTAGACTGACGGTCCAAATGTCCAGGCCGGAAGGCTAGACACTGCCTAAAATATTTTGTCAGAACAAAATTTTGCAGGTTTAGACTGGCACTTTTCATGAACTCTCCTGTAGAATCAGGACAGCTTTTTTCCCATCACTATTGTAGATTTGTTTTGTTTGTTTTCTTGTTACTCCAATCAATCAATTTCTGATTATTCTTGGGAGGTGTACATTGTACACTCCGGTGTGTTTGGAGGATGAGCCCACTCCGGTGTGTTTGCAGGATGAGCCTACATGCACGAGGATAGAACATGTGTAGGGATCTTTAACCTGCAAAGGGGATGACTGTCCCAGCACAGGGGTCCTCCAGTTAACGTACGGTCCTGATCCGAAGGACGACGCACTGTATCATGTCATTTGATGTTCGTGGAAGGACATTTCAGATTTTTCAATTACAAAACCTGATTCTCCTAAGAAATAAACGGGCTTTATGAAAACACACTTTTTAGCTCACCTGAGCCGAAGGCTCACAAGGTGAGCTTATAGGATGGCCATGATCCGGCGTCCGTCCGTCGTCGTCGTCGTCCACAATTTCAAAGATCTTCTTCTCTGAAACCGCTTGGCCGATCTAGTTGAAATTTTATATGGAGCCTCCTTGGGTAGTGGCATTTCAAGTTTGATCGCGAAATCCAGGTCACATGACCAAGATGGCCGCCACGCCCATATATGGTAAAAACCCTTCAAAAATCTTCTTCTCCAGAACCGGTGGGCCGATTTCCACGAAACTTGGTATGTAGCATCAGGGACTTCAGCCCATCATAGTTTGATAAAATGATGACCCTTGGATGACCTTGACCTATTTTACGGCAAGGTCAAATTTGGAAACATAGGCTTTTACATGGGAAAAAGTGAAAACTATGGATTTTTTGAAAACTATTGCAGCCTGAGGCCTGAAAAGTGGTAGATGCAAACAACTAATGGAGTAGATGAAGGTAATTGATTAATTTAGGTCAAGGTCATCTCTTGACCTTGGCCAGTCTGTCGTCCATTCACACTTTTCAAAGATCTTCTTCTCTGAAACTGCTGGGCCAATCGAAGTGAAATTTTATGTGGAGCATCCATGGGTAGGGGAGACGAAAGTTTGATAGCGAAATCCAGATCACATGACCAAGATGGCTGCCACGCCCATATATGGTAAAAACCACTCAAAAATCTTCTTCTCCAGAACTGGCAGGCCGATTTTCATGAAACTTGGTATGTAGCATTTGGGACTCCAGCCCATCATAGTTTGATAAAATGATGACCCTAGGATGACCTTGACCTAATTTACGGCAAGGTCAATTTTGGAAACATAGGCTTTTACATGGGAAAAAGTGAAAACTATGGATTTTTTGAAAACTATTGCAACCTGATGCCTGAAAAGTGGTAGATGCAAACAACTAATGGAGTAGATGAAGGTATGTGATTAATGTAGGTCAAGGTCATCTCTTGACCTTGGCCAGTCTGTCGTCCATATACACTTTTCAAAGATCTTCTTCTCTGAAACTGCTGGGCCAATCAAAGTGAAATTTTATGTGGAGCATCCATGGGTAGGGGAGACGAAAGTTTGATCGCGAAATCGAGGTCACATGACCAAGATGGCCGCCATGCCCATATATGGTAAAAACCACTCAAAAATCTTCTTCTCCAGAACCGGTTGGCCGATTTCCACGAAACTTGGTATGTAGCATCGGGGACTTCAGCCCATCATAGTTTGATAAAATGATGACCCTTGGATGACCTTGACCTAATTTACGGCAAGGTCAAATTTGGAAACATAGGCTTTTACATGGGAAAAAGTGAAAACTATGGATTTTTTGAAAACTATTGCAGCCTGATGCCTGAAAAGTGGTAGATGCAAACAACTAATGGAGTAGATGAAGGTATGTGATTAATGTAGGTCAAGGTCATCTCTTGACCTTGGCCAGTCTGTTGTCCCTACACACTTTTCAAAGATCTTCTTCTCTGAAACTGCTGGGCCAATCAAAGTGAAATTTTATGTGGAGCATCCATGGGTAGGGGAGACGAAAGTTTGATCGCAAAATCCAGGTCACATTACCAAGATGGCCGCCACGCCCATATATGGTAAAAAACACTCAAAAATTTTCTTCTCCAGAACCGGCAGGCCAATTTTCGCGAAACTTGGTATGTAGCATTTGGGACTCCAGCCCATCCTAGTTTGATCAAATGATGACCATAGGATGACCTTGACCTATTTTACGGCAAGGTCAATTTTGGAAACATAGGCTTTTATATGGGAAAAGGCGGAAACAATGGATATTTTGGAAACTGTTGCAGTCTGAGACCTGGAAGTTGCTAGATGCAGACAACCAATGGAGTCAATGAAGGTAAGTAATTAATGAAGGCCAAGGTCATTTCTTGACCTTGACCCAAAATCATTTAAATATCAAAATTAAAATTGTGGTTTTCTCATAAATCACTGGGTTTGGAAACTATTGCAGCCTGAGACCTGAAACTTTGCAGATGCAGACAACTTATGAATTCAAAAAAGGTGTGTGAGTATTCAAGGTCAAGGTCATTTCATGATGACTTAATACTGCAGGATCAAGCTTCAGGTGAGCGTTCTCAGGACCAATGGTCCTCTGGTTTGAATGCTGTAAAGAAAATGTGATAGTTATGATTGTTACCCTTAAATTGCATTCTTTCATAAAATGTGTAACAAAAAAATTGAAAATCGATTTACAAATAAAAATTTTACAGTGCGTTCCTATACCGTAATAGGCCTGATTACTGGGATGGACATTTATATTTGTCTCAATTGTCCAAAATATTTCCCAGTTGACATAAATAATTCCAAATAAGCAGAAAAATATCAATGGTACGAGTAAACTATCCCAATTTTTCTAAAAATCAAGCTGTTTTTCCCCATGAATTAAATTTAAAAAAATCCCATCTTTTTTTCCCCCAGTTTCATCGGTACCATTTTTCCCCCTCTAAAATATAAGTAATAGCCCAGATCCTGAAAAACAATGCTGACAGTTTCAACATTTTGATTTATTATAATTTCAGGTCTGATACATCATGGGTGTGAAGCCTCTGATAAAGCTGCGCAATGAGCAGAAGAGGACAAAGAAATTCATCCGACATCAGTCAGACCGATATCTGAAGCTGAAGGTTTGTACTTTCAAGTTCTGTGGTTTAAGTAGCTTAAGGTCTACATATACTGTAATACAATGTATTTCCCTGACTAAGATTTCATGGTTTTGTGACTTGTCTACATGCATATTTTTTGCGGTGATTTTTGTGACTTGTCTACATGCATATTTTTAGCTCACCTGAGCCGAAGGCTCATAGGTGAGCTTATAGTATACCCATGCTCCGGCGTCCGTCCGTCGTCGTCCACAATTTCAAAGATCTTCTTCTCTGAAACCGCTGGGCCGATTGTTCTCATATTACACATACACCATCTACAGGTAGGGGGAAAGAATAATTGTGTTTTTTGTTTTGATCGGATAAGGACTCTGGTTGCTATGGCAACTTATGCTTCCCATAGACTTATAATGGAAAAAAGTGAAAATTGCCAGTTTTTGCTGTCTTGTTGGAGATATTTGAATTTTGTTTTTGCAGAAATGTTTATTGAGTAGTCCTCTACGTTTCATGTGACTTTTGTCCTAATCCTTCATTTTGATTGGTTGCAGGGGCCCCATATAGGGCAAAATTTCGAAAAACATTCAAAAATCTTCTTCTCAGAAACTGTCAAGGGGATGAAGCCTATACTTTGTATACATGTTCCTGACGGTGGCCTCTACATAATTTGTGTTTTTTATTCCAGGCGGATAAGAACTCTGGTTGCTATGGCAACTTAAAGTTTCCATAGACTTATAATGGGAAAGGTGGAAATCGGCTATTTTTCCGCTAAAATTGCAGACATTTGAATTTTGTTCTTGCAGAAATGTTTATTGAGTAGTGTTTGACGTTTCTTGCGAGTTATGTCCTAATCCTTTATTTTGATTGGTTGCTGGGGCCCCATAAAGGGCAAAATTTTGAAAAAAAAACATTCAAATATCTTCTCCTCAGAAACTGTCAAGTGGATGAATCCTGTACTTTTTATGCATGTTCCTGACAGTAGCCTCTACGTAAATTGTGTTTTTTATTCCAGTCGGATAAGAACTCTGGTTGCTATGGTAACTTTAAGTTTCCATAGACTTATAATGGGAAAAGTGGAAATTAGCTATTTTTTGAAAAATATTGCAGCCTGAGATCTGAAAAGTGGTAGATGCAAACAACTAATGGATCAGATGAAGGTATATGATTAATTTAGGTCAAGGTCATCTCTTGACCTTGGCCGGTCTGTCGTCCATACACACTTTTCAAAGATTTTTTTGTCTGAAACCACTTGGCCAATCAAAGCCAAATCTTATATGAAGCATCTATAGGAAGTGGGAACCAATGTTTATATAGATAATCTAGGTCACATGACCAAGATGTCCGCCATGCCCATATACAGTAAAAACCCTTAAAATATCTTCTTCTCCAGAACCGGTGAACCGATTTCAACGAAACTTTTCATGAAGTATGGATGACTCAAGTACTACAATGTATGTATAAAACATGACCCTGTGGTGACCTTGACTTATTTTATGGCAAGGTCGTCAATGCATTTGAATGGGGAAACCTTTTACAATGTCATTTTAAGTGAAAGGGCAGTAGGTCTGAAATTTAATGATTCTGAAAAAAAAAATGGACCCCAGGGCTCATCTGCTTTTAAAATGTTATTTGAAGGGGAAAATCAGCAGGAAATTGACAAATGGACAGAATATTGATTATTCTGAAAAAAGAAAATGGCCCAAGGGCTTCATCTGTTAAATACCATAATATTCAAATATGTTTATTGGTATATGAAGCAGATCTCAGGTGAGCGTTTACAGGACCATTGGTCCTCTGGTTTGCGGTGATTTCATTTTCCTTGGAATGGTGGAGCAAGAATAATGTAAATCCAAATGCCCAATTTTACTGTGATTTGACTTTTCTAATTATTACTTTTGAGTTTTCTTTCTAAACCTTGAGACTTAATCGCTTGCAAAATAGATATTAGTATTTTTTCCAAGACAGAATCTTCTTAGTGCTAAAGAGACTGTGACTTAACTTCTATTAATAACAATCACAATGATCCATGTATCTTTTACAGCAAAACTGGCGTAAGCCCAAGGGTATTGACAACAGAGTGAGAAGGCGTTTCAAGGGTCAGTACAAGATGCCAAACATTGGTTATGGAACAGCAAAGAAGACAAAACACATCATGCCTGACGGCTTCAAAAAGTTCCTGGTTCATAACGTCAGTGTAAGTATGAATATGGGTACATAATTATTATTGATTAGTAAAATAGGACAGGGTCCAGGAATTGAAATTACCAGACAAATTGAAGACATCTTGTTGAAAGTTAAACAACATGCTCAAGTATCAACCAAAAATTAACAATGTTGTTAGTTATATAAACGATTCGTTAAAAATTGAAACATGAATATTCCAAATACACTGTTTTTTTGTTGTTGATAAAATATGAGAATCCTTTGCAATGGAAAGGATTCTCCCATTTTATCAACAAAAAATAACAGTGTACACGTGTATTTGCTTTTGTAGTTTTGAACAACTGGCCCAAAAACAATGATGACGAGCATAACAGACTGGCAGACAGGACAAACAGGCAACATAACAATGATTCTTAATTATCATATGTCGAGTTGTGTCCTTGGACATGGCACATTAACTTTCCGCAATACTGATTAACATCAGAAAAAATGTATCTACAGTACAGGTTAACCTCATTATAACGCTATCTTTGGGGTCCATAGAAACAGACCGTGTTATAAGTGAACCGTGTTATAATGAGGTTACTTTCTATAGACATATAGTTAAATAATTAATTTGGGAGCCATAACATGGCCATGTTATAGTGAACACCGCATTATAATGAGGCGCGTTGTAATGAGGTTGAAGTGTACAACTCAACATGACTGGAATTTTTGGGAAAAGAATTACACAAAAAATATTCAAATAACCTGTATGATTTGAAAAAAGAATAACCAAAAAAAAATATTCAAATAACCTGTAAGATATGAGCCGCCACATGGGAAAACCAACAATCTGCATATGCGAAAACAAAGACGCAGATCAGCTTCGTGGTAACCGCGAAGCTGATCAGCGCCTTTGTTTTCGCTACTCAGATAGTACAGTTCCTCTTCTTTCTAAATCCGAAATTTCAAGCTTCTAGCCTGCTTCTGTGACTGTGCAGGTGGGTTTGTGTCGGACCTGTTCGGAAACCACATTGTTGGTTTTCCCACAAGGCGGCTCATATGTGTATCTTGTACTATTATCAATTCAAATTTTCTTTCAGGAGCTTGAAGTCCTGCTAATGCAAAACAGAACTTTCTCAGCAGAGATTGCCCACAACGTTTCCAGTAAAAAGAGGAAAGTTATCGTTGAACGAGCACAACAGTTGGCTATCAAAGTGACCAATCCAAATGCCAGGTTGCGCTCAGACGAGAACGAGTAGAACTTTTATCTGTTGAAACATGAAAATAAAAGGAAAAAAAAGCTGGCCTTGTTTCATGTATTCTGATCATGTTAGCCCAAAAGCTGAAGTTACACCAATGAAAGTGGTTACCTGTACCATAAAAATGAAACAATACACAGCTGACAGGCCTTTAATTGTATATTAGACAAATGCTACTAAGTTTGCAGAAAATACTGGGGTCACACCCTGTTGGAGATCTGTTGCAATAGCTTGATCCAAAGCATGTCCATTATGTAACAAAGCAATCCTCTTGTTCGTTTTATAAAGATTTTGTCATGAAAATACATATCTCTGACTATTTATCCTCTTTCCTGCTCAAGCCTCTCAAGCGCTAGCCTAGAATAAGTGTAGCTAGAATAACTGACCATGACTTTGCCTGCGGCTCGTATAATAACAAAGCAATATTATACAACCAAAAACAAACATTCTCTTGGAGAGGAAAGGTTTTATCTCATTTTGTGAACTTGTGTATCCATCCTCGGGTGTCTATCAGTTGGGCCCTCCATTTACTGGCACCTTGTTCTGTTAATAGAAAAATTATTGTTCAAATTTCATATTTTAAAGAAAAAATAGAAAGTGTAGGAATTAACCAAATGCGATTCGTACTATCGCTCCGCCTCTTATTTAATTCAAGTACAAAGACAGCTTAACTTCATTCATTTTACTTGTGTATAGGATATTAGCTCGCCTTAGCCGAAGGCTGGCAGGTGAGCTTATAGGATAGGCAGGCGTCTGTCGTATGTAATTTCAAAGAAGAATATTTATGAAACTAGTGGGCCGATTTTGTTCAAATTTTATTTGAACCATCATTGGGTTAGGGGATTGATTGCATTGAGTATTGGAGCAGATTGTATCAAAATTGTTTGTTTTAATTGAGGCTTAACATCCCAGTCAACAATTTTTTAGTCCTGTTTGGAAGGTGCCAACTCTTCCTGGGTTTAACCAGTACTGTAGGGAGTAGATGTGTCTTGCTCAAGGACACAACAGGGTGACGCATGTGGGGATCAAACCCATGACTTCTAGATTCAGAGTCCGACGCTCTACCTCTACGCCACTGCATTGTGGTTTCCATAGCAACAGTTAGCTCCCATAGAGTTACGATGGAAAAAAAAAACAAACTAAAAACTAATCTTCTCTGAAACTGCAAGGCCCAGAGCTTCTATATTCTGTATGTAGCAATGTTTGGAAGACCCCATTATAAATTGTGCCAATCATGCCCCTGTGGTCAAATTTGGCCACGGTGGTCTCCATAGACTTACTGTATAGGAAAACATTCAACCGACTGTATGTCCAAAGCCAGTATGCGGATCTTGATCAAATTACACACACAGCATCACTGGACAGTAGGAAAGGTTGCATATTGTTTTGGGGCAGGTCGGACTGGAACTCTGGTTGTCATGGCAACATACACATTTTATTGGACTAAATTTCAAAAAAAATCTCTGAAACCACAGGGCCCACAGCTTTGATATTTGGTATACGGCAATGTCTGATGGTCCTCTACATAAATTGTGTCAATATCATGCCCCTGGGGTCAAATTTTGCAACGCTTCAGGGGTCGATAGTCTTCATAGACTTGCTATAGGAAAACATTCAAATATCAATATCTCCAAAGTCAGTTGGCGGATCTTGATCAAATTACACACACAGCGTTACTCGACGGTAGGAACGATTGCATATTGTTTTTTGGGCAGATCGGACGAACTGTGGTTGCCATGGCAACATATGGGAACAAAAAAAAATAAAAAAAAATCTCTGAAACCACAGGGCCCACAGCTTTGATGTTTGGTATATGGCTAATGGTCCTCTACATAAATTGTGCCAATCATGTCCCTGAGGCCAAATTTGGCCACTCCAAGGGGTCAGCAGTCTCCATAGACTTACTATAGGAAAACATATAAATGGACATCTGTATCTCCAAAGCCAGTAAGCGGATCTTAATCAAACCAGAGGACCAATGGTCCTGTAAACGCTCACCTGAGATCTGCTTCATATACCAATAAACATATTTGAATATTATGGTATTTAACCTCTAGAGTATAACTCATTACCCTTGGATGACCTTCACCTATTTTGTGGCAAGGTCAATATAGATCGCCAATGTGTTTGAATGGGGAAAACGAAATCGCATGACCAAGATGGCTGCCATGGCTATAAATAGCAAAACATCTTCAGAACTAGCAGGCCTATGATTTTAAAATTTGGCGTGAAGTATCGGGCTATGGAGCTCTACAAAGTTTGTAGGATGACTGACCTTTTTTATGGCAAGGTCACCTTCGGTTGCATACTGTATGCAGAAATTTGTTGAAATGTTGAAGCGAAAAACTTCCAGGAAATGGGCAGGAACAGAATATGATTCTGAAAACAAAATAAATGTCCCCATGGGTTCATCTACCCATACCCGGGGGCTATATACATGTATATGACCATAACAGTCAAACAAGTTTATTGGCATGTAAAAAGGGCAGGAACAGAATATGATTCTAAAAACAAAATAAATGTCCCCAGGGGTTCATCTACCCATACCCGGGGGCTATATACATGTATATGACCATAACAGTCAAACAAGTTTATTGGCATGTAAAAAGGTACAAGTAGGTAATGATCAGGAAATTGCGCAACCAGAAAGAAATATCCACTCCATAAACCGAGGGGTGGGAAAACAACTAAAATGACACTCGGGTACTTATACCAAGAAAACATATCGTAAGCCGAGTGAGCAGCTATTGCCCAATACGTAGGCGGCCACTCAGTTACATTTGTACCCGAATTGGGGGGGGGGGGGGGGGGGGGGCTTAAATCGGTGTTCCTCACCCTCATCTTCTGCAGTGCAGTGGTTCACAATATTAGTTGTTCGGTCCTCGTGGTGAATCTCTAACTAGTTATCATGAATGGGTTAAAAACTAAGCATGCAGACTGTCGCATAACATTAAAGTTATAACCTATACGTCTGTAACGTGTTATGATTTTTCTGAACTGAAAAGGAAAAATCATGCATTCCTTTAAGTTTCTTAAATTTGTAAACCAAATCACCATAAAATTCTGGTTCCGAAAGATCCTCACGTAAATGCGTCTTTAGCCCAACATTAAATTTGGAAAATCAACTCGTAGTAGTGTCTGCGATAAAATTTAGAAAATGTTTTTCGAAGTTTATGATACCGATAGCCCTGCTGGAGGAAGTTTGGCTGTTTCGCGCGTTGAGGTCCGCAACATCTGTATCCCAGATCTCAGGTGAGCATTTACAAGACAATTGGACCGTCCTCTGGTTTACGTGCCTGCCCTGTTAGCGCACAATGTGAGTTTAGTCTAGCGCAGACCAATGTTCTGGCGTCCATCCTTCGTCTGTTGTCAAAGTTCTGTCTGGCCAATTAAAGCCAAAAATTATGTGCAGCCCATTGGGCGGGTGGAAGAAGTTTGTATAAATGGTAAAGGTCATATGACCAAGAAAACAAGGCTGTTACTCCTCTACATGGTAATAACAACAACAAAAGTTCTCAAGAAACGTTCAGTTTCAAAGAAATTGGTATGTCAAATTGAGGGCTATGCCATAGTAATAGTTTGTATAAATCATGACATTGGTTTGGACTCACTGACATTTACCATGTTTATGACGTCGTGAGTACTCTATGTCTTTAAGCACGCCAAGTACACGTAATTGAAAAAGTTGGAAGGGCATATTGCTTTGGGCTTGTGTGTGTACGTGTTATATAGTCACACTGTCTGTGAAATTTGAAACGTTTGCACGGTGAAAGCTAGGGTTTTGAAAATTCATATACAATTTTTTGTCATGTCTGGATGAAGGCACCTCTTCCTTGGCACTAAACCGTGCTAGGGGGGAGTTAATGGCCCTTGATCAAAAACACCCGCTCCAGTATTTAAAAGTTGATGACTGTGAGAACCATGGGGAGTTCATCATGATAACATGTCCGTGAAATGGTTTACCCCGTTAACCCCCACTTTTTATGATAAAACTACATGTAAGGGTATATAGGGTATATCTATTTTATTATTATTATTATTATTATTATTATTATTATTATTTAAAGACCTGTCAGCTCCCGGGTAACAGAGATTAATACCTTTATTGAGACGGGTAATACAGGTAGAGACAAGCTACAATGCAGCTTCTTCTTTTATATCTGATTGCGCCTTTTCCTGATCTTTGCCTACTTGTACCTTTTTATATCAGAGTTCTTGTGGTTGTGCCGTGTGGCGGCCCTAAAAAGTCACCCCGTACATCCATTTAATGCTCTTATTTTTCCAATCCTCAGGGATTGCTTGCAATCAGTTTGTATTTTCCTATCTCTAACTACCGGTTTAAGCCCGCCAGTAACTTTGTGTTGCTGATCGTTCCAAGGCGATACTTCTTTTTTTTTTTTTTTTTTTCCTGGGCGAGACCAGTACTATAGGAGGTTGTTTTTTGTGGGTTTGTTGTTCCGGGAGCACCCGAAGGCTCAACCGGAAGGAGGTTTTAGGAGAAGCCCGGGATCGAACCTGCGACCCCTGGTTTACAAGGCGAGTGACTTAACCACTGCACCACGGAGGCTTCAGCAAGGCGGTTCAAATGAGTACCCACAATCAATGTTTTGAGCAAAGATATTAAAACTATCTTTTTTTTCTAATGAAATTTTCAATTTTTAGCTGAAAAAATCTCTGCATATTACATTAGCAAGTTTTCGTAATAAATGTGCTTTGCTCCAGGTAACAAAACGGCGTCAGTGGTGTTCGAACACAGTGCCTCTCGATTCGGAGACCAGTTGCAAAGGGATCATGAGCATTAGGGGTCTATCGGACACATTTGACAAGCTCCAGAGATACATGTAGATGACTCATTATTGAACCGTTTCTTTATAGATTTTCTTTTATATACATCTGTTACATTATTTTTCTTGCATTAATTTTCTTCACACATGTATGACAAACGGTTGAAAAAACACAGATTTGTGTAAATGCAGGCTTACGCATGAAAGTGCATTTTCAAGATGTATTAGGATTAGGCATGTGTTTGTCATTAACGTGATAAAATGCTTCAAATAAGGTAAGCTCAGTCATGGCACTTAAAGAGTTAATCAGGGACCAGTTGAGCTCAACGTCATCGTTAAGACCTCAACTTGTTACGTAACTGCCGACTACATAAGCAAATACACTGGTATTGTGATGATAAAATGTGCAAAGGATTCTCACACTTTATCAACAAAAATAACAGTGTATTTGTAATATTTTATGTTTGAAATTTTAACGAATCATTAACTAACAATGTCGTTAATTTTGAACAAATGGGACCAGATTATGACGGCTTCTTCTGACCCAAACATTTTTTTTTGTGCTTTCGAAGAGCAATGGGTAATTTCTTGTTCTGTCGTAACGGTATCCAGTACAGAAATTTCTTTTCCGAACCCCATCTTAGATCTTTCTAATATACTTGAAGCCAGTAAAAACGCAACTTTCAGCATATTAGTTAAGACAGGAATTGAGAAAAGTTAACAAGTACAGGCATTTTGCGAGGAAAAGGGTTTGAGACTTGAATTAGGGGTAATTTGGTGTGCTGAATCCAAAAACCAATGTTGGCAAGTTGAGAAATGACGTTTTCATGTCTTAATTTGCATATTTTCAAAATGGCCGCCAAAATATCTAGAATCAGTTATATTGATGAAACGTTTCATTTGTTTGTCATGATCTGAGCCTAAAATCACTTAGAATATATTGTTAGATGATTGCTTGACTAAATTACATAAATTCAAAAACAAAGAATTTTGCCCGCAAAGATAAACTCAATTGCACTTTGAAAAAATGCATGGTTTTCATGGCAACATGTTGACGTGACTCTTGAAGAGCGGTGTTCCAACAAAATTGACCATATAGCCACTGTTGCTTATCCTAGACCTCTGAGCCTGGTCTCTTTGTTAAGCTCAGACATATCCCTTTTATCCTGTGGTAAGTAATGCAAATTATTTAATTTACATATTCATGAATTTTAATGAAAACATTAAACATGGTTTAAATTCCACAAATAAACAATTTTCAGGCCCAAACCATCATAATGTCACTGTTATTACACTAGTAATATATCATGTGACAAATATTTTGATGCCATCGACCTATATGAAAATTTTATCTCATTTGAATATTCATGAATATTAATTATAATGTTGTAAACTGGGGCGAAAACAAGGGGAAAAATATTGCCATTGGAAAGTTTTTGGTGGATAATTATGTCCTTCTTGCATTTTAGGACAAATTTTCATGACTGCCAATTTGGTTAGAGGGACCACTTAAATGCCGTGAAATACTGTCCTCAACAATGAACATATTTGCATGATGTAAAATCATATTGTTTTCCCGCTCCGGCATCCATTGTGTGATTCTAAAGAATGGGATGTACTTACAATAATACCCATATCCTACCATTAGCATGCTCTAGAATACTATGATTGATCCGATAGTGGTGCTTGGACATACCGATTTAATGGTAATCCTAATATTCAAATCAATGAATTTGCATATTCATGAATATTAATGAAAATCGTAAGAAATGGGAGGAAATCATGGAAAAATATGGAGTGCACATACAAAATCATTTGTACCTGGGCCATAAATAAGCCTAGGACGTTGAAAATGGTATCAAATAAATGCTAAGGTATCGTACTATCCTTTTGAGGTGTGATATTAGAAAAAATGGTTTTCAATTTTATGTATATTAATGAAAACTTATGAAATTAGGAGAAAACAATGGAAAAGTTTAAACAAATACACCTTCAAATACATTTTTATCTTGACTACCAAAAGCCCTAAAGTGTTATCAATGAATTCAAATGGTTGCTAGGGCAATATTATACCACCCATACTGTATTAGATAAGTTATTTGAGTTACATTTGCATGAATATTAATAAATTCTTTAGCAAAAAAAAAAAATGAGGTATACATTTAAACCCATGTATCTTGGATACTGAAGGATCTAAAGAGCAAAAACTGAAATCAAATGATTGCTATGACAATGTTCTATAACCATATGATCTGATATATAAGGCATCTAGATATTTTTGTTGTATGGATATTAATTAGAAAGAAATATCACCAAAAAAGTAAAGGTGGTATACCAACAAAATTGCTTATATCTCCACTGCTTATACCCTTAGAGGGATGACAATGGTACCCATAGAATGCTAGGACAATATAGGCTGATAGATAAATAGTATCTGACTAAAAACCATGTAGTCTCATAGATAAACCATACCTAACATGAATGTTACATACATGTAAATTGTAAAAAATAAATAAAGTTGAAGGTTGTACTCAAACAAAATCGCTTGTATCTTGGTTGCTACCAAATATGCTTTATAAATCTGGACATATGGCAATGATAGATTGTGCGTGTTTTAGCAATAATTTGGTGCCACTTTGAACTCTCTAAGTCTATTTGCAGTCCAGATATAAGCAATGTTATTGGTAAACTCCCTTCATTTTCCGGCCTTTTTTCTCTTATTTATAAAGATTTGTTTAAAATTCATACAGCAAATATGTCAAATAAAGCAATAAGCAGATAATATGCTCATAGAACAACGTCTAAGCAATCATTTGATACCAATTTCAGATCTCTAGGTCTATTAGTAACCATGATATGTGCGTTTTTACATGTATACCGCCTTATGCTTTCAGCATTTTCACCCCAATTCCTAAAGATGTTATTAATATTCGTGAAAATAAAAATCAAATGACCTATTAACTGCAATATTGGATGGCATAATATTGCCTTAACAACCATTTGATAAATTGTTCGGCACTTTAGGGCTTTGGGTTGCCAAGATACAAGCCATTACTTACGTTTACCCCTTTATTTTTTCCATTTTTTCGTCCTTTTTTTAAAGATGTCATTAATATTCATGAAATTACAAATTCAATTATTTTATATTAGAGTGATATTATATTTCAGAGTGATAGTTCATTGCCACAGCATTGATTTGATATCCCTTTTGGCATCCTAGGTTTATTAACAGCCTGAGTACAGGTTTTTTTGTACGTAAACCCCCCTTTTTTCCATGATTTTTCTCCCACTGTGATTTTTATTAATTTTCAGGAATATATTTAAATTCAATTATTTCAATATAAGTTATGAAAATTTAATTGCTATGTCAATGCAATACTATCAGACCAATCATAGTATTCTGAAGTATGCTTTTGTAAGATCATCCCATTCTATCTTTAGAATCGCACTAGGAGTGGTTGTGGAAATAATGTGATGTTTACATCATGCAAATGTGTTTATTATTGAAGACATCTTTTTATGGCATTTAACTGGCCCATCTGACCAAACTGGCAGCCATGAAAATTTGTCAAGGACGATCACATAACACACCATATGCCTTTCAATGGCAATAGTTTTTCTCTGTTTTTTTTTTTCGCCCATATTTTTGACATTTCAATTAATATTCATGAATATGCTAATGAGATGAGTTTCATATTGTTCCACGACATCAATATATTTGTCATATATGGTTTTACTGGTGCAATAACAAGTGGTCATAATGATAGATTCGGCCAGAAATTAGTTTATTTGTGGATTTTAAAACCATTTTTTCAGCCATTTTTAATGTTTTCATTAAAATTCATGAATATGCAAATTCGATAATTTGCATAACTGACCAAAAGATCAAAATGCTCTGTCTGTGCTTTACAATAAGACCAGTTGCAGTGATCTGGGACTTGTTACAGTGAAAATATGATCGCTTTTGTAGGTACAAGTAGAAAAGCCCACACCCTGCCCCCTCCGTACCCCCACCTCAGCCCTTTAACTTTTGAGATTTTTTTTATTCATTAAAGACCTTCCAATAATTATAAAATGTTATTTTTATTATTTTGTAGCAGTTTGGAATCCTTAACATATATCAATTTGCAGCAATTTTTGTTTTTCTGAATTTTGGCGGCCATCTTGGAAATATGCAAATTAGATGGTGAAGGAGCCATTTCTCAGCTTGCCAACATTGGTTTTTGGATTCAGCATACCCAAATACCCCTAAAAATGATCTCAAACCCCTTTCCTCACAAAATGCCTGTACCTACATAACGAAGCGTCTTTTCTCATTTTCTGTCTTAACTACATAACCTATCCAACGATTCTTGGATATTTTCACAATGTTATTATATAAAATCATGAAATTGTCGTCCCCATATGAAGGCCATATTCGTCTTGTGCTAAATTAAATTAAGTAAAGCGATCTGCGTTTGTCGATTAAGGGACACAACTCAAACATGGACAAAACAAAAGCAAATGCTCCTTATCAATCCAGCTATACGTTAACCTTTATGACTAGCTCTTTTGTGTTCAAACTTTCGGTCAATGCCAATATTGCTCTAAAGTCTATGTAAACCATTCCGTAAATTGTTTTTTTTTGTTTTTTTTTTTGTTTGTTTTTTTTTTTGTTGTTTTTTTTTTCAAGTTTTGATCTTTTAAAAGGCCATCAAAGTCAGTACATGAAAACCACACCCGGAAGTGAATTCAAGAATGCCTTTTTGAAAATTAAAACTGTCATAAAATGGACCGATATGCTAGAACGTAACATCTCCTGTGTCCAAACTATGGAATGATTCTGTTTTATTGAAGTTTCGGTAGATTCTCAAAATCTGTGGTATTTTTTTTTTTTTTTTTTTCGAAAATTTGAACATTTGGAAATTAATCTTGGTCGTTCCATCAGGTGGAATTGTCGGTATTACACCGTTTTTTTTGTTGCTGGTATTCGGCCGCATACTTCCGCATTGAAATTGGGTTGCCATGCAAGGTTGAATGGATTTAAAATTAAATTTTAATGATTTTGTCATTTTTCACCCAAAAATCAACCAGAAGTGCTAAATTGAGTTCACTTTTCGCTGAACGATTCTCGGGCGAGGGGCAAGCTGACTTCGCTATAAACAAAGCGCACAAGGTGTCCCTGAAAGGTAGAAATAACCTGTATATCAGTTGCGTTTTTAATGGTTTTAAGTATATAATCGCAATTGGGAAAACAGACACTATGTACCTTATGCTTTGTAGGAAAATGCCCATTTTATTTGTCTCCATTTTGTTTCAGTTTTTCAAACGTGGTAGTCCCTGTGTTGTTCGCATTAGCAGCGACGTTTTATGCCAAACTTGGTTATATGGCTTTCTTTGGCTGCTCTGACAAACACCACGTAGACCGCGTACTGAAGGAATTCGAGAGCAAACTTTCAAATCTAGAGACAGATTTCAACAGCGAAAATATTGATCGTAAGCTCACAGACTTAGCGGAGAAGGTAACAGCGTTACAAGATAAAATTATCGATATAGAAAAGACGTACAAAGAACGCATTGACCTGATTGAGCAGCTAGATGGGGTAACAGCTGGTGGTGTCAAGAAAGCGAGTAGTACAAAAAGTAAGAATCTTAAGTTTTTGTATAAGCTTTATTATGTGTAAACCGTCACGATATGAGAATAATAGACACGCTTCTTAGTTTCGAAAGTTCTAGTTTGTTTGAATTAATGCTTTACGTCCCAGTCAACAGCAATGGTCATGTCGGGACGTTGCCTCCATTTTATGGGACTTTCACCCAATATAAGCATGTCATGACACTCAAAATGTGCTTCACAAACGCAACCACCCAACTAAGTAAAAACGGCTTATATGTATGCATGGGTTGACTAAACCACTTTTCCTGGGCAGGCTCAGACATGAGCGGTTAACCAGTTCTAGACAAGTGTCCAAAGGGAGCTTCTCAAAGAGAAATTGAAATACATAGCAAATAACAGTGTCGTAGTCTACCCGGATTTGCATTCTGTTATTTGCCTCCCTTTGCTTGCTCAAAATATAAGGTAGTCAAATGATAGCTAGTTTACAGTGCATATTTGTTTTGCAAAGCAAATTTAGAGCGCGTGTTTGTTGGTTGGGCCGATGGCAGCGTAGTCCCCGACATAGGAAAGAACATTTTGTACATTTACGACATTACAGTAGCACGCATGGGATTTTAAACTGTTGTAAGATTGTTTCCAGATACATTTGAGCCGCATCGTGAGAAAACCGGATTTTTGCCTAGGCGAAAACAAAGGCGCAGATCAGCTTCGCGGTAACCGCGAAGCTGATCAGCGCCTTTGTTTTCGCTACTCGGATAGTACAATTCCTCTTCTACTTAAATCCGAAATTTCAAGCTTCTAGCTCTTTTCTGAGCTTGTACAGGCCGGTTTGTGTCGGACCTGTTCGGAAACCCCGAAGACCGGTTTTCTCACGTCGCGGCTCATTTGTTCTTTTCAGACACAATTACCACAGTATTGTTATTGGTACTTCTGGTTCTACAGATATGTTTTATATTTGGTGCGAGGCGTGTATATCAACGAACTAAGGAAATGGAAAAAGAGATAGCAAAACTTAAAGCTAAACAATGATTTAAGAGATTTTAGAAATGGATTTTAACAGACACGTTTATTTTAGTCATCAGAACTTAGATTAGAACTTAGAAATTAGAGGATAGAACTTCAGCAATATTAAAAGCGAACCTATCTTTTAGGGAACTGTGCGTGTTTATAACAAATTGTTATTTTATAATGTAGTTTATTCATTTTCATGCAATAAAGTTGATCAATTAGCTAGCAAACCGATGCATGGAACAATGTTTTTGTTTGCTTAATTGGTTTGACATAAAGAATATGTCTTCATGTGAGAACGTGATCTTGATCATGCATCTTCGTCTCAAGCAGAATGAACTCTCGACAAATGAATGTATTCTATAGCATTGAAGACACTACTAACAGAAATATGCACTCCTCGGTATGTATTTGTCAGTTCCATGGCCTTCACATCACTCCTATACACCATACAGTTCACGGCAATGTTATACTCTGTATTGGCACTGAGGTATACGCCTCTCTTGAAGACCAGTGGTCCTCTTGGACCCACAGGTTCTAGTTCCGGTTTTTCATGAGATTTATCTTTCATGTTGGTTACAGTGAGTGTGATGTTTTGAAGGTACTGCTGTTCACTGTAGAACAGAGTAATACGACTCAGTCTCAGATGCTTATCAGCTACAATAATGACCCGACAAGCCGCTGTGAGACACTTTTTAATGTTCTTTTGATCTGAGATAGGGAATTTCAACGCAAATGTGCCTCACGTCGAATTTCAAACGGATTTGTCAATATCGTCAAAAGCATTACAGAAGACCAAATAAAAAAAAAGAGTGCCTGATTATAATTGGTGATAAAGGCTATGTTTGCTTACGTCTTCATAAAGGCCTATATTGTGAATGTCCTTAAGAATCGCCTTGGAGAGGCGGTAGTAATGAGCACCCTAAACATACAGTAGTTTTATGAAAATGTAATGATAATTATAAATTTCAATAACCATCAAAACTCTCTTTTATATGGCTTGTGTCGGCAATAGATGCTACTATTGTGTATATATTTGAAGAAAAAAAAAGAAAAGAAAAAAAAAAGAAAAAAAAAGAAAAAAGAAAAAGGAAAAACATTTTCAAAATTGATTGTTTCTAGTATACGAGACAGTGGCCTTCATTGTGCATCTTCGTCTCAAGCAGAATGAACTCTCGACAAATGAATTGATTCTATAGCATTGAAGACACTACTAACAGAAATAAGCACTCCTCGGTATGTATTTGTCAGTTCCATTGCCTTCACATCACCCCTATACACCATACAATTCACAGCAATGGTATACTCTGTATTGGCACTGAGGTATACGCCTCTCTTGAAGACCAGTGGTCCTTTTGGACCCACAGGTTCTAGTTCAGGTTTTTCGTGAGATTTATCTTTCATGTTTGTTACAGTGATTGTGATGTTTTGAAGGTACTGCTGTTCGCTGTAGAACAGAGCAATACGTCTCAATCTCAGAGGTTTATCTGCTACGATAATTACTTGACAAGCCGCTGTGAGACATTTTTTTATGTTCTTTTGATCTGAGACCGGGAATTTCAACTCGAATATGCTTCCCGGTCTGTGCCTGGCGTCGAATTTTCCGACAGATTCTACAATATCTTCATCGTCGTCGGGATTTCGATGAATCGTCATATGTTTATACAGCTGTACTTGTTCGTCCTGTGTGAGTATACCCGTCGAGATTACGGATTTCGTGAAATCTGTCACAGGAATGATTGGCAATCGTATTCTGTATAACCCCTCCCCTAACCACGCCCTCATATTCGACGCGCTAGGCTCAAAACCTTTCTTCTTGCAATGGTGTGACGCCCATTTGAGAGCTGCATTAAACACATCCAGCTCCTCTTCCACACCTAGTCCGCCGGCACTGAGAATTTCTAGCAGTGACTGTGGAGTCAGATTTAGAAAATCATCTTTGTCAAAAACATCATTTGCGTTCATGCAGATGTAGTCGAGACATGTCGCTTGAAGGATGTCCATTTCGTAGAATGCTGATTGGTTATACATTGAGCATGCGTTGTTTACGTCAATGGCAGTTTGTAAATAGGTCTCACATTCGGCGATTAGCCCGTCCAGTTGGTACTTTTTGGCGGCATACAACACGTGCAAAACGGTGTTGCCGTCAAAATCTATTGTATCTGTGTACATGTATCTGAAATAGGTATAAAACATTTCATGGGATTGCGCTGAAAACAACAATATTAAAAAAACAAAAGAGCGTTTTGACGCTAACTATGCAAGAAGTGACGTCCATCCGGATCCTTACGTTCATCGCGGATGCATTCAGATAATGTTCAATATATTGCATAACGGACTCATAAAAAAGTCGCGCAAAAGCATGATCACGCAAACTTATTGGTCGCGAAAACATGATTTGCCCACAAAATTGTACATGTTCACAAACACCTAAAATCTAACTTACTTAAGTAAAATTCTAAATGTTGTGGCCCGTATATCTCGTATCATGATGGATCCACTAGTTTCTGGTGAGGATCCATAGAACATATCTTCAAACACAGGGCTTCTCATTGCCAGGATAAATTTGTGGGCCGGAATGGTATCATCATGACCGCCTCTTGACGGGAACACGAAGAAAATATCAGCAAGCGTCCCGGTCATGCAGATCTGTGACAGACAACCAGTCATTGTTGTAAAGCGTCTCCAGTCCTTCTTGGAATTCATTTTTGTCTAGAACAGAGAAGTAAGCGACAAGTAGAAACAAAGTCCCACCCTAAATCCAGGTGAGAAACAATCAAAATTGACAAATAGGTATAGATACAAAGAGAACATATGGTTGGTCGGGTGATCAGCTGTTTTCCCCACAATTGTTCACACAGATACCTAAAGTAAATTTGCACCATTGCCTTTATGTTATATGATATAATGCAGCAATATACGAGGCACTTGCTTAACCCTTGTCTCTTTCATACATTTTTCAACTAATATTTTAAGCATCGAACCACCTTCGATTTCTCTGCATGCTGGTTGTGTAGGACCTGGTGGGAGACGCCGAACATATGTTTTCATGCGACGATGATCATATGCTTACATTTAATTCAATTTAATAATCATCCCATTGCACTTCGAACAGCAAAATTATTGACTCCCACTTTCAGTATGTCAATAAATCGCTGTTATTGTAAACCAATGCTTTGTTTCACACTGTAATTACACGACTAGGCTTTTAAATTCCCATTGTGCTAGTGCAATCACTCGAGTGCCTTTCAATAGCAGTCATGTTATGCTCGAAGTTCAAAGGCGTGCGTACCGACTTAAGCCAAACTTTGCTAAAATCTCTACGACAACTATCGCGGAGTGCCAACGAAAAATACACGTGTCTCCGAGATGTCTACCCAGCAACATTGGTTGTAAAGCCGAATGAAACAATCAAACGCAGTACTAAAGTAATATCACACAATAAAATAGTTTGATAGCTCTTAATAATTTCAAACTGTCACACTATTATATGGACATGAATGACTATTTCCATGTCTGGACTAAACCTAAATTTCGCTGAATTGTCTATTAGAAAACTGATTTATTCAACGAGAACAAATGATAGATTCATAAAACATGCTTGATCGACAAATAACACAAACCATGTTACAGACAGAACACCATATTAATATTCATAAATAATATTTCGCACTATTATTCTGAGAGAATCAACAATCTGCATATGCGAAACCAAATGCGCAGATCAGCTGTGCAGCAACTGCACAGCTGATCAGCACTTTTGTTTTCACACAAACAAGTACAGGTTAGTGCAATTAACCTCTTTTATTCTTAAATCCGAAATTCAAGTTTCTACGTTGTAGTTTGCTTCTTTGACTGTACAGGCCGGTTCGTGTCAGACTTGGTCGGAAAATCCAAATTGTTCGCTTTCTCAAACGAAGGCTCAAATAATATTTCTCACCATTATTTCGAGATAAAGCTGAGAAACTGACAATGATTTCCTGTTCTGACGAAAACGAATAAAACAAATTTCTATGGAAATCTACTTTACAGCTTATTGAAGCCGTAGTTAAATATCTTATGCCGATCAACTTAGTGCCTTTCAGTCACACAGTCACATGTCCATCGTGGTAGTTCCACAAACGATTTACGATATACTAAATAAAGACGAGAAAGGGGCATCGTAAAATTAATCTATACCTGTAATTGACATTTCAAAGACTGTAATGTTGATACATGTGCGTGTATTCATGGGTTCTTAACATTTTGTTCGTGCCAGAGAATCAATTAGTCACTTTTAGCAGGTGATCTGATTGTGCAGAGGACACAATCTCTGCCTTATAGTCTTTCAGATGCGAGAACTCGGTTGCGCGGATGACCATTACAAAAACATGCCAATTTTCAGTAGAACATTTTCGATATTTTTCATATTTTTGCTCAAAACATAGATTGTGGGTACGTTAGAACCGCCTCGTCGAGGCGGTTCTAACGAGTACCCACAATCTATGTTTTGGAGCAAAAATAAGAAAAATATGTATACTCCCGCATACCCCGGCCAGTTTTGCTATACACAAGTGGGGTTCAAGGGGGTATACATTTCACGAACATGTTTTCCTGATGACTGACACCACATTCTGCGTTACCGAGACAGTTCAGATCTTTGGTTTTTAACAATCCCGTGCATTTTCGCACAAACATCGCAATGGACTTGCGTTTTGGCACCACAGGCATCTGGTGGTGCTGCATTAGAACGATATATTTTTCCACATACCGTGTCCGAGGGTAAAAAACGGAACAAGATAAAAGAACATTGTTATCAACATCATACAACACTGGAAAAAGTCAGTTTTCATTATCATACGGGCTCACCTTTTTCTCTATGTACCAACTTAATTAGGAAGAAGCTGGATGGAAATTGATAAGATTAATGAAAGATGCCCAAAACAAGATCAGTGTAGGTTTCGGCCATTGATTTAGTAGTACCAGTATATGTTTCAATGATCACTGACCAAGCAGCTTCAAGTCCAATACGAGGGCAAGCGCAAAGCCTACACATACGCTGTACCGTCCGATCGTTATAAGCTTATTTTGGACAAATGAGCCGCGACGCGAGAAAACCGGTCTTCGGGGTTTCCGACCAGGTCCGACATAAACCGGTCTGTATAGTCACAGAAAAAGGCTAGAAGCTTGAAATTTTGGCTATAAGTAGAAGACGAATTTTACTATCCGAGTAGCGAAAACAAAGGCGCTGATCAGCTTCTTTGTATTCGCATATGCAAAAATCCGGTTTTCTCACGATGCGGCTCAAATGGAAAGCTGTTACTACTGCAAGCCTACACATAAGCTTCAGACATTTATTTGGTGATTTTCGACAATAGGTAAGCTGTTACAGAGTATAAAATCATTTTCGTTTAGAGCCATCTTCTAAACATTGTTTGATTTTTAACCCGTTTAGGCATGTGTCTTTTATTTAGACAACCTTCGAGTACACTACATACAACCTGTTATATCGACACCCTGTATCCTCAAGCTAATGTTATTGTATACTACTGGAAATGTTGATGAATTCGTACGTAAAATGACAATTAGCAGACGATTCTGAGAATAAAATGTCATTTTTCGCCTAATCTACACGATCTGTCCCTTTAAGAATACCTGAGGAATCTCACTCTTACCTTTATCCTATTGCACGTACTTTTCCCCGATTTGCCTTTTTAGAAGACACGATAAAGGGAAACAAGACGCTGACGCTGTAAGCAGGCGCCCAAAGTTCATTTCAGTCCTAATTAGTTCTACGTTATGTAAATATACCCAGGGAACATAAACTACCAAACTCAAAGCTTTGATTGTTCTTAGAAAGGCCGTTTTCCAGTTTTCATGTTATTGTTTTCGCGAGTAGGTGTTATTACATTTCCCTGCTAAGTTATTACTTCTTCAGGTAAAAATTAACAAATGATAAGGTTTCCTACTGTTGATAGTGATGCCTTTCTATATTTAATAAAAAAATGGGTGAGAATAAATCTCGACATTCTTACAGGAAATTGATGAAAGTAGATTGACTTTCCATTTATTTTCATTTTAGCTGTATATTGGGAATATTTTTTATTTCTGTATGTGTTTATTTTTTAAAACCAACTGTGTGATTTTCGAACAGGCGCGACACAAACCGAACTGTACAACATAAATGATGGCTAGATACTGGAAATTTTAGATTTAGAAAATCGACGAATTGTACTATCCATGTGGACGTCGCGTCAGGAATTGCCTTCATATTTATAACTTGCCAAAATCAACGTAAATTACGGCGTTGTTTTATTTGAAGGTGAATAACTAAAGGTTTTGTTCGGAAGAGTACATAATGTCTTTAAAGACTAAGCTCCTTCAGCTCCTGAAGGAGCTATATTGGTACCATTGTTTATTCGGTTAATGACCCCTAATGATCCTTAGATCAAAGGACTGTCATAATGAGGTATCATGGTTGATAACTATGCTGCCTTCTTTAATTGCACGCCGGTGGGTCGGGCGTCAGACTCTATGATGGCCCCGACATAAAGCTATTCATTATAGTTGGTTGGGGCCGGAGCTTCTTGTCTGTTGCTTGGCCCACCGGGGTCCAACTGGTGTTTTTCTTTTGCTCCGGAGTTAGTAGGTTATTCGGCGCCCAGGGATCTCCATCGTCGGGCAGCTAACTCAGTCTGTGAGTCCTGGTTTTTGATTCATCAGGATGTTTATCATGATTTATTTGTTAGTTCTTGATGATTCATTGACTAGTTAGAGATTCACCACGAGGACCAAATAACTAATTAAATGTTATGAACCACTGCAGAAGCTGAGGGTGAGGTTATGGCCATGTAAAACCGGTTTAAGCCCGCCAGTAACTTTGTGTTACTGATCGTTCCAAGTCGATACTTCTGTGGTGGTTCTTTTTGTTTTATGTCTTGGTGTTTAAAAAATTTTTTGTGCTGTTGGCGCCTTATGTATGTTTTCATATTTTTAGTTAAGTTAAGGTAACTGAGTGGCCACCTATTGGGAAAATAGCTGCTCATTCGGCTTACGATATGTTTCATGGTATAAGTACCTGATTGTTAGTTTGGTTTTTTCCCACCTCGGTTTTTGGAGTGGGAATCTTTTTCTGATTGCGCCTTTTCCTGATCTTTGCCTACTTGTACCTTTTTTATCACATTTCTGCAGGGAACAACAAAGAGACTCCCAAAGGATAATACCTTTAGTCCCACTCTTTATTATTGGTTTTATGGTCTCTATTAACCTGTGCAATAAAACTGCCTCCCTCCGCAATCGATATTGATTCTTCCTCTTTTTGGCCCCTACCTGTACGCGAATTCTACAGACTACAATGTACTTTGAAAGCTTTACCTGAAGTCGTTCTAGTCAACGCATTTAAGAATGCAAACATACGACGAATCCAGAATCACTTGTGAAAACGCACGACGCTTCGACGCTATATTTGGCAGAATAATTACAGAGCTATGGGCATTGGAATGTTTGTTAGTGCAGACCGTTGTTACAAGTTTACAAAAAAAAGTACAAGTAGGCAAAGATCAGGAAAAGGCGCAATCAGAAAAAGACTCCCACTCCAAAAACCAAGGTGGGAAAAAACCAAACTAACAATCAGGCACTTATACCATGAAAACATCTCGTAAGCCGAATGAGCAGCTATTTTCCCAATAGGTGGCCACTCAGTTACCTTAACTTAATTAAAAATATGCAAACATACATAAGGCGCCAACAGCACAAAAATATTTTTAACACCAAGACATAAAACAAAAAGAACCACCACAGAAGTATCGACTTGGAACGATCAGTAACACAAAGTTACTGGCGGGTTTAAATCGATTTTACAAGTTGGTTTTTAGACAAAATCGCCGCGTAAATAGGTACCACGCTAAAATGCGACGCAGCAAAATAGACATTCAACATCGATCGAATTGCGCTTTTCAAAACGAGTATTTAGCGTAATCCCACAACGAATAAACATGCTAAATTCCGTATGACGGCAACTTCTGTACAGCGAAAACAAAGGCGCTGATCAGCTTCGCAGATACTGCGATGCTGATCTGCGCCTTTGTTTTCGCATATACAAAACGTTGGTGTTTTCACGACGGTACTCATATAGGACCAATGGTCCTATAAATACTCACCTGAGATCTGGGATATGCGACCTAAGCTGACCTTGCTATAAAATAGGCCAAGGTCATCACGGGGTCATGATTTATACAAACTTTGTAGAGCCGAAAACAAAGGCGCTGATTAGCTTGGCAGATACTGGATGCTGATCCGCGCCTTTGTTTTCGCATATGCAAAACGTTTGAGTTTTCACAACGGTACTCATATATTCAAAAAAGGGAACTACAGTACATATAACCTCTTTTGCATGGCAGATATATTACATTTCAGGCTATCACAATTACACATAACACTGGCAATAAATAAGCAGTGGAAAACCATAGCAACGCGTTTTTAAATATGGCATTTTTGGCTTTGATTCACGACTTAAAGGTAATATTTTACTGTCTTTCTGGTCACAAATTAATATTGCCTGTACACTATCATAAAACGCAAATGAAGGAAAATCACAGAGAAATTACTTACAGCGTCTAAAACTTGTTTTCCGTTATTATGTTTTCTAAAACGGTAAATCGGGAACAATGCACGTGCAATAGGATCAAGGTCAAAGTGTGAGTCCTCAAGTATTCTTAAAAGGACAGATCGTCCAGAAATAAGCGACAAACGATATTTTATTCTAAGAATCGTCTGCTAATTGTCATTTTACGGATGTAATCTTCAACATTTTAACCATAATATTAGCTTGAGAATACAGGGTGCCGATATAACAGGTTGACTGCCGTGTATCTGTACTGTTCCTGTGTGCATAGCACCTCTTTTGCTTTACAGATTACATTTTCAATGCAATCACAGTCACACATACCCATAGACACTCTTTATATGCATTCATAGTCACTCAACATAATGAACGTGATCCTTTTACATCAACACATCAACGTGAGGATACTATGACGTCAACAGTAAGAAACCTTATCTTAGCTGGGAGAAATAATAACACTGGTAATAAATAGGCAGTGGAAAACAATAACAACGCTTTTTTATATTGTATTTTTTGGCTTTGATTCACGACTTAAAAGGTAAAAATTTTACCATATTTTCGGTTGGAAATATTGCCTGTATACTATCATAAAACGTAAATAAAAGAAAGTTACAGAAAATTTACTTACAGCGTCTACGTCTTGTTTTCCTTTATCGTGTCTTTTAAAACGGTAAATCGGAGAAAAGGTACGTGTAATAGGATAAAGATAAGAGTGAGATTCCTATTCTTAAAAGGATAGATCGTGTAGAAATAAACGAAAAATGACATTTTATTCCCAGAATCGTCTGCTAATTGTCATTTTACGTACGAATTCATCAACATTTCCAGTAGTAAACAATAACATTAGCATGAGGATACAGGGTGTCGATATAACAGGTTGTATGTAGTGGAGTAATTTTTTTCGAAATTGCAGTATATTTATCTGGCTATCGTCGCCAGTTTTTGAACGGCCACTGTTGAGGGTTCAGTACCCGTAATTGCGCAATATGGCCCATACTACCTACCTTTGAACGTTTTTACTGCTTCCAAAGGATCAAACTTTTATATTTTATTTCCGATTACATTACTGCAGCTGGCGTTGTGCCGTGTGGCGGCCCTTAAAAGTCTCCCCGTACATCATCCATAGTGCAGATTATATTATTTTTTCGGTCCTTTGAGATCAGTAAGAATATTCAGAGTATAGCAATCAATCAAACAAACAAGAAATCCTTTTCGACATTAAACGCAAGTTCTGGCTTATGTGTTACGAGGCCTTTAAGTACTTAATACTATCCAGACACTAAAAGGGTTCAACAAAGGACCACTTCTGATAGTCCAAGCAAGGTAGCAGTCAAAGTAAAACATTGCATCGGCCGGGAATCGAACCCGGGCCGCCCGCGTGGCAGGCGAGCATTCTACCATTGAACCACCGATGCAGTGATTTCTATAAAAATTTAGGTACTTACATATCTGATTAATAAAATATCATATATTGACATGCGTTTGATTGACAGGCGATGATATGTAATGAATAACTGTATTGGTGGGAAATTAAAACCCGGGCACATCACCGGCACTGCCGGAACTAATCGGAGGTTAAATTCCGGCACTTAAATACCGCCGTTCTCTAGCTATCACAGACCCTATGACTGGTGCATAATTAATGAACATTAATAAAGCTATTCACTTTAGTTGGTTGGGACCGGAGCTTCTGTTGCTTGGCCTACCGGGGTCCAACTGGGACCTGTTGTTCAAAATTAACGATGTCGTTAGTTAACGATTCGTTAAAATTTCAAACTTCAATATTACAAATACACTGTTATTTTTTGTTGAAAAAATGTGAGAATCCTTTGCATTTTATCAACAAAAAATAACAGTGTATTTGTTACTTTAGCTGATATTTGCTTCACAAGTTTATGTCTTAACGATATCGTTAAGCTAACGATGCTTTGAACAACTGGGTCCTGGTGTTTTTCTTTTGCTCCGGAGTTAGGAAGTTATTGGGCGCCCAGGGATCTCCATCGTCGGGCAGCTTACTGAATCTGCTGAGTCTTCGTTTTTGATTCATCAGGATGTTTATCATGATTTATCTGTTTGTTCTTGATGATTCATTGACTAGTTAGAGATTCACCACGAGGACCGAAGGACTAACTAAATGTTATGAACCACTGTGAGGTTATGGCCATGTAAAACCGGTTTAAGCCCGCCAGTAATTTTATGTTATTGATCGTTCCAAGGCGATACTTCTGTGGTGGTTCTTTTTGTTTTATGTCTTGGTGTTTAAAATTTTTGTGCTGTTGGCTCCTTATGTATGTTTTCATATTTTTAGTTTAGTTTAGGTAACTGAGTGGCCACATTTTGGGAAAATAGCTGCTCATTCGGCTTACAATATGTTTTCATGGTATAAGTACCTGATTGTTAATTAGTTTTTTCCCATCTCGGTTTTTGGGGTGGGAATCTTTTTCTGATTGCGCCTTTTCCTGATCGTTGCCTACTTGTACCTTTTAATAGATATGTCCAAAACTGCACCAAACCTAAATTCCACCGAACGATCTGTTAGATAACATGATTTATTCAATGAGCAAAATGATAGCTTCCAAAACACGTTTGATCGTCAAATAAGCTAAAACAGCACAAGACGTATTGCAGACAGAACACCATATTAATATTCATAAATAATATTTCGCACCATTATTCTGAGATAAAGCTGAGAAACTGACAATGATTTCCTGTTCTGACGAAAAACGAATAAAACAAATTTCTATGGAAATTCACTTTACAGCTTAATATTGAGAACAGACCACTATAGTAAAACATTTTATCAACGCAGTGCCTTTCAGTCATGAGAACTGAATATGGTCAGTGCCTAGGAAAACCATTCTCGAAAATCAGCTATCGTTACGAAAACACGCCCATGCAATATACAGAGATTTGTTTAGCTATAAAATGTTAAAAATTTCACCAGAAAAAAAAATAATATTTTTAATATTTTTGCTCAAAACATAGATTGCGGGTACTCGTAAGAACCGCCTCGTCGAGGCGGTTCTAACGAGTACCCACAATCTATGTTTTGAGCAAAAATATTAAAAATATTATTTTTTTCTGGTGAAATTTTTAACATTTTATAGCTAAACAAATCTCTGTATATTGCATGGGCGTGTTTTCGTAATGAGCGGTGCCCATTCTCGAAAATCAGCTATAGCGATAGAATTTATGCTGCAGGCTTAATTTTTGCTGCCCTCTTAAATATATCGAAACTGTCTGGCCAGTGAACTACGCATTACGAAAACTTGCCCATGCAATAAACAGAGATTTTTTCACCTGTTAAAATTGAAAATTTCGTGAGAAAAATTTTGATATTTTTCTTATTTTTGCTCAAAACATAGATTGTGGGTACACGTTAGAACCGCCTTGCCGAGGCGGTTCTAACGAGTACCCACAATCTATGTTTTGGAGCAAAAATAAGAAAAATAGGTATACCCCTGCAAACCCCAGTTTTACAATATAAAAGTGGGGTATAAGGGGGTATACATTACACGGACATGTTTTCCTGATGGTGTATACGAAACCTAAGCCGATCCTGTTTTTTGGCATTTTTCATTAATATTCAATTTGTCAATTTCTATTCAGCATCTACTTGATTAAGTCGGTTCATGGAGAACAAAGTACGCCGATATGATGATGAAAACATTACTTTGAATGGCCGATTTCGTCCTTCTGGAACTGTGTTACATACTTTGTGCTTTGGATCAACATATGCTCTAAACTAACTACTGGTCTCAAGTTTGATAGATACAATTTACTATATATTTAAAGCAGCTTCGATACCATACAGAGAAGAATTAAAACCACAAGTTTTCAACAATAATTATTGTTTACTTACCATCAGGAAAAACATGTCCGTGAAATGTATAACCCCTTAAACCCCACCTTTATATAGTGAAAATGGGGTTTGCAGGGGTATACCTATGTTTTCTTATTTTTGCTCCAAAACATAGATTGTGGGTACTTGTTAGAACCGCCTCGCCGAGGCGGTTCTAATATGTACCCACAATCTATGTTTTGAGCAAAAATAAGAAAAATATCAAATTTTTTCTACTTAAAATTTTCACTTTTACAACCAAAAAAATTTCTGTATATTTCATGGGCGTGTTTTCGTAATGCTTTTAAATTCATTCCAAATATCACCAACTGACCAGTATATTTTGATTGTGACTGAGTGTAATTTAACATTTTGCTTTTTAAAAATTACATACCGTCAAATGTAATAGAGACACGTCATTATGACGCTTTCGTCCCAACTGTGACGCTTTTATCCCAATTCGCATGTAATGACATTATTAGGGAATACAAATAAAACTGAGATTTTTAGAGCCGGTTTTGCGGATGTAAGATAGTGAGTAATAAGTGTCGACAATTAAAGATCTAAGATTACGCTCAAAATATTTTTCATCTGAGATTTTATCATGAAAAACGTGAATTTTAATTGTTGTCTTTAAACATGAAAGTGCATTTTCGACGTATTCTAACGCCGGGAAAGGATTTTCATGATGAATGAGTTTATGGTAACTCAGACGAGGCATTTGTTTTCAGCGACATTGAAATTTTAAACCTGTTTTCGGTGTTCGAACGGCTTGTCTTTATATTCAGGGGGTTACTTCAACTCCAAGTGTTTGCATAAAGAAGATTCATTCGAACAAAAAATGATATGTCCATTAATCGAATGATTATTTTGTTTATTTCCTTTCAACAGAAAACATGGATCGCCAATATTAAAACGTCAACGTGACGTAACGCATAGCTGAGCGGACGTTTACGTTTATGAAAGCACTCCTTGTAATGCAAAAATCGATACCATATAGCCATTTTTAAAAGCAAGTCGAAGAATTTTTTCTGAAAAAAATAATAATAATAATAAAAATAATAAATAAAAAAAATAATAAATAAACGGAAAAGAAGCAGAAAGAATGGCTACGTTAATAAATTAAGTCAATTTGAAAACACCGGATGAATATTTAGTGTGATACAAGTTTCTAAAGGCTTTAGAGCTTTAAAGTGCAGTGGAATGAGACATAAATCAATACAGATTTACGGTTCTTTACGGCATCACACACCAAAACCTAAACTTGAACACTCTAATTGACGATTGTACAAAAACTGACTGTAGACAGCCCCCTCAGCATTTTTTTTTTTTTATTTTTGACGAACCAATATTGTAACAGATACGCTACTATAGGCAAACTTTAAACGTTTTAGTTGGATGAGTCTAAGTAAAACGCGGCTCCCGTAGAAGGACAGTAAATACGTTTTAACTAACCCGATTGTCCAAGTAAAAAAATGCGTCGGCCGGGAATCGAACCCGGGCCGCCCGCGTGGCAGGCGAGCATTCTACCACAGAACCACCGATGCTGATATTTAGATCTTTTACGTGTTGATATATCTCGTAAGTATGCAATTAACATGCAATTTGATTGACAGGCGATGACATGTATAATGAATATTGAAAGATACACGTAACTCGGGACTTATCCATTTGTCTTTGCCGAGACCCTCTTATAACTGACATAAATCAAATACATTTTTTATTTGCTCTTAGTTATCACACATTTCGATACATTTGGAAACCAAAACAAAGTAGTATCTTTCGCGTTCTACTTCAAGGACTCGTCTATCTTCGGCACACCTGGGGTCAAAATAGAGCCATACCAATAGCAAAAACACATACAGCTGTTAACGTCGCTCCGCCCATAGGGTTGGCGCAAAACACATTATAAATCTTAGTTGCTCACTCAACTTATGATAAGTTCTCTTACGACTATATTCTCAACATTCACTCGAGATAATGTTGTTGGAATACGAGTCGGTGGGATGATCTTGGGTGTGAGTGGTGTATAGATTTGGTATGCATAACATTCATTCACTCAATCAACACTCACTGGAGTGTCGGGTGTTCATCATAAACAAATCTTATGGGCATTTGGTGTTATTTATTATGTGTAACATCATTGTAGAAGTCAAGTCTGTGACTAGACGCAGCATCTTGCGGTGAGTTGGTATAACAATTTCGATATGCACGCATGGTTTTGCGTTTGGTAATACTCTTTTTAGTTCTTTATCTTCTCTTTTCAAACACGAGTGCAAGTGGCGTGCATTGCTTTTAATTTTCAAACTATTCGTAAGTGGCATGAATTCAGAAAATCAGAATCGGTTAGATGGAATTCGCGATCCCTCTCCTGGTTAGATTTGTCCGAATCAAATGAAGCTTGGTCCGCGCGAGATGTATGTAACCTGCATTTTAGAAAAAATGTGAAGAAATATGAGTCCAAATTTGTTCGAGTAGCGCCCGAGTGAGGTATCGCCTTCACTCAACGTTTGCTCGAAATTCGAATTGAGTTCGACACTGAGTGAGACATATGCATACCAATCCAATTAGAACAGTTATGCGGTCATACAAGTGAATGATCAGATTATCTCAAAGCGTTCGAATGGAGTGTGCCTCGAGTTTTTTATAGCTTCAACCCTTCAATGTACTATTCTATAGCTATAATTGTATTGGAAAAGGTCCATATAGATATCCATCCGAGAAAAAAAGAAGTCCGGTTTTAAAAGATTGTTTATTTGTCAATATGATTATTTTAGGATGTGAAGCTGTAGACATACAAAAAGTAAATCGATTGTTTTGTCAACTGGGACACTTGACAGTTTGAAAGTTACTAACGTTTCAAATTAAAAAGAATGCTTAGAGGCCATGGGTAGTGATTCGGTCGGCGGTCATCAGTCCGCGGTCTTTGTAAGCCTTAGGCATATTCGTCCCCAATTATTTCGATACAAATTGTTATTTCGGTTTCTAATCTATAAACGACATGCTTTACACATGATTTCGATCATTGATTATGCCTGTAGTGCTTGTCTGTTCTTCATAATAATAATAGTGCATCGCGGTTTGTATTTAGCGCTACACTGCCGTGGTCACTTCAATAGTTTTTTTTTTATTATAACCTCGAAGGTACGAATGAAGCCGAGATGGCCTGATTCTCTTTCTCTTTCTAGTAATCAAGGGCGGGAAAATGATTCGGTATCAATTAAGCATTGCACTGGTTCCTTTTTCGAATATATTTACATATAACATAAACCTGATAACGGGAAACCAGTCGATAATGGCAACTATTTTTAGATTATTGTTTATAGACCATAAATGTTAATAATAACATGAGTAATGCCGTTAAAAGTCTATCGGCCCCATTAGCTCAGTGTGTTTCGCATCGGTCTTCTAATCAGGTTCGAATCTCGCCGCGTATCCGCTATTCATTTTTTTTTTTTTTTTTTTTTTTTTTCATTTTATTTTATTTTTCATTTTTTTTTTGTTGTTATTATAATAAGTTAATAAGTTTCTTTTCTTTCTTCATTCGTTTTTATTCTTCCTTTTTATGGAGTCTATTTAGCAGTACCAGTACTGGCGATAACTGGTAGGCCCAGACAGATGAATGTTGCATTATCAAATATTGAATTTTGAAATGATGTATAACCGTATTTTCAATGGCAAAAAGATAAATGTATTGCATAGGTGTAAATTATGTAAAGTTTATGTGAGATATTTGATGATTTTCACAAGTGATTGATATCAGTCGATATTTTAACTGTAAATCTGATAGCTTCTGACGTTTCCATTCACTTGACGTCATTAAAAAGTGTTTCACGTCAGAAATTCTAACGCCTTTAACTCCGTTATTTATGAATGAAACACAAAGTATTGGTGTTCATTTTCTTGATTTTTTTATTTAGAATGTAAGGAAGAGTGTACCAAAAATATTTGTGTTTTCAATATTTTTTTTTTTTTTTTTTTTTTTTTTTTTTTTTGGATTTGCATTTTCACCGCCTGCCTCTTCAGTGGGAAAATGTACAAAATCAACACACTCGGTTAAATATATTTAGTATTCAACTCAAAAAAGTAAAATATCCTCTAAGTATATACCCATACCCATACATGCACGTCAATCTTGAAAAGTGCAGTCGCACATTAGCGTACAAGACAAACGCGACCCTGGCGTATGAAAAAATCTCAACACGCTGAATAAGAAAATTTGCTTCTTAAACTTTAATTACACTATAGTATAGGACTTACGGCTTATCAATTACTAGAATCTAGTAAAACCACAACATGGAAGTATGGAGAAATCTCCGACCACTTTTGCAACCTCTTGGCGTGATTTGTTTGTTTGAATTGATGCTTAACGTCCCAGTCAACAGCTAAGGTCATGTTGGGATGTTGCCTCCATTTTACAGGACTTTTACCCAAAATGAGGATGTCATGACATCCAACAAGAGCTTGAAATATAACTATCCAACTAAGACACAAAAGGCTTATACGTATGGATGGTTTGACTTGAAATGTTTCCTCGGCAGGCTCAGACAAGCGCGGTTAACCAGTAATCAGATGGTCAGTCAGCAGTGTATTTAGCTTTACCTGGAGGCACAAGTAGCCTATATCTATTTCTGTAGGTCCCAGTGGGCGGGGGTCCATAGTCTCTATGGTGTAATTAGCAGTCACAAATGATTAGCGTGTGTCTAAGGTGTGTACAGGTCGTATAATAATATCAGCATGCTGAAAATTTTGGATAACTTTTGTGTTATGTCACAGTTATGTTAAGCACACAATACAGTATAGGCGCGTATCAAACGTTTAATGTAACGCGTGTTGAACTTATTCGTATATTAAAGACACATACCCGAGACACGTCGAGCTTTAAGCATGCTGCATGCTTAAAGATACTTTAACGTACACCAAGCGTACAGAACGCACATGTACGAGGTTTGTGGACACCTTGGCTAGCAGGAAAAGTAAAGTGCTGTTGTTTATGGTTTTTTTTGTTTTTGTATAAATATAAGCAGCAATATCTTATGAGCATATTTGAGGAATTTGTTTCAATTTGAAGTATCAACACGTTAAATATGACATATTTTCTACTTAAGCGTACGTATGGCCACACGGGATATGTGCCAAAACGTCAATAAAATGTGACTATTTTCATAGTGTTTTTCCCAGTCAAACGGCACTTAAATATGTTATAACATTAAAATATTTCGTCCTAAAACCATATAACACTGTCTTCAGTTTCAGAAAGATTCCGACTTGGCGGCAGTGTAGTTTGATTTATGTGAAAAATAAAATCAGAAGCAGATCGAAAATCTGTTTGAAATAATGGCGTTATTTGACGTCGGAGAACAGCCGACACCGATTGTATGTTTCGTTAAGGAAATCACCCACAGATACGATGAAAATGTTACAAACAACAGAAAAGTCATCGGTCTGTCAGTTACTATTTAAATTAGTTCACAGTAGTTGTGGCACAGTCGATTTTCAGCTGCTCAGAAGTCCACCTATGATGATAAACGGAAGATCACCTGTCTGGCATGCTCGCCGCAAGAAATTGTTACACATGTTCAACAGGTGGTCGAACAATTTTGCGAGAATTGGTACGGCGTATCTGCATTTGACAGCTGAATACACAGACATAACACGAAAACTTGCCCATGCAATACACAGAGATTTTTGAGCTTTAAAAATTGAAAAATTTCAGCTGAAAATTTTTGATACTTTTCTGATTTTTGCTCAAACATAGATTGTGGGTACACGTTAGAACCTCCTCACCGAGGCGGTTCTAACGAGTACCCACAATCTATGTTTCGGAGCAAAAATAAGAAAAATAGGTATACCCCTGCATACCCCAGTTTTGCTACTTAAAAGTGGGGTTCAGGGGGGTATACTTTACACGGACATGTTTTCATGATGAAAAAGTTGATAGCCAAGGATCTTTTGTTAAAAAAAAAAAAAAAAAAAAAAATACACACTGAACAAATATATAACGCGCTGGCGGCTTAAAATGTCAAGTAACGTCATATATAACGTTGACCTTCGCCCCGCACTCGGTTCGGAAGTGCAGGGAAAAGGCTGTAGATGACGTGGTTTTTTTTTTTTTTGTCAGATTTCAATATTTCATGTATATTTGCTTATAAAATACTTTTGCAAAAGCAGATATATTCCTTTTTCTGTTGAAAATATAAATGGTGTACACAAACTTTTCTGACAAACCACGTATGTATTAAACGCGTTTGTTACGTGTCTCCGACGTGCTTCTGATGTTTGTTGAATCAAGGTATCTCTATGTCTATAGAAACACATTGGTTGAATTTGCGGCATATTTTTCCACACGCTCGGTTTGTCTTATACGTTATTGACTGCGATAGAAAATTGAAGCTATTGATATGACATTTGTGTCATATCTTTTCTTGTTTATCAGTACTTTATTGGTCAATTTAATTTTCTCACGTGGGGTTTTAAGGTAGGACATTGGTTCTGATTGCACTGATCAGTGCTCACGTTAACCTCTCAAGCTTATATTGTCTTCTATATATCCCAGCGTCGCCTTCACCTAATGGTAAAATACAAAGACTTAACATAATCTTTAATCGAGTAACTAACTCAGGAAGCAGGCCAAGAGTCACGGGAAAAGTCGTTACAGAAGAAATAACAATATACATGAAGCTCTTAATCTGTTTGGTGGCAATGGCGCTTCAAACAAAGATACAAAATATCCTGTATCGAAGTAAAATGGTAAAAGAATTCTTTTATTGTCGCAATAAACCAAACCAATAAACGTTCGTCTCCACTTAGCAGTGAATTTGAAATACCAGGATGTTTGCAAAGGTAACATGATGCTACCACATTAACATTACTGTAGCCATTTTCTCCCCCCCCCCTTTCTGGTTAAGTTCTACAAAGAATAAAGGAATGCTGTGTTTTGTGAAAGTTTTTCGACAAGTCTGATTAAATGAAGGTGAAATGAACGATTTCTGTGACTAGTCACTTATTACCATTTCTATAGGACCTGCATGATTCATATGGAGAATGCTAAACCAAAACACTCAATATGTGACAGAATTATGTCTGCTGCCGGTCATTTGATGCTCTTTAGTCTAGCGTAAAACGTTTGATCGTCAAATAAGCTAATATACTGACACAAACCGTATTGCAGACAGAACACCGTATTAATATTCATAAATAATATTTCGCACCATTATTCTGAGATGAAGCTGAGAGACTGACAGTGATTTCCTGTTCTGACGAAAAACGAATAAAACAAATTTCTATGGAAATTCACATTACAGCTTAATATTGAGAACAGAACGCCGTAGTAAAATACTTTATGCCAATAAACTCAACTCGACTTTCAGTCGTATGACCAGTATATGTACGTGCGTATATATGGTTACGATAGACAAAGGACGAAGTTTGGATACCTTGGTACAAATATAGTGTTGCTGCATAAACAGGACATAGTTTCGTTCAATAGACATTTCTGCTTAGAGTGTCAAATTTTAGCTCACACAGTGTGAAAATGTCCATCAAGTACATTATAATAGGGACTCGTAAGTACATTGTATCTTCAAAAATTATGATTTGCAAACTGGATTTGCAGCCACAGGATTAATATGATTTGATTGTATAGAGTTATGTGCTTCAGAATTTGCTACAATTTACATGTACCTATGATCGGACGCGAGCTATATGAGCCACCTCATGAGAAAACTGAGAAAACCAACAATCTGCATATGCGAAAACAAAGACGCAGATCAGCATCGCGGTAACCGCGAAGCTGATCAGCACCTTTGTTTTCGCTACTCGGATAGTACAATGCATCCTCTACTTAAATCTGAAATTTCCAGCTTCTAGCTCTTTTCTGTGACTGTACAGGTCGGTTTATGTCGGACCTGGTCGGAAACCACATTGTTGGTTTTCCCACGAGGCGGCTCAATTATAACGATACACTGTCAGGAGATCTTTGATTTTTGCTGGCTACGTAAATATCGCAGCTTACTGGTCAGTCACGTGGCTAGTGCTAATTTAAGCAATACAGGTGCTTATTCATTGAACGAAATCTATACTGATCCTGTTCTAGGCATTTTCATTAATCATATTAATTTCTATTCAGCATCAATACAAATTAAGTCAGTCCATGGAGAATAAAGTATTCATGTATGATAATAAAAACATTTATTTGTATGGCCGATTTAGAATAATAGTTTTCTTGGAAATGTGTCACAAACTGATGTTTTTCTTCTGATCAACATATAATGATCTCGACTAGCTACTACTAAAATAGTCTCGTGTCTGATAGATACACTCTCCCTTTTTTGCAGCAGCTTTGATACTATAACGAGGGCAGCCGAAACAATTAACACTGTATACCTAAATCTTATATTGGCTTATCTTCGAAAAGATCGTGGTAGGTGAACCTGCCATTTATTTGACGATCCAGTACGGGCGACCACAACCACAAATACAATGGTTATTGGAACATTTTTAAAAGGAACTGTTCAACAAAATCCACACATAAAAAGAGTTCTGCAAAAGACATGAACAGAGAACAAATCGCCTGATAGTTCAAGTAAAACAATGTATCGCCTGGGCGGCCCTACAGATACGGTCTAACTCATTTGATTGTCAAAGATAAAATAAATATGCATCGGCCGTGAATCGAACCCAGCCCGCCCGCGTGGCAGGCGAGCATTCTACCACTGAACCACCGATGCTGATATGTATATCAGTGTATGTGTTGATTTATCTGATAAGTGTGCAATAAATTGACAGTCCATTTGATTGACAGGCTATAATATGTATATAATGAATATTGATGGGTAACTCATGACACCCATTTGTCTTTGCCGAGACCCTCTAATAACTGACATTAAATTAATAAAAATTTTAATTTGCTCCTACGTATCTCATATTGTAGAGCTGTGTCTCAAAGTAGTAACTATCATTGCATGGAAATCAATGCAACCCCCCCCCCCCACACACACACACACACTAGCGTTACCTTTACCTAAGAATTAGAAGACTTGACACCATGTTTAGGCAAATTTCTAACCCAGGGGCCACGGCCAGGCCAATATAACAATACTCATAGAGTGCAAAAATACCAGCTCTTGATCAGTTTGGTGGCAATGCAGCTCCAGACAAAGAAACAAAATGTCTTGAAAAACATAAAAAAGACAAAAGCTTCGAAGTAAGCATTGCAATAAAGCAAACCAATAAATGTTCGTCTCAATAATAAGGCTTTAAATGGTTTTTAGACAGCAAAAACACTCAATATGTGACAGAATTATGTCTGCTACCAGTCATTTGATGCTTTTTAGTTAAACGTAAAAACCAATGTATTCCAAGGGAACTTGTCTAATTCCTGATTGTCACATCGTAAATTACCGCTGGTGTGGTGGATTTTCAATATCATATTGTATACTTACTCAGGTCATCACGTTTTTGTGTTACGTGTAAAACTGGAAGCAAGCATGGTGAACTTGTATCAGGACTTTGAGATCATAACCCACTGACCATTTCTTCTGGTTGTACTGGGTACAGTTGTGCTTGGTACATGTACATAAATATCGCACTGACCTTTGTATACAGATGTCCTTCAGGGTCACTGGTCTCTTTCTTTCAGTGGTGTTGTTGACTTCACAGTGATAAGCTTGTTGTGTTAGGAGCCCTTTTTCATTCATCATTACGGATTTTGTGATTACCCTGATGACGCACTGACTTGTAAGAGATTCCCCATCAGGAAAACATGTCCATGAAATGTATACCCCTTTAAACCCCACTTTTATATAGAAAAACTGGGGTTTGCAGGAGTATACCTACGTTCCTTATTTTTGATCCAAAATATACGTTGTGTATTCTCGCCGATGCTGTTCTAACGTGTACCCACAATGTATGTTTTGAGCCAAAATATGTTTAAAAAGTCAAACAAATTTCCAATTATTTTTTTTTCTTCTGAAAAACATCTCTGTATTGCATGGGCATGTATTCGTAATGCCATGAGGACCAAACAACTAAATGTTTTGATCCGCTGTAGTAGCTGAGGGTGAGGATGGGATCCCATAAAACGGTTTAAGCCACTCCTCCAGTAGTTTTTAAATCGCTGACAGTTCCACATCGGTACTTCTATAGTGGTTCTAATTGCGTTCTGTTTTGGTATCGAATTTTTGTTGTGTAGGCATCTTTTAGACGTGTTTTTCTTATCATATGGTTAAGTTAGGGTAACAGAGTGGCTATCTTTAGGGAAGTAACTGCTTACTTAGCCTAGAATATGTTCTCTTTGTATCAGTACCTATTTGTCATTTTATTTTAACACCTCGGACTTTAAGGTTGGATTTTGGTTTTCACCGCACCCAAGTTCTTGATCATTGCTTACTTTTACATTATCCACAATTTTGCCTATGGATAAATGTAGGAAAACTACTTACATCTGTATTAGGTTATAACATAAATATATGTAAAAGATAAAAAAAGCATTGAAGTAAGAATTAGATCGAAGTCACCGCCTTAGAATGGTCAGTACCAAATACCACTGAAATACACCTTCACTTGCATTCTGAACGTACATTGCTCAGCGATGATTACCAAATCAGATCATGTATTTTTGTCATGGTTACAAATATTTTTCTTGTTTTATGGACATCTCTTGGGATAGTATCATTGGTGCATTGCTAATTTCAATCTTGTTTTAAAAGCTTATCGATTGAAACGTTAGAAGTAAGAATACAATTGTATTTACATGTATTGACGTTATAATAATTAATTCCGTAATTATTATCAATTTAAAAATAAGTTATTTAGAACCGCAATATGAATCTGGCAGATTGGATCGAACAGTATCTGATGATGAAAAGAATTTTGTAATAGGATACGCTTTTCGTAAAGTCATAAAGTCAGTGAGATTTTAGTGAGGCTATGTGCCAGTTGGCGGAGCCAGTGTCGCATTGTAATATATCTGACCAAAATAATATAATACCAGGCGTTAAAATGTCAATGTATGTACACTGGAAATGTACAGCATTTTATTTTATTATGGCTGTATTTACATCATTCATTTTGTCATTGATTTTTATTTATATTTTGCCAATGATATTATACAAATAGTTCCACAGCTACAAGGATGAGCGTAAAGAAGCTATGCCTTATTAATTCTAAGCATCTTGGAACTAATCAGTATACGCCAAGTTCGAGTGGCTAGCAGCAAAAATGAAACCCTCTTACAAGCCGAGGCGGTTCTAATATGTACCCACAATCTATGTTTTGAGCAAAAATAAGAAAAATATCATTTTTTTTTCTACTCAAAATTTTCACTTTTACAACCAAAAATTTTTCTGTATAATGCATGGGCGTGTTTTCGTTATGCTTTTAAATTCATTCCAAATATCACCAACTGGTATATTTTGATTGTGACAGTGTGTAATTTAACATTTTGCTTTTTAAAAATTACATACCGTCAAAATGTAATAGAGTCACGTCATTATGACGCTTTCGTCCCAATTGGGACGACTTCATCCCAATTCGCATGTAATGACATTATTAGGGAATACAAATAAAACTGAGATTTTTAGAGCCGGTTTTGCGGATATAAGATAGTGAGTAAAAAGTGTCGACAATTAAAGATTACGCTCAATATATTTTTCATCTGAGATTTTATCGTGAAAAACGTGAATTTTAACTGCTGTCTTTAAACATGAAAGTGCATTTTCGACGTATTCCAACGCCGGGAAAGGATTTTCATGATGAATGAGTTTATGGTAACTCAGACGAGGCATTTGTTTTCAGCGACATTGAAATTTTAAACCTGTTTTCGGTGTTCGAACGGCTTGTCTTTATATTCAGGGGGTTACTTCAACTCAAAGTGTTTGCATAAAGAAGTTTCATTCGAACAAAAAATGGTATGTCCATTAATCGAATGATTATTTTGTTTATTTTCCTTTCAATAGAAAACATGGATCGCCAATATTAAAACGTCAACGTGACGTAACGCATAGCTGACCGGACGTTTACGTTTATGAAAGCACTCCTTGTAATGCAAAAATTGATACCATATAGCCATTTTTAAAAGCAAGTCGAAGAATTATTCTGAAAAAAAAATGAAATAAACGGAAAAGAAGCAGAAAGAATGGCTACGTTAATTGAGACTGTGTGTGAGAAAACCAACAATTTGGGTTTCTGCCCAGGTCCGACACAAACCGGGCTGTACAAGCACAGAAGATGGCTAGAGGCTTGAAATTTTGGATTTAAGAAGAAGAGGGACAGTACTATCTGTGTAGCGAAAACAAAGGCGCTGATCAGCTTCACGGTTACCGCGAAGCTGAAGTGCGTCTTTGTTTTCGCATAGGCAGATTGTTGGTTTTCTCACGCACAGGCTCAATTAAGTCAATTTGAAAACACCGGATGAATATTTAGTGTGATACAAGTTTCTAAAGGCTTTAGAGCTTTAAAGTGCAGTGGATTGAGACATAAATCAATACAGATTTACGGTTCTTTACGGCATCACACACCAAAACCTAAACTTGAACACTCTAATTGACGATTGTACAAAAAACTGACTGTAAACAGCCCCCTCAGAAATTTTTCTTAATTTTGACGAACCAATATTGTAATAGATACATGTACGCTACTATAGGCAAACTTTAAACGTTTTAGTTGGATAAAAGCAGAACTTTCTTAAGACAATAGTCTAAGTAAAACGATGTATCGCTTGGGCGGCTCCCGTAGAAGGACAGTAAATACGTTTTCACTGACCCGATTGTCCAAGTAAAAATATGCATCGGCCGGGAATCGAACCCGGGCCGCCCGCGTGGCAGGCGAGCATTCTACCACTGAACCACCGATGCTGATATTTAAGATCTTTTACGTGTTGATATATCTCGTAAGTATGCAATTAACATGCAATTTGATTGACAGGCGATGACATGTATAATGAATATTGAAAGATACACGTAACTCGGGACTTATCCATTTGTCTTTGCCGAGACCCTCTTATAACTGACATAAATCAAATAAATATTTTTTATTTGCTCTTAGTTATCACACATTTCGATACATTTGGAAACCAAAACAAAGTAGTATCTTCCGCGTTCTACTTCAAGGACTCGTCTATCTTCGACGCAACTGGGGTCAAAATAGCAAAGACACATACAGCTGTTAACGTCGCTCCGCCCATAGGGTTGGCGCAAAACACATTATATTGTCTTAGTTGCTCACTCAACTTATGATAAGTTCTCTTACGACTATATTCTCAACATTCACTCGAGATAACGTTGTTGGAATATGAGTCGGTGGGATGATCTTGGGTGTGAGTGGTGTATAGATTTGGTATGCATAACATTCACTCAATCAACACTCACTGGAGTGTCGGGTGTTCATTATAAACAAATCTTATGGGCATTTGGTGTTATTTATTATGTGTAACATCATTGTAGAAGTCAAGTCTGTGACTAGACGCAGCATCTTGCGGTGAGTTGGTATAACAATTTCGATATGCACGCATGGTTTCGTGTTTGGTAACACTCTTTTTAGTTCTTTATTTTCTCTTTTCAAACACACGTGCAAGTGGCGTTCATTGCTTTTAATTTTCAAAATATTCGTAAATGGCATGAATTGAGAAAATCAGAATCGGTTAGATGGAATTCGCGATCCCTCTCCTGGTTAAATTTGTCCGAAGCAAATGAAGCTTGGTACGCGCGAGATGTATGTAACCTGCTATTGTTGAGCATTTTCGAAAAAAATGTGAAGAAATATTGGTCCAAAATTGTTCGAGTAGCGCCCGAGTGAGGTATCGCCTTCACTCAACGTTTGCTCGAAATTCGAATTGAGTTCGCCACTGAGTGAGACATATGCATACCAATCCAATTAGAACAGTTGTGCGGTCATACAAGTGAATGATCAGATTATCTCAAAGCGTTCGAATGGAGTGTGCCTCAAGTGAAGGTTGAAAATACAACCGTTTTTGTATCAGTACTTTATTGTCAATATCATTTTTCCCACGTGGGGTTTTAAGGTAGGACATTGGTTCTGATTGCACTGATCAGTGCTCACATTTATATTTACCTCTCAACCTCTGTAGTCATTTTCTCCCTGCCCCCGGCCCCCCACCTTCTAGTTAAGTTCTATAAAGATTTTTGAGCGTAAATATATTATGTATATTGCCACCTCTGCTACCACTTGTATATATGTTTATGTATGTAATTCCTTAATATGTCATTCATTTGACTTTAAGAGAATAAAGAATAAATATATGTATACACTCGTGTTGTTAGGAGATAATTTGGTAAATCGGAAGTTTGAAAACTTGATTTATGTGGTGATATTTATGTTGCTAGGCAACAAAATGCAAATTCTTTTTTCAATTCAATTTTAATAAAAGTCATGACATGCTATGGATGTAATTACTAATATAGACAATCTAAACAATAATCACATTCAAATACGACCTCAAAAAGTGTCAATCTGCACTTTTTCCTTCTACGATTTTCTGCAAATCTCTGTGAAATTTTGATTTTTGGTTTCCATGGCAACCGCTGTCAGAAAAAAGGAATGCTGTGTTTTGTGAAAGTATTACAACAAGTCTGATTAAATGAAGGTGAAATGAACGATTTCTGTGACTAGTCACTTATCACCACTTCTATAGGACCTGCATGATTCTTATAAAGAATGGTAAACCAAAACACTCAATATGTGACAGAATAATGTCTACTGCCGGTCATTTGATGCTCATTAGTTTAGTGTAAAACGTTTGATCGTCAAATAAGCTAATATACTGACACAAACCGTATTGCAGACAGAACACCATATTAATATTCATAAATAATATACACATGGAAATAAGTTATGCCTAGGTCACACTAGCGCTTACGGATGCCGCGGGTAGTTGCGAATACTATACGTAGCGATCCGCAGAATTTTGTGGGCGGGGCTAACGGTTCTTAATGAATTTATTACCTTTAAATACGAATAAATACGGGTAGTTCAGGAAAGATACGGATACGTTCGAAGATAGTTACGGATAAATTCGAATACATACGGTTAAGATACTTGACTACATACCTTTCGATACCATCTGTTACTTTTAGATACAGACATACACCTTCAGATATGTAATGTTGCGTTTTCTTGCGTATATAACGGTGAAATTTGATGCAAGAAAACGCAGGTTTTAGTCAAACTACAGTCACACTAGCACATCCGGATGCTGCGGACTGACCTTTCGTATCTATCCGTCATATCCGTAACAATTCGTATCTTTTCCGTATATGTTCGTATATTAACGTATTGTATATGCAAGTCCGATTCCATCCGCGCCCAAATTTTGAAAAAAGTCAAAAATTGGGCACGGATGAAACATCCGTAATAGTACGTAATGACATGTAAATGAAGGCGTTGATTCGAATCTTTCCGTATCTAAACCGTAACACAAACGTATCTACACCGTAAATGAACGCATCAACCAACAATCATATGGGGTGCCGTTTTACTATTTATTCCCTATTTATGGATATCCATAATTCATTTTGGATATCCAAAATTCATTTGTGGAAACTTAAAATCGATTTATGGATATCCTTAATTCGTCTGAATATTGGATATCCATAAATTGATTTTAGGATATCCTAAAATCGAACTATGGATATCCTAAAATACAATCATATTTTTGGATATCCATAATTCGATTTAAGGATATTATAAAATCGGGCTTATATTGGATATCCATAATTCGATTTATGGATATCCATAAATGAGTTATAGATGTACTTCAATAGAACTGTATTTTAGGATATCCATAATCTAAGGATATCCTTAAATCACAAAAAAATGATGTACGTGCCTATGGGTGCCATTTTACTATTTATTCCCTATTTTTGGATATCCATAATTCATTTAAGGATATCCATAAGTTATTTATGGATATCCTTTATTTATTTATGGATATCCTTAAATAATTAAGGATACCCATTAACATTTCTGAATATCCTAAAATGAATTATGGATATCCATAAATGAATTATGGATATCCATAATAATTATGGATATCCTGTAATGAATTATGGATATCCTGAAATGAATCATGGATATCCTGAAATGAATTATGGATATCCTTATTTTTTTCGATATCCAAAATTTATTTTTGGACATCCATAATTCTTTTTTTGATATCCTTAATTCATTTTGGATATCCTAAAATCAATTTAAGGATATCCTAAATTCGTCTGAATATTGGATATCCATAAATAGATTTAGCATATCCTAAAACCGAACTATGGATATCCTAAAATACAATCCTATTTTTGGATATCCATAATTCGATTTAAGGATATCCTAAACGGGCTAATATTGGATATCCATAATTCGATTTATGGATATCCATAAATGAGTTATGGATTTCCTTCAATAGGACTGTATTTAAGGATATCCATAATTCATTTAAGGATATCCTTAAATCACAAAAAAAAATGATGTACGTGCCTATGGAGTGCCGTTTTACTATTTATTCCCAATTTTTGGATATCCATAATTTATTTAAGGATATTCATAATGTATTTATGGATATCCTTAATTCATTTATGGATATCCTACAATAATTAAGGATAAATCGAATTATGGATATCCAACATAGCCCGATTTTAGGATATCCTTAAATCGAATTATGGATATCAAAAAATAGGATTGTATTTAAGGATATCCATAATTCAATTATAGGATATCCTAAAATTAATTTATGGATATCCAATATTCAGCCGAATTAAGGATATCCATAAATCGATTTTAGGATATCCAAAAAAGAATTATGGGTATCCAAAAATATATTATGGATATCCAAAACTGAATTTTGGACATCCAAAAATGAATTATGGATATCCATAAATAGGAAATAAATAGTAAAATGGCACCCCATACGTGCCTATGGGATATTATGATTTCTCCCTAGTCAGAGAATGGAGGCATCCGGTGTGGTTGAATTTACATTGGCTTCCGTTTCGTTCAGTTTAAGTTAGCGCATGCGTATAACACGGAAAAAATCATTTTGGAAAAGAAATATTTTTTAAAATGAATTATGGATATCCTAAAATCGAATTATGGATATCCTTAAATCAGATCATTATGGATATCCAAAAAAAGAATCATGGATATCCAAAAATCGAATTATGGATATCCTTAAATAAATAAATTACCTGTATAATAGAAAAATGACGGACATTTTTGTCAAGGAGACTATATATTCCAGAAACGTTCTTGTATGATTCATTCAAGCATTGGATACAGATTATGTTATGCTCAAACACTTAGCTCTAGAGGGCTCAGCCACACGCTTATTAGCATTGTTCAAGTTGCATCCTGGTTTGATTCCGTTTTTATACGTGTGGCATGCTGTGTAAACTTTAGGAAAACCGTAACATTACGTGTTCGTATCTGAACGTATTAAATTGTATCGAAAAGTGTGTATAAACGACAAAGACCGCAACCGAACGAAACAACACGTATGTTACAGTATCGATCCGCAACAAATGCTTGATCGCGGAATGATACGTTTAGATGCGATTAGATACGGACAGATTCGAATAAATGCCTTCAGTTACGTACCATTGCCTACCCTTACCGATCGTCCATCCGCGCATGCATTTTTGACAGTTATGAAAATTTGCCCGCGGATCTACCGCGCCCTGAGGATACGATACGTACAGTTACGGACATTACGGATGAGATACGAATCGTTACGGATAGGACGGACAGATACGGAACACCTATCCGCAGCGTCCGCAGCATACGTAAGCCCTAGTGTGACCTAGGCATTAGGGAACACCTGTAATAATGTGACTACCAACTTTGGATTGTATATATCCTTCTTTATAAGAATTATGAAGAATGTTTTGACAACTTGACAGAATCTGTAGTATCAAAAGTTGTTTCTATGTGAAAATGGTAAGCGTCAAACATAAACTGCGGCGGACAGCGGCCATCTTTGATTCAGAAATTTTTCGCAGGAGTTACGGAACGCGATGATATTCTTTGCGATAAGATTATTCTGTGAACTCGCATTGTCACATTTTTTCTTAAGCATCAAGCTGAGAACTTGCCTGTGGATTGGGTATCATTAATTCTTTATTTTCTGACCGACTGTTGGCGGTAGATCCATACTTTGCCGGGGGTAGATTTCATGATCACATTTTGTTCTTTGGTTATACATTTTGCAGGTTGTAAACGTTGGTCCAGATATTCGATACGACCCTTTAGAAATTTAAACATGCACGTTCTAATCATAGCGCCATAGCGGAATTATTCTTTTACGGCTTTATTTGCAAAAAATCCAACAATTTTGTCTTCCATAGAAATCAATGCAAACTGCAGATTTTGTATGATTAGTTGGTTTGAAGATGAAACATGAATTTTTAGACCCGAAGTCGTTTATTCATTGAGAACGATCAGATGCAAAACTCTATGCCTGTTTCGCAATCAAGAGTTTAGTTTTGCGGGGTGCAGAAGCACAAAGGCAAACTCGTATTCAGGAAAAGTGAGGTTTTTCATATATGGCACATTGTGGCCTCCGTAGCATAAGGAAAAAATGTTGCGAATGTCCACAAATTGGCATGTCGCTAGGCCAAGGTATGAAATACATGTGATAAAAATTTCAGTATCGCCAGAAAAGAGAAAAATCGACTTTTTTAAACATTTCCCATGAGCTAAATGTGTCCCCTAACTTATTTCCATGTGTATATTACGCACCATTATTCTGAGATAAAGCTGAGAAACTGACAGTGATTTCTTGCTCTGACGAAAAACGCAAAAAATGAATTTCTATGGAAATTCACTTTACAGCTTAATATTGAGAACAGAACGCCGTAGTAAAATACTTTATGTCGATAAACTCAACTCGACTTTCAGTCATATGGCCGGTATATGTACGTGCGTACATATGGTTACTTAAACGATCGACGATAGACAAAGGACGAAGTTAGGATACCTTGGTACAAATATAGTGTTGCTGCATAAACAGATCTTAGTTTCGTCCAATAGACATTTCTGCTTAGAGTGTCAAATTTTAGCTCACACAGTGCGAAAATGTCCATCAAGTCCATTATAACAGAGACTCGTAAGTATCTTTAAATTATGATTTGAGCTAAAAAACAAAAACAAACAAACTGGATTTGCAGCCACCGGATCAATATGATTTGATTGTATAGAGTTATGTGCTTCAGAACTTGCTACAGCTTACATGTACATGTACCTATGATCGGGCGCGAGCTATATAACGATACACTGTCAGGAGATCTTTGATTTTTGCTGGCCACGTAAATATCGCAGCTTACTGGTCAGTGGCTAGTGCTAATGGCAATACAGGTCCTTATTCATTTAATGAAATCTATACTGATCCTGTTATAGGCATTTTCATTAATCATATCAATTTCTATTCAGCATCTACACAATTAAGTTAGTCCATGGAGAATAAAGTATTCATGTATGATAATGAAAACATTTATTTGAATGGCCGATTTATTTTTTCTGGAATTGTGTTACAGACTGATGGTTTTCTTCTGATCAACATAATGCATTCGACTAGCTACTATACAGCTGTATACTAAAAAAGTCTCGTGTCTGATAGATACAGTCTCCCTTTTTGCAGCAGCTTTGATACTATAACGAGGTTAGCCGAAACAATTAACATTGTATACCTAAATCTTATATTGGCTTATTCTCGAAAAGAGCGTGGTAGGTGAACCTGCCACTTATTGACGACCCTGGACGGGCGACTACAGCCACAAATACAATGGTTATTTGATGATATCTAAAAGGAACTGTTCAACAAAAAACTATCCACACACAAAAATAGTTTTGCAAAAGACATGAACAGAGAATAGAGGTATAGTAATAACAAACCGCCTGGTAGTCCAAGTAAAACAATATATCGCCTGGGCGGCCCCGCAGATACGGTTTTTAATGCCCACTTAAACGATTTACCTGTTAAGTTTTCTGTTTGTGTCAATGAAGGCCAAGACAAACTTCCTACGATGTATTGGTTACCTAAGCTTTACAAAAGACCATACAAAGCTAGATTTATTGCAAATTCTAGCTCTTGTACTACCACTAAACGTTCTAAATTATTAACTCCCTGTCTTACTGCTATCAAATCTCATGTTATAAGATACTGTGAGACAGTGTATGAAACTTCAAATAAAAATTGGTTTTGGTCAATAAAAAATTCTGGTGAGGTGCTCAGTAAATTGAAGTGTAGAGGGTTCCGTGCGACAAGCTTGTCCACGTATGATTTTTCTACTCTGTATACAACATTACCACATAATCTAATAAAAGAAAAACTTCTGGATTTGATAGAGTGGACCTTCAAAAGGGCATTAAAAAACTATGGTTCACTTTATTTGGCATGTAATGACAGAAAGGCTTTTTTTACTTCCTCTGACCAAAGTCGGTATACACTTTGGTCATGTCAGAATGTGTGCGACGCCTTGTCCTATCTCCTTGATAATATTTATATTAGATTTCAGACCAAGTTATACAGACAAAATGTTGGAATTCCGATGGGTACAAATTGCGCACCTCTAGTAGCTGATTTATTTTTATACTGCTACGAAAGAGATTTCATGGATTCTCTTAACCACGATAATCAAGCTGATGTTATCGAGGCTTTTAATTCCACATCTAGGTACCTCGATGACCTTTTGAACATTGACAACCCTTATTTTGAAGGTCAATCAAATTTATCCACCTGAACTTCAGCTGAACAAAGCCAATATCTCAGATACCGAAGCCCCCGTTTAGATCTACATCTTTCTGTTGCAAATGGATTTGTTTCTTCTAAAATTTATGATAAGCGCGATGACTTTGATTTTGATATAGTAAATTTTCCTTTTTTGGATGGTGACGTTCCTCGTCGTGCTTCTTATGGTGTTTACATTTCGCAACTTATTAGGTTTGCTAGAGTCTGCAATCATGTTACAGACTTCAACGCTTGAAATAAATGTTTAACGGCAAAACTTCTCCAACAGGGCTATCGGTATCATAAATTTCAAAAAAACTTTTCTAAATTTTATCGTAGACACTATGAATTGATTGCCAAATATAATGTTGGATAAAAGACGCTTTTAAGTGAGGGCCTTTCGGAACCGGAATTTTATGGTGACTTAGTTTACAAATTTAAGAAACTTATAGGAATTAATGATTTTTCTTTTCAGTTCAGAAAAATCATAACACGTTACAGACGTATAGGTTATAACTTGAATGTTATGCGACAGTCTGCATGCTTAGTTTTTAACCCAATCATGGTTGATAACTATGCTGCCTTCTTTAATTGCACGCCGGTGGGTCGGGCGTCAGACTCTATGATGGCCCCGACTTAAAGCTATTCATTTTAGTTGGTTGGGACCGGAGCTCCTTGTCTGTTGCTTGGCCCACCGGGGTCCAACTGGTGTTTTTCGTTTGCTGCGGATTTAGTAGGTTATTCGGCGCCCAGGGATATCCATCGTCGGGCAGCTTACTCAATCTGTGAGTCCTTGTTTTTGATTCATCAGGATGTTTATCATGATTAATTAGTTTGTTCTTGATGATTCATTGACTAGTTAGAGATTCACCACGAGGACCGAAGAACTTAATAAATGTTATGAACCACTGCAGAAGCTGAGGGTGAGGTTAGGATCCTGTAAAACCGGTGTAAGCCCGCCAGTAACTTTGTGTTATTGATCGTTCCAAGGCGATACTTCTGTGGTGGTTCTTTTTGTTTTATGTCTTGGTGTTTAAATTTTTTTGTGCTGTTAGCGCCTTATGTATGTTTTCATATTTTTAATTAAGTTAAGGTAACTGAGTGGCCACCTATTGGGAAAATAGCTGCTCATTCGGCTTACGATATGTTTCATGGTATAAGTGCCTGATTGTTAGTTTGGTTTTTTCCCACCTCGGTTTTTGGAGTGGGAATCTCTTTCTGATTGCGCCTTTTCCTGATCTTTGCCTACTTGTACCTTTTTACGTTCGATTGTGAAAAGTAAAACATATGCATCGGCCGGGAATCGAACCCGGGCCGCCCGCGTGGCAGGCGAGCATTCTACCACTGAACCACCGATGCTGTTATGTATTGCGTTGTATGTGTTGATATAACTGATAAGTATGCAATAAATTGACAGTCCATTTGATTGACAGGCTATGCCATGTATATGATGAATATTGATGGATATCTAGACCCATTTGTCTTTGCCGAGACCCTCTAATAACCAACTTTGAACTAAATACAACTTTAATTTGCTCCTACGTATCTCACATTGCAGAGCTGTATTTCAAAATGGAAATTTATCCCATTTAGTAACGTTTATAAACCAAATTGGCATCGCTGATGGTCTTCCAATATCTCGCATGAGGCTATCTTGTTTGAACATTGTTTCAGGAAGAAGATTTATATCTTTGAGATGACAAGCAGTTCAGACATTACATCTATTTCGATTAGCCCATGATTGCGTGTGCCACTAGCAAAGACGTGAACAAACACCATCATTTGCTGGTGTTAACATCGCTCCGCCCGTTGGTGTGGTCTAGATCATGTGACTCGAAAATATTTGTCATCCACCATCAAGAATTTACATATTCACTTATGGCGATTGTAGTGAAAATGTAAATGATGTCGGGTGATTCACTCTTCGGTTCGACCGAGCTTCTCCACAGACTACACTAAAGTCGTTGGTGTCGAAAAAAATGTTAGCTTATAGTGGCGATCGGGCGACACTGGCAGCAGCAATTCTGTGTGTCTGGCAAACATCAACAGTAACCTATCTATGATATAGTTGAGCTTGTCAATAGGTCGAGGTAAACATCATGTGGGTTATCTGTTTCAGTTCATTAGAGATTCACCACGAGAAGCAAACAAATAACTAAACATGGTTTGATAGGTAAGCTCGATAGGTAAGCTGCTGCGACCTTACGGCGTGCGACTAATACCACAAATACAATGGTTATTTGGCGATCTATAAAAACGAACTAAACTTTATCAGCGCACAAATAAGATTCTGCAAAGTGGCAGATGTAACATCACCTTTCTCGTCTGATAGCCAAAGTTAAAAATTGTATCGAACGTAGAGAGGGGCAGTAGATACGTTCTCACTCACTCGATGACAAGAGTAAAAAGATTGCATCGGCCTTGAATCGAACAAGGACCGCCCGTTTGGTAGGCGAGCATTCTACCACTGAACCAGTGATGCCGGTACTAATTAGAAAGTATGTGTCAACATATCAGATAAATATGCAATAAATTGATAGTCAATTTGATTGGCAGGCGATAATAGGTATACTGAATATTGATAAATAAGTCGTGACTAGCCCAGTTGTCTTTGCCATTACTCCCTAATAACTAACATGGTCTCCTTTGCTCCTAATCATGTCATTTTTTCTTAACATTTAGGAACCAAACTGTCAACGTCTCTTTTGGCTCTCCAATATCCCACAACAGGCTATCCTGTTTGAATATTGTTTTAGAAAGCAGTGTTACCTTTGAGATGACTGACTTTCATCTCATATATTACAGCTATTCCGATTGGCTCATGATTGCCTTTCCACTAGCAAAGACACTAACAATCAACATCACTAACGGGTGTTTCCGTCGCTCTGTCCATAGGGTTGGCCTAGACCACATGATATGTAAATGTTAGCCACCCATCACCAAGAAGTACATATTCATCAAAGGCGACGGTAATGAAAATGTAGATACTGTCGGTGTACCGGGTGGTTGCAAAATTACAAAAGAAAAAATGCGTCTCAATCCTCCACAGCTTACGCTTAGGTCGTTGTTGAAAAGACACATAGTACACGTTCTTTTCCCTCATTTGAAATAATGATACTGTTAGCTTGTAATGACATTTGTAGCGACACTTGTAGCAGCACGTCTGTGTGTCTGGTAAACATCAGCAGTGACATATCTATGCAACAGCTGAACTTGGCAAAGAGGGAGTTAAGGTCGAGGTCCACGTTAAGTGTCATATTACCTTCAAGCTCATAGAGATTCACCATGAGGACCGAACAAATTACTAAATGGTTTGGTATAGAACTGAGGGCAAGGTCAGGCCCGTAAAACCGGTCAAACCCCCAGCGTCACCTATACCCAAGAATTAAAAGATTTGACACCATATTTGGGCAAATTTCTAGCCCAGGGACCACGGCCAGGCCAAAGTACCAATACGCATAAAGTGCAAAGATACCAGCTCTTGATACGTTTGGTGGCAATGCAGCTCGAGACAAAGAAACAAAATGTCTTGCAAAATAGAGAAGCAGATAAAAGCTTCCAAGTAAACATTTTCTGAAAGCGTGAAAACAAATATATTCCAAATGGAACTTGTCAAAACCTTGACATGGTACATTAGCGGCATTGTGGTGGATTTACAATATGAATAGAATTGTATACTTACTCAGTTCACCATTTTTGTTACGTGTACAATCTATAATTGGAAGCAAGCATGGACTTGTACCAGGACTTTGAAACTATAAATCAATAACATGCACCCACTGACCAGTTCTTTTGATTGTACTTGGTATATAAATGTCGTACTAAGCTTTGTATACAGATGTCTTTCAGGGTATTCCACCGGAGCTTTACTCTTTCTTTCAGTGGTGTTGTTTGACCTCACAGTGATCTCTGTTTTCTTTTGAGCTTGTTGTATTGCTATCGTACGTATATATTTCGTATATACGTTGTATCCTCATGGGCATTATTGCCTGCAAATTCTCGTGTTTTTGTATCATTGCTAATTTCATAACTGTGACAAAATCGCGAATGTTGCCTCGAGTCACTGTCACAAAAAAAAACTCAGGCAAGGCAATGGACTCAGTGTTAAGCCCCGAAGACGACTAATAAGATATCGTATATTTGACACAGAACCAGTATCGAATAATATGATGCACACCAGTCACATTTCTGAGCCTCAGTTAACATGAAGATGACAAAATAATTTAAATAAACTTACATATTTGTAAACATGGTAAATGTAATAAATTAAAATAAAATTTTCTATTTTTAACAGTAACAGGGAAAAATATGGCATTTGAAAAGAAAAAAAATATTTAATTGAGTGAACTAGTTCACACCTTTTACGGAAACAGGTAAATTATCGGCAATTTCAGGCGCTATGGTGTTCTTGTTCGGGTATGGATTGGAAATTAAAACCCCGGCACAATTCCGGCCTTGTTGAAACTCATCGGAGGTTAAATCCGGGCACCAAGTTAAACATCGCTATCTCTGGTCCCATGATTGGTGCATTACATGGACATTAATAGATATTTCTATGTCTGAACCGAACCTGAATTCCACTGAATGATCTATACATGATTTATTTTTTGGGCAAATTGATAGCTTCCAAAACACGTTTGAACGTCAAATAAGCTAATGTAGAATAAGGCGTGTTGTAGACAGAACACCATATTAATATTCATAAATAATATTACGCACCATTATTCTTAGATAAAGCTGAGAAACTGACAATGATTTCCTGCTCTGACGAAAAACGAATAAAACAAATTTCTATGGAAATTCACATTACAGCTTAATATTGAGAACAGAACGCCGTATCAAAAATATTTATGCACCAGTCATTTGTATCCCCGGCTCCCCTAGGGCCGGGGATAGCGGAGACACAGCGGGGCTAAAGTGTCGTAATTTAACCTCTGATGAGTGTCGGTAGTGCCGGGGATGTGTCGGGGTTTTCATTTCCCGCCAATACACGATCACATTAATTCAAATTAGATGAAAGTGGTATCTTAACATTTCATTAATTACTTTAAAATGGTCCTTACTTGCTTGACAAATGTGCCTGTACATTTACATGTACATGCAGAAATTCTACCCCTCTCTCATATGTCTTCAGCACAACAACTACCAGCTGCTGTTCCATATTATTGTCAGCCTCCGAGCAGCTGGTGCTTTTAGCCTCTATTTTACCACAAATATGACCCCGCTGTGCCGGGTTCTTAGCCGGCCTTTAAAAACTGAAAAGTTAAACGCCCCGCTATTCCCGGACCCCAGAGGGGCCGTGGATACAAATGACTGGTGCATTAAAGCCAATAAACTCAACTTGGCTTTTAGTCACATGACCAGTATATATGGTTACTTAAACGATAGACGATTTTAGAGCAGGACGAAATTGGGGTACCTTGGCAGGGCATAGTTTCGTCCAATCGTCTAAGACATTTCTGCTTAAAGTGCCAAATTGTTAAAAGCTGTCATTAGCTCACACAGTGTGAAAATGTCCATAAGTACATTATAATAGAGACTGGTAAGTATCTTCTTCGAAAATTATGATTTGAGCTAAAACAAAACAAACATACTGGATTTGCAGCCACAGGATTAATATGATTTGGTTTTATAGAGTTCAGTGCTTCAGAATTTGCTACAGCTTACATGTACCTATGATCAGACGCGAGCTATATAACAATACTCTGTTAGAAGGCATTTAAGTTTTGCTGGGCTCGAACATATCGCAGCTGTCTGGTCAGTGGCTAGTAGTAATTAAAGCAATACTGGTGATTATTCATTGAACGAAATATATACTGATCCTGTTATGGGCATTTTCACTTATCATACTTTCTGTTCAGCATCTACACAATTAAGTCAGTCCATGGACAAAAACTGAGTATTCATGTATGATGATGAAAACATTTATTTGAATGGCTAATTTAGTTTTCCCGGAATTGTGTTGCAGACTGATGTTGTTTTTTTCTTCTGAACAACATAATGATCTCGACTAGCTACTACTCATCATGATAAAATGTCCGTGCAATGAATACCCCCTTGAACCCCATTTTTATATAGCAAAATTGGGGTATGCAGGGGTATACCTATTTTTCTTATTTTTGCTCCAAAACATAGATTGTGGGTACTCGTTAGAACCGCCTCGCCGAGGCGGTTCTAACGTGTACCCACAATCTTTGTTTTAAGCAAAAATAAGAAAAATATCATTTTTTTTCCGCTGAAATTTTTAAATTTTACAGATGAAAAAAATCTCTGTATATTGCATGGGCAAGTTTTCGTAATGTAAAATACATGTAGTCTCGTGTCTGACAGATTGCAGCAGCTTTGATACAATAACGAGGATTAACATTCAATACCTAAATCTGTATTGGCTTATTCTAGAAAAGAGCGTGATAGGTGACGGACAACCACAACCACAAATACAATGGCTATTGGATGATCTATAAAACATAAATGGATCTGTTCAACATAATACTATCCACACACAAAAAAGAGTTTTGCAAAAGACATGAACAGAGAATAGAGGTATAGTAATAACAAACCGCCTGGTAGTCCAAGTAAAACAATATATCGCCTGGGCGGCCCCGCAGATACGGTCTCTTTCCTTTCGATTGTAAAAAGTAAAACATATTCATCGGCCGGGAATCGAACCCGGGCCGCCCGCTTGGCAGGCGAGCATTCTTCCACTGAACCACCGATGCTGTTATGTATAGGGTGGTATGTGTTGACATACCTAATAATTATGCAATAAATTGACAGTCCATTTGATTAACAGGCTATGCCATGTATATGATGAATATTGATGGATATCTAGACCCATTTGTCTTTGCCGAGACCCTCTAATAACCAACTTTGAATTAAATACAACTTTAATTTGCTCCTACGTATCTCACATTGCAGAGCTGTATTTCAAAATGGAAATGTATCCCATTTAGTAACGTTTATAAACCAAATTGGCATCGCTGATGGTCTTCCAATAACTCGCATGAGGCTATCTTGTTTGAACAGGAAGAAGAGTTATATCTTTGAGATGACAAGCAGTTCAGACATTACATCTATTTCGATTAGCCCATGATTGCGTGTGCCACTAGCAAAGAAGTGAACAAACATCATCATTTGCTGGTGTTAACATCGCCCCGCCCATTGGTGTGGTCTAGATCACTTGACTCGAAAATATTTGTCACCCACCATCAATAATTTACATATTCACTTATGGCGATGGCAGTGAAAATGTAAATGATGTCGGGTGATTCACTCTTCGGTCCGACCGAGCTTCTCCACAGACTACGCTAAAGTCGTTGGTGTCGAAAAAATTATGTTAGCTTATAATGGCGATTTGGCGACACTGGCAGCAGCAATTCTGTGTGTCTGGCAAACATCAACAGTAACCTATCTATGATATAGTTGAGCTTGTCAATAGGTCGAGGTAAACATCATGTGGGGTATCTGTTTCAGTTCATTAGAGATTCGCAACGAGAAGCGAACAAATAACTAAACATGGTTTGATCCATAGCAGATCTAAGCTGATAAGAGCCCGATAGGTAAGCTGCTGCGACCTTAGGACGTGCGACTAATACCACAAATTCAATGGTTATTTGGCGATATATAAAACGAACTAAAATTTATCAGCGCACAAATAAGTTATGTGCAAACGACATTAACAAAGAGCAGTTATCGCCTTGTAGCCCAAGTTAAAAAAACTGTATCGAACGTATAGAGGGACAATAGATACGTTCTCACTCACTCGATGGCCCAAGTAAAAAGATAACATCGGCCATGAATCAAACAAGGGCCGCCCGCTTGGCAGGCGAGCGAGCATTCTACCACAATACCAGTGATGCCGTTACCAATTAGAAAGTATGTGTCAACATATCAGATAAATATGCAATAAATTGAGAGTCAATTTGATTGGCAGGCGATAATAGGTATACTGAATATTGATAAATAACTCGTGACTAGCCCAGTTTTCTTTGCCATTGCTCCCAAATAACTGACATGGACGCCTTTTTTCGTAACGTTTAGGAACCAAATGAGCCGCATCGTGAGAAAACCGGATTTTTGCCTATGCGAAAACAAAGGCGCAGATCAGCTTCGCGGTAACCGCGAAGCTGATCAGCGCCTTTGTTTTCGCTACACGGATAGTATATTTCCTCTTCTTCTTATATCCGAAATTTCAAGCTTCTAGCCTGCTTCTGAGCTTGTACAGGCCGGTTTGTGTCGGACCTGGTCGGAAACCCCGAAGACCGGTTTTCTCGCGTCGCGGCTCAAATTGTCTCTGTTGGCTCTCCAATATCCCACAACAGACTATCCTGTTTGGACATTGTTTTAGAAAGCAGAGTTATCGTTGAGATTATTCTGAGTGGCTCATGATTGCCTTACCACTAGCAAAGACACTAACAATCAACATCACTAACTGCTGTTTCCTTCGCTCTGTCCATAGGGTTGGCCTAAACCAGGTTATATATAAATGTTCGTCACCCATCACCAAGAAGTACATCCTCATCAAAGGTGACGGCAATGAAAATGTAAGTATTGTCGGTGTACCGGGTGGCTGCTTTATAACAAAGGAAAATGCGTCTCAACGGTTGAACCGAGACGCTTAGGTCGTTGTTGAAAAGACACATAGTACACGTTCTTTTCCCTCAGTTGAAATAATGATAATGTTAGCTTGTAATGACATTTGTAGCGACACTTGTAGCAGCACGTCTGTGTGTCTTGTAAACATCAGCAGTGACATATCTATGCATCAGCTGAACTTGGCAAAGAGGGAGTTAAGGTGATTCACCATGAGGACCGAACAAATAACTAAATGGTTTGATATAGAACGGAGGGCAAGCTAAGGCCCGTAAAACCGATCAAAACCACAGCGTCACCTATACCCAAGAATTAAAAGACTTGACACCATGTTTAGGCAAATTTCTAACTCAGGGACCACGTCCAGGCCAAAGTAACAATACGCACAAAGTGCAAAGATACCAGCTCTTGATCAGTTTGTTGGCAATGGAGCTCGAGACAAAGAAACAAAATGTCTTGCAAAATAGAGAAGAATACAAAAACATTTTCTGAAAGTGTCGCTATAAAGCAACCCAATAAATGTTCGTCTCAATAATGAGGCTTTAAATGGCTTTTAGACAACCAGAGCACTCAATATGTGACAGAATAATGTCTGCTGCCGTCATTTGATGCTCTTTAGTTAAGCGTTAAAACAATGTATTCCAAATGGAACTTGTCGAAACCCCAACTGTGACATTGTAAATTACCGCTGCTATGCTGTATTTTGAATGTGCATAAAATTGAATACTTACTCAGGTCGTCACGTTTTTGTGTTACGCGTACAATCTTAAAGTGGAAGCAAGCATGGTGAACTTAGAGTGAGGTTAGGTGCCTGTAAAATCGATTTAAGCCCACCCCCTTCCCTGTAATTTAATATTACTGATCGTTCCAAGGCGATACTTCTGTTGTGGTTCCATTTGTTTTATGTTTTGGAGTCGAGTTTGTGCTGTTTGAACCTTATGTATGTTTTCATATTTTATTACTGAGTGGCAGCCTATTGGGAAATAGCTGCTCATTCGGCTTACGATGTTTTATCTAAGCATAAGAACCTAATTTTCAATTTAGGCTTATCCCATCTCGGTTTTTGGAGTGGGAATCTCTTTCTGATTGCGCCTTTTCCTGATCATTGCCTACTTGTTTGCAGACTCTAGCAAATATAACAAGTTGCGTATTTAGTACACCATAAGAAGCACGGCGAGGGACGTCACCATCCAAAAACGGGAAATTTACAGTTTTACTAACAATGAAGTAGATAATTATTTTTCACAATGCGTACTGTACGCATTTAAATGAATGTACAGTGCGCACCAACAATACAACGGTGTACATGTTTTCTGGGGAGTTATTATAACCTCTCATCCAGAATCGAACTTCAAGATTTGTGTACACATATATGGATAAGACCTTTAATTCAAGTTATTACATACTATTCTATTATTTAGGCAAGTTAAGGGCTGTCGATAGTAATAAATAAGACAACTGTAATGAGCTCAAAAAGCAAGAGTTATCGTTATTTGGTTCTTGTAAAATGCGTATGGTTTAATATAGATTACACATATTGTGATGAAATTCATATGGTTGAAGAAATTTGCACATCCCATCAATAGAAGAAGTAAAGATTTAGAATGGAAAATGAAAATGTATCGAAATTGCTTGTTATGTTGTTTTTTTTATTTAAAAAGTTTTGATAATTGAACAGATGTTTTAAACTTTCTAACTAGAATGCCTCATCTGAATCAGATCCAGCCGGTATTGAAATGGAAATAATAACTCTTTACATTCAAGTTGAAGCTTTTACATGTGAAGCAATTACTAACTAATTGTTATGAACCACTGCAGAAGCTGAGGGTGAGGTTAGGTACCTGTAAACCCGGTTTAAGCCCGCCAGTAACTTTGTGTTACTGATCGTTCCAAGTCGATACTTCTGTAGTGGTTCTTTTTGTTTTATGTCTTGGTGTTTAAAATTTTTAGTGCTGTTTGCGCCTTATGTACGTTTTCATATTTTAGTTAAGTTAAGGTAACTGAGTGGCCACCTATTGGGAAATAGCTGCTCATTCGGCTTACGATATGTTTCATGGTATAAAGTACCTGATTGTTAGTTTGTTTTTTTCCCACCTTGGTTTTTGGAGTGGGAATCTTTTTCTGCTTGCGCCTTTTCCTGATCTTTGCCTACTTGTACCTTTTTAAATATGTTACGATAGCATATTTATTGTTGGGACTATATGATCGCGGTGTACGACAAGTGGTGGTTTGGGCCTTATATCTCATCTAGTATTTATCCGAATTTAATAATTTTGGCATCATCACATTGGCAATATTCGAATCTAAACATCCATACATAACAAGCTTTAAAACTATTATTGAAAGAAAAGTTTTAATGAGGTTTGATTATACGCCAGGATATGCATCTTTGTGAGGAGTAGATGTGCTTATAGCAGCTTAAAAAGCGTGGAAACACCTATCAATTTATGCATTAACTTATTTGATAATAATTCCCATGTGTAAAAATCAGTTTTTTTTTATTCTAAGTATATTCTCGGAGATGTACTAGACAAATATGTTCAAACATTTAATGAAAATATTTTTTGCAAAATTTTATATTTTGCCCTAGAATGCAGATATTCATTTTTACCTTTCAATTTTGTTATTTGGCAAGTAGTAGCTTGTGAATACATTTACAGTTTAAAACACATTCCGTTTACATATTTTAGATCTATTCCGTGAAAAATTAAATCAAAAGATATATCGAAAAGCCTATTTTTCTCAATTTTGAAAATCAGTAACTTTCTAAAAAGCATGGATACCCCCATAAATATTTTGCTTTTTGAGTAGCATTCCACCTATATTTAAAGCTGTCTAAAAATTATAGATTTATTTATCAACAAAAATTGGTATCGAGCCACCTTAAACTATATTTTTGTCCCTTGCATTTATAATAAGAGAGAACAAAGTGAGAAAACAATGATAAACTGGGATGGCTGTAAAACATGGAATACATCAAGTTTTAAGTTGAATACAATGACCAGAAACCGATGCAAACACCAAAGTGACACACTACCAATAAACTTCATGAATAAACCTTTGGTAAACAATATGTCTGGCCGAGGCACTGGGCGGAGAGCATGTATATGGTATAACTACTGAAGATACATAATTTATTGCATGATGTAATATGGAAGGATCAAAAGCTACATTAATATTGTAACTACTTTTCGATTGTTGACAGAGCATCCAGACAAAACTACTTGAAAAGTAGTCGTTTTGTGACAATTTAAAGGTATTTTATCTGAGTACGCATAAAACCGAAAACTGTTTGCTGATTTTTACTGTGTACATGGTACATACAAGTCTGGATTTTTTATGCGTATATAGCGAAAATTAGCGTAACATAGCGTAAATACCGCTGAAATACACTTTCACTTGCATTCTGAACGTTCAGTGCTCAGCGATGATTACCCAATCAGATCATGTACATGTGTTTTTGTCATGATTACAAATATTTTTCTTGTTTTATGGACATCTCTTGGGATATTATCATTGGTACATTGATAATTTCAATCTTGTTTTAAAAGCTTATCGATTGGAACGTTAGGAGTACGAATACAATTGTATTTACATGTATTGACGTTATAATAATTAATTCCGTAATTACTATCAATTTAAAAGTTAATTATTTAGAACTGCAAGATGAATCTGGTAGAATGGATCGAACAGTTTCTGATGAAAAGAATTTTGTACTAGGATATGCATTTGGTAAAGTCATAAAGTCAGTGAGATTTTAGTGAGGCTATGTGTCAGTTGGCGGAGCCTGCCAGTGTCGCATAGTGATATATCAAATAATACCAAGAATAGTATAAGACCAGACGTTAAAAAAGTCAATGTATGTACACTGGAAATTTTATTATGGCTGTATTTACAACATTCCTTTTGTCATTAATATGATTTTTATTTATATTTTGCCTATGATATTATACAAACAGTTCTACGGCAACAAGGCTGAGCGTCAAAGAAGCTATGCCTTATTAATTCTAAACGTCTTGGAGCTAATCAGTATACGCCAAGTTCAAGTGGCTAGCAGCGAAAATGAAACCCTCTTACAAGCTGATCGAGTGACTGTGATCAATACGTTTGAATAAACTTTGGATGTGATTGCTCGCTGACTGATTGTTCGAAATTAGTGTTCAGATAATCAAACCATCCTCAATAATAACATTTGATGAAGTCGTTGCTTTGTAGCAATGCAGTTATAATACGTTTAACATGTTTAAACTGATGGATTGATTCTTTAAATGATTTTTCACTTAAGAGTAGTCCGGATATTTACAAGCCGAAGGATGTCATTTCAGAAGGTAATAATCGACATTTTTACATGTGTTTCTATTATTTTCAGATTTTTGACCTGCGTATAAAACAAGAAGAGAAATATTTAACATTTTTATTTTATTTTTTTTAGAAATAAGCCTATTTAGCATTAAACCTTATACAATGTTTCTAGCCATTAACATATAATATGTGAATATAATGAAATTGTAACAAAACTTATTAACAGAAGAGCTATGAAAAACTGAACATGAACATTGAAAGACAACATTCATCAAGATTTATATAATATTGAGATAAGATATACATTTTGATATATTAAAACAACTGGGTGTTTGAACTCATAATCAGCTTCTTTCCATATGTTCGTGTGTCTTCCCCTTATTCAGGAATGTACCATAATTACATAGAAAAGCACTATGAACACACGCCCATATAATATACAGATTTTTCTTAAGTTATAAAAATGAAAATTTTAAATAAACTTTTTTTTTCGTAATTTTTCTAAAAACATAGTTTGTGGCTGCCTATGGCAGTACCCACAATCTATATTTTGGAGCGAAAATACGAAAAATATATATACCCCTTTATACCACAGTTTTACTATATAAAAGTGGGGTTCAGGGCGGTATACGGACATGTTATGCTGATGCGTTTGATTGTCGCTCAAACAAATTATTGCGTTTTTTCCATTTTATCGTCATTTTATAAAATTTTCAGTTTATATATAATTATGGCCAAAAAGACATACATGCATCGTACTGTACGAAAAATAAACATTCTAATAATTATTCTCTCAAATGCGTTTTGTTCAGGGAAGTGACGCTGTTTGTCCGATTTTTCTCATAAACAAGAGGTTAAACCTCACAAATACTCTCTCTCTCTCTCTCTCTCTCTCTCTCTCTCTCTCTCTCTCTCTCTGTGTGTGTGTACGAGGGTTTATCTAAACGTTCGTGGAGTGGCCCGTATATCATTTGCGCACACTTTATGTTGACAACTAGCCATTGGACTGTCATTTACTGGGTAATATTAGGCTCGTTATGATTCGCTTAAATGAAAACGGATACAGATCGCATTACTTAACCATTCAGTTGAGTTGTTTTATTGGAAACAGTATTCTGGTGTTCACCATGACGGCATAAATGAGACAAACGAAAATAACTGTCTGCTTTCTATACAAAATAAAAAACAAAATAGGCAGGTGAGTTGAGAAGATGATTATATCAAAGCCCATCACCTTGCTTCCCCATAAACCTGGTTTGTCAAAGTTTACATAATAGAATAATTATTATGTATCAAATTATACATCAACTGCATTAAATATCAAAGTCATTGACATCCTACATGTAGACTATGTTAAAAAGTCTCTAAGTTTTGATAATCCAGCACATTAACATTGCCAAAGCAATTCAGATCAGAGAAACTAAAGGTTCTGAAAATGTTCGCATGTCATCTGGTATTGAAGCAAACAACCATTTATTAATGGCTCACTTCTACGGTTTATAAAATATTAGGTGTAGCTTGGGACTTAAACTTGCTAGTTTTGGAGCTTGATGATGATATTGTAGGATTCTTCAAAAATTAATATCAAAATGTTCCTGTAAAAAACGTATTTGAACTAATCTTCATCCTCGATGTATGTTTATATGAACCATTCATGAGGTGTTTTAAGTATTTTCTTAACATCAGGAAAACATGCCCGTGAAAAGTATACCCCCTTAAACCCCACTTTTATATAGCAAAACTTGGGTATGCAGGGGTATACCTATTTTTCTTATTTTTGCTCCAAAACATAGATTGTGGGTACTCGTTAGAACCGCTTCGCCGAGGCGGTTCTAACGTGTACCCACAATCTATGTTTTGGAACCAAAATTAAGAAAATATGTATACCCCTGCAAACCCCACTTTTACTATATAAAAGTGGGGTTTAAGGGGGTATATATTGCACGGACATGTTTTCCTGATGAAAAACGTATTTGAACTAATCTTCATCGCCGATGTATGTTTATATGAACCATTCATGAGGTGTTTTAAGTATTTTCTTAAAATATATCTGGCTCTGTCAAATATACTGTCGCTTAATGCCAGACATTGCGCTTACAGATATTGCAGTCAACAAAACAATGCGTTCAGTAATAATAAAGATTCCTTAACAAATCCATAAGCAGTCTAAAGATAATATGTTACGCATCGTTGCACAAGAATTTATTGGTATGTTATTTCTGTGGAATTAACTGATGCTACGTGTTTTTGTAGGACTTTGTTACGAACTGCTGTTAGTACACAGTGTACACTCACTATAAAAGGTTTAAAGGAAGAAGGTCAAAGTTTGACTTTGAGGCGAGATGGGACTTGATTAGATACCTACCTCCGCCCCAATACCCTAAAATCTTTCTATAGTACTTGTTAACTCCAAGCAAGCTGCGTCTCCTTCCCGAAATGCCTGAAAATTGTTGACTGTGACGTTAAGCCCTAACTTAACCCCATATCAAATATTGGCTGTATGTCCGAACGTGGTGCTTCCTCATTTTGTTTAATAGCAATTTTGTGGATAATTTATCAATACTGACCATGCATTCCAATAAGGGTTGTCAACATGCAAAAACTACCTAAAATATCATTGAATGCTTTCTTATGTGCGACCTGAGTGTTTGTTTTGCATCCGATGTTCACCATCGATCAAGCTTAATCTTCATAAAAACAAACTTTTCCATATGTTATTACTGCAGTCCATTTTCCCAGACAAAAAGAATAAATGCATTCGATGATAATGATAAAGTTGCATTGTTCAAAATGCTTTTACCATTGGAAGTAATTCATTACGCAATGCTGAGCAAGCACAAGAGTTATTAACCAATGGTGTATGCAGTACCATAATTATACCAGACGATAGTGTTCATGGCCCATACTACCTCCTTTTGAACGTTTCCACTGCTTTTGCTCCGGAGTTAGTAAGTTATTTGGCGCCCAGGGATCTCCATCACCGGGCAGCTTACTCAATCTGTGAGTCCTCGTTTTTAATTAATCATGGTTTTTATCTTGATTTATTTGTTTGTCCATGATGATTCAGTGACTAACTAGAAATTCACCACGAGGACCGAACAACTAACTAAATGTTGTTAACCACTGCAGAAGCTGAGGCTGAGTTTAGGTAACTGTAAAATCGATTTAAGCCCGCCAGTAATTTTGTGTTACTGATACTTCTGTGGTGGTTCTAATTGTTTTATAATTTGGTGTTTAAAACTGTTTGTGCTGTTGGCGCCTCATGTATGTTATCATATTTTAGTTAAGTTTAGGTAATTGAGTGGCCACCTTTGGGGAAAATAGCTACTCATTCGGCTTACGATATGTTTTCGTGGTATATGTACCTGATTATTAATTTGGTTTTTTCCCACCTCGGTTTTTGGAATGGGAATCTTTTTCTGATAGCGCCTTTTCCTGATCGTTGCCTACTTATACCCTTTCCGAAGGATCAAGCTTTTATATTTCATTTTCTTTTTCCAAAGATGAGCAATCCGAAGTTCCAATGGCATTTGTGCTTTGTCCTTTGTGTGTCAATGCATATGGGAAAACTGGAGTAAATCAGAAATTAAAACGTACTTACCTTTCAAAAGTAAAAATAAAATCTCGAAGTCTGAGCGACAAAGAAAATATTCCATATATCTGACGTATTTAGCCAGCATCAAAATGCAGCAGGGTACTTTAAAGATGAACCTAAAACAAGAACATATATTAGTGCGGTACATGAATCCTGTACGACGCTTAAATCGAACGAAAAATGCACCTTTGTAGGGAAAGGTTGAAATTAGTCTCAAATTAAAGCTTATCATCTCTTCTTTCATTTGCCGGTTGTCGTAGTGTCCGGAAAGTGTAGCGTCATATTGTAAAATGGGGAGATAACTCTGTACTAAAATCTTATAAAATGCAATATTCTAAAGGGTGCATAATGCTAAATCGTCCATATCTCCACTGTTAGTTATCCTAGATGACTAAACTTGGTCTCATTCTAAAGCGTAGACATACCCCTTTCATCTACAAGTAAGTTATGCAAATTATCTAATTTGCATATTCATGAATAATGATAAAATCATTAAAAATGTCATGACAAAGCATGTTTCAATATCATTTAAAATAAAAAGTAAATCAATTAAGACAAAAATCACCATTGTGGCGAATTTTGATTGCACCGGTAGATCTTATATAATTTGACAAGTTCTATCATGTTATGGACCTGTAGGAAAATCGTCTCATTTGCATATGTATGAATATTAGTAAAATCCGAGATCATGCAAAAATTGAGGGACTATACCTACAAAAACACATGTACCTTTGTTGTTGTTAGACATAGGGTTTTGAAAGTAATGAATGCTCAGACAATGAACTTTTGCACAAATAGTCAGTTATACAATCATGAGATTTTAGTTTCATGAATATTAATGAAAACATCAAAATGCAGAAAAAGGCGGAAAAAAAACTAAACAGAATACTTACAAAAATGACTTGCACCTCGGCCAGAAATAGTAACAGAGTGCTAAAAAGCATGTCAAATTAAAGATTATTGTCCCTCCTATCTGTTATTTCTTATTGCCGTATCCGGAATGTGTACCGTCATATCGTTAATTGGGGAGATAACTCTATACCATATTACTTAGAAATACATGTACAATATTTTGTATGTATTTTTCGTTTTAAGTGTAAAATACTAAATCAATATTATTATTGCCACTGCTAGTAACCCCAGACCACTAACCTGGTCTCAGTTTAGAGCTTAAATATAGTTTTTTTTTCCATTTGGTTAATGCAACTTATCTAATGCATATTCATGGAACATCAATAAAATATCAATAATGAAAGAAAAGCATTCAAACCCAAAATATTTTAGACCCAAAACATTATTGTGACACATTGCTTTTGTACCAGTGATACCATTTGGCACATTTGCTAATAACATGGACCTGAATAAGATTATCTTATGTTTTATCTTATGATTATTTATTAACAATTGACAAAGTTACTAAGATTGGTATTATATTAATACTTGGACCTGACAATTTTACCTGGGCTGTATACAAACATAGAACACTGAAAATAGTATCAAAAACATGCTATGGTAATATATAAGCCTTACCTGATTTTCAATTTCATGAATATTAATGAAAAATAGAAATTGGTGATAATAAACTTGAAAATTAAATGGGTATACCTACAAGATGACTTGTATCTCAGCAACCAAAAGGTCTGATGTACTGAAATTGGTGTAAACTATTACGTGTAAAATATTACATAGGCAATATGTCTATAAAATATATGTCATATGACTTTCGTTTCATGACTATGAATAAAATCTTGAGAAATCGGAGAAATATTGCAGAAAAAATAAGGGGTATATCTATAAAACCAAACGTATCTTAGCTAGTAATAGCCCTAGAGAATTAGACTTTGCATTTGATAATAGCTACGACAATGCGCTATACACATTTAATCTTATTAATGATCATATGAATGTTTGCTTCATGAATATTCATGAAAGCCACAAAAATATGTGAAAAATCGAGGAAAATTGAAGGGGTACATCAACAAAATCATCTGTTTGTCAGTTGTAGACATCCATATATTATTCAAAATTGCATCAAATAATTTCTACGACTATTAGTCTTTGCCAAATGGCCAGATTTACAATATTAATTGGTTAAAAACAAATATACAAATGATTTTGTTTGAGCACAACCTTATTTTTTCTGTTATGTTAACATTCTCTGATGTTTTACGTATCATTCACTTAACGTTATCTAAAGTGATTAATATATCATACTGCAGGGCAATAGTGCATCACATTAGAAATCCTTTGGTACCATTTACAACACTCTACGTGTTTTGCTAGTTGAGATATAACCGATTTCGTTGGTATACTCCCTCTCTTGTTGGTGATGTTTTCTTCAATATCTAATGTTCCAATTAATATTCGAACAACAAATACTCAGATGATTTATATATCTTATAACATGGATATAGAACATTGATCTAGCAATCGATTTGTACCATTTTCAAACGCTAAAACATTTGGTAGCTGAGATATTTGTGATTTTGTTGGCATATGCCCTTCATTTTTCTGCGTTTTTTCTCTATCTATTTTGTTTTCGTTAATGTTCGAACATTAAAAAAGTTAAATAGCTTACATATCTTATTACATGATTATAGGGCATTGTCCTAGCAAGTACTTGGTACTTTTTTCATCACTCTATAGCGTTCGGTAGCTGAGATATAAGTGATTTGGTTGGTATACCCTCTTCATTTTTCTGTGATTTTTCTCTAATATCTATATTTCATATTCAAATAAAACGACAAGAATTTCAGCTTATCAATATATCTTATTACATGGTAATAGAAAAATGTCATAGCAATCATTTGGTACCATTCACAAAAATCTAAGGTTTTTACTAGCTGAAATATAATCGATTTTGTTGATATACCCCTTCATTTTTCAGTGATTTTTCTCAACACTCTTAAGTTTTATTAACAATTGAACAATACGTTAGTCAGCCGATTTATATTTCTCAGTATTTGGTTATAGTCAAGTGTCCTAGCAAACAATTTATTCAAATTTCAGCTCTCTGGGTATATCAGTAGACAAGATGGGTGTGGTAATATAGGTATACCCCCTTCATTTTTCTCCAATTTCTACAGATTTGATTAAAACAAAAATTAAATGACTAAGATATTGTAGAATTGAGTGATATAATTTTGCTATAGCAATCGTTTGATACCAATTTCAGCACTTTAGGGTTTTGGGTTAAGTCATTTTGTAGATATGCCCGTTTATTTTATTTTATTTTTTCTCTCCAATTTCAAGTTTTCATTAATATTCATGAAAAAGAAAATCAGGTTAGTTTTATATCAGACATGAGGGTGATCTATCATTGTCTTAGCATTCACTTGATACCACTTTCAATGTTCTATGTTTATAAACAGCTCAGATTCGAGTGACTTTGTAACTATTCCCTTATATTGTACCGATTTTCTTATGTTTTATTAATTTCACGAATATGCAAAACCAATGATTTGAATAATAATATGTATTTATGTAAAAGTTTTATGTCCATGTATTACTATTGGAAAAATGATAATCTTATAGAGAATAATGTTGATGGTATATGAGTAAGTACACCCCTATTATTTATGATCACATTCGGTGTGGGTTGGGAAACTATAACATTTACATCATATAAATGTGTTCAGTGTTGAAGGTAACACATTTAGGCATTCTAATATTCTTCTGACAAAACTGGCCGCCATAAAAATGTGTCTAAGAGTGCAAGGTAGATCATATTACCCGCCCCAAAGTATTAAATGGCAAAATATTTTCCCCTAGTTTTTCCTGATTTTTTAAATTTTCATTAATATTCATGAAAATGCTTATAATATAATTTTCATTTAGGTACATGACATCAACAATTTTGTCAAATGGTATTATTGGTGCAATAACAATGTATCATAGCAGTAGTGTATATATGAAATAAGTTTATTTATTGTTTTTATGATTTATACTGTCGTTTTGATGAATTAATTAAAATTCATGAATATGCAAATTAGATAATTTATATTTTTTATCATACGATATCAGAAATATGTCTCCGCTTTAAAATGAGACCAAGTTCTTTGATCTATGATAAAAAATAGCTGAGATATGGTCCGTTTTCCTTGTGTACCCCCCATTATCTGTTCACTAAAATGTGCATGTTTTTAAAGAGGGATGCCGTACTTCAAAGGGTGATAACTCAATAAATAAAAATTGTACAGAAACGTAGGTTGTATGGCTGAAAAGCTTATGAAATTATCTATACGACTAAAGAAAATTCGCTTCAAAACTATGTATATGAAATGCGCAAACTAAATTGAAAATATTCATTTACAACGATTTTATGGGTATATTACGTAATATTACGTAATAACATCGTCTTGGCGTTCAAGGAACCTAAACAGCAACCAATCGCCGCGAAATACATGTTTGTATTACATAATTTGGAAATGCACGCTGTTCCAAAAATAATTCTTTGACTTTTTCTAACGGAAACAACTGTCTGTCAAAACTTGCTTTGTTATAGTAGGGAGTTATCTCCCCTTTTTCTAATATGACGCTACACTTTTGGAAATTAAAGCTACGACAACCGGGAATCATTAGCAGGAGTGATAAGCATTCATTTGAGACCAAGTTTGTCCTTTCCCCTAATGGGTGCATTTTATCGCCAAGTTTCAGTTTCATGTACCGTACTATATGTGTCGTTGTATAAATTACTATAGAGATAATCACTGATATGCATGTATTCGACCCGAGTCTCTATGAGACTTAACTGCGGCGCAAACAAATTTGTATATCGTAGACGATGAAACTTCTGAAAAGAAGACAAACATTAATGTAAGAGAAGATAAAAACAGAGGTTGAAGAGGAAACTAGAAAAGGCAAAAGCAGGACAAGGTGTGAAAACGCTAGCAGAAAATCGACCATATGGAAAGATAGAAAACAAAACAAAGAATAATTTTACAAAGGAATGAATTTAATAAAAATTGACATTGTAAGTCAGGAAAATTCCTACGAAGAGCCATCAAGGAAATCACAAGCGGGAGAAACTCTGGATAATAACATCATGGACTTGATAAAAAGAACAAAGTGTATTATATAAATAAAAATATGACAATGGAAGAGCCAGGAATACAGTTGAACGTTTTAAAAAACGAAAGAAACGAAAACTTTTGTGTTCTTGTATAGAGCTTCTGTAATAGGGAACTAAAAGTTGCATCGGCCGGGAATCGAACCCGGGCCGCCCGCGTGGCAGGCGAGCATTCTACCACTGAACCACCGATGCTGTTGTGTAAATGAAAGAAAATCATACAGCATGACAACTAAATTGACAGCTAGATGACAGTCAATTCAGTTTTTATTTATACAAGATACGTTATTATAGAAACATGTTTATCCTAGACCGATATTTACAGGTCCTCTTCACGGCGTTTATCTGTAGCAAGCTCATCGCAAAACTGTAGTACAGACTTCTGTGGTGGTTCTTTTTGTTTTATGTCTTGGTGTTTAAAATATTTTTGTGCTGTTGGCGCCTTATGTATGTTTTCATATTTTTAGTTAAGTTAAGGTAACTGAGTGGCCACCTATTGGGAAAATAGCTGCGCATTCGGCTTACGAAATGTTTTCATGGTATAAGTACCTGATTGTTAGTTTGGTTTTTTCCCACCTCGGTTTTTGGAGTGGGAATCTTTTTCTGATTGCGCCTTTTCCTGATCTTTGCCTACTTGTACCTTTTTCCCAGACAAAATGAATGAATGCATAAAAATGATAATGATAAAGTTTCACTGTTGAAAAGATTTTTACCATTGAATTTACCAATACATTACGCTAGGCTGAGTAAGCATAGAAGTCATCGCTAGCAAGCTCATCTCAGTAGATACAACAAACAGTATAAAGGGCAAAATAATTAGTTAATAATTTTAAGTGTTGCTTCTATATAGCTGTCACCAAACTTTTAGCGCAAATGAAATGTGCTTAACAGAGAAACATAAAAAACTTTGAAGAGACAGATTTCTTCTGGTGTCGCAATAAAGCAAACCGATAAATGTTCGTCTAAATAATGAGGCTTTAAATGGCTTTTAGACAACCAAAGCACTCAATATGTGACAGAATACTGTCTGCTGTCGGTCATTTGATGCTATTTAGTTAAGCGTAAAAACCAATGTATTTCTAACCGAACTTGTCAAAACCTTAACTTTCACATCGTAAATTACCGCCACTGCTATACATGTAGCTCGATTTTGACCTCAGGCGCGCCAAAAGCTCGACGAGTCCATGTCGACACGGAAAGTAGGAGACCAGGTTCAAATACATGTATGTAATCGAAACAAATATTTTCAATAAATTCTAAGCAATATTCGCTACTTCGAAAACAGGCCCAATGTAGTGGTTAGACCGCTTGACTTGAGAAACTGGACATGTCGAGGGCTGGGAGGAGTTCGACATGCACTGTAAGCAAAAGATCTAACCCATACTGAGCAACAGAATAACGCTACTGTTTACATCGGCAGCAAGAATGTCCTATCAACAAGCTTGGTTTCACCTACGAGAAAAGCAAGACCAACAGGAAGCCACTGATGGAGAAGGGTAGCATCCGACTCAGACTGTAGTTCCGACGCGCAACCGCGAGTGGGACTGAGGACTTGTGAAATTTTTGTTTTGAAATTTGGAAATTGTAAATACATACAAATGTTATGGGCACAAAGTGATCGCTTTGCATAAATGCAACACCAGCCCGACTCACAAACATCGTAGAAAAGAGAAAGAAAAACTAACCAGGCTCGAATCCATGACCCACGTCTTATTCGTTCGGGTCAATGGTGTAAGCTGTGCTACAGCCGATGATGATTTTACCAATACCTTCTATTTATATTAAACCAGTATTTCAATAGCGCTATCTGCCTGTTACCCCTTTTACGTGCTGTCCAGTGGACTCGTCGATCTTTTGACGCACCTGAAGTCAAAATCGAGCGATATCGATTTTGACTATAGTATAAAATTCCATGCTCACTCAGGTCATCACGTTTTAGGGGTTACGTGTCGATGCAAACATGGTGAGTTTGTATTTCAAAACCGATCCTTAAAGCTTTGGGGTCCATAAAACAATTGCATGCACCCACTGGTTCTTTTCGTTATACTTGGTACATGTACATTAATACCGCACTGACCTTTGTATACAGGTATCCTTCGCGATATTCCACCAGGGTTAACTGGTCTGTTTATTTTGCTCCAATTTTTCAGTGGTGTCGTTTGGCTTCTCAGGGTCTCCAGTTGCCTTTGGGTATTTTGAGCACTACCAGCCCTAGTGTTTTACTAATTATTGCGGTTTTTGTAATTAGCCTGATAAGGCAATGGCTAGTCAGATTCCCCATGAGGACAGAACAACTTACTAAATGTTTTAATCCACTGCAGTACCTGAGATTGAGGTAAGGCATCCACATTACTGGTTTAAGCCCCGCCCCCCCCCCGCCCCCCCCCCCACACACACACCTGTTTTAAATTACTGACAATTCCAATGCGGTACTTCTATAGTGATTCTCTTTGCGCTCTGTTTTGGTGTTGAATTTTTGTGTTGTTGGCATCTTTTGTGTGTGTGTGTGTGTGTGTGTGTGTGTGTGTGTGTGTTTCATATATATGGTTAAATTTGGGTAACTGAGTGGCCATCTTTAGGGAAGTACCTGCTTTCTAAGCTTAGGATGTTAGTATCAGTACCTTATTGTCATTTTTTTGTTTCACACCTTGGACTTTAGGGTTGGATTTTAATTTTCATCGCACACGTTCACGATCATTGCTTACTTTTACATTTCCTACAATTATACCTATAAATAGTTGTAGAAAACATAATTATTGGGTTATAACATAAATATACGATAAAATTGTATTGAAGTAAGAATTAGATAAAAATCACCGTCTTAGAATGGTCAGTACCAAATACCGGTGAAATACACTTTCACTTCCATTTTGTCAAACAGCAATGATTACCGAATCAGATAATGTATATTTGTCATGTTTACAAATATTTTTCTTGTTTTATGAACCTCTCTTGGGATATTATCATTGGTGCAGTTATGAATTCAATCTGGTTTTAAAAGCTTATCGATTGGAAGGTTAGAATGAAAAATACAATTGTATTAACATGTATTGAGGTTATAATTATTAATTCCGTAATTATTGTCAATTTAAAAATTAATTATTTATAACCGCAAGATGAATCTGGTAGAAAGGATCGAACAGTTTCTGATGATGAAAATAATTTTGTAATAGGATGCGTTTTTGGTAAAGACAGACAGTCTGAGGCTAGGCGCCAGTTGGCGGAGCCAGCCAGTGTCGCATAGTTATATCTGACCAAAACTAATATAATGTCAGGCTTTGTTGGTCAATTGGTTTACAAATTTAAGAAACTTATAAGAAGGGAGGATTTTTCTTTTCAATTCAGAAAAATCATTACGCGTTACAGACGTATAGGATATAACTTAAACGTTATGCGACCGTCTGCATGCTTAGTGTTTAACCCAATCATGGTTGATAACTATACTGCCTTCTTTAATTGCACGCAGGTAGGTCGGACGTCAGACTATATGATGGCCCGGCATAAAGCTATTCATTTTAGTTGGTTGGGGCCGGAGCTTCTTGTCTGTTGCTTGGTCCACCGGGGTTCAACTGGTGTTTTTCTTTTTCTTTTGCTACGGAGTTAGTAAGTTATTTGGCGCCCAGGGGTCTCCATTGTCGGGCAGCTTACTCAATCTGTGATTCCTCGTTTTTGATTCAATAAGGTGTTTATTATAATTTATTCGTTTGTCCATGATGATTCATTGACTAGTTAGATATTCACCACGAGGACCGAACAGCTAATTAAATGTTGTGAACCACTGCAGAAGCTGAGGGTTAGGTACCTGTAAATTCGATATTAGCCCGCCAGTAATTTTATATTACTGATCGTTCCAAGGCGATACTTCTGTGGTGGTTCTTATTGTTTTATGTCTTGGTGTTTAAATTTTTGTGCTGTTGGCGCCTTATGTATGTTTTTATATTTTTAGTTAAGTTAATGTAACTGAGTGGCCACCTATTGGGAAAATAACAGCTCATTCGGCTTACGATATGTTTTCATGGTATAAGTACCTGATTGTTAATTAGTTTTTTTCCCACATCGGATTTTGGAGTGGGAATATCTTTCTGATTGCGCCTTTTCCTGATCGTTGCCTACTTGTACCTTTTTTATAAAAAGTCTATGTTTGTACACTGGTAATGTACAGTTTTTTTCTGTTTTTTTTTTTGTTTTAGTATGACTTTATTTGCATCATTCATTTTGTCATTGGTATGATTTTTATTTATATTTTGCCTATATAGCATACAAACAGGTTCACGGCTATTATGATGAGCGTCAAAGAAGCTATGTCTTATTAATTCTAAACATCTTGGAACTAATCAGTATACGCCAAGTTCGAGTGGCTAGCAGCGAAAATGAAACCCTCTTACAAGCTGATCGAGTGTCTGTGATCAATACGTTTGAATAAACGTTGGATGTGATTGCTCGCTGACTGATTGTTCGAAATTGGTGTTCAGATAATCAAGCCACGCTCAATAATAACATTTGATGACGTTGATGCTTTGTAGTAATGCAGTTGTAATACGTTTAAACTAATTGATTGATTCTTTAAATGATTTTTCACTTAAGAGTAGTCTGGATAATTGACAAGCTGAAGGATGTCACTTAACTGACAAGGTAGTAATATGTTGTTGTTGTTTTTTCTCTCTTTCTCTCTGTTTCAGTTTCAACCCTTTATTTTTAAACATTTGACTTTTTTATATATTAAAACACTGTGTCTTTGTTTAACTCCTTCATTTATGTGTATTCTCCTGTCCTTTTCGTTATCAGGCAAGGATTATATTTATATTCACGTGAGTTTGATTTTATTATTGACTAAGTCATAAACTTAAAAGAAAAAAATATTAATGCAGTACCGTAGTGCAGCGTGTAAATATTTATTTTAATATATAATTTCACAGAGAATAATGTGAGAATAATTATGAGAAAAAGTTTTTTTTTTTTTTTTTTTTTTTTTTTTTTTTTCTTCTTTTTTTTTTTTTTTAACCTGGGCCTTTTCTATTTTTATCATATATCCTATAATATTGCTGATCACCACTTTAACAATCGACGCAAATAACTTCCTTATTTATGAACGAAAACAATATCCTGTTTTCTTTATTGTCTTAGTTAGAATATAAGACTTTTAAATAGTGTTAAATCTGTGAAAATGTCTACTACGATTGTCCGGGATCTAAATGTATTATTGGCCTATATATATACTAGCTTCTCTCAAATAAACAATTAAATCAGATAGCGACAGTAAATTTATACACATTGCGGTGTGTTTTCTGGGTGTGGGTACCTGATTATTAGTTTTGTTTTTCCCACCTCGGTTTTTGTAGTGGGAATTTCTTTCTGATTGCGCCTTTTCCTGACCGTTGCCTACTTTTTATCTTCTTATAATGTTTTATTCAGAATTCACATAGTTCTTAACTTAAGATAACAAGTGCTAGTGCTTCTTTGAAAGGAGTACGGTTCTGAACTTTAAAAGTATTCTTTGATAGGCGTCTGGTGGGCCCTTGAAATCATTTTTAGAGGGTAGGCATCTCCCAAGTGTTGCACTGGCTATAAAATTGCTCTTTTGTTTCTTTTTCCTCTTTTATATAGAACTTGATTGTTCCCATATCAATTTCTAGCGAAAGTATGGCACTACATCATTCGCGCACATTACTGAATAGCTAGCTATATTGACAACATTAGACTGGGGCAAATGGTTTGTCATTTACTAGGAAATATTAGGCTCGTTATGATTGGTTAAAATGAAAGCCGATATGGATAATTTTACAAACCATTAAGCTTGGTATTCTATTGAAAACAATATGCTTATTTACACCATGACGACATAAATGAAACAAACTAAATGTCTGCTTTCACTACAAAATACCAACAAAGTATGCAGGTGAGTTTAAAAGATGATTATGTCGTAGCCGCCATAGTTTGGCTTCCCTATGAACCTAATATGTCAAGATTAAATAACATGTACATCATATCAAATAATACGGATAAATGTTTGTTTGTTTGTTTGTTTGAATTGAACATTAACGTTAACTTTGTCCATTTTTTCATCCGATTTGAGCATTTTGTAAATGCCCTTTTTGTCGACCTCCTACCTTTTTTTTTTTTTTTTTTTTTTTTTGAAAAATAATCCGTGGTCGAGTGGTTAAGAGCGCTAATATTTCATAATCGTTGCCTACTTTTACCTTTTTGAACTGAAAAAAATGCAACAATGTTCTTTTAAAATATATCTGGCTCTGCCGACAATACTGCCTCTTAATGCCAGACGTTGCGCTTTCTGATATGGCAGTCAATACAATAATGCATTAAGTATTAGTTAAGATTCGCCAACAAACCCATTAGCAGTCAAAGTTAATATGTTACGCATCGTTGCGCAAGAATTTATTGGTATGCTATTTCTGTGAAATTTACCGAAGTATTGTCGAGGCAGCGGGCTTGCTGTCTGGACATCGGTTTCCGCCACAGGCGCTCTGCCTCTTGTACTTGTACATTCTGATGCATGTAGGTTATGTAAATACTTATAAGTTAGATGTTTTGACGTATCCTGCTACTCACTGAAATAAAATTTGTATGTATGTATGTATGAATAATGTTTAGGTCTTTATCAACGATAGTCTCTTGTAATTCTACATAGAATGGGTTGCTATAGTTTATATTGTTTTGTGTTTATGTAATTGTATGTATATTGTATATCAACATGAGACTCAAATAAACTATTGAGCTGAATTGAATTGAATTGAATTGCTTCATCTAATATAGGACTTTGTTACGAACTGCTGGTGATAGAACAGTGAACACTCACAATATATTTAGCCAGCCATTAATACCTTCGAAGGAAGAAAGTCAAATCTTGATTCTAAGGCAAGGGGTCTGGACGTGGAGCCTCATTTTATTTAATAGCATGTTTGCGGATAATTTTGCCAATATTGACCATGCATTCTAAGAAATTCAAACGCACACACGTGTATCTTTCAAACGAAAAATGAAATCTCGTAGTCTTAGTGACAAAGAAAACTAGTCATATATCTGGACGTATTTTGAACAGCATCAAAAACGCACCAAGTGACTTTGTAAATGAATCTGTAGGTGGAACATGTCGCTGTAATAATTACTTTAGAGATAATAAGTGATATTCATGAATTCGACCCGAGTCCCTATGAAACTCAACTGCGGCGCAAGCAAATCAGTACATCATAGACGAAGATGAAATTTTTGAAAAGTGAAAAGAAGACAGACATTAATGCAAGAGAACAAAAACAGAGGTTGAAGAGGAAACTATAGAAAGGACGAAAACAGGAGAAGGTGTGAAGACGCGAGTAGAAAATCGACCATGGAGAAAGATGAAAAATAAAACAAACTGTTCAAGGAAAATGGAATTTAATAATGCATCATGAATGGAAAATACACAAGATGAAAAACAAACAAAAATTAACAAAATTCCCAATTATAATGTGAATAGCCGGGAATTGTGTTGACCTATTAGCAAAGCTCAGAAGCCAAATGGTTTGTATTTCTGATAAGACCTTCCGTTCAATGTTCATTTCTATAATTGAAAACTAAAACATTGCATCTGCCGGGAATCTTACCTGGGCCGCCAGTGTGGCAGGCGAGCATTCTACCACTGAACCACCGATGCTGATGTATGATCGCAAGTACTAGATCACATATGTGTGCAAAAACATGACAGCTAGATGACTGTCAATGTTGACATACGACTCAATTTATGCCTCCATGTATAACTGAAATTTGAAACATGCTTATCCCGCCTCGGTTTTTGGAGTGGGAATTTCTTTCGGAATGCGGCTTTTCTTGATCATTGCCTACACGTACCTTCTTATCATAGACATATCTTTACCGAACGATACCATTATAATGTTCTATTTGTCAGGTACTTTGCTTGACGTCCGTCGGACAGGCGTTTGGTTCGTCCTCTAGGGTGGTTTAAATTACCAGCGAGTAAGGTTCAAATATTTCTATTCCTCTTCTGTTTCTTTCTACTATTTATATTTTGTGATCTAACACTGAATGTCTCGCAGAATTAAGCAGCGAACCATGCTCAGAATACGGGCATTTACATGATTGAAAGCCGAGGTCCTCTTCACGAATTGTATCTCTAGCAAGCGCATTTTTGACGTCGTTAGAAGGTATAACAATATGTAAAACAGCGGAATCATAAGCTTTTTCTCTGGTTGGTTTTAATCAGGTTGCATCCATTAAGCTACCATCAAACTCTGAGACAAAAAAAAACGTTTCACTCAACAGAGAAACAGACAACAGACAACAGCTTCGAAGAGACATGTTTCTTGTGGTGTCGCTATAAAGCAAACCAATAAACATTCGACTTCATAATGATCAGAAGCTTTAAATGGCTTTTAGACAACCAAACCACTCAATATGTGACAAAATGTGCTGCCAGTCATTTGATGCTCTTAAGTTAAGCGTGAAAACAAATGTATTCCAAATGGAATAATGTTTTAGCTCCGCATTTTCAGTGGTGTTGTATGGCTTCTCAGGGATCTGTTTTTGTTTTAGGGGCCCGAGTGTTTTAATCTTCATACACTGCGGTTTTTGTGATTACATGTACCTGGATGACACTGACTAGTTTAAGTCAGAGATTTCCCATGAGGACCGAACGACTAACTAAATGCTTTGTTCCACTGCAGTATTTGAGGTAAACCGGTTTAAGGCCCCAGTAGTTTTAAATTACTGACAGTTTGACGCTCTAGAGATTTATGGTCCACCCCCCTTCTTGTTAAAGGATCTCAGTTTTATTATTATTAAACAGTCCCAGTGGGATTTAACATGTATTTTCACTGAGCATATGATGAAGATATGATCGTCCACCATCTTCAGACTGTTTAAAATCCATGATAAAAATGATGACTGTTTTTGCACCTTTGGTACAATCTTTGTCCATTTCAATACCTTATTCATCAATATGTCCTTGTCATCCATTTTCCCGCCTAGATATGCATACATGAAAGTTCGAAATCTATTAGGATGAACGTCCGAAAACCTATGCCTAATTAATTCTAAACATCGTGGAACTAATCAGTATACGTCAAGCTCGAGTGGCTAGCATGGAAAATGAAACCCCATTACGAAAACTTGTCCATGCAATATACAGAGATTTTTTCAGCATCAAAAATTGAAAATTTCATTGGAAAAAATTTGATATTTTTCTTATTTTTGCTCAAAACATAGATTGTGGGTACACGTTAGAACCGCCTCGCCGAGGCGGTTCTAACGAGTACCCACAATCTATGTTTTGGAGCAAAAATAAGAAAAATAGGTATACCCCTGGATACCCCAGTTTTGCTATATAAAACTGGGGTTCAAGGGGGTATACATTACACGGACATGTTTTCCTGATGCTCTCACGAGCTGATCGAGTGCCTGATCAATACGTTTGAATAACGTTCGGAGGTGATTGTGCGCTCACTGATTGTTCGAAATCGTTGTTCAGATAATGTAGCAGCGATCAAGAATAATATTGATGAAGTTAATGCTTTGTAGTAATGCAGTTATAATACGTTTAAACTGATGGATTGATTCTCTAAATGATTTTATTTTCAGAGAATTCCGGATAATTGACAAGCCGAAAGATGTCGTTTAAGAAGGTAATAATCTACTTTTTTCATTTGAGCCGCATCGTGAGAAAACGGGATTATTGCCTATGCGAAAACAAAGGCGCATATCAGCTTCGCAGTAACTGCGAAGCTGATCAGCGCCTTTGTTTTCGCTACTCGGATAGTACAATTCCTCTTCTACATAAATCCAAAATATCAAGCGTCTAGCTCTTTTCTGAGCTTGTACAGGCCGGTTTGTGTCGGACCTGGTCGGAAACCCCGAAGACCGGTTTTCTCGCGTCGCGGCTCATTTGTTCCAACTGTTTGTTTTCAACTTTTGACATTAATAAGAAAACAAGACACGAGAACCATTCATGTATTCTGTGATAATTTTATTGAAAACAATTCTGAAAAGGTACAAGTAGGCAATGATCAGGAAAAGGAGCAATCAGAAAGAAATACCCACCCAAAAAAAACCGAGGTGGAAAAAATAAATTGACAATAAACATATCGTAAGCCTAGTGAGCAGCTATTTCCCAATACACGACCACTCAGTTACCAAAACTTAACTAAGAATATGAAAACGTACACAAGGTTCAAACAGCACAAAACTTAAAACAAATGGAACCACAAAAGAACTGTCGCCTTGGAACGATCAGTAATACGAAATTACTGGGGTGCTTAAACTGGTTTTACAGGGGCCTAACCTCACCCTCATCTTCTGCAGTGGTTCGCAACATTTAGTTAGTTGTTCGGTTCTAAGTAGTCAATGAGTCATCAAGGACAAACAAATAAATCATGATAATCACCAAGATGAATAAAAAACAATGACTCACAGATTCAGTAAGACGCCCGACGATGGAGATCCCTGGGTGCCAAATAACTTACTGAAATCCAGAACAAAAAAAAAAAAAAAAAAAAAAAAACACCAGTTTAACCCCGATGGGCCAAGCAACAGTCAAGAAGCTCCGGCCCCAATCAACTAAATGAATAGCTTAAAGTCGGGGCCATCATAGAGTCTGACGCCCAACCCACCATCGTGTAAATAAAGAAGACAGCATAGTTTTCAACCATGACTGGGTTAAAACTAAGCATGCAGATTGTCGCATAACATTTACATGTAAGTTATATCCTATACGTCTGTAACGTGTAATGAATTTTCTGAACTGAAAAAAAATCATTCCTTCCTTTAAGTTTTGTTTTTTTTTTAATTTGTAAATCAAGTCACCATAAAATTCTGGTTCCGAAAAAGGCCCTCACGTAACTTTAGCCCAGCATTAAATTTGGAAATCAATTCATTGTGTCTGCGACAAAATTTATAAAACAAAATGTTTTCGAAGTTTATGTTACCAATAGCCCTGTTGGAGAAGTTCGGCTGTTCAACATTTATTTTGCGCGTTTAAGTGAGCTTAGATTCCTAGGTTTTTTCATTTCCGTTTTTTGTTTTATCGTATTTCAAGTATACACAGTACATAATGAAACTCCAAATCGACATATTCTGAAATATCAAGCACTTTTTTTTCATAAGTAATATTAGAAGATTCTTTGGAGGCAGTGAAAACATTCAGTAACATATATAGAGGATATTTGCTTTTTTGAGGTGAATACCAAATATATCTTATCGAGTGAGTTGAAAACATCAGAATTTTCACGAGTGCGCAGCACGAGTGAAAATTATTATGTTTTCAACTCACGAGATGAAATATATTTGGTATTCACCGAAAAAAAGCAAATTTTCTTTTTATTTTATAGGCACTTTCCAATGCACAAGGTAGGCGGTGAAAATGCAAAGACAAAATTTTTTTTGAAAACACGAATAATTTTGGTACCACATTGTTCCTTATGTTCTAACTAAGAAAATGAATACCCACACTTTATGTTTTCGTTCATAAATAACAGAGTTATAGGCGTTTGAATTTCTGAAGTGAGACACATTTAATGACGTCAAGTAAATGGAAACGTCAGAAGTAATCCAAAAAATCTGACGTCATTACAGTGACGATATAGGCTGATATCAGTCACTAGTGACTTTTGATATCAGTGAGATTTGATATCATTGAAATTTCATATCAATGAAAATACCAATTTTATCAAGTTTTGATACACATTGGGTTTCACTGTAAAGTATAAAATAAAAGAAAATATTCTTTGGAAGCAGTGAAAACATTCAAAAGGAGATATTATGAGCCATATTGCGCTAGTTCAGGTAAAGAACCGTCATAAGTGACCCAACTAAACCGACAACAAAAGCCAGACAGTTGTTCTGCAATTTCGAGAATTTATACGAGTTGTCTAAATCAACGACAAATTCGTAAACGAACTGTGTCTCTAAACATATATGTCTCGAGTACATCTAATTGATCCCAAAGGACGGATAGAAAATATAACATGCACTGTGGATGATGTACGGAGAGCCTTTTTAGGGCTGCCACACGGTACAAAACCAGCTGAAGTTATAACAAATAAAATATAAAAAAGATTCTTTGGAAGCAGTGAAAACTTTAAAAGGTAGATAATATGAGCCATATTGAGCATTTTCAGGTAATGAACCCTCATAAGTGACCCTATTAAATCGGCAATGAATACCAAACTGTTGTCCCGCAATTTCGAGAATTTACACGAGTAAAGCATTTCAATTAACTAATTTGCAGTCGCTTTTGAAATCTTTTTAATTGACCTCTAGAAGTTTATATCTCGCTACCAGAGAAAAAATACATTTACTGCTAGTTTTAGTAAGTGTATGTATGCTGTCCATGTCGGACGATTCAATTCCGTATTTCCAAATAGGGGACAAAGATTGTCATGTTTTTACCGATAATTGTATACATGTAAATATAGACATAAAATGAGCCGGTTGTCATTCACTGACTGATATCTATCTATCAACATTACTTATCAATTTTTGTGCCTTAAATATTGTCGTACATCAGCATCGGTGGTTCAGTGGTAGAATGCTCGCCTGCCACGCGGGCGGCCCGGGTTCGATTCCCGGCCTCTGCAATTTTTTACTTTCTGTTGTACAAATCAACACTGAACGTTGACTACTTTCAGCAACAATATGAGCATTGTATTTTTTTCACATGTATTAGCGAAACTGCATCCCTGTCAAACGGCCAAACTTCTCCAACAGGGCTTTCGGTATCATAAACTTCGAAAAACATTTTCTAAATTTTATCGTAGACACTATGAACTGATTTCCAAATATAATGTTGAGTTAAAGACGCTTTTAGGTGAGGGCCTTTCGGAACCAGAATTTTATGGTGACTTGGTTTAGTTATTCGGCGCCCAGGGATTTCATTACTCAATCTGTGAGTCCTGTTTTAAGAAACTGATAGAAAGGTTCAGTTACAGACGTATATGTTATAATTTGAATGTTACGAGACAGTCTGCATGCTTAGTTTTTAACCCAATCGCGGTTGATAACTGTGCTGCCTCTTTTGCTTTTTTTTTATTCATCAGGATGTTTATCATGATTTATTTGTTTGTTCTTGATGATTCATTGACTAGTTAGAGATTCACCGCGAGGACCGAAGAACTAACAAAATGTTATGCTGAGGGTGAGGTTATGGCCATGTAAAACCGGCTTAAGACCGCCAGTAATTTTGTGTTACTGGTCGTTCCAAGGCGATACTTCTGTAGGTGGTTCTTTTTGTTTTATGTCTTGGTGTTTATTTTTTTTTGTGTGTGTTTTTAGTTAAGTTTAGGTAACTGAGTGGCCGCCTATTGGGAAAATAGCTGCTTATTCGGCTTACGATGTGTTATCATGGTCTTAGTACCTGATTGTTAATTCAGTTTTTCCCACCTCCGTTTTTGGAGTTGTAATATTTTTCTGATTGCGTTTTTTTTCTGATCTTTGCCTACTTATACCCCTTCAAATTATCATATTTCCATCATGAAAACATGTATGTGTTCTGTATACTCATTTTTAAAGTAAAACTGGGGTTTACAAGGGTATATATTTTTTTCTTATTTTTCAACCAAAACATCTATATAGATTGTGGGTACTCGTCAGAACCGCCTCGCCTCAATGTTTTAAGCACCAATATTACAATGTAAACATATCAAAATTATTTTAATGTTTTTATTTTCTTTTTTGTTAACAGTAAAAGTATCTATATGCTGAATGGGCATGTTTTTGATCGTCGCAATCTTCATGTAATAGAAACGCCTCTAGTATTATATACTGTTTGCATATTTGTATATACAATATGTATACTATATATACATTGTACAAGAAAAGATATGACACAAGTGTCATATCAATAGCCTCAATTTTTAATCGCAGTAAGTAACGTATAAGACAAACCGCGCACCGAGCGTGTGGAAAAATATGCCGCAAATTCAACCAATGTATTTCTATAGAGTCTGACATAGAGATACCTTAATTCAACAAACATCAGAAGCACATCGGAGACACGTAACAAACGCATTTAATACATACGTGGTTTGTCAGAAAAGTTCGTGTACACCTTTTATATTTTCAACAGAAAAAGGAATATATCTGCTTGTGCAAAAGTATTTTATAAGCAAATATACATGGAATTTTATTGAAATCTGACAAAAAAAAACAAAAAAAAAACAAAAAAAAAAAAAAAAAAAAAACGTCATCTACAGCCTTTTCCCTGCACTTCCGAACCGAGTGCGGGGCAAAGGTTAACGTCTCTATATGACGTAACTTGACATTTTAAGCCGCCAGCGCGTTATATAATTTTGTTTCAGGGTGTTTTTTTTAACTAAAGATCCTTGGCTATCAACATTTTTATGTCTGTGTATCCAGCTGTCAAATGCAGATACGCCGTACCAATTCTCGCAAAATTGTTCGACCGCCTGTTGAACGTGTGTAACAATTTCTTGCGGCGAGCATGCCAGACAGGTGATCTTCCGTTTATCATCATAGGTGGACTTCTGAGCAGCTGAAAATCGACTGTGCCACAACTACTGTGAACTAAATAGTAACTGACAGACCGATGACTTTTCTGTTGTTTGTAACATTTTCATCGTATCGTGGGTGCTTTCCTTAACGAAACATACAATCGGCGTCGGCTGTTCTCCGACGTCAAATTACGCCATTATTTCAAACAGATTTTTCGGTCTGCTTCTGATTTTTTTTCACATCAAACTACACTGCCGCCAAGTCGGAACCTTTCTGAAACTGAAGTCAGTGTTATATGGTTTTAGGACGAACTATTTTACAGTAATGTTATAACATATTTAAGTGCCGTTTTACAGGGAAAAAACACAATATGATAATCGTCACATTTTATTGACGTTTTGGCACCTGTCCCGCGTGGCCCTACGTACGCTTAAGTAGAAAATATGTCATATTTAACGTGTTGATACTTCGAATTGAAACAAATTCCTCAAATATGCTCATAAGATATTGCTGCTTATATTTATACAAAAACTAAAACTTAAACAACAGCACTTTACTTTTCCTGCTATCCAAGGTGTCCATAAACCTCGTACATATGTGCTTTCTGTACGCTTGGTTTGATACGCGGCTATACTGTATTGTGTGCTTAACATAACTGTGGCATAACACAAAAGTAATCCAAAATTTTCAGCATGCTGAGATTATTATACGATCTGTACACACCTTAGACACACGCTAATCATTTGTGACTGCTAATTACACCATAGAGACTACGGGCCACCGCCCATTCGGGCCTAAAGAAATAGATATAGGCTACTTGTGCCTCCAGGTAAAGCTAAATACACTGCTGACTGACCATCTGATTACTGGTAAACCGCGCTTGTCTGAGCCTGCCGAGGGAACATTTCAAGTCAAACCATCCATACGTATAAGCCTTTTGTGTCTTAGTTGGATAGTTATATTTCAAGCACTTGTTGGATGTCATGACACCCTCATTGTCCTGTAAAATGGAGGCAACATCCAATCATGACCTTAGCTGTTGACTGGGACGTAAAACATCAATTCAAACAAACAAATCGCGCCAAGAGGTTGCAAAAGTGGTCGGAGATTTTCCCATACTTCCATGTTGTGGTTTTATTAGATTCTAGTAATTGATAAGCCGTAAGTCCTATACTATAGGTAATTAAAGTTTAAGAAGCAAATTTTCTTTTTCAGCGTGTTGAGATTTTTTCATACGCCAGGGTCGCGTTTGTCATGTACGCTAATGTGCGACTGCACTTTTCAAGATTGACGTGTATGTATGGGTATGGGTATATACTTAGAGGATATTTTACTTTTTTAAGTTGAATACCAAATATATTTAATCATCGAGTGTGTTGATTTTGTACATTTTCCCATTGAAGAGACAGGCAGTGAAAATGCAAAACAAAAAAAAAATATTGAAAACACAAATATTTTTGGTACATGCTTCCATACGTTCTAAATAAAAAATTTAAGAAAATGAACACCGATACTTTATATCATTCAATAATATTTGATTGATTGGGGTTTAACGTCCCACCAACAGCTAAGGTCATATGGAGACGGGACCTCGGTGTATAGTCTCAATCCGAAGGACTGGAGAAGCCCGGGATCGGACCTGCGACCCCTGGTTTACAAGGCAAGTGGCTTAACCACTGCGCCACGGAGGCTTCTTTATTCAATAATATAAAGTATTGATGTTCATTTTCTTAATTTTTTAAAGTCTTAAATAACGGAGGTTAGGTACCTGTAAAACCGGTTTAAGCCCGCCAGTAACTTTGTGTTACTGATCGTTCCAAGTCGATACTTCTGTAGTGGTTCTTTTTGTTTTATGTCTTGGTGTTTAAAAATTTTTTGTGCTGTTGGCGCCTTATGTATGTTTTCATATTTTTAGTTAAGTTAAGGTAACTGAGTGGCCACCTATTGGGAAAATAGCTGCTCATTCGGCTTACGATATGTTTCATGGTATAAGTAACTGATTGTTAGTTTGGTTTTTTTCCCACCTCGGTTTTTGGAGTGGGAATCTTTTTCTGATTGCGCCTTTTCCTGATCTTTGCCTACTTGTACTTTTTTAAAGGCGTTAAAATTTCTGATGTGAAACACTTTTAATGACGTCAAGTGAATGGAAACGTTAGAAGCTATCAGAAATTTACAGTTAAAATATCGGCTGATATCAATCACTTGTGAAAATCATCAGATATCTCAACATACACTTTACATAATTTACACCTATGTATTACATTTATCTTTTTGTCGTTGAAGATACGGTCATACATCATTTCAAATTCAATATTTGATAATGCAACATTCATCTGTCTGGGCCTACCAGTTATCGCCAGTACTGAACAACTTTTTTCAGCGTACTGCTAAATAGACTCCATAGAAAGGAAGAATAAAAACGAGTTAAGAAAAATAATAATCTAAAAATAGTTGCCATTATCGGTTGGTTTCCCGTTATCAGGTTTATGTTATATGTAAATATATTCGGAATAGGAACCAGTGCAATGCTTAATCGATACCGAATCATTTTCCCACCCTTGATTACTAGAAAAAGAAAGAGAGTCAGGCAATCTCGGCTTCATTCGTACCTTCGAGGTTATCATAAAAAAACTATTGAAGTGACCACGGCAGTGTAGCGCTAAATACAAACCGCGATGAACTATTATTATTATGAAGAACAGACAGGCACTACAGGCATAATCAATGATCGAAATCATGTCTTAAGCATGTTGTTTATAGATTAGAAACCGAAATAACAATTTGTATCGAAATAATTGGGGACGAATATGCCTAAGGCTTGCAAAGACCACAGACTGATGAACGCCGACCGAATTACTACCCATGGCCTCTAAGCATTCTTTTTAATTTGAAGCGTTAGTAACTTTCAAACTTTTAAGTGTCCCAGTTGACAAAACAATCAAATTACTTTTTGAATGTCTACAGCTTTACATCGTAAAATAATCATATTGACGAATAAACAATATTTTAAAACCGGACTTCTTTTTTTCTCGGATGGATATCTATATGGGCCTTTTCCATTACATTATAGCTATAGAATAGTACATTGAAGGGTTGAGGCTATAAAAATAGGGAGGAGAATTACATGTATCATTGCGAAAAACGACCATAAATGAATCAATGCCTTTCTTGCCTTCCTACAGAGTGTTCAATACTGCATAACGAAAGTTTAATGGGTTTGAGCCGACATGCTCGTGTTTTTTTTTTTTTTTTTTGTTTTTTTTTTCAGAGCGTTTTCCACACGACGTGTCCTATAATGTTTAAAAGAGTATTACATTTCTAATAAAAGGCACAACTTAATAATGTTGTCAAGTGATTTATCAATCGGCTTTTAGTAAGCGAATCACGGTGAGTCTCTTATCTGACGATTAACTCAAGTGCTCAGACATCTAATGTCTAGATGTCACTTAAGCAACTCAGAACTTTTGATATAAATATGTAGCAGAACCTACATTGTGTAAGTCATTCTGTAAGTCTGCGAGAAGCGCTCGCAGGCAACGCGGAAAAAAGATGGAATGTTTGCAAGTTGATGGTTCTGCTATATACTTGTAGCAAAATTTTGGGTGTTAGATTGCTAGTATGTCCTCTAATCAAAAATAAAGATTTTATGCTTATCAAAGTTTGAGTAGTATATATTTCGATACCACAAACTGTGGCATAGAGCACAAAGAGCATTTGATCGTTGGAATCTCAATGCAATAGAAACGCTCTAGTCTAATATTATGATACAGCTTCCACTATTGGTCAATAACTCTTATGCTTTCTCAGCCATGCGTTATTAATTGTCTTTGAATGGTAATAGCCTTTTCAGTGAAACTTTATTATTACTATCGAATGCATTTATTCATCTTGTCTGGGAAAATGGACTGCAGCAGCAACAGACGTGATTGAAAGCTTCTTATTGATCATGATTTAGCTTGATAGGCGGTGAACATCATAGGCACAATTGTTTAATGTCGTGACCTGCTTTGTTCAGTTTACCTATCCAGTTTAATGAAACAAGAAACCAAGCGTCGACTTTCACACGACAAGTTTACTTACTTTTGTTCTAGCCGTGCTGCGTTCGTCGGCTCAAAACGTGGTGAGGTAAAGTCTGTTAAATTTTCAAACAAATATGATTATGTCATTATGTAAATAGCGGAATATGTCCTTTTTCAAATATGTTTAGGTACCTACATGTAGACTCCTAACATTTTATTTGTTTGCCCTTTATCATTAATTGACTAGTTAGAGGTTCACCACATACATGTACCTGTAACTTGAACCGGTTTAAGAACACATCCTCTTACATCAAATGTTTTACAAAGTTGACGTGCAAAGGCATAAATTAAAAAAAAATGCGTTATCAGTGTACATGTAACTACTATCCATACATCATCTTCCAGACGTTTTTCAAAATCTCACTTTTCGAAGATGCATCAAGCAAACGTATGACACTGCCACATTTTTGCACCCCAAGAGTCAAAAAGTGCCGCGAAAATCGGTTCACTGAGACAAATATTATTCCAACACTGCTTCCAAAGGATCTAACATTTATTTTATTGGTGTTAATACGAATATTGTGTTTTCAATGGTGTTTAAGTAAAGTGAACCATATCGGCAATCATTTGAGCAAATCATAACAAGCCTGATGAGAGGCTAATGGTTAGTTGTCAATTTAGCGATTCGGTAATGTGCGCGAATGATGTACTGTCATGCGGTCGCTTAGAAATTGATATATGGGAACAAATACAGAAAGCTTCAGAAACAGAGCCGATGATTGTTATATGTTTTTATTCATGTATGTAGAATTCCAAATACTAGTCTGCTAAACGTCAATCTGAACAAGAGGGTGAAAAAGGAAACGAATAAAATAAAATACTTTGAAATATCCTAGAAGACGCCTATTTGACGGACGTTACACAGGGAAGAATACCATTTAGGCCGTGAGAAATAGATAAACCTCTTGTGCCTTCAGGCAAAGCTTATAAACGATCGATCATCTGATCAGTTGGATCTGAGCCTGCCAAAAACAAGTGGTATATACGAATTTATAAGCTTTTATTGTTTATTTGGTTTCCATTTCGCATGTTGGGTAGAAGTCCTTCATGGAGGTAACGTCATGACATGACTCTCTAGCAGTCCTTATCTTACCGATACCGAATAGGTTAAGCACGGTCTACTTTCATGTGTACACTAAGGCATTAAACGGGACGCTTGTCATCCAGCTGTTAATTTTATTTGTCAAATCATTTGTACTTCTTTTCGACACACATCTGCATCGGTGGTTCAGTGGTAGAATGCTCGCCTGCCACGCGGGCGGCCCGGGTTCGATTCCCGGCCGATGCAATGAACGGTAATTTAAACCAACCAACTGGACAATTATTTTGTTTCCTAAGTATTCTTAAAGGCCAATTTTCTTTGCCATAGATTCATTCTCATCAGACGATTAGCTTTTTTATCATGTCTATGATGATCTTCACCGTTGTGTTCTCCATTAATAGTACTTCGTCTGAGACTGGATATTTTGTGATGCCGCGTCTCGTCGAATTCCTTTTCTGAGAAAAAATGTGACTTTATCTCTTTTTTTTTTCTTGATCAACTATCATCTGCTCTTTTCTTTCATTGATTTCAGCATCCCAGTTTTGCAAAGTCGTCTTCGTCATGGAAGTGCTATGGCAAAGTTGTTTGCATCTCGTTCGAATCTCCAAGGATATCGAACCGATTACATGCATCAGTTCTTATCTCAGTGTTCTTTATCTAAGGATTAATACTAATTTGTAGCTTTCATCAATTTGTAGGTATGGCCCATCCCTTTTTTCATTAATATGCATACTGTTCTTAAAGGGTCTCAGTTTTATTTTTATTCATTGGACGATAAAAAAAAACTATTAGGCTGTTTTAATGTGTGTGAAGCTTGGAGAAAAATATACATATTCATGCTTTTTTTCAGTTTTCAAAAATAAGATAATGACTTGACTTTCATCTGTACCGGTTTGTCTTGACATGTATTTAAATGTTAAGAAAGATATGATATATATTTTTTCTAATAAAAGGCTCAACTTAGCGATGTTGTTGTCAAGTGATTTATCAATCGGCTTTCAGTAAGTGAATCATAGCGAGTCTTATATTAACTCGAGAGCTCAGACATCTGATGTCTAGATGTCACTTAAGAACTCGGCATTACGAAAACTTGCCCATGCAATATACAGAAATTTTTTGAGCTTTGAAAATTAAAAAGAAATCAGCTGAAAATTTTTGATATTTTTTCTTATTTTTGCTCAAAACATAGATTGTGGGTACACGTTAGAACCGCCTCGCCGAGGCGGTTCTAACGAGTACCCACAACCTTTGTTTTGGAGCAAAAATAAGAATAACAGGTATACCCCTGCAAACCCCAGTTTTACTATATAAAAGTGGGGTTTAAGTGGGTAAATATTGCACGGACTTGTTTTCCTGATGGAATGGGATCGTAATTGGATGTAGTTGCCTTTTTAACTGTTACATTATTACATATTTTAGTCTGGTTATTCGTTTCTTCCGCATGTGCTCTTTCCGAGGTGTTGAATCTTTACCTAGAGGTACATTTTTGTACGGGTGGCGTTCGCTTTTCGATCTCGCATCAAACTAAGTTTTACTACTCAGTAACCATTATGATTATTATCAATAACATATTTCGGCCCGCGATAAGGGTATAATTCCGGTTTTGCATGTTTATTTGATTTTGTTTAACCATGTTTCTTCGACGTCTGTCACGATTCACTATGATTCGTTTCTTAAAGCCAAATGAAAAGTACTTCCAGCATTTTTGCATGAATTCGCTTTTAAGGTTACAAGAACGAAATTGTTTAACTTTTGAAACTTATGTCGTAAAATGAAAGGCCTTCTTTAACGTTTTGGTCTGTTGCTGTCGACAAACAACTGCCATCTTTCCCCGTCGTTCGTGATCACATAGTACAAATGGCATTTGATCGTTGGAATTTCCAGGCACTAGAAACGCTCTCGTCTAATTTTATATACTGTTAACATATTTGGTCGATAACTCTTATGGTTGCTCAGCCATGTGTTATTAATTGTCTTTGAATGGTAATAGCATTTCCAGTGAAACTTTATTATTACTATCGAATGCATTTATTCTTTTTGTCTGGGATAATGGACTGCAGCAGCAACAGACTTGATTGAACGCTTCTTATTGATCATGATTTAGCTTGATCGGCGGAGAACATCAGAGGCATTTCAAACAAACACACCTCCAATTGTTTAATGTCGTGACCTGCTTTGTTCAGTTTACCTGTCCAGTTTGATGAAACATGGAACCGAAAGTCGACTTTGTTTATTCATTTAGTTGGTTGGGGCCGGAGCTTCTTGTCTGTTGCTTGGCCCACCGGGGTCCAACTGGTGGTTTTCTTTTGCTCCGGAGTTAGTAGGTTATTCGGCGCCCAGGGATCTCCATCGTCGGGCAGCTTACTCAATCTGTGAGTCCTTGTTTTTGATTCATCAGGATGTTTATCATGATTTATTTGTTTGTTCTTGATGATTCATTGACTAGTTAGAGATTCACCACGAGGACCGAAGAACTTACTAAATGTTATGAACCACTGCAGAAGCTGAGGGTGAGGTTAGGATCCTGTAAAACCGGTTTAAGCCCGCCAGTTACTTTGTGTTACTGATCGTTCCAAGGCGATACTTCTGTGGTGGTTCTTTTTGTTTTATGTCTTGGTGTTTAAAATTTTTTGTGCTGTTGGCGCCTTATGTATGTTTTCATATTTTTAATTAAGTTAAGGTAACTGAGTGGCCACCTATTGGGAAAATAGCTGCTCATTCGGCTTACGATATGTTTCATGGTATAAGTGCCTGATTGTTGGTTTGGTTTTTTCCCACCTCGGTTTTTGGAGTGGGAATCTCTTTCTGATTGCGCCTTTTCCTGATCTTTGCCTACTTGTACCTTTTGACTTACATGCACGCATGAAGGACACGGCATGCATTGGGTAACAGACTAAGACGGACTGCAAGGTTCCTCCGCTCTTTGCCTAAGCCTTAAGCAAATGTAGTTGTCTAAGCATTGTCATCACGCATTAGTTTCTCTCGGGTCGTCATGGTGTTCACAGGAATGGCGTGTTTTCAATAATGGTTAAGTAAAGTGACCTGTATCGGCAGTCATTTAAACCAATCATAACGAGCCCAGTAAATGACAGACCGTTTACTCCAGGCTAATGGTTAGTTGTCAACTAAGCGATTCGGTAATGTGCGCGAATTATGTACTGCCATGCGGTCGCTTAGAAATTGATATATGGGAACAAACGTGAACACAGAAAGCTTCAGAAACAGAGCCGTTTTTATTCATGTATGTAGAATTCCAAATACTTGTCTGCAAAATGTCAGTCTGAACAAGAAGGTGAAAAAGGAAGCGAATAAAATAAAACTAAAGACTGTGGGTTTAAATTGTTAGTACTTGGAAATATCCTAAGGGACGACTGTTTGACGAACGTTACATAGGGAAGAATACCATTTAGGCCGTGAAAAATGGATAAACCTCTTGTGCCTCCAGGCAAAACGATCGACCATCTGATCACTCGTTGACCGCTTAGATCTGAGCCTGCCCAGAACAAGTGGTATAGTCAAACCATCCATACACACTGATAGGCTTATATTGTGTATTTGCAACCGGAACTATAGTCGTATTTCAATATAGGCACATAAGCGAGCAATCGATTTCACTAGCGCTCAGGTAAATTTACGGAGACTCTCCGATAATATCCGATATTGGCCGGCGATATTCGATTATCATTCGGCTAATCTGTCCAGGTAATGTCAGTGTTGCCTGGGGACAGTTGTTTTAGGGATTAAAGATTTCATCGCTTTACTTTAGCAGCTTTCTCTGCAGCTTTCTCTGTGTGAAAACTTGATTATAAAAGACTAAATGCATGACGCAGGGACCGGGGGTATTCATCTGCTACCCCCATGTCACTTCGGATGATATTATATAGGATATAACAGAGAACCAACGTAAACAAAATCATTCGTCTTGCAGACGCGGACACGCCTTTGCATTTTCAAGATGATTTAAGAAGCTTCATTAGTTGTTTGTAACCTTATATGGAGTATAAACGTGTTGTTCCCCTTTAAAAAATATTTGCTCAGTAGTTATCATATTGTTAAAAATAAATTTAGAAGGCTATCAGGATCCGAATGTGAAAGACACATATAAAATAATACATTACGAAAACATGCCCATGCAATATACAGAGATTTTTAAAGTTGTAAAAAATAAAAAAAAAAATCAGTAGAAAAATCTCAATATTTTTCTTATTTTTGCTCAAAACATAGATTGTGGGTACACGTTAGAACCGCCTCGGCGAGGCTGTTCTAACGAGTACCCACAATCTATGTTTTGGAGCAAAAATAAGAAAAATAGGTATACCCCTGCAAACCCCAGTTTTGCTATATAAAAGTGGGGTATAAGGGGGTAAATATTACACGGACATGTTTTCCTGATGATACGTTTTTCTTTATATAGAAATTAAATGTAATTCGCGCCAAATAAATGAATTTAGAATATTTATACATTTTCGCTGGGTAAAAAAAAACTTTGATATTCACAGTTTATATATCATGAAAGATATAACCGGGCGGTGATGACCTGCACAGCGCTGAAACACCATTTTCCACCGGTTATTCTTCTTATCCAAGTATGCAGTTCAACCTTGATACAGTTTTAATGATAAACAATCTGGTCTTTGTCTGACATGGTCAGAAATGCCGACCAGAGAGTAGGTTTTCACGCTTTGCTGATTATAAGGTAGTTAAAACGATCATCATGGATGACTAGATCAGGGGTTAACACCTGACATCCAGCCTATTTAGGCTGTCGCCGCAAGGTATTAAAGGCACGCTTCTTATAAAAACATTCTCACATGATAATTTGGCAGCGTCATAGGAAAGCTGTTTTGACAGACAAAACTGATTCTGCATATTAGGCAGGCTACTCTCAGCCAAGTCTGCATATAGAGATTTAGATTCTTAAAACGAAATTTCATGTTTAATTAAACTACATTTTTGTTTTGTTAATTTAAAAGCACCATGCGGTGTAAACCTAACATGCCTCAATAAATACAAACGGTTTATTTTCTATGGCAGGTCAAGAAACAATCGCATGTACAAGAATAAAACACCAAATGGGCCTTCGCATGAGAAAACAAGTTTGGTTTCCGACCAGGTCAGGCACAAACCGGCCTGTACAGTCACAGAAGCAGGCTAGAAGTTTAAAATTTCGTATTTAAGCGAAAACAAAGACGCGGAAACTTGCCATTTTCATTGAGAATTATCTCAAATTATTTCTTTGTCGTCAAGGATTTCATATATCGCATATAAGAAAGAAAGAAAGAAAGAAAGAAAGAAAGAAAGAAAGAAAGAAAGAAAGAAAGAAATGAATGAATGAATGAATGAATGAATGAATGCGCATTTCACGAATCCGTAATAACATATATTTAGGTTGATAAATGTAGGAGTCTTCTCTACTACGATACATGTATAATGATTAAATGTTTTTGTTTCGTGTCAAAATGCTTTGAGAAAGATGTTAAAAAATAGATTTTAAATATCTTTGAATTCTTCACCTTGATTAAATAAAGCATGCATAATGTGTTATGGCACAGTGTCATCACCATGCACCGCTTTCGGTAAATGAGTACTAGTAATTATACTCGTTCGGTTTGCTCAATTATATCTCGAGTATGTGCGAAATACGTAAGTTAAATGGATTACATGTAATTTGATTTCTTTAATTGTTGTCGGAATTCAACTGTTCATGCGATGATCGCTTTAAACGTTTATGTTTGATGTTTTTGTTCTTCAATTAAAGGTTATAAAAGATGCTATTTTGTTGGGATTGACTTTGAATGACAGATATCGAGCACTCGTCCTGTTGCGGATTACAGCATCTAAAGAAAAATACAAATACCTCATGAAATAATTATAAAAAAGATTCTCATAAAAATAAAATGATAAATTAAATGAGTAGAACATGATTGCGAATTTAACACAGTGTCATTACTAATTGACATTATGCAATCATGAGCGAGTTGACATCTGTGTTTTCAATTCGGCATCTACTGCCGAAAAGGGAGAAAAAAATATGGTAAAGTTTAATGTTTTATTTCTGCAAAACATCACTCTCTAACTTAAGCCTATTAATTTATCCATATAAAATTCTTTATTACACTATCAGTCATCAAATACATTTCATTTTCATATTAGAGCAATAATCTTCGCCCACGGCATTAATGCCTGGAAATTTAGTCGGGTCTTATCGGTGCATTTTACGGATACTCACGGAAATTCCAGATAGAAAATAATATTTATTATTTTTTTGGTCAATGCTCAAACAGACCAAATTATCGTTGAGCTCCAAAAATAAAAAATACACCAGATTAAAGTATAATATTTCTACTACATTGGACCGTTTGTGACGCCTAACATTTATGTAAAATTATTGCTTAAAATTGTTGCTGAAGTCATGTACCTAGGCGTATTTAACCGCGTTTTACGGAAATTTTGCTATACATTTAATTAAATTTCGTACAACAAGACGGCCGTCCCAAAACAGACCATTTTATAATAGCGCTACGTCAAAAATTTAAAAACTGTGGTAAAGATAAGGAATTATACTTTCTAACGCCGTTCGTGATATAAAAATATCATAAGAAATAAGAAAGTTACCAAGTGTTAAATATTTTTTCCCTATATGTTTTATACAATTTATTGGCCAATACCTGTAGAAGTGCTAGTACGAGTAAAGTACCCCATGGGTTGGTTATATAACAAGTCCATTTCGAATGCTAGGTAGAAGTCAAGTTTCATGGAGGCAAAGTCACGACATTTCCAGTCCTTATCTTACTGATATCTTTTGGGTTAAGCATACCTATCTATCTATCTCTGTGTACTGCCATACGCCCTCGCGGACATTCTACGCATGATTTATTATCATGTCAAAAAGTGTACTAGGACGCTTGTCATCCAGTTGTGCATCTTTTTTGTCAAATTGGTTTTACTACTATTTGTCGTACATCTGCATCGGTGGTTCAGTGGTAGAATGCTCGCCTGCCACGCGGGCGGCCCGGGTTCGATTCCCGGCCGATGCAATTTTAATTTGTCTCTTGTAGAATTCAACAATGAACGGTACTTCAAACCCACTAGACATTCTTAAATACCAATGCTCTTTGCCAAAGATTCATTCTCATCAATCAGTTTGCTTTATTTGTCATGTCTATGATAATCTTCTCCATTGTGTTCTCTATTAATGGTACTTCGTATGAAACTGACTATTTTGTGATTCCGCGTCTCGTCAAATTCCTTTTCTCAGAAAATTTGTTTTTTGCTTTTTATTTTTCCCTGATCAACTATCATCCGCTCTTTTTTTCGTTGATTTCAGCACCCCAGTTCGACAGTGTCGTCTTCGTCATCGACGTGCTATCGCTCAGTTGTTTGCACCTCGTTCTAATCTCAAAGGGAATCGGACCGAATTCATTCATCAATTCTCATCCGAGTGTTCTTTATTTAAGGATTGCATTTCAGATTGTAGCTGTCAGTGGATGATAAAAACATTAGATTGTTTTAATGTCTGTGAAGCCCGAAGAAAAATCAACACGTTCATGCTTCACAGTTTTCAAGTCTTGGCTTTCATCTGTTCGTTTGTTTTGACATGTGTTTTAATGTTAAGAAAGATATTATATATATTTTTCTAATAAGAGGATCAACTCAGAAATGTTGTCATGTGATTTATCAATCGGCTTTCAGTAAGCGAATCATGGTAAGTCTTATACTTAAAAGTAAAAGTAGGCAACGATCAGGAAATGGCGCAATCAGAAAGAAATTGCCACACCAAAAACCGAGGTGGAAAAAACCTAAATTGACAATCAGGTACTTATACTAAGAAAACATATTGTAAGCCGAATGGGCAGCCATTTTCCCAATAGGTGGCCACTCAGCCACCCAAACTAAACTGAAAATATGAAAACACACATTAGGTGCTAACAGCACAAAAATTCAACACCAAGACATAAAACAATAAGAACCACCACAGAAGTATCGCCTTGGAACGATCAGTAATATAAAATTACTGGCGGGCTTAAATCGATTGTACATGGCCATAACCTCACCCTCATCTTCTACAGTGGTTTTCAACATTTAGTTAGTTCTTCGGTCCTCGTGGTGAATCTTTAACAAGTCAATGAATCATCAAAGACAAACAAATAAATCATGACAAACATCCTGATGAATCAAAAACTAGGACTCAACACATTTAATAAGCTGCCCGACGATGAAGATCCCTGGGCGCCGAATACTTACTGAAGCCCGGAGCAAAAGAAAAACACCTATCCCCGGTGGGCCAAGCAACAGACAAGAAGCTCCGGCCCCAACCATCTAAAATGAATAGCTTGTTAAAAATCACCAGTTGAACTCCGGTGGGCCAAGCAACAGACAAGAAGATCCAGTCCCAACCAACTAAAATGAATAACTTTAATAGCAAGTGCAAGACGGTTAACCCATATTAGCCATCGTTACCGTTTGAGTCCACTTTCGTTTTTAGGGGTGTTAGGAGTGATTTGATTTATTTTTTTATTCAATTTTTCGGTGAATATTTTCTAAGCAATCAGAATAGCCCCAGATGAGATGCCGCGTTCTGTGGCGTCATATCTGTGGCTATACGGTTTGCCTATTACCCATAAAAATGACGTCAGGCTTATATTAGTTAACTCAAGTGCTCAGACATCTGACGCCTAGATGTCACTTAAGAACTCAGGATGGGATCGTAATTGGATGGACATGTAGTTGCCTTTTTGAACAGTTACAATCTTACATATTAAATCTTCACATAGAAGCATATTGTCTGTACGGGTGGTGTACGCTTTTCGATGCCGCATCAAACTAAGTTTCACTATCATTATTATTATCAATAGCATAATTCACGATTCATTTGTTTCACTTCAGCATGAATTAGTTTTTAAGATTGCAAGTGAGAAATTGTTATACTTTTGCAAATTATGTCGTAAAATGAAAGGCTTTTGGTTTGTTGCTATCTACAGATAACTATCATCTTTCCCCATCGTTCGTGATCACAGAACACGAAGGAATCTTTCGTTGGAAACTTTACGAACTAGAAACGCTCTCGTCTAGTATTATATGAGCCTGTACGTGAGAAAACCAACAATTTGGGTTCCGACTAGGTTCGACACAAACCGAGCTGTACAGTCACAGAAGATGGTTAGAGATTGGAAATTTTGGATTTATAAAGTAGAGGAACTGTACTATTCGTGTAGCGAAAACAAAGGTGCTGATCAGCTTCGCAGTAACATACTGCGAAGCTGATCTGCACCTTTGTTTCCCCTATGCAGATTGTTGGTTTTCCCATGCAGCGGCTCATATACTGTTTACATATTTGGTCAATATCTCTTATGGTTGCTCAGCCATGCGTTATTAATTGTCTTTGAATGGTAATAGCATTTCTAGTGAAACTTTATTATTGCTATTGAATGCATTATTTTTGTCTGGGATAATGGACTGCAGCAGCAACAGACGTGATTGCATCAGAAACAATACAAACAAGCACATCCCCAATTGTTTTGTGTCGAGACCTGCTTTTCCAGTTAATGAAACATGAAACCAAACATCGACTTTGGCACGACAAGTGGACTTACCTACAATAGGCACGTCATGCACTGGGCAACGGAAAAATAGATGGACTACAGCCATTACGAAAACAAACCCATGCAATATACAGCAATTTTTAGTGCTGTAAAAATGAATATTTTCAGCTGAAAAGTTTGGATATTTTCCAGGTTTTTGCTCCAAACGTACATTGTGGCGAGACGATTCTAACGGGTGCCCACAATGTATGTTTTATAGCAAACATAAGAAAAATAGATATACTCCTATATACATGTACCACAGTTTACTATATAAAAGTGGGGTTTAAGGGAGGGGGGATTTCGTGGACATGTTATTCTACAAAGTTCCACAGTTCTGTAGCCTAGCACTTAATAGATAAATGACTTGTTTAAGTTGCTAATGATAAATATGCCAAACAAACCCTTTCTGCTTTTTAAATTGCTACCCCCCTTAATCCGTTGTAACGTTTCTTACATTCAAATAGTTGGGAAATCCTCATTAAAAAAATAAAAAGCATGGCTGTGATTCACTGTATAATTTCTATTTGGTGTTGTGATTGCTATATCATACCTTATCATTTACACCACACCTTAAAAGAAAGGTAGATCAGATTGGTTTTGGTCTAGCCATAGTGCGTTTGTCGGCTCAAAATGTGGTGAGGTAAAGTCTACTAAATTTTCGAATAAATATGACTTAACATAAATAGCGAGTTCTTTTTCCAATATTTTAGGTACCAACATGTAGACTCCTGACATATTTATTTGTTTGTCCTTGGTGATTCATTGACTAGTTACAGGTTTACCAAGAGGACCGAACAACAAACTAAATCTTGTTAACTACTGCAGTGGCGGAAGGTAAGGTTAGATACCTGTAAAGTCGGTGTAAGCGCCCCAAATAATATTTGTCATTACTGATCGTTCCAATGCGATACTTCTGTTGCGGTACTATTTTTGTGCTGTTTGCGCCTGATGTGCTTTACATATTTCAATTTAAGTTCGGTTATTTTAGTGATTGGCTGCTCACTCGGCTTCCGGTGTGTTTTCTCAGTATAAGTACCTAAGTGTCAATTTGTTTTTCCCATCTAGGTGTTTTGGAATGGGAATTTCTTTCTAATTGTGCCGTTTCCTGATCATTGTCGTGGATTCTCCACGATAGTAATGTTAATATTTGATTTTCTGGTCAGAACATTTGGTTGATTAAACTCACATTGTGGTTCATTAATACTTAGTGACTTAACGTCGTGACGTCGGTAAGGTTGAAGTTGTTGCTAAGGAATATAAGAGTGGACAGTGCAGGTCAGGGAATATCAGTAAACAGAACTGGGCAGAACAGCCAACAGGCAATCAAGGCAATTTGGGAGAAGGAACAGCTGGACAGAGTAGCAAGCAATTAATCCGTCAATGGGCACAATGGGGGGAATAAAGAAGCAGCATTTAAGGGGAATATAACAAAGTGGAAATAAGTGGAAATGGGACAATTATTGTAGACACAGAGACAGAATATTTGATATTAAAGCGCTTGTATGTATGATAACTTTTATTATCATATGACGTCGCTGTTTTCCAGTGCGGGAATACGTAACGTCATTGACGACGTCCGTAACAACAATGTAAAGTTTCATTGAAAATATGTCCACTTCGAAGGCGATAAAATCCTATTTTAAAAGTCATATGATAAAACGTGGTCATTTCATATGAAATTTATTAAACTCGCCATAGGCTCGTTTAATAAATTTCATATGAAATGACCACTCGTGTAAGATCCTCTAATTGATATTTTCTATATGGCGATGAATGATATAATAATTATGACAATTTGTTTTAACATTGTGTTTATTTTCTTTGTTCGCCACAATCATTGCCAACCTTCACCTTTTCCTGAATTGCAGTGGAGTGAAGTCTTAGATTCCGGCGTCCAATTCAGGACTGATACACAAATTACATTACGAACACATGCCCATGCAATATACAGAGAATTTTTCAGCTGTAAAAATTGAAAATTTCATTGGAAAAATTTGGATATTTTCAATATTTTAGCTCATAACATACATTGTGGGTGAGGCGGTTCTAACGAGTACCCACAATCTATGTTTTAGAGCAAAAATAAGAAAAATAGGTATACCCTCGCATACCCCAGTTTTGCTATATAAAAGTGGGGTTTAAGGGGGTATACATTGCACGGACATGTTTTCTTGATGTAAATTAGGTAATCAGTACCGATGCACCCATTGAAACAAACAAAATATTTTAAACCTTGCAGTAAATAAGTCGCATTAGCAAAACCTAAAACACAGGCGAGTCGCTTTTATAATGGTTCTTATAAAACATTTCAGGAACTGTATCAATATATTCTTGCGCACTCATGCGTTACATATTAACTTTGTTTGCTAATGGATTTGTTGGCGAATCTTTTATTACTGAATGCATTTCTTTATTGACTTCGGCTTCAGAAAGCGCAATATCTCGCATTAACCCATTAATGACGAATAGATTCGCCCATCATTATCGTTTTGGTGAGATCACTTTAATTTTAGGGGCGTTTAAATTGAGTTTTCATCTTAATCTCATTTTCGATGAAGTTTCTCTATGAAAGCAGCGTTCTGCAGCGTCACATCTGTTGCTACTTTGTTTACCCATATCCCATAAATAGACCACCAGGTTTAAATGGGTTAAGAGACAGTATTGTTGCGATGCACAATGTCCATTCCGCTGTCATTCAAAATGATCGTAACAAATTTATATGTGAAAGAATCTTACTATGTCCCAAAAGCATTACATTTTATAACCAACACAACCCCTTGCATCAAATATTTTACAATTGTTGACGTGCAAAGGCACAAATTAAAAAAAAAAGTGATATCAATGTACATGTAACTACTGTCCATACATCATCTTCCAGAAACTACGTTTTTCAAAATCTCACGTTTCTGATAACCTTTCTGATTACCATGTCTAAATTTTGCATTCAAAAAGTCATGAAGTGCCGCAAAAGATTTGAAAATCGGCTTACTTACAAAAGAATATTATGCCCAACACTGCTTCCAAATAATCTTACATTTATTTTTTATAGGTGTTAACACGAATATTGTGTTTTCAATAATGGTAAAGTGAACCATATCGGCAGTCATTTAAGCGAATCATAACGAGCCTAATATTTCCCAGTAAATGACAGACCGTTTACTCCAGGCTAATGGTTAGTTGTCAATTTAGCGATTCGGTAATGTGCGCGAATGATGTACTGTCATGCGGTCGCTTAGAAATTGATATATGGGAACAAACGTGAACACAGAAAGCTTCAGAAACAGAGCCGTTTTATTCATGTATGTAGAATTCCAAATACTAGTCTGCTAAATGTCAATCTGAACCAGAAGGTGAAAAAAAAGCGAATAAAAAAAACTAAAGACTGAGGGTTTAAATTGTTAGTACTTGGAAATATCCTAGAGGACGACTGTTTGACGAACGTTACATAGGGAAGAATACCATTTAGGCAACCTCTTGTGCCTCCAGGCAAAACGATCGACCATCTGATCACTAGTTGACCGCTTAGATCTGAGCCTGCCCAGAACAAGTGGTATAGTCAAACCATCCATACACATTATAGGCTTATATTGTGTATTTGGTTGGTTATATAACAAGTCCATTTCGAATGCTAGGTAGAAGTCAAGTTTCATGGAGGCAACGTCACGACATTTCCAGTCCTTATCTTACCGATATCGTTGGGTTAAGCATACCTATCTATCTATCTCTATGTACTGCCATACGCCCTCGCGGACATTCTACGCATAATTTATTATCATGTCTAACAAGTGTACACTAAGGCATTAAATAGGACGCTTGTCATCCAGTTGTGAATCTTATTTGTCAAATTGGTTTTACTACTGTTTGTCGTACATCTGCACAGTGGTAGAATGCTCGCCTGCCACGCGGGCGGCCCGGGTTCGATTCCCGGCCGATGCAATTTTTATTTGTCTCTTGTAGAATTCAACAATGAACGGTACTTCAAACCCACTAGACGTTCTTAAATACCAATTCCCTTTGCCAAAGATTCATTCTCATCAATCAGTTTTGCTTCATTTGTCATGTCTATGATAATCTTCTCCATTGTGTTCTCTATTAATGGTACTTCGTATGAAACTGACTATTTTGTGATTCCGCGTCTCGTCAAATTCCTTTTCTCAGAAAATGTGTTGTTGTTTTTTTTTTTTCTATTTTGCCCTGATCAACTATCATCCGCTCTTTTCTTTCATTGATTTCAGCAGCTCAGTTCGACAGTGTCGTCATCGTCATCGACGTGCTATCGCTCAGTTGTTTGCACCTCGTTCTAATCTCAAAGGGAATCGGACCGAATTCATTCATCAATTCTCATCCGAGTGTTCTTTATTTAAGGATTGCATTTCACATTGTAGCTTTCAGTGGATGATAAAACATTCGGCTGTTTTAATGTCTGTGAAGCCTGAAGAAAAATCAACATGTTCATGCTTTTCAGTTTTCAAAAATAAAACAATGTCTTGGCTTTCATCTGTACGTTAGTTTTGACATATGTTTTAATGTTTAGAAAGATACTATTTATCTAATAAAAGGATCAACTCAGAAATGTTGTCTAGTGATTTTTCAATCGGCTTTCAGTAAGCGAATCATGGTGAGTCTTATACTTAAAAGTAAAAGGAAATTGCGCAATCAGAAAGAAATTCCCATTCCAAAAACCGAGGTGGGAAAAAACTTAATTGACAATCAGGTACTTATACTAAGAAAACATATTGTAAGCCGAATGGGTAGCCATTTTCCCAATAGGTGGCCACGATCAGGAAATGGCGCAATCAGAAAGAAATTGCCACACCAAAAACCGAGGTGGAAAAAACCTAAATTGACAATCAGGTACTTATACTAAGAAAACATATTGTAAGCCGAATGGGCAGCCATTTTCCCAATAGGTGGCCACTCAGCCACCCAAACTAAACTGAAAATATGAAAACACATTAGGTGCTGACAGCACAAAAATTCAACACCAACACATAAAGCAATAAGAACCACCACAGAAGTATCGCCTTGGAACGATCAGTTATATAAAATTACTGGCGGGCTTAAATCGATTGTACATGGCCATAACCTCACCCTCATCTTCTGCAGTGGTTCACAACATTTAGTTAGTTCTTCGGTCCTCGTGGTGAATCTCTAACAAGTCAATGAATCATCAAGGACAAACAAATAAATCATGATAAACATCCTGATGAATCAAAAACGTGGACTCAACAGATTTAGTAAACTGCCCGACGATGGGGAATAACTTACTGAAACCCGGAGCAAAAGAAAAATACCAGTTGAATCCCGGTGGGCCAAGAAACAGACAAAAAGCTCCGGCCCCAACTAAAATGAATAACTTTTTATAAATCAAGAGTTGAACTCCGGTGGGCCAAGCAACAGACAAGAAGCTCCAGTCCCAACCTACCAGAATGAATAGCTTTAAAAGCAAGTGCCAGACGATAAACCCATCTGCGGCGTCTCATCTGGGGCTATTCCGTTTGCCTATGTCCCATAAAAAGGACGCCAGGCTTATACGAGTTTACTCAAGTGCTCAGATATCTGACGCCTAGGTGTCACTTAAGAACTCAGAATGGTTTCGTAATTGGATGTACATGTAGTTGCTTTTTTGAACAGGTACATTCTTACATATGTTTTCAGGCTTTCAGTCTGGGTAATTGTTTCCTCCACGAGGTGTTAAAGTTTTACATAAAGGCATATTTTCTGTACGGGTGGCGTACGCTTTTTGATCTCGCGTCAAACTAAGTTTTACTGTCATTATTATTACTATCAATAGCATAATTGAAGGTTTCGATTTCGGCAGGCGATGAGGATTTTATTCCGGTTTTTGCACCTTTATTACATTTTGTTTAACCGTGTTCCCTCGACCTTTGTCACGATGCAGTTGTTTTTTATTGCCCAATGGAAAGTACTTTAAGCATTTTAGCATGAATTGGCTTTTAAGGTAACAAGTGCAAAAATGTTATATTTTTGGCGAAAAAAAATATGTCGTAAAACGAAAGGCTTTCTTTTAATGTTTTATACATTGCTGTCGACAGACAACTACCATTTTCCCCGTCGTTCGTGACCACATAGCACAAAGGGCATTTGATCGTTGGAATCTCCAGGCACTAGAAACGCTCTCGTCTAATTTTATATTCTGTTTACATATTTGGTCAATAACTCTTATGGTTGCTCAGCCATGTGTTATTAATTGTCTTTGAATGGTAATAGCATTTCCAGTGAAACTTTATTATTACTATCGAATGCATTTATTCTTTTTGTCTGGGATAATGGACTGCAGCAGCAACAGACGTGATTGAAAGCTTCTTATTGATCATGATTTAGCTTGATCGGCGGTGAACATGACAGTCATTTCAAACAAACACAATTGTTTAATGTCGTGACCTGCTTTGTTCAGTTTACCTGTCAGTTTAATGAAACATGGAACCGAAAGTCGACTTTGACGTACATATACGTACAAAGGACACGACGGACAAAGACAGACTACAAGGTTCTTCCGCTCTTTGCATAAGCCCTAGACAAATGTAGTGGTCTAAGCATTGTCATCACGCATTAGGTGTTTTTTTTTTTTTTTTTTTTTGTTTTTTTTTTTTTTTTTTTTTTTCGTTTATAATGAAATATAACGTCCCAATCAACAATTTTTCAGTTATGTCGGAGCGGACGCACCGCTTCCTATTAATTAACCAATATTCTAGCAATGTGTCTTTCTCGATCGGACACAACTCGGTGACACCAGCGGACACAAAGTGGTACAAATGAGCTAATCAGCTGTGCAGTTCTGCGTCTTTGTTTTTGCATAGGCAAAAACCCGGTTTTCTCTTGAGGATCTTATGTTCCATCTTCGAAAAAAGGGTGAAGCATATTGTTTTTGCCTGGTCCTAGTCAGTTCTTCTGCACGAAACATGCATAGGTGGGGTCTGGATTTTCACGTATACATTTACATGCTCTCCATTTCTGGACTAACCAGTAATTAATTTGTCTTCTTTCGATAAGCAATATACTGGATTTACTATCCATAACATTTCTCAGTGAATCCCGACTGGTGGGGTGTACTTACAAAAGTACTCATTCAGTTAAATAACAAACCAATAATATCTTGCGCAACGATGCGTTACATAAAAACTTTGACGACTAATGGATTTGCTGGCATACTGAATTCATTTCTTCAGAAAGCGCAATGTCTGGCATTAAGAGACAGTATTGTTGTGAGAGCCAGAAACATCTAATGGGAACATCTTTGTCTTGGAAAGTTTGATGATGGATTGTGATGTTGTAAAGCACCTTGTCAATTCTCCATAAAAACATAGGTCAGTTTCAGCACAGTTTGAGAGAGTAAAAAATTGAAAACAGATATGTAACCAATGTCACCCATCGCATCGTAATACTTTAATAAAACATGCTTAAATGACTGCCAACGTGGCACTAAGCGTGTTTATTCATATTAGATCACATTCTACTTGAGTTCTCTCTTGTCTTCATGGTGTTAACAGGAATAGTGTGTTTTCAATAATGGTAAAGTGATCCATATCGGCTTTCATTTAAGCGAATCATAAGGAGCCTAATATTTCCCAGTAAATGACAGACCGTTTACTCCAGGCTAATGGTTAGTTGTCAATTTAGCGATTCGGTAATGTGCGCGAATGATATATACTGTCATACTTTCGCTTACAAACTGATATATGGCCAGAGAGAGAGAGCCGATGAAAGCAATATGTCGAATTGTCGAGTGTGATGGTCTATACAATCATGACAGAGAAAAGGAAAAGAAACATATTAAAATCGAAAAGAGAAACTTGAAGGTTACTTTAACGGTTTACGACAAGTTAGTTTGTGCTTAAGAACCTTGGTGACTGAAACGCATATCGCACGTTTTATGGATGTTCGCTGCCAATGAAAAAGTCTTTAAGGCGTTTCGGTACTAATATAACTGTAATGAGCTAAATAAAAAAAAACAAAACAAAAAAACAAAAAAAAAAAAAAAAAAAAAAAAAAAAAAAAAAAACAAGAGTTATCGTTATTTGGTTTTTGTTCAATTTGGATGATTTAATATAGATTACATATAGTGTGATAAAAATTGTGGTAGACGAAATTTGCATAATTATGTCATCAATAGAAGTAGCAAGAAGAATGGAAAAATGAAAATGAATCAAAGTTGCTTGCTTTGTTCTTTTTTATATAAAAGATATTAATAATTGAATAATGTTTTAAATTCTATAACTAGAAAGATACAAGTAGGCAAAGATCAGGAAAAAGCGCAATCAGAAAAAGATTCCCACTCCGAAAACCGAGGTGGGAAAAAAACTAAATTAACAATCAGGTACTTATACCATGAAAACATATCGAAAACCGAATGAGCAGCTATTTTCCCAAAAGTTGGCCACTCAGTTACCTAAACTTAACTAAAAATATGTAATAAAAATAATTGTTAGATCCTTTGGAAGCAGTAAAACATTCAAAGCGAGAAGATGGGCCATATTGTACAATTTCGGGTAATGAACCTTCATCAGTGACCCTTTACAAAACTGGCAGTGAAAGCCAGATATTTTGCTGCAATTTCAATAATTTACATCTGTGTAGTCTAAATCAAAGACTCATAATCCCAAAGGGGCCTAATAATCAAAATACAGTTAAGAAGATGATTCTTAACGAAGAATATATTTGAAATACTCCAAATATATTCACTGATCCCAAAGGATCAAAAGAAAAATATAATCTGCACTATGGATGATGTACGGGTAGACTTTTTAGGGCCGTAAACATACATAAGGCTCCAACAGCACAAACAATTTTAAACACCAAGACATAAAACAAAAAGAACCACCACAGAAGTATCGCCTTGGAACGATCAGAAATATAAAATTACTGGCGGGCTTAAATCGATTTTACAGGTACCATAACCTCACCCTCAGCTTCTGCAGTGGTTAATAACATTTAGTTAGTTCTTCGGTCCTCGTGGTGAATCTCTAACTAGTCAATGAATCATCAAGAACAAACAGATAAATGATGATAAACATCCTGATGAATAAAAAACGAGGACTCAACAGATTCAGTAAGCTGCCCGACGATGGAGATCCCTGGGCGCCGAATAACTTACTAACTCCAGAGCAAAACAGTTGGACCCCGGTGGGCCAAGCAACAGACAAGAAGCTCCGGCCCCAACCAACTAAAATGAATACCTTTATGTCGGGACCATAGAATCTCCATCGTCGGGCAGCTTACTGAATCCGCTGAGTACTCGTTTTTTTATTCATCGGGATGTTTATCATGATTTATCTGTTTGTTCTTGATGATTCATTGACTAGTTAGAGATTCACCACAAGGACCGAAGAACTAACTAAATGTTATGAACCACTGCAGTAGCTAAGGGTGAGGTTTTGGCCATGTAAAATCGATTTAAGCCCGCCAGTAATTTATATTACTTCTGTGGTGGTTCTTTTTGTTTTATGTCTTGGTGTTTAAAATTTTTGTGCTGTTGGCTCCATATGTATGTTTTCATATTTTTAGTTAAGTTTAGGTAACTGAGTGGCCACCGATTGGGAAAATAGCTGCTCATTCGGCTTACGATATGTTTTCATGGTATAAGTACCTGATTGTTAATTTAGTTTTTTTCCCATCTCGGTTTATGGAGTGGGAACCTTTTTCTGATTGCGCCTTTTCCTGATCTTTGCCTACTTGTACCTCTTCTGACTCAGATCCAGCCGGTATTGAAAGGGGAATAATATTTTTTTTTAGATTCTAGCTAAGCTTTTAAAAATAATTATGTTACCGTATACAGTATACATTGTAGCACACTAATTGTCGGGACTAAATGATCGCGATGTACGGCAAGTGGTGGTTTGGACCTTGTATCTTATCTAATATTTATCAGAATTTAATAATTTTGGTACCATCAGATTGGTAATTTTCTAATCCAAACATCCATACGTCACATGTTTTAAAGATTATTTTGAAAAGTTTTTATGAGGTTTGATTATACGCCAGGATATGCATCTTAGTAAGAAAATGCTTATAGCAGCTTAAAAAGTGTGGTAAGACCTATCAATTGGTACACTATCTTATTTGATAATACTGTCCCTTTTCACAAAAAAAAAAAATAAATAAATGAAATAAAATAAAATAAAAAATAATAATAATAGAAAAAAAAACAACAGTTTTTGTCATTCTAAGTATATTTTCAGAAATGTACTAGACACATATGTTTAAAAATTTGAAAAAAAAAAATATTTCCTGTAAAAAATGCATTTTTGCCCTAGAATGCATATATTCATTTTTACCTTTCAATTTTGTTGTTTGGCCAGTAGTTTGTGAATACACTTACAGTTTAAAATACATTTCGTTGACATATTTTAGAACTATTCCGTGACAAATGAAATTGAAAATATTTCAAAAAGCCTATTTTTCTAATATTTGAAAATCGATAACTTTTTAAAAAACATTTATACCCCCACATTTTTTGCTTTGTGGTAGCATTCCACTAATATTTTAAGCTGTCTTGAAATTATAGGTTTATTTATCAACAAAAATCGCTATCGAGAGACCTTAAACATTCTTTTAGAAGTTCTACTCTTTTTTTTGCTTTCAAAATATAAAACATGATGTGTGCATTTTTTTCAAGCTACAGGCCTCTGAATGAGACCTATTAACAACAACATATTTAAAATTTTGAAGAAAAATAACCACACAAACAAACAACCATTTGATTTTAATTCTTTCATATAATTGTCCTGCAAAAATATTCATCAGGGATGTCCTCGAACGTTGCATTACGAAAACATGCCCATATGATATACAGTATTTTTTTCAGGTAAAAAATCGATAATTTTCAGACGAAAATTTTTGATATTTTTCTTATTTTTGCTCAAAACATAGATTGTGGGTACACGTTAGAACCGCCTCGCCGAGGCGGTTCTAACGAGTACCCACAATCTATGTTTTGGAGCAAAAATAAGAAAAATAGGTATACCCCTGCATACCCCAGTTTTACTATATAAAAGTGGGGTTTAAGGGGGTATACATTTCACGGACATGTTTTCCTGATGGTTTTATTTCGTTGAAGTTGAATATTATGAACCAGTCATACAAATATTTGCAATTTGAAGCAGGTGTCAAAATTTTACGAAGCATTTATTAACCCTACCCCTTACTTGAAAATACGTTAAAATCGGAATTCGTAAATTTGGCAAATCCATATTTGTACATTCAAACTTTTTCGTGTATTTTCATATAATATAAAGCTTGCCGATATCGTTCGAATACGGAAATAAAAATATATGGTAGTGGGCATATTAAGAGAGAATAAACAACTTGAAAATCGCCTTTTACAGCATTTTTCGGCTGTTTTATTTCTTACACTCCTTTAATAAACCACCAAAATTTTAAAGGTAGCACACCAAAGGAAGGAAGAAAGAATAATATAGAAGGTCCCGTAGACATCTGCTGCTGCTAAGATAATTATTGAATAGGCCAAGAGCATTGTTTCATAAGCTACTTGAATAGGCGCATTTGATTGGGCGATGTACAATATTCAAGTTTAATCAACCACACCCCCTAAATTTTACTTACAACTAACATTTTCTGATAAGTTGCAGAAAAATGGTCGTAAAAATGAAGTTCCCTTGAATTACAATTTTCATGGCTTGATCAATGCATATCATCAATATGTATTCAAATATAAGATAATAAATAATAGGAAAATATCTGCGACTGTAAACGAGATATTCAACAAAATAGAAACCGGAAGTTCAAAAATGTCGAATGTTAGCAGCGAACATCCTTAACACATATAGTAAAAGACAAACCTGGCATGCTGTCGTTATCCCGTCCCCGTATGACAATAGCTGTTGGCGGAATGTTAAATCTCAAAAACCACAAGTTTGGTTTATGTTCAACTGATTTATATCATTATGTCATCAAGTTAAACTGCACATGTTCGCACGTGTAATGACTTTTGATATTCAGCGAAGCATAATGAAGAAGAATCATAGAAAATATGCAGAAGAGCATACTTAGGAATTTTTTCAGGTAGCGCTTGACTTTGGTATCCAATACTTATTACCAGCTGCGATGTATAAACATCTGTGCGTTAGAAGATAAGTTGGATGTTGTTTAGTGCAAGAAACTCGCAGAATTTACTTAAATATGTATATCGTAGTTCTGGATATGTAAAACAATTACAGGATGTATTCTTATTTTTCAGGCAATTCATTGAAGAAGAATAATGACAAGCCGGAAAATGTCGCTCAAGAAGGTAAAACATTTTTAACAATTCTGACACAAGTGGTCGTCTCATATCAACCATTTGACTGGTTACTAATCCCTATATCGGATATAGTCACTTTTGGTGATAACTCGGGGCACGCCAAATCAACCATTACCTTTGATCTATAACAGTTAACGCAATGTTCAGGGGCTGATACAGCCAGATCCAAAATTCCAGAATAATGCGACATTTGGACCTTTAAAATTGGCTTTTATTGCTATTTTGTTATAATTAAGAATCAATCATGTCACTTTCATGCAAAAACCTCGCTTTAAAATTTCAATTTAAGATATTTTATTCAAAAGTGTATATGAATAATACTAGCCAAAAAGTTATTGGGAATAGGTAAAAAGTTGACCCGCGACAAACTGGTGCACAACAATGTTCTGTCTAGGGTAATGCGGACCAAACTAATTCGAGAAACTCTTCTTTAATTGCACGCCGGTGGGTCGGGCGTCAGACTATGATGTCCCCGACTTAAAGCTATTCATTTTAGTTGGTTGGGGCCGGAGCTTCTTGTCTGTTGCTAGGCCCACCGGGGTCCAACTGGTGTTTTTCTTTTGCTCCGGAGTTAGTATGTTATTCGGCGCCCAGGGATCTCCATCGTCGGGCAGCTTACTCAATCTGTGAGTCCTGGTTTTTGATTCATCGGGATGTTTATCATGATTTATTTGTTTGTTCATGATGATTCATTGACTAGTTAGAGATTCACCACGAGGACCGAAGAACTAACTAAATGTTATGAACCACTGCAGAAGCTGAGGGTGAGGTTAGGCGCCTGTAAAACCGGTTTAAGCCCGCCATAACTTTGTGTTACTGATCGTTCCAAGGCGATACTTCTGTGGTGGTTCTTTTTGTTTTATGTCTTGATGTTTAAAAAATTTTTGTGCTGTTGGCGCCTTATGTGTTCTTTCATAGTTTTAGTTAAGGTAACTGAGTGGCCACCTATTGGGAAAATAGCTGCTCATTCGGCTTACGATATGTTTCATGGTATAAGTGCATGATTGTTAGTTTGGATTTTCCCACCTCGGTTTTTGGAGTGGGAATCTTTTTCTGATTGCGCCTTTTCCTGATCTTTGCCTACTTGTACCTTCTTATGTGAAATATATTTTTGTCTAGTGTGAACGCATATTATAATATTTATAAGATGATGCACGTCAATATGTCTAGTGTGAATGCACTTTAAAAATACACTCTCAAATATATATAAAAAACTACGTACATGTATATTGCTGTCTATAATTTAATGAGCTTTTGTTTCGAAAGAAGGGATCTGTTCAGATTTGTCCATAAATGTGCTCTTTCTTTACTGTCTATATACATTAGATAGGCTGTCAGCGACAGTTTAATAAAACAGAATCCTAGTTATAACAGACGTCTCTAAAATCCCACAAGGCGATGAAAGTATTTTCCAAGAAATAATTTGACTATCCATCCTTCGAAATACAAACTACCAATTTAATTGCTGATGACGGTGATTTTTGTGAATCTGAATGAAAAGAAAACCAGCTTTAAGCGTTAGAGAAATCAAAAACGCAATACTAATTCATCGCGCAGTTTAAAGCACGGTTGATCACAGCTATTCACAGCACCCGAGTTTCGCTTCAAAACAAGCCTTTTTGTCGTATGACCACCCATCTCTTATGTCGGACTGGTCGGTTATCCAGAAGACAGAATTTTCCTGTAGAGGGACCCGGATTAGATAAGGACAATTGCATATGCATTTTATAAAACACATGAGAATTATTACTGTGAAACGAAAAACTTATTTGAACGTAAATCAGCATTTGCTATCTAAACATGCCACATGAGACATTGCTAACTGATTACACAGACACAAAATCATTCAATTACATTGCTTGGGACTTTCATACGCAGAAATTCTGAGCAATTTCAATTAATAGAAGAACTGCTTTCATTATTTGAGCCGCCTCGTGGGAAAACCAACAATGTGGTTTCCGAACAGGTCCGACACAAACCGACCTGTGCAAGCACAGAAAAGAGCTAGAAGCTTGAAATTTCGGATTTAAGTAGAAGAGGAATTGTACTATCCGAGTAGCGAAAACAAAGGCGCTGATCAGCTTCGCAGTTACTGCGAAGTTGATCTGCGCCTTTGTTTTCGCCTATGCAGAATGTTGGTTTTCCCATGTGGTGGCTCATTTTAAAATATAAAGGATTTGCGCTTCTCGGATGGGGTTATATCGCAATTGTCTATCATTTTTATTGAGACATGTATTAAATATAATTTTCATAAATTAATCCTCGTTAACAGCTATTACTGGCCGTGGTTTAATGTATTGCGTATTCACTTAGCAATCAGAAGATTGTGGGTTCGATACGGGCTGGAACATGCTTGTCATATTGGTGAAAAAATCACCCTGACGGATAATTCCGCCCATCAGGTGCAACAAGAAGCTGTTTCAAGCTTTAAAGATAGATGAAGCACAATTACACAATATACTTTCAAAGTTCATGTCGAAACAGTTCAAATATATCAGACGTTGTATATCTAGAACAGACTTCTGTGGTGGTTCTTTTTGTTTTATGTCTTGGTGTTTAAAATTTTTGTGCTGTTGGCGCCTTATGTATGTTTTCATATTTTTAGTTAAGTTAAGGTAACTGAGTGACCACCTATTGGGAAAATAGCTGCTCATTCGGCTTACGATATGTTTCATGGTATAAGTACTTGATTGTTAGTTTGTTTTTTTCCCACCTCGGTTTTTGGAGTGGGAATCTTTTTCTGATTGCGCCTTTTCCTGATCTTTGCCTACTTGTACCTTTTTATCTCTCATGTCAGCTCCATTACGGTTACAAAAGCCCGTCGTCATACCCCATACTCCTTTGAGGCTAAATTCTCTACCATGTTTTATGTGGTTTGAAAAGGTACAAGTAGGCAGTGATCAGGAAAAGGCGCAATCAGAAAGAAATTCACTCTTCAAAAACCCAGGTGGGAAAAACTAAATTGACAATTAGGTACTTACACGTAAGCCGAGTAAGCAGCTATTTCCCAATAGGCGGTAACCCGAACTTAAATAAAAATATGAAAACGTACATAAGGTTCAAACAGCACAAAAATTCGACTCCAAAACATAAAACAAATGGAACCACAACGGAAGTATCACATTGGAACGATAGGTAATATAAAATTACTGGGGGGAGGGGGCTTCAACCGGTTTTACAGACGCCTAACCTCACTCTCGTCTTCTGCAGTGGTTCACAACATTTAGTTAGTTGTTTGGTCCTCGTGGTGAATCTCTAACCAGTTAACAGTTTTCCCAGAGGAAATGCTGTTAAGGTTTGAGATTCAATTAAACTCATTCTGATTTATTATTCAAATTCAAAAAGCTTGCTGCAAAATAATAAATAATTTACTGCAGGTAATTGGAATGATCATTTGTTTCAGATGAAAGTAAATGAGCCGCCTCATGGGAAAACCAACAATCTGCATAGGCGAAAACAAAGACGCAGATCAGCTCAGCGCCTTTTGTTTTCGCTACTAGGATAGTACAATACCTCTTCTACTTAAAAGCTTCTAGCTCTTTTCTGTGCTTGTACAGGCCGGTTTGTGTCGGACCTGTTTGGAAACCACATTGTTGGTTTTCCACGAGGCGGCTCAAATAATTTACTGCAGGTAATTGGAATGAGCATTTGTTTCAGATGAAAGTAAATGAGAATTTGAAACCTTAATTGCAAAGTCAATATAAAATAATCAGTCATTCTTAATTGAGAAACTAATGATGGTTTGTCCTGCTGTTCATCTAATCACATGGACCGTGTTCTGTAAAACCGGTCTTATGCATATGCTAATAATTGCATTGGATTTTACGTATATAGATCGTTCGGATTAATTAAATCAATGCACATTCAGAAGTTTTATACAAAGGAATGACAATAGTTGAATATTTAGATATTTATTGGTCACCGAAAATATTCCATATTAGAATGAAATCAGAGTGTAAAAAATGTAAAATCTGCGTAGGTACAAAAAGTTATCCCCACCTGATGGCATATGGGAACGCTTCCAATCCGTTTTACACTCTTTACCTATATACCTAATAATGTAGTTTAAAATTTTGCTGATATTGCGAGTTTTAAAAATTGACCCTTCGATTTTAGACGTTTAAGGCCTCGTCACACATAAGCGAAAATCCCTTGACGCATATTTGCGTAGACTTGCGTTTTATTAAAAAAGATTTTTAAAAAAGATTTTTGTTTGTTTGATTTATTGTTTTACGTCCTTTGCAACATCTTACGTCCCACCATAGCTGATGACTGGGACGTAAAGCAATTAAACAAACAAATAAAAACTATATTTCGCAATTAAACGTAAGTCTGCGTCGAGAGATTATCGCTTATGTGTAACGAGTCCTAAAGGGATCGTTTTTCTCGCCTTACCAGTATATATATATCAGGACCTTCTGCCCTTTTGTTGAGTACATGTACATACAAGGCCTGGGCCCTGGGTAATGTTATTAAATAGTTTGATATAGTTTCAGATTGCCGCTCTTTTGCTGGTGATGGTTGTGATATTTGGGTTTTCAATCGGTAAGATCTACATTTTTGAGTCTTAACGTTTACAAGTGTCTATCATGCTTTGTTATATAAAGGTACAAGTAGGCAATGATCAGGAAAATGCGCAATGAGAAAGAAATTCCCACTCCAAAAACCGAGGTGTGGAAAAACTAATTTGACAATTAGGTACTTATACTAAGAAAACATCTTAAGCCGAGTAAGCAGTTATTTCCCAATAGGCGGTCACTTAGTTACCCGAACTTAACTAAAACTATGTAAACGTACATAAGGTTCAAACAGCACAAACATTCGACTCTAAAACATAAAATAATGGCTTTGCTATATGAACCGCGTCATGAGAAAACGATGTGGCCGACACAAAACGGCTTCACAGCAGTGGACTAAAAGCTTTGAATTTCGGACAAAGGCGCTGATCAGTTGTGCACTTACTGTCCGCTTTTTTGTCACTACGTCTTTCTTGTGCATATTTTTTCTGTCTATATGCTCGCATGTCACTCTATATGTAACAGTTAAGTTGAGCTGAGTACATGCAAATTTGGGGTCTTGTATTACACTGGGTGCTTCCTTCGTCCCGATATAAAAAGGTTTCGTTTGACTTTTACTATAGGTCCCGATAGGATTTGGTTTTGTTTGATTTCGGTATCAGATTTTTTTCTACAATAATTCCTAGAATTTGGTCAAAGATTTGATTTGATTCTAATTTATGACGCCATTGAAAGAATTTCAAGTCATAGTATAGTGATTTGAATGCAATTTTATGGTAAGATTTAATTGGATTCGTTAAAAAGTTATAGATTTAGCAATATATGTTATTGTTGACCCTGTTTTGTGGAGATTTACTGTGGTAAAGAAGCAGAACAAAACTCGTTACCAAGAAGTCAAACAAAATCTTTTTATGTCGGGACCAAGGAAGCACCCAGTGATTTATATGTTTTCAATTCCAGTTGATGGTGGCCACAGTGAAATGTGTAACTATGTTGTCCTGTCTAGGAGAGTGTTTCAAAGATCTCCTTTATTACAGCGTTTAGACAACGGAACTTTAATGGCAGAAAGACCCCATAGAGGTATGCGTATATACTTCGCCTCTAGCTATTGCAACAAATATAAAAACATGACACATTTGATGCAATGCGGTGCAATTTCTTGAAATGAACAGCGAAATGGCAGCAGTAAGGCAAGAATACATTATGTATATTAGTTGTAGTGGTCCAGAATTGGTTAAAACATTTATTCATTAAAAATTCACAAAGTCATATACATACAATACAAAAATGCACAATGGGATACAGAAATAAGCCATAAGGCTATGATACGAATCTGTCTCCCTCTGTGTCCAGAATTCTGTACGGGATCGAGATCATACACAGGACCCCTCCGAACTGGACCCAGCGATCATTTGATATGCCGAGAACACCTTGTAGCTAATTCATCCTTAATTCTAGTCTTGCACATCAAATAATACCGGTTGCTGCTGTCACTGTCAATAAATTGCAAAACAATAATAGCAAACATGTTGTGGTTTTATTTTGATGCCGAAGTGAAGACTTAAATAATCTCTCTGCGTGAGGGAGATGTAAAATGTTAAGATAAATGCATTATAAAATAATATGCAGCTTAATGTCAGTTGGTGAAATATTTCCTCGGAGAATTTTAAATGTTCATTCGCATTCCACAATTAATAACAGTATAATGTAATTGAAGTCTGTAAATCGCGGAGTGCATTTAATAAAATATAAAAGCAGTGAAAACGTTCAAAGGGATGTAGTATAGGCCATATTGCGCAATTTCGGGTACTAAACCCTCATCAGTGACCCTTTATAAACCGGCGACGATAGCCAGATAAATATAAGTACTTGCAATTTCAAACATTTACACAAGGTAAGTCTAAATGAAAGACACATGCATAAACGGCGTCAAATAATTAAAACATTGTTTAGAAGATGGCTCTAAACGTACAATTTTTATGACTCTGAATATTCTAACTGATCTCAAAGGACCGAAAGAAATATATAATCTGTACTATGGATGATGTACGGGGAGACTTTTAGGGCCGCCACACGGCTCAACGCCAGCTGCACTAATAGCTAATAAAATATAAAAGCTTGATCCTTTGAAAGCAGTGAAAACGTTCAAAGGGATGTAGTATGGGCCATATTGCGCAATTTCGGGTACTGAACCCTCATCAGATAGCCAGATAAATATACTGCAATTTCAAACATTTACACAAGGTAAGTCTAAATGAAAGGCACATGCCTAAACGGGGTCACAAATACTTAAAACATTGTTTAGAAGATGGCGCTAAACGTACAATTTTTATGACTCAAACATTTTAACTGATTTCAAAGGACCGAAAAAAAATATAATCTGCACTATGGATGATGTACGGGGAGATTTCTTCGTTCTTATACTTTCGTAACACAATGTAGATCTACGCAACGGAATGTGGTTAATAGCGCACATTCTGTTGAATGTTTTTTTCTGCTTCCAGAGGATCTGTTTTATATATTTTATCAAGAGCATACACTCGACGGCTGTTTCAGACTTGTAGTCCGGCAGAAAACAAATTTGACCTGGAATTGAGTTCTAAAGTTTATTTCTTTACTAAATCATGTTCAGTAGACATTGCCTTTGAAGAATCTGAATGATGCCACCTTGGCATCATTGAGCATTTTTATATTTTCAAGATGGCGTTTAAGATGGCGGCCAGAATATAAAATATTCTTTACTACGGGTATCTGATTGTTTTTATCTGGTAAAACTGTGGTTATTTAGGTGCCAAATGATGAATAGGTATCAGATTTGTGTAAGTATGTACATTCTATCACAGTTTTTCAAGATAGGATACAAGATGGCTGTCAGCTTTCTTATAAAACACTGTATAGATGAAATAAGTCAAGGTTTTTCATGTTTTTGGTTTTACTTTCAAATTTTGATTCATACAATTAGCATTTAACTTTCAGAACCATTGCTCAAGCTAGTTTGCCTTATCAAGATGCAGTGATTATCATATTAAAGATGGCATTCAAGAAGGCAGCCATGATTTCTTGCACAAAACGAATTTGACCTAGAATTGAGTTTTAACATTTTCCCTTACTGAATACACTTAGCACTTAACAGTCATTACTCTAGACATTTGCCTTATCAAGATAAAGGATAATAGAGCAAGTTTGTATTTTGATATTGTGTTTTTGAAGATGGTGGAAGGATGGGTGTAAAGATAGCGAGTGTTGATTAAGATCTCAAACTAGGTACAAAAACAATGAAACGGTTTGAAAGCAAATAACACACAAGCTTTAATGAGGAAACTTTTAAGATGTAAAAACTCAAGCAGCACTATAAATGATCTTACAGTTGGTAATAATGAAGCAGTAGCTACCATCTTATTTAACACTACAGTGATTGGACAACAGGCAAGGTCATATGACATAGGCATAAACACATTAGCACATGAGTTTGCACTAGAGACAACCTCGATATTTGCAGATACATATACAGGTGATATTCAAAGCAAGACGAAGAAAATATCACAAACAAAAGTATATGTGGGTTAAATAAAAAGAAAATCATTTGTTCTATATCAAAAGACTCGATCTGTCATTTTATATACTGGTCTACTAATGATCCGTCAAAGTACAATGTGGACAATTTCCAAACTAACCCAAAAGTGAATGATGTTTACCTGGTATTTGGTAGACAAAATTTCAGCACAACAATGTCACAAGACATGCAATTATTGCTCCCACAAAGTGTTGTACAGACAGTGATAGAAAACCAACAGTAGCTGATTAAACTTATTAGTAAATTAGTATAGCAGACAATCAGAATTCTAAGTTGATAGTTTAAAAGGGAGAAGATGACATGTTCTTTCAGAAGTTTGCAAGGGTATTGTCAATGAAAGAAGTGATATGGAAAGCACCCATGAAGAAGGGGGCACCCGTATGCAGCAAATGGTGTTGGCAGCACTTGAAAATCTGAAAAGGATTTCAGCCACTATCGATGTCAGAGATGCATTTGTTCTGTTATGTTTTCAGTACCTGACTCACAGGCTTAGAATTGTTGTGGGAAAGTCATCACCAGTGAAAGAGAGGTCTGCCATGATTAATGTAAAACATGGCTAGATTTACCTTTTTTCTTCTTCATGACTGGAAGACACATAATGGTGCTTTACATTGTGCAAAATTGTATTTTGTAAGATACATATTTGTTTGGTTTGCTTGTATTGTGGTTTAACAATCCATTAAATAAACAATCAGCCATGTTGAGATGGAGCTTATATTTCTTTGGTATGAACCAGTACTATTATAACCAGCACCATGGAAAGGTTAACACGGCATGCACACCTCTGTGGTGGCGGGCTCAAACACCAACCTCTCAATTCAGAGTATGGGCTACTGTGTCGTCTTACAAACCTTTGTGATCCCTGTGTAGCTTAATATATATGGGCCAAGATCTGACAAGAGGGGTCTTATGTATTTATACATATTATAAAAAATAACAATGTGAAAGACCAGGTTTAGCTGAGTATTTCCTGAAAGCTTGAAGAGATTATCTCCATAAATATATGAGAATCAAAAGGTGTTAGCAATCTAAACATGACGCCATAAAAATATTGACGGCGTTTTGACATTGATGATGTTAACGTCTTTATACCAATGAACTGAAAAGAATCTATGACTGGGATTTTCAAACTTCTATGTGTTCCTTGAATTTCAACACCTATACCACTGTTCATATTTTGAAATAGGCATAAAATCACACACAATTTGATAAAATATGTACAACAAAGAGCATACCTTTTTTAAAATGAGGGTATTCCTTATGGCGCAGCGGTTGCCATGGCAAAATGCGTGATACTAATATCTTTGTTTCTTAAGACATTATATGTGTCTTGGATTGTTTTACAATATCAAAGCAGTTTGGCATAAATATCAGAGCATGCCAAATATTTCAAATGTATTTGATCTTTTTTTAAATCTTAATTGCATACAATGTACTTTACTGCCAACACCTCTTTTGTCTGATCCGCGCTCATATATGAGCTACTACTTGGCAAAATTTACGAAAACAGCTAAGCTCTTAGCACTGAATGAATTATGGCCAAAATTAGACTGGACTGACATGATACACAAATGGATGACATGTATATTATTATGCAGGTCGCCATAGAAATGAAGTATTACACAGTTAACACAAGCGTAACAGTTTGATGTTTTGACTACCATCTTGGATGTCACCCTGCATATTGTAATTAGATAATTGGTGAAAAAGACATGCCTTCATTTTTTAAAATGCTATGCCTTACACAAAATGTTAACATTAGCGCAGCATCTCAAATGTGAACTGGTAAAATTGTGCTTTTGTGCTTCTTCTCATGGCCGCCATCTTGGATGCCATCTTAGTTTCTTAAAGCTGCAAAAATGGTATGAATTGTTATGAACTGTTATGTTACATAACTTCTTTATCCATGTCTTACTCAAGAGCAAACCAATAAACCAAATCATAGATTTGTCCCATATATGTAAAAATATTGATTTTTGCTATTTCTGGCTTCCATTTTGGATACTATCTTGAATATATCAAAATGCTCAATGATGCCAAAGTGGGGATTCTTCAAGGGCTAGGTCTGCTTAACAAGATTCAGCAAAGAAAAACACTTTAGAACTTAATTCCAGGTCCTCTCAGATGCAAAATATTGATTTTTGCTATTTCTGGCTTCCACCTTAGATACCATCTTGAATATATCAAAATGCTCAATGATGCCAAAGTGGCATCACTTGGATTCTTCAAGGGCAAGGTCTGCTTAACAAGATTCAGTAAAGAAAAAACTTTAGAACTCAATTCCAGGTCCTCTCTGAATTCAGCTCTTTTCTACCGGACTATTGACTTGATTTTCGGAGAACGCAAAATGTTCCAGTGTTCATCTACACGAGATTAATTAAACATTGGATCATGCACCAATATGCATTGACTTGACATTCGGATACGTTTGAAATTAACAGTGCAAGATGCTTTGACTTGCAGTAAAACCGTCGAGTACTTAAATACCGTTTTTTCTTATTTTTGATCCAAACAATAGACTGTGGGTCCTCGTCAGAACCACCTCAATCAATGTTTTGAGCAAAAATAGTAAAAATATCCAAATTTTTCCAATGAAATTTTCGGATTTTACTCCTATAAGCATTCTCTGTATATTGTATGGGCAGGTTTTCGTAATTTATTTTCAGTTCCATGTGACATTCCATTAGACATGCACGATAGATGGGAGCTACAGGACAGACCCAAGGAGAAGCTGAGGATCAAAGGAAACTCCGTATATGTCAAATATGGCGAGATAAAACTCAAATATGACTGCTTAGAAAACAGGGGATACAGCTTTCTTTTGGCGTAAGGTCAAAATAAATTTGTTTAAAGGTTAAAGTATACAACCAGTTACCGTCGACGTTTATGTAGTCTTAAAGCCCGGAGCATGTATTACATGTTCATGATGTTAGGGGGCGTTTCAAGGACAATTAAAAATGTTATTTCCAGTGTTGACATTCAGTGAAATTAAAGAAATGTTACCTGAAGAAACTTATATGACATATGAAATAGTTTTATCACAAATATCCGTTTCACAACTGTTTTATTGTTTTCTTTATTTTTTTTTTTATTTTTTTTTTATTTTATTTATTTATTTATTTATTTTAATAATATATATACATATAAGTCAATTGATAAAGTACTTAATTCTATCTACATTTTCTACTTCAGCACTTCCGACTTTACTCGAGATCAGCACGGTGTTCTGTGCCTAGGATTCGCCACGCTCGACCAGCCACCTGCAGAATACAGCCTTATTCGTTTAAACGGTATGACATTAACTCATATACATGTAAGCCTGTCGTCCATTTTATGGGGCATGGGCAAACAGCATAGCCCAAGATGTGACGCCGCAGAACGCGGCGTCGCCGCAGAACGCGGCGTCCCATCTGGGGCTATTCTTTTTGCACAGAGCAATTTCATCAAAAAATGAGATAAAAATAAAAATCACACCTAACACCCAAAAATGAAAGTGGACTCACCCAATTGATAATGATGGGAGAGTCCATTGGTCGTTAATAGGTTAACCACCACTTCCAGCGAAATAGCCATCTGGCTAGTATCAACTGAGCCGCGACGTGAGAAAACCGGTCTTCGGGGTTTCCGACCAGGTCTGACACAACCCGGTGCTCGAAGTTTTTGATATACGTAGAAAGGTATTGTACTATCAGTTTAGATATAAATAAAAGAGGAATTGTACTATCAGTTACTGCGACGCTGATCTGCGCCTTTGTTTTCGCATAGGCAAAATCCTATTTTCTCATGACGCGGCTCAACTAAAATAAAGGTGACAGACACAACAGAAACGACAGAATAAACTGACAACATATGAGCCGCCTCGTGGGAAAACCAACAATGTGGTTTCCGAACAGGTCCGACACAAACCGGCCTGTACAAGCACAGAAAAGAGCTAGAAGCTTGAAATTTCGGATTTAAGTAGAAGAGGAATTGTACTATCCGAGTAGCGAAAACAAAGGCGCTGATCAGCTTCGCGGTTACCGCGAAGCTGATCTGCGTCTTTGTTTTCGCATATGCAGATTGTTTGTTTTCCCATGAGGCGGCTCATATAAATCGCAGTATTACAATCTTGGGACGGTCAGTTTAATTCTAATAACAAATATTTAGACATACAGTAAACAAATATTTAGACATACAGTAAACAAATATTTAGACATACAGTAAACAAATATTTTGACATACAGTAAACAAATATTTAGACATACAGTAAACAAATATTTAGACATACAGTAAACAAATATTTAGACATACAGTAAACAAATATTTAGACATACAGTAAACAAATATTTAGACATACAGTAAACAAATATTAAGACATACAGTAAACAAATATTTAGACATACAGTAAACAAATATTTAGACATACAGTAAACAAATATTAAGACATACAGTAAACAAATATTTAGACATACAGTAAACAAATATTTAGACATACAGTAAACAAATATTAAGACATACAGTAAACAAATATTTAGACGTACAGTAAACAAATATCTAGACATACAGTAAACAAATATTTAGACATACAGTGAACAAACCTGTACATGTATATTTTATCCACATTCATTTTACAACAGCACAGAAGATGGAAGAATTGAGTACTTCAGTAACTATTTCTATTCTCATTTTCAGCGCATGGCCCAGACCACGAACTCCTTGGTCCGCAAATTTTACCTCCAAATATGCAAGATTATCCAACCCTAAACGAAACCTGTGTATTACGGGGCAGTAATATTGGTGAAACAGCGTTATTGAAGCGGCAAGGTTCGTGGATTGCATCATGGGTTCGAAGTGGTATAAAAGTGCACAGTACCGCTTTTCATATTGTTTTTGTTTGCATCTTGAACATGAAATATACCCATTGATATAGTAACTACATGCTCGTATTTATTGGTTTAGTTAAGCATTTATTTGTGTTGTTTAATGCCCCTATTACACTACGACAAATTGTCTCACGAATCGTCACGAATTGACAATTTTTGACATTTCGTTCGATTCGTAGCTGAAACGTAATCGATTTGTGAAGTCCTTAAAAATTCTTACAGCTCATAGTAAGTTCTTGCGAATCGTGGGTCAGTCAGAAATTCGTAGCCTAAGTTTTGAACTGTTCAAAACGTTGGTCCCGAATTTTCGACCAAAAAATCGCATTTAATTCGCAACAAAGTCGTAGTGCATTCCGTGACATCTTAACTGAATCTTAATTGATTCGGATGCATTCGCAACTCTTGAGGGAATTCCGGAGCTTGTCACCCAACTACGAATTGACAACGAATCCGTTACGAATGTCGCGAATACATACCGAAGCAGATACGAAATAGGCAAGAACTATCTACAAATTCACATCAATATGCGAATCAGCCAAGAGTTTCACGAATAACTTACGACTTTACTACATGTACGAGTTTGTCGGAAGCTGGAGATTAATGGAATTTAATATGGAAGTTTATATCAGGAATGTTAGCCGATTGCACCGGAACGCGGCACGAAGTTCACGAATCTTATAAATATAACTAAAAAGGTACACCAAAAGGACAGGAGAAAGATACATAGAAAGCAATATTATCATTTAGGGTGCGGCAGAAGGCAGTTCCGTTGAAATGAAGCTACATCCGTTGAAATGAAGCGTGCACATGACGTCATAATGACGTCATATCAACGTCCATGCGACGCATCGACGTCGATCTGACGTCATTATCACGTCATGTGCCTGCTGGGTCTGTACTTCTGAGAGAATCCAGTCTGATATGTGAAAAAAGATAAAGCTACAGTCAGGGACTTGGAGATGGGTGGTTATACTGTAATTTATGAACTTTCATCGAATTAGTGTTAGTCGATAGCTAGTATAGTAGCATCGTCCTTCATTTAATTTGAAACTGATTCTCAAGCAGGGCCCAGTTGTTCGAATTAGCGACATTGTTAGTTAACGATTCGTTAAGATTTCAAACATGAATACTACAAATACACTGTTATTTTTTGTTGATAAAATGTGAGAACCCTTTGCCATGCAAAGGCTTCTAACATTTTATCAACAAAAAAATAACAGTGTATTTGCTTATGTAGTCGGCATTTACTTAACAAGTTGAGATCTTAATAATGACGTTAAGCTAGCAAAGTTTTGAACAACTGGCTCCAGGTGTATTTTAACGAATCGTCCAAACGCCGTTATTTGTCGTATTTTGGGGGAATCGTCGAAATGAAAACAAATGTCACTTTAAAACTTTTACTTGAATGTTTGTTCTTAATTACAGATAAATGTTGATACTGGATATCCAGATCCGTTAGAACATTGAAATCAAGTTCATAAACATGTACACAAATGTAACTTTGAAATGTTAATAATTGGTAAATATCCAAATTTTCCTAAATCTTAAGTAAAACAATTGTTGGCAAAGTCCAAACTATGAAACGTGTTGACCGTTGTACGGAACTCCGAAAACTGACTATTAGAAAATCATTTTTGAAAACCTCAGAAACTGTTACGCCCATTGTTTGTACGAAAAATGTAAAATTAACCAATGCAATTTCAGCATTAACACAAGTTACTAATTTCAACTCACAATATGAAAACAAATAAAAACACAATACGAAAACAAATAATAACAATATGGTTTCCGCTGCCAAACTGTCGCATTGAATAGGATTTGCATCTCAGTACCAATTAATATGTTTGTATAACAAAGTGAGAAGCTTTTACCTACTTATTGAACAATACAATTCACGGCTTCTATGTACAATCTCTTAATTCAACATCAACGCATGTCAAAAGCTATGATAAAACAAGTAAAAAAATCAAGAGTTAAAATAATGATTCCTTTGTTTCAAATCTGTAAAATTAGAAGAAATTCATCTTACTGATTTTTAAAAAGTCTTATAAATTAAGCACGAAAATAGCAAATTCTGTTTTTGCTATTCTTTGCGATCATTTTGATACTAAATACGAATGATAAATTTGCAAATCTAAATAAATCTAAATCTACGAAAAATAGCAAAAATGTGCACCATAATAACTTCACTGGCCTTCTTAAACTTTGGACCCCAAAGTTGCTATCATCAGTTCCATAAAACAGAATGGCATGTACAAGTTTTAGAAGTAAACAAAATTTAATCAACAATATTTTAATGCATTAAAACTGTATATACTCAAAATTTGTAAACTAATTTAACATCGCGTATATATGGTCATGCTAGTTAAAGTATTCCAATTAACAGAGAAAATTGTATATGGTATGATTGGAACTTGTATTAAATTGTGCCACATTAAGTTTTGCTAGTCACTGTGAGAATCAACAACACATTTAAGCATAATTGAATTTCTTGTTTTCGTATGATATTGCGATTCTGTACATCTCACATTGCTTTGTATTCGCAAAATGTCCACGCACTCTGCACAGCTTACATATCACCGAATCTGCTGGACACGGAATAGTTGCATGACTTTTCTTTGAACCACATCTTATACATTCCTTCTCACATTTTTTTGAAATGTCCCCTGGTCGAGCAATTCAGGCATTCATTATGGTTCGCCTTGCATCTTGCTGGTGGATGTCCGTCGGTGCGACCACATTTCCTGCACATATTCATTTTCGTGGCTTTTTGATCTACAGATACAATTGGGGGATTACTTCGTTTACCATACATCCCGTACTTGGCAACATCCGCGCTCACTGGTTTCAAGTCGGTCTCTGGTTTCGATGATTTATTCAGCTCTGTGATCTGTGCTTCAAGAGAAAGAATATGACTTTTATGTCCCATGTTTACACATTTCTCTCTTATCAGCACCTCTTTTAACTCTTCTATGTCTTTTTGTACCGTGGCACATTTCAATGGTTCTTGTATTATGTCACATTGTAGTTGCTTTATTTGCATATCATTCGTAACATGTGTGTTTTCAAGTGCTTGATTCCGCGATTTCTCTTCCGACAGTTGCAAATTTAATTCTTCGTTCTCCTCCTTCAGTTTACATATTTCGTCCTTTAGCGCATCATTCTTGTCCCATGCAGTTTCCAAGGAGCCCAGCATGCATTCTTTCACAGGGTCATAATCCGGATTGCGAAATTTTGGCATAGATTTTGAAAGTTCTTCATTTGAAATGTCAGAGAATGGCATAACCGCACAAACCGACTTACGTTCAAGAAACTGCTGCATTCGTTGTTGGTCTCGTAGTTTCTGTGTCTTACTTTTCTGTGTCTTGATGTTTCTGAATATCCGCGTTGATTCGGCAGGCACTATATAGGCGACGAATAGCATTTCACGATAGAAACTGAACTGTCTGTTGAATCCGCCAAGCATCCGCATCGACTGGGCGTTGTATCTGTGTTGTCTACTCAGTGAAAAATCCATGTCGTAAGAATTCTTCTAGTTGCACCGTTGATTTCTAGTGATGGGGAATACTCGCTGGCTGTACAAGGTACCAAGATCGGGAAACGAGCTAAAAAGTCGTTTACCCGGATATTCTGCACCAGTTTTAACGAATCGTCCAAACGCCGTTATTTGTCGTATTTTGGGGGAATCGTCGAAATGAAAACAAATGTCACTTTAAAACTTTTACTTGAATGTTTGTTCTTAATTACAGATAAATGTTGATACTGGATATCCAGATCCGTTAGAACATTGAAATCAAGTTCATAAACATGTATACAAATGTAACTTTGAAATGTTAATAATTGGTAAATATCCAAATTTTCCTAAATCTTAAGTAAAACAATTGTTGGCAAAGTCCAAACTATGAAACGTGTTGACCGTTGTACGGAACTCCGAAAACTGACTATTAGAAAATCATTTTTGAAAACCTCAGAAACTGTTACGCCCATTGTTTGTACGAAAATTGTAAAATTAACCAATGCAAATTCAGCATTAACACAAGTTACTAATTTCAACTTACAATATGAAAACAAATAAAAACACAATACGAAAACAATTTTTTTTTTTTTTTTTTTTTTTTTTTTATTTCTCATCTGACACAGAAAACATGATAACATACAACTAGATACATGTACAATATTTACAATATAATTATATGGCAACCACACCATGAGAAAATTATTATTTTTCAGCGATAATATTTTTCCATGAACATCACTTTCAATTAACGTTTGATTATATACAGCGATCTTTGCGTCCATGTGCTGTATTACAAAATCCAGATGAACATAGTTTTCACATGGTCTAATTGGTATATTTTATATCAACAAGTTACTTTTTTCTTGACGTTGCCCGTACAGATATGCTTCAGTAGTACTGACAAACGAAGCGCGGCTACACGAAAACAAATAATAACAATATGGTTTCCGCTGCCAAACTGTCGCAATGAATAGGATTTGCATCTCAGTACCAATTAATGTGTTTGTATAACAAATGAGAAGCTTTTACCTACTTATTGTACAATACAATTCACGGCTTCTATGTACAATCTCTTAATTCAACATCAACACATGTCAAAAGCTATGATAAAACAAGTAAAAAAAAATCAAGAGTTAAAATAATGATTCCTTTGTTTCAAATCTGTAAAATTAGAAGAAATTCATCTTACTGATTAAAATCTTATAAATTAAGCACGAAAATGGCAAAGTCTGTTTTTGCTATTTTTTGCGATCATTTTGATACTAAATACGAATGATAAATTTGCAAATCTAAATAAATCTAAATCTACAAAAAATAGCAAAAATGTGCATCATAATAGTATAACTTTTATAACTATCTTGAGAAAAAATCTCACGAATTGTCAAGAACAGCTACGAATATCTATTATTCGCACATGTTATCGTCATACTTGCAACTGATTCGTAACTGTTTCCCGAAGTTTCGCGCAGAATATCCTCGATAGATAATTGTTTATCGTTAAGAATTCTTGCAAAGTTCGTGCGATTGCAGCCGAATTCAGCCGGGTCTCCGAATATTCGTAACGCTATCGTGTCTGTGTGTCCAAACAGATTCGTAAGCCATTTCGAATAAACAAAAAATGTTCAAGAAATTCCACGAATCCTAAAATTTATCGATTTGTTGCATTTAGTTGATAATAAAAATAATTGTTCGATCCTTTGGAAGCAGTAAAACATTCAAAGCTAGAAGATGGGCCATATTGTACAATTTCGGGTAATAAACCTTCATCAGTGACCCTTTACAAAACTGGCAGGGAAAGCTAAACATTTTTGCTGCAATTTCAAGAATTTGCATCAGTGTAGCCTAAATCAAAGACACATATTCCAAAAGGGGCCAAATAGTCAAAATACTGTTAAGAAGATGATTCTTTAAGTAAAATATATTTGAAATACTCCAAATATATTCACTGATCCCAAAGGATCAAAAGGAAAATATAATCTGCACTATGGATGATGTACGGGGAGACTTTTTAGGACCGCCACAGAGTTCGGTTTCGTAGTGTAATAGGGGCATAAAGTACAATACAGGCAATAAACCTGAAAACAGAGTTAAATTCATATTTTTGTATTAAAAGACAAGTTTAAGGGAGAATATGATACTTTAGGGATAATCATCATGGGGAATTATGCCCATTTCTGCAGGCAGCATGGCGGCACCCGTGGCTGAGTAGTTTGAAGCGCTAATTTCATAAACGCGCTTAATCATTCGATCATCTCACCGCTGTGTTTGGTGTGGGATCGAGCCCCACATGGAGCAAATGTGAGACAAGCCATATGAGCTGAAATAATATTGAGAGGGACGTAAAACTGAATTAAAAAAAAAAAAAAAAAAAAAAAAAAAAAAAAAAAAAAAAACGCTGCAGCACAACCTTTGTTATGGATGCTCATTATAATCGCTTCGTCCCAGTCAGCCGAATTACGCTGCAGCACAACCTTTGTTATGGATGCTCGTTAGAATTGCTTCGTCCCAGTCAGCCAAATTACGCTGCAGCACAACCTTTGTTATGGATACTCAGAATCGCTTCGTCCCAGTCAGCCGAATTACGCTGCAGCACAACCTTTGTTATGGTTGCTCATTAGAATCGCTTCGTCCCAGTCAGCCGAATTATGCTGCAGCACAACCTTTGTTATGGATGCTCATTAGAATTGCTTCGTCCCAGTCAGCCGAATTACGCTGCAGCACAACCTTTGTTATGGATGTTCATTAGAGTCGCTTCGTCCCAGTCAGCCGAATTACGCTGCAGCACAACCTTTGTTACGGTTGCTCATTAGAATCACTTCGTCCCAGTCAGCCGAATTTTACTAAGTCAAATCGCATTATGAAAACACGCCCATGCAATATACAGAGATTTTTGAAGTTGTAAAAATTGAAAATTTTCAGTAGAAAATCTTTGATATTTTTCTTATTTTTGCTCAAAACATAGATCGTGGGTACACGTTAGAACCGCCTAGAATCTATGTTTTGGAGCAAAAATAAGAAAATTAGGTATACCCCTGCAAACCCCAGTTTTGCTATATATAAGTGGGGTTCAATGGGGTATACATTACACGGATATGTTTTCGTAATGGGTACTAACTTGTACTGTGGTGACTATGTACCTTACAACATGGGCCCACGACCCCTAGTGCAGTTTTTCCCCTCAAATGTATGAATTGAAATGACAAATATTTAGTTCATCAGTCAGTGGGTATATTTTTGTGCTTGCAAAGTGAACAGTGTTCGTGCAGTACATCTATGGTCATGTATGTAGATGAGCTCTGAATTAATGGTTTGTAGAATTATTGTGGTTTGATCTTTAGTTGTTAATTTTAACTTTGACTCTCGTTCTGTTCTGATTGAGAGCTGGGGCCAGATGTTCAAAACTTCGTTAGCTTAACGTTATCGTTAAGACCTCAACTCGTTAAGTAAATGTCTACTACATAAGCAAATACACTGTTATTTTTTTTTTTTGGTGATGAAATGTGAGAATCCTTCGCATTTATCAACAAAAATAACAGCGTATTTGTAATAGTCATGTTTGAAATTTAAACGATCGTTAACTAACGACATCGTTAATTTTGAACAACTGGTCCCTGATGGTCATAGTTGCCTTAGTGTCTGTTAGCAGTTCATAGATTAAATTATTTTAGTGTATATACATATACATGTACTTGTATGTATTGAAAAAAGAATTGTGTGGACAAAGATTCTAGTAATAAAATTCAAATCAACGTGAACAATCTTGGTGACCAAAGTATTGACATTGACATTGATCTCTGATTAGACGTTTAACTTTTGACCTTTTATAGTCAAATCAACACAGAAAGACAGTGTGTATTACTCCGATCACTGTAAAAAACAACAACACCAAAAACAGTAAATATTTCTTAGTTCTGTGGTGGATTAAGTTATTAGAAGACTCTATTGAAGATGAGAGCACGCATTTCATAACACTGCTGTTGAACATGTAGTCAAAATAGTGGCATTGCACATAATGTGTGAAACGGTTTCCAGCATCATCTATCTAGCACACAATCTGTGACAAAAGAGACCGATGGTCACTTGCAATTTTCACTACCGCTGACCGGATATTTGTCTATTAAGGATATAAATGTTGTTTTACATAAATTTATGAAATCTTTATTTGCTACATTTTACAGAGAAGAGATGTTCATTCCCAGATGAGTTACAGCGATCGTGGAACTATACTTACCATATCGCGAAACAAGTAACATTTTCCAAGAAAGCCTTTGCCTTAGAACTATTTGAAAGAGATAAAGTGGAAATTTACAGATTTGACTGCAGCGTAAATGACGGAGACCTGTATGTTTTAAGGTAGGGCTCATTTCATCCAACACACGTAATAACGTACAAAACTTAAAAAAAATAATTGTCAGGAACCGATGCAATCAGAACCAAAGCCCCACTACTAAAGCCAGGTGGGAAACAACCGAAATAGGGGCCGTATCCACTGGGGCCTAAAGAAATAAATAGGCTGCTTGTGCCTCCAGCTTCTAACTGACCATCTGATTACTAGTAAACCGCTCTGGTTTGCTCCTGCACAGGAAAAGTGGTTCAAGTCAAACATCCATACATATAAGCTTGGATGGCACTTGTTGGATGCCATGACATCCTTATTTTGGGTAAAGTCCCATAAAATGGAGACAACATCCCGTTATGACCTTAGCTGTTGACTGGGACGTCACCCATAAATTCAAACAAACAAACAAAAATAGCAATTACGAACTGATTTAAAAAGAAAATACGGTCAATTGAGTGAACATCTATTTCCCTAAAGCTGGCCTTAAATTATATATGAACATGCACACAAAAGGAACAAACAGCAAAAATCGATACTGAAGCATAAAATGATATCACAGCAACACCGTTTCTAATTTTTCTTCTTGGTAAATACGTAATAGTGCCATCACAATGGATTTATGTGTAGAAATAATTACCAATATCAATTGAATATGACTACTTTAAATGCACCCTCCTTGACAAATGCATTTAAGTAAGTATATCTAGAAAACTGATGTGTGCGTTGTCATTTTTTGCCATGTGTACATTTTCATTAACTTTTCAGACACAGTGGTTTTATTGACCATGAAACAGACGGAATAATATGCATGAATATAACAAGACTGATAGAGGATCCTTATTACACTTATGAAATGTCAAGATTAAATAGTAAGTTAATGTCATTTATGCGAGTATAGTTTCCCTTCAGGTCCGTAAAACACGTTTGCATTTGACAAAGCCGAGGTTTACATATTTAAAAAGTGGTTTTAATTAATTGAAATCAATATACTTTTATAATTTCACATTGGTTTACTTAAACTGTTGGTCACAGTTGAGAAACACGTGGTACGGTTCCGCCCCATGGACATAATAGTACTTTCAACACAATAACATTGAAGCGTTTGCGAAAACGAAATAACCGGGATTTCTAATGTTACTTTCTTTCAATAAATATTCAATTTTTGCATTGACTGCACCTACCTATCAGTCAGTAGAAGAAACGCTGTAGGAGAAAACTCGAAAATCTTACCTCAACTTCGTTTCAATTTCAGTGTGTATCATCGATCATTTATCGGTTTGTATTCATTTGTATACAATACCACGTGATTGTCAGTAGTGAGAATACTTACTCTAAATCCTAATTTTCTAATATGTATCCACTACCAAAGTTTCGAACAAAAATGAAGAAAAACAATATCTGGAAATCTAAAATGTTCGCACATGCAAGATAAATCCATTCGAATTCCACTTTTCTTATTTGTACTTGCAGGTGGCAAGGATTTACACGGCCTTGTGATGCGGTACCCAGCAGGAAAGGCTCTCTCACTGTATGATGACTGTGATTGGATTGAAAGCCCAGCAAGACCAGAATATCTATACTAGAAAATAAACAATTATACATAGTCATTCAACTGAAAAAGTTTGATATTTTTCTTATTTTTGCTCAAAACATGGATTGTGGGTACACGTTAGAACCGCCTCGCCGATGCGGTTCTAACGAGTACCCACAATCTATGTTTTGGAGCAAAAATAAGAAAAATAGGTATACTCCTGCAAACCCCAGTGTTTTTCTATATAAACGTGGGGTATAAGGGGGTATACATTACAAGGTCATGTTTTCCTGATTATAGATAATAAACGTGTGCAAGGATTTACACGGCCTTGTGATGCGGTACCCAGCATGAAAGGCTCTCTCACTATATGATGACTGTGATTGGATTGAAAGCCCCGCAAGACCAGAATATCTATACTAGAAAAGAAACAATTATAGATGAGCCTGTGCGTGAGAAAACTAACAATTTTGGTTCCGACCAGGCCAGACACTAACCAGGCTGTACAGTCACAGAAGATGGTTAGAGGATGGAAATTTTGGATTTAGAAAGTAAAAGAATTGTAATTTCGTGTAGCGAAAGCAAAGGCGCTAAGTTACTGCGAAGCTGATGTGCGCCTTTGTTTTCGCATATATGCGTTGGTTTCGCATATATTGTTGGTTTTCCCATGCGGCGGCTCAGATAGTAAACGTGTGCTTGCTTCAGGGTTTAATCTTTGTCAACAATTTTTCAGTCATTTCGACACGGCGCCACACTTCCCGTGTATTAACCATTGGGGAGTTAATGTGTATTTGGCGTCTGTGGGGTTCGAACAACCCCCCCCCCACCCCGACATCTATCCGAGCCTCGGTGTTATAAAAAAAAAAACTTCATGCTGAACTCAGCTGAAACAAAAAAATATAGCTCATAACTTTAAAACGCCAACAAAAATTATTAGCAATTTGGTAATTTGGGTTGCCTCAGTATTTGTGATCAGTTTTAATTATAATCTCAGCTCTAGTAAGCACGGAAAACGTTTGCCAAGCCACTGTTCTCCCAATAATAGTAAATGTTAATACTTATCACATAATTATTTCACAAATGGTCTAAAGTGGCAGGATGACAAAGTGCAATTACTATGTACCCAGTTACGACGCGTACCTCATTATGAAAACTTGCCCATGCAATATACAGAGATTTTTTCACCTGTAAAAATTGAAAATTTCATTGGATTTTTAAAAATATTTTTCTTATTTTTGCTCAAAACATAGATTGTGGGTACACGTTAGAACCGCCTCGCCGAGGCGGTTCAATCGAGTACCCACAATCTATGTTTTGAAACAAAAATAAGAAAAATAGGTATACCCCTGCATACCCCAGTTTTGCTGTATAAAAGTGGGGTTCAAGGGGGTACACATTACACGGACATGTTTTCCTGATGTTGAGACGCAATGAACAATGTGAAGTATGTATTTGAGCTCCCCTGAGGCGAAGGCTCACATGTGAGTTTATAGAATAGGCAGGCTCCGTCGTCCGTCCGTCGGCGTCGTCAGTTGTCGTCCGTCCACCATTTTCAAAGATATTATCCTCTGAACCCGCTTAGAAAATCAAAAAGTCAATTTTGTGTGAAGCATCTATATGAAGGCGGGACAAATGTGTTGATCACATAACCAAGATGGTCGCCATGGTCATATATGGTAAATACCCTTCAAAAGTCAGATCTGAGGTGAGCGTTTACAGGACCATTGGTCCTCTTGTTAGTTTAGACACGACGAAATGAACATTTTAACCTGTAGCATGTTTTCATTATTAATATTATCATATATGTTATCATGTACAATTTCATTATTAATTTGTTACCACTTAACATGTCATCAAAGACCGGAAAACCTGTATATATATTCATACCATTTTAGTCAGTTTAACGCCCCCCTTCAAGATTATTTCAGTCCATACGAGACGGGCTAATCAGTATGTAAGGCGAACATGGGAGTATTCTGAGAAAAGCACACGACACACAAGCAAGTAGAACTGCGTTCATCTGACATGTGCCCCGTGTGGAGCCCAAACACACGCCAGACACAGCAGTGCCTGAATGATCGGAAATGAAATCAGAGCTCTTCATCACTCTGCCACGAGGGCCGCCCATACCAAAATTAACTTATAAATTATACATACATGTATATACATATAGGCGACGTAAAACATCGCATATATATTTTGTTATCACTAAGTCTATAGGGACATATAAAAATCGGAGATTGTCCCCAATGAGGCATGGAACCCAAACAATGAAAGTGATATCATGCGCAAGGGTGCATAAGAGTCACCTGGTGGGAATATGAGCTTTCGTCGTGAGAAATAAATGGATTGCTTGTTCCATTACGAAAACATGCCCATGCAATATATAGAGATTTTTTCAGGCGGTTCTAACGAGTACCCACAATCTATGTTTTGGAGCAAAAATAAGAAAAAATAGATATACCCCTGCATACCCCAGTTTTGCTATATAAAAGTGGGGTTCAAGGGGGTATACATCACACGGACATGTTTTCCTGACGCCAGTGGGGGTTTAACCTTCGACTTCTCTGTCCGTAGGTTGACGCACGTACCACCAGGCCACCGCGCAGAGGATAAAGACGATCAAAGGCTGAGAAAAATATAACAACAAATTTATGTGTATGGTTTTTTTTTATGTTAGGCTATCAAATATGGAAACTGGCATATGTTAGGGTATACTTTACCACTCCATAAATTTATAATTTGTGTAGCGAATGTTAACGGGCAAGCATACTTTATGAATATGTAACACTGTCAGCCATATTATAGCACGATTCCAGGCAATCATCACGTCTACTAGTAGGCGTACATGCAGCCCTTGGCTTTTAGTAAGATGGGCTTAACCTCAGCCAAGTTTAGCACCTCTTCTACTTGCTTTTCAATTTTCAATATTTTCCCGGTCAGTGGTTCGTGACATATAACAACACGAGTCTCGCCTTCTCCTAGAGCATTGGTTATCTGCCCACAAACCTGACCATCGACAGTAATTACCACTTCACGTAATTGATGAACTGAAACACAAAACAAAGGATATGAAAATATAAATGTTCTTTATCAATCCCTTTGTGACGCATGGATTCGCATATTATTATCATATAAGTGATAAAAATTAAAACTGAGATCCTTTAAGAGCAGCGAACACATTAATGAGAAAGGGGATGGGCCATACCGCGGTTTCGACTATTAAAGTCTCGTCAGTGACCCTTTAGAGTTGGCAACATGGAGCCAAAGAGAACTACTGAAATTTTGCAACTTTCAACATGGTAGTCGATACAAAGACACTATTATTATCTAAATGGGACCAAATATATTAAACATTGGTAAGAAAATGAATCTTAACCGATAACAAATTTCTGATTTCTCAGAATATTCTCGCTGATCTCAAAGGACCAAAAGGAAAATATAACCTGCACTATGGATGATGTACGGAGAGACTTTTTAGGGCCGCCACACGGCACAACACCAGCTGCAGTGATAGCAAATAAAAATTAAAACTGAGATCCTTTAAGAGCAGCGAACACATTAATGAGAAAGGGGATGGGCCATACCGCGGTTTCGACTATTAAAGTCTAGTCCACTTTCATCCTAAATGGGTATGAGTGGTGATTTTATTTTCTTTATTTCTATGTCGTTTGTCATATGTTCTATTTCTTTGACCCTGCCGGTTTACCTTTGGTATTCTTATTTCAAATACACTATAATCATGTCAGAGGTAAAGCGGTATGGTCAAAGAAGTAGCCATTTTACTGTAGTCTAATGTTTCTAGTTTGTAGCGGTGTGTTTATTTCTATGGAGTTATATAACGTTAGAGTAGAATGTAGAATTTTCAGATTGCTCTATTTTTTCTGTATAACTGCCTATGATAGGCATCTTAATATGTAGTATTTAGTACGCCTCTGAAGCCGAAAGGCGAAAGCGCGCTCAGGCACAAATAGGATTTTGTATGATTTGAACTTTGGGAAGCTGTCCGGCTTTCATCTAAAACCAGATTGAAGCATTTTATGTTATGAACCCTGGGGTGACCTTGGCCTATTTTACGGCATAGGTTGCCCCTAACAAACGAATCACAGTGGCGGTAGTGAAATACATAGAGGATATTTACTTTTTTGAGGTGAATACCAAATATATTTCATCTCGTGAGTTGAAAACATCAAAATTTTCACGAGTGCGTAGCACGAGTGAAAATTTAGATGCTTTATATTTCATCGAGTGAGTTGAAAACATCAAAATTTTCACGAGTGCGTAGCACGAGTGAAAATTAAGATGTTTTCAAGTCACAAGATGAAATATATTTGGTATTTACCAATAAAAAGTAAATTTTCTTTTTATTTTATACAATACATGGGCATTTTCCTATTCACAAAGCAGGCGGTGAAAATGCAAAAACCAAAAATTTTTGAAAACACAAATAATTTTGGTTCCACATTGTTCCTAACGTTTTAACTAAGAAAATGAATACACACACTTTATGTAACGGAGTTACCATAGAGTGATGTCAATCAAGAGACAACAAATACATGAGTAATGATTGCTTCTAAAGCATAACCTATCCTATGTTAATTTCATTTTTTTCTATATATTGTAAGAAATTAGGGTAAAATGGCATCCTTTGCGCTTCGTGTGCCGTGAATTATTATACTATACTATAAAATATGCATTTTCCAATTTTTAATGATGGATTAATCGGGCTTCCGTATTTATTGTTGATCGGGAATCATGCCAAGAGTTTCACAATTTTCACGAAACTTGCTCACTTTCACGTTCTATGTGTGTAAAGGAAGCATGTTTGTTGTTTTAAACAAACTGGAGTTACCTTTAATTCAAACATATTAAGGTAAGTCTTCTAATTCTTGCCCAAAACATAGATTGTGTGTACACGCTAGAACCGCCTCTCCGAGGCGGTCCTATCGAGTACCGACAATCCATGTTCTGGATCAGAACTAATAGAACTTGTGAACTCTTATTGATTCATATTCTTAGCTGATTGAATTAATAGCATGTGTAGAACGAGAATGGTCAAATGATGGCGCAGTGCTAAAAATGCGATTTCTGTAAATTGCGATTTCTGATTCTTTAAACATACATTTTGTGTGCACAATCACATATTTCAGAAACAGCTAAACTTCGAATAGATTTTTCTTAACTCGAAAGCACTTACAAGGAATTTCGATATTTCGTCTCCAATCAGGCTTAAAATACTTTTCTCTTAGGTCCATGTAAATGGGGCATACATGTACCATGAAAAAATGAAGTTCATCTTCAACCGTAAACACATTTCTACTAAGACTGAAAGGACAACATCTAAATTCTCTATTGGTATCTACATGTCTCCCCTTTTCAATTAAAAGGCTGTGGCTTGCGCATCTAAAATTTGCCAATGTTTTTCGACATACATAATTTAAGTAAATAGTTAAGTACATTTCGACATTAAGGTTTATTTTAAAATATTTGTAGTTATCAGCTTTTGGTGATTCCGTCACGTTACGACGCCAGTTTTGAATAGATATATCTTTAATACGCTGTTTAAATAAATCTAAAAAATGACTACAGTTTCCTACTTCATTCGCGAGCCACGCATACCCGAATCCGAATTCAAAAAGTAGCAATTTTATATGTGTTGCCCATGTGATTTTGCCTGTATCTGTGAGCGATATCAACATTAAGTAGCATTGGCGTGGATATCTATGATTTGGCATGTACAGTAATTTTAACCAATATTTAATTGCTTGCGTCATGTAGTTAACAGCTAAAGGGAGACTGCCACATTCCCCCAGTGCAAAATCATCATTTGTGTTTTGTCTTAGGCCTATATAGTACTTGCAAAATATGGTTTGTATTCTTTCAATTTCGTCGCTATAATTATACCCCCAGATTTCCGCGCCGTAACATTTTCCAAAAAAGTCTATTTAAAAAGATGTAAAACTACCAGTTATATATTCGAAAGGTTTGTTGTTTTTCTAATAATGACATAATGCAGATCACATGTACATTTAAAACTTATTGAATAGAAATAATTGTTAGATCCATTGGAAGCACAAAACATTCAAAGCGAGAAGATGGGCCATATTATACAATTTAGGGTGATGAACCTTCATCAATAACCCTTTATAAAACTGGCAGCGAAAAACCAGACAGTTTTGTTGCAATTTCAAGAATTTACATCTGTGTAGTCTAAATCAAAGATTCATATTCCCAAAGGGGCCAAATAATCAAAATACTGTTAAGAAGATTATTATTAACGTACATTATTAAATAACTACATTAATATTAGAATTTGTATGACCATATCAGCCTGCATCATACGGATGACAAACTGGGCCAATACGAGAAAACTGGGCCAATACGAGAAAAAACTGGGCCAATACGAGAAAAACAAGGCCAATACAGAAAAACAAGGCCAATATGAAAATGACGTCATTCCATGTTCTTTTCAAAAGAATATGGCAGCCATGTTTTCCTCCGTTTCGCCGCTTAAAAACTGCAGTTGTATTTATAACATAAGCTTAAACTGCAGTTGCATTTATAGAAGTATAAATAATCGTCAACAGTTATCGCTAATAAAAAGGAAAAACGGAATTCAGACGACCACCAGTTTCCGGTTACGGCGAAGAAGGATCGTCAGAATTCTCTCTCACAAAAGAGAAGTTTTCTTTCTTTATTTGTGTTTATAATTGTTTAGATTTCAGCTTAGGTTGATTGAGACCAGTGAAATATACTTGCTGGTCGCCAATTTATTGATAAATTCAAAGTTTATTGAGGACTTTTGCCCTTTGAAAATTTTCCCGCCATTCACTATACAGTGGGTGGGGTATTCGAGAAAAAAATAATAAGTGCAGAAATTGACTTTGCTCCGTCAGAGTCTTTGAGTCAAAATAGTTTACTGGATTTTGAGTTTATCAGTTCTTGCTTTTCCTGTAAGTGACACATTAGGTAGGGAAACCACCCAGCCAGGTGTTTACTTGCAGCTTGTTTGAAGTGTCTTTGGATTTCTGTCAAGTTTTCTTGCTCATCGATCAGTGCAAGCCAACTTGCGCGTTTGGTCAGCTAGATCGCTAACCGGCTGGTATTGTGAATTGTGAGCTTCCCCCCCCCCTAGTAACCCGGTAGATCTTAGATATTTTGACTGTCACTTGTGGTTGCTTATTCAAATTGTTGTTGTTGTTGTTCAAATTGTATTTATCACAGAATGTTCTACAGGTTGGCCTTGTTCCTTGCTTTAGGCTTTTGGTTTTGGAAAAGGATTAACTCAACATGTTCCATGGACCCGAACCATGGCTGCAACATTGGTACTGAAAAAACTTCTGACAATATTTCACACTTTTTGGCATACTCAAGGAAGCTTGGCAATCGCAGGAGTTCTGAAGGTCTTCAAAGTTTTAAGCCCTCCAAGGGAACCAACCTGCTCACCCTCATCATCCTGGCTGGAGACATTGAAATGAATCAAGGTCCCAGGTTCCTGTGTCGGCTAAACAAAAAATACTGTATTTGTCACATGCTATGACTGCTAAAAGCGCTTTCATGCGATATGTGCAAATCCCTGCGAAAAAGAACTTCCCAGTTTGAAAAATGAAAATGAACCTTGGTATTGTTCAGACTGCAAAGCAGACTCTGGTCTTTGCAGTGGAGCTGTCTTAAATAGTCACAAGGGTGTTCAATGTGACAAATGTGAAATGTGGGCCCCCAATAAATGCTCCCTTGTCTCAGATAACCAGTATGAAAATATACAAAATTCAAATTGTTCATGGATTTGCCCAAAATGTGACTTCTTCAACTTTTCGGATTCATTCTTTTCTGATCAATTAAACTTTGAAGAACAAAATAGATTTGCTCCATTGTCAAACGGTAATAGCTGTGGTACTAAAACTTGTGAATCAGGTACAAACAAAAATAAATTTATCAGTGGGTTAAAATTCTCAAGCATAAATATCAATAGTATTAGAGGTAAAAAACTTGAGTTGTTGGCATTTCTTGATCTCCATCAACCTCAGATTGTTGCAATTTGACAACACTATTTCAACTGCTGAATCGTTTCCAGAAACTTGTCCTTACAATGTGTATAGAAAAGATAGAACTCTTGACGGCGGTGGTGTGATGTTACTCATACACAAAGATATTCCTCATATGCCGATCACTGAAATGGAAAACGGCTCTGAATCAGTTTGGGTAAAGGTATTTGCGAACAAAACTTCCCATTTTGTGGCAAGTTGGTATCGACCTCCAGATGGTAAGATAGAGGAACTTGAGTTATTCAAAGGCCAACTTGAAAAGGTCAAAACTTTACATAAAGGAATCAAAAAGTCCCTCGGTCCATGTCTTGGGTGATTTCAACTTCAGAGATATTGTTTGGCCAGATAGACTCAACAAACAAGGCTTTTCATTGAGCATGTCTGAAGGTGCAAAGTTGGTAGAACTTATAAGTGACCGTGAATTGGAACAGGTAGTGCACTTCCCCACAAGAGGACAAAACACATTGGATTTGATTATCACTTCATTTCCCGGACAATTTGTTGATATTCATTCCCCAGACAGGCTTAGTGATCATGACAATGTCTCTGGAACTTTGAAAATAGTTATTGAGTCCCCCCATCAAGAAACCTAAGAAAAAGGTGTATAAATATCAGAAAGGTGATTATGAATCTATGAAAGGTGATGCCCTTAAATTTGCAAAGGAGAAATATTTCAACGGTTACTCTGGCACACAGTGGGTTCAAGAAAACTTTAATTTGATCACATCTTTTATCCAGGAGTCAGTGGATAAACATATCCCATCAAAGACTAGTCGCTCAGTTTCCTCAGTCCCATGGTTAACACCTGAAATAAGAAGAAAGATTCGTAGAAAAAATGCAACTCACGCTAAAGCGAAGAAAACTGGGAGTGCAAAATTTAGAACAAAATTTGAATCTTTGAGAAGAGAAATCAAAGCAGATATCAGAAAACAGCTGTTGTATGTGAATAACTTGGTTGGTGATGTTAAGGCTAACCAAAGAGATTTTTATCGGTACATAAATAGTCAGAAAAAAGATGTTCAAGGTATCCCCCCTTTGAAAAAGCGAAATGGAAGTGGTCTTGCTGAATCAGATTTTGAAAAGGCTGGTGAATTCAATGGTCAGTTTACGGATGTGTTCACCAAAACTGAACATAGCCAGGTCCCTCTTTTGAATAGAAAAGCCCCGTTTATGGAAGACATAGTGGTATCCAAAGAAGGTGTAACAAAACTTCTGAAAGGTCTGAACCCGTCGAAAGCTTAAGGTCCTGGTGAGCTTCATCCTAGAGTCCTTAAGGAATTGGCATCTGAGCTAGGTTCTGTTTTTGCACATCTTTTTCAACAGTCAATAGACTCGGGTGAAATCCCCAAAGAATGGTCTTTAGCAAACATTTGTCCCCTGTTCAAAAAGGCTGACAGGTCTCTTGCTTGCAACTATCGTCCAGTTTCCTTGACATGCGTACCCTGCAAACTTCTGGAACATATAGTGTGTTCTAATATCATGTCTCATTTGGATCATCATAAGCTTTTGTCAGACTGGCAACATGCATTCAGGAAATCCCATAGTTGTGAAACCCACTTAGCTACAGTGATTGATGACTGGGCAAAAATCTTAGACAATCAAGGTCAGGTTGATACATTCATCTTGGATTTTGAAAAAGCTTTTGACACTCCTTCGCATGAACTCCTTAAAAGCAAATTGTTCAGTTATGGAATTGGTGGGAAGACAATTAAATGGATTGATGCCTTCCTTTGCTATAGACAACAAGGAGTTGTGGTTAATGGCGTTAAATCAGACTGGGCTCCTGTTGTATCTGGTGTCCCACAAGGCACCGTTCTTGGCCCCTTGTTGTTTTTGTTGCATATAAATGAGATCACTTCAGATATTGAATCGGAAATCAGACTCTTTGCTGATGATTGTGTTTGTTATCGTGAAATTAAGAATGTGGAGGATACAATTGTAACAGGGAGTGTTACTTAGGGTTCTCCAGGCCATGATAGATGGAACAACACCAGAGAAGCTTCAAGATGATTTTAATGAGTGATGATCAATTCTGATCAATGCATAAGATATAGAAAATATATATCTCAGTCAACAATAATGAGATACAGTAAAGAAAAACTTTACTATAAACTACAAACAAAGATGGCGAAGTGCAATGAAGCGATTACTATCTAATTAATGAAAAACTATCAAATACATTTCCAATACACATCGTTAAAATACACAATGTGACGTCATGAGCACTTACACAGGTGAATATTTGAACAATGAAAATACATTCTAACGGACAAAATACCACTTATCTCATCATTTTCAAGAAGAAAACTATACAAACGTACATATACTATAAGAAGCGTTTCACCTACCTATAAGATATAGAAAATATATTTCTTACATACCTCTATCATAAAGATAGAAAAATTCCGGTATTTTAGTGGTGGTAGATAAATCGGTCTTACACTGCTGGTTTGGTTGCTCATGCAAGATAAGAAAAACACGCGATATAATTCGATCGTTTCTACTGCTTGCAGCAATGGCGTTCACTGGCAAAACTAGACAAAAGTGATGTTTTTCACAGCGAGTATTCTTGAATCACGCTCGTTTTAAAATAAAAACAAATAAAAACTACATCACTATTGACTTTGACAACGATTTATTTACATTTGACGTCACATCCGTAATATGCACAACGTCACAAGGGTTAAAGCACGGTACCAGGTTACGTTACCGGTAAAAGGATAAAATCGGAGTATGTAAGAAAAAGAATCGATCATGGGTGCCCAGTGGAGAAAGGAAAATCCCAACCCTCGGGTCCACCGTTCCAGTGGGAAACTCGGCGAGCCTCGTTTCCCACTGGAACGGGTGGACCCTCGGGTTGGGATTTTCCTATCTCCACTGGACACCCATGATGGAATCTATTTATCTCAGTCAACAATAATGAGATACAGTAAAGAAAAACTTTACTATAAACTACAAACAAAGATGGAGAAGTGCAATGAAGCGATTACTATGGATTTTGGGATTACAATAGAAATCGAACACTGGATACAGTCACCTAATTTTAAAAACATTAGTTGACCGAAGGGACCATACAAAATTGTTTGTTGGCGCTTCTACCTGCTACACATTTCCCCACTTCGCGAAATGTCGTCCCGATATTTAAAAATAAAAACAAATATGCAAGGCAGAAAGGATAGGTGAAGTAAAAATACTAATAATATATAAAAATGATAGTGAAATAAATAAGTAAATAAATAAGCTTTAAATAAGAATGAATATATCACAACTACCACACGCATACATACCATACATGCAATATGATAATGAAGATGAAATGATGATGAAGTGATGAGTACATGTCAAGGGGTACAGAGTAATATCACACTGGATATCTTGGACTGTCTCTCAAGTTTCATAGATTGATCAAATGTTTCAGAAATTCAGATAATCCAGGTATAAGTCTTCTTCTGTGCTGAAAACGAGATTAAACACAAAATAGAAATAATGTATACTTACCTGGCAATAGAGAATTAGTAGACATCTACCAGAAACTCTCTCTCCTGAATTTCTTCATCCTTTATCTATGTCACTATTTTATCTTCTTTCTTCTCTTCTGACTCACTGAAATAAAATTGTTCAGATTACTTAATTATTGTGTTCATTTACTCTCTCAATACCTTGACTGTACTATTTGAAAGTATTTACATTAATGAAAATGTATGAATGAAATGAATTAAAACACTGTCACTGATCTCTACGCTGATGAAAATCACAAGTCGTCAGGATATTACAGGTATATGACCTGACTAGCCGGAACAGTAAATGTGAACTCTGTCACAAACTCATTACTATTGAATCTCTCTGGTCTTCTCCTGTTTCTCTGAGGTCTACTACTCAGTTGTTTGTTCTGGTCTGAGTCACCTGCTCTGTTTGTTGGAGGCTTGAGGCCACCTTGTCCCCGTGTCCGCCGCATGGGAATCACATATGGTTCTGGCCTTGTTGGTTCATCTTCTTCATCTTCTTCAGCTGAAGACTGACTACTACTTTCATCATGATCAGACACTGGTTCTGGTGTAGCACCTATCTGTTGATGTTCGTCCAGATCTGTTTTCTCTGGCTGTTTCTTTTCAGGTGTGTGTGTCCGCGGGCACGGCAACCCAGTGAATGGCAACAACATGTTGCGGTGGAGAACTCTTGGTTTAGACCCAGGAGAATTTTCCTTCACCACTTCAAACACTGGAATAGCTGGTACTGGTTGGTTTCTAACCACGTAGAGACAGTGTTCCCACAAATCTGCCAGCTTTTGCTTCCCACGAAGACCCACATTCTTCACTAGAACGCGATCACCTACTTCCAGATTCGTGTATCTGACTTTGTCATCATTGTAGCCTTTCTGTCTGTCAGCACTCTTTCTCGCTTCTGATGATGCAGTATCATAAGCAAAGGCCATCCGTTTTTTTAGTTTGTCGACGTAGTCTTGTCGGCTTCTGACCTGTTGTTGGCTCTGTGGTAAGCCCAGGAAAGCATCGACAGCTAAACGTGGATGACGCCCAAACATCAGGTAGAATGGAGAATAGCCCGTGCTATCATGAGTAGCTGCGTTGTAGGCATGAGTGAGAGTGGACAGGTGTGACTTCCAATCAGCTTTCTGGTTGTCCTGGAGCGTTCCCAGCATATTCAACAATGTCCGGTTGAATCTCTCAACCATGCCATTCCCCATCGGATGATAGGGTGTAGTGCGGGTCTTCTTCATTCCTGTAAGGTCGCAGAGGCTCTTGATCAACTTCGACTCGAAGTTGGCTCCCTGGTCACTATGGATTCTGGCCGGAAACCCATAGTGGACGAAGAAATTCTCGTAGAGAAGTCGAGCAGTTGTGTGTGCCGTCTGGTTTCTCGCTGGAATGGCTTGGGCATATCGCGTAAAATGGTCGGTAATCACGAGCACATTTTCGATGCCTCCTTTGGATGGTTCAATGGTCAGGTAGTCTATGCAAACTACTCAAACTACTTCCATGGGTGCGGTAGACGTGATGTTGACGAGGTCTGCAGCTCTGGTAGGTAGGACTTTCCTGCGGATGCATCGATCACATCTCTTGATCATCTTTTCGACGTAGGTGTCCATCCCAGGCCAGTAAACCCGTCTCTTCATCAGACTAAGAGTTCTGTCTCTGCCTTGGTGTCCCATGTCATCATGATATGCCTTGAAAATATCTTCTCTGAATCTTGCTGGCAGTACTAGTTGCTGGCTATCTTGTCCTTGGAGTGTGGAACATCTCAACAGAATATCGTTTTCAATCTTGAATCTGTCCCACTCCTTGATATAGCGCTTGTCCAAGTTCAGAGTCTCTGCCTGCTTGCTATCTGGTCTTTGGCCACTAATGATGAAGTCAAGAATGAGACATATCTCTCTGTCATCTCGTTGAGCTTTGATCCAGTCTTGCTTCGAAAGAGCAGTCAATCGAAGAAGCTCCTGAGGAATGTCTTCATCACCAGCTTGGTTGCCTTCAGAGGTAGTCGCTGTCAAGCTATCTATATATGGATGCTCTTCAACGCTGGCATTAACTGACTGGGAAATTGCTTTAAGAATTTCTGGAAACTGAACTCCTTCTGTTGGTTCTGTAGATTCCACCTTTCTCGACAATCCATCGGCGTCTCTGTTTGAAATTCCACTTCTATATGTAAAGGTACAAGTAGGCAAAGATCAGGAAAAGGCGCAATCAGAAAAAGATTCCCACTCCAAAAACCGAGGTGGGAAAAAAACCAAACCAACAATCAGGCACCCACACCATGAAACATATCGTAAGCCGAATGAGCAGCTATTTTCCCAATAGGTGGCCACTCAGTTACCTTAACTAAAAATATGAAAACATACATAAGGCGACAACAGCACAAAAAATGTTATACACCAAGACATAAAACAAAAAGAACCACCACAGAAGTATCGACTTGGAACAATCAGTAACACAAAGTTACTGACGGGCTTAAACCGGTTTTACATGGCCATAACCTCACCCTCAGCTTCTGCAGTGGTTCATAACATTTAGTTAGTCATTTGGTCCTCGTGTTGAATCTCTAACTAGTCAATGAATCATCAAGAACAAACAAATAAATCATGATAAACATCCTGATGAATCAAAACCCAGGACTCACAGACTGAGTAAGCTGCCTGACGATGGAGATCCCTGGGCGCCGAATAACCTACTAACTCCAGAGCAAAAGAAAAACACCAGTTGGACCCCGGTGGGCCAAGCAACAGACAAGAAGCTCCGGCCCCAACCAACTAAAATGAATAGCTTTATGTCGGGGCCATCATAGAGTCTGACGCCCGACCCACCGGCGTGCAATTAAAGAAGGCAGCATAGTTATCAACCATGATTGGGTTAAAAACTAAGCATGCAGACTGTCGCATAACATTTAAGTTATAACCTACACGTCTGTAACGTGTTATGATTTTTCTGAACTGAAAAGAAAAATCATTAATTCCTTTAAGTTTCTTAAATTTGTAAACCAAGTCACCATAAAATTCAGGTTCCGAAAGGCCCTCACTTAAAAGCGTCTTTAACCCAACATTATATTTGGAAATCAATTCATAGTGTCTACGATAAAATTTAGAAAATGTTTTTCGAAGTTTATGATACCGATAGCCCTGTTGGAGAAGTTTTGCCGTTAAACATTTATTTCGAGCGTTGAAGTCTGCAACATGATTGCAGACTCTAGCAAACCTGATAAGTTGCGAAATGTATACACCATAAGAAGCACGACGAGGAACGTCACCATCCAAAAAGGGAAAATTTACTATATTAAAATCAAAGTCATCGCGCTTATCATAAATTTTAGAAGAAACAAATCCATTTGCAACAGAAAGATGTAGATCTAAAAAGGGGGCTTCAGTATCTGTGATATTGGCTTTGTTCAACTGAAGTTCAGGTGGATAAATTTGATTGACCATACCTTCAAAATAAGGGTTGTCAATGTTCAAAAGGTCATCGAGGTACCTAGATGTGGAATTAAAAGCCTCGATAACATCAGCTTGATTATCATGGTTAAGAGAATCCATGAAATCTCTTTCGTAGCAGTATAAAAATAAATCAGCTACGATAGGTGCGCAATTTGTACCCATCGGAATTCCAACAATTTGTCTGTACAACTTGGTCCCAAATCTAATATAAATATTATCAAGGAGATAGGATAAGGCATCGCATACATTCTGACATGACCAAAGTGTATACCGACTTTGGTCAGAGGAAGTGAAAAAAGCCTTTCTGTCATTACATGCCAAATAAAGTGAACCATAGTTTTTAATGCCCTTTTGAAGGTCCACTCTATCAAATCCAGAAGTTTTTCTTTTATTAGATTATGTGGTAATGTTGTATACAGAGTAGAAAAATCATATGTGGACAAGCTTGTCGCACGGAACCCTCTACACTTAAATTTACTAAGCACCTCACCAGAATTTTTAATTGACCAAAACCAATTTTTATTTGAAGTTTCATACACTGTCTCACAGTATCTTATAACATGAGATTTGATAGCAGTAAGACAGGAAGTTAATAATTTAGAAAGTTCAGTGGTAGTACAAGAGCTAGAATTTGCAATAAATCTAGCTTTCTATGGTCTTTTGTGAAGCTTAGGTAACCAATACATCGTAGGAAGTTTGTCTTGGCCTTCATTGACACAAACAGAAAACTTAACAGGTAAATCGTTTAAGTGGGCATTAACTACAGACACCTCATCAGTATCTGTCTCCAGATCAGCCATGGTACCATCTGTTAAAGTTGAACAAGACTAAATACTCTGAGAGTTACATATTTAATATTCACTATGGCAGACATAAAAGACATCAAGTAATTAGACGTAACGTCATTATCATGACGTTGTGACATCACAATAAGCAAAAGGGAAGTAATTGTATTAAGTTAAAGTTCTTTATGAGTAGTTTCCCTTATAACATAAACATTATAAACATTAACATTAATTATACTTTCTTCTTCTTTTTGGTTATAGATTGAAAAAGAAAATCTATATTGCAAACAAGTTTAAAAAGTAGAATTGAAAAGTGAATTTAAGTAAAAGTGAAGAAAAATAAATTAGAATGATGTATAATATGAATTGTCTTAGCAATGTCATACCTCCAAAAGAAACAAATAAGCAATGACCATGCTATCAGCATATTTGTCCTCTGTGACCCATTGCAATTTGCATATTTGTGCAATTTGTGATCAGAACTTTCTCCTAATTAAACTGTGTATTCTCTGTTTTCATATTTTAAAAAAAATGGCCCTATTTAATTTACTACTCATTCGGAACTTGTCATTTGTCATTATCCATTTTATCCCTAGTATGAATTTCAGAATCTTACACTTTTATTTTTAAACGTGTAAAAGGATTATTAGTCATTCCCATTCTGATAAACACATATTACGATGAGCTACAAATACAATTATAAGCCCCACCATTTTTCCTCAGTCAATATAAACGTGACCAACGAGTGTAGTTTAGCCCTCCGTATTTTACATCACCCATATGTTTCACACATTTTGTTTGCTAGTCACTAGTATATGGAATACAATGTAAATTGTTCATTTCCTAACATTCAGTGCATCTTCAAAACATCTGTGACTGCTGCAACCATTTGGTAACTTCCAGCATTCACCATACATGTCCATACTATAACCCAAATTCCTGGCCTGGCCACACCACCTTGGGTTCTCAGCCCGCTGAATCCTCGACCCAACTTCTGTCTCCACCCTCTTTGCACCTCTGTAGTCCAGTTTGCTCGTTGATTTTATCTTTGAATTAAACGCCCCTCTCCCATATTTAACTTGAAATGTTAAATTCAGTTCAGATTCTACAGGTTTCGCAGAATTATCATGTGACACTTTGTTGCTGGAAAACCCAATCGCATATTTAGAACATGTGTATACATCAGCACAAGCTTTGTTTCTCCTTTTGCCACAATTTTCATTCATGCTCTTATAACCCCCAGTATCATAAAGTGCAGAGTTGTTGGTATTCACCCTTTTAGTTCCCTCGAAGTAGCCCATTGGCCAAACCTCCTTTTTACAGTATTTCACTTTCTTCATATTTTCCCAGCTGTCTGGACAATCCACTAATAGATGCCTAAAAGACCCACAAGAATAACACCTGATAGGTCGACCATTTATGCCCAGTGGATTTCTTCTCCTGATAAAAGTCACGTTTGTGTCACTCTTTCTATGTGAACCTCCACAAATACGTCTTACACCTCCTTTGTTATAGAGCACCTCTGTTGTCTTCTGAACTTGCTTATTTTTCTCCCTTAAGTTACATGTTGAAACCAGTGCCTGAACATCCTCACTTTTCTCCACTTTACTGGACTCCAATGATTTGCTTTGTTTTTCTGTTGACATGTTTTCTCCTACAAATTTCTTAAGTGACAATTTAGCTTCCTCATACAATCTTGCTTTGTTTTCATAGTTTAATCCAGTGAGAACTAAAAGTTTTTCCATGTGATTAATTTTTGATTTCTGAATTAATTTGAAGGCCAAAATTTCGGATGGTAATTTCATATTTTTCTTCTCTATTTTTCTGTATTTCATATCATAGTTAGCTATAAAATTATTAATTGTTTGCCCGTCAACCCTTTCATAATTTTCGAAGTCATAAAACTTTTCAATACTGTCACTGAGATCATCCTTTCCCAAGTGTTCATCAAGAAATGTTACCAACACGCTAAATCCATTTTCTTTCTTCAAGTCCTCTAGTGGCAACTGGTCAAATACTTTGTCTCTTATCTGGGTGTCATCCTCTTCTGGAAGGGATAGTGCTACAGCAATTGCTTGTTTACTTGCATCTAAATCAGTTATTTCTTTCCACGCTAAAAGTTCTTGTTTATACCGCTCATAATTCTTTTTGTTGTTGTAAACTGGAGGTTTTATTGTAATTGTCATATTTAATTTCCACTACTGTTACCATCACCCTTGAAAACTTATCTTCTTAGTCCTGTAACTTCACCATTTCACTCTTTGCTGTCCACACTGTATTCCAAACAGTCTCCCATATCTGTAAGGACCTTTTGGTACGCTCTGCTACCATTTGTTAAAGTTGAACAAGACTAAATACTCTGAGAGTTACATATTTAATATTCACTATGGCAGACATAAAAGACATCAAGTAATTAGACGTAACGTCATTATCATGACGTTGTGACATCACAATAAGCAAAAGGGAAGTAATTGTATTAAGTTAAAGTTCTTAATGAGTAGTTTCCCTTATAACATAAACATTATAAACATTAACACCATCAAGCTCCTGTTTTAAGGTGTTAACGTAGTGAAGCCTACAAACGACAACAACATTGTTTGCGGCTTTATCTGCCGGAACCAAGACATACTTTCTATGAAATTCTTGGATACCCTGCTTCAAATGCCTAAATGACGATTTGGGTTTAGGAGGTAAAAAATTAGTATTTTGTGAATAAAACTTAATACGTTTATCCACGATAGTGATGATACTTCTTTTCCATTCTTTAAGAGCATTATCCTCAACACCCTCTCGTTTACACCATCGATTACCGAAATCATTTAATGCAGATGAAATCTCCTCTCTACATTTGTCGAAATTAATGTAGGAAGGGAATCTATATTTCGGACCTTTAGAAACAATTTTGCGAATTCTAGAATCCGAAATTATTTTTAAATTTCCAGTAACAATATGTCCAGCGGGTTGATAAACATATTTTGAATCTTTACAATCTCAAGACTTAGGAGTATTAGCATGGATATCAAGATCAGAAACAAGTTTATTGAAGTTAAAAATTGTATTTCTGATTGTTTTGTTATATTTGTAACAAATAATAGGAGGTTCTGAATTTTGGAAGTAGGTAGGTATAGACTGTATCACTGATTTATCCTGGAATATGCTTGGTAAATCAATAAAGTCAATTCCTTTATTGATGAAAGGAATTTTAATAAAACTTCTAATGTGATTAGATTCGGAATCGATAAATGGACGAAGAGCATGCTGAGTATAACATCTTGTTAACAGTGCAGCGTCATACATTTGATGATTTCTATCGTAAAATCTATTAGCCTCTGTGTCCAAGGAACGCAATGCAGCAATAGGTAGAGAACTAAGATACGACAGCATTGGATGTCGACCGTGAATCCTTAGTTTAACAGCTAAATCATTAAGAGAAATGTTCAATTTCAATGCAGCGCACCGTTTACGTTTGTCATTACCCTTTTTCCGTATACCATGAGATCTAGATTTACGTTTACGAGAGTCCGAAAGTGTAAGTACATCAAAATCGGGCATTTTGGAAATATTGCCTTCATGGTAAATGTTGTCGTTAAATCCCAGTGGAAACAGGTAATATTTCATCCCAATTCGGAGTGTCTGCGTACGGTCGCACACACTCCACTACTGGATTTTCTGCGCATGGGACTCCACTACTGGATTTTCTGCGCATGTAACTAATGTTTCAGGTATCTGTACGCAGAAACTCCAGACCTCGTGATGTGCGCATGTACGCAAAATCCTTATAGAGACGCGGAGTATATGTGCGTATGGTCGCAGAAACTCCACTACTGGATTTTCTGCGCATGATATTCAATTACTGGATTTTCTGCGCATGTAACTAATGTTTCAGGTATCTGTACCAGAAACTCCAGACCTCGTATGTGCGCATGGTCGCAGAAACTCCACTACTGGATTTTCTGCGCATGGTATTCAATTACTGGATTTTCTGCGCATGTAAGTAATGTTTCAGGTATACGTACGCAGAAACTCCATACCTCGCAATATGCGCATATACGCACAATCCTTATAGAGAAGCGGAGTATATGTGCGTATGGTAGAAACTCCACTAATGGATTTTCTGCGCATGGGACTCCACTACCGGATTTTCTGCGTATGTTTCCTAAATTTTAGATATATACACGCAGAACTTGAACTCTGCCGAAAATAAATTAAGAGGTGTCACCCTTAAAGTAGGTAATAAATTTTGATAATTGTTAGTTGAATGAGGAATCCGTACAGTAGACGCGGCATGCAACCTAAGGGGAGTTAATGTAATTCCTAATCTTTTTGTGATAGTCATAGTTGGGAGTATTGTGTTGATACTGCCAAAAGAAGCGCGACACTCATACCGGTTATAGAATCAATAATGCACTTAATCGTAATGCAAAATCTTTCGAATGAAAGAAAAAGGTATAACCGAAACCCACACCTCAGGTCCATGTCTAATACAAGTCCATGGATAGAAACGTAAGAATCGCTTATACAACGAGATACGAGTGACGGTCAACTAATGACCTTCAATACGGTATCGAAGAGTTGTGGTAGTTAGAGATAGGAAAATACAAACTGATTGCAAGCAATCCCTGAGGATTGGAAAAATAAGAGCATTAAATGGATGTACTGGGAGACTTTTTAGGGCCGCCACACGGCACAACCACAAGAACTCTGATATAAAAAGGTACAAGTAGGCAAAGATTCTATATGTAAGGCTGAAGTTGTAGGAGGACAATGCTGCGACCCATCGTTGACCAGTTGCGTCTAGTTTAGCTGACGTCAAAACGTAGGTAAGCGGATTGTTGTCTGTCAGGGCCTCAAACTTCGAACCGTACAAATAGTCATGAAATTTGTCTGTCACCGCCCATTTCAATGCCAGAAATTCCAACTTATGCGCCGGGTAATTCTTTTCGGCAGGCTTCAGACTTCTGCTGGCATAAGCTACCACACGATCTATTCCATCTTGAGTCTGGTACAACACAGCTCCAAGACCTGATGTTGAAGCGTCTGTGTGTAGCTTGAAAGGAAGTCTGTAATCGGCATAAGCAAGGACTGGTGGTTCTGTCAACTTGTCTATCACTGTTTCAAAAGCAGTTTGTTGTTCGTTTCCCCATACGAATGGTGGTGGTTTGTTGTTGCCTTTATGATCTTTCACAGCAGCTTTGTTGGTTGAATGTCCGATTAGCAGGTCGTTGAGAGGACGTACTATAGAAGCATATCCTTTGACAAATCTTCTATAGTATCCAGTGAAGCCCAGAAACATTCGAACCTCTTTAACTGTCTTGGGTACTGGCCAGGTCTTGACGGCATCGATCTTGCTAGGGTCTGTCTGTATGCCCTCTTGTGAGACAACATGTCCAAGGTAGGTGACTTCTCTCTTGAAGAATTCGCACTTGGATGCCTTTAGCTTCAAGTTGTTTCTTTTCAGTCTATTGAACACCGCTTCCAGTCGATCGACGTGCTCTTCGAAGGTTGAGGAGAAAACTACTATATCATCCAGATATATCAGGCAATCTCGGAGATTTATGTCTCCCATGCTTCTTTCCATCAGCCGCTGGAAGGTTGCTGGCGCGTTACAAAGGCCGAAAGGCATCCTGTTGAACTCGAAGAAGCCGAGCGTTCCCACCTTGAATGCTGTCTTAGCCTTGTCTTCTTCTCTGACCTCTACCTGCCAGTACCCACTGCGAAGGTCGAGCTTCGAAAAATACTTCGAGCCTGCTAACAGATGCAGTGAATCCTCGATCCGGGGTATAGCATAAGCGTCCTTGATAGTGCGATTGTTAAGTTTTCTATAGTCGACGCAAAATCTGATGGTTCCGTCCTTTTTACGCACTATCACAACATTTGAAGAGAATGGACTCTCGCTGTTCCTGATGACACCAGCATTCAACATTTCTTGAAGATGTTCTCTGACTTCTGTTATGATGCCAGGTGGAATCCGTCTATGTGGATCTTTGACGGTTCTTCGTTGTTAAGTTTAATGTGATGTTCCACAAGCTTGGTGCGTCCTATGTCTAAATCTCCTTTAGAAAATATGCTGTTCCACTTTCTAAACAATTTCTCAGCTAGATCTTTCTGTTCTCCATTCAGATCTGATTCATCTAGATTTACTCCTGTAGGTAACTCTGACTCTTGTTCTTCTATTCTTTGTGAAGCCATCCTAGCACTATTTTCTACCTTCTGATCAATTTCTAAATCTGCTTCTCTCAGAACCTTTACTTCTTGAAGCTCACAAAGCACTGTTTGAGGTGTCACTGTCATGGTTTTAGCTGACATATTAAAAACTCGAACTGGAACTCGTTGGTATGATCCTGCTTTATGCAACGCTACTACCCGCGGACACACACCCAATCTACTTGTAGCTGTTTCTGTGTTCTCTGTAACTGCTGACTCAGCATTCCTTATCTTTCTTACTAATCCAGAGAAAGTTACTGTTTGCATTGGCGCAATATCCACATTGTATTTATTGGTAGATTTTACATATCCAACAAATCCTTTGTGAAGGGAGATGAAAGCATTCTGCCATTCTGTTGGTACATTACTATCTGTACACTGATCCACTTTTGCCTCTCTTATCACATTTGTTCCTATAATTAACGGCACTTGTGAGTTGTATCGTGTATTAGGAACCACTAACGCCAGTGTGTGAATAGGTGTTGTCTGAAAGGGTACTTCAACTGTAACCGCAACACAACACAGGTAATCCAACTCCTTTCCATCTGGTCCATGAACAACAAGATTAAAATCTTGGATTTGAACTTCAGGTGGAGGAGGGTCCAAAGTCCTGTAGAATTCTTCACACACTGTTGTTACTTGTGAACCACTGTCGATCAGTCCTAATGCTTCTTTCCCACAAAATGTAACAAGAGATTCATTGGAATTGCCGATCAACTTTGACCTCGGGTAACTCTCTGTGTCATTGGGATCTGTAGTAGTAGTAGTAGTAGTACAGTCTTCAGCTGATCCCGCGTTGAAGACTTCTCTTAGTTTAACGGATGTTTATTCTTCTGACTATCATGAGTATTATCCTGATTTTCATCTGCGTTGTTATTTCCATGTTGTTTGTCCTTATTAAACCATGGTTTATAGCGATTTTTCTTATTTCCTTCTTTCACTTCTTTTGTCAACGTTTGGAGTCCTTCAATAACCTGATCTAACTTTGAACTTTCTAAGAGCTTTTCATCTGTTGTCGGTGTTCTATACTGAGAGGATGCAGCTTGCTGTTGCTTGAGATTGGAATATTGATTCATCTCCTGTTCTTCTGTCCTAACAGCACTTCTCAATGTTTCAAAATCATCAGTGAATTCATATTTCACACGTGTAGCGTTCTTTAGCCGTTCACTTCTAAGTGCAGTCCAGAATTGTTCCTTCAGCATATTGTTCTTATCTTCATTTCTCACGTATCCTTTATCTATAGCTTTCTGAAGTATGTCCTCCAGACGAAGACCCCATGTTCTACTTGATTCTGTTTCCAGTTGCGTAGCTGTATAAAATTCTTTCAGAATGGTATGCCCTTTAGCAACATTTCCAAATACGCCTTCGAGTTTATCCATCATAGTTTGTACACTTGCTGAAGTACCAAGTGGCAACAATATCTTCTTGGCTGGATTACGGAGAGATTTGCGGATCAGCTGAGCTATCATTGACTCAGATAATTCTCCGTTTTCACGGGTGCAATTCACTTCGTATTTCCACTCCTCGAAGGACGCTTCATTCTTTGGCTTTGGGTCTTCTCCCGAAAATGGTGAAAACTTGGGAGCATCAACATGCATATCAATAACTTTCTGTCTATCATTTCCTCTCTCTGTATCTTGATAAAGGCTGCTATCTGTGTTGACACCAATATTGCATAAAACATGGTCTCTTGCTGGTTCATGTTCTTTCTGTATAGAAGTCCCTTGCAGACGCTCTTGTGGTAATTCTCTATTACTAAGAGGATGTTCAAATTCTGTATTCTGTAACATTTCTCCCAGTCTATCTATCTCTATCTGTGCTGCTGCATTTCTTTCTCGACTATAATCTATTTTATTTGTAGGACGATGTTCGGGTTCTATATTCTGTCTGCTATCAGCCATTCTTTCTCTCTATATCTCTGTCTTGTCTATATTCTATTGTATTGGTAAGACGATGTTCAGGTTCTGTATTCTGTCTCCTGTCAGCCATTCTTTCTTTCTGTCTGTCTCTGTCCTGTCTATACTCTATTGTATAATCCTGTTTAAATTGAGGATGTTCTTCAGCTTCATATTCATCATCCCTCATGCTGGCCTCTCTTTGTGACAACTTCTTTTCACGAATTTGTAGCAACTCCATTCTTTTCTTCAGCTCTCTTTCCTTCTCACGAAATCTAGAAGCTTCTTGTCTTCGCTTCTCCTGCATCGCCAATTGCTCTTCTCTTTCCATAAGCTCTGCTTCCTTCCTTCTTATCGCTTCTTCCCATGTTCTAAGGTTTTCCTGCACTCTCTTCCATTGTGCATATGATGACTGTTCTCCATAACTATCATCATATCTGTCCTGTGCCACAGTCCTATGTCTATTCTGTTCTATTTCCTCTTGTCTAAGATGCTGTTTTCTATCTGTACAAGCTGATGATACTTGTGGTGGAGGAATGTACTGATAATTTCTATCTGTGTTTCTGGAATATCTTTCTGGAACTGGAGCATTTCTTTCTTTCTGTTCACTATTCTGTTCAAGACCTTGTCTATTCCCTCTCGCATCTTCACCATACGGCAACAGATGTTCCCTGTAAAAATCTGTCTCTTCTTTCAATGGAGGGCGAGCCTCAAGTCTTTGATATTTAGAAGTGTCGTCCAGCCTTTCCTGCTGTCTGAGTTGAGTACTTTCTTTCTTTTCATCTTCACTGTCCGTAAGAAAGCTAGGCTTTCTTAGTTTTGTTCTTCCAGACTTATTTCCTTCTAACACTTCTATACTGGCGTCTATGGGATAAAACCCCTGTTGTCTCAGTAGTGTTAACCTTCTGTCAAGATCTTTTATGTCCTCATCTCCGTCTGATTGCTCTTGTACATTTTCATTCCTAGATAGCTCATTCTGTCTTGCTCTAGGACCGTCTCTAGCATTATCTTGCATATAGGAACCTTCCATCCGTATATCTATCATCACTGGCGGTGTCCTGTATTGAGCTTCTGGAACAATGTATTGGCCAGGTCTAAATACTGAATCCCTACTGCTTGTATGGCTAACTATATCCCAACTTCCTGATTCTCCTGCAACTTGGGGTCCTGATGCTCCTTGCTGCTCTCTAGTTGTATCGTGAGGATCCAATGATCTTTGATCTTGCTTTATGCCTGCATCAAGTGGTCCTAGAGCTCCTTGCTCGTCTCTTCGGGTATCTTGGGGATCTAAGGATCTATGTTGATCTCTGTCTACACCATAAGGGTTAGCTGTTCTTGACTGATTTTCATCTCTGTCTTGAGGACCAGCTCTAGGATTCCGTTGAGCAGTTAGAGCACGAATTTGTTCTTGATGTCTAGCAACTAATGCCTGCATTTGCCTTTTGTTTTCCTCTTCCATCCTTTTCACTTGCTGTATTAACCGTTCATTCTCCTGTGTTTGACTGACGCCTTGTCGCCGTAAATTCCGCATTTCTCTTTCCATTATGTTGCTTTATATTAACGACTATTTATAAGCACAATGAATTTCACAAGGTTTCTCTCCAGTATGAATAACAAAGCGCTCCGTTCACGAAGTCTCTATATGCACAAGTTTTCAAAACGTTTGCACTATGTTTTTCTCCAGTACACAAAGGCTATATCAGTTATTCACAGTGACAACAAACATATTCAAATGTTTCTCCAGTATGAATAAACACAATGTTTCACGAATATTCCGCGTTAAATTTCACTTCCACAAGTGTCTCCAGTATGAATTACTAATCCGTAATATTCACCACTGTAGTACGAATTCACAAAGTTCTTCAGTATGAATCGTTAAATCTGCAATATTCACTATTGTATTGTCCAAAAATATTCACCTGGTGTTGGGTGAACTCTATTAGTATATAATTATAGTTCGTTGCAATTCTAAATATATCTTCGGACCACTTCGTGATTGCTCGTACATCATCGCGACTCTTCGTGATCATTAGCAAGGTAAATGTATCGGTATATAAAGTTGCTATCCAAAGAAATTGTTCAGGACTGCATAGCTCAAATGGTAGAGCACGCAGATTAAGATTACATTACTTTTTTTCATTTAACCGATAGCGGTTCGAGTCCCACTAATGATCGCATTTTTTATTATTATTTCTTATGTACCCTATTCATTCTCTGTCGTATTTAATAATTTGATTTATTTTGGTCAATTTGTGAATGTTTTTTATGTCTGTCTGTCTGTCTCTCTCTCTCTCTCTCTCTCTCTCTCTGGTCGGAAGAGTTATCTCTGAGGTTGATGACCAGTGCGATAAAGTTGTACTTGAAAGCCATTATGTTGCAGGATATTGCTTTTGATAAAACTTGATGTGCATTTTATTTAATAAAATAAAAAGAAAATATATTTTTCACCTTCTATGAGATTCGAACCAGCGATCCTCAGGTTACAAATCCGGTGTCCTAACCACTGAGCTATGGTCCTTCTGATAAACGATGTAGAAAACTGCTTATATATTGGATACACATTCTTCGCGTACTTTATCGAGTCTTACCGAGGTTGCACGAATTAATTACGATAATATCGATAATTTATTATACAGTGTCATAGCGATTTAATTTATGCAATGCATAAAGGTCAACGTCTGGTGAATATTTTTGGACAATAGCACGAATTCACAAAGTTCTCCAGTATGAATTATAATTCACGTCTTTTCACCATGACAATTTAGCACACAAAATTATTTTGAGTATGAATACAGTTGTCCCTAGTACAGTACAGTCCAGGGGGATTTTCACCAGCCCGCCCACCCCCGCGGACGATTTCTCTGAGCCCCCCGCAATCCCGCTCACCTGTCCGCTTATGATCCCACCGCGGATTATTTTAATCCCACCGCGGATTGCGGCGGATCCGCGGAGGATCCTCCCGTTACCTGTATAATTCCACCGCGGGTTTGCAGAGGATTTCCAATGAAAAGTAATGACGTCATAATGATTGACAGGTACAGTTATCTCACACATCTCGTGATTTGAAAACATCTAAATTTTCACTCGTGCTACGCACTCGTGAAAATTTGATGTTTTCAACTCACTCGATGAAATATATTTGGTATTCATCTCAAAAAAGTAAATTTCCTCTATCTCTTCTTTCTTGCTTTCAGTCAAAGAAGATACAAATTTGACAGTCAATAGCAAAATTGAAACATTCATTCATTCATTCGTTCATTCTTGCTTTCGTATTCATCCATTTGTTTGTTCTTTCTATGTACATTTAATGTTCAAATCAAAATATTTAGCATCTTTGCCTCTCTTTTTCTTTAGTTATTGTTTCCGCAAAATATATGAAGTTGGGCTTTGATGTGAAAAATTTTGTTTTCCATTCTAATATACATGATTGCATGTGAAGAAACTTTTTTATTGCTTGTCGTGTCCAATAATAACTCATTGCTGACCACACATTTGCCACCTGTTAATTTAACAGGTAATACTTATAAGGACATGCCAATTTATGGCTTCTCTGTCAATAAGCTATATAATGCACTTAATATTTTAGCATCATTTAAATATTAATTTCTAGAATCAAAACCAGTTCGTTTAAAGTTAATTAGTCAAGATCACATTTCTCACCATGGAGCATACTGTCAAAAGACTTAACGCACAAATTGTGGGTACACGTGAGAACCGTCTCGCCGAGGCGGTTCTAAAGAGTACCAACAATCTGTTTTGGAGAAAAAAAATGTAAACCCCAAGTTTTGCTATAAAAGTGGGGTATACGGGGCAAACATTTAATGTTTATTTTTTTCCTGGTGCAAGTATACATTTTTGACACAAACAGGGTAATACAGACACAAGCCTTAAAAGATATAAAATTGCGTAAATTGGTTAAACAAAATGTTTGCAATGTCGGAATTCGTCCCAAAATTTATGAAAATGTGTTGACCGTGACATTAAAATTTGAGCCGCCACATCAGAAAACTAACAATCTGCATAAGCGAAAACAAAGGCGCAGATCAGCGCAGGTGTTCAGAGCCTTTTTGTTTTCGCTACATGGATAGTACAAAACTTCGACTATTCATGCTTCTAGTCTGTTTATGTGACTGTACAGGTTGGTTTTCGTCGGACCGGTTCGGATATATTGTTTGTTGGTTTTCTCATGTGCAGGCTCATTTCTTTTCTATTCTATTCGTTTTATGCTTCAACTATTTCATCAACAATGTGATTTACAGGGGATTAGCAACTTACTGTACCTGAGCAATAAAACTTATCAATGAATGGTGTCATTATAACAGGTAATACCCCTAAGGTGTCAAACGTGTGCCTCTATGACAATATTACTGGACATGACTTGGCAAAAGATCTACACCACAAGGGTTTCTACACAAATGCAAACCGAGCTGTGCAGGCACAGACGATGACTGGAGGCTGTAAATTTTAGATTTAGAAAATAGAGAAATTGTACTATCCGTGTAACGAAAACAAGGACGATGATCGGCTTCGCAGTTACTGCGAACTGATCTGCGTCTTTGGTTTCGCATACGCAGATTGTTGGTTTTCTCACGAGGCGGCCCATATTACTTTCTAAAATCTGAATACGGATTGTCCCAGCATACGATGGCTGAAGAATTTGAGATATGCTAGGCCGCCAAATTGGATCAGACTGTGCGCCTAACACATAGTTAGTAAATTAGTGTAGGGTAGAGGAGTAGAGAGAAAGAGAGAGAGAGACAGTGTAACCATACACTCTGTTGTCTAGCCGTCATGTTTCAGATTCAACGATGATACATATTTTTCACAAATGTGTCTTTGTATGTTTCCTTTTGATTGTAAATGGTGATTTAAGAACTGTTGTAAAATCTTTTTTTTTATTTTCATTTGACAGTAAACTCAAGCCTTCGAGCCACATCATCAGAAAACCAGCAATGTGGTTTCAGAACAGATTCGACACAAACCGAGCTGTACAGTCACAGAAGCAGGCTAGAGACTGGAAATTTCGGATTTAGAAAGTAGAGGAATTGTACTATCTGTTAAGCGAAAACAAAGGGATTCATCAGCTTTGCAGTAACTGCGAAGCTGATCTGCGCCTTTGTTTTTGTATATGCACAGTTTTGGTTTTCTCATGAAACGGCTCATATCAGTAGCTTCAGATAACAATTAAAATCATCGGTTTATAAAAATAATATTTTTTTTTATTGTGTACCAGTATGAAGTATACTTTGTGTGAGAAAATGTTTCCATGGAAAAAAAAAAAAAAAAAAAAAAAAAAAAAAAAAAAAAAAAGATTCAAAAGATTCAACGTAAGCTTTTACCTATGTTAACCTTGTGTCTATTATTGTCACATGAAAATAAGATATTTTTTCTCTCTCTCTCTCTCTCTCTCTCTCTCTCTCCTTCTCTCTCTCTCTCTCTCTCTCTTTCTCTCTGTTTGCCTTTAAGTGTGTGTGCGTCGTACCATATCTTATATCTTTCACTGAAGTGATTCTACAACCATGCAGAATCTGGGATTTTCGTGATAGAAATGCATTTACACTTTATGATCGTAAAACATGTATTTTTAATTAAGATACATGAAACAAAAATAATAATCGAATTAGATTTAAACTCGGGTCTAAGTACAAGTATGCATTACAATAAATTGGAAACAAGCCCCGCCCACTTTCCTTCTTCATCCTCATTCCACCGCGGGTCCGCGGTGGAAAGTTAGAGACAAAAAATACAGGTAAGCGCGGACGATAAAATTTCTATTTCTTTACCCCGCCGCGGAAACTCCGCAATCCCGCCGACTAGGGCGTTTCCGCGGTGGATATTAGAATTTTAATCCTTTTTCTTGCAGCCCCCTCTCCGCGGGGGTGGGCGGGCTGGTGAAAATCCCCCTGGACTGTACTGTATGAATACACAAATGTGGTGTGCTTTATTTGAACAAGCTACATGCGAACATATTCTATTCTACACTAATAGCTACTCTGCTGATACAAGAACTAACTATCTAGAAAAGTGCGCTTACCAGAAAATTGCCGACATTTACAAAATTCACCGTCTCGATTTCAAAAAATGTCCGACAAAAATACTTATAAATACTTGAAGCTTTATAAGTTTCGCAATAACATTCTAGATTTTAGCACAATGCTCAACAAGTTAAGAATCCCTGTAAGCTTAACAAAGTTTCTACCACATAAACAATGATAACTTCAAGAATGATTCCTCTGGGACATCACTATATATTTTCTCAAGAGGAAAGGGGGATTTGGGATAACACAAAGAACAAGACACAAAAACATGTACTAAATGATCGCAGCGAAAGTAATGAAAAATGAAACAAATGACATATTTGTATCTCCTCATACACACATCATTCAGTACTATAATGAGAAAAATAAGTAAATGGAAAAATAAATAAAGTATTTCAAATGAAAAAAAAATGCAAAACAAGAAAGAAACAAAAAGAAAAAGAAAAGAGAAAAAAAATTCACTCGACGGGATTTGAACCCTGGACCACTAGATTTGACCAATACTAGCCGGCGCCGCTCCCAATTGAGCTAGCGAGCCGATCACACTTGGGCATAGGAATTAGTGGCTACTTATAACTAATCCGTTTCTCGCGAGGCGTGCAGCAAGACAATAGGTTACTTGCTTTCTTTATTTTGCACTGTTACGAAATACTGATAGGCCTGCGATGTTGGGTTTGGTTGGAATTATAAGGTACAATGATATTTATTCCTAATTTGGCCGGGAAATGTTAACTGGGATTGTAAAAAGATCACATGACGGTCATGGAAAGGGAATAATCTAGGTTTTCTGACCGCGCTTACTTAGCATGCAATTTTGTTGCAAAATTGAAGCAGACGAAGTACAGCACAAACTTGTTCACGGTTATTTCGCGAAATTCAAGACGCTATAGCATGAAAATATTATCCCCGGGGACGGAAAACAGTGAACAGTTTTATGCAGTGGTCTTCATCTTTAAGGTACAGTAACTTTATGTTATTTCTTGAACACAAATTGACTTTAACCTTTCAATGATCTATGATCTCGGAAATAAATCGAGTCACGTGCACAGAAAATCAACGGTAAGGCAAAAATCTATGAATGGATTTTGTTGCACAAAAAGATTGAAGTCAAAATCTATGAAAAATCAAAAATCTTTGCAAAAATATGTAGACCTTAATTGCAAAAATAGGAAAAAGACAACAAGATATAAATCTTACCGATTAAATCTTATCCAATAAATCCTATCACTAATCCTAAAAAAATCACAAACACAATACACATCCTTACACTAAACACAACTGTCAAACACACAAATGATCGCAAAATAAGGATCATTTACAAAGTCATCGTGTCTCTCCAACACGCACTAGTGGTCTTCGGAATGCACTGTTTCCCTGAATCGTCGTCGTTTCACAGCGATCGCACGACACCAGCAGTCATTTCCGATGGGCCCATGATCGATCACTTTGTACGCGAATCGCGAAAAGTTGTAATGTTTACATTACTCCATGAGTGGAAATCCCAGGAATTCCCGCATATTCATTGGATGAAACACGCGTGACGTCACAGTAATCCAACCCAAAAGGAGAATCACACTATTTATATCATGCTTTCAGGATTCTCCCGGCGCTGTATCCAAACAATCTCGACATCACACCAGCATCGTCGATTAGGCCCCCCACACTGGCCACCAGATGTAACAGGGAGTGTTACTTAGGGTTCTCCAGGCCATGATAGATGGAACAACACCAGAGAAGCTTCAAGATGATTTTAATGAGTGATGACCAATTCTGGTCAATCTATAAGATATAGAAAATATATATCTCAGTCAACAATAATGAGATACAGTAAAGAAAAACTTTACTATAAACTACAAACAAAGATGGCGAAGTGCAATGAAGCGATTACTATCTAATTAATGAAAAACTATCAAATACATTTCCAATACACATCGTTAAAATACACAATGTGACGTCATGAGCACTTACACAGGTGAATATTTGAACAATGAAAATACATTCTAACGGACAAAATACCACTTATCTCATCATTTTCAAGAAGAAAACTATACAAACGTACATATACTATAAGAAGCGTTTCACCTACCTATAAGATATAGAAAATATATATCTCAGTCAACAATAATGAGATACAGTAAAGAAAAACTTTACTATAAACTACAAACAAAGATGGCGAAGTGCAATGAAGCGATTACTATGGATTTTGGGATTACAATAGAAATCGAACACTGGATACAGTCACCTAATTTTAAAAACATTAGTTGACCGAAGGGACCATACAAAATTGTTTGTTGGCGCTTCTACCTGCTACACAATGAAACTTCAGAAGAATATTGATCGATTAGGTAGTTGGGCCAGGAAATGGGGTATGAGATTTCAACCTGTCAAGTGCAACATGATGGAGCTGACAAATAAACGTACTAGTAAAATTCAGGCTTCTTACAAGCTTGAGGGTACTGTGTTGGAAAATGTTGAGAGTATCAAATATCTTGGTGTAACAATAACTAAGGATTTAAAATGGAATACTCACACCAGCAATGTGTGCACCAAAGCCAATAGGACCCTTGGTTTTTTTAGACGAAATCTGTTTTCTTGCCCCCAAGATGTGAGAGAAGCTGTCTATAAAGGTCTGGTGAGACCTACTCTTGAATATGGTAGCTCAGTTTGGGACCCTCCTTATGAAGGTCTAATAGATGGTTTGGAGAAAGTGCAAAAGCGTGCGGCTAGGTTTGTAACTAGGAACTATACATATGAAAAAAGTAGTATGACTGACATCCTTAAAAACCTAAAATGGGAATCCCTGCAGAAAAGAAGGAAGGATAATAGAATTATATTGCTTTACAAAGGTCTAAAAGGGAGAGCAAAAAAACCCACTGATGACCTTATCCCCAAAAATAGGCGTTGTAGGAATCAACACTCCTTGGTATTTCAGATACCTTCAGCAAGTCCAAATGCCTATTTACACAGTTTCTTCCCTCGGACCATTAGAGATTGGAATGAACTCCCTGATTCTCTGATCTCCTCTGCTGAATTGTCAGATGATTGTGTGTCTAAATTTACTTCTCTTGTGAGAGCACGGGACTAATCCCCATCCCCCTGGTGTGGTATTGTCAGTTTGACGTTTCACCAGTAAACTATTCCGATTCTGAGCTTGGTTAATTTTGCATCTAGATCTAGTCAGTCTTATATGGAAACACAAGCTTTGTATGCATTTTACTCCGGCTCGCCAAGTCTCAAAGGCACTCCGGCTCGCCAAGTCTCAAAGGCGTTTCAACCGTTTGTTGATTATCTTTTATCTTATGAAACGTTATTTATTAATTTATTTATTTATTTATTTATTTATTTATTTATTTTTCTAAAGCTAAATAGTTAAAATAGGCTACATTGTTATTATGTTCATTTGCCTTCTTCCCTGGTTTTCTCCTCAAATGTCGACTCGCTATCACGAATTTCTCAGTTTTTCGATGAGACTGAATCACGCAGTGGCCTGCATTCCAGATTTTATCAAAAAAAATCTCTGCAGTTTACAGGCCTCTACTCGTGGCTTCAGTGTTTAAAGCAGAAGAGGACGGTTGCTATTTTTGTGCATGTACATGCATGTGTCTAACATTTTTATCCATTGCGTTGTGCACTTTGTCAAAGCGCACAATTCAAATAGAAAAGTTCATTATTAAAATTGTCATTAATCAAGTAATTTCGTATTGGCCCAGTTACAGGTCCTCGGCCAGCTGTATTGGCCCTCGGCTCCGCCTCGGGCCAATGCAGCAGACCTCGGACCTGTAGCTGGGCCAATACGAAATTACTTGATTAATAACATTATTTTAAATTGAAGCATTAATTTTCGCAATTTTGCCAAACATTTTAAATTAACATTCTTTGCTAAAGATGATTGCATTACCATCTAGATCTACGAGCTTTAATTTGCTGCAAAGTCAAAGAATTGATATTGGAATTAACCAAGAAATTCGTTTTTTCAGCTCACCCGAGCCCAAGGATCAAAGGTGAGCTTATAGTATACCCATGCTCCGTCCGTCCGTCGTCGTCCACAATTTCAAAGATCTTCTCCTCTGAAACCGCTGGGCCGATTGTTCTCATATTACACATACACCATCTACAGGTAGGGGGAAAGAATAATTATGTTTTTGTTTTGATCGGATAAGGACTCTGGTTGCTATGGTTACTTATGCCTCCCATAGACTTATAATGGTAAAAAGTGAAAATTGGCAGTTTTTGCAGTCTTGTTGAAGATATTTGGATTTTGTTTTTGCAGTAATGTTTATTGAGTAGTCCTCTACGTTTCTTGTGACTATTGTCCTAATCCTTTATTTTTATTGGTTGCAGGGGCCCCATATAGGACAAAATTTCGAAAAATATTCAAAAATCTTCTGCTCAGAAACTGTCGAGGGGATTAAGCCTGTACTTTGTATACATGTTCCTGACAGTGACCTCTACATAATTTGTGTTTTTTATTCCAGGCGGATAAGAACTCTGGTTGCTTATAATGGGAAAAGTGGAAATCGGCTATTTTTCCGCTAAAATTGCAGACATTTGAATTTGTTTTTGCAGAAATGTTTATTGAGTAGCATTTGATGTTTCTTGTGAGTTTTGTCATAATCCTTTATTTTGATTGGTTGCTGGGGCCCCATAAAGGGCAAAATTTTGAAAAAAAAAAAAAAAAAAAAAAAACATTCAAAAATCTTCTCCTCAGAAACTGTCAAGTAGATGAATCCTGTACTTTGTATACGTGTTCCTGACAGTAGCCTCTACATAGTTTGTGTTTTTATTCCAGTCGGATAAGAACTCTGGTTGCTATGGTTTCCATAGCCTTATAATGGGAAAAATGGAAATTAGCTATTTTTCTGACCAATTGTAGGTGTTTAAATTTTGTCTTTTCAGAAATATTTATTGAGTATATCTGTATGTTTCATGTGACTTTTTTCCTAATCCGTTATTTTGATTGGTTGCTTGGGCCACATAAAGGGTAAAATTTCGAAAAGCATTTAAAAATCTTCTCCTCAGAATTTGTCTACGGCATGAAGCCTGTACTTTGTATACATGTTCCTGACAGTAGTCTCTACATAATTTGTGTTTTTTATTTCAGTCGGATAAGAAATCTGGTCGCTATGGCAACTTAAAGTTTCGATAGACTTAAAACGGGAAAAGTGGAAATTGGCTATTTTGTTCTGGTCCAGTCGCAGATATTTGAATTCTGTTTTTGTAGAAATGTTTATAGAGTAGTCCTCTACAGTTTGGTTGACTTTTGTCCTAATCATTTAGTTTGATTGGTCGGTGGGGCCCCATAAAGGGCAAATGTTTTAAATAAATATTTGGTTAATATAGCAGATCTCAGGTGAGCGTTTACAGGACCGTTGGTTTAATAGTCTGATTTGAAATGTCACTAATACGCAGCTTTTCTACAGCTTTCAAGAGCTGTAGATTTAACCTGTTTTGAAAAAAAATAATATCCAGCTTTTCTACCGCTTCTATACCTACAGACGCAGCTTTTTCAGCTCACCTGAGCCGAAGGCTCATACGTGAGCTTATAGTATAGGTAGCCGGACAACTCGGACCCAAGACAACTCGGACCCTTGGTATTTTTCGGACCTAAGACGAATCGGACCCAAGCCTGAGACAACTCGGACCCAATTTTGAGACGGCTCGGACCCAGCAACAAGGACGACCATCCAAACAATTGCTATTTTATTATGTAGATAAAACTTGTATAAAACACATATACATTTGGTAACCTGTTGATAATATGATGATTCTTTGATAATATGATGAGCAAAAAAAAAAATTCATTTTTCTTTCTTTTTTTTTTTTTTTTTTTTTTTTTTCGAAATAAAAAAATGCAAAAAAAATGTATGAATTTGAGTAATTTATCTGTAATAATGCAGCTCATGATGTTATTTTGTGTAACCTGGGTTATTGAATTTACGAATTTACTTGAACATTTGGAAACTCCTTTGATATGATGATTCTTTGATGATGAGCAAATTTTATTTATTTTTTTTTTTTTTTTTTTTTTTTTTTTTCATTTTTCTTTTCTTTTCTTTTCTTTTTTCCTTCTTTTTTCTTTTTCTTTTTTTTTCGAAATAAAAAAATGCAAAAAATATATGAAATTGAGTCATTTACGGTTTATTGAATTTACGAATTTACTTGAACAATTGGAAAGTCCTTTGATATGAAGATTCTGTGATAATATGATGACAAAAATGAGTTGTTGTTTTTTTTTTTTCGACACAAAGAAAAAATGCAAAATAAAAATGTATGAAATCGAGTCATTTATCTGTTATAATGCAGCTCATGATGTTATTTTGTGTAACCTGGGTTTTTAAATTTACGAATTTACTTGGACATTTGGTGACTACATGTACTTTGTTATGATGATTCTGTGTCAATATGATAAAAGTGATGTTTCAATATTGTCAATTTTTACACTACACAAAAACTCGCCTGTAGGCACAAGTGACACCTCAACTAAGTATCTCGATTCATCCGATAATTTAATCAACGTCGATAATTGTTTATCAAGCACGACTTCAGTGATCGATAAGCGGAAATCAACAAATATAAATTAACAGACTGAGGTGTTTTAATATACCGGTATATATGATATTGATATATGATATTGATGGATAAATGACTTGAATAGCTTTATATACGGTGCAGTGTACAGCCTTTAAAATAAAATATAATTTACTTGGCTCGCAATTTTTGTGAGTCTTCATCGCATATGTCGTACAGATAAGGCTTTCCTGTTTTTGTCGGACGGTACTGTCACATTTGACACACAGATCAAACATTGTCTTAAATTACTGTTGATCACTCTTCACTAATTTGCCGAAAACATAAAAGTTAAAAACCAAGTTTACATAGCTAAAATTCGTACAACTTTAAAAATCATAAACCAATGTTTAAAATAAATTAAAAGTCTAAAACACGTTCATTCTAAATCCATTGTGTTCATTCGTTCGTATTAAATGCAAGTAGTTGCGTAATTAAGATTGCTCACTCGTCTTATGAGTTTTATTACCATTAAAGATAATGCACAAGGTCATTTGTAGCCACGACCCTCTTGGTAACGGGGGACATCATGCTTTTATGCTATCGTCCGTATGTCGTCCGTCGGTATGGGTCCGATTCGTCTTGGGTCCGAAAAGGTTTGGGTCCGATTCGTCTTGGGTCCGAAAAGGTCTGGGTCCGAGTCGTCCCAGAAATTTTGGGTCCGAGTCGTCTTGGGTCCGAGTTGTCTGACATTCATAGTATATTTCCATGCTCCGGCGTCCGTCCGTCGTCCGTCCATCTGTCGTCGGTCGTCCGTCCGTCGTCGTCCACAATTTCAAAGATCTTCTTCTCTGAATCCGCTGGGCCGATTGTTCTCATATTACACATACACCATCTACAGGAAAGAATAATTGTGTTTTTTGTTTTGATCGGATAAGGACTGTGGTTGCTATGGTAACTTATGCTTCCCATAGACTTATAATGGAAAAACGTGAAAATTGCCAATTTTTGCTGTCTTGTTGGAGATATTTGAATTTTGTTTTTACAGAAATGTTTATTGAGCAGTCCTCTACGTTTCATGTCACTTTTGTCCTAATCCTTTATTTTGATTGGTTGCAGGCGCCCATTATAGGGCAAAATTTCGAAAAACATTCAAAAATCTTCTACTCAGAGACTGTCAAGGGGATTAAGCCTGTATTTTGTATACATGTTCCTGACACTGGCCTCTACATAATTTGTGTTTTTTATTCCAGGCGGATAAGAACTCTGGTTGCTATGGCAACTTAAAGTTCCCATAGATTTATAATGGGAAAAGTGGAAATCGGCTATTTTTCCGCTAAAATTGCAGACATTTGGATTTTGGTTTTGCAGAAATGTTTATTGAGTAGTGTTTGGCGTTTCTTGTGAGTTTTGTCCTAATCCTTCATTTTGATTGGTTGCTGGGGCCCCATAAAGGGCAAAAGTTTGAAAAAAAAAAAAACATTCAAAAATCTTCTCCTCAGAAACTGTCAAGTGGATGAATCCTGTACTTTGTATACATGTGCCTGACAGTAGCCTCTACATAATTTGTGTGTTTTAGAACTCTGGCTGCTATGGTTTCTATAGACTTATAATGGGAAAAGAAGTGGAAATTAGCTATTTTTTCTGGACCAATTGTAGGTATTTGAATTTTGTCTTTGCAGAAATATTTATTGAGTATATCTGTACGTTTCATGTGACGTTTTTCCTAATCCTTTATTTTGATTGGTTGCTGGGGCCACATAAAGGGTAAAATTTCGAAAAACACTTAAAATTCTTCTCCTCAGAAATTGTCTACGGCATGAAGCCTGTACTTTGTATACATGTTCCTGACAGTAGTCTCTACATAATTTGTGTTTTTTATTGCGGTCGGATAAGAAATCTGGTCGCTATGGCAACTTAAAGTTTCGATAGACTTAAAACGGGAAAAGTGGAAATTGGCTATTTTTTCTGGTCCAATCGCAGATATTTGAATTCTATTTTTGCAGCAATGTTTATAGAGTAGTCCTCTACAGTTTGGTTGACTTTTGTCCTAATCCTTTATTTTGATTGGTTGGTGGGGCCCCATAAAGGGCATTTTTTTTTTTTGGTTAATATAGCAGATCTCAGGTGAACGTTTACAGGACCGTTGGTCCTCTGGCTTTTATAACACAAGGAACATTTTGGTGCCAAAATTAATCAAGTTTGCTTTAATTTTCGTTTTTCATTTTTGCACATCCCCCATCAATATGTGATGCGTCAATTTGCATGCTTAGTTATTTAATCAGACACAACCACATTACTATGCTTCATGTTTCGATGTACGCTCGTGGGTTGGGCATCATACTATCATGTCCACGACTTTAAAGCTGTTGGAGCATTCGTTGCTATTGATTGACCCACTGGTTCATTTTGTGGGTTTGTTTGCTCAAGATTTTCATTAGTGTTGTTTGGCTTTTCACGGATCTTTAGTTACCGGTCAACATTGTATTTTTGTATTTTTTGTTTTGTTTGAATTGATGCTTAACGTCCCAGTCAACAGCTATGGTCATGTCAAGACGTTGCCTCCATTTTATGGGAATTGTACCAAAAAGGATGTCATGACATCCGAAAGTGCTTCAAATATAACCACCGAACTAAGCCAATAAGGCTTATATTTATGAATGGTTTGACTTGAACCACGTCTTATTGACAGGCTCAGACTTGATCTGGTTAACCAGTAATCAGATGGTCAGTCAACAGTAGATAACCTTTACCAGGAGGCACAAGCAGCCCATCTATTTCTTTAGGCCCCAATGGGCGGGGACATACTCCAACCCCACCACCCTTATGCCATGCGTCTGTGACCACATGTCTTGCAATCATCGTGGCGTTTTATATAAATCATAATGCATTTGTTTGACCGCGATGATTTATTGACCACGAAGAGCGGACAGTTAAAAATGTTGTGAACTACTGCAAGAGCCCAAGTAATTCATATTTCCGGCCGTTCCAGAACGGTACTTCTTTAAAGGTTCTATTTGTTTTATGTTTTGTCTCAATATTTAACTCATGGTTTTGACTTTTTATGTTCGTGTTTGTATTTTAGTTTGGTTCAAGTATTTGAAATGCCACCTATAGTGAAATAACAGCTGAAATAAAATCGCGTAGGATGGAATGAAATTAGGTGGACTGAAAAACTAATGTTGAATCATTTATTAATGCTGCATTAAAATTATAATCAAACGTCTTATTTGGTTTTAATTTTGTCCTGAAAATCAGGTGTTCATTTAGAAACTTTGGTAAGTATATGACTTTAAAATACGCAGATAAGTTTCGTTTTGCATTTGGCAAGTTAGTTTCGTTTTGCATTTGGCAAGGTATCTACCAGATGACTTTCTGAAACCTACCTGCATGTCATTACGAAAACTTGTCCATGCAATAAACAGAGAATTTTTTAGCTTTAAAAATTGAAAACTTTCATCTGAAAATTTCTGATATTTTTCTAGGTATACCCCGGCATACCCCAGTTTTTCTATATAAAAGTGGGGTTTAAGGGGGTAGACGCTTCACGGACATGTTTTCCTGATGTTAAATTTGGGCTTGTAGCATTTAAGCCAGATATGTGGTCAATGACTGGGCATAAATCAGTGGAAAGTTGCGAGCAAGGAAACACTCCATCACGTAAACATGTCCGTGTTATATACATGTATATCCCCTTAAACACCACTTTTATATAGTCAAACTGGGGTTTGCAGGGGTATACCTAGTCTTCTTATTTCTAATCCAAAACATAGATTGTGTGTACTCGTTAGAACCGCCTCAGTGAGCAAAAAATGTTAAATTATCAAAAATTATTAGGTGATTTTTTTTTTTTTTTTTTTTTTTTTTTTTTTTTTTTTTTTTGATTGACGGACATGCCACCAGGCCACCTGCAAATAATATATAGTTGTAAAAAATAGTCAAATAATGTTTTCACAAATAATGACTATAAAATAAGAAAACAGATCTGTAATAAATTTGATTCCAAAACACAAAGCTAATAATAAGCTTACACAGGATGAAGACGATCAAAGGCTGAGTAAAACATAACAACAAATTTATGTGTATGATTTTTTATGATTCATTATATCAGTAGGCTATCAAATATGGAAACTGACATGTACTAGGGCATACTTTCCCACTCTATCAATTATGTAGTGAATGTAAACGGGCAAGCATACTTTATGTATACATAACACTGTCAGCCATATTATAGCACAATCCCAGGCAATCATCACACCTAGGTCAACATGCAGCCATTGGGTTTTAGTAAGACGGGCTTAACCTCAGCCAAGTTTAGCACCTGTTGTACTTGCTTTTCAATTTTCAATATTTTCCCGGTCAGTGGTTCGTGACATTCAACAACACGAGTCTCGCCTCTTCCTAGCGCATTGGTGATCTGCCCACAAACCTGATTATCGACATAAATTACCAATTGTCGTAATTGATTCCCTGAAACACAAAACAAAGGATATGCAAATATAAATGTTCTTTATTAATCCGTTTGTGACGCACGGATTCGCCCATTATTATCATATAGGTGAGTCCCTTTTCATCCTAAGTGGGTATCAGGGGTGATTTTGTTTTCTTTATTTCTTTGTCGTTTGTCATAATATGTTCTATTTTTATAGTATAGTGTGATTTCTTTACAAGTTTATTTTACAAGTTTATTTTCAATCTCTCAATCCTTGTTACCGAGGCAACATGAGGTACAGTGAATATACAGCATGATACGAGGCGTAGTGTGCAAACTGCTTAAATAAACATTCAATAAACATACACAATGCATACAATACAATATGATTCACAATTTTTACTGAAACATTTTTTCCTCTAGAAAATTTAGCTAAATGATTATAGGATTATCTTTGACCCTGCCGGTTTACCTTTGGTATTCTTATTTCAAATACACTATAATTACATGTATGTCAGAGGTAAAGGGTTATAGTCAAAGAACTAAAGAACTCGCAGTATACATAGAATAAAATAATACATGTCCTTTAGCTGAATCTGATGATATATATATATATATTCGCCTTCTTCAGAGTCACTATGTATTTACAGGTAAAAACTGGAAAAAAAATGAAAGAAAAAAATGAAAATAGGTAAATAACTCGGGGGGGGGGGGGTAACTACCTATATATGACGTAGTAGGGATGTGCCGCCCGAATAGCCCCCTTTTTCAGCCTCGCCAGATATATGAATGGGTTACCTTTTTCAAGTCAAAATATATGAATGGCCCCATTTTTCCATATTTAGTCTATGAATGACTATAAGAGCACTTTTTTGCTGACATACACAGCTCAGAAAGTCGTAATATTTGTATATAATTGTGTATTTGAAATTGTACAATCAAATATATGAATGGGTCACTTTTTTCGAAGGCATGATATATGAATGGGTCCCTTTTTTCGATTACCAGATATATGAATGGGGTATGTTTTAAAGTATCGGGCGACACGTCCGTACCAAAATTACCTCCGAGCTACCCCCCCCCCCCCCCCCCCCGAGGTAAATAAATAAAATAAAACAAAAACAATGCAAAAATACACAAAAATCACATAAAATGTGACAAAGTTGACACCGCTGTATGTTCGGCAGTGGGTAAACGACTTAAAATTAATTCATGAAGGGCCCAGAATCTCATTAGAAATGGCGGTAAAATTGCGCGTCACTTTACATTAAGTCAGTTTGTAGCGGTGTGTGTATTAGCTATGTAAGTTAAACATTGGGGAACCACGGTTGGAGGCACCCTAGAAAAATCAAGGTAATAAGCACAAAAGAGAGTCAAACAGAGTATTTTCGATGAATGCAAATCTATGGAAAGCCTTAGCTGCCTTAAGTCGAGTACCAATATAATAATAGGCGCATTCCGTATAATAATGGGTGCATTTCGTATAATAATGGGTGCATTTTACATAATAATAGGTGCATTTTGTACAATAATAAGTGCAGTTTGTATAATAATGGGTGCATTTTACATAATAATAGGTGCATTTTTTACAATAATAAGTGCATTCCGTATAATAGTGGGTGCATTTCGTATAATAATTAGCGCATTTTACATAACAATAGATGCATTTTGTACATTGATAGGTGCATTCCGTATAATAATGGATGCATTTACATAAAAATGAGTGTATTTTGCATAATAATAGGCGCAGTTTGTATAATAGTATGTTTTGCTGACATACACAGCTCAGAAAGTCGTAATATTTGTATATAATTGTGTATTTGAAATTGTACAATCAAATATATGAATGGGTCACTTTTTTCGAAGGCATGATATATGAATGGGTCCCTTTTTTCGATTACCAGATATATGAATGGGGTATGTTTTAAAGTATCGGGCGACACGTCCGTACCAAAATTACCTCCGAGCTACCCCCCCCCCCCCCCCGAGGTAAATAAATAAAATAAAACAAAAACAATGCAAAAATACACAAAAATCACATAAAATGTGACAAAGTTGACACCGCTGTATGTTCGGCAGTGGGTAAACGACTTAAAATTAATTCATGAAGGGCCCAGAATCTCATTAGAAATGGCGGTAAAATTGCGCGTCACTTTACATTAAGTCAGTTTGTAGCGGTGTGTGTATTAGCTATGTAAGTTAAACATTGGGGAACCACGGTTGGAGGCACCCTAGAAAAATCAAGGTAATAAGCACAAAAGAGAGTCAAACAGAGTATTTTCGATGAATGCAAATCTATGGAAAGCCTTAGCTGCCTTAAGTCGAGTACCAATATAATAATAGGCGCATTCCGTATAATAATGGGTGCATTTCGTATAATAATGGGTGCATTTTACATAATAATAGGTGCATTTTGTACAATAATAAGTGCAGTTTGTATAATAATGGGTGCATTTTACATAATAATAGGTGCATTTTTTACAATAATAAGTGCATTCCGTATAATAGTGGGTGCATTTCGTATAATAATTAGCGCATTTTACATAACAATAGATGCATTTTGTACATTGATAGGTGCATTCCGTATAATAATGGATGCATTTACATAAAAATGAGTGTATTTTGCATAATAATAGGCGCAGTTTGTATAATAGTATGTGCATTCCGTATAATGATGGGTACATTTTTCGTAACAATTGATGCATTTCGCATAATAATGGGTCGTGTGTCACTTAATTATAAGTGATTTTCATATGATAATAGGTGCATTCCACACAATAAAAGGGTCATTTTGTATTATAATATGTTCAATTTGTATCATAAAAGGTTCTTTTTGTATAACAACAAGTCATATAATAAAGTTCATATATTTCAAAATAATTCCAGTTCATATAATAAAAGGTGCAATATGTAATATTGGTGTAATTTGAATGATAACTTGTCTGTTTTGTATAATAACAGGTGGATTTCATATTATAATATGTCCATTTTGTATAAAAGAAGATCAATTACATATTATAATAGGTACAATTCCTAAATAATAAGTTTGATTTCGTATAATAATAAATTCATTTCATATAATATTGTATAATAATAGGTCTATTTCCTATAATAATGCAATTCCTAATATATAGAGGATATTTACTTTTTTGAGGTGAATACCAAATATATTTCATCGAGTGAGTTGAAAACATCAAATTTTCACGAGTGCGTAGCACTCGTGAAAATTTAGATGTTTTCAAGTCATGAGATGAAATATATTTGGTATTTACCGATAAAAAGTAAATTTTCTTTTTATTTCATACAATACACCGGCATTTTCCTATTCACAAAGCAGGCAGTGAAAATGCAAAAACCAAAAATTTTTGAAAACACAAATAATTTTGGTACCACATTGTTCCTAACGTTCTAACTAAGAAAATGAATACCCACAGTTTATGTTTTCGTTCGTAAATAACGGAGTTATAGGTATTAGAATTTCTGAAGTGAGGCACATTTAATGACGTCAAGTGAATGGAAACGTCAGAAGTAATCCAAACTCTACAGTGAAAATATCGGCTGATATCAATCACTATTGAAGATATCAATATCAATTCTGCAGTGAAGATATCACTTTTATCCATTTTTGATATACATTAATTTCACTGCTAAGTATAAAATAAAAATGATTCATTTCAGATAATAATGGATGCAAATAAGAATGTACTGCGTTGTAATAGTGTTTCCCAATTAAAATAGTAAGACAACATTGCATAATAATAGGTGGTAAACGTAATATAATTGGACACGTGATATTATAATTTTTTGACTATTTGACGGAACCACCGGCACTTTCGAATGGGGTACCTGGACATTTCGGCCGATATCATTTCGACCGGGTACACCTCACTCCAATATCTCTTGCATTAGACAGAATATTTCCATCGGAATTCCGTTAGACCTCTCCATACCGACGGAATTAATTTCGTCATCAAACATGCTATCTTCGGACTTTTACGTTCGTATGGTGCATATTTTAATACAACTCTATAAGATTCAAATTGACAAAGAAAAATAGCACAGTACACCTAAACAAGAGAAGGTGGGAATATGGGCCCCTGCCCATAGGGGCCTAGGAGAAATAGATGGGCTGCTTGTGCCTCCAGGCAAAGCTTATACGCTACTGACTGGCCATCTGAATTCTGGTTAACCGCTCAGGTCTGAGCCTGCCCAGGAAAAGTGGTTTCAGCCAAACCATCTACACATGTAAGCCTTTGTGGCTTAGTTGGATGGTTATATTTTAAGCACTTGTATGTCATGACATTCTCATTTTGGGTAAAAGTCCCATAAAATGGAGGCAACGTCCCGACATGACCTTTGCTGTTGACTGGGACGTTAAGCATAAATTCAAACAAACAAACCAAACAAGAGGCACAATTTCAAATTGTACAATCAGAGATCTTGTCTTAATATACGAGCAAACAGCTTTAGTAACGGAGTTGTGAACGCATGGAATTAGTAACCAGAGAGTTTAGTTAGGGCTCTCTCTCTCTCACTGCTTCCAAGAGTCGTCTTAACAAACACTGGCATGGGCACCCAAACAAATTTGAAGCGAGATGCTACCAAGCAGGTCCTAATACCAGAGAAGGCGTATATAGAAACGCACCTGAAAAAGTCTGAGTCTTATTATTGTACCTATTACAGGTAAAACAAGGTAAAAAGTGTATTGTTTTGCCTATAAATAAAATATGAAAAGTAGTTTACCTACAATTGGGTACGATCTGATGAATAAACTATGTACTGTTCTATTCTATTCATGATCTGATGACGCACTGGGAGCATTCAGCAAATCTTGTATGATTCTGGACAGACATCCTTGGTGAAGGTTACAGAATCATACGATTCCGGGTGCATTTTGATCTTAATAATGAAAAACATGAGGAAAATGGTTTTGTGGGCGAAACGACTAGGGTATAGGAGCGAAACGACTAGGGTAGGAAATAGAGGCGAAACGACTAGGGGGGAAACGACTAGGGGAGAAACTTCTTGGGGCGAAACGACTTGTTACCAATCATATGCCGAGCGGGGCGAAAAGGTCGGTTTTCTCCTAGAATACAAGTTTTATTCCAAGCGTTTGTATGATCCGGGTCTATGACCGCGTTTTGCGATTTTTAGCGGTTTTATAACACAGGGTAAAATGTTTGTATCTAAAATCTCAGTTATGGATACTGAATAAAGAATCTATCTACTATTTTACAAAATGGACCTACTAATATAGGAATTGCATTAATTATTAAACGAAATGGACCGATCATTATACGATGTGCACCTATTAATATACGAAATTCACCTATTATTTCAGGAAATGCACTCATTATTACACAAAATGGACCTACTACTATACGAAATGCACATATTATTGTATGAGATTTATGTCCCAAGTTAGAAAGTGCACCTATTGTTTTAAACAATGATCCCATTATTGTATGAAATGGATCTACTGTTATGCGAAAAACACCTTTCACTATATGAGATTGATCTATGGTTTATGGAATCGCACCTACTGTTATACAAAATGAACCCATACGTAAAAGAACTATACCAATCATCATACGAGATGGACTGATTATTAAATAAAATGGACCGATTATTATACGATTTGCACTTATTCTTATACGAAATTCACCTATTAGTTAAGGAATTGCACCAATTTTTATACAAAACGCATCTATTATTATACGAGATTAATGTACCATTTTAGAAATTGCATCTATTATTTTACGAAACGGGCATATTATTTTACAAAATCAACCTACTATTTGAAATCCACTTATTATATTATGATATGCATCTATTATTATACAAAAAAAGGCGGCCCCCGTGGCCGAGTGGTTAAGAGCGCTGATATTTCATTACTGCACTTAATCATTCGATCATCTCACCGCTTTGTCTGGTGCGGGTTCGAGCCCCGCTCTGGCCACATGTGAGACAAGCCAAGTTCTGCTTGCGGGTGTGTCAGGTGGTTTTTCTCGGGGTTCTCCCGTTTTCGCCCCACCTACTGATTGACCCGTCTCATATGAGCTGAAATAATCTTGAAAGGGACGTTAAACTGAATAAAAAAAAAAAAGCCAATCATTATATGAAATGGATCGATTTTAATACGAAATGCATCACTTATAATACAAAATGGACTTATTATTTTACGAAATCAATCTACTATATTATGAATTGCACCCATTGTTATACAAAATACACCTACTATTATGCAAAATGCACCCATTATTATACGGAATGCACCCAATATTATAAGGAATGCAGCTATTATCATATTTCTACTCGACTTAAGGCAGCTATGGCTTTCCATACAAATCATCCAAGAACCGCTCATGGACGGTGCTTGGAAGGAGAGACGGCGAAAACGCTCGATTTTTGAAAGATAGAAATATAGATAAAAATTGCCTTTGTGCTCAATTGGCGAACACATGATTTATAAAAGTTTGACGCATTTAGATGAAAATGACATTTATTTGGTCAGAAAAGGAGGCGAACACACCGCTACAAGCAAGAAAAAGGGGATGCGAAAACCATATCTTATGCAGAGAGACGAGACTGATTTAAGTATATAGTTAAAAAGGCCCATACGTTGACACAAGGCTACAGAATGAGGCTACAGAATGAGAACAAATAACTGGTAAGCTGGGGGACCCAGGAAAACTGGGGAACCCAGAAAAAGTGGTCAGATAAAGGAAATACTGCTACAAATCGAGAACAGATGCCGGAAACAGAAGCAAAATGGCTTTGTCTGCGGTGGGTTTAGGCCTGTACGATAACAGACTTAGTCTGTCCGTTTGTTAAACCATTCCAATGGCTTGGTCGATGCTCTGCTTCTGATAACCTCGTTTACTGAGTTAATCAGAGCTCATCTCAAAACCCTCGTCGTCTGAGCAAATGCGTCTGATGCGTAGCGCAAGTTACAGTTTCACACACAGTTCAATGATATGCAGACCGGCCTTAAAGTACCCCCTATTCATTTCCCTTTACAACGGTAGTAAGTTTAAGTCAGTTTGTTTCGACATGAAAAAATAGACCCAAATTTACTTTTTCAGGCAACGGTATTTTGTAGGAAAATTACCTTTTATTACCGATTTCTCTCTTAAATACACGATCGAAGCGCTTGTTCTGCCAAGAACATCGAAAGCCAAGACAATGACGTCGAAAGACAAGCACCCAAATGATTTCACAACTTTTTAGGAAAACATATTCCAGAATTTCATATACAACGCACATGGCTTCTTAATCTAAAACAACGCAGATGCTTCTCACGAAATTTCAACTTGATGAATAAGAAGATATTTCATGGTATTTTATGCGTAAGGCTTATAATCAGATGATACGCACAGCGTTTTAAATGCGTGGCTAGAGATATGTCCATGAAGAATCACCTAGACCCTATGTAGATCGTCATACAAAGTTAACAAAATTTAATATGCTTTTTGTTCCAGTATTTCGACAAGAACATCGCTATAAGTCACATCACATCATTTAACTCAGATAATCAAGTTGGACAATATTTGTTACGAAATACGACGCGTCACCCTTTTAAAATACGCCGTCGAGTTTTCATCAAAGAGTATATTACAAATCACACGGCTTTCAAAATATACAACAACCTTTTTTTTCATCCATTTGAAATTTCGTGAGAAGCATCTGCGTTGTTTTAGATTTAGAAGCCAGGTGCGTTGTAAATGAAATCTTGAATATTTTTTTCCTAAAAAGTTGTGAAATTATTTGGGTGCTTGTCTTTCGACGTCATTATCTTAGCCTTCGATGTTTGTGGCAGAACAAGCGCTTCGATCGTGTATTTAAGAGAGAAATCGGTAATAAAAGGTAATTTTCCTACAAAATACCGTTACCTGAAAAAGTAAATTTGGGTCTATTTTTTCATTTCGAAACAAATTGACTTAAATTTACTACCGTTGTAAAGGGAAGTGGATAGGGGTTACTCTTGGGCATGTGTAAGATTTTACAATCGTTGAAAAATGGTAAAACAGTCAGAAAGTATGTATCATACCTTTTTCACCGCCATTTTATGCGGTAGACTGTGCGTCCTAAAACGAGTGCCTGTGCGTTTTAAATTTTGCCTATGCGTTTCAATGACCAGTGTGTTATCAGACACTAGGAAACACACTTTAGTATTTTGATTATCACAACGACGCAGAAATATGAGCCGCCTCATGGGAAAACCAACAGTCTGCATAGGCAAAAAAACGAAGACGCAGATCAGCTTCGCAGCGCCTTTGTTTTCGCTACTCGGATAGTACAATTCCTCTTCTACTTAAATCCGAAATTTCAAGCTTCTAGCTCTTTTCTGTGACTGCACAGGCCGGTTTGTGTCGGACCTGGTCGGAAACCACATTGTTGGTTTTCCCATGAGGCGGCTCATATTTTAGATGGCTTACAGCAGCAGTCTCTGCGATTTGTTATTGCTACAGCAACAAAGGTCTGGGCACAATCGTATTCCACCATCCACCACGGCTTTGCCACCACTGGGGTCTGGGCGGTATGAGCAATCGTGTCGAAATTACCATCTATGGCCTGGTGTGCAGGCCGGTAATTAGAATGATCTGAACTTTGGGAAGCTGTCCGGGTTTCACCTAAAACCAGGTTGAAACATTTTATGTTATGAACCCTGGGGTGACCTTGGCCTATTTTACGGCATTGGTTGCCCCTAACAAACGAATCACAGTGGCGGTAGTGAAATACAGTTCAATAATTGTTCGTATAACTAAATCTGTAATTAAATATTACTCTTCAAATATTCTGCTAATGTTTTAATTCTACACCTGAAAGTTTTATAGATCTGATAACCAAGTGTGCAAAGGAAACCTTGTTAATCGTTAAAACATAATTAAACTTCAAGGACAATAGTTTTCTAAACAATTTAAAAACGTTTGAGCCACCGCATCAGAAAGCCAACAATTTGCATATGCGAAAACAAAGGCGCAGAGCAGCTTCGCGGTGACCGCGAAGCTGATCGGCGCCTTTGTTTTCGCTACCCAGATAGTACAATCCTTCTTCTTATAATCGAAATTTCAAGCTTCTAGCTTGCTTGTGTGACTGTACAGGCTGGTTTGTGTCGGTCCTGGTCTGAACCCAAATTGTTGGTTTTCTCACGCACAGGTTCCTTTTAAATTCAGTTTTGGTTGTACACATACCACAAGCTGTATTTCCAAAGCAGGTTACTGTGCCATATTCACAGATACAATTTTGGCAGTCACCTTCAGGTTTAAATGCTTCCCCATGAACATAGCTCGTTCCAGAGTACACGCAACCTATAAAAGTAAAATAATGTTTTAATAATTTTAGAGGTTCGAGTTATCTGCGCTGTTTGCACTTCTTGTCATATGTACATCTAGTATGTAAAACACCAAAGAAGACGCGCCCTCACAATCTCATCAAATATCTCCAAAATCATGTTTTCTCTGACCCCACTGGATGTGATTTAAAACATAAGCGATTCAAAAACAATTTACAAGTTGGCAGTGTCACCAGTATACCAGCGCAGCACACATGTAAGCAGAACCTCACGCATGGACTTTCAAACATCACGTAAACACGTCCGTGTAATGAATACCCCCTTATACCCCACATTTATATAGCAAAATTGGGATATGCAGAGGTATACCTATTTTTCTTATTTTTGGTCCAAAACATAGATTGTTGGTAGTCGTTAGAACCGCCTCGCTTTAGGCGGTTCTAACGTGTACCCACAATCAATGTTTTGAGCAAAAATATTAAAAATATCAAATTTTTTCCATTGAAATTTTGAATTTTTACAAACGAAAAAAAAAAACCTCTATATTTTGCATGGGCATGTTTTCGTAATGACTACCTTTTTTATTTATAGAAATTTAATGACAACATATACACAAAATGACTACCTTTAACACAGCACGGTGCGCTCCCACTCCAGCCTGATGCAGTACATGTCCGTGTTGGGTTTCCAGGCAAGAAGAAACCAGGGTTACACGAATAGGTGACATTATGGTCGACTGTCGTCTTTCCTGGAATATCTGGCTCAGCTTTACCGTCACATGGTGATTCTGGTAATCCACAGTCTGTAATTGATAATTGGCGAAACGTCATAATGTTTGCCATCCTGAGAGACTAACGGCTGAGCAATAACCGTCACGGTGTACCCACGATGCATTTTAACTCACTTAAGCCTAGCGTCCCTTTTGTGGGACATAAGCAAACAACATAGCCCCAGATGTGACGCCGCAGAACGCGGCGTCCTATCTGGGGCTATTCTGTTTGCTTCGAGAAATTTCATAGAAAATTTGAATAAAATTTTAAACTCACACCTGAAGCCCCTAAAAATGAAAGTGGACTCATCCAATTGATAATGATTGGAGAATCTATTCGTCTAATATGGGTTAATGTGAAGAATATTGGGTAAGTAGAGTTTTACTAGTATCGGATACGTTGCAGACCTTTAAATCGACACAAGGCCGGACGAATAGAGTGCTAAATTTTAGCCTAAACAGCAGGCGGTTCGGTACACCCCTATTCAGATTGATACTTAATGATCAGTTTAAACTGAGTGTTGGTGGCATTCCGTAAAATAAATTTGCATTTTCGTCAAATACAAATGCTGAAACATCAGGAAAACATGTCCGTGCAATGAATACCCCCGTAAACCCCACTTTTATATAGTAAAACTGGGGTATGCAGGGGTATATCTATTTTTCTTATTTTTGCTCCAAAATATAGATTGTGGGTACTCGTTAGCGGAACCGCCTCGCCGAGGCGGTTCCAACTTGTACCCACAATCTATGTTTTGAGCAAAAATAAGAAAAATATCAAAAAATTTCAGCTAAAAAAAATCAATTTTTAAAGCTCAAAAATTCTCTGTAAATTGCATGGGCAAGTTTTCGTAATGTATATTTTACAAACCAATTTCTTCACATGTCGGTGCTGAGTCAGCCCAACCCCCGTGATTTAAGCAAACTGTGGAAGAAGCGCCTTGAAGTTGATACCCGCTATTACACGTGTACGTAGCCGTAGACCCAACACCTGATCCGCTTTGAGACACAGAACCGAACATTGGAGGTTGTAGTGTTATACAATCTGTAAAACATAATTACATTATTTGATTAAATATACTAAAATTACCAGGTAAGCCAAAAGGTATTATTATTATTATTATTATTGTTATTATTATTATTATTATTATTATTATTGTTATTATTATTATTATTATTATTGTTATTATTATTATTATTATTATTATTATTATTATTATTATTATTATTCACAATATGTTAAATTTTAATAGATCAAATGTGTTTGCAAATATGCTGGCCTTTGCGTTTACTGTTGCTTCCGTGCTTACGACAATTTTCAGGCTATGACATTTCATGAAATTGATGAATGCCTAAAGTGAGAGTAACTTTATCATTTGCGGTACTTCTGTCTCATTCATCTATTTGTTTTATGTTTGACGTCGATGTTTGGACTGTTTGTGCCCTTTACGTGCGTATTTACATAATTGCATAGTTAACTTCAGATGCCACATTTCGGAAAATACATGTAGCTGCCTGCTTGGCCTATCGTAAGTTCTCAAAATTACGAAATTTAAATATACACGTAAATTTTCAACAGTGACAGAAGAGTCCTACAATGAACTCGACAATGGAGAATCATCGACAATGGCGAATCACTCGTAACGATATTGCAGAATTTCTTGAAACATAGACAAAATATTATTCATTATATAACTCAGTCATTTACTTTGATCTATGCCTTGAGGTTTGGTAAAAGAATGGAGTTAAAATTCCACCGGACAATAAAATCAGGGTTGCCGAAACGCTTGACCCCTCAACTAAGATCCCTAGTTTATTATTCCGCAAAAGTGACGTTCAGATAAAATGTGTTTCTTATCTCGTTTCTAAGCATTAGATTATAACCAAATTAACATTACTTTAATGCCTACTATCCTTAGTTATGCAGTGTGCCTGTTTTTGATAAAAGTTTTGACATTGAAGGTAGATATAAGCGTGGAAAGATGTACATGTAAATTCGACAATAGCGAATCATACTTTGTGTGGTGAAAAGAATGTGCACAAAGTACTGATAATCTACCTTTGGAAGGCTCGTCCAGGAAAAATTTGGTTTGGTCAATGGCGTAACTAATATTGATGCAAGTCGTGGTTTAACCATCTTGCCTTTTGGCTTGAATTGATTCGTTAAAGCAATAAGACGCGTTTAAATTGGTATAATGACCTTTTCTATATGGCATTTGCTGTTGACAGTGAACGTAAAGCAACAAAGCAAATTAACACAATATTATCGAACACCATTTAGTTTGGCAATATGATGGCACCATTTGTGTGCAAAAATACCTTTCTAAAAATGGTTTCGTTTGGGCTATAGACTATTTGATTTGCCATTGTCGAGTTTGGTTCGCCATTGTCTAATGTAGGGGGTATCATATAAACAGAGTTATCTCCCATTAGGAAATTGAATGATTTAAAATTATTATTTTCCTGTAAAGCTGAGATATGTAAGATGTTCTTAGTACCAAACAGAATAACATTCCCATGGTCGTGTTTAAAATAATAGCGTTTGACCTAGTGATTCGCCATTGTCAAGTCCACTGTATATAGATAGAAGACAAGCATATTAGAAATTCTTCGACACACATATACATACAGACAGTTCAACACAATTGTATACATACACATAACAGCATTCTAATGTATATATATACATAAGATGGTAGGCGTAGCCTATATTTATCCTTTCCCGTGACGGTGAAATAATGACAGGTTTTTTTTGCAGGATTTATTTATCGAGTTGCTATATTTGAGCATACATATACATGCTAGAAACGGTATTATTATTATTATTATTATTATTATTATTATTATTATTATTCACAATATATTGGACCTATTGTTACCGTCTCCTATCAGTATAGGCAAAACCAACAATTTGAGTTTTCGGCCAGGTCCAACACAAATCTACTTGTACAGTCACGGAAGTAGTCTAGAAACTTGAAATTTCGGATTTAAGAAGAACTATTATAGCGAAAACAAAGGCGCTTGTCAGCTGTGCATTTACTGCACATCTGATCTTTGGTTTCGCATGTGCAGATTGTTGGTTTTCTCATGCGTCGGCTCATATATTGTAGGCATCTGTTGAATTGAAGTCTTGATTTTGTGATCATTATAGATACTCAAAATATATGAATTTATTAAGGACACGTCTTTTTAATGCAAACATGCAACCAAAATCAGCTTTTCTAAATTTTATCGCAGACACTATGAACTGATTTCCAAATTTAATGTTGGGATAAAGACCCTTTTACGTGAGGGCCTTTCGGAACCAGAATTTTATGGTGACTTGGTTTACAAATTTAAGAAACTTATTGCAAGGAATGATTTTTCTTTTCAATTCAGAAAAATCATTACGCGTTACAGACGTATAGGATATAACTTAAATGTTATGCGACAGTCTGCATGCTTAGTTTTTAACCCAATCACGGTTGTTAACAATGCTGCCTTCTTTAATTGCACGCCGGTGGGTCGGGCGTCAGACTCTATGGTGGCCCCGACATGAAGCTATTCATTTTAGTTGGTTGGGGCCGGAGCTTCTTGTCTGTTGCTTGGCCCACCGGTGTTCAACTGGTGGTTTTCTTCTGCTCCAGAGTTAGTAAGTTATTGGGCGCCCAGGGATCTCCATCGTCGGGCAGCTTACTTATTCTGTGAGTCCTCGTTTTTGATTCATCGTGGAAATTATCATGATTTATTTGTTTGTCCATGATGATTCATTGACACTACGAGGACCGAACAACTAACTAAATGTTATGAGCCACTTCAGAAGCTGAGGGTGAGGTTAGGATCATGTAAGACTGGTTTAAGCCCGCCAGTAATTTTGTATTACTGATCGATCCAAGGCGATACTTCTGTTGTGGTTCTTATATGATTTATGTCTTGGTGTTTAATTTTTTGTGCTGTTGGCGCTTTAAGTATGTCTGTTATCATACTTTAGTTAAGTTTAGGTAACTGAGTGGCCACCTATTGGGAAATAGCTGCTCATTTGGCTTACTAAATGTATTTATGGTCTTAGTACCTTATTGTTAGTTTTTTTCCCAACCCAGTTTTTGTAGTGGGAATCTTTTTCTGATTGCGCTTTTTCCTGATCGTTAACTACTAGTACCTTTTTATTGCAAAATACTTTGCGCAAACGGATAATATGTTTACATTTTGACTCGTACTAAGTACTAATATGACATACTTATCGCTTCACAGGTCGGCTCTGTTCCTGTCCAACTCCCGGTTTTGGAACAAAACCTTAATGGAGGTCCTTGTAGTTGATACCCGCTCTGGCATGTGTACTGAGCCGTAGCTCCAACCATTGATCCGCTCTGAGATACGTATCCAAACATTGGAGGTGAAAGGTTTGCACATTCTGTAAAAAGTTAGGCACGTACTGAAGTACATGTATAAAAGCTAAATCTCATTTTGTAAATCCAAAACTAATCTATCCTGATATCCGTTTCGGTAGATGATTAACTATCAATATATACCTGTATTGCCACATATAGAGAAACAAATAGATGTGCTGCTTGTGCCTCCAGGCAAAGCCCATACGCCACTGCTTGACCATCTGATTACAGCAATAACGGCTCAGGTCTGAGCCTGCCTATGAAAAGATGTCCAAGTCAATCCATCCATACATTATCATATTCATATATACATGTATATGCCTTTGTGGTTTTGTTGGATGGTTATATTTTAAGCATCTGTTGGATGTCATGACATCCTCATTTTGGGTAAAATGGAGGCAACGTCCCGACATGACCTTTGCTGTTGACTGGGACGTTAAGCATCAATTCAAACGAACAAATAAAAGCTTCTGGCCCCGACATTCGGATCGTTCAGTATACTTACGGACTGGATCACAAGTAGCAGGGTCTCCACTGTATGTCCTGTTTCCAAGACATACCCTTTCAGCGGAACCGGAAGTTAGGGTGAAGGTGGGAAAACACTTATACTGGGCTACTGCCCCTTCCAGGGTGCCGGTTTGAAGAACACGGCCATTTGCAATATCAGGTAAAGGACCACAGTCTAAAACATTAAAAAAATGATATAGTTATGACACATACACACACAAACACACACACAGAGAGAGAGAGAGAGAGAGAGAGAGAGAGAGAGAGAGAGAGAGAGAGAGAGAGAGAGAGAGAGAGAGTTTTATAGCCAAAATATGAAATTGTTGTAGCTGAGACAACTTCTCATTTAAAGAAACATCAATATAAAATGTCTGGCTCAAAGTGCTAAAATACGTATGCGCCCGTAGTTTTTAAAACAACGGTCAAATATTGATATTGATTTCCTTACCTTAGAAATGATGGATCTTGACGACTATCGTGCAAATTCGCAAAATTTTCCTGAATTGGCAAATTGCTTTTTTGTGGAATCAGTTTTTATGGACTTTTTATCACTTTGGTTTTTAGGGTAGTGTGGTTTAAAGACCATCTGTGCTTAAGTCAGATGGTGCACAATTTCAAAACTGGTGGCACATGAAAGTGCAATAAAACTGCTTATCCACCATATAAATGAAAAATTGATTAATTATCGATTGGCCCAAAAATACATACTTAAAAGTTTGTTGCCAACTCAAAATAAATCTTATCTTAAGGTTGTGTAACATATGTATTTTGGTGTGCTGATTCGTTTTGTGTCCATGATCATTTCAGGATGAACAAATGCAATATGAATGCATTGAATTTGATATTGTCTTGCCATAATTTGAGCCGCATCATGAGAAAACCAAAAATCTGCATATGCGAAAACAAAGATGCAGATCAGCTTCGCAGTAACAGCGCCTTTGTTTTCGCTACACGGATAGTATAATTCCTCTACTTACTAAATGCAATGATTTCAAGTCTCTAGCCATCTTCTGTGTGTGTACAACTCGGTTTGTTTCAGACCTGTTCGGAAACCACATTTTTGGTTTTATAATGAGGCGGCTAATTATTACCTGCTACACATTTAGGTGCCTCTCCTGACCAGGTCCTGTTGCATAAACATTGCCTCTTTTCACAATCCTTTGGCTGTAGCTGGTAACCCTCGTTACAGGAATATTTCGCGGTTCGTGCGAACCCACGATCGCAGTTTAGCTTAACTTTTCCGTTTTCTGGATCCGTAAGTTCGGGACACCAGTCCGTCTTCAACAGCTTTTTCAGCTGACTCTTCTTGTTCTTTTTCCACTGGCCGCTCTTAACCAATTCCTTTGCAAATTGTTCTAGAAAATAAAAATGCTGCATCTATTGATTGAAATTTATAAACATCAGGAAAACATGTCCGTGTAATGCATACCCCTTTGAACCCCACTTTTATGCAGCAAAACTGGAATACATTACGGAAACATGCCCATGTAATACACTGATTTTTCCTAAGTTGTAAAAAATGAAAATTTTCACTGGAAAACTTTTGATATTTTTCTTATATTTGCTCAAAACATAGATTGTGGGTACACGTTAGACCCGCCTCGGCGAGGCGGTTCTAACGAGTACCCATAATCTATGTTTTGGAGCAAAAATAAGACAAATAGGTATACCCCTGCATACCCCAGTTTTGCTATATAAAATTGGGGTTCAAGGGGGTATACATTTCATGGATATATTATAAACATCAGGAAAACATGTCCGTGTAATGTATACCCCTTTGGACCCCACTTTTATGCTGCAAAACTGGGATATGCCGGAATATGCCTATTTTTCTTATTTTTGCTCCAAAACATAGATTGTGGGTACTCGTTAGAACCGTCTCACCGAGGCGATTCTAACGTACACCCATGGCTTTGTCTGCTGGAACCAAGACAGTAAACAAGCGTTTTATATTCGAGAACATTTGTCGGTCTAGAAAATAAGACAAAATCATCCTACTGTTGCGTTGGCTAGGATGAAAGGAATTTGGAGCTTTGATTGTATACAAGTTTGGATAGCCTTAATGACTTTGAGCAGATAGAGGATATTTGCTCTTTTTTTGTGAATACCAAATATATTTCATCGAGTGAGTTGAAAACATCAGAATCATATCAGTTTCATAAGTGCGCAGCACGAGTGAAAATTTTTATGCCGAGTTTTCAAATAACGAGATGAAATATATTTGGTATTCACCGAAAAAAAAAACAACATTTTTTTTTTATTTTATACAATACACGGGCATTTTCTTATTCACAAGGCAGGCGGTGAAAATGCAAAAACCAAAAAAAATTGAAAACACAAATAACTTTGGTGCCACATATTTCATTACGTTCTAACTTAGAAAATGAATACCCACACTTTATGTTTTTGTTCATAAATAACGGAGTTATAGGCGTTTTGAATTTCTGAAGTGAGACACATTTAATGACGTCAAGTAAATGGAAACGTCAGAAGAAATCCAAAATCTACAGTGAAGATATAGGCTGATATCAGTCACTACTGACTTTTGATATCAGTGAGATTTGATATCAGTGAAATTTCATATCAATGAAAATACAAATTTTATCAAGTTTTGATATACATTGGTTTTCACTGTAAAGTATAAAATAAATCGGATAAGCTTTTTATATGGGGTACTCTAGATCAGCTGGCTAGCTGTCACTCCGCTCCACTTCGGTACCTCGTTCCACTTCCCTGACATGGAGAGGTTTAACGGAATACCGATGGAAATATTCCGTCTAGGGGTACTCTAGTTTATTGGGGATCCTAACTGTACATGTAGAGGCAGAAAATTGCCTTTAAGGACACTCCATAATCATTTGAAATAAGAGATGCTGAGTTTAATCAAAGCATTCAATTTTGCATTTACAGCATGTAATAAACATATTTTCCTTAAGATGTAAAAATTGAAAATTTTCAATAGAAATTCCTGTCTTACTGCTATCAAATCTCATGTATGAAACTTCAAATAAAAATTGGTTTTGGTCAAATAAAAAATCTGGCGAAGTTCTCAGTAAACAGAATAGTAGAGGGTTCCGTGCGACGAGCTTGTCCACATACGATTTTTCTACTCTGTATACCACATTGCCACATAATCTGATTAAAGAAAAACTTCTCAAATTCGATAGAGTGGACTTTCAAAAATAAACTGATAACACCTGTCGAAAACTGCCAAATTTGTATTTCGTTGCTTGGATAACATGTGGATAACCAAACATAACGCAATGTTATTCAGTAGGTACACTAGTGTTCTCAATCTACATAAGCTGCAGTTTCATTACGAAAACATGCCCATGCAATAAACAGATTTTTTTGTTGTAAAAAATCTAAAATTTCAATCGAAATGTTTTGATATTTTTCTTATTTTTGCTCAAAACATAGATTGTGGGCAAAAGTTAGAACCGTCTCGGCGAGGCGGTTCTAACGAGTACCCGCAATCTATGTTTTGAAGCAAAAATATGAAAAATACATATAACCCTGAATACCCCAGTTTTTCTATATAAAAGTGGGGTTTAAGGGGGTATATATTGCACGGACATGTTTTCCTGATGTTATTTACAAAATGGACTCTTGTAATCTAATTGCATAGGATTAACTGTCGATAATAAAATGCAGAAACTCACCTATTTTAACTTTTGGACATCTTTTTTCAATCCATTGTTTTAACTTGTTATCACGTTTAGCATTGGATAACAGGTAAAGCCCACAGCCCATCAAGAGAACCTTAAACAACATTTTGTATATTTACGTGAATATTATAAATCGTTTAGTTGTGAAATAAAAATATGCACAAATATGCTATTGTTTAAAAGTCAAATCAAAGTCGACGAGTATTTTCGTTCTTCAATCCGATCAAAGTCCTAAATACTCATCACAAATGCTTTCAAAAACAATTAATTAAATTAAGATTTATATGTACTCATTCAACTAAAATACTATGACCAGTTATAATCAGCTTGTACGGGTGCACGGTGTCCTAATGCTTTGACTTGGAAAATTATTTCTGTGAAAGGATGTTCGCTGCTAACATTAATTTTGACATTTCGGAACTTCCGGCTTTTCTTCAGAATATCTCGTAAACGGTTGCAGATATTTTCCTAATATTTTATTTTTGGGTACATATTTCATGAAATCAAAAAATAAAATAAAATAAAATAAAATAAAAATAAACATAAAAATGCGCAAACTGACATTTTGTAGCATTTTGGTGGTTGGGGTTTTCTACCACTGTTTTATTATTTTTTTTTAATAAAATCTTTTCAAATTATCGACTCGTACGCTATTTCATTTTTTTGCATCAAATTCCCTAATCGTTCCCACCACTGCATTAGCAAATCAAAACTTTACACATATAAACGTGTTTCAACAGGTACAGTAAGACTGAAGAGGTTAAATTTCTACTTTCACTTCTAAATTTAAAAAAAAAAAGATGAAAACACTACGGGAAAAAAGTGATAATTTTCACATTTTCAATACGGCACCTCAGTTTGACTGAAAGTACGTAAAGTTTGCAAAAAGTTAAATGTTTCCTCTGAGGAAGGCTGTAAAATACCTAAACGTTAGGAACAAAAAAACAAGACTTTGTTTTGCTCTTCCTCAGAAAAATAAATGCAGCTTTACGAAAACTTGCCCATTCAATATACAGATTTTTTTTTTTTTTTTCCAGATGAACAAAATTGAAAATTTCATTGGAGAAAAAGATATTGTTTAAATATGCTTGCTCCAAACATACATTGTGGATACTCGTTAGAGCCGAGGTGGTTCTAACGAGTACACACAATGTATGTTTTGGATCAAAAATAAGAAAATTAGGTATACCCCTGCAACCCCCAGTTTTTTTCTATACAAAAATGGGGTTTAAAAATGCACATGTTTGCTTGATGGAATTACAGTTTAAAAAACAAACAAAAACAAAAAAACGTTGCTTTATGAGAGTATAGGGATCAACCATGGTTTTCAGTGTTCAAACATTCGATGGATCACGAGGAAGGTGTTTGAACACAAGGCCGCATTTCACATATATAATGAAATATACTAGCTCACAGGTATTTTCAAACAAAGATGCACTGTTAATGTTCAAATGAAAATTATTTTGTAAAGTACGAAATAAAATAAATCCAAAAATTATCACTTACGATTGCCAGTTTCATACTGAAAATTTTCTTGTGAAAACTTCACCAGAGAATAGCTAACTGTGCGCGGTGCGGGCTTATTTATAGTCCAGTTACACCCATATAAACGTGGAAAGTAACCTAGATTGTAACAGCTGCCTGTAGTCTTGAGACGAAGAAAACCACATAATGGTATGTAGACCCAGACACATTAAGGAACCGCAATAGACCATGTTATTCCGTCATTTAGACCACGGTTGGCGTCAATATGATGGCGATGTTGTGTCTGAAAAAAAGCAAACACAATACCCTTTTCTGGTTCAGTTAACAGCATTATAACGCTCATTTTATTACATGCTGGAACTGTTTTGGATGCGTCATAAGGATTTGGACCTTTTTGTCACTTTTAGTATTAAATGGTGTTGTCCGAACAGTTTGAAAACCGCGTAAACATAATACAACATCAGATGTAAGGCTACATGATTATTTACATTCTAGCAGTGACATGTATCTGTTACTAAAACCCTTTACAAAAACGCTCACAACTCCATGCCAACGAGATTTTCCCGTGGTATGTATGATCGCATGGCGTCTTATGTACGAGTAATGCATACATGCATAGAAATTAAAAGTGTCTCGCCTTACATGATATCGTTATGTTTTCTTATTCAGTATTACAGAATTTACAGAATCATTGCTGCTAGTGTACGGCGCAAAGTCATTAACTCTCGGGTTCACAAAGTGAAATTATTATATATCATTGTTCCGTCGTCCTTACGTTTTTCGGCGTCGGTCGGTCCAGTATTTTCCAAGATTTTCTTCTATAAAGTGTAGTGGCCACAGAAAGCCAAATTTTATATGAAACAGTATGATTAGAGAAAATGAAAGCTTGCTCGCGAAATCCAGGCCAGTTGCTCAAAATGCTCAAAAATCTATCCAGAAACCGATTAATACATGCATCATTTGCGACTCCAACCCATCATTATAATACATTTTCGCTCTTCTGATAGAGATGGTAATTTCTCTGTCCTAGTAAAAATGGTTTTATTAATGAAAATGATAATCTCTGTATTTCTGGTGTCTTTGGTTGGGATTTTAACTTAATTACATCAAAAGTTTTTGTTACATGTGTTCGCCGCTTGAACACAGTTTTTTTTTTTTTTTTTTAAATTTTCTTTCTTTATGAAATCGAGGATGTTCCCAGGAAAAATAGTTTTGGCGTTGTCCCCAGTACAAACGATAATCGGTGTCCTAGGCAAAGTGGTACTTCTTCATTATACTTCTGTTTATTGTGCCTGCCTGTCTTGCTCGTTGCCTTTCGTTTCGTTCAAAATTAAGCCGGATGGCCACCTAGTTGGGAAAGAGCTAGTCATTCCGCTCTTTGTGTGTGTTGTCGGAAAAATGTTTTGATGTGTTATATGTATTTTTTCCCACTTGGTGTCTATGTTGGGACTTTAAATCTAATTCCATCAATTCCTGATCCCTCTATTCTTACGTCTTATTGTGTATACATTTCACAACTTATTAGGTTTGCTAGGGACTGCAAACATGTTGCGGACTTCAACGCGCGAAATAAATGTTTAACAGCCAAACCTCTCGATATCGGGATCATAAAATTCGAAAAACGTTTTCTAAATTTTATTGCAGACACCTTGAATTGATTACCAAATTTAATGTTTGGCTAAAGACGCTTTTATATATAACTGCGACAGTCTGCATGCTTAGTTTTTAACCCAAGCATGATAACTCTGCTGCCTTCTTTAATTGCACGCCGGTGGGCTGGGCGTCAGACTCTACGATGGCCATAACATAAAGCTATTTATCTTAGTCGGTTGGATCCGGAGCTTCATGTCTGTTGCTTGGCCCACTGAGGTTCAACTGGTGTTTTTCTTTCGCGACGGAGTTAGTAAGTTATTTGGCGCCCAGGGATCTCCATCGTCTTGCAGCTTACTCAATCTGTGAGTCTTCGTTTTTTATTCATCATGGTGTTTATCATGATATTTGTTTGTCCATGATGATTTATTAACTAGTTAGAGATTCACCACGAGGACCGTACAACTAACTAAATGTTGTGAACCACTGCAGAAGCTGAGGGTGTGGTTAGGTACCTGTAAAATTGATTTAAGCCCGCCAGTGATTTTATATTACTGATCGTTCCAAGGCGATACTTCTGTAGTGGCTCTTATTGTTTTATGTCTCGGTGTTTAAATTTTTGTGCTGTTTGCGCCTTATGTACGTTTTCATATGTTAAGTAAGGAGGGATTTTTCTTTTCAGTTAAAAAAAACATTGCACGTTACAGACGTATAACTTAAATGTTACGCGACAGTTTGCATGCTTAGTTTTTAACCAAATCATGGTTGATAACTACGCTGCCTTCTTTAATTGCAAGCCGGTGGGTCGGGCGTCAGACTCTATTATGGCCCCGACTTAAAGCTCTTCATTTTAGTTGGTTAGGGCCGGACCTTCTTGTCTGTTGCTTGGCCCGCCGGGGTTCAACTGATGTTTCTCTTTTGCTCCGGATTTCAGTGTAAGTTATTCGGTGCCTAGGGATCTCCATTGTCGGGCAGCTTATTGAATCTGTGAGTCCTCGTTTTTTATTCATCAAGGTGTTTATCATAATTTAATTGTTTAGATTTATTTATTTATTTATTTATTTATTTATTTATTTATTTATTTATTTATTTATTTATTTATCCATCCATGATGATTCATTGACTAGGTAGAGTTCACCACGAGGACCGAACAACTACCTAAATGTTGCGAACCACAGCAGAAAATGAGGATGAGGTTAGGGCCAAGCACCCCAATAGTTTTACATTTATTTACTGATCGTTCAAAGGCGATATTTCTGTTGTGGTTCTATTTGTTTTATGATTTGGTGTCGAGTTTGTGTTGTTTTGACCTTATGTACGTTTTCATAGTTTAGTTAAGTTCGGGTGACTGAGTGGCCGCCTATGGGGAAATAGCTGCTCACTCGGCTTACGATATGTTCTCTAAGTATAAGAACCTAATTGTCAATTTGGTTTCTTTTCCCGTCTCGGGTTTTGGAGTGGAAATTTCTTTCTGATTGCGCCTTTTCCTTGTAAATCTTCAGACAAGCTTATATACTGCTGACTGAACATCTGGTTATTATGCCCCCAACTTTGAAAAAGTTGGAAGGGCATATTGCTTTCGGCTTTTGTGTGTGTGTGTGTGTGTGTGTGTGTGTGTGTGTGTGTGTGTGTCCGTTAACTTCTGAATGGTGCATGTTAAGGATTAGAAAATTCATATGTGTATTCCTCATGAAAAAATAGTTGACCCGTATATTTTTCGTGTCCGAGTTATGCCCCTTTTCTGAGTTACGTCCCTTTGAAATCAAAATTTGAAAATCTTGTGTGCAAAATATCTAGTAGATGACCTGATTAACTTTTTAGAACTTTCCGTCAAATTTTGATAAAAATACGGAATTTTGAAAATTTGATTGATTTTTCCACTTTTCAGTGAAATTTGAAAGTTTTGAATGGTGAATGGCAGGGTTTTGAAATTTCATATACAGATTTCTCATGAAAAAATAGTTGACCTGTATTTTTTCACATCAAAGTTATGCCCATTTTAGCAGTTATGTCCCTTTGGAAACAAAATTTGAAAATCTTGTGTGCAAGATATCTCAAATGTATTTGAGCTAGAGCCTTCATGTTTGGTTTACTGGTTGGGACTGAGAAGAAGATTACCTGATTAACTCTCGAGGACTTTCCGTAAAATTTTGACAAAATTACTACATTTTGAAATTCTCCATTTCCTACTTATCTGCAAAAAGCTTACATTCTGTCTCTGGGTCGAGGTCAAAACAGAGGCAACCGAACGGCTTCTTCATTCTTGAATGAAGAATGAAATAAATGAATCATACAAACTGCCAGTTTAGGGACAAGCATACAGTTGGGGGCATAATGTTTTACAAACACGCATTTCTAGCTTTTAAACGCTTTGAAGGTCTGACCCTGCCCAGAAAGTGATTTTCAAGTCAAACTATCTATATGGCATCAATACAATGGGCCGTAGCATGAAACAAACATGACAGAATCACGACAACTGGTATAATGACTAGGCGACTTTCATCAGCCACAAGAAAGTTTGTTTCTAATTTAAGACACTACGAAAAATTACACCCATGCTGAAACATTTTTTACAATTCATGTAGCTGCAGGTGTAATACACTGAAAAAAAGTTATAAGAGGCCACCTCATATTTTTTCTTCTAGTTCAGAAAATAAATTACGATCAATTAAAATTCATGATCAAATTAATAAACCAATGTCTAACAGTGGCTCTGAGAGTGTCTGCATTCCAAAATGCGTGATATGTCTCACGCAGTCGAAGCATGAGTAAAGGTACCCTCGTTTTGAAAATCACACTTTATTATCATCAAATTAAATGTCATATTATGACGTTGTGTTTTACATTTTAATTTATTTGAAAGTGCTACTGACTACCATGATGCAAGATAAAATTAAGTCAGATGTGTTGCTGCAATAAGAATCTTCGTTTTTGTTTTGTACATGCAAGAAAACAACAACATGAATAACATGAATTCAGCTTTTTGTATGCAATTTGCATACAAACTTTGTTCATCTCTGGTTGCATTATTATCAGCAGTATGGAATTGAAATTTTCAGCGAGTATTAAGGTATAATACTCGACTCTGATAAACTTTGAAAATTTAAAAAATCATCCATAAATTGTGTTATTTTGTTCGTTAAAAATTGGCTTTGAAACCGAAAGTGTGCGTCAGCCGTGACCTGTTTGTCCTCGAAAATAGTCTAAAATAGCTCACTCGGGTTATATCTCTCATTTCCAGGCTTCATCAAGTGAATTTTATAGCGATTAACATGTTTAAGAGGCACATTGATGAATTTTTCAAAAAATCTTAAAATTAGCGATTTTTAAAAATGCGCAGAAAGTCTACCAGTAGAGAAAATTCGAATGTTTGATGTTTTTCCAAGCCGGAAGGGCCCCTTTGATGACACACGCTCATAATTTCAATTAATGCTGTGCTTTATCAAATTTTTTATTCAAAAACATTGATTTTTGCATTTTTACTCCAAAATCGCGTTTAGTGAAAGAAAATTATTTCTGAACACTTTGGAACTTTACTTACTTGAAAGACACGTCTTTAGACTAAAAATCGTACAATTTTGAACATGGCTTAGTTACAAAAAATGAGTTTGAAAAGTGGCCTCTTATAACTTTTTTTCAGTGTATTTGTTTTCCAAGGTTGTTATCACTGTTGTGAAAGTTCCAAACAAGTATGCAGAAATTAAACTCCGAATATTTTTGAACGGTACTTTTGAATTTGTTTTTATTGCATTGAAACTATTCGTATTCATGTCGATTGTTTGGTAAATGTATGTGTGTATGCACATAACTTTAATATATTAATTCATTCCTGGCAAAAAGAATCTAAATATACTCCTGGTTTCGTAGATAAGATACCAAACTAGGCTGAAAAAATGACAACATTCTGCTTAGGAACTTTAAGCTAAGAATAAAGCATCAAAAGAAACGCACAGCGAAGTAAGCAATGATCAGGATATGGCGCAATCAGAAAGAAATTCCCACTCCAAAAACCGAGGCGGGAAAATCTAAATTGACAATCAGGGCCCAATTGTTCAAAAAGTCATCGTTAAGACCTCAACTCGTTAAGTAAATGCCGACTACATAAGCAAATACACTGTTATTTTTGTTGAATAAATGTGAGAATCCTTTGCAATGCCAAGTATTCTCGCATTTTTTCAACAAAAAATAACAGTGTATATTGCATTTAAGGATTCTCACATTTTATCAACAAAACATAGCAGTGTGTTTGTAAAATTGAAAGTTAAATAAATAAAGCAATTAACAAAGGATATTTGATGATCTTTCGACATTGCATTTTCTATATACAAGAGTTAGAAGTTTTATGAAATTTTGAAAAAGCCACTTTCCCATTGACGTCAATGGTGACGTTGCCCAAAAACTGTCAAAAATAATATCACATGCTGTTTAAAAATTGGTAGCTTTAAAACACATGCACGGAATTGGCTGGAAAAAACCTTGTTTATTGCTTTATTCATTTATCTTTCAAATGACACCAAAAATTATGAAAATATGTTGACCAGGAGAGACAGGATAATTTTTCTTGTAAACATGAAAATACACGTAAGTCTATGGAATTTCTGACGTTGTGGAAATACTTTTGGTCCTTGACTGTACATATCGGAAGCCGATGTTTTGGGGTTTCGTGCACTACCGCAGCTCGATATAACAAGGAGTATATTGCCATGCTGTAACACTATAAAATGCAACACTAACAGTAAGATGAAATGGAAAGTTACTGAACATGTATCTCAGCTGTTACCTGATCTTTAGTGAAACCAAGTATTTTAAGCTTGAAATGCGAAAGCAAACAGCTTGGACAACAATTAAAACGTTTAAATGATTAACAACTCTAATCAATAAGATTTTGTCGCAATGCGGCAATATTTGAGCACTCACTGGCACTTAGATTTTAAACCTCGAGAAAGTCCGCCTGTTTGCAAATGTAACAACAACAACAACAATACTGATCAGACTATTCAGCGACTTTGACCAATTTACATTTTTCTTTCATATCAAATTATTATATATTTTTTCCACCACTCTTAAAAGAACTCTGTTTTAAAAATTGGCCATATTTATTCATTACGAAAACTTTCTCATGCTATATAAAGAGATATTTTTCAGAACAAAAATGAAAATTTCGTTTGAAGAACATTAGAATTATGTAACAATATGGATCAAAACATACATTGGTGGTACACGTTAGAACCGCCTCGCTGAGGCGGTTCTAACGAGTACCCACAATGTATGTTTTGGATCAAAAATAAGGAAAGTAGATTGACCCCTGCAAGCCCTAGTTTTTCTGCATAAGAGTGAGGTTGAGGAGGGTATACTTTTCACGGACTTGTTTTCCTCATGTGTATTATTTGTCCAAAGGTAGCTACCAATGTTCAGCACACACATAGATTAAACACTGTCATATTTCTCCAAGAATATTCATACATGTAAAGAGAACAAAGGATAAGAAAACAAGCTTCAGCGAAGCTTATATACATGTAAATCAAGGTAACTCTATGAAGTCGATTTTGGTTAAGGTCAGCCAAAATTCAGTTTAAAAATTTGGTAATTTTTCTTATGTGTAGTCAAACCATGGATTGTGGATACACGTTAGAACCACCTTGGTGTTATGTTTTTGGAGGCGGTTCAAACGTGTATTCACGATCTGGTATACCCCTGTATAACCAAATTTACTATATAAAAGTGGTATTCAAAGGGGTATACTTTCCACGGACATGTAATCCTGATGTATTGTATGAATCTTCGAGACCAAAAATGTCAATACATGACCACGGCATTCCCACTGAACATTCCAAAGACTTATAATTAGGACATTCTTACGTACTGTTGATGTTCAAGACATTACGAAAACATGCCCATGCAATATACAGAGATTTTTTTTCAGCTGCAAAAATTAAAATTTTCACCAGAAAAAAAATGATATTTTTATACTTTTGTTCAAAACATATACTGTGGGTACACGAGGCGGTTCTAACGAGTACCCACAATGTATGTTTTGGATCAAAAATAAGAAGACGCCTGTAAACCCCAGTTTTTATATATAAAAGTGGGGTTTATAGGGGTAAACTTTTCACGGGCATGTTTTCCTTTTTTACATACGATCCACTTCATGGGAAAACCAACAAAAACAAAGTCCCAATCAGCTTCGCAGTAACTATATTTTTGTTTAATGATTGCTTGTTACATGCATTAAATCTGATCCTTTTCAAAACCACAAGATGAAGGGCATGAAGGGAGGGAATATTTTGTTAATATGCAAAGCAGTTTGCCAGATTTGATGTTTCATATGAGTAGGCTAAGCTTTCCTATGACGTGGGTTATTTCATTGATGCCCTTATGACATGTCTTATTAAATAAAAACTGCGCACGACGGTCGTGCCGATAACGCCGCTTATCGGCACGACCGTCGTGCGGATAGCCAGTGTCTAAATTCAACATGAATTATTCTTATTGCATACACTTAAGCAAATATAGCTATACAAGTAGCTTAAAATAGGACTAGGTCGACTATTTAGTACCACATTTGTTCTGTATACCAAAATGTTTGTCTATGTTTGTAATTATAACGAGAGGACCAGTGGTCCTGTAAACGCCTTCCTGAGATCTATCTGAGCCACCTCATGGGAAAACCAACAATCTGCATAGGCGAAAACAAAGACGCAGATCAGCTTCGCGGTGACCCGCGAAGCTGATCAGCGCCTTTGTTTTCGCTACTCGGATAGTACAATTCCTCTTCTACTTAAATCCAAAATTTCAAGATTCTAGCTCTTTTCTGTGCTTGTACAGGCCGGTTTGTGTCGGGCCTGTCCGGAAACCACATTGTTGGTTTTCCCACGAGGCGGCTCATTTACTCGAATCTTGTGCATGACCCTACCTTGGGCAGAAAAACATACAAACTACATCCATTCGCCCATTTCTGCAATGTTTCCCCCAATAAATGACATTCTATCATTTCCCACATTCAAATCCATAGATGACCTAAGTTGACATAGTCGTAAAATATGTCAGATAATACCAAGTCATGATTTACATTAATGAGCCGCGACGCAAAAAAAACGGTCTTCGGGGTTTCCGACCAGGTTCGACACAAACCGGCCTGTACAATCTCAGAAGCAGGCTAGATGCTTGAAATTTTGGCTATAAGTAGAAGAGGAATTGTACTATCCGAGTGGCGAAAACAAAGGCGCTGATCAGCTTCGCAGTTACTGCGAAGCTGATCTGCGCCTTTGTTTTCGCATAGGCAAAAATCCGGTTTTCTCACGATGCGGCTCATTTGTAGAGCTCCATTCATTAATGTTTCATGCCAAATTTCATATTCTTAGGCCTTCTGGCTTTGGAGACTTTTTAAAGCATTTTGCTATTACAGCCCTGGCGGCCATCTTGGTCACATGACCTGGATTTATGTAATTTATACATGGTGCCCCAGCAGGGCACAGACAACCCCTTTTGACATCTTTTCATAAACATAAATATTCTGCCAATTTTCCGATTCCCAGCAAGTTTTCCCCCATTTAATGATATTTTCCCATTTTTTCCATTCAAATGTATAAGCGACCTAAGTTGACCAGCTGTAAAATATGTCAAGTGCACCCCAGGCTCATGATTTATATAAACTTTGTAGAACTTGAGGTCCTGATGCCAAGTTTCAAGCTTCTATACCTTTCGGTTCTGGAGAAGAAGATTTTAAAAAGTGTTTGCTATTTATAGTCTGGCGTCTTTCTGGGCCATGTGACCTGGACCAGGATGTTCCAAATGAAGGTAGGCAACGATCAGTAAATGGCGCAATCAGAAAAAAATTCCCAATCAAAAAACCGAGGTGGGAAAAAACTAAAATAACAATCAGGTACTTATACTAAGAAAACTATTTGTAAGCCGAATGGGCAGCCATTTTCCCAATAGGTGGCCACGCAGCCACCCAAACTTAACTAAAATTATGAAAACACACATAGGTGCTAACAGCACAAAAGTTCAACACCAAGACATAAAACAATAAGAACCACCACAGAAGTATCGCCTTGGAACGATCAGTAATATAAGATTACTGGCGGGCTTCAATCGATTTTACATGGCCATAACCTAACCCTCAGCTTCTGCAGTGGTTCACAACATTTAGTTAGTTCAGTCTTAGGTCCTCGTGGTGATCTCTAACTAGTCAATGAATCATCAAGGACAAATAAATCATGATAAACATCCTGATGAATCAAAACCGAGGACTCAACATATTCAGTAAGCTGGCCGACGATGGAGATCCCTGGGCGCCGCATAACTTACTGAAACACGGAGCAAAAGAAAAACACCAGTTGAACCCCGGTGGGCCAGGCAACAGACAAGAAGCTCCGGGCCCAACCAACTAAAATGAATAGCTTTAAGTCGGGGCAATAATAGAGTCTGACGCCCGACCCACCGGCGTGCAATCAAATAAGGCAGCATAGTTATCAACCATGATTGGGTTAAAAACTAAGGATGCAGACTGTCGCATAACATTAGAGTTTGACTTAGATTAGCCACGTAGTTTCAGAGGAGAAGATGTTTGAACATTGTGAACGACAACGACGACGACACCAGACAATGCCCATCCAATAAACTCTCCATGAGCCTTCGGCTCAGGTGGGTTTAAAAATGAAACCAGCATTTGCCACTTAGGCAAACTCTGCATAACGTCAGTATTCAGGATGGCAGCAAACATGGCTGCTATTTTTGGACTCTCTTATACCAGATTCCTCTTTGAAATCTGTCTTAATATATTACTTACAATGTATACTAAAGGACTTTGAAAACGTCTATGAATTGATCGAAATGATGATTATTTCATTAAGAATACAGGATATTTCGGCAAAAATATTTTTGAACAGAAAAGCGCAATTAGTCTGCTTAGATTTCATACCAAAACCAAAATGTCAACGACAGTGATTTACGTCATGCAGTACGATTTCAAACATTACCAAATAATCAACAATAACTACCTATGAGGACGAAACATATTCATCAGGTTCCACATGATTTCTGGAAAGAAACACCAACAGACAAGCAAATGGTGTTAGTTGACTTTCAATTGCAATAAAACTGAGGTAATTAGGTTACTTTTAGCCTTCTGGTACCATTTCTCGAACGGGACCAACTCTCGAATAAATATTTGATTTACACTAAATAAAACATAATATCTTGTCCACATAAAACATTTTGGGCAGGTTTCCTTTCGTCAGTCAAAGGGCGATGAAACGGGCACAGTGCCAAGTGTCAGCCTCGGTTTGGATTTCCCTAGCAGCCAATGGAAATCGACCAAAATCAAAGCAAAATACATTACTCAGTTTGTTTGACAAGAAATTCTCTGCAGAAAAACATTCCTGAATTCCATTCTTTTCTGCTGTCTCATGCCAGAAGCTCTCTTCTATGTATTCAAATCAAATTTTGATGAAGGACATACGCCTTGAGTCTTTTAGCTTTTCAAATATTTGTTTACACCCCTGTGAAAATACATTCCCGTGAAAATCGCATGAGCGACACGATCGTTTTTATTTTGTTACTGGTACTACCTCCCATTCCTAGTTGCTCTCTCTTGTGTGATCACTTGTTTAATCCCAAAAAATCAAATTGAAATTGGTTAAGTCAGCTCTAATTTGATGCTGGCAAAAATACATGGAAACAAATTGTAGTAAGAGACTAGTGTTTAGGTTGGACCTACTCATAAAGACCTACGTGGTGACAGGCTTGCATTTTACCATATTTTCTGGCATTTACATACTTCCTGTGTGACTATACACTGCTTTCCCTAATTCTCTCGCATTATTACAACTGAAAACGATCTTGAATAGTCTGTTCGAGAATTGGTTCCATTAACTGAAGGAAACATGCTTTTTAGTGGTGATGTAATGGACCGTGCTGTGCACGCGCCATATGACGTCACACATAATTTACTAAGTCAGTGACATTGGCAATGTTGTGTCTACAAAATCTGAGTATTAAATTAATTTTATTGCATGTTCTAAGATTTTTGTAAGTAACAATGCTGTAAAAGTGGTTCGAGATATGGTACGTTTATGTAGAAAACTTTTTTGTTTTCGTGTAAAATGAAACGAATTAGAAATTTTTCGAACACAGTAAATAGGCACGGACTTTGGTAAAAATTACCTTAACGTTTGACGCTGTAACCGTATGCCTTTGTGTTCTGAACACTTCACGCTTGATGTCAGCGACAAACGCTAGCTCCTTAAACGGCATTGAACGGACGTCCCCATTTTTTACTTTGATTTTTTCTTGTGCTTAAGGTTGTACGCTATCACCGGAGATGGTTTGGTTTCCCAAAAAGCCCTTTTATAACCGTCCTAAGGTTTTCTTTGACATTTTAAAATTCCATTCCATTTTTCTATGAAATTCCTGTAAGCAAACAGAATAGCCCCAGATCGGACGCCGCGTTCTGCGGCGTCACATCTGGGGCTATACTGTTTGCCTATGTCCCACAAAAGGGACGCCAGGCTTAAATGAATTAAGGCTCTGTATTGACCATAGACGCTATATCAAAGGATTCTGCATTATTGTGAAATATGAGGCTGTCTGACACAGGAACTTTAATCGGAGAGTGAAAGTTCAGATGTAAACGAGAGTTCAGGTCATGAGTCATCTAATTATCTGAAATAATCTGATGATGAAACGGAAGATGATAAGGAAGATAAACTTAAACACAAATGCAGGATAAGCAAGCAAAGAGCAAGAAACAGTAACTGATAGGAAGACAGATGATCTTGAGACAACCGAATGCTACTTATTCTAAGTTAAATTCACCTTAAAGAAAGTCTGACACTTGCAAGACAATAAGGGAGAAGCTGACAGTTAAAAGAGTCCTTGCCTCTAGCAAAGTTCAACTGTTGGTAGCCTCACATATCACACGATCTTATATAACACAAACTGTGGTCGGGTGGGTATATTGGCCGCAAAGCGTCAATTCAATGAAACATTTTCATTACGGGAACATGCAACATCAGCCCATCAGGAAAACATGTCCGTGCAATGAATACCCCCTTAAACCCCACTTTTATATACGAAAACTGGGGTTTGCACGGGTATACCTATTTTTCTTATTTTTGCTCCAAAACATAGATTGTGGGTACTCGTTAGAACAATCTATGTTTTGAGCAACAATAAGAAAAATATCAAAATTTTTCCACTGAAAATTATTGATTTTTGACCTGAAAAAAATTACTGTATATCATATGGGTATGTTTTCGTAATGTATTTTGTTTGAACTGATGCTTAATGTACAGGCCGCCAGCTATGGTCATGTCACAATCAAAATTGACCTGTGACATATGTGATTTCATGTCACATCAAAAACCGGCATCGATCATATTCGTCACAAAATATGTTACATTTATGGTTGATTTCCGAGTCATATATGTAACACATGTTACATATGTGATCATATATGTAACGGGTGTTACATATATGATTTGTTACAAATATGATCCAACAAGTCTTTAACCTCCACCGCCATAACACATTTTTATGCATACATCCATCTACATGTATGCTTTTGTAAAGTTATTGTTCATGATTTTTGTATGTAAAATGTAAATATGATCAGTTTTCATCGTAAACATGCCACGTACAATTATTCATGTATTTCTTAACATTGTTGTTTTCACCCAGTATGTTAATATGTTGTTATATGACATCATATTAACTTGTTATAGAGGGCCCCAAGGAAGATTGGTTCCTACCAATTGGGTCACCCTCTTTAAATAAAGAATTTGCTTACTTACTTACTTACTTACTTACTTACTTACTTACTTACTTACTTACTTACTTACTTACTTACTTACTTACTTACTTACTTACTTACTTACTTACTTACTTACTTACTTACTTACTTACTTACTTACTTACTTACTTACTTACTTACTTACTTACTTACTTACTTACTTACTTACTTACTTACTTACTTACTTACTTACTTACTTACTTACTTACTTACTTACTTACTTACTTACTTACTTACTTACTTACTTACTTACTTACTTACTTACTTACTTACTTACTTACTTACTTACTTACTTACTTACTTACTTACTTACTTACTTACTTACTTACTTACTTACTTACTTACTTACTTACTTACTTACTTACTTACTTACTTACTTACTTACATTACGAAAACATGCCCATGCAATAAACAGAGATTTTTTTAAGTTTAAAAATTGAAAATTGTCAGCTCAAAAATTTTGATATTTCCTTATTTTTGCTCAAAACATAGATTTTGGATACACAACCGCCTCGCCGAGGCAGTTCTAAGGGCAACCCACAATCTATGTTTTGGAGCAAAAATAAGAAAAATAGGTATACCCCTGCATACCCCAGTGTTTCTATATCAAAGTGGGGTTCAAGGGTGTATACATTACGCGGACATGTTTTCGTGATGAGGACGTTGAGCACTTCCACAACGCATAGTACCAACGTATGCCGATGTATGAATCATTTTGTCTATACGTTGGCGTACGTTGCATACGTTCGGCATTATTTTGCATAAAGGGGTGCTCACACCACAGCGTATAGCGCCAACGTATGCCGACGTATGAAATATTTTGTCCATACAATGGTGTACGTTGCATACGTTCGGCATTATTTTGCATAAGTAACGGGCTAGCTACAATACGTAACATACGTTGGCGTACGTCGTGTACAGAATTTCCAACGTATGCCGACAGATAATCGTACGTAACTCATAAGTTAGACGTATGCAACAAATACGTATGCATAATTTCAGGAACGGTACCTGTTAGTAACATATACGTTCGCATACGTTGTCCTACGCCAAAGTCTACCTGGATGTTTGTTTTGCGTATAAGAAGCGTATGCAAAGCGCATTACTAATCTACGAGCTGCGTAGCACCGAACGATGCTATGTATAGTGACGCTTTGAACGTTTGCTGGACGTACTCGGAACATGTGCACAGTATGTTAAGTGTGTGAAGAACGTACTCTGCGTATGCGCAACTTACGCGTAGCGCATTGGCCAGCGTTCGTGACTTTATATAAAAATTGAATAAAAAAAAAAAAAAAAAACAATGACTGTGTTCATGATAAATAGCCACACAAAAGCATCAAAATTATATACTCGCACAAAGCAATCTACACAGTTGAGTGTATGGCTAAATTGTATTAATGTTTTGTCAACGCTCGAAATAAATGTTTAACGGCAAAACTTCTCCAACAGGGCTATCAGTATCATAAACTTCGAAAAACCTTTTCTAAATTTTATCGTAGACACTATGAATTGATTTCCAAATATAGTGTTGGGTTAAAGACGCTTAAAGTGAGGGCCTTTCGGAACCTGAATTTTATGGTGACTTGGTTTACAAATTTAAGAAACTTAAAGGAATAAATGATTTTTCTTTTCAGTTCAGAAAAATCATAACACGTTACAGACGTATAGGTTATAACTTGAATGTTATACGACAGTCTGCATGCTTAGTTTTTAACCCAATCATGGTTGATAACTATGATGCCTTCTTTAATTGCACGCCGGTTGGTCGGGCGACAGACTCTATGATGGCCCCAAGTTAAAGCTATTCATTTTAGTTGGTTGGGGCCGGAGCTTCTTGTCTGTTGCTTGGCCCACCGGGGTCCAACTGGTGTTTTTCTTTTGCTCCGGAGTTAGTAGGTTATTCGGCGCCCAGGGATCTCCATCTTCGGGCAGCTTACTCAATCTGTGAGTCCTGGTTTTTGATTAATCAAGATGTTTATCATGATTTATTTGTTTGTTCTTGATGATTCATTGACTACCCTGCCCTGGCATGTGGCAGGGTAGTGGTCGCCCGTCCAGGTTCGGTGGTTTTCCCCGGGTTCTCCGGTTTCCTCCACCACGTTTGACCACATAACGCCAACATCCGCGCCTTCAAGAACGCGTTTATAAGTTCAGTGAGCTTCCTGTGTAATTGAAGTAAAATAAATAAAGTTTAAACTTTTTTTTTTTAGAGATTCACCACGAGGACCGAAGAACTAACTAAATGTTATGAACCACTACAGAAGCTGAGGGTGAGGTTAGGTACCTGTAAAACCGGTTTAAGCCTGCCAGTAACTTTGTGTTACTGATCGTACCAAGTCGATACTTCTGTGTAGGTTCTTTTTGTTTTATGTCTTGGTGTTTAAAGCATTTTTGTGCTGTTGGCGCCTTATGTATGTTTTCATATTTTTAGTTAAGTTAAGGTAAGTGAGTGGCCACCTATTGGGAAAACAGCTGCTCATTCGGCTTACGATATGTTTCATGGTATAAGTACCTGATTGTTAGTTTGGTTTTTTCCCACCTCGGTTTTTGGAGTGGGAGTCTTTTTCTGATTGCGCCTTTTCCTGATCTTTGCCTACTTGTACCTTTTCAAATATAACCACCCAGCTAAGCCAATGAGGCTTATATCTTATGTGTAGATGGTTTGTCTTGAAAACACTTTTCCGGGGCAAGCTTGACCAGTAACCAAATGGTCAGTAAGTCAGTAATGCTTTGCCTGGAAGTACAAGCAGAGCGTCTATTTCTTCAAGGGCCAGTGTGCGGGGGGAAATGACATTGGAACAGACAACTGAGTGAAGAAAATAAGTGCAGACAGAGGTAGTGAAAACCATATCCAGAGGAATGGAGCAACGCCCGTCTTTGTTTACCCTTTGTTCTTGCGTTTTTGTTAAAACATTATAATATTAATATTGCATATTACACTTGGCATAATGGAATTAAGAATAAAACTGAGATCCATTAAGAGCAGTGAACATATTTATGAGAAAGGGATGGGCCATACCGCAGTTACGGCTACTTAAGCCTCTTCAGTGACCCTATAGATATGGCAAAATGGAGCCAAAGAGAATTACTGCAATTTTGCATCTTTTAACAGTGTAGTCGATACAAAGACTTGTTAAACCCAAATGGGACCAAATATATTAAAACACTGGTTAGAAAATGAATCTAAACCGATAATAATTTTCTGATTTCTCAGAATATCCTCGCTGATCTCAAAGGACCTAAAGAAACACACCATCAGCTGCAGTAATAGGAAATAAGAATAAAACTGAGATCCGTTAAGAGCAGTTTGATGACGGTCCCCATACATTCTTTTTTAAATATTCTTTCAAACAATTAAAAACCATCATCATATTAATATTGCATATTTTTACTTGGCACAATGGAATGCTTCCAGTTTGATGAAGTCCCCATACATTCTTTTTTAAATATCCTTTCATAACGAAAACATGTCCGTGTAATGTATACCCCCTTGAACCCCACTTTTATATAGCAAAACTGGAGTATGCAGGGGTATACCTATTTTTCTTATTTTTGCACCAAAAACATAGATTGTGGGTACTCGTTAGAACCACCTCGGCGAGGCGGCTCTAACGTCTAACCACAATCTGTGTTTTGAGCAAAAAAAAAAATCCTTTTCTTTTTTCAGCTGAAATGTTTCAATTTTTTAAGCTCAATGCAAACAATGAAATACACTTTCAGGTGTAAATATATTGCCTTTTCTGGGCTATGCTTTTTGTACTTTGACCACTTGTTGGCTCTCTAAATTAATTACTGATCTACTGCATACCGAAAAGGCAAATGTTTTGGGAGTTAAGAAGCTACCGTATATAGATAGCAGTTGCCCATATTAACCATGTATTTTTAAATGCTTTGAGAAGGTAAAACTGTTGACCGAGCTAATGGCTTCCTCCAATTTAAAAGTTAAAGTAGGCAATGATCGGGAAATGGGGCAATAAGAAAGAAATTCACACTCCAAAAACCGAGGCGGAAAAAAGAAGACAAACCACAAGTCGAGCGAGCAGCAATTCTTCCAACAGGCGGCCATCCAGTCATCCAAGCCAAACCAAAAACACGAACACGCACATTAGGCGCCAACAGCACAAAAATTCAACAAGAAGACATAAAATAACAAGAGCCACCACAGAAGCACCGCCCCGGAACGATCAGTAATACAAAACCACTAGCGGGCCCTAAAAAGCTATACAGGCCTAACCTCACCATCCGCAGTGACTGACAACACCCAGTCAGCCACCCGGCCACCCAATAAACCACAAGCATTCATTCAGAGCATTGAAGTCCGTAACAAGACCGCAGAACCCAGAAAACCCAACAAGCCGCGAAACGCACACACCACAAGAAGCACGGCATGAAAAACGCCACCATCATTAAACGGAAAATTCACTATATCAGAACCAAAGCCACTATCACAAACCTCAGAAGAAACAAATCCACTCGCAATAGAAAGGTGCAAATCCAAAAAGTGGGCCTCGACACTCGCGGCGTTGGCTTTGTTCAACTGCGGTACAGGTGGATAAAATCTGACCGACCACACCTCCAAAACAAGGGCTGCCAAATCCAAAAAAGTTCATGGAGGTACATTGAACCCGGAAGTTAAACCAAAAGCCCCCCACCCCCACCCCCACGACAAATGGTCAAGATAATCCACGAAATCCCGCGCAGCAGCACAAAAACAAATCAGCCACGAGAGGGGCACAACCCGCACCCATCGTAATTCCAACAATCCGTCCGCTCAAACCGGTCCCAAATTTAAAACAAATGAGCCGCCTCATGGGAAAACCAACAATCTGCATAGGCGAAAACAAAGGCGCAGATCAGCTTCGCGGTAACCACGAAGCTGATCAGCACCTTTGTTTTCGCTACTCGGGTAGTACAATTCCTTTCCTACTTAACTTACTGTAGCCGCTACAAGGTTTTCTTGCATCTCGATGACGTCTGTGAAACAAGCTGTAGCAAACAAATCAGCGAACAAATCTTTATGGGTCTTTATGGATAAATAGTGTTTATTGTGTTGACGTACACGTTACTATTATACAATTGTTGCCCTTGAGTGAGGGTGACGACGATTTGTTCACCCGAGGCAGGTAATATTGCACGAGGGCGAAGCCCGAGGGCAATATAACCTGTCGAGGGTGAACAAATTGTCATGTCACCCTCACTCAAGGACAACAATTGTTTTATTATACCGAACCACTTTTGAAACAAATTACTGACATGCCACATGACAAACGCATGTGACTACACGTGCATCTTCACATTTAGGTGGATATGGCGTCAGAGGGTAGTATGATCATGCGAACCCTCCACGTGCACTGTAAACAAAAGCATGGGACTATAATTCCCTGCACTTTTTAAGGCAGATATGACGTCTGAGGGTTATATGATCATGCGACATGACAGAATAGCACCCTCCGCGTGACCTGCTCTGGACCAATCAAAATCCACATTCAGCCAATGAATATTTATGAGGTACAATACATTTATTTTATACATTCGCACAACTTTGAGGAAGTTTTAAGCAAATGATAAACCGATGTACAGTGAGGCGTTTTCAAAGTGCTTTAGTATATCAAAGTACATCATCATAAAATGTGGGCTTACTGGGATATACCTATTTTTCTTATTTCATTTCCAAAACAAAGATTGTTGTTACTCGATACATCCGCCTCCGCGTACCCAAAATCAATCTTTTGAGCAAAAAATATTAAACATAAAAATAAAATGTGGATTTACAGCACTATAGATACCTATTTTTCAGGAGGGAAGTGTTTAACCGTAGTATTGACCTCTCCATATGTTTTCAGTATTCTGTCAATCATTTGACGTAATAAGGCTCCTTATGGGTTTATGAAGGTGCATTTTTCATAACTGTTTCAATGCACGATACTGTATTCCCTTTCTTGGGCCCCATGCACTTCGAGGCAAGACTAGGCTAGAGTTTGTTTTGTCGGCCATTTTTGTAACTTTTCATCACTTCGATAAATACATCTATTTTCTTCACGCCTACGAGATAAGTACATACGATCCTCCTGAAAAATTAAACTAGAGATGTATTGTTTAATGATATTAAGTAGTGTTGCTTAGTTTCAAATGTTTTAAATTATAAGATTTGGGCGAACTCTCTCGATCGTTGACCTATTTATCGGAAAACGATCCATATGAAATTATGTTGTTTCCAATACAGTGTTCTCGTTCACGTCCGCTTTCATAGATGATTGACATGTGGTATCACGATCTACCGGATTGGACCGAAACTGTCCGAATCGAACCAATATTGTCCGAAACGACGGACATAGATTGTGATTACAAGAACATTATGGCATGTTACTGAAAATTATAGCATGAAAGTTTGATTTTGCTAGAGCCAATCAGAATAATACTACCACAGAATCAAGCATCATTCATCATGTATTTGAAATCTTTGTTTGGAGACTCAGATAATCTAATCAAGTTAGGCACAAGCACGCTATACAACTTTGGGTCACTCAGATAGCAAGAATATACATGTATGTGGCATATTGAATAAAATCTTCTTTTGCTGGTGGAATTTTACATATGTTTGTTTGTTTCTTTTAAGTTTTAAAGGTCAAGTCGACAATTTTTCAGACTAATTAAATGGAATAATTCTTCTTGTCGGTGTAGATTAATATCACAATCTCGTATTATTTTATACTTTCAAATTTCTATGAACCCCTCCGTATAGCATGTTACTAAGAACATGCTATAATTTTCTTGTTATTTTTGATCCTAAAGCTCATGAACATGTATGAACAGGCAGGTAACATGCACTAGGTCATATTCCTGCCTACATGTATGTAGAGGTTTTACTCAGTAGGTGAAATTTATTTAAATGGAAAATCATTCTGTCTGCCTACTAATTGCCGTATAGTAAATCCCTTTGAAATATTATTGGATTGTTGACAGCTGGATGCTGTGATCTTACATTTCCTAACCTCTACATGTACATGTACATTTATGTTGATGAATCAGCAAGAATATGACTAACAACTCAACTCCCAGATACACTATAAACCAATTAAAAAATTGCAATTTGCTGAAAATTCCATGACAGTCTTTAGCTCCATGATTCTCTTTGGCTCCATGTTGCCAAATATATAGGGTCACTGAAGAGGCTTAAGTAGCTTAAACCACAGATCATCCCCTTTCGCATTTATATATGTTCACTGTTCTTAAAGGATCTCAGTTTTATTTTTATTTGCTATTACTGCAGATGGTGTTGTGCCGTGGGGCAGCCCTATATAAAAATCTCGCCGTACATCATCCATAGTGCAGATTATATTTTTCATTCAGTCCTTTGAGATCAGCGAGGGTATTCTGAGAAATCAGAAAATTATGACCGGTTTAGAAATCTTTTTTAACCAACATTTACTGTATTTGACCCCATTTGGATTATACTAGTCTCGAATACCCTGTTATTCATAAAAGTTGAAAACTTACCATAATTCTCTGTGGCTCCATGTTACCAAATATATAGGGTCATTGAAGAGGCTTTTAAAGTTGCTGAAACCGCGGTATGGCCCATCCCTGTTCTCGTTAATATGTTCACTACTCTTAACGGATCTCAGTTTTATTTCTATTTTTATGCACAGTCCTGTTTGAGTTAGACCAGATCAAGAGGTTATAAAAAAATCATGCTGTGAAATCAAATACTAAAATACCCAAATTGGCAGACGTTTTAGGGTGATAAAACATCGATGGGCATTTATTTTACAAATAAATGTTAAAATACATGTACCGAAGGTTGTCGTCAGGAAAACATGTCCGTTTATTATAGACTACTGAAGTAATTTGGGTTTTAAATGCAAGTCTTATAGGGGAAGATGTATTATCGTTTCGTATGCCTTAGTAAATACGGTAAATACTCAGTGATTATCGCTTCAAGTCGATGATATAATATCATTTAAGCTCATGAATTGCGTGAATCTAGAGTGAGTACTGTTCAGTGAGGGTATAAATAATGATTGCATAAGTTTCAAGGTCATTCGAGGCTTGACAGACGATACGGAGCAGTTGAGTTAGGTTTTGTGCGCTTGCCCCCCCCCCCCCCCTCCCCACCTTTATGTTTGATATAAATGTTTTAGTGCAGGTTTAGGGTTCTGTACCCATTGCGTATGGTATACCGCAGTGTACAGTGAAACACTTACATGAATCTAGTGGTCAGTCCTGATCGAACTTGAACCTGAATGTACCAAATTTGATGGGTCGTGTACAGACCGATGACGCAAGTCGTCATGTAAATTCAGTTTCTCAAATGTAATTTGTTATTGGTATGTAGTACAGCTATTTGGAAAATAATGCAAGTGGTCCGTTTTTTTGTTCATGGAAGATGGTTTAGGAGTAAAATAGTGTGAATATCGAATACATAGACCATTTCAGATTATTTTGTTGAAACTTGTCTCTTTGTTTCAAAGGCACCTATTCAAATGAGTAATGCTTTTTGAAATGGACATATCATATCTGTTCAACCACATGCACTAGGCTATATGCAATGCATAAAGTGGGGATCACGCAATGTTTGTTTAAACTTATGATCGATGTTGTCAATCAGTGTTTAATTTCAAAATACCAATTTTACATGTACAAAATTTCATATGTAATATGCAATAGTTGAATCAAACCGAAGTTTTTAAGTGAGTTTTTGAGTACACAGAACTTAGAAAAAAAATATTAACATGGTGCATATCACATATTTCGCAATTTTCAGTTATAACTGTTGATTCGAGTCAGAATTTTATTTCTGTTCAGTTATGTGAATCACGACGAAATGTGATTAGTCAGTCTAGTTTATATGTGCGTAGCGTTCACAAAGCTTTTGTGTAAAGTTTATACGCGTAAAGCGTTAAATGCTATTTTAATTCTTGGTTTTGTTTTAGTTTCCTTTCAGATTTGGCATGTATAGTATACGAGATGGATCCATGTACTTCATACTGTCGGAGAGTCATGATAAGGGACCTTATCCAACTTGATGTGTTCAAAGCTTTCATAAACACACTTTGAAAAATTAAGCTGGCTGTCAATTGATTGTTTGTGAAAGGATCTCGGAAGATTTCTTTAGTGAGATTGCCCAAGAAATCTTCAAAATCTCAAGTTCCAGGCACTTAATTGAAGTTTATTACAGTCGAAAAATAAGTTTCTGTTGTATTTAGACATGTAATGTTGTTTGTAAGTCAAGAAGTGACTTCTTTAAAAATTGGACAAAATCTTTGAATTTAATATAGGATCATATAGGAAATAGGAAACTTTTTATAAGTCCATGTTCCCCCCCTTGCCCAATCAAAATATTTTGAACACAGCTGTATTTTTGTAAAGGACATATTATATCAAAATGTCATGTTTGGGCAAGGGGGAGGAAGGCTGTCAAAAAGCCCAAAAACCGATACATTGGCTCAACTCTGTTAATTATATTGTACCAAGGCTATGGAAATATACTGTATGTATGTTCTACCTGAATGCACAGACTATCTGTCCTATTTTAATAGGTATACACATTAAGTGTACATGTTTCAATGCATATAAATATACTGTGCAAAATATATTTCTCAATTTTTGATGGTTTATGTTTTATTTGAGATATGCGTCCGTGGACTTAAAACCTAACGTTACTTCAGCACCACACAACTACTGGTTTTACCTTAATTTGATACATGCAAGCCATTGTCAGAAGAACTTCCCTAATGTCTACAAAACATATGGGGTCACTATTCAAAGTAAAAGTTGCTTAATGTTTTTGCATAGTATATTTAAGGTACAGGTTTTTGCAAAAGTGATGGACAGTGTTATTTAGAATTATAAATCTGATAAACATGATGTACCAGTTATTAGTCTATAAATAATTTTTACCCAAATTTTTAGGTTGCAATAAACATTTTGTAGTATTTTCTTGATAATCTATGGCAAAAAAGTTGTTTTCTGACAACATAATTTTTCAAAAAAATCTGACCCCCTCACCCTTTGACACAGATTCATGCTGCAGGTATGTAAAATCAAAAGGTTTCCACCATGTTGTTGCATCAATAAATCCTTTAATTTTATGGAGAATGCAACAATTTTCCTATAAGATTAACACAGAAGCTTCCAGAAACACTCAAACTTTGGGCGGAAAACCTATATAGTCTTCCGAGATCCTTTGTATTCGAATAAAGATAACGTGCTCCGGTCTGTGCTCGCCATCACACACGTATATGTTGTTGTGTTTTCTATTATGTATCAAGGTATAACGCTGCAAGTATGAATGAATATGCTGTACATGAAATGCTAGATGGTTCATTGGAATTCAGAGGGGTTATATGCTTACGTCATATTCATTGTAGTGTTCGATGTGTTATACCTCGTTTCCCAAATAAGGAAGTAAAGATAATAAATAATTTATGTTGCGTCTGAATGAAATGCACGTATTGAATACCCCCTTAAACCCCACTTTTATATAGTAAAACTGGAGTATGCAGGGGTATACCTCGCCGAGGTGGTTCTAACGTATACCCACAATCTATGTTTTGAGCAAAAATAAGAAAAACATCAAAAGGTACAGGTAGGCAAAGATCAGGAAAAGGCGCAATCAGAAAAAGATTCCCACTCCAAAAACCGAGGTGGGAAAAAACCAAACTAATAATCAGGTACTTATACCATGAAACATATCGTAAGCCGAATGAGCAGCTATTTTCCCAATAGGTGGCCACTCAGTTACCTTAACTTAACTAAAAATATGAAAACATACATAAGGCGCCAACAGCACAAAAAAAACTTTTAAACACCAAGACATAAAACAAAAAGAACCACCACAGAAGTATCGACTTGGAACGATCAGTAACACAAAGTTACTGGCGGGCTTAAACCGATTTTACATGGCCATAACCTCACCCTCAGCTTCCGCAGTGGTTCAGTGATATACAAGAAATAAGAAAAATCATATTAAGAAAATACTAAACATAGATACCAACGTTTAACATGAAAGGAAAGCAGGGTGAGCAGCTATTGAAGGTATTAGGTGGTCACAGTGCTAGCTTGGACAAACATTTCTACTGAAAATTTTCATTGTTTACAACTTTAAAAATCTCTGTATATTGCATGGGCAAGTTTTCATAATGACATTTGTTTGATTTGATTCTAAATGTGCCTGTCAGCAGCTATGATACTTTGGGTCATGACATTTCATTCATTTGATAGGACTTCAACCTTCACAAGTATAGTAAGATTTATAAAGGAACCAGTGATCGACGCAATTAAATTTAAAAACCCAACATAGACACCAGGTACATGTATGAAAGAAAATACTGAAACATAACAAAACATCTTCCGGGAAAATACTCGAAGAGCAGAATGACTTGCTGTTTCCCAACAAGGTAGTCAACCGGCTAGAAAACCTACATGCATAAGGCTTATGAGTATATAAATGAATAACTAAACCACTTTTCCTGGGCAAGCTCAACCCTTCTACAAAATATTTGGTATACACCTCTATAAATCGGGACATGGTCAAGGTAGATGGCCATGTAAAACTGGTTTAAGCCCGCCAATATTTTTATTACTTATCCTTCCAAGGCGATACTTCTGTTGTGGTTTTATGTTTTGGCGTTGAAAATCTGTACTGTTTGCACCATATGCATGTTTTCATATATTTTGTTAAGTTCGGGTAACTGAGTGGCCGCCTAATTGAAAATAGCTGCTCACTCGGCTTACGATATGTTCTATTAGAAAAAGTACCTGATTGCCGATTAATTGTTTTTCCACCTCGGGTTTTGGAGTGGGATTTTATTTCTGATTGCCCCATTTCCTGACCATTGCCTACTTTTATCTTTTCTTACTATTTGGTGCATAACGTTTGTTTTTGAATCCGTAAATGAAAACAGGTGAGTTACCAATAAAGAAAACACAACAACTGGTTGGCAGAAACGAAAAATACGTGAAATATTCTAGCTTCCAACACAGAGTGAAAAAATTCTTGATTTAACTCATTCTTTTATGGGACATAGGCAAACAGAATAGCCCCAGATGAGACGCCGCAGAACGCGGCGTCCCATCTGGGGCTATTCTGTTTGCTTAAAGGAATTTCATCGCAAAATGAGATAAAAAAAATCTAAAAATAAAAGTGATAAGGATGGGAAAGTCCATTCGTCAAATATGGGTTTAGACATTGTTAGCTCATGTGTTTTGAAACTCGGCTACGACAAATGCATCTGCGCATATGCGCGGATCCAGAGGGGGACCGGGGGTCCGGACCCCCCCTGGAATTTGAAACTTTTACCTAAAAAAAGGTAATTTCGGGATTTGTTTGTAGCTAGGGCCCCAGCCATCAGAAAAATGGTGATAGGTGGTCGGAAAGTAGCACAAATTTCATTCATACCCTCTTGTAGAGGAACCCACTGAAAGCTTGAAAACCAATGTTTGGTCAATTATAAGTCTTGCAAAAGTATTGAAATTATGGGATGTATAGTGCTACACATGACATTCTATAATGTGATTCTCGAAAATGAGGGTGTACATACAAAAATGGTCATATCACTGCTGTTACTCAACCTACATCACTGAACCTGGTCTCATTTTAAAGCTTAGACATAGCCCTTTTATCCTATTTAAAGTAATGCAAGTCATCTAATTTGTATATTCGTGAATTCTAATGAAAACATTAACATGACAGAAAAATCATTAAAAGTCAATAAATAAACTAATTGGTGACCCAAACTATCTATGTGACACTTTGTCTTTGAGCCAGTAATATCATATGACAAGTGAATTTATGTCAATTGCCTAAATAAAAATTATTTCCTTTGGATATTCATGAATTTTAATGAAAACGTCAAAAATCGAGGAAAAGCAAGGGAAAAACTATAGCCATTGCAAGGTTTTGGATAGGTTATAAGATCTATCTTGCATCCCTGGGACCGTACTATAATTGGTCTAATAGTGATGCATGGACCAAGCGAGATTTAACCTTGATACCTAATATTCAAATCATTGAATTTGCTTATTCATGAAAATTAAAAAAATATCCCATACGAAATCGGAGACAAATCAGGGATAATAGGGGGTGTATGTACAAAATACCTTGTTCCAGAGCAGTTAATAAACCCAGGATACTAGAAAAGGTATCAAATAAAGGCTATGGCAATGTACTATGATCCTAACGTATGATATAGGAATAATCTGATTTTCAATTTCATGACTTTTAATAAAAACTTTAAAAATTGGAGAGAAAATGCGAAAAGATTAAACTGGTAAACCTACAAATTGACTTGTATTTCGGCAATCAAAAGCCCTAAAGTGCTGAAAATGACATAAAATTGTTGCTAGAGCAATATTATACCATCGTGTACTACAATATATAAGTCATTTGATTTTTAGTTTGAAGAGCATTAGCAAAACCTTCAGAATTTAGATAAATATATACGGAATTAAATAAGGAGGTAAACATCGAAAGACGCATATATCTTGGCTACTGATAGACTTAGGGGGCTATAATTGGTATCAAATGATTGCTACGCCTATGTTATATAACCATGTAATCTCATATATAAACTAGAAGTGCGTGTTTGTATAACACTATGCCCCCAGCTGTATGCTTGTCCCTAAACTGGCAGCTTGTATGATTCATTTATTTCATTTGAATGAAGTGAAATTTAATTTCCTAAAGAAGCTGTTCGGTTGCCTCTGTTTTTGACATCGATCCAGAAACAGAATGTAAGCTTTTTGCATACAAGTTAGAAATGGAGTAAAAATTTCAAAATGGAGTTATTTTGTGAAAATTTGACGGAAAGTCCTCAAAAGTTAATCAGGTGATCTTCTTCTCAGCCCCAACCAGTATACCAAATATGAAGGCTCAAGCTTAAATACTTTTTCAGATATCTTGCACACAAGATTTAAAAATTTTGTTTTAAAAGGGGGCATAACTCCAAAAAGGCGCATAACTTGAGCATGAAAAAAAAATATGGGTCAACTATTTTTTCATGAAGAATTTGTATATGAAATTTCAAAACCCTAACATTCATGGTTCAAAAGTTTCAAATTTCACCGAAAAGTGGAAAAATTAATCAAAATTTCAAAATTCCGTATTTTTGTCAAAATTTGAGAGAAAGTTCTCAAAAGTTAATCAGGTCATCTACTCATCAGCCCCAACCAGTATACCAAATATGAAGGCTCTAGCTCAAATACTTTTTGAGATATCTTGCACACAATATTTTCAAATTTTGTCTTCAAAGGGACATAACTCAGAAAAGGGACATAACTTGGACATGAAAAAAAATATGGGTCAACTATTTTTTCATGAGGAATCTGTATATGAAATTTCAAAACCCTAGCATTCACCGTTCAAAAGTTTCAAATTTCACCGAAAAGTGGAAAAATCAATCAAAATTTCAAAATTCCGTAGTTTTGTCAAAATTTGATGGAAAGTTCTCAAAAGTTGATCAGGTCATCTACTGATCAGCCCCAACCAGTATACCAAATATGAAGGCTCTAGCTTAAATACTTTCCGAGATATCTTGCACACAAGATTTTCAAATTTTGTTTTCAAAGGGAAATAACTCAGAAAAGGGGCATAACTCGGACAAGAAAATAAATATGGGTCAACTATTTTTTCATGAGGAATACACACATGAAATTTCAAATCCCTAACATTCACCATTCAAAAGTTAACAGGCGTACACACGCACACACACACACAGACAGACAGACAGACAGACAGACAGACAAGCCGAAAGCAATATGCCCTTCCAACTTTTTCAAAGTTGGGGGCATAATAATAAGCTATTTTTGCTGAATGGATGTTAATGAGATCTTTATAAACAAGACAAAAAAGCAACGAAAAATGAAAGGGTACACAAACAAAATGGCGTATATCTTGACTGCCAAGAGTGTAGAGAACTTAAAATGACATCAATTTATTGGCAGGACACTGTTTTATTGCCAAGAGTTTAGATATATAAAGCATGCTTGCTGGCAATTAAGATTTAATAAATTTTGTTAGAGCACAATCTTCAATTTTCTGTCATTACCACAATTTTTCAAAATTTTGTGTAACATTTAAAAATGCAATAACATAATGCTTAAGCTTATTTCAAACTTTCAGCTAACATGCCTGTCAATAGTAAATGGAATTTATTCAAAACAGCTCTTAGTAACCTATCAGATAAATTCATACCTACCAAACTATGTAGACCAAAAGACGGCCATCCATGGGTCAATAACCATATCAAACGCCTTATGCGTAAACGTGACAAGCTTTATATAAAACTCAAATCAAACAGAACTATTAACATCATCAAAAATAAATTTACAATCCATAAACATAAAATTCAAAAAGAAATACGTACAGCATACAACGATTACCTGCAGTCAATCATAACAGACCAATCCCCAAATTCCGAAGAACCAGGTAGACCTAATAAACGTTTTTGGACCCTCATCAAACAGCAGAAAAGTGACAGTAAAGAGATAACCTCCCTGAAATCTAATGGAATTACATATACTAAAGCATCTGAAAAAGCCAACATCCTAAATGCACAATTTCAGTCTGCATTTACAAAACTGGTTCCACTCAAGTTAAAACATTTAATTGAATTGATTCTTCCCCGCAGTAGTACATTACCAAAAATGCCTGAAATCCACATCTCTATAAACGGTGTCTCAAAATAACTCTCAAAATTAAATCCCGGCAAGGCTGCAGGTCCAGACAACCTCACTTCACGAATTCTAAAAGAAATCCATAACGAAATAGCCCCCATTCTCACTGACATTTACAACAGCTCACTACATGAGGGTAGAGTACCTGATGACTGGCGGAACGCCATTGTCACCCCAGTCTACAAAAAAGGTCCCAAAGTTAAGGCTGAAAATTATCGCCCCATCTCTCTCACGTGTATCTGTTGTAAAGTCATGGAGCATGTTATAACATCTAATATCATGGCTTACCTAGACAAACACAATTTACTCCATCCTAGCCAACATGGCTTTCGGAAAAAAAACTCAGTTGTGAAACCCAATTAATTCAGTTTATTCAAGATCTCTCGGACACTTTAAATGAAAAAGGTCAGACTGACATCATTGTAATGGACTTCAGCAAGGCCTTTGATAAGGTAGACCATCAGAGGCTATTGCTGAAGCTCCACCGCCTCGGCATCAATAAAGACGTCATCACCTGGATTGGGTCCTTCCTCTCTGGTAGATCACAGCGAGTAGTCCTCGAAGGCGAAGAGTCTGAGTCATGTCCAGTTATGTCCGGTGTGCCACAGGGTTCCCTGCTAGGACCCTGTTTGTTCCTCTTATACATAAATGATATGCCGGACACAATACAGAGCAACATTAGACTCTTCGCTGACGATACTATCAATGTACCTGACTGTTTCAAATCAAACCGACTGCCAAATTCTTCAGAAAGACCTCAATAAACTTGAAAACTGGGAAAGGGAGTGGTTGATGTCGTTTAACCCTGACAAATGCGAGGTTATTAGAGTAACAAATAAGAAAAAGCCTACCATATTCAAGTATATGCTCCATGGGGTAAGCTTGAAAGAAACAGACTCGGCTAAATATTTGGGGGTCAATATCTCTCGCGATTTGTCATGGGGGAAACACATCGACCAAATTACTACAAAAACAAACAACTCATTAAATTTCATCAAACGTAACATCCGAACCAACAATATTAAATTAAAAGAATCAGCTTACAAAACCTATGTCCGCCCCTTAGTTGAATATGCGGCCTCTGTTTGGGACCCATGGCAGAAAAAAATATATAGATAAAATCGAAATGATTCAACACAGGGCCGTTCGTTACATATTCAATGACTTCAGTTATACCAGCAGCGTTACCAACATGCTATCTAAACTAAATCTTCCAACCCTCCAGAAACGTAGACAAATTTCAGCCTTGACTATGTTTTATAAAATCAAACATGAACTAGTCAATATCAAATTTCCCAATACTATCCAACCAGCCCTGAGAAACAGATACTCATTTCCAAGATCAAACATAAACACACACAGATATTCATTCTTTCCAAGGACTGCCAAAGTTTGGAACACGCTCTCACCTGACATCTGTAACAGCCCTGACCTCGGTTCATTCCGAGCAGGGCTCCTCAAAACACTGTAAACTCCATTAAACAAGTATCATTCATCACGCATCATCATTCATCTTATTTTCATGCATCAATCATTATCTTTTTCATCATTCATCAAACACAGCAAACAATTCTATCCTCTAAGAAAACCATATTAATTTAAAACATAACATTCAAATTCAAAATTTCACATTTCCAAAAATTAAATACAATTTTTAGTTAAATGACATAAATTTTTGTTTTGGTGTTTTTGGTACCGCCATTTGCGCACGCACTCCATGTAATACTCTTTTAGAGGTGTTTGGAGTACCTGGCAGATTCAGAGAGCTGTCAGACCTTACGGCAATAGTGCATTTTCCCAGCAATCGATTGATACCATTTTCAATTCTCTAAGGATATTGGCAGCTGAGATACAAGCGGTTTTGTTGATGTACCCCTTCGATTTTCATTGATTTTTCTGTTATTCATAAAGAACCTATTAATATCCATACAACAACAATAGCTGATTATTTATTTTTCAGATTATAGAACATTGTCATAGCAATCATTTGATACCAATTATAGCTCTCTAGGTCTATCAGTAGCCAAGATACATCATGTGATTTTCTATGTATACCGCTCTAACTTTTCCGTGATTTTCCTTTAAATTCGAAAGGTTTTGTTAATATTCATAAAGCAAAAAATCAAATGACTCGTATATTGTAGTACAGGACGGCATAGTTTTGCCCTAACAACCATTTGATGCCATTTTCAGCATGTTAGGGATTTTGGTTTCCGATAGACAAGTCATTTTGTACGTTTACTAGTTTCATGTTTCCTTTTTTTAATTCCTGTTTCTAGAGTTTTCATTATAATTCATGAAACTGAAAATCAGATCATTATTACATTGTATATCACAATTAAGGGACATAGTACATTGACATAGCATTCGTTTGATACTTTTTTCAGCATCCTGAGTTTGTTACCAGCTCTGCTGCAAGTGATTTTGTATGTCTACCAATATTTTTCCAAGCTTTTTTTCAGACTTCGTATGTATTTTATTAATTTTCATGAATAAGCAAACACAACCATTTGAATCATAGATATTAAGGTTAAATTGCTTGGTCCATGCATCACTATCAGACCAATTATTGTATTCTAGAGCATGCTATTGGTGGTATGTGTATTTTTGAATACCCTTTTCATTAGAATCACACTAGGAGTATGAGTGGAAACTAAGTAATTTTACATCATGTAAATGCGTTCATTGTTGAGGACAATATTTTATGGCATTTAGGTGATGCCTCTGACTATACTGGTAGCCATGAGAATTGGTCCCAGGGATGCAAGATAGATCTTATAACCCATCCAAAACCTTGCAATGGCTACAGTTTTTTCCCTTGTTTTCCCTTGATTTTTTACTTTTTCATTAATATTCATGAATATGCAAATGAGATAATTTTTATTTAGGCTCATGACATCAATACAAATGTCATATGATCATACTGGCTCAATAACAAAGTGTCACATTGATAGTTTGGTCCTGAAATTAGTTTATTAATGATTTCAGAACCAGTTCTTCTTTCATTTTAATGTTTTCATTGAAATTCATGAATATGCAAATTAGATAACTTGCATTGCTTACCATAGGTTGAAAGCGCTATGTCTTAAGCTTTAAAATGAGTCCAGGTTCAGTGGTCTAGGATAAGTAACAGCAGGAATATGACCAATCTTGTATGTACACCTCCATGTTCGAGAATCATGTTAATGGTTGCCATGGAAACCATGCATTTTTTCATAGAACAAAAGAGTTTATCTTTGACAACAAAAATGATTTTCATTTCTTGGGTCCCAATGAATGATTTGGCACCCTTGAAAGATTCTCCTGGGAGGGGATGTGCAAGGTAGACCAAATTAGCCCCTGGGGTACCCAGAAATAAATGTCCTTATTGTAGCGGATCAAACAAGCTAGGGTACTTCATTTTGACCCGGAATAAAAGCACTTTTGCAAGACCGAAAAAAATTAAAACATTGGTTTTCATACTTCCTAAAGACAGTACTAAACAATCATACCAAAGAAATTTGTGCTAAACAGGTGGCCACCAAGAGTGATTTTTTGAAGGCTTTTCTCACTCTGGGGCTTTAGCTATTGGGGTTGGACCCCCCTCGTCTGTGACCAAAAATTACCATTTTCGTTGGACCCCCTCTCATGAAAATTTCTGGATCCGCGCATGGCGCACATGAATAAATTGTAGATAAACTTCTGTGAAAACTTTGACATTGTTTGGTATTTTAGGATATAATAAAAAAGGTACAAGTAGGCAAAGATCAGGAAAAGGCACAATCAGAAAAAGATTCCCACACAAAACACATTAACAATCAGGTACTTATACCATGAAAACATATCGTAAGCCGAATGAGCTGCTATTTTCCCAATAGGTGGCCACTCAGTTACCTAAACTTAACAAAAATATGAAAACATAATACATAAGGCGCAAACAGCACAAACTTTTTAAACACCAAGACACACAAAAAGAACCGACACAGAAGTATCGCCTTGGAACGATCAGTAACAGAGAATTACTGGCAAATCGATGATACGGTTTGTGATTTATAAGTAGTAATGGATTGCACTATAGCGTCATTTTCTGAAAACTTATAGCGTCATTTTATGGCGTCATTTCGAATAAGCGTAGCGCTAGAAATGACGCCATAAAATTGACGCTATAAGTTTTCAGAAAATGACGCTATATGTGCCCACCCTGGGTCTCAGTTTAAAAATGAACTAGCTAAGCTGCATGTGTAGGTAAGTATCCTTGAGTTAAGACAGGTCTGCACATTTGCACATCTGCACATCTGCACATCTGCACATTTGCACATCTGCACATCTGCACTTCTGCACATTTGCACATCTGCACATCTGCACATTTTTACAACTTTCAAAATCTCTGTATATTGCATGGGCTTGTTTTCGTATTGAAACATTCGTAATGATTAGATTGAGAGAATCACCCTCTGGCCACCACCCCCTCTTCATCATTAAGCTGACTAACGATGATAAGCAAACAAAATAGCTTACAAAACACAAATTAAAGCTTTTATGTGTATATTTTATTTTTTATTTTATTTATTTATTTTATTTATTTTTTTTATGGAATTTCAAATAGTTTTCAGTAAAACAAAAGGCAAAACATCATCATTCTAGCCTTAGGCTCACTAAGTGACCTAGGATAGTTACTCATAATCTAGTGTGTATCCACCCTATGGGTGGTTGGTCTTTATTACGTCAGGATGAATAATTGTCACCATGACAGGCATGTTCCAGCTGAGTATCGCACTCACCACCCACCCCCTCTGAATGCAAAGAGAATATGCGTTCGATTACATTACTGCGGCCGGTACCAATTGACTGTATATCAAATACTACTCTTGCACATATTCGGGTTAAGTTCGTTTTGCGCTTCTTATTCTTACATCAACGCAAAACGAACTTAACCCGAATATGTGCAAGAGTAGTATTTGATATACAGTCAATTGGTGACAATTGTTCCTGATGATTCATTGACTAGTTAAAGATTTACCACGAGGACCGAAGAACTAACTAAATGTTATAGTGAACCACTGCAGAAGCTAAGGGTGAGGTTATGGCCATGTAAAACCGGTTTAAGCCCGCCAGTAACTTTGTGTTACTGATCGTTCCAAGGCGATACTTCTGTGGAGGTTCTTTTGGTTTTATGTCTTGGTGTTAAAAATTTTTTGTGCTGTTGGCTCCTTATGTATGTTTTCATATTTTTAGTTAAGTTTAGGTAACTGAGTGGCCACCTATTGGGAAAACAGCTGCTCATTCGTCTTACGATATGTTTTCATGGTACATGTATAAGTACCTGATTGTTAATTTAGTTTTTTCCCATCTCGGTTTTTGGAGTGGGAATCTTTTTCTGATTGCGCCTTTTCCTGATCTTTGCCTACTTGTACTTTTCTAAGAGCAGTGAACTTGTTAATGAGAACGTTGGTTAATAGCCCTTGAGCCGCGACGTGAGAAAACCGGTCTTCGGGGTTTCCGACCAGGTCCGACACAAACCGACCTGTACAGACACAGAAGCGGGCTAGAAGCTTGAAATTTCGGATTTAAGTAGAAGAGGAATTGTACTATCCGAGTAGCGAAAACAAAGGCGATGATCAGCTTCGCGGTTACTGCGAAGCTGATCTGCGCCTTTGTTTTCGCCTATGCAAAAATCCGGTTTTCTCACGATGCGGCTCCCTTAATATTTTCACATAACAAAAGATTTGAGCAATATGTTACTTACTTTACGCTGACATTTACCATATTTTGCTTCATTGCATCATGTTTCCGCGTGATGAAATTGTACCCATTCCACACTTAAAATCTTTCGAAAACAAAGGAAACATAGTTTTAATTACTAATTTTCACTGACTATTGTGATAAAATCACTCAAATTGTTTGCTTTTATTTTAGATTTTAATCCGTAGAATGCTAATTTTTAATTAATTTGCATCGATCAAAATTGATCTACTGTACGTAGCCATGTCATGCGAAAGCAAAGTAGAAGGTCATTTCTGTGTGTTTCTCGAATCTTTTTATCCAGTAACTTTTGAGGGCTTCTGTCCCGTACACCATTAGAGCCGCATCGTGAGAAAACCGGATTTTTGCCTAGGCGAAAACAAAGGCGCAGATCAGTTTCGCGGTAACCGCGAAGCTGATCAGCACCTTTGTTTTCGCTACTCGGATAGTACAATTCTTCTTCTACTTAAATCCGAAATTTCAAGCTTCTAGCCCGCTTCTGTGACTGTACAGGTCGGTTTGTGTCAGACCTTGTCGGAAACCCCAAAGACCGGTTTTCTCGCGTCGCGGCTCAATTTACATCCATGACAGAGATGTGTTGTATTACGTGGTCAAATATGAACCTGTGCGTGAGAAAACCAACAATTTGGGTTCCTAACAGGTCCACCACAAACCAGTCTGTACAGTCACAGAAGCAGGCTAGAAGATTGGAATTTCGGATTTAAGAAGAAGAGGGATTGTACTATCCGTGTAGCGAAAACAAAAGCGCTGTTCAGCTTCGCCTTTGAGCATTTTGTTGGTTTTCTTCTGCAGTGGCTCATATGTGTTTTAATCAAAGTTTATGGAAAGCTGTGTACGGTTATAAAATGTAAGAAACATAAACACAAGAATTTAATAAAAATAAAAACTGGGATCCTTAAGAGCAGTGAACAAATTAATGAGAATGAGGATGGGCCATACCATGGTTTCGGCTACTTAAGCCTCATCAGTGACCCTTTAGGTATGGCAACATGGAGCCAAAGTGAATTAAGTATTCTAGTGAAGCAATTTAGATAAATTCCAAATAAAGACAATACGAAAGAATGTGTGCAGTAAATATGGCACTATGTTTGAAGAGCAAGAGGTCTAGCGATTAATCTTTCCCAGTTATGTGGCCATCAACTTAAGTTAAATAAATTGAACAAAAATCAGCATTCGAGAGAAAAAGGCACAACCAGGCCGACACAGTTAAACCATGTTGTGCAGCTACAGAAAAAAACGTTGGGTGCTTAAAATTTCAGGCATCGTACATGTACTGTCTATAGAACAAAACCAAGTCGCTGATCAGCTGTGTAGTTACTGCACATCGGATCTGCTCCTTTGGTGTAGCATATGCAGAGTGATAGTTTTCTGATGCGGCTGCTCATTAATAATATTCACAATATAGGCCTAAGTAGTTAATTATTAGATTTTCATCCCACGTTTGGAGGAACAAGTGGTTAGTTATATTTCCGTTTTAAGATATCAAGTGGCCTTGTGAATGACGTTAATCACAGTCGTGAAAAATGCTTACGCAATATACAGATTCTACTAACATCTACTTTTTCAAGTTGAGGATTTCCAGTTGCAAACTTTCGATATTTGTTCTTAAAACAAAACATAGATTTCGTGGATTCTCTTAAGCATAACATTTTTCCTAGGCGAGACCAGTACTATCGAAGGTTGTTTTTGTGGGTTTGTTGTTCCGGGAGCACCCGAAGACTCAACCGGAAGGTTGATTTTTGTTGTTGTGTTTGGAGAAGCCCGGGATCGAACCTGCGACCCCTGGTTTACAGGTCGAGTGACTTAACAACTGCACCACGGAGGCTTCAGTTAGGCTGATGCTATCGAGGCTTTTAATTCGACGCTTAGGTACCTCGATGAATGTTCCTTATTTTGAAAGTATTAGCTAAAGCCCCAGACTGAGAAAAGCCATCTAAAATCACTTTTGGTGGCCACGTTTAGCAGAAATTTCCTTGGTATAGTTGTTTAGTACTGTCTTTGGGAAGTATGAAAACCAATGTTTTAATTTTTTCGGTCTTGCAAAAGTACTTTTATTCTGGTGAAAATGAAGTACCCTAGCTTGTTTGAACCGCGACATTAAGGACATTTATCTCCGGGTACCCCAGGGGCTAATTTGACCTACCTTGCACACCCCCTCCCAGGTCAATCTTTTAAGGGTGCCACATCATTCATTGGGACCCCAGAAATGCAAAGAATTTTTGTCGTCAAAGATAAACTCTTTTGCTTCATGGAAAAACGCATGGTTTCCATGGCAATCATTAACATGATTCTTGAGCATGGGGGTGTACATACAAAATTGGTCATATCCCCGCTGTTACTTATCCTAGACCACTGAAGCTGGTCTCATTTTAAAGCTTAAGACATAGCCCTTTCAACCTATGGTAAGTAATGCAAGTTTTCTAATTTGCATATTCATTAATTTTAATGAAAACATTAAAATGACAGAAAATCGTAAAACAAACATTAATAATTTATTTCAGGACCAAACTATCAATGTGACACTTTGTTCTTGAGCCAGTAATATCATATGAGAAATGTATTGATGTCATGGGCCTAAACAATTATCTCATATTAATGAAATTGTCAAAAATCGAGGAAAAATTGTAGCCATCGCAATGTTTTGGATGGGTTATAAGATCTATCTTGCATCCCTTGGACCAATTCTCATGGCTGCCAGTGTAGCGGAGCGGCTTAGTGAGCAATTTTGAGGAAATACTTCACTTGATGATACAAGCATGAAATTTGCACCATATGTTCTTCACATGTCACGAATTCAAAACTGATCCATAGCCACTTAAAATTCCGCCATTTTCAAGATGGCCGCCAAAAAAACAAAATGGCCGACAACTGTGAAAATAGCGTATGTAGTAAATTACTCATATCTCAGGCTCTTCTTATCGTATAACGACAATATTGATACCAAAATAAAGCTAAATAATTGGTCTAATCAATAAAGTCAATATGCAAATTATATCATTTGCATATTCGTGAATATTAATGAGTTATACCCTATTTGCGTTTTTCAGGATTCATCAGGATGTTTATCATGATTTATTTGTTTGTTCTTGATGATTCATTGACTAGTTAGAGATTCACCACGAGGACCGAAGAACTTACTAAATGTTATGAACCACTGCAGAAGCTGAGGGTGAGGTAAGGATCCTGTAAAACCGGTTTAAGCCCGCCAGTAACTTTGTGTTACTGATCGTTCCAAGGCGATACTTCTGTGGTGGTTCTTTTTGTTTTATGTCTTGGTGTTTAAATTTTTTTTGTGCTGTTGGCGCCTTATGTATGTTTTCATATTTTTAATTAAGTTAAGGTAACTGAGTGGCCACCTATTGGGAAAATAGCTGCTCATTCGGCTTACGATATGTTTCATGGTATAAGTGCCTGATTGTTAGTTTGGTTTTTTCCCACCTCGGTTTTTGGAGTGGGAATCTCTTTCTGATTGCGCCTTTTCCTGATCTTTGCCTACTTGTACCTTTTTCGGTAACATTTTTTTTTAAAACATGAACATATTACAACATGTGTTCATTATTTATTGACAAAGTGATACATAATTAAGAAATATTGTTGACCAGCTAATTTAAATGATGTTAGACATATTCCTTAATACAGAACAGAACATAAAATAACACACTTCTATATTCATGCTGAGTTTGCTTCTGTTTACAAGCAGTTTTTGACCCTATTTTTTATTTCACTGAAAAGTTAATTATTTTGTAATAGGCATTGTTTGGGATAAAATTGATTTTTTCCAAGTGGCAAGTACCACAAAAACTAAGATATGTGCATATCAGAGTTAAACATTAATTATGTACTAGTTTTTATTATGTGTTGTAACATTGAATGTTTCCAAAGAGTAAACTTCTGACACTACCAGGGCACACTGGTGTGGTTCATTGTCGTGCAACTCGACATGGGGTTCAGTGACAGCTTTAATAATATAAAGTCTTCCAAATACTCTTTAATTTGCCCCATTAAAGGTTAAGGATTTATCAATATTGACATGAGTGGGTGGGGTATGTAAAACAGAAATCTACTGTTTTCTTGAATCTGTCAATCAAATGGTGATGTGTATTTATTGCTAATAGACGACACTGATTCTAGGAATGATTCAATATAGTTATTATTTTAAAATTTTAAATAGCTTGGTGTAAAATTGGAAATGTAATTGGTTTTCGTGGGACCCATTTCCTGGATAATGGAATGCATTTGAATAAAAATTACGCAAAGCCTAAATGTCTAGGATACATAATCTGACAAATAAAGGGTTATTTTGGGGTCATGGAAATGTATTTCTCTGGGAAAAGTCAGTGTAAACATATTTTTCTGGAAAATTCTGAAAGTGGGTAACTTGGGGCGGCTCGTGTGCGCTTATTGTTTGCTGAAAGATGACATGCCTTTTGTTTCAGGTTCTTATATGATTGAAGTCAATGACTACATCGAAAAATCTGTCTTATTTTTTTCAAAAAGCTAAGAAAAATGGGTCCGACGATTTCAACCCGGAAGTAACTGAAAAATGACTCACTTGCTCTGAGCTGAACACTTATTCCACAATCATGTATACACAAATCCATGTATTTGCAACATATTCAATAGTCCCAAGATAAAGCATGCTAAATAATGTAGCATTGTTGACAAAATAAACAATGCTTTTTTATACAGGTAAATCTTCAATTATGTATATACAGTGACCACCCATAAGTCCTTAAGGAGTCGTGTCCGAATTGACGTAGTGTGGCGACGCGGGAGAGCCGAACCAAGGAGGACGGGGCTTAAGTCTTCTGGATGGTGTACAGATCGCACGGGAGTTAAATGCCACTGGATGAACGATCGGGCTAGGTGTAGGCATACCATCATCGAACCTAGTTGTATCCCATATATTAAAGTGTTTGAATATAAGTTCAGGTAGTAAAAGGATAATCCCTCGGCCTAAGACTTGTACTTGTTTTGATATTTATAGTAATTACCATATTTGCATCAATCAAAACTTAATATAATTGTGTTTACTTGATTTCAATATTTGACAATGTCGAAAACAAAATCTACTTTCTATATCTCCAGATGAGGTATTTGAGACTGATTGGTCAAAATGTTTTCTGTGTCAAGCAGACACTAATGAAGCATTAGTTCAACCAGACAAGAACAAAAGTACCTAAACAGTTAGTGGGTATACATCACTGGCAAACAACATTCCAGAATTCCATTTACTTAATGAAATGCCCATAGCTCTTGATATTTGTCGCATTGACGATGGTGACGGCATAGAAAGTACTCTTATTCGAAAGAAAGCTAGATACAATCACTCCTGCAGATTAAATTTCAATAATACTAAGCTTCAGCGTGCACAAAAAAAAGAAAGGTCCGTCAAAGGAAGCAGTTAATTGCAAAACTTAGTGGGGGTGATGTTGTCGCTCAGGAATTTGAATATCACCCTGCTTGCCTTACATCATTGTATAACAGAGAAAGATCAGTACTTAATCAACAGAAGTCGGAGGAGGATAAAGCCCTGCCTGAGACAAAAGCAGATGATTTAATTTTGGCAGAACTTGTAACTCAAATTACAGAAACTCAAAGAAACAGCCCAGGAGGATGTGTTTTCAAACTAGCAGACCTAACCAATTTATATGAGAGTCGACTTCAGCAGTTTGGCATATCATACACCTCAGTCAACACAACTAGGCTCAAGGATAAAATACTTGATAAAATTCCAGAACTGCAAGCCTACAGTAAGGGGAGAAATGTGTTTCTGGCGTTTGATAAAGATGTAGGTTTTGTTTTAGCTTCGGCTTGCACAGAAAATGATGCAGTGCATTTAGCTAAAACTGCTGAGCTTATCAGAAGAGAAATGCTACAACACAGTGTGAAATTTCAAGGCAGGTTTGATGAGGTTTATATTGAAAAGGCAGTTCCTCAGAGCTTATTGGAGCTTGTGTCTATGATTCAGCATGGGCCGGATATAGCTTAACAATGGTGCAACACGACCAGATCAAGCTATAGTTCAGCTGTTACAATACAGTTGTCATAAAAAGGCACCAAAGGATGCATCTTCAACTCAACGACATTCACTGGATCGTGAGACTCCCTTTGCTGTTTACGTTGGGCTACTCATATTTGCAAAGACAAGAAAACGACAACTCATTGATGCTTTGTTTCAATACGGCATTTGTATTTCATATGACAGGGTACTAGAAATATCAACACAACTTGGAGAAGCAGTAGTGCAGCGGTACATAGATGAAGGTGTAGTGTGTCCACCTGCAATGCGTAAAGGCATATTTACCACATCTGCAGTAGATAATATTGATTACAACTTCAATGTCTTCATTTCATGGCACAGGTATTTCTCTGTTCCAGCATCCAAATAAAGACTCACGGGGTGAAGAACGTAACCTTGTATTTTTAAGAGAAAAGACCAAATCAAAGAGGATCTCACCCCTTCCTGAAACATATACAAATGTAAGGCCTGCATACCTCAAATCCAAACCAGAACCACCCGTTCTTGAATCACCACCACTGGTTTCTGATAGAAGATACATCTACAAAAACATAATGGCTGAATACGAGTGGCTAGAGCATGTCCATCTAACTGCAGATGTTATAAATGATGAAGTTGTCTCATGGTCAGCCTACCATTTTTCCAAAAAACGAGGACCAAAGGTTCAAGTTAGCCTTACATCACTGATGCCACTCTTACAGGAGACTGCTCATTCCGTTGCAACTCTTAAACACTCAATGGCTCGAGTTAAAGAAGCAACCAATTTCTTGAACTCGGGACAAACACCCGTGGCCGTCGATCAGCCCTTATTTGCATTAGCCAAGCAAATCCAATGGCAGTGGCCCGAATTGTATGGTGAAGATAAGTTTATTGTAATGTTTGGTGGTTTGCACATTGAAATGGCCTCATTAAAATTACTTGGAGATTTGCTCAAAAGTAGTGGCTGGACAGGGGCTCTTTCCGACGCAGAAATTGCATCATCTGGAACTGCAGAGTCATTTTTGTCTGCATCAAACGTAGTTAAGACCAGACAAGCTCATTTGGTAACAGCATGTTCACTGTATGAATTAATGAAGCTTGTATTCAACAATAGTGAAGGACAATTTGGTGACAAAGATGAAGAACTTAAAGCCTTCAGAGTTTGGTGTAATAAACGTGAGACAGAAGTTCCTCAATTCACTTTTGGGGCACTATTTTGAACATTGAACTACTTGTGTTTTGCTTCGTCTGGGCATACCGTGAGTCCGATTTTCAGTTGTATAGGGAAGCACTGTCAGAGCTAATCCCCTATTTCTTTGCTTTAGATCATATAAATTATGCTCGATGACTACCTGTCCATCTTCGAGACATGCTTGCCTTGGAACGAATGCATCCTGAAGTATACACAGAATTTTCCAGAGGCAGTTTTGCTGTTCGAAAAACAGAAAAGGCATTTTCTACGATCGCTATAGACCAAGCCCACGAACAAAATAATACAGTCATTAAAGGTGACGAAGGTGCTATCGGTCTAACAGGCGGTGGATGGTAGCTGGGCCAGAAATCAGTCGACTTGTTGACGAGTATTCAGCTTTATCTGGGAAGACAGAGGCAGTAAAGAATAAGAAACATCACGAGGATACATTTTCGTTTCAGAAAGAGTTTTTTGCTAAAGTGAGAAAACTGAAAGAAACACTTTTAGAGTTAGGAAACCCTTTTGAAGAGGAATCAGCTGATTTGTACGCTCTCGACACAAAGGAAGTGGCTGACAGTTCTGTCAATGAAACCATGAAACAATTAGCTTCTGTTGGGCAAAAGCAATTTGATAAGTTGTTAAAAGGCATGGCAGATACTCAGAAGCCATCGTTCAATGAGCCACTGACAAAGAACAAGCTCCCTCTGTTCAGTCGAAAAGCTAAACCCGATCAGTCAGCGGCTAAACGTAAGATTGATGTTCTAAAGGATGACTGTCAACTATTTTCACGGCTATTCATCTCATGTCAAAGCCGAAAATGTGACTTGCAGGCTTTTTTTTCCAGTACGAAAATCAAAACTGTCCACCGTCTTTGTCACAGAATGGCAACCTTTACTCTGGAACAAAGTCACAGCTACTTGACGTTATTGAGCAAGATACAAATACAACACATGAACAGCCAAATGCAGACACTATTATCAACGATGGGGCAGCCCTGATTAATGCGAAATCACCTGGAGTATCAAAAACGTTTGATGATTATGCCGCTTAGATTATAATACCTCATATTGAGTCGTATGCCAGGAAACACAGCAGGATTGATGTTGTATTTGATATTTATCGCCCAGATAGCCTGAAAGGTGAGACTAGACAGAAACGAGGAACCGGAGTACTCAGAAAAGCAACTGGTAACAACAGGCCACCCAAATCATGGAGCAACTTCCTCAGATGTGATGAGAACAAAACAGAACTATTTGAGTTTCTTGCAGATAAAATCACACTTGCTCAAACTACCGCACAGATATGTGACAAAAGGGAATGACGTTGTTTGCAATTTACAAATTGACAAAAATTTGCTAGCGCCATGTAATCACGAGGAAGCAGACACTCGTATGTTTGTACATGCAAAACACGCCTTTCTGACAGGAAGTAGAGTTGTAACCATCGTTAGTTCCGATACTGATGTTGTTGTACTAGCTATAGCTGCATACCTTGATCTGAATATCGATGCTTTATGGCTGGCTTTTGGAAAAGGAGAAAACTTTCGGTGGCTGCCGATCCATGATATCAGCAGATCACTTGGCCCTTGTTCAAAGGCACTCCCATTTTTCCATGCCTTTACAGGTTTTGACCGAGGCGTAACACGTTTTTTCGTTCTGTCAATGTCTGCTACGGACGAACCGTAGACACAATGCAATTTAAAGCGTTTTTGTGTCTTATATATAAGAATAAGCACTTTGAAATTATAACAAACGCGCTCCTCAACAACCGACTGCAGAGTTGATTAAAAAAGTTCGGGATAGTGCAGTTTATGGTTTCTATTGTTAACTATAGTGACTGTTCCAATATGAAAAAAAAACTTGTCCCCATGATATGCAATTTTATATCTTCAAACTTCACGCGCCCTGAAAACCGTAACATAACGTGACATACGTAGTAGAACGGGGTCAACACCGTCAAAGACCGTAAGGCACCGTAAGGCTTAACGCAACAAAACGTGTTGAGTACTCCGTTGGAAACGAAACGAGACGTGAGACGATCGTGATAAATTGTAGCTGAACGTGGAAGATCCGTAGCTTGCCGGGCTATTCACTAGCTTCCCGTTGCACTACAGACCGCCTCCAAGTTTTGCTACGTACTGTGACGTACTATCACGGTTTGTTACGTTCATCCCGTTTTATCCCGACCCATTACGTTTCTTATTTCCGCCGTGACTGCCGTGGCAGATTTTTAAACTATTAAAAATTTGCCACGGTGTCCAGGGTTATCACGGCCTGCTACTTTTGCCTATCTCGTTCCCCTGCGTTGCCTCACGTTTATCCCGTTTTTATCACGGTTGTCTGAAACATGGCTGCCGTAATCGTCAGGAACATGGCGTAAACACAGTATAATGGCTTAGTTGGGTAATTATATTTGATGCATATTTTTTGGGCGTAAAAGTCCCATAAAATAGAGCCAACATCTTGTCATAGCTGTTTGTTCAAATAAACAAACAAACAAACAAAATCTTCTTCTCGGAAACCGCTTGGCCAATCAAAGCCAAATTTTATATGAAGCATTTACAGGAAGGGGACACCAATGCATACATAAACCAGAGCACCAATGGTCCTGTAAACGCTCACATGAGATCTTCTATATATATATATATATATATATATATATATATATATATATATATATATATATATATATATATATATATATATATATATATATATATATATATATATATATATATATATATATATATATATATATATGGGCAGTTTCAAAAAAAATGGCTCCAAAGTGTGACATTGGGTTTTAACACTGAAAGTGTTATTTGGCAGACAAATCTGGCCTTATTTGTACCTTAGGACCTCTAATTTAATATATGGAATAGAATCAATAAAATATGAAGGATGGTTCTTAAAATTGATGGGGTTCTTTGAATTTTTAGCCGTTAAGTGGGAAAAAAACGTTACACTCCTGACGTTTTTAAAAAACACTCGTAAAAATGTTATGAAGTAACAGAGCTAAACCAATTGTTATGTTAAGTGATTGGGGGCCTGAGCTTAGTATAAACAGTAAGAAAATAAATGACAACCACAAGTGTTAAAATTTGCTGACCAATAATCTTGAAATGTTACACTCCTGACTTTTCGACCCCATGTTGATTTGGGCGCGGAGATATAAAAATCTGAAAATACCATATAGTGGCGGTGTTCTTCATTCTTTTTATCTCTATATTCATATGTTTGATATTTTGTATCTCTTCAATTTCTATTCCTTAATTTGATGCAGTATGATAGCTTTCAAAGGGGGTGTTACAGATGTGCCCACGCATGGATTTTCTTTAAATTTTACACATAAGTAGGTCATCATATATGAGCTATGAAAATGTATGTATTGAATTTAATAATTAATCATAGGACTCAGGAGGCAACCCTGGCTTACTCCCACAATGACATGATACCTGCCCTCATCTTTGTGTGCCCTAAATCTTCAGTTTTATCATTTTCTAAGATTTGTCATGTGGATTAGCTCGAGAACATCCCAGGCATTATACTTATACCGTAAAAACATTTTACAGAAGTATTTTATTGATTTCCTGATTAAATAATTACAAAATTTCTCAATTTTTTCTCTAAAATTTACAAAAATTACCAAATTCAACTTAAAAAATATATATGTTCCAGTCTTTGTCAAGATATCATATTTTCTTGAAAATATGTCATATATATCTTCTTGATTTGAGTAAAATTTCATGATAATTGAAAACCGGTAACATTGTCATTTTTCACATTATACACATGTAGGTCACTTTTCATAATTTTAACAATTTGTTGAGATTGCTCCAAAACATCACAAAAAGGTTTTGGATTATAATCATAATGCACATTTCTGACACACATTGTGCCTGAATGGCATACATTTAGTTACATTCATGTAACTGAGTGGCCACCTGTTGGGAAATAGCCGTTCTCTTTGCAAACTGTACATTCTCTTTGTACAAGTAACTATTTGTTATTTCGCTTGTTTTCCCAATGGAAGTTTTTTAGGAACCTTGGTTCTAATTGCAGCAGCTCCTGGCCATTGCTTACTTTTGCCAACAACATGTTATTCGTGATGGTCCTACCATCTGTTTTTCTCACTTGACTGTTTTCTTAAGGTTTAGGACGATATAAAGTAATTCTAAAATAGCAGTGAGACCAAATGGCTTAAAGTTTGCCTTCAGATGAATCAATTCTAAAAGTTCTAAATTATTCTAATGAGAAAATAACAGAGGATGTTTAACTTTGTTTAACTGATAATCAGATGTTATGCTTCTCATATAGGAGTGAGACAGGGAGATCCATGTTGACTTGTCTAGTGATAAAACTGAATCTGATATTAATATTTCTTACTCTTGAACTGATAGTATTTTATTGTAAAATGACACAAGTGGAAATATAGACATATGTTCATTGTATATTACTTTAACATACCAAGTCCATGCTATAAGTTTTTAGAGGGAAAACTAGAGTACCTCTTATATCCCTTACTGAACTCAAATTTTAAAACTTTGATTTTCAACATACGATCTGATTTTGTCTTATCATGAGATTAAAACAGACCATAAATTCTATAAAGTCATATGCCATGAGAATTTTAAAACTTTAAGCCTTCAGTCAAATGCAACATCAATGCATTACATATGTTACCCACATAAATGTTCGCAAAATAAACATCAAACCAAAATCTCCTATAAAATGTATGCATTTAGGCTAATTATGAAGTATGCTTCATCGTTAAGGGAAGTCCACTTCCTATATTCACATTCCTCTGGATCTTATTCAGCCTTTTAAACGTATATTGTACGTTACATACATTACATCCTTCAAAACTGAATATTAAAGTTAATATTTTCTCAGTAAAAATGAATATAGTAAAGTACATTCTGTCATATCATGACAAACTTCTTGTAGACAATGATTTTCCTTTCATACAAATGCAAACATTAATCTTGCATAGTATGTGTTATCGGTTACACAATCCTGCTAAGTACTAGGATTGGGTTTTGCATCAAAATAAAAATTCAATGATGAATGAATGGCAGAAAAACAGATTAAGTAATGAGCTTATAATCTTTTCTTAAGATTAATATCATGGTACATGTACTGTGATGTTCAATGAAATGTAATATCTTATTTTATAATTTTTGTAACATGCTAATTAAATAAGTATAAGATTAATGCAATTGAACAACCCCGTAATTTAGCACGTGTATTAACTAGTTACATATAACATCCCTTTAAAATAAGAAGAAAAAGTTCATTTTTAAAGATCGTATCATATGAATTTTTTTACAGTACATGTTTGCGCTAAATGTAACATATGTAACAGATTGAAAAGTTTACTTAGACAACTTCTGAATTAAGGAAGATCAATTATATTGCATTTTAAACCATGCAGTCATACTAATGTGATGTTTAAAACACAAAATTTTATTGAAATCTATAAATTATTTTAAGTCTGTCCAAACGGTAACTTATTTAACAGAGTATCTGGGTCCAAGGTTAATTATGACAAATCCAAAGGGTTATTTCTTGGTAAGTGGAAAACTCGGTCAGATCATCCCTTTGGTATCAGTTGGGTAAAATCTCTTAAAGTACTTGGGTATTATTTCGGGAATACAGATAATGATGAAATTTGGAATAAAACTTTTCGCAAATTTGACAAAACATTAAATCTTTGGAAGACTCGCAATCTTTCACTCAAAGGTAAATCTACTGTTTTGAACTCCCTTGGTTTATCGAAAATTTTATATTGTTCAACCGCAACTTTGATTCCTAAACATTATCTGACACTTATCAAAAGAGTGAGCTTTAGATTTATTTGGAATTCTGTCTATGAACCTGTTGCTCGTAATACTTTGTATCTTAGTTTTGCTGATGGGGGACTTAATGTTCCAAATTTTGAGCTCAAATGTGAAGCTTTGTATTTGTCTCATTTACAAAAATTGATTAATAACTATGATGCTAAGTGGACTTATTTTGCAAAATATTGGCTTGGAATACAACTCAGACGCTTTAACCCTTCATTGGCTAGTAACTCAATTCCGCACAGCGATAATATTCCACCCTTCTATCAGGTTTGCATATCTATATTTAGAAAACTTTTAGATTTATATCCTGACATTTCTTTTTCAAGTATCAAAACACGTGACTTTTATAAACGCTTATTGAGTGAAAATAAAAATCAACCTAAATGTATCTCTACTTTCCCTCAACTTAATTTTAAGAAGATCTGGCATAACATGTACCTAAATTGTATTGATTCCCATGCTCGCGATGTTTATTGGAAAATCATTCATGAAGTTATCTACGTTAATTATTTTTTATTCAGTAAACGTATAAGGAAAGAAAACCAATGTCCTTTATGTAAAACTCAAGTCGAAACTATTAACCATTTATTCCTGGAATGTAAGTTTGTTAATCCCTTAAATAAAGTAGTTCTATCCTTAATTCGCCAAATTACAAACAACCAGATAACTTTTTCGGAACTTGTTTTTAGATTTCACATTTTACCTAAACTGCCCAAACGTATTACAGAAATTTGTCTTATTTTGTTAACTGAATCGCGGTATGTTATCTGGTTAAACAGAAATTTAGTTAAATATGAAAATAAAACTCTATGTTGGTCTTCTTTGCTGTCACAATTTTTAGCTCGAATTAAATTGAGAATATTAGCTGATAAGCATTTAATGGATTTTTATACTTTTCTCGATAACTGGTGTATTGGTGACGGTGTATTCTGTGTAATAGACTTATTTACTGAAAAAATAACGTTTCATAGACAACTAGATTCCAAATTTTACATTAAAAGAACTTAATTAATTCAAAACCCTTTTATTCCTGTTCACATACTGTAAATTCATTTTGTCATGTTAAATTGCCATCCCGTACCAGGAGTTGCTCTTTGTGAGGCCGGTGAGTCGGGTCGTGAACTTGACTTGCTGGCTTTACGTGGAGTGATCCCTGGTGCGGATCTTGCTTGTCTTGTACATATTCTAAAATAGTTTTCTATTTCAGACTGGCCTGGCCGTCTGAAAGCAGCAGATGTATATTTGTAAAATTTGAAATTGTATCTGTAAGTACTAACCATAACATGTAGTAGAGACAGACTTACCTGCAAACATTCCTAATGTAGCAATTTTCTTTTTCTCGTTAATAAGACCCGCCTTTTTATTATTTCGCACTCTCGCGCTCTGGTGGGGAAGGATCGTGTGCCTTCGTCAGCAGGATGTGCGAGTGCAGTTTCATGTCCTTCAGGTCTCTTACATCATGAGCGTTTTTATACCCTGGTCCTAATTGAAAAAAAAAGAGATAAGGTTTTATATTTGCTTAGTCCCATCCCGGCTATATACGGTGTACTTTACCCGTTACTGTCAATCATTGTGTATTCTTGTAAATGTCTATGTATAAGCACCGTATACCAATCCATTTTATAAGTATGCATAATTTCATTAGTGTCCACATTTTGACCTTATTTTACAATCTACAAGTTCTGTGTTCGTCGTACAGGCTGTCCCTTCAGGTGAACACTGGCTCCTTTGTCACTCCTAGTGGGGTGGCAAACGTGACAGCGTTCACTTTTCCTGTGTATATATGTATATGTACTTGACATCTTTTTAATTGATTAAATGTTGCATCGGTTTTGGTGTCCTCGCCATTGCCTCGTGCCTCGGACAACACGGTTGTACGACGCGCGTGGCTTTGGCCAGGTAGCCACAGAAGGACAGAAACCCCCGCCCATTATAACAGTTTCTAAATTTGTAAGCTTAACTATTTTAATTTGTTCATATAAATAATAATATTTGCAGTAAGTCTTCTCGTTACTAACCCGCAACTACGACACCTTTTAAGGGCTAAGTTTGTAAAAATGCAATTTCAATTTCTTATTGTTAAATGGTGTATCGTCATAGTATACACCTAAGGGCTCAGTTTCAATATACAGGTTATTATCTATCCATTTCTATTTCTTCTTTCCTTTAATTAATGTAAGCAAGTAAATTCTATCTAGGTCTTCAGCATTTCCTTCTTTAATTGTTTTTTTATCTCGGTGTATATTTAATAGGTCTTTGTAAGGTGCAAAAATTGTATATTTTTTTCAAAGGTGTCGGCCGTGTGGGGCTGTTTACACCCCACCGGTTTTTACTGTAAATAGGAAACTGAATAAATTTATATGAAAAATAAAAAAAAAACATCCTATAATACTATAAATTGCTTATAATAAGCCTACAAGAGAAATCCTACAGTCATAAACCATTTATTTAAGTACTTTGTAATTATTAGTGAACAACTTCACATTTTGATGAATAAGGGCCATGTGTAATTAATGTAACAAAGCACCATGTTACCGGTCCACGATTTACCTGAAATTTCACGAATATATTCCTTACATATGTGGGCAGTTTTTATATTAAAATGGTGTCTTGACATAGCCTGGAACACAGAAAATTTTAAATTCAAATTCTACCTCTTTTAAAACAAGCAGGTGAAAATTGGGGTTACCTGTACATAAAAATGACTGCTCTGCCACTATCTTGATACTTACAAACTCATTTATAGTATCAGCAAACTTACCAATGACTACTATAATTCTGGAAAGATTTCAACATTTGCGTCATGAATCGTTAAACACTATATAAATGTTTAAAGTGGGGTACCCTCAGCCATGGTAGTGACGTCATATATTACGTCATAATTTGCCAATGGAATTACATTTACATGGGAATACACCATTATTATAGCAGTCATAACTAAGCCAATTAATGCACATAATTTCATAAAATTCCATGCGTGGGCAAACTCCCATGTTAATTTCCCATACCCTGTAACAGGCCCTTTGACTTCAATGAAAAATGTCACACACAAACGCGTTTCCCTCCTGACATTTTTGGTTACTTCTTTTGCTACAATTTTTATATTTTTGACCGATTAAGACACTTTTTTCAGAGAATCTTCAGTGACATATGACACAACTTTTGGCATTAAAATAACATATAAACTCAATATGAAAATGTGTTTTTAAAGCAATACTATCTGTAGAGTCTCTTGGAGCCATTTTTTTAACATGCCCATAATACTAGAATCTATATCCTTATGCATAGCCCCGAGTCAACCTTGGGTAGAGAACGGACAAATTATTTTTTTTCCGTTTGCCAATTTCTGCAATGTTTCCCCAAGAAATGGCATTTTATCATTTTCCCTCATTCTGAATGCACAGAACTTACAGTAAGTCAACAAATTCTAACATACATGTATACCCACAATATATGTTTCGAAGAATATAAGAAAATATTACGACAATCATGACCATATCCTTCTTTAAGTTTTTGTTTTTCCAAATCTTTAAGACTGTGATTTTTGTTCTTTTATATCAAATCAAAGGCTCTTCTGGAATTCACAGAAGAGAAAATATGAATGTATTGATGGCTATATGGTTCATGTTTGATTTTAAGGGGCATAGTGGCGTTAGTGGCGTTAAATTCCCGATTATAAGGTTGTGGATTTGAATCCAACTAGCTCCAAGAAAAAGGCACATTTCTTACTTAAAGCACTGGTTTATAACAAGGACGAGAGATCCGTCTGAAAGTGACTTCAAATAATTATTGGAAAAGGTCCCTCAGTGTTTACTTTGACAGTGTTTACTTTGAATATGAAGAAAATTGTACCCATGATCGACTGCTCTCCCTCAATTACGCGTTTTGTCACATAAAGCGCTTACTAAAAACTAGTGAACCCGTCTATAGGGACTAGACAGTTCACCACAATCAATTTAATTTATCAATTGTCAAATAGCGGTAAATATCTAGCAAGCAATCTCGGTCGTGGTGACTGCTTATCATAGCGCATCTAGGATTACATCGTATATACCCTGACGAGGGGTACAGAAACTACAGAAACTCTATATGGCTGACTTTTAGTCCATCACATCGCACTATGGGTCTGTTTCTGGTAGTGTGGCACAGGTCAAAATTCAGAACTCTGTCACAAATTGACTGCACTGCAAAATGGTTTTCTACAAATCGATTGTAATCGTGCTCCCTTTAGTATCGGCTTTGATTCCATAACATCAAAAAATTTTGTCATTGCCTTGAGCAACAGATACACACACTGGTCAAGCTTCATTACAAGAAACGACATTCATGTATAGGAAACGAAACTGAAATGTATGAGAATCGAAATTAATGATGAACCAGAGAATCAACAACACTGAAATTTTGAGCAAAAGAGAATATCTCTTATAACAAACGGCTGCTGACCTTTTCATTGGTTTCTTTTTAAAGAAGCCAACTTGTTGTTGACTTCGACCACAAACAATTAATTTTGCATGCTACATAAAATGTGCTAATTGCAGTATTGTTTCTATTAGTTCTTTTACAAGTCAACATAATATGATGCTGGGCTTGTGATAAAATGAAAAATTTAATAGTTATGAAACAGTTTCAGCTTTTGAAAATTCATGAAATTTTAAATATCTTTCTGATTCCAAACAATATACCAGTTGTAACTTGAGATGAACAAAGGTTTCATCATTAATATTTAATGTCCACTTTGAATAACAATGGTAGTAATTATTCTTTAGTTGATACATGTACATAAACATAGGTATCTTCAAGTGCGTATTTGTTTGACGTAAACACCTTCTGTTACATTTGTAGAATTTGAGGAGAGAAAGCATATATAAATACAGCTGTTTACAAGCAATTTACGTTTCAAAGATGCAAAATTTACGCTTATTAGTGGCAGAGACAGAATCAATCGTAAACATTCATTATGAAAACTTGCCAATGCAATATACAGAGATGATTTTAGTTGTAAAAACTGAAAATTTCAGAAGCTAGTTTTCTTATTTTTGCTCAAAATATTGTGGGTGCACGTTAGAGCAATCTATGTTTTGGATCAAAAATCAGAAACAAGAAAATTATATAATGTTATTTGTAACATGCTATAAGGGGCGGTTCATAGAAGTTTGAGGACTCAAATAAGATAACATTGCCATTGAATCATCTTTTCATTTCAGTTCATACGTGGCAAGATAATCGAATATCCAAACTAAAACATTCTTGGCTGGTCGGTACATGTGCATGCACGCCATGAGTTAACGAAAACAGAAAACAATACACCCTGTATGACCGGGACGCAACCAAATTTCTTACATTTTTTGTCTAAGACCTCATCCAATCTTGCTAAAATTTATATTCGAAGTACTCGAATATCAGCTCTTTAAACATTTATAACAGTTACTGTTATTCAACGGCGCCTTTGTTTTCGCATATGCAAAAATCCGGTTTTCTCACGATGTGGCTCAATTATTATTCAGGTATGTATTGTATATCTTGTCAAAACTCTGCTATAAACCATATTATAGTCGCATTAAAATGTCACCATTTTACATTCTCTGTACAACGATGGCTATAGGTGTGTGGAATGTTTTGAGAACACCTGAAGGTACTCTGACACACATTCTCTCCCTCTTTTATCTGTATGTTGTTCAAAGACGGGTTCTAGAGGCTTGGCACCTTATGTCATTTCACACCCTTTTCAAGAAAAGTTTAAGTAGGCAATGATCAGGAAAAGGCGCAATCTGAAAGAAACTCCCACTCCAAAAAACCGAGGTGGAAAACAGTAAACAATTAGGTACTTATACTTAGAAAACATATCGTAAGCCGAATGAGCAGCTATTTCCACTCAGTTACCCGAACTTGAATAATATATGAAAACGTACATAAGGTTCAAACAGTATTAAAAATCGACTCCAAAACATAAAACAAATGGAACCGCCTTGGAACGATCCGTAATACAAAACTAGTGGGAGGCTTAAACCGGCTTTAGTGTCGCCTAACCTCACATCACAGCATTTAATTAATTGTTCGGTCCTCGTGTTGATTCTTTAACTAGTCAATGAACCATAAAGAACAAACAAATAAATCATGATAAACACATTGATGAAACAAAAACGCGGACTCGACAGATTCAGTAAGCTGCCCGGCGATGGAGATCCCTGGGCGCCGAATAACTCCAGTACAAAAGAAAAATAATTCCATACCAGAGATTAACCTTATATACCGCGAAGCGAAACGTTCAACATTTGAGCCGCCTCATGGGAAAACCAACAATCTGCATAGGCGAAAACAAAGACGCAGATCAGCTTCGCGGTTACCGCGAAGCTGATCAGCACCTTTGTTTTCGCTATTCGGATAGTACAATTCCTCTTCTACTTAAATCCAAAATTTAAAGCTTCTAGCTCTTTTCTGTGCTTGTACAGGCCGGTTTGTGTCGGACCTGTTCGGAAACCACATTGTTGGTTTTCCCACGAGGTGGCTCATTTTTATGATCTATGGCTGATCAAATTGGAATATCAACAACGTTGATTCAACTTCACAAGCAAGAGTTTGTTTATTACAGCCTAAAAATGGAGAAAAAATACCCGAAGGTATCGTTGAATAATCACATTCAAAACTTGTTTGCCGGCTGCATCAAATGTCTCTCCTCTATAAACTTGTAAAGAATATACATTCCAGTACTCTGTACGTGAATTTTATTAAGATTCGCGTAGAAATAAGAAAATTACAACAATTTGATTTCGAGCAATTAATAAAGACTTAATTGAAAAGTCTCATCATTGAGTTTGTTTTCTTTTTCTTTTTATATTTTCGGGTATACTTAAAATCTTTAGTGGGGGGGGAATGATGAACGATACCTATGCGTTTCACATGTATTTTGCATGGTATATACTTCAACAGGATGAAAATAAAACTGATATTTTTTCAATAGATTTAATTTTTCAAACTACTGCCAAACCATATTCGGGTACGGGTTTCCTGCGTTATGCAACCAAATAGCGTAGATTGATTGGAAGCCAGATCGACTGTACAATAATGTAATTCAATTCAATTCAATAGTTTATTTGAGTCTCATGTTGATATACCATATGCATACAATTATAAACTTAAAACACTATGAAATATATCAACCCATTCTATATAGAATTACAAGAGACTATCGTTGGCAAATATCTAAACATTATACATACATATATACATATATAACAATTGAACACTATTTCAACGAGTAGCAGGATACTTCAAACGTATTAACATAACCTATATACATCAGAATGTACAAGAGGCAGAGCGCCTGTGGCCGAAACCGGTGTCCAGACAGCAAGCGCTCTGCATCGAAAATGTTCCGACAAGGACATATTCGTAGCTTAGCTACGAATCTAATCTAATCTTGCAATATCAATATTTATGTACATAAGGTACTAAACTGTACAAAAGAAAAGGAAACAAAAATAAATTGGCCTTTCTAAACAGAAAAATATAAAATGCCTACTAAGGTGCTTCTAGCGTCATGTGGCTAACGCAAGGTCATAGTTCACAGCAACCGAGTGCACAGTTGGTGCAAGAACCACCAGCAATGCACATAGAATATGAACTTTAAGATTTCGTTTTATTTACACAGATATACAGGTTACTGTGAAAAAAATATTAATTTAGCAGTGACATCACAACATGACACATAAGGTTAAAATTGTACTTTACAGGGTATCTATACATATAAATGTAGCATACATAATATGGTACAGTTAAAATGAAAGCAACACACTAGCTTGTGTGCCCCACACCGCCCACACACGGGGCCCGAAACCCAGCAATTCTTGTATAAGAAGCTAATGTATTATCGTTCCGTCAACACTCTGAAACGAAGAGTTATTGCCTCGCTGTATGTTGTTACCATATCGAGTTCGCTTCCAAACAACTCAATTTTATATGTACATTTCGTCAGGTGTCTTGTTGTATCAGTCTGCGCTGTAAGATATTTTTACATCACGGGTATTATGTGTGCAAAAATTTCTTCAAATTACAGCCAAACAAACTTCCGGTACGTTTTGCCTGCGTTCTACTGAGTAAATGGCATTAAAGAGCGTCACACATTAGCGTATAAACCAAATGCTCATGAGTCTCCGTACACAATATTTATTGTCTTAATGTAATGCTTGTACACTATCCAAAACAAAATGCAACATTCATTGTTTACAATGCTTAGGAAACAATTGAATAAACGTTTACGCTTTCGTTCTGAGTTGTCGTTGATTGCATGTCTTTGTATTGTTTCTGTACAAAATTTGAAAATAAATACGTTTAAACCGAACCAAAGGTGCGCAGGTCGTATGAAAAATCTCAACACGCTAAAGAGTTTGAATGTATAAAAATTAATTTGTTTCTTAAACTTGTTTTAACAGTCACATGTTAGCGTGAGACTGACGCGTGTGCCTTCTTCTTTGTAGTAGTGTTCCCACGTTGACTTTTCGTGGCAGCGTCTTAAGACGTTAAAAAAATGTAAAAAATTTTTAAGTCTTGGTTTGGTTCATTAACACAGTGGTCATTATATACAGTGTATGTTTATTTATTTATTTATGCTCTCTGGTTTTATTGTCCCCAAGTGTTTTAGTTCTTTCCAAGTGAATCTTGAATAACAGCTCTTTCGAATACAGCTCCAGGAATTCAGTCTCTGACGAGTCTGGTTGTAGAATGTTGTTGATGTCTAGATGACTGGAGTCCAGTAGTAGTTGTGTACATATGACAGAATCCTCTAGCAGACTATTTATCTTCACACTGGAATGTTCAAACAGGGGTCTTATCTTATTGAAATACACTAATCTAATGTTTTTAAGCTTTCTCATGTTATAAGATACTGTGAGACAGTGTATGAAACTTCAAATAAAAATTGGTTTTGGTCAATAAAAAATTCTGGTGAGGTGCTCAATAAATTGAGGTGAAGAGGGTTCCGTGCGACGAGCTTGTCCACATATGATTTTTCTACTCTGTATACAACTTTACCACATAATCTAATTAAAGAGAAACTTCTGGATTTGATAGAGTGGACCTTCAAAAGGGCATTAAAAAACTACGGTTCACTTTATTTGGGATGTAATGACAGAAAGGTTTTTTTCACTTCCTCTGACCAAAGTCGGTATACACTTTGGTCATGTCAGAATGTGTGCGACGCCTTATCCTATCTCCTGGATAATATTTATATTAGATTTGGGACTAAGTTATACAGACAAATTGTTGGAATTCCGATGGGTACAAATTGCGCACCTCTCGTAGCTGATTTATTTTTATACTGCTACGAAAGAGATTTCATGGATTCTCTTAACCATGATAATCAAGCTGATGTTATCGAGGCTTTAAATTCCACTTCTGGTACCTCGATGACCTTTTGAACATTGACAACCCTTATTTTGAAGGTATGGTCAATCAAATTTATCCATCTGAACTACAGCTGAACAAAGCCAATATCTCGGATACCGAAGCCCCCTTTTTAGATCTACATCTTTCTGTTGCAAATGGATTTGTTTCTTCTAAAATTTATGATAAGCGCGATGACTTTGATTTTGATATAGTAAATTTTCCGTTTTTGGATGGTGACGTTCCTCGTCGTGCTTCTTATGGTGTATACATTTCGCAACTTATTAGGTTTGCTAGAGTCTGCAATCATGTTACAGACTTCAACGCTCGAAATAAATGTTTAACGGCCAAACTTCTCCAACAGGGCTATCGGTATCATAAACTTCGAAAAACCTTTTCTAAATTCTATCGTAGACACTATGAATTGATTTCCAAATATAATGTTGGGTTAAAAAACGTACAAGTAGGCAAAGATCAGGAAAAGACGCAATCAGAAAAAGACTCCCACTCCAAAAACCAAGGTGGGAAAAAACAAACTAACAATCAGGTACTTATACCATGAAAACATTTCGTAAGCCGAATGAGCAGCTATTTTTCCCAATAGGTGGCCACTCAGTTACCTTAACTTAACTAAAATATGCAAACATACATAAGGCACCAACAGCACAAAAATATATTAAACACCAAGACATAAAACAAAAAGAACCACCACAGAAGTATCGACTTGGAACGGTCAGTAACACAAAGTTACTGGCGGGTTTAAATCGATTTTACACGGCCGTAACCTCACCCTCAGCTTCTGCAGTGGTTCATAACATTTAGTTAGTTATTCGGTCCTCGTAGTGAATCTCTAACTAGTAAATGAATCATCAAGAACAAACAAATAAATCATGATAAACATCCTGATGAATCAAAAACCAGGACTCACAGATTCAGTAAGCTGCCCGACGATGGAGATCCCTGGGCGCCAAATAACTTACTAACTCCGGAGCTAAAGAAAAACATCAGTTGGACCCCGGTGGGCCAAGCAACAGACAAGAAGCTCCGGCCCCAAAACGCTTTTAAGTGAGGGCCTTTCGGAACCAGAATTTTATGGTGACTTGGTTTACAAATTTAAGAAGATTATAGGAAGTAATGATTTTTCTTTTCAGTTTAGAAAAATCATAACACGTTACAAACGTATAGGTTATAACTTGAATGTTATGCGACAGTCTGCATGCTTAGTTTTTAACCCAATCACGGTTGATAACTATGCTGCCTTCTTTAATTGCACGCCGGTGGGTCGGGCGTCAGACTCTATGATGGCCCCGACTTAAAGCTATTCATTTTTGTTGGTTGGGGCCGGAGCTTCTTGTCTGTTGCTTGGCCCACCGGGGTCCAACTGATGTTTTTCTTTTGCTCCGGAGTTAGTAAGTTATTCGGCGCCCAGGGATCTCCATCGTTGGGCAGCTTACTGAATCTGTGAGTCCTGGTTTTTGATTCATCAGGATGTTTATCATGATTTATTTGTTTGTTCTTGATGATTCATTGACTAGTTAGAGATTCACCACGAGGACCGAAGAACCAACTAAATGTTATAAACCACTGCAGAAGCTGAGGGTGAGGTTATGGCCATGTAAAATCGATATAAACCCGCCAGTAACTTTGTGTTACTGATCGTTCCAAGTCGATACTTCTGTGGTGGTTCTTTTTGTTTTATGTCTTGGTGTTTAAAATATTTTTGTGCTGTTGGCGCCTTATGTGTGTTTTCATATTTTTAGTTAAGTTAAGGTAACTGAGCGGGCACCTTTTGAGAAAATAGCTGCTCATTCGGCTTACAAAATGTTTTCATGGTATAAGTACCTGATTGTTAGTTTTTTTCCCACCTCGGTTTTTGGAGTGGGAATCTTTTTCTGATTGCGCCTTTTCCTGATCTTTGCCTACTTGTACCTTTTCACATACTGTTATGAAATGCTCTCTTGTTTCAGGATTTTTATTGCATAGCTGGTATGTTGGACAGACATTATACTGGTTGAATTTAGCCCTATTAGACTGCAATGTATATGTCCCAGTCAGTAACCTTACTTTTACTTCGGCACGTCTGACATCATACGTATTCTTCCTCACCGAGGCGTAGACTTGGTGTACCTTCCCTATTTTAACAGCACCAGGATTTAGGTATCTGAGGGAGGACTTTGATTTAATATCATCATGCCATTGTTGATCTACAGCTTCATGTATTTTTGTTTTAACAGATTTCTTCCATTGTTCTTTTGTCGGTGGGTTTTCCAGAAGCTCATAGGCCGAGGGTAGGTCATAGGTGTTTAATATTATCCTGACACTGGAGAACCAACTCTTCTCAGAAATGCTTCTAACAGCAAGCTGCCGTACTGCTATGTCGTTTTCAATGGATGACTGGTCTCTAACAACCCTTCCAAAGAGAGATAAGATGTTCTTTTCGATACAAGCAGATATTAGAAGAATACCAAGCAGAGCCAATGCCGCAGTATCAGAAGTCTTAAGTGGAAGATTTTGAATTTGTTTCATAGATCTCCGTTGAAATGCTTCTAAGTGAGGGTCTTTCGGAACCAGAATTTTATGGTGACTTGGTTTACAAATTTAAGAAACTTATAGGAAGTAATGATTTTTCTTTTCAGTTTAGAAAAATCATAACACGTTACAGACGTATAGGTTATAGCTTGAATGTTATGCGACAGTCTGCATGCTTAGTTTTTAACCCAATCACGGTTGATAACTATGCTGCCTTCTTTAATTGCACGCCGGTGGGTCGGGCGTCAGACTCTATGATGGCCCCGACTTAAAGCTATTCATTTTAGTTGGTTGGGGCCGGAGCTTCTTGTCTGTTGCTTGGCCCACCGGGGTCCAACTGATGTTTTTCTTTAGCTCCGGAGTTAGTAAGTTATTTGGCGCCCAGGGATCTCCATCGTCGGGCAGCTTACTGAATCTGTGAGTCCTGGTTTTTGATTCATCAGGATGTTTATCATGATTTATTTGTTTGTTCTTGATGATTCATTTACTAGTTAGAGATTCACCACGAGGACCGAAGAACTAACTAAATGTTATGAACCACTGCAGAAGCTGAGGGTGAGGTTACGGCCGTGTAAAATCGATTTAAACCCGCCAGTAACTTTGTGTTACTGATCGTTCCAAGTCGATACTTCTGTGGTGGTTCTTTTTGTTTTATGTCTTGGTGTTTAAAATATTTTTGTACTGTTGGTGCCTTATGTATGTTTGCATATTTTTTAGTTAAGTTAAGGTAACTGAGTGGCCACCTATTGGGAAAATAGCTGCTCATTCGGCTTACGAAATGTTTTCATGGTATAAGTACCTGATTGTTAGTTTGGTTTTTTCCCACCTTGGTTTTTGGAGTGGGATTCTTTTTCTGATTGCGCCTTTTCCTGATCTTTGCCTACTTGTACTTTTTCAAGCTGTGTTGTATCCTTTTTTCTCATACTAAGAACCTCCAGACTATACACTAATCTAGGAACCACATACTTCATCCACATGTTTGCTTTGATAGATTGTTTCAGCCCAGATTTACCATGGAAACCAGCGCCCATTAATGAATCAGCAGTTCTACGCCCCAGGTTCACCTTCTCATCAATGTTAGGAGTGCACTTGATTGACCTGGACACACCCAAATGCACAGTCTGGTCTTCCACCGGATCACTGTCTTTGTGGGGTGTATGGTATAGTGTTCCCTGTTGGTTTGAAGTTCTGCAGAAGCCATCATTGGTTGGAGTTCAGACAAGTCTTCATCACATGAAACATAGATCATCAGCTACAGTCACATGGGGAATCCTCACTGTTCCAATAAGCTTCCCACAGAGTCTGTCTTCAATATCAATGAGGTACAAGTAGTCAAAGATCAGGAAAAGGCGCAATCAGAAAAAGATTCCCACTCCAAAAACCAAGGTGGGAAAAAACCAAACTAACAATCAGGTACTTATACCATGAAACAATCGTAAGCCGAATGGGCAGCTATTTTCCCAACAGGTGGCCACTCAGTTACCTTAACTTAACTAAAAATATGAAAACATACATAAGGCGCCAACAGCACAAAAAATATTTAAAACACCAAGACATAAAACAAAAAGAACCACCACAGAAGTATCGACTTGGAACGATCAGTAACACAAAGTTACTGGCGGGCTTAAACCGGTTTTACATGGCCATAACCTCACCCTCAGCTTCCGCAGTGGTTCATAACATTTAGTTAGTTATTCGGTCCTCGTGGTGAATCTCTAACTAGTCAATGAATCATCAAGAATAAACAAATAAATCATGATAAAAATCCTGATGAATCAAAAACCAGGACTCACAGACTGAGTAAGCTGCCCGACGATGGAGATCCCTGGGCGCCGAATAACCTACTAACTCCGGAGCAAAAGGAAAACACCAGTTGGACCCCGGTGGGCCAAGCAACAGACAAGAAGCTCCGGTCCCAACCAACTAAAATGAATAGCTTTATGTCGGGGCCATCATAGAGTCTGACGCCCGACCCACCGGCGTGCAATTAAAGAAGGCAGCATAGTTATCAACCATGATTGGGTTAAAAACTAAATATGCAGACTGTCGCATAACATTCAAGTTGTAACCTATACGTTTGTAACGTGTTATGATTTTTCTGAACTGAAAAGAAAAATCATTAATTCCTTTAAGTTTCTTAAATTTGTAAACCAAGAAAGGTATTGTTGTATCGTTTGTAGTGGGGGGCGGACAAGATCCCTCCTTGCCGCACCCCCTGGCGTATAACGACCGTTGAGGATAAAAACCCATCCCACTTGACCTTAGCAGACATATTAGTATACAGATCTTTCATGAGAAGCCAGTCGTCCCCAGAAATATTATCCAGATATAGCTTTCGCAGTAGAGAGTCATGGTCAACGACATCAAAGGCTTTCTGTACATCCAGCGCTGCTACAAACAAAGGCTTCTTCTGTTGTTTAGACTCCTGAATACACTCACTCAGTATCATGGCTGCATTCATGGAGGAGGTGTTCTCCGTGAACTTCTGTAATCTGGATTGAGTGGTTTGTAGACTTGAGTTGTGCCTGCTACTCAGGATATGTTCTACAATCTTTAGGATGACAGGAGTTACAGATATTCCACGGTAGTTAGAGGGGTTTGTAGCATCACCTTTCTTGTATACTGGAGTTAGGATAGCCTCTTTCAGCAAATCTGGAACTTTCCTTAGCCTAAAGATGTCGTTGACCATGACCACCAAGACAGGAGAGATTTCGTTGATACACAGACTAAAATGTTCACTCAGACCAAAAGCATCAGCAGCTTTATTGTTTTTCAGTTTTGCTAGGGCTTTTCTAATTTCCTCTTCAGTGACTAGGTCAAGAGGTTTTGATGATTGATGACAAATTTCCTCTATGTGTAGAAGGTCAGATTTAACATTATTCAAGTAGCTTTCATCAAATTTAGGATTATCCTTCGGTGTTGCTAGGTCATGGAAGTGGTCTTGCCATCCAGAGCAAATTCCTTCGGAGGAGTCATGCTTGATACCATTTACCGTCAAAGATCTAGTTTGGGAGCTGTCAGTCTTCCTCTGCATGCGGACAAGGGCATGGAAAGATTTGGTACTATTCTAATTATTCATGATTTTTTTTTTCATTTTTGATTCTCAGGAGATAGCTTCGTTCCGCCGCACTGCTTTTCTAAGCTGTATTTTGGCTTCTTTCATTTCATGAAAGTGCAAGGCATTGGCAGACCGCTCAGGCTTCCCAGCTGCCTTCCATTCCCCCCATCTTCTCCTAGACTCACGAATAGCAGAGTAGACATCGTGACTCCATTTCTGTTGATTCTTTGTAGGTGTCACGATAAAAAATGTACTTTTGCTGTTTGTGGGGTTTGGATAATTTGTTTGATTTTTTAAATGTTTAGTTGAGCATAATAGGTATTTGGGAAACTTACATAGGAGTAAACATGACATGTTTACTGCATTGTCAAGGATATCTATGTATGTTAGAAACGGCAAAAAATATTTGTGCCATGAAGAATTTTATGCTCAATTGTGATATTTTAACGTTCTTTTTGTGTTATGGTATTTGTTGATTTGTGGCGTGGAAATTGGCATTATGTGCAGTTTAATTGGATTCTGTACTGGGCTCAGATTCGTGTTTTATCAGTTTGCCATAAATGGTTTCTGAGAGTGACACGGCTTTAACGAAAACATGAAGTCCGGGGATTTGAATCATATGATTTACACCTTGAGGTATAATCCAGAGAAAATTTGTATTGCTGATTTTATGGTTAGCAATATAACTTTTTGCAAGCTGATCTGGGTGTGGTTGTCAGTGTATGTGCATTTAGAATTGTTATTCACTTGCTCACGGTGGGTTATTCACATGTTCTGATGAATGGTTTTGGAATATATGATGGAAAACGGTATGGTTTTCAGGGAAATGTTCACAAACTTATGCGTATAAATAGGCAGCTTATTTTGTGTGAAGTCAATATGAATTATCGGAAGGAATGTAAAGATTGGGCATGAATTTGAGATGTTTGGATATGGGTTTATCTGGTACACCTGGTCATGGTCAGCGCCAGTCTGAGTAGTCGGCCGTCGGTAAGTTATAACAGTTCATAAATATACATTTTGTACAGTGAGATTGTATAGCCATAATAATGTAGCTCATTATGGTGGAAAGCACATTGATAGGGTTGTAAAAATGAAAATTTCTATATTTCTGCACGCTACGTTGCCGTGAAGCGGCATTGGTTTAGTTTTTATGTATTAAATTTCGCGTAAGAATGACATTGCGCGGTATGTATGTCAACCAAAGTTGTGAAATGGAAATTTCTGTTATGTGCTACGTTACTTGTAGCGACGTTATTGTCGTTGACGTACATTTAGTTTCATGTTATGTTATGTTATCTAATCATCTCATCATAAAGGAAGTTAATGTTGACTCGGAACAAAGCTGTAAGGCTGGAAATTTCAGATTTTAAGTTTTACGTTATAGTAACGTAACGCTTAAATTTGACGTTAATGACGTCATTAAGAATATTTGCTATTACTGAAATTAGTGATGTCATTTAAGAAAGGTTTAATATTGTAACAAGATTGTCTCGCAAGATTTATCGTATTCTGAGAAATGGCTTTCTATGAATTTGGTCATAGATTGGCAGGACCAATTCCTGGGTGAGGAATTGTGGATGCATGTCGGAGATTTGCTTGTGATGTCGCTGGGTAAGGAACTAGGGTTAGTTCGCGACATATATGGCTTAACTGTATCGTACATGTGAATAAATGTTTCAATGTAGATACTGGAGTATTATAGTTTATATGTATAGTACAAGCAATCTAGCGAATAAACTAATACAGTTCCGGGGTACGGAATTGTGGGAGGTTATTTGCAATTGGATGTTGTGACGTGCATAGCTGCAGGAGATTTCGTTATGATAAATTGCGACACTATCAGTTATTTTGTTGTTAAGACACAGTTACTTTATTTCAGGCCTTGAAGCTGAAATTGTAATCTATGGACGTAATCTGAATTCCTGAAACTAAACTGGGCTAAACTATATGATGTGGCAGTGACGATATAAACGGGACGATATAAAATCATTGGTGTTTGGTTTACAATGGACGGGCGTGGTCTACAGTTCGTATTGGGAACACTGGACTGTTTTTGCAAGCAGTGGTGCGGAGTGTACTAGTGAGACGAACGTGTGACAGCATACCCGGAGATGCCAATGGGAAAGTGTGTAGGGACATTGATGAACAAAGGACGTATTTTTTTTTTCTTTTCTCAGTAATTTCTTTTTGTAATCTCTTTCTATCTTTTTTCTCCTTCTTTGCCTCTCACTTTAAACATCATTATAAATAAATCATCATAATTTGAAAATTCTGTTTAATTGAACCCTCCCATAGATTTGCCGGTCATTCATAGCAGGAAGCGTATACCCTTGGTCATTCGATACATGATTTGTTGGGCACAACAAGCCATTGTATCCTCTGACTTTATATTAAGTAGAGTCAGTCCGTGACATTTGGTGTCAGAAGTGGGATACGCCCAAAATTTCTGCATTGGATATCAGTAACTCTTGGAGGTGTTTATATATGCTAGGATTTAGAGAACCAAATGTGAATCACAGTGAAATTCTCTAGTGTACCAAAGTAAGCAATGCTTAAGCAAAGTAAAAGTAATTGTTTAAAATAATGCAAATGTAAACTCTAAAATTTCATTGTTCTGGTATATGTTACAGTCACACTGTCACTTAAGAACAAGATATCAAAGTATATTTCAGTTATGAGGGCCGATGTTATGAGAGACACTATTAAGGCAAGAACGCCTAAAATCCCGGCATTTAATGAAGGTAAGGACGAAATGGATGCATATTTACTTAGGTTTGAACGGTATGCTTCAGCACAAGGGTGGAAAAGAGAAACATGGGCAACTGATTTGAGTGCGTTATTACAGGGTAAAGCATTAGATGTGTACGCATTGATGCCACAGGAGGATGCAATGGACTATGACAAGTTGAAGTGTGCATTGTTACAAAGGTATCAATTAACAGGAAGGATTCAAGCGTAAGTACAGAAAGTGTAGACCAGAAACCGGTGAGACATTTCAGCAGTTTTCAGCACGGTTGAAGAGCTACTTTACAAGATGGATAGATATGTCAGGTATTCCTAAAACTTTTGAAGGTTTGCAGGATCTCATGTTGAGAGACCAGTTTACATTTATTTGTAACAGAGAACTGGAGTTATTTCTACGGGAGAGAGAACCAACTTCGATGGAGCAAGCTAGTAAATTGGCGGATTCCTACAAGGAAGCTAGGTATGTGGATATTGTTAATTTGACCTTCAAGAATGACAGAGGTAGATCTCGTTCTAATTCAGCATCCAGATCAAGGTCACCAGTAAAAAGAGACCAGATTCATAGTAATCAAAACTCATATGGAAGAGGAAGAGGTAAATACTATCCAGGTTTGAAATGTTATAATTGTGGTGGAACACATTACAGGAGGGAGTGTCCAGAACTAAAACCCGGTATCATGAAAGTAGGTGCGGTAGGACATAGAGGTAGATCACCAACAAAGAAAGTTACTTTTCAGAGCAAAGATTCGGAGGTACAGACTACATATGAAGACAGTCATGAGGATACAACAACAGATGTTAAGAAATGTGGAGCTTGCTTGACGTATACAAATACTGTCAGTTATTCCAAAGCAGCAATGGAGAGTAAGGATAACATACATGAGAAACGCCAAGTAAGTGTGAGTTCAGTATCATCTCTTTCAGAACTTAGTACTGTACAAGGAATGGTTGAAGAGAAATCGGTTGAGGTTTTACGAGATACTGGATGTTCGGGCGTGATAGTAAGTAAACATGTAGTCCCGGAAGGTGCATATACAGGAAGAAATCAAACTATGGTAATGGTAGATTATTCTACAAGAGTTGTACCGGAAGTGAAGGCAAACATTGACACACCATATTACAAAGGAGAAGTATTGGCACTATGTGTGGAAAAGCCATTGGTTGATTTAATCATAGGTAATATTCCAGGTGCACGGGAACGCAACAAACCGGATATAGACTGGGTGCAAACATTAGCAGTGCAAACTAGGGCACAGAAGAAACAGGAAGGAACACATGTGAGTATGAAGACACCAGAAATAGTTATACAAGAAGTTACACCGGATCAAATTCGGAAGGCCCAGAATGAAGATCAGAGTTTGAAGGTAATGAAGGCACGGTGTGAAGCCAAAGAGTGTCTTAAGAATGCATCATATTTTATTAAAAGTAACTTGATGTACCGGAAGTTTAGCTCGCCGAACATTGAGCGAGGTAGGTTATTTACACAACTTATAGTGCCACAGCAATTTCGCAAAATGGTAATGAAGTTGGCTCACGAGTCAATAATGGCAGGTCATTTAGCTGTTAAACGAACCATACAAAAGGTTCTCTCAGAATTTTATTGGCCAGGCATCAGTAGCGACATAAAACGATTTTGTCAGTCATGTGACATTTGTCAACGTACTGTACCCAAGGGTAAGATAATTCGAGCACCCTTAGGAAAGATGCCTAGAATAGATGTACCATTCAAGAGAGTTGCAACTGATTTGATAGGACCTTTGAAACCTGTGACATACAGTAAGAATAGATTCATACTTACAGTAGTTGATTATGCAACGAGATATCCAGAGGCAGTGCCATTGGCGTCAATTGACACGGAAACTGTTGCAGATGCATTGGTAAGTATTTTTAATCAAGTTGGAGTAACCTATGAGATCAGCTCAGACTTAGGATCACAATTTACGTCATCCATTATGAAGGAAGTGAGTACTAGGATGTTTTTCAGGCGATCAGTGACGGGCCCGCACTCTACACCGTACACTAACCCGTACACCAACTCGTACACCAACCCGTACATCAACCCGTACATCGCTCTGTATACCGTCCCGTGTACCGCCACGTATTCTACGGTACATGACGTATTTGTGGAACATTTCAGGTGGACGATAAACAGCATGCTGATAAGAATCTATACGGAGAAATCAGCAGATTGTGGTAAGTTACCACTTATCATTTACAGAAACATGGAGAGTCAGAATGGCCGAGATGGAGATTGTGTGGCAACGTTGCCAGTGGGAGCGAGTGCAGGTTTGTTACCAGAAAGATCGACAGAAGAAAAGCCGGCAAAGGATGTAACACAGTGTTATGCTCAAAGTATGGTTGGTATTTTCAGCTCCGACGTTAACGAGACCGACACCGGAAGTTGTAGTTTAGAGACAAGATATCATCCAGGTTTAAGATTTAACGAGAGTTTGGCAGGTAGACAATATCTTACTTTCACAGGTTGGGTACACATTTGTATCAGTATAATGTTGTTCCTTACTTCCCAATGTCCAGGAGATATATTGGCATTCATAGTTTGGTTTTTGTCGATATGTAATAACGTGATCACGTTTGTTGCGGTGGTTACCGTGGCGTTGCGGGTAGACAGTATTGTAACTGACCGGCATATATCTTTTATTTGGGTAAGTGTAGTCAATGTAATGACTAACTGGTGGCTGTGGCCGCATAGACGGAAGCCCAATAATAAGGTTAATACTACATGTAGTAATGCGGAGTGTTCCAGTGACGTTGAATGGAAATATGTAAGATGGAAAGCAAGGAAGGCGGAACAGACTATTTGCCGCGTATTTAGTGGATTACGGTTAACGCCGATAGCTTTTGCTGTTTCCTCCGGAATCCGAGTATAGATCCGATTGTCATGGAAAGTTTAAGTTCGCGGTAATCGGGGTACGGTTCTTGAAAGTATAATCTTCTAAATATGACTTCAATTAGTGTTATTCTGTGAAACGTGAGTATTGTGCATTAAGGTTATCTATTTGTTGCGTATGTAGTGAATCAAGGGCAAGAAAGCAGCTTTGCAGTTTCCTCCGAGATCCGAGTATGTTCCATTTATCATAAAAGATTTAGATTGCGATACGTGGAAGCAGGTTTTTGCAAGTATGATTCTCTAGATATGACTTCATTTAGTAATTTTTTTATCGCGTAGATCTAGTGTTACGCATTTTTGAGATGCTTCACACTTCAAAAGGGGGAAGGTATGTCACGATAAAAAATGTACTTTTGCTGTTTGTGGGGTTTGGATAATTTGTTTGATTTTTTAAATGTTTAGTTGAGCATAATAGGTATTTGGGAAACTTACATAGGAGTAAACATGACATGTTTACTGCATTGTCAAGGATATCTATGTATGTTAGACACGGCAAAAATATTTGTGCCATGAAGAATTTTATGCTCAATTGTGATATTTTAACGTTCTTTTTGTGTTATGGTATTTGTTGATTTGTGGCGTGGAAATTGACAGTATGTGCAGTTTAATTGGATTCTGTACTGGGCTCAAATTCGTGTTTTATCAGTTTGCCATAAATGGTTTCTGAGAGTGACACGGCTTTAACAAAAACATGAAGTCCGGGGATTTGAATCATATGATTTACACCTTGAGGTATAATCCAGAGAAAATTTGTATTGCTGATTTTATGGTTAGCAATATAACTTTTTGCAAGCTGATCTGGGTGTGGTTGTCAGTGTATGTGCATTTAGAATTGTTATTCACTTGCTCACGGTGGGTTATTCACATGTTCTGATGAATGGTTTTGGAATATATGATGGAAAACGGTATGGTTTTCAGGGAAATGTTCACAAACTTATGCGTATAAATAGACAGCTTATTTTGTGTGAAGTCAATATGAATTATCGGAAGGAATGTAAAGATTGGGCATGAATTTGAGATGTTTGGATATGGGTTTATCTGGTACACCTGGTCATGGTCAGCGCCAGTCTGAGTAGTCGGCCGTCGGTAAGTTATAACAGTTCATAAATATACATTTTGTACAGTGAGATTGTATAGCCATAATAATGTAGCTCATTATGGTGGAAAGCACATTGATAGGGTTGTAAAAATGAAAATTTCTATATTTCTGCACGCTACGTTGCCGTGAAGCGGCATTGGTTTAGTTTTTATGTATTAAATTTCGCGTAAGAATGACATTGCGCGGTATGTATGTCAACCAAAGTTGTGAAATGGAAATTTCTGTTATGTGCTACGTTACTTGTAGCGACGTTATTGTCGTTGACGTACATTTAGTTTCATGTTATGTTATGTTATCTAATCATCTCATCATAAAGGAAGTTAATGTTGACTCGGAACAAAGCTGTAAGGCTGGAAATTTCAGATTTTAAGTTTTACGTTATAGTAACGTAACGCTTAAATTTGACGTTAATGACGTCATTAAGAATATTTGCTATTACTGAAATTAGTGATGTCATTTAAGAAAGGTTTAATATTGTAACAAGATTGTCTCGCAAGATTTATCGTATTCTGAGAAATGGCTTTCTATGAATTTGGTCATAGATTGGCAGGACCAATTCCTGGGTGAGGAATTGTGGATGCATGTCGGAGATTTGCTTGTGATGTCGCTGGGTAAGGAACTAGGGTTAGTTCGCGACATATATGGCTTAACTGTATCGTACATGTGAATAAATGTTTCAATGTAGATACTGGAGTATTATAGTTTATATGTATAGTACAAGCAATCTAGCGAATAAACTAATACAGTTCCGGGGTACGGAATTGTGGGAGGTTATTTGCAATTGGATGTTGTGACGTGCATAGCTGCAGGAGATTTCGTTATGATAAATTGCGACACTATCAGTTATTTTGTTGTTAAGACACAGTTACTTTATTTCAGGCTTGAAGCTGAAATTGTAATCTATGGACGTAATCTGAATTCCTGAAACTAAACTGGGCTAAACTATATGATGTGGCAGTGACGATATAAACGGGACGATATAAAATCATTGGTGTTTGGTTTACAATGGACGGGCGTGGTCTACAGTTCGTATTGGGAACACTGGACTGTTTTTGCAAGCAGTGGTGCGGAGTGTACTAGTGAGACGAACGTGTGACAGTATACCCGGAGATGCCAATGGGAAAGTGTGTAGGGACATTGATGAACAAAGGACGTATTTTTTTTTTCTTTTCTCAGTAATTTCTTTTTGTAATCTCTTTCTATCTTTTTTCTCCTTCTTTGCCTCTCACTTTAAACATCATTATAAATAAATCATCATAATTTGAAAATTCTGTTTAATTGAACCCTCCCATAGATTTGCTGGTCATTCATAGCAGGAAGCGTATACCCTTGGTCATTCGATACATGATTTGTTGGGCACAACAAGCCATTGTATCCTCTGACTTTATATTAAGTAGAGTCAGTCCGTGACATTTGGTGTCAGAAGTGGGATACGCCCAACATTTCTGCATTGGATATCAGTAACTCTTGGAGGTGTTTATATATGCTAGGATTTAGAGAACCAAATGTGAATCACAGTGAAATTCTCTAGTGTACCAAAGTAAGCAATGCTTAAGCAAAGTAAAAGTAATTGTTTAAAATAATGCAAATGTAAACTCTAAAATTTCATTGTTCTGGTATATGTTACAGTCACACTGTCACTTAAGAACAAGATATCAAAGTATATTTCAGTTATGAGGGCCGATGGTTAGACTGATGGGAGTCCTCCGATAATTCATATTCCCGTCGACCGACTGTCAGGGTTGGCGAGCACCAGAGACGGGGTGTACCAGTGAAGCACTAGGTGATCCTGAAATTTGAGGTTTGTCAATTGAACGGTTTGTTTAAGGTATTCATGAGTATGGGCTTACTTTTGTAAATTGTTACGCAACGGTTAAAGGCATTAGTTGATTGTGGTAGAATGTCTGGGTGATTCTTAATGGGTTATTAAGAATAGGTTGCGTTGAGGCAATTGGTAAACAAAAGTTGAAGCTTGGTATGCATTGGGTTTTGTTTATTTATTGATGTGAATACTGTGAAGTTTACGTTGTTGAGAATCAATTGATAACTCAGATTTCGTTTTATTGTGACCATCCTTACAAACAGTAATAATTTTTCAAAAGGGAAATAATCATGGATGTAGTTAAAGAGTTAACCAAAGTGGGAAAAGATTTAGGTCTTGAAGGTGAAGCACTTAATGCGTTTGTTTCAGAGCAACAAGTAATACTACGTGATGAACGTCAAGCGGCACGTGATGCAGAACGTGAGCGTCGAGAAGCAGAGCGTATTAGTCGCGAAGCAAAAGAAAAAGCAGAACGCGAAATCCGCGAGATGGAATTAAGAGCTGAACGCGAACGCCATGAGCGCGAGTTAAAAGCTAAAGCTGATGAACAAGAAAAGCAGCGAGAAATTAAGGAGTATGAATTACAACTTAAGAAACAGGAAATTGAACTGAAGCGGAATGAGTTGCTAGCGCAAGAAGCTGAAAAGGTAAGACAGAAAGAATTAAAAGAGCGTGAACTGGAAGTACAATACAGGCATGCAAATGAAGAAATGGAGCTTAAGGCAGATGAAGAGCGTAAGATCAGAATTGCAGATAGGGCTAAGTATGAGGCAGAGATTGCATTGGAACGAGAGAGGTTAGTAGCAGAGAGAGAGAAATTAGAACGTGAGTATGAAATGCAGATTGAATTACAGGACAGAAGACATTTCGCAGAAATGGAGAGGATCACAGCGCAAAGGGCGGAGAGGCCAATCCCAGCGCCAAGAGACACTATTAAGGCAAGAACGCCTAAAATCCCGGCATTTAATGAAGGTAAGAACGAAATGGATGCATATTTACTTAGGTTTGAACGGTATGCTTCAGCACAAGGGTGGAAAAGAGAAACATGGGCAACTGATTTGAGTGCGTTATTACAGGGTAAAGCATTAGATGTGTACGCATTGATGCCACAGGAGGATGCAATGGACTATGACAAGTTGAAGTGTGCATTGTTACAAAGGTATCAATTAACAGGAAGGATTCAAGCGTAAGTACAGAAAGTGTAGACCAGAAACCGGTGAGACATTTCAGCAGTTTTCAGCACGGTTGAAGAGCTACTTTACAAGATGGATAGATATGTCAGGTATTCCTAAAACTTTTGAAGGTTTGCAGGATCTCATGTTGAGAGACCAGTTTACATTTATTTGTAACAGAGAACTGGAGTTATTTCTACGGGAGAGAGAACCAACTTCGTTGGAGCAAGCTAGTAAATTGGCGGATTCCTACAAGGAAGCTAGGTATGTGGATATTGTTAATTTGACCTTCAAGAATGACAGAGGTAGATCTCGTTCTAATTCAGCATCCAGATCAAGGTCACCAGTAAAAAGAGACCAGATTCATAGTAATCAAAACTCATATGGAAGAGGAAGAGGTAAATACTATCCAGGTTTGAAATGTTATAATTGTGGTGGAACACATTACAGGAGGGAGTGTCCAGAACTAAAACCCGGTATCATGAAAGTAGGTGCGGTAGGACATAGAGGTAGATCACCAACAAAGAAAGTTACTTTTCAGAGCAAAGATTCGGAGGTACAGACTACATATGAAGACAGTCATGAGGATACAACAACAGATGTTAAGAAATGTGGAGCTTGCTTGACGTATACAAATACTGTCAGTTATTCCAAAGCAGCAATGGAGAGTAAGGATAACATACATGAGAAACGCCAAGTAAGTGTGAGTTCAGTATCATCTCTTTCAGAACTTAGTACTGTACAAGGAATGGTTGAAGAGAAATCGGTTGAGGTTTTACGAGATACTGGATGTTCGGGCGTGATAGTAAGTAAACATGTAGTCCCGGAAGGTGCATATACAGGAAGAAATCAAACTATGGTAATGGTAGATTATTCTACAAGAGTTGTACCGGAAGTGAAGGTAAACATTGACACACCATATTACAAAGGAGAAGTATTGGCACTATGTGTGGAAAAGCCATTGGTTGATTTAATCATAGGTAATATTCCAGGTGCACGGGAACGCAACAAACCGGATATAGACTGGGTGCCAACATTAGCAGTGCAAACTAGGGCACAGAAGAAACAGGAAGGAACACATGTGAGTATGAAGACACCAGAAATAGTTATACAAGAAGTTACACCGGATCAAATTCGGAAGGCCCAGAATGAAGATCAGAGTTTGAAGGTAATGAAGGCACGGTGTGAAGCCAAAGAGTGTCTTAAGAATGCATCATATTTTATTAAAAATAACTTGATGTACCGGAAGTTTAGCTCGCCGAACATTGAGCGAGGTAGGTTATTTACACAACTTATAGTGCCACAGCAATTTCGCAAAATGGTAATGAAGTTGGCTCACGAGTCAATAATGGCAGGTCATTTAGCTGTTAAACGAACCATACAAAAGGTTCTCTCAGAATTTTATTGGCCAGGCATCAGTAGCGACATAAAACGATTTTGTCAGTCATGTGACATTTGTCAACGTACTGTACCCAAGGGTAAGATAATTCGAGCACCCTTAGGAAAGATGCCTAGAATAGATGTACCATTCAAGAGAGTTGCAACTGATTTGATAGGACCTTTGAAACCTGTGACATACAGTAAGAATAGATTCATACTTACAGTAGTTGATTATGCAACGAGATATCCAGAGGCAGTGCCATTGGCGTCAATTGACACGGAAACTGTTGCAGATGCATTGGTAAGTATTTTTAATCAAGTTGGAGTAACCTATGAGATCAGCTCAGAGTTAGGATCACAATTTACGTCATCCATTATGAAGGAAGTGAGTACTAGGATGTTTTTCAGGCGATCAGTGACGGGCCCGCACTCTACACCGTACACTAACCCGTACACCAACTCGTACACCAACCCGTACATCAACCCGTACATCGCTCTGTATACCGTCCCGTGTACCGCCACGTATTCTACGGTACATGACGTATTTGTGGAACATTTCAGGTGGACGATAAACAGCATGCTGATAAGAATCTATACGGAGAAATCAGCAGATTGTGGTAAGTTACCACTTATCATTTACAGAAACATGGAGAGTCAGAATGGCCGAGATGGAGATTGTGTGGCAACGTTGCCAGTGGGAGCGAGTGCAGGTTTGTTACCAGAAAGATCGACAGAAGAAAAGCCGGCAAAGGATGTAACACAGTGTTATGCTCAAAGTATGGTTGGTATTTTCAGCTCCGACGTTAACGAGACCGACACCGGAAGTTGTAGTTTAGAGACAAGATATCATCCAGGTTTAAGATTTAACGAGAGTTTGGCAGGTAGACAATATCTTACTTTCACAGGTTGGGTACACATTTGTATCAGTATAATGTTGTTCCTTACTTCCCAATGTCCAGGAGATATATTGGCATTCATAGTTTGGTTTTTGTCGATATGTAATAACGTGATCACGTTTGTTGCGGTGGTTACCGTGGCGTTGCGGGTAGACAGTATTGTAACTGACCGGCATATATCTTTTATTTGGGTAAGTGTAGTCAATGTAATGACTAACTGGTGGCTGTGGCCGCATAGACGGAAGCCCAATAATAAGGTTAATACTACATGTAGTAATGCGGAGTGTTCCAGTGACGTTGAATGGAAATATGTAAGATGGAAAGCAAGGAAGGCGGAACAGACTATTTGCCGCGTATTTAGTGGATTACGGTTAACGCCGATAGCTTTTGCTGTTTCCTCCGGAATCCGAGTATAGATCCGATTGTCATGGAAAGTTTAAGTTCGCGGTAATCGGGGTACGGTTCTTGAAAGTATAATCTTCTAAATATGACTTCAATTAGTGTTATTCTGTGAAACGTGAGTATTGTGCATTAAGGTTATCTATTTGTTGCGTATGTAGTGAATCAAGGGCAAGAAAGCAGCTTTGCAGTTTCCTCCGAGATCCGAGTATGTTCCATTTATCATAAAAGATTTAGATTGCGATACGTGGAAGCAGGTTTTTGCAAGTATGATTCTCTAGATATGACTTCATTTAGTAAATTTTTTATCGCGTAGATCTAGTGTTACGCATTTTTGAGATGCTTCACACTTCAAAAGGGGGAAGGTATGTCACGATAAAAAATGTACTTTTGCTGTTTGTGGGGTTTGGATAATTTGTTTGATTTTTTTAAATGTTTAGTTGAGCATAATAGGTATTTGGGAAACTTACATAGGAGTAAACATGACATGTTTACTGCATTGTCAAGGATATCTATGTATGTTAGACACGGCAAAAAATATTTGTGCCATGAAGAATTTTATGCTCAATTGTGATATTTTAACGTTCTTTTTGTGTTATGGTATTTGTTGATTTGTGGCGTGGAAATTGGCATTATGTGCAGTTTAATTGGATTCTGTACTGGGCTCAGATTCGTGTTTTATCAGTTTGCCATAAATGGTTTCTGAGAGTGACACGGCTTTAACGAAAACATGAAGTCCGGGGATTTGAATCATATGATTTACACCTTGAGGTATAATCCAGAGAAAATTTGTATTGCTGATTTTATGGTTAGCAATATAACTTTTTGCAAGCTGATCTGGGTGTGGTTGTCAGTGTATGTGCATTTAGAATTGTTATTCACTTGCTCACGGTGGGTTATTCACATGTTCTGATGAATGGTTTTGGAATATATGATGGAAAACGGTATGGTTTTCAGGGAAATGTTCACAAACTTATGCGTATAAATAGGCAGCTTATTTTGTGTGAAGTCAATATGAATTATCGGAAGGAATGTAAAGATTGGGCATGAATTTGAGATGTTTGGATATGGGTTTATCTGGTACACCTGGTCATGGTCAGCGCCAGTCTGAGTAGTCGGCCGTCGGTAAGTTATAACAGTTCATAAATATACATTTTGTACAGTGAGATTGTATAGCCATAATAATGTAGCTCATTATGGTGGAAAGCACATTGATAGGGTTGTAAAAATGAAAATTTCTATATTTCTGCACGCTACGTTGCCGTGAAGCGGCATTGGTTTAGTTTTTATGTATTAAATTTCGCGTAAGAATGACATTGCGCGGTATGTATGTCAACCAAAGTTGTGAAATGGAAATTTCTGTTATGTGCTACGTTACTTGTAGCGACGTTATTGTCGTTGACGTACATTTAGTTTCATGTTATGTTATGTTATCTAATCATCTCATCATAAAGGAAGTTAATGTTGACTCGGAACAAAGCTGTAAGGCTGGAAATTTCAGATTTTAAGTTTTACGTTATAGTAACGTAACGCTTAAATTTGACGTTAATGACGTCATTAAGAATATTTGCTATTACTGAAATTAGTGATGTCATTTAAGAAAGGTTTAATATTGTAACAAGATTGTCTCGCAAGATTTATCGTATTCTGAGAAATGGCTTTCTATGAATTTGGTCATAGATTGGCAGGACCAATTCCTGGGTGAGGAATTGTGGATGCATGTCGGAGATTTGCTTGTGATGTCGCTGGGTAAGGAACTAGGGTTAGTTCGCGACATATATGGCTTAACTGTATCGTACATGTGAATAAATGTTTCAATGTAGATACTGGAGTATTATAGTTTATATGTATAGTACAAGCAATCTAGCGAATAAACTAATACAGTTCCGGGGTACGGAATTGTGGGAGGTTATTTGCAATTGGATGTTGTGACGTGCATAGCTGCAGGAGATTTCGTTATGATAAATTGCGACACTATCAGTTATTTTGTTGTTAAGACACAGTTACTTTATTTCAGGCCTTGAAGCTGAAATTGTAATCTATGGACGTAATCTGAATTCCTGAAACTAAACTGGGCTAAACTATATGATGTGGCAGTGACGATATAAACGGGACGATATAAAATCATTGGTGTTTGGTTTACAATGGACGGGCGTGGTCTACAGTTCGTATTGGGAACACTGGACTGTTTTTGCAAGCAGTGGTGCGGAGTGTACTAGTGAGACGAACGTGTGACAGTATACCCGGAGATGCCAATGGGAAAGTGTGTAGGGACATTGATGAACAAAGGACGTATTTTTTTTTTCTTTTCTCAGTAATTTCTTTTTGTAATCTCTTTCTATCTTTTTTCTCCTTCTTTGCTTCTCACTTTAAACATCATTATAAATAAATCATCATAATTTGAAAATTCTGTTTAATTGAACCCTCCCATAGATTTGCTGGTCATTCATAGCAGGAAGCGTATACCCTTGGTCATTCGATACATGATTTGTTGGGCACAACAAGCCATTGTATCCTCTGACTTTATATTAAGTAGAGTCAGTCCGTGACAGTAGGTTTCTTGAAAACTTCTGGTTTATAGTTTGGGATGCTAGTTTCTGTGGCCCCGCTGAGTATATCAGATAGGGTTTGTATTTGGCACTGCAAGTCATACATACTCGTTGCTGCCTGGGTATCATGGAAAGAATATCTGATCCATCTTCTTACAGCTTCTTTGTATAGATGTACATTACACGATGCCCATTTAGGTCAGACCGATATTTTTATCTTTTGCACACTCTGTGCCTGAAAATTCATTTTTTATGTCTATTGATAATAGGGTGTGGTCGGAGAGATTCAAATGGTTCCTTTCAGCAACAGTGGTTGGTTTTAAGATGAGATTCTGGTCACAATTTGTGAAAATGTTTCATCCTTGTTGTTTTCACGGAAGAAAGTTGAAGTTCCATTTTGAAAATGGCCCAATTGAGATTGAGACACAAAAGCATTTGGTCTTGTTGATTTCCATGTCTTTTTGATAATGATGAGTTCATGTCGCCACACAGTATAATACTATGGGTGCTTTCATCGGTGTGTATAATTTCGTTGAGTTGATCCAACTAGTAGAAATAAACTCAGTGGGATCTCCTACAGCTGCGTCCTTCTTTATATACTATCTATTAGGAAGGTAGGCAGATATGACAAGTAGTGGTCTTTCAGATTGAACCTCAATCACGCACACCCTGTTCCCACCATCTGGAAGTTCAATGACATTAAGATTCCAATCTTTCCGGTACATGATACCGACACCACCATAGCCACGAGGAGGACCAACTGGGGAGATGGGGTCATTGTCATCGACTGCTTTGCTATGACATCTATGGATAGGGGAAACAGAGTTGAGCAACCCGAATTCAAACGAAAACAGTGTTCTTGTATGCATAGAATATCTGTTGATTTGAGGATGTTCTCAACATAGACTTTATTTGATTTTACATTCTTGACATTGAGAGTTGCAATTGTAATTCTTCCATTCGAGCAGTGGCCTCTGTGGCTCGGCCTGCTCCTAAAAAGACTGAGAGGTTGTTGTTGAAGAGGGTATATGCTCACTCTTGTCTGTACTTTTTATAGTATTCCGGTTTTGGAGGTGATTATGATTCACATTTCTCTGAGGGGGAACACTAGCATTTCTAGGGCAGTCATCACTTCGGAGTGGAGTTTGTGGGTGGACATTCTCTTCTTATTGCGATTCTGTTTGTGTTAAATCAATCACTTTTCTTTCAGGTCTCAGAGGAGAGGCACCGTCTTCAGTTCTTTGACTTTCATATACACATTCTGAGGATGTATCATCCACCGTTACATGGGTTCTATCTGCAACTCTCTCTCTCTCTGTGTTGTTGGTTTTGTCTGTTAAGGTGTATGTGGGATTCTATTTTGAGCAGTCCCGAGATGCCTTCTCTCATTCGTACCCATCATTGATGCTGGAGGGGGAGCCTGTTGTACTGTTTGATGGACATTAAAACTGTTTGCTGGATGGACAGTTCCTCTGCGCATCTGAGAATTCATCCCATGGAGAGTTGTCATGGTAGGAATTCCGGGTACTAGATGACCCATCTGTCGTAGAGTAGGTTGAGTGAGAATAGTTGGGTAAACACATGTCTGCATTAGATTGCCAAAGGCTGTAGCTTGAAAAGGCCCGAGAGGATGTATAGGTGGGCTATTATACATGGTTGATGCCAGATGGTTGATGCAATTGGATTTGTTTCTTCTAAAATTTATGATACGCGCGATGACTTTGATTTTGTTATAGTAAATTTTCCGTTTTTGGATGGTGACGTTCCTCGTCGTGCTTCTTATGGTGTATACATTTCGCAACTTATTAGGTTTGCTAGAGTCTGCAATCACGTTACAGACTTCAACGCTCGAAATAAATGTTTAACGGCCAACTTTCTCCAACAGGGCTATCGGTATCATAAACTTCGAAAAACCTTTTCTGAATTTTATCGTAGACACTATGAATTGATTTCGAAATATAATGTTGGGTTAAAGACGCTTTTAAGTGATGGCCTTTCGGAACCAGAATTTTATGGTGACTTGGTTTACAAATTTAAGAAACTTATAGGAAGTAATGATTTTTCTTTTCAGTTTAGAAAAATCATAACACGTTACAGACGTATAGGTTATAACTTGAATGTGGTGGGTCGGGCGTCAGACTCTATGATGGCCCCGACTTAAAGCTATTCATTTTAGTTGGTTGGGACCGGAGCTTCTTGTCTGTTGCTTGGCCCACCGGGGTCCAACTGATGATTTTTTTTGCTCCGGAGTTAGTAAGTTATTCGGCGCCCAGGGATCTCCATCGTTGGGCAGCTTACTCAATCTGTGAGTCCTGGTTTTTGATTCATCAAGATGTTTATCATGATTCATTTGTTTGTTCTTGATGATTCATTGACTAGTTAGAGATTCACCACGAGGACCGAAAAACTAACTAAATGTTATGAACCACTGCAGAAGCTGAGGGTGAGGTTATGGTCATGTAAAATCGATATAAACCCGCCAGTAACTTTGTGTTACTGATCGTTCCAAGTCGATACTTCTGTGGTGGTTCTTTTTGTTTTATGTCTTGGTGTTTAAAATATTTTTGTGCTGTTGGCGCCTTATGTATATTTTCATATTTTAGTTAAGGTAACTGAGTGGCCACCTATTGGGAAAATAGCTGCTCATTCGGCTTACGAAATGTTTTCATGGTATAAGTACCTGATTGTTAGTTTGGTTTTTCCCACCTCGGTTTTTGGAGTGGGAATCTTTTTTCTGATTGCGCCTTTTCCTGATCTTTGCCTACTTGTACCTTTTTTCCCAATTTTCGTGGGGGCCGTCGGTTCACCAGGAGAGGAGTTTATGCTGGATATTGGCGTAGCATCAGCCCTCATATGTGAATTGTCATGCCGTGTAGTTATCTCAGATTTGTCCATTCTGGCGATTTCAATGTTTGGATTTACATGTACATTCATATTTGCCATAGGAGTGGCGGGTCCAGAAAGTGACTGTGAGACATTGTCGTCACCCTCAAGATCACGCATACTCATCTCATCAATCTCGTCTATGTAGGTATCATCTTTTTTCTAATTGACGACAAGAGAGGCACCTGTATGACACCTCCTCTTGATTATATAGCTGGAAAAGATCATTTGAGACACATTCACAGGAACAATGATTCCATTGTTGGCAATCATCACATTAGATTCCTTCCTCTACTTCATCAAAACAATGTGAGCATTTGAATAGAGTCTCCTCTGAGTTTGTTGATGTGTTCATATCAGAATCAGTAGGTTTTGTCAGTGCTAGGGGTGTCTGCTCCCTGGCTATCTCAGTCTTCTTGTTTATAGAGTAGCCCGCAATAGAGAGTGCTTCCTTTATTTGCAAGTTCTTCTCAGATAGGGATTTAGAATTCTCTTTAATCAGTGCCTCAATTGGTTTCAGAAAGTGTTCAATAAAGATGTCAACTTTAGGTCCGTTCACAAGAACTGATGACTAAGTTCGGTACAAGTTGACAGTGAACCTACTCTGAGCTCCAGGAGTACCATCTTTCTTCAGATTTCTAACTTTATACCTAGCCTGGTTCCCGTCGTCAAACCGGAAACCGTTCTTGATCGAGAATGATAATGAAGGAAAAAAAGTACAAGTAGGCAAAGATCAGAAAAAGGCGCAATCAGAAAAAGACTGCCACTCCAAAAACCAAGGTGGGAAAAAAACAAACTAACAATCAGGTACTTATACCATGAAAACAATTCGTTAGCCGAATGAGCAGCTATTTTCCCAATAGGTGGCCACTCAGTTACCTTAACTTAACTAAAAATATGCAAACATACATAAGGCTCCAACAGCACAAAAATATTTTAAACACCAAGACATAAAACAAAAAGAACCACCACAGAAGTATCGACTTGGAACGATCAGTAACACAAAGTTACTGGCGGGTTTAAATCGATTTTACACGGCCGTAACCTCACCCTCAGCTTCTCAGAGTCGGGTACCAGACTAACTTTATACCATGAGTCAACAACTGCATCGGACAAATCTGCATTATCTCTTGATTCTATATACAAGCCAAGATCTTTGGCACTTTCATGAAATAATTGAGGAAGTTTCAATCTAAAATATTCAAAAGCTGATGCGCTAAGTTTTAAGACCAGATTTTTTCCTCCTGTCGTTGCATATTGGAGATGTTCCATATGACAGCTCTGTAATTTATTATCTAAAGCCTTGTGTCTATTGAGGGTATATGGTCTAGTTCCTGTCGCAACATCAATATGGATATGACCAGTTCCTATCTGTATTTGTCGGGGTTGGGATAGCATCACCTGTTGTGATCCGGATTCTTGGGTAGGTGCCATATAGCTTGGAAACCGACTGAGAGCTTAATACGAGCAGTCCCTAAGGGCTAAAATTTTATGTTTCATGTGGCGTAGTGAATATATACCAGTAACTTCTTGATCAGTTTATGTAATCCAAGATTTGTAATCACAAAGTCTCTATATATGTATGTATATAGTGACCAAAATTTGAGAGTTCATGAGTTCATGCCGTACCAGGATCAAAATATTCACTTTCAGCATATGATATTCACACAGGTGTAAATCTCAGTATAAGACACGATTTAGTCTTTAAATAGATTATTACCGCAAAAAAGTCTCTATAGCAGCCAAATCCGCTAATTTTTTTTATTCAGTTCTTTCTACTTAAATTACAGGATGAACAGATATAGACTTTCCATTCAGAGTTCACCAATGATTTCCCAAAATGTATCTTGTAACTTGTTTGCCAGCTGTCACTTAAAAATTCTTCCCTCATGAAAGTTCTAATTTGTACACAGCACTTGAAATTCTTTGTAAGGCTATAATGTAATGTCTCTTTAAGACAGAATTAACAATGCAGCAGCTTGTCAGTCTGTAGGAGTTTCGTTCAATCAGAATTTTTCACATACAAGGGTCTGGTAAAACCTCTTAAGGTAAAATCAAAGTCTTTAGAATTTAAAACCAGCCTTTTTCTTTACAGTTTACCCACAGCATGTGTCAAATTGCCATTTACGTTTAAAAGAATTCGAGAGCATTTAGTTAGATAAAATATTTAAAATTTCAGCATAAAGGTCTTTGAGATTGATGATATATGTAATGTTTGTTATCTACAATGATGTCGGTGTATGTTAAAAACGACAGTCCTTGCCACTGGAAAAGTATCTGTTCAGCGCTAAAACTTGGTGGGTGGGGTAACCAAACTATACAGAGGTGTAATTTATCAAAATTTTACCATCAGGTTCAGTTCCACGTTGATATTTGTTGGGATAATGTCCTTTAATAACAGGAAAATAGTCTCGAGGGGACACACAAGACTGTTTCAAACAGATAAACAGTTTTCAAATTTGGGAATTCAAGATGGCGGCTGCCTTTGTTTCCGTTGTTGATGATGAAAATTCAGCAAAATTACATGTTACCAGAGAGCAAAGCTGAGAAGCGTTCATTGACTACATAAAACAAACATAAATACACTAAAATTCAGTGTTTATAAAAAAGTGACGGTGCCAAAACACAGAATAAAACTTTAAAAATTCTTCTTAAAATTGTGCGACTGTACAGGAGTGACTCAACCGGACATTTGTTAGTCACCTCAAACCCTATTTTTCTTTCTTACTGTACGAATCTGAATCTCAATAATTTACTGGTGACACGCCAAATGACATTATTTCACCAGGGAATTCGGATGGGGGAGAAATTAGTCCCTTGAACACGCACGAGTGAAGCGAACTTGGACACAGAGTCATCAGACATTTCAGCAGAGAAGATAAGTGAATCAGGAAGGTCATTCCAGTCCCTGATAGTCTGTGGAAAGAAACTACTTTTGTACGCTTCTTTGCTAGCTGAAAGTATCTGAAAAGCCAAAGAGTGTTGATTTCTACAACGCCTATTCTTTGGGATAAGGTCATCTGTGGGTATTCTGGCTTTACCCTTTAGACCTTTGTATAGCAATATAAGTCTACTATCCTTCCTCCTTTTCTTAAGAGATTCCCATTTCAGTTGACCTAAAATGCCAGTCATGCTCCCAGTTTCAAAAACATAATTTCCCGTCACAAACCTTGCCGCACGATTTTGGACCTTTTCCAGTTCTTCCTGGAGGCCATGAGTGTGATGGTCCCAAACTGAGCTTCCATATTCCATATTCCAAGACCGGCCGCACCAGTCCTTTATAAGCTGCTTCTTTCACATCTGGGGGACAAGAATACAAATTTCTCCTCTAGAATCCGAGAGTTCTGTTAGCCTTTGTACAAACATTGGAAATATGAGTATTCTATTTCAGATCATTTGTGATAGTTACACCCAGGTATTTTATGCTTTCAACGTTTTCCAGTACCGTGCCCTCAAGGGTGTAGTTAGCCTGTATCTTACTAGACCGTTTATTTGTCAGCTGCATCATGTTGAAATCATCATTGACGGGTTGAAATCTCATTCCCCATTTCCTAGCCCAACTGCCTAAACGATCAATGTCTCTCTGAAGTTTCAATGTATCCTCTTTATTCTTGATTTCACGATAGCAAACACAATCATCAGCAAAGAGTCTTATTTCAGACTCAATGTCTGCTGAGATGTCATTTATATACAAGGAAAACAGCAAGGGACCGAGAACGGTGCCCTGAGGGACACCCGACACAACTGGAGCCCAATCCGATTTAATACCATTAACCACTACCCTTTGTTGTCAGAAACAAAGGAAAGCATTCAATTCAGTGTTGTTCCACCTATTCCATAGCTAAACAATTTGCTTTTAAGGAGTTCATGGGGAGGAGTATCAAAAGCCTTTTCAAAATCGAGTATAAAAGTGTCGACCTGGCCTTTTTGTCTAAGATTTTGGCCCAGTCATTTATCACTGTAGTCAACTGAGTTTCACAGCTATGCCATTTCCTAAATGTGTGTTGCCTGTCTGACAAGAGTTCATGTTCATCAAGATGGGCCATAATATTTGAGCATACAATATGTTCAAGAAGCTTACAAGAATGCATGTCAAAGAAACAGGGCGGTAATTGCGGGCAAGTGACCTGTCGCCCTTCTTAAACAGGGAGCAAATATTAGCAAGAGACCATTCTTTAGGAATTTCAACTGTATCAATTGACTGCTGGAAGAGATGGGCGAATACCGGCCCTAATTCCATAGCCAGTTCCTTTAGGACTCTGGGATGAAGCTCATCAGGACCTAAGGCTTTCGACGGGTTTAGACCTTTGAGAAGTTTGGTCACCCCTTCCTTTGTGACCACAATATCATGCATGAATGGGGCAGATCTATCCATAAGAGGGACCTGTTTGTATTCACTTTTAGTGAAAACATCCGAGAACTGACCATTAAATTCTTCTGCCTTCTCAAATTCGGATTGTGCAATTCCACTTCCATTTCTCTTTTTCAACGGGGGAATACCTTGGGTATTTCTGACTGTTTATGTACCTGTAAAAATCTCTAGGATTAGCCTTAACATTTCCTACCAAGTTGTTCACGTAAAGATCATGCTGCTTCCTGATATCAGCTTTGATCTCTTTCCGTAAAGATTCAAATTTAGATCTAAATTTTGCACTACCAGTCTTTTTAGCTTTTGCATGAGTTGCATTTTTTCTGCGAATCTTCCTCCTTATTTCAGGTGTTATCCAAGGGTCAGAGGAAGCTGAGCGACTAGTTTTTGAGGGGATATGTTTATCTGTCGATTCCTGAATAAACGATGTAATGAGATTGAAATTTTCCTGGATCGACCGAGTATCTGAGTAACCGTTGAAGTATCTTTCCTTTGCAAATTTAAGTGTTTCTGCTCTCATAGATTCATAATCACCTTTCTGATAACGATACACTTTTCTCCTAGGTTTCCTTATAGGGGGGATAGCAATTTTCAAAGTGCTAGAAACAATGGCATGATCACTGAGCTTATCCGGGGAATGAATGTCTGCAAATTGACCAGGAAGAGAGGTCAAAATTAAGTCCAAAGTATTTCTTTCTCTGGTGGGGAAATTGACTAATTGTTCCAAACCGTGGTCATTCATGATATCTATCAAAATCTGACCCTCCGTCTGACTCAATGATGACCCAGATTTGCTGAGTCTGTCCGGCCATACAATATCTCTAAAGTTGAAATCACTTAAAACGTGAATTAAGGGGGTTTGTTGCCTTTATTAATATTTTTGATTTTGTAAAGCTTTTCTCTAAAAAAAATGTCAAACTTTTACAGGGAATTCAATAAGTCATTTCCATTGTCCGATACTGGTAAATGACCATCGACAGGTGGTCGATACCAGCTAGTCACAAAGTGAGTTTTCTTATTTACAAAAAGTTTGACCCAAACTGACTCTGAGTCATTGTCCAATTCTGTGAGGGGCATGTGTGGAATGTCCTTGTGCACAAGAAGCATAACACCACCACCATTTAAGGTTCTATCCTTTCTGTACACGCTGTGTGGAAAAGATTCCGGAAATAATTCAGACGTTAATATGGAATTATCAATTTTTGTCTCCTGAATCGCCAAAATCTGAGATTGATGAAAATCAATGAAGGTCAACAACTCAAGTTTTTTGCCTCTTATACTGTTTATGTTGATACTGGAAAATTTCAGACCACTAATAAACTTACTTACGGGTAACTTACGGGTACCAGGCCGTCGTCTAAGCAGGTTGCTTGTTGTGGCCGATCAAAGCAACTTAACATAATCTTCTTAGAACGTAATTAACTTAAAACTTTGGGTTTGCGCTAAAACTTGGGTTAAAGCTATGTACATTCAAACTTCAGCGGATGATCTTTCCAGGCGACATTCAACGCAGACTTGAAGCTGTTGACTGATTCACTCTCCACACATGAAGACGGAAGATTATTCCAAGGATTTATCACTCTCTGAGAGAATACACTGGCCCTTTGCTTCGTTCTATTGTGCCCCTTAACAAGCTTATACTTATGCCCACGTGTTCTGTTGCTTTCAGATATTGTGAAAAACTTATCCACAGGAATATCATCAATTTTGTTTAGTATTTTGTAAACTTGAATCATATCTGTACGACATCTCCTATAGTTCAAAGTTGGGAGGCCTAAGTTACGTAGTCTTTGTTCATAAGGTAGGTGAGCTATCTCTGATACTAACTATGTTGCCCTTCTTTGTACATTCTCGATAAGAAAAATGTTCTTTTTCAGATACGGGTTCCAAATCACCGTTGCATATTCAAGGTTCGGGCAGATGAGGCTCTTGTACAACTGGATAAACATATCCCTGTTCATATAAGTAAAAGAACGCTTGACTATACCGAGGATTTTGTTTGCCTTGTTTACACAGTTCAATATATGTTTATCAAACTTCAGTGTATCACAGAAAGTTACACCTAAATCTTTCTCTTCTGTCACTTGTTCTAGAGGTATTTTCTGATCTCCTTCTATCATATAATATACAGTCTTTGGATTGGATTTTCCCATATGCAATGATTTACACTTTTTCGCGTTAAATCGTATTTCCCATATTTCTGACCAGTCTGATATTTCATACAGATCCTCTTGGACTTCAATGGCATCGTTTTCTGTCCTTATAACAGCGTGTTCCTTAGTATCATCAGCGAAGATTGTGACAAATTTCTTTATCGCATCTGGTAAGTCGTTCATATATATTAGAAATAATACTGGCCCTAACACCGATCCCTGGGGTATACCGCTAGCTAAGTCAGCCCACTGCGATTCCTCTCCTTGAACTATTACTTTTTGTTTTCTGTTAGTTAGAAAGTTTTGTATCCAGCGTAGAAGTCTACCTCTGATTCCATAAGCATATAGTTTATTTATCCTCTTGCATGAGGAACTGTATCGAAGGCCTTGCGAAAATCTAAATATATCACATCCACATTTTCATTACAGTCCAAGGCCTTCGACCAGTCCTCAAGAACACATAGCAACTGTGTAGCACACGAATGACCACTTCTAAACCCGAATTGGTGTTCCGAAAAAAGTTTATAGTTTTACAAACCACGCAAGTCAGACTAACCGGGCGGTAATTCTCGGGCTGTTTCTTGTCCCCCTTAAAGATAGGCGACACATGAGCTCTTTTCCACTGTGTCGGTACCTCTCCAGACTCAAGTGATTTGTTAAAGATGACAGTCAATGGTTTACATAAACCTTCTTCAGTTCAAGTAGAAACTTACAATGAAGTCCATCTGGACCAGCTGACTTAGAAGCTTTCAACGTACCTAACTTTTTCAAAACATCATCTTGGGTTATTTCAAATGATTCTAATTCTTGATCAAAGTTTCTATCCGGTAATGTGGGCACATATGACAAATCTTCTTTCGTGAAAACACTCACAAAAAAGTCATTTAAAACTTCAGCTTTATCTCTCTCAGAGTTGGTTAAAGTTCCATCATTTTTCATTAAGTCACATACTTTGTCTCTAGTTTTGCATTTTGACTTCACATAGCTCCAAAACAGTTTTGGTTCATTGTTTACCTTAGAGCAAATGTCTTTTTCATATTCAAACTTGGCTGATCTAATAACATTTGTTGCTTCTTTTCTACTATTTTTGTATGATGAAATGTTACTAGCATTAGGGCAGTTCCTTAGCTTAATCCACGCCCTCCTTTTCTTATCAATTGTCTTTGCTGTTTCACTATTCATCCATGGCTTCTTGTACGAGTAAGTGTGAGAACGTTTGGGGACATGCTTTTCAATAATACTGTTTAATTTCTCAACAAAGTTTTCCCAAGTAGAGTCCGTTGAACAATCCATACTAGGATTCCAATCCATAACAGCAAGTGCCTCCCTCATAGCGACATAATCACCCGTGAAAAAGTTAAATTTTGGAGGGCCTGATGATTCTGGAGGAATGTAGCATACATAGTTAAAAAGTAACACTAAATGGTCACTAGCACCTAAACTGGGTAAATATTCCAACGAGTCAACCATCAATTCTTCGTTAGTAAAAATCAAGTCCAAGCAGCTCTCATTTTGGTTTTCGCGGAATCTTGTATGTTGTGTAACGTGTTGTGTAAGATATAAGTCTCTTATATTCTCCAAGAAAATTGACGCGTCATTAGCAATGTCAACCGTCGATTCAATTGTCAACCAATCAATTTCTTTATAGTTAAAATCTCCTGTGATCAAAACGTGGGAATAAGAAGCCTGCATAGCAGATTTCAACAGTACATTAAGGTTTTTGTTATTTTCAGATGAACTATTTGGAGATCTATAAACATTTCCAATGAGCAATTTATCACTATTGTCCAATTTGCAACAACACCATACAGACTCTTCGAAAGGTTCCGTTGACAAATTTTCAACTAAAATTGAAGATAATGATTCATGGATATAGGTTGCAACTCCCCTTCCATTTACAAGTGAAGAAATATATGGGCCAAGATCTGATAAAAGGTGTCTTATGGCAGAATAATCAAAATGAAGATATTAATTACATATGAAAGACCAAGTTTCTCTGAGTATTTCCTGAAAATTTAAAGAGATTATCTTTACAAATAGCAAAGATATAAACGTTCAAATGTGTGCAGTTGATGCAATCTAAACATGACGTCATAAAACTGTTGATGACGTTTGGACGTTTATGACGTTAACGTCTTTAAATAACTGTAATTAAAAGAAGATAAGACTAAAATTTTCGAAATTCTATACATGTGTTTCTTGAAGTTTAACATCTATACTACTGCACCGACTATGCAATAGGCAGGAATTCACAAAATGTTTTATAAAACATGCAATACAAAGGGCGTACCTGGTTTTTAAAATGAGGGTAGTCCTTATGGCGCAATGGTTGCCATGGCAACATACATGATACAAAATAACGTTAGACCGTAAGAAAAGTATGTGTCTTGGACTGTGTTACAATATTAAAGCTGTATGAAATAAATATCAGAGCATGCAAAATATTTCAAATTTTGATAGTTTTTAAATTTTAATAGCATAAAATGTACTTCAATGCCCGAAGACACCTTTTACCAGATCCGCGCTCATGTAGTTTATAGTTAGGTAAAGCTAGTTCACATCTGTCTATTGGATATTTCACATTTTTTGGCAATCTTTCTGTGAGAAGTATAATTTTAGGTTCATACTGGTTAACCAATACCAAAAGTTCATTACGCTTATCCATCAAAGAGTCACAGTTTGTTTTTGCTAGTCAAGGTTTCAGTGGACTTGGTTTCATGACCTTTTGCAAGTAAGTCAAACCTATTTTCACTTTCCAAGTTAAACTGTTCATTGAAAAAAGAGTCTGAGAAATTGAAAAAGTCACATTTTGGGCAAATCCATGTACAGTTTGAGTTTTGCATCGTTTCATACTCTGAGTCTGACATAAAAGAACAGTTATTGTGCACCCACATTTCACATTTGTCACACTGGACAGCCTTATGGGAATTCAAAACAGCACCACTGCAATCTTTTGTAGCTCAACAGGACCAAGATTTACGCAAGACGCATCATGGAAGTGTTTCTCGCAATCTTCACATTTAACTGCTTTCTCGGCCGCCTTGCAATACTTCTTGCACGTGCGGCACTGGAACCTGGGGCCTGGGTTCATTTCGATATCTCCAGCCAAAATAATAAGAATCAACAAGTTCGGCACTGTGGTGTTCAACTTGTGGAACCCATTGCGGTTAATTCGTACCATGTTTTTCACTAAACGTCATGTATATGGACATGGAACAAGTCAACCAGTGTGGAAAGTGAGAATTATGTACAACAGAACGAAACACCGATGGAAGCGAATTGACTTGTTTCTGTAGAGAGCAGTCTAGCAGGTGCTCGTCGAACCAGTCTACAAATTAGTTGAATTAAAAACTACTAATCCGGTTTAGAATCTGAACGAAATAAATATATGCATATGGTCACACAATCAGTGTATACTATTGTTAAAATCAGGGTTTGATATAAAATAATATTTATTTGATTACTTGATTCGCTTATACAATATAATTGTTACACCTCTTTGAAAATTATTTGCTGCAAATCATGAAGAACGAATTCGCATGTGTAAACGTTTTCGTTCAATAAAAAGTTTCGATTATTCAAGAGTCGATGGCAACGCACAAAACATCAACATCAGAATCTTTGCTTTGCGATTTACAAGAAAGTACATGTTAAAAGAAGTAAAGAAGCGAATCATTTTAAAGTCTGAAACAAATATGGATGTTTGAATAAGTTGATTAACAAATTTGATGTCGCTATCTCATTTTGAAGGCGTTTAAACTTCGGTAATTGTCACATTTTTGTGTTAATTGCATTCATTCGAGTACCCCACCCAGTAGAACTTTAAACACTACCTTCCCTATGGAGGCCTCTTACAACTGTGAAGGTAGTGGATGCATGAATCGTGTAATGTGACGTATAGTGAATTATCCTGTGAACGAGTCTTCATGTAGAAGTCCCAGGAGGTGGGGTACTCCGAACTTTTGCATACATGTATATATAGGCTCTGCCCCAGCATCAGCCCTGTACCTCCACCATAATACCTGGTCTGATGGGCCACCCTAAAAAAATTCCTGGTCTTTCTAGCACACACACAAAATACATGACAGTTCATGAAATCAGATATGCCTAGGGTAAAAACATCAAATATCGGATGCTTTTGAGCCATGTCTGTAGATGAACGCTACAAGATACAAGAAACTTTATTTAGAGTCGACATTTAAATATACAACAGTGTAACATTAGCCATGGGCAATTTTTTCGACAAACACAGTAAGAATTCTGTACATGTATACATAAGATAACAAGCATCACAGTTAAAAGAGACATATCACAGCATGCAAAAATATATATACAGAGAGCACAATTAGGATAATTTGGAATATAGATAAAAATATCATTTTCTGTTTTTCTGACTAGATTATACATAGACATGGTCATAAAAATTACAAGACATGAAAATCAGAACTAGTGCTGGTGCCTCTCCCTGCTGTATGGGCAGTCCACACTAGCACAGGAAAGGCAACAGCATCAGTATACTATAAAGTGTTACTAGTGCCAGGACATTGTCTTCTGTAAAGAGAAGGCATATGCCATGGTGATTAGTAACAAGATGGAAATATGACCCTTCCCCCACCAACCATTCTCTCTTACCCAAGATGGAAATATGACCCTTCCCCCACCAATCATTCTCTCTTACCCTAGAGAGATATAAAAAGCATGCGAAGCTTAGGTCAAAATTAAGCTCCAGTCGAAAACGAAAATTAGGCAAGAGATATTGTAGGATATGAGAAAGAGTTTATATCACAATGATATAAAGTTCATCATGTGAGATTGTAAGGAAATTATTAACAGTTTAGACTATATAATCCAAAGAGATTAGTTACAAGAAAACTAACTAGAAAGTAAAAAGATAGAATTGCTGAAATAAAAAAATAAGTTAAGAATTTGAAAGCAAAAAGCAAACTGAAAGTGTAAGCAAAATTAAAAAAACAAAACTAAAATAAAGCAAAGCAAAGCAAACAAGGACCATAAAGCAAATAAAAATTTGAACAAGCAAAGCATAAATTAAGTTTTGCACATTGAACACTTGCACGATGGCCCACTCCATGTGCTGATCAGCCTCCTGAACTCCTTAAAGTCATCGACTTTCCGCAGGTTGTTCTTGAGACTGTTCCAGTTCCACACCTAGGCGGCCTCGTAGCAAAAAGTAGATTTACCATACTTTGTGGTACGAACTCTTGGGACATCTACCAGGTTGTCATACCTGAAAGAGTAAGTTGAGCAAACACTGTTCATCGCAAGCCCAAAATGCTTTCAACACCAATCTGACTGGCTCAGCTACAAGGTACACTCGGGTGTAAACCTGTATGGAGTGGAAAGGGAAAAGATTGATTGAAATATCTGATTGGTTGATTTCTGTGTGATGATATATCTATTTCACTAATAGGAATACATGGTTGATTTCTGTGCGATGTTATATCTATTTTCACTGATAGGAATATGGTATGCAGATATTTATTGATGATGAATTTGAAAACAGACTGTATAATGAAAGGGAGTGTGCAGAAACGTCCGTTTATACATGTTTGTCCCAAATTCAATGTTTTTACCCTATTTTGTTAAAACCCATAAAAATACTCAAATTTTTAAATGGCCCTAAAAATTATCCCAAAACAGGCGGGTTGCCGTTTTCTAAAAGATGTCCAACAAACAAAATTGAGTTCCGAATGAGAGGGAGAGAGTATGAGAGGGGGTTATTCCCTTCTTTAAAGGGGGGTTGGGGGATCTCTCCTTGAGAAAATTTTGATTTATTTGTGCCTCTAAATGCATCTTTGGCTTCGAATTTCACAAGTTTTTGTTGACAAAAATAACCCATATTCATTAAATATAATGTCGGAAACCCAGAAGACTGATTTTCTAGTGTCATGAGTCAATTTATTATTTACTTAGATTCAGAAATGGCAGCAACAGGAGGATCATACATGTCACAGCCATGCACCAACAGTGAGGCCGTGAGAAGGTGTCTCAACATTCCAATACAACCCATGTCAAGTTATGTTGCCAAGATGCAGCCCAAGCCACCTTATGCTGTGACGGGAGGAGGACCAAGCAGGCCGTCAAGACCATACTCAGGTATAACCCAGCGGGCACATGATGTCAGATCGACGTCGATGCAACGTCATGACGTCGATGTGACGTTGATATGACATCATTATGACGTCATGTGCCCGCTGGGAAGTTAGTGCTCCTATCACAAATAGTTCATGTAAAAATTATAAGAAAGGCGCCACTTTTTTCTGTGTGCAAATGCGAAAACAGAAAATTTAGATCAGAAGCCTCCATGCAAGACAGTGGCATAGTAATTAAGCCATTTGCCTCTATTCTCCATTGCTTTTGATGAGACTTCAAACCAATGTCATGTAGCTGTTGAGTGGGTCATCAACAGAAAAGCAACCATTTCAGCTGTGGTATATACCATATTCGTTCTATTTGCGCACAGTGCGCTTAACTTTTCAAAATAACTTAAAGTTAAGGCAACAAAATATCGTTCTAATAAGCGCACATTTAGGACCCAAAACAACACACTAACTGATAAAATAAACATGTCAAAATAATAAATGATGATACCATATAAGTAGTCTGATTGTTTCAAAATAGTGTTTGATCATTTAAGGTTAGGTTATAATGCGGTTAATACGGTATTTTTGTGTAAATATTGTGTAAAATAACAATATACTAGTCTAGCAGTGTGCGCTCATGCACATGTTTTTCGGAAACGACCAGGATGTGTGCTTATTGGAGCATGTGCGCTAATTAGAACGAATACGTTATATGCAATTCAATGCTTTTTATCAGTCTTGACAGAACACCATTTAAAGGATAAGTAAGTGATGATTTTGCTCATGTTGTCATAAAAAACTATGGGTGTTCATTAGAAGCCCCTCATCAAGGCGATCAAAATCACCTCAGCAAAGCAAGTTTAATAAGCATTAACAACATGGGTTTTTGATGAAGAATAGCGAAAAAAGGGTAAAACAACAAAAAGCATTCAAAAGCCAATTAATTCATTTAGAATTAATCAAGCTTGCGTTTTATCATCTATTATCATTTGAGCCACCGCATGAGAAAATCAGCGCCTTTGTTTTGGCTACCCTCTTCTTCTTAAATCCTAGTTTTCTGTGACTGTACAGGCCAGTTTGTGTAGGACCTGGTCGGAACTCAAATTGTTGGTCTGCTCACGCAGTAGCTCATTTTCAACCCTTTCAGCACCAATGCACAGAAACGTTGTAGCCCCTGCTCAGTCAGGACCCTGGCACTCGCCCCAGTACACAGAGCCCCGAATGTTACCCAAAGATAGAAGCTACTATAACCATGATGACTTCAAAAGAACACACCCCTTTGCAGGTATGGTATAATTACACCTTCAAGTTTGTCTTAGGGCTAAAAAATAGTATGTCATTAATATGAAAACAGAAGGGTAACAATGGTTTTATGTGTTTTACATGTATATCAAATTTTTGAAAGCAATCAAGTAGATAAAAGGCCCGGGCTGCCCTTATAACTCATACAAGTCTAGCGTCCTTTTTGTGAGGCATAGGCAAACAGTGTAGCCCCAGCTGTGACGGTGCAGAATTATGCCAGTTAAATTTGGAGTCACAAGTAAGGAACATATTTTAAAGGTGAAATGATCAACCAAATTCTTTTGCTGTAATTTTTAAAACAGATAGAAAGAGGCAAAGTTTTGTGGGCTCAACCCTGGGTTATCCAGAGGTACAGAGAGGTAGAAGCACACCCCTCCCACCATACGAGTCCCTAGAAGACCCCCATCTAGCAGAGTATTTTGAAAGAAGGTTTGGTAATATACAGTATGTGGCAAGGGTAAGTGGTTAAATGGCACATTATGAAAACATGTCTATGCAATATACATGTACAAAGACTATTTTGTCTGTAAGAGAGAAAATTTAAAGTTGAACAAACTTAAACAAGAATACAGAGTTTATGGCCAGCAATAGACACATACAGTGTTATTGTTTACATTATTTGACCTTGACCTCGATGACGTAGTGCGCGTTGCATTGTGGTTGAAACTTTCACTTCCGGGTGGCAAAACAATTTCCGGTTCAATGTTGTTTACATACATTACTTAGAATGGAAGTGAAATGTGTGGTGCTATTTCACTCAGTGAACGATGATGATCTCTAATTACAAAAATACTAATAATTTTTGGCATTTGTATTCATTGATTTGTTTGCTCTTTTATAAAACAAAATCATTTTCACACCTTCTTGAGCGTCTCGAGTATCCTTAATGTTGTTTGAACCGCGCGAACAAAAAAAAAATGTATTACTTAGACATTATTTATAGAATTTAATTACATGTATTAAATTAATTAACAATTTGCGCCAACCACACGGCCACGTCTCTGCGATCAGACTAAAAAATCATTCATAATGGAAAAAATGTAGAAAAAAGCAACAACAAACAATTAAATAAATAAATAAATAAATAAATAGTTTTTGTCCCTTTTTTCCAACCTTATTTGTATCGAAACTAGAAACGTAAGTGCATTCATCTTTGCGCTTTTTATCATTCTTTTTATATCATTCTTTTTATCCATCTTTTACATTTTAATTCTTAAGAACATCAACTCTTACTTATATTTTATTGAAATATAACATGATCCAGTTTAAATATATGCCAAACAAATCAAAGGTTATACTATGATAATAATCAATTTGCCGGAAAGAAGGGCGGTTTCAGCTATTGAAGACAGTTTTATGACACACTATCTCAATTTACGATGTCCATAATCATGATAATCGGCTTCTTTAATTATTATATATGACACCTTCTTCAAAGAAACAACACATTCTTGGGGTTCACCACGAGGACCGAATAACTAACTAAATGTTATGAACCACTGCAGAAGCTGAGGGTGAGGTTATGGCCATGTGGGGCCGGTTTAAGCCCGCCAGTAACTTTGTGTTACTGATCGTTCCAAGTTGATACTTCTGTGGTGGTTCTTTTTGTTTTATGTCTTGGTGTTTAAAAAAAATTTTTGTGCTGTTGGCGCCTTATGTATGTTTTCATATTTTTAGTTAAGTTAAGGTAACTGAGTGGCCACCTATTGGGAAAATAGCTGCCCATTCGGCTTACGATTGTTTCATGGTATAAGTACCTGATTGTTAGTTTGGTTTTTTCCCACCTCGGTTTTTGGAGTGGGAATCTTTTTCTGATTGCGCCTTTTCCTGATCTTTGCCTACTTGTACCTTTTCAATATGAATGATTAAGGGATTAATGAAGTCCTCGGGGCAGTCGGCTTCTGTGTTCAGTCAGTCGATTAATTATCATTACATGTTTTGACATCGCTTGGATTAGCAAAAGATAATTATGTTTCCAGTATTGTAGAAAAAAAAAATGGATTAACTACACATAAAGAAATCTTAATTTGTGAATAAGTTAGATTTATTTCACGGAATGAAAATAATGTTTGTTTTTTGTTTGTTTTTTCACCGCATGCAAAACAAATTGAAATCATGTGCTCTTGAGAGAGAGAGAGAGAGAGAGAGAGAGAGAGAGAGAGAGAGAGAGAGAGAGAGAGGGAGCAAATGACGGCTTAAAGATATTCCCGTTTCTTTTTGTATTTATAAAACATAAAAATGCTTCAAACGCGGAAACTGAACGTTGACTTATGATTTATACCGTGGGAATATTTCATCTTTTGACTTTAAATTCATATTTTCTAATTCCGCACGGGAAGAAACGCTAAATACTAAATTAGAAACAAGCATCAGTTAATGAACAAACATATTAGGAAATTAATTTGTTATGAATAAGTAATGTTTCGACATTATTTTACTCTTTTATACATCAAAACATTACAGTTCATTACACATTCATTGACCCGAGGTCGCTTTTTTGCCACCCGGAAGTGAGAAAAGGTCATGTGATAGTCACATGACTTACCTGTATTTTATAGATCACGTGGTTTGTGACGTATTGTTTGTACCTGTGTATAAAACGAAGTCATTGTTATACAACAACAACATTTGAATCATTATTTAAGAAATATTTTACTTTTAATTTTCCCAGTGTGTCTGTTCGTCCGTCCATCTGTCTGTCCATTACAAATCATGTCCACACTATACTTCGAAAACAATCAAAAAATATTTCAATGTACATGTAACTTGATACACTTATAAAGCATGATGTGAAAATGTGTCATGCACAAGAACTATAACTCTTGCTTTCATATCTTTGGAGTTATTTTCCTTTGATTATTTTCCTTTGATTATTTTCCATACAATTTTGTGTCCGCTCTTTAACTCAAAAACCGTCAAAGATATTTCAATGAAACTTGATACACTTATAAAGCACGATAAGACTATGTGTCATGCCAAGAATCATAACTCTTGCTTTCATATCTTTGGAGTTTTTTCCCCTTGATTATTTTCCATACAATTTCGTGTCAGCTCTATAACTCAAAAACCATTAAAGATTTTCAATGAAACTTGGTACACTGATAAAGCACGATGAGAGGATGTGTCATGCACAAGAAACATAACTCTTGCTCTCATATCTTTGGAGTTATTGCCCTTTGATTATTTTCCATACAATTTCATGTCTGCTCTATAACTTGAAAATCGTCAAAGATATTTCAATGAAACTTGATACACTTATAAAGCACGATGAGACAATGTGCCATGCACAAAAACCATTACTCTTGGTTTCATATCTTTGGAGTTTTTCCCTTTGATTATTTTCCATACAATTTTGTGTCCGCTCTATAACTCGAAAACCATAAGAGATATTTCAATGAAACTTGGTACACTTATAAAGCACGATGAGATGTGTCATGCTAAAGAACTATAACTCTTGCTTGCATATCTTTGGAGTTATTTCCCTTTGATTATTTTCCATACAATTTCGTGTCCACTCTATTACTAAAAAAAACTAAAGAGATATTTCATGTCCACTCTATAACTTGAAAACCGTCAAAGATATTTCAATGAAACTTGGTACACTTATAAAGCACAATGAGATGATGTATAATGCACAAGAATTATAACTCTTGCTTGTGTATTTTTTTGGAGTTATTTCCTTTTTAGCTCACCTGAGCCGAAGGCTCACAAGGTGAGCTTATAGGATGGCCATGATCCGGCGTCCGTCCGTCCGTCCGTCGTCTGTCGTCCGTCGTCCGTCCGTCGTCCGTCGTCCACAATTTCAAAGATCTTCTTCTCTGAAACCGCTTGGCCGATCTAGTTGAAATTTTATGTGGAGCCTCCATGGGTAGTGGCATTTCAAGTTTGATCGCGAAATCCAGGTCACATGACCAAGATGGCCGCCACGCCCATATATGGTAAAAACCGCTCAAAAATCTTCTTCTCCAGAACCGGTGGGCCGATTTCCACGAAACTTGCTATGTAGCATCGGGGACTTCAGCCCATCATAGTTTGATAAAATGATGACCCTTGGATGACCTTGACCTATTTTACGGCAAGGTCAAATTTAGAAACATAGGCTTTTATATGGGAAAAAGTGAAACTATGGATTTTTTGAAAACTATTGCAGCCTGAGGCCTGAAAAGTGGTAGATGCAAACAACCAATGGAGTAGATGAAGGTATGTGATTAATTTAGGTCAAGGTCATCTCTTGACCTTGGCCAGTCTGTCGTCCATACACACTTTTCAAAGATCTTCTTCTCTGAAACTGCATGGCCAATCAAAGTGAAATTTTATGTGGAGCATCCATGGGTAGGGGAGACGAAAGTTTGATTGCAAAATCCAGGTCACATGACCAAGATGGCCGCCACGCCCATATATGGTAAAACCGCTCAAAAATCTTCTTCTCCAGAACCGGCTGGCCGATTTTCATGAAACTTGGTATGTAGCATTTGGGACTCCAGCCCATCATAATTTGATCAAATGATGACCATAGGATGACCTTGACCTATTTTACAGCAATGTCAATTTTGGAAACATAGGCTTTTACATGGGAAAAAGTGAAAACTATGGATTTTTTGAAAACTATTGCAGCCTGAGGCCTGAAAAGTGGTAGATGCAAACAACCAATGGAGTAGATGAATGTATGTGATTAATTTAGGTCAAGGTCATCTCTTGACCTTGGCCAGTCTGTCGTCCATACACACTTTTCAAAGATCTTCTTCTCTGAAACTGCTTGGCCAATCAAAGTGAAATTTTATGTGGAGCGTCCATGGGTAGGGGGAACGTAAATGTGATCGCGAAATTCGGGTCACATGACCAAGATGGCCGCCATGCCCAACTATGGTAAAAACCACTCAAAAATCTTCTTCTCCAGAACCGGCTGGCCGATTTACACGAAACTTGGTATGTAGCATTTGGGACTCCAGCCCATCATAGTTTGTTGAAATGATACCCTAGGATGACCTTGACCTATTTTACGGCAAGGTCAATTTTGGAAACATAGGCTTTTACATGGGAAAAGGCGAAAACAATGGATATTTTGGAAACTGTTGCAGCCTGAGACCTGAAAGTTGCTAGATGCAGACAACTAATGGAGTTAATGAAGGTAAGTAATTAATGAAGGCCAAGGTCATTTGTTGACCTTGACCCAAGGTCATTTAAATATCAAAATTGAAATTATGGTTTTCTCAGAAATCACTGGGTTTGGAAACTATTGCAGCCTGAGACCTGAAACTTTGCAGATGCAGACAACTTGTGAAGTCAATAAAGGTGTGTGAGTATTCAAGGTCAAGGTCATTTCATGATGACTTAATACTCCAAGATCAGGCTTCAGGTGAGCGTTCTCAGGACCAATGGTCCTCTGGTTATTATTTTCCATACAATTTAGTGTCTGCTCTATGACTAAAAAACGGTAAGAGATATTTCAATGAAACTTGATTCACTTATAAAACAGAATATCAGGATGTGTGATGCACAAGAACTATAACTCTTGCTTGCATTTTTTGGACATGCACTTAGAAAGGGGGGGGGGGGACATCAGTTTTCACATGGAAAACAAATTCTAGTACTGAATATTATGATTAATGCAAGATGTTTGAGGGCAGATTGTAATGTATTAACACACGATGGTGCAGCCAAAGTGAATTAAATATTGCAGTTGCTTGACAACATCACACACTAATCAAAGATAATTCACAGTAAAGGAAAATTATTTCAATTCTAACACAAGCAATAAAGAAAAACTTAGTTATAAAGTATTTTCCGATGTACTACTTCCTGGAGGACATGAATGTTTGTTTGGGATGTCATAAAGTTGCCCTCTATCACACAAAATTTCATTTACAGTGAATTATTGCAAATTTGCACACAGTACTGTTTCCATTAGGTTAAATGTGAACAACAATTGTGTCCTATTAGAATAAACATTGAAATGCATTATATTGTATACAATCTTTTTCTACAGAAACGTGGCAGATTACGACCCTCCAGTGCTCCAAACTATGGCCGAGGTAGTGTGGGGGTGGGCGGCAAAGAGGGGCCAGTACTGTATAAAGTGTTTGTCACGACCGCGGACAAGAAGGGGGCTGGCACAGATGCCAAGGTAATGGGACCAGGGCCTGAGGTTGTAAAACTTTTTTATGCTCCACTCAGGTGAGACTAAAATTTGAACTGCTCATAAATGTTAAAAAAATGGTTGGCATTTTAGCATTTATGAGTAGGCTAAATTACTGGCTTTGGTTGTCTTTACCTGAAATTTCAATTGGAGTCTCAGTCTCAGCTCCTTTGAGCATGAATTTTCTTTTTTAATCATCAGGAAAACATATCCGTGACATGTATACCCCCTTAAACCCCACTTTTATATAGCAAAACTGGGGTATGCAGGGGTATACCTATTTTTCTTATTTTTGCTCCAAAACATAGATTGTGGGTACTCTAACGTGTACCCACAATCTATGTTTTGGAGCAAAAATAAGAAAAATATCAAAACTTTTCCATTGAAAATTTTCATCTTTACAACCAAAACTTTTTCTGTATGTTGCATGGGCGTGTTTTCGTAATGATCTCTAGACTAGATATGAAATCCTTGCACATGAGATGAGGAGAACATTACGAAAACTTGCCCATGTAATATACAGAGATATTTTTCGCTGAAAAAATTGAAAATTTAATTGGATTTTTTTTTTTATATTTTAAATATTTTTGCTCAAAACATTGATTGTGGGTACATGTTAGACCTGCCTGACCGAGACAATTCTAACGAGTACCCACAATCTATGTTTTGGAGCAAAAATAAGAAAAATAGGTATACCCCTGCATACCCAAATTTTGCTATATGAAAGTGGGGTATAAGGGGGTATATATTACATCAACATGTAATCCTGGTGATCCATGACTTAAGGGTCCACTGTTTCAGAGAGAAACAAGTCTGTTCCCAGCGGGCACATGATGTCAAAATGACGTCATATTAACGTCGATGCGACATCATGACGTCGCATCGACGTCTATCTGAGATGTCATTCTGATGTCACGTGCCTGCTGGGATATGTTGCTCATCAATCTGTAGGAATCACAGAGGACATTGTGCAATTTTTCAACCATCAAAATACTGTTTCAATTTAAAAGAGCTTGAAATGTATTTAATACACACTAATAGTATTAGTTTAAATGTAGCTTGATTTGTTTCCCTTTTGTAACAAAAGTTTTCTTTACAGGTTTTTATCACTTTGAAAGGCACCAGAGGGAAAATCACTCGGACACGACTCACAAAGAAAGCTGGGTCTGTTCGCCACAATAAGCATGTAGCTTTCAAGTTTTCCAAAGGAGCAACACACATGTTCAAAGTCAGGGGCCCTGAATTGGGAGATATCAAGTCTATAATAATGGAGGTGAGAAGTTTTTTTTTTTTTTTTTTTTTAAAAACTTTTGAATCATACCAAGAGAAAATTTTACTAAGAAAATCATTCACTGAAATTTTGTAGCTGTAAAACTTCCAATTCTTATTGTTGGCGGCGGCCCCCATGGCCGAGCGGTTAAGAGCACTGTTTCTTAATTACTCGATCATCTCACCGCTGTGTCTGGTGTGGGTTCGAGCCTCGCTATGGCCACATGTGAGACAAGCCAAGTTCTGCTTGCGGGTGTGCCAGGAGGTTTTTCTCGGGGTTCTCCCACTTTCGCCCCACCTACTGATTGGCCCGTCTCATATGAGCTGCAATAATCTTGAAAGGGACGTTAAACTGAATCAAAAAAAAAATAAAATGATGAATTGTCAAAAAACATATGAGCCGCGTCGTGAGAAAACGGGATTATTGCCTTTGTGAAAAAGAAGGCGCAGATCAGCTGTGCAGTACAGCTGATCAGCGCCTTTGTTTTCGCTACATGGATAGTATAATTCCTCTGCTTCCTAAATCCAAATTCAAGCTTCTAGCCATCATCTGTAGCTGTACAGGCCAGTTTGTGTCGAACCTGGTCGGAAACCCGAAGACCGGTTCTCTTGCGATGTGGCTCATATGCCTGGCATACAACTTTGGGACTTGAGTCTTTGACTTATGTTTCTGTTTGTTTTTATATATGCTGATGGATATTTGTATCAGAGAAAAGAATACATGTGCAACATTGACTTCCGTTGATCAACCCAAAACATTGGTAGCCACACAACAAGACTAACCTAGTCTGAAAGCAGTTTTGTCAGAGATGAACTAGCATATAGCTTGAAATTCAAGCGTTCAGGGAGGAGAGATTTTGATTGAAATAAGGCAACAAACAACAAAACAGAGGTGATCAAGACTACAATTGAATATAGTTCATCTGTGCTTTTGTTTTGGCATCTGCAAAAATTTATTTTTCATGAAATGTGAAGAGCTGACAAATGAGCCGCCTCATGTGAAAACCAACAATTTGCATATGCGAAAACAAAGGCGCAGATCAGCTTCGCGGTAACCGCGAAGCTGATCAGCGTCTTTGTTTTCGCTACTCGGATAGAACAATTCCTCTTCTTCCTAAATCCGAAATTTCAAGCTTTTAGCTCTTTTCTGTGCTTGTACAGGCTGGTTTGTGTCGGACCTGTTCGGAAACCACATTGTTGGTTTTCCCATGAGGCGGCTCAAATGATACTTAAGGATAACATGTCCAGAAAATGTATACCGCTATAAGCCCCACTTTTATATTGTAAAGCTGGGATGTACAACAGTATAGGTAATTTTCTTATCTTTGCTCTAAAATATAGATTGTGGGTACTTGTTAGAACCAGCTCACTGAGACGGTTCTAACCTGTATCCACAATCAATGTTTTAGCAAAAATATTGTCAAAATTTCCAATGAAATTTTTAGTTTTTATAGCTGAAAAAAATCTTTGCATCGCATGGGCATGCTGTTGTAATATGATGTTTTACAGCATGATGGGATACGGAAAGAGGATGGCTGGTTCCTACAGGAAATAGAAATCGTGAACACAAAACGTAACAGAACATGGCTGTTTATGTGTAACCAGTGGCTATCAATATTCCATGGTGACGGACAATCTAAGAGGGAACTGTATCCTCATCTCTCCTCAAAAACAGGTATGAAAAATAAACATACAATCATTTCATATCTCCCTAAATTGGAGGGATCTAATTTTAGAGACCCCCCCCCACCCCCCTATTTGAAATTGTAGGTTTCCTGAAATACACACGGACCTCTTAAGAACACATTTCATTACAACATGGTCATCAGGATAACATGTCCGTGAAATGTATACCCCCTTAAACCCCACGTTTATATCGCAAAACTGGGGTATGCAGGGGTATACCTATTTTTCTTGTTTTTGCTCCAAAACATAGATTGTGGGTACTCGTTAGAACCGCCTCAGCGAGGCGGTTCTAACATGTACACACAATCTATGTTTTGAGCAAAAATAAGAAAAATATCAAAATTTTTCAGCTGAAAATTTTCAATTTTTAAAGCTAAAAAAATCTGTATATTGCATGGGCAAGTTTTCGTAATGGTTTTGAAACAACTTTATGTTGTTTTCGCTTTTTATTCCTATACACCCACGGTATAACAGCTAAGGTAATGTCAGGGTGACCATATTGTTACTGTGCAAGCCCTAGTGGAAGAAAAAGAATGACTGAAGAAATATTTTCAAGACCAGGTCCCGAGGTTATAAAACCTTTTTCATGCTCAGCTCAGCTGAGCATAAAATTTAAACTGCTCATAAATACCAAAATAGCCCAAGTATATTGAAATTGAAAGTTTAGAACACCAAAGCCTGTAATTTATCCTGCTTATAAATGTTGAAATGCCAACAATTGTTGGTCTTTAAACATTTATGAGCAGGATAAATTTTAGTCTCAGTTGAGCTGAGCATGAAAAAAGTTTTATAATCTCGGGGCCAGATCTTCATGAAATAAATGCCACATGTCAGTCAAAATATACACTGATCAATAATATGTGACAAAAGTCCAGGACAAACAAATGCATGTAGTGGAGCAAATATCATGGGCTATCTTTCAAGGGGGTGGTCTATGGAGTACCACATTTGTTTCTATATACCAAAATGTTCGTATTGGTCTGTAGTTTTAAAATCCAGCGTTTGCCACCTTGGCAAACCTTGCATAACTCCAGTATTCAAGATGGCGTCCAAGATGGCTGCCATTTCTTAAAATCAACACCTATACAAAAATACATCATAATTTTCATGTGTTTGCATTGTAATGGTACTTTAATACCCCATTTCATGTAAGAATGATGTATTTGTCTATTTCGAGTAAAAAACCTGACAGTTTAGGTAAAACAGTTGTAAAAATCATATTTAAATTCACAAATGCACGTGCCCAAGGTTTTTTCACCTCGGAATGTTTGTTTAATGGCTCATTATTTATGATCAGATAGTTATGGCTGCTATTTTACTTCTTTTCTATCAAATATAATATTTTTAAAGATTTTATAGAAACAAAAATTGTTTCTATATACAATATTCATGCTTAAAAACAAGTTTTAGACATCCAACCCAACACGGAAAAAACAACAAAAAGTACATATTTTCCTATACAAAATACGCTCTAAAATCTAATTTGTTATTGATTCTATATACCATAGTGTTTGTGTTGCTCTTGGTTTGTAGCATAAAAATACAGTGTCTGCCACCTCTGTAAAACACAAGTTAGCTCCAGTATTCAAGATGGCATCCAAGAAGGCCGTCAAAATTTACAATTCTGATAAAATGAGACACGTATGTCCCTTGACTTTTGTTTAGAAACAAATATGCTTAAATTGAGCTATAAACACTTAGAGTTATCTTATTATTGGTATTTTCATGTGTTTTCCATTGTTAAAACTACATTATGCATATATATTCTAGACATGAATGGAGTAAGGTCTCACTGACAAGGCAAAAAGAACAAACAATACATATTTTCCTATACATTATAGGCTCTTGAATCGTGATTGTTATTGATTCTTTATACCAAATATTTTGTCTTGCAAGCTTTTTGAAGGTATGAAGCTTTTAAATCCAGCGTTGGCCGCCTCTGCAAACCCAGCATAACTCCGGTATTCAAAAGGGCATCCAAGAAGGCCGTCAAAATATAACATTTCGAAAAATAAGCCGCATGTGTACTTTCACCTTTGTTTACTAACAAAACAGTTAAAAAAGCTTAAACACTTAAATCTGTCTTTTTAAAAATATTTGCGTGTATAATTTTCTTTGTCTTGTTACATTATGCATACACATCTAGAAATACATGGGGTAAGGGCTGGAGTATGTTTGAACAGATGCAACTTAAATTCCTTTTAATAATCTGAATCACTGTAATATTTTCCTCTGTCAACATGCCTGAAAAGATAGTATGCACATCTGTGTATGTAACTACATGTACATTAATTTCTGACATTTATATATCACAGTGTATGGTTGTCGACACATAGAGCTTGTGCAGTATTCATTACTCATTTCTTTACGTTAGCATACAGTGTCATTCAATAGCTCTGGAGCTGCAACTGATAGTGTTACCAATAATACTATGCATTTTATTTTATCATTCATTGTCCAATTCAAATCTAAAGTCTGATGGTGATTTCAGTTCTTGAACATAGTGTAAACCATTCCGCCAAATATACAGTTGATAGACACACCTCAGACAATGAAATTCGAAACTGTTATCTGTCGAGGTAGCTTTTTAGCCATCAACAATATTGCCTTCTCTGCGCACAGTGAGTTTAAAGACAAACTGTTTTTGTTACGAACTTAGACCACCTATGGTCCTCAGAATGTTCTAAATCTTCACCTAGATGGTGCAGATCTATATTCGTTTCAGGACCCTGCATAATGTGATAACAAAGCTAAATGAAAATAACAATCAGGAAATAGCGCAATCAGAACGATAGAGGTCATTGCATGTTTGGTTAGTTTACATCCACTGCCTTTTTGTTATTGTCAAAGTTATCGGTAACTCCCAGTATAAGCATACCCCCTGATTTCTGACGTAATTTCTGAAGGGACGGTTCCACTGAGGGAGTGTTAGCTTGTGTGCTGATGATAAAACTCGTTTCATTTCAGGCTATGTAATCGTTTATCGACGATAAGCTATTTGTTAAATTGAATAGTCTACTCCAGATTTGATCATGTACAACAAGACCTACATGTTTGGGGTATGCAATAGAAATAGCTGCTTTTGTAATATTACAAGCAACTTAAAGACAGTGCAAGTCTACTGAAGCTCAGCCGATATGTCTGAAGCATTAGCAAATCTTTCATTGCTCACACTTGAAGCCGACCATCTGTCTAGTACAGTTCTTGAAAGGCTTGCAATGGTGGCAGATTGATCCATTACAATTTCAATGTTTCTAAGAATACCATTTATAAACATACCGATAGTTGTATAATTTATCGTATCTTCTGCAGCCTGCTGAAATACTTTGGTTTAATTTTCATAGTTGATCAAACATATTCAGCGCTTCAGCCACACTGATTCGTACCAAATAAAATTCAATACGTAAATGATAATTTGGACCATAACTAAATAAAAAGGCTCTTTTTATAAGTACCTAATTGTCAATTTAGTTTTTCCCACCTCGGCTTTCGGAGTGGAAATTTCTTTCTGATTGCGCATTTTCCTGATCATTGCCTACTTGTACGTTCTCTATATTGTTTGTTTTATAACATTCTATGTCATATAACCCAGCTTTCCAACTCCAGGTATTTAAATTTGTTTATTAAGTGGATAACTACGTATATGATAATTCTGACCATAATTAAATAAAAAGGCTCTTTATATGGATTGTTTTATAACATTCTATGTTATATAACCCAGCTTTCTAACTCTAGTTGTTTAAAATTGTCTATTAATTGGATACTCAACAACTTGATTTTCGTTCATTATTGAACTTTCATACTCAGCTTTTAGCTTTGAACCTGTATCTGCATATGTAAATGAAACAGAATTATCCTTAGCATGCTCAGTGTCATAGCTGAATGTTATATTCTAATGTGCCATTGAGCAAACAGCTCTGTTTACTGCAAATATATTGTTCCACCAGCAACTAAGTCACCATTTGGAAGGTCCATTAGAACATGTATGTATAGCACTTTGAAGTCATTTCCTTTTTCCGTTGCTTCAACAACTCTTATAAATACATCAATTTTACTATCACCAATTGTGCATGCTAACATCGACCAGCTTCCACTTACTTTACTTTCATTTCTAACAGGTCACAAATCTCGCCACAAATAAGCAATTATTCTTCCAATCAAAATACTTGTACTTTGTAGATGATACGGTACTTTTAGGGTTAGTCAAATCATTTCTTATGTTTGACTTTACCTCTCTACTGTTTTTGCTTTAATGCTCTGATAAGTGGATTTACAGTTCTTATGGCACCAAAGTTTGCATAAACGTTGTACATAAATACTCAAAGCATAATCAGTTAATGAGGAATTAGAACCTACATATGATTATAGTGTCGAAACAAAACATGGTTTGGTATTATTTTGTTTTATATAGTGCCATATCGTACATCCATGTCTGCACCAAGGTTGTATTAATTGTAAGAATAATACTGCACCAAAGTTATATTAATTGCAGAACCAGAGTTTGTGAATTACATTTGTAATAAGATTGCAGAGCTTATTATGTACAAGAAAATAAGTTTTCTATGTTGCTCTTTTTCTTGCCGGGCAAGAAAATTCCACCCATTTCTTGAATAAATGCATCTGGATCTTCCTATAACCCAGTTCAAGAAACATAGTTTTGGATATAGCACTGATCATAGCTGGACTCCAAATGGTTATTTCATACTACCTTTGGTATATGTCTATATACTTTACTCTCGTTATAACACAAATTGAATATAGCTAACAAAGATTGGTTTGAACCCCAACAATTGTGTTATAAAAAGGTTATGGTGTCTGAATAATTTTGTTTTAACAAGGAAAAACACACACGAAGATAACATTAAGGACATGTTCTAAGTGTTTTACAACTTGATTTTAGCTTTTTATTACTTAATGAAAGTCAAGGGACATATTTGGCTCATTTTTCAAAATTCTATATTTTGACGGCCTTCTTGGATGTCATCTTCAATACTGAAGCTATCCTGTGCTTTGCAAACACTGGATTTTATGCTACAAACTAAGACTGAGACAAACACTATGGTATAAAGAATAAAAAACAAATAAGATTGAAGAGCATATTTTATATAAGAAAAGCATATTTTATGTAAGAAAATATGTACTTTTTGTTGGTTTTGTCGTGTTGGGTTGGATGTCTAAAACCTGTTTTTAAGCATGAAGCTTATATATAGAAACAATTTCTTTTTCTCTAAAATCTTTACAGATATTATATTTGATAGAAAAGAAGTAAAAAAGCAGCCATAACTATCTGATCATAAATATTGAGCCATTAAACAAACATTCCGAGGTGAAAAACCTTGGGCACGTGCATTTGTGAATTTAAACATGATGTTTACAGCTGTTTTACCTAAATTGTCATTTTTTTTACTTGAAATATACAAATATATCATTCTTACATGAAATGGGGCATTAAAATATCATTACAATGCAAACGCATGAAAGATATGATGCATTTTTGGTGTAGGGGTGGGTTTAAGGAAACGGCAGCCATCTTGGACGCCATCTTGAATACTGGAGTTATGCAAGGTTTGCCAAGGTGGCAAACGCTGGATTTCAAAACTACAGACCAAGACGAACATTTTGGTATATAGAAAGAAATGTGGTACTCCGTAGACCACCTACTCCCATTTCTAAGCTACTTTTTTAACCATATTTGCTCCACTAATGGTGGTTAATTGTGAATACATCATCATGTAAACATCTCTGTGTGAAACTTAACCCCTTCAAACCAATACTTATATAGTAAAATTGGGGATTGACAGGGTCAAAAGAAAAATCAATAATTGATGTAATTACGTAATTTAGTAAGTCCAAAATGCTAAATTCTAACAAAAATCAATATAATAAACCATTGTTTTATGATAGGCAAGGTAAATATTTGCAAAATTAAAATTTAGTTCATAAATAGATATTTAATATGTAATTAAAAGAAATTCCCAAAGTAATCATGGAGAAGTTTCTGTAATGTGTAAAATGTTTGTTGTAGACTGTAAAGAAAGGTGGAGTGATTGTAAATTCGGAAATTTTCGCATGACTTTTATTTCGCAAATTTTCGATTTCCGAACTATTAGCGAGTCTTTGAATTCGGGAACGAGTACAGTCTATAAGCTTATTGTAATTCTTTATTAGCGAGAACTTTATTTTTGCGAGACAATGAATTCATGAATATTAGCAAAAATTAAGTTCTCACAAACATTTCCAGACTTACAGTAATATGAGCCTTGACGCGAGAAAACCGGTCTTCGGGGTTTCCGACCAGGTCCGACACAAACCGGCCTGTACAATCTCAGAAGCAGGCTAGATGCTTGAAATTTTGGCTATAAGTAGAAGAGGAATTGTACTATCCGAGTGGCGAAAACAAAGGCGCTGATCAGCTTCGCAGTTACTGCGAAGCTGATCTGCGCCTTTGTTTTCGCATGGACAAAAATCCGGTTTTCTCACGATGCGGCTCATATGAAGTTTGGTCATCTGATGATAATGTTGAAAAATAAAAGGTGTATCAAAGCTTTAGAGCAAAATTGTTGAAGTAGACGTTTGTTGAATGGTTTTAAATTATTTCTCTTTTCTGTAATTTTTCAGATTATGAAATTGTAACAGTAACAGGAGATAGAGCATTAGCAGGAACAGACTCCAATGTGTTTATTACAATCTACGGAAAAACTGGTGCCACTCAAAAAATGCACTTAAAACCGAAAAATTCAAACACATTTCAGCAGGGACGTAGTGATACATTCAAGGTGCATTCAAACTGTGTAGGACCATTAAAACGGATAAGAATAGAACATGATAACAAAGGATTAGCACCTGGTTGGTTCTTAGAGAGGGTAAGCATGCTTTACAAAAACATGCCTATGCAATACAATGCGCACTTTGAAAAAATCAGATCAGATGAAAAAAATTTATATATATATGCTCACCGGCAAAAGTTTAGTCAGTGAAAATACATGTAAAATCCCATTGGGGCAGTTTAAATCGCTATAGCTTCAAAACCCCTGGATAGTTTGGGATTAAAATTAAAATTCATAAAACTGTGAATAAAACCTAACATTTACAACAAAAACGATTGAAATATCGCTTGTGGTTTTGCCACAGTGCATACACCAATTTCCATTCTTGTTTTAAATGAAAGGGAGGTAATCTAAAAATAATGAATATTTGACTTGTTGTTTCTCGAGACTGGCTGAATTTTGAAAAGATTTTCTCGGATTTTTGTCACTGGCAACAACCTCTATCAGAAAGCGCTATTAATTAAAGCGCAGCTTCGATCATTAATCGGGTAATTACGAAAATGATGTTTTACGAAAAAGACCAATAACTCTGTCGAAATTGATATTAAAACTGGTGGGGTTTCTTTCAAGAATTAGAAAGAAGCTGCCTTTGCAAATTTAATAAAGGGGAACATCAAAGGAAAGCGGCTGGGCATTATAGGCAAGCGTGCTGGTCAAAGTTACTGACTAAACTTTTTCCTCTGAGTATATATTTTTTGGTGGGAGACAGTTAGTGATAATTTAGCACAAGATTTTGTATAATAATTTAAAGACGTGCATAAGCACCGAGATTAATGCACAGATTTTCTCCCTGTTAAAAGTTTTAAACTACTTTAACTTTTTAAATTTTTGTAAAGCAATTTTTTCATTAAGTATGGTTAAAAAAATGAAATTGTCACTTCTTTTGCCAGGTTGTAGTGACAGATATATTACATCCGAAATGGAAATATTATTTCCCTTGTCAGCAGTGGCTAGCTAAGGATGAGGGGGACAGGGCCATTAGTCGTGTCCTCTTGGGCAGTAGGGATCCTTTTGCTGTCAGAAAAGGTAAATATTATTAAAACTTTCTCTTTCTCATCATTATAGCTCGGCTTTGGAATGTTTGGGCTATACTGGATTCACCTGGTCCTTCCGTCATTCTGTGATTCTGTCATTCCATGTACAGTTGGTTTCCATAGAATCAGACCATATTTTGTATGCATATCAACATTATCAACAAGATCTAGCTTGGGATTGTTACCCATTAGCTATGCAGAACTTTGATGGCGTTACGGCCCTTAATTGACATCAGAATTTTGTTTCCGCTCAATATCTTGAAAACAAATTGACATAATCTGACCAAATCTGGTATGTGCATCAACATTAACATGATTGTTTTTCTTGCCCTGGAACAAGGCTATAGTCAGATTCTCTGATAATTCTAGCTATCATCTCTGTGAGTCCACCTTTCATTCTTAGGGGCATCAGGAGTTAATGAAAACTTTGGGTAAATTTTAAGATAGTATAAAGTGAAGTATACTTCAGCTCTTGTCAAAAATATAGTACATGAACCACTGCATGAGAAAACCAACAATTTGGGGTTCCGACCAGGTCCGTCTCAAAGCGGCTTGCACAGTCACAGAAGCTTGAAATTTCTGATTTAAGAAGAAGACGGATTGTACTATCTGTGTAGCGAAAACAAAGGCGCTGATCAGCTGTGCAGTTACTGCACAGCTGATCTGTGCCTTTGTTTTCACATAATGCAGATTGTTGGTTTTCTGGTGAAGCGGCTCATATATATTGTACATATAATTCACAAAAATGTATTGACCATGCTCATGAAAAGAGGTTTGAAGACTTAAATTCCCATAGCTGTTTCAGTTTGAAGAAAAAGTTTAATACACTAGTGATGAGGTTTAATATACTATTTTATGTGTTAACATCATTTTAAGCTAACACACAAAGAGGTAACAATAATATTCATGCATTTTGTTGTTGTCCAGGTTGCATGTTTGTAGAAAAAGCATGTTAGAGATAAACATTGGTTTGAGTTTGTACACATGAAAATTTATATGTAAAGCATTATAATTTCATGATTTGATACACATTTGAAACATATGAGCCGCCTCGTGGGAAAACCAACAATCTGCATATGAGAAAACAAAGACGCAGATCAGCTTCGCGGTAACCGCGAAGCTGATCAGCGCCTTTGTTTTCGCTACTCGGATAGTACAATTCCTCTTCTACTTAAATCCGAAATTTCAAGCTTCTAGCTCCTTTCTGTGCTTGTACAGCCCGGTTTGTGTCGGACCTGTTCGGAAACCACATTGTTGGTTTTCCCACGAGGCGGCTCATGATTTACAGTTATAAAGTATGTTTCCACAATGTCATACCTGCTTTCATGATTCAATACACAAATGAAGAATGTGTCTATGATTTGATAGGCATATGAAAAATGTTTCAAAATGTGTTACTCGTATGAAGCATATTTCCATGAATTGATACACATATGAAGCATGTTTCAATGCTTTGGTACACATATGAAGCATGTTTTAATTATTTGTTAATCAATGTAGAGCACGTTTTCATGATTTGGTAGACATATGAAGTATTTTTCCTTGATTTGATACACATTTGAAGCATGTTTTCGTGATTTAATACATAATGGTTATGTGAAGCATATTTCCATGATTTGATATACATACAAAGCATGTTTTCATGATCTGATAACGTATAAAGCATGTTTCCATGATTTGATACACATGTGAAGTAGTTTTCCATGATTTGATGCACATGAAGTATTTTTTTCTATGATTTGTTACTCATATGAAGCTTGTTTGATGTTTCATTAATTTTATACACATATGAAAAGGTACAAGTAGGCAATGATCAGGTAACGGTACAATAAGAAAGAAATTCCCACTCTAAAAACTGAGGTGGAAAATAAGTTGACAATTTTGTACTTAAACAATCATGTACTTAGAAAACATAGCATATTTCTGTTCCCATATATATGTTTCATAGCGTGATACTGAAATACTGTAATGTTATTCAAACTCTTTAAGGCATGTGTGATAGTCCCAAAAGTAAAATTTGGGTTTTCATCTCGTGTCATTAACATTTTACTTTTTTCGACATATGAATCTTGTGTAATGTATGTTCCTGTTGCTTTTCTTTGGCTGACCACTATGACCTTTAAAGACAAAATTACACGTGTCACAATGACTTCAAACATGTTCATTTTCAAGATGGTAGACATAATTACAACATTTTCCATGATTAATTTGATAAAAATGAATCCTCGCTGCCTGTCTTTTTGGACAGGTTTGGCTCTCTGTATCTTATTCTCATCAGGATAACATGTCCATGTAATATATACCCCCTTATACCCCACTTTTATATAGAAAAATTGCGATATGCAGGGGTATACCTATTTTTCTTATTAGTGATCCAAAACATAGATTGTGGGTACTCACTAGAACTGCCTCGCTGAGGCGGTTCTAACGTGTACCCACAATCAATGTTTTGGGAATAAATTTTAAAAATATCAAAAATTTTCCAATGAAATTTTCCATTTTTACAGCTCAAAAAAAATCTCCAGATATTGCATGGACAAGTTTCTGTAATTTATGTAAGATTTGTATATTCTTGTGATTTCAGAGAGCAAGTATAAAGTGAGTGTATATACTGGGGACAGATCAGGGGCAGGAACTGATGCCAATGTTTATATCACGTTGTTCGGGGAGAACGGGGACTCGGGAGAAAAAATCATAGACGATAACAAGAACAACTTTGAGAGAGGAGAGTAAGTCGTTTTTGTGTCATTTTGCTCTTTTTGGACTACATATACAGTATTTGTTTTAAGATGTTCAAAGAATGTGTGACATTCTTGGGGGTTTTATGCCTCGTTTTCAAAATACCATAACAATGTCTCAAAGGCTCTGGCGGTGGTATTTCATGATTAGGGCAAAAGCCCAATGTATTCTGAACCTATAACTATTAAAAGTTTTGACTATTTCCTCCAAATAGTGTAAAAAAGGCGATTTTAGTGGGGGTGGGGGTCAAAATTTCATATGCGAGAAAAATTTAATTTTTCGCTTTTCCTTGCTTGTAGTCCTTTAATTCCACTATTGTATCATATTTTGTGCATGCAACACTGTGTAAAGTGCAATAAACATGCATAATGCCATTGAAATAAAATTGAAATATTACGACGTCAACATTTTGGGTACAAACCTTTAGCAGTTACCTGTATAATATTAATGTCTAAGTACTACAAAACATTATACAAGGCACTGTTAACTCATATGAAAATCTGCTGTCTGTTATATACAAAACCTTATACCCAGATCAGCGATGACCAGCCAGCTACTCAGAATTGTGTCATTAATGAACAAACTTCAATCCATCTTCTATGTCTTGCGCAGCTTGATTAGAGTTCGATCTTAACCAAAAACATTTTCTCCAGACACGGCCCATTGTGACAAAACTTGGTCACACTGAGCAACCTTGCATGAATATTTATTTCCTGTATAAACCTGTTACAACACGGCCTTCAATGTATTTATTTTTCTGATTCGCTTTAAAGTCCCTTTCAAGATTATTTCAGCTCGTATGAGATTGACCAATCAGTAGGTGGACGAAAACATGAGAACCCAGAGAAAAAACTCAAGGCACATCCGCAAACAGAACTTGGCTTGTCTTACACGTGTCTCGTTTCAGTATAATGGTTGTGTCGAAGTGATTATAATCGACATAAAAGTTATTTTTGATTCGATTCGATTATGGCCGAGCATCCTTTAATAGGAACAGTTTTTCAATCATTTTGGGTTTGAGCCACGTAGTATTACTTCTTGAACCAAGTACTCAGGGGGGGGGGGGGTATAGTGTGTCTCAGGCACAGCACGGCTCCCCCCAGGGCCTTTATTTAGATTTACTTTCATTAAAGAACTGAAAGATTCTTGTTTTGATGCCTAACGTGATATGATAAGCAAATGTAGTTTTTTGAGAATGAATGGAAAATTGAGTAAATACCCTTAAAGTTTGTGATTTGAAACTTAACGTCGCTGTATTGTACCAATGACAAAGACATTTTACGTTCCCATGGTACTGGCTAATACCTAGACAGTGGTGGCATCGTACCGACCTGACTGAAAAGTTGTTGATTTGGAAGTTAATACATGTTTAAAAAAATAGGAGAACAGTCCAACAATGTTACTGTTTGTGGTGCAAGAGGTTATTGGCCGTGTAAACAAGTGGACAATATTAGTATAGAATGATTACAAAAGTTTGTTCCACAGAATATACAGTACCCTCATTTTCTGAGGAATGGAACATAAAAAGTGGTTATAAATCAAACAGATTGGGGTTAATTTTGGAAACAAATGTATATATCCATTTTTTGTACTTTACATATGGCATACAACTTAACTGCTGTTTTGTTTTCTTTTTAATTTTAAGTTAAAAACACTTTCACATACTTGGGCTCTAGTACTGAGATAACATTTTGGGCTGTAGGGTACTGTTCCCCCCCGAGTCCCAGAACGCCATTCACATATATTATGTACAATATGACAATACATTCATATGCAAAGGGATTTCTTGGGACTCGGGGGGGAACAATGTTAAATAAATACTTTTCTATTTTTCTATATGTTTAATACAAAATATGTCCATTTTAACCAAAAAATAAAGCAGTACTTCTTTAGAAATAAGAACCTCAATCCAAAATCATAAACTATGGACTACCAGCAAACATGTATACAAAAACAGAAACATTTGACCAACATTTATTTTTATCAAAATCTGAGGCAGCTATACATTATGGCTCCCATTACCACCGTCAGAGGTCCTTTTATGAACTGTTTGGTAAAGATTTAATAGAACATAAGTACATAAGTAATGAAAGATGGGGCTGACCCTTTTTAGCTCACCTGAGCCGAAGGCTCATAGGTGAGCTTATAGTATACCCATGCTCCGGCGTCCGTCCGTCGTCCGTCCGTCCGTCCGTCGTCCGTCCGTCCGTCCGTCGTCCACAATTTCAAAGATCTTCTTCTCTGAAACCGCTGGGCCGATTGTTCTCATATTACACATACACCATCTACAGGTAGGGGGAAATAATAATTGTGTTTTTTGTTTTGATCGGATAAGGACTCTGGTTGCTATGGCAACTTATGCTTCCCATAGACTTATAATGGAAAAAAGTGAAAATTGCCAGTTTTTGCTGTCTTGTTGGAGATATTTGAATTTTGTTTTTGCAGAAATGTTTATTTAGTAGTCCTTTACGTTTCATGTGACTTTTGTCCTAATCCTTCATTTTGATTGGTTGCAGGGGCCCCATATAGGGCAAAATTTCGAAAAACATTCAAAAATCTTCTTCTCAGAAACTGTCAAGGGGATGAAGCCTATACTTTGTATACATGTTTCTGACAGTGACCTCTACATAATTTGTGTTTTTTATTCCAGGCGGATAAGAATTCTGGTTGCTATGGCAACTTAAAGTTTCCATAGACTTATAATGGGAAAAGTGGAAATCGGCTATTTTTCCGCTAAAATTGCAGAGATTTGAATTTTGTTTTTGCAGAAATGTTTATTGAGTAGTGTTTGACGTTTCTTGCGAGTTTTGTCCTAATCCTTTATTTTGATTGGTTGCTGGGACCCCCATAAAGGGCAAAATTTTGGAAAAAAAACATTCAAAAATCTTCTCCTCAAAAACTGTCAAGTGGATGAATCCTGTACATGTACTTTGTATACATGTTCCTGACAGTAGCCTCTACATAATTTGTGTTTTTTATTCCAGTCGGATAAGAACTCTGGTTGCTATGGTAACTTTAAGTTTCCATAGACTTATAATGGAAAAAGTGGAAATTAGCTATTTTTTGAAAACTATTGCAGCCTGAGATCTGAAAAGTGGTAGATGCAAACAACTAATGGATTAGATGAAGGTATATGATTAATTTAGGTCAAGGTCATCTCTTGACCTTGGCCGGTCTGTCGTCCATACACACTTCAAAGATTTTTTTCTCTGAAACCACTTGGCCAATCAAAGCCAAATTTTATATGAAGCATCTATAGGAAGTGGGAACCAATGTGTATGTAAATAATCCAGGTCACATGACCAAGATGGCCGCCATGCCCATATATGGTAAAAACCCTTAAAATATCTTCTTCTCCAGTACCGGTGAACCGATTTCAACGAAACTTTGCATGAAGTATGGATGACCCAAGTACTACAATGTATATATAAAACAAGACCCTGTGGTGACCTTGACCTATTTTATGGCAAGGTCAACATAGTCAACATAGGTCGTCAATGCATTTGAATGGGGAAAACTTTTAAAATGTCATTTTAAGTGAAAGTCTTGCAAGAAATGGGCAGTAGGACTGAAATTTAATGATTCTGAAAAAAAATGGACCCCAGGGGCTCATCTGCTTTTAAAATGTTATTTGAAGGGGAAAATCAGCAGGAAATTGGCAAATGGACAAAATATTGATTATTCTGAAAAAAAGAAAATGGCCCAAGGGCTTCATCTGCCCCTGCACTGGGGTTAAATACCATAATATTCAAATATGTTTATTGGTATACGAAGCAGATCTCAGGTGAGCGTTTACAGGACCATTGGTCCTCTGGTATTAAATTTTACCCAACAGATTAATTAGAGCAAATAGTGTAGACCAGAGAAAAATTCAAACAGGGTCTGTATGTTGGACTTGGAGTATTTTAGAATAAAATTAGTAGATGGGTTGGTTAGATTTTTGGTCGCAAAACTTAGGGTCATAAAGTTAAGGAATTTATCAATTTTATGTGTTTCAGCATTGATGAGTTCATGATAGAGTGTCCATGTCTAGGACGACTAGAGAAGGTCAGGATAGGCCATGACAACTCAGGGTTTGGACCTGGCTGGTTCTTAGAACAGGTAAGTGCAGGCTGATCTATATTTTGCATAGTGTATTTGAGCTATTTAATAAAAAAAGGCTATAAACACAAAACAAAGGTAAGTTAGTAAAACTACTTTGTTCTGTCTCCTTTGGATCAGAGCAGGGTCGGATCCAAGACTTCTGGACAGGAGGTTCAACCCCACCAAGGGCTTTTTTCCACCTTTTTACTGATTTTTGGTTAATTTTCCCCATGAAATTGAAATTGGTCCAAGAGCAGGGTGAGCAAACCCCCTGAACCACCTCTAATAAATCTGTCATTGTAGAGTACAAACCAACTCCAAGTGATGTTGTAGGTGGGATATCAAACTCTTAACACAAGAACAAAACAACAACATTTCTCAAGCTTTTACAATGTTCTTTGCTTAAAAAAGATAGAAATAATTATTTACAAGAAGTTTGGTGTTAGATTTTCTTTCATTTGTTCAGTACAAATGTACAAAAAGGTTACCCAAAAATATACAAATGAACTTATGATAAAAAAATATACATAATTACATCCTTAAATAACTGAAAAATTGTTGACTGGTATATCAAACTACAAAACAGATGAACAAAAATCCCCAAATGACTGATTAAATGTTGATGGAATTATTAAACTACAAAACAAATGAACACAAAATATTTGAAATCCCAAAATTACTGAAAAATTGTTGATGGGTACCTTAAACTATGATACATCCAAACAAATATACATATCACTAATTGTTTTCAGTCACGGTTGCTGTGCCCACAAATAAGGTTTCTTAATGCACCAGTCATTTGTAACCATGGCCCCCCACCTACGGTGAATGGTGGGGGATAGCCGGGCTAAAGTGCAGGGCAGTTACCTTTTTATTGTCCGGACAGTGTAGGGGAAATAATGGGGTTTTGATGCAAGAACTGTACCCCCGGGAGATTTACTATTGCGAAAGGCAGGGCAAAGAGCATAGTTTTGACCTCCAGTTTGCCCCCTGGAGGGGGGGTCTATAGCAGGGCATTGAAAACTGAAAAGTCATTATCCCCGCCCTTCCCCATAGGTAGGGCAGCCGTGATTATAAATGACTGGTGCATAACATCCTGAAGACCACTTTTATAATTTAAAAAAAAAATTCATGCTCAACTCTGGTATTTATGGAATTTAAAGTACCGATAAATTTTGAAGCAGCCAAAAACAACAGATGGGAAATTGATTTATCCTGCAATGGAATTCTAATTCACAACAGAAGTCAATATTTTCTTAAAAATGTATTGTACAATATATTACATACTCAGCTGAGTTGAGCATGAAAACATTTTGTTATCTTTGGACTTCATACAGCTAGGTTTGTTCTTTAGTTGAGCTTCTCAACATGAGAAAAACTCATCCAAATCAAGAGAAAATAATCATATTTCATGCTCAGCTGAGCAGAGCATGAAATATCATCCTGCTGATTTTAAAAATGGTAATCACCTGTGTCATGCTTGTTAACTTTTAAGCTTTGAATCACTGTATTTTCCATCAGACTTACAACATAGTGTCATCTGTAACATTCCTAAATCATTATGAAAACTTGCCCATGAAATATATACAGTGATTTTTGAAGTTGTAAAAAATTTTCAGTCGAATTTTTTTTGTATTTTTTCTTATTTTTGCTCAAAACATAGATTGTGGGTACATGTTAGAACCGTTGGAGCAAAAATAAGAAAAATAGGTATACCCCTGCATACCCCATATTTGCTATATAAAAGTGGGGTTCAAGGGGGGTATTCAATGCATGGACATGTTTTCCTGATGATCCATTCAATCACAAAGTAATGCTATTCACAGCATAAGGTTGCAGAATATAAAGGATGTTAAGAAAGTTCGTTCCGCACAAAAATCGCTTTCCAGATAGCTTGATTTTAATGCTTTAAAACTAAAAAATAACAAAAGCAGACTTTAATTTGGATGAATATGAAAAGATAAAAGCAGATATCTGACCATGAACAAAATGCATCATTATGCCCCCAACTTTGAAAAAGTTGGAAGGGCATATTGCTTTCGGCTTGTCTGTCTGTGTGTCTGTCTGTGTGTCTGTCTGTCTGTCTGTCTGTGTGTCTGTGTGTTAACTTTTGAACGGTGAATGCTAGGGTTTTGAAATTTCTTATGCACATTCCTCATGAAAAAATAGTTGATCCATATTTTTTTTCATGTCCGAGTTATTCCCCTTTTCTGAATTATGTCCCTTTAAAAACAAAATTTGAAAATCTTGTGTGCAAGATATCTCAAAAAGTGTTAGAGCTAGAGCCTTGATATTTAGTATACTGGTTGGGGCTGAGGAGTAGACCACCTGATTAACTTTTGAGAACCTTAACCCAAATTTTGACAAAATTACGGAATTTTGAAATTTTGATTGATTTTTCCACTTTTCGGTGAAATTTGCAACTTTCAAACGGTGAATGCTAGGGTCTTGAAATTTCATTTACAGATTCCTCATGTAAAAATAGTTGACCCGTAATTTTTTTCATGTCCGAGTCATGTCGCCTTTTTGAGTTATTTCCCTTTGAAAACAAAATTTGAAAAATCTTGTGTGCAAGATATCTCAAAAAGGGTTTTAGCTAGGGCCTTCATGTTTGATATACCGATTGGGGTGGAGAAGAAGATCACCTGATTAACTTTTGAGGACTTTCCATCAAATTTTGACAGACTTACGGAATTGTGAAATTTTAACTCCATTTTGAAGTGTGCATCTATTATCACTGTTAGTCCTGAAGTTTGCTATTTGTGCCCAGGTCTACACTGTTTGCTTACATGATTTTCATTGAAAAAATAATGAAATAAATGAATCATATAAACTGTGCCAGGTTAGAGGCAAGCATACAGTTGGGGGCATAGTGTTTTACAAACACTTATTTCTAGTTTAATTAGTTTTTGTCTATAAAATGTTTTCAAACCATGTATTAAACTGCTAAACGAACTTTCTTAACACCTTTTACTATTGCAAATTTTGATGATTTCTGGTTGCATTTTCAAGTGATATAGAGTTTTGTAATTTGTTTGTCCTCCTTAAGGAATAGTAACCTGTTTGTATTTCTTAAGGAATAGTAACCCCACACTCATACCATGGTGGGGAAGGTGTGAAGAAGGACAGCACTCCCTTTACTGGTGTGTCTCCCCAGTTAGCCCTCTTATAACCTGAAACAAATGAAATAGAAATTGTGATGATTTATCCACTTAGAAAATGTCAGTGAATTTTTACTAATAACAGAGTCGCTGCATGGGAAAACCAACAAAATGCTTGGGAAAAAAACAAAGGCGCAGATCAGCTTCACGGTAACCGCAAAGCTGATCAGCGCCTTTGCTTTCGCTACAGGGATAGTACAATCCCTCTTCTACTTAAATACAAAATTTCAAGCTTCTAGCCTGCTTCCGTGACTGTACAGGGCGGTTTGTGTCGGACCTGGTCTGAACTTAAATTGTTGGTTTTCTCACGCACAGGCTCAAATAAACAAGGCACAGGACATGGAGAAGTCTATGCGCAAACTTATGACTCTGCCACACTGACCTCTATAAAATGAGTGACATCACGAGAACACTGGGCTTTGGGGTTTCCAACCAGGTCCAACACAAACCGGCCTATACAGTCTCGGGAAAAGGCTACAAGCTTGAAATTTCAGATATAAGTAGAAGAAGAACTGTACTATCCATGTAGCGAAAACAAAGGCGCTGATCAGCTGTGCAGTAACTGATCTGCGGCTTTGTATTCGCACTTGCAAAAAGCCAGTTTTGTCATGATGCAGCTCAAATAATGTCTAGCTATAAAATGGAGGCAGCATTCGGACATCGCCATAGCTGTTGGCTAGGGCATTAAATAACAAATCAAAGATACAAACATTTCCTCCTAAAGAAAAAAAATCCTTTTCATTTGGTGGGAGTAAGGAGGGTTGAAGGAATTACTATTGATGTGGGATCATACTTTCGAATGTATGCATTACCCCCCTTGGGAGAATTGTGAGGTCTTTAAATGAAATCAGAACCCAACCTTGAAATTCATGAGTGGCAGATGAATTTGTAGATAAGGGCTCTTATCAGTCTACGATGATTGCTAATATCTTTATTACTTCTGCTAGGAATATCTCTTGAAATATCTTTGAGAAAAATCTTTTTTGCCTGTCTGAACATGCTGAAGTTCTTTCATAACCAGAGGAAAATTGCAAAACAAATTTTCAAGCCATCCCAACATGACTGAAAAAATAGTTGTGTGGTATGTTAAACCACAAATCAAACAAACAGACAAAATTTACAGAGGTGCAGTAGGAATGATTTTAGCTGGCTTATTTATTATATTGCATGGTAGCTACTGCACAATGTGGAGACTATGTCAGCATGTTTGGATAACATTAAACATGAAAATGCAAGAATACTTGAAATTCGGAAATATTATTGAGACCTGGGAAACTGCAAAACTTCAGAAATCTTTTTCAAATAGAGTCATATTTGGAAAACAGCAAATTTAAGTTGTGAAAAGAGTTCCAAATTTGTTAGTTACTGTAAATGGAATTTTCTATTTCTGAGCTATTTGCAAGGTTTTGAATTCTTGGTATTTGTGTGGTCTTTATAATGCACTAGTCATTTGTAACCACGGCCCCCCCACCCCTGGGGGAGTGCCGGGGATAGCCGTGGAAATGAGCGGTGCTTTGACCAAAGTTTTGCCACGGCAGTGCGGGGGAAATACCCGGGGTTTGCTTTATATAGAAAAAAAGGGCAGTGAAATGAAAAATAGAAGGCTGCAGGGGAAAACAGTGCAAATTAGCAGTGGTTTTACCAACGAGCAGTCCCCGCAGGGTCGGGCTTTTAGCGGGAATTTGCTGGACCAAAAGTCAAAGTCCCCGCTATTCCCCGGAGCTGGGGGGCCGTGGTTACAAATGACTAGTGCATAACTTAGACTGATTCAATATTAGAGCCAACTTTGAATTTACGAGGGGATATATGAGCCGTGACGCGAGAAAACCGGTCTTCGGGGTTTCCGACCAGGTCTGACACAAATCGGCCTGTACAGTCACAGAAGCAGGCTAGAAGCTTGAAATTTCGGATTTAAGAAGAAGAGAAATTGTACTATCCGTGTAGCGAAAACAAAGGCGCTGATCAGCTTCGCGGTTACCGCGAAGCTGATCTGCGCCTTTGTTTTCGCCTAGACAAAAATCCCATTTTCTCACGATGCGGCTCATATTTGCGTTTATATTTGCCAAAATTAAGTTCTTGTGAATATTTCTAAACTTTCAGCAGTATAGCCGCCTGATTGTTCAGATTTAGCAAATATATTGAAATTTTATTTCTCAGAAACCAAAAAGTTACCTCTTAAACATTTTATATTGCACACCCTGATTGATTGCTCCCTTGACTGCACAAGAAGTTGCAATGAAGCTCAAAATCTGTTTGCACTCTAGTTATGAAGTAAATTATGAAGTATGTTATATTGTTATTACAATATAATTCCAACTTTACTAATTTCCTACATTCTGATTGGCTGTTTGGAAGACTTTATACTTCGATAAAAGCAATGCGTAAGAATACTCAGTTTTCACCTTTAAAATGGCGCGACGTTACGGGATAACGTGACGTTTCTTCGAAGAAACGTGACGTCACCAAATCTAAACGTCATACAAACAATGGATGAACGCGTTTTGAGGACGTCGAAACAAATATTTGGAATTTTTATTAACATGGGCGCTTTTTCTTTGAACAGAACACCGTACGGTAAGTGTTTTAATCTTCTTGTTGTGTGTTGAAATTTGACGTTTGTATTTCTAGTATTCCGATCCCCCGTTCAAAACCGACATGCCTTTCTATCGGTCCAGACGGCGATATTTTCTCCCAAAATCACAATTTTGAATGAAGGGTTGATGTTTTAAAGCTCCAGCTTTGGCAGCCTGGCTAAAGCAAGCCGGTTATAGCCTCTATTTATTGCGAGAAGTGAGTTTCATGCTTTGAAAACTTTCAAGATGGCTGCCTCATGAAGATCCGTTTTGCTCTATTTTCCTTCCGCTGGCATTAAAAATTTAAACCAATGTAGACAAATGCAGTTTAATGAGACATAGTTGGAATTATAAGGAATGAATTATTATTTTTGTTGATTTTATCGATGTGTAAACTCAGGCGAATCACTCACAAACTTTTTCATAAAGCCCTTCGGGCTTTATTAAGTTTGTGAGTGATTCGCCTGAGTTTACACATCGATAAAATCAACAAAAATAAAATTCATTCCTATAGTAATTGCCATCAATGTCATTTTTTTTAATAATTGATATACCAGACATTGTATTTGAGCATTGTGAAAAATCCTGCTTTTTGCATGTGAAATACAAATGCATAGCAAGCCATAGCTCTGCTTGGTTCCAGACTTTATAACCCTGACTCTTCATGCTCAACTCAGCTGAGCACAATAATTACAGGGCTCATATATACTGAAATAATCAAAATTTGTAGAAAATCCAGGACTTGTGTTGAGATAACCAAAGCTGATCATTTATCCTGCCCATAAATGTTTAAATGCCACATATTGTTGGCATTTTAACATTTATGAAGAAGATAAATTTCAGTCTCAGCTGATTTGAGCATAAAGATGTTTTATAAGTAGTCATTTTTTCATGTTAACAGTTGCTGCTCAGACAGGCCCCAAAACTGTATATTCTGTCCTTAATGAATGGGAGCTTTTTATTATTTGAGCTGCAGCATCAGAAAACTGTCAATCTGCATATACGGAAACAAAGGCGCAGTAACTACACAGCTGATCAGTGCCATTGTTTTCGCTTGTGTCGGACCTGGTTGGAAACCCAGATTGTTGGTTTTCTCATGCCAAGGCTCATATATTTTTCATCCTTCTGGAAACGAAAAATCCCCACATTTAACTCTAGTATTCTATGCATCTGAAGACAAGTTTTCACATCATGAAGGTCGGAGTTACTGTAAATCCGGTAATTTTCGTGGAAACTTAATTTTCGCGAATATTCACGAATTCGATGCCTCACGAATTCAAGGTTCTCACTAATAAAGAATTTCTATAGGCCATAAAGACTGCAAGAGCACTCATTCGCGAATTCAAAACCTTGCGAATAACTCGGAAATAGAAAATTAGTGAAATAAAAGTCACGCGAAAATTTCCGGATTTACAGTACTAAGATCTGAGTTTGTTGGTAAGAGTTGGTATCAGATATAAGAAGCTGTTAGAAATTAGTTAATTGCTTTATACTTTAACTGCTTGTGTTCTTATAAGTGTTCTTCATTACTTTGATTTATTGTTCAAGAGACACTAAAATTGCCAAGGCATTGACAGTTTGGAAAGAACAAAAATGAAACTTAGCTTGTTGAAAAACAGTGATAATATTAATGAAAAGTAGCCATTGTTTGGGTTTTGGCATTAAAGAACACATTTCCTGCTCACTATTAATTTGTTTCCAAAAAGGAGTTAAACATGTGTCATTTAATAAGCCTCATTTTTGGCACAGTGAAGAAACATCAGGAAAACATGTCCGTGCAATGTATACCCCCTTGAACCCCACTTTTATATAGCAAAACTGGGGTATGCAAGGGTATACCTATTTTTCTTATTTTTGCTCCAAAACATTCATTGTGGGTACTCGTTAGAATCGCCTCGTCAAGGCGGTTCTAACGTGTACCCACAATCTATGTTTTGAGCAAAAATAAGAAAAATATCAAAATTTTTCCAATGAAATTTTCACTTTTTTTAAGCTAAAAAAATTCTCTGTATATTGTATGGGAAAGTTTTCGTAATGAAAGAAATTAATTACCATGCATTCTTCTGAACCAGTTGGTAGATTTTCCGACTGTGACCTTGGACGACCTTGCTCCACCTACAAATTCACAGTGATCTTCACCAAAGTTTCTTGAATCTCCAATATCTAAGAAAGTCTCCAGAATATTGTCACTCAAATAGATTTTATATTTTCTGCTTGAACAGAGAATTACACCAACATATTTCCCAATGCTGTAGCTGGTTTTCTTGATGTATTTCTTGCCTTCCAAACAGGCAGATTGCTCCAGTGAATGCTTAAAATCATATTCTACCCATTCATCATATTCTAAGGCAAGTTTGATATTTACCTTTTTCATTTTCTCAATTCTATCAGAAAGTTCAACAAGACTGCTTTTGAAATTTTCAACATTACTTGTTATTTCTGTTTGGTTTTGTGTCAGTTTATCAACATCTGCGACAATAGTATTTATACTCAGTCTTGCGTCTTGCAAATTAGTTCTGCATATCTCTTCAATATTAGTTATATTTGACCAGATAAAGGGTAACTCTATTCTTATTTCATCAACAAATGTCTTTGTTTCCATTAGTTTTGCTTTCTCTACTTCACATGATTTGGATTTCTTTACATTTGCCTTTACTGTGTGATTCATGTCTCTTACTTCATCACCTAGTTTTGTGATATCTTGCTCCAGATAATGCGTCTTTTCTCTCATATCTGCTTTGAAATTTTGCAGTGAAGTTTCGGTAACCCCCTGCTGTCTCATGTTTGTTTGAACCCTTTCTCTCAGCTGATGAACACTCCTCCTGATAGGCTGAACTTCTTTAGCTATTTCTTCGTGTAATTTGTCTTGTATTTGTTGTAACTGATCCTGTATATTTGGATCACTTATAACATTGCTTCGTAAAGATGATATTCCACTCTCAAGAGTTGCAATGTCTGTTTCAATTTGTTCCATTCTCTTATTGCCATTGGAAATTGCAGTTGGTAAAAGATTATTGAACTTTTTGTCATAAGTATGTTTCATGCCTTCCATAAGTGTTAAGATTTGTGTCATCTTTGTTTCAACAGAATCTAAGTGTTTGTTCAATGTCAGTTTGACATTCCTTGACTGTCTCTGCAAGGATGTACTTACCTCTTCCCGAAGCATGTCAAATATTTTTTCAATACTGAGTCCAAAACTCCCATCTGATTGCACGATACTTTTAATACTCTCAGGCAGTTCATTACTGACTGCAGATTCCTCATTATCAATATTGGTTTTATACTCATTAAGGTCAGCTTCAATGATTTTAGTAAGCTTTTTCAATTGTCTGTCAAGAGCACTTTCACCAGGCACACGATGGAAATCATTATCATATGTATTTCCACTATCTACTGAATCTGTGTACTGGAAACCATCAGAATGCGGCATGACAGTAGCTCTTTTCTTTCTCCTGACATTTGTTTTTTGGTTTAATTCTTTCCTTAGTTTTTGGAGTATGTCATTTACAATGTCACTTTTAAATGCACCAAATGTTTCCTGAATATAAGAGCTAAGAAACTGTTGTGTAGGTGCTTCTTTTATGTTTTCAAACATACTTTCATCAGTTTTTCTTTTCCTATATCTTTGCCTTGTAACCTTTTTATTCTTTGCATGTGGAATATTGTTAACTGCTCCTGGTTCCAACCCAAGGGAGTATAAAACATCTAATTTTATATTTATGTCTTTTACTTCATCTCTTACTTCTTCAAGTTGTTTCTCCAACATTGAGATTTTCTTGAGGGAATGTAAGTTTGGATCTCCTTGTAAGTCTTTATCATTTCCTGTTAAATATTCACTGTTTCCAGTTAAATATTCACTACTGCCTGATACTGCCACACCCTTGCCATATCTCTGTCTTCTAACACCATCTAGTCCATTATTATCAGAAATATTATTCACTATTTCTGATACCACAAGAATTGTTTTGATAAAATTTATGACCAAAATATATTTCCAGTGCATTGTTGCTTTTGTTCTTGCTGCTGATGAGACTTCAAAAGTCTTAGATTTCCAAATTTATAAGTGTGATAATGTCTACTAGATTTAACTGTTGCCACTGCATCGAAGATTTTCCTGAAATATTTAAAAGCATATCAGTAGGTTTATTAAACAGAAGCTTATTATATAGATGATGCACTTGTGACTCTAAGGTACTGAAGCTGTATTACAAAAGTACTGGATCCATATTGCAAAATACTGATTCTTATCTGAAGCACTTCTTTTGAAATGCACTGCAATAAGTACTTCAATAAACAATGTTTTTATTAATTTAACATCCACTTCACTCATAATTTCAAACTGTTATGTAATCCTTTTTCTGTACGCTTATTTTGTAATAAAACAAAATAAAAATAGGGTTATAATAATTATGTATGTTATATCACATGGAAACCTTTGTCTACAGTTTTGGATCAGGACTGACACAAACTAGATGTTAAAGCCAGTAGAGGTGGCTACAACGTTCTAAGGGGCAGAGGAATAATGTGATATCAGTTTGGCAGAAGCAAAACTGTTGGTGAGGTGTTTACTGCTTGCAACTTGTTAGCGTGTAACAAGTTTTCTCAAGGCAGAGCTCTTATGATTGATGGCTATTGCTGTATGAGTCACGTCTCGAAAAAAATCGGTCTTAAGGATTTCCGACCAGGTCCGACACAATTTGGCTTATACACCCACAGAAGAAAGCTAGAATCTTGCATTTTTGGGTATAAGGATAGAAGGCATTGTACTATTCATTTAGTGAAAACAAATGCACTGATCAGCTGTGCAGTTATTGCACAGCTGATCCGCGCCTTTGTTTTCGCATAAGTAAAAAATCTGGTTTGCTGATGATGTGGCACACATGATTTTATAAAATAACATCTCTTAGCATTAATATTGTAGTCAGTTGGGTAGCTTTTTGAGCAGATGCAATTCTTTTGAAAAGTACCAGACGAAAAGAATATGCATGCAGTAAGAATTCCAGTTCTGATACAATCTCATCCAACATCTTAGTTCAACTCAAGATTGGCATGAATTGTAAGATGAATATCTTCTTAATCATTTTCATGAAAAAAAAAAACAACATCTTTAATTAATGCAATTATAAAGAATAACAAATAAAACGTTCTTTCACAATGCTTGTTAACTTTAGAAACATTGTCTATACATACTTATTTTTGCCTTTTGTGCATATGGTATGTGTACAAGGGGTGAGGGGATTGAATTTTATACTCAATATTTGGAAGAGAATGTTATTAAATTTTTTTCGGTCAGTAAAATGCACAATCCAAAATAATATTTAAACATATCTTTCATCATTTTTTATATCTCTAGATCTTCACATTCAGTGTTTAATATTATTGGATTTAATACGCAACAAAAAAAAAAAAAAAAAAAAAAAAAAAAAAAATTCTGAAAGCTAAAAAAAGCTATTACCTACCACATGCATTCATATCCTTAGTAGTGTACTGGCATAAAGACATTTTCAGACTATTTTATCATTATTATATCTGTTATCACATTACGAAAACATGACCATGCAATATACAGAGATTTTTAAAGTTGTAAAAAATGATAATTTTCAGTAGAAAAATATTGATATTTTTCTTATTTTTGCTCAAAACATAGATTGTGGGTACTTGTTAGAACCGCCTCAGCGAGGCGGTTCTAACGAGTACCCACAATCTATGATTTGGAGCAAAAATAAGAAAAATAGGTATACCCCTGCACACCCCAGTTTTGCTATATAAAAGTGGGGTTCAAGGGGGTATATATTACACAGACATGTTTTCGTGATGACACCTCAATTTTGACTGAAGCAAAAGTCAATCTAACACTTCTTAGAGCTTAACCATAACTGGTTCAAAATTTTGTACTTCTGTGTTGGAGCCCTATTGTAATTTGCTTTTTAGTTTAGCTAAACACTAATGATCGTCAATATGACCAGTTGAGCTCTTCTTGTTTTGTTTTGTCATCACAAAAACATATCTGTATAATGTATACCCCCTTATACCCCACATTTATAAAGTAAATCTGGGGTTTACAGGGGTATACCTATTTTCCTTATTTTTGATCCAAAACATACATTGTGGGTGCTCGTGTACCCACAGCAAGATCAAAAATTTCCAATGAAATTTTCAATTTTTCCTTCTGAAAAATAAAATTCTCTTTATATTGCATGGGCTAGATTTCGTAACATGTTTGTTTTCCTTTACTATTGAGAGACTCTTATGGCATGTTTGGAGTAGATTGAGATTACAGCAGTTGTTTAGGATTTCATGTTTTTAATGTGTTATGAAATTTAAAGTATGGTAATTCTTTGGAACTATGCATTGGATGATGCATGATGGATTGATTCTTTTGATTGATTAATTGACCAATTTACAACTGACTGACTGAGACTGATTGTTTGGTTGAGTGAGACTGAGTGAGTGAGTAGTTTAACTTAATTAGATTAATTCAATATTTGATTGATTGATTGATTGATTGATTGATTGATTGATTGATTGATTGATTGATTGTCAATTTATTTTAGTCATTATTATTCTTTGCTCATTTAAATATTTTTCCAGTAGCCAGAAACATAGCAGGGTATTTTTCAAGAAAGTAATTTTCACTTAATGATATTTGCTTATCATTATGTGATGATGCGCCTAAGGAAGCTTATCAGCCCCATGCTGACTATTGTCAGAAATAGTTCTGCTTGTTTGAAAAAAATGTAAGTTTTTTTGTGTCAAAACAAGGCATTGAACTCATCGAACTAAAATTTTGCTCTACTTTTTCATAGCTTACTTAAAATTGATAAAGTCACAAGATGATGACTGTGCACTGCACAATGCCTTGTTTTATAAGAGCCATGATGTGAGAAAACTGGTCTTTGGGGTTTCCAACCAGGTCCAACATAAATCAGCCTGTACAGTCTCAGAAAAAGGTTAGAAGCTTGAAATTTTGGACTTAACAAGAGGAGAGATTGTACTATTCATGTAGCGAAAACAAAGGCGCTGATCAGCTTTGCAGTTACTGCGAAGCTGATCTGCGCCTTTGTTTTCGCCTATGCAGATTGTTGGTTTTTTCATGCAGCGGCTCATATATTATAACTGAGAACAACTTTCCTTAATGTCAACAGAGCTCATGCAAAAAACGCGGTTGAGACAATTATGAGTTGTGGCCCTTCATCTCAGGAAAGAAATTGATCTGATATGCCTCTATATTGATGATATGAAAAGTTGAAGTAACAAGTTTCTTATGCATTTCATGGCCTTTCAAGGATTGATTATACTGATAATCTCAGTGTTTTATGTAGCCATCTGAAGAAAACATTGTAAGTGGATTTGCTTTTAACCACTTCAGAAACCATTAGAAATATTCCTAAACATTTCGAAAACTTGCCCATGCAATATACAGTGATTTCTTAATTTGTAAATACTGAATATTTTCAGTAGAAAATTTTCGATATTTTCCTTATTTTTTGCTCAGAACATAGATTGTGGGTACACGTTAGAACCGCCTCGGCGAGGTGGTTCTAACGAGTACCCACAATCTATGTTTTGGAGCAAAAATGAGAAAAGTAGGTATACCCCTGCAAACCCCAGTTTTACTATATAATGGTGGGGTTTAAGGGGGTATTCAGTGCACGGGCATGTTTTCCTGATGATATTTTGTTTGGCGTTACAAGGGTTTTTATAGGCCACCAGGTTCAATTTTTAATTTGTCTGAATTATCCATTATAATTTTGCACCATGTTGTTAACCTAAAACCAAATTTTGCTTTAATGCATTAAAACTTATTTTGCCAATACAGATTTCTTTCTTTTCTTTTTTTTTTTTTCTTTTTCTTTTTTTTTTTTTTGCTATTTTTTGTGGCCCTGCTTCCAGCATAACTATTTTATAGTATGTTTTATAGCTTAAAATATTTTGACCAAATCTAAGTTTTAGACTGACTGACAAGATTCAAAGGGTAAATGCGGCCTCAAAATACAAAAGCACTTACCAAAAGTAGAACTTTGCTCTCAAGACACTGGTTGTACTTGTAATCAGTCTCAGATCATCTAAAATATTACAAAATAAAAATTGTTTGCATAATATTTGCAGCTGTTAAGTCCCAAAGGACCCAAAAGCAAAGCCTAAAATCCCATGGATTTGTTGCCACTGAATTTTAATCATATGATGACAAAACACATGCAGTCACACTGTATTAGTGGCAATGCGGAATGTGTGATTTTAAACAAAATTGCATTCTTGACTAGCAAAAAAGGCATTTTAGATTGCCTAAAAGCACATGTTGACAATTGAGAATGTTCAACGATTATCTTGTTGACAATCCAAAATGCATTTTTTGGCAATCATGCTGTACTCTTTTTGTATATATAGTTGGTGGTTCGCAATTGCCGCTGATAAGCTGTGGTAGCACTCTACCCATACCTCATGATTTTACATTTCCAAAGAGCAAAAGCTCTTTGAAGCTAGGCTGACTGGCATTTTTATTTGTTGAAACAAAGGACAATGCAAGGCATAACATAAAATATAACAGTATAAATGAAGAGCAAGCTGGCAGGCTCTTTCCCGTTAAGTTATCAGTGTGACTAGTATCATTGAACCAAAAACAAAGATTCAGTACAATAGAGAATAGAGATAACAGAAAATTATGACTACTCCAGGATCTGTTGCACTTGAAAAAACAGTAGATACGTGCTCATAATTGTACTTATTTTTATTAATTAACTTATTAGTATATAGTACTTATACGGAGAATTTGGTCTGAGTGATACTGGTGACGTTTCCTTTTTCGTACAGTCTATACTGGATTTCACCTCGACCTAATACAGCTGACCTCGCACTAATACGGTTGACCTCGTATCTATACGGATTGACCTGCTATCTATATGGAAATCTCTACATCTGATTGGTCAAAATTCACGTGCAAGGTCACGTGCCGCGTTGAATGAGTTGAGAGAAAAAACAATGGCGGCGATTCAGCTGATCAGTAAAATAGTGAACAAACAAACAAAAATAACGTCAACATCTTTGAAAAGAATGTCAGACATTGGCGCTAAGAATGGCGAAGATATGTTTGATGCGATATAGGATGATATGGACCGATATGAACTTTTGACAGTTAATTAATAAAAATCTCATTAATCAAGTTAGTTCATATTGGACCAGTTACAGGTCCTCGGTCAGCTGTATTGGACCTCGGCCTCCGGCCTCGGTCCAATACAGCTAACCCCGGACCTGTAACTGGTCCAATACGAAATAACTTGATTAATAACATTATAGTATGAGCTGCTCCGTGCTCATAATTAAACTTATTTGTATGAGCTGCTCCAGATGTTTTAATTTGCTCTACTTCTTCAAGTGCTTCTGCAGTTGATCTTTGAGACTTTCTTTGCTTGATCGACAATGAGTTTGATTGTAATCAAAACTTATAGACTAATGACTGTTCCATATTCCCTTGTGATCAGATTGCCTCGAATTATTTGAGCCTTGTCATGAGAAAAACAGATTTTTGCCCATGCGAAAACAAAGGCACAGATCTGCTTCACAGTTCCTGCGAAGCTGATCAGTGCCTTTGTTTTCACTACACGGATAGTAAAATTCCATTTCTTCTTAAATCAGAAATTTCAAGCTTCTAGCCATCTTTAATTGCTGCACGCAGGCCGGTTTGTGTCGGACCTTGTCGGAAACCCTGAAGACCGGTTTTCTCATGATGCGGCTCATTTCTTATGTAATAAACATGCATCAAATACGTTCAAGTGCAGAATAAGATTAGTGTAGTATTAAATATAACATAGAATTTGAATCTGGTTAGTCTGGTTATAATCCATAGTTAAAATTGGGTATGGGGGACACCCAGGGGGTGGGGGAGAGAACAATCAATGATTTGTATGGCTATAATATCTGTAGATTACCCATGTTGGATCATCTATAGCAGCAACAGTGCCAAGAAAGCAAAACCTTACAACTCCTATCTGTTAAAGAGTCATATTTTAATCATTTTAGGTTAACTCATTTAAGCCTGGCGTCCCTTTTGTGGGACATAGGCAAACAGTATAGCCCCAGATGTGACGCCGCAGATCGCAGTGTCCCATCTGGGGCTATTCTGTTTGCTTACAGGAATTTCTTCGAAAAATGGAATAAAATTTTAAAATCACACCTGCGACCCCTAAAAAAGAAAGTGGACATGTCCAGTTGATAATGCTGGGAGAATCCATTCGTCAAATATGGGTTAATGTTGATGACCTCAGTCATATACAAACAAGTTCAGGTGTAGTCGCTGGCTGGCTGGAAATTACAGAATTATCAAAATGTGACAAACTTTGTATAGGACATGACTGTCTGTGAAACTATATATACTCAGAATGTTTCTTTCTCATAAAACATTTAAAAATTGATATTTATCATTTTAGGTTATAGTTGACGACCTTGACAACTCGATCACATACAAGTTCCCGTGTAGTCGGTGGCTAGCAACAGACGAAGATGACGGACAGATATACCGTGATCTGCTGGTGGGGAAGGGGGCTGTGGACATTAACAAAGGTATTGATAGTTGGCATCTTACTGCACTTATGTAGAATTTTATCCATATGTTAATTAGATTTTGTCTGTTGCTTATGTACTAATATAACTGCAGAATCCTATCTTAGAGCTCAACATTAATGAATGGATAAAACTTTGACAATTTCTATATTCCAAAAACATGCTTATACTATAATGCTTTATCAGCTGGGGATAATTCTCGAATATGGAGACAATCTCCATATCGGGGGACTGTCTCCTTTTTTAGGAGACAAGTTTTAATAAAAATAGCTACATCCCCAAAAAACTTATATGTCCCTCGATCAGGAGAATGTCTCCCATTTTGGAGACTAAACATGTCTTGGATTTTGGGGACATTCTCCCCATCAGTATGACAGTATGAAAAAATGTCATATTTTAGGCATTTTCAGACTGTCTTGTGCATTTTACTACAAAAAAGCGCATGTTAAAACAAGTTGGGAAGACACCAGTCCATCAAGAGCTAAATTTAATCCATTGCATCAAAGAAATTCACCGTTGCGATTAGTACAGAAATGCGGGACAGACCCTGGTGTAATGACTTAGATTAAAAACTTGGAAGTATCGTTTATTTTCTTGATGATTTTATCATTAAGCATGGTTACTTTTACGATAAATTTTCAATCAGAAGGTAAGAACTTTAATCTGAGACTTTTTATTTAGGTCAGTTCCTGTCTCCCGATTGGGGGACAAAATTTTAACACATCGTTCATAAATTGATAAAAATGCATTAGACTCTATGGCAGTGTCTCCCGATTGAGAGAATGTCTCCATTTTTGAGAATTTTCCCCGGCTGTTTAACTACAGAAAAAAAAATCATTTCATTTCTATTTCTCTAATTTGTATCACATTAAAAATATGCTTTCATTCTTTTATTTTTTTTTTTTTTAAAAAAAGAAGAAAAAAAGACTGAAAGCACATTTTTGCCATACATGTACAGTGCCTCAAAATGCATATCAAAACCTTTTTGACATGTAAGAAAAAAAAAAATAGCCATTCAAAGTTATACTCCCTTGGCATGTGGGTATTTCAGTATTGGTGCTCCCAGAAGCTTTTTCACGAGTTAGAAAAATATTAAAAGCATTGGAGAAAAAAGATATATAGTATTTAAAATAGTAACCCTTGTATATTTAACCACTCTTTAGATGAAAAAGGTAAGTTTATAAACCCCATAGCACACTCCTCCCTCCCCTTCCCTAACCCATAGGTTTTCTAACACCAATCTTGCATGTTTAAACCTATATGAGCCGCGTCATGGGAAAACCAGATTTTTTGCCTATGAGAAAACAAAGACGCAGATCAGTTGTGCAGTAACTGCACAGCTGATCAGCACCTTTGTTTTCACAACACAGACAGTACAATTCCTCTGCTACCTGTATGCAAAATTTTAAACTTATAGCTTTCTTCTGTGGCTGTACAGACCGGTTTGTGTCGGACCTGGTTGGAAACCCCAAAGACCGGTTTTCTGGCATCACGGCTCATATTATGCTAGCATTTTCTCTTTTTTTTTTTTTTGTTTTTTTTTTTTTTTGTTTTTGTTTATGTAACTGTTCGTGAACAGTGGAGATACAGTTTAAAAGCAGCTCAATATGATGTCAATTGAATATAAAGGGTCTTACATGTTCGTTGCTACTATTTGCAGGGTAGCTAGTTCTTTTTCTATCATTTAGAATTTTGGTTTGCATGCTAGAAAGCTCTTGAGTTACAGTTGATGTGTTCCAATACCTTCCCTGTAGCTGAGTATGTCACATAGTTACTAATGATAATAATAGAAGCCACCGTGGCGCAGTGGTTATGTCACTTGCCTTGTAATCCAGAGGTCACACAGCTTCTCTAGTCTGCCGGATGAGACTATAAACCAAGCTCCTGTCTCCATATGACCTTATCTGTTGGTGGGATGTTAAACCCTAAATCAACCAACCAATTAATGATAATGTCATGTTATTTTTTGTTTAACAAATCCCTTTTTTCTGTTTGCATGTTTCCCCTTCCTTGCCACTGTTGCCTTTCACTATAGATAAAAGTTGGTTTTGAAAACAATTTCTAAATGTTTGATACATCACAATGCAAACTTGATAGAACCTTTAGAGGAGGTATCAATTAAGCCAAATTATTCCTGAAAGAAATTGTCTGATATCCAAACAGCATTTATGTGTGCTTATGCAGGTAATGTTACTCAATATCTAAGCAGCTATTTACTTTTTTTTTTATGAAAATAATAATAAAAATGAGCGGAAACTTAAAAACCCTTCCATGATTTTATTCATTGACAATACTGGCCAAAATAGAGCACTTTTTTCATTCATGAATTTGTGTGTCAAACCATTACGAAAACATGCCCATGCACAGTGAATTTTTATAAGCTGTAAAACTTCAAAATTTTCAGTAGACAATTTTTTTATATTTTTCTTATTTTTGCTCAAAACATAGATTGTTGGTACAGGTGGTTCTAACGCATACCCACAATCTATGTTTTGAAGCAAAAATAAGAAAAATAGGCATACCCCTGCATACACCCAGTTTTGCTGTATAAAAGTGGGATGTAAGGGGGTATATATGGGACATGTTTTCCTGATGCTAAGAAGAAATATAAAACTCAACTAAGCTTCATTTTTTATTTGCATGCTTTATTGTTCCTCTTACAGGAATTCCCTACACCATCAAAGTATCAACGGGTGACAAACCCAACGCCGGCACTGATGCCAAGGTTTACGTCATTATGCACAACAAGAAGAAGATCGACAGCGGAAAAATATGGCTGACCAACAAGAAATTTGAGCGTAACCTCACAAACGTTTTCAATGTGAATGTCCTTGAGAACCTGAGCCCCTTGTCGAGCCTGGAGATTGGGCATGATAACAGTGGGCTCGGACCTGGGTGGTACCTGGACCAAGTCATTGTGTATTGTCCCAACACGGGGATCAAACAGGTGTTCCCGTGTAAGAAATGGTTGTCTCGTGATGAAGGGGATGGGCTTATCCAGAGAACACTGTACGAGAATACGGCCCTGAGAAAGAAGGGAGATAAAAGTAAGTAATAGGATTAGAAATGAGCCACGTCATGAGAAAATCAACAATTTGGGTTTCCGACCAAGTCCAACACAAACCAGCGTGTACAGTCACAGAGGAAAATTAGAAGCTTGAAACTTTGGATATAAGTAGAAGATGCATTGTACTATCCGTGTTGCGAAAGCAAATAAAGGCGCTGATCAGCTGTGCATTTACAAAGACTCTTTGATTTTCACGGTTGGTAATCAGGGGAACTAGCTTGAAAAAGAGTCAGCGGAATTTTGTTCCCATGACACATCCGGGAACTTGCTAGCTAGTCCTCTCGGTGGAAAAACAGTAAACAGACAGAGGTATGTCTCGGAGCATTGTATCAATATTCATTCTTTATTAGTGATCTACTGAAAAATTTGACAATGTCATGCTGTTTAGAAATAATTTAACTCCTTTCAGTGCCAGGATTAGTCGTAAAAATATGCACAGTTCGAAGACAACTTTGATACGGCTTTAGCGCACTGAACTTAGACATTTATGCAACAGCTGTAAAGTTGTCATTATGTTAACTTGGACTTGAACCTGCCATTAAGAGTTTTATGCAACAGGGTCCAGGTTAATTGTCAGGAAACAATGGCCCCATGCTGATATGCCTGAAAAATGGAGAAAAAACTTAGACATTATACCACAAATTAAAAATGGAAAAAAAATACTTTGTCATTTTCCAGTGAACACATGGAATGTCTATGTCTACACAAGTGATGTCTCCAATGCCGGCACTGATGCCAATGTCGGGATCTGTCTGTATGGGAAGAAGGGGAAATCTGATGAAATTATGCTGGACAATAAGAGCGACAACTTTGAGAGAGGCAACCTTGACTCTTTCAAGATCAACATCCTAGATATAGGTCAACCATACAAGCTGAGAGTTTATCATGACAACATAGGCAGAGGTCCAGGATGGCATTTAGAAAAGGTAAGGAAAAATATGAAGTGGAAAATTAATTTTAGAATAGGTCACCTTGACTCATTCAAGGTCAACATCATAGATATAGGTCAGCCGTATAAGCTGAGAGTTTATCATGACAACACAGGCAGAGGGCCGGGATCACATTTAGAAAAGGTAAGGAAAAATATAAAGTGGTAAATTATAGCCCCGCTTGAAAAAGTGGGGGCTATACTGGATTCACCCTGTTCTTCCGTAGTTCTGTCCTTCCGTTATTCCGTTATTCTCTCATTCCGTCCTTCCGACATTTTTGTTTCCGTTCATTATCTTGAGAATGGCTTGACAGAATTGGACCAAATTTTGCATATACATTGAGAATACCTAGCTTGGGATTGTTACCCGTCATTTTTTGCAAAATTTTGACGGAGTTACGGCCCTTGATTTACGTTACAATTTCGTTTCTGCTCAATATCTTAAGAAAGGCTGGACAGAATCTAACCAAATTTTGTATGCACATCAACATTGACAACATCTAGCTTGGGATTGTTGCCCGTCATTTTCTGCAAAATTTTGACGCAGTTACGGCCCTTGATTTACATCAGAATTTCGTTTCCCCTCAATATCTTGAGAAAGGCTGGACAGAGTCTAACCAAATTTTGTATGCATATCAACATTGGCAACATCTAGCTTGGGATTGTTGCCCGTCATTTTTTGCAAAATTTTGACAGAGTTACGGCCCTTGATTTACATTAAATTTTCGTTTCCGCTCAATATCTTGAGAAAGGCTGGACAGAATCTAATCAAATTTTGTATGCACATAAACATTGACAATACCTAGTTTGGGATTGTTGCCTGTCATTTTTTGCAAAATTTTGATGGAGTTACGGCCCTTGATTTAAGTCACAATTTTGTTTCCGCTCAATATCTTGAGAATGGCTGGACAGAATCTCACCAAATTTTGTATTCATATCAACATTGACAATACCTAGCTTGGGATTGTTGCCCATCATTTATTGAAAAATTTTGACGGAGTTACGGCCCTTGATTTACGTCAGAATTTCTTTTCCGCTCAATATCTTGAGAAAGGCTGGACAGAATCTAACCAAATTTTGTATGCACATCGACATTGACAATACATAGCTTGGGATTGTTGCCCGTCATTTTTTGCAAAATTTTGACAGAATGACAGCCCTTGATTTACGTTACAATTTCGTTTCCACTCAATATCTTGAGAATGGCTGGACAGAATCTCACCAAATTTTGTATGCACATCAACATTGACAATACCTAGCTTGGGATAGTTGCCCATCATTTATTGCAAAATTTTGACGGAGTTATGGCCCTTGATTTACGTCAAAATTCCGTTTCTGCTCAATATCTTGAGAAAGGCTGGACAGAATCTAACCAAATTTTGTATGCACAGCAACATTGACAATACCTAGCTTGGGATTGTTGCCCGTCATTTTTTGCAAAATTTTGAAGGAGTTGTGGCCCTTGATTTACATCACAATTTCGTTTCCTCTCAATATCTTGAGAATGGCTGGACAGAATCTGACCAAATTTTGTATTCATATCAACATTGACAATACCTAGATTGGGATTGTTGCCCATTATTTTTTACAAATTTTGACGGAGTTACGGCCCTTGATTTACGTCAAAATTTCGTTTCCGCTCAATATCTTGAGAAATGCTGGACAGAATCTAACCAAAATTTGTATGCACATTAACATTGACAACATCTAGCTTGGGATTGTTGCCCGTCAATTTTTGCAAAATTTTGAAGGAGTTACGGCCCCTGATTTACGGCAAAATTTTGTTTCCGCTCAATATCTTGAGAATGGCTGGACAGAATCTAACCAAATTTTGTATGCACATCAACATTGACAACATCTAGCTTGGGATTGTTGCCCGTCATTTTTTGCAAAATTTTGACCGAGTTACGGCCCTTGATTTACGTCAGAATTTCGTTTGCACTCAATATCTTGAGAATGGCTGGACAGAATCTGACCAAATTTTGTATGCACACAAACATGGACAACATCTAGCTTGGGATAGTTGCCCATCTTTTATTGCAAAATTTTGAAGGAGTTACCGCCCTTGATTTATGTCAGAATTTTGTTTCCGCTCAATATCTTGAGAATGGTTGGACAAAATCTCACCAAATTTTGTATGCACATCAACATTGAAAAACCTAGCTTGGGATTGTTGCCCATCATTATAGCCCCGCTTTGGATTCACCCTGTCCTTCCGTGATTCTGTGATTCCGTAATTCCGTGGTTCCGTCATTCCATGAACATTTCGTTTCCGTTTAATATCTTGAGAATGGCTTGACAGAATCAAACCAAATTTTGTCTACATATCAACATTGACAAGACCTAGCTTGGGATTGTTACCCGTCATTTTTTGCCAAATTTTGATGGAGTTATTGCCCTTGATTCACGTCAAAATTTCGTTTCCGCTCAATATCTTGCAAATAAATTCACAGAATCTGACCAAATTTTGTATGCACATCAACAATGACACGATCTAGCTTGGGATTGTTGCCCATCATTTTTTGCAAAATTTTGACGGAGTAACAGCCCTTCATTGCGTCAGAATTTTGTTTCCGCCCAATATCTCAAGAACGAATTGACAGAATCTGACCAAATTTTGTGTGCATATCAACATTGACAAGATTTAGCTTGAGATTGTTGCCCGTCATTTTTTGCAAAATTTTGACAAGAGTTACGGCCCTTGATTGACGTAAGAATTTCCTTTCCGCTCAATATCTCAAGAAGGAATGGACAGAATCTGACCAAATTTTGTTTACACATCAACATTGACATGATCTAGCTTGGGATTGTCGTCCGTCAGTTTTCTCAAAATTTTGATGGAGTTACGGCCCTTGATTGACGTCAGAATTTTGTTTCCGCTCAATATCTTGAGACTGGACAGAATCTGACCACATTTTGTATGCACATCAACATTAACATGATCTGGCTTGGGATTGTCTCCCGTCATTTTTCGCAAAATTTTGACAGAGTTATGGCCCCTGATTGACGTCAGAATATAGTTTCCACTCAGTATCTTGAGAATGAATTGACAGAATCTGACCAAATTTTGTATGCACATCAACATTGACAAGATCTAGCTTGAGATTGTTGCCTGTCATTTTTTGCAAACTTTTGACAGAGTTTTGGCCCCTGATTGATGTCAGAATTGTCAGAATCTGACCAATCTTTTTATGTGCATCAACATTAACAAGATCTAGCTTGGGATTGTTGCCCCTCATTGTTTGCCCCACTCTGGCAAAAAGCTCAGAAGCGGGGCTATAGTCAGATCCTCTGACACTTCTGGTTAATTTTAAAATAGGTCACCTTGACTCATTCAGGGTCAACATCGGAGATATAGGTCAACCCTACAAACTGAGAGTTTACCATGATAACAGGGGCAGAGGGCCGGGATGGCATTTAGAAAAGGTAAGGAAAAATATGAAGTGGCAAATTATTTTTAGAATAGGTCACCTTGACTCATTCAGGGTCAACATAGGAGATATAGGTCAACCCTACAAACTGAGAGTTTACCATGATAACATGGGCAGAGGTCCAGGATGGCATTTAGAAAAGGTAAGGAAAATATGAAGTGGAAAATTAATTTTAAATAAAATGGATCAGCTTGACTCATTCAGGGTCAACATCAGAGATATAGGTCAACCCTACAAACTGAGAGTTTACCATGATAACACGGGCAGAGGTCCAGGATGGCATTTAGAAAAGGTAGGAATAATAATTATGAAGTAGAAAATTTTTAAATAGGTCGTCTTGACTCAACCCTTACTCTTTCAAGGTCAACACAGGAGATAAAGGGCAATCATACAAAATGACAACTCTGGTAGAGGCCCAGGATGGCATTTAAAAGAGGTAAGAGAAATTAAAAGTATGTCACCTTGACATTTTCAAGATCAACATAGGTGATAATGGTAAACTGTATAATTTGAGGGTTTACCATGACAACATGGGCAGAGGTCTAAAATGGCATATAGAGCAGGTAAGGGACAGAAAATAAGGTAGGTAACCATGACTTGTTCAAGGTCAACATAGGAGATATAGGCCAACCATAAAAACTGAAGTTTACCGTGACAGATTGGGCAGAGGTCCAGGATGGCATTTAGAGAAGGAGAGAAGGTAAGAGGCAGAAAATAAAGTAGGTCACCTTGACTCATTCAAGGTCAGTATAGTAGATAAATGTCAATCGTGCAAACTTGGGGTTTATCTTTCAGCTATCATCAATTGAGCCGCGCCATGAGAAAACCAGATTTTTGCCTATGCGAAAAACAAAGGCGCAGATCAGCTTCGCAGTAACTGCGAAGCTGATCAGCGCCTTTGTTTTCGCTACTCGGATAGTACAATTCTTCTTCTATACTTATAGCCAAAATTTCAAGCCTCTAGCCCGCTTCTGTGACTATACAGGTCGGTTTTTGTCAGATCTGGTCAGAAACCCTGAAGACCAGTTATCTCGCGTCGTGGCTCAATTATCATTTAATACTTCCCTAACCTTTTCAGTCTGCCGAGTGAGTTAGGAAAAAAATGACACAGAAAACTTTAGTAGGTCATCTTGACCCACCCAAGGTCAGTTTATTTTAAACCTACAGCTTGCAAGCGATGAAGGGAGACAGAATGATTAAAGTTTAAAATATACTGTATTAGTTCTAATTAGCGCACATGCTTCAATAAGCGCACACCCCGGCCATTTCCGAAAAACGTGCATAAGCACTCACTGCATGAATAGTATATTGTTATTTTGCACCAATTCTGTACATTAATGCAGCATTCGACGCATTTAAACGTCAGAAACTACTTTGCAACAATTAGAACACTTAAATGACATCACCATTGATAGATTTGACATGGTCATATGATTATTTCAGCAATTCATTAGTAGTGTTCGCTAATAAGAACGTTATTTTGTCGTATTTTGAAAGGTTAAGTGCACTGTAGGCTAATTAGAACAAATACGGTTGGTCATTTTGACCCAATTGAATTAGGATATGCAATTCTAGCAGAAGTTATTTCTTGCTATTTGACAATTTAAGTATCTGTATCAGAAAATTCACATGTCTAAAAGTATGTAGTCTTGGGGTATTTCAAAGTCAGGGCCCAGTTGTTCAAAACATCGTTGGCTTAACGGTGTTGTTAAGCCCTAAATTTGTTAGCTAAATATTGACTTCAAAAGCAAATACACTGTTATTTTTTGTTGAAAAAATGTGAGAATCCTTTGCAATGCAAAGGATTCTCACATTTTTTCAACAAAAAATAATAGTGTATTAATTTTGTAATATTGCCATTTGAAATTTTAACAAATCGTTAACTAACGACATCGTTAATTTTGAACAACTGGCCCCAGAAATTTAACTATTAGTTCAGTCCACAAATTGAATCTTGGGCTATATTCATTTTCTCTCAAAGTTCTCAGTATATTTATCAGAGCTTTTCCTCTTCAGAATGACAGATTGTTTTCTTGGTTTCCACAAATGTGTTTCAAGGTTAAAACATATGATAAGCAGGTTCATAAATGCTTCTTGTCAGCAGGGGTGTTTTTTTCTGTATGATTAAAAGACATAGTAAATTACAATTACCTGTTATGATCTTTATGAGGTAAAGTGTATAGACATGTTTTATGGGTTCAGAGTAATCTATGCTATGTAACAGGAGCCACATTATGAGAAAAACTATATTGTTGCATAACTACCTGTGCTAGTGACTCACATGATAATAACAGGCAGACAAAAGCCATGTATTAATGTGGCAGTTCACATGGGCACATGCTGTTAATACACTGAATTTAATTATGCTTGTTACCGCGCGCCACACAAAGCACATGCTAATAATGAGAAACTGAAGTCCACCCAGAACAAGCATAAGGATGAAAGCTTTTACGCATATAAAAATGTGACGAGGCTGTGAAATACAGTGCGCAATTATTTCTTTTGATTGTGCATAATTTATGCTGGAAGAAAAAAATTCCAGAACTGAATTTCGTAGGAAAAATTTATCAAGGACAGGGCAAATTCTGTTGTATACATTGTATTGTGATACAGATAAAATGACAGGATTGTGCCGTGAGTGAAACAATACCCAGCAGGCAGGCCTGAAGACATCTTCCAAACCCCCAAATAAAAATCAAATGGTCACTCCCTTAGTGGTTTAAGAAATGTTCTTGATTATAACTGTTAACATACCTACGAGAGGCATGCTGAGACAGTGTTAATTGACCATCCAGACAGGACTTTAGCTGTTGATGGTTGTATTCAAAAATTACAGGTTGAAATGGAATCCATGGCAACTAAAGAGAAGTATGTGTTTAACTGTGGTCGCTGGTTAGCAGATGATGAAGACGACCATTCTATTGTGAGAGAGTTGCCAGCTAAAGGACCTGGAATCAAGAAACCATTGCCTTGTAAGTCCAGCTGCTTAATGTATCAGGCGCATATGTTTTGGTCCCTTAAATTCAATAGCTCAATTGGTAGCTTGTCTAATTCATGATTAAACTCCACTTCTGGCACAGTTCTTTCGACATGACGATTTCGCCATGAAAATATTTCTACATCATTCTTCCTCTTCGCCAATTCAAGAAAAGCATTTGTCAACTTGTAGTGAAAGAAATGTGCACTAAGTACCGGTAACCTGCCTCTCGAAGACCCTACAAGACTTGTTCAGGAACATTGTGGTTAGGATAATTGATCGTCCGGACATGGCCTTCACTATTGATCATGGACATAAAGCACCAATACCAACAAATTCCTGAAATTTAAAGTGAACTGATCTAAGTGATATGGATGAAAATAAAAAGGTCAGGAAAAGGCGCAATCAGAAAGAAATTCCCACTCCAAAAAGCGAGGCAAGAAAAAGTTCTGTTTTCATATTCCCCACAAACGTTATTTTCCTATACTTTTTTCCAGTGGACAAGTACCTGGTGCAGGTCTACACTGGTAGTAAGAGTAGAGCAGGTACTGATGCCAACGTGTATATCAACGTATTCGGAGAGAGGGGCGATACCGGGATAAGACCACTGAAAGAGTCCAGGACCAATAGAAACAAGTTTGAAAAGGGAAAGGTAAAATATTTTATTTGTCACCTTTTTCATCATCATCATCATCATCATCATCATCATCATCATCATCATCATCATCATCATCATCATCATCATCATCATCATCATCATCATAACAACAATAACAACAATAACAGCAGCAGCATGTTCATTTTAGGCACAGTTTACCTACTTCATGTACCAACGATTATATATGGTCATATTTTTGGACCACTTGCAAACAGAAGAGTATTGTCTTCAAAAGGTACCCAGGTAAAGAGGCGGGTTCAAACCCCAGTGGCACTGACTTGACCAAAACAGACAAGACACTTAAGCTTCTAATACTACTGATTAATTAAAGGCCTATGAAATGTGGGCTGCATCCCGACATGATTGCCGAAAAATTATTGACAGGGATGTTAACAGCATAACAAACAAACATAATTATGTTTATTTGCAGATGGATGAATTTGAGTTTGAGGCTGTGTCAGTTCTGAAGTTGACTAAGATTAGAATAGGGCATGATGGGAAAGGTATCGGAGCAGGCTGGTTCCTGGACAAAGTTGTCGTCAAACAGATCGGGGAACCGAAATATGACACAGAATTTGTCTGTAACAGGTATGTGCAATGGTCTTGTAAAAAACTTTGGCCAAATAGAAATTTACATTAGCATTTTCAAATTTGAAGCTCTTCCTTGTGATATGTCAAAGCTGTCAATTAGGATATTTGAGCTGCGACGCAAGAAAACCGGTCTTCTGAGTTTCCGACCAGGTCTGACACAAATCGACCTGTACAGTCAGAGAAGCAGGCTAGAAGCTTAAAATTTCAGTTTTAAGAGGAAGAGAAATTGTACTCTATGTGCAGTGAAAACAAAGGTGCTGATCTGCTTCGCAGTTTCTGCGAAGCTGATCTGTGCCTTTGTTTTCACATAGGCTAAAATCTGGTTTTCTGACGATGCGGCTCATTTTATGAATGAATTTTTAAAGTTTCTGTACAATATTTTGTTCATATGGGCATTTTCTTGTCTGACATAAGCATTTAAAAGATACTATTTTATTTACATAATCTTGTATGAAATGGAGACAATTCTGCTTTTGGACCATAATTCTTTTTCACTATATGTTCCATATTATCATCAGCAGTTCAAATCAATTGTTTTAACATACATGAATGCAGAGACCCAGCTCATCCATAGGTATTCACAGGTTTTTATTTGAGCCCCCACATGGGAAAACAAACAATCTGCATAGGCGAAAACAAAGGCGCAGATCAGCTTCGCAGTAACTGCGAAGCTGATCAGCGCCTTTGTTTTTGCTACATGGATAGTGCAATTCCTCTACTTTCTAAATTCAAAATTTTAAGATTCTAGCTTTATTCTGTGACTGTACAGCCTGGTTGATGTCGGACCTGGTCGGAATGCCAAATTATTGGTTTTCTCATGCAGTGGTTCATTTTATAATTGTCTAGATGGCTAGCTGAGGACATGGACGATGGGCTCATTGAAAGGGAGATAACTGCTTCCGGTGCTCAGATGTTAACGAGTGAGTTGATATTTATGTTTATGTGCTTTTCGTAATGGTTTGATCAGCAAATTTCTATTTGGAGCTCATTTTTTTATATAAAATATAATAAGCACTGTTCCTTTTTGATAATATCAATATTGGTAAAACACAGTATGGAAAATCATGCTCAGATGTCTCAGACTCTTATTTTCATGCTGTAATTATTTGCAGTCATTACAATTTAAATATAGTCTGATTACATAAAAACAATTTTGAATGAAAGCTGAATATAAAAAAAGTAAAGTTAATTGTGAGATTCAAATACCAAATGAGCCGCAACGCGAGAAAACTGGGCTTTGGGGTTTCCCACCAGGTCTGGCACAAACCGGCCTGTATAGTCTCAGAAAAGAGCTAGAATCTTGAAATTTTGGATTTAAGTAGAGGAGGAATTATACTATCCATGTAGCAAAAACGAAGGTGCTGATCACCTGTGCAGTAACTGTTACTGCAAAAATCCGGATGCAGGATGCAGCTGTATTCTGGTCATGATGGATGCATTCAGCATTTGCTAACATACAGTCCCGGTAAAAAATCAACAACATATTCCTCTTTTCTCGGAGGACCCTAAGCTATTTTTCTCGGAGAAAGAACGCTAAATTTCTCTTTTCATTAAGATATTTCTCGTTTCGTTCAGTTCGATTTCTCGGAGAAACACCGAGAAATTTCACCGCGACCGCAGGTATTAACCGGTGAAAACAGGTAAGTCCAGATTTACCTGTTCGCGGTGTTTCTCGGAGAAATATTGTGCACGATTGTGAAAATCGATTTTACCATATTTTTAATAATTAAAGAAGTTTTAGACCTTTAACTGATCAGTATTTATAAGTGTTTTTGTATATGGCACCTCTAACATTTTGACACGTTTTAATAAGGCACATTAATTACTGAGCAAACATTCCACAATCTTCTTCACTGGTTTCCGTTACGGTTGGTCAGGCATGACTCGACTCGCATTTGACATACAAATTAAGAAGTACTTTGTTTCATCTCAATTATGTATTTATCCAAGTAGTTTCATTTGTTTGAGCTAGGAAACATAAAAGCAATAGGCCATAAACATGTACGAGTATAATAAGTAACCATTTTGCGCATTCTTGAATTCATATTGTAATGAAATAAATGTTTTCTGGTTCTGGTTGTATGCCAAGCTATGGAAACGTGCATGTAGAATGAAATGGCATAATTGCTTATGGAGCAAGCTATTTTTGTAAAATTTTATTGACCCGATTACCCTGCAGCGATCTTCTAACTCCTATATGAATATGCATTACAACATTCTCGATGATAAGGATACAGCACAAAGTTTTGTCAATACCTCTAAATCATTCGTTTATCAGGGGCACTGTTCCCATAAACACTTTTTTTATACCAAATTTATGACCAAATCTTCACATAAGAATAAGGCGGATAACGAGAAAACAATTTATACACTTTTCTTTTTTTAAGCATCTGTTTTTCTTGCTAAATGCATAAACGCAAAACCTATTGCCATGCATAACGACAACTCCGCCATGAACATTTTATGTTGGCGGCATGTTGTTTTTACAAGGCGCGGTCCGAAATGTCAAGTGCATAGGAAAGTGCATAGTCATTTTTATCATGGTGAAAAATGACAAGTAAAGACAATTTATCAATTACTGATAATTGATAAATTAATTGTTAATTAATCGACGAGTAAATTAACAAACGCATTTACATGTTCATGTGCTTTAACATTTGTTCATGTGCTTTAACATTGTATGAGGTATTCCTCAACATATTTACACACATCATGATAACATGTCCATGTAATGTATACCCCACTTTTATATGAGCCGCGTCATGAGAACCCTGGGCTTATACTCATGCGATAATAAAGGCGCAGATCAACTGTACAGTATCTGCACAGCTGATCAGCGCCTTTGTTTTCACTACTCGGCTAGTACAATCCCCCTACTGCTTTAATCTGATATTTCTGTACGCTGTGGCTTGGCTCGGCTGTACGTTACATGTAATGAGGCTGTACGTTACATGTAACGTACAGCCGAGCCAAGCCACAGCAAACCCCGTCGATGGAAAAGCATGCTTATCCACCAAGGGTGGTTTACTGCGCTATATACCTAACACTTACTCGATTCACAAAGTCGACTAGCACACAGCTCAACTGGCGTATGGATATCTTACATCAAATTTACACGTTAAAGCACATTAAAACTTAACCTTTATTAATGTTTGCGTAGAAGGCAGGAACGGATACACTCATGACCTTATATTTTGGTGTCAGTTTTAAAAATTACCGGGACCGTCTACGTATACAAACTTTAATATGCATGTGCATGAATAGAAAAATCACTGCGCAATATTGCTGTTACTAACGTCCTTGTCCTCAGCCACGGTTATGTCGGTACGTTTTCGTCGCTTTATGGTACTGTACAAGTTTGGGATGTCCTGATGTTCGAAATGGGCTACACAACATACGTATTTGTAAACCCTTCACTTACAAAAACTACCGAAACAGCATCCGACACGCTATGAACTGCAGATACTTGAGTATGTATGTTTTGTATGTTTGATGCATCCACATTTATATCTCGATGTCGTAACACAAATGACGACAAAATAATGGTGCATACGTAAAAGAAAAATAAAAGAAAAATACTATCATAACCGACATTGTCCCAAATTCATGTACATGTAAAGAAAAGTTTGTATATTTCAGCCACTTACTTTGATGCACTGTGTGACATATCCTATACAAAAGTATTTGTTGTACATAATGCATTTTTCATCTAATAATATCAATCAGATTTAAAGAGGGAGCGAAATAAAAATTTAAGACCATTAAAATTTCTCGACTGTATATACATGTACATTTACAATGTTCCATACAAACCGCAATTCTGCACAAGGTATAACAAACATGTAAATGTATTTATGAGGTTTTCCGATCACTCCTTCCGAAAGCGTTGCTGCCTTTTGTGTCGATGATGTTTTAAAGAAATAATTTCATATACCGTAACTTTAAAATTACAAAAACATGCCCATGCAATATACAAAGATGTTTAAAGATGAAAAAAAAATGAAAATTTTCAGTAGAAAATGTTTGCTTTTCCTTATTCATGCTCAAAACATAGATTGTGGGTACACGTTATAACCGCCTCACCGAGGCGGTTCAAACTAGTACCCACAATCTTATGTTTTGGTGCAAAAGATAAAAAAATAGATATACCCCTGCATACCCCAGTTTTGCTTTTGATGGGATACACATTTTCCATGAAATGTTTTCCTGATGCAAAATGTTTGAACAAGAATGATTTTAATGATGCAAATGCATGTGCGTGAATAGCAATGTATGGACATGTACATTCATATCTACGTGATCTATTTAGCCGTCAATTGGGAGTAAGTCATATGACAGTGTTGGCTGCACGGTCGGCATTTTTATTTGCTTGACTTTTTATTTCAATTTACGGCAGACAGCTTCCTTATCATGTGAAGGAGCAGTGTCAGCTTCGTGTTCATTAGAGAATGTGACAAGAACATGACTGTGTATGCCGAAACACACTTCCTGATAATGCTGCAAATTCTACCACTTGGCCAAATCAGTCAACAGTGATTTCTGTAAATTTTGTTGACCATTTATGTATGTTAATACCATGCAATATTACGGGTGAAAGGGCATCAATTTAGGCGATCCCATAAGTTCATGATTTAAACGGCTTTGTGGTTGTTCATGGAGAATAACTTTTGATGCAAATTCTTTCCTACTACATGTAGTCTCGATCTAAAACATACAAGTATATATACATGTACATGTACATGTACGAATGCTCAAATTATTTGCGATTTATATGGAACCATAATCTGAATATTTGATAACGGTTACGTTAACAGCTTACCAAGAAATGCTGGCAGACAAGTAAGGTCGGAACATTTAATAAGACAGGCCGCGATGGTTTTACATGTATAGATAGTGCGTTCGCTTCGAAAAAAAAAAAGTTGCGATTTCGATCTCCGGCCGGTATATTCATGTTATTTTGATGACTTGTGTTTATCCTGACATAATTAAAGTAAACCGCACGTTAAATCATTGCTATTGTACATAATTAAATACCTTTGATCAAATGTCATTAAACTTATTTATTTATTCAATGAAAATGATTCTGATTATCCACATAGTCACTGGAAGTGTGGTAATTTTATTCTTTGTCGGAAAGGACAATGCTCAAGGCGCGAATTTTTAATGACGCCCTTGATTTTTAAATGATTTTTTCGCTTCCATTCTTCTGTTCAAAGATCGAATAATCATGGATGATGTGAAAAGCAACACAAGTGACAAAGGTCATCATAAATTTTAATGTAATCAAGAATATATTTATGTGGATTATAAGCCATCTAAACAAATACGTAACATCTGCAAGTTTCATACTTGCAAATACTTATTATTTTTTCATTTATTGTTTTATATTTATTCAAAAATTATAAACATGCATTTGTCTTTTAAATTCCTCCGAGAAACTCCGAGAAAAAGAGTTTTATCGATAAATCCAGGTAATTACCTTTCTCGGAGAAACACCGAGAAATTTCACCGAGAAACACCGCGAAATTTCGCGCAGACGATTTCGTCTACCTGGCTTATTTCGCGGTGTTTCTCCGAGAAATAAAAATTTCGCGTTTGCCATGGTTGCGGAGAAACGCGGAATATGTTGTTATTTTTTTACCGGGAGTGTACACATATGAGCCTGTGCGTGAGAAAACCAACAAATTGGGTTCCGACCAGGTCCAACACAAACCGGTTTGTACAGCCACAGAAGCCAGTTAGATGCTTGAAATTTCGGATCTAAGAAGAAAAGGGATTGCACTATCCTGTAGCGAAAACAAAGGTTACTGCGAAGCTGATCTGCGCCTTTGTTTTCGCCTATGCAGATTGTTGGTTTTCCCATGTGGCGGCTCATATGAAACTGACTGTGCTACATGAAATATGAGCCACGTCATGAGAAAACTGGCTTTTTGCCTTTTCAAAAACAAAGATACAGATCAGCTGCACAGCTGATCAGCACCTTTGTTCTCGCTTCTCTGATAGTACAATCCTTCTTCTATTTAAATCCAAAATTTCAACCTTCTAGCCTACCTCTGAGACTGTATAGGTCGGTTTGTCTCAGACCTGGTAGGAAATCCCAAAGACCTGTTTTCTCACGTCACGGCTCATATTGTTTACAATGGAATACCCTGTCATGGACAAATACATATTGTCAGCTAAATATTCATGTTCACAGTGACCATAAGATATGCTTTTTTACTGTGTAACTTGTATTTGTTCTGTTGTCAAAATATGAGGAGCTTTTGCAGTATATAATTCTTGCTTTCCTCTGGAACAAATCTGTATTCTAGTCTGATAATCACATAGTCTTGAAAATGATCTTCTTACATATTTTATATAAACTGTTTCCAGCCTATTGTAAGTCTTGCTTATTCCCTGCAAGTTTAGCTGTGCTATTCTCATTGCATGTATGGATTATTGCTTTCCATCAGGAAAACATGTCCGTGAAATGGCTACTGCCTTTAACCCCACGTTTATACAGGTCAATCTCATTATAACCCTGTCTTTGGGGTCCATGAAACAGACCCTGTTATAAGTGAACGGTGTTATAATGAGGTTATTTACAATAGACATATAGCAAAATAATCATTTTGGGAGCCATCACATGGCCGTGTTATATTGAAAACTGCACTATAGTGAGGCACATTATAACGAGGTTGAACTGTATAGAAAAACTGGGGTTTGCAGGGGTATACCTAGTTTTCTTATTTTTGGTCCAAAACATGCATTGTGGGTACATGCTAGAACCGCCTCATTGAGGCGGTTCTAACGTGTACCCACAATGTATGTTTTGAGCGAAAATATCAAAAATCAAAATTTTTCCAATGAAATTTTCAATTTTTTTTTTTTTATTTTTATTTTTCTAAAAAAATCTCTATATTGCATGGGCAAGTTTTTGTAATGCAGCAGGATTAACTTCTTATCAGGAAAACATGTCTGAATAAATACACCCTACACCCTACTTTTATTATTGCACCTGCTTATAGCAGGGTGCAATATAGGAGTCCAAATTTCTGTCCGTCCGTTCGTTCGTTCGTCCGTTCGTTCGTTCGTTCGTTCGTCCGTCAACATTTACGTCGAAGTTTGTATTTCTCGACATCAGAGATAGCTGCGAGTCGGAAACCTTGCATAGTAATTGTCCCTGACATACCCTTCAAGCACGCACCTTAACCCGGTGCCCTTGACCTATATTTCACGGTCCACTGACTTTGAAAATTTTTACGTCGAAGTTTTGTCAACATTTACGTCGAAGTTAGGTTTTCTCGTCATCAGAGATAGCTGCGAGTCTGAAACCTTGCATAGTAATTGTCCTTGACATACCCTTCAAGCACGCACCTTAACCCGGTGCCCTTGACCTATATTTCACGGTCTACTGACTTTGAAAATTTTTACGTCGAAGTTTGGTTTTCTCGACATCAGACATAGCTGCAAGTCTGAAACCTTGCATAGTAAATGTCCTTGACATACCCTTCAAGCACGCACCTTGACTCGGTGCCCTTGACCTATATTTGACGGTCCACTGACTTTGAAAATTTTTACGTCGAAGTTTGGTTTTCTCGACATCAGAGATAGCTGCAAGTCTGAAACCTTGCATAGAAAATGTCCTTGACATACCCTTCAAGCACGCACCTTGACCCGGTGCCCTTGACCTATATTTGACGGTCCACTGACTTTGAAAATTTTTACGTCGAAGTTTGGTTTTCTCAACATCAGAGATAGCTGCAAGTCCGAAACCTTGCATAGTAAATGTCCTTGACATACCCTTCAAGCACCCACCTTGATTCGGTGCCCTTGACCTATATTTCACGGTCCACTGACTTTGAAAATTTTTACGTCGAAGTTTGGTTTTCTCGACATCAGAGATAGCTGCAAGTCCGAAACCTTGCATAGAAAATGCCCTTGACATACCCTTCAAGCACGCACCTTGACCCGGTGCCCTTGACCTATATTTGACGGTCCACTGACTTTGAAAATTTTTACGTCGAAGTTTGGTTTTCTCGACATCAGAGATAGCTGCAAGTCTGAAACCTTGCATAGTAAATGTCCTTGACATACCCTTCAAGCACGCACCTTGACCCGGTGCCCTTGACCTATATTTCACAGTCCACTGACTTTGAAAATTTTTATGTCGAAGTTTGGTTTTCTCGACATCAGAGATAGCTGCGAGTCTGAAACCTTGCATAGTAATTGTCCTTGACATGCCCTTCAAGCACGCACCTTGACCTGGTGCCCTTGAACTTTATTTCATGGTCTATTGACTTTGCCCGATGCAGGTGCGATATCGACCTCCGCGGAGTTCTTGTCTATTGAAACGGGGGTATACAGGGCTATGCAATTTCTCTTATATAGATCTAATGAAAAGCAGAGATTGTGGGTACTTATTAGAACCGCCTCGCGTTAGGCAGTTCTAACGTGTATCAATGTTTTGAGCTAACTTAATAAAAAAAAATGCAACTGAAAAAAGTGATTCTTACAGCTGAAAAAAATTTTCTATATTAAAAAGGTGTGTTTTTGTAATAACCATAGAAATGCATGACAGTTACATTGCCAGAAAGATGGAATTACAAAAAATACAAATAAAATATCTGCAAATAGCTTAAAAAAATCAAGGAACCATACTTACAAAAGACTTTAACATAAATTGAAAGATAACAAGCTTATGAAAAATGGTTGTGCCATTATATCTGGAAGCGTTTTAAGTACATTGTATCGGGGGCGAAATAGGGGGTTCGTTTGCCTCATCTCACAAATTTCTTGAAATTCTCCATGAAAATGAAATAATTTGGGTACAGAAGGTGGTTCACTTGAGCCTCCTCTAAATCCGCCACTGTGCATCATGGTCTATTACTATTTACTATAATTGAATGCATGTCATTATTATGATTTAATTCCTTTTATGTCAAGCTTTTATGAGTGGCATCTTTAATTTAAGTTTGCAATTTAAATTATACAGAGCAACTATGCTCTGATTTTGTACAGCAATCTCCCATGTGCATGTGTGATTAAAAACAGCTATTATAATTAAAGCAGTGTTATTTTAGAATTATAAGTGTTTATTATGTTATTTTTTAAATCAGTTTTATCATGAAAAAATATCAATTCTGTTCTTGAAGCCTCCTTAAGCTTAAATAATTGTATTCTAAGTTCTTGTTGTTGTCATTTAAAATGATTAGAAAGTACGAAAAAGTTAATGTTTGATTGGTTCTCCATTGACAATCCCTCGAGTATTGAAATGCTTGGATTTAATTTTGGGCAGATAATTTGCATGTGACTAAAATGTGGAATGTACATGTTGTAATGTAGATGCATGTGCAAGTTATATAGTTATAAAACATTGAATGACGAAAAATTTAGACATGATTGCAAAATGACATTAAATGTGAATTTAAGAAAGATTACAGTAATAATATGTGTAATGTAATTATATTATAGCCAAAGAAAGCCAAAATAGATTTTAATGTTAATTAAAGCAATTTACCAAACTGACCAATTTATGATGATGACAGTTTTGATCACAACATGCACTGCAAATTCTTAGAAAGACAAAATGTGATTTGATAATTAGACAAATTTATGCTAACATTTGTATGGCCGTTAAATAATTTTTGGAAGAGGAGAGGCAGGCACTGAATTTATAGTCTTAGATTTGGTCTTCTATAACATATTGTCATAAATTTTACAGCCACATCCTACCACATCCATGTTAAAACCGGTGACGTATCAAGTGCGGGCAGTAACGCCAATGTGTACCTGATTATTTACGGTGCCAAGGGTGATACGGGTCAACTGATGTTACGACAGTCGGGCAGCTATAGAAACAAGTTTGAGAGAGGGAAAACGGACACATTTAAGATTGAAGCCACTGATATTGGACAGGTAATTAATGAGCCATGTCCTGAGAAAACCAGATTTTTGCCTATGCAAAACATAGCCGTGGGTCAGCTGTGCAATAACTGCAAAGCTGATCAGCGCCTTTGTTTTCACTACACCGATAGTACCATTTCTCTTCTTCTTAAATCTGAAATTTTAAGCATCTAGCCATCTTCATTGGCTTCACAGGCTGGTTTGTGTTTGCCCTGGTCAGAAATTCTGAAGCCCGATTTTCTCGCGTCGCGGCTTAAATGCTTTGATAGATAATCTGTTCATGTTAATGGGCCACTAGAAGGAATTTCCTTAAAGTAGAACTACATTGAACTTTGGCTTTATAGTAAATGTTTGCCAGAAAAAGATTCTATCGCGAATATATAGGATTGACAAGCCCATCCCAAGGATCACAGTTTGGCATCACTCAGCAGAGCGTTATGTTGACAAAGTATGACCCTTTGCACAGATTTGCATATCTGTACCTGACACGTATGGAAGATTTTTATAATCCCTTCTAGATCAAGAGGATCAAGATCGGCCATGATGGGAGTGGAGTGGGCGCGGGCTGGTTCCTGGATGAGGTGAAGATCCTGATACCCTCGCGCGGGGAGCAGTATGTGTTTGCATGTCATCGTTGGCTGGCAATTGACGAGGAGGATCATCAGCTTGAAGTGGAACTGGAACCGTCATATAAAGATGAGCTGGAGAAAAGTAAGATGTTAACACAAATTTGAAAAGTCTAGTTAAGTTTTAGGCAACTCTACATTAGAAGGGTCATCGACTGGTCCACTGTCTGTATTTCTTTTTCACCACTCAGGTAGTAAAACATGCTTCTTTAATATCATGCCTTCAGCTAGCCAGTGAAGCAGCTTGGGCTTTACCCTATTTGCTCAGAAACCCTGAAAACACTTTATGCATATGAAGTCACAATATGGACCATTGATGTTGCCATTGTAGGGAGACATACCGTATTCGCTTTATTTAGCGCACAGTGCTCTCAACTTTTCAAAATACCTTAAAGTTAAGGTAACAAAATATCGTTCTAATTTGCGCACACTACAAATGAAAATAACGCATAGACTGCTGAAATAGCCATGCCAGATATATAACTTATGATAACATTTAAGTGTTCCAGTCGTTGCAAAATAGTGTTTTATCATTTACGTTTACATGCAGTAAATATGGTTTTAATGTGCAAAACTGAAGTATAATACCAATATGCTGGTCAAGCAGTGTGCGCTTCTGCACATGTTTTTCGGAACCCATCAGGATGTGCGCTTATTGGAGCATGTATGCTAATTAGAACGAATATGGTAATATAAGATAATTGGAGGAAATTCGGAAGTTCCAAAATGGGAGATTTTCTCTAAATTGGAAGATCCCTGTGAAATAGGGAAATGTCACATGTAAGCAATCCCACATTTTCTGACATTGATGTTTATTTTCCAGCCATACCATATGAAGTCACAGTATGGACCGGGGATGTAGCCAATGCAGGCACAGATGCCAGGGTGTTTCTACAAATATACGGCGTCAATGGGAAGAAAACAGAGGAGAAAGATCTACGCAACAAGACAGATAACTTTGAGCAGGGACAAGTGGATAAGTTTAAGGTGAAGAATCATATGAGCCTGTGCGTGAGGAAAACAACAATTTTGGTTACGACCAGGTCTGACACAAACTGGGCTGTACAGTCACAGAAAATGGTTAGAAGCCTGAAATTTCGGATTTAGTAGGAAGAGGAATTGTACTATCCGTGTAGCGAAAACAAAGGCGCTGATCAGCTTCGCAGTTATTGCGAAGCTGATCTGCGTCTTTGTTTTCCCATATGCAGATTTTTGGTTTTCTGCTGCAGGGGCTCATATATTTTTTTTTATTTAAATTATTTACTTGTGCTAATCAAATGATTTCAGTATGTTTTACTGAAGAAAAAATTAAACAACACACAGATGTGAGTGAAAATGACTACAAAACATCATAAAAATTCTTTCTACTGAAATACAGCACCATCTAAAAGAACAATATAGGGATCAAATATGATTTTCCATTCATTAACATTTGCTAGGTCCCAAGTGGAGTGTTGAAAATCGAGGGCACAGCCCTCGGTTTTCAACACCCCCCTCGGCACAGCAAATGTTAAGGAATGACAAAATCATTTTTGATCGCTATTATTGCATAAATTCTGCACAAACGAAAAAAATAATGTTGCACTATATTTTACAGCCTCATCGCATTTTCATATGTGTAAACGTTTTCATCCTTATGCTTGTTCTGGGCCGACTTTAGCTACTCATTATTAGCATGTGTTTGCAAGGCGCCCCGTAACGAACATAAATAAAAGCCATGGATTAACAGCATGTGTACACGAGAATTGCTATATTAATACATGTACATGGCTTTCTTTTCATTAATATATGGCTGTTAATATCATGTGACACTGGTATTTAGGCAATAATTAAGGCTTATATACTATGTATGAATGGTTGGAGTACCATCCACTGGGCAGACTCTGACCTAATTATAGCCCCGCTTTGGAAAAGTGGGGCTATACTGGATTCACCCTGTCCTTCCGTGATTCCGTGATTCCGTGGTTCCGTGGTTCCGTCATTCCGTGAACACTTTGTTTCCGCTCAATATCTTAAGAACAAATTGATAGAATCTGACCAAATTTTATATGCACATCAACATTGACAACATCTACCTTGGGATTGTTGCCCGTCATTTTTCGCAAAATTTTGACGGAGTTACGGCCCTTGATTGACGTTAGAATTTCGTTTCCGTTCAATATCTTGAGAACAAATTGACAGAATCTGACCAAATTTTGTATGCACATCAACATTGACAACATCTAGCTTGGGATTGTTGCCCGTCATTTTTCGCAAAATTTTGACGGAGTTATGGCCCTTGATTGACATCATAATTTTGTTTCCGCTCAATATCTTGAGAACCGATGGACAGAATCTGACCAAATTTTGTATGCACATTGACATTGACAAGATCTAGCTTGGGATTGTTGCCTGTCATTTTTCGCGTCATTTTGACGGAGTTACGGCCCTTGATTGACGTCACAATTTTGTTTCCGCTCAATATCTCGAGAACAAATTGACAGAAACTGACCAAAATTTATATGCACATCAACATTGTTAAGATCTAGCTTGGGATTGTTGCCCGTCATTTTTCGCAAAATTGTGACTGAGTTATGGCCCTTGATTGACGTCAGAATTTTGTTTCCGCTCAATATCTCAAGAACAAATCGATAGAATCAGACCAAAATTTATATGCACATCAACATTGACAAGATCTAGCTTGGGATTGTTGCCCGTCATTTTTCGCAAAATTTTGACTGAGTTACGGCCCTTGATTGACGTCAGAATTTCGTTTCCGCTCAATATCTCGAGAACAAATTGACAGAATCTGACCAAATTTTGTATGCGCATCAACATTGACAACATCTAGCTTGGGATTGTTGCCCGTCATTTTTCGCAAAATTTTGACTGAGTTATGGCCCTTGATTGACGTCAGAATTTCGTTTCCGCTCAATATCTTGAGTGCCGATTGACAGAATCTGACCAAATTTTGTATGCACATCAACATTGTTAAGATCTAGCTTGGGATTGTTGCCTGTCATTTTTCACATAATTTTGACGGAGTTACGGCCCTTGATTGATGTCAGAATTTCGTTTCCGCTCAATATCTCGAGAACAAATTGACAGAATCTGACCAAAATTTGTATGCACATCAACATTGTTAAGATCTAGCTTGGGATTGTTGCCTGTCATTTTTCGCAAAATTTTGAAGCAGTTATGGCCCTTGATTGACGTCAGAATTTCCTTTCCAGTCAATATCTCGAGAACAAATTGATAGAATCTGACCAAATTTAATATGCACATCAACATTGACATGTGCTAGCTTGGCATTGTTGCCCGTAATTTTTCGTGAAATTTTGACGGAGTAACAGCCCTTGATTGACGTCAGAATATAGTTTCCACTCAATATATTGAGAATGAATTGACAGAATCTGACCAAATTTTGTATGCACATCAACATTGACAAGATCTAGCTTGGGATTGTTGCCTGTCATTTTTTGCAAAATCTTAACAGAGTTTTGGCCCTTGATTGATGTCAGAATTTTGTTTCTGCTCAATACCTTGAGAACAAATTGTCAGAATCTGACCAATCTTTTTATGTGCATCAACATTAACAAGATCTAACTTGGGATTGTTGCCCGTCATTGTTTGTCTCACCCTGGCACAAAGCTCAGAAGCGGGGCTATAGTCAGATCCTCTGACAATTCTAGTGTGTCACTGATGTGGTTAGTTTCATCACGAACTTGCCCAGGTGATTTAAAGAGATTTTTTTCACCTCTAAAAATAAAAAGAAGTCAATAGAATTTTTTTTTATATTTTTCTTATTTTGGCTCAAAACATAAATTGTGGGTACTCGTTAGACCCGCTTTGGCAACAATCTATGTTTTGAGCAAAGATATCAATTTTTACAACTTAATAAAAATCTGTATTTTCATGGGCGTGTTTTAGTAATGTGATGGCAGCTTTGAGGGTAGACGTCAAGCAGCCCATCTATTTCTCATGGCATGGATTAAAGGGGGCAATGCCCTTATTTGAGCCACGGCACGAGAAAACTGGTTTTTGGGCTCTCCAACCAGGTCCGAAACAAACTGGCCTGTACGGTCTCAGAAAAAGGCTACAACCTTGAATTTTCGGATACTTGAAGAAGAGGAATTTTACTATCTGTGTAGCAAAGACAAAGGCGCTGATCAGCTGTGCAATTATTGCACAGCTGATCTGCACCTATGTTTTCGCATATGCAAAAATCTTGTTTTCTCATGACGCGGCTCATTTGTATAACTTGTTTCCTGTGTGTGTTTCAGATTGAGGCAGCTGATATTGGTAGAATACAGAAGATCAGGATAGGTCATGATGGTACAGGAATGTTCTCAGGATGGTTCTTAGAAAAGGTAGTTTACACATACAGGCCACCTGCGCTATCTCAAACTCGGTTGTCTCGAAAACCCCACTTATGTCGAATTGATCCCTCACTCCCAAGCGTCTCTCCCTATATGTTATTGTATTTCAACCTTGCTTGTGTCGAACACGGTTATGACGAAAACTCGGCAGTGTTGAAGTGTTAACTGCTCCCCACAGAAAAAGAACATTAGTTTCACCCTTCCTGTGTCAAACTTTCGAAGTCAAAAATCGGTCTTTGATATCTACACATAACCTTTCATCACTGGAATTGTTTAAGAACGTTTTGAAATCATGTGTCAGGTCGGGGAATATACGTTTGAAATCACTATCGATGTGGTAAACATGGTGGAAAGGAGAACCACTCAGTCCGAGAACGTGAAAGTGTTGAGATTTTCTAAGAACATTGGCTGGTCTCAATTTGCTTATCTCAAACTTCGCAAAACTCGAAGTGGTTTCTCCATTCCCCTTGATTTCGAGATAGCGAAGGTGGCCTGTACATGCAAATGTTTTGATATATTCAGACACACAAAGTTCTCCAATTATCCTTAGACTGGAAAAAATGACAACAAAAAAAAACAGGTACTTAATCCCCACATTCTTTTTAAACGTTGGTTTTAACACGGTTTTGGACAAAAGATGTAAATGGTCATGACTGACTGATTTTGCTTTTTTCATACATTTTTAAGTCATAATCACATGACGTGGATACCAACAGTAGTGTTATAAAGCGTATAAAACTTTTGAACTTGATGTAATTTATTTAACTTTTACTAAGTATTTAGAAATTTTTTTCAATGATATTGGTTTCAAATAAAGTGAATTTATTTCAGGTTTTGATACAACGGCGCCCAAGAAAAGGTACCAAGAAGCTCCGCAGCAAGTCCATATCCTCAGCTAGGGGTCGCTCTGCTTCGCCAATATTGTCCAGAATGGCTCATCTCTCTGACTCGGATGACTCGGACATTAGTAGCGTGTCATCACCAAGGAAACATAAGCAGAGAAAAGCGATGAAAAAGGGTTTGAAAACAGTAAGATTATTTTAAGTATGCTTTATTGTACCACATCACGAAAACATGTCCGTGTTATGTATACCCCCTCAAACCCCACTTTTATATAGCAAAACTGGGGTATGCAGGGGTATACCTATTTTTCTTATTTTTGCTCCAAAACATAGATTGTGGGTACTCGTTAGAACCGCCTCGCCGAGGCGGTTCTAACATGTACCCACAATATATGTTTTGAGCAAAAATAAGAAAAATATCAAGATTTTTCAGCTGAAAACTTTTCATTTTTTAAGCGGAAAAATTTCTGTTTATTGCATGGGCAAGTTTTCGTAATGATTTTTTGAGCATGGTCTTGTGCAAATGTTCTTCACACTTATCAATACTAAACCTTTGCATACTTTGCCATGGCTGATTAAATAAGATATCAAAATTTTGAGCCGCCGCATGGGAAAACCAACAATCTGCAGTAACTGCGAAGCTGATCAGCGCCTTTGTTTTTGCTACACGGATAGTACAATTCCTCTACTTTCTAAATCCAAAATTTGCAGCCTTTAACCATCTTCTGTGACTGTACAGCCGGGTTTGTGTCGGACCTGGTCGGAACCCAAATTGTTGGTTTTCAGACGCACAGGCTCAAAATGATCGATGTAATTGATCCAGTTGGCAAGTTACTCTCCTTCGTGAGAAAAAATCAATATTGGTCACTGGAACTGCATATTTCCAGCCTGTTTGCTAATTCGTTCAAGGGTATAACTCAGTCAGTATTGTTGTGATTTAATCATTTTTAGATGCATGTTAAATCATGATTTGCCAGAAATATTACTGGGTTCATACTTCGACTTGAAGAAATAATTATAATGATCCAAAAATATATGCAAAGTTTCTATGAAAATTTTACTTTTGTTTTCATATTTTCTGCTTTTAATTCAGTAAGGTCACAGCAAAAACACGGGAGTAATTCAACTCGTATGAATGACCGACGACGTCATGCCAACTGGATCAATTAGGTTAACTGTCATCAAAAATTCCATTGTTATAAGCCGTCGATTTTATGAGTTCTTGTGTATTTTAAGTAGCTGCGTCATTTGCATATATGACTGTTTCGTCTGTAACCATAGAAAAGGTTCAGCTGAGTTTGATGGTACAGAGATGGAAGACTATTGGTTCTTCAGTAACCAATGACATGCCAGATGCCACAGACTGGACTATTTATTATTCTGTCAATCGATGTATAGTATCTTCTATTTATAGTAAGTAATTTGCATATTTTCAGGTGGAGAAGGAGTCAGATGAGTATGATGGTACAGAGACTGAAGACTATTGGTTCTTCTGTAACCAATGACATGCTAGATATCAATCAACCAATCTATTTATAGTAACATTTGTATTTGTAGTAACATATTTGCATAATTCAGGTGGAGGAGGAGTCAGATGAGTATGACGGTACAGAGACTGAAGACTATTGGTTCTTCTGTAACCAATGGTTTGCAAGGAGTGAAGGTGATAAACAGATTGTAAGAGAACTCATACCAACAGATGAAAGAGGGAGACCATTCAGAGGAGGTTTAGAGGGTATGTTGTGTATCATTTTACCAGTCTAAAATTTAGTTTCATATCTTTGAAATATTTAAGTAAACTGATAAAAAGTAGAAACTCAGATAAGAATGAGCCTCTGCTAGGTTTGTCAGACATAATCTGTCCACTGAGTCTGAAAACATTGTATGTTGTCATGAGATTTTGAAACTAAACAGATTTCATGTTTGAATATCAAGCTTTAGATTTGGTTCTTTCCTACCAGCAAAGATTTCTGTAGAATATAAATCCTTATTCTGGCACAGGACATTCATCTTTAATGTATTGATTGTTGAGTATAAATATGGAAAAAATGTCATGTTACGGGGAGATTAAATGGGCTACCAGTAGGTAGCTGAAAAAAAAAATAAATATGGAAAAAAAAATTCTTCTTGAGTGGTTTGGATTATTAATTTTGCCTGAATGCATTTATTATCCATGTCATGTGATTCTGGTTTGTAGAGGTGGAATACATCGTTCGTGTGTTTACCGGTGATGTATGGGGTGCGGGAACTGACGCTAATATCTTCCTCAACCTGTACGGCGAGAATGGGGACACTGGGGAGAGAGAGCTCAAAGACTCACAGACAAATATCAACAAATTTGAAAGAAAAGCGGTAAGATTATTAAACACTGATTTTTGCTAAAATATGAGCCGCCTCGTGGGAAAACCAACAATGTGGTTTCCGAACAGGTCCGACACAAACCGGCCTGTACAAGCACAGAAAAGAGCTAGAAGCTTGAAATTTTGGATTTAAGTAGAAGAGGAATTGTACTGTCCGAGTAGCGAAAACAAAGGCGCTGATCAGCTTCGCGGTTACCGCGAAGCTGATCTGCGTCTTTGTTTTCGCTTATGCAGATTGTTGGTTTTCCCACGAGGCGGCTCATATGTAGGTGTTTAACTCTTCCATTCTAGAAGTGATTAAAAGAGATAGTAACAGCAGGTAGCTTAGAAAAATGTAGCCTTTTATAGGGAATGCAAAGAAAGAAATAGTCTTCTCAACAGAATCTATTCTTTGATAGTTTGCTTTTTCTACAAATAGAAATGTTTGGAAAAAAAAGAAGAAAAAATTGAACAATAACTTTGTAACCCCTTCTATTAGCCAGAGTTGAGACTAATGTTAATCATACTATATGCTTTAGTGCCATTCAATGCAGCTTTGCAAATAATTCATATGATCCATTATCTTTGCAAAATCTCACCACATGTATTTCATATTACTGGAAAATGAAAGCAGAATTATGGGGTGCCATTTTACTATTTATTCCCTGTATATGGATATCCATAATTCATTTTTGGATATCCATAACTCATTTATGGATATCCTAAATTGGATTAAGGATATCCTAAAATAATTATAGATATCTTTAATTATTTAAGGATATCCATAAATGAATTATTATGGATATCCTTAGATAAGGAATAAATAGTAAAACGGCACCCCATACAGAATGGACAGACAAATGCAAAAATTAGAATAATTTTTAGTGTTCAATTAATGTGCATATGGACGACGATGGAGACCATTACTCAAGCATCCATTAATGCTATGCAGGCTAGTAATGCTTTATGTTTTAATGGCAACATGGGTGCAGCACTGATGCAGGATTCAGTCCTTGCTGGTTACTTGCCAGTAGAAGCAGAGCTTGTAGGTGACAAGTAAATAATATCAACTCTAATTTTCTCCAGCGTTCTAGCAGGAATCTATTTGAGAGAAATCAGGTAGATCTTTAACTAATATGGAATGCTCATTGTCTTAATATAGATTGATGTAGTTTACCCCCAAATTTAACAAACTTGATGTAGTTTATCCCATAATTTGACAAAGTTTACTTAACAACTCACTGTCTTCAACTTTCTGATTTACAGACTTATGCATAATAGCAGAGTTTTTGTTTGTTTGTATTGAGGCTTAACATCCCAGTCAACAATTTTTCAGTCATTTTGGGACAGAGCCAATGCTTCCTGGGTGTAACCAGTACTGTAGGGAGTTAATGTATCTTGCTCAATGACACAACACGGTGCCACTTGTGGGGACCGAACCCAGGACCTCTCGATTCCGACGCTCTACCACTACGCCACCGCGCTCCCTATAATAGCAGAATGTTTTTCTAACTTGTGCAATAATTTGATTTGGATAATGTTGATACAGTCTGATGAAATGTTTGTTGTGATTGTTGTTTGCCGTAATTTTGTTTTGTAAAAAAAGTGACAGAAAACACGTTTTTCCAATTCGTTATCATTTTAAAATTTAACATAGAGTTGTTAACTGAACAAAATGCTCATCATTTGTTTGTATACCTTTACCGTGTATACTAGCCAAAAGTTCTAACCGACCTCTTACATTTTATCAATTTTCTTCAAACTATGGTGTATGTTTCTGAATTGTGCCGAGCTGTTTGGTTGCAACTTTTACGGGTATTTTGATGAAGCAAAAAGAATCTTCATAGTGCTCTTGGATTCAAAGAAAATCAATAAAAGCTATAGTGGTCGGTTAGTACTTTTGACTAGTATATTAATTTTAGAATCCCAGATCCCATTTAGAGAGAGATTTTTGTAATCAAAGTTGTGTTAAAAAGCATTTACAGTTGAGATGGATCAAGGAAATTATATGTTGGGGAAATGTTCTCTTCATTATCAAAATGTAGTACATGTGTATAGAGATGTTCATGTTCTGTCCATAGGCATGGGGAAAATTTATGTCACCATTTTAACTTTATTTGCTAATATTCACCTTTAGTGTCACAATGACAAAATCACCAGAGGTCAAAAGGGAAGGACTCTTGTCATGTCCTAATGTCTCTTTAACCTTTACTTGTTTTAGAAAATACACATTGTCTTCCCTCTTTTACCTCACATCCTTAATTTGACACAGATACTTACAGCCTTGGAACACTAAGTATGGTCAACATAACACTTATGTTCTTTCTAATGTTGCATTCTATATAAATCTGTTGATGGACTGTTAACTTTTTTTGTGTTTTTCATGTTTCATAAAGCAAGTTAGATTGGTACATAATTGAAATCAGCAGATTTGGTCACCTTTGTTGGTTCTTAGTTGACCAGAGCAATTTGCAATTGATTTGAATTGTGGAAAAGTAGGAAATTTAAGTTTGACCACCCTAAACAATTTAAAGATTAAGAAGTACAAAAAGAACCATTCAGTCACTTTGTCCATAGTTTGTCTTCTTTCACTGTAAAGGGACCTTCCACCACAACAAATTTTAAGCACCTCAGATTTGTAGCAAATACGTTTTTTGTTTAACTAAAGAATTTACTACTTTACAAGTCGTTTATGAGCATGAAATAGATAGATGCATGCCATGCTAGTTATAAAGCCTTAAATGGATTTTAAGTGAAGCCATTAAGTTTCTTTATTTGTAAAGGAAAAGTGCAAATTTTATAGAGCTTTGACATTTTCATTTGAATCCACCTAAATTGATTTTTCTTACATGTTGCTTTTTGATTTGGTTTTCTTGCTTAATTATGAAATAGGTTTTTGTTTTGCAAAGCCACACAAATGATTGTAGTACACAGACTGATTTCTGTCAAAACTGACAGGAAACCTCAAAGACTGTTTATCTAATGATCAATAGCTCAATATGAATTGAGGTGTATGTCTTTATTTAAAGAATATCACTGGTTTGGTGCAGTCCAACCTCATTATAAGATGACTCATTAATACACAACTTAAGTATATTATGGCATTGCCATGGTTCCCAAATTGTTATTTTACTATTGTTCTTATTGAAAATTACTTCATTATAACATGGTTTCACTTAAAACTCTGCTGCTTATAGGACCAAAAGATAGTGTTATAATGAGGTTGTACTGTATAGCCAATGTCCCATGAGGCCCCCTCTATAACAACATGTTTTATACTTACAGGAGGATGTGTTCTTAGTCAAGGCAATAGAGCTAGGCAGTCTGAAGAAGTTGAAAATTCGTCATGACAACTTCGGGGGTGGGGCAGCTTGGTACTTGGACCATGTGGAAGTCGAAGATCCTAAAAATAGAAAAACGTAAGCAACCCTTTGTTTCAAAAATGAGAAATGCAGTCTTAACTTTGATGGCTGCTGTAAAAATGCCAATTTTTAGATGCCATCTTGGATTAGCACTACAAAAACATGCCATTGCAATGAAAAGGGATTTTTACAGCTTTTTAGATGATCATTTTCACTTAAATTTTTTGCCATATTACACATTTTATACTTGCAGCTGGTTCTTCCCTTGTCAGCGTTGGTTGGCTACAGGTAAAGATGACGGACAGATCAGCCGTGACCTGGTGCCAGTTGACCTCTCACTCAAGGATAAACTGTCGCAGAAAGACGCCATAAGAAAAGAAGTTGCTCTAGAGACCAAAGGTAATTCTGTGAAACATATCTGCATAAAAGTGCACCAAACATACGGTGAAAAAAGAACAAAAACCTGGGAGCAGTACCCAAATGAAGAGCTTGTTGGTGTTGAGCTATAGCGTTTGTTGTTGTTCGAGCCATAAAAATTTTAAAAAGATTAAATGAGCCTTCCCATAAGAAAACCAACGATTTGCATATGCGAAAACAAAGACACAGATCAGCTGTGCAGTAACTGCACAGCTGATCAGAGCCTTTGTTTTTGCCACATGAATAATACTATTCCTCTTCTACTTATGTCCAAAGTTTCAAGCTTCTAGCTTTATGCTGTGACTGTACTGCTTGGTTTGTGTCGGACCTGGTCGGAAACCCAAATTGTTGGTTTTCTCATGCACATGCTCAAATATAATCTGAAAAGTCACATATCTAGCTGACTTGTATGGTTGCTGTTTAACATCTCAAGAGACAAAATAGATTAGAATTTTAACACAAAATGTTGGAGAACTGACCTAGCAAATCTTGTTTCAAATTTCTTAAATTTGGTTTCCAGCTGCCATGCAGACATACCATGTTAAGGTACAGACGGGAACCGTCTGGGGAGCTGGTACAGATGCCAATGTTTACTGTATACTCTACGGAGAGCAGGATTCTACTGGTAAGCATTGTATAGCACCAAAATTCTGCAATATACATGTACTCTTGCTGTAAACAAACAATAAAGTTATGAAATGTTCATGATAATTTATTTTTTGTTTATATTGTACATGTATATTGTATTGTATGTAGGAAGTCCAACCCAATAAGGCTCACCCCATGTTGTACAATCTGTAAGGTGCCAAGTCTGAAAACTACATACCCAAAGGCCAAGATAAAAAACAAAAATAAGATAAAAAGGCTGTCAGTGTTTTAATGTAAATTCAAACCATAATCCAGCCACTAGAATGTGGTCATGCCAGGTTAAGTTATGGCCAAAATAGCCCAAATGCCCCCCTCCCCTCTCCAAGCTTTCTGGGTTTAATGTAAATTCAAACCATAACCCAGCCACTATAATGTGGTTGTGCTAGATCTGTGTGTACTTAGGTGCAGAAGAAGAGCCCGTGTGTCGGGATGGAGAGCCAAAGACTTACAATGGCCTCTTTTAAGAGCATGATTACTTTCCTATGAATACCCGGGAAGTGTTGGCCCATTCTGACATGTTTGAACAATACTTGTTGACTGGGATCTTCAGAATTTGATATACATGTCATTGTGTGAAGTACATACAAAGATTTATCATATGATGTTGCTGTTTTCCAGTTGATAATGTCATGTAATAAAAATTGTTATGACCACACGTTATAACACTGTTGCGGGAATATGTAACGTCATTGACAACATTCGTAACAACAATCTAAATTTCATTGAAAATTTGTTCATTTTCAAGGCGATTTCATATGATAAAGCAAATCTTACACTCATGGTCATTTTATATGAAATTTATTAAATTTGCCGAAGGCTTGTTTGATAAATTTCATATGAAAATGACCACTCATGTAAGATCCTCTATTTATTCTCCATTTACAGGGAAAGTTGAGCTGAAATCCTCACTGACTCACCTGAACAAGTTTGAGAGTGGCAGTCTGGACGAATTCCTGGTGGAAGTGGCAAATATAGGAGAACTCAAGAAAATCAAGTAAGCCAATGCGTGACAAAACCAACAATTTGGGTTTCAGACCAGGTCTGACACAAACCGGCCTGTACAGCCTTAGAAGCACGCTAGAAGCCTGAAATTTTGGATTTAAGAAGAAGAGAAATTGTACTATCTATGTAGCGAAAACAAAGGCGCTGATCAGCTTCGCAGTTACTGCGAAGCTGATCTGCGCCTCTGTTTTCGCCTATGCAAATTGTTGGTTTTCTCATACACAGGCTCAAGTATGTTCATGAGTCAAAAACTACAGTCCAACCTCATTATATTCTGCCTCACTATAGTGCCGTTTCCAATATACAGTTCAACCTCATTATAGCATGCCTCATTATAATGCGGTTTCCAAATTCCAATATAACACGGCCATGTTCATGGGGCTAAAACTACAGTTAAACCTCATTTTAACATGCCTCACTATAGTGCGGTTTCCAATATAACATGGCCATGGCAATGCTATCAAAATGATAATTTTGCTATATGTCTGTTGTAAACAACCTCACTATAACGTAGATTCACTTATAACACGGTCTTAATCCATGAACCCAAAAGATAGCGTCATAATGAGGTTGGCCTGTGATAAGATAGAAAAACAATGGAGAAATAAAAGTAAGATTCACCAAAGTCACCTTGTTTACATGGCAATGCTGTATTAGTTGATGTTGAGGCTTTTTCAGTGGAAAACTGATGAAACAAGCGAAACAAGCATTGTGATATTTATACCTCACCTGACCCATGCAGGAAATATTTTGGGAGACCTGCTCATTGACAAGGATTGTGCGATTTAACTTTCCTTTAAATTTAGAACTGTGGTTACAATAAATAATAGTTTAGACCAGGGTCTCTATAGAAGGGGTCAAGAATCTTTGTCCTTTGATCAAAACTCTTGTATGTCAGTTTCCTATTTACTCACCTAAAAAACATACATTAAAAATTTATAATTAATGTCAATTTACCATAATCCTGTTATTAATTCTTTCATTTTTTCTATATCAGAACATGCTAAATTATCCAGTCTACATTAATAATAGTACTGTTGTTCGGAATTTATATCTGTTTTGACTTAATATGTACCACAGTGTCCATTTTCACATTTTTTCATTCATTTTCACAATTTTCTGGAACATTGCACAATTTATTGCGTTGAAAATTGTATGAATATGAAGCTGATATGATGCATTGCTTATTGGAATGTATTTCACATCTCTAATTGGTTTTTCACAATTTTTACTGTGATAAATTCACTTTTGAGTAAGTTTTTTTTAACAACTTCTTACACTGTCCGTATTTATGGTACTTGACATACCTGAGTTTTTGATTATTGGAAAAATCAATGCATAGTTTCTTGACCCCTTCTATAGAGACCCTGTTTAGATTAAGACTTAAAAGATGTTTCATAATTTCAGAAGCATAGTGATGACAACAAAGGTGGTGAAGCTGCATGGTTCTTATAGAATTTTGTCATCGACTGTCCTTCCCTTGGCAAGACCTGAATGTTCCCATGCAATCACTGGCTTGCCAAAAACAAGGGGGATAATCAATGTTTCTGTTCATAATTTCAGAATTGGTCATGACAACAAAGGTGGTGGGGCCGCCTGGTTCTTGGAAAATGTCGTCATTGACTGTCCATCACTGGGCAGGACGTGGACGTTCCCATGCAGTCGCTGGCTTGCCAAGAACAAGGGAGACAATCAGTTAGAGGTGGAACTGTTCCCGCAAGAACTCGCTACAGCGGAATATGCTAAATGTATGTGTTACTTTACATACTTATGTAATATGTTGTGGTTTGTGAGGCAAAGTCTCACCAGCATTAATATGGGCCTCTTCCCATTGGGACCTAGATAAATAGATGGGCTGCTTCTGCCTCCATGCAAAGCCTCTATGTGATTGACTGACCATCTGATTTCTGGTTAACAGCTCAGGTCTGGGCCTGCCCAGGAAAAGTGGTTCAGGTCAAACCATCTGTATATATTATATGTTTTAAATAGTTCAAGATTTACCTTATTATGAAATCAAAGTTGTCACCTGTGATTTTCGATTTTGAATACAAGATTTCTGATTTTAGATGTTCCAGATTTCATGAGGGACCTTATTTTAGGTAAACCATATTTTCTCATTTTAGGTATACCGTATGAAGTGCGAACTTTCACCTCTGACCTGAGGTCAGCTGGCACCTCTGCCAATGTGTACATACAACTTTACGGCAGGGACATTGTAACGGATGAGAAATACTTATGTCACAGTAAACTCGACAGAGACGATAAGTTCAAGAGAGGGGCTGAAGATTTGTTTGTGGTCGAGGTAGGTTGAGACATATGGTTAAAAAAATGCATATGCAAAAACAAAGGCGCAGAGCAGCTGTGCAGTAACTGCACAGCAGATCAGCGTCTTTGTTTTTGTTACAAGGATAATACATTCTTTTTTTCTTCATAAATCCATATTTTCAAGCTGTTTGCTTTTTTCCGTGACTGTACAGGATGGCGTTGTGTCCCGCCTCATCAGAAATCTCAAAGAGGGGTTTTCTGGTGATGTTGCTCATACGAAATCTTGGGCGAATGCAGGGCATTGGATAAACAAAACTGTTCTTTCTACTTTGGGAAAATTCATGTTTCATTGTACACTATACATGGATTATGAAGTTCAAATCGAGATGTAGAGAATACCACGTTTTAATGTCTTTTGAGATGAAGTTTATCAGGAGTGAACAGAAAATGGAGGAATGCCCAGGCTCTACCAAGGACCCACAATATGAGCCGTCTCGTGGGAAAACCAACAATGTGGTTTCCGACCTGAGGTCAGACATAAACCGGCCTATACAGTCACAGAAAAGAGCTAGAAGCTTGAAATTTCGGATTTAAGTAGAAGAGGAATTGTACTATCCGAGTAGCGAAAACAAAGGCGCTGATCAGCTTCGCGGTTACCGTGAAGCTGATCTGCGTCTTTGTTTTCGCCTATGCAGATTGTTGGTTTTCCCATGAGGCGGCTCATATGCTTCATTTTCTTGATTAAATCATCACTTTTATGACAAAATCAAAATTACAAATTGCATATTTGTATAAACATAATATTTTATTGTAGTTGGAAGACTGTGGGGACACCATTGAGAAGATCAGGATCGGACATGATAATTCAGGGTTGACACCGGGATGGCATTTAGACAAGGTCACTGTGCGGAGGCTACACGAGACGGGCAAGGTATGCACCTATGTTTTCAGAATTCAAGATAAAGGGAGTATTGATAATTGATGATGATAGATGATTAAGGGATAATTGTGATCATTTATTCATGAAAACCTGTGCTGTGGGTTCTCATAAGAATCACCTCAGCTCATTAAAATGGCCTTGCTGATGTGATTTTAATGAGTACCCACAACATAGGTTTTAATGAATAACTTACAACTATCATCTTTCAGGTGTCATCAAACACATGTACTTCCATTATCAGGCCTCAAGGTTATAAAACTTTTGCATGCTCAGCTCAGCTGAGACTTCAATTTATTCTGCTCATAAATGTTAAAATGCCAACAATTTTTGGCATGTTAACATTTATCAGCAGGATAAATTACAGACTTGGGTGATATAAACCTGAAATTTCAATTGATTTGGACTATTTGAGTATATAAAAGCTGCTCAAATTTCATGCTTAGCTGAGTTGAGCATCTTCTGTTGCATAAATCAATTTTTTGATGGGATGTGGCTTATTTCAAGCCATTTTGAAACAAACTGATCAAAGAGACAAAAAGTTTTGAAATCATCATGCGTACCAGGATATATTTATATTATAAAATGCTTGCTTGTCTAACTTTCTAACCATTGCAAATTTGTTTTTGAAATAGATAGTTGATTATAAAGTTAAAAATACTACACACCCATTATCCTGAAACAACCAACACAACTTAGAATATCCAATGTAAATGAAGTCGATATAAGGATATACATAAGGAAAACATGCCCATACCATACAGAGATTGTTTTCAGCTGAAAAAAAAAAATGAAAATTTCGTTAGAAAAGTTTTGATATTTTTAATATTTTTGCTCAAATCATAGATTGTAGGTATATGTTAGAACCACCTCACAGAAGCAATTCTAACAAGTACCCACAATCTATGTTTTGGATCAAACGTAAGAAAAATAGGTTAACCCATGCAAAATCCAATTTTTCTATATAAAAGTTGGGTTTAAGGGGGTATACCTTTCACAGACATGTTTTCCTGATGGGATATAAATACTTGTCTGGGAATGACTTACCATGGATCATGACGGTCCATGGCAAGTTTTTCCCAGATTTTGTCACTCTTTATCAATTTCTTCCGCATTTGTTGTGCTCCATTGCAATGGCCGTACTTGAATAACGGGTGTGATACTAGGTTAACTTACATTTATTTATGTCATTTTCACGTACATAGGGCTCACGTAGGCAGCAGGTGAGGCTTATTAACACAACACAATAGAGTACTATAATTTAGTTTCATTATAATATTATTACATCATTTTATGTTCACTGTAGTATCTGCAGGTTCTTTGGGCAGAAAAATTGCATGTTAAGAAAGCTTTGAGTGTGGTGGCTTAGTAGCAGAGTTTTAGACTGAATGGAGAAATAGAGGGTTTGAATCCCATCAAAGCCAAGTTGTGTCGGTAGTAAGATATATTATCCCCCCCCACCCCCCAACCCCCACCCATAGTACTGGTTGGTACCCTTGAATCAGTAACTGTTGCTCCATCCCAACATGACTGAAAATTTGTTGGCTGTTACATTTAGTTTAAAGCCTGCAGATATTCTTGTACCTTATACCTAGAGAAGTAGTGCATGATTTTAGAATATCATTTATTTATGGATGTCTTATTCACAAATAAAATGTCACAACATTTTCTTTAAAATGTCACAACATTTTCTTTAAATGTAGAATTTCTTTTCTATTTCTTTTTATCATCATCTTCATTCATCATGTAAGGCCTCTGGAAATCCTTTTATGTCATTAGAACACATTGAATTTGCAGGACACCTTGTGCATCTGTTTGTATCATAAGAGCTGCAACGCAAGAAAACCGGTCTTCGGGGTTTCCAACCAGGTCTGACACAAACCTAGCTGTGCAAGCACAGAAGATGGCTAGAGGCTGGAAATTCTGGATTTAAAAAGTAGAGTAATCATACTATGCATGTAGTGAAAACAAAGGTGCTGATCAGCTTCGCAGTTACTGCGAAGCTGATCTGCGTCTTAGGTTTCGCATAGGCAAAATCAGGTTTTCTCGTGACAATGTTCATAACATTTAGCATGTTTCTTGCACTTTTCTTGTTATTTTCTGTTTCCTCTGTATACTTCCTTTGTTTAATAAGTCCCATTTAACTAAAGATCTCAAATGGAGCAAGTTTAGTACATAATCAATGCCATTAAGGCGATTATTTCTGGAGCAGACTCAAAAATCGATGATCATTTTTTCTTCAATTTCTGCCTATTGTTTCAATTTGTTCAAGAAAAATGATGGACTTTGGTTTCCTAATAGGATTTGAACCTGCTGGATGAACAGCTTAATCCTTAATGCACCAGTCATTTGTAACCACTTCCCCTTCCCCCCCCTCCCCCACCTACGGGGAAGCCAGACTAAAGAGTGGGGTAATTACTTTTCAAGTGTTCCCGCAGTGCAGGGGAAATGACAGGGTTTTGACATTAGGATCCTTACCATAGGGAGATTTTCTATTGCTAAGGGCGGGGCAAAGAGCAAAGTTTTGACCACCATTTTGTCCCCTGGGGGTGGGGCTTATAGCAGGGCACTGAAAGCTGAAAAGTCATAATCCCGCCCTTCCCCGTAGGTTGGGGAGCAGTGGTTACAAATGACTGTTGCATAAGTAGAAAATTATGAATATTCCTAAATTTCTGCAGAATTTGCTAGTCATTCAAACAAATTTTTGACATCAAAACCTAGTTCAATGATACTAGCCTTTTGAAATAGTAGCAGGTGCCAAGTAGGATTCAACTGCTTTGTTTTGAATTTAGAAATCTCTCTCCATACCTTTGAAACAGTAGAAGTTTGGATTCGACAAGATTTAAACAACAAGATATATAACATCAAAAATTTCTTAGTGGCATTATTTGATGAAATAAAAATAACGAAAACTATGTTTCAGGGATCTATCACATACATATTCCCCTTTGGTCGTTGGTTGGCCCGGGACGAGGACGACAGTGCTATATCGCGAGAATTGGTCGCCGACAAGGCTATTCAGGAGGTCAGCAAAGACGGCAAGGTCAAGGCCAAAGAAATAAAACTAAAGGACAAGCTGGAAAGTAAGAAATTCTGTAATATTTTGCGACTGTAAACACTGGTTATCCAAACACAAGCAACGGAGTGAGAACGCCCTATTGTTGCTTATTGATTTCGTCTGCATTGGTTGTTCTCAGTTCCGTTTGTTGTCGCTGGATACTAAGTGTGTGTAGTGGATAAGAAAAACTGCACAAGTCCATTACTGTATCATAAATAAATATTGCCTGTGTAATTCAGTCAGGGAAACAAGTCAAATACTGCGATCTTCAAGATTGAAGTTTTCCGTGATGTTGTTACTTAAATGGTCATAGATATCCACCACTGACAATGGCCGGCATTTCAATAAAATGCAGAAGGCATCTAGCTCTTCAAACGATTGCCATTAACAAGTCGACGGTATATTTGCATACCAGGCAGTAGAGTTAAAGATATTTCAAAACTCTACAAAATGTTATGTTTTTGTACAGGGTCAATTGCCTTTGTACAGGGTCGCAAAAACGCTGGAAAAATTCAAAGATCGCGGAATTCACAATCTTAATCCCACCATTTTCTACAAGATTGCGCTAAACAGAGATCTTAGCACGATTGTGGTATTCGACAAGTTTCTCTAACTGAATTCAAGCAATTCAAAGAGATACCAAACTCATTCTTACTCATATATTGGTCACATCACAAGAAAATGGGCATTTTGCATGTGTGAAAACAAAGATGCAGATCAGCTGTGTAGTAATCTGGAATTCAAGCTTTTTGCTTTCTTCAGTGATTGTTAAGGGCGGTTTGTGTCTGACCTCATTTTAATCCTCGGAAGTACTGTCTTCTTTCATCATGGCGCATATACACGTATAACTTTAGATGGGAAGTTGCTTATACATATGTCATATAACACTTTCCTGGTGATTTTAGTGAAGAATGTGAAGACAAAGACAGGTGAGCCGCCTCGTGGGAAATGTGGTTTCCGAGCAGGTCCGACACAAATCAGGCTGGAAAGTCACAGAATCAGGCTCGAAGCTTGAAATTTCATATTTAAGAAGCAGAGGAAGTGTAGTATCTGTGTAGCGAAAACAAAGGCGCTGATCAGCTTCGCGGTTACCGCGAAGCTGATCTGCGTCTTTGTTTTCGCATATGCAGATTGTTGGTTTTCTCATGAGGTGGCTCATATGTTATATAACACTTTCCTGGTGATTTCAGTAAAGAATGTGAAGAGAAAGACAGGTGATGTACCTGGTGATGTTACTTAAGTAGCAGCTTAAAGCCCCTGTCTCACTGGCATGCGACAATCGGAGACTAGTTCACGACTAGGTCACAATTACTTTGGGACAAAGATTAATGATATAAATGGAACTTTTACATTGCAGTCTCAATGAATGGACATTTATGCGACAATTTTGTGAATTTTTGCCTAATTTTGCAAATATATTCACGCAATGGTCACGAGACACTCGTACAACAGTCACAAGACATTCTCAGGAATGTAGCTTAGTTTCCTTTTATCACTCATTTGATAGTCACAAGACATTGGTGAGAGTGTCTCACGCCATTCATACGAATGTCACTTATTTTTAGTTTCTTGCCAGATAGTCGCAAGTTGTTCGCATATTTTCGTAAGTCTGTTTTGCAACTGTCATACAACATTCACACGACATTAGTATGAGTGCTGCGAAATTGTTGCATCGTAAATTTGCCAAAATTTCGTGGCAACAGGTTCGTGACACTCGCTAGAACATTGTGTGACTGTTGTATGACATTTGCATGATAGTCCTGCGATGGGTTTACGAATATTTTGGCGAAAAAATTCGCATGAAATTTTTAAACTTTTAAAACCTAGTTTGCAACTCATAAACATTCTTGCAACACTCACACAAAAGTTCCACAATGAAATTCGCAAAGCAGTTTGCGAGGAATTTGCATGCCTGTGAGATACTAGCTATTGGGGCCAGTTGATGATGCTTTAAATTTGCTTTATGTGTCGTAACATTTTAATGATAATTTCAGTGAAGTACTCTATCAGTGTGAAAACGGATGATGTTTTTGGTGATGCTTCTAAAGTAGAGGCTTTACTCACTGAGCTATTGGAGCCAGTTTATGAGGCTTTAGATTTGCAGTTGCTTATATGTGTGTCATTTTTGGTGTTATAATACAGTGATGCAGTGGTTAAGCCACTGGCCTTGTAAACCAGGGGTCGCTGGTTTGATCCCCGGCTTCTCCAGTCCTGTAGATGAGACTGTAAACTGTGGTCCCTTGACAATTTACTAGGGCAGACTGGTGACAAGGACAAACTGCAAGGGCATAACCAGAAAATTTCAAGTTATATGCACAAAGTGCAAAAATTAGCAAAATGTATATCTTAAAAGACAAAAAGGCCATGCTATGAGCTACATAGACTTTTAAATTTTTACATTACACAAGTGTGTACTGTGAGTATAGGGCGGTATGCCCATGTACTGCGATTATGCTGTTTCTAATGCGTTAAGACAAAGGGACCTAGTCTTCAGATCAGACTCACGGACAAAAACTGTACATACATATACAATACTATTTCCTTGGTGATTTCAGAGAAGAAGTACACTATCAATGTGAAGACCGGTGATGTTTCTGGTGCGGGTACAGATGCCAATGTTTTCCTCATTGTTTACGGTGACCTCGGCGACTCGGGAGAACACAAACTACACAAATCAGAGACATACACAGACAAGTTTGAGAGAGGACATGTAGGTTTCTCATGGTTGTTGTTAGGCCACATCATGAGCATACTGGATTTTTGCCTATGCGAAAACAAAGACGCAGATCAGCTGTGCAGTTATGATCAGCACCTTTGTTTTTGCTACATGATTTAGTACTATCCCTCTTCTTCTTAAATCCAGAATTTCAAGCTTCTAGGCTTCTTCTATGACAGCACAGGCTGGTTTGTGTCAGACCAGGCCAGAAACCCCAAAGACCAGTTTTCTCGTTTTGTGGCTCAATTATAAGATAGCATGGTTGCAAAAATGAAACAGTGAAAAATGAAAATGAGTTCCTTTAAGGTTACAGTTTTTAACACTTCTCTCACACCCAGGGAATGTTGATGGCTATAACTGCATAAATTTTTTCGAAAACTACATTCAAAATGATGAAAATGTTGCTGTGCTATATATTCTAACATTTATCTTATTTTCTTATGCATGCACACTTTCAAAAACATAATTGATCTAGGCTGAAGGCAATAACTCGAGATTTAACGTATGCCTTGTGTGTATTAAGAATAAACCAGAGGACCAATGGTCCTGTAAACGCTCACCTGAGATCTGCTGTATATACGAATGTTATAGAAAATAGTCCCAGTATAGGGGCAGATGAAGCCCTTGGGCCATTTTTTTTTTTTCAGAATAATCAATATACCGGTACTGTCCATACAAGTTTTTAGCTCACCTGAGCCGAAGGCTCACAAGGTGAGCTTATAGGATGGCCATGATCCGGCGTCCGTCCGTCGTCCGTCGTCCGTCCGTCGTCGTCGTCGTCGTCCACAATTTCAAAGATCTTCTTCTCTGAAACCGCTTGGCCGATCTAGTTGAAATTTTATGTGGAGCCTCCTTGGGTAGTGGCATTTCAAGTTTGATCGCGAAATCCAGGTCACATGACCAAGATGGCCGCCAAGCCCATATATGGTAAAAACCGCTCAAAAATCTTCTTCTCCAGAACCGGTTGGCCGATTTCCAAGAAACTTGGTATGTAGCATCGGGGACTTCAGCCCATCATAGTTTGATAAAATGATGACCCTGGGATGACCTTGACCTATTTTACGGCAAGGTCAAATTTGGAAACATAGGCTTTTACATGGGAAAAAGTGAAAACTATGGATTATTTGAAAACTATTGCAGCCTGAGGCCTGAAAAGTGGTAGATGCAAACAACTAATGGAGTAGATGAATGTATGTGATTAATTTAGGTCAAGGTCATCTCTTGACCTTGGCCAGTCTGTTGTCCATACACACTTTTCAAAGATCTTCTTCCCTGAAACTGCTTGGCCAATCAAAGTGAAATTTTATGTGGAGCATCCATGGGTAGGGGAGACGAAAGTTTGATCGCGAAATCCAGGTCACATGACCAAGATGGCCGCCACGCCCATATATGGTAAAAACCTCTCAAAAATCTTCTTCTCCAGAACCGGTGGGCCGATTTCCACTAAACTTGGTATGTAGCATCGAGGACCTCAGCCCATCATAGTTTGATAAAATGATGACCCTTGGAAGACCTTGACCTATTTTACGGCAAGGTCAAATTTAGAAACATAGGCTTTTACATAGGAAAAAGTGAAAACTTTGGATATTTTGAAAACTATTGCAGCCTGAGGCCTGAAAAGTGGTAGATGCAAACAGCTAATGGAGTAGATGAAGGTATGTGATTAATATAGGTCAAGGTCATCTCTTGACCTTGGCCAGTCTGTTGTCCATACACACTTTTCAAAGATCTTCTTCTCTGAAACTGCTTGGCCAATCTAGTTGAAATTTTATGTGGAGCATCCATGGGTAGGGGAGACGAAATTTTGATCGCGAAATCCAGGTCACATGACCAAGATGGCCGCCACGCCCATATATGGTAAAAACCATTCAAAAATCTTCTTCTCCAGAACCGGTGGGCTGATTTCCACGAAACTTGGTATGTAGCATCGAGGACCTCAGCCCATCATAGTTTGATAAAATGATGACCCTTGGATGACCTTGACCTATTTTACGGCAAGGTCAAATTTGGAAACATAGGCTTTTACATAGGAAGAAGTGAAAACTATGGATTTTTTGAAAACTATTGCAGCCTGAGGCCTGAAAAGTGGTAGATGCAAACAACTAATAGAGTAGATGAAGGTATATGATTAATATAGGTCAAGGTCATCTCTTGACCTTGGCCAGTCTGTTGTCCATACACACTTTTCAAAGATATCCTTCTCTGAAACTGCTTGGCAAATCAAAGTGAAATTTTTTGTGGAGCATCCATTGGTAGGGGAGACGAAAGTTTTTAGCGAAATCTAGGTCACATGACCAAGATGGCCTCCACGCCCATATATGGTAAAAACCACTCAAAAATCTTCTTCTCCAGAACCAGCAGGCCAATTTTCATGAAACTTGGTATGTAGCATTTGGGACTCCAGCCCATCATAGTTTGTTGAAATGATGACCCTATGATGACCTTGACCTATTTTACGGCAAGGTCAATTTTGGAAACATAGGCTTTTACATGGGAAAAGGCGAAAACAAACTGTTGCAGCCTGAGACCTGAAAGTTGCTAGATGCAGACAACTAATGGATTCAATGAAGGTAAGTAATTAATGAAGGCCAAGGTCATGTCTTGACCTTGGCCCAAGGTCATTTAAATATCAAAATTAAAATTATGGTTTTCTCAGAAATAACTGGGTTTGGAAACTATTGCAGCCTGAGACCTGAAACTTTGAAGATGCAGACAACTTATGAAGTCAATAAAGGTGTGTGAGTATTCAAGGTCAAGGTCATTTCATTATGACTTAATACTCCAAGATCAGGCTTCAGGTGAGCGTTCTCAGGACCAATGGTCCTCTGGTTCCCTTCAAATGACATTTTAACATTTTACCCATTCAAATACATAGGCAACCCATGTTGACCTTGCCTTAAAATAGGTCAAGGTCATCACAGGGTCATGACTTATACATACATTGTAGTACTTGAGTCATCGATGCTTCAAAATTGCCAAGTTTCTTCGAAATTGGTCCACTGGTTCCAGAGAAGAAGATTTTTGAAGGGTTTTTACTATATATGGGCATGGCGGCCATCTTGGTCATGTGACCTTGATTATTTATATACACATTGATTCCCCCATTCTATAGATGCTTCACATGAAATTTGGCTTTGATTGGCCAAGCGGTTTCAGAGGAGAAGATGTTTGATTATTATGGTAATATACATGTATAATGCCCCGGGGCTGTGACAAATGAGCCCCTGGGGTCCAATTTTTTTCAGAATCATTAATATTCAGTCCTACTGCCCATTTCCTGCAAGACTTTCACTTTAAATGACATTTTAAAAGTTTTCCCCATTCAAATGCATTGGCGACCTATGTTGACCTTGCTGTAAAATAGGTCAAGGTCATCCAAAAGTCATAATTTATAAACACACTGTAGTACTTCAGTCCCCGATGCTTCATGCCAAGTTTTGTTGAAATCGGTCCATTGGTTCAGGAGAAGAAGAATTTTAATGGGTTTTTACCATATATGGGCATGGCGGCCATCTTCGTCATGTGACCTGGATTATTTATAAACACATTGGTTCCCCCTTCCCACAGATGCTTCCTATAAAATTGGGCTTTGATTGGCCAAGTGGTTTCAGAGAAGAAGATCTTTGAATATTTTTGTAATATATATGTATATTGCCCCGGGGTGGGAGCAGACCAACCCCTGGGGTCCAAATTTTTTTCAGAATTACCTACCTTCAGTCCATTTGCCCATTTCCTGCAAGATTTACCTTTCAAATGACATTTTAACAATTTTCCCCATTCAAATGCATGGGCGACCTATGTTGACCTTGCCATAAAATAGGTCAAGGTCATCCAAAGGTCATAATTTATAAACACATTGTAGTACTCTAGACCCCAATGCTTCATGCCAAGTTTCGTTGAAATCGATCCAGTGGTTCCAGAGAAGAAGAATTTTAAAGGGTTTTTACCATATATGGTCATGGCTGCCATCTTGGTCATGTGACCTGGATTATTTATAAACACATTGATTCCCCCTTCCCATAGATGCTTCCTATAAAATTGGGCTTTTATTGGCCAAGTGGTTTCAGAGAAGAAGATCTTTGAATATTTTTGTAATATATATGTATATTGCCCCGGGGTGGGGGCAGAACAACCCCTGGGGTCCAAATTTTTTTCAGAATTACCTACCTTCAGTCCATTTGCCCATTTCCTGCAAGATTTGCCTTTCAAATGACATTTTAACAATTTTCCCCATTCAAATGCATGGGCGTCCTATGTTGACCTTGCCGTAAAATAGGTCAAGGTCATCCAAAGGTCATAATTTATAAACACATTGTAGTACTCTAGACCCCGATGCTTCATGCCAAGTTTCGTTGAAATCGGTCCAGTGGTTCCGGAGAAGAATAATTTTGAAGGGTTTTTACCATATATGGGCATGGTGGCCATCTTGGTCATGTGACCTGGATTATTTATAAACACATTGGTTCTCCCTTCCCATAGATGCTTCATATAAAATTTAACTTTGATTGGCCAAGTGGTTTCAGAGAAGAAGATCTTTGAAAATGGTGGATGGCGGACGGACGATGGACGGACGCCGGATCATGGCCATCCTATAAGCTCACCTTGTGAGCCTAACGGCTCAGGTGAGCTAATAAAAGCCAAATGTCAGGGTGGCCACGGACTCTGGAAAACAGGGAAAACAGGGAAAATGATGAAAAAAAATTCCCTGTAGGGAAAAATCAGGGAATTTGAGAATTTTATGAAAATCAGGGAAAAATCAGGGAATTTTGAAAATCCTGTGTTGATCAGATGAAACTTGTGAAGGAGCCTAATTCTCAGTTTTTTGTTATACAGTGTAATTAAAGGGGTATGTGAAGTAATTAATAAAGAATTCTCATTTTTTATTATGCCCATATTGGTTTGGGTCTGTCCATCCAGTCTGTCCTGTGAGTTTTCAGGAACTGTTAGAGCTAGGATCTTGAAATTTGGTATGTGGTTTGTATATGAAAATTAAAAGGACCTGTTTTTTGTTGTTTTTTTTTCTTTCATGTAAATTCAAGGGGCTAGGGGATCATTCTGTGATAATTCTTTATAACAAGTATAGATAGTGGGTACCTTGTCACAATGTGTGTGCAACTCCTCCAGCAGTTTAATACCTATTCTGTTGAATCTTTACAGATGTCATGACCATGCTTTGAAGATATGCATGTGGTTTGGATATAATCCTCAGTTGAATTTTTGTCACTTTTTTGCAATTTGAACTTAGCCATTTTTCAGGTATTTTGTCAATGAAAGTGAATGGACAGTGGGTACCTTGTGTGCACAATTCATGCCAATTATTGCTTTAAAACTTACATGTGTTATGGGCATGGTCTGAAGATATGCATGTGGTTTGGATATAATCCTCAGATAATTTTGTGTTATTTTTTTTTCACAATTTGAACTCAGTCATTTTTCCCGGCATTTTAGTGAATGGATCCCGGCATTTTAGTGAATGGATAGAGGGTACCTTGTTTGCGCAACTCCTTCCTACAGTTTCATACTGATACTTTTGAAACTTTACGGACATTGTGACCATGCTTTGAAGATATGCATGTGGTTGGGATGTTCTCCTCAAATTCATTTTTGTCACTTTTTTTTTGCAGTTTGAACTTTGTCATTTTTCAGACATTTCACATCTTGAAAGTTTTCATAATCACATTTTCAAGTTAAAATTTAAATTCAAACTTATGGGCATGTTTAAAATGACAGAGGCACTCGTTTTTAAAAAACCTAATTTTTTTCTGAGAAATATTTCAATTTTCAAAAACACATTTCATGTGCCATTTTGCAACAAAGTACAAAGCAAAAGTGACTATAATTGTTCAGTTTGTAAATTCTGCATAAATGCAACACAAATCACATATATTTAGAATGGTCAAAAGTTAAAGTTAGAAAGCTAAACAGAAATGAGCCACCGTTGCCCCAGAGCTATCCTAGAAGCAATCCCAGAAGCAAGGGGACAGAAGTCCCATGGTCATAATGATTCCCTTTCTAATTTGTTTCATATACAGTACATAGTTTGTTTATAGTCTCAGGGCTTAGCTTAGAGCTCTAGAGAGGAAGAAACATTGAATATTGATGAGATATGGCCAAGCAGTTTTGCTTTCCTCTATTTTATATATACCTGTATGAGCTCTGAACTGAAACTGAGGATTGTAAATTAATTCTCTCAGCTGAGTCCTGGCCTGTGTTGCCAATTTTAAAATGACAGAGCTTTAGACAGTACCATCATGTACAAATGATAATAATAATAATGACAGTCATGTTTGTAACAAGTTTTGAAGAGTAGGTATGGCTATAAAGGGAGGTAGTGGACATACATTTTTTTAACCAATTGGTTTATATTACCATACAAGTAAATTAGCACTTGATGATTTTGATCAGTCTCTTCTCAACGATTTTGATCAGTCCGTATATACATGTATTATTAACATTAGAAGGTACAATGTATTATTTAAAATCATTGGAGGTTTTGGTAGGAAAATGAACATATTTTTGTCAAAGTACACAAGTTCAAAACAAAATGATTTGGCATAGTACAAGTAAATATTATCAGGGAAAATTGAGTCCAGATCATGGAATAATCAGGGAAAAATCAGGGAATTTGATTTTCAAAATTGTGTGGCCACCCTGAATGTTATGACCTGCCTATTAAATACTGTGTGACATTGGTATTTATGGAATCATCTATGCGCAATTAAAAATAACAAAAAAAAATCATGTCTGAAAACACTTTTTACTCTAATTTTTATTAGTATGTAACTAAAGCATGATATGTGAATTATTTCCTGATTATTCTAGATTGACGTCTTCAACTTGGAAGCGGTTGACCTTGGTAGAATATACAAGATCCGTATTCGCCATGACAACTCGTTATTAAACCCTGCCTGGTACCTAGAGTATGTAGAAATTATTGACAATAAGGTGGGAGAAAAGTTTATGTTCCATTGTGAAAGATGGTTGGCGAAAAATAAGGATGACTGCAAGATAGAGAGGTCCTTCTATGTTAAGGTAAAACAGTTACCATACACTTTATATATTAAGTTCAACACAGTCATATAGTTATCATCTCTCATAATTATGCTTAAGACCATGTCTGAACATAAAATAAGTTAAAGACAGTATAACAAATTCTTAATCTGAATCTGAATGGTTTACTGGTGACACGCCAAATTGACAGTACATTTGCTTCATATTTATGATCTCACTGTTCAATACCAAAAATGGTGTAAGCAATAAAAAGTTTGAGGTCGTTTTTTATTCTCATTTCTTGTTAGGGAGTTTTGCGACATTTGTGTCTTTGAGCAAGACATTTTTAACCCATATTACAGTTTAATGCCCAGACATGACTGAAAAAAATGTTGACTGGTATGTAAAACAACAACACAAAGTTTTTTGTTCTTTAATCTCCAGGGATATGACGGTGAGATGTCCAGTACCGGTACCCTGCGCTCTACCAAGTATGGTTCAGTGGCCAGTCTCGACTCCTTACGCAGCACCGACCCATTCTCTAAGTCACCAAAACTCTCTAGGAAACAGCTGTCTATGGAAGATATTCCTGAGGGTCCTAGTGAGTAGACACAGTAGACTTTACCAAAACCTTTTTATGACAGGTTTCATGAAAGCATAATTTTGATTGCAACATCAATATGTTGGACCCCCAACTGCTGATTCTTTTATCAGCTGATTTTGCTATATACACACACATTTTATTTTCGTTTTTACACATACTACATATCTACAACACTGAAATTTTCTTGGATCTTAATGATTGTATTAAAAAGATTATCATCATGAAACTTCAAAAATGACAAAAAGTGGAATTTCATAAAACAATGTATTTAGAGATATGCTAAGCCCGTGTTACTTATTTTGTTTGAACGAGGGTGTATAATTGAAACAGTTACTGAACGATTTTCTGTTTACAGAAAAAATATATTCTGAGTGTAAAACAGATGAGTGAGTGTGTAACATCTTAACACACTAGTTCATGGTTTTACTTCAGCTATACCTAAATACATATAAATATAAAACATAACACAATATTTCATCGTCTCACTTCAGCAATACCGTACACCTTCCGTATCAGCACATAAATATAAAACATATTTACACAATATTTCATCGTCTCACTTCAGCAATACCGTACACCTTCCGTATCAGCACGGGTGACGGCGAAGACAATGGCACCAACAGCAATGTCTGGGTCAAGGTCCACGGCCCGAGGAAGAAACATACTGGGAGACTCTTCCTGGAACTAGCACAGAACAACTACTTCAGGCCAGGGTCTACAGAGATCTTCTCATTAGAGGCGGTTGACGTGGATGAGGTCAAGAAATTAGAGGTAAGTGTGGTTTGTTGCCATGGAAACAGCAAACAGGATGAATTAAAAGGTCAAGGTCATTTTGTTCAAAATGTTTTAGAATAGGCACTGCTTGTTCTAAATGAAGGCAAGCATGTCATACCTCCCTAATCACCAGAGCCATAAAATTCTTCTGAAATAAACTACTTTTTTGCTCTGAAATGAATCAAGAATTATGAACACTTAATGATATGCTAAGGATCTTATCAGCCTCAGTGGCAACAAAAATGACATGATTTGACTGCCTTATGAAACAAAAGGGGCCAGGGACTAGAAGTTGACTTTACAAACAAAAAGCAGGAACTGATAATCTACATTCTCCCAAAACTTTGTTTGAAGGTGTAAAATTGTCTGTTTAGATTGGCCATGATGGTACAGCTCCAGGCAGTGGATGGTTCTTGAAGGAGGTCGAGGTCGATTTGCCGACTAAAGGCAAACACTACAATTTCTCATGTAAACAATGGCTAGCCAGAGATAAAGGAGACGGGAAGACTAGTAGAATATTCAGTGTAGATGATGGAATAAGCTCCATGACCTCATATAGGCCAAGTATGTTTATGTTTTCCTTAATGTTTTTTTTTCTTGCCAATTTACCAATTTGTTTCAGTTTTGGAATTAAGAACCTAGAGTTGCCAATGTGACAAGCACATGTCAAAAACATTTTGGATTTTCCCGATGCAAAGATAACATTTTTCAGAAATGAACGAGTCAAAGCTTCTCAGTTTTAAAAAAAAAGGATCTTGTTTCTTCTGATCATTTTAACCCATATTTATGTCTCCCCCGACAGGGTCGGGAGACATATTGTTTTTCCCCATGCGTCTGTCTGTCTGTCTGTCTGTCTGTCCGTCCGTCACAAATCGTGTCCGCTGTATAACTTGAAAACCGTTAAAGATTTTTCAATGAAACTTGGTACACATGTAAACCACGACGAGACGATGTGTCATGCACAAGAACCATAACTCTAGCTTGTAATGAGTATTTTTGGAGTTATTTCCTTTTGATTATTTTCGATACAATTTCGTGTCCGCTGTATAACTTGAAAACCGTTAAAGATTTTTCAATGAAACTTGGTACACTTGTAAACCACGACGAGACGATGTGTCATGCACAAGAACCATAACTCTAGCTTGAGTATTTTTGGAGTTATTTCCCTTTGATTATTTTCGATACAATTTCGTGTCCGCTGTATAACTTGAAAACCGTTAAAGATTTTTCAATGAAACTTGGTACACTTGTAGACCACGACGAGACGATGTGTCATGCACAAAAACCATAACTCTGGCTTGAGTATTTTTGGAGTTATTTACCTTTGATTATTTTCGATACAATGTCGTGTCCACTGTATAACTTGAAAACCGTTTAAGATTTTTCAATAAAACTTGGTACACTTATTGAGCATGATCAGACGATGTGTCATGCACAAGAACCATAACTCTAGCTTGAGTATTTTATGAGTTATTTCCCTTAGATTATTTTCCATACAATTTCGTGTCTGCTTTATAACTCGAAAATCGTAAGAGTTATTTCAATGAAACTTGGTACACTAATAAAGCACGATGAGATTACATGTCGTGCTAAACAACCATAACTCTTGCATATCTTTGGAGTAATTTCCCTTTGATTATTTTCCATACAATTTCGTGTCCACCCTATAACTTGAAAACCGTAAGAGAAATTTCAGTGAAACTTGGTACACTTATAAAGCATGATGAGACGATGTGTCATGCACAAGAATTATAACTCTTGCTTTCATATCTTTGGAGTTATTTCCCTTTGATTATTTTTCTATACAATTTCATGTCCACTCTATAACTTGAAAACCATAAGAAATATTTCAATGAAACTTGGTACACTTATAAAGCAAGATGAGATGATGTGTCATGCTAAAGAACCATAACTCTTGCTTGCATGTCTTTGGAGTAATTTCCCTTTGATTATTTTTCGTTCAATTTTGTGTCTGCTCTATAACACAAAAACCATTAGAGATTTTTCAATGAAACATGGTACACTTATAAAGCATGATGCACAAGAATCATTACTCTTGCTTTCATATCTTTGGAGTTATTTCCCTTTGATTATTTTCCAAACACTTTCGTGCCCCCTCTATAACTTGAAAAGCGTAAGAGATATTTCAATGAAACTTGGTACACTTATAAAACAGAATGACAGGATATGTGATGCACAAGAACTATAACTCTTGCTTGCATATTTTGGACATGCACGTAGAAAGGGGGGAGACATCAGTTTTCACATAGAAAACAAATTCTAGTTGATGAATGGATTCTCCCATCATTATCAATTGGGTGAGTCCACTTTCATTTTTAGGGGAGTCTGGAGTGATTTTTAAATTTTATTCAATTCTTCGATGAAAATTCTCTTAGCAAACAGAATAGCCCCAGGTTCTGCGGCGTCACATCTGGGGCTATTCTGTTTGCCTATGTCCCACAAAAAGGACGCCAGGCTTAAATGAGTTAAGATACTTTGGTCAAAACATGTTCTCTTGAAGAAATCTGAAAAAGTACCTTTTAAGGGTGTATAACAGTATTAAGAAATGAAATACTTCTTGTGAACAGCAATAGCATAGACTTTTGAACTTTTTCAGTGGTACCATATGAGATGACAGTTTTTACTGGCGATGTCGCAGAGGCAGGTACCGATCAGAAAATCACCGTCACTGTATTTGGTGCCAAGGGAGCAACTTCGCCAATTGTACTTGAGAAAACTGAGAACCGGTTTGAACGAGATCGGGCGGACTTCATGAAACTGGAACTAGAGGATATTGCACCAGTAAAGAAAATGAGAATAGAGACTGATGGGAAGGGTAGTCGTCCAGACTGGTACTGTGAAAAGGTAAGGGTAAAACATCAAACTCATCAGAATGGGTAAAACATTGAACTGATGGGAAATGAATACTGTGAAAATGAAAGGGTTAACCATAGAACGAATAGCTAGAAAGTTAAGTCGTCCAGACTGGTACTTTGAAAAGGTATAGGTTAAATATTGAAACATAGAGACTAAGCCAAAAGGAAGTTACCTCGCATGTTTGTAAGGTAGTGGTGCAGCTACATATCTATAGCAAAATTATGGATCTTAAATTGTCGGAATAGCCTGAACGCAAAAATAAAATCTTGATCTATCTCTAATTTTGAGCATTAGAGTATCAGGATGAATTATTTATTCCTTTCAGGTTGAACTAAGAAATATGGCCACTGGTGTTTTGTCAGTGTTTGATGTGAAAGATTGGTTCAGTAAGAAGAAGGGAGAACTGGTCCGAGACATTCCAGCCAGAGAGGGGAGACAAATCATGGTTTCAAGTATGTAGACATGTTATCTTAAGGTTTTTGAAATAATATATTTTTGTCATTTTCAAAAAATTTGTTTGATTGATACATACTTGGCATATTTTATCACATTATGCAGGGATAATTTTGGAAGGTGCCATGGGCAAAATTGCCCTTTAATTTTCAAAATGGCCCCTTCATTTTGAAATAGTGGGATGCTTTTATAATGTAAGGAGATGGGCTATAATGATTCTAGCGGAGCATTTTCTGCAAAATGGCCCCTTATATTTTCAAGCCAACAATATCCCTGATTATGGATGTCATGACATATCCCAATGTTGGGTGGACATCCTATAAAAGTGAGTGCAACAAAATGACAATTGTTGTTGACTGGAACATTAATCATCAAAACAAAACAATGTAATTGGACCTGAATTTCAAAGCATCATCAACCTATTGTTATTGAGAGTTCCAACTTCTTAGCTAAATGTAACCAAACACACTGAAAATTGTTTATTGGAAAGATGTGGCAAAAAGCAAATGACTCGTATTTTTCATATGAAAATATCAGTGACAAAATGCATATGACTCATATTTAAATCAAAATTTTCATGTGTGTTAAGATGAACAATTGGAAACTGTATATATTCTATACCTTATTCCAATACATATATTTCAGAAACTGCATACAAGATCAGTGTTAAAACCTCCAACGTTAGTGGAGCAGGGACTGACGCCAATGTTTTCGTCATTCTGTTCGGTATGAATGGCGACTCCGGACAACTCCACCTCAAGAAATCAGAGACACACAAGAGCCCGTTTGAGAACGATCAGTTAGATGTGTTCACGTTTAAAGATATATTGAGCCTGGGCGAATTGTCCAAGTGTCGGGTGTGGCATGATAACAAAGGTAGGAATTTTTCATTTGTTTTCTATTCAAAATATGAGCCACCTCGTGGGAAAACCAACAATGTGGTTTCCGAACAGGTCTGACACAAACCGGCCTGTACAGCTACAGAAGCATGCTAGAAGCTTGAAATTTTGGATTTAAGAAGAAGAGGAAATGTACTATTCGTGTAGCGAAAACAAAGGCGCTGATCAGCTTCGCGGTTACCGCGAAGCTGATCTGCGTCTTTGTTTTCGCATATGCAAATTGTTGGTTTTCTCATGCGAAGGCTCATTATTCATACAATAGAAGTCGTTCACCTTTGTTGCAAAACAGAGTTTAATAATTATGCTTTTGGCCAGTCTATTGAAACATGAAAATATTGGCTTTAGCAGATTTAATCCGAATATACATTAAGAAAACATGCCCATGTAATATACAGAGATTTTTAAAGTTGTATAGGTCACTGGCCAGATATGGTTCTGCTCCCCCCTCAGGGGGAATTTCGCAGACCATGATTTTCATATAGCCTGATGTCTAAGAAATTTTTTGAAACATGTTAGCCCTCTGTAAAGTGTCGCGTAATCGTGTAACATCGAGTTACATATATTACCTACAGAAAATCTAATTTTTACTGTTGAATTTAAAAAATGCAATATAAATTAAAATAAACATTGCTCTATTTATCAAACTGGATTTCAAATACTAGCAGACATTCTTAGCTACAATATGAGACCTTTGATTTCAATGTCACTCTGTCTATGTGTAACATATGTAACATTTTTCCGCAAAGTTCATCTTAAATACATTTGTGTAACTAAGTTATCCTTTTGTGGTTTTGCGCCCCATTAGACGGAATTGCGTAGACTATGATTTATATATAGCCTGATGTATTAAAAGTTTTTTTTCACATATGTTAGCCCTCTGTAAAATGTAGCATAATCGTGTTACATCGAATTACGTATGTTACCTACAGAAAATCCAATTTTTACTGTTGAATTTAAATATGCCATAAAATTAAAATAAACATTCTTTTATTGATCTAAACTGGGTTTCAAATTACAGCAAATATTCTTAGCTACAATATGAAGTCTTTGATGTCCACGTCAGTCAATCACAGTGTAACGTATGTAACATTTTGCCATACATTGCATTTTAAATGCATATGTGTAGCTAAGTTATCTTTTTGTGGTTCTGCGCCCCATTATAGAGAATTGTGTAGACCATGACTTTCATATTAGCCTGATCTCTAAGAAGGCTTTTGAAATGTGTTAGCCCTCTGTAAAGTGTAGCGTAATCATTTAACATTGAATAACATAAGTTACGTACCGAAAATCTATTTTTTAATGTTTAATTAAAAATGGAATAAAAATGAAAAACGAACATTTTTCTATTGATCAAAATGGGTTTCAAATAATAGCAGACATTCTTAGCTACAATATGAGACCTTTGTTTTTTTCATGTCAGTCTTTCAGAGTGTAACATATGTAGCATTTTTTCACAAAGTTCATTTTAAATGTATATGCGAAGCCTAGTTATCCTTATGTGGTCTTGCTCCCCATAAGAGGGAAATTTGTAGACTGGTGGCAGTTTTATACTTTCTTGCTAATTTTATCATGATCTATAGTGCTGAGGGTCTGCAAACAAGTATCTAGAAACAAAGATTTCAGTCCCGAATGTAACATATGCAACAAACATGTAATGTATAACAAAGGGCATTGTACATAGTTCAAATACCAATAGGTTGAATGCTCTAGCCAATAGGACATTTTGCAAACATATTCTATTTTATAGGATAATTCAGTTTCCACCAATTAGAGATGTTTGCTCTCTGTATGTTGGAGCATTTGCCTGTCACATATGTTACCATTATAAAATAATATATGACAGTTTGAGCTTTGGAAAGATAGATAGAGGATATTCAAGTTTTTGGAGTGAATATGAGTTTTATTTCATTGAGTGAAGTGAAAAAATTTTATATTTCATGAGTGCCGAAGGCACGAATGAAATATATAATTTTTCACTTCACGAGATGAAATAAGTCATATTCACGACAAAAACTTGAATTTTTTTTTTATTATATTGCATGTAGTCATTGTAACGTTGCGCGCTAAAGCGTATGACGTCAAAATCTTAAATGACGTCATTACGTCACGTCATTACGTCGCTATTGTGTGTGAACGTTCATTGCGTCAACAATAGCATAGATTATAAAATTTAGTTATGTATAAATTAGAAATGAAACGGTGGAATCGTAATTTGCGTATTCCCAAATCTTATATTTTCACATGTGAAAATATAACTTTTTTATATTTTCACATGTGAAAATATAACTTTTTCAAATACTGGTTATATTTAATACATATTTCTCTATATTTCATCACTTGCCATATAATAACATCTTTTATTATGTTATTCAACCGTCTCATATAGTGTGCATGCAACATGCCTATTCTACACACTACTTACTTACTTGTTTGCACAATAATCTGACACCTATGGTGTAATGTCCGTAACATATATCAAAATTACCCTTTCAAAGTTAGAATTGTTAGTGACATCTTTTTCTTTTCAGTTGCACATACATGTATTTTCAAATATATCAAATGATTGTTATGATAGTGTTCTATAATAGTGTGATAAGATACAGAAATAATTCAACTTTCTTGGTGTTCAAATATTGATGAGAACCTTCAATATTAGAGAAAAATCGCAGAACAATGGAGGGTGTCTACCTACAGAAACGTTTATAGCTCAGCAACCAAAAGCAATAGAAAGCTGGAATCGGTAACAAATGATTGCAGTGACAACATTCTAAATCCAGGAAATAAGATACATAAATAATCAGACTTTCGTGCTGTTCGAAATTTGGTGAAATCTTAAAAATAGAGAATGATCACAGAAAATGCAGGGGGTATACCTACGGAAACTTATATATCTCAGCAACCAAAAGCCACAGAGAGCAGAAATTGGTATCAAATAATTGCTATGACTATATTCGATAACCATGTTATAAGATATACAAATAAGCTGACTTTCTTGTTGCTAAATTATTTAGAAACTTAAGATATAAGAGAAAAAATTACTGGCAAACGAAGGGGGTATACCAATAAAATTGCTAATACCTCAGTGACCAAAAGCTCTAGAGAGCTCAAATTGGTATCAAAAGATAGCTATAATAATGGTCTATTATCATGTGATAAGACAAATAAATAATCTGTTTTTTCTAGTTGTTGGAATATTGATAAGAACTTTAAATATTAGATAAATATCTTAGAAAAATAGACGGGGTACGCCAACGAAAAAGCATATATCTGAGCAACGAAAAGTCATAGAGAGCTGAAATTGGTATCAAATGATTGCTGTGACAATATTCTATAACCATGTAATAAGAGATATAAATTAGCTGACTTTATTGTTGCTAAAATATGTAAGAAAACTTAAGGTATAAGAGAAAAATCACTGGCAAACGAAGGGGGTATACCAATAAAATTGCTAATATCTCGGTGACCAAAAGCTCTATAGAGCTCAAATTGGTATCAAATGATTGTTATAATAATGGTCTATAATCATATGATAAGACAAATAAATAATCTGATTTTCTTGTTGTCGGAATATTGATAAGAACTTTAAATATTAGATAAAAATCTCAGAAAAATAGAGGGGGTATACCAACAATAACGCATATATCTGGGCAACAGAAAGTCATAGAGAGCTGAAATTGGTATCAAATGATTGCTATGACAATATTCTATAACCATGTAATAAGATATATAAATTAGCTGACTTTATTGCTGCTAACATATTTAAGAAAACTAAAAGTATAAGAGAAAAATCACTGGCAAACAAATGGGGTATACTAATAAAACTGCTAATATCTCAGTGACCAAAAGCTCTAGAGAGCTGAAATTTGTATCAAAAAACTGCTAGGATGATGTTCTTTAGCCATGTGGTAAGAATTACAAATAATCTGACTTTCTTGTTTTTGGAATATTGACAAATCTTTAACTATTAGAGAAAAATCACAGAAAAGTGGGTGGGGTATACCAACAATAACGTTTAGAACTCAGCAACCAAAAGTCCCAGAGAGCTGAAATTAGTATCACATGATTGCTATAATAATGTTCTATAACCCTGTGGTAAGATTTATGAACAATTTGGCATTCTTGTTGTTTGAATATTGATGAGAACTTAAAATATTAGATAAAAGTCACAGAAAAATAGAGGGGGTATACCAACAGAAACGTTAATATCTCAGCAACCAAAAGTCCTAGAGAGCTAAAATTGGTATCAACTGATTGATATGACAATAATTTATTTTCTTATCAATTTGGCCTGAAACAAAGATTGCATGTACTCCTTTTATGGGCACAATTCCACATTTTGTCATCAAAGATTACCATTTGTGTCAAAAACAGCTCCAAGCGAGTCTATGAATCAGATAAAACACTTCTAAAGTACATATATATGTTAATTTACAGTAACGTATATAATGGCACATTGCCTTTGAATAAGTCCTTATTGTTTGCATTTCATTCATTTCAACATACATTTGTGCAATAATGCCACAATAAGAATATGACTTGGTAAGGATAACTTGGTGAGGTCAGTTGCAAAATAAATCAAGCATATCACATTTTAATACAGTATTATAAGTAATAGTTAGAGTATGGAGGTGAGGTCAATACAAAAATTATAGACCCGGGCACGTGAACTTAAAGCCGACCGAGCGCAGCGAGGGAGGCTTTAAGTTCACGTGCCCGGGTCTATAATTTTCGTATTGACCGATACCGACATACTCTAACTGACTTATATACTGGCTCCTTTGTTTCGCTATAACAAATGCTACACAGCGAGCCGATTGACCAAACCTTGCACAGTATGCTTAGACCAATTATATTCTGTTAAAGCGTGTTTTCTCGCGACATGACTATCGGCCAAAATCCCACGGACTAACGGTGAACGATATTTTCTTTCCTCGTGCAGCCATGTCCAAAAATAACTCTCACAGTAGCTTCCCCTTAAAACGTCGTCGAGGTTATTTATTGATCAAGATTTAATGCAAATAATTCAATACCATTTAAGTATGATTTTTGTATATCTATATATTGTGCGTAAACTGATTTGAAAGTGTAGATCACTTCTACTTGGATCTGTCATAGGTTAATCCCCGTGCTGAAATGACAGAGGACCATTTACTGAATGCCCGGCTGTTTATGGGGGAAACAGCTGGTCAAAACTAACTTTGTGAAGTTTGTTCCTACTTCCGTGGTTTCTCATTAACCTCACACTAACCCTAACCTTCTACACTACCAATGAAACCATGGGGCGAGGAATATTTTCACACAGAAATGTATGTGCAACGGTACGTTTAAAATACCGTTTCGGGAAATTATGAATTATTGAAATAATACATATTTGCCTCATCTCAAAGAATTTCGGATACTCAGTAGGAAAACAATTTGTATTTACCTTTAGCATGATTTGCTGTGAAAACGTACAATCAGCATAAGCATGAACACAGCGAAAGCATTTTTTGCAGTGCAGCTGAACCGTTACATAAACTTACTGTTGTGTCTAATATATAACAGCGTACATCTACGGGGGTTTATAAGTTTCCCGCCAGATATTATCAACCGGTTGATAATAAAAAGCGCGAAACTTATCAACCTCCCTCCTAAACTTCCTTTGTTTAGCAGGTCAATATGTTTGTTTTTGATCTGTTCGAAACAAAGGAGCCAGTATATAACACACGTTGTGAGCCCCTTTATCAGAATAAATATTATTGGAGAAGTCATTGTGCTTTTAAAATGCTTACAATGCTGACCTTTGCAATTGAAAATAACTAAAACACATCTTCCTGCATGAAAAAAGGAATGAAAACACACATACAGGTACCGATACCGTATATTGTAACATATGTAACATGCTGTTACATATGTTACATATCTAGGTCAAAGGCAAGCATGGCATTGGTTCTGAGGGTACTTGACCATTGATACCAAAAGGTCATTTAACAAAATTTGTTTAACGTATGTAATTTTGATGTAACACGGTAATGCGACACTTCTCAGAAGGCTAACATGTCTCATTTTGTGGAGACGATGTGTCATGCACAAGAACCATAACTCTGGCTTGAGTATTTTTGGAGTTATTTCCCTTTGATTATTTTCGATACAATTTTGTGTCCGCTGTATAACTTGAAAACCGTTTAAGATTTTTCAATAAAACTTGGTACACTTATTGAGCATGATCAGACGATGTGTCATGCACAAGAACCATAACTCTGGCTTGAGTATTTTATGAGTTATTTCCCTTTGATTATTTTCCATACAATTTCGTGTCCGCTTTATAACTCGAAAATCGTAAGAGTTATTTCAATGAAACTTGGTACACTTGTAAAGCGCGATGAGATTACGTGTCGTGCTAAAGAACCATAACTCTTGTTTGCATATCTTTGGAGTAATTTCCCTTTAATTATTTTCCATACAATTTCGTGTCCACCCTATAACTTGAAAACCGTAAGAGAAATTTCAGTGAAACTTGGTACACTTATAAAGCATGATGAGACGATGTGTCATGCACAAGAATTATAACTCTTGCTTTCATATCTTTGGAGTTATTTCCCTTTGATTATTTTTCCATACAATTTCATGTCCACTCTATAACTTGAAAACCATAAGAAATATTTCAATGAAACTTGGTACACTTATAAAGCACAATGAGATGATGTGTCATGCTAAAGAACCATAACTCTTGCTTGCATATCTTTGGAGTTATTTCCCTTTGATTATTTTTCATTCAATTTCGTGTCTGCTTTATAACTCAAAAACCATTAGAGATTTTTCAATGAAACATGGTACACTTATAAAGCATGATGCACAAGAATCATGACTCTTGCTTTCATATCTTTGGAGTTATTTCCCTTTGATTATTTTCCAAACACTTTCGTGCCCCCTCTATAACTTGAAAACCGTAAGAGATATTTCAATGAAACTTGGTACACTTATAAAACAGAATGACAGGATATGTGATGCACAAGAACTATAACTCTTGCTTGCATATTTTGGACATGCACGTAGAAAGGGGGGAGACATCAGTTTTCACATAGAAAACAAATTCTAGTTCTATACTGATAAGCCTTAAGTTACCAAGTCAAAAACTGTGATGTAACAATATATGCATTACTTTACCAGCAGATAAGAAGGGTTTGATGCAAAATTTACCATTAGAAGCCCAAATTGTTCCAGTCATAAGTTGATATTTTCATGAAACATATCACAAAGAATAATTTTACGAGTTGACACGTAAAGATCCTCATTATATAGTCTTTAGGCCTACTGTTAACTTCTTTTACATTCTAATTTCAGGCTTTGGAGCAGCCTGGCATTTAGCATATATTGAAGTAGAAGACCTGGGAACTAGAAAGGTGTACACATTCCACTGTAACAAATGGTTGTCAAAGTCGGAAGACGATAAACAAATATTGCGCGAACTGACCTGCGGGACTTCGGCTAAAGGCTCGTCACCAGACATGAGAGGAGATAGAATAAGTATGTACAAGTTTGTCATAAAAAAGTTTGCAAATTTTATACACATCAGCACATGGCTTTTGGTTTTGAACCCAACATTGATTGATATTAAGACTGGCTGTCCTGTACACTAGTCTTATTTACATGTATTTTACTCTCATTTAATCATGATTGAGTCTAGGGAGTTATACTTCTCAGTATGAAAAGGTCTTGAATGCACTGAATATTACTGAAAAGTTCTTGAAAGCAAAATGATGATGATGATGATGATGATGATGATGATGATGATGATGATGATGATGATGATGATTAGAAAGAATTGTTTAAATTGACTGAAGAAGCTCGTGAAAGCAAAGTTAAAAAATAGATTCATGTACATAAGGATTTTGACATATAATGATGATGATGAAATCAAATATGAGCAACGTCATGAGAAAATGAACAAAGTGGGTTTCTGACCAGGTCCGACACAAACCGGCCTGTACTGTCTTAGAAGCGGGCTAGAACCTTGAAATTTAAGGAGAAGAGGCATTGTACTATCTGTATAGCGAAAACAAAGGCGCTGATCAGCTGTGCAGTAAACTGCACAGCTGATCTGCATCTTTGTTTTTGCATCTACAAATTGTTGGTTTTCTGATGTGGTGGCTCATTTGACTTTGGTCAATTGTTTTTCAGCCTATGAGATAGAAGTCAAAACCTCAGGGAAGCAGGAAGCTGGCACAATACACAATGGTTGGATTATACTGGAGGGAAAACGGGAGGCTTCAAAAGTCTTCAAGCTGGAGAATAGTGCTGCTAACAAAATATTACGCAAGTAAGTAGTTTAATGTTGACATTGTTGTAAATATTGTTCATATAATTGTCATCATTGAGGGCCTCAGGGAAGATTGGTATTGCCAACTGTGTTTTACCCTCGTTAAATAAATACATTACTTACTTGCTTACTTACTAAGTAGTCAAACCAGGCAAATACAATACATGTATACTTATCTGCTTATTGTTCAGTTAAAAAAACCATCATACATGTACTGTAAAGCCAGAAATGTTTTGAGACTTTTATTTCATGTTTTTTTGTTGTTTGTTTTTTTTTTTTTTTTTTTTTTTTTTTTTTTTTTTTTTTTTGCATTTCTGAAATACATGTATTAGCCAGTTCTCGCTCTCTGTACACCTTCTTATTCAAGTTTTCGTGTTGCTTGCAGGTGAATTTGCACAACACAACACAAACCTAACTTATTTTGAGCTTTTGTATTGTCAATTAGTGAGGCAATATGCAGCAGGGCTCATGTTTTTTTGGGGGTGAGGGGTTTCTCAAAAAAAGGTAGCATCACTAAAATTTAAGTCTGAATAAGAATAAAAATTTTTAAAAAATCAGATAAAAATGTCTGTATTCACTGGAGGATAGCATGGAAGACAGACATTCATGCTATAATATGTGATCCTCTTAAAATATAGAGACAATAATTATTATTACATTATTATAATGATAAGTGTATGTATATCTATTTCAGAGGGAATATTGACCATTTCACCTTCACCACACCTTCTCTGGGTAAACTGGAGAGGTGCATTGTGGGAGCTTATGAGCGGGAAGACCGGCCATTGGCTGACACCAGGGGGCATGAGGCAGAATGGCACTGCTTTGAAATTACCGTAACGGATACCTCGAATGGCAAAAAGTGAGTTTGTAGTTCTTAGAATTTTAATGCTTTGTTGTGTTAAGTTCTGGCATATTTGTTCTTGGTTTGTGTAAACGCAGCTTTGTAACAGATTGCCATAAAACTATTATATGAGCCATGTCATGAGAAAACAAACAGTTTGGGTTTCCAACTAGGTCGGACACAAACTTGCCTCTAGTCAGTCAAGATGGCTACAAGCTTGAAATTTTGGATATTGGAAGAAGGATTGGGCTATCAATGTAGCGAAAACAAAGAATGAAGAGCAAGGTAGACAATCAGGCTAGCATCAACGAAAATAAAAGATGGGCAGACACAATAAACAGATGAGCCGTCTCATGGGAAAACCAACAATCTGCATAGGCAAAAACAAAGGCACAGATCAGCTTCGCGGTGACCGCGAAGCTGATCAGCGCCTTTGTTTTCGCTACTCAGATAGTACAATTCCTCCTCTTCTTAACTCCAAAATTTCAAGATTCTAGCCTGCTTCTGTAGCTGTACAGGCCAGTTTGTGTCAGACCTGTTCGGAAACCACATTGTTGGTTTTCCCACGAGGCGGCTCAGATATTGCAATGAAAAATCGCACCAGAACTGTCTCGGAATGGTCAGTAAAGAAAGTACTGTCAGAGGGCTTAAATCACCAATAGACCTTTATCCTTGCCCTTTAGTCTGCTATGATTTCTTTACGAAACATGACCATGTAGAACTTTCTCAGATGGAAAAAATGAAAATTTTGTTGGAAAAATTTTGATATTTTTATGCCCCCAACTTCGAAGAAGTTGAGGGGGCATATTGGTTTGGGTCTGTCTGTGCAGTGAGTTGAGTGGTGTGCAGTCTGTCTGTCTGTCTGTCTGTCTGTCTGTCTGTCTGTCTGTCTGTCTGTGATGCGTGAGCACTCGGTCAGGAACCGTTAGAGCTAGGATCTTGAAATTTGGTATGTAGTTTGTATAATAATGAAAATTAAGAGGACCCATATTTTTTCTTTCAGGTAAATTCAAGGGGCTAGGAGCCCATTCTGTGAGAGTTATTTCCCTTTTTAATTCTTGATAAAGTGAATAGATAGTGGGTACCTTGTGTGCGCAACTCCTCCTACAGTCTTATTCGGATTCTCTTGAAACTTTACATATGTTGTGACCATGCTTTGAAGATATGCATGTGGTTTGGATATAATCCTCAGATTAATTTTTGTCACTTTTTTCGCAATTTGAACTCAGCCATTTTTCGGGCATTTTCACAATGAAAGTGAATGGGCAGTGGGTACCTTGTGTGCGCAACTCCTCCTACAGTTTCATGCCAATTCATTTAAAACTTTACATGTGTTGTGGGCATGGTCTGAAGATATGCATGTAGTTTGGATATAATCCTTGGATTATTTTTTGTCATTTTTTTCACAATTTGAACTTAGTCATTTTTTCGGGCATTTTAGTGAATGAATAGAGGGTACCTTGTGTGCGCAACTCCTCCTACAATTGTATACCAATACTTTTGAAACTTTGCTGACATTGTGCCCATGCTTTGAAGATATGCATGTGGTTGGGATATACTCCTCAGATTAATTTTTGTCACTTTTTTACAATTTGAACTTAGTCATTTTTTGGACATTTTTACATCTTGAAAGTGACTTACCAGTTGGGGGCATAGTGTTTCATAAACACATTTTCTAGTTAATATTTTTGCACAAAAAGGCGGTTCTAACGAGTACCCACAATGTATGTTTTGGAGTAAAAATAAGAAAAATATGCATACCCCTGCATTCCCCAGTTTTGCTTTATAAAAAAGGGGTATAAGGAGGGCTCCGGGACGTTTCGCGCAAAAACCAGTTCCTCCCGGGACGGTTCGCGCAAAAAATATTTTTCTAACGGGACGTTTCCTCCCGGGACGGTTCGCGCAATTTTCAAAAAAATGATTTCAAGGTTTTGGTTATCAAAATTAATCAAGTAAATGCAATGTGTATGTTAAACTTATTATGGATTTAATGGAAATGTATTTTTTATCTTTGATTTTTCTGAGAAAAATGTTTTGTTCTTATTTTTTCTTAAATTAAGGGGACGATTCACCCACGGGACTGTTCGCGCAAATGTATTTTTCAGTGATAATGCAAACGTTTTCTTAAAAAGGAAGGAATAAAAAGTCCATATTATTAAAGAAATATCTTTTATTCAATATTTAAATGATATTCCACATGTGGGTTAATTTATCAAGGCTAGCCATGAAACATTGAACAAAATATAGCACCTGAATAAAAAATAACAAGTCGTTGCTTTGCTGTTTTGAAATTTGAAAATAGGTAATAAATGCGACTTTTACAATTAGAAATAAAATGGAGTGGTTTGTATCTTCATTCTCCTCTGTATATACTTGCTCGTTGTCGGCGTTACATTGTATCTATCCCATATGGTTCTGGAATTTGTAGTGAGGTCTGCGGGACGGCACTTATTCTCAGCCAACGTATTGCATCAATCATACACAAACTGTTTTTGTTTTCTTCTTATTTTTATTTTTTCATATCTGTAATTTGTGATTCAATCACAAATTCAATCCAGGGCCTAAATAGATAAATAAATAAATAAATAAATAAATAAATAAATAAATAAATATTTGTTAAAATGGGTGTTATGACAACAATTGCAGTAATTATAACGTCGTTAATTTTGAACTGGCCACTAAAGTTGTTTGTGATCAAACGGGTAAACAAAATAAGATGATAACGCATATCACCATAATGAGCCAAACAATCTAATTTAACCAAGGGTTCAACAAACATCTAAAATATTTGTTTTTAATGATGCCAATGATTTAATTATCAATGACTTAAAGCTCACATTATGACATTTAGCGTCAAATTAAAGTAATCAATAATCACGGTGACTAAATTTTTGTTTACGTCACATCCCAGTCAGCATTTCAAATGTTATTTGCTTGTCAAAGACACAACACGGCTACCCAGCGGGTTCGACCCCCCCCCCCCCCCCCCCCCACACACACACCTATAGTCGAAAATAAAAAAAAATTGAGCATACCCGTATTCCCGCATCCACGGTGTTGCTTACCCAGCCTCCCCCCGCCCCACCCACCACCCCACCACACACACGAATCACAACTCGGGACCTGCTGTGGTCTTTTGCATCTTCACATGAATTTAATGTCGACATGCAGACAGTATATAATAAAATTAAAATATATACTTAAAGATAAATCTTAAAAATTTAACTCCCAATGCGACAGAAACTAGCAACTACATGTATAAAAATAGCCTATACTATTTATTTTGCAGGTTGTAACAGTAAAGACAGATTTACCCGTGTACATGCATGTTTTTCGCTCACGCATCGAAAACAACGACCTTTCATAACAAGTTTATGAAAAATGTGGCAGAGTGTTGAAATCGCTTCCCACATTCACAAGCTTAGAGAGAGATTGGAATCATGCTCATTTGCAAAGCAAAACACTTGTTGTATCAATCAATTTATTCATTACAAAAAATGGGTGAATCAACCTCTAAATTTGATTTTGAGCGAATCGTCCCAGTTTTTTTGCGCGAACCGTCCCGTTCGGTTTTTTGCGCGAATCGTCCTGGTCGAATCGTCCCAGGGAGGAACTGGTTTTTGCGCGAAACGTCCCGTAACCATAAGGAGGTATACATTATAGTTAAGACAGGAATTGAGAAAAGTTAACAAGTACAGGCATTTTGTGAGGAAAAGGGTTTGACACTTGAACTAGGGGTAATTTGGTGTGCTGAATCCAAAAACCAATGTTGGCAAGTTGAGAAATGACGTCTTTATGTCCTAATTTGCATATTTTCAAAATGGCCGCCAAAATATCTAGACTCTGTTATATTGATGAAACGTTTCATTTGTTTGTCATGATCTGAGCCTTAAATCACTTAAAAATATTGATAGATGATTGCTTGACTAAATTACATAAATTTAAATGCAAAAAAAAAATTACCCGCAAAGACAAACTCAATTTCAATATGAAAAAATGCATGGCTTCCATGGTAACTTTTAACGTGATTCTTGACACGGGGTGTACCTACAAAATTGACCACTGTTGTTCGTCCTTGACCACTGAGCCTGGTCTCATTGTTAAGGCTAGACATATCCCTTTTATCCTGTGGTAAGTAATGCAAATTATCTTATTTGCATATTCATGAATTTTAATGAAACCATTAAAAAAAGGTTTAAAATCCATAAATGAACAATTTTCACGCCCAAACCACCATTATGACACTGTTACTGCACTAGTAATATATCATGTGACAAATATATTGATGTCATGGACCTATTTGAAAATTTTATCTTATTTTCATATTCATGAATACTTATTATAATGTTGAGAACTGGAGTGAAAACCAGGAGAAAACTATTGCCATTGAAAGGATTTTTGATGGATTATAAGAGCCTTCTTGCATTTTAGGACAAATTTTCATGGCTGCCATTTTGGTCAGAGGGACCACTTAAATGCTGTAAAACATTGTCCTCGACAATGAACATATTTGCATGATGTAAAATCATATTGTTTCCATGCCCATCCATTGTGTGATTCTAAAGAATTGGATGGACTTTCAAAAATACCCATATCATTCCAACAGCGAGCTCTAGAATAGTATGATTGATCTGATAGTAGAGCTTGGACATAACGATTAAATGGTAATCCTTTTATTTAAATCATTGAATTTGCATATTCATGAATATTAATGAAAATTGTAAGAAATGGGAGGAAAATCATGGAAAATATGGGGTGTACATACAAAATCACTTGTACGTGGGCTGTAAATAAACCTAGGACGGTGAATATGGCATCAAATAAATGCTAAGGCATCGTACTATCGCTTTATAGGCGCCTAACCTCGCCCTCGCTGAAGTACGATATAAGAAAAAAAAAATGTTCAATTTCATGTATATTAATGAAAAATTATGTAATTGGGAGAAATAAATGGAAAAGATTATACAGATACACCTTCAAATACACGTGTTTAGGCAACCAAAACCCCAAAGCAGGGCTGGGGCCGATTACATTGTAATGTAATCGATTAAATTACAGATTACTTTGCCTAAAATTTGTAATCAATTACAACTGATTACTTTATATTTTGAATGTAATCGATTAAATTACAATTACTTTGACAAAGTAATCAGATTACTTTCGATTACTTTGGTAAGGTGACAATTAACATCTTTTCTAAATTGATTTCTTCAATGCAAGTGTTTGCTTCTCACTGGTATTTTATGTGGAAACAACAGAAACTCACTAAAAGTATCATTTGAACTCAACTCTATTAATTTAATATTGTCATATTATTTTCCTGGAAGCTGAACCAGACATGATTCGGTGAACCAGACACCATTCCAAATTTTAAACCGAGGTCCCACCTCCATGACCCTAGTTGTTGGATAAACCATAATGTATGCTGGTCAACGAATTGTTAAGTTTTGTCTTTCATTTCTATATGAGTTGCTGTTATATTGCTGAATTTTATCAAGTAGGCAAGGACGATAAATTGCATGTTCATGAAAGTCCTGCAGAATATAAACCTGCATATAATGCATTATTTTTTCTAAAACACAAACAGAAGGAAAGTCTTTCATGAGTAAAACTATAAGCAGGAATGTACACAATTATAACAAAAAGGTACAAGTAGGCAATGATCAGGAAATGTTTTGATCAGAAAGAAATTCCCACTCCACAAACCGAGGGGTGGGAAAAAAACTAAAATGACACTTAAGTACTTATACCAAGAAAACATACCATAAGCCGAGTGAGCAGCTATTCCCCAATAGGCGGCCACTCAGTTACCCGAACTAAACTAAAATATGAAAATGTACATAAGGCTCAAACAGCACAAAACACAAAACAGAACCACAACAGAAGTATCGCCTTGGAACGATCAGTAATGATTAAAAGCCCTTATCCTTGAAAACCAAACTGCAAGAAGCTAACTTAACTAACTGAATTACTTGGTTAACTTAACATGTCCCATTTGTAAAGAAACTATAGTTGTCTACTAATGCACATCTTGAGTGTTAACAGTTTGTACAGGTGTGGTCACAGGTAAATCTCCTATTTGTTTGACTCAAATGCATAATCAAATAAATTAATCAGCATACAACAAAAGAAATTGTTCACACCCTGAACAACCTTTGTTTTCAATAGACCAACAAGCCAATTAAAGTGACACAGCCATAACCTAATTGGTGCATTAGACTGAGCTTTAGAATGTAGACTGTTGAAATGCTTGAATATAGCTGCCTGTGATTGCTGAATAAAAATGATTTGTAGCTTAGGGTGTTCGATAGTGCAAAATTTCAGTGAATATGCAGTATCCATGTCAGACTGCAAAAGGCATCAAAATGTATATCAAATAAGTCTGTGATGTCCATTTCATTTCAAAACTATTTACAATATAGTTATTTACAATAACATCCTTTGCCTGTGTTATTGCAGAAAAAAGACAAGTTTCATGAATTATGTCCTTTTTGGGGGTGGTTTGGATTTTGCCCATATTCATGTATACCATTGACGCACATTAACATTTAGCATAAACCAGTCAAAGTCTATCTAATTGTAATCAGATGTAATCAGAATGTAATCATGATTACAAACCATTTTTGCAATTGTAATTGATTAAATTAAATTACTTGTAATCATTAAAATGGCTGATTACTGATTACAACTGATTACTTCAAAATCTGTAATCGATTACAGCTGATTACGATTACAAATAACGATTACCCCAGCCCTGCCCCAAAGTGCTGAAAAGGGAAACAGATGGTTGCTAGGGCAATATTATACCATCCAGGCTGTAATAGGCGGTGCACGACACTTTGCCGAAAACCACTACGCCGAAAAGTCATTTCGCCGAAACGACACAATGCCGAAAACTCTTCTCCGGTGCGACACTTCGCCGAAAGTTTTAAATGGTTAACAATGAGTCATGCTTGAGGGAAACTTAAGCTATTAGATGAGCCTTAATTGTCTTAATGGGTTCCTTATAATTACGTTTTATGTTTGTTTTACCTTGTTTGTTTATTTATGAAGTAAAATGTGCTCATGCCAATTATAATACGATTTATTAATTAGGTTTATCGCCATGTTTTGAATCGGTCATATTAATTAGTTGATCGCCATAATTGGTCATTGATGTACCTAATCATTTCTTAATTACTTAAGAATTTAGAATGCCTCTTTTTATAGATTTATACAAATTTAATCGTTAAAATCGTTATAATGCTGTGGATTTAAGTAAAAGTTATGAAAAAATCACATTGTATGAAATACTCTTAAAAACATCTTTTTCGGCATTTTTGCCGAATTTCGGCAATATTTCGGCGAAGTGTCGCATTCGGCAAAGTGTCGTTTCGGCGAAGTGTCTTTTCGGCAAAGTGGTTTTCGGCGAAGTGTCACGGACCCGTAATAGATAAGTTATTTGATTTTCCATTATCATGAATATTAATAAAAGCTTTAGGAATTGGGGTAAAATGCAGGAAAAAATAGGAGCACACGTACCTTGGCTTCTGAAGGACCTAAAGAGCAGAAGTTGAAATCAAATGATTGATATGACAATGTTCTATAACCATATGATCTGATATATAAGGGCAACTAGATATTTTTGTTGTATGGATATTAATGGGATCGTTCAAATCAGAGAAATATCACCAAAGTTGCTTATATCTCCTCTACTAATATCCTTAGAGGGATGAAAATGGTACCTATAGAAAGTCAGGACAATATAGTCTGATAGGTATACAGTATCTGATTAAAAACCATGTAAACTGATAGATAAAACATCTTACTAAAAGCCATGCATGCTACGGAAAAAAAACCTTCATTTTCCGGTCATTTTTTCTTATTTATAAAGATCTTATTAGCGTTTGTACAATAAATATGTCAGATAAAGCAACTATCAGTTTATAACAATGTCTAAGCAAACATTTGATACCAATCCCATCTCTCTAGGTCTATCAGCAACTATGATATGTGCATATTTTTTACGTGTATACCGCCTTATGCTCTCAGCATTTTACCCCAATTCCGAAAGATGTTATTGATATTCATAAAAATAGAAATTAAATGACTTATAAATTGTAATATAGGATGGCATAATACTGCCTTAACAACCATTTGATACATTATTCAGTACTTACGGGCTTTGGGTTGGGAAGATACAAGCCATTTCTTATGTTTACCCCTTTAATTTTTCCATTTTTCTGTCCTGTTTTTAAAGATTTTATTAATATACATGAAACTACAAATCCGATTATTCTTATATCATATTTCAGAGTGATAGTAAATTGTCACAACATTCATTTGATATCTCTTTCGGCATCCTAGGTTCATTAACAGCCTGGGTACAGGTGTTTTTATACATATACCCCCTATGTTTTCCATGATTTTTCTCCCGTTATGATTTTTAAATATTCATGAATATATGTTAATTCAATGATTTCAATATTAGTTATGAAGGTTAAATTGCTAAGTCAATGCAATACTATCAGACCAATCATAGTATTCTAAAGTGTGCTTTTGGTGGGACATGGGTATTTTTGTAAGTTCATCCCATTCTAAAGAATCACACTAGGGGTGGTTGTGGAAACAATGTGATGTTTACATCATGCGAATGTGTTCATTGTTTATATGGCATTTAATTGGCCCATCTGACTAAACTGGCAGCCATGAAAATTTGTCCTAAAATGCAACAACTAACATATAACGCACCAAACACCTTTCAATGGCAATAGTTTTTCCCCCTGGTTTTTGCTCCTATTTTTGACATTTCAATTAATATTCATGAATATGCTAATGAGATGAGTTTCATATTGACCCATGACATCAATATATTTGTCATAAATGGTGTTACTGGTGCAATAACATGTTGTCATAATGATAGCTTCAGCCTGAAATTTGTTTATATATAGATTTTAAAACCATTTTTCAGCCATTTTTAATGTTTTCATTAAAATTCATGAATATGCAAATTAGATAATTTGCATTACTTATCAAAGGATCTATGCTTTACAGTAAGACCAGGTGCAGTGGTCCAGGACTTGTTACAGTGGAAATATGGTCACTTTTGTAGGTACAAGTAGAAAAGCCCACACCCCTGCCCCCTCCGCACCCCCACCTAAGCCTTTTAACTTTTGAGAATTTTTTTCATTCATTGAAGACCTTCTAATCATTATAAAATGTTATTTGTATTATTTTGTAGCAGTTTGGAATCCTAAACATATACCAATTTGCAGCAACTGATGTTTTTCATAATTTTGGCGGCCATCTTGAAAATATGCAAATTAGATGTTGAAGGAGCCATTTCTCAGCTTGCCAACATTGGTTTTTGGATTCAGCATACCTGAATACCCCTAAAAATGATCTCAAACCCTTTTCCTCACAAAATGCCTGTACCTTCATAACGAAGCGTCTTTTCTCATTTTCTGTCTTAACTATTACATGGACATGTTTTCATGATGCTTTAGTGACTTAGTCTGCTGTGATTTGATATGAAGACGGGTTCGGTGGTGCTGTACATGTAATCTAATGCTTGATTTTCCAGGTATATATTCCCGTGTAAGGAATGAATTCCTATCTATGAGGGTTCGTTGGTGCCATACATGTAATCTTATGCTTGATTTTGCAGATATATATTCCCGTGTAAGGAATGGATTCCTATCTGTGAGAAGGTCTACAAGAAAGAAGGGGTTGTTCTGGACATGAAGAAGATTGAAGAAAGTCAAGTTTCTGTTGTCAGAAGTAAGTGTAGTAAATACAGAGAATACACTGTCAACTTAACCCAAAAGTATTCAATAAATGTCTGATATAATTTCTACTACCACACGGGACCATGTGAGCTGAAGCAAAGCTTCTGTGAACTCAACAAAATTCCAAATTGTTCATCATATAACTTGTATCACTTCAGATTTAGCCACTACATGTAATAGTTCACACAGATGACATGAGCCGGTGCATGGGAAAACCAACAATCTGCATAGGCGAAAACAAAGGCGCAGATCAGCTTCGCAGTAACTGCGAAGCTGATCAGCGCCTTTGTTTTCGCTACACAGATAGTACAATTCCTCTACTTTCTAAATCCAAAATTTCTAGCCTCTAACCATCTTCTGAGTGTACAGACCGGTTTGTGTCGGACCTGGTCGGAACTCCATATTGTTGGTTTTCTCACGCACAGGCTCAGTCATATTCAGAGCGGTACCAGTGCTAACATCGGCATCATCCTATGTGGAGCGATCTGGGACACAGGACCGGAATATAAAGCAAAGTTTCCAAAACTTCAACTAAATCCAAATTGTTAATCATGTATCTCATATAATTTCAGATTTAGCCACTATAACCTACCAAGTAATAGTTCACACCGGTGATGTATTTGGAGCAGGGACCAATGCCAATGTCAACATCATCTTGTACGGAGAGAACGGGGACACAGGACCACGTGAGCTGAAGCAAAGTTTCCGAGACCTGTTTGAGAGGGATCAGACTGACAAGTTTGAGATACAGGCCGTTGATCTGGGTAAGACAGGTTTTAAATATTACCATTTTCAGGAAAACATCTCCATGAAATGCATACCCCCTTAAACCCCACTTTTATATAAAAAAAAACTGGAGTTTGTATGAGTATACTTTATTTCCTTAATTTGATCCAAAACATACATTGTGGGTACTTGTTAGAACCCCGTCGGTGAGGTGGTTCTAATGTGTACCCACCATGTATGTTTTGAGCGAAAATATTTAAAAAAAAAAAAAAAAATTGTTCATATGAAATTTTCATTTTTCTCTTAGGAAAAAATCTGTTTACTTTTTGTAATGATATTCTTTTTAATAAGCACATATTCTCCAATTACTGCAAAGCCAGTTCATTTTTTTTTTAGCCATTATTCTAATAAGTGCACATACCTTTGTCAGAAAAATAATTTGAACACTTCAGCTCTGTTGACAATGTCATAATTGTTTATTTATTGCATTCTGTTGATTTCATACTTGTTTCGGTAGACTTTTTGAGGCACTTCAAATATTACAAGTTTAAAACTGTTTTATGAATTGCTCAAATAAGCACCTATTAGGAAGAAATTTTGTTATTGAGATATTTTGTTAAAATTTTAAGCATTCGTCTTGTAAATCTGTTGCCATTGAGCTTATAAATCTGTCCTGTGTTCTGGTGCATTTTCATTAAAAGTAGATTTTTTTATCATCATGGCACCTTACAATAAACATACGATCTTACCATATTTTTGCAGGTAAACTGACAAAACTCCATGTTGAACATGATAACAGCGGATTCCGACCCGGTTGGTTCTTGGACCAGATCGAGATCAAAAATACCATGACGGCAGAATCTACCATATTCAAATTTGAACAGTGGTTTGACAAAAAGAAAGGAGACTGTCAAATCAGCAGAGATGCTTATCCTAGAGAATAAGGAAACAGAATGATGGTCATTTGAGTAGAATATGAGCCGCGGCGCGAGAAAACCGGTCTTCTGGGTTTCCGACCAGGTCTGACACAAACCAACCTGTACAGTCACAGAAGCAGGTTAGAGACTTGAAATTTTGGATATAAGAAGAAGAATTGTACTATCTGAGTTGCGAAAACAAAGGCGCTGATCGGCGCCTTTGTTTTTGCATTTGCAAAAATCCGGTTTTCTAATGATGCTGCTCATTTTGGGATGATAATTCTTAAAAGAAGAAAGATGTGCCAGGTCATATTTGTGGTGTCAAAATGGCATTTAGAGTGCTTGCCATCCCTGTTGATATTAAATACTTTTGAAGAGATGCATGCTCAGGATTGTCCCATTTTAAAATTTGCATCACATGCAGACAGAGAAGAGATAAATTCTAGAGGCTTTTACTCCTATTGTGAGATTACCCACATATTTTCGAGGGTTTTTGAGAGCTGTTTCTGTCCAAGAAGTTTTCCATTGACTTAGGTCAGACCTTGAGAAGCAGTGTAATCAATCTTCATCGTTATTATTCACACTTATTATCCAGAGGCAACCAACACAACTTGGAACAACAGACACGGATGAAATAACTTTCATACTATTATAAGTATTCAAATACCTGTAGTGGAACACGTTTCCACGGATCATTTTATCAGGATAACATGTCCATGTAATGTTTACCCCTTATACCCCACTTTTATATAGCAAAACTGGGGTATACAGGGGTATACCTATTTTTCTTATTTTTGCTCCAAAACATAGATTGTGGGTACTCGTTAGAACCGCCTCGTCGAGGCGGTTCTAACGTGTACCCACAATCTATATTTTGAGCAAAAATAAGAAAAATATCAAAACTTTTCTACAACTTTTAAAAATCTGATTATTGCATGGGTGTGTTTTCGTAATGGATTTGTGGAAAATTTGTGCCAGATTGCTAGTTATTACCTATTATTGCCTATTGATTTTCCCCATGTTGTTTTCCGTCGTGTTTGTTGTCTCTGGATAACCAGCGTGCTATTCCATGGTATGAACTTCGATAATCAGGTATTTGGATCATTGATGCTGCACACCTGCAGGGTTAGGTTGATATATCTCGGTTAATGTGTGAGTTTTCATAGGGGTACAGAAAAAGCTGATGAAATTGTGTATAATTTGAAACTTAATCTTATTGTTGTTACTTGAATTGTGTTGAAATAATACTGTTATTTGTTTTATGTTGTCATCAAGGCAATCAAAACCATCTGAGCCGTGTCGTGAGAAAACCAACAATGTGGTTTCTGACCAAGTCCTACACAAACCAGCCTGTACAGTCACAGAAGCAAGCTGGAAGCTTGAAATTTTGGATATTTGAAGAAGAGGTATTGTACTGTCTGTGTAGCAAAAACATAGCCGCTGATCAGTTTGGCAGTTACCACGAAGCTGGTCTGCACCTTTGATATCGCATATGCAGATTGTTGGTTTTCTAATGCTGTGGCTCATCTTTTGACAATGCTTTATATTTAATCGTGGGCAGCTCTTACCTGTGAAAACATGCATAGACTCATTCTATCATTAATTTTTGTATTTTATGGTATTACCAAGCTTATTAAGAAATATTTGTGTTAGAGCTAGAACTATATGTGGCATTGGCCAAAATCTTTTTGTGAAGACCTTGTCACAGCTTTACCGTTAGAAATATTGATGAAGTACATGTCTTATACTATGAAATAATTTACAAAGTATGACCTAAAGAGAAGTTTATCAATTTACTGATTTTCGTTTTGTATAAACATTCCGTCCACAACCATTTTATTAAAGTTAGCTTTACATGAACTTTTACAGATTTTTACACTTATACTGCTACATATCACATTAATTTTATTATTTACATGATCATTGTACATGTAGATAGTTTCTCTTTATGTATTTTTTCATATGTATTGTGACAAGTTTATTTGTTCACAGAATTGGAAAGTGAATGTTTACATGTAAATGTATGTTTCTCTTCCGTACTAATAGGTAAACCTTATATAGCCCAACCTCATTATAGCGCTACCTTTGGGGTCCATAGCAGCAGACCGTGTTATTAGTGAAATGTATTGTAATAAGGTTACTTACTATTGACATATAGCAAAATACATATAATCAGTTTCGGAGCCATGACATGGCGGTGTTATATTGAAAATGAGGTGTGTTATAATGAGGTAGAAGTGTAAAATACTATGTAGATAATTGTTAAAGATCTTTATCCTGTAGATATGTACAGATCTCTGTTTTTGTTATTTTTGTAGTCCAATAATGTGCCACAATAAGGAGAATGTTTTTTTTTTGTTTATTAATAGTCAATAATTTAATAAACTGCATCATGGGAATCTGCTTCTTTCCATTTAGGCTTGCGTAAAAAGGCGTCCGAGGGAAGTGTGGTGGCCTAATGGTTAGCATGTCAGATCAAGAGGTTCGGGGGATTTAAACCCCACTGAAAACAGAGTTGAGCCTTAGAACAAGACAATTTGACTCCCTATACTGGTTAATACACAAGCAGAAGTAGTGCCGTACTGACATGACTGAAATATTGTTGACTGGGACATTAAACATTACATTGCAAAGCAGTCTGTAAAAGCCAAAGATTGCAAGAGGCTTGAAAGTTTGGTCCAAAAAGTAGAGGGCTTGCATTTTTTATCAAAAACAAAGTCCTCGATTACCATCTCATACGCACGAGCTTATTTTCTCATATGTGGTTCAATTAGTCATATATGCCAAGGACAGCGTCAGATTTCTTTAGCCCTTTCACCGCCATAGGCGAGTTAACTCGACTACTTGGCGGACCGCCATAGACGAGTTTACTCAACAAAAAATAGTACTTGTTTTCCAGTAAATTTCAGTTTGATAAATCTCACACAACGCCATAAACAACTTGAGAGTCACAAAATAGGACGTTAGTATTGGTGTTAACACGATTTTATATGTGAAACCGAAAGTAGGGATTGAAAATAAATAAAATTTAGAAAATTAGACAAAAACCTTATTTTTGTTGTTCCAAAATGGCGTATATTTCAAGAAAAGATTTTTATACACAAGTAGAAGTAATAGAATTGTTGCATAAAGACACGATGGCTGAAAGAAAACAATTTGAAAATGAAAGTGACTAAGGTTCTAGCGTCATGGTGTGCCAGAGTGGACATGAGACTGACCTGTCCAACCCAGACTTAGGTGAGTGGTCATTTCAACATTATTGTTGAGGACTGTCATAATTTGAAGCATGCAAAATGAAATTATCATTCTTTTTCAGTGCGACAGATAATGTTTTTTTTTTTTTTTACATATTTGATAGAAAATTATATTAATTTTATATAATTACACTTGTAAAAATAATAAAAAATAAGTGTGACAAAACAAGTACATGTACTGCTTTTGTAAAATGAAACAAGCTATGGCAAAAGTTCTTAACGATAAGTTGATTTTAAACAGTAATATAAGGCTCATTCATAAATACTGGGCTCTGTGGACAGAATACACACATGCGTATGTTGTTTTTAATACATACTGAATGCTCATATTAAAATAAAATTTTAAGTATGGTGAAATAAAATGAAAAATGACGGAATCGGTTCAGTATGAGATTTCTGATGTTGAAAAGGCCATAAATTGTTTTCATATTCTTGTTTTGTTTTCTGTAGATACATCAGAATTACACTACCTAACAGTAGTCCAAATATGAGCTAGATAACTTAATCCATTCATGAGATATTGCCATTTAAATTTTAAAACCCAATAAAATTGAAATTATGAAAAAAATATTTGGCGCTGGGAAGAACTTTTCACTATATATTTGGCGGTGAAAGGGTTAGAATAAATTGTTGTATATCAATATGAATTGGGAGGTAAATGACAAAAATTTAAATGATGTACAAGTCACATATTTATAGACAACTTTTTGTACAAGGGAAAATTGTGCCATTACTTCCATATTTATGAGCACCATACTTTAGTATGTATTTACGATGTAAATCCACATTAGCAGATATATATAATCCACCACTGTAAAGATATAAATCCTGTCTTGTTTATTGTCCGGTTATTTTCTCCCAGATTCTTGTTTATAAAAAATATGTTTGTCAAGGATATAGTGCCTCCTATGTTTACTTGATACCTCCATGTAACCTTTCATTGATCTATTTACCCATTTTCAAATGCAAAAATAAAGGTGCAGATCGGCTGTGCAGTTACTACACAGCTGATCAGCACCTTTATTCTCGCTACACTGATAGCTCTCGCTACACTGATAGCACAATCCCTCTTCTGAATTCCGAATTTCCAAGCTTCTAGCCTTCTGTGAATGTACAGGCCCATTTGAGTAAAGACCTGGTCGGAAACCCTGAAGACCGGTTTTCTCACGTCACGGCTCACTTTTGGTTCTGTGTTGGGTCGACAGGTAAACGGACATTGCAGGTCACATTGAGGCATCATGTAAACATAGTACCATTCTAGGACAAAAAAAAATATTATTGTAATTGTACCTTTGTGATAGACCCATTTCTCATTTTGTCTTTTTTTAACTTATTAAAACCATTTTATTAAAACCAGCCCATTGGCTAGCAGCAGTAAATGAAAATTTAAAACATTATGCAGTTTGTTGTTTCTAGTTCCCCATGTGTACTTTTCTAAGTTGGTTTGTTGTGGTTGCATTTCCAGAAGATGGAGTCAAATTTGTTTGTCCTGGATAATTTTATGTAAATCAGTGGCTTTTGCATATATTTACACTGATCTGGTCTGGGATTGGTAAACATTGTTTTGCACTTCCTGGAGATTTACCAGTACGATGGGGAAGTAAGCCTTGCTCAAAGACACAACTCATTGCCACTAGCGATTGAAGATAATGTCTCAATCCGAGAAATGCCCCAACCACCATAGCTTGATTTTGACCTCAGATGCATCAAAAGATCGACAAGTCCATGAAGTAGCATGTGAAAGGTAAATCAGTACGAAATGCCTCGAGTTTTCCGTTACACTTTGGTTGCCCGCACAGTAAGTATTTGTACTGTTACAATCTGAATATCCTTTCACGTGCTACTAAGTAGACTTGTCTATCTTTTGACACATGAGGTCAAAGTCGAACTATAGGCCACACGACTCCCTCCCATTTGGCGTGTTGAAAAAAAATTGACAATTCTACCCGAAGTTGAGATGAAAATTCGAGTTTTTCTCCTATACCATTTACTCTATTGACTGATAGTAGCTGAATGAAAGTAACATAAGGAATCCAGGTTATTTCGTTTTCGCAAACACTTCCACCCCATGAACAAATTGAACATATAGTGCTTTCAACACAATAACATTGAAGTGTTTGCGAAAACGAAATAACCGGGTATTTCTTGTTACTTTCTTTCAATAAATGTTCAATTTCTGCTCTGGCTGCACCTATCTATCAGTCAGTAGAACAAACGCTTAAGACGAAAATCTAACCTCAACTTTGTTCTCGATTTCAGTGTGTGTCACCGATGATTTATCGGTTTGTATGTTTACAATACCACGTGATTGTCAGTAGTGTGACCATGGCCCTCCAGTTTTATGGTTTAATTTTTGTAACATTAAGTGCTTTACGTCCCAGTCAATCGCTGTCATGTCTGGATGGTCAGCAAACATAGCCACAATGTTCCTAGGCAAGTCTTCAAGAGGCCGGTTACCAGTACTTACTGCACATTACTTACACAAATAACTGACAAAAGGCCTTCTTGAATCAGTGTAAGAGAGCTTGGCTGTAGAAATATTTTCATGGCCAAATATTCATGAAAGAAAAGGGCTGCATATCAGCACCCATCAATGATCTCTGTTATGCTTCCAGTTCCTTACGAATTCCGACACATTATGGATTTGAGCTACTAAAGCTGGTCCAGCATTAATTAATGCAAAATTCAATTCTGACTATATAACAATTATTGGGGGCGCGGTGCCATAGTAGTAGAGCATCAGACTCCGAATCCAGAGGTCCGGGTTCGATCCCCACAGGTGGCACCGTGTTGTGCCCTTAAGTAAGACATATTAACTCCCCAGGGTACTGGTTAATACCCAGGAAGTGGTGGCTCTGTCCTGACATGACTGAAAAATTGTTGACCGGGACTTTACACCTCATTACAAACAAACTGAAACAATATCACAATGTTTGATAATCTTTGCTCAGTTTTGTGTGTTTGCTAGTGCTGCAATTAAGGTTCAAATGAGTAATCACAAACTCAAGCCAGATTTTTTTCCCTTTATTTTTCTGTACAAAGAAAGACCAGCATTAGAACTTGGAGAACTGTTTCTTTCCTGACGCTCCCTTCGTTACTTTGAGGACGTTAAATCTCACAGTTTTACTCAGGGGTCGACACTCTCCAACTGTTACTACATCACCAATGGATACGTCTCTGAAAATGATCAGTAATATTGTGGTCAATGAGGGTTTCAGGACATTCCATATTTGAGCCGTCTCGTGGGAAAACCAACAATGTGGTTTTCGAACAGGTCGGACACAAACTGGCCTGTACAGTCACAGAAGATGGCTAGAGACTGGAAATTTTGGATTTAGAAAGTAGATGAATTTTACTATCCGTGTAGCGAAAACAAAAGCACTGATCAGCTTCGCAGTTACTGCGAAGTTGATCTGCGCCTTTGTTTTTCGCAAATGCAGATTGTTTGTTTTCCCATGAGGCGGCTCATTTTCTATAATCACCAATATATAAACAAACTGAAAATCTTTTATCAGACTGTTTACTGTATGATTTGTGGCTTAGCATCCCAGTCAACAGCTATGGTCATGTTGGGATGATGCCTCCATTGTATGGGACTTCTACCAAACATAACCATGACAAGACACCCAAAATGTGCTTGAAGGTACAACCACCAAAGAAAACAACTAAGGCTATATGTATAGATGGCTCGACTTAAACCAGTTTTCCTCGGCAGGCTCTGACCTTCTGAGCAGTTAACTAGTATTCAGATGGTCAGTAATTTACAAGCTTTGTCTGGAGGCACAAGCAGCCCATCTGGTATGGGTCTGATTGAACTAGTCTCAAATTTGCTTGAGAATCCCCATGTTATGACAGGGTTCCCACGGTCAGGGAAAAATCAAAAAAGTTCAAGGTCAGGGAAAAGTCAGGGAATTTTGTTTTTGGTCAGGGAAATTTGAAATTTTGGCAAAAGTCTGGGAAAAGTCAGGGAATTTTAGAATCAAAAGTAAGACCATATTTTTCAGTGATGATAATTACAGTTCTAAATCAATAAATTCTAATGATTTCCAACTTTTAGGTGAGCTATGCTATTCATGAAGCCATATTTGTGGCATTATTGAGTGCTCTAGATAAGGATTCTTACCTAATGTGTATTAACGGGGCTATTTCTCACCTTTTTTTTGGAATTTTAGTATCGATGAACTTCAGAAATAGTGGAAAAATGCTGCTTATTTTGGTCAGGGAATTTTGGAATTTGGTCATTGAAAAGTCGGGGAATTTTACTTTTTATGATTTATGGGAACCCTGTATAATGATGAGATCAGACAGAATTCCATGTATGTGTTTAACATCAAAAGGGCGTAAAAATAAGAGTTTCAGGTTAGATATCAATCATAGCATTAAATTTTAAAATATGGACATTTTCTTTTCTTTTATTTTTCTGACAAACGGAAGAGGGAGGAAAACAAAATGGTGAACAGGAAAGCCCCCTAACATTGCTTTAAAATAGGTCTGAAGAAAAATATTAGGCTCAGTCGGGTAAACCTGAAACGCACAAATTTTAAGACATAAGTTTCTATTACTACCACTCACCTGAAGCAGGGACTGAGATGTACTGACATATTTTTATGTCGCTTCTCAAATCTGTTGTATTTTCTCACATAGTGCAGGTAATCCCGTCTAATAACGATGGTCCGCTGCATCTTCATCTTGGCGACGACCCCTGTCAGGATACGCCCCCGGATACTGACGTTGCCGGTGAACGGACATTTCCTGTCGATATAGTGGCCTTCCTTTGCCTAGGAATAAATTAAGATTAATTGGATGAATTTGTTTGTATGGTGAGGCGTTCTGTTGAATAGGTTTCCAAATTTTCCATATTTTCCAAGAGATATTTCAAAATTTCTTTTAAAACTGAAAAGTTTAAGTATAACTAATTTTTTTACAACAACTTTTCAGCAATGTCTCAATGGAGTCATCGCTTTAACCAGTGGGGTATTTAATCCTAGTTCTTAATTCATAGTCCTACATAATGACCACTAGACCACAGTGCTCTCTTTAAGTACGATTTAATAACAGAAAATAATTCGGTTGTTTTGTTAAGTCTACATCAGCATATAAGCCACAGGGGCAAGTCTCCATGGACTGTCAGAAGACCATCGTGAGAAAACATCATCTGTAGACTGTCAGCATAAAAAGTACTATCAGATGTAGGACAGTGACGAGTTTACGGAAGATCGATTTACATGATTGTATAATTAGTACTATAAAAGTATAAGCTAAGTGTATGGTTGCACGATGTAAAACCACCTTATGCCATGATTTATAGAGTTCAAGCAGTTCTCACTAACTTCAAACTTGTAGTGTAACTCCAACTGATACTCCAACATTTTATCCCGACTCTCAACTTTTTAGAAAGCCTCAATGGTAAGGTATATAGGGAGAATCTAACATTTTAGGAAAAAGCTCATTTTTACAAATTACTCCAAATTTACAAAATCCTACCAAGAAGTCTGGTTTTTAAAAAAAAAAAAAAAAGCTACCGAGAGTCACAGCGCTGCACAACTTTTAATTAAACAAATGACATTATACAGCCTCACTTTTCAGCATACACACAGACAAAGTCTGATTGACTAATTCCCGCTCATAATGCAGCTGGTACAGCAAACAGAGGAACAGTTTATGACCTTGTCTAGTCTACTCTATTCACGAGATCCAGATAGTACAAAAAAGGTCTGTTGGTTTCTTGTTTTAAGCCCAACCCAAAAGGTAAAGTCATGTGAGATGTACCTTGTTATAATACATTGTAGTTTCAACTGTCAGATAGATCCTGGTTAGCCAGGGATCTAATGCAGGTCTACTGGTAAGTGACTTAACCACTAAACCATGGATACTTGTGTGCAAAAAATGTATGTCATGGCACATGCACATTGTACATTATTTATAATTTATACTTTGAGAAGTCTACATCAGCATATAAGCCACAGGGGCAAGTCTCCATAGAGTGTCAGAAGACCATCGTGAGAAAACATCATTTGTAGACTGTCACCAGCTGCATCAGATAGGTTTCTTGTCCTTTTTCAGTTCAGTTACGATTTATTAAAGTCAAAACTTTTTTTTTCTAAATCCAAGACAACCCATATTATACCAAATCATAGCCAACTGAACTGTATCATGAGATAACCTGTATCTTTGTATTGATTCACTTCCTTAAATGGTACCTTACACAATGTATATTCTTGTTTCCTAATGAAATCTCAAAATACAATTCTTATTGCCTTCAATGGCTGTAAGCCGACCACTATGGACACCCTGAAATACAAGATTTCTCATGCCACCACTTGGACATACAGTCAAAACTGCCGATCCGGTCACCTCTATTCAGCGTGACCCTGCAGTCAGCAGTCAGTTCCGGGTCCCCCCGAACGATTTCTAACGCAAATGCACCTTTATTCAGCACGCACCTCTCAAACGCGGTCAACGGTCAGCAAAAATTGTCCCAAATCGCTAAATTTTCACTTTAAGCGGCCATGTTGTTTTATTTTGTTGCGGTCAATTTTGTTTGTTTCTGAAAGTGTAAGCCGTTTACGCTGTGCGGCGACCAAAATAATGGTTTCGGGTAAAACGATCACCCGAAATTGGAGGAAATCTTTGATTTTTTACCTAGTCGATGAATGGAGCACGGCGTGCGGTTACCGGTTTCATTCAAAAAAAAATTGTTGTAAAAGCGGTAACCAGCAAAGGCCTATGACTGTATCCCGGCGTTAAACGCTGATTGCCTTTGAAATTAGAGGATAAAGAGAACCATACCAGCTGGGATTTTTTCGGCGACATAAAAAGAAGTTATTGGATCGTTTGAAGCATTATTGCTCTTCACTGACCGCATAATTAGCCAGGTGAGGTTAATTGCCAATCAGCACGTTTGTTTTACTATCGTTAAAGGTGCGAAAATTCGATAGTGTCATCGTAAAGGTGAGAAAAGTCGATTGAATAAGGTGACAATGATCAAAGCATTGTCAATAAATTGGCCATGCTTACCGATAATCCTGATAATTGTGTCTCGTTAATTGCTGTCACGTGTTTCAGCATGTGTGCACGTGTGTGTTTGTGTGTGTGATTAACCAAGTTGTCCAATGAGGCTCTGATCTGGTAGTTTATTGAAATGTGTTTGGGAAAAATGTGTGGCTTCCTTTGTTTTCATTCAAATTGCTTTAAAAAATAAAACAAGAAAATAAAAAAATAAAAAAAGAAAAAGAAAAAATAAAATCTGTCATGGTAGCCATATAAGCCATCTGATCAGTACCCTTGGCCGGGACGAAACAGAATCTTGAAAACTTTGACTAAATCGACCCTCTATTCAGCAAGCACCTGTCTTAAGCAAGCGATTTTGCAATTTCCCTTGGCCGCTTGCTTAAGACAGGTTAGACTGTAGTTTACTGGTATTTCTGCAGGGTTTCCACTGTGCACACTTTTCAAATTGAGGGTACATTTCTTTTTTCCCTAAACAACAAATCTGGCAGACAGAAAATTTTATTATGCATTTATAAGACTTTGTTATTACCTCCCTGGGAGTTTTGAAGCCCAGACCAATGCTCTTGGTATATCGCAGGTTCTTCTTCCCCTTGGCAGAGAGGAGAGCTGCCTTCTTGTTCAGGAAAACATTTGGTTGCCTCTGGAAAGCCTTCTCTGTCTGAAATTAAACATTCCTGTGTAATATTATACAATTATTGACTATTGATTCATTGAATATGATGTGATATCTAACAGAGACTACCAAGTCTGGATTATCTCGGAAACTCGCGATTGAAATTATCGCGCAAATGCACCACCATTAATTCTAATCAAAAGGAATCACTACAAACAACTATTTCTGACTCAAGAATAAACAAATCTGAAACTCTTTCACGTGAATTGTTGAGTAATAATTCACTGTTGTAAGAATATAAATCACTCAAACTCATACATGTGATACATCATGGATGCCAAATAGGGAGATTTGAATTTTTTGGTAGGGAGATTTGGGTCTGAAATAGGGAGATTTTTTATCGACAAAATTAAATGATATTTTAACGTGGCAAAGCAATAAATTCTAAGGACAGAATTTCCAAAATGATCTGATCATATGCACACTTCAGCATTTTATTCCTGACCACTGCATGTTATGCAAAAAAGACCCCCCCCCCCCATAAAAAAATGTATATATAGAGATCGATAGATACAGTTTCTGTAGGAGTGCATGTGGGTGGGGAAGCATATGAATGGTGCATTTACTGGGTAAAATAAATGAAAAGTATAACAACCCACCTCAGATAATCTATACAAAAGACTAAATCAAGTCAAGTTTAGTGTAATTCTATGTTCCATTTATTTCAAATCACTTTACAAACAATAAAACATCCCCTTATTCAAACAATTTCAACATGTCAACAGGCTATCCAAAACGAAAGTAAATTTTACTGGTGCGCATGCTCAGACCTAAATGGTGTTGCAGTAAAGCGTTCACCACACAAATTTATCCGGATGTAAATAGTGTCCTCAATATTGGGTACTGCATGTAAATTTTAAATTCCTGATGTGCAAAATACTATTTATAAAATGTCAAACAATGTTAAAGTGTTAAATTTATTGTTTGAATTGATATTTGCTTATTGTTGATGTGAAGGAGAAAGATACAAAGATCGTTTCTAAGGCATTCAACAAGGATCCGTTTTATAACTGGTTCTGTATGTGATAATCATTAATGATCATTTTATACATTAAGAAAATAGAATAGATCATAGTTTCGTGGTGAATTCTTTTTGACCAAAGCAATTTCTTTTTATCTGAAAACTACAGGGCTACAGAAGTGACAGATGTAATTTCAACTAAGTGGTTATTGTCATTAATTGAATTGCTAATTTTTGTGATACAATTCATTGCCACCGTAGCGTAACAGATTGGCTGTATTAATTAGATTACTGTTTTAACTGACTTCACAGGGGCGTAGCCAGGAAATGTGTAATGTTGAAGCCAAACACATTTTTTCAGTTAAAATTACTTGTTTTTCATAATTTTTTCTCAGAAAGACCGGGGGAAATACCATACTTGAAAAAATCACGTTGAAGCCCGGGCTTCCAGGCGTCCGCCTGGATACGCCCCTGCTTCACTATTGTGAAAACATGTTTTGTCAAACAATACAATAACTTGCTTGGGAATTATTCGGATCAGTGATTTGGAAACAAAGCTACTTATCGACGTAATGTTACGCAACATTGCTCAACCTTCACATAACACCTTCTCAATCTGACACCTTATGATGATAACACTGTGTCAGTTCACTGTTGGTTAGGTGCTGTAAACACTCTACTTTAAGTTCACTGTTAGTTAGGCGCTGTAAACACTCTACTACTCAATCTTTTCAGTAAAAATACATAAATTTTTGGTTGGGGAAAAAACGTGATAGGATTTTTTTCTTCGTCGGGTTTTTCGTTCCTATATCGGGTTGGCGGAAAAGGGACAAGAATATCGGGAGATTCACAATCAGTCGGGAGATATCACATGTATGCTCAAACTATGCGCTCGTGATTTGATCCTGTTTACAACTGACCTCTAAACAGTGAATTATCAGGTTGAGGTAAAACTAAAAATGAAAATAAATACCTATTTCTGGGTATATACTTCATTTTAAGGATAACAGCTCATAGAAAGAGATAGGAAAATCAATGCAGAAAACTTAATAATGACTAACAAGTTACAACTAGCCATTCATGGTTTTGCAACTCTTTCTCTTTATACTATAGTCATTAGAAAGTTTTCTACATTGATTTTCCTCTTTTTATGAGCTGCTATCCTTAAAACTAAGTATTGTATATACCCAGAAATAGGTATTTACTTATTTTCATGTATCACCTCAACCTGATTATTACTTACAACTTGTACATGGCGAAAATAAGCCGTTTTTACACATCGATTGTTTTTACTAGAATTCGCTGTTGTTCCTACTAGAATTCAATCGTTTATGCAAAGAAATGCTCAAAGACACTTGGCTATTTGATGAAACACACATTTAACTTTCTAACAATAATGTGTTCTCTACAAAAAATCTGTGTCTTCTTTAAAAACAGATTATTTTTTTCAGTTGTTTGTCAATCATGTTCAATCTGTGGGGCCGTTTCTGGAGCCAGCGGAACACGTGACGACGTGATGGAAACTGATGTCAAACGTTTTTATTCCAGTTTAAAGTTCAAGATTTGGCCTTGTCCAATGATAATGACATGGAAAATTCTACTACAACCAAGTTACAAGTTACAAGTAATTGTTATGAACAGCTAAAATATGAAATTTCTCAAATGTGGAAATTTTGACAAAAATGATGTAAAATGGATTTTTAAGGAAAAGTCCATGTTTAAATTGGCAAGTTGCCTTTCTGTTGTGCCTATACACAAATATCCAAAACTGTCTTCTTCTTTAAAACTGGACAAAACAAGCCTAAAGTTACTTCTACTTTCAGTTTACCTGTTCGGCCATGGTGGACCTGTTTGGAAAAGACCGGAAAGGGTGGTACACCTACCAATTCAGGGGCTGGTCGGGTAAAACCCAACACCAAGTCCAGCGAAACACCTCTAAAAATACGAATCCGGGACGTTTCGCCCCCAAACCATTTCGCCCCCTAGTCGTTTCGCCCCCAAGACGTTTTCCCCCTAGTCGTTTCCCCCCTAGTCGTTTCGCCCCCACTAGTCGTTTCGACCCACCTAGTCGTTTCGCCCCCCTAGTCGTTTCGCCCCCTAGTATATAGATATAGTATAATTACCGTATGTACATCATTTTGCTTCATGTAAATACATGTAATTATGCTAGGCAATAAAAATTTCAAATTTGTATTGTAAAGTCTTATTAAGTTATTCACTTGGGCAATCAATGCTGTAAAAAAGTTCGTTTGCAAAAAACATGTCATTTCGCTGGCTTTTGTAAATTTATATCTGAAAAGAAATTTATGATGGAGCATCGTCGCCCTGTCACGTCAGCCTAAGGGTAAAGTTTATGGGTACCTTACCCTTATTTACCTGCCAGTACCAGGCCATTAATAAATATTGGCCACTCGGGGAGGTGTGACTAGGACTTGTTACACTATAATATTGTTTTATTCTGTTTACCAATATTATACTGTAACTATAACGTAAATTAAGCAATTGTTAGATATATACAAAATATACAAAAGCATGATATTACGAATAATTTATTATTAGATATTTATTACCTGTATCACATATGCGATGCTGCCATCGGTCACAGACGTCGAAGGTAACGCCGTGCTGGCGTTTTCCGAAAACCTTATTACATGCAATGCACAGATCAGACATTATAGAGAATTCAATGATGAATGATGCTTAAGTATAAAGTTTTATTCACAAAATACTAATCTTTTACCTCCTAAACCTAAATCGTCATTTAGGCATTTGAAGCAGGGTATCCAAGAATTTCACAGAAAGTATGTCTTGGTTCCGGCAGACAAAGCCGCAAACAATGTTGTTGTTGTTTGTAGGCTTCACTATGTTAACACCTTAAAACAGGAGCTTGATGGTACCAGGGCTTATCTGGAGACAGATACTGATGAAATGTCTGTAGTTAATGCCCGATTTACCTGTTAAGTTTTCTGTTTGTGTCAATGAAGGCCAAGACAAACTTCCTACGATGTATTGGTTACCTAAGCTTCACAAAAGACCATACAAAGCTAGATTTATTGCAAATTCTAGCTCTTGTACTACTACTGAACTTTCTAAATTATTAACTTCCTGTCTTACTGCTATCAAATCTCATGTTATAAGATACTGTGAGACAGTGTATGAAACTTCAAATAAAAATTGGTTTTGGTCAATAAAAGATTCTGGTGAGGTGCTCAATAAACTGAAGTGTAGAGGGTTCCGAGCGACGAGCTTGTCCACATATGATTTTTCTACTCTGTATACAACTTTACCACATAATCTAATTAAAGAAAAACTTCTGGATTTGATAGAGTGGACCTTCAAAAGGGTATTAAAAACTATGGTTCACTTTATTTGGCATGTAATGACAGAAAGGCTTTTTTTCACTTCCTCTGACCAAAGTCGGTATACACTTTGGTCATGTCAGAATGTGTGCGACGCCTTATCCTATATCCTGGATAATATTTATATTAGATTTGGGACCAAGTTATACAGACAAATTGTTGGAATTCCGATGGGTACAAATTGCGCACCTCTCGTAGCTGATTTATTTTTATACTGCTACTTCTTCGGTCCTCGTGGTGAATCTCTAACTAGTCAATGAATCATCAAGAACAAACAAATAAATCATGATAAACATCCTGATGAATCAAAAACCAGGACTCACAGATTGAGTAAGCTGCCCGACGATGGAGATCCCTGGGCGCCGAATAACCTACTAACTCCGGAGCAAAAGAAAAACACCAGTTGGACCCCGGTGGGCCAAGCAACAGACAAGAAGCTCCGGCCCCAACCAACTAAAATGAATAGCTTTAAGTCGGGGCCATCATAGAGTCTGACGCCCGACCCACCGGCGTGCAATTAAAGAAGGCAGCATAGTTATCAACCCTGATTGGGTTAAAAACTAAGCATGCAGACTGTCGCATAACATTCAAGTTATAACCTATACGTCTGTAACGTGATATGATTTTTCCGAACTGAAGAGAAAAATCATTTATTCCTTTAAGTTTCTTTAATTTGTAAACCAAGTCACCATAAAATTCAGGTTCCGAAAGGCCCTTACTTAAAAGTGTCTTTAACCCAACATTATATTTGGAAATCAATTCATAGTGTCTACGATAAAATTTAGAAAAAGTTTTTCGAAGTTTATGATACCGATAGCCCTGTTGGAGAAGTTTTGCCGTTAAACATTTATTTCGAGCGTTGAAGTCTGTAACATGATTGCAGACTCTAGCAAACCTAATAAGTTGCGAAATGTATACACCATAAGAAGCACGACGAGGAACGTCACCATCCAAAAAAGGAAAATTTACTATATCAAAATCAAAGTCATCGCGCTTATCATAAATTTTAGAAGAAACAAATCCATTTGCAACAGAAAGATGTAGATCTAAAAAGGGGGCTTCGGTATCTGAGATATTAGCTTTGTTCAACTGAAGTTCAGGTGGATAAATTTGATTGACCATACCTTCAAAATAAGGGTTGTCAATGTTCAAAAGGTCATCGAGGTACCTAGATGTGGAATTAAAAGCCTCGATAACATCAGCTTGATTATCATGGTTAAGAGAATCCATGAAATCTCTTTCGTAGCAGTATAAAAATAAATCAGCTACGAGAGGTGCGCAATTTGTACCCATCGGAATTCCAACAATTTGTCTGTATAACTTGGTCCCAAATCTAATATAAATATTATCAAGGAGATAGGATAAGGCGTCGCACACATTCTGACATGACCAAAGGGTATACCGACTTTGGTCAGAGGAAGTGAAAAAAGCCTTTCTGTCATTACATGCCAAATAAAGTGAACCATAGTTTTTTAATGCCCTTTTGAAGGTCCACTCTATCAAATCCAGAAGTTTTTCTTTAATTAGATTATGTGGTAATGTTGTATACAGAGTAGAAAAATCATATGTGGACAAGCTTGTCGCACGGAACCCTCTACACTTCAATTTACTGAGCACCTCACCAGAATTTTTTATTGACCAAAACCAATTTTTATTTGAAGTTTCATACACTGTCTCACAGTATCTTATAACATGAGATTTGATAGCAGTAAGACAAGAAGTTAATAATTTAGAAAGTTCAGTGGTAGTACAAGAGCTAGAATTTGCAATAAATCTAGCTTTGTATGGTCTTTTGTGAAGCTTAGGTAACCAATACATCGTAGGAAGTTTGTCTTGGCCTTCATTGACACAAACAGAAAACTTAACAGGTAAATCGTTTAAGTGGGCATTTAAGTTTGTTGAATTTATGTTTAACGTCCCAGACAATAATTTTTCAGTGAGGTCGTATAGGTCAGTATAATGCAACGCGTGTTCTTAACAACGTCACGATGACGTCAAACATCATGATGAATCAAAAACCAGGACTCACAGATTGGGTAAGCTGTCCGACGATGGAGATCCCTGGGCGTCGAATAACCTACTAACTCAAGTATACTCCCTCACTGGCCTAAACAATTCATGTTGATTGGACAAGCCATTTCTTCAAAGTATAAGTATCCACAAACACCTCTCAAAACAGATCTTATACTGTCTCACTTTCCAGATAATTGCTCAGAGCAAATTAGGTTTCGACCTTACCATTAGAAAGCATAATCATTCTTCTAAATAATGAACTTCAGTTTGATTCATTGTGAATATGCTGTGTGCTACACGACGACTTTGAAGCAGACCACTAAATTTACCATTTCCGAATCATTTTCCCAGTTCCGAATCACTTGCGATAATTTTCAAACAAGAACCTCATTGGCGTAATTTCATTATGATTTCGATTAAGTAGCTTCGTCACTTCTTTATAAGACAAGAATTATGCATAGTTTACCATTTCAAATAGTGAAAGTGTCCAAAAACTGTGTACATGTATACTACGTATAACTTACGCTCTGGACATTGGCGACACAAGATCGAAAACAAATAAATGTCGATATAGTACACGTAACTGATTTTAACTAGTTGCAGTTAAGTGCTGGGAATCATGGGCTGTGCTTTCGTTATGAAAATGTTTGTTTGTTTTGTTGCTGTTTTTCTGCGTTTTCACTTTCATCTGTTTGAGTAACCTTGAATATCAAACACAATAAGATTGCACGAACAGGTTTATCTAAAATGTTTATGTCAACTAGACTAGAAATCCAGACAGCGTGGTTTGTTCTCAATGCAGATCGTCTGCACAAATACTCACCTGCAAAATAGCTGCAGCGATGACTTGGATGAGATGAGCACTGTTGTAATTCAAGGAGTTAATGGTTCGTTTTCGTTACTCGAACAAACTGGTGCTATTTTGTTTGTTTGAGTTAAAGCTTAACGTCCCAGTGATTATTTTCTATGCATGTCGGCACGGAACGATCGCTTTCTGAGTAATACGTAACTAGTACTTTGGGGGAGCTGAAAGCGTTATGCTCAGAGTGACACTACATGGCTGAGGTAGATACTGAACCCAGGACCCCTCCCTCCAAAGTCAAGAACTCTGCCACCGGGCCAATGAGGTTCCACCCTCGATGACTGACAAAAACGTTCTTTGATCGGTGATTCGATTTGCTTGAGTTTGTTGAATTTATGTTTAACGTCCCAGACAATAATTTTTCAGTGAGGTCGTATAGGTCAGTATAATGCAACGCGTGTTCTTAACAACGTCACGATGACGTCAAACGTATTCAAAATGGCTGACCTGATTGACATGATTTGTAGAATTGCGTGTGGATGATTGCCCAAGACCAAAAACTGACCTTTCATCTGGAATAAATTAACGCTCTACGCCAGTTTCCGTAACCTCGGCATATGTGTTGGATGGCTCTGGAAACACATATTTCAAAGTCATCACCGAAAAGTCTGGCTGTCAGAAGACACCTCTTGGCTGTTCCGAACCTACAGTTAGGTAAATATGCGAACAAAGTCTTTAGATCAGGGTTTATGTAGCTTAACAGTTGATTCACCATTTTTACCATTTTTTCTTCCTCTTCTTCTCCCTCGCCCCTATCTCCGAAATTTTCAACCGAAATTCTGCCGCATATTGTTGATGTAGTAACAGTTTACCAAGAAACACAACTTTATGTATGGTTCAAATGTTCTTTCTTCATTTTCCCTTTTTCTTCAATGGAACATTTTGTCCGTTTCAGTGACATATCAAACATGTGAACACATAATATACAGTGACTAGAACCAGTCTGTCAGAGCCTGCCTACTCGACATCAATAACTTTGGCAATTTCTCTGGAAGTTTTAATAGAACTAACAAGCTCTGGTTTACCATCTATCAAATCCCAAACATCCACACCATCATTGTAAAGAATTAGAAATTTTAAGTGGGATCTGCCTGGTGCAAATCTGATTTTCTTGATCCAGCCCCTGTGGGTTGAATTCGTTTTACGGATGGATACGAGGCTGGGTTACATGGATGACGAGTCATTTCGGTCCCTGCAGATTGCATAAACATCAGCTGAGTCGTACGAGTCAGAATCAGAATCAGAAAATTTACTGGTGAAACGTCAAACAATACCACACCAGGAAAGTCTGTGGAAAGAAACTACTTTTTGTAAGACAGAAACGATTCTGTCCCTTTTGTCCGGACACAATAGAATCTGAGGAACATTTCCTTTTAAACTGCAAAAAGTATGATTTCAAACGCAAAAACAATAGATTTATATCAGAAACTGTACATGATTTTGTAAAAGGAATAGACGCAGTTAAGCATATTCTTAACCCACAAACTAAACAAAATTGTAAAAGCATTTGTAATTTTATTGGTGACGCTTTACATATTAGAAAGTGTCCACAAAATAAGTAGATGGTATGGCTATTGTTATTTTTTTTATAATAGCCGCTACATAGAAACGTCTGTTTTTCTGATAGATTGTGTAATACAATAAAGTAGTAACTACTAATATATATGTTTAAATAAATACATATAGTCATGTCGTAGGAAACTGAAACATTTTCAATTTTTCAATTCAGTCTATGTCAATTCACTATTATTTTGGAAGCTAATTAAAAGGTCTAAAAGCTCATGTAACGTGTCAAATATTCAATTGGTCCAAAACGAACAAGTTTTGTCATCGCAAGACGAAGTGTTGAATACGTTTGAATTATTCTACAAGGATGTAAGTTCAGTGAAACAAAACCCGGATTATGATGAAAATTTTCGTCAAAAGACAGAATCAAAATTTGAACACCTGAAAGCGACAGCTTCCAAACATTATGAACAAATAACTGACTCCGAAATTACGGTCGAGGAGCTGAACAGCATTATCTCTAGTCTTAAGTCAATGAAAGCTCCTGGATGGGATGGCATTCAGAACGAACACGTTGTACATGGCGGAAGTGACTTATACTTGAAGCTGTGCCAGACTCCTGGAAAAAAGGTCTGATCATTCCAATTTATAAAGGGCATCGAAAAAATAGATCTGACATTAATAGCTATAGACCTGTGACACTACTTACTACATTTTACAAAATGTACGAACGGATACTGCAGAATAGGATACACACCTTTCTGAAAGTGAATGATATCCGATTTACTAATCCTCAACAACAAGGGTTTCAAAAGAAGCTTAGTTGCGTCAGTACTGTGTTTAGTTTACAAGAGACGATACAATACAACATAGACCATGGTAGCTGTACTTACGTTGCCTTCCTGGATATAAAGAAGGCATTTGATACCGTATGGCATCATGCCATGCTTGTGAAACTATATGACTTAGGAATTCGCGGAAAAGCCTGGCGAATAATATGCTTATTTTACGAAAATATGTTAAGCGCCATATCCATAAACAGACAGATGATGATGATGATGATGATATTTTTCATGCGTATTGGATGTCCAATCTGATCGCAATTTTATGGATGTTGATAGACACGGCCTAGATCAGGGATGCCATATTAGTATAACTGCTCTGGGCACTGCGTCAGTATTCCTCGACATTTGCTTTGTGGTCATCCAGTACTCACGATAAAATATGTCAAGATACCGGTAGTGTATTTGTGTATTTGTATTGAATGTTTTGTAGATGCGCTAAAATGTATTTGGCAATCTGAATAAAGAATTGAATTGATTTGTAAGCTTTTTCTGATTCCGCCATTTCCTGATCATATATCAGGTAGTATATTTTACTAGCTGAAGGTATAGCAGTACCTGGGGGGTTGGGAGGGTAACTACCTATATATGACATATTAGGGATGTGCCGCCCGAATAGCCCCCTTTTTCAGCCTCGCCAGTATATGAATAGGCTTCAATTTTCAAGTAAATGTATACGAATGGCCCCAACAGTATACGAATAGCCCTAGATTTTCTGTGCGGTATATCAATGGCCCATCTTTTCTGGCATAAATGGTGTAATTGAGGTGAAATTGTTGGACACCTTTAATTATTAGCAAACACACGTGTTTGCTTAAGGGTATACACGTGTATATAGTTGTTGTTGTTGTTGTTGTTACAAAGCGAGAAGCACAAACCGGATGGTAAAAGCTGCGGACGGGCATTTTCAGATGTCGGGAAATTTGTACTTTATTTTTCTTTTCTTGACTATTTATTTTTTCTTTGTGAAACGTATTTCCAAATGTGCCATTTCAGATGAAATTTGTTACAAAACTCTAAAAAATATTAAAAACAAAATTTACAAATTCAGACGACAATCTCTGACTGTATATATCCCAAATGATGATCGCCTATGGAAATATTTCGAAAACCAGTCTGCGTTTCGGAATACTCGGTTCGAAATTCCGAGGAGTAAAATCCGGGATCAACGCCCGGGACCCGATAGAGAAGGGTCGTTTCGGTCGCGTGAATCATTTCGGTCTTTAGACCGCTCCCTTGCTTATGTGTCATGCTCAGATCCAATGACACAAGTTGGTGGCTGGCTGGCGTGTGATTGGCAATAAACTCGCTTATCATAGCAGGCTATTCTGCCTTCAGTTGCAGGGTAGCAAACTAGACTGATGTAGGAGTAAGGTAGGGGGTAAGCAGGATAGATTAGTAGGTGGGGATGTGTAGGGGATGTGTAGTGTATGGTGGTGTTAGGAATAGGCAGGGGGTTTGACTGAGTGGGAGATGGTAGGGCAGGGTAGGGAAGGAGGTGGGGAGGGTAAGGTAAGGCAGTGAATAGTGATAGGGGTGTAGAGGGGAGAACGGATGGAGAAGGTTAGGGCAGGTGGAGAGTACGGGTATGGTAGGATAGGAGGGGGTGAGTAAGGGGTTGTGTGGTGGTGGTAGGGGTGTGTAGGGAGAAGGACGTTTGTGGTGGGTGTTGGTGTGTAGGGAGTAGGGCTAGGGAAGGGTAGGAGTAATAGTATGATACAGTATGATGTGGGAGTAAGGTAGGAAGAGGTGGGGTGGTTGGGTAGTGGTGGATACGATAGGAGTGGTTGGGTAGTGGTGGGTAGGATAGGGGTTGTGGTAGGGTCATAGAGGGAGGGAAGGCTGGATGGTCGTTTCGGTCCCGGGTCATTTCGGTTCCCGGGTCGTCTCGGTCCCGGGTTGAGTCGGTCCCTGGTCATTTTTGTCCCGGGTCGTTTCGAACCAGGCAAGTACGATCCAGAGTCATTTCGGTTTGCGGTCGTTTCGGTCCCGGGTGTTTTCGGTCCCAGGTCATTTCGGTTAAGTGTCATTTCGGTTTACGGTCGTTTCGATCCCGGGTGGTTTCGGTTACGGGTCATTTCTGTCCCGGATCGTTCCGGTCTCGGCTCAATCAGCCCCGGTTCGTTTCGGACCTAGTCGTTTCGGTCCCGAGTCGTTTCGGTCCCGTGTCATTTCAATCCCACGTCGTTCATTTCAGTCCCGGGTCGTTTCAGACCGGGGCGTTTCTCAGTCTCTGATCATGGCTGTATATGTGCTACCTACATACCTACCTACCTCTACATGAGACTTGTAGACCATTTTGGTACATAGTCTGGTATTCTCCAACGGGACACGCTGGACGGAAACGATTATATTAAGTTTTTCAGTTCTAGCGTAAGGTTTACCGAGTGTGTGTTTGCAGATAAGGCAGTGTGCCTTTATTTCATATTATTATGTATGTTTGTTGCTTCTGTTGTTGTTTTTCACCTTGTTTCGAAGCAGCAATTAGTATATGAATGGGTATAGAAAAAAATCAAAGGACAGTATATGAATGGGTCAATATTTTGATAAATCAAGTATATGAATGGGTCTATTTTTTCAATGACCAGGTATATGATTGGGGTAGATTTCAAAAATTTGTGGCACACACCCGTACCACAATTACCCTTTAGTTACCCCCCCCCCCCACCGAGCAGTACAGCTCAGTAGACAAATCTATCTTATCTATCTCTATTTACTGCCACACGTCCTCGCGGACATTCTAGGCAGGTATCTAAAGGGGTGTTTCTTCGGACCATGTATTGTACTTTACCCAACAAACCGGTGTTTAGGTGATCAACCGGTGTCCAAGTAAACATTTAGGTCAACTTCACCGAGGACGAGAAAATGTCCTTGACAAGGCATTTACGGCTTGTATGTTCAATTGATCAATGGCAATTATATTTTCAAATACCATTTTGATTATTAGCCCCTTGTCAATTCGAATTCACCCAAGAGCATGTCTGGGCGCAACCTGTAATTTTTTTGAACAGACAAGTAACAGCTTTCTCAAAAACACGCTTCTTCAAAAATGTGATCTTAGCAACTGCCCAGATTTGCCTACCCTATCAGGAATCAGGACAACTCGCCCCAAAGACAACTCGCCCCAAGACAACTCGCCCCACATAAAACTCGCCCCAAGACAACTCGCCACACTTTTAGAAGACAACTCGCCCCACTTTAGAAGTCAACTTGACCCACTTTAGAAGTCAACTCGCCCCACTTTTAGAAGACAAATCTCCGCACTTTTGAAGACAGCTGGCCCACTTTTGAAGAGAGTTTGCCCCACTGTCTAAAACCGACCTTCCTATCCCTCCTCTTTATCCCTGGTCCCTCTCGGTCAATAAGTCAACTCAACTCACTCCCCAATCTTATATAGTACAGGGTTTACATATTTCTATCATTTTTATCTAAAACATAGATTGTTCAATGTATTGAATAAAAAAAAAAAAAAAAAAATCTTTTTTTTTTTCAACGGAAATTTTCTCCGTCCCGACATGGCTGAAAAATTGTTGACTGGGACGTTAAACCTTATAAGTAACAAATAAGCATTGACTGAATATTTCTCATTTTACTGCTGAAAATGCCCTCTGTTTAAACTTTATGGCATGGGCAAATTTTCGTAGTGCAAAACAGGCTGACTAAGATTTCACGAAAACAATAAGCATTTATTTTGAATATTGAATGCAATATGGCCACAAGTGAGCTACCACGTTGTTTTTCACAGCTTTGACCATTAATGGCCCTTTCTGACCTAATCACTCCTCCTCGTGGCACCGGTTGGAAAGTATGAAAAGGCATGCTGTAAATATACATACAAGTTACATGTATGTGTACAGCATCTTATTAAAAATAATAAACCTTTTCATAGGCTAACATGATGGGTCGAGTTTTTCTTGTGGATTTTTACTTTCAGAAAGAAAACAAAGACTCATTGAAGCAACAAAAACATTAGTTTGATAAGTTCTCTAATATGGAGCAAATTCCATAAGGGGGGAGGGGTCTAAGACAGTGGACAAGTTGTCTTTTAAAGTGGGGCGAGTTGTCTATTAAAGTGGGGCGAGTTGTCTTCTAAAGTGGGGCGTGTTGTCTTGGGGCGAGTTTAATGTGGGGCGTGTTGTTTTGGGGCGAGTTTAATGTGGGGCGAGTTGTCTTGGGGCGAGTTGTCTTCGGGGCGAGTTGTCTGTAATTCCCCTATCACTCGTTAGATAGATAAACATCCCAGGAATGAAACAACACAAGACAACCTAGGACTGTAAGACTTTCGCCAAAATGACCGGCATACAATTACATCGTCATGTGATATTTTCCTTCAGGCCTCTCCACGGTCGGGAGATTTTCAGTTTGATATCGTAAATTTGACTGTCATATCGGGAGGTTTCTTTTTCCGTGGTCATGACCAATTTTATTTTAATAAAGCAACAATTACATCCAAACTATTTTGAATATGAAGTGCTTAAATCCAATGTCAGCATTACAAGGGGATTTTATTTGGACTCACTGCGGTACCTGTCATTCCATAATTGATTGAAATCTTTCTAATTGTATCTATTTTTACAGCGCCTGTCACTTGAATGCAATCTCCCTCTTAGAATTTTCAGGAGGTTGACAGGTCTATTAACTCGGATAGTACAGTTCCTCTAGTTTCAAAATCCATAATTTCAAGTCTCTAGTCATCTTCTGTGCTTGTACACCTTGGTTTGTGTCGAACCTGTTCGGAAACCACATTATTGTTTTCTCATGAGTTGTTAGTGACTCGTGAGTCGTGACGCAGCTTATATTAGGATGTTATCATCTGTCTGGGAACACCTTACTACAGATCAGGTCAACGCAGCTTATATTAGGATGTTATCAAACTGAACAACTTACTACAGATCAATCTGGTAGCAAGTTGTTCCCAACAGTTTTTTTCTTCCTGTTGTTGCTTATTGATTTCATCCCCTTTGGTTGTTGTCAGTCATGTTAGTTGTCTGTAGATAACCAGTGTGCCAATGTAATTTTTCAGGTAGGGCCGAGGCTCCAGTTGTGTTTGTACTCCACCAGTGGTAGTTCAGGCAAGACGGAAAGCAAAACTACAGAGAAAAAGGCAACAAAAACAAGTAGGAATAAAATTACCTCCATTATAGTGTATTAAAGGTTTAATAATACATATGGTATTGCAGAGAGTCAGCCTGGCTCTGACAACCATGATTTGTAATCCAGGAAGAGTGGTAACCCATCACAAGTTTCTCATCTGTTGTCTAAAGTCACCAAGTGCTGTAACCCATCACTAGTTTCTCATCTTTTGTCTTAAGTCACCAAGTGCTGTTTTAATATTTACAAACATGTTCTACATAAAGCTCCCAGATACAACAGTAGAGAGGAGCATGCTGGCCTAGTGGAAGTGTATAGGAACTTGTCAATAGGTTTTTGGGTTCAATCCTACCTCTACCGAGATCAAGTTGTGTCCTTGTCAGAGTGAGTCACAATTAAATCCTCATGATACTTGTAATACCTCGGATGAGAAATTTTGTTGACTCATTTACTAAGCAAACTTTTCAACAGCATTAAGGACTGCCTATGGTGCTTCAAGTAGAAGGTTTAGATTTAGAAGGCACAGGAACTGTACAACAAGGATGCTGGTCTGTTTTACACTCCTTTTTACTCATATATTAAAGAATTATCCATAGAATAACTCAATGTCTGTTCTGTTTTTCAGAGGAAAAGGCACCTACGGCTTCTTCCAAGGCAACTAATGAACCATTTGACAATACCAAATACCAGTGTAACACCTATTATGAGCATAAAGTGATGACATTTTATGACATAGAAAGCCAGATGGCATCTAAAAGAATAGGACAACCATCACCTTATAAAAAGACTCCATGATGGAGTTGACAAAAATCAGTGCTTTTTTTCCTTGTTACCGGTTAAATTTGTGAGCCATGAAAAATGTTTTCAATGGATGGTGCAAAAGTGTAAAAATGCAGTCTTGTATTCAATAGATATTAAATAGGCTGTTACAATATACATGATACATGTTGTTTTGGATAATTCATTTGGATGTACAAGAAGGCTACAAATGCTATTGAATAATGGTACACATGTAGTAACAAGATTGATGAAAACAGGATATGAATGAAAAGTCTTTCTTCAAATGAGTATTAAAAGTCATGATCTGACTCTAAACTGTGTTAGTGTAGGAGAGTATATGGATATGATTTTGTTCTTATTTTCATTATTTTAGCTGAAAACAAGATCAGCCTTCTAACAATTTACCATATTACCTTCTATTTATTACATTACCATATGAGCTTCGCATGAGAAAACTGACAATTTGGGTCTCCGACCTGGTCCGACACCGACCAGAATGTACAGCCAGAGAAGCCGGCTAGAACCTTGAAATTTCAGATTTAAGAAGAAGAGGGATTGTACTATCTGTGAAGTGAAACAAAGACACTGATCAGCTGTGCAGTTACTGCACAGCTTATCTGCATCTTTGTTTTTGCCTATGCTTGTTGTTGGTTTTCTTAAGCGTTGGCTCATATTAAAGATCTGGGAAGTACATGTATTTTTCAGGTTTTTGTTAAGGCCAGAACTTCAGATCTTACAGATTTGAAGACTTAATTTCCTAAAGGGACATTTGATGAATTCGAAATTATACCTTTAAAGCGAGTTATATTGCTGCTGGGGTCTGTATTCAGGAAAAGAATGGTAAATTAAATATTATATAGGGGTATGGTAGTATGATTTTGATCTGTAGATTTAGGCGCACATTGTTAGTGTATATGCATTCGATGTTTTGTTATTGATACAGAGAAAATAAATATGAAAATTTCCAGCTTAGATACATGACTTGCTGTTTTTGTACACACCCATGTTGAAAAAGGTACACTGCATTAGTGCATGTACAGGGGTATCAATGAGAACAGTGTCAGTAGGAAAATTGGCTCTAGCTCGCATTTTTAGCTCACCTGAGCCGTTAGGCTCACAAGGTGAGCTTATAGGATGGCCATGATCCGTCGTCCGTCCGTCTGTCCACAATTTCAATGATCTTCTCCTCTGAAACCGCTTGGCCAATCAAAGCCAAATTTTATATGAAGCATCAATAGGAAGGGGGAACCAATGTATATATAAGAAATCCAGGTCACATGACCAAGATGGCCGCCATGCCCATATATGGTAAAAACCCTTCAAAAATCTTCTTCTCCAGAACCGGTGGACTGATTTCAACGAAACTTGGCATGAAGCATTTATGGCTCAAGCACTACAATGTGTATATAAATCATGACCCTGTGATGACCTTGACGTATTTTACGGCAAGGTCAACATTGGTCGCCAATGCATTTGAATGGGGAAAACTTTTAAAATGTCATTTGAAGTGAAAGTCTTGCAGGAAATGGGCAGTAGGACTGAATGTCAATGATTCTGAAAAAAAATTGGACCCCAGGGGCTCATGTGCCCCCACCCCGGGGCAATGTACATGTATATCTCCATAATATTCAAATATCTTCTCCTCTGAAACCACTTGGCCAATCAAAGCCAAATTTTATGTGAAGCATCAATAGGAAGGGGTAACAAATATGTATATAAGAAATCCAGGTCACATGACCAAGATGGCCGCCATGCCCATCTATGGTAAAAACCCTTCAAAAATCTTCTTCTCCAGAACCGGTGGACCGATTTCAACAAAACTTGGCATGAAGGCTATGATGAAGCATTGATGGCTCAAGCACTACAATGTGTATATAAATCATGACCCTGTGATGACCTTGACCTATTTTACGGCAAGGTCAACATAGGTCGCCAATGCATTTGAATGGGGAAAACTTTTAAAATGTAATTTAAAGTGAAAGTCTTGCAGGAAATTGGAAGTAGGACTGATTATTAATGATTCTGAAAAAAATTGGACCCCAGGGGCTCATGTGCCCCCACCCCGCGGCAATATACATGTATATTTCCATAATATTCAAACGTCTTCTCCTCTGAAATCGCTTGGCCAATCAAAGCCAAATTTTATGTGATGCATCTATAGAATGGGGGAATCAATGTGTATATAAATAATCTAGGTCACATGACAAAGATGGCCGCCATGCCCATATATGGTAAAAACCCATCAAAAATCTTCTTCTCTGAAACCAATAGACTGATTTCAAGGAAACTTGGCTTGAAGCATCGATGGCTAAAGTACTCCCATGTATATATAAATCATGACCCTTTGATGACCTTGACCAAGTTTATGGCAAGGTCAACATGGGTTGCCTATGCATTTGAATTGGGAAAACTCTTAAAATGTCATTTGAAGGGAAAAGCCAGCAGGAAATTGGCAAATGGACAGAATATTGAAGATTCTGAAAAAAGAAAATGGCCCAAGGGCTTCATCTGCCCCTGCACTGGAGTTAAATACCATAATATTCAAACATGTTTATTGGTATATGCAGCAGATCTCAGGTGAGCGTTTACAGGACCATTGGTCCTCTGGTTAGTTAAGCTTTCCCTTGCAATGATTTAAGACAAGCAACTAGTCAGTTATTGGCATTAGTATATGCACATATACAGGTAAACTGCTTGGGAGAGGCTTCAGTTGCTTACTGTGTGCTAAGGGAAACATTTACTGCCCAGAGTACTGGTTAAAACCCATGAAGTGGTGGCTCCGTCCAGACATGACTGAAAAAATGTTGACAGATGTTAAACCTCAATACAAACAAACAATCAAACAACAGAGTAACAATCAATAATCTTAAGGCCCACACTCATTTCTTATTGAAAAGACATGATTTTCATCTTTCATAAGCAGGGTGTTTCATGTGTTTGGCGTTATGTATGTACATGTAGATGATTGTTTATCTAAACTTGACCTCCACAGCAGACAGTCGTCACAGCAGACAGTCGTGAAGTTGGCTCTGTCACGTTCATAATGTGATGTGACATAATATTAGTATGAAAGGTATTGCCTTCTTTATCAGTATGCAAAATACCACCTTACTGGAAATGCAGTGAACATTAGCTAATAATAAGAAAATAAGCAATAATCAGGAGCTGGTACAAACACATACACGTACACCAATCACAACGCATGACTTAAAACGACATACACTTGTTGTAGCCATAGCGGATCTGAAGATGATCCGGATCAAAATAATTTTCAAAAGAATTTTACAAAAACATAAAACAAGATTTTTTTAAAACGAACTTGGCCACTTGACTATAGGGATCAACCATGGTTTGTTTCAGTGTTCAAACATTCGATGGATCACGAGGAAGGTGTTTGAACACAAGGCCGCAGGCCGCGTGTTCAAACCCCTTCCGAGTGATCCAGCGAATGTTTGAACACTGAAACAAACCATGGTTGATCGCTATTCTTGCATTTTCACACTAATCCACTTAAAATCTCTTGAAAATAACATTAGCAACGTAAAAACTCACCGAAAACAGTGGAGCTTCTTCAACGTCGGCCATTTTGTTTCTACGAAACACATGACGTCACGTCGCATTGACCAATGACGTCGCCCAAAACCCATGTTCAAACGGCACGTGAATTTCATGATTTGAACATGGGTTTTGCTGTTTGAACACGGCTTTCGACCAATCGAAATCGGCCTCAAACAGCTATGCATATAGATATCTATGCAAGAATCTTGATTCTTGCATAGAAATCTATGCGCATGGCATATGTTTCGTTCTAAACAAAATGGATCAACCATGGTTTTCAGTGTTTGTTACACAAACTCAAGGCGTGTGGTATCTCAGATAATATTCTCGACTGGTTTAAAGATTACTTATTTGAAAGAAGGCAGAGAGTTGTTCTTCCTGGTGTTTATTCCGAATGGTCATATACCAAAGCCGGTGTTCCACAGGGCTCAGTCCTAGGGCCATTACTTTTTTGATATTTATTAATGACATTGTTACTGACATTGGTTCTAATATTCGACTCTTTGCTGATGATACCAGTCTTTATATCATAGTAACAGATCCAGACGCATCAGCCGAAATACTGTCATCGGATCTCATGAAAATTGACAACTGGGCTGATCAATGGCTAGTTACATTTCAGCCACCCAAGACAAATTCTCTTATCATGACGCGGAAGACTGACAAACCTGCTCATCCTCCACTTTTTATGCAAAATCACGAAATTAAAGAAGTTAATTCACACAAACATCTTGGATTACATTTTTCTCATGATGGATCTTGGCACCACCAGATAAAATATATTAAAGATAAGGCTTGGGCACGAATCAATGTAATGAGAAAACTTAAATTTAAACTTGATCGTAAATCTCTTGAAACAATATACACTTCATTCATCAGGCCGATTCTCGAATATGGAGACGTTGTCTGGGACAATTGCGCCCAATATGAGAAAGACGAATTAGAGAAGATTCAAAATGAAGCTGCCCGAATAGCTACTGGCACTACTCGTTTAGTATCTCTTGAATCACTTTACGACGAAATTATTTGGGATTCCCTTCAGAAAAGACGCAATGACCACAAGCTTACTCTCTTTTTTAAAATGAAAAACAACTTGACGCCACAATATCTTTCTGATCTTGTCCCTCAGACAGTAGGCCAATCCACAAGGTACAGCTTAAGGAATTCGAATGACCTTCAAACTATATACACGCGAACAGCTTTATATCACAACTCTTTTCTGCCGTCTACTATCAGGGACTGGAATAATCTGACATCTGAAACAAGACAGATTGGTAATGTTAATACCTTCAAACACTATTTAAACAGAGAAAGAGAACGTGTTCCTAAGTACTTTTACAACGGCAGCAGGAGAGGTCAAATGCTACATACTCGTCTTCGCACTAAGTGCAGTAGCTTAAATAAAGATCTTTTCGATAAGAAAATAGTTGTATCTCCCCAGTGTAATTGCGGAAGAATTGAGAGCACCTATCACTACTTTTTTGAATGTCCAATATATGCAAACCACCGTTTAGAATTGTTCACTAGCTTACCACAGCACATTAATGTAACACTAAATCTTATTCTTTCCGGCGATACCCTCTTGTCCGATGACATTAATTCGACTATATTTCAAAAAGTTCAAAAATACATCATCGACACCAAGCGCTTTGATAACTAGTTAAACATACCTATCAAGAGCACGACTGTAATTTCAATGTATCTTCCCGCGATTCCCCTGGGCTTATTTGTGTGCACCCAATCTCATTTAAACATGGTTCTTTTCATTTGTTTTCAATTAGATATTTTTTTCATTCCTATTTTCACCTCTGTTTCATACCCACTTTCAAGAAGCTTCAAATAACAGAATATATTTCAGACTGAATTAACAGGTTAAGAGGTTTCACTCAAGAGATTTGTTTGTATCGAATCTACTATCTATCCTCTCTTTCTTTCGTTTTCTTACTATAAATGCTAAACCACCTTTTCATGATATTATGTATAGAATACCTACGGCAATATAGAAAAAATGTCAATCCATCATAGGAGAAGAACAAAATAAGCAATTTTGCTTCCGTTCTTATCCTTTTTCAGATGTGTTTTCTTGTAGTTTATGTATGTATGTCTGTGTTGTAAATAATCATGAAATAAAATATGTTTAAACCAAACAAAATGGCCGACGTTGAAGAAACTCCGCGGTTTTCGGTGAGTTTTTACGTTGTTAATGTTATTTTCAAGAGATTTTAAGTGGATTAGAGAGAAAATGCAAGAATAGCGATCAACCATGGTTTGTTTCAGTGTTCAAACATTCGCTGGATCACTCGGAAGGGGTTTGAACACGCGGCCTGCGGCCTTGTGTTCAAACGCCTTCCTCGTGATCCATCGAATGTTTGAACACTGAAAACCATGGTTGATCCCTATATTCAACTGTGTTTCATTCCATCGGTCAATGATCGTGGATAATGACGTCAACATCTTGTTCACGTTAATGGTTCCCGGCTCATATACAGAAACACGATGGAAAAAGCTTTCTTTTACACACGGCGGTTCGCCGAATTTCTCGGAAATGAAAGGTACCATGTAAGTTATCTTTCGATATTGGTTGCTAATATTTTTTCCAATTATTTTCTGTCATTTTGACGAAGTTTCCGTCCTAAAATCGAATATTACGACATATTTAATTAGAAACTTTGAAATGGTATCATTGTAGTTACTCCGAATCACGTTTAACCGCATACTGTCATTTTATGCTCTCAAAGGACTTGTATTGTTTGATGTTTGTAACTAAAGGTGTATTTTTACATTCTAGGTATTTATATTATAAAATTAAGTGTAAACTATGAAATAATCTGCGTTTTTAACAAGCATCATATACTATTCCGACGTTATACAGATCAGCCATGGAAAATCGTGTGTTCGGTGGGGGTGGGGTTGAGCAAACATGGCTATGGGAAAATGACGCCGAAAAAGGCGTCCTCGGAATATTTCATAAGGTTCACTGTATGACTACATGCAAAGAATTTGAAGATTAAACCCATCGGTGGTGATATATAGTCCATGATTCGGATTACCTCCAACTGATCCGCATTGACTTCAATTATGCATATACTTTCACGCTCCAGTGGTCACAGTCGAGTGCTTGATCAAAAATGAAAAGCATTACAGATGATGAGGAACAAAATTGGCTTCAAAATAATACAAAGTTTATTATACTCAAATCATTCACATGCGCATGCGCAGCAATTTTCATGAACTTGATCCGGAATGGGTAGAATAATTGTATACCCAACAAAAACGCATGTAGTAACCTTTGTATGGTTTTCTGAAAGATCATAATCGCTGTCTGTGAAAAATAGCACTCATATTGGTTGAAAGACATGTTATGATTGCACACCTTTTTAAAGGTAGTTTACGTTCTTTACATAAAAATCCTTATGGAACCGGACACTTTTTCTTTGCAGTGACTAAAACATATTCGTTTGTAGACGGAATACTTCCATCGGCGTTCTCCACACGGAAGTGGAGCAAGGTCACGAAGTGTATCAGAATGGAGGTTAGCCAGCTGATCTAATTCAGAGTCATTCAGTGTGGGCCCCGGCCATTGGGGACAATGAGAAACAGATGGGCTGCTCGTGTTTCCAGGCAAAGCTTCTTAAGTACTGACGGACCATCTGATTACTGGTTAACCGCTCAAATCTGATCAAATCTGAGCTTACCCAGGAAAAGTGATTTAGTCATAAGCCTTGCTGGTTAGCTTGGGTGGTAATATTATGAAGCATATTTTGAGTGTCATGACATCAAAAGTCCCATAAAATGGAGGCAACGTCCCGACATGATCATTGCTGTTGACTGGGACGTAAAGCATCAAATCAAACAAACTACGTGTAATTCGTTTGTACATTTAATGGATTTGAAACGTTTCTTAGCCATTGTCGTATCACTAACGGCCACTTCAAACATCTTCACACTGGAGATAAACCTTACAAACATGCATTGTTTTCGATTGTAAAGGTCTAAGCTTATCAAAATTGCTTCGGCATGGTTGGATTCTACAGCGTCTTAAACAATGTAATATCATTGTTTTGTAACTTTCAATTAGAAACGCAATCACAAATTTCCTGAGGCATGGCCATTTATTTCATAGCAAAATCATTTGCGATATATCCTACTATGCAGATGAGGAATGCGAAACGTGTAACCACCACCGGCTACGTTTTCAGCAGATCGGCTGGAGGTGAAAGAAGCTAAATAAATTACTACAAAGAATATGAAGATATTTACGGTTTCGCATTCCTCATCTGCATAGTAGGACATACCGCAAATGAAGTTATTATCATTGTAAAAGCCGTGCAGAGGACACTCGTGGCGATTTTGAAACATCGCCTGCAAAATATGCTAACCTCTTGCAAAATTGATTTTTCAAATCATTTACGAGAAAGTGTTGAGGTAGTATATGTAGCAGCTGTTGCCATTCTTTTGCTTGTAACATGCATTTTACGTCCGGGAAAAAAGAAGGGCTACAATACGTGATCATTCATGCACTTGTGTTTATAAAAATCGACACCGATATTAGACAATAACATTCGCCTCAATTTGACCCACTAAAGTACAGGATGACAAGTAAAATTATTTCTTCAACTTTATCTTTGTGTCACGGGGACACCGCTCGAGTTTCTGTACGAAAATAGAGCGAGAGAAAGAAAGAAAGAAAGAAAATAGAAAGAATACTTGAAGTGAACAATGGTGAATATCTAGTGCTCTAGTCCATCATTAGGTAAATAAAGAACTATCTAACATAAGACCTCGGCTTGCAGGAATGATGGCTTTGTAAAAAGTAATAGCTTGTATTCAAATCTATTTATACATCTTGGGATTTCCCGGTTATGTTATCATTTATAAAGCATTTTCAGGTCAAATATTGAAATAAACACCGTTTTATCGCGTAATGGATAGACATGACAAGGTATTAAAGTCAGCTCATGCAGCAGTTTTAACATACATGTGATCTGCTGCACATAATACATTTGAACGTTTCGGCAAAATGTTATTAATTACATCATTCATTGTTTGGTTTCTTGAAAAAATATAACATGTTCGTTAGTGTAATAATAGGCGGGGTGGTGTCAATGCAAATTACCTGTATATATGATATTGGGAGTGATTGTCGTATTTTAGAGAAACCTGTAAAGACTGCATTCTGATTTTATGTATGTGGTTGTATGTATTATTTTATGCTGTCTCTTTGGTCTGTCTATTTTCTATTGACATAGACAATGTTGGTTGAACTTGAAGATCTAGTCATCGTGCTCGGCATGTATATTGTTTTATTTTATATTATGTTTCCAGTCTGCTGTCTAGAATATCGGTATTTTTATTTCAAGTATATCAATTTTAACTTAAAGGACTATAAATACATGCAGTCTTAAGTTCCTGTAGTAACATTTTGTGTTTTAGCCAAACTCGGATCATCCGAAGGATGTTTTACCATGGCTCTGTCGTAGATTCTACTACAATGGCTGGATGTCGGGAACTGGAGGGGCTCTGAGTATGAGACATGGGTAAGCAGACCACTAGCACTCAAGACATTTCGATCACCACCAGCAATAAAAACATAATGTACTTTAGCGCATCATGTTTATTCAATCTTGCTTCTCTGAAACCTTTTCGTCTTAGCTCATCTCCCATCTACCCATCTTACACATTATCACAGTGTTTGGTACTTTTTGTCAGCTCACACCTGTCAAGAATTTTGGCAACATTGTGATTTCTAAAGGAAACACAATGACATGCAGGTTGGAAGTTACTTTAGGCTTATCTTTACATATGGTTGTAAGTCAAACTTTGACTTACAGCCATATGTAAAGATAATTGAAACTAGAATGCACCGAAGTGTAGAATAGCAGAACTGCTGAAATATTTTTTTTTTTTTTTATTTTGCAGGAATGAAGTATATATCACGCCATCTGCTGTACAAAAAGAAATGGTGGAGGTAATTGCGAACTTGGTTTATAAGATAGATAAGTCCCCACGTGATTAAAATGCAGTCACACATTTGCATTTCAATCATTAGTGAGTAGTGAAAATAGTAGGCAAAAACACGTCGGACAGATTTGCAAACGCCTTTCTTATTACATTCGGTCCGTTAAGACTGAACTTTCATAAACATATACTATCAACTTTCTTTCTAGCTTTTAGTTCTGGTTTGATTTTAAATACCATTGATTTGATTTGACTCTAATTGAAGTTACCTAACTGATACCTCTTGAAACGTGTACATGTAAGTGAATCACAATATCTTTCTAGCCTGAAGATCTGTTCGTTGTATCATTAGATGGCGAACCTATATCTAGTCCAGATCCAAAGAGGGGATTGAAAATGAGCACGTGTAAACCAAATATGCTTACTGCTTACAAGGAAAGGGGTACGTAGTTTTATTAGCAGAATACTTATCCCAAACGAATAACCGGACTTTTTACATGCCTAAATTTTTTTGCATACATTTGTTTTGAAATGTATCTAGGTATTTTTCATCTGACACCACATGCGTTTTACTCTTGTTATGGCCTGTATATTTAATTTTAAAAGAAATATGATCGTATTTAATTGTACTATTTTAGTAGTGTGTCACGTGAGTATTTTACTTTCTTTACGAATATTTTACTTTTTTCAACATTACTAGTCAAAACTCCGTTCTATTTATTAGGGGCCAATGTTGTGCTACATTTGCACAATTTTTCATCTGTAATGGCTACTATTGTGAGCCCAGGGAAAGAATTTAGACTCAGAGACCAGAACCTGTTCAAGGGAATACAGAAAGGCAATTCCGGTAATTACTGTACATTGCAATGTACGGTTTACGCCACGAGGCGGGAAAACCGGTCTTCGTGGTTTCTGACAATGCCCAACACAACCAGCCTGTGCAGCTTCAGAAGATGTCTAGAAGCTTGAAATTTCGGATTTAGGAAGAAGAGGGATGGAACTATCAGTGTAGCAAAATCAAAGGCGCTGATCGCGCTGTGCAGTTACTGTGAGTATCGAAGTATAGATGATTACTACACAGCTGATCTGCGCCTTTGTTTTTGGCAAAAATCTGTTTGTTTTTTTTCATGACGTGGCTTTTTTTTCATGACGTGGCTCGTATTAATAGGCTTCATGTATTTCTGAGTGGTTTTTATTTACAAGTATTTTCAATGTAGAATTTTGGATTACCTCTGGCGTTTCTAATCACTTAAAGAATGAGCTTCACTGGTTCTGAACTTCTAACACATATTTTTATATATATATTTTTCTTATTTTTCTATTGTTTATCTATTGTTTTTTTTTTTTTTTTTTTTTTTTTTTTTTTTTTTTTTTGCATTTTCACCACCACTTCTTCATTGAGAAAATATGTAGAAAATAAAAATAAAAAGACAATTTTATATCTTTCGCGAAATACCAAATATATTTGATTTGGTTGAAAACATTAGAATTTTCACTATTATCACTTTATTATGTACAGTATAGGGTGGCGCTAAACCAGGCTATAAAACAGTTGAAATGTAGAATATTTATTACAGAACTTCAAATTGTAAAAAAGCAGATAAACTAACTGATATATTGACATTGATATACATGTATTTGCAAAATAATTAAATATGTATTGAAGATAATAACACCTATGTATTTCCTTATATTTCAGAGCAGTATCATCATTATGACGACGAAATAGTTTTGCCTATTGTTGAAAACAAGAACACCGAAGATGCAATACATGTAGGTGGCATATACGTCGCTTCCAGTTTACCGTTTATTTCTTTAATCAGGCATGAAAATGTCTATTTGATACTGTAAATTTCCAATGAGCATGGACTATCATTGTAAAAAGTTTCATTGATAAGACTTCACTTGTAAGATACTGACCAATCAATTTACACAAAGTGTCTTAAATTAGAACATTTACCCTTTGTGATTCAGCATGGTCAAGGCAAAGAAAAAAAAGAAGTAAACAACATGAAATTATTATATATCAATTTTATTTGCATATTTTCACTTTCTTTAGGTATGTATAAAGTTTATTTGAGGAAGTTTGTTTTGATTTGGATTTCTAGTGTTCTCTGGTTATCATATTTCCATGTATAGAGTTATAATTATGAAGACAAACAATAGATTTTTCTGTGCACTGATACTGTAAGTATCCAAGTGACAGTATTGATTTTTCTTCTACACTGACTGACTGACTGACTGACTGACTACAGTTTGAAAAAACAGGTAAATTCGTTTGTCCACGCTCATTGGAAATTAACAGTAATGTTATATCAGCCCTATAATAAGAGAAAGGTCTTTTGGTGTCTTTTAAAAAGGTCGATTTGGTGACCTCAGTGGGTCATCGTGAGACGATATGTCGATTATATCACGGACCGGACGATTAAAGGTGGATGGAACCCGCGTAAATTACGAAAATCTTGGTTTAAGTCTTTAAACGTTTATTGTGATAGTTCTTACAGTGTTAGTCACGAGTCCGATAATTACTGCATTAACCAGCCGCCATTTCAACACTGCCCATTCCTTATATCATTCAGAAATAAAACTTCTTACCCGATTTATTGCGATCTTTTCAGCCATGTTTCGAACGAGCAATAAGAGACTATCCTGAAACCAGGGGTTTACTGATACGAAGGCATGGAATGTATGTATGGGGACCTACCTGGCAAAAAACTAAATGCATGTAAGATACTTAATTGGTCTCATTTGTCATACTTCTTTTCAAGACTTAATGCAATGACAAAAGAAAGAAAATCAATAAAAACGAATACAAAAATATATATATACATACGTCGTTCTGTCTATCAATTGTTAAACCACTGTCACACCATCGCGTATCGACTCGTGTATCTACGGCGTATCAAGATACGAAAGGTACGTCACGCGTACGTAGTACGTACATACGTGAACATGCGTAGCTCATACTCCTCATTGATACGTAGCTCATACGCCGAGGTGCTACGTTTTTATATGTGCCCTTAAAAATTCGTAGCACGTACGTGGCAGGCCCGATACGTCGTACATACGTGGTACATACGAAAGCAACGTGGCAGGTACGCCGTAGATACGTAGCTCATACTCCTGACACGCCACACGTACGTCGCGGTTAACATGCCACGTAACCGTGACGTGTGTACAGCGTACCTTTCGTATCTGTTACGTATGTGTGGCGTATCCTCGACTCTTTTTTCGTATCTACGGCGTATCAGCGACGTACGTGTGGCGTATCTCGTGTATCAATGGCGTATGTGCTACGTATGTACTACGTACGTTTCGCTGCTGTGGAGTATGTGTGACGTATTAGGAGTATTAGGAATATTTTGTGGCGTTCCAAGAGAATCTTAATGCTTCTATAAATATGTTTTCGTTTTTCCGAAGTCATGTATTAGATGTTTTCCACGGTTCGGCATGCCGTGCAGGGTTCTTTCAGGGCTACGCTTGGTATAGCCTCTGTCTTTGTTGATGTCGTTTTATGACCAGGATGGGGAGAATGGAGATGTTCCCCACACCACCACCACCACCACCTCGTTTTTTTTTCTTCAGTGTTAATCTAGATTATCTAGATTTCCGACCTCTGATAATTGATAACTGTAATTTGCGAATTGCATGAACAAAGTGAACACAACCGTTGGCATTAAAAAGCAATTGGTACAGAACAGATACGCCGCAGAACGTAGTACATACGCCGTAGATACGTCATGCGTACACTTCATACGCCATACATACGTCACACATACGTAGCACATACGCCTTGATACGCCGGACATACGAAAGTGAAATTCCATACGAATACAGATACGTCACGGATACGGCCACGGAAACGTAGCAGGAACGTCACACGTACGTGGTACATACGTCGCTCGAGCAAAATACGGCCCAGACCTCGGCGTATCGAAATTTTCATAGATACGTGAGCGATACGCCGCTGATACGTGAATGAGTGACAGAGCTATAATAGCTTTAATTTCAGCGACAAATGATAAAGTTCTACACATATGTTTCTGAATTCTAAATAAGAGCAACATGCATTCGCTTCTTGAACAAAGTGTCTGATAGCAGCTCTATCCAGGCCTCTCAAGTTTTTCTGATGAGACTTTAAACAGAGGTCGTGGCGTCTCCGTAAAGGTCTGTTTTGGGGACTGTTAAACCCAAACAGGCCTAATCACTTTGCTATTAAATTATTTTTGAGAACCAAATTAAATAAACATTTATTAAGCCAATATTGTTTACTGGACTTGACTGACGATGTTTTTTCATGATTGCGTGTTCTCTAAAAATTCATTTTGTTTCCATCTTTCAGGGCGGAGTGTTTCGACTTTTTATTTGAAACCGCAATAAAAATGCACCAACTTGGGTTTGATCCAGCGGCGCACTTTGTTCCACCGGAAGGGGCTTATCAATAAATGGGTCAACCAACGTAACATTGACGCGGTCAGGGAATGCCCATAAACAGAGGTCTCGTCCACAGTAGCCTAAGGTCTTTCAGGTTTTCATTTCGAGTCAGCACACATATTCAATATGTATTTTAGTATTGTTGATGATTCTTTTTTTAAAAACCGCATTGTCAGTTAAAAGGAGACTAGTATTTTATGCAACTGGGTTATGTTTACAAACTTTACATGATTGTAATGAATCTGTGGATTCGACATAAATAAACAAAACAGATAAACTGGGTCACTTTGTTATCTTTTCACGTTCTATTACCCTTTGTTTATCAACACACCACATAACTCTGCCCCCTGGTTCGGAGAGACAAAGGTATACGAAAAGCTATGGCCAATAAATTTACAAGCAGTGCCAAAAGGGAAAAAAACAAAAGCCCATTGCGAAAATATGCCCATGCCAATATACAGAGATTTTTAAATTTGTAAAAAAAGAATGAAAATTTTCGGTAGAAATTGTTTGATATTTTTCTTATTTTTTGCTCAAAACATAGATTGTGGGTACACACTAACGTGTACCCACAATCTATGTTTTGGAGCAAAAAATAAGAAAAATAGGTATACCCCTTGAACCCCATTTTTTTACATTGCACGGACATGTTTTCCTGATGTTTTTGGGTACCATATATAGAATGCACTTCACCACGTTTAATTCCGTAAAACTTATTTTCCGTTAGTATGGTCATGAAAAACTATGATGCTTACACATGTATGTTCTTTTCGACCAGTGTCTACATGATCTATATAGTATATAATAAATATACTATATTTATTTTGTAATATAAATGAAAATCGGAGTATGTTAATGGCAAAAATAAGATTTGTATTTGTAACACGTTCCCGACATATTCATAAAATTATCTATCAATATATATATATACTTAAGCCACATGTCGCAAAATTTGTGGCTTATATACATAAAACGATACCATTCTCGTATTCTCGATGCCTTAAACGAATCTATCGCGATCTATCATGGCCTCTATATATCGGCAGAGCCTCCAAGAGGGAGGAAATACGGAGGACAAAGTGGACGTAATAAAATGCCTGGATAATCCTGGTTAAACCGATTCATGATTGCCAAAAAAATCGAATTTGGCTAAAACTCAACTTTGAAGTTGAAGACTGAATTTCAAGTGCATGGGAAAAATATCGGCGAACATGATCGTCCTTGCCTTCCCTGCTGCCATTTTATCAGTTTCTATCTGTGCCCGACAGTGCCTGCTTTTGACTTTCACTCATGCATGTTCATTGTTATAAGGTTTATCTTCAGTATGCATTTCTACCAAGGACAGTAACTGTTGTGACCTGGAAAATACCCGCCAAATCAGTAAGGATTTAAACTGTAGCAGTGATAAGTGCTCCTAGAAGCAGATTCTGCAGTCCGCAGTCACCAGTCATGGGCGGATCCAGAGGGGGTGACAGGGGGTCCGGACCCCCTGGAATTGCCAGATTATTAATTTTTGCTATGTTGAAATTTTCCGTCAGACTGCCCCTTCTGGCCCCCCCTCTTGAGAAAATTTTCTGGATCCGCGCATGCCGGTGATCAGCCATACAGAAGAATCTTGGCGCTGGTCTCACAGTCGTTTAGACATTGAGAAACAAACCAGCATTCAATCGAATCTTTAAAATAAACGAACTGACTGCCGAGGAGGCAGAAACAGTTGAAGACTGAAGAAACAGACAAATCAATGGATCCCGAAAGTGACGATTCTCAGTTCGGAAAGTACCAGACATCGAATCGCCAAATGACTTTTGAAATTGTTTAGCAGAACGGGACTTCCAGGGTGCTTGTGGATTGCCCACACCGCAGGGAAAGGCATCAGCATGGGTACTGTTTTCAAGCTTCTTCTTAAATGTAGTATTAAATAATTTATATATAATTAAGCTCATTTTATACCTATACCTGTCTTATTTGTATATATGTAATTAATAAGGTTGCATGCTGTGATATTTCCTTTAACAGTGATGTTCGTTATTCCCATGTAAATGTACAGTTGTCGACAAAATAGCCTATGGCAAATGTTATTCTGTTGTAAATTTAAAGTCGATTTTAATTAGTTTCTTGTATCTTGTAAAAATGTTCTGCATACAAATATGAGATACTGTTCTAAGAGCAGAAGATTGGCCATCTTACAAACAGCTGTGTTAAGCTATCAGATCGCTTCCCACTGTGGAAGAGTGCTTGAACCAGATTGAACAAATCCAGAAAAGGGCGGCCCGCTGGACTGTCAGTAACTTCGCTAGGCAGGCAAGTGTAACTCGGATTATACAAGAACTGGGATGGAGAACATTGGCACAAAGACGGGCTGATGGCCGTCTTTGCTTGTTTTACAAAGTAATCCATTGTTTAGTTGCTGTACCCCTCCCAGATCACGTGCAGTATTCAAACAGAATATCACGGTACTGCCATTCCATGACCTTCAGGCAGGTCTACACATCAAAGGATTACTACAAATACTCCTTCTTCCCCTTGGCCATAGTACAGTGGAACTCCCTCCCTGAGTCTGTTGCAACCTTGCAGAGCCTTGATGCCTTCAAGACAGCAGTCTGCAAGTTGCAGCACTCACGCCCATAGATCCCAAATTGCTTGTTTTTATCTGGTTTTAGCTATTCTTATCTATTTTAACCTATCATCTGTTTTTATCCTTCACTTTTAAACCTCTGTACTATAATCCCCCTTTTTCAGCCTGCCTAGAATGTCCGTGAGGGCGTATGGCAGTATAAAGAGATAGATAGATAGCTTGTAGATAAACTTTTGGCTCACAGACTTTATTCACCAGAGATTAGACATCACAGACTTTTATTCACTGGGGCTCAGTTATTTATTCACAAGACTTACCAAGATAGTGACTTTGTATAGATAAAAACTTTTATCCAACCCCCACCCCCCTTTTACCAGATGCGCCGATAAGTCAACGGCGGAACTCTACGAAACAACAAATATGGCACGGTTATCGTACAAATAGACCACATTTCAAGAGTTACGTTTCTTGTCCGGCATCCTCTCGCGGAAAAAAAAAAAGTCGATCGTATTGATTTTTCATACTAGCGCAACTCCATCAATGTAACAGTCCAGAAACAGAATCATGAGTCGACCACGAAAGCTCTCGTAAGTTAGCATCAAAGAATTACGCTTGGACAACGTGATTTCTTTAAAATTTACCTCACAATGTGACCATCTGACAGGAGTGCATTAGTGACAAGGTGGGTGGGGTATACGACTGTCATGATCATATGATTTTCTAAAACCGTCTTCAGCAGTCTGAGTCTGGTGAAGAATGGTTTTAGCTAGACTGCCGCTACTATATTTATTTTCACTGCCACTTCTATTTTTATTTCCCCCTTCTCGTAAGGGGGATTCGGTGGAACACCCTTGAGAAAATTTTGATTTAATGGTGCCTCAAAACGCGTTCTGCATGTGCGTTTGGCCTCGAATTTCACCAGTTTTTGTTCGCAAAAAAGACCGATATTAGAAAAATAAACTGAAGATGAGACTTAAACTATCAGCTTTAAAATTCTGAAATTAATTTCCATATTTTTGGGGTCTCCCAACCATTGGGGCCATGAGAATTGGACTGCTTACTTTAAAAACAATGTCTGACCCTCTGTAATTCTCATTAGGCGGTGGCACAACAATTTTATTACAACTTTGATATAAAGACAGGTAAGCAAGACAGCGGCGGTCGAAAAAAAGTGGTACAGCAGATAGCATGCTTGGCAAAAAAGTGTTTTTTTCTTCACTAAATTGGACACAAAAGTTTGTATGAGGTTGATGGTAAGGCATGCAGGTCAGAAGCCCAGCTCTCACTGTAGGTTCCTGTGGGCATAAGCTGTCAAGTTATCAATTCTACTGCTCTACATGTCTTTATTCTGAACATACATGCTGAAGGTATTAACTGCATGGAGCCCAGGCTCCACCAGTGTACTATACTACTTTATTGTTCATAACATGTACATATTAAAGTGGGACATAAAACAACAATGCAGCCTATTAAATCAAAGTTTTTATTTTGTTCCAGTCGTTCTGGAGAGTCATTGTATGAGCTACTGGGGCTTCAGAAACATGCTACCCATGATGAGATTAAGAAAGCATACAGGAAAGTAAGTCAGATAGTTTAAGTCAATATGATTGTCAACAATAATGTCTTGTTCCTTCAGTGGTATCTAATTATGGTTTGACTGTCACACCTTAGTAGGTATGGTGGTTTCGCAGGGTATTTCCCTGCTTAACTTCCCTGGCTTTTCTCCTGCCATCCTGCCACTCAGACAGTTATCGTTGTAGAAGCAGAAATGCTTAGTCTGACTATCTCCTGTAACACCAATTGACATAACTGTAGTAGTCTTCAGGGCTTAACTCCATGATCATTTAATAATAAAAATCATAACAAGCTTAGTTTAGTTTATCAATTGCTGATTCATTTGTATTAAAACTGACTGAAAATGCACAGGTTTAGTGTTTCCCCTAGCCACTTTTACTATGGCGCCGCGCCATGCCCTTTTTCTCCAGCGCCATGCCCTTTTTCCCAGCACCATGCCCTTTTTCTGAATCTACATTCTGTGCCCTACATTTTGGTAAAAAGTTTGTCAAAATCGGACAAAAAATAAGGAAGTTACAAGATCTTTTGCTTGAAGTCTGCAGAAACAAATTTGGCAAAATTTATAATCATGACTTCCACAGTTGTTGATTGCTTTGATCCCTTGTTTATTGTCACTTTATTGCAGTGGCAAATGTTGATAATAACTCAATGACAATTACCCAATTTGACACCTAATGAGCTGTTAATCAGAAAAGGTGTGAAAAATGAATGTCTTACATGGTAATATAAGTGTGCCAGTTAATTAGTTTCAACTATCAATAGTTTACTTTTCAAAAACAAATCCTGAGTGAGGTTATCTCTTATTTTGACAAGCATGGTTAAATAATTCAGAATTAAAGTAATATGAGACAGAGGGAAAAGAAATTTTCTAAGTTGTCTCTGGTAAAAGTGAATCCTGAAATTGAGGAAAGAACAATTTAAGCTGAAAAGCAAATTTATTAATACAGAGAAACTATATTAAGTGTTAAATTTAATGACCTGTGCTTAAATGTGCCCTCATAGCATGCTATGGGCCACTGAAAAAAGTGCCCTTTTGCTTGTCGTTGCGCGCTAAAAGTGCCCTTTTGACATGCTGAAGCGCGTTAAAAAGTGCCCTTTTTTTTAGAATCCTTACCATGCCCTTTTCTGGGACTGGGGGAAACACTAAGGTTACATCTTGGGTCTAAACCCCTCTTATTTTCCAGATTGTTTTAGTCAAGGTGTCTTTTATGGGCCATAAAAGACACCTTGACTAAAACAATCTTGAAAATAAGAGGGGTTTAGACCCAAGACCCATGAATTATGGCAAACATGGGATGAGGTTGAAAGAGGAATCAGGGAGATTTTTTTTCCATTTTAGGGAGATTTTTTGAAAAATGTATAGAATATACGATATCAATAGGAAAATTCCTGATTCATTTCAGGGAGATTTTAATATTTTGATGTAAAAAGTGGTACATTTTAGAAGAATTTTTACCAATTTTACAGCTCATTTCCTGGAGTCTCCCTGATAATTAGGGAGGTACGAGGATCATCCAATAAGTTCTGACAATGGCCTCATAAAACAAAATTTATTACCCTAAAGTATGATTCAGTTATATACACATGAACCTGCATACAGCCCCTTTCACTCGAGTTTGCCGTTTGAGCATTCAGGTCAATCATTTTTTTTTCACTCGAGTTTGCCGTTTGCTTGTAAATCAGGTAACTTTTTATTCTATTTTAGAACTGAAACATTGTCCCAGGTGTTCTTAAAATCTAGTCAGCATTTATCTTTAGGTAATGATGTCACCTCTTCTGATAAAAACATTGTAATTGCTTGGTTAAAGCACATTTTTATTTCAAAATTCTTTGCACAACATATACATCTTGCATATTAAGAACACACATTTGTAACAGGATAGAGACAAAAGCAGAATTTTATCAATTTAAGCAGTTACCTGATCGGAATCTACATGGCAAAAATTCCACATAGGTAGTTGAAAATTTCACTCGAGTTTGCCGTTTTTAACGGTCATTTCAGTACCTTAATTAATTTTTTAGCCTATAGGGTATTTACGCACCCCTTTTTCATTCAGTTGCGTATCTGGAATTTTAATTGGGTAAGTTCAATTCTGTTACGCACTCTATTTTCAATCAATTGGGTAAAATGGAAAACAATTTGGTAAAAATGATGTTCGAGGTGTACTTTCCTTATTTTCTTCTACTTTCGCTTTTGCATAGCATAAAATAAAAGGGAAACATTGATTGGTTGAGAGAATTAACTAAAATCGCAGTCAACCAACGAAAAAACAGAAAAGAAATGGCTTCCAATCGATCGATTTGCGCATGTCCAATGACATTTTTGTTTAATGTAGACGGCGTAAGCCTTGTGCGGCGCACACCGATAAAAACTAGTACGCATTTGATTTTTCCGGTATTGCGTATCGGCGATTTCTTTTGCGTTTTCTTACGCTACCAGATCGTTATTAATTGCGTTTTTTCATATTTTAATTGGGTAATTACGCAAATACGCAGCCTAATTAAGGTACTGGTCATTTAGTTTGAAGCTGTCACTCATATCAGTAGATCAATCAATCCAGATGTCTTTGATGACAACATGAAAAGAAACTCAGATCTTCGGAACACATTGTCTTCTTGTGTGATGCAAATGCTCAAACGGCAAACTCGAGTGAAAGGGGCTGTATGTATGGACCTACATCATCAAGAAATATATTAATCATGTTGCCACTGAAACGGTTGCTAAGCAACTAAAGACCTAAAGGTAACATGCCGTGGCCGCGAACTTATATCCCATTTTCATGACTCAATTTTATAGAAATAGCTTAATCTTCTTAACAACTTTGTATATAAATGGATAAAGACTCTATGTGCGTTGGGTTTGACTGCCATATTGAGTGGTCTTGCCTACCATTGCAACTTAAGTAGGGTTTTGTTTTCGACATGTGGCCACTTTGGCAACAGGTTTTTGCCATATAAATAGGGTCGTACTACAAAGTATAGTATATAATCTTTGCATCATTTCTATTTTCTAAATTATTTTTCTATTTTTATTTCATTTTCTAATTAAACTCATTTACTTATTTAATGACTCTGTGACAATATCTCGAATGTAAGCCTTAAGGGTACTTAAAAGTTGCTTTTTATCTCTGTTCAAAAGACCATACAATAGCTTTAACAAAACATTCAACCATAATATGTTAGCTGTTTGGTATAAGTTACGGAAGTGTTCAAAATGTACAATGACACCGAAACTGGGGAAAATTGTTAATTTTCTTTTGTTGCCTAGCAACCGTGTATTCCGAAAGCTGCAAAGTCAACATTATTTCAATAGATGATTTTATGGAGCAATTGAGTATTTGGAAAATATCACACAACACTAGTATGACCAAACAAAGAAACACAGTGAAGATTTTGCTTACCCTACCCCCAGTAAAAATAAAGACAAAACCGCAATTTTCGCGGCCATGAGCTCTCAGAGTGTTACATACAAGTTGTTACAGCATCAGATCAGATTGTGATAAAGCCTTCATATTTCACACACTAGTAGGCAACACCCATGGCCACATTTAGTATGCAAACTTATTTTGATTTTATACTCGGGTTGGGAGATATGAGACCATTGACAGAACTTATTGGATGACCCTCATATCACAAATGTATGGGCACAGAAATTGTAATTATATTTTGAGTGCAGTTTAACCTCACTATAATACTCTTTTTTTGTATAACAAGACCAAGTCATGACTCCCAAATGGTAATTTTCCTATAATGCTATCGTAAATAAATGTTTTCATTATATTACATGGTTCCACTTATAGCACAGTCTTTTTTATTGTGGTCCCAAACATAATGTTATAATGAGGTTGTACTGTATGATTTTAAAATATCTCAATAAAACAATGCTTATTTCATCAAGTACTTGCATTTACTATTTCACATCTCTGTTTTTTGTCTTGTCATTTCAGTTAGCTCTTAGACTCCATCCAGACAAGAACCAGGGGGATGACGAAGCCACAGAAAAGGTCTAGTTTACACTGAATGTTCTTGCACTTTCCGAATCATAATCATCATCAGAAAATGAGCCTGTGTGTGAGAAAACCAACAATTTGGGTTCTGACTAGGTCGGACACAAACCAGGCTGTACAATCACAGAAGGTTAGAAGCTTGAAATTTTGGGTGTAAGTAGAAGAGGAATTGCACAATTTGTGTAACGAAAACAACATTTGGTGCTGATCAGCTGTGCAGTTACTGCACAGCTTATGCTGATCAGTTGTGCAGTTACTGCACAGCTTATCAGTGCCTTTGTTTTCCCATATGCAGATTGATGGTTTTCTGATGCCCCTACATTTAGAAAACATGGCCCCTTTTTAGCTCACCTGAGCAGAAGGCTCACAAGGTGAGCTTATAGGATGGCCATGATCCGGCGTCCGTCCGTCCGTCGTCCACAATTTCAAAGATCTTCTCTGAAACCGCTAGGCCGATCTAGTTGAAATTTTATGTGGAGCCTCCTTGGGTAGTGGCATTTCAAGTTTGATCGCGAAATTCAGGTCACATGACCAAGATGGCCGCCACGCTCATATATGGTAAAAACCCTTCAAAAATCTTCTTCTCCAGAACCGGTGGGCCGATTTCCACGAAACTTGGTATGTAGCATCGGGAATTTCAGCTCATCATAGTTTGATAAAATGATGACCCTTGGATGACCTTGACCTATTTTACGGCAAGGTCAAATTTGGAAACATAGGCTTTTACATGGGAAAAAGTGAAAACTATGGATTTTTTGGAAACTATTGCAGCCTGAGGCCTGAAAAGTGGTAGATGCAAACAACTAATGGAGTAGATGAAGGTATGTGATTAATGTGATTAATATAGGTCAAGGTCATCTCTTGACCTTGGCCAGTCTGGTGTCCGTACACACTTTTCAAAGATCTTCTTCTCTGAAACTGCTTGGCCAATCAAAGTGAAATTTTATGTGGAGCATCCATGGGTAGGGGAGATGAAAGTTTGATCGCGAAATCCAGGTCACATGACCAAGATGGCCGCCACGCCCATATATGGTAAAAACCACTAAAAAATCTTCTTCTCCAGAACCGGTGGGCCGATTTCCACGAAACTTGGTATGTAGCATCAAGGACCTCAGCCCATCATAGTTTGATAAAATGATGACCCTTGGATGACCTTGACCTATTTTACGGCAAGGTCAAATTTGGAAACATAGGCTTTTACATAGGAAAAAGTAAAAACTATGGATTTTTTGAAAACTATTGCAGCCTGAGGCCTGAAAAGTGGTAGATGCAAACAACTAATGGAGTAGATGAAGGTATGTGATTAATATAGGTCAAGGTCATCTCTTGACCTTGGCCAGTCTGTTGTCCATACACAGTTTACAAAGATCTTCTTCTCTGAAACTGTGCGGCCAATCAAAGTGAAATTTTATGTGGAGCATCCATGGGTAGGGGAGACGAAAGTTTGATTGCGAAATCCAGGTCACATGACCAAGATGGCCGCCACGCCCATATATGGTAAAAACTAGGGATGTCAACCGGAGTCCGAACGTTCGAACTTCGGATCCCGTACCGAAGTTCGGATCCAAATTTTAGCGTCCGGACGTTCGCTAAAAAATCAAAATGTCTAATGTTTAGGGAAATTTTCATTTTATTATATGACAAAAATACGCAATATCTGCTTAGCAGAATTTAATACAAATTTCAAACCATGTAGTGTCAATGGTCACGGTTTAACAGGTAAGAAGTAAACGGGACAATGCCGATCACGAGGAAGCGACAATGAACAAAGAAAGGATTAAAAGTGATAATTTGCCTCTTTTTTTTTCTTTTGAAAACGATGTGATTGACACTTCTCAAGCTTTAAAAATAATAATTATACAGACCGCCGCCCGGCAATTTTTCTGTTGTTCATGGAGCTACGAACCGCAGTGGCTCGCTAGCAAAGCTTACATGAACCACTTCGGGGTTACATGAACCCCTTCGGGGTTCATTCACTTTGCACGCGACCCACTGCGGTTCATAGCTCCATGAACACCAGAAAAATGAAATTCATTTCTTAAATGTATGTATATATTTAAGAAATGAATGAACAACAGAAAAAATAAACTCATTGCTTATATTTACATTCATTTCTCTCTATCGCTTGTTGAAAAATCACCAAGGCGGTCACGTTTACCAGCAAACAGAGAATCTACACACAGTGTGTGTTCAAACAGCGGAACGGCGTCGGTGTTTACAACGTCCAATCAGATTGGCGAGATTCATGTTTTTTGACGTCAAGTTTGGATTACGTCACATCGCGTGACACAATGTTGTTCATGGAAGTATGAACACAGATGAACATCTAATGGTTCATCTAAGGAGGTTTTAGAAAAATGTAAATATTCATACATAAATGCACATATGATAAGTATGATCTGATCCGATAGAAAAGAGATGCGAACGTTCGAACCATCCGGATGTTTGTTTCCGAACGTCCGAACCCTAAATCTGACACCGAATGACATCCCTAGTAAAAACCACTCAAAAATCTTCTTTTCCAGAACCGGTGGGCCGATTTCCACGAAACTTGGTATGTAGCATCAAGGACCTCAGCCCATCATAGTTTGATAAAATGATGACCCTTGGATGACCTTGACCTATTTTACGGCAAGGTCAAATTTGGAAACATAGGCTTTTACATAGGAAAAAAAGAAAACTATGGAATTTTTTGAAAACTGTTGTAGCCTGAGGCCTGAAAAGTGGTAGATGCAAACAACTAATGGAGTAGATGAAGGTATATGATTAATATAGGTCAAGGTCATCTCTTGACATTGGCCAGTCTGTTGTCCATACACACTTTTCAAAGATCTTCTTCTCTGAAACTGCTTGGCCAATCAAAGTGAAATTTTATGTGGAGCATCCATGGGTAGGGGAGACGAAAGTTTGATCGCGAAATCCAGGTCACATGACCAAGATGGCCGCCACGCCCATATATGGTAAAAACCTCTCAAAATCTTCTTCTCCAGAACTGGCTGGCTGATTTCCACGAAACTTGGTATGTAGCATTGAGGACCTCAGCCCATCATAGTTTGATAAAATGATGACCCTTGGATGACCTTGACCTATTTTACGGCAAGGTCAAATTTGGAAACATAGGCTTTTACATAGGAAAAAGTGAAAACTATGGATTTTTTGAAAACTATTTCAGCCTGAGGCCTGAAAAGTGGTAGATGCAAACAACTAATGGAGTAGATGAAGGTATGGGATTAATATAGGTCAGGGTCATCTCTTGACCTTGGCCAGTCTGTTGTCCATACACAGTTTTCAAAGATCTTCTTCTCAAACTGCGCGGCCAATCAAAGTGAAATTTTATGTGGAGCATCCATGGGTAGGGGAGACGAAAGTTTGTTCGCGAAATCCAGGTCACATGACCAAGATGGCCGCCACGCCCATATATGGTTAAAACCACTCAAAAATCTTCTTCTCCAGAACCGGTGGGCCGATTTCCACGAAACTTTGTATGTAGCATCGGGGACCTCAGCCCATCATAGTTTGATAAAATGATGACCCTTGGATGACCTTGACCTATTTTACGGCAAGGTCAAATTTGGAAACATAGGCTTTTACATAGGAAGAAGTGAAAACCATGGATTTTTAGCTCACCTGAGCCGAAGGCTCACAAGGTGAGCTTATAGTATAGTAGTCGAGCCGGCGTCCGTCCGTCCGTCCGTGCGTCTGTGCGTCCGTCCGTCCACATTTTCAAACTTGAATATCACTAAGACAACAAGGCCAATCGTGATCAAATTTTATCTAAAGCATCATTGAGGAGGGGGAAAGGCTGTATTAGGATTTGGGCCAGGTCGGATCAGAACTCTGGTTTCCATGGCAACGGATAGCTCCCATAGACTTACAATGGGAAAAACATAAAAAAATCTTCTTCTCAGAAACCACAAGGCCCAGAGCTTTCATATTTTGTGTGTAGCAATGTATAATGGTCCTCTTTATAAATCCTGCCTACCATGCCCCTGGGGTCCATACGGGCCCCGCCCCGGGGGTGTCATGGGAAAAACATAAAAAAATCTTCTTCTCCAAAACCACAAGGCCCAAAGCTTTCATATTTTGTATGTAGCAATGTTTAGTGGTCCTCTATATAAATCCTGCCAATCATGCCCCTGGGGTCAAAAATGGCCCCGCCCCGGGGGTCATTAGCTCCCATAGACTTACAATGGGAAAAACATAAAAAATTCTTCTTCTCCGAAACACAAGGCCCAGAGCTTTCATATTTTGTCAGTAGCAATGTATAGTGGTCCTCTTTATAAATCCTGCCAACCGTGCCCCTGGGGTCCATACGGGCCCCGCCCCGGGGGCGTCATGGGAAAAACATAAAAAAATCTTCTTCTCAGAAACCACAAGGCCCAGAGCTTTCATATTTTGTTTGTAGCAATGTATAGTGTTCCTCTTTATAAATCCTGCTAACCGTGCCCCTGGGGTCCATACGGGCCCCGCCCCGGGGGCGTCATGGGAAAAACTTTAAAAATCTTCTTCTCCGAAACCACAAGGCCCAAAGCTTTCATATTTTGTATGTAGCAATGTATAGTGGTCCTCTTTATAAATCCTGCCAACTGTGCCCCTGGGGTCCATACGGGCCCCGCCCCGGGGGTGTCATGGGAAAAACATAAAAAAATCTTCTTCTCCGAAACCATATGGCCCAGAGCTTTCATATGTTGTGTGGACCAATGTATAATCCTCTCCTTTATAAATGCTGCCAACGGTGCCCCTGGGGTCCATACATGCCACGCCCCAGGCATGTCATTATCTACCATAGACTTATAATGGAAATATATGAAAAAATCTCTGCAACAGTATGACACAAAGCTTGTATATTTGATATACAACATTGTCATGTGGAGCTCTACATAAATCCTGCCAGTCTTGCCCCTGGGGTCAAATATGGCCCCACCCAGGGGGTCATTATAGGACCCTGACCTTGTTAGATGATTTTTTCATGTGAACCAAAATGGCAGAAAAGAGGATACACAATCCAGACAAGAGCTCTTCTGCTGATGTAAGTAGGGTTTCAAGGTCACATGACCAAGATGGCCACCATACCCATATATGGTAAAAACCCCAATTACTTTGTCCAGTGACTGTACTTGTTGACTCTCAGGTGAGCGATCGTTGCCCCTGGTCTACTTGTTTTAAAACTATTGCAGCCTGAGGCCTGAAAAGTGGTAGATGCAAACAACTAATGGAGTAGATGAAGGTATGTGATTAATATAGGTCAAGGTCATCTCTTGACCTTGGCCAGTTTGTTGTCCATACACACTTTTCAAAGATCTTCTTCTCTGAAACTGCTTGGCAAATCAAAGTGAAAGTTTATGTGGAGCATCCATGGGTAGGGGAGACGAAAGTTTGATTGCGAAATCCAGGTCACATGACCAAGATGGCAGCCATGCCCATATATGGTAAAAACCTTTCAAAAATCTTCTTCTCCAGAACCGGCAGGCCAATTTTCATGAAACTTGGTATGTAGCATTTGGGACTCCAGCCCATCATATTTTGTTGAAATGATGACCCTATGATGACCTTGACCTATTTTACGGCAAGGTCAATTTTGGAAACATAGGCTTTCACATGGGAAAAGGCGAAAACAAACTGTTGCAGCCTGAGACCTGAAAGTTGCTAGATGCAGACAACTAATGGAGTCAATGAAGGTAAGTAATTAATGAAGGCCAAGGTCATGTCTTGACCTTGGCCCAAGGTCATTTAAATATCAAAATTAAAATTATGGTTTTCTCAGAAATCACTGGGTTTGGAAACTATTGCAGCCTGAGACCTGAAACTTTGCAGATGCAGACAACTTATGAAGTCAATAAAGGTGTGTCTGTGAGTATTCAAGGTCAAGGTCATTTCATTATGACTTAATACTCCAAGATCAGGCTTCAGGTGAGCGTTCTCAGGACCAGTGGTCCTCTGGTTATAATATAAGGAGATAGGAGATAATGTTTCTAAAAAGGGTTCTTTCTAAAAATGGTCCCTTTTATTTCTGAGCCAACAATATCCCTGCAAAGAAGTCAAATCATCTTTTTCCTGCACCTATGCTTATAAGTTGAAACAAGTTCTACTTGTACAAGCCCAGTCTTCACCCCAAAGTTATCTAAAAAATATCTACAATTTAAGCATGCTTCTCAGATGTACTGCTGGTCAACCTTTAATTTTTCCACTGTATTTATACTGTAGTTCAGTAAATAATATCTCTAAACTTACTATCTTCGGTGCTTGCCTCTGGTTTATGTCTTTCCATAAAAAAAACTTTTTTTTTGCGGTTAACAAATGCATCATGCCTAGGCCTACAATGCCAGTCTTAGATTAAGTTTTACACAGATTGTCACTTAAGATACTACTCCATCTTGATACAACTAAAAATCATTAGAGTTACGTCATGAGTAAACCAGATTTTTTGCTTTGTGAAAACAAAGCCGCAGATTAGCTTTGCAGTAACTTCACAGCTGATTAGCACCTTTGTTTTCACTACAAAGATAGTACAATTCCTCTTTTACTTAAATTAGAAATTTCAAGCTTCTAGCCATCTTCTGTGGCTGCACAGACCGCTTTGTGTTTGACCTAGTTGGAATCCCAAAGACAGGTTTTCTCACGTCACGTCACGGCTCATTTAGGATGCTAAAAATGAACAAGATAATAAGAAAGTGTAGACTTGGATCCAACTGGACCCTTGAAAGATTATTGCTGAGGTATTAAGTGCAGCAATTTGTTTTATCCATTAATAAACCATGTAGCTAGTTCTCGAAATGTAACTTTAGCCTGATGTTGTCCTCTAGGGAATAATAGCAGAGACAAAATAAGCCGCGATGTGAGAAAACAGAATTATTGCCTATGCAAAAAACAAAGGAGCAGATCAGCTGTGCAGTAACTGATCAGCACCTGTGTTTTTGCTGCATGGATAGTGCAATTCCTCTTCTGCTTATAACCAAAATTTCAAGCATCTAGCTTTTTTCTGTGACAGTACAGGCTTGTTTGTGTCAGAGCTGGTCAGAAACCCAGAAGACCGTTTTCTCATGCCGTGGCTCAAATGCGCTGTGTCTTGTGAAAAGCTGACTGCTACTTTCTGATTAGATAGAGCACAAACCAGCCTTTGAAGGTGGTCAAAAGATATAATACTAGCTGTGCATTGAAAATGACAGTGCTGATCAAGATACATAGTAGCAGCTGATCTGTGTCTGTCTGTCTATAGTTGCATTAGTATTACATAGTAAAAAGAGGCTTGTTTGATTAGTGGAATTTCGACTCAAATAATGTTGCATGAATCAATAATAATTGCGCCAACAATTTGCTCAAGGGTACAATGATGGAGTTGTCTCTTGGAAAAAACTGTTTGAAGCCAGGGATCGAGTATTCATATTTGTACTCGTACTCGTACTTACTCGAGTACAGTTTTTACAGTATTTAGCAATACTCAATACTCAGTAAAATTTATTAGTACATGTACAAGTTCTCGTACTTACTCTGACAAGTACTGATGCAAAAAGCCCTTACTTATGAGCATGTCATGGACTCTCAAAATGAAATGGCAAGAGTCCCTTGGGGGCCCCCAAAATATATAATGTAGTAGTAATTGGGTCCGTTTGGAGGGATTGTAAAGTTGTAAAATTACAATCTGGATTTCAAGAATCTTATTGAAGGTAACATTTAAAGGTTTCTTAGCAGTTGAATGTGACTGCTTGCAAGCTGAATTTCACATTTGAGCCGCATCGTGAGAAAACCGGATTTTTGCCTATGCGAAAACAAAGGCGCAGATCAGCTTCGCAGTAACTGCGAAGCTGATCAGCGCCTTTGTTTTCGCTACATGCTCGGATAGTACAACTCCTCTACTTCCTAAATACGAAATTTCATGTTTCTAGCTGTTTTCTGTTACTGCACAGGCCGGTTTGTGTTTGACCTGGTCGGAAATCCCGAAGGCCGGTTTTCTCGTGCCGAGGCTCATTTAATACCTTACTGGTAGCCAGAACTGCTGTCATCGTTTTGGAGGGACTCTTAAAATTTTCTCTAAGGACTCAAAAATCAAAAGTGAGAGTCCTAGGACCCCTAAAAACAAGACTGCGGGAAAACACTGATTATTTGCATCTTAAAAGAAGCCATTACATTTTCTCCTCAATTGTCTCCGTGGTGATAAAAGACAATTTGATCAAATGTTAGGGTGATTAACAGTATTTCTGGTTTCTAAAAATCAAAGACTTGAACATAATTACACTAAAGGCCTAATTGATTTCAAAACTCTTCAGCCTTAATGAGAACCAGAAAATAGCTCAAATCAGACTAAAATACTCATAAAATAGTGTAATGGTTCTGAAAATTACATGTATGTGAATTGAGTTGGAATTATAATGATAGTGGGGGTGGGGTGGGGTGGGGGGTGTCAAGGCAGTTTGTGAGCCGCCTCACGGGAAAACCAACAAACTGCATAAGCGAAAACAAAGACGCAGATCAGCTTCGCGGTAACCGCGAAGCTGATCAGCGCCTTTGTTTTCGCTACTCGGATAGTACAAATCCTCTTCTACCTAAATCCGAAATTTCAAGATTCTAGCTCTTTTCTGTGCTTGTACAGGCCGGTTTGTGTCGGACCTGTTCGGAAACCACATTGTTGGTTTTCCCACGAGGTGGCTCTTGTATTAGCTCATATTACCACATGGCTTATTACGAAAACACGCCCATGCAATATACAGAGAATATTTTCGACAGTGGAAATTTCATTTGAAAATTTTTGATATTTTTAATATTTATGCTCATAACATTGATTATTGGTACAGGTTAGAACCGCCTCACCAAGGCGGGGTGAGGCGGTTCTAACGAGTACCCACAATCTGTGTTATGGAGCAAAAATGAGAAAATTAGGTATACCCCTGCTTATCCTAGGTTTGCTATATAAAACTGGGGTTCAAGGGGGTATGCATTACACGGACATGTTTTTCTGATGTTCCAATATTTATAGTGCAGAGCTAGACCCAATAAATAGTCTTACTAATATGAAAATTCATAACTAAGAAATGATGCATAATTGTTTGAAAAAATCCCACGTCCCTGATGGGATTCAAACCCGTACTGCCAGGGTAGAAATCCAATGCTCTAACCACTGAGCCAAAGAGTCGAGACCCTGATGCAGTATGTTAGAGATTGTACTTACATGATACATTGTATCGAATAGCTGTGCAATTTATAGAAGCTACGTATCATGTGATCTGCCAACCCGGCCTTCCAACCACGGCAGATAATCTTGAATGAATGAGTGGCATAACATACCCCTATTTCGAGAGAGTAATCATTTATGATTACGAGAATGTCATTTTTATGATTGAATGACTCATTTGAATGAGCCCCCATCTTACGAATATGAAAATTTGCAACTAAGAAATGATGCATAGTTTGAAAAAATCCTACATCCCTGATGGGATTCAAACTAGACGGCTGGGGTAGAAATACAATGCTCTAACCACTGTGCCAAAGACTCGATTCCCTGACGCAGTATGTCATACTTTGTATCGAATAGCTGCACAATTTATAGAAGCTATGCAACGTGATCTGCCAACCGGACCTTCCAACCACGGCAGATAATCTCGAATGAATGAGTGGTGCAATGGGACATAACAATAGTGGTACCACTTTAGCTTCTTCAAAATCTACATCTTTAAGTGCACTGTGCACTTAGTGAAACAAATAAGACACCATGCCGATCACCTTTCAATTAAACATCAGGGGCCAGTTGTTCAAAGCATCGTTAGCTTAACGATATCGTTAAGCCATAAATTTGTTAAGCAAATATCAGCTAAAGTAACAAATACACTGTTATTTTTTGTTAAAAAATGTGAGAATCCTTTGCAGTGCAAAGGATTCTCACATTTTTTCAACAAAAAATGACTGTATTTGTAATATTAATGTTTGAAATTTTAACGAAACGTTAACTAACGACGTTAACTAACGACGTCGTTAGTTTTGAACAACTGGCCCCAGTCGATTACTATGGGGATCAAACTTGATTTTCCAATTATTGCATAAATTCTGGTGCACTTTATTTTACAGCCTCATTACATTTTCATACGCGTAAAAGCTTTCATTTTTATGCTCGTTCCGGGGGGGACTTCAGATTCTCATTATTAGCATGTGCTTTGGATGGCGCCCGGTAAGGAACATAAGTAAAAGCCATGTATTGATAGCATGTGTGCCCGTAAATTGCAATATGAATGCATGGCTTTCTCTTCATTAATATACGTCTGTTAATATTATGTGGCACAAGTATTTATGCAATAATAGTTCTTCATGTTGTGGGTGCTACATGTAATTCGAACCCCCTCAGTGAGGTGACTCGAACATGCAGCCAAAACATAAGTCTCTATTAATAAATCTCCCTTTAACTTGTCTTCTGGGATATGAGCCGCCTCATGGGAAAACCAACAATGTGGTTTTTGAATAGGTCCGACTCAAACTGAGCTGTACAAGCACAGAACATGGCTTGAAGCATGACATTTCAGATTTAGAAAGAAGAGATATTGTACTATCTATGGAGCGAAAACAAAGGCGCTGATCAGCTGTGCAGTTACTGCACAGCTGATCTGTGGCTTTGTTTTGTTGGTTTTCTCATGGCACGGCTCATATGTTATGTGCCATATTATTTTTCAGTTCAAAGAGATCAACCATGCTCACAAAGTTCTAACAGACACAACAAAGCGAGGAATCTACGATAGGTACGGGTCACTAGGGTTGTACGCTGCCGATACATTCGGAGAGGAAAATGTCAACACATACTTGGTACTCACTAGTGGATGGTGTAAAGTAAGTTTTCTTGTGACTTTCTAAGATTTTTGTGGCTATTCTACAAGTAAAGACTTTATTAAATATTTGCTTGCCCCATTACCTTGTTCAGTATACCCCAAGATCTTATGCTGCAACGCCATTAAACAAATGTAAACTTTACTCACTACAGTATTGGTTTAGCCTTTAGGGAGCAATCGCCCCATCCCTATATGACTAGAATGTTCAACATTAACTCATAAAAAATCTGATGTGTTGTATGGTGACAAAATGTTAATATGATAAAATGGTACATGTTTTGATGATTTTAAGATTATGCATAAAATCTTTGCAAGTTTTGTCAGATATGGGATTCTTGCCATTGTAACTTGTAAGCCACAAGGTTGAAGAAAGAATTTAGAAGTTTGGAACCATGCGCGGGTCCAGAAATTTTCATGAGAGGGGGTCCAACGAAAATGGTGATTTTGGTCACAGACGAGGGGGGGTTCAACACCCCAAAAATCCCGAAATTACCTTTTTAGCTCACCTGAGCCGTTAGGCTCACAAGGTGAGCTTATAGGATGGCCATGTTCCGGCGTCCGTCCGTCGTCCGTCCGTCTGTCCACAATTTCAAAGATCTTCTCCTCTGAAACCGCTTGGCCAATCAAAGCCAAATTTTATATGAAGCATCAATAGGAAGGGGGAACCAATGTGTATATAAGAAATCCAGGTCACATGACCAAGATGGCCGCCATGCCCATATATGGTAAAACCCCTTCAAAAATCTTCTTCTCCAGAATCAGTGGACCGATTTCAACGAAACTTGGCATGAAGCATTAATGGCTCAAGCACTACAATGTATATATAAGTCATGACCCTGTGATGACCTTGACCTATTTTACGGCAAGGTCAACATAGGTCGCCAATGCATTTGAATGGGGAAAACTTTTAAAATGTCATTTGAAGTGAAAGTCTTTCAGGAAATGGGCAGTAGGATGAATATTAATGATTCTGAAAAAAATTGGACCCCAGGGGCTCATGTGCCCCCACCCCGGGGCAATATACATGTATATCTCCATAATATTCAAACGTCTTCTCCTCTGAAACCACTTGGCCAATCAAAGCCAAATTTTATGTGAAGCATCAATAGGAAGGGGGAACCGGCTCCGGGACGTTTCGCGCAAAAACCAGTTCCTCCCGGGACGGTTCGCGCAAAAAAAATTTTTCGAACGGGACGTTTCCTCCCGGGACGATTCGCGCATTTTTCCATAAATTGATTTCAAGGTTTTATTTATCAAAATTTTTCAATTAAATGTAATGGATATGTAAAACTAATTATGGACATATTGGAAATATATTTTTTATCTTTGATTTTTCTGAGCAATATGTTTTCTTCTTATTTTTTCCAAAATTAAGGGGACGATTCACCCATGGGACTGTTCGCGCAAATGTATTTTTCAGTGATAATTTCAACGTTTTCTTTAAAAGAAGGAACAAAAAATCTATATTAAAAGATTTATATCTTTTATTAAATATTTAAATAATATTACACATGTGTGGGGGTCCAATAATTTATCAAGGCTAGCCATGAAACAATGAACATGTATGTTCATATACACGCACATTATAATATACCCGTGTATAAAGTAACAAGACGTTGTTTTGCTGATTGGTAATAAATACGAAATTTATAATTAGAAATAAAAAATGGAACATGCATGCACGTTCGGGGGGGGGGGGGGGGGCACTGGGGGAGCACTAATCTCTGTTTCATTCTCGGCCTCCGTATTGCATAAATCACAAATGCTGTTTTTCATTTCTTTTTTTTTCTTTTTTTATATCTGTGGTTTGTGATGATTCCTGGTGAAAGAAAGAAAGAAAAAAAGAAAGAAAATATAAATATATATAATATTAATTCAAATGGGTGTAATGACGACAGTTGCATTAATTATTATGTCGTTAACTTTGAATTGGCCACTAGTTGTTTTGTGATCAAACGAGTAAACAAAATAAGATGTTAACGCATATCACCATTGTGAGCAAAACAATTTAATTTAACAAAGAGAACGTCAAACATCTGACATGTTTATTTTTAATGATGCCAATAATTTAATTACATACGTTAAAGCTCACATTCAAATCAAAACAATCACTACAAACGTCGACTAATTTGTTTGTTTGAGTAACATCCCAATCAACATTTCAATTGCAATATGCTTGCTCAAAGACACAACACGAAAATTAAAACTGAACATACCCGCATTCCCACATCCACGGTGTTGCCATCCCCCACCTCAATCCCAATTCAGGACCTGCTGTGGTCTTTTGCATCTTTTTGAACACACAACACATGTATTATTTTTTTTCTTAAAAAAAAAAAGAAAGAAAGAAAAAAAAATCACCCGTGTGTATGCATGATTTTTGCTCACGCATCGAAAACAATGACCTTTCATAACAAATTTATATAATAATCAACAAATATGTGGCACAGTGTTGAATCGCTTCCCACATTCACAAGCGTAGAGACTTGAGATTGAAATCATGGTCATTTGCAAAGCAAAACACTTATTATAAATATATATTACAAAAATGGGCGAATCGACCTCTAAATTTGATTTTGAGCGAATCGTCCCTGTTTTTTTTGCGCGAACCGTCCCGTTCGATTTTTTGCGCGAATCGTCCCGGTCGAATCGTCCCAGGGAGGAACTGGTTTTTGCGCGAAACGTCCCGTAACCGGGGGAACCAATGTGTATATAAGAAATCCAGGTCACATGACCAAGATGGCTGCCATGCCCATATATGGTAAAAACCCTTCAAAAATCTTCTTCTCCAGAACCGGTGGACCGATTTCAACGAAACTTGGCATGAAGCATTAATGGCTCAAGCACTACAATGTGTATATATGTCATGACCCTGTGATGAACTTGACCTATTTTACGGCAAGGTCAACATAGGTCGCCAATGCATTTGAATGGGGAAAACTTTTAAAATGTCATTTGAAGTGAAAGTCTTGCAGGAAATGGGCAGTAGGACTGAATATTAATGATTCTGAAAAAAAATGGACCCCAGGGGCTCATGTGCCCCCACCCCGGGGCAATATACATGTATATCTCCATAATATGCAAACGTCTTCTCCTCTGAAACCACTTGGCCAATCAAAGCCAAATTTTATGTGAAGCATCAATAGGAAGGGGTAACAAACATGTATATTAAAAATCCAGGTCACATGACCAGACCTGTTATCGATTACTTTCAAAGTTAATCACTAACGATTACAATTACTTTCAATCTTACGATTAACGATTACGATTAAAAATAATTTTTTCCTAAATGTAATCGATCACAATTACAATTGATTTGCAAAAGTAATCGAATAATCAATCGATTAGTTTTGCATTTATAATCTAGCCCGTCTTGAATTACGCAGATGAGTTAACTGTATATGGTAGTATGTTGGCATATTGGAATCATTTTGGTGTATTGGGCACTTTATCTTAAGATTGTAGACTTTACAAAACAGTGAATCATAATCATAATTTTAGATCTCATGATGCTGTACACACACACGTGTGTGTTTATAATTTGGGTTACAACTCCAAATTGGACTTTCCAAATTGGACAAAAAATGTTACTTGATTTGAATGTTGCAGTAATTTTGACATCAATATTGTAATAATGACTCTCAAAGTTGTTGATTCTGTCATGGTCTCTCTATACATGCTATAGATAGAGAGACATTGATTCTGTTAATCCTTTGTATATTGTCACTAATTTGTTTTAGGGTGTTTTGACAACACAACCCATGACACCTGTTTATTAGTTAATCTGTAAAGGTGTGATTTTAAGTTCAACCAGGTAAGAGTGTAGGACAAAACACCCCACGGACAAAACCCCCCACGTCCATTTTGTTATAGGTGGACAAAAACCACCACATGTTTTTTTTTTGAAGGCTGACCAAACACCCCAAGCCCAAAAGTATAACATGGACAAAACACCCCATGCAGATTTTAAAATTAGGACAAAACCCCCCTCATGTTTTTGAAGTGTAGATAAGCAGATGGAAGCAGACAGAAGCATCCTAATACAAACAACATGCATTTTCTGGTAAAATCACTTCTTTTTCCGTCTGTCAATTCTATGTAGATGAATGGATATTTTCTTTGATATCATTCCAATTATCACTTATTATAACAAATGCATGTATACTGATTGTGTTTGTACATGTATTTTAAAATCATAATGTGCTAATTGAGTGCTATCAAGGTAATTGAATTATTTAATCATTTAATTATTTTTCACAATTAACTCAAACACCTTTATAATCTGTCTGTGCTAAAATGGTTGTTTTTCAATTGAAGTCAAATTGTTAATTGCTTGTTTGTCTGATTAAAATGATTTGAAATATGTTGTTATTATTTTTGTAACAGCCCATATACACATTACAACAACCAGATCTGTTCATTAAAAAGTTTAAATCTTAAATAAGTTCATATGCAGCTTTCATTAACCAATTTTGTTATGTTATATTGGGAGCTAAAACATAGGACATTCTTATTGAAATCAAATATGGTTATGATTTCTTGTCCAAGTCATCAATTTTCAGTCATGTTATATGCTTCATATTATCTCTGATAATAAAACATAAGATTTGTTTATGCCTTAATTTTCCAGCCATCAATTTTCAGTCATGTCATATGGGGAACTAAGAAAAACATGAGGGGGGTTTTGTCCTAATTTTAAAATCTGCATGGGGTGTTTTGTCCACGTTATACTATTGGGTGTGGGGTGTTTTGTCAGCCTTCAAAAAAACATGTGGTGGTTTTTGTCCACCTATAACAAAATGGACGTGGGGGGTTATGTCCGTGGGGTGTTTTGTCCGTATACCACCAGGTAACAATAGGTTTCAAAACCTATTTAGAATGAGGTCAATTCTATGTTTATAAGCATGGTCACTGAGGTCAAAGAAGAAATGTAAGCAAAAAATGAGTGTTCTAAGAAGAGTTATGAAATGATATAGAAAATGCCAGAGAGAACTTCAATAAAAAAAACTCAAAATATATAATAATGATATATTTGTTGACCAGTATGCATGAATAACTTTATTATATGCCCATGTCATTCAAACCATAATCTGTTCCATAACTGACCAATTTATTTCTTCAATAAAGGAAATGCTGTTTTGATTTTGTTTGATTTTTTTGCTTTTTTTTTTTTTTCACATTTAGAGATAAAAGCCAAAAATAATGGCAATCAGCACAGTCTGATCTATTACTGTATCAGAATTTCCATTTGATATATTAATTAACTATTCTTGAAAGTCAAATAATTCCTATTGTGAACTTAATATTTAATATTAATTTATTTACTTTCTTTCTAATCTTGTACTCTCTTTTTTTATAGAAAATCAATTTTTAGCACATCCAACCTATGGAAACGGTGTATTAGAAAAACGGTGAATCAACGGGGGTTAATCGGAAAAATGTGAACCATCGGGCGAGGTGTCGGTGACACATCGGGATTTGCACTAGATAAAAGGTATGTTGTTTGTTTACTTCTGTTTTGAAGCGAAAGCTAAAAATACTGCAGTAAATAAAAACAAATCGAACACTTGCAGGAGCTGTAAGGGTCTTTGATGCAGCCCCGGAAACCCTAAAATTGTTGAAAATGTATTTTGTTTAATCGCCACAGTGCGCCCCATTTTACTACTCAAACATTTCAGTTGACTTTCGGTTGTATTTTTTGTTTATTTTTTATGCTTACATCGAATTACGAATGTAAACAACCTTAATTCAGATTGGTGAATATAGAAAAGTAAGCTCCTGATTATCAACCTTCAGAAAATTTGTAAAAAAGACTGTGAAAATCGAGATTCAGCCGGGTGATTGATTATTTGGTGAGTCTCCGGGCAAGTTGTGTGTGTCGCCGGGGAGCAACCAAATTTTGATGGAATAAAACTTTATTTTCTTCATTCTAGACAGTACATGATTGTTGTTTTTTAACTTTTAGTTTGAGTGGGATCATATCTATCCCAATTACGGATGCTATAAACACACGTTAATCACCGGCAGTGATGAGAACTCGGACGTTCCTCGTCCGCAGCGTCCGTCATATCGCACTGTTCGCATAAATATAGTTTTTTTTTTTTTCGCTGGTTAAATGAAGCTGAAGCAAATGAAAACGTGTAAGAAATAATTGGAAAAGATACTGTCTCCAATTCTTAAATTTCTTCCGTTGCCGATTTGAAGACTGGGAAAATTATAACAGTAAACGCAGGTCCAATCTTTGGAAATAACATGGAACAGTATCTATTGGGATAGCTTCTTTCCTAAAATTATCAGGGCCTGAAATGCCCCCTCTGATGTCTACCGCTGAGGTGCCAGATGATTGCTTAACGTTTCTTGTGAGATCTAGGGACAAAGATGCCAGTCACAGCCCCCGCTAGTATAGCGCGGTAGCTGAAGCGGTAGAGCGTCGGACTGTCACTCTGGAGCGAGAGGTCCTGGGTTCGATCCCCACGAGCGCCGTGTAGGGTTCGAGCCCCGCACGGGTCACATGTGGGACAAGTCAAGTTCTGCTTGCAGGTGTGTCAGGTGCTTTTTCCTGGAGTACTCCTATTTTCGCCCCACCTACTGATTTGTTAATGAGTGAAATAATTGGCTTTTAAGGCACGTAAAACTTAATCAATAATAATAATAATAATAATAATAATACCCGGTAATAATAATAATAACAATATCAATAATAATAAATGATTCTTAAAACATGACATTTCGACAGGTTTCCAAGTTTGATTAGCTTTACAATAGACCGGGACAATGCATACCTGACGGTATTAATTGATGTTAACTTTAGGTTCGGTCTCCTTTTGTTGCTCAGTTCACACGACTGGACATTTATTTTCTCATGGGAAAAATGAGGATTTTCGACATGACTATCCGAGTAACACAAGTATAAGCGTTTCCAAAACGCTTGCGATCTCTCAGCACTAATTTCACTGTATGACCACTTATAAATTCACGGCGATAACCACAGACCCAGACCGAAAAGACTCTGACAGCTCGGTTCAACTTGAGCTTTCATACCCGAGCCGGCATGCGCTATTTAGTGTGACCCAATCGAAGCTGCCTTGTCCAATCAAGTACGACCGGAAGTGTGGTCGATTTACAACAAGATTCCAGTCCTGTTCAATTATATATGCGCTCTCGCCGTGGCGAGATCGCAAAAAGTAACTCGAGTAACAAGGCCAAACAGCACGAGTTACAGTAATGCGCATACGTATCTACGTCATGTGCTTGCGTATAACTGTAATTCTCACTTATGTTACGTCTACACTGGACCACGTTCTCACCACGTCCTTACCACGTTCTAAAAATTCCAGAACGTGGCGAGGACGGGGTCAAAATGAAACAATTTCGGATTTCTAAGTTCCCACTACGTCCTTACTACGTCCCCGCCACGTCCTTATAACGTCCGCACCACTTCCTTACTACGTCCTTCACTTTTCCACTACGTCCTCAATACGCGCTCACCAAGTTCATCCCGTTTCTACTACGTCCTTGCTACGTCCTCACAAAGACCAAGCAGTTCATACCACGCGCGAACTACGTTTCCAGCACGTTCTAACTGTAAATACCGTATTCGTTCTAATTAGCGCACATGCTCCAATAAGCGCACACCCTGGTCGTTTCTGAAAAACATGCGCATAAGCACACACTGCTCGACTAGCATATTGGCATTTTATTGACAATTTTACACATTCATACCACATTAAAACTTATCTTCAAAAGATCAAACAATATTTCGCGACGATTGGAACACTTGTATGACATCACCACTGACCATTTAAACAAGGTTATTTCATCAGTCTATAGGTTGTTTACATTCGTTGTGTGCGCTTATTGGAACGATATTTTGTTACCCGAACTTTAAGATATTTTGAAAAGTTAAGCGCACTGTGCGCTAATTAGAACGAATACGGTATATTAATCAGTCGTATATATTATCCTCAACACCGCTAGCAGTCGGTCGTAATGCCCATGCTGAAGCCAACAAGATCTTGTCCTTCTATTTCTCCTTCTGTGAAATAGCACAAGTGCAGCCTGTGCACCAAGTAAGGCATGATGTCATTGAAGGAGAGCAAGTTGCAAGAGTACATCTCTGTTCATGTTTTCGATTTCGATGTGATTTAAATAAAAGAGAAAGCAATTGCTTGAGGGTACGGGACAATTGAAACAAAATTAATAAAACGTGGAGGACGTAGTTCGAACCTGGTGTGAACGTGATAAGAACCTACTAAGGATGTGTTAGGAACCGCTAGGACGTGGTAAGAACGCAGTGCAGTCTTCTAGGACGCGGTAAGGACGTACAAGAAGCGTGGTATGGTCTTGTCGAGAACTTGATGGACGTAGCGAGGACGTAGAGAAGACGTAGTAGAAGCGTAGCGAGGTCTTGATGGTCTGCAACAATTTTGCATCGCGTTTTATACTAGCTAGCGTTTTACACTTGTCGGTCTAGCACGTACTTTAATTTCCCAACAAGAAAGGGTCGAAGATGATGCGGAATATGAAATTACCGGGTCGAAGATGACACGGAATATGAAATTACCTTGATCAAAAATAGCTCTTGAGTGTTTATAATCGGAAATTAATGCAATAAGGTTTGATTGCCCGATGACTCACAAAATTCGCCCCGTTGTCTCACACAACTTGCCCGATGCCTCACATTTTGTAAATGCACCTAGCATTAAATCCCTTTGCAATGCTTGGCGAGATTTTATTTTTTGTGGGAATTTTCCAGTATACTATTATTCATTTGAAAATACCAACGTGACCTTCTTGGTCCATTTCTTTTACTAGAAAATCAAACGAAAATGTGTTTTCGTGACCTTGAAAGGCATGCCCTCTAAAATGGGGCGCACAATCACGCGTTTCTTGGAATATTCATTTACAAACTGTTTACATAATAAAGAACAATAATGATTTCTACAGCTCCTGCAGCAAACAGAATTTTGACATACAACGTCACCCAGCCATGTCGGAACAAAACAAAAAGAAAATTAAAACTACGTACCGTGTCGCCATTGTAAATCCCGATGTGTCACCGACACCTCGCCCGATGGTTCACATTTTTCCGATTAACCCCCGTTGATTCACCGTTTTTCTAATACACCGTTTCCATAGGTTGACATCTTGAAATGTAATCGAAATTTATTCATAAAATCAATCACATGCATTTTTTAAAAGTATTCGAATAAGAATAAGATTAATTTTAATCATAAAAATCTACGATTACAGAATAATTTTCGATTGAAAAAAATTTCAATCGAATAAAAGTAATCATGATTAACGATTAAGATTAACCCAGGTCTGCACATGACCAAGATGGCCGCCATGCCCATATATGGTAAAAACCCTTCAAAAATCTTCTTCTCCTGAACCGGTGGACCGATTTCAACAAAACTTAGCATGAAGCATTGATGGCTCAAGCACTACAATGTGTATATAAATCATGACCCTGTGATGACCTTGACCTATTTTACGGCAAGGTCAACATAGGTCACAAATGCATTTGAATGGGGAAAACTTTTAAAATGTAATTTAAAGTGAAAGTCTTGCAGGAAATGGGAAGTAGGACTGAATATTAATGATTCTGAAAAAAATTGGACCCCAGGGGCTCATGTGCCCCCACCCCGCGGCAATATACATGTATATTTCCATAATATTCAAACGTCTTTTCCTCTGAAACCGCTTGGCTAATCAAAGCCAAATTTTATGTGAAGCATCTATAGAATGGGGGAATCAATGTGTATATAGATAATCTAGGTCACATGACAAAGATGGCCGCCATGCCCATATATGGTAAAAACCCATCAAAAATCTTCTTCTCTGAAACCAATAGACTGATTTCAAGGAAACTTGGCGTGAAGCATCGATGGCTAAAGCACTTTAATGTATATATAAATCATGACCCTGTGATGACCTTGACCAAGTTTATGGCAAGGTCAACATGGGTTGCCTATGCATTTGAATTGGGAAAACTGTTAAAATGTCATTTGAAGGGAAAAGCCAGCAGGAAATTGGCAAATGGACAGAATATTGAAGATTCAGAAAAAAGAAAATGGCCCAAGGGCTTCATCTGCCCCTGCACTGGAATTAAATACCATAATATTCATACATGTTTATTGACCAGTATATGCAGCAGATCTCAGGTGAGCGTTTACAGGACCATTGGTCCTCTGGTTTAGGTAAAATTTTCTAATTCCGGGGGGGGGGGGGGGGGGGGGGGGGGGGGTCTGGAGGGGGGGGGGTCTGGACCCCCGGTCCCCCCCCTCTGGATCCGCGCATGGGAACCGTTCTTTACAAATCAGTGCTGTGTTTTATATTTCAACAAAGCATCTATTTTCAGGCTATAGAAGTATTTAGGCATCAATGCCTTTTGACCCCATTACCTTATATTTCAACAAAACATTTTATTTTCAGGCTTTAGCTATATTCTGTGGAGTGATAACAGGCTGTTACTGTTGCTGTTGTTGTTTCTGCTGTTGTTTTAATTTCTGCTGTGGAAAGTGTAAACCCCAGATGGCGGACGAGGAAGACTACGCTAATTTACATGTAAGTTTTATGGTATAAGTTTATTCACACAGTGACTTTGCTGTTGCAAAAAAAAAAATGCATCATGTCTTTTTCATATGAGCCGCCTCATGAGAAAACCAGCATTCTGCATATGCGAAATCAAAGGCACAAATCGGCTTCGCAGTAACTGCGAAGCTGATCAGGGCCTTTGGTTTCGCTACACAGATAGTACAATTCCTCCACTTTCTAAGTCCAAAATTTCAAGCTTCTAGCCGTCTTCTGTGCTTGTACAGCTCGGTTTGTGACAGACCTTCTCGAAAACGACAATGTTGGTTTTCCCACGAGGTGGCTGGCTCATATATTGATTTGAACCCGAGATCCACCTCCGGGTCTACGGCATTTGGTCATGAAATATTTGTGCAACCATTCTTCCTTCTCTACGCAAGATGATGAAGGCAATGTGTATTTTGAACTGATAAGCTGATAATTTGCCTCTGGGAAATTCGCACAGGGACAGTTTTTGTAGGATAACTCTCTGTCCCAACATGACTTAACCTGTTTGCTATGGAATTAACAACTATGAAAAAAAAATACCTTGAAGTTTTTCATGTTCATCACACTATAAAATCATTAGAGATTGAAAAAACAAAAACAAAAAAAAAAAACCACACTCACACACTACTTTTTCATAGAATTTTAGCTCCACACAAAACAAGCAAATTTGCTCAAATCAATATTACTTGAGCCTTGTCACGAGAAAACTGTATTTTTGCCTATGCGAAAACAAAGGCGCAGATCAGCTTCGCAGTAATTGCAAAGCTGATCAGCGCCTTTGTTTTTGCTACACCGATAGTACAATCCCTCTTCTTAAATCCGAAATTTTAAGCTTCTAGCTCTAGCTGCACAGGCTGGTTTGTGTCGGACCTGGGCAGAACCCAAATTGTTGGTTTTCTCTTTTCTTTTTCAGGAGGAATACAGCAGCTCACCAGACGAAGAAGAATCTCCGCCGATAACTGGTCAGCCCGGCAGCGGTGCAGCCATGGCGATGCCACCACCACCGGCATCAGAAAATACAACGCTAACAACGGACAGTAAACCTAACTACGGTGCTGACACGGCTACGGAACCTCCTCAACCTATGCCAGAGAAAGAAGATCTGCAGCAACCAGATACTTAACATAGATTGGTGTTTATAGTTGAAAATAATATATTGGATATTGGGTCCCGGTTTTATGAAAAAAGGCAGAATTAGACCAATCACTTAAAAAAAGAAAATGCTGAAAAAAAAATCAAGTTTGGCTCTGAAAATTGTGTTAAAATTATCAGCATATAAGGTCAAGATTCTTTCTGTGAAAGTTATTTTGCTTTGAAATTGAATGGCAATGTTTTCAACATCTTTTAACCAAACTTGATCTTACATGTATGTTTCAAAGGTTGAACAATTCTAGGATGTATAGTAAGATGAATTTAGAGGCATAATTTAATCACTGCGGGCAGTATTTGAAAAATAAAGAGGTTCTCTATAAGCTTGTCTTAAAGACTGCATTTTAGTATTTCTGGCTAAAGGAGCCACCTCATGAGAAAACCAACAATAATTTTGACCAGGACCGACACAAACCGGCCTGTACAAGCACAGAAGATGGCTAGAGGCTGGAAATTTTTTATTTAGAAAGAACGGGAATTGTACTATCCTTGTAGCGAAAACAAGGCACTGATCGGCTTTGCAGTAACTGCGAAGCTGATCTGCACCTTTGGCTTCGCATATGCAGATTGTTGGTTTTCTCATGAGGCAGCTCCAATTTGTGAAAATCATGGATGTTTAATGCCTTAACAATTTTTTTTTGCTCGAAAACAAGATAATAGTATTTGGAGAACAAAATCAGACCTCAACATTTTACCTTTGCAAACTGACACTCCAAACACATATTTGAGCCACCTCGTGGGAAAACCAACAAGGTGGTTTCTGAACAGGTCCGACACAAATCAGGCTGTACAGTCACAGAAGCAGGCTAGAGGCTTGAAATTTTGGCTAGAAGTAGAAGAGGAATTGTACTATCCAAGTGGCGAAGCTGATCTGCGCCTTTGTTTTCGCCTATGCAGATTGTTGGTTTTCCCATGAGGCGGCTCATTTTTCATTTGCTGTTTGGATAGCTTGGCACAGATGGCACTTACAATATGGGCTGCATCATGAGAAAATATGCATATACAAAAACAGACAAAGATGAGCTGTGCAGTAATTGCACAGATGATCAGAGCCTTTGTTTTCACTATACAGATAGTACAATCCCTCTACTTCTTAAATGCAAAATTGCAAGCTTCTAGCCATCTTGTGTGGCTGTACAGGCTGGTTTGTGTCAGACCTGGTCAGAACCCCCAAAAATGATTTTCTCGTGTCGTGGCTCATATAGTACACAACTTAACTCTAGAACAATGAGATAAGATGCATATTTGATGAAAATCTGTAAAAACATTTGGCTGATTCTTACAAGCACTGTAAACATAAATGCATTTTGAGAGCTGGCGATAGTTTTTGTTAAATTGACATCAAATTAACCTTTTATGAGAAACTGATCAAACGCACATGATCATCAACATGGCCAAGCTTGCAAAAGGATGTGGTCTGATCAGGAACCCCAGTGTGTTCCAAAAGTTTTTGTGAAGACCATGAGGACTTTTGTAGTAGTCCAACTGAGCCGCAACGCGAGAAAACCGGTCTTCGGGTTTCCGATCAGGTCCGACACAAACCGGCCTGTGTAGTCACAGAAGTAAGCTAGAATTTTGAAATTTTGGATATAAATATAGGAGGAATTGCACTATCCGTGTAGCGAAAACAAAGGCGCTGATCAGCTTCGCAGTTACTGCGAAGCTGATCTGCGCCTTTGTTTTCGCATAGGCAAAACTCCGGTTTTCTCATGACGCGGCTCAACTATTATTGGGGAACATGCATACACATTCTTTTGGCTTGATCATGTAAATGCTCGATTGTATTCAAGTGCAATATTTGTATTTGCAAGGCTGATTTTTTTTTTTTTTCTAGTTTTTACTTAGTGAATATAAATCATGATATCCTATTATTAGTCTTAGGTTTTGGTGCATATAGAATTTTAATTGTATATATGGTCTGTGTTTATTCTTGTGTTGGTAAAGAATGCATTATTCATTTTGTTTTGAAGATACAGTTCAATACAAACAGTATAGATCAAGATGAGAAAACTCCTAGGGGAGCAGTCAAAGTGGTGTCTTCTTTGTTGTTATTCTGTTTGAGTCTTTTTGAGTGCCACAGCAAAGCTTCTCATGGCCGTTTTCAAAAGTTTAAACACTGTCAGGAAACAAGCTCTGTTCAAGCTTTCGATGGGGCCCCTTTCAGTTTAGCTAAATAATGGGCAGTGTCATGAGAAAACCAGACTTTTGCAAATGCAAAAACAAAGGCGCAGATCAGCTGTGCAGAAACTGCACAGCTGATCAGCGCCCTTGTTTGCCACAGGGATAGTACAATGCCTCCTCTATCCATTTCCAAACGTTCAAGCTTCTAGCTTTCTTCTGTGGCTGTACAGGCTGATTTTTGTCGGACCTGGTTGGAAACCCTGAAGACCGGTTTTCTCGCGTCCCGGCTCAGTTATAATATACTAAATATGTGTAGAACAATATTGTATAATATGAAAATAGCAATGCACAATATCTGAAATTAGATGCAGTTTGAAGACTTTCTTTTGTACACAAATGAACCGCGACATGAGAAAATAAGTCTTCGGGATTTCCCATTCAGTCACAAAAGAAAGCTAGAATCTTCACATTTTGGGTATAAGTAGAGGGAGAATTATATTATCCGTGTAGCGAAAACAAAGGCACCAATCAGCTGTGCAGTAACTTCACAGCTGATCTAGGCCTTTGCTTTTACAGTCAGAAATCTGGTTTTCTCATGAAGCGACTCAAATGATAGCAAACACAGACTTTGCTTCCTGACACTGTTACAGCCCCAGAGACTAATTGATTAGTTTTGATATGTGTGAAATATTCATGAGATGTGTAAAACTGAAGAAAAAAATCATAAACATGTATATAATGTTAATGGGACCAATTTTCTGTAGAATACATGTAAGTCAGCCTACACAAAACCCAGATTGTAAGTAACTGTAAATTCAGCAATTTTTGTGTGACTTTAATTTTGTGAATTTTCCGTTTCCGAATAATTAGTGAGTTCTTGAATATGGAAGGGTGTACATGTGCATGGTGAGTCTTTATTTTAGCGAGAACTATAAATGTAGGAGGCATCACATTTGCAAATATATTTGAAAGTTAAGTTCCCATAAACATTTCTGAATGTTTTGTAGTCTTTGGCAGATTCCTGATTTGGAAGCACAGTGGATAATTGGTATCATTACGAAAACACGCCCATGTAATATACAGGTTTTTCTTAAGTTGTAAAAACTAAAAATTTCCAGTAGAAAGTTTTTGATATTTTTCATACTTTTGCTCAAAACATAGATTGTGGGTACATGTACATGTTAGAAGCGAGTCTAACAAGTACCCAAAATCTATGTTTTGGATCAACAATAACGAAAATAGGTATACCCCTGCAAACCAAAGTTTTTCTATATAAAAGTGGGGTTTAAGGGGGTATTTATTTCACAGACATGTTTTCACGATGAAGTATCAAATTCTGTATTTAGAAGTTTGGCATTAGAATCTTACCGCCTCTACATCATTGTAGCAAGACACTTGAGCCACATCATGAGAAAATCAACAATGGTTTTTGAACAGGTCTGGTACAAATGGTCTGTATAGTCACAGAAGATGGCTAGAAGCATGAAATTTTGAATTTAGAATGTATAGGAATTGTACTATCCGTGTAGCGAAAACAAAGGCGCTCATCAGCTTTGTGGTTACCGCGAAGTTGATCCGTGTCTTTTTTGTTTTCGCATATGCAGATTGTTGGTTTTCTCATGATGCGGCTTACTTTATTCCAGTACTCAATACTGAATCTGAATGTTTTACTGGTGACACGCCAAACTGACAATACTTCACCAGGCGCCAGGAGGGAAATTAGTCCCTGGCTGTCACAAGAGTTGCAAACTTGGACACACAGTCCTCGGACATTTCAGTGGGAGATCAGAGATTGGTATCTGGAATGCCAATAAATGAGCCGCCTTGTGGGAAATCCAACAATCTGCATTTGCGAAAACAAAGATGCAGATCAGCTTCGCGGTGACCGCGAAGCTGATCAGCGCCTTTGTTTTCGCTACTCGGATAGTACGATTCCTCTTCTACTTAAATCCGAAATTTCAAGCTTCTAGCCTGCTTCTATAGCTGTACAGGCCGGTTTGTGTCAGACCTGTTCGGAAACCACATTGTTGGTTTTTCCACGAGGTGGCTCAAATGTTGATTTCTACAACGCCTATTTTTCGGGATAAGGTTCTAGATCTGTAGGTTCACTTAAACCTCATTATAATGCACCTCACTATAGTGCAGTTTTCAATATAACACGGTCATGTCATGGCTCCCAAGTTGATTATTTTGCTATATGTCTATAGTAAATAACCTCATTATAACACAGTTCACTTATAACACGGTCTGTTTCTATGGACCCCAAAGATAGCGTTATAATGAGGTTGACCTGTACACTTAAACCTCATTATAATGCACCTCACTATAACACGGTCATGTCATGGCTGTCAAAATGATTATTTTGCTATTTGTCAATTTTGAATAACCTCAATATAACACAGTTTTCAATATAACACGGTCATGTCATGGCCCTCAAAATGATTATTTTGCTATTTGTCAATTTTAAATACTAGTAACCTCAATTTAACACAGTTTTCAATATAACACGGTCATGTCATGGCTGTCAAAATGATTATATTGCTTTTTGTCAATTTTAAATAACCTCAATATAACATAGTTTCACTTATAATGGTGTTTTCATGGACCCCAAAGGTAATGCTATAATGAGGTCGACCTGTATTCTGACTTCCATTGCTCATGTGAACTGCAAATACTATGCTAGATTGATGTAAATATGAGCCGCCTCGTGGGAAAACCAACAATGTGGTTTCCGAACAGGTCTGACACAAACCGGCCTGTACAGCTACAGAGGCAAGCTAGAAGCTTGAAATTTTGGAGTTAAGTAGAGGAGGAATTGTACTATCCGGTTAGCGAAAACAAAGGCGCTGATCAGCTTCGCGGTTACCGCGAAGCTGATCTGCGCCTTTGTTTTCACCTATGCAGATTGTTGGTTTTCCCATGTGGCGGCTCATATATCTTGGCTTGTGTTTGGGACAACCTGATAGGAAAGTGAGTCTTCTTTCATACTGATGTAACCACCCTAATTTACAATTTATTTATTCAAACGTACAAGATTTTCTAGACTTGCATACTGAAATTTTCTATCATTTAGTTGTTTTTGAAAATATTCTTATTTATCATATATGTTTATACATTTCTATTCCACTGTCTTTACTATAAGAAAGATCAAAGAGAGAGAAAAGTTGTTTTTAATTTTAAGTTCTTCCTTATATCATTATATGGATTAGCTAAACCATTTTTTCTGATGCATGCATTTATATCATTACAAAAACATGTCCATGCAATGTACAGAGAATCTTATAGATGTAAGAGTTAAAATTTTCCAGTTGAAAATGTTTTATATTTTTTAAATTTTTGCTCAAAACAGTGTGTGTGTAAACGTTAGAACTGCTTTGCTAAGTGTTCTACGAGTACCTACAATCTATGTTTTGGCACAAAAGTAAGAAAAAAACGTATACCCTAGTAAACCCCAGTTTCACTATTTAAAATTGGGGTACGGTATAAGATGGTATACATACATAACATGGACATGTTATCATGATGAGCTAGCTGAAAGCATGACTACACCAGATGACATACATTTTGGTTGATCATTAAAATTCATTATCAGCTTTAGGAACATGGTTTATTTTTGCAAATTGTCACAGGTGGTCACTGTCAGACTTATTATACAAATGTAGTCATGTTTTAGTAGTCATATATTACACCCAAAGGTGGCTTTTTTCTGGGTAAATATGGGTGAATGGCATGTTTCCATGACAAAGGCAAATATACTTTGCCTTCATCCAACCATCACATTTGAAAGAGATGGCACAAAATGGACTGGCCATCAATCCTCGCATCATGAAAAATATTCTATAGCCATTCTCCCTCTTATGTTGATTCAAGACGAACAATTTTAGCTGGGCCCAGTTGTTCAAAACTAACGACGTCGTTAGTTAACATTTCGTTAAAATTTCAAACATTAATATTACAAATACACTGTTATTTTTTGTTGAAAAAATGTGAGAATCCTTTGCACTGCAAAGGATTCTCACATTTTTTTCAACAAAAAATAACAGTGTATTTGTTACTTTAGCTGATATTTGCTTAACAAATTTATGTCTTAACGATATCGTTAAGCTAACGATGCTTTGAACAACTGGCTCCTGGTGGTGAACGAAACGTGCACTGAGTACTGGTAACCTGCCACTGTGTGAGGCTTGCCCAGGAACAGTGTAGCTAGGATAACTGGAGCCAGTTGTTCAAAATTAACAACATCGTTAGTTAACAATTCGTTAAAATTTCAAATGGCCATATTACAAATACACTGTCATTTTTTTGTTGAAAAAATGTGAGAATCCTTTGTATTGCAAAGGATTCTCACATTTTATCAACAAAAAAATGACAGTGTATTTGCTTATGTAGTCGGGATTTACTTAACGAGTTAGGGTCTTAACGATGACGTTAAGCTAACAAAGTTTTGAACAACTGGCCCCAGGCCGTCTGGACATACCTTAGCTGTTAATCGTGAATGTAAAGCACAAATACAAATAAACTAATAATGATCTTCCAAATGCATATTTTAGCCTTCTTCAACTTTGAAAGCTGTTTACTTACATTAGATTGTATACAGTATATAGATATAGCGCCCGGACAATCATAGTAGACTTTCATCACAGATTTAATGTTATAAATATGGATGACACCCCTGTACCTGTTGGTCAAATACATTCATTTCATTCATATGTATGACGGTAAACGTGACGTAAGTCTACTCTGATCGTCCGGGAGTTATATCTAAATCTTACTACACAAAAGGCATTTCTTTTTGTTTAGTGCATGTATATGTTTATGTATAAATTAATCACACATTTCAAACTTATGTTTTGTTTTCCCATTGTTGTTGAATAGGAAAATGAAAAATACATTGTTAAAACTGAGAAGTTTCTTGTCTTTTACATATTCATTATGGAAAGTAAGTATAGAAAGTACAGAAAATGGTAAGTTAAATTTAAAATCTAAACCCAGACACCAACCAAGCGAGAAAGAACAATACGAGACATTGCAGTTCAACCTCATTAGAATGCCCCTCACGGTTTTCAATATAACACGGTCATGTCATGGCTCTAAAAATGATTATTTTGCTTTATGACTATTGTAAATAATCTCACTACATCACAGTTTCACTTATAACACGGTCTGTCTATAACACAGTCTGTTTCCAAGGATAGCATTATAATGAGGTTGACCTGTACAAAAAATGTAAATGGCATCCACCAAGAGCATGAGGACCAGCCGGCAGCCAGTCGACAGCATCAATGAAATGTGAGCCTACACATGAGAAAACCAACAATTTGGATTACTGACCTGGTCCGACACAACCTCTGTACAGTCATAGAAGCAGGCTAGAAGCTTGAAATCTTGGATTTAAGTAGAAGAGGGATTACTTGATCCATGTAGCGAAAACAAAGGTGCTGATCAGCTGTGCAGTTACTGCACAGCTGATCTGCGTCTTTGTTTTTGCTTATGCATGATGTTGGTTTTCTTGTCAAAGATGTCAAGCACAATAGATACAAAACAAATGGACAAGGTCATAGGGAGATGTCTCTTTGGTTTAAGACTGGATCTGCTTTGGTTCAGACTTCTGACCCCTGGCTTACAAGGCACAGGTTTTACCACTAGGGAGTGAGGACTTCCTGGTTTGTGGATATTTAATTGCACTTTAAGTACCATCCAGAGGACTGGAGGGCACCTTTGTAATGAATACCTCCTTGGACACTTTTATGTAGTAAAAATAGGGTGAATATGGGTATATTTGTTTCTTATTGTTGCTCAAAATATATACAGGTCAACCTCATTATAACGCTATCTTTGGGGTCCATAGAAACAGACCATGTTATAAGTGAAACCGTGTTATAATAAGGTTACTTACTATAGACATATAGCAAGATAATCAGTTTGGGAGCCATGACATGGCAGTGTTATATTGAAAACTGCACTATAGTGAGGCGGGTTATAATGAGGTTGAACTGTAATAGATTGTGGCAGTTCTAACATGTACCTGCAATCAATGTTTTGAGGATAAATATGAAAATATCAAAATTTTGAAATGAAAATTATTTTTTACATGTAGGTACATGTTAGAACTGCCACAGTCTCATAATGGAGACGCTTGGATTCAAAATCATGACCCATAGTTCACAAAGCGTATAGGGATTTTACCATTGTGACAAGAAGACATTCCAATTTGCTGGGGAATGACAGACAACAAAAACAAGTATTTCATCCACTAATAATCATAAACAATTTATTCCTATAATCACTAATACCAAAACCGGATAAAAATATGACACAAACTGTGATAAAACAACACAAGTGTATATCAATACAATTTGTTCCTCAAATAGTGAACAGTCATTGCAATAAATAAATGTCAACATAAACAATAGGAGCTGTCTTGAGAAAGAAAATGTGGCTTATGATAATATACAATAATGACCAAGACAGACTAGTCTATTTCTTTGTACTGAAGTTTTATCATGGGGGTGATTCAAAAGATGCTACCTGCTGTGGTCATCTGAGCATGTGGTCGATGGTCGTAAGTATGATACTAGTGATTTGATGTCGTCCGAGACTATTGATATATTCGGACAACAGCAAGTTTTTGCACGTAATGGTATACAAATGACTCTGAAATCACACCCATGAGAAACTTGCACTGAGTACTGGTAACCTGCCACTGTGTGAGGCTTGCCCAGGAACAGTGTGGCTAGGATAACTGGAGCCAGTTGTTCAAAATTAACAACATCGTTAGTTAACAATTCGTTAAAATTTCAAATGGCCATATTACAAATACACTGTCATTTTTTGTTGAAAAAATGTGAGAATCCTTTGCATTGCAAAGGATTCTCACATTTTATCAACAAAAAAATGACAGTGTATTTGCTTATGTAGTTGGGATTTACTTAACAAGTTAGGGTCTTAACGATGACGTTAAGCTAACAAAGTTTTGAACAACTGGGCCCAGGCCGTCTGGACATACCTTAGCTGTTAATTGTGAATGTAAAGCACAAATACAAATAAACTAATAATGATCTTCCAAATGCATATTTTAGCCTTCTTCAACTTTGAAAGCTGTTTACTTACATTAGATTGTATACAGTATATAGATATAGCGCCCGGACGATCATAGTAGACTTTCATCACAGATTTAATGTTATAAATATGGATGACACCCCTGTACCTGTTGGTCAAATACATTCATTTCATTCATATGTCTGACGGTAAACGTGACGTAAGTCTACTCTGATCGTCCGGGAGTTATATCTAAATCTTACTACCCAAAAGGCATTTCTTTTTGTTTAGTGCATGCATGTATATGTTTATGTATAAATTAATCACACATTTCAAACTTACGTTTTGTTTTCCCATTGTTGTTGAATAGGAAAATGAAAAATACATTGTTAAAACTGAGAGGTTTCTTGTCTTTTACATATTCATTATGGAAAGTAAGTATAGAAAGTATATAGAAAGTACAGAAAATGATAAGTTAAATTTAAAATCTAAACCCTCTCACCGCTGTGTCTGGTGTGGGTTCGAGCCCCACTCTGGCCACATGTGAGACAAGCCAAGTTCTGCTTGCGGGTGTGTCAGGTGGTTTTTCTCGGGGTTCTCCCGTTTTCGCTCCACCTACTGATTGGCCCGTCTCATATGAGCTGAAATAATCTTGAAAGGGATGTAAAACTGAATGAAAAAAATCTAAACCCAGACACCAACCAGGCGAGAAAGAAAGAACAATACGAGACAATACAGTTCAACCTCATTATAATGCCCCTCACTAAAGGGTGGTTTTCAATATAACACGGTCATGTCATGGCTCTAAAAATGATTATTTTGCTTCATGTCTATTGTAAATAATCTCATTACAACACAGTTTCACTTATAACATGGTCTGTTTATAACACAGTCTGTTTCCATGGACCCCAAGGATACAGTCCGGTAGAAAAAGAGCTGAATTCAGACAGGACCTGGAATTGAGTTCTAAAGTTTTTTTCTTTATTTAATCTTGTTTAGCAGACCTTGCCCTTGAAGGATCCAAGTGACGCCACTTTGGCATCATTGAGCATTTTGATATATTCAAGATGGTATCCAAGATGGAAGCCATAAATAGCAAAAATCAATATTTTACATCTGAGAGGACATGGAATTAAGGACTTATGGATGGTCACTGTATATACGTGGTTGAAGATTTACCTGTATAAAAAGCATTGTTTATTTTGTCAACAATGCTACATTCTTTAGCATACTTTATCATGGGACTGTTGAATATGTTGCAAATACATGGATTTGTGTATGTACACATGATTGTGAAATGAGTGGTCAGCTCAGAGCAAGTGAGTCATTTTTCAGTTACTTCCGGGTTGAAATCGTCGGACCCATTTTTCTTAGCTTTTTGAAAAAAATAAGCCAGAATTTTCGATGTAGTTATTGACTTCAATCATATAAGAACCTGAAACAAAAGACATGTCATCTTTCAGCAAACAATAAGCACACACGAGCGGCCCCAAGTTACCCACTTTCACAATTTTCCAGAAAAAAAACATGTTTACACTAACTTTTCCCAGAGAAATACATTTCCATGACCCCAAAATAATCCTTAATTTGTCAGATTCTGTATCCTAGACATTTAGGCTTTGCGTAATTTTTATTCATATGCATTCCATTTTTCAGGAAATTGGTCCCACGAAAACCAGTTTCATTTCCAATTTTACACCTCCTAGTATCTGTGACGTCAATTAGCAATAAGTACACATCATCGTTTGATTGACAGATTCAAGAAAACAGTAGATTTCTGTTTTACATACCCCACCCACTCATGTCAATATTGACAAATCCTTAAGTTCTAAAGTGTCTTTCTTCACTGAATCTTGTTTAGCAGACCTTGCCTTTGAAGGATCCAAGTGATGCCACTTTGGTATCATTGAGCATTTTGATATATTCAAGATGCTACCCAAGATGGAGGCCAGAAATAGCAAAAAATTTAAAATACTTTACATCTGAGAGGACATGGAATTAAGTTCTTAAGTGTTTTTCTTTACTATATCTTGTTTAGCAGACATAGCCCTTGAAGAATCCAAGTGATGCCACTTGGCATCATTGAGCTTTTTATATATTCAAGATGGCATCCAAGATGGAAGCCAAAAATAGCAAAAATCAATATTTTTACATATATAGGACAAATTTATGATGCGATTCATTGGTTTGCTCTTGAGTACGACATAGATAAAGAAGTTATGAAACATAACATTTCATAACAAGTCATAACATTTGTAGCTTTAAGAAACTAAGGTGGCATCCAAGATGGCAGCCCTGATAAAAAGTAGCACAAAAACACAATTCTACCTGTTCACATTTGAGATGTGGTGCTAATGGAAACATATGTGCAAAGCATAGCTTTTTAAGAACTGGAGGCATGTCATTTTTACCAATTATCTAATTTCAATATGCAGGATGGCATCCAAGATGTTAGTCAAGACATCAAAAATGTATTTTTCTATTTTAACGCTTGTATTCCCCGTATAATACTTCATTTCTTTGGCATCCTGCATAATAATATACTTGGCATCCACTTATGTATCCTGTCAGTCCAGTCTAATTCTGGCCATAATCCATTAAGTGCTAAAAGCTTAGATGTTTTGGTAAAGGTAGCCTTGTAGTAGCTCATATATGAGCGCAGATCAGACAAAAGGTGTTTGAGCATTAATCTCTTCAAACTTTCAGGCAATACTCAGGGAAACTTTTATATTGTACAAAATACACTTTTACACAATGTAAAGCACCATTGTCCGTCTTTCAGTCATGAAGAAAAAAAGGGTAAAACTAGCTATTATCACAATTATAATGATTGTTTAGACCAGCATAATGGTATGAAAGAAAAATGTTCAAATCGGATGTAAACATTTTTAAAACACAACTGTCTGTTTATTTATGCATTCATTGTTGTCTTGGCAAGAACAAAAGATTGTACAACCAAGTCCTGCTCAGCAGCACCTGCAGCACACAGAAGCACATGGCTTATTCTTGAACCATAAAAAATAATGTGACATCGGTGTCACCCAGAATTGGAGGCAAATAACCATCCCGCAATACCTTGATCACAATGTCATTACCAATGGCATAATAATAGCTGACTGTGTCACATCCCGAAAGGGCATGTACACTAAATTAAATCAGGTAAGGAGCAATCGCTTATTATTCTTTATTGTTTATCTACATCAATCAAGGCAGACCTCTCTTTCACCGGTGATAATTTTACCACAACAACGCTTAGCATGTGAGTCAGGTACTGAAAACATAACAGTAAAATGCATATGTGATATCTATAGTGGCTGAAATCTTTTTCTGATTTTCAAGTGCTGCTGACACCATTTGCTGCATACAGATGTCCCCTTCTTCATGGGTGTTTTTCATATCACTGCATTCAATGACAACACCCTTGCAAACTTCTGAAAGTACATGTCATCTTCTCCCTTAAACTATCAACTTAGAATTCTGATTGTCTGCTACACCAACTTACTAATAAGTTTAATTGGCTGCTGTTTGTTGTCTATCACTATCTGTACAACAATTTGTGGGGACAATAATTGTATGTCTTCATTGTCTTGTGATATTTTTGTGCTGATTTTGTATCTACCAAACATCAAGTAAACATCATTTACTTTTGTGTGAGTTTACTGATGCTTGATTGGACATTGTCCACATTGTACTTTGATGGATCATTTGTAGACCAGTATATCGAATCATCTGATATAGAACAAATGATTTTCTTTTTATTTGATCCACATATACTTTTGTTTGTGATATTTTCTTCGTTTTGCTTATTTAAATAGCACCTGCACATGTACTCTGCGAATATTGAGAATGTCACTAGTGAAAACTCATGTGCTAATGTGTTTATGCCTATGTCATATGACCTTGCCTGTTGTTCAATCACTCTAGTGTAAATTAAAATTGTAGCTATTGCTTCATTATTACCAACTGTAAGGTCATTTATACTGCTGCTTGAGTTTCTACAACTTAAAAATTTCCTCATTAAAACTTGCATGCTCATTGCTTTCAAACTGTTCCATTGCTTTTGTATCTAGTTCGATATCTTAATCAACATTCACTACTTTTTCACCCATCCTTCCACCATCTTAAAATACACAATATTGAAATACAAAACTTGCTGTATTATCCTTTATTTTGATCATGCAAAGTGTCTAGAGTAATGACTTTTAAGTGCTAAGTGTATTCAGTGTGGGAAAAACGTTAAATTCTAGATCAAATTCGTTTTGCATAAGAAATCATGGCTGCCTTCTTGAATGCCATCTTGAATATGATAATCACTGCATCTTGATAAGGCAAACTAGCTTGAGTAATGGTTCTGAAAGTTAAAGTGCTAATTGTATGAATCAAAACTTGAATGTAAAACCAAAATCACGAAAAACCTTGATTTATCTCATCTATACAGTGTTTTTGTAAGAAAGCTGACAGTCATCTTGTATCCTGTCTTGAAGAAGCTGTGATAGAATGTAAATACTTATATAAAACTGATACCTAATCATCATTTTGCACTGAAATAACCACAGATTTGCCAGATAAAAACAATCAGAGACCCCTATTAAATATTTTTTAATATTCTGGCCGCCATTTTAAACGCTATCTTGAAAATACAAAATTGCTCAATGATGCCAAGGTGGCATCACTCAGATTCTTCAAAGGCAATGTATACTGAACATAATTCAGTAAAGAAAAAAACTTTTAGAACTCAATTCCAGGTCAAATTTGTTTTCTGCCGGACTAATAGCATTATGATGAGGTTGAACTGAACCAGAGGACCAATGGTCCTGTAAACGCTCACCTGAAACCTGAGATATATACCAACTAGAAATTGGCTGCAAGCAAGGCTTTCAGTATACCCCCCGCAAAATTATCTGAAGCTGGCCAATAACTTCCTAAGTCAAACATGCAGAAATTTTGCCAAAGATATTTTTTCAGCATTATAATTCTTCATGTACATCCTCAGCATGCCAGTCACATCTATACGATATTAAAAATTTATAGTAAAGCTTGAGGTTGATTTCACTGTATGCACTATGATCATTGTTTATCATGAGAAATGGTAAAAAATTGACTAAGTTAAATAAAGCTGTAAATTTGTCAAAAATTAACTTTTCAGCATGAAAATTATTCATGCACATCTAAAATATATCTGGAACAAATCTACAAAGAATTTAAAAGAAACGCTGAAAGCCCTAAGAGGAGTTGATTTCACAAAGTATGCACTATCCATCATTATTGTATACATACAATGGTCAAGAAATAACTATGTTGAAAAATGATGTAAATTTGTCTAAAATCACTTTTTCAGTATTATAATTATTCATGCACATCTTCAAAATGTGTGGAACATGTCTGCAAAGTATTGAAAAGAAATACTGAAAGCCCTAGGAGGAGTTGATTTCACAAAGTATGCACTACCAACCATTATTGTATATAAGCAATATGGTCAAAAAATGGCTATGTTAAAAAATGCTGTAAATTTGTCAGAAATTAATATTTCAGTATTATAATTCTTCATGCACATCTTCAATATGTGTGGAACATGTCTGCAAAGTATTGAAAAGAAATACTGAAAGCCCTTGTAGGAGTTGATTTCACAAAGTATGCACTACCAACCAATATTGTATGTAAGCAATTGTCAAAAATGAATATGTTGAAAAATGCTGTAAATTTGTCAAAAATTATTTTTTCATCATTATAATTCTTCATGCACATCTTCAATATGTGTGGAACATGTCAGCAAAGTATTGAAAAGAAATACTGAAAGCCTTAGGAGAAGCTGATTTCACAAACTATGAACTACCAACCATTATTGTATATAAGCAATGGTCAAAAATTGGCTATGTTGAAAAATGCTGTAAATTTGTCAAAAATTATTTTTTCAGCATTATAATTCTTCATGCACATCTTCAATATGTGTGGAACATGTCTGCAAAGTATTGAAAAGAAATACTGAAAGCCCTAGGAGGAGTTGATTTCACAAACTATGCACTACCAACCATTGTTGAATATGGCAATTATCGAAAATTGGCTAAGTTCAAAATGCTGTAAATTTGTCAAAATTCATTTTTTCAGCATAATACTTCTTCATGCATATCTTCAATATCTCTGGCACATATCTGCAAAGTATCAAAAGAGAATATTGAAAGCTGTAGGAGGAGTTGATTTCACAAAGTATTCACTATTAGCACTATTGCAAACATTCTATGTATAGGTTTAAAAAGTCCCATAACTCTTGCAAAACTGACCCTTTGGCCCCTAAATTCATATCACACATGTGTTGTCTAATGGTGCAGGTGTGTTGAAAATTTGAAGAACATAGAGCAAAAACTACTTAAGTTATTCAGCAAAGATGTCAAAATGTTGACGGAATGACGGAATCACGGAATTACGGAATCACGGAATCACGGAGTCACAGAATCACGGACAGGCTGAAAACAGTATACCCCCCTAAAACTTCGTTTTGCGGGGGGTATAATAAATTTGTTTGACTAGAATGGTAAAATCCAAGTATATAACCCAAGGGCTTGGTCAGAGCAACCCCTGGAGTCAATTTCTTTTTGAAAACATAAAACTGCAGTGCATTTGCCAATTTACTGCAAGTTTTGCCCTTCAAATGACATTTTAACAATTTTCCCCATTCAAATGCATGGGCGACCTAAGTTGACCTTGCCGTAAAATAGGTCAAGGTAATCCCAGGGTCATGATTTATATTAACTTTGTAGAGCTCCAGTCACTGATGCTTCACACCAAGTTTCAAAATCATTGGCCTTCTGGTTCTGGAGATTTTTAAAGTTTTTTTTTCTATTTATAGCCATGGCGGCCATCTTGGTCATGTGACCTTGACCATTTATATAAACTTTCTTTCCCCCTTCCCAAGGATGCTCCATATGAAGTTTGGCTTTGATTGGCCATGCGGTTTCAGGGGAGAAGATGTTTCATTATTATGGAAATATACAATTACATGTATATAACCCCGGGGCAGGGGCAGACAACCCCCCAGGGGCTAAAATTTTCCATTAACATTAATCTTCTGTCCATTTGCCTATTCCCAGTAAGTTTTACCCATTAAATAGCCATTTACCATTTTTTCCCATTCATATGCATTGGCGACCTAAGTTGACCTTGCCGTAAAATAAGTCAAGGTCATCCTAGGGTCATGATTTATATAAACTATGATGGGCCCATGTCCCCGATGCTACATACCAAGTTTCGTGGAAATCGGCCCACTGGTTCTGGAGAAGAAGATTTTTAAAGGTTTTTGCTATTTATAGCCATGGCGGCCATCTTGGTCATGTGACCTGGACCATTTATATGTACTTTCATTCCCATTTCCATAGGATGCTCCACATGAAGTTTGGCTTTAATTGGCCAAGCGGTTTCAGAGGAGAAGATCTTTGAAAATGTGAACGATGGACGGACGGACGACGGACGGACGGACGCCGGAGCATGGGTATACTATAAGCTCACCTGTGAGCCTTCGGCTCAGGTGAGCTAACAAAAAATGTAAATAGCATACATGAAGAGTAAGAGGACCAGCCTCCTCCCAGTGTGGCAGCCAATCTGACAGGTAGCATCAATGAAATCTGATCCTACACATGAGAAAACCAACGGTTTGGATTTCTGACCGCTGTCTGTAGTCATAGAAGCAGGCTAGAAGCTTGAAATCTTGGATATAAGTGGACGAGGGATTACACGATCCATGTAGCAAAAACAAAGGTGCTGATCAGCTGTGCAGTTACTGCACAGCTGATCTGCGTCTTTGTTTTTGCTTATGCATGATGTTGGTTTTCTTGTCAAAGATGTCAAGCACAAAAGATACAAAACAAATGGACAAGGTCATAGGGAGATGGCTCTTTGGTTTAAGACTGGATCTGTTTTGGTTCAGACTTCTGACCCCTGGCTTACAAGGCACAGGTTTTACCACTAGGGAGTGGGGACTTCCTGGTTTGTGGATATTTGAGCCGCCTCGTGGAAAAAACAATTTGCATGTGCGAAAACAAAGGTGCAGATCAGCTTCACGGTAACCGTGAAGCTGATCAGCATCTATGTTTTCGCTACACGGAAAGTACAGTTCCCCTTCTTCTTAAATCCGAAATTTCAAGCTTCTAGCCATCTTCAATGCTTGTACAGCCCGCTTGTTGTCAGACCAGTTCGGAAACCAAATTGTTGGTTTTCCCACGAGGTGGCTCAATTAATTGCACTTTAGTTTAAGTACCATCCAGAGGACTGGAGGGCACCTGTGTAATGAATACCCCCTTGGACACTTTTTTTAAGTAAAAAGTGGGTGAATATGGGTATATTTGTTTCTTATTGTTGCTCAAAATATATAATAGATTGTGGCAGTTCTAACATGTACCTACAATCAATGTTTTGAGGATAAAAATATGAAAATATTACCTACAATCAATGTTTTGAGGGTAAATATGAAAATATCAAAAATTTTGAAATGAAAACTATTTTTTACATGTAGGTACATGTTAGAACTGCCACAGTCTCGTAATGGAGATGCTTGGATTCAAAATCATGACCCGTAGTTCGCAATGGGTAAAGTGGTTTTAGTGACAAGAAGGCATTCCAATCGGGGGAATGACAGACAACAAAAACAAGTATTTCATCCACTAATAATCATAAACAATTTATTCCTATAATCACTAATACCAAAACCGGATAAAAATATGACACAAACTGTGATAAAACAACACAAGTGTACATATCAATACAATTTGTTCCTCAAATAGTGAACAGTCATTGCAATAAATAAATGTCAACATAAACAATAGGAGCTGTCTTGAGAAAGAAAATGTGGCTTATAATAATATACACTAATGACCAAGACAGACTAGTCTATTTCTTCGTACTGAAGTTTTATCATGGGGGTGATTCAAAAGATGCTACCTGCTGTGGTCATCTGAGCATGTGGTCGACGGTCGTAAGTATGATACTAGCGATTTGATGTCGTCCGAGACCTTGTATGACTATTGATATATTCGAACAACAGCAAGTTTTTGCACGTAATGGTATACAAATGACTCTGGCATCACACCCATGTTTATGTCACTTTCAAATTTTTTCAGTCATGCAGGGATAGAGCCTCTGCTTAGCCCAGTAAGGGGTTGCAACTCCCGCCATCTTGATCTTAGTCTAGTGTCTGACGTCTACAAAGCTCCCAAAAAATACATAGACTTGAGGATCAATGAAGGCTGGCAGCTACAAATACTCTGTCTTAGGTATCTGCACCTTTTTGGTTGTTTGCATAAGGAACATTTTTCTCATTACACAGCTACGGTATATATGGCAACAAAGTAGGCTTGGTATCATAGTAAAATCTTCATAATTTATCTTTATTTTATTTTTTTTTTTTTTTCTAAAAATGGGCTATATAACAACTATATATTTGTGCATATAATATTCTTGAAATTCATTGCCTAACAAGCATTACAATAAAATAAAATATACATTTTTGGCTCAGGTGAGCTATAAAGCTATACAATATTGAGACAATGTCCCACGATATGAATATGCTGTGACATTTTAAATGAAAGCAAAATTTTGTGTCACAAAGACATTGAATTAGTCATGGGTAAAAGCTCACGGTAATATCTCCTAATATTTCATACAATGAGCCGCAACAATCTGCATATGCAAAAACAAAGGCGCAGATCAGCTTCGCAGTAACTGCGAAGCTGATCAGCGCCTTTTTTTTGCCACATAGATAGTACAATTCCTCTACTTTCTGAATGCAAAAATTTCCAGCCTCTAACCATCTTCTGTGACTGTACAGCCCGGTTTGTATCTGACACGGTCAGAATCAAATTGTTGGTTTCCTCATGCACAGGCTCAAATGATTTTGCCAAACAAAAGGCCATAGCTTTGAACTAATGAGCACAAAACTTTACAAATATAACAGAATAAATATATTTCATGGTGTATCAGGAGTTAACTCCCTTGACATAGTCGAGTTTGAAGGGAGGCAACTCAGTTCAAATAAATTATGTCCCTTGATAAAAGTATTTTTTAAGTGACATCAATATTCCTGGAATCAGCAGCCATTTTGTATTTGACCTTGAGTGACCTTGAGTGATCCAGATGGTCCTCTTTCCAAACACACAGGGGGCACATAACTCTTCCCTGATACATAACTCTCCAGATCCTGAAAGAGAAAACATATAATTAAAATAATACTGTAAAATGTTTGGTGTCTTTCTGTGTAATATGGTCTAGATAAGAAATTATTTGAGCCTCTGCATCAGAAAACCAACAACTGCATGGGCGAAAACAAAGGCACAGACCAGCTTCACGGTAACCGCGAAGCTGATCAGTGCCTTTGTTTTCACTCTCCTTAATAAATTCAAAATTTAGCCTCCAGTCATCTTCTGTGGCCACACAGCCTGGTTTGTGTCAGACCTGGTCGGAAACACAGTTTGTTTTTTTTTTTTTGTTTTTTTTTTTTTGACGCAAAGGCTCATAATTTATCTTATCTTAAAGTAACTGGGTATCCCACTTTTGGGGAAAGAGTTGCCTATTGTTTACTATATTCTCTTTGTAATACAATTGGCTAGACAATGGCGAATCACTAGGAGGTCAAATGCTATTATTTTAAACACGACCATGAAACTGTAATTCTATTTGGTACTAAAAACATCTAACATATCTCAGCTTTACAGGAAAATAATAATTTTGATTCAATCATTTTTCTAATGGGAGATAACTCTGTTGATATGATACCTGCCCCATTAGACAATGGCGAACCAAACTCGACAATGGCGAATCAAATAGTCTATAGCCCAAAAGAAAACATTTTAAGGGGGATTTTTTGCGCACAAATGGCACCATCATAATGCGAAACTAAATGGTGTTTGATTTTACTGTGTTTATTCAGTTGGTGCTTAACGTTCACTGTCAACAGCAAATGTCATGTCGGAAAGGCCAATTTTACCGATTTAAGCCTGTCCTATTGCTATCACGAATCAATGAAAGCCTATAAGCAAGAAAATTAAACCACCACATGCATCAATATTAGTTACGCCATTGACCAAACCAAATTGTTCCTGGACAAGCATTCCAAAGGTAGATTATCAGTACTTTGTGCACATTCTTTTCACCTCACTAAGTATGATTCGCTATTGTCGAATTTACCTGTACATCATTCCACTCTTATATCTATCTTCAATGTCAAAACTTTTATCGGAAACAGGCATACTGCATAGCTAGTGATATTAGGCACTAAAGTAATGCAAAAATGGAAATAATCAAATGCTTAGAAATGAGGTAAGAAACAAGTTTTATCTGAATGTCACTTTTTGCTGAACAATAAACTAGGAATCTTAGTTAAGGGGTCAAGCGTTTCAGCAACCCTGATTTTATTGTCCGGTGAAATTTTGCCTCCATTCTCTTACCAAACATCAAGGCATAGATGAAAGTAAATGACTGAGTAATAAAATATATAACATTTTGTGTAAGTTTCAAGAAATTCTGCAATATCCTTACGAGTGGTTCGCCATTGTCGACGATTCTCCATTGTCGAGTTCACTGTATGTCCATCTGCATTTGATTTCAATGCAGGATTTTGTGTGTTTGCACCAATAACAAATAATTGCTTACAATTGGTTCACTTATATTTCCTGACAAATTTTAGAATTCCCTACTAAGAGACAAACCAACCCAACTGATAACCAATGGATAAGCCACAATAAAGAGTCTAGGAACAACTTGCCACCTGTATGGGAACAACTTGCTTCCGATCAGAATGATTTGATTCCCAGACAGGTTTCTGCAACAGCCATATATTTATTTCATCTGCATTGGTTGTATTCAGTTGCTTTGCTTGTCTGCGGATATATGTAAGATGTATCCTTACCTCGCCAGCATATGAGACTAGCGGAGACACTTCACAAATAACATCAGTTTCCTCCTCACACGTCTGTTGACTGAAAGCACACAGGAATTCAAGACTATCAATTATTATTAAATGCCTCATTTTGTAGCTTATTTATTGCACTTTCATGAAATCATATTGCAAAGACCCCGCTAGGGGGGAGGGGATCTACAGCCATCCAACTGCCTATCATAATATGATTTTGAGTTTAAAAGGTATTATATCAGTAGAAGATGCTTTTAATGCATGGTGGTACTCCTCTTGTGGTTCTCTATATTTCTTATTCTGAATCAGTTTCAGCATTGTTTGCACCCTCAGTGTGTTGAATATGCCATCTTTTTCGTGTCATTCACTAATAACCAATCTCAGTTGTACATTGTACAGACAAATTGATGGTATTTAAAACAAGTATTTGATGTGATCAATTTGGGGAAAATAACATATCAATTCGTGCGTGGATCCTGAAAGTGCAGAAATAAGGGGTTCCTGACTCCACCCTCAAAAATTCATAGATTATTTAATACGGGTATTTGTAATGTTTAAAAAAGGTCAGAACACTACTGGAAGCTTAGAAACAATGTTGCTACTTCAATGTACTTTATTACAGTCGGGGAACTCAAAGTATGGCCAACATAACACCTAAGTTTCTTTCAAATGTTGCAAACATTCTATATAAATTCATTGATGAATTGTTACTTCTTTGTGAAGTAGTGAAGAGATTACCCTATCAACTTGCCAACATAAAAATAATCTTCCTGACAATTTTCATGTGGTGCAAGTTAGATTGGTACACAATTGAAATCAGCAGATTTGGCCACCTATTGTTGGTTCTCTTCAGGGTTGACCAGAGCAATTTGCAATTGATTTGGATTGTGGAGAAGTAGGAAATTTAAGTTTGGCCACCCTAAACAATTTAAAGATTAAGAAGTAACAAAAGAACCATTCAGTTACTTTGGCCATAATTTGTCTTCTTTTGGTGTAAATGTTTCACCAATTTACACATGAAGGTAGACTAAGGTAGTGAGTGATATTGTTTGTATGGGTAGGACCATCTCTGAGAAGGATTTCTCAATGTATGCAAATTGATATTCCAACTTGTGAAGAATTTAGAAAGAGAAAAGTTTTAAAACATGCCTGTACACTGTCTAATTAGGAATGGGGATTGTCAAATACTAAAGTGAACAGAGAAACACCAATAATCCAGAGACAACCAATGTGACAGAGAATAACCAAGGCAGATGGACCAGTTTGGGAACAACTTGCCAATGATCATTCTGATCCATGCTAAGGTATTTGCATCCTATACTGTAGCCTTATATAGATGTTATCTGCATTGGTTTTGGTCACATCTGGATCAAAAGTGTGAAACGGAAATAAACAAACAAACTAGTTGGACTGTCAACTTACCCGTCTCCTGATCCTTTAGTGTTATTATTACTGAAATAAACAACACAACAACATGCAAACACGGGGCAGCATGCAACAGCATAATCTTAACAAGATTAATAGGAATGTGATCGTATTTCAGATAAGTTCCTTGCAAATTTCAGCATGAGCAAGTCTTGTGTTCAGACATCAGGAAAACATGTCTGTGTAATGTATACCCCCTTTTATCACCCTTTTATATAGCAAAACTGGGGTATGCAGGGGTATACCTATTTTTCATTTTTTTGCTCCAAAACATAGTGACCTTGAGTGATCCAGATCGATTAGAACCGAGGGGGTTCTAACGTGTACCCACAATCTATGTTTTGAGAAAAAATAAGAAAAATATCAAAACTTTTCTACTGAAAATTATCATTTTTTACACCTTACGAAAGATCAGTATATTACATGGACATGTTTTTGTAATGTTTGTATATCCTTATAATTAGTTCTTATATTTTAGTCTGTTAGCAAGAACTTTGAATTCACAATGCAGGGTTTGACACTGACAGTAATCCGGGAGTCCGAGACTCCTAACTTATCTTGTATCTCCCTATGTTTGTTCCTAGGCAGTCCGACGGACTCCTTGCATCTTGAGGGAAAATGTGTTTTGCGTCATATTTCTTAACAATATCAAGTACAATTACTCAGACTAGGTAAGTCATATGGAGCAAATTTTATTGGAATGTAATTGAATAATATGGAAGATTATTGAAAAGAGAATTTTGAAACAGTCGCACATATAGCCTTAAGACAAAATTAACAGATTTCTTGTCTGCATCAAGCCCTAATCCATTTTGTTGTTTTTCACTTGGACTCCTAACTGTTTGTTTGGACTCCTTGATTTTGGATGATTGGTGTCCTTTGGACTCCTTACTCTGAAAAGTTAGTGTAAAACCCTGCAATGCAACAGTTTCTTGAAACCTAGCAAATGAACCAATCCTTGTTTGTGAGACTGGAAATTTCAGAGTGCAAAGTTGGTTAAATTCTTACATTTAAAATCAAAGTGCATGTAATTCACACAAAAAGGCTTCATTTGAGATGTTTAAATTGTCAGATATTGTATTAAACCCAGACCATACCTGAGATATTGTACAATACATACACATTTTATTGGAATTATTTTTAACTATTTATAACCAGGTCAAAAGGATGTTAATACTAAAATTTCAAAAAACACTCCTTTATAATGTGTTGTTTTTTTTTTTTTTTGTTTTTTTTTTATTCAGTTTTACGTCCCTTTCAAGCTTTTTCACTCATATTGAGACGAATCAATCGGCAGGTGGGGCGAAAACCGGAGTACCCGTGGAAAAACCACCTGACACACCCGCAAGCAGAACTTGGCTTGTCCCACATGTGACTCGTGCCCCGAGCGAGGCGCGAACCCACAGCGGTGAGATGATCGAATGATTAAGAGCACTGAAGTCAGCGACCTTAACCACTCGGCCACGGGGGCCGCCAATAACGTGTTGTAAACTCTGCAAGTTTTAAGTGCTAGTATAGACAAAGTTTAGGCTACAAAGTTTAGCCAGAAAAAAAAATCAAACATTTCCCAGCAAAACATTCAGCAATGCATTTCTCCCAAATAAAATTGAAATTATATTGACATGTACATGCATTATTCAAAAGCTTTTTCTTCACAGGCTAAAACGGCATGTCAGAGATTAGAAGAAATGAGGTGCGTCATGAGAAAACCAACAATGTGGTTTCCGAACATGTCCGACACAATCCAAGCTGCACAAGCACAGAAGACGGCTTGAAGTTTGAAATTTTGGATTTAGAAAGTAGAGGAATTGTACTATCCATGTAGTGAAAACAAAGGCGCTGATCAGCTTCGCGGTGACCGCGAAGCTGATCTGCGTCTTTGTTTTCACATATGCAGATTGTTGGTTTTCTCTTGATGCAGCTCAAATTTATAAGCATCAATTCAAAAAGTGGTTAAACAACTGATGAAATGAGTTAGTATAACACAGACAATTAGGGCCTGGCTATTGCCAAGATGAAAACATGCAAGAACATCAATAAAGCACTTTAGAAGAGTAAGGCACCAGTTATTTGAAGTACTAAACATGAGCTGTCTCATGAGAGAACCAAACATTTTGCATATGCGAAAACAAAGGCACAGATCAGCTTTGCAGTTACTGTGAAGCTGATCAGCGCCTTTGTTTTCCCTAACAGATTGTACAATTCCTCTACTTTCTAAATCCAAAATTTCCAGCCTCTAGCTATCTTTTGTGCTTGTACAGCTTGGTTTATGTCAGACCTGTTCGGAAACCACATTGTTGGTTTTCTCACAAGGCGGCTCATATATAGTATCAAAGTATGGGGAAGTTTGAGGCAGACTGACAGACTCTTCTGTTCAACTTCAATACTGCCACCATGGCCACAGCATTGCCATGACATGGACGTTTTTAGTATATGCATTCAGAATGTTACTGTGCACATGAAGAGTGTAAACAATAGCCGAAAAAAAGCTGGGCAGCAAAACCAAGACTTTGCATGGAAAAAATGTTAATTTTATGCCCAGTATTTGCAAAGCAGGTTGGTACAAATAATGAGCTTTCTGTGTAATTGAAGTAAAATAAATAAAGTTTAAACTTTACAAATAACTGGTGCAAAACTGGTTAACATCCATTTAGTATTCACAGAATCACACACTGGTTATCTAGAGGCAACCAACAGGACTAAGAACAATCAACGCAGGTGAAATCAATATAAGAATGTAGTATGCAAATTCCTGTCTGGGAACTACTTTCTACAGAACATTCTGATCCAATGGGATGTTGTTGCTAGACAGGGCCCAGTTGTTCAAAATTAACAACATCTTTAGTTAATGATTCATTAAAATTTCAAATAGCAATATTACAAATACACTGTTATTTTTGTTGAAAAAATGTGAGAATCCTTTTCATTGCAAAGGATTCTCACATTTTTTCAACAAAAAATAACAGTGTACATGTATTTGCTTTTGAAGTTGATATTTCGTTAGCAATTTGAGGGCTTAACGACAGTGTTAAGCTAACAAAGTTTTGAATAACTGGGCCCAGGTATTTACTCCTTATTGTCACTTATTGATTTCATCTGCATTTGTTGTTCTCAGTCGTGTTCATTGTCTCTCACTCTGGATAACCAGTGTGATAGACAACAGTCTTTTTTTACGTACCTAGGTATATGTGGTATTTCCGAGCCTCCATTATGTACAAACTTTCCCCCTGCACCAATCACATATCGGCGATGAAGACTACAGAGGGCGTGTCTACAGGTGGTGGGTGTGTCCTTGGCTGCACCATCAGCATTTTTCAGGGGAGAGAACTCATCTTCTCGTAGAACTTCCCACACCGCGAAGCTCCTGTCACATTTAACACAAAGACACACAAACAACAGGGGAAGGGGAAGAGTAGGTGGGGAGAAGGGGCATGCATTACAGTAAATTTGATGTTTGTTAAATGTTAAAAAGAGTTAAAAGAGGGTGATTAAAATTATAAAAGCACCAATATTAGAAGTAAGCATGAAAATAAAGTTAACATCACACGTATGATAGTGTTAACACACGTGTTGAGACACATAACACATGTAAGCAGACAAAATGGACAATCCAATCATTTTGCAAGATAGTACATATAGTACAGAATAAATAAGCAGAAGAGGGGGTGATAGGAAAGGTGTGCATAGATAAAATGTGAAATTGCATAGAAACCCATTTTTTAAGCAGGCAAAATTTACACAAGCATTAGTAAAGCCACCAATTTAACATTAAAGATAAATCGGGATTTACAATGAAAGCCAGAAAGAATTAGATTTATAGGCGAAAGCAAACACATAAAACGGACACCACAAAGACAAACACAGAAAAAGAAAAAGACGAAACAAACATGTGTTAGTTATACATGATCAACAAAAAGCTATAAATACAGGTGTGCTAAGAATAAAACTAACACGAAATCTCTAAACATCTAATGTGTAATGTGGCTATGAAAATAATTGCCGCTAAATTTAAAAAAAAATGACCCAAAATCAAGCAAAATATATTCTGCAACTTAATAAAAATACTGCCAACATTAACCTAAGGATAGTGTAAAATTACATGTTTCCAGAAGCCAATATGTGATAAGAGTTGTGCAATCTACTATCAATATAACTGTTCGTAAAAATTAAAAAAGAAAAAAAATTAACCACCTCATGAGAGAACCAACATTTTGCATATATGCATAAACAAAACGCAGATGAGCTTTGATGTAACTACATAACGAGGCATGTAAGTTGAAAGCTTTCATTAGATGATAGACAAGGAACAGTACAACCTCACTGTTACTCCAAATAAGAATGTATAAATTTCTTCATCCTCAAATCTTAAAGAAAAAAGAAGCCTCCATGGTGTAGTGGTAAAGCCTTGTCCCGGGCTTCTCTCATCTTTCGGGTGAGATTTTAAACCAAGGTTCAATCTCCCTATGACGTCGGCTGTTGGTGGGATGTTAAAAGTATTTATGCCTTTTTAATTTCAAAGAAAGCATTTAAATTACTTATGAATATTTAGAACCTTGAAAGTATTCTTACGTCGCAAACTGGAACACATCAAAAACAAACTTCTCCATCTTGATACCATTTGGCTCTGTGGGTTTGATTGTCTCTCCTGCGCTGTTAATGTATGGGATCTTCTTCTTTGCCACATGGTGCTTGAGCTGCGACTCTTGAGCTGGGCTATAGAGAAAGTAAATTTGTTTTAAATGAACTGCATCTTGAGGAAACATATCTTTTTTAGGTTGTAGAACAGTTTCAAGAGAAACCCCAGACGAAAAAGACAGAGGAGATGACTTTGCTTGCTTTGTTTGTTTTGTTGCCTAATGTCAAAGTCAAAACTATGGTCATATCAGGATGTTGTTTCTATTTTATAGGACTTGTGCAACAATTATATTTCTAAGAATCTCCTAAGTAAGCACCTACATGTAAGGCCTGTGCAATATTGTATGGATGCTTTCACTTGACCACTTTTCCTGGACATTTGAGCCACCTCATGGGAAAACCAACAATGTGGTTTCCGAACAGTTCCAACACAAACTGGCATGTACAGTCACTGAAGATGGCTAGAGACTGGAAATTATGGATTTAGAAAGAAGAGGAATTGTACTATCCGTATAGCGAAAACAAAGACACTGATCAGCTTCACGGTTACAGCGAAGCTGATCTGCGTCTTTGGTTTCGCATATGCAGATTGTTGGTTTTCTAATGAGGCGGCTCATTTTAAGAAATTAACTGGTACACAAGCACATTCTCCTTATAAATGTAAATTGTCAAAAAATGTGTACTACAATACAGACAAATATCAAACAAGATAATGTGCTTATCAACAGATGTCTGTTTTCTGAAAGAAATTTTGAAACTTTGCTTTTCCTTGACCTCTTAGACACATTTTCATAAAAAAAAAACAACAAACTGCATATGCGAAAACAAAGACACCAATCAGCTGCTGCGAAGCTGATCAGCACCTGTTTTCGCTACACATATAGCACAATCCCTCTTCTTCTTAAATCCGAAATCTAGCCTGCTTCATTGACTGTACAGGCTGGTCTGTGTTAGACCTGGTTGGAAGCCCGAATTATTGGCTTTCTCTCGCAAAGTATTATCAGAATGCAACAAAATAAAGACAAGGTGAAACTGAGCCAACCATAAAAGGACATTTGTCCATGGGCCTCTTCAACTGTTCCTTTGTTAATAAACTTTACAGTTGTAACATTTTTATAACAGACAAAGCCAGCCAAACTTCTTTCCTATTCCTTGAATGTTCAAAATAGGACTGTGTGCAGACTTGTCACATAATTATCGGGCTGCGTATGTGATAAGGACATTTCTTTCTCAGGCAGCTCTTGTCTATAGGCTATAAAAGGAAAAGGCCAAGCCAGCACTATTGTAACAGTGCAAGTATTTCATCTAGCAAAGAAGAAAGAAAGATATGATTATGGCTTAAAGGTATGTTATTCAATTTTGCCTTTGTTGGATTCTAGTAAAATAAAGGTGGCAAAGGATAGCACGGTGGCCTGGTGGTTGAGCATCAGACTCAAAATCAAGAGGTCCTGGGTTTGATCCCCACCGGAGTATTGCTGAGATGTGCAAGAGCAAATTAACTTTTATGAAAACACAAACATAGCTGTTATTAAATAATTGCCGAAACAAAATGAAAATTAGCAGGTGTCTACTTTTGTTGCCCTTCTGAATATTTAGGGTCATTTTGATATTTGGCAATTTCTTAACCACACTGCTCTTGTAGGCTTTACCTAGCCATCAAGATGAGGTGCCCTATGAGCAACAAATGAAATGTAAATAAAATCAAAATCACAATATTTTCAGCCACATACCAGCCATTTTTGCTCTGCTTGCTACCACAAGTACTAGATCTCGTCAATATTGATGCAAATACAAAATTTGGTCTGATTATGTCAATTTGTTCTCAAGATATTGAGCGGAAACGAAATTCTGACCTCAATCAAGGGCCGTAACTCCGTCAAAATTTTGCGAAAAATGACGGGTAACGATCCCAAGCTAGATCTTGTCAATGATGATGTGCATACAAAATTTGGTCGGATTCTGTCACTTCGTTCTCAAGATATTGAGCGGAAACTAAATTCTGAAGTCAATCAAGGGCCGTAACTCCGTCAAAATTTTCCAAAAATGACGGGTAACAATCCCAAGCTAGATCTTGTCAATGATGATGTGCATACAAAATTTGGTTTGATTCTGTCAATTCGTTCTCAAGATATTGAGCGGAAATAAAATTCTGATGTTAATCAAGGGCCGTAACTCCGTCAAAATTTTGCGAAAAATGACGGGTAACAATCCCAAGCTAGATCTTGTCAATGATGATGTGCATACAAAATTTGGTTGGATTCTGTCAATTTGTTCTCAACATATTGAGCGGAAACGAAATTCTGATGTCAATCAAGGGCCGTAACTCCGTCAAAATTTTGCGAAAAATGACAGGTAACAATCCCAAGCTAGATCTTATCATGGTTGATGTGCATACAAAATTTGGTCGTATTCTGTGAATTTGTTCTCAAGATATTGAGCGGAAACGAAATTCTGATGTCAATCAAGGGCCGTAACTCCGTCAAAATTTTGCGAAAAATGACGGGTAACAATCCCAAGCTAGATCTTGTCAATGTTGATGTGCATACAAAATTTGGTCGTATTCTGTGAATTCCTTCTCAAGATATTGAGCGGAAACAAAATTCTGACGTCAATCAAGGGCCGTAACTCCGTCAAAATTTTGCGAAAAATGACGGGCAACAATCCCAAGTTAGATCTTGTCAATGATGATGTGCATACAAAATTTGGTTGGATTCTGTCAATTCGTTCTCAAGATATTGAGCGGAAATGAAATTCTGATGTCAATCAAGGGCTGTAACTCCGTCAAAATTTTGCGAAAAATGACGGGTAACAATCCCAAGCTAGATCTTGTCAATGATGATGTGCATATAAAATTTGGTTTGATTCTGTCAATTCGTTCTCAAGATATTGAGCGGAAACAAAATTCTGACGTCAATCAAGGGCCGTAACTCCGTCAAAATTTTGCGAAAAATGACGAGTAACATTACCAAGCTAGATCTTGTCAATGTTGACTTGCATACAAAATTTGGTCTTATTCTGTGAATTTGTTCTCAAGATATTGAGCGGAAACGAAATTCTGATGTCAATCAAGGGCCGTAACTCCGTCAAAATTTTGCGAAAAATGACGGGTAACAATCCCAAGCTAGATCTTGTCAATGTTAATGTGCATACAAAATTTGGTCGTATTCTGTGAATTCGTTCTCAAGATATTGAGCGGAAACAAAATTCTGACGTCAATCAAGGGCCGTAACTCCGTCAAAATTTTGAGAAAAATGACGGGCAACAATCCCAAGCGAGATCTTGTTGATGTGTATACAAAATTTGGTCAGATTCTGTCAATTTGTTCTCAAGATATTGAGCGGAAACGAAATTTTGGCAATAATGAAGGGCCATCCAAGGGCAATAACTCTTCTGCAAATTTGGGGAAACTGACAAGCATTTACACATATGTAGATGTTGTCAATATTGATGCATATGCCAAATTTGTTTAAAGTCTAACAACTGGTTCTCAAGTTATGTGTGGTAATGGTATGACGGAAGGACGGAAGGACGGAATAACGGAATAACAGAATAACGGAATAACGGAACTACGGAAGGACAGGGTGAATCCAGTATAGCCCCCACTTCTTCAAAGCGGGGCTATAATAACAACATGCACAATTGGAGCAACAATCAGATGAAATAGTTGATTCTGGTGACAAACTTACAAAAAGACTTTTAACCCCTTCAAGTTCTGCAGGAGTTGCTTTCTCAGTCTATCTAGACCATGCTGTACAGCGTATGAGTGTTGGTACGAAGATCATATTTAACAGGGTCTTCATAAATGAAGGAAGTGTGTATGATACAAGCACTGGGATATTTAAGGTTCCAAGATCAGGGGTATATCTGCTAACATACACAATCGACTGTGAATTTCCATCTAATCCCATAGAAGTAGAACTGGTTGTCAATGGTGCTAGCTACGGCAGTGCTAAAGCCGAGGCTATTCATAGCCGACATTAGGTCCAATCCTCCAAAACAATAATACTTAGCCTAGGTGCCGGACAAACGGTTTGGCTACAAACCTACTGGGAATCCAACAGCTACATACACAGTGACAACAACAACAAGTTCACAACCTTTTCTGGAGTTTTGCTGTACTAGATGAAGAATAATAAAGAATGCTATGCAATGTGAAGATAAACAATTTTTCATTGCCAGAAATACACCTGAGTTTTGTCTGAATATTACCAGTCAATGGTTCTGTGAATGCTCACCTGATCTGGGCCTGTTTGTCTTTTGTCTTTTAGTATATACACGTACTGCAATTTTACCCACGTAAATGCATAGAGGACAAATCCAAAATATTTCATAAATTATGTGGTGGTTAACAATTACTTTAACTAAACTCATAAGAGTACTTACTCTGTAACAAACTTGAGAAAGTCAAGTGTGAAGAAGTGGTTACAGATGTTTCCTGCGTTAAATGTGAGCCTCCCATCCCTGTTACGACGTTCCGCAGTTTTCAGTGTAATCTCGCTGTACTCCACAACCTGGTATTTCCCCTCCACCTTACACACAACACCAACTGCTTCTGTTGGGAATGACTTCTCTACAACCTAGGGGATAAAATGAACATGCCACAAATGGGCCTCAATGTGAGAATACCGGTCTTCTGGGTTTCTGACCATGTCCGACACAAAATCGGGTTTTACAGTCACAGAAGAGAGCTACAAGCCTGAAATTTTGGATTTTAGAAAAAAAAAGGATTGTACTATATTTGTGGCAAAAACAAAGGCGCTGATCTGCGCCTTTGTTTCTGCATAGGTAAAGAAGAATCTATTTTTTCTCATGACATGGCTCAAATGAATCCGGATAAAGTGAAGTCCAGACCAACTTGCTCAATTTTAGACTTCAATTTTCATTGAATCTTTCAACTCATTATGATTTTGTCATTCATATTCATTAACATTTGCTAGGTCCCTCGGGGAGTGTTGAAACACTCCCCTCGGGACCTAGCGAATGTTAACGAATAGAAAATCATGTTTGATCCCTGTAATGTAAAATTTGCTAAAAAGTAACTTTATAGTAACTATTTAGGTTTAACAAAAGTATTCTAAACAGTTTAGAGCCTAACTGATCCAGTGATTCTTCTGAGCTGCAAATTTTGTACAAAGAGATAACTAACACACAAACAATTAAAGAGTTTCTCCTACCCACCTTGGCCCCACAGTTTGCTCCCTTGTTCACACAGAACCCAATAAACATGGGATCGGCCATTTTCACCAGGATATTATCCACGCAGTAAACATGTATATACTGTATACCACGTCCTTCCATGTTCTCTAAAATTTTGTTCTTCCGCAAGGCTCTGTATAAACCTCCGTTGCCATCTGGAAAATATTGATTTTGACTCATTACGAAAACTTACCCATGCAAAATAAAGAGATTTTTTTCAGTAATGAAAATTGAATATTTCATTGGAAAATTTTTTATATTTTCATTATCTTTGATCAAAACATAGGTTGTGGGTACACATTAGAACCGCCTCGCCGAGGCAGTTCTAACTAGTACCCACAATCTATGTTTTGGATCAAAAATAAGAAACCAGAGGACCAATGGTCCTGTAAACGCTCACCTGAGATCTGCTGCATATACCAATAAACATATTTGAATATTATGGTATTTAACTCCAGTGCAGGGGCAGATGAAGCCCTTGGGCCATTTTCTTTCTTCAGACAATACTCTGTCCATTTGCCAATTTCCTGCTGGCTTTTCCCTTCAAATGGCATTTTAACAGTTTTCCCAATTCAAATGCATAGGCAACCCATGTTGACCGTGCCATAAACTTGGTCAAGGTCATCACAGGGTCTTGATCTATATATACATTGGAGTACTTTAGCCATCGATGCTTCACGCCAAGTTTCCTTGAAATCAGTTTATTGGTTTCAGAGAAGAAAAATTTTGATGGGTTTTTACCATATATGGGCATGGCGACCATCTTTGTCATGTGACCTAGATTATTTATATACACATTGATTCCCCAATTTTATAGATGCATCACATAAAATTTGGCTTTGATTGGCCAAGCGGTTTCAGAGGAGAAGACGTTTGAATATTATGGAAATATACATGTATATTGCCCCGGAGTAGGGGCACATGAGCCCCTGGGGTCCAATTTTTTTCAGAATCATTAACATTCAGTCCTACTTCCCATTTCCTGCAAGACTTTCACTTTAAATGACATTTTAAAAGTTTTCCCCATTCAAATGCATTGGCGACCTATGTTGACCTTGCCATAAAATAGGTCAAGGTCATCACAGCGTCATGATTTATATATACATTGTAGTGCTTGAGCCATTGATGCTTCATGTAAAGTTTCGTTGAAATCGATCCACCGGTTCTGGAGAAGAAGATTTTTGAAGGGTTTTTACCATATATGGGCATGGCGGCCATCTTGGTCATGTGACCTGGATTTCTTATATATACATTGGTTCCCCCTTCCTATTGATGCTTCATATAAAATTTGGCTTTGATTGGCCAAGCGGTTTCAGAGGAGAAGATCTTTGAAATTGTGGACGGACGGACGGACGACGGACGGACGGACGCCGGATCATGGCCATCCTATAAGCTCACCTTGTGAGCCTAACGGCTCAGGTGAGCTAAAAATAGACATACCCCTGCATACCCCGATTTTGCTATACAAAAGTGGGGTATAAGGGGGTATATAAAAGTGGGGTATATGGGGGTATATATTGCACAGACATGTTTTCCTGATGTGCTGATTGATTAAAAGTGTTGTGAAACAGCCATACAAATACATATATGCCATACAAAGGATATCATGTTCAGTTAAACTGTACCAAAAAATATGGAAAACATGCTTTGCTTCAATTTCAAGCCTTCAAAAATACAATCCGAACTGGTTACAGCTAAACAACCTTGAATGCTTGTCGAAAAAAGAAACAATATGAAACACCTCCAATTGCAAAGCTGCTCCAGTCTGTTTGCTAGACCCTTATAATACTATACTAAATGAATAAAGAGACGCAACAAACACTTTGGGTCACTAAAACATGCTTTTTAATGCAAGTATGTGGCGTTACTGAGCTAATTATATGAAAGAAATATCTGAACGTCAAATTGCAACAGGTTGAGCCACAATGTCGATTACGTATGCTTAATGACGTACGCGTAACCACACTGACATACAGTCACTAAGCACACCCTGTTACCATGATCAGTAAATGTCAAATTTGAAACCAAAACCAATATTTTGTTTCCAAAACCCTTCAAAGTGATTGCAGATGTAACCATTGATCAGTTGGTAACATTTGGTTATGTTATGGGACGTTTAATGTCACCAATGCCAATCGAAAAAAATGAGTCAAAAGCCAATAAAATTTCCTTCGGCATGCGTTATATTCAATAAAATGATTATTTATGTAAACATAATGACCTTTCAACTTCAGACGTCCATAAAACGTCCATAATAATGTCAAAATCCAACATCCTTAAAAGACTCATTATGTTTTTCAAATTTTCTGATTTAAAAATGATCAATTGCCAAACATTTGATTACAGTGTGTAAATCGAGTGTTTACTCAAAGCATATAATCCGTTTCGCTCCTTTACATAACGTCATATTCTGTTTAACGAATGTCAAAACAAACGCTCTGATGACCCATTTCTACGGTACCTGTGACATCACTGTTGATTAAAAAGCATGACGTGTCGTAAATTGGTTCGATATACTCCGTTTAGGTACAAATGACCAAAATCAAATAATTTAAATGACATTTATTACTCATTCTTTGTTATTGTTTACTTCAGCATTCCGTTAGCAAGATTTAACACAACTTGGGATGGCACCTAAGTACACAATGATGCTGGTCTTTATTGCACATTATCAAGTCGATGTCACTTAACCCACATGTAAAGAATTTGGCTTTTCACCTCGCCCTGACGTTAACGTCGCAATTTGCGTTTTTCATAGTTTTTGACTTTTTGTCGTTATTTTTTAAAATAAAATGACGTTTTCTCATTTCATCACGTGCAAAAAGCAGTCAGTAGGTCATTTCATAAAAGGATTTTATCAAAACGTCAGATACATACATAAAAATTGAAATTTAATGTGTTGCGTATTGTTGCGCGCCGGCTCGTGCGGACCGCTGCCCCAGTAACTGCCTATGTAGAGGCCTAGACCAGTATAGCTTATGTTATCTTGCTGGGCGTTCAGTAAAATAATAAACTTAACAAAGGCGTGGACTCCAACAAAAGGATGATTTGGATATGAAAATGCATGACTTATTTCTAAACTTAATGGGTATGGAATGAGAAGAAAGATGATTAAATGTTCAACAATTTTTATGAATAATAATCCTTAGATCATGTCAACTTCTTTCAACAATTAAAACAAATGGCTATGAGCAATAAATATGACTAGAACATAAAATACGAGATGAAAGTTGGTAGCATGGGGTTTAATGAGCTGATGTATAGCAAAAATAGTGAACAATCACTTGCACACTTGGATATGTCAGTTCTAACAATGTTTAAAAATGTTAACTCTTGATAAAAGTTGTAACTTGTATTAGTATTGTCTTGTTTTTTATTTAATTCCGATTAAGTGTCAAAATCAATAAATAAAATGTTTCAAAAGCCGAAACTGTGTTAATTTATTTATTTCCTATCTTTTTTTGCCTTTTCAACCGAAGAAAACGTTAAATAAAGTCAAAAAACCAAAATTCAAGCAGCACAGACCGAGAAACGCAGCTGCTTTCAACGAGATCGAAAGATGGAATCCTTACAGCATCCTACGCGTTTCCATATATACCCGTGAAGGCCTACGCCGTAGATCTCTGTAGTTTACAGGGATCTACAGTGTAAGTTCACGCGCACTACAGTGTAAAGCGACGTCGGGTGCGATACTTCACGAGACCTTACAACGTAACGTCATGTAAGATGCTGTAGAATGACGGAAAAATTATAAACATGCCGCCATCTTTGAATAGAAAATCACAGGTTGTCGCAGAAAATCGGAAATTACACGACAACCATGAATAAAATCTACAATAAATGGGCTACGAGATGAAAGGTAAATGAATGGCCTAAATGACCCTTATCATTGTACAAAAATGCATGGTTGAAATACTGAGAAAACGTCTTGTGAAATTAACAAATACAACTTGATGTATCGACGAATTGTACATTATTTACATTCTGCTTAGCAACGTCAGCTTCCTTATCTAAAAATAGCTCGATTATTGGAAAACCCAAAGATCGGTAACTCGCATAGTACACATTTCTACGAGTAAACAAACAGTGTAGATCTTTGAAATGCAAATGTGCTCTTGCAACCAGAGCACCTAACCAGCCTGTTACAGTGCAAATTACTATGCTTGCCACCAGACATAAGGTACGTTTCAAGTGCGCAACATTGGCTCGTTCAGCAGAAAAATTAAGGCCTGAATACCAGCTCGCAACACTACCCCCCCTCTTAGGTCGTTAAAGCTCCGACTTACGACCTAACAGAAAGGCAAGAGCATCAAACAAAAAGATAATCAGAACGACCAATGTTTCACACTACCAAACTACCATAATCAAAAGACATCATGAATATCCTGACAACGGCACCAATAAAACACATGTGTGCCACAAACATGAAATGATTTTTGCTATTTCACTTCAACACAGTTATTTTTAAATATGTGTAAAGCATTACTTTACAGTTTCAAAACTGAAACGCAGTCAGCTTATAATTCAGTTAATTCATCAATAAAACCTTAATTGAAATGCTACATCATCACTTCATCTTAATAAAATGTTCTTATTTGCATCAAATGTCCTGAATTAATCACGCGTGTAGTTCCTTCCAACGGATTGGTTGCTCATCCATCTTAGCGTTGATAATAATGTAGTAGATTGTAAGTCTTCATCATCCTCTCGTCTGTACATCGGATCCTCGTTACTCCTTCACGTAAACATCTTCAACGTCTTTCTTCATGTCTCCGTCGAATTTCAACTGGCGCTATCCTTGCTGTATCTAATGCTCCTCTTCATCTCGTGAAACACATTTCCCGTTTCTGTTCAATATCTTTCTGTTTAACTGCCCGTTCCTGAACCCTTCTCTTTTAATACTACCGTACCATACTTCGTTTAACTGTCATACCATTCCATTATCTTTTCAAAATAGGACACACCTCTTTTCCTTCACATACTGTTTCTTTCTAACTCACCAGTCTGCATTAGATTCCCTATCTTCGCCAATAGCGATCATAGTTGTCTGATTGCAGCAATGAAGTCCCTCTCTCTCATTATTTCCTCACTGGACACACCTGGACGCTGTTTACTGTCGACTATCCTTCCTGGACACACCGGGAAGCTGCAAATAGCCGACTCACCTTCCTGGACACACCATGAAGCGCTGTAAACACCGGCTCGCCTTCCTGGACACACCTGGACGCTGTTTACTGTCGACTATCCTTCCTGGACACACCGGGAAGCTGCAAATAGCCGACTCACCTTCCTGGACACACCATGAAGCGCTGTAAACACCGGCTCGCCTTCCTGGACACACCTGGAAACTGCGAACCGTCGACCTTCCTTCCTGGACACACCTGGAAGCGGCACATCGTCGACTACTTCCTGGACACACCTGGAAGCTCCAACCCATCAACCATTCTTTCAGAACACATCTACTACTCTGCTTCCTACACATATCTGGAATTATAATCAAATATCATTAAAATCCACCCACCCATGAGATTAAGCTTGTTAGTGTTTTATCTATGTTGCATCGCTACCTTTTTCCGATACAACGTGCAGTCCGTATTCTCTTTTTAAACACGTTTCGAAGGCTGTCCTCTAGCTTTCAGTGCCACCTTGCGATGCTCCGGCTCTTGTACCAACTGCTGGCCTTTCTTTCTATGGTTCATGCCCAAGAGAACTCTCATACACTCATGCTCTGTCATCAAGACAGTGCGGCTCTCCAACGGTGAGACACCATTTCCCCATACTCTCTTGAAATTCAGTCCACGTGTGGCTCTTCGACTCAAGTCACAGAAATGGACTGGCTCTTCAACTCGCTTTGTTTTCTTTTCATACTTCATCTCCGGTTGCTTGTGTCGACCATCCTGAGTTGTCTTCTCTAAGACCTCTATCAATCTTCTTACTCTGTCGTAGCTACCTTCTTCTTCGTCTTCCTGTCTCTCTTTGAACACATAAGTGACATTTTCTCCCTCTTCAGGTATCTCAGAGATGTCGGCTGCTTTCAAACTCCTTACTGGGGTACTGTGGCCTATCTGTATAATGGGTATCTCCTGCTCAGCCACCACAAGCACGCCCTTGCTCACGATAAAGTCTACAGGTCCATAACTACTGTTTTGTAAGACATCTATTCCTAGAAGGGCATCATCGTCGATCTCTGCGACCACAGCATCCACTTGCATGCTTAGCTTACCTAACTGTATCGTGAATACACCATTCCCAAACTCGTTGATGATGGTACCATTTGCACCTATCAGCTTGCACGCCTTACTCAAATGTGGTCTTTCGTCCGGTGCCATTGACTCGTACACTCTCTTGGACAATATTGTTTTAGATTCTCCCGTATCCGCCGTGAAAATGACAGGATAGCATTGCACCGTTCCACTTACATATATCCCATCAGGCAATTTTCTAACATGCCTAACCGATTTAATAAATTCTGTTTGCTGCGATTGTTTTTCGCACTGGCCATTGTAACTGGTTAAGGCGCCCCTGCGGCCATCAGAGACTGCCTCTTCTAGTTTAAATAATCTCCCTTTCTTTCAAGTTTTCCATCTGTCCTGCCTTGGTCGGATGGCTTATAACTCTCATTGCTTCTAGTTTGCTGTTCTGCACCATCACCAGGACATTCTCTAGCAATATGTCCCCTGACTCCACATGCGTAACATACCACACTTCTACCATGACTTGTACCGTACCTTTTCTTAGGAAATTCTGTGTCTTGTCTTCCTCTCTGCAATGCATCGATGTTGTTAGTTAACGCCTCTACCAGGCCTTTTATTATAAGTTCTGTAATGGATTTAGTGTCTGGCTTTGATGGACTAGAATCAGCTTTCTGGCTACGCTTGAAAGGTTCTTCCTTGGAAGACACCCTCATTAGACGCTCACAGGTACCTTCGTCTTCAAAATGTTCCATGTCACTATCTTCTGTGTCACTTCTACGACTTGTTCTTCTTACTGGATGCTTAAACTTTCTCTCTGAATGTGTGTTAGAATTACTTCTTCGCCTTGTCTGAATAAAATTTACCACGTGGTAGACTGCTGTATCAATGTCTGTTGGCTCCTTGTGGTATTCCACTTCAAACCTGGCTTCATTGTCTTTTAGGCCATCTAGGAATCTTCTTACCAGATCCTCCTGCCTAGTTTCACTGTCCCTACCTTTGTATGCTTTTGCGTACAGCCTCTTTAACTCTGCAGCGTACTCCTCAGCTGTTTCATCATTCTTCTGTACTCGCTGACTGAACTTTGCGGCAAACGCCTTTTCTGTCTCAATCGAGTGAAACCTACTGTTGAGCTCTTTGATCAACATAGGGTAGCAGGAAATAGTCTCCTCTGACAGCTGATCAAATACGAAGTCACCTGCTCTACCTTGTAACTTTGGCAAAATGTTGTCTAGTTTTTTCTCATCGTCCCAATTGTACCTCTTTGCCACTGACTCGAATCTTCTTATCCACACCGTCCATTCTTCTCTACCATTAAATGGGGATAATTTTACCTCTGAAGGCGTGTAGTCATAGGTTCTGCTTACTTGGCGTCGCCTTCGGTATTGACCGTCCCTGATGGTATAAGCCAGGGATCGATCCTCAGTCCCCCGTCGTTCCTGTTCTTCTTGAACGCCTCGCGACTGCCGAAAACCACGCGAACAGCTTTCCGGTAACTGCCTATCATCCCTGCTATACCACCCCTGCTGCTGACCTGCAGCTGATGCTTCATGAACGTAACTTCTAGACTGTGTGCTATCAGTATTCGAGTTGCCTTGATCATTGTACATGCTATTTGAGGTTGGTTGTGTGTCATTCTGTGACTGTAACCCAGAATTTGTACTTTGCTGCATCATAGATGTAAGGTTGCATAGGGTATTAGTTATATGTGCCTGCTGTTGTTGCATAGCTGAGACTACATTACTGAGATTTATAACAGTGTCTTGCACTGCAGTAATTTGGCTACTTGTGCTGCTTTGTGAGGGGTACGATGTGCTGTGCTCTTGATTACCTGTTCTTACCCTTACACCAGTATCAGATCTACTCTGGTATGAATGTGCATGGGTATAATATTGTGTCATATCTGGTGCAGACCATTGCCTCTGAGGACCTCCTGTAACTCTACCAGTATCGTTTGGGTGCATTTCAGTCCGCTCGGACCCCTGCAACTGCATTAGTGCGGTCGCTGCTGAGGCGTCGTCTGTCACCTCGGCTTCTTGGGTGGTACCTGTGCCGAAGTATGTGGACCTATACCCTACTGTGTGAGGTGCGGGTGTAGTTTGTTGTTGCGAATCTGGATGGCCTTCCGTATACTGGTCGACTCTACCATCTCCGGAGGGGCTGTTCGCATCGCGCTCTGTTATATTACTAGCCATGTTGAACTCTGGGCTCGTATCACTGAATCCGACTAGGACGATCGGATTCCACCGCTGTGCCACCAATGATGTTGCGCGCCGGCTCGTGCGGACCGCTGCCCCAGTAACTGCCTATGTAGAGGCCTAGACCAGTATAGCTTATGTTATCTTGCTGGGCGTTCAGTAAAATAATAAACTTAACAAAGGCGTGGACTCCAACAAAAGGATGATTTGGATATGAAAATGCATGACTTATTTCTAAACTTAATGGGTATGGAATGAGAAGAAAGATGATTAAATGTTCAACAATTTTTATGAATAATAATCCTTAGATCATGTCAACTTCTTTCAACAATTAAAACAAATGGCTATGAGCAATAAATATGACTAGAACATAAAATACGAGATGAAAGTTGGTAGCATGGGGTTTAATGAGCTGATGTATAGCAAAAATAGTGAACAATCACTTGCACACTTGGATATGTCAGTTCTAACAATGTTTAAAAATGTTAACTCTTGATAAAAGTTGTAACTTGTATTAGTATTGTCTTGTTTTTTATTTAATTCCGATTAAGTGTCAAAATCAATAAATAAAATGTTTCAAAAGCCGAAACTGTGTTAATTTATTTATTTCCTATCTTTTTTTGCCTTTTCAACCGAAGAAAACGTTAAATAAAGTCAAAAAACCAAAATTCAAGCAGCACAGACCGAGAAACGCAGCTGCTTTCAACGAGATCGAAAGATGGAATCCTTACAGCATCCTACGCGTTTCCATATATACCCGTGAAGGCCTACGCCGTAGATCTCTGTAGTTTACAGGGATCTACAGTGTAAGTTCACGCGCACTACAGTGTAAAGCGACGTCGGGTGCGATACTTCACGAGACCTTACAACGTAACGTCATGTAAGATGCTGTAGAATGACGGAAAAATTATAAACATGCCGCCATCTTTGAATAGAAAATCACAGGTTGTCGCAGAAAATCGGAAATTACACGACAACCATGAATAAAATCTACAATAAATGGGCTACGAGATGAAAGGTAAATGAATGGCCTAAATGACCCTTATCATTGTACAAAAATGCATGGTTGAAATACTGAGAAAACGTCTTGTGAAATTAACAAATACAACTTGATGTATCGACGAATTGTACATTATTTACATTCTGCTTAGCAACGTCAGCTTCCTTATCTAAAAATAGCTCGATTATTGGAAAACCCAAAGATCGGTAACTCGCATAGTACACATTTCTACGAGTAAACAAACAGTGTAGATCTTTGAAATGCAAATGTGCTCTTGCAACCAGAGCACCTAACCAGCCTGTTACAGTGCAAATTACTATGCTTGCCACCAGACATAAGGTACGTTTCAAGTGCGCAACATTGGCTCGTTCAGCAGAAAAATTAAGGCCTGAATACCAGCTCGCAACACTATTTTAAGACTAACCTGGCGCTAGAGCCACTTTGTGTTGGTTTGAAAGATATATTTTCCCATCAAAGCCTATACAGGGTAGGAGATTCTGTTCAAATAGTATCACATTTTCCCGCTGTAGACCAAAGAAATTGTGTTTCTCAAAGAAGGCTAAGGTCGGTTCTCTTGTGTGTTCACTTGTCATGATATACCTAGAAAACAGGAAAACATGCTAGTGCTGGTAATTATGAAGGTTTAGCCACATTCAAGATAAAATTTTGGAAATTTCCGTAAAGATTTATCATCATAAAATAAAATTTTGCCTGTGTTATTCAACACTGCATGAAAAAGATGCAACTCCTAGTTCACACTGGAACTTTCCAACAAGTTTACAAATAGCTTCCCTGTTACCTATCTTTAAAGTACCATTTTGTGGTCTATAATAACTTCATGTATGCATTATAATAGTCAGTATTTTCCAAATCTTACCTGCACATCTCAACAGGTACTTCATGTATTCAATCATCAAAGATTAACTCAATTGTTTTTCAGCAGCCATAAATTTTCTATCATTTTTGTGGATTTTCAACTCGCAACTAACAGTTTTCAACTCACATCTTGCAACTCACATTTTACCATCAGCCACAAACATTTTCTATGAATCTTTGAGGAGTAACCTACCAAGGCACAACACATGATTTTCCTGTGACTTTTTGAGCATTTTCTTGAACTTTGAGGATTCTTTCTGCCTGTATTTGGTACAATGTTTTACCCGAGGGTAGTCCCACATTGTACATGCCCTTGGGATAGTTGACCCCTAGCCTGGTTCCCTGTCCCCCTGCCAGCAGGAGTACAGCAACATTGTTGTTACCAATAGCTTGTAAACCTAAAAATAGAAAGTTGGAAATTTGTTTGTTTGCTTTGAAGTTTAACATCCAAGTCAAAATATTTTCAGTCATGTCGGGGCGGAGCCACCGCTTCCTGGGTTTGACCAGTACTCTGGGGAGTTAATTTTGTCTTGCTCAAGGACACACAGTGCTGCCAGTGGGATCAAACCTAGGATCTCTCAATTTGGAGTCTGCTGTTCTACCACCACGACACCGCGCTCCCCTTGAAAGTTGGAAATGTCTAGGTCATTCCCTTGCAGTACTTGACCCCTAGTCTGCAACCCTGTCACCTTTTTTTTTTTTCTTTTTGTCACAGTCACAGCAAAGCATCCCCATGTTCTAAAATATAAATTTCAAGCCTCTAGCAATAAGTATTTTTTGTGGCTGTTAACAGCGGAGGAGAGATGCCCAATTGAGTATCACTGACCTAGATTGCTTTGACAGGTAAATGTTACTATTAATAGCAATTTGATACTCAATTGGGCATCTTTTTGTCATTTTATAGTACCCTCAGAAAATCGAAAAAATGTATCACAGTTTTTAACCGATTTCCACACATTTTGGAGAGCTTAAAGATGAATAAATTTCCAAACTTTTGACCGTTCAGATTTTTTTTTAATTGTCTAGAAAAAAAGTTATTAAGGTTTAAAATCAGGATTTTTTTCTGATTTTCTGTGATTCCTATTTGGGAGCTAGAAAAAAAAGTGATGCCCATGTAGGAAACGGTGATTCCTATTCAGGAACATATAATAAGATCTATGATTCCTGAATGGGATACAAATAGTTTGCCGGTTATGCTTCCTTGTGAACTTTGTTTACCAAAGCCTCACTGACTTAACTGTCATGTTATTTTCTGAATACCTTGCTGTATCTCATATCGATCATAGAGATGCTCCACATTCAACCTTTTTTCATTTTAATGGCCAGAGTGTATTTTAAGTTCAGTTTCACAATCATTTATACAAGTGCGTTCAGTTATTGATATGCCCCTGCCATATTCAGAAATAAATTGACAACTCTTCTTGCTTTTGAACAATCTTCACTGGCAAGAAATAGACATCTGGATGAATTTGTTTATAAGTGTGTCTATAAATATTTACTCTGTATATAGAACTTCCAGAGCAAATTTTTTTAACAAAAAAAAAAAAAAAAAAAAAACACGCTGATATTTGAGTTTCAAAGAATCTACAAGGAATCATGGTTAATGGTTTGTAATTTTGTTTGTAAATTATGAAAGAATAACCATGTTTGTCAGTACTACAGCTGAAAATTTGGTGTCTTTATCAGCACTATTTACAAAGTTACACTCTGATTTTCATTTATTGTACATTTTAGAATTTCATGGTGGGTTGGCATTTCATCATATTGCTTATAGATGTCACAGATACAAGGAATGACTAAATATAGTTAGTCTTTTAAAATTTTAAATAGCTTGATTTAGAATTTGAAATGTAACTGGTTTTCGTGGGACCCATTTCCTGGAAAATGGAATGCATGTGAATAAAAATTACACAAAGCCTACATGTCTAGGATACATAATCTGAAAAATTAAAGATTATTTTGGGGTCATGGAAATGCATTTCTCTGGAAAAAGTTAGTGTAAACATGTTTTTTTTTCTGGAAAATTCTCGAAGTGAGTATTTTTGGGCGGCTCGTGTGCACTTATTGTTTGCTGAAAGATGACATGCCTTTTGTTTCAGGTTCTTATGTGACTGAAGTCAATGACTACATCGAAAAATCTGGCTTATTTTTGTTTTCAAATAGCTAATAAAAATGGGTCCGACGATTTCAACCTTGAAGTAACTGAAAAATGACTCACTTGCTCTGAGCTGACCACTCATTTCACAATCATGTATACACAAATCCATGTATTTGCAACATATTCATCAGTCCCATGATAAAGCATGCTAAAGAATATAATATTGTTGACAAAAATAAACAATGCTTTTTTATACAAGTAAATATTCAAACATGTATACTTATCCGCTGAAAATTTGGTGTCTTTATCAGCACTATTTACAAAGTTACACCCTGATTTTCATTTATTGTACATTTTAGAATTTCATGGTGGGTTGGCATTTCATCATATTGCTTATAGATGTCACAGATACAAGGAATGACTAAATATATAGTTAGTCTTTTAAAATTTTAAATAGCTTGATTTAGAATTGGAAATGTAACTGGTTTTCGTGGGACCCATTTCCTGGAAAATGGAATGCATGTGAATAAAAATTACACAAAGCCTACATGTCTAGGATACATAATCTGAAAAATTAAAGATTATTTTGGGGTCATGGAAATGCATTTCTCTGGAAAAAGTTAGTGTAAACATGTTTTTTTTTTCTGGAAAATTCTCGAAGTGAGTATTTTTGGGCGGCTCGTGTGCACTTATTGTTTGCTGAAAGATGACATGCCTTTTGTTTCAGGTTCTTATGTGACTGAAGTCAATGACTACATCGAAAAATCTGGCTTATTTTTTTTTTCAAATAGCTAATAAAAATGGGTCCGACGATTTCAACCTTGAAGTAACTGAAAAATGACTCACTTGCTCTGAGCTGACCACTCATTTCACAATCATGTATACACAAATCCATGTATTTGCAACATATTCATCAGTCCCATGATAAAGCATGCTAAAGAATATAATATTGTTGACAAAAATAAACAATGCTTTTTTATACAAGTAAATATTCAAACATGTATACTTATCCGCAAAAGAAATGCGAAAATATTAAAACACCATTTTCTTGAAAAGAATCATTGTGATAGAATTTTCAGTGATATAAATTTTAAGTATTTTCAGTGAGCAATAATCAACCAAAATTAAACGTTTGTAGCATTCTTCATCAAGACGTTACAATGACGTTAGTGTACGATCTCGTGTATTACGATTTTGAATCTAAAACATTCACGATTAATGCGATTTGAAAACAGATGGCTGAAGTAGTAGCCGGGTGTCTAACCTAAAGAAATCGTACAAAAAGATTGGAAAAATACTGCTTGTCAACGCTCCCAAGGGTCGCGTTTTTCTGTTGACGTCAGCCTATTGTTTTGAGATCGTCATTATTGTTTACTACAGACACACTATGGGCTTTCAAATTGTGATTCTGTAGATGTCTGTTCAGTGTGTCAACAGCTATCTTATGGCACTAAAAGATTTTGAGTACGTCTATTTGCATGCTAGAAAACACCAATTTACGTCAAAAAGTAAAAACGATGTCACGTACAAGAAAAAGCGTCGGAAAAGACATAAAATTTTCTGATTTGATTTTGTTTCAAACGTGACTTTCGAATATTGGTATCGGTTTGTAAACTTTTGCAAGGTAATTAAAGGTATCCTAACCCTGTAGCTATGGAAATGGGTGACAACTTTCTTTTCGCGGCAACGCGACAAGCGTAAGTCTTAACGTCATGATTTTCTAATTTTGTGAAAGCGAATTAACGGGACTATCAATATTTATATATCACTTAAAAAAATTTTGGCGATATAGAAAGAAAAACAAGCGTATTAGTTATTTTCGTGTTTCTTTTGCGAATAAGTATATATACAGTGACCACACATAAGTCCTTAAAGTACTATGGAGTCATCTATGTCTTTGTATTCTGCCAAAACATAGGTTGGCATTTCATAATAAAATTCATGGTTTGTTTTCTGGCACAGAATACCATAGGGGACTGGGACTTTCACAGAGAAACATTTATACTTAGGCTATGTCTCACTGCTCATATTCATGATATTTAAATCCTCTTGTATATGCTTTAAGTCAAGGGAATCACCAGGACATTCACAGACAGACATTCTTCTAATATCAATAATGTATTTTGCGGATTAAGAATGAATACAAAGAATATTGCCTTGTACAGCTGTATTAATACTACTAGTTTTTGACATCCTTTACTGGCATGTTAATTTTTGAATATCACGAAGAGGAGATATGTGTCATTGCATAACAATAAATTTAGCCCACTTAACCCCTCGGTGAAACAATCATGAAACTGTATGATGAAATGCCAACCCACGTTTTGACAGAATACAAAGTCATGGGTGACTCCAGAGTACTTTAAGGCATGCTTACCTCATGAAGGAACCCATAAGCAAGCTTTGGTCGTAAAACCGTCCTAGTAGAATATTAGTTTTCTTGCAAAAAACACTGACATGCTTAGTTATATTGTAACAACCGCTTTACCATGAAATTCTAAAATGTACAATGAATGAAAATCAGCGCTGTTACATTGTAAATAGAGCTCATAAAGACACCAAATTTTCGGCCGTAGTACAAAAATGACTATTCTTTCGTAATTTACAAACAAAATTACAAACCATTAACCATGGTTCCTTGTGGTATCTTTGAAACTTGAATATCAGCGATTTTTTTGTTAAAAATTTGGTTCCATATGGTATGTAATCAAACAAGGCATACAGCATCACAAACTCTGGAAGTTTTATATACATAGTAAATATTTATAGACACACTTAACACATTATATAAACAAATTCATCCAGATGTCTATTTCTTGCCAGTGAAGATTGTTCAAAAGCAAGAAGAGTTGTCAATTTATTTCTGAATATGGCAGGGGCATATCAATAACTGAACGCACTTGTATAAATGATTGTGAAACTGAACTTAAAATACACTCTGGCCATTAAAATGAAAAAAGGTTGAATGTGGAGCATCTCTATGATCGATATGAGATACAGCAAGGTATTCAGAAAATAACATGACAGTTAAGTCAGTGTGGCTCTGGTAAACAAAGTTCTTCAACAGGAAGCATAACCGGCAAACTATTTGTATCCCATTCAGGAATCATAGATCTTATTATATGTTCCTAAATAGGAATCACCGTTTCCTAAATGGGCATCACTTTTTTTCTAGCTCCCAAATAGGAATCACAAAAAATCAGAAAAAAATCCTGATTTTAAACCTTAATAACTTTTTTTCTAGACAATTAAAAAAAAATCTGAACGGTCAAAAGTTTGGAAATTTATTCATCTTTAAGCTCTCCAAAATTGGTGGAAATCGGTTAAAAACTGTGATACATTTTTTCGATTTTCTGAGGGTACTATAAAAATGACAAAAAGATGCCCAATTGAGTATCAAATTGCTATTAATAGTAACATTTACCTGTCAAAGCAATCTAGGTCAGTGATACTCAATTGGGCATCTCTCCTCCACTGGTTAAGCCCTGTTTGTGTCTGAGCTACATGTAGTAAGAACCCCAAAGACAATTACGCTTTTCATTTTCATATTTACCAGGATGAAATTGATGCCCTACTACACTGGCAGCATAGAATCATTTTATGACCTCTAGACCAGTTTATGTTTGTAAATTTAAATGTCTGTGTCAACAAAACCATCTCAAACTGACCCTAAAACTTTAATAATACTGCCATATTCTACTGTAATAAATACAGTTTTTATCTTTTGATGATGTCTGACCCTATAGATAACAAGTATAAGCTTTTACAAAAAGCTTGGTCTACGCTTCGCATATATAAACTTGAATGTCAAAGAATCTGACCGTACTCCCATTTCATCGTGGTTCATGTGACTGAACAGAAATAAAACGCTGCGCGGTCAAAGCATTCATACCTGACAATCGACCGTCACAGTACTGTTGGTTCATTTCATTCCGTTGTGGCTTGGATAGAATGTAATTGGCTACACGGCAGGTGGGGTGCGGTCAAAGCTTTCAGGCCTGACCTTGTAGCGTCACAATACCGTCGGTTCATTTCATTCCGTTGTTGCTTAGATAGAATGCAGTCATGCACCAGTTCCACGAATTTAACAATTTGCCCCATTTTTGATACCTACTGCACTATTGGTACAAATGTTACCAACCAAAGGGAGGTTTGCCTGGGTGTTTTGGGTGTTTACACGGTCCTTGGCGAAACGACCCGGAATCCTACTAACACGATGGTCAAGCCACTAGACTCAAACGTGCAGTTGCAGTTGTAGAGAGGTGTACGAGTTGTCTTGTAATTTAATTAAAAGTAGGTCAATCTCAAACTTTAGGGTAGTCTACGCGCTGGCGCGTAGACAATAATCAAATTGCAGGGCTGGCTATTAAATCTGACTTTGGATTCACAGCAAACATAATTGTACTCTGATGAGTCTACACTTACAGTTTGTATATACAATGCATGCAAAAAATAGGAGTTTTTCTTGTAACATAGTCCTTTATAGCCAGGCTCAGTCAGGAGTGCCTATTGACAAATGAGTCTGCACTTAGAAACCATAACCACCTTTCTTACACAATGATGCAATTTTATACCTGGATGTCAACACTGTTTTGAAACCTCAGATAAACCAAAATGTACCCTTGTAACCTTTTGTATACTGGGGTGACATGCATGAATTTTTGGTTATCACCTTTTAAAAATTCTTTCAGAAATCATAATTTATGATGATAACAGTTATCATTGTTTCAAACAGTTTCAACACTATGCCTGAGGTTATAAAACTTTTTTCATGCTCAACTCAGCTGAGACTAAAATTTATCCTGCTCATAAATGTTAAAATGTCAACAATTGTTGGCATTTGGCATTTTAACATTTATGAGCGGATTAATTACTAGTTTTTGTGTTTTGAATCCGAGTTTTCCACCATGTTTGACTATTTCAACATTTATGGGCAGTTGAAATTTGAGCTGAGCTTGAAAAAAAAGTTTTATAACCTTGAGGCCTGGTCAGCTGATTCCGGCCAAACTGTTTGTCAGTTTTGTTTAGTGGCACAACATCAGTACAATTTTTCCCTACTGTTCGGAACATGGGACAGAGCTTCCATTTCCTGGATTTTTACCAGTACTATGGAGAATAACTTGTCTTGCTCAAGGACACAACCTGGCACCAGTAGGGTTTGAATCCAGGTCCAAGGTTATAAAAATATTTTCATGCTCAACTCAGCTGAGCATGAAATTTTAACTGCTCATAAATACTGAAATAGCCCAAATAAATTCAATATTCATGTTTGGATCAACAAAGCATGTAATTTATCCTGCTGATAAATGTTAAAAGGCCAACAATTGTTGGCCTTTTAACATTTATGAGCAGGATAAATTTTAGTCTCAGCTGAGCTGAGCATGAAAAGAGTTTCATAACCTTGGGCCCAGGACCACTCAATCCTGAGTAATATGCACTAATCGCTATCACAATCTTCTCCCATACCATTTGAAAAGGAACAATTTTATCAGCTGACTGGCAAACAAATTTTCTCTCAAGGATCAACTCATTCAATTGGTGCAAATGACAAATTCTAAACTTTTTATTTGTTTGAGTTGATACTTTATGTCCATGGTTAACAGCTATGGTCATGTTGGGACAGTCAGTTATCCTTGCCACACGGTTCCTGGGCAAGCCTGCTAGAGGCAGATTACCAGAAATAAGTGCATATTTCTTTCACCACTGACAAAATGCTTTCTTGAATCAGCAGAAGTGGAAGAGAAGCCTTACAAATATTAATGAGCCAAACACAAGGACTGATGAAGGGTCTGATTCATTCTACAGATCGGTCATGCTACCGATCAAGCTGACTCATCCTGTATACCTTTTTTGCTATCTGGCAATAAAGGGCCTTCAATAAGCAGTTTTAATATATTTTCAATATTGTTCATATCTACACTTCCTTGATCTAAAACAAAGTAAAAGACTATATCCAATTACAATCATTTACTACTTACATTACGAAAACATGCCCATGCAATATAGTATACAGAGATTTTTTTAAGTTGTAAAAAATGAAAATTTTCAGTAGAAAATTTTGATATTTTTCTTATTTTTGCTCAAAACATAGATTGTGGGTACACGTTAGAACCGCCTCTACCTATTTTTCTTATTTTTGATCCAAAACATAGACTGTGAGTACTCGTTAGAACTGCCTCGGCGAGGCGGTTCTAACGAGTACTCACAGTCTATGTTTTGGCGAGGCGGTTCTAAAGAGTACTCACAGTCTATGTTTTGGATCAAAAATAAGAAAAATAGGTAGACCCCTGCATACCCCAGTTTTACTATATAAAAGTGGGGTATAAGGGGGTACATATTACAGGGACATGTTTTCCTGATGACTGGGTTCAATTACTAATACTTGGTATCAGGTTCGTAAATGGAATGCGGTAGTGACAGAAATTAAAACTGCTATTCGCTGACATTGAAAAAGATTATTTTGTTTTATCCTGTTATCTTGGTAAACAATTCCTATATATTTATCTGATTACCATGATTAAACCAGAGACTAAATTCCCCTTATTACGAGCTGATGACAACTTCCCTTACTACAAATGATAAGAGATTAATCGTGTAAGTTCCAAGAAGTATAATCTAATTACATGTATCAGAACCAAAACTCTTATGATCAACTTTGATTGGGGAAAACTATTTGAGGGATGTCACTGCCAACAAAGTTTACTGGTTTTGACTGCTTGAATGGTACAAGGAAGCAGGGGTGTAAGGTCATCAGGAGATGAGACCTTGGTTTAACGGCTGAAACAAAAGATAAGAGAAGCCTGGGATCTAACACACTACCCTGGTTAACAAGGCAAGTGGCCTAGCCACTATCAATGCCACAGAGGCTTCTGATGGTCTCTGGTTTGCATCAATTCCTTCATAGTCCAATATGAATACTACATGTTGTGCACTGAGTTACTGAGCCTTGTCTGCTCCTTTTTCTTCTTTCAAAAAATTCTACTTCACTGCCTGTTTTTCTATCATGTCATGCAAGGCCTGGTTTCCACGGACAATGTTTCTTTGATGAAGATTATTTTTCACGGAAACTTTGGCAATGAGTTTGTGTTCACACACAGCAAAGATTACTTAAATCACTCACACACCTTTGTCACAGATATTTGACAATGAAACTTCGCCACAGAATTGAGTTTACACGAGTATATTTTTCTGCGACAAACCTACTTTGTCAAAGAAGAATTGTCCGTAGAAACCAGGCCTAAGTACCTACATAAAAGTTTATCATTACCTGTGTTGTTATATTGCTGTAGTGTATTTTTATCACATCTTGCTATACTTCCACACACTTCCGTCGGTAACGGCTCCAACAGATCGTCAAGTTTTTCTGCTGCAGTCTTTAACGACAACATTGCCGCTTCGAAAAAACTGTTAATTTCGGCAAAGTCCATGTGTTCAAGTTCTTTATAAAACACATCTTTTTGTTTTTCTGTGAGTGACTCCCAGTGTTCTAGAAGGTGACTCTGTCTAGCAGAGCTCAAGCGTGATTTCAGGGAGTCTAAATCCATATTTGAGTTCCTATGTTACTGAAACATAGAAGAGTAATACAATTGAAATTCAATAGAAAACCCTTAAACTACGTAAAGTATACCTTGTGTGGGGTATAACTCTTTTTCTTATTTTTGATCCAAGACATAGAATGTGGGTACTCGTTAGAACCGCCTCACCAAGGCAGTTCTAATGTGTACTCACAATCAATGTATTGATCAAAAATATCATTTTTTCTCAGGAAATTCTTATTTTTACAGGTGAAAAATTCTCTTTAAATCTCATGGGCAAGTTTTTGTAACGATAACAACAGGTTTTTATTACATAAATCCAACAGTGAAGATGTGATGCAGTTGTCTCAATGTGTATGACTGATATCTGTGAAGCAAAAGAACTTTCCAAACCTGTTCTTCAACAATTTCAAAATTATTTCAATAAAAAAAAAAAAAAAAAAAAAAAAAAAAAAAAATCATACCTGCATCCGAATTAAAATCTTGCAAAAAATAAATTTGATCTCTTCCTTGAACACCTGAATGAATACCTGTACAATTATCTAACCTTGATATATACTGCGTGAAATTTCATCCAACCATTTACTACTTTTTCAAAGTAGGTCAGGCCATAAAAATTACAGGAAAAAGCATGTTCAGCATATAAATTAGATCTAGATCAATCATTAATCATAAAATAATCACACTATTATAATCAACATTTTTCCTAGTTGTTTTTAAACAGTAATGCTGAAGAATATACACTTAACCTGAAAATCAAATTCTCCTGCAGCATTTGGTGACATTTTAAGAAATACAAACACATGTGTCACATAAACTTTAGTATTACATGTAAAAATTATTGAGATAGGGTGGGATGATTTATTGTTACATGTATGACTATTACATTGAGGTAAACACTTTCAATGTGTAGGCGTACATAAAAGATGCATTGCTTTGTAGACGGGCAGTCATCTTAAGTCTTCGTGACATTAAAACTTTTATCTTAACATTATTGCCATCTACTAATACCTATACCATAAAGTTTCTAAGCTTTTGGACAGCTGTAGAAACGTATAAAAGAAGTAGTGAGATCAGTTTTTACGATGATGATTATTTCTTCTAAATCTCAACGAGACATCAGTCTTAAGTCCAGTTTGCATGACCAAAATGTAAGTACACTTACATGTACATGCAATACAGTGGTGCCTGAATTAACCTTTTACGGATTCACAAGATTTTACCATATTATTTAAAGGGGTGTTTTTCCCTCGCATAATTAATCCTAACAGATAAATAATATTAAGATACTGTATTCACTTGTACATGTATGCACATGCTCCAATAAGCGCACACCCTGACCGTTTCCGAAAACCATGTGCATACGCGCAAACTGCTCCAGTAGAATATTGATATTTTGTACCAATATCGCATTTAAACAGATCTTTTAATGATCAAACACTTTTTTGCAATCATTCAAACGCTTAAATGACATCATCATTCAATTTGCTATTTTATTAAAGACTGCAGTTTATGTGTGGACCGATACCTTAATTTTATGTTATTTTGAAAAGTTAAGCGCACTGTGCACTAATTAGAACAACATTTTGTTACTTTGATTTTAAGTTATTATGAAAAGTTAAGTGCACTGTGTGCTAATTAGAACTTATATGGTAGGGTGTCTTAGGTCACATGAAAACAATTTAAAGTCTCATCTGAAAGACGGGAAAAGCCTGGAATTGAACATAATTATCTATCCTGGTTTATAAGGCTAGTGGCAGTTTATGAGGCTACTCAGGCTAGTGGCTTAGCCACTAGAGTAGACTTCTTGTTAAGCTAAGATGTCATCATATTCAACAAAGAAGAGACTTCTATGGGCGTCAAACCTTGACACCATACCATAACGGGACATTTGGAAAATATATGCTTATTATTCTCAAAAGCCAAAAACAATAAAGTACTGGTGTGATCAATTCAATAGCAGCTATGGCTCAACTGGGCAAAGGAACTTTGTAGCACTGTTACCCAAATGATCAATTTACTTTAGTACAAGTTTTTGGCCCAAACACGGTTTACCATTTTCATTCAGACAAACATATATAGAACAAATTCAGTATGTACTTCCTTGTCCAAGTTGGAATGAAGTCAACACGTTACCGATTAGAGAATAGAGTATGTATGTTTAGTTAGATTTAGGCTTTTAAAATCTCCCAGTCCAGTCAACAATTTTTCCATCATGTGGAGATGGAGCCAATGCTTTCCTAGGTAGTACCAGTACTGTGGGTAGCTGTGTTTTGCTCAAGGACACAACCCAGTGCCAATGGGGACCAAATCCCCGACCCGTCGATTTGGAGTCTGATATGCTTTTCATTAGGACACTTCCCTCCCCAAAACTTAAATATGTTCACTGCTTTTAATGGATCTCAGTCTTATTTTATTTCCCACCTTTACAAGGTTGTTGATTAGCTGAAAACATATCATTTTTTCCTTTTCATGTTTTTTAAGCTAGGCATCATACTGCTTTTCACACATACTCTAGATAGTATTATTTGGCAAATACTCATAGGTTACTGTATACAAGGTAACTTTAATATTCATATCTGGGCATGGTCGACATCTGTTGGGGATGATAGGGAGTGGGGAGATAATAGAAAAGGCGAACTCAGTCAGCGTAGTCAGCTACCTGCAGTGGTCGAAATTAGTTTCCTCACTAGCCAGAACCCTTATGTCTTTAATCATTTGCCAAAATTTTCCACTATTTTCTAACGGAAAACCTGTGAGATGAATCTTTTAACTGTATACCTTTAGCTTTTACCTATGTTCAAAGTGGTATACGTCTAATAAGGTTGAGGTGCTGCCCATACAATAACCTACTGGCCGAATAATATGATCTATTCTATGGAAGGCCGGGGCGACATGCTATTTGCTAAATGCTTACTGTCTTTTGCTAAACGTGAATTGCTAATTGCCACATCCTAATTGCGATCGACCCTTTTCAAAAATTTTAGTTACCATTTAAGAAACAGATCAGCTCTAGCTGTGAATTGTTGAGTAATAATTCACTGTTTGGAGGTCAGTTGTAAAGAAGTTCATATCATGAGCGCGTAGCGCGAGTGACTTATGTTCTTACAACTGACCGACCAACAGTGAATTATAACTCAACAATTCACACACTTAAGCTGATCTTTTTTGATTCTAACGCACAATACAAGCCACTGAAGCCATCGATATCGTTCAGCTTTTTGCAATTGCATTGTAGATATCCCGCCAAACATTTGACTGTAATGCGGGTATTTACACATATTTTTTACATTTGTTATGCTCTAAAATGACATTACACCATCTAACGCTGATTGCTGGGATAGCTGACGCCACAAATGGTGCAAAGTAACGTCATGCTTATTCGCCCAGTGAAATTGTTGCACAATTTAACATGTTTTTTAACCGTTGGCTATATAGGTGAGGTGTGTTAAAATTTAACATTTTGCAATATTAAAGCATTTAGCAATTAGCATTTAGCATATAGCAAAATATTTTAGCATATCACCCCAGCCTAAGCCTTCCATTCTATCACATTGCGAAAACATGCCCATGCAATATACAGAGATTTTTAAAGTTGTAAAAAATGATAATTTTCAGTAGAAAAAAAAATTGATATTTTTCTTATTTTTGCTCAAAACATAGATTGAGTACCCACAATCTATGTTTTGGAGCAAAAATAAGAAAAATAGGTATACCCCTGCATACCCCAGTTTTGCTATATAAAAGTGGGGTTCAAGGGGGTATAAATTACACGGACATGTTTTCGTGATGAAAATGGCAGTTGAATGCGGACCGTGGAAACACCCCAAACCACCCAAACCTCAGGGTTCTCACTAGGATTTTGAAAATTGGAGTAAAAATGAGGTATTTTCTAAAATGTTGGATTCTTCCCATACTTTACTGTTGGGGCTTTTCAAAAAGTTGGAGTCAGAATCAAAAAGTTGTAGTTAAAAACTCCAATATTGGAGTTAAGGAGAACTCTGTAACCTCATCTTAAACATCATTATCTCTCCAGCAGCTTGTCAGCAGTAGTTGCTTTGATTTGAATGGTAACAACAACAATGGCACAGTGTTTCAGCTAGAAAATAAGTTATGTAGGACTAAAGGCCTGTTTGAGAATAAATGTTCAGTACTTTCTGTCATTGGCATACCAGCTGGGGCTCATTGCCATTACTAGGTGCCTCATTATTGCTGCCTCAGTCAGCTCCACCAGACAAGCTTAGATATTTAAACTGGTACTTTCTGCTACGCCTCGCCTATGTGAGAGATGGTGGATACAAAAGTTAAGCTTTAAACACTCAACGAATGTAAATACAAAACTAGCATTGAAACTGAAAGTAGAATCAATGAATGGGTGGGGAATGGTGACTGAAACAAACCTATCTATCTTCTGATACTGAGTCGATCAATTTCTGATCATCACCTCAGGTGTGGGGTGGGTGGCTAAATTTAGAATTTAGTCAAGGGAAAATAAAACATTTGGGGTGGACCATTAAAACTATTTACAAGATATAGATGAGAGGCATACTAAAACGCATGCCTCTGGGCTAATGATTTAAATAGAAGCCTTAAATTCCTCAATGGTCTTAGATAGGACCACTGAAGAAGGGAGACTATTCCAAACCGGAATAGTTCTGGGAAAAAAGGAATTTTTCAGGGCATCACTATAGGCAAATGGTCTTGTGTATTGTGATTCATGTGATGCCCGAGTATGCCTTAGATTGGGTGCCGGGGTCAGGTATTTGTCTTTATCAAGAGACACTGTACCGGAGTGTATCTTGTAGAAGAAGGTTAAGGAGGACCGCTCCCTGCGAGACTCCAGGGATGGCCACTCAAGTTCGTCTAGCATTTCACCGACGCTACTGGTGTTCCTCCATCGCCTGCAGGTCCACCGGGCAGCAGTCCTCTGCACCTTCTCCACCATCTCAATCTGAGTTTCATGATAGGGATGCCAAATAGGAGCTGCATACTCAAGTTGAGGCCGAACCAATGTTTTGTATGCAACTTCCTTAGTATGCCTAGGTGCCAGTGCCAAATTGCGCCGAAGAAAACCCAAAGTCTTAGTTGCCTTGCATGTAATTTCAGAAATGTGTTGACCCCAATCAAGATCATCTGTGATAGTTAAACCGAGGTATTTAGCGGACTGAACCTGTTCTAATGTTTGCTGATGCAGTGTGTAATTGAAATCTATATGCCTGCTTGGATGTAGCCGCGTCACCCTCATTGAATGACATTTGCTAACATTGAATTTCATTTGCCAATCCATTTCCCATTTGGCCAAGCTATTCAGGTCATCTTGTAAAATTTGACAATCCAATGGTGACTTGACATTTCTGTATAAAACACAATCATCAGCAAATAGCCGAACAGATGACCTGATGTTGTCAGGAAGATCATTAATGAAAATAAGAAGTAGGACCGGTCCTAAGACCGATCCTTGTGGGACACCAGAAAGAACCGGGACTGGATCTGAGGCACGGCCATCTAATACCACTTTTTGAGAGCGCTCAGAGAGCCACGAGTCGATCCACTTATGTGTAGATCCTCTAATCCCGTAGAAGTCAAGTTTGTATAATAACCTTTTATGTGGGACCTTGTCAAAGGCCTTAGCGAAATCCATGACAATCACATCCGTCTGCCTGTGGCCACGACCCACTGCTCGGTCCAGATTACTAACCAAATCATGATAAAACTGAACTAACTGGGTTTCGCAAGACCTTTGACTTCGGAACCCATGCTGACAGTCAGCAAGAATGTTTTCAAGAGCCAAGTGTTTGTTTATGTTGCTGACTATTATATGCTCTAGAGTTTTGCAACAGATACAAGTAAGCGACACCGGTCGATAATTAGCTGCATCGTATTTCTCACCTTTCTTAAATACCGGGGCTACATTTGCCTGTCGCCAATCGTCTGGTACAGCACCCTGAGCAAGCGACTCATTGAAGATATAGGTCAGTACAGGAGCAATTTCAGAACTACATTCCTTCAACACCCTAGCACTCAGGCCATCTGGCCCAGGCGCCTTATGTATATTCAAATTATTCAACAGTTTAATGACCCCATTGGGGTCAACTGTAATTTCACCCATAGCGGTGAAAGGACTTGTGCCTTTGGAGGGGATTTCATCATCTGATTCGCGAGTGAAGGCTGACTGAAACTGCCTATTACAAATATTAGCCTTATCCAAAGTGTCAGTCTTCAAGATACCATTTTCTCTAAGAGTATTGATCCCAGACGCGTCTTTCTTAAGGGACTTGACAAATGACCAAAACTTTTTTGCCTTTTCATTTTTTCGGGGACAATCGGGATCAGGGTTATCATTTTCAAAGGAGAAGATATTGGTAATATGCTTCCAATATGCATCTCTAATGCTCTTTTGAACATGTGCTCTGAACCGTTTGTAATGGTTCTTAATGTCAGGGCTGCTTGACTTGCGAGCACGAAAGTAAAGTTTATCACGTTTCCTTATCAAGCGTTTGATCGAGCTATCGATCCATGGTAAGCTATATTTTGTCTTGGTCATTTTTGATGGAATAAACCTTTCAATAGCCGAGAGAACCTCCGACTTAAAACTGACCCACATGTCATTGACTGACACCTGACTATGGTCAGTTGAAAGGAACGAATCCCTATAGCGCGCTAGATGGTCATGGAGACCGTCCATATCCGCTCGTTTATATAGGAAAATCTTACGCGGGGCCTGCTGAATCCGTTTAGCCTTTATGTCATATTCAATATAGACAATGTCATGATCTGCTTTGCCGATCGGGGGCATCCCTTTAACACGGTTAATTGGGGATGGCGAGTTAGTGAAGAGTAAATCAAGGGTCTTGTCTTCTCGGGTGTGTATATTTACCATTTGGGAGAGGCAGTGATCCTGTATTATGTCCACAAGTTTAGTCTGAACTGGCCTCTTTTTGACCCCCTCGGGTACCTGCATTGTGCTCCACTCAATATCACCACAATTGAAGTCACCGCCTACAAGAACATGGGCATTTTTATTTGACATAATCCGAGAAAGTGAAGTATTAAAATCCTCAAGATATTTCAGTTCAAGCTCCTGAGTTGGGAACCTAGGGGGACGATAGAATGATCCAAGGTACAAAGTCCTACATCCAATAATGTTCAACTTACACCAAATTATTTCGCACTTGGTGTCCAATTCCGGAGCTTCAGTACAGAGAAGATCACGCCTAAAAGCAATGAAGACACCACCATGCGCATCACTAGCTCTGTCTTTCCGGATAGCATCAAAGGAATCTGGAAAAATCTCTGAGTTTTTAATGTCTGGGGTTAACCATGACTCATTCCCCAATATGATGTCAGGTTTAGCCGATTCTATGACAGTGTGAATTTCAGCCTTTTTATTTTTAATTGACTGACAATTCATGATCAAAATTCTCAAGGGATGGTTCAGGACCGCCCTTTTGGTCCTGGGTTTTGCTTCTTTTGTTTGCACAATAGGCGAAGAAGCTGCATTGGGGGGGCCAATATTGTCTGGTATCGGACTGTCAGGCTCGGACAGGGACGAAAGGGACTCAAATCTGTTGGATATCTCAAGAGAAGCTGTAGTGTCAAACAACGAAGTGGAAAAGTTTGGCATTCCACAACGTATGCATTCCCATGCTATACTTTTGCTAAGTGATTTATTGTAAATCCCATACATAGTTGAAGTCATGCCTTGACAGTCTATATGGTACCAGATGTTGCATGAGTCGCAACAAATCCCGCGGTCATCCCATCCAACACTGACATCACACAGTCCACACAGAAAGTGAGAGTTGTCAATAAGGGATTCTGGACCAGGATTTGTTTCGGTGTCCCAGGAGTTACTTATCAGAAGAGTAAAAATGTATAAATGAATGAGCTTACCAGAGCGGTGATCTTTAAACCTGAGACTAGCCCTTAGAATAGAAACACTGCAAAAGTGTGGTACGTGAGCCATAAGTTGTTGGTCAATTGCCGTGTGAAATTTCCATATCATTAAATGAAAAGAAAATAAACCATGCTGGCTTACATATGAAACATGCCTAAAGAACTTATTGCAACAAAGCTCACCTGAAAATATTCAATAGATCACAAGAAAATCAATGTTGAAAATGTCAAACCTTTTAGTTTTACAGGTTGCTGTCATAAAATGAAACCGGAAGTACGTGTACAACGAACTTGAAGCACTCGCGTTGAAAAATAGTTCTTGATTTGCAGTCGAATTTTAAATCTATTAGCCATTTGATATTATGAAAATGATTCACAGTTATTAAATTACAGGTCAATATGATCAGAATATGACTTTCACGTGTTTGCTCGGTTCCGAGGTGTTTGATACCATTTTGACCATGCGCATAAATTCTTAAAATGAAAGTAGTCCCGACAAGAAGCATTCATTCTAATAAACCCCCATCCAGAAAAATGTTCCATATATTTTGCTTTTTTTATTGTTTTATGTCCCTTTCAAGATTATTTCAGCTCATATGAGACCGGCCAATCAGTAGGTGTGGAGAAAACGAGAGAACCTTAGAAAAAATCACCTTGCACACCCATAAAACTGAACTGTTCTGTAGCTCCATCTTGCAGTCAGTGTTGCACCGGTGATCCCTCTTTGAAGAACCCCCGTGAATTTCCTTAATCCAACTTTGTTTGAATATAAACACTAACACGGGTTAAGGCCCAGACTTGAATATTTACAAATCTGGACGTGTGAGAGGGGACAGCCATATTTACATGACTTTATATGCTTTATATACACCAAATTTCCAATGAGTTTACTTCAATTTGTAAATTATATTACTGTAACAGTGTAATTTCTGTGTAGCTGTAGTCTTTTCATATGTAACTTATGACAAAGGTGCCTACATAGTGCTTCCAGACATAAGGTTATCCATAAACAGAAATTGTCTTGTCTCATATGTGCCCAGTGTGGGACTCGAACCCACACCCTTGTCTCATATGTGCCCAGTGCGGGACTCAAACCCACACCAGACACAGAAGTGAGATGATCGAGTGATTTCGAAACAGGGCTCTTAACCGCTCGGCCACCCATTCCAAATGGTGTTTACCTATTTGCATGGTATGTGGACAATTCAGACTTATAAGCAGGTGCGATTAAGTCACAGTGACCCAAGACTACATAGGGGTCCAAGGTCTGGTCCTACATCTTGAAATAGTGATCAGTTATATTTCAACCTATATACTTATGTCAATAAGAGTTTTCTTAGCTTGACTGCACAAAGTGCAAAGAGCTATTGTAGTCACCTCGGTTCCTGTAGGTGTCACACTGAAGTATAGTTTTCTAGAAGTTTATATCTTGACAACCACACATCAAAAAGAATTCATACTTGGATTGCTTTCATTCCATGGTATTACACCCCTGTGTCCATGACAGGGGCGGGGCCAGAGGTTAAAATCTACAACCAGGCTTTTCTGTGGTATAGTTTTCTACAAGAGTCTAAATTTTCATTAAGTTACCTATTACTAGGTCCGATACCAAGTCACAGAAGAAGGCTGGAAGGTTAAAAACTCAAGAAAAGGGACTCTATTCTATCAGTGTAGCAAAAACATAGATGCTGGTCAGCTGTGCAGTTACTGTTGCAACATTTTAATCATCTAGCAATCATCTGAGGCTGTACAGCACAGTTCGGTTTTGGTTTAATTTGGCTATAATTGTCCCAGTCAACAATATTTCAGTCATGTCTTGATGAAGCAAAAACTTCTTGGTTATTTACCAGTACCATGGGACACTCAAGTACACTAAACAGCAGAGGTACATATTGAACACATTGAACCCAAGATCTCTAGCTTTTGAGTCCAGCCAGTTCAGAGTTGTGTCATACCTGCTCGAAAACACCGAAGATGAGTTTTCGAGTGATGAGACTCAAATATAGTAGCTCAAGTTGTAGCTATTATTTGCCTTATTATAAGCATCCTTAATTTGTTTGTTTGTTTGAGTTGAGGTTTAACATCCCAGTCAATAATTTTTCAGTTTTATCAGGACGGAGCCACCGCTTCCTGTGTTTTAACTTGTACTCTGGAGAGTACATCCATGAGTACATCCATAATCTACTAACAATCAAGATATACTGAGTTTAAAATGCACAACAGTTTGCTTCTTTTTTTTTTTTTTTGGTGTTGAGGTTTAACGCCACAGTCAACAATTTTTCAGTCATGTCGGGACAGAGCCAACGCTTCCTGGGTTTAATCAGTACTGTCGGGAGTTCATGTGTCTTGCTCAAGGGCACAATACGATGCTGCCTGTGGGGATCGAACCCAGGACCTCTTGATTCTGAGTCTGATTCTTTACCACTATGCCTCCAGCTCCCTTCAATTTGCTTGTACTAGAAAAATATCAGTGGGAAGAAAATAAAGCAACAGCCACACTTCTAACATTTTAATGTACAACAATTTTTCGCAAGATGTACATTCAGTAAAAAACAATGTCAGAACAAATCTTGCAAAATCTTATCAATAATTAATCCAAGCTGACAGACAAAAGCAATGTAACAAAAATATTTTTGGGCTTGTTTTATTTTGTGGTTTTACATCCAGTCAATAATTTTTCAATTGTGTCAGGATGGATCATTTTGGGTATTATTCAACACTGGCAAGATAATGTCTTGCTCAAGGATATAGCCTAGCTCATCCACTCATCTCAGTATTTTAAGTCTTTTCCTGCTCTACCACTATGCCACAGCGCTCCCAATATGCTTTTCGCATTTGCAAACATAAAGCCACAAATCAGCTATGAAGTCACTACAAAGCTGATCCATATTTTATTTTTGCAGACAATACTTTAACCCAATACTTTCATTTTTTTATGGTTCTTGAATTCCAAATTTTGTCTCCATGCGTATTTTCATAGTGATTTATTTTTGTGGACTGAAGGACTGGCCAGTTCAAAATAAAGCGCAGTATGTTGAAATAGACATTTTTTGCAGCAATTTATTGTTTTAAGAACATCCCCAAAAAACCAAATCAATAACGAAAATAAATTGATTAAAGTACTTAAAAATTTTCTCACACATTTGATGATCTAGAGCTCAGCATATATAATGTTATCTTAATAGCACTTCATAGTCATTTGCTTCAACAATAGCACATACATTAACACAAACAATCCATGATAAATGATTTTATACACTTTGTACAGTTAAATGAAAAGCTGATTCATAATTTTGCCACGATGCAACAATGGCACAGATCAGCCTGAACAATTGCTCCTTTGTTAGCTTATGATTTTAAAACTTGCGCGGATCCAGAGGGGGGGACCGGGGGTCCGGACCCCCCCTGGAATTTGAAAATTTTACCTAAAAAAAAAAGGTAGTTTCGAGATTTTTGGGGGGTTGGACCCCCCTCGTCTGTGACCAAAAATTACCATTTTCGTTGGACCCCCTCTCATGAAAATTTCTGGATCCGCGCATGGATTCTGTGCTTTACGTTCTAGCTATGATCATACATTTCCTCTATTTTATGGGACTTTTAACCTACACCAGGATGTCATGGCATTAACCCATATTTGACGAATGGATTTTCCCATCATTATCAATTGGATGAGTCCACTTTCATTTTTAGGGGTGTTAGGAGTGATTTTCAATTTTTATCCCATTTTTCGATGAAAATTCTCTAAGCAAACAGAATAGCCCCAGATGGGACGCCGCGTTCTGCGGCGTCACATCTGGGGCTATTCTGTTTGCCTATGTCCCATAAAAGGGACGCCAGGCTTAAATGAGTTAAAAATGTGCTTCATAAATATAACCACCCAAGGAAGCAACCAAGGTTTATGTTTATGAATGGTTAGACTAAACCACTTTTTTTCTGAGCAGACTCAAACCTAGTGGTTAATCAGTAAACAGGGCCCAGTTGTTCAAAACTTTATTAGCTTAACACTGTCGTTAAGCTCTCAATTTGTTAACTTTATGTCGACTTCAAAAGCAAATACACTGTTACTTTTTGTTGAAAATGCAAAGGATTCTCTCACATTTTATCAACAAATAAGAGCTGTCGCAGGACAGCGTAGCTCGCCTGACTTGTGCTTTGCCACTAAATTTATCAAAATCTATGACCCATGACCTTGACCTCAAGGTCGCTCAGGTGGGTCGTAAAAGCATAAAATTTCAGACCAATATCTACAAACATGCAAAGTATCAACGTGATCCATCAACATGTTCAAGAGATATAGACTTCTAACAACTTTAACGAAAAACTTCAACAAAAAATTTCTAAATCTGTGACCTTGACCTCACGGTCACCCAGGGTGGGTCATGATGGTACTCCATAAAACTTCAGACCAATATCTTCAAACATGCAAAGAAGTATCAACTTGATCCATCAACATGTTCAAGAGATATAGACTTCTTAAATCTTTAATGAATAACTTTAACATAAAATTTCTAAGTCCCTGACCTTGACCTCAAGGTCACCCAGGGTGGACCACGATGGTACTGCATAAAACTTCAGACCAATATCTACCAACATGCAAAGTATCAACTTGATCCATCAACATGTTCAAGAGATATAGACTTCTAAAAAGTTTAATTAAAAACTTTAACATAAAATTTCTAAGTCTGTGACCTTGACCTCAAGGTCACCCAGGATGGGTCATGATGGTACTGCATAAAACTTCAGACCAATATCTACCAATATGCAAAGTATCAACTTGATACATCTATATGTTCAAGAGATATAGACTTCTAAAACCTTTAACCGAAAGTGTGACACGGACGTACACGTAAACGTAAACGGGGACGACCGAGGTGACAACAATAGCTCTGTGCACTTCGTGCAGGTGAGCTAAAAATAACAGTGTATTTGTAATATTCATGTTTGAAATTTTAACGAATCATTAACTAACAACATCGTTAATTTTGAACAACTGGCCCAAGGTCGTCAATATGTAGGATATAATCTTTGCCTGAAGGAATAATCAGTCCATCTATTTCTCCAATGGGCTGGTTCCATATTTCAAATTCTTGAATTTCTATTCTTAAAGCATATTCTATTACTCCATAGGCTAGAATGAGTAAAATTTAGCAGTAAATCAAAGAAAATTTCATGTAAACAGGCCATTTCAAGCTCTGGAAAAGGCCAAGAATATAATGTTGGTAGAGGTTCTATCCCTGGACCTCTCTATCAAGAGATGATACTCTACTACTAAGCCAAGATGTCCCCCCACCCCCACCCATTATTTAATTTAAATTGCACCAAAAATATTTGCATATGAAAATGACATCTTGTTTGTGCTTAGGAAATTTCCTTTGAAACGTGTCCATAAATGCTCTCACACAGTAACTTTAAATTAGACTTGATCTCTCAGGTAATGTGTTTCGTCTCAGATTTGATATCAAAAGCATATTCACAAGCTACTTCTTAATTGTCACTTTAATAGTACTTTACACATTCGGAGATGCACATTTAGTCTCAATGACTGAGTGCTGAATCCCACCACTGAGCAAATGTTATGTCTGTGGGATTGTCTCAGTTCAGTTTTGGAACAGTCCAACATAAATTCACTTGTCATTTCAATTGTGCCAGTTGTGATAAAAGTGATCTAAATGACTCTCTTTCATTGATGATAATCAAATTGAGCCGCTGCATGGGAAAACCAACAATCTGCAGAGGCTGATCAGCGCCTTTGTTTTCGCTAGACGGATAGTACAATTCTAGTACAATACCCTACTTTCTAAATCCTAAATTTCCAGCCTCTAGCCAACTTCTGTGACTACAGGCCCGTTTGTGTCAGACCTGGTCGGAAACCCAAATGGTTGGTTTACTCATGCACAGGCTCAATTCTGAGTTTTAAGTTCTTCATTTCAGAGAACTTAACGTTCCAGTCATATGGAGACTATGCCACTGTTTTATGTCTCATGCAAAGGAACTCACAAACCCTGGTTTACAAGAAGAACAGCTTTACCACTACACTATGGGCTTTGAAATACTGTATTCGTTCTAATTAGCTCACATGCTCTAATAAGCACACACCCTTGTCATTTCCAAAAAACGTTAGCATAAGCGCACACTGTTCGACTGGCCTATTGTTATTTCATACCAATTTTATACACATTAATGCCGTATTAAACACATTTAAACCTATCTTTAAATGATGGAACACTATTTTTCTACAATTGTAATACTTAAATGACATCATCATTTACATTTTTGACATAGATGTTTTAGAACTTTGTATGTTGTTTTCATTAGTAAAACAATATGTTGTTACCTTAACTTTATTTTGAAAAGTAAAGCGCACTGTGCGCTAATTAGAACGAACACGGTAATCATTTTAAACAGTTGGCTCGTCCCTTTTATGCAGCAAAAATGCCAAAATTTTTCAGGTTATATCACACACCAGTTATCCAGAGACAGCCAGCATGATTGACAACAATCAATATTAGGCTTTATCATATGACGCCGCTGTTTTCCAGTGGATAACCTCATGTCATAAAAATCGTATGACCACACGTGTAATAACACTTTTGCGGGAATACGTTACGTCATTGACGACGTCCGTAACAACAATGTAAATTTTCATTGGATTATGTCCATTTTAAAAGCGATAAAATCCTATTTTAGAAGTCATATGATAAAACGAATCTTACACTTGTGGTCATTTCATATGAAATTTATTAAACCCGCCCAAGGCTCGTTTAATAAATTTCATATGAAATGACCACTCGTGTAAGATCCTCTATGCACGATACAGCTGATCATTCTTATCTGTGGTTAAGTTGTACCCAGACTGGTAACGGGGAGTTTATGACCTATTGTTGATTATTGATTGCACCGGCACTGTTTTTTCTCAGTCACACTGCTTGTCACTGGATAACTGGTGTGATATCACAAGGTCTCGATTGTTTGTTTTATCCCACTGCTAGTGAATTCTAGTGAGCTCTTCCACCAGTTTGACAAGATCATCGACTGTTGAGTCTCGCTTCATTCCACTCCCATCATCAATCTGGAAGAATAATTTGTCAAAGATTTTTTTTATTTTAATTTTATACATCCAAGTCAAAAAGTTTTCAGTCATATCTGGAAAGAGAGACAACACTTCCTGGGTAGTATATGTACTATGGCAAATGTGTCTTGCTCAAGGACATAACCCATGCCTGTGGTGTTCGAATCTCCAAACCCTCAATCCAGTCTATACAGTAAGCACTAACCACTAGGCTACCATGCTTTCCTCTTGTTTTTCAGTCAATTCGGGATGAATTACTGCATTTGTGAAGATGCACATTAAAAGTTAGAATAACTACAAAGTTTCTTAAACATGACCTCAACTGATTTTCATAACATAACAAATAAACCAGGGTCCAGTTGTTAAAAATTAACGACATCGTTAGTTAACGAGTGGTTAAAATTTCAAACATGAATATTACAAATACACTGTTATTTTTTGTTCATAAAATGTGAAAATCTTTGCAATGCAAAAACTGTTATTTGGTAGGGATGCAATGCAAAGAATTCTCACATTTTTATCAACAACAAGAACGCCGCGGAGGTCGATATCGCACCTGCATCGGGTAAAATAACTAAAAACGTGAAATATAGGTCGAGGGTACCAGGTTAAGGTGTGTTCTGAAAGGGTATGTAAAGGACATTTACTATGCAAGCTTTCACACTCGCAGCTATCACTGATGCAGAAAAAAACAAACTTCGACATAAAAATTAACAAAGCCAATGGACCTTAAATAAGAGTTGTCGCAGGACAGCGTAGCTCGCTTGACTTGTGCTTTGCCACTAAATCTATTAAATCTATGACCAAAGACATTGACCTCAATGTCACTCAGGTGGGTCGTGATGGTACAGCATAAAACTTCAGACCAATATCTACCAACATGCTAAGTTCAACTAGATCCATGTACATATTTGATATAGACTGATAACATAAAATCTAAGTCTGTGACCTTGACCATAGGTGAGTCAAGATGCTACAGCATAATAAAAGAATAATATCTAACAGCAAAGTATCAACTAGATCCATCCATCTGTTCCAGCAATATACAGTTCAAAACACTTAAAGAAGCTTTAACATAAAATTTCAAAGTCTGTGACCTTGACCTCAAGGTCACCCAGGTGGGTCATGATGGTACAGCATAAAACTTCAGACCAATATCTACCAACATGCAAAAGTATCAACTCGATCCATCTACATATCAAAGAGATATAGGTTTATAAAAACTTTAACCAGAAACTCTAACACAAAATTTCTAGGTCCGTAACCTTGACCTCAAGGTCAACCAGGTGGGTCATGATGGTACAGAATAAAACGTCAGACCAATATCTACCAACATGCAAAGTATCAACCTGATCCATCAACATTTTCAAGAGATATAGACTTATAAAAACTTTAACCAACCAGAGGACCATTGGTCCTGAGAACGCTCACCTGAAGCCTGATCCTGCAGTATTAAGTCATCATGAAATGACCTTGACCTTGAATACTCACACACCTTTATTGAATTCATAAGTTGTCTGCATCTGCAAAGTTTCAGGTCTCAGGCTGCAATAGTTTCCAAACCCAGTGATTTATGAGAAAACCACAATTTTAATTTTGATATTTAAATGACTTTGGGTCAAGGTCAAGAAATGACCTTGGCCTTCATTAATTACTTACCTTCATTGACTCCATTGGTTGTCTGCATCTAGCAACTTCCAGGTCTCAGACTGCAACAGTTTCCAAAATATCCATTGTTTCCGCCTTTTCCCATGTAAAAGCCTATGTTTCCAAAATTGACCTTGCCGTAAAATAGGTCAAGGTCATCCTATGGTCATCATTTGATCAAACTAGGATGGGCTGGAGTCCCAAATATTACATACCAAGTTTCGCGAAAATTGGCCTGCCGGTTCTGGAGAAGAAAATTTTTGAGTGGTTTTTACCATATATGGGCGTGGCGGCCATCTTGGTAATGTGACCTGGATTTCGTGATCAAACTTTCGTCTCCCCTACCCATGGATGCTCCACATAAAATTCCACTTTGATTGGCCCAGCAGTTTCAGAGAAGATCTTTGAAAAGTGTGTATGGACAACAGACTGGCCAAGGTCAAGAGATGACCTTGACCTACATTAATCACATACCTTCATCTACTCCATTAGTTGTTTGCATCTACCACTTTTCAGGCATCAGGCTGCAATAGTTTTCAAAAAATCCATAGTTTCACTTTTTCCCATGTAAAAGCCTATGTTTCCAAATTTGACCTTGCCGTAAATTAGGTCAAGGTCATCCAAGGGTCATAATTTTATCAAACTATGATGGGCTGAAGTCCCCGATGCTACATACCAAGTTTCGTGGAAATCGGCCAACCGGTTCTGGAGAAGAAGATTTTTGAGTGCTTTTTACCATATATGGGCGTGGCAGCCATCTTGGTCATGTGACCTGGATTTCGCATTTAAACTTTTGTCTCCCCTACCCATGGATGCTCCACATAAAATTTCACTTTGATTGGCCCAGCAGTTTCAGAGAAGAAGATCTTTGAAAAGTGTGTATGGACGATAGTTTGGCCAAGGTCAAGAGATGACCTTGACCTACATTAATCACATACCTTCATCTACTCCATTAGTTGTTTGCATCTACCACTTTTCAGGCATCAGGCTGCAATAGTTTTCAAAAAATCCATAGTTTTCACTTTTTCCCATGTTAAAGCCTATGTTTCCAAAATTGATCTTGCAGTAAATTAGGTCAAGGTCATCCTAGGGTCATCATTTTATCAAACTATGATGGGCTGGCGTCCCAAATGCTACATACCAAGTTTCATGAAAATCGGCCTGCCGGTTCTGGAGAAGAAGATTTTTGAGTGGTTTTTACCATATATGGGCGTGGCAGCCATCTTGGTCATGTGACCTGGATTTCGCAATCAAACTTTCGTCTCCCCTACCCATGGATGCTCCACATAAAATTTCACTTCGATTGGCCCAGCAGTTTCAGAGAAGAAGATCTTTGAAAAGTGTGAATGGACGACAGACTGGCCAAGGTCAAGAGATGACCTTGACCTACATTAATCACATACCTTCATCTACTCCATTAGTTGTTTGCATCTACCACTTTTCAGGCCTCAGGCTGCAATAGTTTTCAAAAAATCCATAGTTTTCACTTTTTCCCATGTAAAAGCCTATGTTTCCAAATTTGACCTTGCCGTAAAATAGGTCAAGGTCATCCAAGGGTCATCATTTTATCAAACTATGATGGGCTGAAGTCCCTGATGCTACATACCAAGTTTCGTGGAAATCAGCCCACCGGTTCTGGAGAAGAAGATTTTTGAAGGGTTTTTACCATATATGGGCGTGGCGGCCATCTTGGTCATGTGACCTGGATTTCGCGATCAAACTTGAAATGCGCCTTCCCAAGGAGGCTCCACATAAAATTTCAACTAGATCGGCCAAGCGGTTTCAGAGAAGAAGATCTTTGAAATTGTGGACGACGACGACGACGACGGACGGACGACGGACGGACGCCGGATCATGGCCATCCTATAAGCTCACCTTGTGAGCCTTCGGCTCAGGTGAGCTAAAAACTTTAACAAAAAATTTCTAAGTCCGCGACCTTGACCTCAAGGTCACCAAGGTGGGTCATGATGGTACAGCATAAAACTTCAGACCAATATCTACCAACATGCATAGTATCAATTTGATGCATCCACAACTTCAAGAGATATAGGCTCATAAAAACTTTAACCAAAAACTTTAACATTTTGAGCAACGCCAACACAAGGGTGACTGCAATAGCTCTTCCTGTACTTTCGTATAAGCGAGCTAAATATAGGTCAAGGTCAGTGGGTCAAGGTGCATGCTTGAAGGGTATGTCAAGGACAATTACTATGCAAGGTTTCACACTCGCAGCTATCACTGATGCAGAGAAAACCAAACTTTGCCGTAAAAATTAACAAAGTTAATGGACAGTGAAATATAGGCCAAGGTGCCTGCTTGAACGATATATCAAGGACAATTACTATGCAAGGTTTCATCCTCGCAGCTATTACTGATGCAGAGAAAACCAAACTTTGACGTAAAAATTAACAAAGTCAATGGACCATGAAATATAGGTCAAGGTCAGCGGGTCAAGGTGCGTGCTTGAATGGTATATCAAGGACAATTACTATGCAAGGTTTCACCCTTGCAGCTATCACTGATGTAAAGAAAACCAAACTTCGACGTAAAAAATTTCAAAGTCAGTAGACCGTGAAATACAGGTCAAGGTCAGCAGGTCAAGGTGCGTGCTTGAAGGGTATGTCAAGGATAATTACTATGCAAGGTTTCAGACTCGCAGCTATCACTGATGCTGAGAAAATCAAACCAACGTAAAAATTATCAAAGTCAGTGGACCGTGAAATATAGGTCAAGGATACTGGGTCAAGGTGCGTGCTTGAAGGGTATGTCAAGGACAATTACTATGCAAGGTTTTAGACTCGCAGCTATCACTGATGTTGAGAAAACCAAACTTCGACATAAAAATGATCAAAGTCAGTGGACCATGAAATATAGGTCAAGGGTACTGGGTCAAGGTGTGTGCTTGAAGGGTATGTCAAGGACAATTACTATGCAAGGTTTCAGACTCGCAGCTATCACTGATGTCGAGAAAACTTAACTTCAACGTAAATGTTGACGGACGAACAAACAAACGGACGGATGAACAGACGAACGTACGGACGAACGGAAATTTGAACTCCTATATCGCACCCGCACCCTGCTATAAGCAGGTGCGATAAAAAATAACAGAACTCATATAGTGGCATTTACTTAACCAGTTGGGGTCTTATTGATGATGTTAAGCTAACCAAGTTTTGAACAACTGACTCCAGTAGTCCCGAGACCACTTTTTACATGGTATCAAGGTTCAGCTTCAGGAAACTTTCTATCCAATAACCATTTAAACACCCTATTTGATAGCCATTTATGGGTATACGATCTTTTTGAAAGTACATGAACATATATATGCACTGAGAACTGATTAAATGCTTTGCTTAAGACAGCACAGGCAACATGCTTATGATACCTGACCATCCCAACATGACCAAAGGTGTTTTATTTTATTTATTTTTTTTATTGATTTTATGTCCCTTTCTAGATTATTTTAGCTAATATGAGACAAATCAGGGCAAATCAGTAGGTGGGGCAAAAACGGGAGAACTCAGAGAAAAACCACCTGGCACACCCCCAAGCAGAACTTGGCTTGTCTCATGTGCCCCATGTGGGGCTCGAATCCACACCAGACACAGCGGTGAGACGATCGAATGGTTAAACACGGTAATAATGAAATATCAGCGCTCTTAACCACTCGGCCACTGTGTTATAAGTAGATGCAATGTATTGATCAAACAATATTAATACCTGTAGTCCTGAGACGACTTCCTGCATGGTATCACGGTTCAGGTCGAGGAAACTTTCTATCAAGTCACCGTCTATAAACCCTGTCGACGCCTCAGTTTTACGTTCTGTATGAAATGACCGCCAGCTGAGAGCATTGGTCAAGGAAACATCTATATTGCTATTCGAGCCGCGCCATGACAAAACCGGATTTTTGCCTAGGCGAAAACAAAGGCGCAGATCAGCTTCGCGGTAACCGCGAAGCTGATCAGCGCCTTTGTTTTCGCTACTCGGATAGTACAATTCCTCTTCTACTTAAATCCGAAATTTCAAGCTTCTAACTCTTTTCTGAGCTTGTACAGGACGGTTTGTGTCGGACTTGGTCGGAAACCCAGAAGACCGGTTTTCTCGCCTCGCGGCTCATTCATTATTCATATAACGACAGATTATTGCAACAGGTATCCATACCAAATGAGCAATGAGACGGCAAAAACAGTCTTTGTGGTTTACGACAAGGTCTGACACAAACAGGCCTGAACAGTCAAAGAAGAAACCTAGAAGATTCACTAATGACTACAGGGCTTTTTCTCTGTATAAAACTGGGTCCAGTTTCAGGTACCAAATTCCTTCCCAATTGGCTGAAAAATTTCCCAATGGACCTGAAAAATTCCCAATTGTTAAAAATCACGCTATTTTTCTCAATTTATCGAAAGAAATCATGCTCTTTTCCCATCTTAATTGCTGAAAACTGCGTTAATTTTTTCCAATATAGTAAAATATCATGCTTAATTTTCCCAATTTTATTGGTACCAAAAATTTCCCAAAAAGGTGAGAAAAAGCCCTGGACTAGGCCACTGACCTCACCCAACAATTTAAGTGGTCTTTGGTCACATTTGAAGTTGTAAAAAAATGACTTGCTATGGCACTCATATAATTCACTTTATCAATTTCATTTAGACATGAATGAAAAAGTGTTGACTGTAATATGAAAACACAACACAAACAAAGTTTTAGCTACAATAGAAGAAGAAAGGATACAATGTATGGTCAATTTTGCCGACACTTTTGATTACTTTGGCCAGTTTGTTCTGCACCTCTAGGAGAAAGTTGTAAAACTCTGGTGGGCACTGAGTCACCAAACCTGGAATTAAACAGAAATAGAAAATAAAATTTTAGCTGTATATTTCATTCTGTTTTATAGCACAGTGTACTTAACTTTAAATAAGAGCTGTCGCAGGACAGCGTAGCTCGCCTAACTTGTGCTTTGCCACTAAATTTATCAAAATCTATGACCCATGACCTTGACCTCAAGGTCACTCAGGTGGGTCGTAAAAGCATAAAATTTCAGACCAATATCTACAAACATGCAAAGTATCAACTTGATCTATCAACATGTTCAAGAGATATAGACTTCTAACAACTTTAACGAAAAACTTCAACAAAAAATTTCTAAATCTGTGACCTTGACCTCACGGTCACCCAGGGTGGGTCATGATGGTACTACACAAAACTTCAGACCAATATCTTCAAACATGCAAAGTATCAACTTGATCCATCAACATGTTCAAGAGATATAGACTTCTTAAATATTAAATGAAAAACTTTAACATAAAATTTCTAAGTCCGTGACCTTGACCTCAAGGTCACCCAGGGTGGACCACGATGGTACTGCATAAAACTTCAGACCAATATCTACCAACATGCAAAGTATCAACTTGATCCATCAACATGTTCAAGAGATATAGATTTCTAAAAACTTTAATGAAAAACTTTAACATAAAATTTCTAAGTCGGTGACCTTGACCTCAAGGTCACCAAGGATGGGTCATGATGGTACTGCATAAAACTTCAGACCAATATCTACCAATATGCAAAGTATCAACTTGATACATCTACATGTTCAAGAGATATAGACTTCTAAAAACTTTTGTTATGTATGACAGTTACTTGTTGAAAGATGTGCATTCAGTACTGGTAAACTTCCCAAGGGAGTATGCCCAGGAAAGTATGATGTTATACATATGATGTTTACTTGTTGTCCTTAGCAATTATTTACTTTTAGTGTCCCAGATATTGGACATAAACAGGTTGTTTACTTCAGAATTTTCTAGAAATTTCAAATTGTTCTTTGACAGAAAAGTCCGGAAAAATCTGGAAGAACCTGGAAAGATGTAGAATCTTCTAGAAAAATCTTTTTTATGTCAAAAGAATATTGTGGAAGGATAATGGCCTCTCTAGAATATTCCAGAAGATTAAATTTTGGTAAACAACTTGTTATTTTTAGTATATGATATCATAGAATTTGCTGGAAGAATCCTGAATGTTCCTCAGTGCTATATAAGGGCTACAAATTTTCATAAGGACAATCTTTGGGTACTGTTACTATTAAGAAGTCAAAATCTATCTTACTGGAATTTAAACTTATTCTTGGATTACTTTGTGATATTCGATTCTGGATTGGGACATAGTGCTATTTTGAAACAAACTTTAATTCTTGGGATCAGAAACTGATACAGACTTGTGTTAAAAAAATTCTGAGGGACATTCAGACATTCTTTAAGGGAATTAACATCTTGAAAGGTATTGTACATTCATTTTTGTTTGTATATATGCTTTTGATTGTTTCACATGTAATTACTGGTTAAATCACCTCTAAATAAATCTGTTAAATTTTAAACAAAGCTTGTTGCTGGCTAACCAACTTGTTGGTTTCCTTAATCTTCTAGTTACGCCTGGCACGTAACAGAATTGGGGGCTCCCCCGGGATTGAAATTTCTTGTGCACCAAATTTATTTAAAATTCTAAAGTATCTTCACTGTTTGCTGTTTAAATAGCTAAAGCCAGCAAAAAGCAACCATGTCATTCAAACTAAGTGACTTTATTGCTGCGCCTTCTCAGGAGCTGTTAGATAAGGCCAAAAAGAGTGACCTCTTAGACATAGCTGATCATTATGGGTTGTCAAATATCAAGACTTCCATGTTAAAACATAAAATTAAGAACATTTTGATTCAGTTTTTTGTTGACGAGGAAATTTTTGATTCCTCGGCTACTTCTCAGATTCTAGTCACTCAGACTGACTTGCAGTTGAGGGAACTAGAAATCAAAAGACAAATTGAGATGGAAAAACTAAAATTTGAGTATGAAGAAAGAATAAGGTTGGAAACTTTAGAACGGGATGAAAGAATAAGGGCAGAAAAGGCCGAAAGGGAAGAAAGAATAAGATTGGAAACTTTAGAATGGGAAGAAAGAATGCATAAACAAAAGTTAGAAATGGAAGAACGAGAGAAGGAAAAACAAAGAGAATTAGAACGAGAAAAAATTGAGTTAGAAAAAGAAAAATTAGAAAGAGAAGAAAGGCTTGAAAAAGAAAAATTAGAACGAGAAGAACGGCTCGAAATTGAAAAAGAAAAATTGAGATTTGAAAATGAAGAAAAAGAAAGAGAAAGGCTATTTCAGTTAAGAATCAAAGAAATTGAATTTAATGAAAAATCAAAATCAAAATCTTTATCTTCAGACACAAGCAAAATATTTGATGTAACAAAACATATCCGACTCGTTCCTCCATTTCAAGAAAAAGAGGTTGATAAATATTTTCTACATTTTGAGAAGGTAGCAGAAAACTTGAAATGGCCAAGAGAGCATTGGACCTTGCTTTTGCAAAGTGTTGTAATTGGTAAAGCTCGAGAAATTTACACTCAGCTTTCTCTTGAGCAAAGCTCAGATTATGATACAGTAAAGGAATTTATTCTTAAGGCTTATGAGCTGGTCCCTGAGGCATACAGGCAGAAATTTAGAGACTGTAGAAAAGAACATGACCAGACTCATGTTGAGTTTGCTAGAACAAAAGAGCAACTATTTGATAGATGGTGTTCTTCAAAGAAAGTAGGTTCTGATCATGCAAAGCTAAGGCAGCTCATGCTTGTTGAAGAATTCAAACGGTGCATAAATTCTGATGTTAAGGCTTTCTTGAACGAAAGAGAAGTTGAAAACTTGGAAACAGCAGCACGTTTAGCTGATGACTATGCTTTGACTCATAAGGCTTCATTTGTCAACAAGCCATATCCTAGGAAACCATATAACCCTCAATCAAAGCAAATTACCCCTCAGTCAAAACCATATTCCCCTCAGTCCGGTCCCAAAGCCAATCCCAGTAATCCAACTGACAATTCCAGTTCAAAACCCAAATTTTCTAGTGAAAACAAAGGACAAAATCCCTTATCCCAGCCAATTTGTAATTATTGTAAGAAAACTGGCCACATTATTTCTGAATGTTTGGCACTGAAACGAAAGAAAGAAAGAGAAAATATAGATAGTGCTAAACCGACAGGCCTCACCTCCTTAAAGGCTAAACCACAGTCTTGTATCCAGGAAGAAAACCCTATACTGACCAGAACTTGTAAAGAGTCAGTCTCTGAGGATTCTATTATGGAGATTTATGAACCATTCTTATCAGATGGTTTTGTGTCACTTAACAGTGACTCTGCCCAGTCTACCCCTATCAAAATCTTACGAGATACCGGAGCTTCTCAATCCCTTATCTTGGCAGATACCTTGCCATTTTCCGAGAAGTCTTCTTCTGGGACAAGTGTCCTTATCCAGGGCGTAGAGTGTGGATTTGTTAACGTACCCCTCCATAATATCTATTTGTCCTCTGACTTAGTAACAGGTCCCGTGGCTGTAGGTATTAGACCTTATCTACCTTTTAAAGGTGTTCACTTGCTGTTAGGCAATGATTTGGCAGGAGATAAGGTTGTGGTAAACCCACTTTTGACCAGCACACCATGTGTTGATCAACCGCCTGATCCCATTGAGCAGGAAATTCCTGACCTTTACCCTTCTTGTGCTGTCACTAGGGCAATGGCAAAGAAAGCCAAATTATATGATGGGATGCAGGACATAAATTTAACTGACACTTTGATAGGTCAGTCCTTTAATAAAGAGATTTCAACATCTCTTTCCCCTAGTCAGTCTGATATTCAGACTGACCCTAGCAATCCAAGGTCAGGGTCAGAAAATGACCTTTCACCTTCCAACTCAAATGACCAAGGTCATGACCAGCTGTCAAGGTCACAGCTTTGTAAAGAACAACACAGTGATCCTGAGATCTCGCCTTTATTTGAAAGGGCTTTTAATGAAAATGAAATATCCCAGGTTTCTGTTTGCTATTATGTCAAAAATGGCATTTTGATGAGAAAATGGTGTCCTCCGGATGTCTCCGCAGCAGATGAGTGGACTGTTAACCACCAAATTGTGGTTCCTAGGGTTTATCGCCCTGAAATCTTAAACTTGGCTCATGAAACACCCATGTCAGGCCATTTAGGTGTAAATAAGACCTATCACAAGATTCTAAATCATTTCTACTGGCCAGGATTAAAATCTGATGTTTCACAGCATTGCAAATCCTGCCACACTTGTCAAATGGTAGGAAAGCCCAATCAGACCATTCCAAAAGCTCAATTGCAGCCCATTCCTGCCTTTGATGAACCTTTCAGCAGAGTGATTATTGATTGTGTAGGTCCCTTACCCAAAACAAAGAAAGGTTGTGAATATCTTCTGACCATAATGTGTGCTTCAACTCGCTTTCCTGAAGCTATCCCACTCAGAAATATCAAGGCTAAAACAATAGTTAATGCACTTGTGAAGTTCTTCACATTTGTAGGCCTCCCAAAATCTATCCAGTCAGACCAGGGCTCAAATTTTATGTCAGGAATTTTTCAGCAAGTCATGTACGAACTTGGAATTAAGCAATACAAGTCATCGGCTTACCACCCTGAAAGCCAAGGTGCCTTAGAAAGATTCCATCAAACTTTGAAAAACATGATCAGATCTTACTGCTTTGACACTGAAAAAGATTGGAATGAAGGCATACACTTGCTTCTATTTGCTGTAAGAGAATCTGTACAAGAGTCTCTGGGGTTCAGCCCATTTGAGCTTGTTTTTGGGCACACTGTACGTGGACCGTTAAAACTTCTAAAAGAGAAATTTCTCTCAGATGATGACAGTTCTTTGAACTTACTTCAGTATGTGTCTGATTTCAAAAACAGACTATCAAAGGCCTGTGATGCAGCTCGGTCCAATCTCAAATCTACTCAAAGCAAAATGAAGATTCGTTATGATGAAAATGCTAAAGACAGAAATTTTGAACCTGGAGACAAGGTACTTGCTCTCTTGCCCATTCCTGGCAGACCTTTACAAGCTAGATATTATGGCCCGTATACTGTTGATAAAAAGTTAAGTGACGTGAATTACATTGTTAACACTCCTGGGAGGCGCAAGCAAAAACAGCTATGTCACATTAATATGCTCAAGAAGTATATTGATAGGGATAGTTCTGTTATTTCATCAGTAAATATAGTTAATTCTGTCCCTCATGAACAAAATCAAATGGACTCTGAGGACTTCAACTTGGAGAAATCTGATCCCTCGTCATCGAAACTCCAGAATTCTGACATACTACAGAATCTTGATCAGAAACTGTCTCACCTTGATTCAGACAAAAGACTTGAACTGAAACAGTTAGTTCTCGAATATGAGCACTTATTTCCGGACATTCCATCCAGAACTGACAAAATCTATCATGATGTTGACATTATTGAAGGTTCAAAACCTGTAAAGCAACATCCTTACAGAATGAACCCTGTAAAACAGCAATATCTCAGGGAAGAAGTTCAATATTTGCTGGACAATGATTTCATTGAACCCAGCCAAAGTGAATGGAGTTCTCCTTGTATTCTTGTACCAAAGCCAGACGGGACATTTAGAATGTGCACAGACTATCGAAAAGTCAATTCTGTCACTAAAACAGACACTTTTCCCATCCCACGAATCGATGACTCCATTGATAATATTGGACATGCCAAGTATGTTACAAAGTTCGATCTGCTAAAGGGATTTTGGCAGATACCCCTCACGGACAGAGCAAAGGAGATCTCGGCATTTGTTACACCAGATGGACTGTACCAGTATAAAGTCATGCCATTTGGAATGAAGAACTCGCCTGCGACTTTTCAGCGGCTGGTCAACAGTTTGATTTCCAATCTGGATGGCTGTAAAGCCTATATCGACGACGCTATTATCTTCAGTGAGGAGTGGCAACAACACTTGCAGACAATCAGAACATTCTTTGACCGGCTAAGTGATGCTAAACTAACTGTGAACTTGGCAAAAAGTGAATTTTGCCATGCAAACTTGACATTTCTTGGACACATTGTAGGTCAAGGTCAGGTAAAACCTGTAGAAGCTAAAGTTGAGGCTATCTCAGATTTTCCTGTACCTACTAGCAAAAGACAACTGATGCGCTTTCTGGGTATGGCTGGATATTACAGGAAATTCTGCAACAACTTCTCGGCTATAGCTGAGCCTCTGACAAACTTGCTTGGTAAGAAGGCCAAGTATGTTTGGACAGATGACTGCCAGAAGTCATTTGATAAGCTCAAGGCCATACTTAGAAGTGCTCCGGTTCTCTTAGCACCAAGTTTTGACAAAGAGTTCAAGTTGGCTGTAGATGCCAGTGATGTTGGTGCAGGCAGTGTATTGTTGCAAGAAGATGACAATGGTGTTGACCATCCTGTTTGTTATTTTTCCAAAAAGTTTAACAAGCATCAGAGAAATTACTCTACCATAGAGAAAGAATGCCTATCTCTAATCCTTGCGCTTCAGCACTTTGAAGTTTACTTAGCTTCTTCACATGCACCAATTGTTGTCTTCAGTGACCACAATCCACTGACTTTCATACATAAAATGAAAAACAAGAACCAGCGTTTACTCAGGTGGAGTCTCATGTTGCAAGAGCACAATCTTGACATCAGACATATCCGAGGAAGAGATAATATCATTCCAGACACCCTAAGCAGAGCTTAAGTGCCTCTACAATGCCGATGTCCAGCTTTGTGCTGTTGTATTTGATTAGTTTTGCACAAATTTTGCTAAACATATTGTATACAATTATCCAGTATTGCAAAAGAAAGCTTTATTTTATAAAACTTTCTTTTCTTTGAAGAGGGGAAGTGTTATGTATGACAGTTACTTGTTGAAAGATGTGCATTCAGTACTGGTAAACTTCCCAAGGGAGTATGCCCAGGAAAGTATGATGTTATACATATGATGTTTACTTGTTGTCCTTAGCAATTATTTACTTTTAGTGTCCCAGATATTGGACATAAACAGGTTGTTTACTTCAGAATTTTCTAGAAATTTCAAATTGTTCTTTGACAGAAAAGTCCGGAAAAATCTGGAAGAACCTGGAAAGATGTAGAATCTTCTAGAAAAATCTTTTTTATGTCAAAAGAATATTGTGGAAGGATAATGGCCTCTCTAGAATATTCCAGAAGATTAAATTTTGGTAAACAACTTGTTATTTTTAGTATATGATATCATAGAATTTGCTGGAAGAATCCTGAATGTTCCTCAGTGCTATATAAGGGCTACAAATTTTCATAAGGACAATCTTTGGGTACTGTTACTATTAAGAAGTCAAAATCTATCTTACTGGAATTTAAACTTATTCTTGGATTACTTTGTGATATTCGATTCTGGATTGGGACATAGTGCTATTTTGAAACAAACTTTAATTCTTGGGATCAGAAACTGATACAGACTTGTGTTAAAAAAATTCTGAGGGACATTCAGACATTCTTTAAGGGAATTAACATCTTGAAAGGTATTGTACATTCATTTTTGTTTGTATATATGCTTTTGATTGTTTCACATGTAATTACTGGTTAAATCACCTCTAATAAATTTGTTAAATTTTAAACAAAGCTTGTTGCTGGCTAACCAACTTGTTGGTTTCCTTAATCTTCTAGTTACGCCTGGCACGTAACACTTTAACCGAAAGTGTGACGCGGACATACACGTAAATGTAAACGCGGACGACCGAGGTGACAACAATAGCTCTGTGCACTTCGTGCAGGCGAGCTAAAAATAAAAAACAAAATATCTTTCTTATTCTAATAAGCACAAACTATAAAGTTTATTAAACAGGCTTAAAAATTAAGATCCCTTGTAAAAACAGATACTAGTATGCCATCAACAAAATGCAGTAAATAGACAATTATGTAACTATCTGGCTTTTAACATTTTACACTTGCTTTAGGTATGAAGTTGTCTACTTATATGGAGACTGGATCTCTTTCTAGAGGCCTTGTCACACTTAGCGAAAGTCTCTCAACGCAGACATGCGTAAAGGGTATATCTGTCATTTTTGCCATTTCTGGTCAAAACGTTTTGTAGATGTTTTATAAAACTATTTTTAAGAGAACAGAACACAAAGGATAATGTTTTTGTCCAGAAATCGCAAAAGATGACAGAATAACATTTTTAGGCAAGTCTGCGTCAAGGGATTTTCCCTAACATGTGACAAGGCATTAAAGTCTCATATGAATAAATTGAGAAGCACAGCTCAAACTTGTGACCCCTGTTGTAGTCAGTTGCTTAACCACTAAGCCATGATGTATTGTAAATTTAGCATAAACCATACATGATACTTTATAAAGCTTTTCATGTTGGTTGTCTCTGGATAACCTGCATGATCTTACCTACTGCTCCATTCACTGTACCAAACAACACTGACCCTTGTGTTGGGGTACTACTCTCAAACGCATGCTGCATTACCAGAGAACCTTAAACGAGAAAAAGTATACTTTAAATTGATTTGATTTGGTTCGGTTATGGCTTTAAAGTTAACATCTCAGTCAACAAATTTTAAGCTAAAAGTGTCCTGCTTCAGCAAAGTAAATAACGAGGACAGGTATTAAACCCAGGAACTCTTGCTCTGGAGTTCTGTATTCTACTATTATGCCCCTGCACTACTCAGCCCAATGAGACAGACTAAAAGCAATTTTTTAAGATTAAGACTAAAGGCAATTTTTTAAGATTTATTTTCTTAATTCATGATTAATACAGATACTGTTTTTGAATTCATGGATTATCATTGCAAAATTTCAGATTACAAATGAGCCATCGCATGGAAAAATAAAAAGATCTGCATAAGCGAAAACAAAGGCGCAGATCAGCTTCGCAGTAACTACAAAGCTTTACTGCGAAGCTGATCAGCGCCTTTATTTTCTCTACATCATCATGGATAGTACAATCCCTCTTCTTCTTAAATTCGAAATTTCAAGATTCTAGCCACCTTCTGTAGCTGCACAGGTCGGTTTGTGTCGGACCTGGTCGGAAACCCCAAAGACCGGTTTTCTTGCGTCGCGGCTCAAATGTTATAAGATTAATTATACTGTTTACATGTTGCTAAATGAAATGATCATACCATGTCTGAAGACATTGACAAATTCTCCAAGATGAAACAATCCACTCTCCTGAAGATTTTGTCTGTCTTCATCTGTTGTCGCAGCACTGTCTTTCTGGCATGTGAAAAGGTTAAAACTGTTTTCCGCCCCCAAGAATATGTCATCATCGACAATCTCCACTGCCGTCATCCAGTTGGGGTTGCTGTCTCGAGAGATCTGGAACCAAGTATAAGTAAACCTCATTATAACATCACTGGGAATCTGGGATCCAAACCAGTAAAATGTTTAACCCATATTTGACCAATGGATTTTCCCATCATTATCATTTGGATGAGTCCACATTCATTATTAGGTGGGTTAGGAGTGATTTTTAATTTTTATCACATTTTTCGATGAAAATTCTCTAAGCAATCAGAATAGCCCCAGATGGGATGCCGCATCCTGCGGCGTCACATCTGGGGCTATTCTGTTTGCCTATGTCCCTTAAAAGGGACGTCAGGCTTAAACGAGTTAAATCATACCTCTTCAAATGTGCCCTCCATGGATTTATACAACAACAACGTAATAGACCTCATCAGATCGCCGACGAGGACAAAATCTCCTTTAGTCTTCAGATACAGTGCTATGATATTGTTGTAATGGCAACACTCTAGTTTCAACTCCTTTTCTGCCGTCCGCCACTCGAATAACCTCACCTGTGTCAAATGAAGTGATTAGAAGCATTCTCTATTTTCAGAGCAAAATATTTATTTTAAATATTTAAATATTTAATTTTTGTTTGTTATGTTGTTTAAAGTCCCATTCAACAATTTTTCAGTCATGTCAGAATTGAATCACTTCTCAACCTAGAGTCTTATGCACTGACATTGGAGTTTTCTATTCTGGTGTAACAACATTAAGCAGATTAAGTTGATTTTATTTTCAGCTAAAGAATATCCTGTGAGTTGTGCCAGGTCTGGGTCATGGCTTTAAGGACATTTTCAAAATTGGCAAATAAACTTCTATTAAACCCAAACAACTCACTGTACTATTTATACTCGCTAACAGTTTGCCGTTGAAAGTTTGTTTTTATGGATTTTTCATAAATCGTCCAGTTTTTTTTCTTCTGTGAAATAAAAAGGATTATCGAAAAAACAAACTTGTCTCATGCATGGCATTTTCACTTTCTCATTTTTTTTTCTGCAAAACTGAGACAACTTACCGTACTATTTATACTAGCTAACAATTTGCCGTTAAACTCCAGCAAAGTGTAGGCAGCTCCTGCTATCTCTTCTTCTGCTACTTGATTTAATTTACCTAGAGAAGAACATATTTCCATGAGAAACCTTTGTGTAAGGTGTAAAATTTCTGAGAACATATCAAAGTACATGTATATCTGTTCTGAAAATTTCTTTTTTAAATATTTTGAATACATTAGTTTTTGTAAACTCTTAAGACTAAATGTGAGCAAACCAGATTTTTGCCTATGCGAAAACAAAGGTGCAGATAATCTGTGCAGTAACAGCACAGCTGATCATCACCTTTGTTTTCACTACACAGATAGTACAATCCCTCTTCTTCTTAAATCCGAAATTTCAAGTTTCTAGCCTTCTTCTGTGACTTCTAAGGTTGGTTTGTGTCAGACCTGGTCGGAAACCCCATTTTCTGGCGTTGTGGCTCATATTTCTCCTTCCTTAGCTGCATAAGAGTGATGTCTGTTAAACTGCAATTGACAGGTCAGGTATATAAAGGCACCACTGGGATTTCAAAACCTATATCTCTCAATCCACAGTACATAACTCTAACCACTTTGTCGCAGTGCTCTCCCTGTAAAGTTAAATCAAAATCCTATTTCCCTAAACAATTCAGAACCATGTAACTGCAAACATTAAACATACCTTCATGGAACTGGAACACTATAATTCTGCCTTGTTTTGGCTCCGCCTCTTCTGGGTGAACCATCGCCGTGCCGACGATGTAGTATGTGTTTGGGTCGTCACCAAGTTTTGTTGAGATCAGACTTGTGGCAAACTCATTGGCTAGTAAGGTGTGGGCATGTAATACTGCAAAAATAGTTGATCATATGTGAATGGCCATGTTTATAAATTCAGTGATCAAAATTAGCACTAGCCCGATAGCCCGACACTAGCCAAAGGGTTGTCCGGCTAGTAGTTTTTGCTCAGTTTAACCCATTTCCTACATAGGTTGGGGTATTGGAAAATTTTGGCAAATTATTAAAGATATAAGGGTTCGGGCTAGTGAGGAAAAATCCTAATTTTGACCACTGTAAATTCATATTAAAATGCAGAAAACTGATCACTTAAACCCAATTGCTACTTGTAATATGTAGGTTTCAAATTGGAAACAGATACAACTGAAAGATCTTTCTGCAACATTTACACAACTGAGCCCAGTTGTTCAAAACTTTGTTAGCTTAATGCCATCGTTAAGACCTCAATTTGTTAAGCAAATCCCGACTACATAAGCAAACACACTGTTATTTTTTGTTGATAAAATGTGAGAATCCTTTGCATTGCATTTGTAATATTCATGTTTGAAATTTTAACGAATCGTTAACTAACGATGTCCTTAATTTTGAACAACTGGGCCCAGGTTTCTAAATGTTGTGTTTACATTTTATCCCAGAAAGATTATGGTGAACTGCTTCCTAGTGTGGATATTAATACAATTTGAGCCGCGACGCGAGAAAACCGGTCTTCGGGGTTTCCGACCAGGTCCGACACAAACCGGCCTGTACAGTCACAAAAGCAGGCTAGAGGCTTGAAATTTTGGCTATAAGTAGTAGAGGAATCGTACTATCCGAGTAGCGAAAACAAAGGCGCTGATCAGCTTCGCAGTTACTGCGAAGCTGATCTGCGCCTTTGTTTTCGCATAGGCAAAAGTCCGGTTTTCTCACGACGCGGCTCATTTAATAATTTCCCACTGATCTGGCTTCAGTTAGACTTCTTTCTGGCTTTTTTAGGGTTTAAATGAATCAATGTATCTTGAAAACTAGAAAAAGAATTTTTGGATGTTTGATTTTTGTTGCCTAAAATTTTTATCTTGTAAACTTAGCAAAATGCATTTTCAGGTATTTAAAATAAATGGTTTGTCCCTTGAAAGAATCATTTTATGTCCTTGAAACAAACAGACCTTCAAAAGTTTTCTGAGCAGCAAATGGACCTCAATTATTTCAGAAATAATGTGACCTTGAAAATGTGACCTTATGAATCATATGACCTTGGAACAAACTGACCTTCAAAAGTGTTCTGATCTATCACGAGCAGCGAGTGGACCTCAATCTCATCTCCGTACACATGCTCTGTCATCATGCTGGTCCCCGTACTGACCATCTTAGAGCTACTGCTGGTCGAGGACGTCGTCGCATGAGTCGAGGCACTGGGCCTGGACGGGTTGGTGGAGGAGCCGTCCTGGACATCCATCCTCATGGAGATTATACCGAACGTTTGAGAGGATTCTTGGTAAGCTATTCTCCTGCAATGGTTTGTTTTAGAGATACTATTAAATCTTCTACTAGGTGTGTAAACATTCCTGCACGTTCATTATAAGAAAATTGCTGATTCACAAATTTTATTATGATTTTTGCAAAAATATCCAAGAAAACTGTAAAATGTTTGCAGTATAATGAGCCGCCTCGTGGGAAAACCAACAATGTGGTTTCCGAACAGGTCCGACACGAACCGACCTGTACAGTCACAGAAGATGGCTAGAAGCTTGAAATTTCGGATTTATGTAGAAGAGGATTTGTACTAACTGAGTAGCGAAAACAAAGGCGCTGATCAACTTCGCGGTTACCGCGAAGCTGATCTGCGTCTTTGTTTTCGCCTATGCAGATTGTTGGTTTTCCCATGAGGCGGCTCAAATGTTAATAGTGATTTGAGCCAAATCTGAAGTTCGCCAGCTATGGCACAAATAGCCATAAAGACTTAGTTGCAAGGTTTTGTTGTTTTTTTTTCATGGTTTGCAGGTTATAATCACAAAATATAGTTACTTATTCTGCTATTAAATGTTTGTAAATCAAGGATTGTATGAGCATAATAAATTCAGCTAAGTTGAGCAAGAAAACAATTTAAATAGCCTCAAGGCTAGATGTAAGAATTAGAATCAAAATTGTTTATTCAGGTCTACTATCAAAGCAAAAAACAATAAGAAACATGTTCTATGTGACAAGGATTACTTTGCATTACCTTGGAGATTCTCCCAGTGGTATAGTTCTGATATGGAGTTTCTGTATTTCATCAATGGTACCAATAGTTAGTGTGCTGTCATTGGCTATGGCTAAACTGTAAACAAAAATATGATATAATCATTGTATAAGTTTCTGCAAATGTTCGGCGAACTTCATGCTTTTATGTTATTGCTTACTTTGTTAGGTTTCTTGATTTCATGCTTTAAGTCTATGAGATCACATTTGGGAAGGCTTTGTTTTGTTCCTTTATGTCCACAGTCAATTTCTAAGATCTTGTCGAGATGGTCAGTTGGCCAAGCCACACTATTTCTAGCAACAAGTACAACTTGGAGTAAATGTATCTTGCTCAAGGACCCAAAGCTAAAGCTAGTACAGATCAAAATTTTGCTTGATACAGCGCCACCTTGAATTAATGCGGTGTTGGATATAACGCGAGGGCCCCTTCGATCCAAAAACTTCACCCACCCACTTTTGAGAAAAAAAAATTGCGGCGACGTGAAGGCGCCGTTTTACCCTTATAGATTCCTTTATTGTAAGCAGAGGTTGCTGTAGGCTATTGATGACACCTGTAACGCAACATTGCTCATTTTAGACGGCAACGCAAACCAAAGATAGTCTAAGCATTGGGACACCTGAATCTTGTATGATTCTATCCGATCAGAAAATGCATTTGTACTTTCTCGATTAAGAACGGTGAATTAAAATAATTGTAAATAAGGTATCGGCAAATAAAACTTAAATAACACCAATAAGTCAAAGGTGTAACTCTACGATACAACAAAAACAGCAACATAAGCGCGGTGTCATGGACGCTTTTTCACATTCAATCGTATGTTGTAAATAAACAAATTTTATAGTTGTAGATCATTTTTAACCGATAAAAATGTGGGAACTAGACCAGGGGCTGTTTTCTGTACCAGCCTTAGTTTTTGACCTGGCACAACTTACCTCCCAGAAAAGGTTTGACGGTGGATATGAAATAATTGAACCTTCTACAACATTTCTAGGCACGTCGTACGGTCAAATTGTGGTAGCAGTTTTTACCTAGAACGAAATCTTTCCGCCTACCCAACGTAGTTTTTAAAATAGGCAGAAATCAGAGAAAATGCGCCTGGTGCTCCTGTTTTGATATTTTTCTGAACAAATATCGTTTTAGAATTATACTTTACACTCAAACAATAGCGTAAGATTATTATCAAGTAGAAAACTATATGTTTAAACAGTATATTAGATGGAAAATTGCCTCTAGTATGGGGTAATGTTACCCCACCCCCCAGTGGTAGTCGTTGGCGGTTGTTCTTTTGTTTTAGTTTTCTTTTTTTTTTTTTTTCAACATTACAGCACTGTTCTTTGGGACTTTAGAAATGCAAAGAAGTTTTGTTTTTAAAGATAAACTTGTTTGCACCATGAAAAAAAAAAACGCATAGTTTCCAAGGCAGCCGTTAACATTATTCTTGAACATGGGGGTGTACATGCAAAATTGGTCATGTCTCCACTATTACTTATCCTAGACCACTGAACCTGGTCTCAGTTGAACGGTAAGACATAACCATTGTATCATATGATAAAAAATATAAATTATCTTTCTTGAATATTCATGAAATTTAATAAAAACTTATAAAAAATAAATAAATAAAAAAAGAAAAATCGTTAAAACCCACAAGTTAAATAATTTCAGGCCCAAACTATCATTGTGTCACTTTGTTATTGACCCAGTAAAATCAAATGACAAATTTATTGATATCATGGGCCTAGATGAAAATTATCTCATCTGCATATTCATGAATATCAATAAAAATGTCAAAAATCTAGAAGAAAAAAGGAGGGAAAACTATGGTCATTGCAAGGTTTTGGATGGGTTACAAGATCTATCTTGCATCCCTGAAATTAATTCTCATGGCTGCCAGTGTGGTCAAAGGGACCACCTTAAAGCCATAAAATATTATTCTCAACAGTTTACACATTTGCATGATATAAAATTTCATAGTTTCAACACCCATCCCTAGTACAGTGTGATTCTAAAGAATAGGGTGTACCTACAAAATAGTCATATATCAACAATAGCATGCTCTATAATACTATAATTGGTCTCAACGGAATGCATGGACCTAGCAATTTAACCTAAATACCTATATTCAAATCGTTGAATTTGCTTATTCATGAGAATTAATGAAACACATAAGGAATGGGAGAAAAATCTTTAAAAATAGGGGTTATAATACAAAATCACTTGTACCAGCGCGTTTTTTAAACCCAGGATGCTAAAAGAAGTATCAAATGAAGCTATGCCAATGAATTATGACCCTAAAATCTGATATAAGCATGATCTGAGTTTCAATTTCATGAATTTAAATGAAAAATTCTTAAATATGAATGAAGAGGTGGAACAATTTAACAGGTAGACCTACAAAATGACTTCGGCAACCAAAAGCCCTAACATGCTGAAAATTGATTGCTAGGACAATATCATACCATCCTGTACTACAAAATATGTCATTTGATTTTCTTTGTTTCATGAATATTAACAAAACCTTTCTAATCAAGGCGAAAATTACGGAAAACTAAGGTGGTATACATAGAGAAGCACATGTATCTTCGCTACTGATAGACCTAGTGAGTTATAATTAGAACCAAATGATTGCTAGGACAATATTCTATAAGTATAATCTGATATATAAATTATAAGCTATTTCTTTTGTATGGATAATAATGAGATTCATATAAATAAGAGAAAATCGACGAAACACAAAGAGGATATTCCAACATAATGGCTTATATCTCGACCTCCAATAGCTGTAGAGAACTCAAAATAGCATCAATTCATAGCTAGAACAACATTTTATTGCCATGTATTGAGATATACAGGGAATGCGTGCTGGCAACTAAGATTCAATAAGTTTTGTTGGCGCACATGCTTCAATTTTCTGCTAATACTACAAATTTTCGAAATTTTATGTAACATTTACAAAATTTAAAAAAGTATAAGTAGGAAAAGATCAGGAAAATGCGCAATCAGAAAAAGACTCCCACTCCAAAAACCAAGGTGGGAAAAAACCAAACTAACAATCAGGTACTTATACCATGAAAACATTTGGTAAGCCGAATGAGCAGCTATTTTCCCAATAAGTGGCCACTCAGTCTTACGGTTTGGCCATCCGACTCAATGGTAATAGTGCATTATCTTTGCTTTCTAATGGTACCATTTTCAGCGCTCTAAGGAAATTGGCAGCTGAGGTATCAACCCGGTATACCCCTTCCTTTTTGTTGATTTTTCTCTTTTTTCTTGTCTCATTAATGCCCACACATTTAAAATCACTGATGATTTATGTATTAGATGTATATGGTTATCGAACATTGTCCTAGCAATCATTTGATACCAATTATAGCTCTATATGGCTATCAGTATACAGGATATATGTGAATTTCTATGTATACCCCCATACTTTGTCCGTAATTTTCATCTAAATTCGAAAGGGTCTGTTAATATTCATAAAACAAAAATTCAAATGACATATATTGTAGTACGTGATAGTAAACTATTGCCCTATCAACCATTTGGTGCCACTTTTAGCATGTAAGGATTTTTGGTTGCCGAGATACAAACCAAGGTGGGAAAAAACCAAACTAACAATCAGGTACTTATACCATGAAAACATTTGGTAAGCCGAATGAGCAGCTATTTTCCCAATAAGTGGCCACTCAGTCTTACGGTTTGGCCATCCGACTCAATGGTAATAGTGCATTATCTTTGCTTTCTAATGGTACCATTTTCAGCGCTCTAAGGAAATTGGCAGCTGAGGTATCAACCCGGTATACCCCTTCCTTTTTGTTGATTTTTCTCTTTTTTCTTGTCTCATTAATGCCCACACATTTAAAATCACTGATGATTTATGTATTAGATGTATATGGTTATCGAACATTGTCCTAGCAATCATTTGATACCAATTATAGCTCTATATGGCTATCAGTATACAGGATATATGTGAATTTCTATGTATACCCCCATACTTTGTCCGTAATTTTCATCTAAATTCGAAAGGGTCTGTTAATATTCATAAAACAAAAATTCAAATGACATATATTGTAGTACGTGATAGTAAACTATTGCCCTATCAACCATTTGGTGCCACTTTTAGCATGTAAGGATTTTTGGTTGCCGAGATACAAGTAATTTTGTAGATTAACCCATTCAATTTTTTCACTTTTTCATTCCTATTTATGATAAATTCATTGAAATTCATGACATTTTAACCCAGATCATGCTTATGTCAGACTTTAGAGTCATAGTACATTGCCATAGCATTCATTTGATACATCTCAGCATTTTTGGCTTGTTAACAACTCTGGTACAAGTGATCTGGCATGTATACTCCATTTTTATGCCCCCAACTTTGAAAAAGTTGGAAGGGCATATTGCTTTCGGCTTGTCTGTGTGTCTGTGTGTCTGTGTGCGTGTGTGTTAACTTTTGAATGGTGAATGCTAGGGTTTTGAAATTTCATATGCACATTCCTCATGAAAAAATAGTTGACCCGTATTTTTTTTCATGTCCGAGTTACGCCCCTTTTCCGAGTTATGTCCCTTTGAAAACAAAATTTGAAAATCTTGTGTGCAAGATATCTCAAAAAGTATTTAAGCTAGAGCCTTCATATTTGGTACACTTGTTGGGGCTGAGGAGTAGATGACCTGATTAACTTTTGAGAACTGTCTGTCAAATTTTTAACAAAAATACGGAATTTTGAAATTTTGATTGATTTTTCCACTTTTCGGTGAAATTTGAAACTTTTGAACGGTGAATGCTAGGGTTTTGAAATTTCATATACACATTCCTTATGATAAAATAGTTGACCTGTATTTTTTTGTATGGCCAAGTTATGCCCCTTTTTTGAGTTATGTCCCTTTGAAAACAAAATTTTAAAATCTTGTGTGCAAGATATCTCAAAAAGTATTTAAGCTAGAGCCTTCATATTTAATACACTTGTTGGGGCTGAGGAGTAGATGACCTGATTAACTTTTGAGAACTTTCCGTCAATTTTTAACAAAAATACAGAATTTTGAAATTTTGATTGATTTTTCCACTTTTCGGTGAAATTTGAAACTTTTGAACGGTGAATGCTAGGGTTTTGAAATTTCATATACACATTCCTCATGATAAAATAGTTGACCCGTATTTTTTTGTATGGCCAAGTTATGCCCCTTTTTTGAGTTATGTCCCTTTGAAAACAAAATTTGAAAATCTTGTGTGCAAGATATCTCAAAAAGTATTTAAGCTAGAGCCTTCATATTTGGTACACTTGTTGGGGCTGAGAAGTAGATGACCTGATTAACTTTTGAGAACTGTCTGTCAAATTTTTAACAAAAATACGGAATTTTGAAATTTTGATTGATTTTTCCACTTTTCGGTGAAATTTGAAACTTTTGAACGGTGAACGCTAGGGTTTTGAAATTTCATATACACATTCCTTATGATAAAATAGTTGACCCGTATTTTTTATATGGCCAAGTTATGCCCCTTTTGTGAGTTATGTCCCTTTGAAAACAAAATTTGAAAATCTTGTGTGCAAGATATCTCAAAAAGTATTTAAGCTAGAGCCTTCATAGTTGGTACACTTGTTGGGGCTGAGGAGTAGATGACCTGATTAACTTTTGAAAACTTTCCGTCACATTTTTACAAAAATACAGAATTTTGAAATTTTGATTGATTTTTCCACTTTTCGGTGAAATTTAAAACCTTTGAACGGTGAATTATAGGGTTTTGAAATTTCATATACAGATTCCTCATGAAAAAATAGTTGGCCTGTATTTTTTCATGTACGTGTTATGCCCCTTGTTGGAATAATGTCCCTTTGAAAAGAAATTTTGAAAATCTTGTGTGCAAGATATCTCAAAACGTATTTGAGCTAGCTAGCTAGAGCCTTCATATTTGGTATGCTGGTTGGGGCTGAGAATAAGATCACCTGATTAACGTTTGAGGACTATCTGTTTAATTTTGACAAAATTACTCAATTTTTTAATTTTTACTTCATTTCTAACTCGCCTGCATAAAAGCTTACATTCTGTTTCTGGATCGAGGTCAAAACAGACGCAACCGAACAGCTTCTTCAGGAAATTAAATTTGACTGCATTCGAATGAAATAAATGAATCATACAAACTGCCAGTTTAGGCACAAGCATACAGTTGGGGGCATAGTGTTTTACAAACACGCATTTCTAGTTCTATCAATATTTTTCTTCGATTTCTTGTGTGCTTTATTAATTTTCACGAATAAGCAATCTCAACGATTTGAATAATAGGTTTTAAGGTTAAATTGCTAGGTCCATGCATCACTATCAGAGCAATTATAGTATTCTAGAGCATGCTATTTTTGGTATATGCGTATTTTTGTGAGTCCACCCTATTCTTTATAATCACACTAGGGGTGGGTGTGGAATCTACATGTATGTAACGTTATATCATGCAAATGTGTTCAGTGTTGTGGACAATATTTTATGACATTGAGGTAGTTGCCCTGACCACAGGGGCAGCCATGAGAATTTATTTCAGGGATGCAAGACAGATCTTATAACCCATCTAAAACTTTGCAATGTCTATAGTTTTTTTCCTCATTTTTCCTCTATTGTTGACATTCCTATTAATATTCATGAATATGTAAATGAGATAGTTTTCATTTAGGCGCATGACACCAATAAATTTGTCATATGATATTACTGGTTCAATAACAAAGTGTCACAGTGATAGTTCGGACCTGAAAGAAGTCTATTTATGGATTTTTTTACGATTTTTCTGTCATTTTTAATGTTTCCATTAAAATTCATGAATATGCTAATTAGATAACATGCATTACTTACCATAAGATGAAAGGACTATGTCTAAGCTTTTCAATGAGACCAGGTTCAATGGTTTAGAATAAGTAACAGCGTATATCTGATCAATTTTGTATGTGCACCCCAATGGTCAAGAATCCCGTTGACGGTTGACATGGAAACCATCCATTTTTGCATATTGTAAACAAGTTTATCGTTGAGGACAAAATTTCTTTGCATTTCGGAGGTCCTAATGAATGATTTGGCTTCCATAAAAATTGTTCTAGGGGTTGCAAGGCAGATCAAATTGGCCCCCGGGGTAAAATACATGTATTCGTATTTGTGTGTATAACTGGATGGGTGGGGTAATTAGGACTGCATTGATGTGGCATAAATAATACATTGACGTGTTTCTAGACGTAAACATATGTCCCCGTAGTCGCATAGGTGTGCAAACAAGTTTTTTAAGAGTAAAGAACGAGTTTAAGGACCATTCATATAAAATTCGTTTTACCTATGTCGCACTTTTTATTAAAAAGATACAAAATTGGGTGGTTGTACAAAACGCTTGCTCCTGAAAAAGTGCTACCACAATTTGACCGTACGACGTGCCTAGAAATGTTGTAGAAGGATAGTTCTTATCGTCTATACAGTCAAACCTTTTCTGGCGGGTAAGTTGTGCGGATCGAATTTTTAAATTTCTAGCCCCTTGACTAAACACGCAAGGTTTCACTTTTGTTTATTCTATTTTACAAGGACTCCGCGATAAACCGCCAATTTGCTCAGTTAAGCCAATAAACATGCCGTATATGCACATTTCCCCACCCACAAAAACTACAGAAATTGCGACCAGCCTGGTCCGACTCAGTAGATTTGCATTACGCGACTCACCTATAACGCGCATGCGACTTGTGGACCCCGACCAGCGCCTTATAACGGGTCTGCCCTGTATAAGAATTGGTCGCAAGTCCACTTCAATATTAGACATGGTACCAATCAATCTAAAGGACTAGGGCATTTAATGCCTGATTTTGGCCTCAGATTTTGCTCAAAAATAAATTTTGGAATTTAGGTGAGAAAACTGTTTCTTAAAAACAGCCACGTCTCCTCTGTTAAAAACAAGAACAAATACTTCATTTGTCCTACAAGCGTTGTCATGGCAATGCCCAGAAGAACGATAGATAGAGCACATTCTGCACGTTTTAATCTATTTTTGACCATTTCTGAACATAATTTTTGACTTTTAAGTGCCAGCCCACACGACGAACAAAATGATACTTATCATACAATATCTCTGGATGATACTTCATAATTATTTCATAATACGAAATTGTTCGTCGCATGGGCCGATAGTTGAAAATGATGTTGAATGGTTAAAAATAGACCCAAAATTGCAAATAGTGGTATTTCTATGGTTTTCGAAGCGTTGCCATGGCAACATGTCTATTTTGAATGTGATAGTTGTGCTAGAGTTTGTAAGTAGGGGCCTATACCTGCTATTTGCAATACTTTTCTCCTCAAAATTCCAAAATTCAATTTTTACCAACACATGAGGCCGAAATCAGGCCTTAAATCCCCTAGGCCTTTATCAGTGAGGGATTAAATTTTACACTAACCTGTCTGGATATCCCTCTGAGTTAAGTGGACACATATGGTTCACCTCCTTCAAGTTCACATTGGAGAAGACAAGTTTATGATTACTGGAGTATATCACGGTGGGGCGGTCTGAGCACGCAAAAACATTGGTGGTCGAAAGGGATCGAAACGTCTTCAATACTGTTGGTTGGGTGCCCAGTGTGACCTTTTTCTTCTCTGATAAATAGCCTGAAGTTAGAAATATGTAAATGTTGTTTGTTTAAATGATATGATTAATCTTTATATGCATTCTTTCCTTAAATCCTTCATGAACTAAAAAAGCTGAATGTTTGTGTCATAGGACTATTTTGTGTAGCATTTAATGATCATGGTTTCCTTGAAAAAAGGTCTTCAGCAACCACCTTGAACTTCCATGTTCCTTCTATTCTTCGTAGTTTTACGTCCCTTTCCAGATTATTTCAGCTCATATGAGATGGTCCAATCAGTAGGTGGGCGAAAATGGGAGGATCCCGAGAAAAACCACCTGGCACACCCCCAAGCAGAACTTAGCTTGTCTCACATGGCCAGTGCTGGGCTCGAACCCACACCAGACACAGCAGTTAGATGACCGAGTGATTAACCGCTTGGCCACTGGGGCCGCTTTTCTATTCTTCGAGTTAGTGACGCCTGTGGGTGCGATGCTGCCTAACATCAAATCAGGCCAGACCCCGCAGGGTAGTCCTCCTGTGATATTAACCCATATTTGACGAATAGATTTTCCCATCATAATCAATTGGATGAGTCCACTTTCGTTTTAGGGGTGTTAGGAGTGATTTTTATTTTTTATCTCATTTCTCGATGAAATTTCTCTGTGCAAACAGAATAGCCCCATTTGGGACGCCGCGTTCTGCGGCGTCACATCTGGGGCTATTATGTTTGCCTATGTCCCATAAAAAGGACGCCAGGCTAAAATGAGTTAAGACTGATAGCTTGTGTATTTTCTACACTTTTTCTTACACAATTATATAGAATAAGTGATAAACCACCAAAAACTTGACCTCCTGAGCAACATCACCATTGATCAATTTCTAAGTCAAAATTTATCAGTGCCAATGACAATATTCTAAACAATAAGTTAAAGCACTACTATACTTCCTCTGCCTACCTGAATCAATATTCATGTTGAAATAGAACAATGATCCATCTCCGAGAGCACACAACAAGTAGTGGATGCTTTCAAATGTTGTCATCAGTACAGATCTGGGGATTATCTCTGGAAATAGGTAATATATTAGGTTTATTGATGGGTTGAATTTTTAGTGTTTTATGTCCCACTCATAAGCTAAGGTCATATGCAGACATGACCTCGGTTTAAAGCCTCATCCAAAGGGCTGAAGAAGCCCTGGATCGAACCAATGACTCCATTTTTACAAGGCAACAAGGCTTAACCACAGAGGTTTCTAAAATGTTTGGTGATAATATGAGAAAAGCTATTTGCAAAATGTATGGACGTACTGCATTTTTGCATACCATAGTGGTTCAACTGATCAACCAATAAGATACAACAGATCAGCCTGTGCGTGAGAAAACTAACAATCTGGGTTTCCGACCAGGTCTGACACAAACCCGACTGTACAATCTCAGGAGCAGGTTAGAAAACCTTGAAATTTCGGATTTAAGAAGAAGAGGTATTGCACTATCTATAGAGCGAAAACAAAGGCGCTGATCAGCCATGCAGTTACTGCACGGCTGATCTGCAGCTTTGTTTTCGCATATGCAGATTGTTGGTTTTCTTGTGCAGCGTCTCATTTTAAAATATTGGACAATTAACTCCAACAATTCAAATACACGTCACAAAACAACCTTAAACTTTAGAACAAACTTTTCCCTTTTTAAATGATCTATCATTCAATCACTTTGTAAATCTGTAGATTTAACATACCTCCTCCTAACATTTCCACATGCATGCTTTCAAATGTTGGTAGTTTTAGAATCCTTGCCGATATGTCCGTCCACAAGCCTATGGCACACAGCTCTGACTCTATGGTACCTTCTCGCTGTGGCGTTATATCAACACACGCCACCTCATGTTCAACTACCGTCTTGCTGTAAATAAAAGATAGAAACTTTCAATAAGTTTGCCCGTCTGCTTGAATACTGGATTAGCATTTTTTTGCATTTATTGCTTTATAAAAGGAAAACCTTACTCAGGCTCTCTTACATCTCTAAAACATAATGAGGTCATTCCAATTTTTTTCTAGGTTTAGCGTCCACCCCTGCCAGCAGCCTACCTACCTATCTGGAAAAAACAAACATAGCTTGAAAAAAAAAAAGACAACATAACATCTTCCTATTTAACTAAAGGTTAAATAAGACACAAAGAAACACTAAAATAGCTGGGTAAACAATATAAAGTCATGTATTCGAACAAACTGAGGATTATTGGCCTCAGACTAGACAAAATTAAATCAGACTTGTCCAGAACTTAAAAACGTCAAAAATCGGAAAGGACAATACATATTTTTTAATGAGGAAGCATATTTATTTGTGTGTGTGTTTTTTTTTTTAAATTAAAGCCCAAAACCAACCCGCCAGCAGACGCTAAACATAGAAAAAAAATGGAATGGCCTGATGGTTAAGTTCCCCTCTTTGATTTGTGGTCTAACGCCTAATCCAACAGTTTTTCAGTCATGTCAGGACAAAGCCCAATGCCTTTCTTGTCAGGTATCTAGTCTCTGAGTGTTTACCTCGCACCGAGGTTATAAACAATTTTTCATGCTCAACTCAGCTGAGCATGAAATTTTAACTACTCAAGTATACTGAAGTTGCCCGAATAAATTGAAATTTCAGGTTAAGATCACTACAGCCTGTAATTCATCCAGCTGATAAATGTTAAAATGCCAACAATTGTTGGCATTTTATCATTTATCAGCAGGATAAATTTTAATTTCAGCTGAGCTGAGAAAAAAAAAAAGTTTATAACCTCGGGACCTGTATAATAGGGAGTTAAAGTGTCTTACTTTAGGAACAACTCTGTGCTAGTTGAGCTTGAATGCCCAACCTCTTGATCAAAAGTGTGACACACTAACCACTAGTCCGTGCTCCCCTTTGTCCCCTTGACAATTTTATTACCTTTATACAGACAATTCACCATTTTTGCATCATCGACTGGTTTCCATCTTAAAAATAATAGATATTGGAAAAACAGGTAACCAAAACCACCCTGACCTCAAGGGTCAGGGTGGTTTCGGTTACCTGTATTTCCGATATTGATTTTTAGTAAGTTGGAAACCAGTCGGTAATGCAAAAAATGGTGAACAACCAGGGACATACCTTATTTCTTTGATGGATCCAGTCAATATCTTGAGTAGGTAGAGTTCACTGCCAACAGCGACCACGACTTGTCCCTGGTTACAGCTCCCCACGCTGATATTCTTGCCCCCAGGGTGCTTCCATTCTGATAATAACTTTTTAGACTCACTGCTTACCAGTCGTACTGATGAAGGGGATATCTGGAAAAACATTGTTTAAACAATTTTTCCTTTTATTTTCTTGTTTGATATTTAAAATGCTTAATGTCCACAGTCCACTTCTACGGTTATGTCTGAACTGTCTATTATTCTTGCTACACAACCAGCCACCAAGACGCACATTTCCAGTGCTTAATGCACTTTTCTTTCACCACTTACTCAGAATTAACTCATATAATCCTGGCGTCCCATTTATGGGACATTGGCAAACAATTTAGCCCCAGATGTGACGTCGTATAACGCAGCATCCCCTCTGGGGCTATTTTGCTTAGAGAAAATTCATCAAAATAGTGAATGAAAATTTTAAACCACTCCTGATTCCCCCAAACATTAAAGTGGACACACCCAAATGATAATGATGGGTGAATCCATTCGTCATTATTGGGTTCATCATCTTGAAAAATGACAGAAACACCACTCTGCATCTATTATCCATTACTATAGCAACCAAAAAGGCAGTTCATTAATGAAATTTACTCAAAATATTATTTTCATTTGTTTTGTGGTTTAACGTCCCAGTCAAGTATTTTTCAGTCCTACTGAGAAATTGCGACCTCTTCCTGGGTATTAATTAAATGGGGATGTCTTACTCAAGGACCCACCCCTGCACCTGTGGGGATCCAATCCCAATCTCTCTATCAGTTCCAACTCCCTAATCACTAGGAGTGCCCTGATTAACTTGCTGTGTTAGCCATACCTGTATTAGCTGAGAGAAGCATACGTTTGCGCACAAGAATGTCTGATGTTCACAGTCAAAACCTGGCATTTCTGTTTCTTCTACCTCTTCACCTGATAACTGCAACACCCTGGAAAATAAATGACCAAATGTGCATAAAATGTCTGTACTGTCACAAGAATGTTTCTAGTTAAGCACTTGTGTTGACCTTGAAAATCAGTTCAAGATGACCAAAATCTTATCAACTCTTACTTTCCTCCCAACAATGTATATTTGCAGTTCCGTCGATAAACATACAATGGTTCTGAACATGTGGTATTGGATATTCTTATTTGAACACTTTTTGTATGCTAATGACCTTGAAAAATAGGTCAAGGTCATCAAAACCTAATTAACTCTTAACCAGCTCCCAATATCTGTCAGTGTTGTTAAAAATCCATCCACTCTGTCAGAATACATCACATCAGAAAAGGACTTTGAACCACTGGCGGGATGTTAAACCAAAACTCAATAATAACCTTCCACATTCATGCACTATTTCCTTACCTTGTTTGTCCCACAAAAGAGAGGACTATCATATTATCATACTCTTCTGACCCAACTCTCAGAGACCAGATACCTGTCAATGATAAAACAAAACATACAGTGATTGAAATGCATTGAGCCGCGTCATGAGAAAAACGGAATTTAGCCTATGCAAAAACAAAGGCGCAGATCAGCTTTGCAGTAACTGCGAAGCTGATCATTGCCTTTGTTTTCGCTACTCCGATAGTACACTTTCTCTTCTTTCTAAATCCGAAATTTCAAGCTTCTAGCACGCTTCTGTACATGTACAGCTCGGTTTGTGTCAGACCTGGTCGGTAACCCCAAAGACCGGTTTTCTCTCGTCGCGGCTCCATTACTTCTGACAGTAAGTTTAGTGTGGCAGTGCTTTTCTAATTGAAGAAATTATACCAGAAATCAAACTTTTGTTTTGCAAAAAGTATGTCCTCATTTTTTCTCCCATTTTATGTATATGGAGATAATGGTTGGTTGATTTCTTGTTTTATGTCTCACTCGACAGCAATGTAGACGGGACCTCAGTTAAAGTCTTATCCTTAAGACTGGACAAGTCTGGGATCAAAAGAGAACATCGATGATGAAAAGGTTTTGAAGTTCTATTACTCAAATCACACTGATGGTGCAAATATCAAACGTTTGTAAAATATAACAAAAATCTTGTTTTCTGATGATTTATATAATCTTCAAGATTTGAGATTTAATATGGAATACAATGCTAGTACCTTTTATCCCAGGTAGATCTATACTGGCATGTTCGTGTATCCCAATACCGTTTCTGATGATTCTCAACGAGCCCTCTTTGTACGCCCCAGAGCATGTGACCAGTTGACCTTGACCCTGTCTCTCAAGGTCAACGACGCACATGTCAACTATAGGACCGAGGTTTGTGAAAGTCTCCATAACTTGAACATATGAGCCCTGCTCATCAGGGTTTACATTTAACTGAAAAATACAAAGTAATTAAGCATGTGAATACTTTGTCGCAAAACAATTGTCTGAAATCTTGCAGCATATAGTGGTGTTATTCGGGAGGACTTATTCCCCACAGTCTGGATGAAGCCACCGCATCCTTGGTGTTTGATTGGGAGCTTAAAGAGTCTTGAATGTAGGACATCTTGCTCCAGAGTCCAGAACTCTCCCACTAGGCCACTGCACTCCCCTTTCATTCAAAGGCATAAATTACAAGCAAACTTCTGGTCATGTTATTATGTAAAAGTTATAATTACAAAATGATCATTTTAGAATTTCAAGCCCTATTTCAGAAGAGCACCACACTTACTTTAACTAACTGTGAATCTCCAAGGCGACTTCCTATATAAACAACACCATTGTCCAGGTAGGTGATACACTCTGCTATTGTCGTCTGAAAATATATATAACATTGAACAGTCTAAAAGAAATAACAAATTTTAGGCTAATATATCAGATTTTTATTTTTCATTTCACTTCACAGGCTCCACAATCTTTTCAGAATTGCCGGAGTTTATGCACATTTCTACGATTTACAATAACAAGAATTACAACCTACAGGTATTTATTACACTTAAATCTTGTCATTTTGTGATAACATTTTGTGACTCTTTGATATTGAAACTATACAACTTACGTGTAAATGCTTACATATACACTTATCTTTAAATCAACACAATAAACTCTTCCTTTTATGACATACCTCTCCTAACAGTTCAACTTTCAGATCTTTAATTGTAGCAGACCCGTCCATTCTTTCTTCTTTTTCTAATAGTAACATAAATAACCTGCCGTTCATGTCGCCCAGTAAATAACGGGAGCCATTCGCATCCACTTTACCATAGCAAGTTATGGTACTTTGCTGTGAAAAAAAGGATTATTCTTACAAGTATAAATATTCATACAAGTATAAATATTTTTTTCTGGTACAGTTTCAAGATATTTCACTCATATGAGATGGGTCAAACAGGGGCCAGTTGTTCAAATCTTTGTTAGCTTAACATCATGGTTAAGACCTCAACTTGTTACGTAAATGCCGACTACAAAAGCAAATGCGTCAGAAAACAAACAATCTGCATATGCGAATACAAAGGGGGAGACCAGCTTCCCAGTAACTACGAAGCTGATCAACACCTTTGTTTTTGCTATACAGATAGTAGAATCACTTCTTCCTAAATGCGAAATTTCAAGCCTCTAGCCTGCTTTTGTTACTGTACAGGCCTTTGTCGGACTTGGTCGGAAACCCAGATTGTTGGTTTTCTCACACGAAGGCTCATTTGTTTGTTTCACCTTCCTTTGTTAAGCATATGCAACAGAAATGCATGCCTGTCACATTCAGTAGGGTGTAGTTACGTTTAAATCATAAATATGTGTAGTTCTGAAGACAATGTCTACCTTTATTGCAGGTGGCGCTATAGGTATAAACTGATCTCCTTTATGATATGTGATAGACTCCTGTCCTATTATCAATGCTCCTCCATAGGGCTCAGGCACTGGAATGGAAAAAGAATAATAGCTTAATCAGATTCTTAAGGCTTGGACACATTGATTTTGACCCTCACTGCAAAAGCAGGGCAATCTGTAGTGACAAACAGACACAGATTTTTTTATCTTAACTTTTTTGAATCCGATAGATACAATAAGGCATTTTATAGACCAATTTTCAGGCTCTAGGCCTAAGGGGTATTCAAGAAAAAACAACAAGAACAATAATTTTTGGAATATACATGTATTATCAATTTTTTCTTGGCTTTGCACCATCACATCTAATTGCAAAGTATTTATGTCCAGAATAAACATCTGGAGCCAGTTGTTCAAAATTATCGATCTCGTTAGTTAACGATTTGTTATAATTTCAAACATGAATATTACAAATACACTGTTATTTTTTTGTTGATAAAATGTGAGAATCCTTTGCACTGCAAAGGATTCTCACATTTTATCAACAAAAAATAACAGTGTATTTGCTTATGTAGTCACCATTTACTCAACAAGTTGAGGTCTTAACGATGATGTTAAACTAACGACATTTTGAACAACTGGGCCCTGAAATCCTAACAGAATTGTAATTTTGACCTCTCAGTGATCTTTGTATTCTTGATATTGTTTGGAATGCATAACAACATTGTTTTCCCCTTACCTGCTATGAGAATGCAAGCTTCTGTTAGCAGGGTCCTTAATTTTTAAACTCTTTTGTCTTGAATAAGCTTGTTTACCAACTTGCTATGAACATGCAAGCTTCTGTTTCTACATTATCCTGACCCCAAAGTGACCTTTTCTTGACATTGCTTCATATCCTTAAGAAATTCTTTGTCCTTAAAAAGCTAGTTTTCCTACCTGCTATGAGCATGCAAGCTTCTGTTTCTACATTATCCTGTTTCCATGGCCCTTTGTTAAATTCTTTGTCTCGTAAGGATATTTCATATGTCTTCACATGTCTGCCATGCTGGTCCTGGTGACATAGAAAACGAAAACTCGTTAGAATCAAGTACAATCAGGGATTTTTCTGGCCTATTTGAGAATTGATTTTGGAAAAAAAAAACAGTGCAAATTTCAGTCAAATTGGGAAATTTTGCGCCTTAAATTGATATTCATCTGCTAACTGGCAATGTTTTGATCAATTGGGAATTTTTTCAGCCAATTGGAAAAAAAATTGGTACCGTAAACTGGACCCAATTTTGTACAGAGGAAAAGCCCTGACAAAATAATGTTTAAGTGCATTGAAGCTAATTTTATGTTATATTCTGACATCCTATTAACTCTAATAATGTTTATCTCGAAAGCAGCATGTTCAAAATGTCGTCACAAGTTTACATGCTGAAGATAAATATTTATACATACATTTTCTTCTAACATTTCCAATAAAATATCTGTGATATGCAATAATAAATTAATGATGATCAAACAGGTTTTTCTAAACATTAAGATCTAATGGGCCTGTCAGAAAGGGTTGGAACCCATGCCTTTCAAGCTTGGAATCCAACACCTCTCTCGAGATTCAGCAGAAGTTGAATCTGGTTTGATCCCTGTTTTATTATATTATTATCCTTACCTCATGCACCAGTATGAGTGTAGGTGTGGAACAGTCATGGAGAAACTTTATATCTATCACAGTCAATTCTTCTAACCTGAAACAGTGGCAATTTTGTCATGTACAATACTCCATAATTCACATTTTGTATTAGGTTTGGTTGGTTTCTATTTTATGTCCAATTCTACAGTTCAGGTCATACCGAGACAGAACCTTGGTTTTAAGTCTCATAAAAAAGACTGGAGAAAAAATAGGATCACTGGTTTATAATGTGAGTGGCTTAACCAATATGCAATAGAGGCTTCTATATTTTATTAGAGGTGTCAATTCCTTTGCGTGCGCGCATGCGTGCGTGTGTGTTCCAAAAATGGTATGAAAGCAATATCTCATATCATAGCTTACCTAACATTAAACGCTTTCAGCTCTTTATTTTCCCTCTCAAGGGGGATAACTTTGAAGAGGCCATCATACAATCGAAGGCCTATAACTCTGCATTGTGGATCTATGATGCCAATTATTCCTGTTTCCGATGGTCGGCCTATTCTGTCCTGAAAAACATTTTGACACATAAATCTTGCTCTGTTTTGTTTTAGTTATAGATGCCATTCAACATTTTTTTCCGTCCAGTCAGGAATTAGCCATACATGTAGCTATCTGGGTATAACCCAATACTATGGAAAGGTAATATGCCATGCTCAAGGGCAAAACTCGGCTCTGGCTGATATTGAAACCAGGCTGCCTAATCAGTAGTTAGAAACTCACCAGTAAAACTTGTTGGTTAATTGATTTTGTGTTTTAAGTTTAGGTCATATGGAGATGAGACCTTGGTTTAAAGTTAATACAAAATACTACTGAAGAAGGTCAGGATTGAACCCATGACCCTTGTTTTACAAGGCAAGAGGCTTAACCACAACACTACGGAGGCTTTTGAGTAAATCTTGTATTATGATAATACCTGAACATTTCCCTGTGCCTTTGTGATAATCTCCATGTTATCCCCACTAGTTTGACACTCCAGTATCATAGCGTTGTTCTTGTTTGTCAATAGGAACATCAGGTCTTTTGCCATACCCTGAAAATAGAAAGAATCAAAATTTTCTGTGTTTTCTGGTTTAATGTCTCAGAATCAATCAACAATTTTTCAAATATTTCTGGGAGCCAGCACTTTGTAAGGGGCTATGGGTGCACCCGTACTTTTGTGAGTTAAAGTGTCTTGCTCTAAAACACAAGACTGTGCCAGTGAAGTTTTTAAAGTCAATTTCTTGATCCGCAGTTTGAAGCTACTACTAGGCCACCACACTGCCCCGTGAAAAATGAATGTGTCAAAGGAAACACAACATTATAAATTGGCAGCACATAGGCAGCTACTTAATTTTTTATCTATTTATCACAAAAATTATATTTTTGCTTGGTGTTCATAATAATACTATCATTATTATGTTTATTTTTTTTTTATTTTTTTATTTTTTTTATTTTTTTTTTTGGTTCAGTTTAACGTCCCTTTCAAGATTATTTCAGCTCATATGAGACGGGCCAATCAGTAGGTGGGGCGAAAACGGGAGAACCCCGAGAAAAACCACCTGACACACCCGCAAGCAGAACTTGGCTTGTCTCACATGTGGCCAGAGCGGGGCTCGAACCCACACCAGACACAGCGGTGAGATGATCGATTGGTTAAGTGCGACAATGAAATATCAGCGCTCTTAACCACTCGGCCACGGGGGCCGCCATTATTATGTTTAAAAGTGATTTAAGTCACAAAACGGCACAGGCAATCCTGAAATCCATACTTTGTATAATCCAGTAGCCAAAATATTTTACAACATACTGGGGGTCGAAACAGCTCGAGGACAGCGATCCTCCCATAGATGCCAATTTCTTTGATTGGCCGCAGCCCTTCAGGTGTGACGACATAGATCTCTAATCTTGTGTTCTTGGCTATTATCAGATTCAAGTCATCCGGTGAAGTGAAATTTCCTGAAAAAAAAAAAAAATAAATAAAAATGGCGATATCGGAGTAATGTGCTTATGATACCATTATAAACGCCTTTGGTATGGCATGGCCAAGGCTCATACCCGTAAAGCCATGACCTGATCCATGTGTTAGTCCTTCTAGTGACTCCATAATGTTGGATCTTGTGGAGAAGCTTACGGTGAGCCAAGGTCCTAAAGGCCTTGCTGAAGTCGAGTATCAGCAAGTCAGTGGTCTTCCTACTGTAAAGTCTCCAGGAGAGATCTTCAACTGTGTTGAGCAGGATTGGCTCGGAATCCGTGGCTCCGTGCTGGATTTGGACCAGGATGTTGTGTCTGTAAAGGTGATTCATTATTTGACAGTAGATAATGTGACAGTGTTCCATAGATTTACAGACAAAGCAGGTCAATGAGACTTGTAATTAACCAAGTTGGTCTTGTCACTTCATGTAGGAGTAGAATTTCTTAGGGTTGTCGTTTATACCGACATTTAGGATGTTGTCGACACATGATCTGTGTGACTCCTGGATTGCATCTTTCACTAATTTACCAAGCTGAGGCTATCCGCATGACGGTCGTGCCCACAACTATGCTTATCTGCACGACAATAAGCGATGTTATCGGCAAGAGAGTCGTTTGGATAGCCTGTGCAGTAGGTATTGGCTATCGGCACGACAGCAGTATGAGATTGTCTAATAACCTGTCTTATGCATACAATGTATTTTAGTGTCAGTTTTATAATACATTATAATGTAATGAAGTTGATTCAAACAAATAATTGTTTGTTAATAATTGATTATGTTTGATTGGGGAACATCATTTTATGGCTAAATCATCAGTGATATTCAGCAAAATTTTGGCCATTTAATTTTTAATGATTTTTCATGTGTTAAAATGTTGCAATGCTCATCCATTATTTATCTTAAACAGTGTTAAAAAATTCTTTAAGGTAAGATTAGCATTCAATCTAAATTAAGTTATGATAATAACTATAAAATTCCCAGTTACCCGTAGAACCGCATGACCGATTTTGACAGGTAAGCCAATTTCTTATTTCAACAAAAATTACCACAGGTAGGGAGGTCAGTGATTTACCATAATTTCAAAAAATCATTAACATAAGCTCACCAGTAGATGCAGAAGATCATTAGAAACAATGAGCAGTTTGAATTTTGAAAATCCGTTGAAAAATGACTGAGTTATTTAATTTTAAAATTTACTTTCAGCTGACTTTTTCTGCCAGTTTATCGATCAGTTTACACAGCTGGTACCCAGCATTTTTGATGCGCCACAATGTATTTGAATGGATACAGTGGGTGTCTTTGACCTTCTTGCAGGACATGTGCGCTTAGGTTTAAAATAGAAATTTTAGCATGATGTCATTGTTTGAATATTCATTGACTATTTGGATGACTTCTGTCCACTTCTTTTACTCCAAAATAAGGAATTTCCATGTCTAAAAATAGGCAATTTTCAATCCAATGGCATCCATGGTAATAAAATGCCAGGATGAAAAATTTGCATGTCAGGTTAAAGATTGGTCTTTTATCTAAAAATACCCATCAAGATATTTAAAGAAAACCAATCAGATGTAAAATAACAAATGATCAACTAAGTCACCTGTGAGCCAAGCAAAGTGAAATTCAATGGCGGCCATGTTTGTCTCCGAAAAACGGGTCATGTTCCACTGACCAAAATATACATAAAATCAATAAATTGAAATTATTGAAATTATTTCAATAACTTATTTGTAAGTTTAAACATTTTACTTTCATTTGGTGTCACTTATAAGTTAATTTTGATTTTGATTTCATTTATATAAAAAATTAATGCTTTGAAAAATTGTCATTTTACATTGTGCCAGAAGGCATTATCGGAAAATGTCAAACCGCTGACCTCCCTACCACAGGTAATTTACAAGTGTTACTTCCAAATTCCTGCATGTATTATCTTCCATTTGACAAATGTTTTGAGTAGTAAAAGCATGAAAATGCATTTATCAACTCCAAAAATATGCATTTCCTAGACATACAACATATTCAAATATTGCATTTTCCCCCCGACGTGCTAACAACACTGTTTACAACAGGTAGAGTTGAAACGTGAAAATAAGTATATACCTATTTCTGAGTATATACTTAGTTTTAAGGATAACACCTCATAGTAAAAGATAGGGAATTCAATGCAAAAAACTTACTTATAACTTTACACAATAAAGAGAAAGAGTTGCAAAACCAAACTTGGCCAGTTGTTAAAGGTTCATATACACTTTCAGATTTTAAAATAATTTTTAACATCTACCGATGCATTGTTGTGTTAGCACACTTTTTATTTTGTATGTAGTTTCTCATTTGAATTAAGATTTAATGATTATTACTAATCATTGTTTACTTTGAGAATATCCCAGTGGGAGGTATATATACTAAGTGAGAGAAGAATGTGTATTTGTGTGAAATTCAAGGGGTTGTCTCATACATATCCTAAATGCATGTTTCCTTCAAAATGCAGAAAATGCATCGGTAGAATTTGAAAATTATTTAAAAATCTGAAAGTGTATATGTATATGAACCTTTAACAACTGGCCAAGTATGGTTTTGCAACTCTTTCTCTTAGCTGTGTAAAGTCATAATTTAGTTTTCTGCATTGATTTTCCTATCTCTTACTATGAGCTGCTATCCTTAAAACTAAGTATATACTCAAAAATAGGTATATACTCATTTTCGCGTTTCAACTCAACCTGTACAACTGTCGGAATCAAGACAATTCACCGACAAGACAACTCACCGACACGGTTTTTGAGACAATTCACCGACAGATTTTGAGACAATTCACCGACACTTCTGAAGACAGTTCACCGACACTGTTGTTCGAAGTTAATGACTTGTAACTGATAATTATCATCGGTAATCATGAGTAATTAAGGATAATTACTAGTTTGAGACAGATTATTAATTACTGATTTGATTGATATGCTCAAGATGACTTGAAGGAACCTTAGTGTTGATTAATTAAATAAAATACCTGAAGACAACTCACCGACAGATTTTGATATTAAAATACATATGAAGGCATCTGGCCAAAATTCACAGACACGATTTTGAAGACGATTCACCGACAGATTTTGATATTGAAATACATATGAAGGCATCTGACCAACATTCACCGACACGATTTTTGAGACATTTCACTGACAGATTTTGATATAAAATAACATATGAAGGTAAAGGTATCTGGCCAAAATTCACCGACACGATTTTGAAGACAATTCACCGACAGATTTTAATATAATATTAAAAAGAAGAAAAAAAATATGAATGCATGTAATCCAAAATTCACCAACACTCTGTCCCGAAATGACAAAGGTTTTAAAAATGACAGTGAATTGTTAAAAACTAGTCTCTAAAATCTTAAAACTGTCCTCCAAAGTTTTAATATTACGATGACTTGTCTTAAAGTTTTAAAAATGATAGTGGATTGTTAAAAACTAGTCTCTAAAATCTTAAAACTGTCCTCCAAAGTTTTAATATTACGATGACTTGTCTTAAAATTGTCTTTCAAAATTCAAATCTGGTGATGAAATATTATAAAATAGTCTTTAAAAAGTTAAATTTGCCGGTGGACTGCCTTAAAATTTTTTATCAAATCTCAATTTCATGTGTTGGTGAATCGTCTTAAAATTGCTTTCCAATTTTTATCTGCCGATAAATTGCCTTAAAAACTTTAAAATAATATGTCGGTGAATTGTCTCAATATTTTGTCGGTGAAAACGTGATAAACTGTGTTTGCAATAACGGGGAATGTATGATCGCCAATCAAGATCATCAGTTACAAGTCATTAACGTTGAATAATAGAGTCGGTGAATTGTCTTCAGAAGTGTCGGTGAATTGTCTCAAAATCTGTCGGTGGATTGTCTCAAAAACCGTGTCGGTGAGTTGACTTGTCGGTGAGTTGTCTTGTTCCCCAACTGTCATGCGGATAAGGAACATCGGCTCAACTGTCCTGCAGATAGCCGGTGTCAAAGGCTAAGCTTTAAAATGGCAGGTTCCATAAATTTCAAGTGCAGATAAGAAGAGGAGGACTAATATTATTCCGGGTGAGGTAAACAACTAAATGATCTATTTTTCTGATTCTCTGAATTACCCCACCCACTTCATGAACCTAATTTTCAGAGGAAAGGTTTACAACAGATTTCTGAGGAAGAAATGGTCTCAAGTGAATTACCAGTAACGCAAGCATTGACAGCTGTTGGCTTATGAGCCGTGACAACATAATTGTTTGCCATTTCGTCGTTTTGTAACAAAATTTAGAACAAAACACATCGACGAATAGGCGCTTATTAATTTTGATAAATAAACAAGCGTTCAGTTGGATCAAGATTTTTGCGCATGCTTGGCGGGAAATATTCCGGAACTAGTAATTCAGTTTTCGTGCGTTGAAAATCCAGCCCATGTAGACATTGAATCGCCTAACAGCTGTTCGAATTGCCTAGCAGAAGGGAACTTCCAAAAGTGTTCTGCGTGCAGATATGTGAGATACTGTTCGAAGAAGTGCCAAGCAGAAGATTGGCCATCTCACAAACAGCTGTGTAAAGCTATCAGAACACTGCCCCGTGTGGAAGAGTGCCTGTAGATAAACTTTTAATTCTCAGACTTTTATTCACTGGAGCACTTTGTTTTAGTAGACATCACAAACTTTTATTCACTGGAACACAGTTACTTTATTCATGTTTTAGATAGACTTCACCAAGATAGTGACTTTGTATAGTGCAAAACTTTTATCAAAAAAATCCCCCCTTTTACCGGTTTTACCGGGTGCGCCGATAAGTCAACGGCGGAGCTTTACGATACAACAACAACAACAACAGTAGGCTCCCCTGGCTCACGACTAAAGTGCAAGAAATCGATGCGCGACCTAAGGAATACACATTGATATTATCTGATAGTTTATTTGTTTTTTTATGTTCGTTCGATGTGATACTTGTAGTATGTGGTACCATGCACCCTGTCAAAGAGTTGGTGAACAGCAGTATGAATTTCTTGCCGAATCAAGTTGTTCCTGGCACTGCACCAGATGCAACTCACATAATTTCTCCTCTAGAAAAACACAAGACCTCAGCTCCTTCGACACAGGTAATACATACAGTATTCTTGACCAATCACCTGACTTTTCACCTCTTGAAACATCTACTCCACATAAATCAAAGCAACCCAAAAAGACCAAGACCACAGACACCCCCCCCTAAAGATTGCGAATATAAATTTCCGGTCAATTAGGGGGAAAAAGCCTCAATTTTACTCATTTTTGGACTTTCATAACCCTGACATTGTAATTGGTACAGAGACCTGGCTCACCCCCGACATCCACGACAGCGAGTTGTTCCCTCCTGACCTTGGATACACTGTCTACAGACGTGATCGTACAGGCCCGAAGGGTGGAGGAGTGATTATTCTTGTCAAATCCTCATTCCAGTCCCAGGCCAAACCTGAATTCAACACTAATGCTGAGATCATATTGATCCAACTAAACCTGATTGGCTAAAAATCTGCTCTCATAGGAGCCTATTACAAACCCCATGAACTAGATCAAACCAGTTTCGATGAACTTGGTAAATCCCTTGACCTCATCAAACAGTCTAACTCCCAAATATGGCTTTTGGGAGATTTTAACTTACCCAAAATAGATTGGGAGTTCCTGACTCCTACCCCTGACTGTGACTATCAGACTTTCTACATAGACTGCCTTGAAACCTTCAGTGATTGCCTGCTAGAACAAATGGTGACCTCGCCTACGCGAGGTCCAATTACCCTGGATCTATTCTTTACGACAAACCCTACTCTGGTGAAAACTGTTTCTGCCATACCAGGTCTTTCAGACCATGACATAGTTTTGGCAGAAGTAAACAGTCGCCCTCAACTTTCCAAGCAGGTCCCCCGGGACATCCCCCTGTACAAGAAAGCTGACTGGGACCAGCTTAAGCAGTCAATGAGAGACCTTTACGAGGAACTTCAGTCAAGCCCTGCTATCACAGACATTCAAGTTCTGTGGGATAAGTTTGCTAGCAGACTTCAGCATGAGATTGACACGCATATTCCCATCAGGAAAGCAGGTACTAAAGACGGATTTCCTTGGATTAACCAGGAAATCCGCAGACTCATAAGGAAAAGAGACAAGCTCTACAGGCGCTGGTCAAGATCAGGCAGACCTGATGACCAGAAAAAATTCTTAGATCAAAAACACCTGGTTCGTAGAATCACTGATAGGGCCTATGAAAAGTACCTGAAAGACATCTTAGGTATAAACAATGATGGAGATGACCTTGATGACCCTCCCAAGGTCAAAACCAAAAAACTGTACTCTCTTCTAAAACACTCAAAACAGGACTCTAGTGGAATTGCATCACTGAAGGCTGACAATAAAACATATACTGAAGACTCAGAGAAGGCAAATGCTTTAAATGGACAATTCCACTCCATATTCAGCCCCAAGAGCCCAATAAGCCTCAAGCAACTTGCACAGAGGACTCTACAGGACCTTCATGACTCCGGTATAAACCAACCATTGCGACCCAGCCCTCACCCCAAAATGCCTGAAATTCATATGTCCCAATCGGGCATAGAAAAATTGCTCAAAGGCCTAAACCCCCATAAAGCTGCTGGTCCAGACAAATTCAAACCGATAGTCCTCCAGACCCTACATAAGGAACTTGCCCCCATCCTACAGCTAATCTACCAAAGATCCCTTGATTCTGGTAAACTCCCATCCATTTGGAAAGAAGCCAATGTATCCCCTATCTTCAAAAAAAAGGGGATAAATCCGACCCGGCCAACTACCGCCCCATCTCCCTGACCTGTGTCCTCTGTAAGGTTCTTGAGCATGTTGTGGCCTCTAGCATCTCTAGACACTTTACTGAACAAAACATTCTGTTTGATCTGCAGCATGGGTTCCGAGAAAAGAGATCCTGCGAGACACAACTAATTATGCTTGTTGATGAACTTGCTAAAAACATGCAAGCCAAAAAACAGACTGACCTCATACTCCTTGATTTTAGCAAGGCTTTCGATAAAGTTGCACATGAAAAGTTACTCCTAAAACTCCACTTTTATGGCATAAGGGGGAATACACTAAATTGGATAAAGAACTTTTTAGACAACAGATCCCAATCCGTCCTTTTAAATGGTTCTAATCCTGACAGTATTCCAGTATCCTCCGGTGTCCCGCAGGGCTCGGTTCTCGGGCCCATACTGTTCCTAGCATATATAAATGACCTCCCGGATCAGGTAAAGTCAAGAGTCAGGCTATTTGCTGATGACACAGCCATGTACCTTGCCCTTGACAAGCAAGGAGACTCAGAGATCCTCCAAAAAGACCTTGAAAGATTAGAAAAATGGGAAAAGCTCTGGGATATGAGTTTTAACCCTTCGAAATGCCAGGTCATTCATGTGACCCGAAGTAAATCACCCTCCCAGACTATTTATTACCTCCATGGCTGTGCTCTAGAAAGTGTATCTTCTGCAAAGTACCTTGGGGTCACTGTTTCGGAAGACCTCAGTTGGTCAGACCATATCAATAACATTACCAAGAAGGCAAATCAGACCCTCGGCTTCATCAAACGCAATATCCGGGTCCATAATAGAGACCTGAAGTCCACAGCTTATAAGACATTAGTGCGCCCACAGCTAGAATACGCCTCTACTGTGTGGTCTCCTCATACAGATCAAGATATTGGTAAACTTGAATCTGTACAACGAAGGGCCGCTAGGTGGGTAACACGAGATTACCGACAAACATCAAGTGTGTCCACAATGCTTCAGGATCTCAACTGACGCACCCTTGACCAACGACGTATTGACAGTCGGTTGGTCCTCCTATATAAGGTCACATATGACCTTGTAGCCATCCCTGCCTCTGACTACCTGATCCGAAATACCCGTCCATCATCTAGAAACCATTCCTATGCATACCGACAGATCACAACTCTGAGAGACTACAACAAGTACACATTCTTCCCACGGACAATAATACACTGGAATGCCCTACCTCCACATATTCCTGTCCTACCTACTCTGGCACAGTTTAGTATAGCTGTCTGCCAGATAACTCACAAAACTCCTTAAATACCAGCATATCTGTTTTTGCCTTTTAACTATACTAACACCTTTGTTCGCACTGTATAAATTCTTATCACCCACTTTCCTTTGCTTTTATTTCAACTAACCCCCTTCAGCATTTGGTATACCGGAACACCAACTGAAGTCCTCTTTGGAGGTTAAGATGTACAGGAAGATAGATAGATAGATAGATAGATAGATAGTCTCTCTCTAATGAGAAAGACCATCCTTATTTCATGAATAAGGTTCATGTGTGTAGGTGAGTTCGTTGATGACTGACTAAGCCAGTTCTAGATCTAAACTGTAGGTTGCAATTAGAGCAAGTCAATGTCATGGAATCTGTTGGTGGTCCATATTGGTCTTGGCTTTGCGTTCTCTGCGCTTTCATTCAGCTTCACAGATTCTTTTTCCTTCATAGAGAGCTGCTCCTTTGTTGATGAGACACTTTGATCGCTCCTGTGCAGCAGTGATCTATAATACAAGTGATTGGACTCTAGCCCTATTTTATAGAATATGCTTGTCTTGCCACTTGGACTGGGCTGGACAGGTATTTCAATAACTGACTATGCAATTTAATGAGGCAAAATATTCCAAACACTGCCTGTGTTTTACCAAATACTCCTACAAGCATACTGAACATAACTTAAAAAGAAATATACCATTATAAAGATTAACTGATCCAAGTGTTGTTTTATATAAAATTCAAATAGATTGAGTGAATATTTTTATATAAAAATGCTGTTCCAAAAGAGGCAAAAAAAACTTCTTCTGGAAGAAAACAATTTTTCTTCATTTTTATACAGATGGCTTAGTTGTAATTTTTGGTGTATCTATTCAAACTTGACATCAAACAACAGCCCAATATGTGCTTAAACAGATGACATGTTTTGCTTGAATAAAAATGCAATATAGAAGAAGTAGTAGTTCGTAGAAACTGACTACTATAAACACATATTTTCTTACTTATTCTCCATGTAAATACCTGTTGGGCATATTCTAAAACCTGGTCTGACTCCAAGTCACACATACATTGGAAAATGATAATAGCAGTACTGAAGTTTCAGGTCCCTGTGTGCAGTCTGTTCCCAAACCCCCATCGAAGTCCTTCAGAGAGGCTCACGAGGTTCACCACGAGGACCGAAGAACTAACTAAATGTTGTGAACCACTGCAGAAGCTGAGGGTGAGGTTAGGTACCTGTAAAACCGGTTTAAGCCCGCCAGTAACTTTGTGTTACTGATCGTTCCAAGTCGATACTTCTGTAGTGGTTCTTTTTGTTTTATGTCTTGGTGTTTAAAATTTTTTGTGCTGTTGGCGCCTTATGTATGTTTTCATATTTTTAGTTAACTTAAGGTAACTGAGTGGCCACCTATTGGAAAAATAGCTGCTCATTCGGCTTACGATATGTTTCATGGTATAAGAACCTGATTGTTAGTTCGTTTTTTTCGCACCTCGGTTTTTGGAGTGGGAATCTTTTTCTGATTGCGCCTTTTCCTGATCTTTGCCTACTTGTACCTTTTTGAGGGTGTCTTTCTTATAACATGGTCAGTTCATCGTAGCTGTGCTAGCTTTAAGACGGCATACACGCATTGCATCCCTGCTTTCGTCAGGACCTCTGTGTCTGGAATCTTGCATTGCCATTGATTTTTAATAGTTTTCACAAACAACTTGAGTGGAAATGGTTAAAAAGGTATAAGTAGGCAACGATCAGGAAACGGCGCAATCAGAAAGAGATTCCCACCTCCAAAAACCGAGGTGGGAAAAAACTAAATTTAAAATCAGGTACTTGTACCATGAAAAAAATTGTAAGCCGAATGAGCAGCTATTTTCCAAATAGGTGGCCACTCAGTTACCTAAACTTAACTTAAAATATGAAAACACAATAACACAAAGACATAAAACAATAAGACCCACCACAGAAGTATCGCCTTGGAACGATCAGTAATATAAAATTACTGGCGGGCTTAAATCGATTTTACAGGTAGCTAACCTCACCCTCAGCTTCATGACTTCGGTATACTTTCCAGGTCTCACATGCATACACGAGGGTTGGCAGTACCACAGCCTTATAGACTTTCAGCTTGGTGTCCATTTCGCTCCCATACATTTGCACGGAGTCTTCCGATAGCCACACTGGCTTTTGCAATTCTGCCAATTTCTAGCAGTGACCTCATCATCAATATTATATGCACTGCTCTGGAGAGAGTGCTTCCCAGGTAGGCGAAATTATCAACAACTTTCAGTTTTTGTCCATTCACAGTGATGGTTGGTTCAATGTACGGTTTTCCAGGTGCTGTTTGGTGTACAGTGTTAACCGCTGTCATTTTGTGCTGGTTGTGAGATCATAGTTATCATATGACTGTGAGACTTGGTCCATGGCTCTTTGCATTTTTGTCTCTGAGCTGACATTCTTATCCATATCATCTGCATAGAGGAGCTCATCTAGCACATCAGTCTGCACCTTAGGTTTTGGCTTGCAACCTTCTAAGGTTGAATATATTGCCATCAAAACGGTACCTGATTAGAAAACCGGTGTCACTGTCCTGAAAAACATCCATGAGCATGGCAGAAAACATCATGCTGAACGGTGTTGGTGCCATAACACAGCCCTGTTTGACCCCATTCGTTACCTCAAAGGGTTCAGAGAACTCTCTCCATCGTTTTGCACACGTGCCTGCGTGCCACCATGAAATTGCCGCACCATTGCTATGAGTCAGGGTGGACAGCCAAACTTGGTCATGATTTTCAAGAATCCATCACGACTAACTGTGACAAAAGCTTTAGTAAGGTCGACAAACGTCATGTATAGATCTACATTCTGTTCCTGGCATTTCTCCTGAAGCTGTCTTGCTGTGAAAATAATGTCTATTGTCCCTCTCTCTTTTCTGAATCCACAATGACTTTCTGGGATAAGTCCCGTCTGATCAAGCTGAACATTGGCGATTCAACAGAAAGTTTGCCAGTATCTTCCCAGCAATGGATAGGAGGGAGATGCATCTGTGGTTGTCACAGACTTGATGATTTCCTTTCTGCTTGTATAGGTGAATTATAAATACATGCTTAAAATCTTTTGGAATCACCTCCTTCCTCCACATACAGTAAAACAACTCTCTGCCATGGGTCGTCCCCCAGCCTTATAGACCTCGGCGGGCATTGCATATGCACCTGGAGCTTTGACAGCTGACAGTTGTTGAACAGTTTTTCTTGTTTCCATGACGGTTGGAAATTCATCTAACAGAACATTGCATTCTATCTGTGGGAGTCTGTCGATTGCATCCTTATTGATGCTTGATGGTCGATTCAGCACACTATTGAAGTGTCCACCTTTTCAAGATATCCTCTTTATCTGTGAGAAGAGTGTTTCCATCTGCACTGAGCAATGTGATGGCTCCAGAGCTCTTTGGGCCATAAATGATTTTCAGTGCATCATGAAATTTAATCATGTCTTTTCTGTCCGCAAAGGAATGAATTTCTTCGGTTTTCTTCCGTAGCCAGGAATCTTGCATGTCCCTAAGCTTGGTCTAGACTGTCTTACAAACGTAGCTGTATGCTGCTTTCCTGGATACTGAGCTAGTATCATCATGATTTGCCTTGTGCAATCGGTGCTTTTCTGAATTTCGTCATCATTCTCATCAAACCAGTCTTGATGAGGAATGTCCTAAAGTAGTTGCAGCTGAAGAACGAACCGTTTCATGAAAAAACTGTCCAGTTTTCTTCGGGGTCCTCTGAACAGAGATTGACTGCACCCAGTTTGTTGCAAATGTCCGTTAAGAAAGCTTGTCTCATGCTGTCTTGTTTAAGCTTCGAGACATCCTTTCTTGCCTTGAGGTCGCCTCGCAGGCTGGACTCTTAGGTTGAGTTTGCTGACAACCAAACCTGATTAGAAAACCGAATAACACAATAACACAAAGACATAAAACAATAAGACCCACAGTGTTTCAGGTCCCTGTGTGCAGTCTGTTCCCAAACCCCCATCGAAGTCCTTCAGAGAGGCTTTGAGGGTGTCTTTCTTATAACATGGTAAGTTCATCGTAGCTGTGCTAGCTTTAAGACGGCATACACGCATTGCATCCCTGCTTTCGTCAGGACCTCTGTGTCTGGAATCTTGCATTGCCATTGATTTTTAATAGCTTTCACAAACAACTTGAGTGGAAATGGTTAAAAAGGTATAAGTAGGCAACGATCAGGAAACGGCGCAATCAGAAAGAGATTCCCACCTCCAAAAACCGAGGTGGGAAAAAACTAAATTTAAAATCAGGTACTTGTACCATGAAAAAAATTGTAAGCCGAATGAGCAGCTATTTTCCAAATAGGTGGCCACTCAGTTACCTAACCTTAACTTAAAATATGAAAACACAATAACACAAAGACATAAAACAATAAGACCCACCACAGAAGTATCGCCTTGGAACGATCAGTAATATAAAATTACTGGCGGGCTTAAATCGATTTTACAGGTAGCTAACCTCACCCTCAGCTTCATGACTTCGGTATACTTTCCAGGTCTCACATGCATACACGAGGGTTGGCAGTACCACAGCCTTATAGACTTTCAGCTTGGTGTCCATTTCGCTCCCATACATTTGCACGGAGTCTTCCGATAGCCACACTGGCTTTTGCAATTCTGCCAATTTCTAGCAGTGACCTCATCATCAATATTATATGCACTGCTCTGGAGAGAGTGCTTCCCAGGTAGGCGAAATTATCAACAACTTTCAGTTTTTGTCCATTCACAGTGATGGTTGGTTCAATGTACGGTTTTCCAGGTGCTGTTTGGTGTACAGTGTTAACCGCTGTCATTTTGTGCTGGTTGTGAGATCATAGTTATCATATGACTGTGAGACTTGGTCCATGGCTCTTTGCATTTTTGTCTCTGAGCTGACATTCTTATCCATATCATCTGCATAGAGGAGCTCATCTAGCACATCAGTCTGCACCTTAGGTTTTGGCTTGCAACCTTCTAAGGTTGAATATATTGCCATCAAAACGGTACCTGATTAGAAAACCGGTGTCACTGTCCTGAAAAACATCCATGAGCATGGCAGAAAACATCATCACTCATTCTAAAATAAGCAGCGCACCCCCTGTCTCGGGGTGGTAAATAAAAACTGGAGCGACATTGTTCAATATATCACCGAGGTTGGCTGTATTTTCAAAATTTGGTACTATCTCCATTTAAACCGAATAAAGTATGATACCCAGTTATGTTTTTAAGATCTCTGATAGTAGTGAATAATGCATGACCCCACCAAAAACGGCATGTCACAAACTGAAATGCAAAAATTCACAAGGCCATAGAATGAGCAAATTCTATTTTCACACGAAACAACATCGTTTGATTTACTTAATTTGACATTATCTTTTGGTAAAAGAAATGGTTATTTTATATCTTGTGAACAAACAAAAATATCAAACATCAAAAATCGAAAAAGGCATGTCACAGAGTTTCTGTAATTTACGTGACGCTATAGAAGATTGTCCAAATCTTATTACTGCTTCCTCTTATTGCAGACGAAACTGTGTCAATTAAATAGTTGAATATGTCCTTTATATGGATAACATATGGATTTTTCATTTTGCTTTACTATTTTTGTCAAATATATCTAGTCCCCCTGCTTAACCATTGCGTCCCTTTTAAGATGTAATCATACGTGACACCATTTTTCTACAAATCCAACATGGTGTTTGAAACAACATTATCTGAATATGAAAGTATGGAGGATGAATACATCTCACAAAAAATAAAGTTAATATCAAACGACCCTAAGGTGGGTTTTTCGGATGCTAAAGATGAAAATGTAATAAACGTGACAGTAATTTACGTGACGGTACTTACGTTTAAAATGCCAATATGACATATAATATAGCTAAGATTGTGCTTTGAATCAGCGTCAATAAACGTTTTAATGTCCATTATGTAGTTTTCAGTAGTTAAGTTTACGGAATATGATGTTTTTTGAAGCAGTGTCACGTAAATTACGCATTTGTCACGTAAAATACAAATGTAGTTTAAGTCTATCTATCAGTTATAGTTGAAAACAGTTGAATCTAAAAGGATCACACCTCCTTCAATCAAAGACATAGCAATACTGAATTTGTTATTCGTATTTGTCCATTCCAAAATACTGACCAACAGTAAAATATCAGCCCTGAGATTAATATAAAACAGTTTTGTTTTACTAAATAATTATGTGGTTTATTAATCGAAGGATTTACTTCTTGTGCAGACTGGTTCAAATTCCATGCCTCATTTTAAGTTAGCAAAAACTCAAACATATCTTAGTTTAAAAATAATGTAGGTGACTTAAGGATGTTCGCTGCCAATGAAAAAGTATTCAAACTTTTTTTCTAACCACTCTTTTTTGATTCCAAAATACAACACAAGACATTTGAAAACAAAATAAATATAGGGTAGTGTGCATTTTTTCAAGCTACATGCCTCTGAATGAGACCTCTGAGCACCATGTTTTAAATTTGGTAAAATTAATTTAATTTTTAATTCTTTGAAACATACCTGTCTTGAACAAACATACACCTAGAATGCTTTCAAAAGTCATAATATTTACGTAACGCAGACTGTTTTGGACCAAAAGCATAGAAAAATTTGTAATTTGGAGTGGATGACAAAATTTTACGATTCGTTTTTCAACCCTACCCCCATACTTGAAAAGTTGGAAAAAATCAATATTTTGAAATGTGCCAAATTCATGTTTGTTGATTCAAACTTTTTCTTGTATTTTTACACAACATAGAACTTGGTAATATTGTTCGAATAAAAGAAAGAAATATATAGGGTAGTGAGCATATAAGAGAGAACCAACAACTTGAAAATCGCCATTTTCAGTCTTTCTTCGGCTGTTTTGTTTCTAAAAGCCCATTTCATAAAACCACCTAAAATTTTAAAACCAGCACACTAAAGACACAAAGACTGACTTAGAAGACCATGTACACATATACTGCTGCTAAAATAAATATCGAACTAGTGCAATGAATTCAAAGATGTGTAATATTCAAGTTTAATCTACCCTACCCCCTAAATTTTACTGACAACTAAAATTTTCTGAAAAGCTGCAGAAAATGGGGTGAAAAAATGAAGTTTCTTAGTTTGACAATTTTCATGGCTCATTCAATGCATATCATCAATATGTATCCAAATATAAAATATTATGAAAATATCTGCAACCGTTTACGAGAAATTCAAGAAAAGAAAAACCGGAAGTTCCGAAATGTCAAATGTTAGCAGCGAACATCCTTAAATATTACCGTCACGTAAATTACAGTATTCCGTCACGTATATTACATTTTTATAGAATGTTGTGCAAAAAGCAAAACAACATTAAAAAATAAAATAGGATCACACAAGATTGTCTGTTTGGAGTAAACGTATCCAGATAAAGTCTTTCAGATAATATTTAATGCCATTGTGTATCTGTATTGCAAAAATAATTTATGTTGCGGTTTGCAAGTAATTTACGTGACGCTGAATAAAACAAGACCTGCCATATAACAAGATGTATTTAGAAAAGTAATTATAAGCTCCGCCACTCATGTAGGACAAATGTAATTATCATTACATGTTTTGATATAATTCTGATGTACAGGTCTGATGTTATTATAGTTGCAAGTTAACAACACTGAAAATTCTGAATCAAGAAGCCTGCATCATACACATACTATCTAACATTTTTCGATAGTAGATATGAAAGGACGTTTATTGTTTGATTTAATCTACTAAATATTGCTCTTTATTTGAGAAACTGAAGTCTGCTAGTCAGAGATATACGTTGAGTTTGTGTTATGGTTACATTTAGTTCATATGTAGTGCGTCACGTTGATTACCAAATTGGAATATACCCATCAAGTTTCAAAATGATGTAGAAATTGCAAGAATGTCGGGAAGGTGGTGAAATTTTACAGGATGAAGCCTGAATGATCCACAATAGTGATGGTATGTCGAAAAAGTGTAATTCTAAAAGTTTATTTTTCTTCATTTTTTTCTCCAGGATCTGCACCTTATTTTAGAATGAGTGCATGCTGAACGGTGTTGGTGCCATAACACAGCCCTGTTTGACCCCATTCGTTACCTCAAAGGGTTCAGAGAACTCTCTCCATCGTTTTGCACACGTGCCTGCGTGCCACCATGAAATTGCCGCACCATTGCTATGAGTCAGGGTGGACAGCCAAACTTGGTCATGATTTTCAAGAATCCATCACGACTAACTGTGACAAAAGCTTTAGTAAGGTCGACAAACGTCATGTATAGATCTACATTCTGTTCCTGGCATTTCTCCTGAAGCTGTCTTGCTGTGAAAATAATGTCTATTGTCCCTCTCTCTTTTCTGAATCCACAATGACTTTCTGGGATAAGTCCCGTCTGATCAAGCTGAACATTGGCGATTCAACAGAAAGTTTGCCAGTATCTTCCCAGCAATGGATAGGAGGGAGATGAATCTGTGGTTGTCACAGACTTGATGATTTCCTTTCTGCTTGTATAGGTGAATTATAAATACATGCTTAAAATCTTTTGGAATCACCTCCTTCCTCCACATACAGTAAAACAACGCTCTGCCATGGGTCGTCCCCCAGCCTTATAGACCTCGGCGGGCATTGCATATGCACCTGGAGCTTTGACAGCTGACAGTTGTTGAACAGTTTTTCTTGTTTCCATGACGGTTGGAAATTCATCTAACAGAACATTGCATTCTATCTGTGGGAGTCTGTCGATTGCATCCTTATTGATGCTTGATGGTCGATTCAGCACACTATTGAAGTGTCCACCTTTTCAAGATATCCTCTTTATCTGTGAGAAGAGTGTTTCCATCTGCACTGAGCAATGTGATGGCTCCAGAGCTCTTTGGGCCATAAATGATTTTCAGTGCATCATGAAATTTAATCATGTCTTTTCTGTCCGCAAAGGAATGAATTTCTTCGGTTTTCTTCCGTAGCCAGGAATCTTGCATGTCCCTAAGCTTGGTCTAGACTGTCTTACAAACGTAGCTGTATGCTGCTTTCCTGGATACTGAGCTAGTATCATCATGATTTGCCTTGTGCAATCGGTGCTTTTCTGAATTTCGTCATCATTCTCATCAAACCAGTCTTGATGAGGAATGTCCTAAAGTAGTTGCAGCTGAAGAACGAACCGTTTCATGAAAAAACTGTCCAGTTTTCTTCGGGGTCCTCTGAACAGAGATTGACTGCACCCAGTTTATTGCAAATGTCCGTTAAGAAAGCTTGTCTCATGCTGTCTTGTTTAAGCTTCGAGACATCCTTTCTTGCCTTGAGGTCGCCTCGCAGGCTGGACTCTTAGGTTGAGTTTGCTGACAACCAGTCTATGATCTGTCCAGCAGTCTGTACCACACATAGTCTTTGTCACTCTGACATCCTGCCTGTCTGTTCTCCGTACTATGACATCGTCAGTGTTTGGAACGGGGATGCATCCAGGATGTTTTGTTTCTATTAGGTAGACGGATTTCCAGCACCAATTTCTTTGATCACCCCAATGTCTGTGAATCGAGTCTCACTCAGCACAGCTTTTTGAATATCATACCTCCCAAGTTCTCTGTCTACAATGGCCGTTCTACGCTGTGGTCTATCTGACCCAGCAGCTGCACTGTCTATCAATGTGATCAAAAACACCTGGTTCGTAGAATCACTGATAGGGCCTACGAAAAGTACCTGAAAGACATCTTAGGTATTAACAATGATGGAGATGACCTTGATGACCCTCCCAAGGTCAAAACCAAAAATCTGTACTCTCTTCTAAAACACTCAAAACAGGACTCTAGTGGAATTGCATCACTGAAGGCTGACAATAAAACATACACTGAAGACTCTGAGCAGGCAAATGCTTTAAATGGACAATTTCACTCCGTATTCAGCCCCAAGAGCCCAATAAGCCTCAAGCAACTTGCACAGAGGACTCTACAGGACCTTCATGACTCCGGTATAAACCAACCATTGCGACCCAGCCCTCACCCCAAAATGCCTGAAATTCATGTGTCCCAATCAGGCATAGAAAAATTGCTCAAAGGCCTAAACCCCCATAAAGCTGCTGGTCCAGACAAATTCAAACCGATAGTCCTCCAGACCCTACATAAGGAACTTGCCCCCATCCTACAGCTAATCTACGAAAGATCCCTTGATTCTGGTAAACTCCCATCAATTTGGAAAGAAGCCAATGTATCCCCTATCTTCAAAAAAGGGGATAAATCCGACCCGGCCAACTACCGCCCCATCTCCCTGACCTGTGTCCTCTGTAAGGTTCTTGAGCATATTGTGGCCTCTAGCATCTCTAGACACTTTACTGAACAAAACATTCTGTTTGATCTGCAGCATGGGTTCCGAGAAAAGAGATCCTGCGAGACACAACTAATTATGCTTGTTGATGAACTTGCTAAAAACATGCAAGCCAAAAAACACTGACCTCATCCTCCTTGATTTTAGCAAGGCTTTCGATAAAGTTGCACATGAAAAGTTACTCATAAAACTCCACTTTTATGGCATAAGGGGCAATACACTAAATTGGAAAAAAGGACTTTTTAGACAACAGATCCCAATCCGTCCTTTTAAACGGTTCTAATTCTGACAGTATTCCAGTATCCTCCGGTGTCCCGCAGGGCTCGGTTCTCGGGCCCATACTGTTCCTAGCATATATAAATGACCTCCCGGATCAGGTAAAGTCAAGAGTCAGGCTATTTGCTGATGACACAGCCATGTACCTTGCCCTTGATAAGCAAGGAGACTCAGAGATCCTACAAAAAGACCTTGAAAGTTTAGAAAAATGGGAAAAGCTCTGGGATATGAGTTTTAACCCCTCGAAATGCCAGGTCATTCATGTGACCCGAAGTAAATCACCCTTCCAGACTATTTATCACCTCCATGGCTGTGCTGTAGAAAGTGTATCTTCTGCAAAGTACCTTGGGGTCACTGTTTCGGAAGACCTCAGTTGGTCAGACATCAATAACATTACCAAGAAGGCAAACCAGACCCTCGGCTTCATCAAACGCAATATCCGGGTCCATAACAGAGACCTGAAGTCCACAGCTTATAAGACATTAATGCGTCCACAGCTAGAATACGCCTCTACTGTGTGGTCTCCTCATACAGATCAAGATATTGGTAAACTTGAACCTGTACAAAGAAGGGCCGCTAGGTGGGTAACACGAGATTACCGACAAACATCAAGTGTGTCCACAATGCTTCAGGATCTCAACTGGCGCACCCTTGACCAACGACTTATTGACAGTCGGTTGGTCCTCCTATACAAGGTCACATATGACCTTGTTCTCTGACTACCTGATCCGAAATACCCGTCCATCATCTAGAAACCATTCCTATGCATACCGACAGATCACAACACTGAGAGACTACTACAAGTAAAAAGGTACAAGTAGGCAAAGATCAGGAAAAGGCGCAATCAGAAAGAGATTCCCACTCCAAAAACCGAGGTGGGAAAAAACCAAACTAACAATCAGGCACTTCTTCTTCTTCCGTGTTAAGAGCCGGGATCCTTCTGGAACGTTGGAGGCTCTGCAAGACTGCGAATGGCGAATGACACAGCAGTCCTTCAAATGACTATTTACAGTTAAAAACGTCTTTAAAACTATGTACAGATGTTGTAGCCGGTTTAGTGGTTGGTGGTGCTGGCACGCAGGCTCCTGCGGAACTCTTCAAGTGTTTCCGCTGCTGTTACCGTGTTTGGTAGCCTATTCCAGTCTCTGACTGTTCTGGGGAAGAAGGAGTTCCTGTAGACCTCACTGGTGATTCGTTCTTGGTAGAACTTGTGGCTTCCACGGGTTCTACTGTCTCCACTCTGTAGGTAAGTCTCCTTCTTCACATCCACTAATTGGTGGTCAATCCTGTATAGCATGGAGAGCCTGCTGTCGAGCCGCCTTTTCTGTAAGGTGTCCCATCCCAGGTCTCCTTGCATGCGTGTCACACAGCCAGGTGTCCTCGTCGTGTAGTCGTTAGTCACGAACCTTGCTGCCCTCTTCTGTACTTGGTCCAGGATCTTTATGTTGTGGTCGGTGGTAGGATCCCAGATTGTTGAAGCATACTCGAGGACTGGTCGGACGAGGGTAGTGTAGCTGGCTGCCTTGACTGGTTTGGTGCATTCCCTCAGGTTACGTTTGACAAAGCCTAGGGTTCTATTTCCTTTGGCTGCAACATTCTCCACATGCTTGTTCCAGGAGAGGTTGCTGGTCAGCGTCACTCCTAGGTACTTACTGGCTTCCTCGACAGCTAGAGTCTGACCATGGAGCATGTAGTTTGTCTCTTTGGTGTCACTGGCTTTTGGACAGATGCGGATAAGGCTGCATTTGCTGGCATTGAAGCTCATTAGCCATTCCTTCTCCCATTGCTCGAGGGCTTGAAGATCCAGTTGCAGTTGTTTGCTGTCTTCTGGCATTTGAATTACCCTGTAGAGCAGGCTGTCATCTGCAAAGAGGCGTACATTTGAGTCAGAGAATCCACTTATACCATGAAACATATCGTAAGCCGAATGAGCAGCTATTTTCCCAATAGGTGGCCACTCAGTTACCTTAACTTAATTAAAAATATGAAAACATACATAAGGCGCCAACAGCACAAAAATTTAAACACCAAGACATAAAACAAAAAGAACCACCACAGAAGTATCGCCTTGGAACGATCAGTAACACAAAGTTACTGGCGGGCTTAAACATTCTTCCCATGGACAATTATACACTGGAATGCCCTACCTCCACATATTCCTGTCCTACCTACTCTGGCGCAGTTTAGTATAGCTGTCTGCCAGATAACTCACAAAACTCCTTGAATACCAGCATATCTGTTTTTACCTTTTAACTATACTAACACCTTTGTTCGCACTGTACAAATTCTTATCACCCACTTTCCTTTGCTTTTATTTCAACTAACTCCCTTCAGCTTTTGGTATATCGGAACACCATCTGAAGTCCTCTTTGGAGGTTAAGATGTACAGGAAGATAGATAGAATGTTTGCACATTCCATGTGCCAATCCTCAAAGGGATTACCTTTGTATTTTTGTTTTAATTTTTATTTGCTATTACTGCAGCTGGTGTTGTGCCGTGTGGCGGCCCTAAAAAGTCCCCCCGTACATCATCCATAGTGCAGGTTATATTTTCGTTTTGGTCCTTTGAGATCAGCGAGGATATTCTGAGAAATCATAAATTTATTATCGGTTAAGATTCATTTTCTAACCGCAGTTTAACATATTTGGTCCAATTTAGATTAGATTAGTCTTTGTATCGACTACCCTGTTGAAAGTTGCAAAAAATCTGTAATTCGCTGTGGCTCCATGTTGCCAAATCTAAAGGGTCACTGACGAGACTTTAATAGTCGAAACCGCGGTATGGCCCATCCCCTTTCTCATTAATGTGTTCACTGCTCTTAAAGGATGTCATTTTAATTTTTATTCTTTTTACCGCTGATCACGGTTAACCGGCCAGGGGTTTTAAGCAGACATTTGTTTAGGGCACCTTTTCTAAGATCTATGTATCCTAAAAGGAACGAAACGATCCGAATCCACGTATGCACGGTGTTTATGTCAACAGACATTTCATCTCTGTCGAAGAAGCGATTGTCATAAAAGCGGTTAATTAGATTGATGAAAATAATTTGTATTTTTCTTCAAATTCTCTCAGAACCTCATTAATTACGCTCTAAGTTTATAATAAGCTGATCAATAAGCCTTATTTAATCATCCTGCTAAAGCTGTCAATAGGTTGGTTTTTAATTTATATGATAAATATTAAAATGTCATGGGTTTTCGCGACAATATTTTTGCCATTTATGCTTATGCACCAGTCATTTGTAACCACTGCTCCCCCACCTACGGGGAAGGGCGGGGATTATGACTTTCAGCTTTCAGTGCCCTGCTATAAGCCCCGCCCCAGGGGTTTAAATGGAGGTCAAAACTTTTGCTCTTGCCCTGGCAGCCCTGCCCTTCACAATAGAAAATCACCCTGGGGTAAGGATCCTAATTGCCGGATCCCCCTGCACTGCGGGGACACTCGCACTATAGCCCGTCTATCCCCACCCTTCCTTATGGGGAGGGGGGTGCAGTGGTTACAAATGACTGGTGCATTATTCAAGTTACTATGATTCTTGATTCTTGATTCTTGATTTGAAGAGTCTTGAAAGCTCATTTGAGCTTGTATACTCTCTCTAAACTTTTCTCTAACCGACTTCGCGTTTCCGGTTCCTGTATTTATAGGTTATAATAGTCCTTTCAGTATATCTCAGCCAGATTAAATCTATCTGGCTGTAAGTGTCTGTCTAATCTTGTTTTGAATTTGAGCACTGTGTCACTTGTTACAATTTCCTCAGTAAGAGAGTTCCACATATTTATACACCTCACTGGAAAAGCGTTTATTCTCAATTTCTTACGACAACTCGGTTTCTGAATCTTAAACAAGTGGCCTCTCGTACAATTGTCATTAAATTCAACAAATTTTCCAGGCTCAATATCTTCAAATCCATGAACTATTTTATAAAGTTGTATCAAATCGTAGCGCTTTCTTCTGTAATGTAGCGTGGGAAGATTTAATCCCTCTAGTCTTTCACTATATGTTAGATCCTTTAATTCAGGCAATAATTTAGTAGCACGCCTCTGAATGTTTTCTATTAACTGTATATTCTTCTTAGTGGTTGGAAAATAGACACTCCCGCCATAATCGATTATTGAACGCACTAAACTCTTATAAAGAGTTAAAAATGAGTCTTTATCAAGAGACTTGAAGGATCGTTTTATAAGGCCCAGTAACTTGTTACATCTATTCACCACATATGTGATATGTTCATTAAATGTCATATTGTTTTGAAACCATATGCCTAGATCTTTCTCAGTAGAGTCTTTTGGTAATGATTTGAGATTTCCATCTTTGTCAATCAGTTTATAATCATAATCAAATTGTTTGTTTCCATATTCAACCACTTTGCATTTCTGAACTGAGAATTCAAGCAACCACTTCTTACTCCATTTACTTAACTTTATTAAGTCTCTTTGCAATTTCTCCTGATCCTTTCTCTCAGCAACTGATGTGTAGACTTTGGTGTCGTCTGCAAAAATCTTGCAGAAGCTCTCTAGACTTTCTGGAATATCGTTGACATATATTATGAAGAGGACCGGCCCAAGGACCGAGCCCTGGGGCACACCAGATGTAACGTCTTTCCAACTGGAGCATTTACCATTAAAAATAACTCTTTGCCTCCTTTCACTTAAAAAGTCTTCAATCCATTTCAGTAAATTTCCGTCAAACCCGTAGTTTTTTAATTTCAGCAACAGCCTACGATGCGGTATAGAATCGAACGCCTTTTTTATATCTAAATAAACAGTGTCAATTTGTTTACTTTCATCAAAATATTTGCTCCAATCATCCAAAACATCTAATAGCTGGAGAATACAACTTCTTTTATGTCTGAACCCGTATTGACAGTCTGTGAAAAGCTTATTCTTGTACATATGATTCATAATCGTGTCTCTAACTGTTTTTTCACAAATCCTGCTAGGCAAACAAGTAAGGCTCACCGGCCGGTAATTTGTTGTTTCACTTTTGTCGCCTTTATTCTTGTATAAAGCAGAAATATTTGCGTCTTTCCAGATACTAGGTATTCTACCTTCAGCAAAAGTCTTATCAAATATAGTTTGTAATGGTACATTCAATATATCCGCTGTCTCTTTTAATACTCGTGGATGACAACCATCAGGTCCCATAGACTTACTAGCGTTCAGATATTTCAAACGTTTAGTTAAATCTTGTAAATCAGTTTTCAATTCTGTTACAGGTGTTCCATGATAACGAATGTCAAAAATAGGCAACTCTCCTGCAGGTTCATTCACAAATACTGAAGCGAAAAATGTATTCAGTAAGTCCGCCTTATCAGTGTCATCACAAACAATATTGCCATTAATGTCTTTCAAGTCTGAAACAGTAGTCTTTGACTTTGTTTTTTCTCGTACGTATCCCCAAAACCCCTTGGGGTCAGTCTTCACATTTTTAATCACACTCTGTTCAAACTTCTTTTTTGCTGTTCTGGTTATCTTTGTGCATTGATTTCTTGCCTGACAATACTTAAAATAGTCTGTTCTGTCTTTTGTATGTATATATCGGTTCCATAGTTTTCTCTTTAATCTTACACTGGACAAACAATTGGTATCAACCCATCTTTGTTTCCTTCGTCTTTGATGATTTCGTTTTAATGGGACATGTTTTTCTATACTGTCATTCAGTTTATTTATAAAGAACTCCCAACTTTCTTCCATGTTCATATTATCCATTTCTTTCCAATTTACAGTAATTAGCTCGTTCCGAATCTCATCGTAATTGCCTTTATAAAAGTTTCTTTTCACTGTTTCTAAGTCCTTCATAATTACACTACAGTTGAGCTCTGCCATAAAGGAAATGTGATCACTTACTCCCAAATTGGAGCCATAGACAATCTTTGTAACAATTTCATCCTTATCAACTATAAATAAGTCCAATATATTTGCTTGTTGACCTTCTCTGTACCGTGTTGGCCAGCTTACATACTGATTCAGATAATTATCACGTAAACATTCAATAAACTGAAAGTCTGGGTGATTATGGTTATTTGGTGTTGTCCAATTTTTCCATGAAATTTGAGGATAATTAAAATCTCCTACCAAAACTGTATAGTCACACTTCAGGTTAACAGCTTTAGTGATCAAGTCATTTAAATGTCTGGAATTAATAACAGTACTTTGGGGACTTCTGTAGATACCTCCAATCAACATTTGTTTGTGATTTTCAAGTCTTAAAATACACCAACATGATTCAACAAATGAGAAATCATTTAAAATTTGGCATTCACAAAATGATAAATTATTTCTAACATATATACAAACACCCCTACATTTCTCAGTAACCTTTCCAAGTACCATATTATAACCATCGATCTTCAATTCTTGTACCAATATATCAGTTGATTTGATACTTTTCGGAAATATTTCTGTCAGTACAATAACATCTGGTTCATAACTTTCAATTTCAAGTTCCAACTCATCTCTTTTGTTTAAAACACTGTCACAATTTGTGTAATAAATATTTATCTTCCCTTTTTCATTTTCAGTCTGGTTAAAATATTCTTCCCTAGCAACAAACTGTGAATTATCTGATGATGACTCATATATATATGTTACCTCTTGGTTAGAACTGGAACCATATCTATCTGTGACACTTGTGTTACAGGAAGTCTCTGTACTATCAGAATCAAATGATTTCTCTAAACTTAAATAGGAATTCTCTGTACTTGTATATTGTTCATTTGAACTGACATTGTATCTACATGTATCATCACTTTGGTCTGATACCATCTCTAAACTATTCACAAGTGGACTGTCACAAATAAACGAGATAAAAGAGTCATTTTCACTATCAGTCTCTCTCCTATCAGATTCACTGTCTTTTATGTTGTTACCCTGTAAATAGTCCCGATTATATACTTCATGGCTACTACTGGAATGTTCTGCTGCACTAAATATATGCGTTACTGGAAATGTTCGTGGATTAAGTAACACAGAACTTGAACTCGAAACTGAACTATTGAACGATAAACAGTTTTTTAACGTATGTACATGATGAAGAGAATTTTGTGATACATCTCTAACTTTGGGAACCCTGAAATGACCTCTGCATGGAGAAAAGAAACCAGTGTCTTATGATGCTGAGTGGCAGGCAAGACTGATACTGTAACTATTTTTAGTCAGTGATTTTTTTCGCTATTAAACCAACTCCTGTATTAGGAGTCGTTCCCAATGGCAAAAAGTATCTTTTTTCCCAAATGCACGGTTCTGAGTTCCCAATCTGAGAAACTTTCCCAATCAGACTCACAACTGCAACCATAATTTATATATGTACTGTTAAAAGCACCAATCAGTCGATTAATCTAATGTTTGTGACAAGGAATAATGCTAATTAAATTTTCATGCATCCCAGTCATATGTTGTTTACTTTTAGAAAACAAATCACTGTAACACTTATCATTATATTTTTACTGTTCTTTAGATAAATGTCGCCGATTTTCCCAATTGACCATAAAATTAGGCATTTTTTCCCAATTGAACCGGTACTGATACCGTTCCCAAAATGCAAAAAGAATCACTGTTAGTGCAGCTGAGGTTTGCCTAAAATTTCATGTCTGGCAGAAACTGTCAATAGTACAGTATTGCTATTTAATTGCCCACTATTTTCCAGACAATGGCAGCATTTGACTTTGGTTACCAGCAGTTTGAGGATGAAGAGGAGGAAGACTTTGAAGGGCAGGTTAGTTAATGAGCCAGTCATTTGCAACCACATCTACCAGTGGCTGGGGGTTGGGAAATAGCAGAGATATAGACTTTTCTATCAAAAAAGCCTGGCTTTATGCCTGCATCAACATGTTTTTTAACCTGCCTAAGCAGCCACCTTTGTGAAGCAAGCAACCTGTATTTATGCCACCTCTATTCAGCAACCAACCTGTGACAGTGTTAAGGAAGCATGTTATCATTTATCAAAACAGATATTTTTATAATTTGTAATTATATCCATATGTTAAGCTGTTGATGCTATTGAATTTTCACACACCATTTTACGTTGTCAGGTGTCATTATTAATAGGTATGTGAAGCTTTTTCACTTTAATCTTCCTTTTTGGGGTAATATTATATTTAGCTATATATGTTTTTCTTTTACAGTTCAAAGGTGGTCTGAGAGATGGTCTTATACTACTTGTAGACTGTTCTAAATCAATGTTTGATAAAGAAAATGATGATGACGAAAGTTTCTTCCAGTTGTGTATGAGAGTAAGTTTGTTTTTTATTCAGTTTTACATCTTTTTCAAGAATATTTCGCTCATAATGTGACAAATGCACCAGTAAGTTTGGTGAATATGGGAGTGCTGAAGGAGAAACAACATGACTCTGGCAAGCACAACTTGACTTGACTTGACTTCACGTGACTTGAGGCAAGTTGAGCAGTTGTTAGTCAACGATTCAATGGCAAAAGAAAGTGCACTAACACTAAATGTAGTAATCAGCATATGGTTGGCTTTCTATAGGGTGGTTTGGTTAGGTAATAACTGGTTGTTTTGATTTGACCCAAGCTGTTTACAGTGGACGTTAGACATCAAACCAAATCACTTTCTCTGAGTAAATGGATTTCGTGAAATTTAAAGCATGTGACAGGTATTTCTGCAAATTCCAATATTTAGTACCTTAAACCCATTGTTATAATTTAAGACTTTTAAAACATGACTATGAATAGTGTGATACAGGTATTATGCAGTACCGTGTAATCTACTTACGTTATTTTTTCAGTGCTGCAAGACCACACTACAGAACAAAATCATCAGTAGTGAGAAAGATCTTGTCGGCATTGTCTTCTTTGGAACTGTAAGTTATATATGTACTTCATGTTTGTATCAAGGTTCATATCAGGCTGTCAGCCACAGAAGAAGTGATCAGTGTTTGGTAGTACAACTTGTACAACAATGCATTTATACAAAAGCAGGGGTATGTCATGACTAGGTCTATGTGCCAGATGAAATTCTTAACCCATATATGACAAATGGATTTTCCCATCATTATCATTTGGGTCAGTCCACTTTCATTTTTAGGGGCGTCAGGAGTGATTTTTCAATTTTATTCAAATTTCGATTAAAATTCTCTAAGCAAACAGAATAGCCCAGATGGGATGCAGCATTCTGCGGCGTCACATTTGGGGCTATTCTGTTTGCCTATGTCCCATAAAAGGGACGCCAGGCTTAAATGAGTTAATGTGAAAAAAAAGACATCTTGAGTCTTGTAACTGATTTGTAACTGACTGGCAAGATAAAATGTACACCTGATGCATTCTTTATTAGGTAGTAGTATAAAATTATTTCATTGTGTAAGCTTTGACTTAACAAAGGTGCTAATTCATCTGGAGAGAAATGTTCAAAAACTTGAAATAAGGTTCAGTATTTTTATCATTAAGAAACCTCTATTTTTCTATGTTCTAGGACAAGTCCAAGAATCCAAATGATTTCAAACACATTTACATATATCAGGTAAGACCAATATTATTCCACTTAAGATCATCTTTTTGACATGAAGATACTTCTTGCATCTGAGTATGTTTATAATCTTTTTTCTGACTCTTTTTTCGATAAGATGAAGATTTTGAACTTAACATTCAAAAACAGTTGATAGGGTGGCATAGATATAAAAAAGAACGAGTTTCAGTCAGGAGACTTGCCTAAGAGACTTGCCTAGGAACAGTGTAGTAAAGTTAACTATTGTTGATCTTCGGCGTAAAGCAGTAAATCAAACAAACAAACATAATTAAGTTTTGTTCTGTTGTGTTTCAGGAGTTAGATCAGCCTGGGGCACCTAGAATTCTGGAGCTTGAAGAAATGTCTGAAGGTATGTTGACTTTATGAAGATTTGGTCTCCGGTAAGTCATTTGTGAAGTTTCATAATGATTCTGAGCAATCATAATAATTGGGGGTTTGGGGGGGGGAATATTTATCTCCCATGAAATGTTTTTTGACCAGAACTTCATTTATGAAATTCGAATTTTTTGCTGCACATTTTATGACAGACTCAATGTTAAATTGTGTCAAGCAACAAAATATTTCATACAAATTTAAACAGTTGCAAAATATCTGCGAAAAAATTATTATCAGACACCAGGAAACACACTTTAGCCTGATTACATGCTATTATGTGTCTTATTTTGTAGAGAATTTTAAGACATTCAGTACAGACTATGGGCATAGTTCAGCATTTTCTCTTAGTGAAGCATTGTGGACTTGTCAAAATATGTTTGCTACTAGGTATGTACAGATGTATGAATTGCTGAGAAAATTTTGGAGATCATGTTGATCTAAAGGTAGAATGTAGGACTTCAAATTGAGAGGCATGCATGTGAAACCTAAATTCCTTGTGCTGCATTTTTGAGCAAGGCTAATTTACGAATACATGCCTATGCAATATACAGAGATTTTTTTCAGCTTTAAAAAATGAAAATTATATAGGAAAATTTTTAATATTTTTTATATTTATGATCAAAACATTGATTGTGGGTACATGTTAGAACTGCCTCGGTGAGGGGTTAGAACCGCCTCAGCAAGGGGGTTCTAAACCGCCTCAGCAAGGCGGTTCTAACAAGTACCCACAATGTATGTTTTGGACCAAAAATAAGAAAAATAGATACCCCTGTATACCCAAATTTTGCTCTATAAAATGGGATATGAGGGGTTATACATTGCGCCGACATGTTTTCTTGGTGTCATTTACTCTTCATAGTATTGGTACCATCAAGGAGGCTTTTTCTCAAAAATAAAGATTGTCATCTCAGTGAAGCATTTGAAGGAGTACCTACAAAGAGAATTTGACCAAGACTCAAAAATTGAAGTTATACTTCTGAGAAAAGCTCTTTATCATGTAAAAGGATTAGTGAACATTAAGGATGCTGTCATCTTGCTCCTTGTAAAACATTCTGGACTAGACAACACTGTTAGACTTTTTAAAACAAGTCAATTTTATGATCTTTCATCGTTATTTCACTTTGTTTCAGCTCTCAGAAGATCAACTATAAGAGGATATTACTGTTTACCAACAACGATAACCCACATGCTGGAAATGCTCAACTTCAGGTAATAGATTTTGCAACATTTTGCATATTAATCAGATTTGCCCTTTTCCGTTGAATTATTTTCTGTATCAAACAAATTGTAGATTGATCTGAACATTGGAAGCATATACAGTGTCTGTTTTAAAGGCTGGTACCAAAAATCATGCTGGGAAGATATCTATTTTGACTTTCAGATAAGACTGTAATAAATCAGCGCTTAAAGTCTCTGTTAACCCAAAGGAGCTTTATAGTGCTAGCAATAATCTTCAAGTCATTTTTGTGTGTCCATTGCATCAACTTCATAATAAATTCTTGTACATTTTTCTAGAAACAAGCCAAGACAAAAGCCAGTGATCTGAATGAGACAGGAATTGACCTTGAACTAATGCACCTACAACTTCCAGGGGAAACATTTGATGTCACAAAGTTCTATAAGGTATGTCATAGGTTTCTAAATTCTGAGTTACAAACTAAACACTAATACATCTGGCACTTCGTTGGCTCGTTGACAAAAGCTTGTAACTGCAAAAAACAAAATTTTTCAGGAGAAGCAAAAAACTAAAACTTGTATAAAGATAATATATAAATGTGCATGTTTACAAATTGTCGTATATACAAAACTTGATAAATGAAAGCTAGAAGCAGATTCTTATGATGAATTAAAGAATGCATTTATGAAAAATCATTCATATGCAACCTTTGCATATCTAAAAGATAAAGATTTTCTTGTATTTAAATTTTTTGAAATCGCATATACGAGGTTTTGTCACCTTTTTGTCAAGTCCGTTTACCATTTGTAGTTACGAGGTTTTGTAAGGTCATCGAAAAACTAACTTCCCATTGGACATAACCTACAAGGCTTTGTCACAAGCTGAATTTGAATGTTTTGAATCGCGCCATGTGAAAAAACGATTTTTTGAAAAAAGTGCAGTTATGAGGTTTTGTCAACGAGCCAACGACTTGTTAAGCTACACTACAGAATAAATCTCATTGAGTTGTTTCCCTTCATATGCATAGAAGTATATAAAAATTCAAATACTTTGTGTCTAGTAAATTTAGAGGATGGGTGTGTACGTTAGGAGGTTGTGCAAAGATTCTAAAGTTGCTTGTTGGTAAGATAGTAACAATTCTTTAGCAGCAAACTTCGCAAGAAACTTAACAGTTAATTAATACAGATAAGCCGCATCAAAAAATTGGATTTTTGCCTATGCGAAAAGAAAAGAGCAGATCAGCTGTGCAGTAACTGTACAGCTGATCAGTGCCTTTGCGCCTTTGTTTTCGCCTCTTGGATAGTTCAATTCCTCTTTTTCTTAAACTCGAAGTTTCTACCTATCTTCTGTGGCTGTACAAGCCTATTTGTGTCGGACCTGGTCGGAAACCCCGAAGACTGGTTTTCTCCCGTTGTGGCTCAGATTTTAACCTTTCTGTTTTTCAGGACCTGTTATTCACAGATGAGGATGAGATTACAGAACTAGCAGACCCTGCTGAAAAACTAGAGGAACTTCTCACTAGGTGCGTATGAGAAAAGAACAATTTATTTTTATTTTTATAACTGGGCCCAAGGTAATAAAACATTTTTAATGCTCAACTTAGCCCAGACTGAAATCTAAACTGCTTATAAATGCTGTATGAGCCCTAATTAGTCGAAATTTCAGGTTTAGATTTCCAAATCCAGTTATTTATCCAGATCAAATCCAGTTATTTATCCAGATCAAATTTTACCATTTCTGAGTAAGTTGAATTTCATGCTCATTTGAATTGAGCATGAAAAATGTTTCACAACCTCAGAGTCTTGTTTCCCTGATTGACAAAAACAGTGAATACCTTGTCTGATAGTGTCTTAAATGGTATATTTTCAGAGTGAGATCAAAGGACCACAAGAAAAGAGCTCTACGACATATCTCATTTACACTGGGAGAGGGGCTACAGATGGGTGTGGGAGTGTATGTATCTGGTTTATACGTAGGTTGTTCGGAAAGTTTGTGTAATTGTGTCATATCTCTCATAATTTTCATCCATTGTATTGGAAATTTGGTGTTCGTGAACTTCCACTTTTTCTTAATTGTTGATAGAAAAAAGAAAGAAAAGTGACCATCATCGGTACCTGGAGCAGTCCGAAAAATAACACTTTCTTTAAATGAAGTCTTAAAGAAATAAACATAATTTCTGACTGTTTGCTCATCTCCAGAAAAGCATGGAATCGTCTTGTAATATTTCAACAACATGACATTGCTTCCTGAAAATTTCAAATCTATGGGATATTCCACAAAGAAGTTATGGTCCTTTATTACAAGGGTTGTATGGGGAAACCATGCCGTCAAACTGTGTTGTAAAAAATTATGAACTTCTGTATTGTCATCATAAAACACACACAGAAACACTTAAGATGGTAAAATAAACTGGAAAACTATGAATAATATAGTTCAGCATTTATGTACAAATGATTTGCATGTTTTAAGAGTGGAATAAAATCAACTGGTGGTGATATTAGAATTAGCCAACCAGCAGTGGCATTGTTGTTTGTGAAGAATTGCGAAAATATGGATGATTCAGTGAAGAATGTTAGCAAAATAGACTCAGGGAGATGTATCGCCGCATACTGATACTGGTTACGAAAACTTATAACAAAAGAATTGACAGACACATTAAATGCGTAGATTTTGTTGGTGTTTATGCTGAGAAGTGTGATCCTCGCCAACGGGATTACAATAAAGTGTGACGTTTTCGAAACATCATTTTGACTTTGGTGTGCTCCGGGTACCCATAGCTCACCTTTTTGTAATGAACATATTTTTATTATGACTTTGTGCATAATCTTCGTTTTCACAGCATTTAAAGAGGATATGTTGAAGCTAAATTAGGTATGTTTCTTGTTAGCTCACCTGAGCCGAAGGCTCACAAGGTGAGCTTATAGTATACAAATGGTCCGGCGTCCGTCGTCCGTCCGTCGTCCACAATTTCAAACATCTTCTTCTCTGAAACCGCTTGGCCGATGAAAGCCAAATTTTATGTGGAGCATCCTTGGGTAGGGGGAACGAAAGTTTGTTCGCGGGATCTTGGTCACATGACCAAGATGGCCGCCACGCCCATATATGGTAAAAACCACTCAAAAATCTTCTTCTCCAGAAGCGGCGAGCCGATTTCCACCAAACTTGGTATGTAGCATCGGGGACTCCATCCCATCGTAGTTTGCGAAAATGATGACCTTTGGGTGACCTTGACCTATTTTACGGCAAGGTCAATTTTGGAAACATAGGCTTTTACACTGAAAAAGGTGAAAACCATGGATTTTTTGATAACTATTGCAGCCTGAGATCTGAAAAGTGGTAGATGCAGAGAACTAATGGATTAGATGAAGGTATGTAATCAATTTAGGTCAAGGTCATCTCTTGACCTTGGCCAGTATGTGGTCTATACACACTTTTCAAAGATCTTCTCCTCTGAAACCGCTTGGCCGATGAAAGCCAAATTTTATGTGGAGCCTCCATGGATATGTGGAACGAAAGTTTGTTCGTGAAAACCGGGTCACATGACCAAGATGGCCGCCACGCTCATATATGGTAAAAACAACTCAAAAATCTTCTTCTCCAGAACCGGCGGGTCGATTTCCACGAAACTTGGTATGTATTATCAGGGACCCAAACCCGTCATAGTTTGCGAAAATGATGACCCTGGGATGACCTTGACCTATTTTACGTCAAGGTAAATTTTGGAAACATAGGTTACATGGGAAAATTTCAAACATCTTCTTCTCTGAAACTGCATGGCCGATGAAAGCCAAATTTTATGTGGAGCATCCTTGGGTAGGGGGAACGAAAGTTTGTTCGCGGGATTTTCGTCACATGACCAAGATGGCCGCCACGCCCATATATGGTAAAAACCACTCAAAAATCTTCTTCTCCAGAACCGGCGGGCCAGTTTCCACCAAACTTGGTATGTAGCATCCGGGACTCCAGACCATTGCAGTTTGCGAAAATGATGACCTTGGGGTGACCTTGACCTATTTTACGGCAAGGTCAATTTTGGAAACATAGGCTTTTACACTGGAAAAAGTGAAAACCATGGATTTTTTGATAACTATTGCAGCCTGAGACCTAAAAAGTGGTAGATGCAGAGAACTAATGGATTAGATGAAGGTATGTAATCAATTTAGGTCAAGGTCATCTCTTGACCTTGGCCGGTCTGTGGTCTATACACACTTTTTAAAGATCTTCTCCTCTGAAACTGCTTGGCCGATGAAAGCCAAATTTTATGTGGAGCCTCCATGGATATGTGTATGAAAGTTTGTTAGTGAAAACCGGGTCACATGACCAAGATGGCCGCCACGCTCATATATGGTAAAAACAACTAAAAAATCTTCTTCTCCAGAACCGGCGGGTCGATTTCCACGAAACTTGGTATGTATCATCAGGGACCCCAGCCCGTCATAGTTTGCGAAAATGATGACCCTTGGATGACCTTGACCTATTTTACGTCAAGGTAAATTTTGGAAACATAGGTTACATTGGAAAATTTCAAACATCTTCTTCTCTGAAACTGCATGGCCGATGAAAGCCAAATTTTATATGGAGCATCCTTGGGTAGGGGGAACGAAAGTTTGTTCGCGGGATCTTGGTCACATGACCAAGATGGCCGCCACGCCCATATTTGGTAAAAACCACTCAAAAATCTTCTTCTCCAGAACTTGTGGGCCAATTTCCATTAAACTTGGTATGTAGCATCAGGGACACCAGCCCATTGTAGTTTGCGAAAATGATGACCTCGGGGTGACCTTGACCTATTTTACGGCAAGGTCAATTTTGGAAACATAGGCTTTTACACTGGAAAAAGTGAAAACCATGGATTTTTTGATAACTATAGCAGCCTGAGACCTGAAAAGTGGTAGATGCAGAGAACTAATGGATTAGATGAAGGTATGTAATCAATTTAGGTCAAGGTCATCTCTTGACCTTGGCCGGTCTGTGGTCTATACACACTTTTCAAAGATCTTCTCCTCTGAAACCGCTTGGCCGATGAAAGCCAAATTTTATGTGGAGACTCCATGGATATGTGGAACGAAAGTTTGTTAGTGAAAACTGGGTCACATGACCAAGATGGCCGCCACGCTCATATATGGTAAAAACAACTAAAAAATCTTCTTCTCCAGAACCGGCAGGTCGATTTCCACGAAACTTGGTATGTATCATCAGGGACCCCAGCCCATCATAGTTTGCGAAAATGATGACCCTGCGAAAATGATGACCCTGGGATGACCTTGACCTATTTTACGTCAAGGTAAATTTTGGAAACATAGGTTACATGGGAAAATTTCAAACATCTTCTTCTCTGAAACTGCATGGCCGATGAAAGCCAAATTTTATGTGGAGCATCCTTGGGTAGGGGGAACGAAAGTTTGTTCACGGGATCTTGGTCACATGACCAAGATGGCCGCCACGCCCATATATGGTAAAAAACACTCAAAATTCTTCTTCTCCAGAACCGGCGGGCCGGTGTCCACCAAACTTGGTATGTAGCATCCGGGACTCCAGACCATTGTAGTTTGCGAAAATGATGACCTTGGGGTGACCTTGACCTATTTTACGGCAAGGTCAATTTTGGAAACATAGGCTTTTACACTGGAAAAAGTGAAAACCATGGATTTTTTGATAACCATTGCAGCCTGAGACCTAAAAAGTGGTAGATGCAGAGAACTAATGGATTAGATGAATGTATGTAATCAATTTATGTCAAGGTCATCTCTTGACCTTGGCCTGTCTGTGGTCTATACACACTTTTTAAAGATCTTCTCCTCTGAAACTGCTTGGTCGATGAAAGCCAAATTTTATGTGGAGCCTCCATGGATATGTGGAATGAAAGTTTGTTAGTGAAAACCGGATCACATGACCAAGATGGCCGCCACGCTCATATATGGTAAAAACAACTCAAAAATCCTCTTCTCCAGAACCGGCAGGTCGATTTCCACGAAATTTGGTATGTATCATCAGGGACCCCAGCCCGTCATAGTTTGCGAAAATGATGACCCTGGGATGACCTTGACCTATTTTACGTCAAGGTAAATTTTGGAAACATAGGTTACATTGGAAAATTTCAAACATCTTCTTCTCTGAAACTGCATGGCCGATGAAAGCCAAATTTTATGTGGAGCATCCTTGGGTAGGGGGAACGAAAGTTTGTTCGCGGGATCTTGGTCACATGACCAAGATGGCCGCCACGCCCTTATATGGTAAAAACCGCTCAAAAATCTTCTTGTCCAGAACCAGCGTGCTGATTTCCATGAAACTTGGTATGTAGCATCGGGGACTCCAGCCCATCATAGTTTGCGCAAATTATGACCTTGGGATGACCTTGACTTATTTACGGCAAGGTCAATTTTCGAAACATAAGCTTTTACATGGTAAAAAGTGGAAACCATGAATTTTTTGAAAACTATTGCAGACTGAGACCTGAAAAGTGGTAGATGCAGAGAACTAATGGAGTAGATGAAGGTATGTAATTAATTTGAGTCAAGGTCATCTCTTGACCTTGGCCAGTCTTTGATCCATACACATCTTTTAAATATCTTCTTCACTGAAACCGTTTGGCCAATCAAAGCCAAATTTTATGTGGAGCTTCCATGGGTAGGGGGAATAAAAGTTTGATCGCGAAATCTGGGTCAGATGGACGCCACGCCCATATATGAAAAATATAACACTTTGTTTCCTTAGTATCTTGAAAAAATACTTGGCCGGAATTTCATGAAACCTGTCAGACACATACAAAATTGATGGAGCAAACAACTAGAACCCTCTCAGGTGAGCTACAGGACCCTTGGTCCTCTTGTTGTTTTACTATGAATATTTGTTGAATGATCAAACAATTATTCGAACTTTCCGAACGCCCCTCGTACATAAAAAGCAGCAAATTTAAAAAAGATATGACTAATATTTCGCAATGTTTTTATCGCCGAATTATTAGTGAGTGCTTGAATTTGCAAGCTAGGACTGACGTCTATGAAGCTTATGGTAAGTTTTGTACCTGAGAACTTTGAAATCAGTAGGCAATGAATTTCTGTATATTAGCATTTTAAGTTTCTTTATGCAACTGCACAACTGATCAGAGCTTTTGTTTTCACTACACGTATAGTACATTCCTCTTCTTCCTAAATCCCAGATTTCAAGCTTTTAGCTTTTACTGAAACAGGACAGGCTGGTTTGTGTCAGACCTGGTCAGAAACCCTGAATACCGGTTTTCTCTCGAAGTAGCTCATATAGTAGTATATCTTTTATTATGATTCAATCATAGGTATAACCTGGTGAGGCCATGTGCTAAGCCTTACCCAGTCAAACTAGACAAAAGAACTAATGAAGAACTGAAAAGCCATACCAAAACATACTTAAAGGTAAGACCCTGATCATACCAACCTGAGTCTAGGCTTTAAAGGGCATAAGAATATCGTAGTCCAATGAATATCTATATTTGCCATTTAATACAATAATATTATTATTAATCTTGATTGTGAACATGAATATTTTGATATTATTTTAAGCACAAAAATAATATGCTTAGCTTTTACACTATTAAGGATGGGTTATAACATCTTTTTCACTCTTCTCTTATGATGTCAAATACCCTTGATATATGAGCCGCCTCATGGGAAAACCAACAATCTGCATAGGCGAAAACAAAGACGCAGATCAGCTTCGCGGTAACCGCGAAGCTGATCACGCCTTTGTTTTCGCTACTCGGATAGTACAATTCCTCCTCTACTTTACTCCGAAATTTCAAGCTTCTAGCCTGCTTCTGTAGCTTTACAGGCCATTTTGCGTCAGACCTGTTCGGAAACCACATTGTTGGTTTTTCCACGAGGTGGCTCATATGTATCACTGTGCTCTAATTTTCATGTTCACAGGATACTGGTGAGGTTCTAATGCCACAAGACTTGAAGAAGGCTCAGACTTATGGCGGGAAAAGAATCTGTTTTGAAAATGATGAAGTTACAGAGATCAAACGATTTGATCCGTCAGGTAGAATACATATTTAACAGATAACACAAATAAGTTATGAGTATGTTGCTCTGGTGGTAGAGCCTAGGACTCCGGATTTAGAAAAGTGTTTCAACCCCACTGGTACCAGGTCCCGAGGTTATAAAACTTTTTTCATGCTCAACTCAGCTGGGACTAAAATTTATCCTGCTCATAAATGCAGGCTGTCAACCAATTCCTATATTCCTATTAAACTCCTATATTTTGGGTCCAAATCCTATATTTTTAGCACCTCCTATATTCCTATAAATTCTCCTATATTTTGAAAATATTTCCTATATTTTTAGGAAAATTTGTTGCCGATGAATGATCATATAGTAAATAGTAGTGCTCTGAAACTGCCTTTTGTCTCTTTATACTTCATTCTTTATTTCTTTTAAATAAAATCATATTCATACTGTATATTATATAGTGCATAAATGGTCATTATGTCACTCCTTAGTCAGGGTTACTTTAAGTCCCAAGCATGACCCATTTTCGTAACAATAAGTTATATATCCTAGTTTCTATGAAAGTTTTCATGTCTTTATATTGTGTCTTTTTTATCTATTTTCTTTCTTTCTATGCCTTAATTTTGTTGTAAATTGATGCAACTGTACAGCGTACAATTGATCTCAGGAAAGGCTGAGATCACAGGAGACAAAGGTGTGTACCCTAGAGCTTCTGGGGGCCTAGGCGGCCCCTAGACCCCCGCCTCATTTCAAGAGATTATTACATACAGTACATGTATTAATAAACATTCTGTTCTATATTGACTTTGGAATTTCAGCTAAGCTTTGGAGTTGTGGACTTATTTCACCTTTGAGAAAAAATATGATAACTCACTCTTCACTATGAAATATCTTTTATATTTTCTACGTTTATAAATGATCAGTGTGAAAAATAAAAGAAGGTCTAAGTTTAGATGTAGAGAAAAAGTTGACCTTAATTTTCTCTTTATTCTTTGAATATATATATTTTCAGTGAAAAAGCCTTTTTTGCCAAAAGAATGCCTTTAAAAACCGTTAATTCTGTGAGAGTCAGCTAATGGGGCTTGTGTAGTATCACCATCCTGCATAATGCTTCATCACATGAATGGTCATGAATGGTCACCTGTCTGGATTGTGATGCTTTGGAACTGAATGTTTACTTTATCTTGATATTTTAGACATTAATTAATGTAGAAAAAGTGAGAGTGGAGGTAAGGATTGTTAGTATAAGAGCAAAGATATTTCTTAGAAAAAATTCCTATATAAACTCCTATAATTTGGAGAAGACTTGGTTGACAGCCTGTAAATGTTAAAATGCCAACAATTGTTGGCATTTTAACGTTTATGAGCAGGATAAATTGTAGATTTTTATGTTTTAATCAATAAAATTTCACCGATTTTTGCTATTTTAATGTTTATGAGCTGGTAAAATTTTAAGCTCAGCTGAGTTGAGCATGAAAAAAGTTTTATAACCTCGGGACCAGGCCTCGAGGTTATAAAACTTTTTTCAAGCTCAGCTCAGCTGAGCATGAAATTTCAACTGCTCATAAATGTTGAAATAGTCAAAAATTGTGGACAATTTAGGTTCAAAACTCAAAAATTAGTAATTTATCCTGCTTATAAATGTTAAAATGCCAACAATTGTTGGCATTTTAACATTTATGAGCAGGATAAATATCAGTCTCAGCTGAGCTGAGCATGAAAAAAAGTTTTATAACCTCGGGACCAGTTGTTGTCCTTGAGCAAGACACAGTAGTTCTGGAAAATTAGACGAAAGGAAGTAATTGATGTTGGTGAGTACAAAAAATGATATTTGAGCCGCCTCATGGGAAAACCAACAAACTGCATATGCGAAAACAAAGACGCATATCAGCTTCGCGGTAACCGCGAAGCTGATCAGCGCCTTTGTTTTCGCTACTCGGATAGTACAATTCCTCTTCTACTTCTAGCCAAAATTTAAAGTCTCTAGCCTGTTCCTGTGACTGTACAGCCTGATTTGTGTCGGACCTGTTCAAAAACCACATTGTTTTCCCACGAGGCGGCTCATTTGGTATTTATGTTGGGATAATAGAAATGCTTATTACAAGCCAATTACAAGCCAGTGTAGTCAGCCTGAAAATGGATTTGAAGAAGCAGCTTGATTTTGGCTATTTCTGACAAGCACATACTTTAGAGAATATGAATGTTGCAAACACTTAGGCTAAATGTCATGATCAGTTGTTATACATGTATATGATGTACAAATATATTTAATTGTCAATAATTCTCTCTTTTCAGGTCTCTATTTAATGGGATTCAAGCCCTCAAGTTGTTTCAAGAAATATTTCAAAGTGAAGCCAGCATCATTTATATACCCAGATGAATCAGTAAGTTCCATATTTAAGATAATGTCAGTTTCCCTCTGGGGTATCCACATGATAAACAAGAACAACCTGCAAAGTGTCTACAAGTGAACAAGCTGACAAAGCAGGTCACTTGTAATAAAAGTTGTTCTTCCACTTTGTCCCGTATTCGCAGAGGATCTTAAACAAGTGTTTAATTCACAAAAGTAAGAGTTCTTAAGTCAAATAAGCCATAACCAAGGGTGTGGACCGTGTGGTGTCCTAGTGTAAATACATCCCCAGTAAAAACAGTCCCCCTCAATTTGTCATCCTACATACCTTTCTACTACTTTTCAGACCATAATCGGGAGCACCACCCTGTTCACAGCATTACTCAAGCGTTGTAAAGACCGAGACGTGGTCCCAGTGTGTAAATACATCCCGAGTAAGAATAGTCCCCCTCGGTTTGTCATCCTGTCCCCCCAGGAAGAGGAACTGGATGAACACAAGGTCCAGCTGACGCCCCCGGGGTTCCATGTCCTATTCCTGCCATTTGCGGATGATTTCAGGAAAGTTCCCTGGGAGGACCAGGCACCCAGAGGTAAATTGAGCCGCGACGCGAGAAAACCGGTCTTTGGGGTTTCCAACCAGGTCTGACACAAACCGACCTGTACAGTCACAGAAGCAGGCTAGAAGTTTGAAATTTCGGATATAAGAAGAAGAGAAATTGTACTATCCGTGTAGCGAAAACAAAGGCGCTGATTAGCTTCGCAGTTACTGCGAAGCTGATCTGCGCCTTTGTTTTCGCATAGGCAAAAATCCAGTTTTCTCATGACGCGGCTCAATTATCTAGTAATGCACTGGTCATTTGTAACCACGGCCCCTACCCCCGGGGAATAGCGGGGACTTTGACTTTTGGTCCAGCAAATTCCTGCTAAGGGCCCCACTCTGCGGGGACTGCTCATTAAAACCACTGCTGTTTTTCCCTCGCAGCCTGCTATCTTTTCATTTCACGGCCCTTTTTGCCTATATAAAGCAAACCCCGGGTATTTACCCCACACTGCCATGGAAAAACTTTTTTTTTTTTTTTTTTTTTTGTATTCAGTTTTACGTCCCTTTCAAGCTTTTTCACTCATATCGAGACGAATCAATCGGTAGGTGGGGCGAAAACCGGAGTACCTGGGGAAAAAACCACCTGACACACCCGCAAGCAGAACATGGCTTGTCTCACATATGAATTCGTGCCCCGTGCGAGGCGCGAACCCACATCGGTGAGATGATCGAATGATCAAGAGCACTGAAGTCAGCGACCTTAACCACTCGGCCACGGGGGCCGCCGGAAAAACTTTGGTCAAAGACCAGCTCATTTCCATGGTTATCCCCTGCCGTCCCCCGGCAGTGGGAGGGGGGGCATGGTTACCAATAGTGCATAACAGTTTCCTATTGAGTACAGTGGCCTAGTGGTAGAGTGTCATACTTCTGAATTAGACGTTTTTGGTTCAAATCCCACTGGCACCATATTGTCAATTTGTGTCCTTGAGCAAGACATGTTAACACTCAGTAGTGCTGATTAATACCGAAGTAGAGATGGCTCTGTCTTGACATGATGGAAAAATTGTTGAACCGGGTGAAATTTTGACATGGAATGATTTGAGCCACCGCATGGGAAAACCAACAATCTGCATAGGCGAAAACAAAAGTGCAGATCAGCTTTGCAGTAACTGCAAAGCTGATCAGCGCCTTTGTTTTCGCTACACAGATAGTACATTTCCTCTACTTTATAAATCCAAAACTTCCAGCCACTAGCCATCTTCTGTGACTGTACAGCCTGGTTTGTGTCAGACCTGGTCAGAAATCCAAATTGTTGGTTTTTGTCGTGTGAAGGTTCATTTATAAATATCACGTACATTCATATTATACCTATGTAACTGAAATGCAATGCTTTGGCTGATTGGATTTTCAAGCTTATAAATCAATTGCTTTATTTTACAGCCAATGCAGAGCAGATAGATGCAGCGAAAGAGTTGGTCAAGAAACTCCAATTCTCCTACAGCCCAGAGAGCTTTGAAAATCCTGTCTTACAAAAACATTGGAGAAATATTGAGGCCTTAGCTTTAGACAGGGATGCTCCAGAAGAAATGACAGACTATACATGTAGGTTGGGGGGCAGATTGGGGGGAGGGAATCAGTTCTCCTACAGCCCAGAAAGCTTTGAAAATCCTGTTCTGCAGAAACACTGGAGAAATAGTAAGACCTTGGCTTTTGACAGGGATGCCCTGCAAGAAATGATAGATTAGGACAGATTAGTCACTGGGGTAGAAGCTTGGGGAGGGGGTTCTACAGCCGGGATAGCTTTGAAAATCCTGTCTTACAAAAACATTGGAGAAATATTGAGGCCTTGGCTTTAGACAGGGATGCTCCAGAAGAAATGACAGACTATACATGTAAGTCGCACCATATTAATCATTGGGGCAGGGGCCGGGCTTTGAGTGGGGTTGAGAGTTGTCCCAGTACAGAGCTTTGAAAATCCTGTCTTACAAAAACATTGGAGAAATATTGAGGCCTTAGCTTTAGACAGGGATGCTCCGGAAGAAATGACAGACTATACATGTAAGTTGGGGCAGATTAATCACTGGGGTAGGGCCTGGAGAGGGGTTGGTTGGGCCCTACAATTAGAAATTCTTGCATATAAACTTGTCCTCTTTAACATTTCCAGGTCCCCAAACTACACATATGATAACTGTGAAGTTGAAGTCTTGCATACTAATTTTTATTGACATACCATTAAAGTATGATTCTTGACCCAATTCTCTTGACCTTTATTTAGCGGTCCATTGATTTTGTTATTTCTTATGTAAAGTTTATGACTTATAATAACTGTATTTCTCAACAGTGATGGCTGCCGGCATGAAACCTTGCCGGCATGGCACCTTACATTGTAATTGTCCTTGTCAAGCACTTTGACCTAAAATTCTTACTTTAGTTATTTCATGTGGGATATCGGCCTTTTCAGCATTTTGTAATTCTTAATGGCTAAATTACATTTTCTTTCTCTATATTACAGTACCAGATGAAGATCGGATGGCTAAGCGTGCTGGTAAAGCTCTTGGTGACTTTAAGGATCTTGTGTTTCCCGAGGGATATGTCCCAGGGGCAGGCAAAAGAAAGGTTATTATTAAAACAAAATATAATGATATATGTTAGACACAGAGTCCTCCCTGAGGCACATTTTTAGTTACAAACCTCAATGGATTTTCTATATAACTTGGCTTGCAGTTATATTTTTGGGGGAGTATAGTGGCCTAGTTGTAGAGTGTGGTGTGGAACTGAGAAGTTCTGGATCAGGAAGCTACATCCACCAGATTGTGAAAAACAGTTACTCATAGTACTGAATTAGAACCTAAGAATCAAACGAACAGGTGTTTGTCAAAGGTACTGTAAGATTGGATTTGTTCAGAAGAACTTAATTTTAGTTAAAGTATTCATAAACTCACTGCCTAGTGAAGTTCTCTATGACCTTACTGACTGCACGCATTCTGTCTCACGAATTGAGGAACCCACTAATGATTTGAAAATGGAAAATTTGCAAAATACAACATACAAAAATTTATCCAACATTCAGTCATGTTGAACATGTTTTCTTGCTTTGTAAACATTTATTGTATAAATTCATTTATTTTTCTCACCAGGCCACAACGCCAATAGATGCTGAAGCTAAGAAAGCCAAGACAGAACAAGCTCTGGCAGGACTGGACGCTAAGGCAGAAGCTGAAGCAGGAAGGGTAAGAATATACTGAGCTGCGTAGCAAGAAAACAGGTCTTCGGAATTTCCGACCAGTTCCGTCACAAACTGACCTGTACAGTCTTGAGGTCAACCTCATAATCACGATTTTGCTTGAAAGCCAAAACAATGATATTCAAATTATGTTTTTGCATACTGAACATCTGATTACTTCACACTGATCTATATTCAAGACGTCTCATGAGAAAACCAACAATATGGTTTCCGAACAGGTCCGACACAAATCGACCTGTACAGTCTCAGAAGCAAGCTAGAAACTTGAAAAAATTTGGGATTTATGAAGAAGAGGGATTGTACTTGTGGAGAAGTTGATTCCTTGCACAGCTGATGGGAAAATATCAATAATATAGGGTTTTGGTGAGGGTCTAATTTTTCTATATGACCCTGTCTAACCATGTGGTCACTTGTTTTGTTTAACATTGGTTGTTCTGGACTTAACGCTTTTTTGTCATTACACGCACATGTCACAACAGCATCAAAAAAATTCAATTGCAGCATTTTTCAAGAGAAAATGGTGAAATTTGAATTTTCTGCTATTATAAACCATTATCTGATAAAATTTTCTTTTCAATTTGACAGCTCGGGAAATTAACAGTACCAGTGTTAAAAGAGCTTGTGAAGAAAGAAGGAATTTCATGCACAGGGTCCAAGAAAGCTGATCTCATCGATGCCATCTGTGCACATTACGGAGTTGGAGTATAGGGACTCATTTTTATGGCATAGGAATATACAGATTATCTGTGCACACTGTTGAGTTGGAGTAAAGGGACTTTATAAAATATTGCATAGGAATAGTTATGAATTGAAATTTGGAAGCACTGTGTTTTCTTAAAGTGAACCAGAAAAACACTCTGATACTTCTTGTGCAGCTATTTGTTAGAGAGATGGAACGTTATTTTATCCCATGTCAAAGAAGACAATGCCTATGGCTAGCAAGATTTCCAACAGGACAAGTATGTGTTGTTATGTCTTTGTGTTATGTGAAAAGTACAATCAGTAGATACGAAAGCCAGATAATTCTGCTCTGTTAGTGTAAAATGAAGAGTTCTCCACAATTTTAGATGGCTAAAGTAGCTATATATGAAAACTCGAAATTTGTTAGTATTGTTTTGTCTCCTATTGTCACTTGTATATTTTTATATGAAAACGAGGGGACCGCAATGGCGTAGTGGTAGAGCGTCTGACTCCGAATCGAGAGTTCCTGGGTTTGATCCCCACAAGCGGCACCGTGTTGTGTCCTTGAGTAAGACGCATTAACTCCCTACAGTACTGGTTAAACCCAGGAAGCATTGGCTCCGTCCCAACATGACTGAAAAATTGTTGACTGGGACGTTAAGCCTCAATACAACCAAACAGATCATGAAACTCAAGCATTCGGTAAGACCTAGAAATTGAGACTGCGTCATGAGTGTAAACTGCTGATTGCGTGTGCAAAAGGCAATGTTACAGGTTGACTTTACTGTACATTCTTCTATGTAGCGAATGTGTGCCTCTGTAGTACAATGCTTTTGCTTTCAAGAATCAAAATGTCAAGCCTATAGCGCTATTCTGTGTTTGTGACACATGTTCTATACAAAACCTGGCCCCGAGGTTATAAAACTTTCACCTCAGCTGAGACTAAAATTTATTCTGCTCATAAATTTTAATATGCCAACAATTGTTGGCATTTTAACATTTATGAGCAGGATAAATTACTAGTTATAGAGTTTTAAACCCGAATTTTCCACTAATTTTGACTATTTCAACACTAACAAGAAATTGAATTTTCATGCTCAGCTGAGTTGAGCTTGAAAAATATTTTATCACCCCAGGACCTGATCTGATCCCCCAAAACAAGATTTCTCAAGCAGCCCAAATTTAGGTCAAGAAATTTTTTTCACTCATTTAAGCCTTCCATACTATTTATGGGACAAAGGCAAACACTATAGCCCCAGATGTGACGCCGCATGGGCAAGTCCATTTACCATAAATGGGTTAATTCCCAGATTTATAGTGCTAAACAAATGTGCCATTACAGAATTTGTCATTCATTAGTCACAATAAAAATAAGAAACCATGATAAAACCTTGTTTCTCAAATTTGTGTTATTCCAGTGCAATAAGAAATTACCAGGCAGTAGTGAGGCCTTCTGTTCAGCGATAGAATTATGTCCCCCCGACCGAAGGTGGGGGACATATTGTTTTTGGTGCGGATCCCGTCAGCGTACGCGTAGCTTCTTTCCGAGGCGATATCTTTTGAACCAGAGGATGGATTTTGACCAAACTTGCATAGATACATGGTTGGGAGGGGGGAAAGAGTTGATTAGATTTTGGTGACCTTGACCTCATTTTCAAGGTCACCACCCCATGAAAACTGATCAAATTAGGTTTTCCGACGCGATATCTTCTGAACAAATGAATGGATTTTGACCAAACTTGCACAAGAGCATTGTTGGGAGGAGGCTCAGAGTTGATTAGATTTTGATGACCTTGACCTAATTTTCAAGGTCACGAGTCCATAAAAACTTGAAATTAGTCTTTCCAACGCAATATCTTGTAAACCAATTGATGGATTTCAACCAAACTTGCACAGAAGCATTGTTGCGAGAATGGATTTTGACCAAACTTGCACAAGAGCATTGTTGGGAGGAGGCTCAGAGTTGATTAGATTTTGGTGACCTTGACCTAATTTTCAAGGTCACAAGTCCATAAAAAATGTTGAAATTAGTCTTTCCAACGCAATATCTTGTAAACCAATTGATGGACATTTACCAAACTTGCACAGAAGCATTGTTGGGAGGAGGCTCAGAGTTGATTAGATTTTGATGACCTTGACCTAATTTTCAAGGTCACAAGTCCATAAAAACTGTTGAAATTAGTTTTTCTGATACGATATCTTGTAAACTAATTGATGGATTTTGACCAAACTTGCACAGAAACATTGTTGGGAGGAGGCTCAGAGTTGATAAGATTTTGGTGATCTTGACCTAATTTCGAAGGTCACTAGTCAAAAACTGTTGAAATTAGTCTTTCTGACGCGATATCTTGTAAACTAATTGATGGATTTTGACCAAACTTGCACAGAAGCATTGTTGAGAGGAGGCTCAGAGTTGATTAGATTTTGGTGACCTTGACCTAATTTCCAAGGTCACTAGTTCATAACTGTTGAAATTAGTCTTTCGGACGAGATAACTTGTAAACCAATTGATGGATTTTAACCAAACTTGCACAGAAGCATTGTTGTGAGGAGGTTCAGAGTTTATAAGAATTTGGTGATCATGACCTAATTTTAGACAGGGTCCAAAACAAGTTTAAACTACCACACCATACAGAACAAGATGGGCATGGTGTCTTCCATAGAAAAACTTCATATCACAAGGTAACTACATTTCAATTACTAAACGGTTGGGGGGACATAGTTTTCCTCAGAAAACACTGTTTTAGTTGAGTTCCTTTAATACACAGTCATATTTGAGTCACGACGCAAGAAAACCTGTCTTTGGAGTTTCTGACCAGGTCCGACATATACTATAATGTTATTAATCAAGTTATTTCGTATTGGACCAGTTACAGGTCCGAGGTTAGCTGTCCTTCGGCCTTGGTCCAATACAGCTGACCGAGGACCTGTAACTGGTCCAATACGAAATAACTTGATTAATGAGATTTTTATTAATTAACTGTCAAAAGTCCATATCGACCCATATCATCCGCTAGCACCTCAAGCATATCTTCGCCATTCTTAGCGCCCATGTCTGGCATTCTTTTCAAAGATGCTGACATGATTTTTGCTTGTTTGTTCACTATTTTAGTCGATCGGCTGAATCGCCGCCATTGTTTTTGTTTCAACACATTCAACGCGGCGCGTGACCTTGCACATGAATTTTGACCAATCAGGTGTAGGGATTTCCATATAGATAGCAGGTCAATCCATATAGATACGAGGTCAACCATATTAATGCGAGGTCAGCTGTATTAGGTTGAGGTGAAATCCAGTATAGACTATACGAAAAAAGAAACATCACCAGTATGACACAGACCAAATTCTCTGTATAAGTACTATATACTAATAAGTTAATTAATAACGATCTGTACAGTCACAGAAAAGAACTAGAATCTTGAAGTGTTGGGTATAAGTAGAGGAGAAATTGTACTATCTGTGTAGCGAAAACAAAGGCGCTGATCAGCTTCGCAGTTACTGTGAAGCTGATCTGCGCCTTTGTTTTCGCCTATGCAGATTGTTGGTTTTGCCATGCGGCGGCTCATTTAAATATGATTCTATGTCCAGCAGAGAAAAATATTGATTTTGGCTGTGCATGAACAATGTTATAGTACGGTAAACCAATTTATTTTCATGAGATTTTTTTCATGAGGAAGATGAGTTCGCAATAATAAATCAATGCGAAAATGTCTATTTTGATATGCTTTACATTCTGCTTGTAAAAGCCAGTTCCATAATCCATGAAAATAAATGGCCACGGAAGGAAAACTTGAGAGACAAAATCACGAAAAACAATCCACTAATATGTATTGAGTGTGGCTATTGCATAAGGGGTTTTCAAGTCACATCTTGATCCGCATCAGTTTTCAAACTGTCTTTCTTCTGTTTAAAATGCCCTTTAGTTTTCAACTTCTCATTGAGATCACAAAGTTGTTGAAGGAATCCGTCATTGGGACAAATTTCCCGCTTTGATCTGACCAGTCTGGTTGCCTCGGCAACGGTCATGTGACGTTTTATCATGAGAAATGCGAGAACAATGGTGGCTGATCGACTGGCTCCCTGCTTACAGTTCACCATCACCTTGCCTGGAAACCAGAACAGAAATGAGGGTATCAACTATCAATAGAGTTTACTGATTTGCAATTTTTGGACCTAATTTGTTACTGATTAGAGAATTTTTATCAGAAAGCTAAAAGATCACAGCAACCTTTGTTTCCATTCTGACTTGCTTGTAGTTGTGCTGCACTGTGAGAAAATGGGATTATTGTCTATGCAAAAACAAAGGCGCAGATTAGTGCCTTTGTATTTGCTACAAGGATAGTACAATTCCTCTTCTTCTTAAATCCGAAATTTCAAGCTTCTAGCCTTTTTCTGAGACTGTACAGGCTGGTTTGTGTCGGGCCTGATCGGAAACACCGAATGCCGGTTTTCTCATGTAACGGCTTAGTTATACATTATCTTAGAAATATTGTACAAAACACCTTAAAATCAGTTAACAGTTCTAATACTAGATGAACAATATTTTACCTCCATTTTGAAGAGCTTCATCTATAAAGTCAGCACATTTATCAAAATATTTCGCCAAGTTAAAACTGAACATATCCGTAGCTTCTATCCCAAGGTACTTAATCCCGACCCTACTGTACATCACATGGTTGGTGTGGACATGGTACCCGTCATCTTTGCCCTGGGCAGCGTTCAGGATGTGGGTGATTCCAAGACGTTTCAGCCCACTTCTGTTTTTGGCTATAGTTCTGAAAAATATGTACAAATCTGAATATTGCAGGGTTATACTTTGAATGTATGGTCTTATTTCTATATGTCCTTAGCTGTTGGAGAGATTCTAAACAAAAAATGAAAAATTAAATTAGGACATTTTTGCGAGAAAAGTGTCATCAGTTACCAATGAGTATAATAAGGTCTTAGGATATTTGGAGAAAAACCAGAGGACCAACGGTCCTGTAAACGCTCACCTGAGATCTGCTATATTGACCAAATATTTATTTGAAAAATTTGCCCTTTATGGGGCCCCACCAACCAATCAAAATAAAGGATTAGGACAAAAGTCAACCAAACTGTAGAGGACTACTCTTTAAACATTTCTGCAAAAATAGAATTCAAATATCTGCGATTGGATCAGAAACTAGAGGACCATTGGTCCTGTAGCTCACCTGAGAGATTATCACATTGTAAGCTCATGAGATTTAAACTAATTGAGAATCGACCAATGAAAGTCTATGCATGGACACTATTGACCCCCGGGGCATGGCCAAATTTGACCCAGGGGCATGACTGGCACAATTTATAATGGGGACTACCAAACATTGCTACATACAAAATATAGAAGCTCTGGGCCTTCTACCCCCGGGGCGTGGCCAAATTTGACCCCAGGGGCATGGCTGGCACAATTTATGTAGAGGACTATTAGCCATTGCCACATACAAAATATCAAAGCTGTGTGCACTGTGGTTTCAGAGAAGAAGATTTTTGAATTTTTTCCCATAGCAAGTCTATTGAGACTATCAACCTCCGGGGCCTGGCCAAATTTGACCCCAGGGGCATGAATGGAACAATTTATGTAGAGGACCATTAGCCATTGCTACATACCAAATATCAAAGCTGTGGGCCTAGTGGTTTCAGAGAAGAAGATTTTTTAATTTTTTTTCCCATAGTAAGTCTATGGAGACTATCAACCCCCCGGGCGTGGCCAAATTTGACCCCAGGGGCATGAATGGCACAATTTGTGTAGAGGACCATTAGCAATTGCTACATACCAAATATCAAAGCTGTGGGCCTAGTGGTTTCAGAGAAGAAGATTTTTTTAGTTTTTCCTATTGTAGGTCTATGGAGACTATCGACCCCCGGGGCGTGGCCAAATTTGACCCCGGGGAGATGATTGGCACAATTTATGTAGAGGACCATTAGCCATTGCCACATACAAAATATCAAAGCTGTGGGCCCTGTGGTTACAGAGAAGAAGATTTTTTAATTTTTTTCCCATAGCAAGTCTATGGAGACTATCAACCCCCGGGGCGTGGCCAAATTTGACCCCAGGGGCATGAATGGCATAATTTATGTAGAGGACCATTAGCCATTGCTACATACCAAATATCAAAGCTGTTGGCTTAGTGGTTTCAGAGAAGAAGATTTTTTTAGTTTTTTTCCTATTGTAGGTCTATGGAGACTATCGACCCCCGGGGCGTGGCCAAATTTGACCCCAGGGGCATGATTGGCACAATTTATGTAGAGGACCATTAGCCATTGCCACCTACAAAATATCAAAGCTGTGGGCCCTGTGGTTTCAGAGAAGAAGATTTTTTATTTTTTTTTGCCAGAGTAAGTCTATGGAGACTATCAACCCCCCGGGGCGTGGCCAAATTTGACCCCAGGGGCATGAATGGCACAATTTATGTAGAGGACCATTAGCCATTGCTACATACCAAATATCAAAGCTGTGGGCCTAGTGGTTTCAGAGAAGAAGATTTTTTTAGTTTTTCCAATTGTAAGTCTATGGAGACTATCGACCCCCGGGGCGTGGCCAAATTTGACCCCAGGGGCATGGCTGGCACAATTTATGTAGAGGACCATTAGCCATTGCCACATACCAAATATCAAAGCTGTGGGCCCTGTGGTTTCAGAGAAGAAGATTTTTTAATTTTTTTCCCATAGTAAGTCTATGGAGACTATCGACCCCCGGGGCGTGGCCAAATTTGACCCCAGGGGCACGAATGGCACAATTTATGTAGAGGACCATTAGCCATTGCTACATACCAAATATCAAAGCTGTGGGCCTAGTGGTTTCAGAGAAGAAGATTTTTTTAGTTTTTCCCATTGTAAGTCTATGGGACCTATCTGTTGCCATGGAAACCACAATTGATACAATCTGCTCCAAAACCTAATGCCATCAATCCCCCAACCCAATTATGGTTCACATTAAATTTGATCAAGATCGGCCTACTAGCTTCAGAAATATTCTTCTTTGAAATTGTGGACGGACGACGGACGGACGACGGACGGACGACGACGGACGACGGATGCCTGCTTATCCTATAAGCTCACCTGTGAGCCTTCGGCTCAGGTGAGCTAAAAATAGCCAATTTCCACTTTTCCCGTTTTAAGTCAATCGAAACTTTCAGTTGCCATAGCAACCAGATTTCTTATCCGACTGAAATAAAAAACACAAATTATGTAAAATTACTGTCAGGAACATGTATACAAAGTACAGGCTTCATGCCGTAGACAATTTCTGAGGAGAAGATTTTAAAATGTTTTTCGAAATTTTGGGCGACGTGCATTAAGTGCCAAAAATAGCCCCCAACCGAGCTGAGTGACAATGATGTGAAATATAGCCTTGTTATTGCTCTTCATGAAAATAATAATAAAATATGTGTATGACCTTTCTTATAGGAATGACCTTGAGTCAACGGTCATGACCCATTCAAAGCAATTTCAATATTGATATATCAGCTAATGGGAAAAAATGGTCATATTTCAGCTTTTACTTGTTGTAGACCACTGAAGTTGGTATCAATTTAGAGCTTACACACCTGCCTTGCATTAATTGGTGTTATAATGAAAATTATATTGAATTTTCATATTCATAAATATTAATGAAAACACTGAAAGTAATTGGAAAACACGTAAGTCTGTTAGAACTTCATAACTTCATTAATTTCAGTTCAAACCATAGAATGATATGTTGCTATGGCGTCATTAATACTTCTGAACAAGTCATTCAGTTACCATAAAGAAAAGTGGTCATGTCGAAATTCATGAATTTTAATGAAAAACAAAAATGACTAAACTCATATCCATTTAAGGGTTGGCCTGTGATATTTAGACCTTCGTTACATACTTCAGAAAGAACATCACTGAAGCATTATAGTAAGAGGGACCTCCTTAATGTAAAAATGAGAGAAAAACCCATGAATTCTGCAAAAGTGCATATGGATAATGCATATATTCATGGTTTCCATAGCAACTGATACTACAGTTCCAATAAGTTGAATAAGTAATTACTCGTATTCAAATACTAACATTGTCAACCTAATATGTTATTAACAATGCTTCGCCTCAGCTTTTGAACCTAATCTGCATTCAATATGCAAAATATGAAATTTGCATATTCCATATTCATGAATATTGATGAAAACCAAAGTGCTTTATCAGAAATTAACGAACAGAATAAAAATGTTTTGAGTGCCTTACAGATGTAAATGTACCTATATTGCACTTGTCCAATACCATCAATACCATACAGAGTCAACTTTATGCTAAGCCACTGTGGTTATGCAAAATTTCTAATTTGCATATTCATGAATATTAATGAAAACTTTAGAAAATACAGGAAAAAACCCAAATTAATACTGTTTACCACAACACACTGTTAATTCATCACATGTCTGCTATAGAATATTGAACAAGCATTAACTAAGAAATGGTTACAAACAAAACTTATTACACTGATCAGAAAAGCAAATTATCTAATTTGAATACCATGAATTTGCATATGAATGATTATTTATTTTTATTCACCAAAGTAATCAAATTAATCACAATTTCAAACTTTAACGAAGCAAGTCTATGATTCAACAGATATGACATGGGGATACATCACTCAGCTTTGACTTATATGGATAGACAGATCGATTGATTGATGCCACTGGTTCGATACTTTTGTGAATATTCAAATTTTCACATAGATTCATTACATGTTAGGTCATGCACATCGCATAAATGATTAACGACAACTTGACACGATGCTGGTGTTTGACTTAAATAAGTATGTTTACGGTTTTAATTGAACTTTCTTTCAATATCTTATTTTCAGATCAATATTCATGAATATGCAAATATGGTTAAGTTCATACGGGCCCCATGTATGTAAGAATAGTCATATTATATTACTGACCAACAATTACATGCCAAAAAGATTGTTTTAAATTGAAATAAGTATTTTTGAAATATTTATGCTGAAGGCTTGTTTCAAATTCTATCTCATTTTCTTGTTTCTTTGTATCATCGTATTCATGAAAATGATACAGTGAATATGCAAAGTTAGCAACCTAGATTCTTGTCATATAGTATTTTGCATGATAGGACAGTCAAATCGTATAAATGACAACATGCCACAGTGATGGTGGGTGGAATATTTACGGATTTTATTGAATTCCTCCCCCCGCCCCCCCCCCCTCATTTTCAATGTCCTTTCATTTTATTTTCATGAATATGCAAATTAGATTATTTTAATATTGGACCATTGCAGGTTAGAAAATGAAAAATTGTATAACAAATGGACAACAACAAGCCGCAGTGATGATTTGTGACTGAAATTAGTATATCTTTTAAGTCCATTGAAATTTTTTTTCTTAATTAATTTCTCATATTTCTATAAATATTCATAAATATGCAAATGAGCTAACTTTTATGCATAGATTCATTACGTGTTAGGGTATATCAAGTTGTATCGCTTATCGACATGATGCAAAAATGGCTGTTTGTTATTGAAGTCAGTGTATTTTATGTTTTTTCTATTTATATATTTTCTATTATGATTCTGTCAATACCGGTATTCATGAATATGCAAATTAGATGAATATATAATTTAGATATTTTACACAAGCTACAGTTGGATGAAAGGCCTAAGCATGAGCTTTAAAATGATACCATGTTTAGTGAGCTAGGATAATCAGTAACTAAGTTATGTTTGATTTTGTAGGTATACCCCTATGTTCAAAAATCATATTTGTGGTTGCCGATCTGGCACAACCGCATGTGGTGACTGGTTTGTAGTTTGGAATCTACATGATCAAACTCCATATTTCTGAGATATTTTTCTGTACCAGTAGTTTGGTCAATGGTTGCGTAGTATCCAAAACTTGTATTTTACCTGGTGCCTTATAGCAAAGTGAGGTGAACCTAAAGTGGCTGGAAATACAATATACAATACAATACAAGTTGCTATGGAAACCATGATTTTCTTCATAACACAAATAAGTGCGCCTTTGAAAAAAATCCCATTTTATTTCGGGGGTCCCAATCAACAATTTATCACCCATCAGAGGATGTCTTCTGGTGCTTGGTGGAATTAATTGGCACAAGGCCTTATAATAAAGGTGTCTTACTTTGAGTGAAATGCAGGTAATCTATAGAGCAATTTTTTAAGAATTAGGTAGAATGAGCCCAGCTAAATACCAAAAAGATATTTTCACATTTTGTGCATCTTTGTAATACTAATCTTTTATGAAAATATCTTTTTGGTATTTAGCTGGGCTCTATGTAAACTTCTCTGTTAAACCTCTAAATTTCGGTCCAAAATTGTGATTTTCCTACTTTAGCCCATATTGGCGGCCATTTTGTGTAACCATAGCAACCATAAAAGTGAAATCAATATTAGATTAAAACATTTGGACATTTCATCTATTAAAACATATAAGATAAAATGTCGTACAGATACTTTTATTTTTTGGCTTTTGGGTGGGCCAGAAAACCCTGTTAATGCACGTCCCTCTTTTACCCTTTATGTGGCCCCAGCAACCAATCAAAATAAAGGATTAGGAAAAAAGTCACATGAAACATAGAGATATACTCATTAAATATTTCTGCAAAGACAAATTCAAATACCTACAATTGGTCCAGAAAAAAATAGCTACCGGTAATTTCCACTTTTCCCATTATAAGTCTATGGAAACCATAGCAACCAGAGTTCTTATCCGACTGGAATAAAAAAACACAAATTATGTAGAAGCTACTGTCAGGAACATGTATACAAAGTACAGGATTCATCCACTTGACAGTTTCTGAGGAGAAGATTTTTGAATGTTTTTTTTTTTTCAAAATTTTGCCCTTTATGGGGCCCCAGCAACCAATCAAAATAAAGGATTAGGACAAAACTCACAAGAAACGTCAAACACTACTCAATAAACATTTCTGCAAAACAAAATTCAAATGTCTGCAATTTTAGCGGAAAAATAACCAATTTCCACTTTTCCCATTATAAGTCTATGGAAACTTTAAGTTGCCATAGCAACCAGAGTTCTTATCCGCCTGGAATAAAAAACACAAATTATGTAGAGGCCACTGTCAGGAACATGTATACAAAGTACAGGCTTAATTAATCCCCTTGACAGTTTCTGAGAAGAAGATTTTTGAATGTTTTTCGAAATTTTGCCCTATATGGGGCCCCTGCATACAATCAAAATAAAGGATTTGGACAAAAGTCACATGAAACGTAGAGGACTACTCAATAAACATTTCTGCAAAAACAAAATTCAAATATCTCCAACAAGACAGCAAAAACTGGCAATTTTCACTTTTTTCCATTATAAGTCTATGGGAAGCATAAGTTACCATAGTAACCAGATCCTTATCCAATCAAAACAAAAAACACAATTATTCTTGCCCCCTACCTGTAGATGGTGTATGTGTAATATGAGAACAATCGGCCCAGCGGTTTCGGAGAAGAAGATCGATGATGACGGACGGACGCCGGATCATGGCCATCCTATAAGCTCACACATGAGCCTTTGGCTCAGGTGAGCTAAACAAGTAGCCCAGGGGCAACGATCGCTCACCTGAGAGTCAACAAGTACAGTCACTGGACAAAGTAATTGGGGTTTTTACCATATATGGGTATGGTGGCCATCTTGGTCATGTGACCTTGAAACCCTACTTACATCAGCAGAAGAGCTCTTGTCTGGATTGTGTATCCTCATTTCTGCCATTTTGGTTCACGTGAAAAAATCATCTAACAAGGTCAGGGTCCTATAATGACCCCCGGGGTGGGGCTATATTTGACCCCAGGGGCAAGATTGGCAGGGTTTATGTAGAGCTCCACATGACAATGTTGTATATCAAATATACAAGCTTTGTGTCATGCTGTTGCAGAGAAGATTTTTTCATATATTTCCATTGTAAGTCTATGGTAGATAATGACATGCCTGGGGTGTGGCCTGTATGGACCCCAGGGGCACCGTTGGCAGCATTTATAAAGGAGAGTATTACACATTGGTCCACACAACATATGAAAGCTCTGGGCCATATGGTTTCGGAGAAGATTTTTTTATGTTTTTCCCATGACGCCCCAGGGGCGGGGCCCGTATGGATCCCAGGGGCACAGTTGGCAGGATTTATAAAGAGGACCACTATACATTGATAAAAACAAAATATGAAAGCTTTGGGCCTTGTGGTTTTGGAGAAGAAGATTTTTTAAAGTTTTTCCCATGACGCCCCTGGGGCGGGGCCAGTATGGACCCCAGGGGTACGGTTGGCAGGATTTATAAAGAGGATCACTATACATTGCTACAAACAAAATATGAAAGCTCTGGGCCTTGTGGTTTCGGAGAAGATTTTTTTATGATTTTCCCATGATGCCCCCGGGGCGGGGCCCGTATGGACCCCAGGGACACGGTTGGATTTATAAAGAGGATCACTATACATTGCTACTGACAAAATATGAAAGCTCTGAGCCTTGTGGTTTCGGAGAAGAAGATTTTTTTATGTTTTTCCCATTGAAAGTCTATGGGAGCTAATGACCCCCAGGGTGGGCCATTTTTGACCCCAGGGGCATGATTGGCAGGATTTATATAGAGGACCACTACACATTGCTACATACAAAATATGAAAGCTTTGGGCCTTGTGGTTTTGGAGAAGATGATTTTTATGTTTTTCCCGTGACGCCCCCGGTGCGGGGCCCATATGGACCCCAGGGGCACGGTAGGCAGGATTTATAAAGAGGACCATTATACATTGCTACACACAAAATCTGAAAGCTCTGGGCCTTGTGGTTTCGGAGAAGAAGATTTTTTAAAAGTTTTTCCCATGACGCCCCCTGGGCGGGGCCCGTATGGACCCCAGGGGCAGGGTTGGCAGGATTTATAAAGAGGAACACTATATATTGCTACAAACAAAATATAAAAGCTCTGGGCCTTGTGGTTTCGGAGAAGAAGATTTTTTTATGTTTTACCCATGACCCGCCTCCCCCCCCCCCCAGGGCGGGGCCTGTATGAACCCCAGGGGCACGGTTGGCAGGATTTATAAAGAGGACCACTATACATTGCTACTGACAAAATATGAAAGCTCTGGGCCTTGTGGTTTCGGAGAAGAAGATTTTTTTATGTTTTTCCCATTGTAAGTCTATGGGAGCTAATGACCCCCGGGGCGGGGCCATTTTTGACCCCAGGGGCATGACTGGCAGGATTTATAAAATGGACCACTACTCATTGCTACATACAAAATATGAAGGCTCTGGGCCATGTGGTTTCGGAGAAGAAGATTTTTTTATGTTTTGCCCCATCACGCCCCCGGGGCGGGGCCTGTATGGACCCCAGGGGCACGGTTGGCAGGATTTATAAAGAAGAACACTATACATTGCTACACACAAAATATGAAAGGTCTGGGACTTGTGGTTTCTTTTATGTTTTTCCCATTGTAAGTCTATGGGAGCTATCTGTTGCCATGGAAACCAGAGTTCCAATCCGACCTGGCCCAAAACCTAATGCAACCTTTTCCCCTCCTCAATGATGCTTTAGATAAAATTTGATAACGATCGGCCTTGTTGTCTTAGAGATATTTGAGTTTGAAAATGTGGACGCACGGATGCACAGACGCACGCACGGACGGACGAACGCCGGCTCGACTACTGTACTATAAGCTCATCTTGTGAGCCTTCGGCTCAGGTGAGCTAAACCAGAGGACCATTGGTCCTGAGAGTGCTCACCTGAAGCCTGATCTTGGCGTATTAAGTCATCATGAAATGATCTTGACCTTGAATACTCACACACCTTTATTGACTTCACAAGTTGTCTGCATCTGCAAAGTTTCAGGTCTCAGGCTGCAATAGTTTCCAAACCCAGTGATTTCTGAGGAAACCATAATTTTAATTTTGATATTCAAATGACCTTGGGTCAAGGTCAACAAATGACCTTGGCCTTCATTAATTACTTACCTTTATTGACTCCATTAGTTGTCTGCATCTAGCAACTTTCAGGTCTCAGGCTGCAAGTTTCCAAAATATCCATTGTTTTCACCTTTTCCCATGACTAAAAGCCTATGTTTCCAAAATTGACATTGCTGTAAAATAGGTCAAGGTCATCCTAGGGTCATCATTTCAACAAACTATGATGAGATGGAGTCCCAAATGCTACATACCAAGTTTCGCGTAAATCGGCCAGCCGGTTCTGGAGAAGAAGATTTTTGAGTGGTTTTTACCATAGTTGGGCATGGCGGCCATCTTGGTCATGTGACCCGAATTTCGCGATCACACTTTCGTTCCCCCTATCCATGGACGCTCCACATAAAATTTCACTTTGATTGGCCAAGTCGTTTCAGAGAAGAAGATCTTTGAAAAGTGTGTATGGACGACAGACTGGCCAAGGCCAAGAGATGACCTTGACCTAAATTAATCACATACCTTCATCTACTCCATTAGTTGTTTGCAGGTCTCAGGCTGCAACAGTTTTCAAAAAATCCATAGTTTTCACTTTTCCCATGTACAAGCCTATGTTTCCAAAATTGAAATTGTCGTAAAATATGTCAAGGTCATCCTAGGGTCATCATTTGATCAAACTATGATGGGCTGGAGTCCCAAATGCTACATACCAAGTTTCATGAAAATCGGCCCGCCGGTTCTGGAGAAGAAGATTTTTGAGTGGTTTTTACCATATATGGGCGTGGCGGCCATCTTGGTCATGTGGCCTGGATTTCGCGATCAAACTTTCGTCTCCCCTACCCATGGATGCTCCACATAAAATTTCACTTTGATTGGCCGCGCAGTTTCAGAGAAGAAGATCTTTGAAAAGTTTGTATGGACAACAGACTGGCCAAGGTCAAGAGATGACCTTGACCTATATTAATCACATACCTTCATCTACTCCATTAGTTGTTTGCATCTACCACTTTTCAGGCCTCAGGCTGCAATAGTTTTCAAAAAATTCATAGTTTTCACTTTTTCCTATGTAAAAGCCTATGTTTCCAAATTTGACCTTGCCGTAAAATAGGTCAAGGTCATCCAAGAATCATCATTTTATCAAACTATGATGGGCTGAGGTCCTTGATGCTACATACCAAGTTTCGTGGAAATTGGCCCACCGGTTCTGGAGAAGAAGATTTTTGAGTGTTTTTTACCATATATGGGTGTGGCGGCCATCTTGGTCATGTGACCTGGATTTCACGATCAAACTTTCGTCTCCCCTACCCATGGATGCTCCACATAAAATTTCACTTTGATTGGCCAAGCAGTTTCAGAGAAGAAGATCTTTGAAAAGTGTGTATGGACAACAGACTGGCCAAGGTCAAGAGATGACCTTGACCTATATTAATCATATACCTTCATGTACTCCATTAGTTGTTTGCATCTACCACTTTTCAGGCCTCAGGCTGCAATAGTTTTCAAAAAATCCATAGTTTTCACTTTTTCCCATGTAAAAGCCTATGTTTCCAAATTTGACCTTGCAGTAAAATAGGTCAAGGTCATCCAAGGGTCATCATTTTATCAAATTATGATGTGCTGAAGTCCCCGATGCTACATACCAAGTTTCGTGGAAATCGGCCCACCGGTTCTGGAGAAGAAGATTTTTGAAGGGTTTTTACCATATATGGGCGTGGCGGCCATCTTGGTCATGTGACCTGGATTTCGCGATCAAACTTGAAATGCCACTACCCAAGGAGGCTCCACATAAAATTTCAACTAGATCGGCCAAGCGGTTTCAGAGAAGAAGATCTTTGAAATTGTGGACGACGGACGACGGACGGACGGACGACAGACGACGGACGGACGGACGGACGCCGGATCATGGCCATCCTATAAGCTCACCTTGTGAGCCTTCGGCTCAGGTGAGCTAAAAAATGCAATGTTTTCACTTTTTTCTTCAGACAGTAAAATTTCCTTTTAATCTGCTTTCTGAAAAATGTTTCAATCATGCATTTGGATGCAGACTGGTTTGCAAGTTCATAGAAGTTAATTTAGTCCCACTTCGTAATGGCCGTTGACGCCAACAGATTTTGTACAAAAGCCGCGTTCTAACGGCACATTAATTTCACGACTTGAATATGGGTTGTGCTGTTTGAACACAGCATTCATCCTAATTGAAAATGGCTTCGAACAGCTATGTGGATAGCTATTTATGCAAGAATGATGATTTGTTCAGAATATCTTTCCTTTCTTCCCTTCATATAGGAAGTGAACATTATATTATTTGTGCATTGACCATGCAAGTTATCAGACTGTATATGTACTATGTATATACTTTAACATTATTTAGTATGGCATAATTTAACTTACTCTTCACCAATGTAGAGATTAGGATACACCTCATTGTAATCATCACTAGGTAACAAGGTCAAGCCGCCAGTGTCTGCTGTGATAATCTGGTCTATTTCTCCCACTGTGTATGGTTTATCATCATCAGTGTCATCGTCTTTAATGCTTTCACACATTGTACCTACAAAGAAAGCATTATGATTTGTGTTTACACTATGCACTACAGACCAAATGAGCCGCGTCATGAGAAAACCAGATTTTTGCCTATGCTAAAACAAAGACGCAGATCAGCTGTGCAGCAACTGCACATCGGATCAGCCCCTTTGTTTTCGCTACTCGGATAGTACAATTTCTCTTCTTCTTAAGTCGGAAATTTCAAGCTTCTAGTCTTTTTCTGTGACTGTACAGCCCGGTTTATGTCAGACCTTGTGGGACACCCCAGAGACTGGTTTTCTCACGGAGCAGCTCATGTTTGTGGCGGCTATCTTGATAGAGTGATCTGCCACACTTCCACTTACTTACAGAGTGGGTAATGAGTTCTTCGTAATGACATTTTATTTGAAGAATTGACCCCTTTTTATCAAATTTAATACATGAATAAGCATAAACCGTGGGTCTTATGTGTGGTAGTTTTAAATGTCTTTGTTCAGTTTAAAGATAGTGTACCTGAAGTCCTGTCAGTGTTTCCCAGGTGCTGATTGGCTGTATTTATTGCCATGGTATCTGCAGACAGCCAATCATGTTCAGTTGCACATTGGGTGTCAATGTCAGTGCTCATTTGATTGTTTATATCTTGCACTGATTTTGGCAATGCCATTTCTGAAATTATACTAAAATTGTGAAAAGTTGGAGAACCTCTGTTACATGCAGGCCAACTTACTCTGATGTATTTTTCTACGAGGGGCGAGCAAAAAGTTTGTGGACTTTGTCAATAAAATCAAAAGTACTTATGCGATTTCTCTGAAATTACCGTATGTTTGCGATCAATTTAATATAAGCATAGAAAGTTTCAGATAAATCGCATGATAAACGTCATTGCTATGGCAATTTGTTTGATGCGTGTTAGCGCAACCCGGAGCACGCCAAGACGTTAACGTCATTTGCAACGGGTTTTCTGTATACGCTGGCCGAGTCAAAAGTTCCTATAAAAACATTTCTCATTCGACTTCAAGCAAATTTTCATATATTTATTCCCCATCCGTGGAGGATTACAGTAGAAAGTTTAAGGCAAATCGTTAGAAAAATTTAGTTTTTATGACAATTTCAGCGACATACCCTAGGATTATCCGGGACATGCCATGACGTTTATAATAATAATATAATAATAATAATGACTTTATTTATAGAGGAAACTCAGTTGGAGTGATCCAATCTTCCCTGAGGTCCTCTCTTCAACATAGTACATATATACATAAAGATACAAAACAGCAAAAGAACAAAATATACAAGATAATATAACTACAAAACATTTTGTGTGAAAAACCATTCTAAATACCTTTGCTTGAAGTGTACAACTGATTCAGAATGCTTAATATGCTCTGGAATGGAATTCCAAATCTTTGAGCCGGAATAGGAAAGAGAGTTTCTGAACTGCTCTATGTTTGGCTTAGGTATATACAGGAGATTATCAGAAGTTGATCTTAATGCTCTTTGGTGTATATCAGCTGTGTGTTGGAATAGTCCTTGTAAGTATTCAGGAGCCAGATTATTAAAGATTTTGTACATCATAATTGCTTTCTGATACTGAACTCGCTGTGGGAATTGCACCCATTTTAATTCAGCAAACATTTCTTCTGAAGATGTGTCAATATCTTTGTCAAGAATGCATCTTGCTGCACGTTTTTGAAATTTTACAATGGACTCCATTTGTTCTACATTCGCATTACCCCATATTGTGCAACAGTAATCTAGGTGGGGCAAGATGTAGGCACTGTAGAACAATTTTCGAACAGATATAGCTAGGTAACATTTTATTCGACGAAGAAGATACAACAGTGTGTTGCATTTTTTAATTGTATTTTCAATTTGAGTGATCCAAGAAAGAGTGCTGTCGATATTTATGCCCAAAAGTTTTTCATTGTCTGATATTTCAATTGTCTCATTCCCTATTTTCAGTATAGGTGGATTTGCCATGATCTGATTTATTTTGTACTTTGTAGACATGAACATTGCTTTGGTTTTGGGAATATTAACTACCATACCATTACTTTCACACCAGATCTTTAAAGTTTTCCAAATCAATATTTAAGCTGTTTGTTAGGTTTAAAATGGATGAATCAGAGGATGATAAAGTTGCATCATCAGCAAACAGATCTAAAATACAGAACTGTAATGTCAAAGGCAAGTCATTGACATATAGGAGGAACAGTAAGGGACCTAGTACTGAACCTTGTGGAACACCTGCCTTTAGTTCTTTTGCGGTTGATAATTTTCCAGAAATATGAACTTGTTGTGATCTGTTACTTAGGTATGATTCAAACAGAGCAATAGCTGATGGACTAAATTTGTAGCATTTAAGTTTTTGTAGGAGAATGTTGTGGTTGACCAAGTCAAATGCTTTTGACAAATCCAAGAGAACTGTTCCTACAATATCATTGTTATTCATAGCTGTCAGCCAGTTGTCAACAGCTTTTGTCAAGGCAGTTTGACAAGAGTGTAGGCGCCTGAAGCCTGACTGTAGTTCATATATTAAGTTGTACTCATCCAAAAATGTAGTCACGCAATTACTGATATGTCTTTCATATATTGAGTTAAGGATGGGCAGAACTGATATTGGTCGGAAATTGTTAACATCGGTTTTGCTTCCTTTTTTGTATATTGGTGTTACTTTTGCCTTTTTAAGGTTATCAGGGAATGTGTTGCTTTCTATGCTTAGGTTTAATACTTTGGTTAAAGGTTTGGTTATTGCTTGGGCTGCCATTTTTAGGTATTTGGCACTTATATTATCAATGCCTGTTGCTTTATTTACATTGAGATTCTGCAGTTGATTTAGGACAAAAGACTCATCAACAAGTGTTATGTTAAACTCAGAATCGGTTGGTACTTTCTTTTTAACATAGTCCTCTAGCAGATCTGTATTGCACATTCTAATTGCTTGACATGGGCTAAATTTTTCATGTACTGAAGTGAAATGATCATTAAACCTATTTGCGATTGCTTCCGGATCAGTAATTGGAATTCCATTCTCGTCATCTATGAAATTTGTAGACTGTTTAATAGATTTTCCTGTGATATCATGAAGGTTTTGCCAAAGCTGCTTTGGATTTTTGTGATTCTTATTTATTGTTTCAGTGTAGTAATTAATTTTTGAGTTGTGAATCAGACTTTTAGTTTTATTGCGCCAAAAGCGATATAGTTCTGTATTTTGAGTTTTATTGTTATCTCTTTTCCTAATAGCATCAGATATATCACTGGTCATCCAATTTGGTTGCTTCACCCTTTTTACTCTTTTTTTCTTTTGGGGAGCATGTTTGTTGAGAACTGTATTAAAGATACCAGAAAAATAATCCAAGGCACCATTGGCATCATCAAAGATATCAAGCACTGTCCAAGGTTGATTTTCAAGGTCAGAAACAAAAGCTGACTCACTAAAAGATTTTGTGTCTCTGTATGAGATAAATTTATGCACAGGACCTTTGTCAAAGTCTTTTGTTATCTTCCTTGTCAAACACACAGGGTAGTGATCACTTATGGCATACACTGGCACTGTCACATTTATTATATTCTCACAAGAGTTGGTAAACGCATGATCAATCAGTGTTGCTGTTGTGTCTGTAACTCTTGTGGGAGTTTGAACTAGCTGTTTCAGATTTAAGTTATTGGTTGTGTCTATCCATTGCCTCTTTGTGCTTGTTTCATTAAGTAGATTAATATTAAAGTCCCCTAACATAATTATTTCCTTTTGTTCAATACTGGCTTTCTCAATGGCAGATTCTATTTTCTCTATCCAGTCACTAGTGCTGGAGGGTGGTCTATAACAATAGCAAAGTAGAAAAGGTTTTTGTCTATTATTTTTCACCTCTAGCCACAGCATCTCAACATCAGCAGTCTCCAGATCATCACGGTGAATGCATGTTAGGAAAGTTTTTGTATAGATAACAAGCCCACCGCCATGGGTCTTCCTATCTCTATGTGTCATTTGGTAGTCATCTATATGGAGCTCATTGTCTGTGAATTCCCCAGTTAGGAAAGTTTCACACAAGCATAGTATATCAGTATCACTTTGTTCATGCAGCAGGAGTTTGATCTCATCAAGTTTGGGGTATAGATAATGTACATTGAGATGTGTAATATGAAGACCTTTACTAGAAAACCATGCATTCACCTGATGATTCTGCTGACTACTGTTTGCTGAGACATGTTGAAAAGTAGTTGTACTGCACTGATTGTTTATTGGTTGGTCCAGCTCACTTGATTTCCGGTTTGTTGTGTCCATGAGGGGAACGGCATCGGCATGAACATCATTGGCAAGTGATGTCCCATCCAATTGCTGTTGTTGTTCTGAGGGTTGTTGTTCCAAGTGTTGTTGTTGTTCGGAGAGTTGTTGTTCTTGTTCCAAGAGTTGACATTGTTGTTCTGAGTGTGGCTGCTGTTGTTCTGTCTGTTGTGGTCTCTGTGGTCGGTTGTTCTGTTGCTCCCGTTGTTGTTCCTGTTGAGTGGTCTCCTCCCTGGTAGCCTCCCTATACGAAAATCCTGTTCATCAGTTGATGGTTGAACTGGCTGGGGCGGCAGTTTCAGTGTCTGTCTGATTGTGGAGTTTATCATTTCTCCAAATATCTTTCCACCTTTAGTATTTAGGTGAATATTGTCTCTGTACAGATCTGTCACAGGCTCATTGTCTTTCAAAACCTTTCCAGTTATGTCCATAAAGTCGTATGAATTTGATTCACATAGCCCTTTTAATGTTCTGTTTGTCTGATTGATCAGTTGATTTGCCAGTCTATCATTTTTACGAGGCATCACCGAAGAGACTATGACTTTACAATCTGGGTTGATGTGTTTGATTTTCTGCACTATCTGAGAAACCTCTTTCTCAACACTATCCACAGAATCACCATCTGACAAATTATTAGTGCCACCGTGAATAATTACTGCATCAGCGGTGCAAATGAAATCATCTGTTTCTGCCATATGTATGACACTGTTGTACAGATCATGTAGTCGTCCACCTGCATGGCTTTTGATTTTCACTTGAAGATCATCATTAGACAGTTTGTTACTGCTCAGAATCCTTGTAGTTGAGTCCCCTATAATGAGAGCAGTGCATTTTCTACTACATGTAGCTGCTGACTGTTGCTGTGTGTCAGTCACAGTTGTACTGGTAGCTGTTGTGTCCTGTATTTCAGTCCTTTGAGGCATTTGTTGTATTTGACGAGTTTGAGTATCAGGTCGGGTCACTGTCATCGATTTTTCAATTTGGCTTTTCAGCCCATTTATTGCTGCAAAAATTGAGTCCTTGAACCCTGTCATTTCATCTTTAAGTTCTGTCATTTCGTTCTCAATTTTTGCTTCTATTGTGTCTGTTGTGCCTGTTTGTCTGATTATTTGATCTAAGAGGGCTTCCTTCTCTTTGTTGATACTTTTAATTTCAAGTTTCAGTTTTTTATTCTCCTCTTGTAGCACAAGCGAGCATTTAGTCTCTTCTGCAAGTTTGTTTCTCAGTGTTTTTACATCTGTTTCCTGCTTCTTAGATGTTTTGTTTGCATCACCAAGTTTCAGCTTAAGACTATCTATTTCCTCATTTTTTGAGTCTATTAATGCTAATAGTTTTTTATTTTCACTGTTTGCCTTTTTAGAGACATCCATAAGCTGCCTCAGGTTTTCCTGCAAGTCTCTGTTGTCACGTTGAAGCAAACTTATTGCCGACTTGCAGTTTTCTAGATCTTCCGAGATTGTCTGAGAAGCTATGCTTTCAAGTTTTTCAGGAGATATTGTATTTGAAGTAAGTGTTTCCCCTACATTGTCTTGATCAGTGCTTGTTTTTACGTTGGTGTCTCTCGAGTTAATTTGTTGTGGTTCACATTCAACATTTGCACTTACTTCGTTTGTATTGTCCCTAGAGATAGATTTTTCCGAAATATTGGGCTCATGTTCTTTACAGGAGAACTCTTTGTCTGCACTGTTGTCTGTTTCATTGTGTGATTCTGTGACAGGTTTATAATTTGCTAGTCCACTGTTGCATTTCTTGTTTTTCTTGTTAAATACTGGGCTTGTCTGGAGATCAGTTTGACCATAATTGGAAGGTGAGCTGGCAACACCTGAACCACCAAATACTAGTTTACTGAGGTACTTCAATGGGCTTTTGCTCTTACTAACTTTTGGTGGAAATGGACCATATCGCCGACCACATGGCGTTTCTGGTACAACAGTAGTTCTTCTGTTATTGCCTGTAGTACTATCACTTTGGCTTTGGCATGTTTCTTGACTTGTTTCAAGGTTTGATGCTGATTCATCTGAGACTTGCGCAAACACTGTTGAAACCCACTCTTTACTGCCTGCACCTTGGATCATTAGTTTTTTCTGAGTATTGTATAGTGTCAGAGTCACCTAGCCTGATTCAATAACAGTGTTAGCAATTGTTCTTGTTTTCCAAGAAGCTGTATAGTACTTTTAGGTTGTCTGCAATTTCATTATACTGTGTTATGGAATGGAATGTAACAATAAAACAGCCATCAGTCTTGGGATTTACAATAAATCCTTTAGATTGTTTGCTATTTCCACATCCAGTATAAATACTATTAACTGGATAAGTGGGCATCCTTGCCATTGTACTGGTAATCTGTAAGAGTTAATCCTTGTGTTTGAGTTTGTTGTTTGTTTATGCAAGAAATGGAAGTCACTTAACACAAAAATTCCACCAGTCTGTTAATCCCTTTTAATCCTAATGGCTTGGATAATCCAAAGAAAACAACCAATTATGTTGTCTACTGATGTTCAAATTTTGTCTTCAAATTGCACTAATTTCCACTTTTTTCTTAAATTAAATGCAAAATTTCAAGAAATAATTTGCATCATTGTATTCCTGAGTCTGAGATCTATCCACTGATACAAAATTTGACAGTTTATCCAGTCTATTACTATTTTTAAAATCCAAATAATGTCAGAGCACTTTAAGCATGTCCTCACTCATTCAAGTCCAAAGAGCTGACCCCAACGTTTAAGTTGTTCGCGTAGATTTTTGTGCTTACTTGTTTTTAACAGCTATTTCATTGTGACTAACACTTTGCACATCATTGAACACTAGTGTATGCTTCAGTTCTGATGTGTCTCTAGCTGTTCAAATCAGACGTTTCTGTAGTTTTTATTCAGAAGTCTCGCACAAACTTAATCGATGTGCAAGTTTCCGCCATTTATTAGTAACGTCATTTTTACTGAATTTTTGCTTAGACTTGTCTTTCAAAAAGTGTCGCTGTAGCGTTGTCTTTAGAATGCAAGAACTGAAATTTCACATTTCAAGCCGAATTACATCATTTTCAATATTTCCATAATTTAAGGAGATTTGGAAATGACATTTTTAAAATATTTTTATATTTATAAACATGTAAACAGAGATTTTACGGCATGCTCCGGGGTAGCAAACCCCACGTGTTTATCGATGTAATTTGACCAATCAAAAATAAGATTCGACAAATAACATTTTACATGAATGTCGACAACAGATCATTATTACACTTGTGAAAATACGAAAACAATCAGACGTCAATTATAAAAGTTATTAAGAAAGTCTTCGAACTTTTTGCTGGCCCCTTGTACAACTGTAACCTTGCATAGTAGCTGTTCTTGACATACCCTTCTAGCACACAACTCGGCATTGTTACCTTTGCCTATTATTCATGAACCATGAACTTCTTAAGAGCGATGTTGAAATCAGTGACCTTAACTACATGGCCCTGTAGGATATTTCAGTCATTATTTCCCATAATATAAGGGCAAACATGCAAGATCAAAAGCATGCAAAAAAAGGACAACTTTAACACTATTTTTTTTTTCTTTTCTTTTTTTTTTTTGTGTCACGAGCTGTTGCATGACAGTGCTTAGCGCTTGATAAGTTTAAGGTTCACTAATCAATCAAGAAACACTTTTAAAGCAAATAATTATTTATTTTCAACTTAAAAAAAGGTCGAAACAAAAACATGATCCAAGTAATTGACATAAGAATATCCTATAGATACAAGCACACAAGTTGCATAAAATGCATACATATCCTTAACTTGGTAGCTTTCCATGCTTTTTGTTGTCTTCAAAACAAAGAATATTTTAAAAATATTCTCAGCCACGTCATGAGAAACCCAAAATTTTGCATATGCGAAAACAAAGGTGCAGATCAGCTTGGCAGTAACTGCAAAGCTGATTGTTTTCGCTACGCGGATAGTACAATTCCTCTACTTTCTAAATCCAAAATTTCCAGCCTCTAACCATCTCCTATTCGTGTACAGCTTGGTTTGTGTCGGACCTATTTGGAAACCACATTGTTGGTTTTCTCATGATGTGGCTCATCTGAATTTATAACTTTAGATCTAATTTGAATCCATTATAGGATTGTTTTTTGAGCTTATCAAGTTGATTGACATAGTCGTAGTTTTGATACTTTTTATACCCCGCCACTTGAAAAAGTGCGGGGTATTATATTATATACCCTCCAAAAAAATTTGCATTCAAGTGTCCGTCCATCCGTCTGTCTGTCCATCAGCACTTCGTTTCCGGGCACTATCTTGAGCATTTATTGACCAATTTTCTTCAAACTTTGTATAGGAGTTCATATCAGGAAGGAGTGGTTTGGAATTGAAGATGGATAAATTTCGTCAAATAAGTACAGAGTTATGGCCCTTTATTTACGTTAAAATTTCGTTTCTGGGCTCTATCTTGAGCATTTATTGACCAATTTTTTTCAAACTTTGTATAGGAGTTCATATTAGGAAGGAGTGGTCTGGGATTGAAGATGTGTAAATTTCGTCAAATCAGTAGAGTTATGGCCCTTGATTTACGTTAAAATTTGATTTCCGGACTGTATCTTGAGCATTTATTAATGGATTTCTTCATACTTTGTACAGGAGTTTATATTAGGAAGGAGTGGTTTGGGGTTGAAAATGGGTAAATTTTGCCAAATAAGTACAGATTTATGACCCTTGATTTACGTTAAAATTTCTTTTCCAGGCTCTACCTTGAGCATTTATCAACCAACATTCTTCAAACTTTGTTTAGGAGTTTATATTAAGAAGGGGTGGTTTTGGATTGAAAATGGGTAAATTTCGTTAAATAAGTACAGAGTTATGGCCCTTGATTTACGTTTAAATTTTGTTTCCAATTTGTATAGGAGTGGTTTGGGATTGAAGATGGGTAAGATTTGTCAATAAGTACAGAGTTATGATCCTTGATTTACATTAAAATTTCTTTTCCTTAATTAAATTTGCATGGCGGGGTATCATGCATGCCTGCAGCGCTTTTATTTTAAAATCAATCACATGATCAAATTTCTTGAAATCAAAAACAATACTATTCAAATACTGGTAATAGTTTTACAAACGTATAAGGGGCATCTTGTTAGTTAAGGCAAAGGATTCTCACATTTTATCAACAAAAAAATAACAGTGTATTTGTAATACTCATGTTTGAGATTTTGATGAATCATTAACTAACGATTTCGTTTATTTTGAACAACTGGGCCCAGATTATGAGGTTATCAAAGCAACTGAAATACACGAACAGTTTCCTTTCCCCTTCATAAATGAGCACTTTCTTTACAAGCTTAAACTTTAACAGTAAAATGACTAAAAACACTTAAACAGAAACAACTAGAATTGTCAGAGAATCTGACTATAGCCCCGCTTCTCAGCTTTTTTGCAGGGTGGAAAAAACAATGACAGGTAACTATCACAGGCTATCACAAGCTAGATCTCGTCAATATTGATGCTCATAAAAAATTTGGTCTGATTATGTCAATTCGTTCTCCGTCAAAATTTTGCGAAAAATGACGGGTAATAATCCCAAGCTAGATCTTGTCAATGATGATGTGCATACAAAATTTGGACCGATTCTGTCAATTCGATCTGAAGATATTGAGCAGAAACAAAATTCTGAAGTCAATCAAGGAATGTAAACTCCGTCAAAATTTTGCAAAAAATGACGGGTAATAATCCCAAGCTAGATCTTGTCAATGATGATGTGCATACAAAATTTGGTCCGATTCTGTCATTTCATTCTCCAGATATTGAGCGGAAATGAAATTCTGATGTCAATCAAGGGCCATAACTCCGTCAATATTTTGCGAAAAATGCAAGTAACAATCCCAAGCTAGATCTTGTCAATGTTGATTTGCATACAAAATTTGGATGGATTCTGTCAATTCGTTCTCAAGATATTGAGCGGAAACGAAATTCTGACGATAATCAAGGGCCATAACTCCGTCAAAATTTTGCAAAAACTGAAGAGTAACAATCCCAAGCTAGATCTTGTCAATGTTGATGTGCATAAAAAATTTGGTCGGATTCTGTCTATGCGTTCTCAAGATATTGAGCGGAAACGAAATTCTGACGTCAATCAAGGGCCGTAACTCCGTCAAAATTTTGCAAAAAATGACAGGTAACAATCCCAAGCTAGATCTTGTCAATGATGATGTGCATACAAAATTTGGTCCAATTCTGTCAATTCGTTCTCAAGATATTGAGCGGAAACGAAATTCTGACGTCAATCAAGGGCCATAATTCCGTCAAAATTTTGCGAAAAATGACGGGTAACAATCCCAAGCTAGATCTTGTCAATGTTGATGTGCATACAAAATTTGGCCGGATTCTGTCAATTTGTTCTCAAGATACTGAGCGGAAACAAAATTCTGACGTCAATCAAGGGCCGTAACTCCGTCAAAATTTTGCAAAAAATAACAAGTAACAATCCCAAGCTAGTTCTTGTCAATGTTGATGTGCATACAAAATTTGGTCAGATTCTGTCAATTTGTTCTCAAGATAATTATAGAGCGGAAACGAAATTCTGATGTCAATCAAGGGCTGTAACTCCGTCAAAATTTTGCAAAAAATAACAGGTAACAATCCTAAGCTAGATCTTGTCAATGTTGATGTGCATACAAAATTTGGTCAGATTCTGTCTAGCCATTCTCAAGATAATGAACGGAAACTAAAATGTCAGAAGGACCGAAGGACGGAATGACAGAAAAACGGAAGGACAGAACTACGGAAGGACAGGGTGAATCCAGTATAGCCCCCACTTTTTCAAAGCGGGGCTATAATGACAAAAGTAATCAACAAGGTAAGATTTGTGCCAAACCAACTGAATTTTTTTTGTTTGTTTTTGAATTGATGTTTTACGTCCCAGTCAACAGCTCAGGTCATGTCGGGACGTTACCTGCACTTTATGGGACTTTTACCCAAAATAAGGATGTCATAACATCCAACAAGACAGTGCTTAAAATATAACCATCCAACAAAGCCATAAAGGCTTATATGTGTGAACGGTTTGACTTGAAACCACTTTTCCTGGTCAAGCTCAGACCTGAGTGGTTAACCAGTAATCAGATGGTCAGTCAGCAGCAAACAAGCTTTGCCTGGAGGCACAAGCAGCCCATCTATTTCTTTAGGCCCCAATGGGCGGGGGCCCTGAATTTTTTTTTATCTTAAAAAATAGTAGCATGCCATCAGAAAAATATACCCGTGCAATGGATACCTCCTTAAACCCCACTTTTATATAGTAAAACTGGGGTATGCATGGGTATACCTATTTTTCTTATGTTTGCACCAAAACATAGATTGTGGGTACTCGTTAGAACTGCCTCGCCATGGTGGTTCTAACGTGTACCCACAATCTATGTTTTGGAGCAAAAATAAGAAAACTATCAATTTTTTTCCAATGAAATTTTCAATTTTTACAGCTGAAAAATATTGCATGGGCAAGTTTTCCTAATGCAAAAGCAGGCATCGTACCCATATAGCTGACAATTGCCTTTGTCTTTGTTTATCTCTTGACTTTTTCAATCCATAAAACAACTCCAATGTTCTCCCAAGATTTCATTTCACTGCAAAACGTTTTATCACATGTAAGAATTTCATGCTTTGACTACAACTTGCACTTAGATTTGTTTCTGTCAAAGCAAAATAAGCTGTGCTACAGGCATTTTAAGTAGGGAGGGGTCAGAAAAAAGACTGTAAAGTCAGCTGCACGTTAAACTGAAATTCCCAAACTGATCTGCAGCGATCGCGTGGTCCTTTTTCTGACCCCATACTTGTTAAAATGCATGCAGCAATGTTCTGTTTACTTTCACAGAATCGATCCAAAGTGCAAGTTATAGCCAAAGAATTAATTTTTTTTTTTTTTTTTTTTTTTAATCACTGAGGCTTAATGTCCCAGTCAACAATTTTTCAGTCATGTCCGGACGGAGCCAACGCTTCCTGGATTTAACCAGTACTGTAGGGAGTTAATGTGTCTTGCTCAAGGACACAAAACAGTGATGCCAGTGGGGATCCAACCCAGGACCTCTCAATTCGGAATCCGACGCTCTACCACTATGCCACCGTGCTCCCTAGAATTAAATTCTTATTTGTAATGAAACGTTTTGCAAGGCAGCTTTTCAAGATAGTATGTAAGTGTAGCGTTTTCACTTTTGTTTAGTATATGAATCAATATCTTTTCTCTTACCATCTGCTGCTGCAGATTTGAGTTAGACCTGGCTGGGAACCCCAAAGACAGGTTTTCTGAAGATCTGACTCATATATCACATTCTGGGCCCAGGTGTTCACAATTAACGACATCGTCGGTTAATGATTCATCAAAATTTCAAACATGAATATTACAAATACACTGTTATTTTTTGTAGATAAAATGTGAGAATCCTACTGCTATTTTTTGTAGATAAAATGTGAGAATCCTTTGCTATGCAAATTTTATCAACAAAAATAACAGTGTTTATCAACAAAAAACAATAGTGAATTTGCTTATGTAGTCGGCATTTACTTAACAAGTTGAGGTCTTAACGATGACATTAATAAGCTAACAAAGTTTTGAACAACTGGGCCCAGGTAGATCAAAAATAAGTAACAAATATGGCACAAAACAGTAAGTACACTCAACCTGTGTTTAACAAACTTGATCCATATGAGTATATTTTCACATTACCGGTATGAAAACATGCCCATGTAATATACAGATTTTTAAAAGTTGTAAAAGTTTCTTTCTACTGAAAATTTTTGCTCAAAACATAAATTGTGGGTACAAGTTAGAACTGCCTCGGTGAGGCGGTTCTAACGAGTACCCACAATCTATGTTTCTAATGAGTACCCACAATCTATATGTTTTGGAGCAAAAATTAGAAAAATAGGTATACCCCTGTGTACTCCAGTTTTACTATATAAAAGTGGGGTTTAAGGGGGTATTCATTGCATGGACATGTTTTCCTGATGAGAACCGTATTAAATCTTATGTTCCAGCACAATAAATAAGCTGCATCATGAGAACATCTACTTCTTACCCATGCAAAAATAAAGATGCTGATCAGTTGCCACTGGCTGCTTCCTTTGTCCTGATATAAAAAGGTTTTGTTTGATTTTTACTATAGGTCCCTACAGGATTTGGTTTTGTTTGATCCTGGAATCAGATTTTTTTTCTACAATAATTCCTAGAATTTGGTCAATAATTTGATTTGATTCTAATTGATGATGTAATTGAAAGAATTTCAAATCATAAAATAGTGTTTTAAATGCAATTTTATAGTAAGTTTTTATTTGATTCGTTAAGAAGTGATATAAATTATGCAATTAATGTTATTGCCGACTCTGTTTTGTGGATATTTGCTGTGCGAATGTAGTAGAACAAAGTCTGTTACCAAAAAGTCAAACAAAACCTTTTTATATCAGGACCAAGGAAGCACCCAGTGAGTTGCCCAGTAACTGCACAGCTGATCAGTGCCTTTGTTTTCACTTCATGGATAGTAGAATCGATCTTCTTCCTAAATCCAAAACTCAGAACTTCCAGCCTTTTTCTGTGACTCTACAGTCTAGGTTGTGTCTAATTTGGTTGGAAACTATGAAGATATGGTTTCTCATGGCACAGCTCAAATAACGCTCTACCAAATAAGCCGCGACGCAAGAAAACAGGTCTTCAGGGTTATCGACCTGGGGTTAGTTACTCAAAGCCATCTTAAGCTTAAGATCATCTTACGACCAACTTAAGTATCTCTTAGGGATTATACTGAATAACTGAAAAGAACCTTAACTTGCGATGACAACTTAACAGCATCGTAACTTTCATGTCAACTCAAGCCACCTTAGCATCGTATTATTGTACGAAGTGGCGCCTTTCATTTAAAAAAAAAAGTTACGATAGTTTAGAGTAGCTGGAATAGCAAGGGTGTAAATACTAAGGCGGTCGTCTTAAGATCATCGTAAGTATGTCGTAAGAAGGGGAACTTACGATACCTTCGAGTTACTAACCCCAGGTCTGACATTTTTTTTTTTTTTTCATTCAGTTTAATGTCCCTTTCAAGATTATTTCAGCTCATATGAGACGGGCCAATCAGTAGGTGGGGCGAAAACGGGAGAACCCCGAGAAAAACCACCTGACACACCCGCAAGCAGAACTTGGCTTGTCTCACATATGGCCAGAGCGGGGCTCGAACCCACACCAGACACAGCGGTGAGATGATCGAATGGTTAAGTGCGGTAATGAAATATCAGCGCTCTTAACCACTCGGCCACGGGGGCCGCAGGTCTGACATAGACCGGCCTGTGCAGCTACAGAAGCAATCTAGCAGCTTGAAATTTCGGATTTAGGAAGAAGAGAAATTGTACTTTCTGAGTAGTAAAAACAAAGGCGCTGATCAGCTGTGCAGTTCTGCGCCTTTGTTTTCGCACAGGCAAAAAATCCGGTTTTCTCATGACGTGGCTCAAATATTAATCTTGTTTCTGATTTTGATATTAACTTCTTGTGATGACATTTATTTCAATTAAATCATATTTTTCATTACAACAATGGTGATTAATCGAAAACAGACAGTATGAAGTAATAGCTGAATATCTTGAACAAAGCTCCTACTTTGACTAAAATATGAAATTGCATACAACCTAGTTGATTGCCAAAGACAGGTTTGATGTGGCTTATATGAGCGACAACATGGGAAAACTTTTCTGCCGAGGCAAAAACAAGTACTCGGATCAGCTGTGCAGAAACTGCACAGCTGATCAGCATCTTTGTTTTTGCTTCACAGATAGTACATTTCCTTTTCTTAAATCCGAAATTTCAAGCTTCTCGTCTTCTGTGACTGTACAGGCTGGTTTGTTTCAGACCTGGTTGGAAACCTTGAAGCCCAATTTTCTTGCATCATAGATCATATGAGCCGCATCGTGAGAAAACCGGATTTTTGCCTATGCGAAAACAAAGGCGCAGATCAGCTTCGCGGTAACCGCGAAGCTGATCAGCGCCTTTGTTTTCGCTACACGGATAGTATATTTCCTCTTCTTCTTATATACGAAATTTCAAGCTTCTAGCCTGCTTCTGAGACTGTACAGCCCGGTTTGTGTCGGACCTGGTCGGAAATCCCGAAGACCGGTTTTCTCGCATCATAGATCATATCTTTTACCCCTCCTCATACACACCAAAACATGATTGCAGAATCTGCTTGAATTGATGCTTTATATCCACAATCAACAGCTAAGGTAATACCAGACAGTCAATTATCCTAGCCAAACTATTCCTGGGCAAGTTTTCCAGAAGCAGATGACCAGTACTTAGTGCACATTTCATTCATCACTAACTGACAAATACTCAACATAAATCAGAGGAAGAGGAAGAATCATGGCAGCAGAAAATTTTTCATGACCAAAATTAATCTCCATCATCAGGAAAACATGTCCATGATGTATACCCCCTTGAACCCCAATTTCATATAGTAATACTGTGGTTTACAGGATATACCTATTCTTATTATTGACCCATAACATAGATTGTGGGTACGCGTTAAAACCGCCTCAGCGAGGCTGCTGAGGCAGTTTTAACATGTACCCACAATCTATGTTTTGAACAAAAATATGGAAAATATCATTTTTTTCCAGGTGAAAATTTTCAATTTTTACAAAATAAAAAATTACTGTATATTGCATGGGCATGTTTTCGTGATGATGAAAGAAATATGCTGGATGTGGGGATCGTTATGAATTGGACAAACTGCCAATCAAGCTATCATGCTCGCTTATTTCAAGGCACATGAATTGCACATAGGTTTTGGATTTCTAAGCACATGGCACATCGATTGACTAGTCATTACATTAATACAATAATGCAATCATCAACAATTTTTAACACAAAACATAAATTATCTGTAATCATTTGAACAGTGTTAAATTTGATGCTAAACATCCAAGTAAAAAGTTTTTCAGTCCTGTAGAGACAATGCCATATCATGGGCATTTAACCAATCAATTAACTGGGTAGTAAAGCAGTATACTATGTTTACATATGAGCTGCGACATGGGAAAAACAAACAATCTGCCTATGCGAAAACAAAAGACGCAGACAGCTGATCAGTGCCTTTGTTTTCACTACTGGGATAGTACAATGCCTCTGCTTCCTAAATCTTAAATCCAGCCTCTAGCCATCTTCTGTGCTTACACAGTCCAAATTGTGTCAGACCTGTTCCCAAACCTTATTGTTGGCACGGCTCATACCAGAAAATTCTTTGAGTTGGTGCTCAGCATGCCAGTACATATTTTTCAGTGATTTTATCACATTTTAAGAGGACCCATAACTTAAGTTTTCATGAAGATATCAGCAAAATTATCCTTTAATTAAGCCTCATCATGAGAAAACAAGATTTTTGCCTATGCGAAAACAAAAGAGCAGATCAGCCATGCAGTAACTGCACGGCTGATCAGCGCCATCGTTTTCCTACACCGTTAATTCAATCCCTCTGCTTCTTAAATCCGAAATTACAAGCTTCCAGCCTTTATTCAAAACTGTAGAGGTCGCTTTGTGTCAGACCTGGTGAGAAATCCCAAAGACCGGTTTTCTCGCGTCGCGGCTCAGTAATCATGAAGTACTCCACTTATCTAGCCTGTTTATGTCACATCCATTTTTCTAAATCGCTGCTTCAACGTTCTGTTTCCAAACTCCTTCGGTACAGTATCTCTGATGCCTCTATCATGTTATTTTCCCGCCTTTTCAAGTCTTCTATATACTTTCTCTCCTCCTCACTGCTACACAGAACCACAAATTTACTGTTCTTCTTCCGAGCCCTACCCCTCATCTGGACAAGGGCTGTGAGCGTGGAGGGCGGGTACAGACTGACGACTAGCTCACACTCCGGCCAGTCCACTCCCTCTTCCGCTACAGATGTTGCTACAATCACCTATGGGGAAAAAGGTACTTGTTTGTTTTATGGTTTAATGTCCTAGTCAACAATTTTCAGTCAAGTCCAAAGCAACCACTTCCTGGGTAGTATTAATCAGTACTATGAAGGGTTTGAACTAAAGAGCATCTCAATTCAGAGTCTGATGTTTTACCACTATACTACCACACTCAAACCCCCCAAAAAACGTGCAAAATTGGTTGGCTAGTTGATTTCATGTTTTTGTGCTCCACACAACAGCTAAAGAACTTGGTTAAAAGTCTCATCTGAAAGACGAGAGAAGCCAGGAATAAAACCCTTGACCCCTAGTTACCACTACAACATAGAGGCTTCTGAGTTAAAGTTGTGGAGCTAGAATAATTTCCATTCAGGCTCAAAATAATTGAAAGACTTGAAGCATTAAACTAAGGAGACAAGGAAAAAGTGCAAATGTGTATGCAGAATGATTATCTCACGGCCACCAATCCAACTCTTTCATAGCAAAATGCAATGATAATAAATTCATTTGCGGTTCTTCCCACTATGCAGCTGCGGGGTTCGAAACATGTAAGTGACTTCGTGTTCTCTTGTTTTATTATCAATAACTCCTATTTTAAGACATCTTTCAAAATTCGGAGAATGACATGATGTGGGTAACTTATCTAGCGTCTTTCATCTCCAGCCGATCTGCTATAAACACAGCACGTGGTTTGGAATCACTTTTGAGGCGAGTGCAACTCATGCGTTTTTAGGTTGTGTGCTATATTTTCAACACAAACAAGCCGCATTACTTCGTTTTCCAACTTATGCAATGCATCCGTTTTCTTCTGAAGATTTTGTTATAACTAAGGATAAAGGTTTGTTATTATAAATTTTATTAATATATCTGTTATTGGAAAATAATCGATATGCTATGAAGTGGTGTGATAAGTGATGAAGAAAGGGGTCTAGCTATGAAGAAAACTGCCTATGCTTTGAGGAAGAGCACTCCAGTTGATTTTACTATAACGAAATACGCTGATCAGCACTGTATCATCAAGAGGCGTATTTAATAGCTTCCTCAGCTTCGACAGCAACTAAGCAAATCTGGTAAATGTCTTTCTTGTTTTGAAAAAGCATGATTCTTCCTTTACAAGAGCATGTTTTGTCTTACAGTATGTATTTATATATTGCAGGTATTTTTTTTCGATATGTATGCTTACTTATATTTATTTACTGTATATATGTACTTCGCTTCTTATTGGAGCAACAAACCAAAGGACCAATGGTCCTGTAAACGCTCACCTGAGATCTGCTGTATATACGAATGCTATAGAAAAGAGTCCCAGTATAGGGGCAGATGAAGCCCTTGGGCCATTTTTTTTTTCAGAATAATCAATATACTGTCCATACAAGTTTTTCCCTTCAAATGACATTTTAACATTTTACCCATTCAAATACATAGGCAACCCATGTTGACATTGCCTTAAAATAGGTCAAGGTCATCACAGGGTCATGACTTATACATACATTGTAGTACTTGAGTCATCGATGCTTCATGCCAAGTTTCTTCGAAATTGGTCCACTGGTTCTGGAGAAGAAGATTTTTGAAGGGTTTATACCATATATGGGCATGGCGGCCATCTTGGTCATGTGACCTTGATTATTTATATATACATTGATTCCCCCATTCTATAGATGCTTCACATGAAATTTGGCTTTGATTGGCCAAGCGGTTTCAGAGGAGATGTTTGAATATTATGGTAATATACATGTATAATGCCCCTGGGCTGTGGCAAATGAGCCCCTGGGGTCCAATTTTTTTCAGAATCATTAATATTCAGTCCTACTGCCCATTTCCTGCAAGACTTTCACTTTAAATGACATTTTAAAAGTTTTCCCCATTCAAATGCATTGGCGACCTATGTTGACCTTGCTGTAAAATAGGTCAAGGTCATCCAAAGGTCATAATTTATAAACACACTGTAGAACTTCAGTCCCCAATGCTTCATGCCAAGTTTTGTTGAAATTGATCCAGTGGTTCAGGAGAAGAAGAATTTTAAAGGGTTTTTACCATATATGGGCATGGCGGCCATCTTGGTCACGTGACCTGGATTATTTATAAACACATTGGTTCCCCCTTCCCACAGATGCTTCCTATAAAATTGGGCTTTGCTTGGCCAAGTGGTTTCAGAGAAGAAGATCTTTGAATATTTTTGTAATATATATGTATATTGCCCCGGGGTGGGGGCAGACCAACCCCTGGGGTCCAAATTTTTTTCAGAATTACCTAACTTCAGTCCATTTGCCCATTTCCAGCAAGATTTGCCTTTCAAATGACATTTTAACAATTTTCCCCATTCAAATGCATTGGCGACCTATGTTGACCTTGCCGTAAAATAGGTCAAGGTCATCCAAAGGTCATAGTTTATAAACACATTGTAGTACTCTAGACCCCTATGCTTCATGCCAAGTTTCGTTGAAATCGGTCCAGTGGTTCCGGAGAAGAAGAATTTTAAAGGGTTTTTACCATATATGGGCATGGTCGCCATCTTGGTCATGTGACCTGGATTATTTATAAACACACTGATTCCCCCTTCCCATAGATGCTTCCTATAAAATTGGGCTTTGATTGGCCTAGTGGTTTCAGAGAAGAAGATCTTTGAATATTTTTGTAATATATATGTATATTGCCCCGGGGTGGGGGCAGACCAACCCCTGGGGTCCAAATTTTTTTCAGAATTACCTACCTTCAGTCCATTTGCCCATTTTCTGCAAGATTTGCCTTTCAAATGACATTTTTACAATTTTCCCCATTCAAATGCATGGGCGTCCTATGTTGACCTTGCCGTAAAATAGGTCAAGGTCATCCAAAGGTCATAATTTATAAACACATTGTAGTACTCTAGACCCCGATGCTTCATGCCAAGTTTCGTTGAAATCGGTCCAGTGGTTCCGGAGAAGAAGAATTTTGAAGGTTTTTTACCATATATGGGCATGGCGGCCATCTTGGTCATGTGACCTGGATTATTTATAAACACATTGGTTTCCCCTTCCCATAGATGCTTCATATAAAATTGGGCTTTGATTGGCCAAGCGGTTTCAGAGAAGAAGATCTTTGAAAATGGTGGACGACGGACGGACGGACGGACGCCGGATCATGGCCATCCTATAAGCTCACCTTGTGAGCCTAACGGCTCAGGTGAGCTAAAAAGAGCTATTTGCATTACAGAAAATGATCAGTTTACTTCCTCTTGTACATGGAACTATCAGGGTTCATACAGTAACCAGCATTGCTACATTATAACCAGAGGACCAATGGTCCTGTAAACGCTCACCTGAGATCTGCTGCATATACCAATAAACATGTTTGAATATTATGGTATTTAACTCCAGTGCAGGGGCAGATGAAGCCCTTGGGCCATTTTCTTTTTTCAGAATCTTCAATATTCTGTCCATTTGCCAATTTCCTGCTGGCTTTTCCCTTCAAATGACATTTTAACAATTTTCCCAATTCAAATGCATAGGCAACCCATGTTGACCTTGCCATAAACTTGGTCAAGGTCATCACAGGGTCATGATTTATATATACATTGGAGTACTTTAGCCATCGATGCTTCACGCCAAGTTTCCTTGAAATCAGTCTATTGGTTTCAGAGAAGAAGATTTTTGATGGGTTTTTACCATATATGGGCATGGCGGCCATCTTTGTCATGTGACCTAGATTATTTATATACACATTGATTCCTCAATTCTATAGAGGCTTCACATAAAATTTGGCTTTGATTGGCCAAGCGATTTCAGAGGAGAAGAGGTTTGAATATATATTATGGAAATATACATGTATATTGCCCCGGGGTGGGGGCACATGAGCCCCTGGGGTCCAATTTTTTTCAGAATCATTAATTTTCAGTCCTACTTCCCATTTCCTGCTAGACTTTCACTTTAAATTACATTTTAAAAGTTTTCCCCATTCAAATGCATTGGCGACCTATGTTGACCTTGCCGTAAAATAGGTCAAGGTCATGAAAAGGTCATGAATTATATATACATTGTAGTGCTTGAGCCATCGATGCTTCATGCCAAGTTTTGTTGAAATCGGTCCACCGGTTCTGGAGAAGAAGATTTTTGAAGGGTTTTTACCATATATGGGCATGGCGGCCATCTTGGTCATGTGACCTGGATTATTTATATACATATTTGTTACCCCTTCCTATTGATGCTTCACATAAAATTTCGCTTTGATTGGCCAAGCGGTTTCAGAGGAGAAGATGTTTGAATATTATAGAGATATACATGTATATTGCCCCGGGGTGGGGGCGGATGAGCCCCTGGTGCCCAATTTTTTTCAGAATCATTAATATTCAGTCCTACTGCTCATTTTCTGCAAGATTTTTCCTTTAAATGACAATTCAACAATTTTTCCCATTCAAATGCATTCGCGACCTATGTTGACCTTGCCGTAAAATAGGTCAAGGTCATCATAGGGTCATGATTTATATACACATTGTAGTGCTTGAGCCATTAATGCTTCATGCCAAGTTTCGTTGAAATCGGTCCAGTGGTTCTGGAGAAGAAGATTTTTGAAGGGTTTTTACCATATATGGGCATGGCGGCCATCTTGGTCATGTGACCTGGATTATTTATATACACATTGGTTCCCCCTTCCCATAGATGCTTCATGTAAAATTTGGCTTTGATTGGCCAAGTGGTTTCAGAGGAGAAGATCTTTGAAAATGGTGGACGACGGACGGACGGACGGACGACGGACGACGGACGGACGACGGACGGACGGACGACGGAGCATGGGTATACTATAAGCTCACCTTGTGAGCCTGACGGCTCAGGTGAGCTAAAAAGAGTTAAAAAAGAGCGCGTCGGTCTCAGATTTAAAATCCATGATCCGATGTAAGCGCAAGAGTGATTGATAATAAGCTAGAAAAAGTGCAGCGGTCTAATTATGTGCAATGATAACTTACTTTTTCCATACTTTGTCAAAACAAGAAAGACATTTATCAGCTTTGCTTAGTTGCCGAATAAGCTAAGTAAGTAAGTAACTTCTTTATTTAATAGCTGAGGAGGCTCTTAAATACGTCTCTTGACAATACAAGGCTGAACAGTGCATTTCATTATAGTATAATGAACTGGACTGCTCTAGCTCATAGTATAACAAGTTTTCTTCATAGCTAGTCTCCTTTCTTCATCGCTTATCACGCCACTTCATAGCATATTGATTTTTTTCCAATCACAGGCATACAGATGACGTTTATTGTCACAAATCTTCATCATTAGTCAAAATATAATCTTCCAAATAAAATGGACGCATTGCATAAGTTGGAAAACGAAGTCATGCAGTGTGTTTGTGGTGAAAATCTAGCATACAACCTAAAAACTCATGTGTTGCACTCACTTCAAAAGTGATTCCAAACCACGTGCTACGTTTTCAGCTCATCGGCTGGAGGTGATAAAAGCTAGATGAATTACCCACATCATGTCATTCTCCTATTTTTGAAAGATGTCTTAAAATAGGAGTAATTGATAATAAAACAAGAGAACATGAAGTCGCTTACACGTTTCGAACTCCGCAGCTGCATAGTGGGAAGTACTGCAAATGAATTTATTATCATTGCATTTTACTATGAAAGAGCTGAATTGGTGGCTGTGTATCTGGAAATTTCCTGATTGGATTTTGCATAAAGGTTGTCATGATTTGATTTTGAAATGTATTGAATATCATGGATGCCATCATGAAAAGTAGAAATAGCAAAACCAAGAATTGATACAATTAAAAATTCCAACCCATACAGTACACCTGAGAAAGATATTAAAATAGTGGTCACATTTTGATCTAATTTTGTCATGTATCATAGGCGTACCACCCTATACTCACAGTACGCACATGCGTAATGTAAATTAAATAAAAGAAGCTTATAACATGGCTTTTTTGTCATTTCAAGATAACAACAGGACCAATGGTCCTGTAAACGCTCACCTGAGAACTGGGATATGCAACCGTAGCTGACCTTGCCGTAACATAGGTCAAGGCCATCCAAGAGTCATGATTTATACAAACATTGTAGAGCTGTATTCATTGATGCTTCAGGCCAAGTTTCAAAGGCCTTCTGGTTCTGAAGAAGAAGATTTATAATGGTTTTTGCTATTTATAGCCATGGCAGACATTTATAGTCATGTGACCTTGACCATTTATATAACCTTCATTCTCCCTTCCTAAGAATACTCAACAAGATGTTTGGCTTTGATTTTTAGCCAAACGGTTTCAGAGAAAAAGATCTTTGAATATTATGGTAATATACATGTATATTGCCCCGGGGTGGGAGCAGACTTGCCCCTGGGGTCCTTTATTTCAGAATCATAAATATTCAGTCCATTTGCCCATTTCCATAAAGTTTTTCCCGTCAAATGACATTTTGAAAATTTTCCCCATTCAAATGCATGGGCGACCTATGTTGACCTTGCCGTAAAATAGGTCAAGGTCATCCCAGGGTCATGATTTATATAAACTTTGTAGAGCTCCTCCCCCTGATGCTTCATGCCAGGTTTCAAAATCATAGGCCTTCTGGTTCTGGAGAAGAAGATTTTTAAAGGTTTTTGCTATTTATAGCCATGGTGGCCATCTTGGTCATGTGACCTTAACTATTTATATTATCTTTCATTCTCCTATCCTAAGGATACTAAATATAAAATTTGGCTTTGATTGGTTGAGCGGTTACTGAGAAAATTAAGTTTAACATTTAATTTGTAAATGACCTTTGGCCAAGGTCAAGAAATGACCTTGACCTTTAATACTTACACCACTTCACTTCATAAGCTCAATATGTTGTCTGTATCTACCAACTTTCAGGTCACAGGCTACAAAACTTCCTGAAAAATTCAATGTTTTCACTTTTTTCCATTGAAAAGCCTATGTAACCAAAATTGAGCTTGTCGTAAAATAGGTCAAGGTCAACCCAAGGTCATGATTTATATAAACTATGATGGGCCAGAGTCCCTGATGCTACATACCAAGTTTCGTTGAAATTGGTCCACCGGTTCCAGAGAAGAAGATTATTTTATGGTTTTTACCATATATGGGCATGGCGGCCATCTTGGTCATGTGACCTGGATCATTTATATAAACATTCGTTCCCCCTTCCTAAGGATGCTCCACATGAAGTTTGGCTTTGATTGGCCCAGTGGTTTCAGAGGAGAAGATCTTTGAAATTGTGGCCGGACGCCGGACGCACACCAGAGCATGGCCATCCTATAAGCTCACCTTGTGAGCCTTTGGCTCAGGTGAGCTAAAAATTTTGCTATTTTTGCACTTTGAGCAAATAACTTAAAATTTTATGGTTACATCCTTGTGTATGGCCTAGCAGGCTTGAGGAGAAAATCTTCCAGGCAAGGGTAAAACCTAGTACCTGATATTTATATTGTTTGATCTCCTCCAGAATTCTCTTCTGTTGGTTAACTTTCATCCCAGCAGCCTCGGAGCCTGTCTTACCATGGCCAACAACAGACGTAACTCGTAGGTTCATACGCTGCATCACTTCATTGTTCTGTAATATATATGTATATGTCTACATGCACATTGTATGAGGGTCTCAATGGGGTTTACTGATTGGCGATCTTTGGCCATTCTGTTTACTGATTAGCAATTTTTTAACCCAAATTTTAATGATTAGCAATTTTGGGCCAATTGTTTTTTACAAATTAACAATTTTTGGGCCAAACTTTTACTGATTAGCAATTTTTGGGCCAAAACTTTACTGATAAGCAATTTCAGAGGTACCCCACTGAGACCCTCTTGTATGCATCATAATAATTCATTCTGTATCACTGTAAGTTTGGTAATATTGGTGAGAACTGCTACTATTTTGTGAACTGATTGCTTTGTGTCTTAAAGATTCTCCAAAATAAAGACTTACTAAAGGCTATAAAGGCACAAATATTTAATTGCAACTTCTAGAACTCATGAATAATTTGTTAATAAGCAATTTACAAAATAAAGACCCCGCAAAAATTTTCCATTTCCAGCAACATATCATCATAGAATCTATTTTCATATTGTTTTACGAGCACATTTACATTAAAGTGGGTGCTTGAAAATTGAGCCGCCACATGGGAAAACCAACAATCTGCATAGGCGAAAACAAAGGCGCAGATCAGCTTCGCAGTGACTGCAAAGCTGATCAGCGCCTTTGTTTTCGCTACTCGGATAGTACAATTCCTCTTCTATTTAAATCCAAAATTTCAAGCTTCTAGCTATTTTCTGTGCTTGTACAGGGCGGTTTGTGTCGGACCTGTTCGGAAACCACATTGTTGGTTTTCCCAGAAGAGGGCTCAATTACTGTACCTGCAAGACATAAGTTATCTTGTGGACTGTGGCTCTCTCTTTCACCAGGACCAGAGCCATAGGTTTCACCGTTGCTCTCTGCGACCAGTCTATGTCTAGAGAATTTGTCAACTCGTCCACTAGCCGAGATATGTGTGAATCAAACTGCAGTTCTTTGGGATTGTCCAACAGCCCTTTAGTATGATTGTATATAGCCTGTAGCTTTTCACAAGGCAAGTCAAAAGTTTTAGCAAAGTCAAAGTTATATTCTTCATTTTGCAGTCCTGTCATTTCTTCAAGAGCACATGGCACCCCACCTTCAAGCAAACTGTTCAAGGTCATTAAGATGCTTTCCGCATGCTTTCCTAATAGCCTGACATGATATTTGTTTTCAGCTTCCAGACACTGAATATTAGCCACAGCCAACTGATACTCTTCCAGAAAGTAGTCCTCCCTTTTGTTACACTCGGCAACCATTCTGATTTTACCATGACTTGAAGACTGGTTCACATCTTTTATAGTTAAGAAAAACTGAATGTCAGAGATTGGAACCAGTCTGAGATAGCAGTATACCAAATAAACATGAAGCTCCAAAACAAACAAATCCACAATCTCATTGAACTGGTCGGGCTGAGGGCGGATTATTATCTCGGCGTTGGACTGAAACTTAGCCAATGTGGATTTATGTTTCTGCACGATGTTCATTGACACTCCTCCCATATTTCCAACCAGCTTTTCCAACATTCTCAGTGTAGCAGGCACACTTTCTTTACCAGCTGGCGATGCTGTCAGGCCTAGAATCTTTGGTCGGAATTTCCCCTCATAGATTTTAAGATGGTGGGAGTATAGCAGCATATTGAAGGGATGTTTCTTATCACAGTGATGAGCTTCATCAAAGACAACGAGGCTGAAATCCTCCCATCTGATGATCTTCCTGTCTAGTAAGTTCTGACAGAAAGCTGAAATGAAATTATAACCAGAGGACCATTGGTCCTGAGAACGCTCACCTGAAGCTTGATCTTAGAGTATAAAGTCATCATGAAATGACCTTGACCTTGAATACTCACACACCTTTATTGACTTCATAAGTTGTCTGCATCTGCAGAGTTTCAAGTCTCAGGCTGCAATAGTTTCCAAACCCAGTGATTTCTGAGAAAACCATAATTTCAATTTTGATATTTAATTGACCTTGGGTCAAGGTCAAGAAAATACCTTGGCCTTCATTAATTACTTACCTTCATTGTCGCTATTAGTTGTCTGCATCTAGCAACTTTCAGGTCTCAGGCTGCAACAGTTTCCAAAATATCCATTGTTTTCGCCTTTTCCCACGTAAAAGCCTATGTTTCCAAAATTGACATTGCCGTAAAATAGGTTAAGGTCATCCTAGGGTCATTATTTCAACAAACTATGATGGGCTAGAGTCCCAAATGCTACATACTAAGTTTCGCGTAAATCGGCCAGCTGGTTCTGGAGAAGAAGATTTTTGAGTGGTTTTTACCATAGTTGGGCATGGCGGCCATCTTGGTCATGTGACCCAAATTTCGCGATCAAACTTTCATTCCCCTTACCCTAGGACGCTCCACATAAAATTTCACTTTGATTAACCAAGCAGTTTCAGAGAAGAAGATCTTTAAAAAGTGTGTATGGACGACAGACTAGCCAAGGTCAAGAGATGACCTTGACCTAAATTAATCATATACCTTCATCTACTCCATTAGTTGTTTACATCTACGACTTTTCAGGTCTCAGGCTGCAACAGTTCTCAAAAAATCCATAGTTTTCACTTTTCCCATGTAAAAGCCTATGTTTTCAAAATTGAAATTGCCATAAAATAAGTCAAGGTCATCCTAGGGTCATCATTTGATCAAACTATGATAGGCTGGAGTCCCAAATGCTACATACGAAGATTCATGAAAATCGGCCTGCCAGTTCATGAGAAGAAGATTTTTGAGTGGTTTTTACCATATATGGGCGTGGCGGCCATCTTGATCATGTGACCTGGATTTGGCTATCAAACTTTCCTCTCCCCTACCCATGGATGCTCGACATAAAATTTCACTTTGATTGGCCAAGCAGTTTTAGAGAAGATGATATTTGACTAGAGGACCATTGGTCCTGTAGCTCACCTGAGAGATTATCACATTGTAAGCTCATGAGATTTAAATTAATTGAGACTATGCATGGACACTATTGACCCCCGGGGCATGGCCAAATTTGACCCAGGGGCATGACTGGCACAATTTATAATGGGGACTACCAAACATTGCTACATACAAAATATAGAAGCTCTGGGCCTTTTGGTTTCAGAGAAGAAGATTTTTGTTAGTTTTTCCCATTGTAAGTCTATGGAGACTATCTACCCCCGGGGCGTGGACAAATTTGACCCCAGGGGCATGGCTGGTACAATTTATGTAGAGGACCATTAGCCATTGCCACATACAAATATCAAAGCTGTGTGCCCTGTGGTTTCAGAGAAGAAGATTTTTGAATTTTTTTCCCATAGCAAGTCTATTGAGACTATCAACCTCCGGGGCCTGGCCAAATTTGAACCCAAGGCCATGAATGGCACAATTTATGTAGAGGACCATTAGCCATTGCTACATACCAAATGTCAAAGCTGTGGGCCTAGTGGTTTCAGAGAAGAAGATTTTTTAATTTTTTTCCCATAGTAAGTCTATGGAGACTATCAACCCCCGGGGCATGGCCAAATTTGACCCCAGGGGCATGAATGGCACAATTTATGTAGAGGACCATTAGCCATTGCTACATACCAAATATCAAAGCTGTGGGCCTAGTGGTTTCAGAGAAGAAGATTTTTTTAGTTTTTCCTATTGTAGGTCTATGGAGACTATCGACCCCCGGGGCGTGGCCAAATTTGACCCCGGGGACATGATTGGCACAATTTATGTAGAGGACCATTAGCCATTGCCACATACAAAATATCAAAGCTGTGGGCCCTGTGGTTTCAGAGAAGAAGATTTTTTAATTTTTTTCCCATAGTAAGTCTATGGAGACTATCAACCCCCGGGGCGTGGCCAAATTTGACCCCAGGGGCATGAATGGCACAATTTATGTAGAGGACCATTAGTCATTGCTACATACCAAATATCAAAGCTGTTGGCCTAGTGGTTTCAGAGAAGAAGATTTTTTTAGTTTTTTTCCTATTGTAGGTCTATGGTGACTATCGACCCCCGGGGCATGGCCAAATTTGACCCCAGGGGCATGATTGGCACAATTTATGTAGAGGACCATTAGCCATTGCCACCTACAAAATATCAAAGCTGTGGGCCCTGTGGTTTCAGAGAAGAAGATTTTTCATTTTTTTTCCCATAGTAAGTCTATGGAGACTATCGACCCCCCGGGGCGTGGCCAAATTTGACCCCAGGGACATGAATGGCACAATTTATGTAGAGGACCATTAGCCATTGCTACATACCAAATATCAAAGCTGTGGGCCTAGTGGTTTCAGAGAAGAAGATTGTTTTAGTTTTTCCAATAGTAAGTCTATGGAGACTATCGACCCCCGGGGCGTAGCCAAAGTTGACCCCAGGGGCATGGCTGGCACAATTTATGTAGAGGACCATTAGCCATTGCCACAGAACAAATATCAAAGCTGTGGGCCCTGTGGTTTCAGAGAAGAAGATTTTTTAATTTTTTTCCCATAGTAAGTCTATGGAGACTATCGACCCCCCGGGGCGTGGCCAAATTTGACCCCAGGGGCATGAATGGCACAATTTATGTAGAGGACCATTAGCCATTGCTACATACCAAATATCAAAGCTGTGGGCCTAGTGGTTTCAGAGAAGAAGATTTTTTTAGTTTTTCCCATTGTAAGTCTATGGGACCTATCTGTTGCCATGGAAACCACAATTTTGATACAATCTGCTCCAAAACCTAATGCCATCAATCCCCCAACCCAATTATGGTTCACATTAAATTTGATCAAGATCGGCCTACTAGCTTCAGAAATATTCTTCTTTGAAATTGTGGACGGACGACGGACGACGACAACGGACGACGGATGCCTGCCTATCCTATAGGCTCACCTGTGAGCCTTCGGCTCAGGTGAGCTAAAAATATTGGGACAAATCCTGAAAAAAAAGTATTGGGACATATCTGAAAAAAAATATTGGAACACAAATAACGGGACATGTCCTGACACAAATATTAAGACACATCTTTTTAACTACACAGTACAATCCTTCTACATATAAAAACTGAAATTTCAAGCTTCTAACCTTCTTCTTTTGACTGTACCGGCCAGTTCTGAGAACTGTTTTTCTCACATCGCTGCTCATATAAAAGACTACATACCTGCTGTGACCACTACAATATCATGTTTCCACAGTGGTACACCATGGGTGCTCTGTTGGTCCATACAAAGTGTGGCTATGTTCAGTCGTCGCCTACCCAGGTCTGACAGAGTTCCACCATCTGGTTTGAACCTAGATTGAGTAAAACCAATAACTGAACCACCTCATGAGAAAACCCAACATTTTGTATATGCAAAAACAAAGGTGCAGAACAGCTTCCCAGTAACTGCAAAACTGCTCAGCGCCTTTGTTTTCGCTACTCAGACAGTACAATTATTCCTCTTCTTTCTAAATCCAAACTATCCAGTCCCTAGCCATCTTGTGTGCTTGTACAGCTTGGTTTGTGTTGTACCTGTTAGAAAACCACATTGTTGGTTTTCTCATGACGTGGCTCAATTATTCATAAGAACAAAATTACGGGACAACCAACAAACCTGAGAACAACGAACGCAAATGAAATCAATATAAGACTGAAAGATGCAAATACATGTATGGGAATGACTTACCACAGACCAGGGCCCAGTTGTTCAAAACTAACGACGTCGTTAGTTAACGTTTCGTTAAAATTTCAAACATTAATATTACAAATACACTGTTATTTTTTGTTGAAAAAATGTGAGAATCCTTTGCAGTGCAGACCAGGGCCCAGTTGTTCAAAACTAACGACGTCGTTAGTTAACGTTTCGTTAAAATTTCAAACATTAATATTACAAATACACTGTTATTTTTTGTTGTAAAAATGTGAGAATCCTTTGCATTGCAAAGGATTCTCACATTTTTTCAACAAAAAATAAAAGTGTATTTGTTACTTTTGCTGATCTTTGCTTAACAAATTTATGTCTTAACGATATCGTTAAGCTAACGATGCTTTGAACAACTGGGTCCAGAATGATTACTTGGAAAGTTATTTTCTCCATATTGTTGCTTATTGATTTCATCTTCTCTGGTTTTTCTCATTTGCTTTGGTTGTTCAGTTGTGTTGGTTGTCTCTGGATTACCTGTGTGAAAATTCAGGTTTCATGATGGTTCTGCAGGTTGCCGTTTATCCTGTTTGCCAGTCTATCATGCTTGTCATTTTGTTTTTGATTGCTACTAGCTTGATGACTACCTTGCTGGGAAAGAGCTAGGATCTCACTTTTCATGTGTTAAAGGAAAATAACAAATAGGCATTTCTATACAATTGTTCATGTAATTAGGTAATAACATTTTTAACATTTTTGTAATGTCTTGTAGTCTGTAGATGTATTACATGCGCGGATCCAGAGGGGGGGACCGGGGGTCCGGACCCCCCCTGGAATATGAAAATTTTACCTTAAAAAAAGGTAATTTCGGGATTTTGGGGGGGTTGGACCCCCCCTCGTCTGTGACCAAAAATTACCATTTTCGTTGGACCCCCTCTCATGAAAATTTCTGGATCCGCGCATGTATTATCCTTTCTTTCCTGCCTGGTGATTGGGTTTGGATTTTAAATTGTATCAATTTCTGGACTTCTTACATTTCGGTTTAGATTACCAACATACAGGTATCTTCTAATACAAACCTGGTAAATTCAAAGCCTCCAAGCTCTGCGGTGATATACTTAGACTGCTGCAGAACCAGTAAGACCTTGTCGACAATAAACAACACACATCTGGTGGGGTACATCTCCAACATAGTACTCATCAGCATCACTGATACCAGAGTCTTACCAGTTCCTGTAAAAACAAGTATTAGATGACATCTTTCTTGAAATTTTAAAATCGATGTTGTTTTTCCAGTAGCTTATATTATAATCCCTTAATCAATAACAAAGCTTTTACCTTGTACATCTTAATATCAATGATTGAGCTAATATAACAAGAAATTCATCTTAATCATATTGATATTTAAAAGATCCCTTATTTGTTGTTTGACCTTGTTTATTTACGTGTTTTTCAAGAACAGGTTCATGTAAATGAGTGTGCCATTTCCTATCCATTGCTTACTTTTTACTTTTATATTTTTATTTTCTCAGTTAAAAAAGAGCAGTTTTTAGGTATACCAAATACCACTAGTGCTAAATTGTGTCCTTGAGGAAGACATTTACTCCATAACTTTCTATTTTGTAAAGTACTCATGAAACATCCCAACATGACTGAATTGTTGACTGGGGTATTTTAAAAGCCACTAAAAAAACAAACTTTATACCTGTAGGTAGGAAGCACACTGTGTCTGACTTTATGGCATTATCATACAACTCCATCTGGTAGTCTCTAGGCACTGACTGGGTCTGGGGTTTGAACTCTGGTCCCAAGTTTCGACCACCACGATGTTGTCTCACAGGCGCTGGCTCAATCCCGACTTTAGCCATATGACGTTTTCCAAGCAGATGTGTTTCGTAGCTTTCTCTTGTGTTGGCAGGAGCGTTACATGTGTGGCAGTAGTAGGAGTGAGTGGCAGCGAACGGGTTCACCCTGGGTGACTGTTGACTAGTACTGACATCAGCTTTCTGACTTCCAGAACCTCCTGCGTTCTCAGTGGCAGAGCTATTCTGATTTCCCATACTCCTATTTTTAGTAGCAAATGCTAGATCTGACCCAAAAGTTTTCCTTGCACCACCACCAGAACCTTGCTCTATATCATTTTCATTTGCCTGTGGCATAGTGGCAAATCTAGGTTTCAATTCAATCGGATGAGCTGTGGTGATTTCTGGCGTGATGAAGCGACTTTCAGCACTAACTGGAACTTTATCAACACCTGCTGTGTTTTGGTCAGGAAATGGTCCTAATCTTGATTGCACTTGTTGATCTATGGCAGTTTCTGGTTTTAGAGGGACTCTAGATTGTCCAACATTGGCAAGATCAGCAGGCTCATTATTGCCACTATCTCCAGGATCTTTGTGTTCTGGAAACAGCTCCAATGACAAAAACTCCTCCAATGGATTTGAAAATGATCCCTGTCTGTTTCCTAAACAGTTATCACCTACAATGGGTCCCACACCTTGAACTGCTGTTTGCAAATTATTGAATGGGCCTCTTCCTACAACTGAAACTGTTTGAAACATTTCAGGGTGTTTCATTCTCTGATGAACAAGTAGCTGTTCTTGGGAGTTAGCTACACAAGTACAGATTTCACATTGGCTAGTATTCTGCTCTGATCCACCAGCTAATAGCTTCTTTCTATGTTTTTCTCCTGCAAGGTGTTGTTTGTAGTTGTCCTCTCCTGAACATTCTACTTTACATATATCACAGACATAAACATCTGGTTTATCAGTTCCACCTCTAGTTAGCTTCTTTCTGTGTTTCTCACCTTTCAGGTGCCTTTGGTAATTTTCCTCACCAGAAGTTTCAACTTTACATACATCACAATAGAAGAAACCAGGCCTACTTTCAATCACACCACTACCTTGGTTCAAAGCTGGTAAGTTATTTGCCGGCATACCGCTAGATGTCACATTCACATTGACTTGCCCAATCTCAGGTCCAACATTACTCATGGGTTGACCAGAAACTGGTAGCTTCAGTGCCTTGGCATTCTTGTGTTTCCTTCCACTTAGATGTTGCTCCATATGCTGGACTGATGTTAGCGCTAAATTACAAATGTTGCAATGGCCTCTGTTTAAATCTCTATCAAATATATATTCAGATTCTCTTTTATCAGGAGTTAGCAGCTGTATACCAGGCATTGTGCATCTGTTTTCTTGGCCATGGTTGTCCGTCCCTTGAAAAGTATAGTTCTGCCTGTCTATAGATGGATGAGTGATATTATCCCCTGTACCTCCAGTGAAGGGTTTTGCATCTATACTGTATTCTTGGACATTTGGTCTTGGTGCTGTTGTTTCTGATGGAAAAGGCTTTGCATCAATACTGTATTCAGAATATTTTATGGAATTATTATTTTCATTTTCTCTGGAAGGACTTTCAGTAGCATTGTTATTATCTTCCATCTTAAGATTACTTATCATTGTAGATAAATCTATATTGTCTGAAGTTTCACATTGATTCTGATTTTGTTCAAGATGTACATCTTCCGACCTTCTGTTATTGAACTGTTCTTCAGTTTGTCTTATCAAATTACTCTGTTTAGTTATAATCTGTACAGGCTGATCATTGTTAAATTTAAGAAGTCCTCTCCCAAGACCAACTGGCCTATCAGCATTATTTAGCAATACAGGCAATGACGTGGGCCCTGTTTCATGACCAGAGGATCTAAGATTGTTTCTGATAAATCTGGCTGGCCCTGGCTCTGAACTCGAAGATACTGATCTATTTATTTCTCTTTGTCCATCTCTATAGAAAGTGTCTGGAATTTCGTCTGATCTATTTTGAGCAAATTCTTGTCGATCCTGAAGACCTCTTTGACTATTATCTTCCCTTGGAAATGGTTTTGCTAGTATTTCTCCACTGACAGGCTCTTGAGCAGTTCGGTATGAGATTGATCCCTCACCACTTACTAAACTGTCAACAGATAGATTGGCAGAATCAATGTTAAAAAACTTCTGCAACTTATTTTCTGTCTCCTGATTTTCTCTAATATTTCCATATACTGGTTCTGGCTTAACAAAGTGTGGTAAATGTCCTTGTTGCTGTTCATCTGAGATCATTAGTTCTGACATTTGCTGAGATATAGCAGAATAACTAACATAATCAGGTGGATTATTTCCTAATATATTCTCCATTTCATGGACTGATGAAAAACTTGAACTTCTTGATGATTTAATACTTTTGTTCAGCAAATTTGTCTCATGTTTTAAACTTTTTAGATGATCAACCATTTCATCAAGACTTTCTACACGGATATCACATACTTCACAGTATAATTTATCACTACTTTGACCATTTCCATGGACTGGTTTCATAAATGGACTGCTACTCTGGCTAACTCTTGATACAGGACTGTTACTCTGGACCAGTCTGCTGACTGGACTATAACTCTGGACTGGTCTAGCAATTGGACTGCTACTTTGTATAGGTTTCACAAATGGACTAGTAGCCTCAATAGGATTGACACCTTGCCTGAAACTCTGGACATGTCCTAAATCTGGACAACCACCTGGGTATGGGCCCACAATTTGAGAACTCATCATTTGTTTTTGTTGGGTTTCTTCACTTATTTGGACATTTCTAAACATTCCAGTGTCTGTTTGTGGGTTTATGGGCTGTGGTGGTGGTGGCCTAATGTTAAATGTCTGAACAACTTGTTTCTTTTTATGTTTTGAACCATTAAGATGTTGAGTGGCGTGCTGTTTAGAGGTCAGTTGAATGTCACAAAGATAACAATATCCTCTGCTACCATCAAAATCATATTCTCTCTCTTGATTTACTTGTGATTGCCTCCCTTGGACAGTTGGTGAGCAGGCTTCTGCTAAACCTTGATTTACAGCACTAGAAGCTTGACCAATATGTGTTCCAGTTTGTGCTGCAAATTGTTGCTTCTTCTGTACATTTGCTAAATGCCTTGGGGATGCCTTATGCTGTTCAAGGATCATAAAAGTATCACAGGATATGTTGCAAACATCACACACATTCTGACTCAATGTGCCAGCTGAAGCGGTCTGCCTTGCCGTAGCTTCTTTCTTCTTGTGTGCGGCACTGTCGAAATGTTGTTTAGCCGGAATGGCTCCACTGAAGCTTTTGTTGCAGTAGTTGCACTGTAATGGAATCTCAGAACCAAACTCCATCATCACACAAGCTTCTGAAAGCATAGCATAACATGATTTTTTTTGTATTCTGGCAATTTTTGCCAGGCAACTTAAAATTCAAAAGTGGCTTCAATGAGATATATGCTCTTTATAAAAAATATTTTGATACCTTACAGGTTTAACTTTTTTGTGAATTTAGAAAATTTAAGCAAACTAAGCATTCATTAGAACAAATACAGTACGGTGATTCTTGAAAACATTATACAATTTTGAAATATACATATATAAAGTTTCAAAATGAACTTGAGAGTACTTTGCAGAGAACTTGCTCATTGTAAAATATGCTGTGTTTCGGCAACTACTACAAATCTTTACGCTCACCATTTCACTAGTACTCGAGTTATAAGGAAATGAACAGGCTTGTTACGGAGGGGAGATTTTGTGTTTGTGCTATAAATATGTCTATAGATACTTAGAACTTAAGGGTATTTATCACTTTAGGACATTACTGTTTCATGTGAATAACAACCTTTTATGCTACTAGCATCCTTTTTGAGTAACTAACACACTCACCTTTGTAATAAATGACCTCTTCTCTGTAACATCTCCTCCGTAACGACAGAACAAGGCAAAATTATTAACGTCAACAGGAAACATACATTTCATGTTGTCTAACCCTCACACAATCTATTACAGAAACACATAAAAGTGTTTTTCCCTCCCGACATGACTGAAAAATTGTTGACTGGGACATTAAACCTTAATAACAAAAATAAAAGTATTTATTGTTGGAACTTTCCCGGTATTTGCATAAAACAGTGTTACGGAGGAGAGTCTGTGAAGAGTGAAAAGTAAACTTAAGTACTGTCTACTTAATGCAATGATAATTCATTTTCAATATATTTTTTCAATGAAATATAACAAAACTGAAGTTTTATTCAAAAATATAATATGAGCCGCCACACCAGAAAACCAACAATCTGCATATGTGAAAACAAAAACGCAAATTAGCTGTGCAATAACTGCACAGCGCCTTTGTTTTCACTACACTGCACAACCACTCTTCTTCTTGAATCTACAAGCCTCTAGCCTCTTTCTGTGACTGTACAGGCTGGTTTGTGTCAGACCTGGTTGGAGACTTAATAGCTGGTTTTCCCACGCTAAGGCTGATATCTGCATGTAAGTTGTTGGACACAAAATTGTGTTTGATTTTGAATACGTTTTACAAGCTGACTGTATGCATGTCTGTCAATATGGCATCAGGAAAACATGTCCGTGCAATGTATACCCCCTTGAACCCCACTTTTATATAGAAAAAATGGGGTTTGCAGGGGTAGACCTATTTTTTCTTATTTTTGCTTCAAAACATAGATTGTGGGTACTCGTTAGAACCGCCTCGCCAAGGCGGTTCTAACGTGTACCCACAATCTATGTTTCGGAGCAAAAGTAAGAAAAATAGGTTTTGCTATATAAAAGTGGGGTTTAAAGGGGTATACTTTTCCTGATGTGGTGACATTAGCTTCAGTCGGAATGATTTTTTGACGATGTATGCCTGTCCCAAAAATTTCTGCTATAGTTTATTGAAAATATAATGCTGATCTTTCGAATTTCTATTATTATAAAATTCAATTTTTCAAACAATTCTGTCAGTCCTGATCAAAGAAATTACTACTAATTTACCCCTTGAAAGTTGAAGCCGCAAACTGCCAATCAAGAACATGATTTCTTTGTGAAGATCAATTATTACACACCTGGGTGATTTCGCAGGTATATCCCCTTTAACTGCCCTTTAAGTAAAAGGCATCGGATTAACAATCACACTATTATGTAATGAAACTTAATTGAGTACGGTAGATGATGTCTTTAATTGAAATTGATTGCAACAATTACTTGTTTGATGAATACACTGTAATTGTCTGTATGAAAATTTACAAATATGTCCCATTGTTGTTTTTTTGGTGACTTTCGGATGTTCAAACTCTCAGTCATTCGAAAGAGTTTATGTGGCCCCTTTCACTTCAAATTATTGAACTTAAGACTGTATTTCAAAACAAAAATTCTGCTTCTGAACTTTTGTATGGTTGATACAAATTAAGCCCCAGTCATCAATTTTCCTGTCCCACCTCTTTCTAGAAAAAGATAGTGATAGTGTTGTTCTATCTATAGAGGAACGAAATGGTAGTTTTTTGTCCCATGAACACATGAGACAATACCCATTTAATGAGCACATTTTTGTTGACTAAAGTTGATAGATAGTGGTAAATGTTTTGCATGTCTTCTTGTAATCAGTTTTTTTTTTCTGTACCATATTTTTCATTTGATTACTTTCACACATTCAGTCATCTTATGGAAAAAAATAAGCAAAAAGTGTTCCTGGGAGCAACCATTTTGGATGACAGTTGTAAAATAGTCTATAAAATATATAAAATAAAAATCACAACATTTTATCTTCTAGCTTGGAAATCAAACAATTTTGATAGTGACATCCAAAAGTATGAGATTATACTTTGGATCCTTCAACATGAGAAATCGTGTGCTGATGAGATTAAGTTGAGTTTGAGATTTTATCCTAAAGTAAGCATGAGTTTTTTCTCAGGGTGAGAAATAAGACCCCATTTCCAATGGAATTTTAGCCTTAAAATTATTAATAGTTGACTTTTTTCCCAATCTAAAGAAAAAAATCTCAATCAAAGCTGAAAACAATTTTCAACAGTTTCATACATTGTGAAATTCAAACCCTGCTGTTTAAAATTATATTTAACTTTGGGTTTTAAGTTATTATTTAATGATTCTAAATGAATAACTTAAGTAATTAGATATATATCAACTAGAAAAATATCATCAACTTTGAATATTCAATTTCTGAAAATTCCCCAAATTCAGGGTTTATGTCGCTAATTTTCTCAATCAGTGCCTTAGGGCCCCTTCCCAAAATTGTTCAAATAAAATCCCTGCTAAGACGTTTTTAACTTCTTAGAATATGGTAAAATATCTTGGAAGCAGTCTGGCTCTGTTGCAGCTGAATCCTAGCATATTAAGAAATGGTCCACACTTAAAGTGCAGTAGTGTTGTGGTGAGTGCAAGACTCCTGAGCAAGAGGTCCATGTAGTGTCCTTGAGCAAAGCACTATAAGCTTCCCAATGTACTGTTTAAAACCCAAAAAGGCAATTGCTCGTACCACCCCCAACATGACAGAAATATTATTGACTGGGACGTAGTCACGTTGCCATAACCAAACCAATATATATAATATGTGACGTTCTCTGAGATTTTTGGTCTTGTGGAGGTATGACGTTGACGTCACAAAACGTGAACTAAAGTTGACGTCACAAAACTGCATGCGACGTTAATTGGAGTTTTGTGCAGTCAGTCATTAGTTCTAAAACGCTGCCTAATAAGATAAGATGGATATTTCTTGAAGACCTTCGCAATTTTCGATTCTATAATATTGAGACAACATTCACTGTTAAGGTTAACAGAACAGATTAATATAACACTGTATTACACAAGATTTTCTAATGCCAATTATTTTTTTACCAATTAAGAACCCTAAGATGCAAACTGTGGGTGGGGCGTGTTTTCTCTGTTTTTCTTATTAATCGTTAGCGCTATTTATTAAAGCCTTTGGACATGGGTCATTAACATAATAAAAACTGTAAAAATGTTAAAAACGAAATTTGCAACTTTGACTCGACAAGACCCAAAATGTCAGATAATGTCACATATATCCCCACCCTTTCTATGACATAGACAGAAAGGATGTGCTATATTTTCATGCTACATTAGTGCCTGTGCAGCTGTTGAGCTACAAGTGTGCAAGCCAGTTTGCATTCATCTGCAGTTGGACTGGCAATAGGTTAAGTTTTATGAACCTAAAATACAATAGAAGGCAATTCTGCCATCCTGTCACAGATTCAAAATGTGCTAAACAATTACCTATCGTTGGAACTTGCCTATAAAAACTGAAAAAATTAACACCAAAGTTGAGAGCTTTCTTGAAAACGAAACTGAAAGTAGGAAAATTTGGCTGGACTGGTTTCATCAAGGTGTGCCTAAACACAGTATACCTCGCAATGGGTCGTTTCGATTCTTGTATATTTTCAATTTCCCCAGAACCAAATATATCTACATATATACACATATCCAATAATTATTACTGAACTTTGTGTTGGTGATGTTTGTTTCCATCCCACTAAACAGCTAAGTTGATATGGAGATGGAAACTCAGTTTCATGTCCGACCCAAAAGGCTTCCATCTTGAGACCCCAGGTTTACACAGCAAATGACCCAACCACTAACAGAGACTGACAAACCCACAAAAAAGCAACTGCGTTGGATCGGTCAAGAACAGATTACTAGAAGCATTTTAGTGTAAAAATATCAGCTAGCCTCAGGTGACTCAATACATTTGATCACATTTAGCTTGTTTCAGAAGTTGGCTTGTTGAGCATTGACAAAGTCAGTGCACAGTGTAGTCTGGTTCAAGGTAAGAACTTCAGGGGCAATGTGCATTAGTTTTATCAGTAGCATGTCTGTCTTGCAGTTTAAGTAGACCCACAATCAATTCTCATGTCAACTTTAACCCTATTCAATCATTCTACCCCCACATGGGGCACGAGACAAGCCAAGTTCTGCTTGCAAGTATGCTAGGTACATGTAGTTTTTCTCAGGGTTCTTCCATTTTTGACCCACCTACCGATTGGCCCGTCTCATATAAGCTGAAATAATCTTGAAAGGGACGTTAAACCGAATAATAATAATAATAACAAAATAACCTAAATTAAGCCAAGGTAATCCCTAGCTCCACTATATATGTAATGTTACATGCCAAGTTACATGGGACCTCGAGTCCTTTAATATGTAGATTTTAAGGTATTATGGCCAATTGCGAATTAGTGTCTCCATTTGTCGAAATCAAAGACAACCCCAAGATGTTTCAACATCAGACTTCAAAGACTATGAAAACCCTTTGTAGTAAAAAGTGAACCAAGTTAACCTCGAGACAGTGGCATAGAATTAGCCAATAATAGTTTACTCAAGCTGGTAGATAAACCTAAGTCCCGCCCATATAGTTTATGTGACAGCTGGTCAGTTCACTGACTCAGTTGAATTGAAGTAAAATCAATTAAATATTTACATGCTTCAAAATATCTAGTCTTCCTATGATTAGATCAAATTGCAAGATTAAATGTTGTTCTTGTCTGTTTAAATGTGCTTTTGTATGTGTCCACAAGACACATATTTCATGTACTTTATTGAAATAAATTCAGCCACTGACAAGTGACAATAAATAATAATTAGAGGTCAGGCGGAGCTAAACTTGTCTTTAGTAAATGGCTAGTTGGGTAAATTGTTTGTACTGAAAATGAACTGTTATAGTGGTGCTATTTTGGGAACTCAAATTCTTTGATCTTATGATTAGACATCATGCAGGTGTTATGTCAGAAAACCACAAAAGGGGCTGGAATATCGCAAACAGCCATAATCATATTATGGTAGTCATCTTGGTCATGTGACCTGGATCATTTATATAAACTTGTTCCCTTTGAAATTTGGCTTTCATTGGCCAAGTAGTTCGAGATCTTTGAAAATGGTGGATGCCCCGACAAGAGGATGTCTTTACTTTAAGCTCACCTTGTGAGCCAGATGGCACAGGTGAGCTAATAAGAACTGGTGATAGCAATAGGTCTAAGTGTTACCTTTGTTGTTGAACATGACTGTCAAGAGAAAGGGTCATGTCAGAATATCAATTTTTGTCAGAATATCAATTTAAATTGTACTTCTTAACAGATTTGGAGAATGTGGGTCTGTGGTAGACTCCAAAACGAAGGTCTGGTTTGAAACCCATCTCCATAGAACAGTATCCTTTAGCCATCTCTTGACACTTTAAGCTCCACAAATTACTGGTTTAGTTGTTAGTACCCATTCTGTGGTTCAGATTTGAATGGGATGTTTAGTAACATGAACAAAGGTGAGCGCTTGCACGTCAAGACTGTGATCGAGAGGTCTAGGGTTCTAAACCAAATGGGCGTCTAGTTGTGCAAGACGTGATATTACAATTTTGTAACTGGTTAAAACACAAAATGACATGACTGAAAAATTGGTAATCATGTGGTCTGACAGTTAACCTGTCTCACTCATTCTGAGCAAGTGTTCAGAGGCAGTTATAAACCATGAGTTTCTTGTGCCAATCACTGATAATTGCTCTCTTCAGAGAAACAGAAGAAAAGACAAGTTTTTTTTTTAAATGACCAAATAGTCACAATAGAAATGTGCAAAATGTGATGATAGTCTTTCTAGTCGCTTCTATCTTCACCGGCCTGGCTATGTATCTGGCTACTGTGCACTGGACCTTCATGGGAATTCTTGATGAGAAAGAAACTGTTTTTTTTTAGGAATGTATTAAACTACAACGGTATCAAATTACATATACAAAACTAAACACATATACAAAACTAAACACATTTATGATATATATGAAATGATGTTGGCATGAAAAGAAATGACATCTTTGGCAGTGATCAAGACAGATACATGTGGTTGCTGTGTGCTCATAACTGCCACATCAGTTCTAGCATGTGGTCGGTCACTTCCTCTTTTCAAGGTACATGCATCTCCTGAATGACTGATTATCCTTAAAACAAGGGAAAAATTCTTTATAGGCTGTTAAAACTAAATATGTACACAACAACAAAATACATGTAATGATGACTAATCAGAATAATAGTATTAACAGTCTGCCATTTTACTTTTAATACTATTCTAATTTACATATCTTGTATTTTTGACTGTTAGGTCCCAAACAACAGTTTTGTTCAAGAAATAATATTTGTGTTCTTATAAATGAGCGTGATGCGAAAATGATGCGAGAATACCTGCCTTCGGAGTTTCCAAACAAGTCCGACACAAATCGACCTGTACAGTCAAAGAAGCAGGCTAGAAGCTTGAAATTTTGGATATAGGTCGAAGAGGAATTGTCTTATCGGGTGTAGCTAAAACAAAGGCACTGATCAGCTGTGCACTGCACAGCTGATCTGCACCTTTGGTTTCGCATATGCAGGTTGTTGGTTTTCTGATGCAGCGCCGCATTTGTGTTCCTATAAATGATAAAGCGCATTGCCAAAGCTGTATTATTTAACTGTTTTACATCCTCAGTCAATAGCTGTAATTTCTGGATAGTCCAAATTCATAGCTACACTATTCCTGTGCAGGCCTTCCAATGGCAGATTATCAGTACTTAGTACACATCACTATAACCAATAACTGACAAATACACTGTTGAATACACGGAAAATTAAGAAGCTGTAGAAATAGTTTCATGACCAAATCTTCAAGAAAACAATATGCAAGGCATGAGGATTAAGCCATTACAATATCCAGCACAAAACACTACCAACTGAACTACCGTTCATGATTTCAAAGCCGTTTGCACTATCAGTTCATATAAGAACATGCCTTCAGGAACAGTTGCAAATCCTAACCCCTAGTTCAACCAGCAGACATATTGTCATCTTCAGCACTACCTGAATCTTTCTGCCCAGATTCATATTCATGGAACACAATACCCTCAGGCAGAGCCCTAAAAGCTAGGTTATTATTATTTTCAATAGCATTGTTTTCAATTCCTTTAACATCAGCCACAGCAGGTTTAATATCCTCAACCATATTCTTTCCCAAGAGATCATTGCTAGCAGCATTAGTTCCACATTCAAGGTCACCGTTTAGGACTTGCTCATCAACTATGTCACTTTCGATTTTATCGGTTGTTTCCTTCTTCCTCACATGAAGATTGCTACCTAGGTCACATTCAGTGTTAGCATCAATGACTCTAGACTCATCATTTGTAGCAGTTTTTGATTCTTGCAATTTATCATTTTCCATGACCGCTGTATTATTGTTACTTTCAAGATTGGTAGTTTTGCTAATGCACTCAACTTCAATATCATTTAGCTTATTGTCAAATGCTACCCCCTTTAGGAAAGTATCATCATCAGTCATAGCAGACAGGATTTTATCAAGCATATCATCATTCAGGACAGCATTACTCACAAAGTCGCTAGTACTTTCAAGACCAGTATCCAATGCCTCACCCTTATTATCCACGGCATATTGTATTTTATCAACAATTTCTTTCATTATGAGATCCTTGATCACTGAGTTGCTGTTTCTTTCACGACCAGGATTTAAGACTTCGCTTACTTGTTCAATAGCAGTTTGGATGTTATCCATTATTTCTTTCTTTACATTGGCATTAAATGCTGAGTTTTTATGACTTTCGACCTCAGCGTCAACATTACAAATTTCATCTTCAAGGACTGTTTGCACTTCATTCATACATGCATTTACAGCGCTATTTGTATTATTTCTAGCAGTATGCATATCAAACATGTCAACAGTGCTCTGTAAGTTGTCATCATTTTCATTCTTTATTAAAGTGCTGTTATCTGATTTACTTCCACTTTTAACATTAGTAGCAGTGTCATCACCCTCAACATTTAAATCATTTTGTATTTCATCAACTATCTCCTTTTTCACCTGAACATTGTCAGCACAGTCATTATCATCAATAAAGTCTGTATTAACAATGTCATTTTCCTTATCAGTCTGTATTTCATCAAATGGTTCAGTCTTCACCTGAATGTTTCCAGCACAGTCACATTCATGTCCAAGACCAGTATTGCTTACTCCACTCTCATCTTCAATAGCAGACTGTTTAGTATCAACTACTTCCATTTTTATAGCTAAATTCTTCATCAGTATTTCTGAATGTTCTACGCCTTGATGGACCTTAATCTCTTTTTCCATATCTAAATTTGTGATGCCATTTTCATGTTTACATGCATTTTGTTGCGAGTGTGTCTTTGTATTACTTTCATGTTTACAAGCAATTTGTTGTGTATCTAATTTTGTATTGTCACTTTCACGGTCACTAGCATTTTGTTTTGTGTCCGACTTTGTATTACTTTCATGTTCAGAAGCATTTTGTTGTGGGTCTGTTTTTGCATTGTCTGACTGACTTTCACATGTTAGTTCATATGCTTTCTGCTTGTGATCCTCCCCAGCAATATGTTCTCTAAAGTTATCCTCTCCTTCATAATCCAGCTGGCACACAACACAATAGAACACATCAGGCCTACCATCTTCAAATTTTGCCACTGTTTTCTTGTGGTTTTTACCAAACAGATGGCGATTATAATTGTTTTCTTCTGCACAATCAATATTGCAAAAATGACAATAGAAAATGCTGACACTATCATTTTCTGAAAACATCATCCTCTTTCTGTGTTTTTCTCCAAGTAAATGCTGCATAAGATTCTTCTCACCTGAGCATTCAACATTACAAGCATCACAATAGAATATACCTGCTATTTCGCATTCAAATTCTTCAACTCTTTGTCTATGTGTCTCTTCATTTTCATGCTGAGTGTAAGTTTCATCATTCTCACATTGAAATTCACATAGGACACAATAGAAAACATTGCCCTGTGCCAGTTGCTGCAACTCAGCAGATTTCTTTCTATGTTTTGTTCCTGAAATATGTTGCTGGTATGAAGCCTCATTGTGACATTCAATGTTACAAAGCTGACAACGGATCATACCAGATGTATTATCTTCTTTTTCTTTTAGATTCACAGAATGTTCAGTATCTAGCAAATGCTGCATTAACTTGTTTTCACCATCATACTCCGTTTTACAAATATCACAACAGTAAACGTCAAATTTGTCTGTTTGGAACTTCATCAAATTATCTTTGTGTTTTTCACTTTCAAGATGAATTGTATAAGTATCTTCACTGGGACATTCAACACAGCAAAGGGGACAATACAAAATGCTCTGTTCGGCCTTGATAACATTTTTTCTATGTTTAATGCCCTTCAAATGTTGTACAAGGTTATTTTCACTATAACATTCAATCACACAATATTCACAAAAGAAGATACCAGGTTTGTCCGGTTGAAATTTAGTGACTTTCTTCTTATGTTTCTGACCCAAAACATGCTCGGCATAATTTTCCTCACTGCAACATTCCACTTCACAGATTACACAATACGTTAGATTCATCTTTGCGTTTTCATCTTCAGCAATTATTTTTGCAAGTTTCTTTCTATGTTTCTGTCCAGAGCAATGCTCTAAATAGCTGTTTTCGCTTTTGCAGTCCACTTCACAAATTTCACACACATATGCATCTGGTCTGGTTTCCACACCCTCTGATAACTGTTCAGCATTTCCACCACTCAGAGAATAGTTTTGTAGATCTGACGTCAGGATTACAAATTTCTTGGGATGAAGTTCCTTTTGGTGACTAACAAGTCCTTCAATGGTATTGACACAGTGGTTGCATATTTCACACTGTGGCAACATACCAGCCACAAAGTTTTTCATTCTTAATGTATGTGTGTTATCAGTCAGATGATATCTGCATTCTTCTTCCTCTACACAGATGATATTGCATAATACACATATGAAACATTTTACTGAATTATCAATTTTCCCATTATTAGTTTTCTTAACATTGTTACCTAGATTTCTATCTGGCATTTGTTCCATTGTAACTGGCACAAGACAAACATCATACAATTGGTTCTCATTACTTCCTGAGGGTAATACTTGCAAAGTAGATTTTGCATTTTTATGTTTCCTACCATTTAGATGCTGTTGCATAACATGTTTAGAGCTAAGATCAACATTACAAATATAGCAGTGACCTTTGTTTGATGCCATATCAAAGGTGAATTCAGGTCCTTCATTTTTCAAAGCACTGTCAACATTATCTAACTTCTGTGATCTGTTAGTATTATCATTCTCCTTAAATAGAGCAGGTTCATATGCTTGATTTATAGTTTGGTTTTCCCTGTTAACAACTGACTGATCCATTTTTGTTTTACCATCTTTAGAGGTTGATTGTTTCTCAGTTTTACTCACTTCTTCTGCAGTTCTATATGCAACTGAATTTTCTTCATTTAAAAGACTAGCAATATCTATATTGGCAGATTTCATATTCAAGAGCCCTTCTGGTTTGTTTTGAAGCTTAGCCATTTCCATAAATTTTTCTGTCATATGTTCTACTTCCCATTTTTGTTTTGCTGTGTCAACAAGTACTTTGTCTTGGCCAGCCGATTGTTTCTGGTCTGGTTGTGATTCATGAAGAGATGAGAAAACTGCATTCATTAGAGAATCATTACTACGCATCTTTCTTCCCAGTTCTAAGCCAGAGAATGACATGAACATATTTACACTCCTGTTGACAACATTTGTGTCATGTTCAACACTCTTTAGATGACGAATGATTGTATATAAACTGTCAGTACGAACATCACAGAGTTTACAATACAGAATGTCATCATCATCATTATTACCACTTTGCTTTGGTTTAGGATTTTCAGTATCTTTTTCAGCAGCTTTTGGTTGTTGCTCTTTCATTCCTTCACCTTCAACATTACTACATTTATTTCTGTGTTCCGACCCATTCAAATGTTTAATAGTTTGTTCTACAGAGTTCAGATCTACTTTACATACATAACAATGTCCTTTTTCCCCATCGAAGTCATACTGCTGCCCTGCTGAAGCTTCATTGGGTTGAACTCTTCCAGAAGTGTCATTATTTGTTGCTAAATTCCCATCATTTTTTTCATTAACTGTGTTAATAGTCTTTGAATCACACTGATTGACCTCTCCTGAAATTGCATCTTTAAGCAACATATTCTTATGTCTCCTTGATGCATTATGATCCTCCAGAGATTTAGCTGAGTTACAGGTAACACTGCATATATGACACATGAAAGAGTTGGTGTTTTCGGTAGATTCACCAAATGGTGAATGCCTAATAGCTGCTTCTTTTTTCTTGTGAGAACGGCTTTCAAAATGCTGCTTAGCTGAGACTGGGTCAACAAAGTTCTTCATGCAGAAGCTACAGCGGTGGAGGAAGTCATCACCAGAGCTGTCCATCTTGTCACTCCTGGAAGTTATACTATTACATTACAAATAGTTAAAATATTTTAAGATTTTTGAAGCTGTATGGTAAATTTAAATTTTTATTTCACATGTATACTTGAAGCCAGTAAAAACGCAACTTTCAGCATATAACCTATCCAACGATTCTTGGATATTTTCACAATGTTATTATATAAAATCATGAAATTGTCATCCCGATATGAAGGCCATATTCGTCTTGTGCTAAATTAGCAAGTGAAGTAAAGTGATCTGCGTTTGTCGAGTAAGGGACACAACTCAAACATGGAAAAAACAAAAGCAAATGCACCTTATCAATCCAGCTATACGTTAACCTTTATGACTAGCTCTTTTGTGTTCAAACTTTCGGTCATTGCCAATATTGCTCTAAAGTCTATGTAAACCATTCCGTAGATTGTTTTTTTCAAGTTTTGATCTTATAAAAGGCCATCAAAGTCAGTACATGAAAACCGGAAGTGAATTCAAGAATGCCATTTTTGAAAATTAAAACTGTCATAAAATGGACCCATATGCTAGAACGTAACATCTCCTGTGTCCAAACTATGGAATAATTCTGTTTTATTGAAGTTTCGGTAGATTCTCAAAATCTGTTATTTTTTTCGAAAATTTGAACATTTGGAAATTAATCTTGGTCGTTCCATCAGGTGGAATTGTCGGTATAACACCGTTTTTTTTTTGTTGCTGGTATTCGGCCGCATACTTCCGCATTGAAATTGGGTGGCAATGCAAGGTTGAATGGGTTTAAAATCAATTTTTAATGATTTTGTCATTTTTCACTCAAAAATCAATCAGAAGTGCTAAATTGAGTTCAGTTTTCGCTGAACGATTCTCGGGCGAGGGGCAAGCTGACTTCGCTATAAACAAAGCGCACAAGGTGTCCCTGAAAGGTAGAAATAACCTGTATATCAGTTGCGTTTTTAATGGTTTTAAGTATACTTATTTAAAAAAACTGTTTTCGTTTAATATAAATTGTTAGAATATGATTAAATGACCTCTACAAAGTCAGGCCACCTATGAAACAAACACGCTTTTAAGCCTTAGACAGATACTGAGATACAGACCTACAATCTGACTCTGTGGGAACTTCTGGGCTAAGGTCAACCTCAAGATTCTCTTCTTCTCCAACTATTTCTTCTATTGGGTCCAAACTGCCATAAACTGAAACATATCAATTTGAAACATTTTTTTTAAACTATACATGTATTTGTTTTCGTTTGTTAGTTTTCTGGTTTAATGTCTCAATCAACAGTTTTTCAGTCATTTTGGGACAGAGCCAGACTAATCATAATCATAATTTTACTATAAAGACAGCTGAGTAATTGTAATTTAATTGTTACTGATAACCCTGTAATCGCCCAATCTCTGGCCCACAGCTTCCTGGGTATTAACTAGTACAAAGAGAAGTTAACATGTCTTGCTGAAAGACACAGCCAAGTATTAGTGGGGTTTGAACCCTCAACCCCTGAGTAATAACATACTACCCACTATGTCACTGCACACCCGTCACTATATGAGCCGCGACGCGAGAAAACCGGTCTTCGGGGTTTCCAACCAGGTCTGACACAAACCGACATGTACAGTCCCAGAAGCAGCATAGAAGCTTGAAATTTCGGATTTAATAAGCAGAGAAAGTGTACTATCCGTGTAGCGAAAACAAAGGCGCTGATCAGCTTCGCAGTTACTGCGAAGCTGATCTGCGCCTTTGTTTTCGCATAGGCAAAAATACAGTTTTCTTGTGACGCGGCTCATATTTTTTTAACAATATATTTTTTCAATTTGTTTTTAACTCCTTTACATCATTATCAACAACTTCAATGTTATATTGGGACATTCAGTGATCATAACATCACTGTTCCTGGGCAACCCTCTCAGAAGCAGATTACCCGTATTTAGTGCACATTTAATTATGTTTTCACCATTGAATGACAACTTCTTTTCTAGAATCAGTGGCTGTAAAAATATTTTCATGACCAAATCTTCATGAAAAGAAAGTAAAAGATCCATTACAGGTCAGCAAATCTGAGCTAAAGCATTAGACACTATAAAAGGAACAGCTACGTGGGAAAACCAACATTGAACAATTTTGGGTTCCCGACCAAGTCCGACACAGACCTGACTGTACAGTCACAGAAGACTAGAAGCTTGAAATTTCGGATTAAGAAGAAGAGGGATTGCACTATCCTTGTAGCAATAACAAAGGTGCTGATCAGCTGTGCAGTTACTGCACAGCTGATCTGCATCGTTGTTTTCACCTGAGAGTTTAGTTTGTTTTCTTATGCAGTGGCTCAAATACTATAAATGATCTTTATTTTACTAGAAGATCATTGTTGAAATTTTGTGCAACGCGGGTGTAATAAACTGCAATGTTTTTAACAGACAGCTTGGTTTTACTTTGGTAATGCTGGTCAATGTCAGGCCTGGCCCCGAGGTTATAAAACTTTTTTCATGCTCAACTCAGCTGAGACTAAAATTATCCTGCTCATAAATGTTAAAATGCCAACAATTGTTGGCATTTTTAACTTTTATTAGCAAGATAAATTACAGGCTTTGGCAATATGAACCTTAAATTTGAACCAATTTTGGTTATTTCATTAATTATGAGCAGTTTAAATTTCATGCTCAGCTGAGTTGAGCATGAAAAAAGTTTTATAACCTCCGGACCTGGTCACACTGTTTATCCAGGGACAATCAATGCAACTGAGAACAACCGACACAGATTAAACCAATATCAAGCTACAGGTAAACCTCATTATAACGCTATCGTTGGGATCTACAGAAACAGACCATGTTATAAGAAAACAGTGTTATAATGAGGGTGCTAACGATAGACATTTTGTAAAATAATCATTTTGGGAGCCATAACATGGCCGTGCTATAATGAATACCACATTATAATGAGGTATAACTGTAATGTATATGGTTCAAATAAGTTCTCAGACTGGTATTTACTCCCTACTTTAATTACTGATTTGATTTCACTTTTGTTGTCTTTGTTAGTTGTTCCACAGAGGTACTGACAGCCTACAGTTTTATATTGATATGATCATGTTTTTGTTCTCAGTTTTGTTGATAGCCTCTGGATAACTGGTCCCGAGGTTATAAAAAATGTTCACGCTCAGCTGAGACTAAAATTTATCCTGCGCATAAATGTTAAAATGCCAACAACTGTTGGCATTTTAAAATTCATGAGCAGGATAAATTACTGGCTTTGATGGTCTATCACCAAAACTTAAATTCATTTTTGCTATTTCTGACAGTATATTTAAGAGCAGTTGAAATTTCATGCTCAGCTGAGTTGAGCATGAAATAAGTTTACAACATCAGGGCCTGTTGTGTAGTGAGCACCAGTGTACAGCCCAAAATTCAGATTTTCTCCTACTCACCAGATGATCTCCCACCCTGTTCTTGCCAATCTTCTGTGTAACCATTCTCCCTGAAAAAAAACATTTTGACATCAATAATGTACATGTGAAAAAATTTGATATGTCGGGTTAAAGGAAGACTTGAAACAGCCATACTCTAGACCATAAGGAAAACATGTCCATGTAATGTACCCTTTAATATACCCACTTTTATGTAAGAAAACTGGGGTACACATTGGTATACATTTTTCTTATTTTTTATCTAAAACAGAGATTGTGGGTACTCGTTAAAACCGCCATGGCAAGGCTTACATGTACCCACAATCAATGTCCTTAAGCAAAAGTATTATTCCATTCGTTTCCAATGAAATTTTCAATTTTTAAGGCTGAAAAAAAGTCTCGATAATTGCATGGTCAAGTTTTCGTAAAACTTTAACTATAATAGGCTATCAAAGACTGCATAATTTACTCACACTTGAATTCTAGAACTCACTAGTAATTGGGGAAATAAAATTTTCTCTTCATAAAAGCCACATAAAAATTTCCAAACTTTCTAGACATTAAACAACCAAGTTTATGACCAGACTGCACACAAACTCGCATTAACTTACACAGGTTTGTCTAGTCCAGGAGGACACTCCTGTGAAGCTGGTGATTTCGCTATCTTCGCTATCTTATACAGCTCCTCCTGAAAGCAAAGTTACTCAAAATTACCATGACAAAAGACTTGATAAAGTGAGTATCTGATGATAACTGATGATAATTGAGCCGTGACGCGAGAAAACCGTTGTTCAGGGTTTCCGACCAGGTGTGATACAAATCGGCCTGTACAGTCACAGAAGCTGGCTAGAGGCTTGAAATTTTGGCTATAAGTAAAGGCGAATTGTACTATCAGAGTAGCAAAACAAAGGCGCTGATCAGCTGTGCAGTTACTGCACAGCTGATCTACACCTTTGTTTTCGCATAGGCAAAAAACCAGTTTCCTCATGATGCGGCTCAATTATCTAAAGGATACTTTTGCTCGTTTCTTCAAAATAAGAATGCTGCAGAGGTCGATATCGCACCTGCATTGGGCAAAATAACTTAGAGAATAGGTATCTTTTAGGCCATATCATGGTCAAGGTGCATGCTGCAGGGGTTATTCTGGCCCCGAAATACGATGATCAAGAAAATGGCTCATTCAGCCTAAATTGGTGAAATTTTACAATCATTCTGCCAATTTCAATGAGATTTTTGGCTAAACATTGAGCAAATCTCTCACAATCTCCCCAGAAAATAATCCCTGATGCTGGAAGGATATATGACAACTACTATGCCAGGTTTCATGTTTGTAGCTATCACTGCAGTGCTACATACAGAAATCAAGAAACATAATCTTGGCACAAAAATAACTGTAAAACATACATGTAGGTCAAATTCAGCTGGTCAAAGTGCAAGCCTGAATGGTATATTGACTATATTCAGGAAAATTACTATGAAAACTGAGCCGCCGCATGGGAAAACCAACAATCTGCATAGGCGAAAACAAAGCCGCAGATCAGCCGTGCAGTAAATGCACGGCTGATCAGTGCTTTTGTTTTCGCTCCAGCGATAGTGCAATACCTCTTCCTCTAAAATCCAAAATTTCAAGGTTCTAGCCTGCTCCTAAGATTATTATAAACAGGCCGGTTTGTGTCGGACTTGGTCGGAAACCCAAATTGTTGGTTTTCTCACGCACAGGCTCAACTGACTTTTATGCTTGTATTTCTTCTGACCTTAGAATATTGGAAACACGGCAACTGTCCCTGTTTATCAGTTTGGCTTGAACCATGATCTGGGAAGATCTGTTTTTTGTCCTTGTCAAGCTCAACCTCCTCTATTCTAAAATCCGACTAGCTGTCCATTTAACTGAAAATAAGCTACACATGTAAATCTGGTGGTTTAAAATACATAAGTAATGACCAAAAAACTACACACATTCATCATCATATTGAGGATTTAAGCAAGAATTTTAAGCAAGATTTTGGGGAAAATTAGGTCGGAAACTGGAAACCAGAGGACCAATGGTCCTGTAAACGCTCACCTGAGATCTGCTGCATATACCAATAAACATGTTTGAATATCATGGTATTTAACTCTAGTGCAGGGCAGATGAAGACTTTAATCAACAATTTTCTCGAACATTTTTAGTCATTCAAAACAGCTTTGACATTTGGGTAGCTTTGTGGTTGATCTCAATTGCCACTTAGAATAATGATTTGAGCCGCCTCGTGGGAAAACCAACAATGTGGTTTCCGAACAGGTCTGACACAAACCGGCCTGTACAAGCACAGAAAAGAGCTAGAAGCTTGAAATTTTGGAGTTAAAGAGAGGAGGAATTGTACTATCCGAGTAGCGAAAACAAAGGCGCTGATCAGCTTCGCGGTACCGCGAAGCTGATCTGCGCCTTTGTTTTCGCCTATGCAGATTGTTGGTTTTCACATGAGGCGGCTCATTTAATGGCTAGCCACTATGTTAGTGTTTGAAAATCCCCAAACCCCAAATAAACAAATACATGTTAAACCATGTCAAACAATGTCAATCAGCCCTTAATAAAACAATTTGAAAACATCCTTATAAGTGACCACAAAATGATTGACAGAAATATTTTACTGGTTGCTGGTACAATCAATTGCCCCTGTCACTCTAAGATTTTGAGGGTATGCAAGGGAAATTCAGTTTAGCAGTTTGTTTCGTCAAATGGACAGGTTATTTTTTTTATTCGTCCTAGTTGACGTTGTAAATCTTTATGTATTTTCTCATAATAAGGTAGCTTATGAGTGTTCTTTGCTTTCTTATTTACCGGTCCCGATAGCGTAATTGTTAGAGCGTTCGCTTCGGAAGCGGGAGGCGCGGGTTCTAATCCGGGCCGCGTCATACCAAAGACGTTAAAAATGGTACGAGTGGCTACCTTGCTTGGCGCTCAGCATTAATAAGGCAAGCACCGGCTTCTCTTCTCTCAAAAAGACAACTTCAATGGTGAGAGCTCCATGTAATACTCTGTTTATGAGGTGTTTGGAGTACTTGGCAGATTCAGATATACTTTAAAAAAAAACACACACATTTTTTGGCTTGTCTTACCAGGCTCTGCTCAAGCCAAGATTTAGGTAGTGTACTCGGAGGTAATTTTGGTACGGACGTGCCGCCCGATACTTTAAAACATACCCCATTCATATATCTGGTAATCGAAAAAAGGGACCCATTCATATATCATGCCTTTGAAAAAAGTAACCCATTCATATATTTGATTGTACAAAATTTTGACCTTTCTGAGCTGTGTATGTCAGCAAAAAAGTGCTCTTAAACATGGATGTCCGAAATTTGGTCATTCACAGACTAGATATGGAAAAATGGGGCTATTCATATATTTTGACTTGTAAAAGGTAACCCATTCATATATCTGGCAAGGCTGAAAAAGGGGGATATTCGGGCGGCACATCCCTACTATGTCATATATAGGTAGTTACCCACTCCCCACTCCCCCCAAGATTATCCCTTCCACTTATGAAATAGAGGAATTTGCAAAAAATTCTCTAACAGATTTTGCTGAGAAATGTTTCATTAGAAAGCTGCATATTTTGCAAGCAACTTTGGCCAGGAATGATGCTGCAATTTTTGCATAGCTATTTGTTTTCCCAGGGTCTCTATAGAAGAGACCCTGGTTTTCCTCAGTATTAGCAATTTCATGCACATTTTCAAACCTCAATGGAGGTACAAAACCTCGATTGAGGTACGCTACCCAAATCCTGGCTTGAGCAGAGCCTGCTTACCTATTGAGGTAATCGACACCAGATTTGCAAGTATCTAGCCCTATCTAGTAAAACCGGGGTATGAGAGGGTTTATCTTTTTTTCTTATTTTTGATTCAAAACATAGATTGTGGGTACTCGTTTGAACTCCCTCGGCGAGGCGGTTCTAACATGTACCCATAATCTATGTTTTGAGCAAAAATAAGAAAACTAACAATATTTCTCTGATTAAATTTTCATTTGTTTTGCAACTGAAAAATATCTCTGTATTGCATGGGCAAGTTTTCGTACTGTTTTGCATCATTGGCATTGTACCGGTTAGTGGCATACCACGGTTAGAGGGTCAGATCAGGGAAGTGTAATATACAAGGAATAAGCTCAGAACGACTTCAAACGCCCCATCATTGTAACCGCCAGTTTATCACCTACTTGACATAAATTGATAAGTACTTGCGATAATTGCGCAATATTGCATGGTTTTCCGCCATCCAGTATCGAAAATCCCTTATCTGGCCGAAACAGCAACCTGTCACGCTTTTATTTGCATCATTTATATATTCATTTTAATAAATAAATATAAATTTACGATATTTAAAACATGTTTGACTGGCAGTAGCTGGTCCAGTATGGTGTAATTTGTAATGATCAAGGCAGATCCGAAAGCATTCCTTGAAAATTATCCATGAAAATACATGATTTTAGGTCATTCTTGTAAAGAGTTTGTAATGTAATATGAATAGAATGTGCTAGATCAGCTGGCTAACTGTCACTCTGCTCCGCTTCTGTACCTCGTTACACTTCCATGACTTCGTCAGTAGGAGAGGTTTATCGGAATACCGATGGAAATATTCCGTCTAGGAATGTGCATGCTAACTACAATTCTAACACGACGTTATCGTCTTTCCCATTGAACCTAATGGAAACGTCACAGTTTGCAAAATAATTCACTGTAAACAAAATAACGCGCGTGAGGTGGCGTTGTGACGTCGCACATAAACATTCATATCCGCCGAGAAGGAGTCCATTGGAAAACATTTTGAAATACTAGAATTTGTTTTCTATGTGAAAACTGATGTCTCCCCCCTTTCTACGTGCATGTCCAAAATATGCAAGCAAAAGTTATAGTTCTTGTGCATCACATATCCTGTCACTCTGTTTTGTAAGTGTACCAAGTTTCATTGAAATATCTCTTACGGTTTTCAAGTTATAGAGGGGGCACGAAAGTGTTTGGAAAATAATCAAAGGGAAATAACTCCAAAGATATGAAAGCAAGAGTAATGATTCTTGTGCATCATGCTTTATAAGTGGACCATGTTTCATTGAAAAATCTCTAATGGTTTTTGAGTTATAGAGCAGACACGAAATTGAATGAAAAATAATCAAAGGAAAATAACTCCAAGATATGCCAGCAAGAGTTATGGTTCTTTAGCATGACACATCATCTCATCGTGCTTTATAAGTTTACCAAGTTTCATTGAAATATTTCTTATGGTTTTCAAGTTATAGAGTGGACATGAAATTGTATGGAAAAATAATCAAAGGGAAATAACTCCAAAGATATGAAAGCAAGAGTTATAATTCTTGTGCATGACACATCGTCTCATCATGTTTTATAAGTGTACCAAGTTTCACTGAAATTTCTCTTACGGTTTTCAAGTTATAGGGTGGACACGAAATTGTATGGAAAATAATCAAAGGGAAATTACTCCAAAGATATGCAAGCAAGAGTTATGGTTCTTTAGCATGACACGTAATCTCATCGTGCTTTATAAGTGTACCAAGTTTCATTGAAATAACTCTTACGATTTTCGAGTTATAAAGCGGACACGAAATTGTATGGAAAATAATCAAAGGGAAATAACTCATAAAATACTCAAGCCAGAGTTATGATTCTTGTGCATGACACATTGTCTGATCATGCTCACTAAGTGTACCAAGTTTAATTGAAAAATCTTAAATGGTTTTCAAGTTATACAGCGGACAGGAAATTGTATCGAAAATAATCAAAGGGAAATAACTCCAAAAATACTCAAGCCAGAGTTATGGTTCTTGTGCATGACACATCGTCTTGTCGTGGTCTACAAATGTACAAAGTTTCATTGAAAAATCTTAAACGGTTTTCAAGTTATACAGCGGACACGAAATTGTATCGAAAATAATCGAAGGGAAATAACTCCAAAAATACTCAAGCTAGAGTTATGGTTCTTGTGCATGACACATCGTCTCGTCGTGGTTTACAAGTGTACCAAGTTTCATTGAAAAATCTTTAACGGTTTTCAAGTTATACAGCGGACACGAAATTGTATAGAAAATAATCAAAGGGAAATAACTCCAAAAATGCTCAAGCCAGAGTTATGGTTCTTGTGCATGACACATCGCCTAGTCGTGGTCTACAAGTGTACCAAGTTTCATTGAAAAATCTTTAACGGTTTTCAAGTTATACAGCGGACAGGAAATTGTATCGAAAATAATCAAAGGGAAATAACTCCAAAAATTCTCAAGCTAGAGTTATGGTTCTTGTGCATGACACATCGTCTCGTCGTGGTTTACAAGTGTACCAAGTTTCATTGAAAAATCTTTAACGGTTTTCAAGTTATAGAGCGGACACGATTTGTGACGGACAGACAGACAGACAGACAGACGCACGGGGAAAAACAATATGTCTCCCGACCCTGTCGGGGGGAGACATAATTAGCATTTATTTATTATAAGTCGTGTTAGAATCGAAATAATTTTACTTTACGGTGAATTATCTTTGATTAACCCGTGATGTTGTCGGGCCATCCTTAAAAAATTCTTTGTTTGCTGTCACCCGACCGACCCTATGTTTTTGGCCCGACTCAAAAAATTTTATTGAAAGTTCTTGGAGAAAATTTTTTTTTCCGATTTTTCCCCGGTGCCGAATTGGTAATGAAATGATTCGGTTCGGTTCGGTTTCATATTTTTGGTTCGGTTCGCCTTGCGGCAATTAGTCCTACCGACAGACTGGTTATCAAACGCGGTTTCAAACGCGGATAAAATCATGTATAAATGTGAAGACCAGTCACAATATTTCGGCGACAAATGGCGGAAAAACGCCCAAGAGACGATGGGACCGTCGTTTTATGTAGCAGTATATTTCGAAACAACAGCTGTATTTTAAAGAATAGACTATACAGTTTTGACCACGCATGGTCCTGGGAGGATGTCCTCCGAGACCTATCTCAAGAACTAGAAGATCCTCCCCATAAAACGGAGGAAATAACTATATAAGTTTAACATTGAAACTGTGCAAATGGAGTAAATTATGGCTGCTAGATTTCTCAGTTCAAAAATGTAAAGTCATTCAATATGGAAATGTACAAAATCACTTCGAGTACAAACTTATAGATTCAGCTGGTAATCTACAACCGTTGCCAACGGACTCCACAGAGAAAGACTTAGGAATATGGTTTCAAGACAATTTAAAGTTTGATAAGCATATAAACTATATTGTGAACAGGTCAAATAAATTACTGGGTTTGATTAAGAGAACATTTAAAGCACTTGATAAGGATTCATTCTTAATTTTGTATAAGAGTCTTGTACGTTCAATATTGGATTATGGAGGAAGTGTTTACTATCCATCAACGAAAAAGAACATTCAGTTAATTGAGAACATACAACGACGAGCTACAAGAATTGTACCAGAATTAAGAGGACTTACATACAGTGAAAGACTCAAAAGCTTAAAACTACCAACGCTACTATATAGAAGAAAGCGGTATGACTTAATACAGTTATATAAGATAGTTCACGGATATGAGGATATAAAAGCAGAGAAATTCTTTGAATTTAATGAAAATTGCACGAGAGGCCACCTGTTCAAAATACAGAAAAAAGGATGTAAAAAGAATCTGCGTTTGAATTCTTTCCCGATGCGTTGCATAAATCAGTGGAACTCTCTAAGTGAAGACATAGTTTCCAGTGACACGGTGCTGAAATTTAAGACCAGACTCGACAGAATTCTCCTGCCAGACAGATATGATCTGGCAGATATATACTAACTGGACTATCACTTAAACCGGAACCGGATAACGCGAAAAAGTACAGAGCAAAGTAAAGAGAGAGTATACAAGCTCCAACGAGCTTTCGCGACTCTTCAAGAATCAAGAATCAAGAATCTAAATCACAGGGAGAAGTTTTGACTAGGGATGTCAAAGAATGCCGAAATTGGTATTCGAATATTCGCATAGGATATTCGAATATATTCGAATATTCGAATGATATACACATCTATGCCCAATAGACCCATTACGATGACTTACTTGGTGGTACATGTATTGAAAATATTAGGTACATGTATATGCATGGTATCGTATCTGGGCTATACCAATGGCGCCATGTAAGAAAATCAACAAATTTTGCACAGAAAACTAGACAATCTGGAGGTGTTTAATAATGACGAATCTCTGGGGTTCTGTCTGAGAAAGCAATTACACACAATTATCATCAAGCCAAGATTAAGTTCTGCATGCATGTCGTTGATATCCGCCACCAAGAATGCTTAGGGTCTATTGTAATCGTGTGCCCTACATGTACTTTGTGAACGGTCTGTTCCTAAAGGATTGAGTTGTCAATCTATCCAGTCATCATAAGTTTTCACATGACACAGCTAAAATTGTAGGACTTTCACACCTTAAAAACGTTTATTGATTGCAAGCAATCCTTTCTTCTCAACTTGAATCAAGAAACTTGAATCAACAAAGTGTCAAACTGTTAATTGAGCAATCTCAATTTGCAAGTGTGTCAAAATGTTGGCCATCTTGAATTACTCTACAGAAAAGCAGGATTACTGGTCATATTATTTTTCGACCTTTGGCCTTAAATTTCAGTCCTCCTTTAAACTGATAAAAGACATTATTGCAGGTTAGAAAATTATGCGAATATTCGAATCCAGAAATCGCATTCGAATATTCGTACGAAATGCGAATATTCGAACATTCGAATATTCGTTGACATCCCTAGTTTTGACCCTAGTTTGAAATATGTTACTTTCACCCTGTCTAGTACAGGTCCTGAACAACAACAGTTCAGCTGTTGATGCATTTTCTGTATTGATGACATCGGCCAGCAAACTAAGCAAAAAACCTTTGCTGAAAGCTACAGATGGGCCAAGATATACAGGTTTGAACTTCTATATTAAACCCTAGTACGTCACAACTATTAAAAAAATAAAACTTGGTCCGATTGAAGTGACATCTGGTCATCTATCCCAGACCATGAGCGGACTGGCACAGGGGTAGAGTGAGGGATTCCGGTTCAAGAGGTCCTGGGTTCGATCCTCAGGGCCATTCGCTGAAGCCTTGAGCAAGTCACAATTCCACTGCTCCTGCGGAAATTGATCGACTCTGTTCACAGTAAAAAAATACCAAGGTTCAGCCAAGCATTCTGCTGTGTTCATTTTTTTTTTCTTTTGATTGAATGTTGAAAATTTTTCCAGGTACAGGAATAAATTAATTTGATTAAATTATTTAAAACCATTCTACCACGACGTTATTGTTTTTCCCATTGAACCTAATGGAAACATCACAGTGTGAAAATTAACAATCACGGATTCACCGTAAACAAAATAAGGTGGCGTTTTTGTGAAGTCTCACATAAACAGTTACATTCATGGCCACCGAGAATGAGTATACTGTAACGGTAAAACACTGTAAAATATAAGCATTTATCGGCTATTAAACAACGATTCTCATCGCTACCGCGTTGAGATGGCCGGAAGTAAACAATGGATGAGACTGGATTCCGGGCGTACCTTGTAAAACGGCGAAAACGGGTAACCAGCGATCAAACCGAAAGTAACCTCTGATTGCGTCAGACTTGATAGACCAATGAAAACAAGCGGTTCAGTCACATGGAAATTTGAATTTCGTTGTGTCATACTTGATTGACCAATGAAAACAAGCGGCCCAGTCACATGACGAACGGGATTTCCTTTACTGTAAGCCACTGTGGCCATCTCAGTGCGGTAGCGATGAGAACTGCTGTTTAACAGATGATTTTGTGGGTATGCAAGGGAATAATTAAATACTTTCTGTGTCCGTTTGAAGCGTAATGATTCCCGGACATGCTGATATATATAAGAGTCTTGTAAGTTACGGAATAGTGAATCAGTTTGTCTTTTCAAACTGACGGTCGAGAATTTGGAGAAGCGAAGTTGGTTATCTTGTGTTTTTTCTCTACATTCAGGATGGCATAGATCTATCAGTATTTCGATTGCTTTCTATAGATTCTAGACATTTTTTTCTAATTTTGCAACTTGTAACTTGTAACTTGTTGGTAGTAGAATCTTGTAAGTCCTTACGACTTGTCATCTACATCTCTTCTTAGCGATACATTTAAAAGTACTTCCGGTGCTATTTTAAAAAGTCTTTGATGTGTTGTTATAGGATGGCACTTAATTCTCCTTCCGAATACAGTGAATATATGTTTCAATAGTAAATATCTCCAGTTTGGTACTTCTTATCTCCCATGTATCTATCATACAAGGTCTTGAAGCTGAGTACCGTAGTAGAAGTCACTATTTCCTCGGTGAGATCATTCCATCTATCAATAGTTCTGACACAAAATGAGTTTAACCTTAATGTTTTTAATGCTCTTGGTTTAACCAGTTTCTTGCTGTGACCACGGGTATTTATTTCCGAATACTCAAACATTCCATCCATTTTTACGTCATCTATGTTGCTCAATATTTTGAACACCTGTATCATATCCATTCTATATCTTCTATAGTGGAGTGTTGTTAAGTTTAATTCACGTAATCATTCTTCATAACTGAGATGAGAAAGTTCTGGCAAAAGTCTTGTTAATCTTCTCTGTACATTTTCAACTGCTCTTATATCCTTTTTCAACACAGGGAACCAGATTATGTTTCCATAATCGATGATGGGTCGTATGATAGTTTTATACAAGGTCAATAATGTTTCTTGATCAAGATATGAAAATGTTCGTTTGATTAATCCAACTAGTTTGTTTGCTCTATTGATTGTCAAGCTAATGTGTTTATCAAACTTTAGGTTTTCCTGTACATACACTCCAAGATCTTTTTCAATTTCAACTGATTTTAACACTTTAGTACTACCCTGTTTATCTGTCATTTCATATTCAAACCTTGGATTTTCTCTCCCAATATGCATAACTTTGCACTTTTCAACATTAAATATCATCAAGGTCACGACTATTGCAGAAAAGCTCAAAAAGATAACAAAAAATATAATTGTAAGTTTTGAAAAAAAGAGTACAAGTATGAGCTTTTGAAAAAGTCTAAACAGTAACCCCAAGTATCTGTGCTCTCTTACACTTCCCTGATCAGATATTATCACTGCATATCGGGGAAATGTCAATATAAAACTACAAAGAGTGAGTCTGCGATGACGTAGCAACCTTTTTGAAACTTACCCCGATCCTAAAACTTTTATGATACCGGTAGATTCAGGAAGGTGGACATTCTGAAGTGAAGATCAAGATGTCGATGCAGAGCAGCATGGAGTATGGACTGAAACGAAAGTAGAGAAATCGCGGGTAATTATTTCAGACTGGTTTTCTGAAAAATGATAAATCCCGATATCTAGAAATCCAGCCTTGATAGGCTCAGCAAACATGTACAGAGGCTCGCTACAGTCCAACGGAAAGCCGGGCCTACCAGGAACTGCAGGAACAGAAAATGCAGAAGTGGCAGCTGGATTACCTCCCTTGGACCTCCACTTGAAACAAATAACAATTAGAGAGCTTGCAAAAATTCAAGCCAAATCTGTTAGCCGCCCAATGAAGCAGATGCTAAACAACCTAACCGAGACTACAGAATCCCAGGAAGTACTAAGACAAACCATGTCTCCCATACGCCTGGCCTTAACATACGCCAAAGAGATGGAAAGAGAAACCGGAATTGACTACAGACTTATGGAAGAAGAACCAGAGTTTGAAGAGGGGTGTGTAGCAATGACAGCCAGTGCACCACACTACTGGAGCAGATTGGGGTCATCTAAGACACGAACCAGCGAGCAACAAGGGCAAGGAAAAGAATTAGTGCTGGACATGATGATGGAGGCCCCCGAAGGAACTGCATTTGCCTTCACAGATGGTAGCTGCCTCACAAATCCAGGTCCATGTGGGACGGGGCAGTTATCTATCTAGACCAACATCAACCAGTACGACTGAAACGGCCAGTGGCGAAGAGAGGCTCCATCCTGCTTGGTGAGCTGGTTGCTACACTGATGCACTACAGAACCTTGATGCCTTGTCTCACCAGATTATAAAGGTGATCTGTGATAGCCAGTCCGCTGTCGGTATTCTAACCCTCAACTGGAAAGATACCAGCTAAAGAGATGTAACAAGGGATATCAAGAAAGCCAGTACACGCCTTGAACAGTCTGGTGTTCAGGTAGAGATCAACTGGGCCCCTGTTCTATGGCTGGGAATGAAGAGGCAGACAAATTAGCAATGAAGCAAGCCTATTCACAGATGATAGGAAAACAACCTCAATCAGTGACATTAAGGCAGCAAGTCAGGCATGCACCCTCTCATAGTGGCAAAGAAGATGGAACACAACAGAAGTAGGAAGAACCTACTACAAGTACCACCCTAAAGTCAACACCAAAGTACTATATGACCAGCCAACAAAGGAGGCATATTCCATGATACTACAGCTACAGACAGGATATACCTACATTAACGACTACAGATCCAAGCTGAACCAAACACTGACAAATAGATGCAGTTGTGGACAAGTTGAAGATACAGAGCACTATCTACTACAGTGTCCCCTTCAAGATATACATCGTGATGTAATGGCACGTAACCTTGGACAGAAGATTGGCCTGTATCACCTTGATCTCCAACATCTTCTTGGATCTGAAAGCGACAGTAACATCCCAGGATATCAAGAGACAGTAAAGTGGGAGCTGGCTGAATACATCAGGGCCACGGGAAGGTTCACATCACCACCCAAAACTCCCTCAAGTCCACGCTATTTGCACCATTTTACAAGTACACTAGAGAAAAGTTACATTAGAGAAAAGCCATACCAGACAGAAACCATACATGAGAGATCTGTGTGTCATAAAGGCCGTGAATAGCGGACTATCGGAACGGATTCGAGATTTTATGCATTCGATATGGATAGAATGATAAAAAGTAATTACAGGTATAAGATCAGGGAGAAGAGCAGAATCAGAAAAGTTTTCTGATGAAACGTCAAACTCAGTGAAAATATAAAACCAGGGGTTGGGCCTTGGCCGGAGGGGATTAGTCCCTAGCGACCACAAGAAACTGTCACTCTGATATTTCAGCAAAGGACATCAAAGCTTTCAATATCTTCAAAGGCAGTACGTTGTTAACGATGCTGTGTATTTATTATTTTGTTATCGATAAATTTACGTACTTTTCCAGAGCAGGACCTCGGATCCTATAATACATTGGATCCGTGGCAGGACATATTGATGAATGGAGTCACTGCTGAGGCCGCTGCAAGGACTGTGAAAAAAAAGTTCTGTAAAATTAGGAATGAAATCGAACCCAGCTTTAAGCTATGTGTAGCGGCGAGTCATATGAGGCATGGAGAGCAAAAATACCAACGACATGTCCAGAGACTTACATGTAACTATTGAGAAAAGTGAGTGATGATCTAGATCTGTTACAATTAGAACCAAAGCGCCACGTCAAAAATAGGTTAAAAACCCAAACTGACAACCAGAACATGTTGACCGTAAGCTTAGTGAGCATATTTCAGTTTCCCGGCTAAAGACGGCCAGTCAGTTAACCGAACTTAATTGAATACACAAATACGAACATAAGAGGCATAAACAGTACAAAATCGACAACAAAACATTCAACAAAGAACCAAAACAGAAGTATCGCCTTGGGACGCGCCGAAGGTCAGTAATATGATATGCATGGAAATTAAAAAGGTACAAGTAGGCAAATATCAGGAAAAGGCGCAATCAGAAAAAGATTCCCACTCCAAAAACCTATGTGGGAAAAAACCAAACTAACAATCAGGAACTTATACCATGATACATATCGTAAGCCGAATGAGCAGCTATTTTCCCAATAGGTGGCCACTCAGTTATCTTAACTTAACTAAAAATATGAAAACATACATAAGGCGCCAACAGCACAAAAAAAATTATACACCAAGACATAAAACAAAAAGAACCACCACAGAAGTATCGACTTGGAACGATCAGTAACACAAAGTTACTGGCGGGCTTAAACCGGTTTTACATGGCCATAACCTCACCCTCAGCTTCTGCAGTGGTTCATAACATTTAGTTAGTTATTCGGTCCTCGTGGTGAATCTCTAACTAGTCAATGAATCATCAAGAACAAACAAATAAATCATGATAAACATCCTGATGAATCAAAAACCAGGACTCACAGACTGAGTAAGCTGCCCGACGATGGAAATCCCTGGGCGCCGAATAACCTACTAACTCCGGAGCAAAAGAAAAACACCAGTTGGACCCCGGTGGGCCAAGCAACAGACAAGAAGCTCCGGCCCCAACCAACTAAAATGAATAGCTTTATGTCGGGGCCATCATAGAGTCTGACGCCCGACCCACCGGCGTGCAATTAAAGAAGGCAGCATAGTTATCAACCATGATTGGGTTAAAAACTAAGCATGCAGACTATACGTCTGTAACGTGTTATGATTTTCCTGAACTGAAAAGAAAAATCATTAATTCCTTTAAGTTTCTTAAATTTGTAAACCAAGTCACCATAAAATTCAGGTTCCGAAAGGCTCTCACTTAAAAGCGTCTTTAACCCAACATTATATTTGGAAATCAATTCATAGTGTCTACGATAAAATTTAGAAAATGTTTTTCGAAGCTTATGATACCGATAGCCCTGTTGGAGAAGTTTTGCCGTTAAACATTTATTTCGAGCGTTGAAGTCTGTAACATGATTGCAGACTCTAGCAAACCTAATAAGTTGCGAAATGTATACACCATAAGAAGCACGACGAGGAACGTCACCATCCAAAAAAGGAAAATTTACTATATCAAAATCAAAGTCATCGCGCTTATCATAAATTTTAGAAGAAACAAATCCATTTGCAACAGGAAGATGTAGATCTAAAAAGGGGGCTTCAGTATCTGAGATATTGGCTTTGTTCAACTGAAGTTCAGGTGGATAAATTTGATTGACCATACCTTCAAAATAAGGGTTGTCAATGTTCAAAAGGTCATCGAGGTACCTAGATGTGGAATTAAAAGCCTCGATAACATCAGCTTGATTATCATGGTTAAGAGAATCCATGAAATCTCTTTCGTAGCAGTATAAAAATAAATCAGCTACTAGAGGTGCGCAATTTGTACCCATCGGAATTCCAACAATTTGTCTGTATAACTTGGTCCCAAATCTAATATAAATATTATCAAGGAGATAGGATAAGGCGTCGCATACATTCTGACATGACCAAAGTGTATACCGACTTTGGTCAGAGGAAGTGAAAAAAGCCTTTCTGTCATTACATGCCAAATAAAGTGAACCATAGTTTTTAATGCCCTTTTGAAGGTCCACTCTATCAAATCCAGAAGTTTTTCTTTTATTAGATTATGTGGTAATGTTGTATACAGAGTAGAAAAATCATATGTGGACAAGCTTGTCGCACGGAACCCTCTACACTTCAATATACTGAGCACCTCACCAGAATTTTTAATTGACCAAAACCAATTTTTATTAGAAGTTTCATACACTGTCTCACAGTATCTTATAACATGAGATTTGATAGCAGTAAGACAGGAAGTTAATAATTTAGAAAGTTCAGTGGTAGTACAAGAGCTAGAATTTGCAATAAATCTAGCTTTGTATGGTCTTTTGTGAAGCTTAGGTAACCAATACATCGTAGGAAGTTTGTCTTGGCCTTCATTGACACAAACAGAAAACTTAACAGGTAAATCGTTTAAGTGGGCATTAACTACAGACACCTCATCAGTATCTGTCTCCAGATAAGCCCTGGTACCATCAAGCTCCTGTTTTAAGGTGTTAACGTAGTGAAGCCTACAAACGACAACAACATTGTTTGCGGCTTTATCTGCCGGAACCAAGACATACTTTCTATGAAATTCTTGGATACCCTGCTTCAAATGCCTAAATGACGATTTGGGTTTAGGAGGTAAAAGATTAGTATTTTGTGAATAAAACTTAATACGTTTATCCACGATAGTGAAGATACTTCTTTTCCATTCTTTAAGAGCATTATCCTCAACACCCTCTCGTTTACACCATCGATTACCGAAATCATTTAATGCAGATGAAATCTCCTCTCTACATTTGTCGAAATTAATGTAGGAAGGGAATCTATATTTCGGACCTTTAGAAACAATTTTGCGAATTCTAGAATCCGAAATTATTTTTAAATTTCCAGTAACAATATGTCCAGCGGGTTGATAGACATGTTTTGAATCTTTACAATCTCAAGACTTAGGAGTATTAGCATGGATATCAAGATCAGAAACAAGTTTATTGAAATTAAAAATTGTATTTCTGATTGGTTTGTTATATTTGTAACAAATAATAGGAGGTTCTGAATTTTGGAAGTAGGTAGGTATAGACTGTATCACTGATTTATCCTGGAATATGCTTGGTAAATCAATAAAGTCAATTCCTTTATTGATGAAAGGAATTTTAATAAAACTTCTAATGTGATTAGATTCGGTATCGATAAATGGACGAAGAGCATGCTGAGTATAACATCTTGTTAACAGTGCAGCGTCATACATTTGATGATTTCTATCGTAAAATCTATTAGCTTCTGTGTCCAAGGAACGTAATGCAGCAATAGGTAGAGAACTAAGATACGACAGCATTGGATGTCGACCGTGAATCCTTAGTTTAACAGCTAAATCATTAAGAGAATGTTCAATTTCAATGCAGCGCACCGTTTACGTTTGTCATTACCCTTTTTCCGTATACCATGAGATCTAGATTTACGTTTACGAGAGTCCGAAAGTGTAAGTACATCAAAATCGGGCATTTTGGAAATATTGCCTTCATGGTAAATGTTGTCGTTAAATCCCAGTGGAAAGGGTGTTTGCAGTAATTTTATCCATTTAAGTTCAGTTTCAAATCGTTTAATGTTTTTGAATCTAACTGAAGAATTTTGATCATATGAGATTTTCTCCACTGGTTGAACTTTAACATTATTGGGGGAATGACCAGTGCGCTTAAAATGCTGGTACAGAAATGTATCATTATTTTTGGGCTTTCTGATTCTACGATAGTGCTCACCAAATCGTTTTTGCAAAGTTCGACAAGTTTGTCCAACATATTGCATCCTACAATTGTTTGTATTTCAAGTAATAACATATACAAGATCCATTGATTTTCAGTCTAAATCAGAATCATTAACCACTGAAAATGTCCTACCATTCACAGATGAAGTGATAGTAGTCTGAGAGCATAAATGATTGCAACAGTTGCACTTCTTGGCATTGCACTTAGAAATACTAGGGTACATTCCAGGTCTCTTGAACGGATTAATATATTTACGTAAAATTGGTGATTTGAGTGGAGATAACCTAATCTGAAGATTATTACGAAACATATTAGAATTAGAAGCTCCGTGTAGATTAACAGTAGATGCCGAAAATAAATTAAGAGGTGTCACCCTTACAGTAGGTAATAAATTTTGAAAATTGTTAGTTGAATGAGGAATCCGTACAGTAGACGCGGCATGCAACCTAAGGGGAGTTAATGTAATTCCTAATCTTTTTGTGATAGTCATAGTTGGAAGTATTGTGTTGATACTGCCAAAAGGAGCGACACTCATACCGGTTATAGAATAAATAATGCACTTAAACCCGTTTTACGAACCCAACCTTGCATGTCGCCCTCAGCTTCTGCAGTGCACCGAAACATCTATTTACTTATTGCTTTGTCTTTGTCAACTAGTCAATGAATCGTCACGGCAAACAAATGAATCATAATAAACACAACTTAAAATCAACAGTTTTGAAAAGACAATATTCCTAAAGATGGCAGGTACGCAGAGCGTGAAGCGATGATAACAGACAACTCTATAACTGCTAAAGTTAAAGACTTTACTTTGATCTAAGGACCATATTGCACCATTAGGGGTCATTAACCGAATAAACAGTGGTACCACTTTTAGCTCCTTCAGAAGTAGGTCTTTAAGCCTGATAATTACATGATTCTCCTCTGCTGCTAATATTGACCAAGTCCTACAGGAACTCATTGAAGCAGCCTATTCTTGGTTTGCAAACAAAAAAAAGAAAGAAAGAAAACTGAACACGTTTTAATCCAGAAATGATTTATTTCAACACAAAAACACTACTGGTGATAAAGCCCATATGCGAACACAATTTAAATTTGCTCACAGGTTGATTTGCACACTGGAGTGTCTTTACCGGAGCAAATTTACACGCGTGTGTTTGGCGCACGCAGATTGGACTTAAAAGTTATTTTTATTTGATTTTTTATTTGATTTTACGTCCCTTTCAAGATTATTTCTGCTCATATGAGACGGGCCAATCATTAGGTGAAGTGAATCGAGAAAAACCACCTGGCACACCCGAAAGCAGAACTTGGCTTGTCTCACATGTGCCCCTTGTAAGGCTTGAACCCACACCGGACACAGCGGTGAGATGATCGAATGGTTATGAGCGTTTATATAATTATCAGTTCTCTTAGCCACTCGGCCACGGGACTTAAGAGTTAGACACACTTTCTATGCACTATACTCGGTCCACAGTCATCATACTCCTCTTTAGAGATACACATTTCTTGAAAGTCTGTACGAGATGCCAGCATTGATCCACCTATCCAAACAGAGTATTTTCTCTCAGGGGGTGCGATAACCTTGGTCTTCATTGTGGAAGGGAGAAGACTGTCTAGTTCTTTCTTTATTCTGTCAGTAATGCCTGAAAGGTATGCAGTAAAATTTGTTTGGCTTGCATATTTCGATTTGAAAACAAAACTCTTTTTCCATTCTGCCCAATGCCTAAAAATATGATGATACCCATACTGTCTCCTGAGTGTATGACATCTCGGATCCAATATTTTGGACCCGAGATGACATTTATGATTATTTTTCATAATGCTTAAATTTGTATAGCAGAAAATATATTTACAATGTAGTTTCTCGATGAAAACACCACTTATATTTTATTTATAAAATACAACGATTTAACAGTTGAGCGTAAAGTAAAAAAGAAACAGTAAACAATAAACAAAGTTCGGTGACTCGTGACTAGATATGAATTATACCTGGAAACATGGTTGATCCTCCAGACAGAACAACATTGTTGAACAGATCGTTTCTGATGCCATTGTCTGACTTCATCATTGATTTGTACAATAATTCATGAACACCACAATCCTCTACTCCTGAAAGAGGTTTACCCATTCAATTTGCCCGCAATACTGACAGTGACTGTATATGGGAAGTTTGCAAAATACAATTCAAGAATTGAATCTTTGCTTCGATAGTGTTCATTATGAAAAAAACAACAACATGGCGACCTGGATTTAACCCATATATGACGAATGGATTCATCCATCGTTATCATTATTTGGCGAGTTCATTTTAATTTTTAGGGACTTCGGGTGTGATTTTAAAATTTGATTCCATTTTTCGATGAATTCCTCCTAAGCAAACAGAATAGCCCCAGATGGGACGCCGTGTTTGAGATCAGCGAGGGTATTCTCAGAAATCAGAAAAATATTATCGGTTTAAGATTCGTTTTCTGACCAACGTTTTATGTATTTGACCCCATTTGGGTTATACTAGTCTTTTTTATCGACTTCCATGTTAAAATTGCAAAATTACAGTAATTCCCTTTGGCTCCATGCTGCCAAATGCATGAGGGTCACTGAAGAGGCTTAAGTAGCCGAAACCGCGGTATGGCCCATTCCCTTTCTCATAAATATGTTCTCTGCTCTTCAAGGATCTCAATTTTATTTTATTTGCTATTATTGCAGCTGGTGTTGTGCCGTGTGGCGGCCCAAAAATGTCCCCCGTAAACCATACATAATACAGATTATATTCTCCTTTTGGTCCTTTGAGATCAGAAAGGGTATTCTGAGAAATCAAAAATTTATTATCGGTATAGATTCATTTTCCAACCAACGTTTTATGTTTTTGACCCCATTTGGTTTATACTAGTCTTTTTCTCGACTTCCATGCATGTTAAAATTGCAAAATTACAGTAATTCTCTTTGGCTCCATGCTGCCAAATCTATAAGGGTCACTGAAGAGGTTTAAATAGCCGAAACCGCGGTATGTTCTCTGCTCTAAAAGGATCTGTTTTATTTTTAGCTCACCTGAGCCATTAGGCTCACAAGGTGAGCTTATAGGATGGCCATGATCCGGCGTCCGTCCGTCGTCCGTCCGTCGTCGTCGTCCACCATTTTCAAAGATCTTCTTCTCTGAAACGGCTTGGCCAATCAAAGCCAAATTTTATATGAAGCATCTATAGGAAGGGGGAACCAATGTATATATAAATAATCCAGGCCACATGACCAAGATGGCTGCCATGCCCATATATGGTAAAAACCTTTAAAAAATCTTCTTCTCCAGAACCCAAAGGCCTAGGATCTTGAAACTTGGCATGTAGCATAAGTGACTCAATGTCCATAATGTGTATATAAATCATGACCTTAGGATGACCTTGACCTATTTTACGGCAATGTCAACATAGGTCCCTAATGCATTTGAATGGGGAAAACTTTTAAAATGTCATTTAAAGTGAAAGTCTAACAGGAAATGGGCAGTAGGACTGAATATTAATGATTCTGAAAAAAATGGACCCCAGGGGCTCATCCCATCCTATAGATGCTTCACATAAAATTTGGCTTTGATTGGCCAAGTGGTTTCAGAGGAGAAGATGTTTGAATATTATGGAAATAAACATGTATGCTGCCACAGGGTGGGGACATATGAGCTCCTGGGGACCAATCTTTTTCAGAATCATTAATATTCAGTCCTACTGTGCATTTCCTGCAAGACTTTCACTTTAAATGACATTTCAAAAGTTTTCCCCATTCAAATGCATTGGTGACCTATGTTGACCTTGCCGTAAAATAGGTCAAGGTCATCACAGGGTCATGATTTATGTACACATTGTAGTATTGAGTCATCGATACTTCATGCCAAGTTTCGTTGAAATCGGTCAACCGGTTCCGGAGGATCTATAGGATGGGGTAACCAATGTGTATATAAATAATCCAGGTCACATGACCAAGATGGCTGCCATGCCCATATATGGTAAAGACCCTTTAAAAATCTTCTCCTCCGGAACCGGTAGACTGATTTCAAAGAAACTTAGCATGGCTAAAGTACTACAATGTGTATATAAATCATGACCCTGTGGTGACCTTGACCTATTTGACGACAAGGTCAACATATGTTGCCAATGCATTTGAATGTGGAAAACTGTTAACATGTCATTTAAAGGGAATAAATAAAATAGAAATTGGCAAATGGACAGAATATTGATTGTTCTGAAAACAAATGGCCCAAGGGCTTCATCTGCCCCTGCAGTGGGGCTAAATACCATAATATTCAAACATGTTTATTGGCATATGTAGCAGATCTCAGGTGAGCGTTTACAGGACCATTGGTCCTCTGGTATTAAATGAGTTAAGATAATTCAGAAAAGTACCTAGTTTCTTCCGATGCACACGTTCACTTTATATATGCACACGCTCAGTCTTTGAAGAAAAATGCTGTACCCAGAGACAGTGACGTTTGATGGGCATTAAAACTCAAGAATGTTTGCTGGCTAGTTGCCTATAGATGATACTAACCAATTAAAGAAGGCTTGAACAGAACCTCCGGGCATCTAAACCGCTCACTACCAATAGTAAATAATTGACCCTCCGGTAGCTCGTATGACTTCTCAATTTGTGATGATTTTGCAGCAGTATCTAACTCTTGCTGGAAATCTTGTGCACAGTAACATAGCTTTTCCTTCATGTCTCGAACTATGTTTTGCTCCGCTAAAATGTAATAAATGATTGAGTGATACTTACGCTGTAAGAGAAAATGTTGCAAAATGGATTAATTGAGCCAGTCTATCTAGGCGGGTCTCAAATATGACTGTTACTGCGAGGCTGAGCAATATGGCTTAGTACTTCCTCGAATGTCGCCGTTATGACTCGCGACGAGCGATGTTTTATAAACACAGTATAGAATAGTTGCAGAGCAGATCTATGCCGTCATATTTTGAGCGTCCCAAAATAATTACTCGCCACAACCAATAAAACCATGGAGGTTTTCGCCAGGTATTTGCTCGTACTGAACATTACAGGTGTTCGTTCTATCCAATGACGTTTGTTTAATGGAACCGGCTCCAAGCAGAAATTGCTCTTTTACCTGATCTTGTCTCCTTCGAGAAGGAGGTGAGAAAGACCATAGAGAGAAGTATTGTTTTAGCCTGCTTTTAATCTCCCATCTTTACTAATAATCTAACACTATCATCATTTCATTCCTCACTGTCATTATTTTAAGTTTCTCTTTAATCTTTTTACTTACATTCTCTCACACACATCCCTGCGCATAATACTCAGTAATGAGGGTGTCGCAGTATCTAACGATAGTCTATTAAGAACATTGATAAAAATATCACAACGGCAAAATGACAGAATATTCAATCGGCCAATCATCTTTACCTGGTGTAGTGAGGTGGTATCCTCTTCCTTGCATTATTTTTGTGAGATAAGCTGTTAAATCGCGTCCAGCGAGATCCAGTGTCCCAACAGCATGTGGAATGTGGCGACCTGAAACAGTAGCAGTTTATGTGATGAAAAAATAAAAATAAGAATGCATGAATAGAATGGAAGAAAAACACTTTTCCTAAAAAGTGTTCCTCATTTGTTTTCACAAAATTTGATAGCAATATTCAATTTGTGTGCTATCTTGTTTAAAAAGCCCAACCTCATGGCTTCCTGTGTGTTGCAAAATGACTGTGTGTTTACCACCTAATTGTTTACGCATTTATGAAAGACATAATTTAGGTCGGCAGTATTTTTGTCAAGCAAGAATCCTACCAGGAATTTTGTTTATTTTCCAAGTGGAAAGAGAAAAATTCCACGTGGAAAATGCAAGCATCTCAGTGTACTGTTAGAAATCAGGCTGAAAATCAGATTCCACACTGACTCCTGTCTTTGTCCAACTGGACTACCAGTGGAATCCTGTTGAATGTTTCGTACGGGTGACAATCAAGCTGATATTACCGAGGCTTTTAATTCGACTTCCAAATACCTCGATGAGCTTTTGAAAATTGACAACCTTTATTTTGACGGTATGGTTAATCAAATTTATCATCCACTTGAACTATAGTTGAATAAGGCCAATACCACAGGTACCGAAGCCCCCTTTTTAGACTTACATCTTTCAATTGCAAATGGAATTGTTTCTTCTAAAATTTATGATAAGCGCGATGACTATGACTTTGAAATAGTAAATTATCAGTTTTTGGATGGTAACGTTCATCGCCGTGCTTCTTATGGTGTATGGTGTATACATTTTGAAACTTGTTAGATTTGCTAGAGTCTGCAATCAAAGCGCGAAATAAATATCTCCACTAGGGCTATCGGTATAAACATTTTCTGAATTTTATCGCAGACACTATGAATTGATTTCCAAATTTAATGTTGAGTTAAAGACGCTTTTGCGTGATGGCATTTCGGAAGCAGAATTTTATAGCGACTTGGTTTATAATTTAAGAAACTTAATAGAAAGGAATGTTTTTTCTTTTCCGTTTAGAAAAATGATTATACGGTACAAACGTATAGGATATAACTTAAATGTGATGCTACAGTCTGCATGCTTCGTTTTTAACCCAGTCATGGTTGACTGTTGCTTGGCCCACCGGGGTTCAGCTGGTGTTTTCTTTGTCTCCATGTTTGGCGCCCAGCGTTCTGCATCGCCGGACAACGTATTGTTTCTGTGAGTTCTCGTTTTTGATTCATCTTGGTGGTTATCATCCCGGTTTTCATATATTTGTTATTCCTTGATGAGTCATCGACTAGTTAGAAATGAGGGTGAGGCCAGGTGCCTAAGACCTCGCCCCCCCCCCCCACCTCCCATGCCAGTAATTTATATAGCTAATCGTTTCAAGGCGATACTTCTGTAGTGGTTTTTATTGTTTTCTGTTTTGGTGTTGAATTTTTGTACCGTTTGCACCTAATATATGTTTTCATATTTTAGTTAAGTTTGGGTAACTGAGTTACCGCCTATTGGGAAATAGATTCTCACTCGGCTTACGATATGTTTTCTCAGTATAAGTACCTGTGTGTTATTTAAGGTTTTTTTCCCACCTCGGTTTTTGAACTGGGAATTTCTTTCCGATTGCGACATTTCATGATCATTGCCTATTTTTTTCTTTCTCAAAGCCTTAGATAACTGGAAACCATTTGATAAAAGAATACTTCTAAAGGCGTATCCATCGTCAGAAATGCTCACTGAGATATGTAATATTTTCATTTACAGGGACTTCCCGATGGTTTAAAGCCTACCTTCATGTATAGGTACGGCATGTGTGACCCCATCCCCAGAGTCCAAGACTATTCCTGTTGATCTATTATTGGCGTAGAGCGATAACACGGCCTGAACACTGACACAGAATGCTGGTACGTTGAATGTCTCGAATAATATCTGAAAAGGACATTGGATGCGTGTTTTAATACAATGTAATATCAAGGAAAATACGTACGGAATGTATAATAAGATGTCACAGCATATCGACCTCAAGTACCCAAATAAAGAGGAAATACAAAATAAACGGATCCTTTAAGAGCAGTGAAAATATTAATGAGAAAGGGGATGTGCGATACCATGGTTTCGGCTTCTTAAGCCTCTACTTTACTAAAAATAACATGGAGAACCAAATTTATTCTCTGTAGCACTATCACACCCCAGCTGTAGCACTAACACATCATCATTATCATCATAATCATCATCATCATCATCATCATCATCATCATCATCATCATCATTTTTGTTTTACCTGTGTCATCTTTTCTCTGTTTGTTTTAGGGTTCAATGGGGCTTCTGTCATGACAACGGCATGTTCACCCGGCGTTACTCTTAGTTCATTGTAGAATGTGTGATGCCAGATTTTCTCCATGTCATCCCAGTTCGTCACTATTCCGTGTTCGACTGGATACCGTAGAGACAGGATACCGCGCTTACTCTGTGCTTCATCGCCGATGTAAAAGTCTTTTCCACCAAAGAAAGTCAAACTTATGGTCTGCACGTATGGGAAAATTAGACAATAGGCTTGCTTGACTGAATAATCAAAAATAAAATTCAGAATTCGTTGCCCGTTTATTTAGGATCACTGGTGATACTGGTTCATTTTCCAGTTTCGTCAGATTGTTTTCAGTGTTTTAAAAGGCTATAAACAGCAAAAAAAAAAAAAAAAAAAAAAAAAAAAAAAAAAAAAAATGAAAATAAATAAAGCTTCCAACGTGCGATTATAAAGACGAACACAATAAACATATATTGTATGAGTAAAATCATGAACTTTGTATAGATATAAGAAACAAGATGTTTGATATGTTATTTAAAAACTCACTTTACACCTAGGCTCGCCATATATGGATGGAAATACTGCTCTGGGGGCGTCATCTCCCGCAAAGCCAGCCTTAATCGTGTCTGATCCATTGTCGATGATTACTGGGGTAACATCACCGCCTTCGTCGGACAAAGACATGAGCCGAATGCGATTTGTCTTAGAAGATGTCTTATAGACGTTAATGTTGTTACATACTGAAAATAGAAGAAACATGTTTTCTTCTCTGCTCCCGTTAAATTGAATGGGAGTATTCTCTTTTAAGAAGCTAAGTAACAGATCGTCTGGCAAACATGGTATGATCAAACTATTTATGCGATATGCCGTAAGTATATTTGTTATATGTATCCGTCGTATGCAGTCATGAAATTTTAGTCTTAGAAAAACAAACTTACAGGTATCTCGATAAATCTGCCATCTAGTGTCTACATTTTTGCGACAAACAACCCTAATTCATCCCGAATATTATGTCACTTGAGGACACCAATCGCGAAATATGACCAAACTTAAAAGTAAGTTGTGCAGCCTATTTTTATCAGTGAACTGACTTAAACATTGTTAAAGTTTGTATTTAGGATTAAGTAGTAAATATAGAAATGACAATCGATACCTTTCAACGACTGTTAGACCATTCAACACCTTTACCGAATTAGTCGTCTAACCGTGTCGCTTCTGATTGTAACATACCAGGCAAAATAAATTCAGCCAGTCTTGCCAAATGGACTTTAATTATTTCTAGCACATAGGCATTAGCGAAGCGACGATTGTTTGACTATGCCATCATCAAATACAGCTCGGTGATGGTGACGTTACGCCTTTTCGGCATTTCTTATGATATGGAGAAGCCAAACATACTTAAGGGCCCTTAATGAATCGTGTCTTTCAAGGATCAAACCATTATATTTATTTTCAACAGGGTAGTCAATACAAAGACTTGTAATATCCAAATGGGGCCAACTATATTAAATCTTGGTTAGAAAATGTATCTAAAGTTCTAAACCGATAATAATTTCCTAATATCTCAGACACGGCTAACAAACCTTTAAATGCGTAACCGCCGGTTAAGAAAGAAAATCCGATTCACGCCCTTCCGGTTCCGCATATGAAGACCAAGAAAAGGTAAACAAAACATACACTACTAGGATCGATTAATGATTATATTTTAGTACAGAAATATATCGATTATCTATGAATGCTATTTTGTCACTTATTTACTATTGTAACTCAGCACCAAAGTAGCTCGCAAAATAATTTGATGGTCTTTGAGTTATTTATTCCCTTCTTCGAACCTGGTGTTCCAACAAGGCCAAAGTCGGCGAAATACAACTAAAAATTGGACAATTTGCTGGTAAATATCAAATTTTAGTGATTGTTCCACGACAAATTTACAGATATGTATTAACTAAATTGCATCTGATGTCTGTGCCAGTATTTCGTTGTGTTAGTGCCCGTCATTATCGATTTGAAGGGAAGGAAAAGATGGGTACGCATTTAATCATTAAAATATGAAGGATATATTTCAAGATACGTTTGAAAACCTCAACCTGTTCAAGTTATGGTATTTATTTCCCTGTAAAGCGTTTTGAAAGACATAAAACCAAGAAAAAACAAATTAAAGTATACAGAATGCTGTAAAATCGTCTTCATGAACAGGAATATCATGCATGTGAACTGTTGTATAACATGTATTTCATAGACAGTTTGTATTATTTTATATCAAACATTTTCACTGCAAATATCACAAACACACCAAATTTGAGTAAGCAACTATTAAAAAAGGACGAGAGAATGTGACAATAATCTTCAGCGTAAAACAATTAACAAAAACAAAAACTTAAATACATATGTTCTATAATGACTATATTGCTATCATTCTAATGATCAAATTCGTAACCGAAATGTTGACACAAGGTTTTAACCACATATGCATAGAATGCATTGGCCAGAGGCAACGAAACTGTCACCAGACCTCACACAATGTTATATATGTACGTTTCTGAAAGAACTAGGCAAAACGAAAATGAGAAATATACACATGTAAGTACAAATATGATTGATACTACTTGTATGTACAGCTTTAAATGGTGGTGACGGATGGCGTATATTTACAAATGAATGATGAAACATGTTGTGATGAACCATGTTCAGAAACAAAATGAAAATATTTTCAAAATATCTTCCTAATATCATCCAGATTCGACACATGATACATTCATTTGAGCCACCTCGCGGAAAAATCAACAATGTGGTTTCCGAACAGGTCTTACACAAACCGGCCTGTACAGCTATAGAAGCAGACTAGAAGCTTGAAATTTTGGAGTTAAGTAGAGGAGGAAATTTACTATCCGAGAAGCGAAAACAATTGCGCTGATCAGCTTCGCAGTAACTGCGAAGCTGATCTGCGCAATTGTTTTCGCCTAGGCAGATTGTTTTTCGCATGCACTGGCTCATTTGTATTTTGTCGGTGTGATCAGAAAATGTCAATCGCTTATGATCAGTTACGGACAATCCTCTCACAACCTTGTTCATATTATCTTTGTAAAAATTGCCTATGGACCTAAATAATTTCCTCAGTGGTAGGCTGATACAAAGTATTTACTTCATTACGAGTTAGAAACATTTTCTGTGCACAATACTTGGTCCACATTCGTCGTATTCCTGTTTAGAAATCCACATTTGTTGAAAGCTAGACAATGATGCGAGGATTGATCCTCCGATCCAAACAGAATATTTTCTTTCAGGTGGTGCAATAACCTTTGTTTTCATTGTTGAAGGGACAACTCCGTCCAGTTCTTTCTTCATTCTGTCAGCGATGCCTGAAATTTATGGATTAAAAGTTATAAGAGTATTGCTGGAAGTGCTTTTGAAAGGAGCTTTCACCTTCCAAGCACAATGACCTTCTTTTTTATTGTATATAATAGTTTTTTTTCTGAATACACATGAGTTTGCGATCAAGGAGAAGATAATAATTGTTCGGTTATTATATGTTAACAATGATATTGACAAGAAAACACAAAATATTTGTAAGGTAGACATAAAGTTTTATAACCTTTATATTATAAACACAAAAAGAGATAAAATAGAAATAAACTCTACCTGGAAACATAGTTGATCCACCGGACAGGACAACATTGTTGAGCAGATCTTTTCTGATGTCAATATCTGACTTCATTACTGACTTGTATAGTAGCTCGTGAATACCACAGCTCTCCATTCCTGAAAGATGTAGACATATGCGATCTTTAGATATAGAAATAAATGTTATGTGGCACCGACTGGATGCAAAATACTTTTGCCGTATTACGAATAATATAATTCGGAAAAATCAGTTATTTCGTTTAACAAAACTGCATATTTTACTTCTTATATTTGTTCAAGCGTTATTCAATACCACTGAATGCTAGTATTAATGTCAACTATTACAGGTTACGTCATGTGAGCCTGTGCATGAGAAAACCAACAATTTGCATATGCGAAAACAAAGACGCAGATCAGCTTCGCGGTAACTGCGAAGCTGATCAGCGCCTTTGTTTTCGCTACTCGGATAGTACAATTCCTCCTCTACCTATATGCAAAATTTCAAGCTTCTAGCCTACTTCTGAGCTTGTACAGGCCGGTTTGTGTCGGACCTGGTCGGAAACCCCGAAGACCGGTTTTCTCACGTCGCGGCTCAACTATTACAGGTTACGTCATGTAATACTCACCAATAAATGATGGTTGAAACAGAACCTCTGGGCATCTGAAGCGTTCATTGCCGACCGTAATAACTTGACCGTCCGGTAACTCGTAGGACTTCTCAAGCTGTGACGATTTGGCAGCAGTATCAAGCTCTTGCTCAAAGTCTAGAGCGCAGTAACAAAGTTTTTCCTTCATGTCACGAACAATTTCTTGCTCCGCTGAAAGTAAGAAGACGCAAGTGATATGTTTATGTTGTATCGTTTTTAATGGACTGGAATATATTGCAAACTGTTTACAGGCTAACCTTCCCCGATTATATATTATTTGCCATCAACGAATGCATGCAAAATGATCAACAGGCCGGCACACTGATAAAAGATGAAAGAACAAAACATGTGAACTTTACTCACCAGAGTTAGTGAAATTGTATCCTCTTTCATGCAGTATTCTGGTGAGATAGGCAGTCAAATCTCTTCCAGCGAGGTCTACCCTCTCAATGGCGTGTGGTAGGGCATATCCTGAAATAGAACGCGATAATAGATTATAACTTGTAAGCTATTCAATTGACACAAATTACTATGAAAATGGTATCTTCTTTCGCATTAATGTTTCCACTGCTCTTAAAGGAACCCAGTTTTACTTTTTATTTATCAAGTTCTTCAGCTTTTTTTCTAAATCGCGAATTAATGGTCTTACAGCAATATAGCATTTGAAAATATTTCTGTATGCACGTATAATGATCTATAGTGTAAAAAGAGACTTTGCCATTAACATATATTGCCAGTCGGGTTTACATTTTCAACTGGAGGTGTTCGTAACCTACATGTACCTTCATATATTGGTACAACATGAGAGACACCATCTCCAGAGTCAAAGACAATTCCCGTTGTTCTCCCCGAGGCGTAGAGTGACAGTACAGCCTGAATACTGACATAGAATGCTGGTGCGTTGAATGTCTCGAACAAAATCTGGAAAAGCAATGGAATGCGTTAATTTAATATTATCGACGCTCGATACTTTTATTGTTTCACAACAAACAAGAACATGACATTCTGCTTAGTAATTTAAAAGTGCATTACATATATGTTTCCAATGAAGTGATGTTGGTGTTTGTATTCTATATCGATAATTCATTGAACGATTTTATGGAGTGATTATAAAATCAATCTTATTTCTTACTGAAAGCTGAGAACAATGTTCTCAAGCTAGTGCCTACTACCCTCTTTGGGTGGCCAATCCTGACTTAAAACACTTGAGACAACTGTTTAAATCTCATTTATATTTCAATAATTCCAACTTTACTAATTTCCTACATTCTGATAGGTTGTTTGGAAGACTTTATACTTCGATAAAAGCAATGCGTAAGAATACTCAGTTTTCACCTTAAAAACGGCGCGACGTTACGTGATAACGTGACGTTTCCTCTCAAGAACGTTGACGTCATCAAATCTAAACGTCATAAAAACAATGGATGAACGCGTTTTGAAGGCGTCGAAATGAATATTTTGAATTTTTATTAACATGGACGCATTTTCTTTTAACAGAACATAGTACGGTAAGTGTGTTAATCTTCCTGTTGTGTGTTGGAATTCTATAAAAAAAAATATTTAATATTCCGAAATATATTTTAATATTCCGAGCCACCAGTTCAAAATCGACATGTATCCACAACAATGCTAAGTTCGTGGGGCTAAGAAGTCAAGGACAGCTTGCACAATCTTCAGAGAAAAAACAGTCTAATTTCCTACCTTATCAAAAGTAGCGTTCAACCCCTTAAAGTCGATACCATATTTGTTTTGTTCCTTGTCACGTTGGAACACAGGACATTGACGTTTAATGTCTACAATCAAAATAAAAGGCCCAAAGTGCTACGCTCAGCGATTCAGAAAAAGGGGGTTTTAGGGCACTTTGCAAGCTTTGGACCCTTTAGTTTGCTTGTAGACATTAAACGTCAATGTCCTGTGGTTGGAACATCACCTTTCGTCATGTGACTTTGGGATTTTTTTTTACTGTCAAAGTATATTTTCACTCACAACTTTAAATGAAAGAAAATCTGCTTCACATAGGTAAGTTCCATATCAAAAACTTATTCCCATGCCTATTTTCAGTATTTGCACTATTACCTTTTTTGTCCCAGACTAAGCATTTATTTTTTCAGAAATAAACAACACAAAGATTTGGATCTCTGTACGTCTGCTGTTGTTTACATTTCAGCCATGGCAGTCTCGCATAAAATGTGAAACAAATTAGGCATTTGACGAAAAATATGTGTTTATCGGTGTTGTGCTGCTTATTGGTATGGGGGAGAATTTTGGATCTAGCAAAGTCAATTTCCACTCATTTCTATCCATCCCAAAATAGAATGCTAAATCCAACCAAATAAATGGCATTGTTGTGATAATTGAGAGAAGTTACTTAGTGTTTATAGCTTGATATTACGTCACTTGCAGCTATTCTTTTTAACTGTGCTCATCCTCAAGAGGAACAGACACAATTTTAGGCAAATTTAACAAAGGCATGCTACTTTTGCATGAATAATTGCCCTCATTCATTCTTGAAGCAGTTTTTATTTGTTTTATTGTGATATGGTGCTTCTTAAGTTTCACCTAAACATTTTAAACTAAAAATATTGTCCTTGGCTTCTATAGGATGGGTGACCTCCTGAGGTATCGACTTTAGGGGTCTAGCAAGTCGCCATTTTGAATTTGGGGTCATCCAGAAAAAAGCTGACATTGAGGTATCTTAAGGGATTATTTCAAGTTTATTGGTGGACAATAATTGCCTAGGAGTTGATTTACTTTAGTGAGCGTGGTTTGGGTTTTTTATCATTTGATTTTCATTTTTATAAGAAATAACTTCTTATGGTATCGACCTATGGGGGTTCAAGGATAATTTATTCCTTTCCTCTGTTTCTAAATCAAATTTGAAGTTTCAAACACCAAACTTTTTATTAAAATACTCTTTTTACAAACATTGTCTGCTACATTGGGCAGCCATTTGTATATCCTAAGTCCGTGACGTCACTTGTTTGGAAATTCCCGCCATAAAAATAGGCCACAAAAATCAATTATTTGGTTGCTGAAAATTCTTAAGGCACATTAAAATGATTCCAATGAGAAAAAGCCCTGAAATTCAAACAAAATTTGGCAAATGTGATGATGATTTCATCTCCAACTGTACCTCTGCAGTCATTTATGAGCTTATGCCCTTAGGGGCATTTCTTTTCAAGAATACCAAGAAATAGCAATATTTTCAAACTAAATATGACTAATAATGAAAATTTAGACTTTGACAAGTCAGATAATGCAAAATCAATCCATCACATTTATTTTGTATGCAATTAAAATACATTAGTTTTTATTTTAAAAACCTACACATTCTTAGGTAAAGGGTAAGCACCCCTAGGTTGCAACAACCAAATAGTAAAAATGTCTTTGGCCTTGCTCTTCCTGGAAATCACATGACCTTGACTGCCATATTGTAAACAAACTTCAGACACATGCTGGTTTTTTGACAGTTCTTATTTAATAGCTTTTAGAGCATTTTAAGTGGTACAAAATTTGGAAATAAGAAAAATTCAATATTTTGTGATCATTACAAAATAACTGCACACACTGGTCTTATTTAGATCAGAATTACAAAAATTTATTTATAAATGAAGGTAGTTGACCCTTTGAAACATTTTGGCACCTTTCCAACCATTGCACAAGCAGATGTCTGCCAGAGAGGCACACAAACATTGACCCCACGAACTTGGAATATTCACGGACTTAAGATATTCAACGATACTTCTATCGGTCAAGACGGCAATATTTTCTCCCAAAAGCACAATTTTGAATGAAGGGGGGACGTTTTAAAGCTCCCGCTTTGACAGCCTGCTTATAGCAAGCCAGTTATAGCTTCTATTTATTGCGAGAAGTGAGTTTTATGCTTTGGAAATTTTCAAGATGGCTGCCTCATGAAGATCCGTTTTGCTCTATTTTCCTTCCGCTGGCTATAAAAATTTAAATCAATGCAGACAAATGCAGTGTTATGAGACAAAGTTGGAATTATAAGGAATGAATTATTATTTTTGTTGATTTTATCGATGTGTAAACTCAGGCGAATCACTCACAAACTTTTTCATAAAGCCCTTCGGGCTTTATTTAGTTTGTGAGTGATTCGCCTGAGTTTACACATCGATAAAATCAACAAAAATAAAATTAATTCCTATAGTAATACCATCAGTTGCTTCATACCTGTGTCATCTTTTCTCTGTTTGCTTTAGGGTTCATTGGTGCCTCGGTCATGTGTACAGCATGCTCCTCGGGTGCTACGCGGAGTTCGTTATAGAATGTGTGATGCCAGATTTTCTCCATATCGTCCCAGTTCGTCACTATTCCGTGTTCGATTGGATAGCGTAGAGATAGGATGCCGCGCTTACTCTGGGCTTCGTCGCCTATATAGGTATCCTTTCCACCCATACCAGTCATTATTATCTACAGAAAATGGCAAAATATTTTAACCATCATGAGAATGAGGACTATCATAAGAATGATAGTAGGACTGTAATGAGAATGAGGACTATCATGAGAATGTGACTACTTCGGCTTACGATATGTTTTCATGGTATAAGTACCTGATTGTTAATTTTGTTTTTTCCCACCTCAGGTTTTGGCGTGGCCTGGGAATATTTTTCTGATTGCGCCTTTTCCTGATCGTTGCCTACTTGTACCTTGAAAGTTGTTTAGAGAAATATTTGACACTGATATTTACAAGAAATAAATAAAACGTGTACATGACGTCGGGAAATGTAGATCGATGTTAAAAGGCATACAGTTACATCTAGTAAGCAAAAAATGTAAAATACAAGTGCATTGCTAGAGTGACAAAAGGATTATTTTGAAGATGTATAAAAGTGAGATCTATGAATTTAAAAATATGATGGTAAGATATATCAAACAATTAACGGGAAGACATAAAATTATGTAGACCTGGTTGAGCTATTTTGATAATTAGCTAAAAGTGTGATTGAATATAGTGATTTTATTAAATAGATGTTTGAAAACAGTTCTTGTTCAACAACGTTAAACCCCTATGACGGACTTACATCATATCTGGGCTTGCCCGTGATTGCTGGAAATACTGCCCTGGGAGCATCGTCTCCAGCAAATCCCGCCTTACACATGCCTGAGCCATTGTCAATGACAACAGAGGCAACATCGTATTCTTCATCGTACAAAGTCATCGTTTATTTGCTGAAAAAATACGAATATAATATAATTAGTAAAAAAAGCAGTTGGTTTAGATGATTCAATGGACACTGCAAAAAACTTTACGAAAGAAATAGGCTACCTTTGCTATATGGGTCTTTACATGATCAGCATTTAAATGTTAAGAAAAATAATTTTGTGCGTTATTTGAAAGTTAAATAGCACTCACCTTATATGTATCTCGACGAGCGTCTTCTATTAAACTCTTGCGAGTATTGTTTCCTCTTCCAACAAAACGGTTTGATGAAAACTGGTCAAAATCGACCATATTTATATTGTTAAATCTCGCGCCTTTCGAAGAAATAAAGCGATGGTTCCGCGAAATACGTCCAAATAAGGTATACAGGCCAGTCACGGTCTTATTTTTATCTGTGAGCCGGACTTAATGTTAGTAATCAATGATACTTATGAATAATTTAAATGGGTCGAGAAGATAAATATAGACGTGACAATCGATACCCTGGTTAAGTATACTGAAAAAAAAAAATAATTTAGTCAAATACGTATACTAGATTACTAAATCTTTATACAACTATACGTACGTGTTACATCCTTTCAGATCAATTTAATGCTTCTTTTATATACATACTCTCTCTCTCTCTCTCTCTCTCTCTCTCTCTCTCTCTCTCTGATATGACGTAGGCATTTTATTCTACAATCCTGGCTGTGGCTTATCTCTTGATGAACATACCCTTATATAGCAAATGTTATTTCTAGCTGCTTTACAATTGCGATGTAAAAATAATGTGGAACGACTAAGTGACGTTCATAAGTGTTGAATATTAATCGTCCGTGGAAGTTATCCGTATTCATTCATGGAATGCGACCGCTATCGGCAGTTTATAAAGTTAAGCACATTTCGTTTATTGGACTCTATACTTCCTATTTTTTCTTTACCTATACTCTGCTTAAGATCATCTAAAAATAGCATAACTATGTCAGTATTTAACTTCTCTATATAAGTATTTGAACTTATTTTTAAACCTTAGTCTGACATATACTATTATCTCCTCGAGTCAATTAAAACAAGCAAGTTTTTATTATATGGCCATATATGGAAAAGCTTTAGCAGACAGTCTCAGATTATCTTCCATATATGGAACTAGTCTCAGATTATCTTTCATATATGGAACTTCTAATAATCCATGGCAGGTTTTGGAAAACTTGTTTAAATTCTAACATGACCAATAAAGATCTCGTACTTACATTTTTATTTTTCAGCAGAATCCATTTTCGGCGGACAAAAATGTTTACGAGCGAGGTCACAAGAGCGATCTCTCCTTTAAATATTCAAAGATTTGCGAACTGATCGAACTTCGGATAAAATACCAGGTTGTCTCAAAAGTACGTATAACATACAAATTCATTAGAAGCATAGGACTCACGATAAAAAATGATAGGGATTCAAATCCCACTGGAAAAATTTTTCTCACCAGTTTATCTATTGTTTTTTGGTTGTTTTTTTTTTGTTGTTGTTTTTTTTTTGTGTGTGTGTGTGTGTGTGTTTTTTTTTATTCTTTTAACGTTTTTATGCAGTAATTTCCTTTGGTTCTTTTCTCGGGAAAATAATGAAATCGGTTGATTAAACTTTCACAGGTTTTCATGGAAACTCTTTTGACACTTATGAATGTGTTAGTTCAAAGTCCCTTGACGTTCAAATGCAACGAAAGCCATAAACTGTATGTTTTCCTTGTCGTTGCAAACCGAAACCATAATAATCACACTTACTTGTATGTGGGCTCTCTTTGAAAATAACAAAGGGAATTAGGATCTGGTAAAATCACTTGGAACTGGCAAAAGTAGCGGTATTCTTCATCTCTAGACGCTATGATGGCCCCCACTTAAAGCTATTCATTTTAGTTGGTTGGGGCCGGAGCTTCTTGTCTGTTGCTTGGCCCACCGCGGTTCAACTGGTGTTTTTCTTTTGCTCCGTAGTAAGTTATTTGGCGCCCAGGGATCTCCATCGTCGGGCAGCTAACTGAATCTGTCAGTCCTCGATTTTGATTCATCGTGGTGGTTATCATGATTTATTTGTTTGTCCTTGATGATTCATCGACTAGTTCGAGATTCACCACGAGGACCGAACAACTAACTAAATGTTGTGAACCACTGTAGAAGCTGAGGGTGAGGTTAGGTACCTGTAAAATCGATTTAAGCCCGCCAGTAATTTATAGTACTGATCGTTCCAATGCGATACCACTGTGGTGTTTCTTATTGTTTTATATCTTGGTATTAAAATTGTTGTGCTGCTTGCATCATATGTATTTTTTTCAAATTTTAGTTAAGTTTAGGTAACTGAGTGGCCACCTATTGGGAAAATAGTTGCTCATTCGGCTTACGATATGTTTTCATGGTATGACTGTTAATTTAGTTTTTTCCCACCTCGGTTTTGGGATTGGCAATCTCTTTCTGATTGCGCCGTTTCCTGATCGTTGCCTACTTGTACTATTCAACAACCGATTCACAAACTGAATATCGTTTTTAAAAGAATGGTTGTGCTGTATAGTTATTGTTAATACATGTGTACATAAGCGACTTTAAGTAAATTTTAATTTTTTTTGTGCTGTTGGCGCCTTATGTATGTTTTCATATTTTTAGTTAAGTTAAGGTAACTGAGTGGCCACCTATTGGGAAAATAGCTGCTCATTCGGCTTGAGATATGTTTCATGGTATAAGTACCTGATTGTTATTTTGGTTTTTTCCCACCTCGGTTTTTGGAGTGGGAATCTTTTTTCTGATTGCGCCTTTTCCTGATCTTTGCCTACTTGTACCTTTATATACGTATCACTATATTTGTATTTGGAAACCGCGTTGAACGAGGAGAGATTCGGAATAGATAGTACGTTACTGTACTTTTCCGATATTGCTTGCGTTCGGGAACATTGGTACCATTTTTACCAATGGTAATCAAACATCGTTCAAGATTTACAAAATAATGTCACCATTGGTATGTCATTGATACCAATTTTACCGACCATTGGCATCAAATAATGCAGACAAAATTAATTTACCAAAGAGGGAAAAGTCACATTACTAAATATGGCGAGCCTAGATTTATTTCTAGAATTTTGTAAATAAGCACTATTTTGTCATATATATGCAAATGTAAATTTTGTCTTAGATGCAAATGTAAATTTAATGAATTACACAATTTACATGTAGAAAATAAAAAAAAAAAATACTAAAAAGACAAAAGGACCGTTGTTACCAATGGTAGCATTGGCAGCCGAAAAACGTTCAGGGTTTTCTGGTTCCCATTGGTAAAATGTTACTAATTGTACTTGCAAATTTTACCATTAGAAGAACCACGAACGCACTCCATTCTCTGTAAACTGCAATTAATCCTTTAGTTTTCAGTATCTAAACCGACCTTTGTCAGAAGCAGAATCAGAATAGTTTACTGGTTTGACGTCAAATTGACAATACAATACCAGGAGTATGGGGCTTGACCGGAGGGGATTAGTCCCGAACTCTCACAAGAGAAGTAAATTTAGCCACGCATTCGTCTGACATTTCAGCAGAGGAGATACGAGAATCAGGGAGGTCATTACAATCCCTAATATTGGGGTGGGGGGGGGGGTGCTATGTAAATAGGCATTTATACTTGCTGAAGGTATGAAATGCAAAGGATTGTTAATTTCTATAACGCATATCCTTTAGAATAAGGTCATCAGTGTGTATTTTGGCTCTCCCTTTTAACCTTTGTAAAGCAATATAATTCTATTATCCTTCCTTGTTTTCTGCAGGTCTTCCCATTATAGTTTGTGCCAGTCAAACTACCTTTTTCATATGTATAATTCCCAGTTACAACCCTAGATGAACGCATTTGCACTTTCTCAAATTCATCTATCAGACCTTCATAATGAGGGTCCCAGACAAAGGTACCTTATTCAGTATATGTCTCACCATAAATTTATCAACTGCACGCTGTGGTTAATCTATCTTCCACTACTTCTTAACCTCATCAGAGGACTTCAGAAGGAATTCCGGTATACCAAGTGCTAAAGGGGGTTAGCTGAAATAAAAGAAAAGTGAAGTGGGTGAAATGAGTTTGTACAGTGAAAGAAGAGTGTTAGTATAGTTTAAAAGATAAAAAACAGAATCTGGTGATTAGGGAGACACATGCACCACCTGGCAAACAGCATGACTGAACTGTGCCACGGTGGGGAGCATGACAATACTGATGGGTAAAGCGTTCCAATGTACTGCAGTTCTTGGAAAAAAGCTATACTTGCAGTAATTGGTAGAAGTGCTGATTTGTCTGTATGCCAGCGGGTGGATGAATTTGGACTGCCTGCGATTTGGTGTGAGATAGTCAGTTAGAGGGATTGCTACAAGATCATATGTGATCTTGTACAGCATGATCAGTCGGGTATCTATTCGCCTTTGGTCTAATGGACGCCAGGAAAGTTTATTGAGCATTTCAGTAACACTGGAGGTGGACCTGTAGTCATGGGTAGCCCACCTGGCCGATCTACGTTGAACAGATTCTATCTTTTTTATGTCAGTGTCGGTGTGGGGAGACCATACAGAGGAGGCGTATTCCAGCTGTGGTCTGACAAGTGTTTTGTAGGCTGTGGATTTGAGGTCTTGGTTATGAACTTTGATATTGCGTTTGAGAAAGCCCAGCGTTTGATTTGCTTTTTTAGTGATGTTATTTATGTGATTTCCCCAGCTGAGGTCTTCTGATATTGTGACCCCAAGGTACTTGGCAGCGGGTACACTTTCAAGTTCAGTGTTGTGTAGAAAGTATTTGGATGGAATGGGAGTCTTGAATCTGGTCACATGTAAGACCTGACATTTTGCTGGGTTAAAGTTCATATCCCAATCTTCTTCCCATTTCTCGAGTTTCAGGAGGTCTTCTTGAAGGATGTTTGCTTCTGAGAGTGAGCTGATGCATAGATACATTGCTGTGTCGTCTGCGAAAAGTCTGACTCTTGACCTTACCTGTTCTGGAAGGTCATTAATGTAGGCTAAGAATAGGATTGGTCCGAGAACAGAGCCCTGCGGGACACCAGAGGAGACAGGGATAGGGCTGGAGCTGATACCGTTGGTTACTACAGATTGTTTCCTATTGTCTAAAAAGTCTTTTATCCATTTTAGAGTGTCACCCCGAATGCCATAGGCATGAAGTTTTTGGAGCAATTTTTCATGGGCGACTTTATCAAAAGCTTTACTAAAATCTAAAAGTATTAAGTCTGTCTGTTTTTTGGACTCCATGTTTTTGGAGAGTTCATCAATAAGCATGATCAACTGGGTCTCGCAGGACCGCCGCTCTCGGAACCCATGCTGTAAGTCATAGAGGATATTCTGGTCCGTGAAATGTTTTGATATGTTGGATGCCACGATGTGTTCCAGTACTTTGCAAAGAACACATGTGAGCGATATGGGGCGGTAATTGGCTGGGTCTGTCTTGTCCCCTTTTTTGAATATAGGGGACACATTTGCTTCCTTCCAGATGGTAGGGAGTTTACCTTGGTCTAAGGACCTCTGGAAGATTATTTCAAGAATGGGGGCTAATTTAACCGCACGTTGTAAAAAAATTGTGTCACTTTATTTTATATTATGGAGAAATGATACCATGTGAGCAAATACTCAACAGTGGTCAACAATTGTGGCACCTATAACTGTCACATTTGTGTGACTTGAAAAAGTATTGCTGGGTGTATGGTGGTAATTCAATGGACCATTGGTTCCGGTGATTAGTTAAACATTTTGTACGCAAACAATTTCCTGGCTTTGTAACATTTATTGTGGCAACAAGAAAAATGGCCGACTCCACCGAGGTCTGAAATGCATTTTAGAAAATCAATGTTTATGAGGTCTTGTCTTCATAATCTGGGACTTATAGTTGGAGAATTATTTGTAAAGTTGTTATATAGTCCCGACAAATAGTTCGGATAAGAAGTATCATATTGTTTAGTAGAAAAAAAACGCATAAAAATCAAAAAGCTTTACAAGTTTAAGCTTTTTGAAAGCCATGCAATATTTCGCTGCTATTTTCACTGTATGACAATGTGTATTCTTGGCACTAGTTCGATTTGATCTAGACTCGTACAACTCAGCTGATGTTTACAGGGCTAAAATGACTTGTCATCCATTCTGACCTCGTATCCATCCATAAAACAACATGGCAAAAATAAGCTGTGTTTACACATCAGTTGTTTCACCGAGAATTCCATGGTTAATACAAAGAAATGCTCAATGACACTTCGCTAAATTGATGAAACACACATTTAACATTCTAAAAATCCAGTTTTCTCCGGTGGAGCGGACTGGCGCAGGGTTAGAGTGGTTGACTCAGGTCCCAGCGGTCCCATGTTCAATCTTCAACAGGGGGGCCTTTCATTCTGGCTTTGAGCAAGTAACATTTCCACAGCTCGTGAGGTAATGGGCTGAAATTGATCGACTCATTAAACAGTAAAAAAATTAAAAAAAATAAAAAAAAATAAAAAAATTGTGTCTTCTTTTTTAACAGATTTATTTTTTCAGCTGTTTGTCAATCGTGTTCATCTGTGGGGCCGTTTCCGGAGGCAGCCGAACACATTTATGTATTTTTTTTATTTTTTTTGTACTGTGTACTTTCTTGATACGTTTCTGATTATTACCTTAGAAGCAGTGGAAATGTGACTTGTGAAAATGCCACAGCAAAAATGTCCTGGCTGAGGGTCAACCTATGACCTCTGGGACCAGAGTCCTTCACCACTGCTCCAGTCTGCTCCACTGTTATCTAATAAAGTAAAAATTAACATCAGTTTACACTTAAATATTTATGAATGATTTTTTTTCATGCATGACAATGTTTCAAAAGATTTATACCTTTAACCTTTAGCATGCTGAGCAATATAGTGAAATCTATATCGCAGCCCACTGACGTTTTTTCCAATTTTTTTCCGTGTTTTCTTAATTTTTGAGCCATAAAAACAGCTGAATAAATTCAACAAACGCAGTAAACAAATCTACTTTCGGTTTCGGAAGTCTTTGTTACGCCGATTTCTAGCGTAAAAATTCATCATACGTACCGTTACGATGTCATATTTCGGGTGTAAATGCACCCAATTTTCCATTTACCAGCGAAAAAAGCGCTGAAAATGCATTTCTAATGCAAAAATAACGAAAATCCGATCAAAATCGGCCGACAAATCGGTCCCAAAACCACAAGCCGCCATGTTGTTTTCATGCGCAACTGTCTGGGCATCGCTCATTAATATTCATAAGTAGGCAGTGGGCGAAAAGTGCGGGAAATTTGAAAGCGTTTTTTCTTGTCGACCGCAGTCGCCTCTAGTTGGCACAGATAGGTATTCCACGGTCGACCGCAGTCGCCTACAGCATGCTAAAGGTTAACTTAAGCTGCATAGTTACACTCCTCCTATGGTGCTTCATTTGAGTCATCTATCAAATAACTGACCAAGGCCCATTGCTTAAACTTTGCAACATTAGCTAGATTTTAAGTCTCTATAAAAGCTAGGATACACATCAAGCCTGAATATATTTCTTACATATGTGCCATGAATGTAAGAGCAATATATTGCTGCCTATTATGCAGCTTAAAGGCTTTATTTTCTTTACTTTAATAGTTGTACCCTGGGGATACCTATGGGATACAAGTAAATGCTGAAAAAATTTCTCATGATAAATTCTATTGTTTTTACTAGGTGATTGAGAAGCACCTTGCTGAGCGACAAATTAAGAAAGAGAAAGATGTTGAACAACTATATCTAGCAAATAAGTAAGTACAGATTGATTTCTTTCAGCCTACTCAGCCTACTGGTTTACATGAAATTATGTCTGACATTGATATATAAGCTGTGACATGAGAAAACCTGTCTTCGGGGTTTCCAACTAGGTCCGACACAAACCAGTCTGTGTAGCCACAGAAGATGTCTAGAAGCTTCAAATTTTGGATATATGTAGATAAGGGATTGTACTATCCAAGTAGTGAAAACAAAGGCGCTGATCTGCGTCTTTGTTTTCACATAGGCAAAAATCCGTTTTTCTCATGACGCAGCTCATATGATCAAAGGAGGTCAGACGCAAAGCGACACATTGAAAGAAATCAAAGAGTACACATACCAGTACTATTGAACTTTGAATGTCCATGACATTTAATGAAAGTATACAGAAATAGATGTAGACTAGACATATTAAAGTAATAATAAATGTTTTGCAAAATTTTGCTTGATAATGATACAAATCACATTTATTACTTTGTTCTGCCAACTTTTACTTCTTTGTGAATATGAAATTTCAAGCCTCTACCCTGCTTCTGTGACTATACAGCCTCTGGTTTGTGTCGACCTGGTCGGAAACCCGCATTGTTGGTTTTCTCATGTGAAGGCTCATATATTATGTATTTTCAGAGGATTAAAAGAATGTGACGACTTGTCTAGATTTAAATATCTGAGATATCTATGGCTAAACGGGAACAAGGTACAACAAATATCAGATCATTGAATACATTGCATCATACTATGATACATGTTTGTCTTTCATTTTAATATTTCTGTATTCCACAAAAATTTCAGATCCTTATAGTCAGTGGGTGACCATGTAAACTAAAATTAATACACAAACAATGATGTGATTCAATGTTTCTATTCTATGTTCTCTCCAATGGTGTGAAGTTATACAGTTCGATTGTCAAACACTTAGATACATTGTAATTCATTGACATAAGTTGAAATAATGAATATGGTCCTATCATATAAGCAGAAGATAAAATGAAAAAAGTAAAACAAAACAAGAAAGAAGTTGTTTTAAACTATGATACCAGAAACCACATGAGTCACGTCATGAGAGATTTTTGCCTATGCGAAAACAAAGGCGCAGATCAGCTTCGCAGTAACTGCGAAGCTGATCAGCACCTTTGTTTTCGCTACACGGATAGTACAATTCCTCTACTTTCTAAATCCAAAGTTTCATGCCTCTAGTCATCTTCTGTGCTTGCACAGCTCGGTTTGATTCCGACCTGGTTGGAAACCCCCAAGACAGGTTTTCTTGTGCCGTGGCTCACATAATTAGCTTTGCATTATGCTTTATTCCAGTTGCGGCGATTAGACTGTTTATACCAGAATTTCCAGCTTGCGGAGCTGTACCTTCAGAATAATCAGCTGGTTGAAGTATTTGGTGCTCTCCAGCATTTAACTTCGCTGAAGGTGCTCATGTTACACAATAACCAGCTCACAAAGTTGGACAGACTCGTCAAAGAATTTAAGAAAATGCAGTGTCTTAAAACATTGAGTAAGTTCACGTATGGCATTACGAAAACACGGCCCTGCAATATAGTATTACAGAGATTGTTTAAGTTGTAAAAAATGAAAATTTTCAGTTGAAATTTTTTTCTATTTTTTCTTTTTTTTGCTCAAAACTTAGATTGTGGGTACAAGTTATACCTGCCTCGACCAGTACCCACAATCTATGTTTTGGATCAGAAATAATAAAAAAATAAGTTTACCCTTGCAAACCCCAGTTTTCTATATAAAAATGGGGTATAAGTGGGTATACTTTTCATGGACATGTTTTCCTGATGAGGAACAATACTACATCAAACATCCAAGCAATAATTTATTGATAAATTATACATGTAGTGAAAATGGTTGGGAGGAAATGAAACTGGTCGTTAAACGTAGGTGGGCATTCAATTCAAGTGGTCTTTAGCGGAATTTTTACTGCACTGTGATCTTTAGCTGTAAAAATTTGTTATAATTTTTAGATGAAAACAAAAATTCTAAATTTTCCTCAATTTTGGTCTTTACAGTTGAAAATAGGTAAGTTGAAAATTGATAGAACTTTCAGATGAAAATAGAGAGGCTTATACTTGTACTCCCTCAGATTTTCTATTTAATGTTTTTTACAGTAACTGTTACTCTTTAAAAGTGGCATTTACATGAGTCAATAAGCATTCAAATATTTGAGCCGCCTCATGGGAAAACCAACAATCTGCATAGGCGAAAACAAAGACGCAGATCAGCTTCGCGGTAACCGCGAAGCTGATCAGCGCCTTTGTTTTCGCTACTCGGATAGTACAGTTCCTCTTCTACTTAAATCCGAAACTTCAAGCTTCTAACTCTTTTCTGTGCTTGTACAGGCTGGTTTGTGTCGGACCTGTTCAGAAACCACATTGTTGGCTTTCCCACAAGGCGGCTCATTTCTCTTCACTTCTTACTTTTTGACCTGCAAATATTTTCAGATTTAGCATCACTTATACAAATACATGGGAACGATATATGTGACTATTTGGTAGGGTTTGAAAAAATGTTGTAACTTTGGTGTTGTGTATGCTATGTGGATGCTTTCTGTGAGAATAGTCTTAAAACAAAAGAAGAGTTAAGAGTGCACTGCACATTGTACACACAGTTCATTTTCAGACACAATATTTTACCGTGCACACCAATTTTATATTTATTTTATGTATGTGAAAATTTGCTATCAGTTTGGTCTGTTGCCCATCATCTTGACATATGAACCTTGTGGGAAAACCAGCAATGTGGTTTCCAAAGAGGTCTGACACAAACTGGCCTGTACAGTCACAGAAAAGAGCTAGAAGCTTGAAATTTCGGATATAAGTAGAAGAGGAATTGTACTATCCGAGTAGCGAAAACAAAGGCGCTGATCAGCTTCACGGTTACCGCGAAGCTGATCTGCGTCTTTGTTTTCGCCTATGCAGATTGTTGGTTTTCCCATGAGGTGGTTCATATCACAGTATCACCACCTTTATTTCGATGCAAGAAAATATCTTTGGGGTTTCCGACCAGGTCTGACTCAAAAACCGGCCACAGTCACAGAGCAAGTCTAGCAGCTTGAAATTTTGGATTCATTTCATTATGGATCCAAAAGAGTGACTTCCAGATAACAGCATCAGACAAGATGCATGGCATTTCTTAACATTACGAAAACTTGCCCATGCAATAAACAGATATATTTTAGCTTTAAAAATTGAAAAATTTCAGCTGAAAAATTATGTTATCGTGATGAATGCTTCAGTATTCAGCCTTCAATATCTGCTCCACTGGTAGCATGGCTGATTCCTAATGACATGGACCTGAAATTGAGCCCGAAATAGGCACATTTCTTTTACGAAGATTTGGTCATGAAAACTCTCTCTTCCATTGTCAGATTCAAGAAGAGCATTTTAAGTATTGGTAAGTGGTGAAAATATTTGCACTAAGAACTGGTAATCTATCTGGGAGGCTTATTCAGAAACAGTGTGGTTACCGGTACTGTTTGGATAACTGATACTTTGACATGACCTCAGCCATAAAAATTTAGAATTTCATATCTGAAAAAATTGGATATCTTTAATATTTTTGCTATGTTTTGGATCAAAAATAAGAATAACAGGTACCGGTACACACCTGCAAAGGGTATTCATTGCATGGACATGTTATCCTGGAGAATTAATATTTTTTTCTATCTTTCAGACTTATTCAACAACCCTGTAGCTCAGGAGTCAGACTATCGGCTGTTTGTCATACATTCTGTACCTTCGGTTGATCTGCTGGACAGACAAGGTAAAATAACATTGTGTGACAAATTGTGGCAAATTCAGTTGAATAACATTGGGTTGCATTTGCACGGCTTAATTCCAGTCATCCTGACCTTTTGTACATTTGATTAAAAAAAGTGTTCTTTGTTAACTTTGATGGGACATGAAAACCAACAGCAAAATATGCACCAGTCATTTGTAACCACTGTCCCCCACCTACCTGATTTGAAGCTTATGCACCAGTCATTTGTAACCACTGTCCCCCACCTACGACGGCGTAAGAGTGGGGGATAGCCGGGCTGAAGTGCAGGGCAATTTTCGAGTGTCCCCGCAGTGCAGGGGAAATGACGGGTTTTTGACATTAGGATCGTTACCCCAAGGAGATTTTCTATTGCTAAGGGCAGGGCAAAGAGAACAGTTTTGACCTCCAGTTTGCCCCCTGGGGGTGGGGCTTATAGCAGAGCACTGAAAGCTGAAAAGTCATAATCCCCGCCCTTCCCCGTTACAAATGACTGGTGCTTTATTGAATCTGTTTCCACAGATCACATGGGTCTGGCAATTTCTCTTTGTGGGACACAGGCAAACAGCATAGCCCAGATCATGTGACACTCCAGAATTTGGCATCACATCTGGGGCTGTTGGTTTGCTTAGAGAGTACCCACTGTGTATGTTTTGGATCAAAAATATGAAAATCAGGTATACCCCTGCAAACCCCAGTTTTACTATATAAAAGTGAGGTTTAAGGAGTTATACATTTCGCAAACATGTTTTCCTGATGAATAGGGTTAAAACTTTTCTTATTTCCCATTGTTGTTTCAGAGGTGCTAAAGGGAGAACGGGAGGCTGCCAAAAAAATATATGACCAGGAACAGGAAAAAATACGGGAAACTGTTGCATTTGGAAGGCGATCTGAGGGACCACCTGGGTTATATTATCCTGCCAAAGAAATGCATTTAACTAAATTTGGTAGGTATTTCTTTCTGTGTCAAAATTTGCTTTTGGGTAAATTATTATATTCAAATAATTTTTTTTTTCATTGTGATTTACATATATGAATTTTGCAGTGCCTAATGATACATGCAGCATAAAATTACTGACTGCTACTGTTTATTATATGCATTTAATGGGCGTACTATTGTACATACAGATCTGAAAATAATTTAAATCTGGGTAGAAAGCTGATCTCGTTGATTGACAATTCTGTCCTTAAAGGTACCAATTACTATAAATAAAAAAGTTACCAAAAGAGTTTGAATTAACACGGGGGTTAAACGATGCTACCTGTGCTGTCGTCGGAGACATTTGTTTACCATTACATGCAAAACTTGCTATCATCCAACTCCGAGTACATGTATATTGACAGTCATATCATGTCTAGGATGACAACAAAATAACTAGCACCATATTTATGATTGTTGACCATATACATGTACTTGGACATCTTGGGTTTGCATGTGATGATATACAAATGTCTCACGTGGGACATGACTCCGTAGCACAGGTAGCATCATTTGAATCACACCATGATTAAATAAGTTCTTTAAGTAACATTCTGGAACCAGTTGTTCAAAATTAACGACATCATTTGTTAACAATTTGTTAAAATTTCAAACATGAATATTACAAATACAGTTATTTTTTGTTGATAAAATGTGAGAATCCTTTGCAATGCAATGTAAAGGATTCTCACATTTTATCAACAAAAAATAACACTGTATTTGCTTACGTAGTCAGCATTTACTTAACGAGTTAAGATCTTAACGATGACGTTAAGCTAATGAAGTTTTGAACAACTGGCCCCTAATCATTAAGGAACCCTTTTCAGGACCTCAGTTACCTAAGAGATTTATAAGACCCGATTCAGGTAGTGTTGCAGTGACATTCCGTTATTAAATAACATTTTTCCCATGTTTTGCTAAACCATGTTTGTTTTGAAAGTTTGGTGCATTGTGGGCTGTGTCTCTGTTTCCTGTTTGATTTTGAATGTTTGAGAGTTTTTTCCTTTACAGAAATTACCAATATACATGTACATATAATGTTTGAGAACATGATGCCAAGATAATCACTTTATGATAAAAGTTTTCAAATTGAGCAGTTCAATCTTGTCACAAAAGTTTGAAACAAACTGAGCTGTACAGCCACAGAAGTTTGTTTGAGTCTTAATTTTGATGGAAAATTTAGAGGGAATGTACAAACCATGTCACACAAAAGTGGTTAGCAGCTGTGTGATCACTCAGTACTTTGCTGAAAGTCATGATACATGTATTTTTTGCATATTATGTTAAAAACAGCTTTTCCTATGCCGCCTGTCTCTTTACAGCTGTTTGCATGTTTTATTTGAAATTACAGTTAATGATTGTCTCTTCCCAAGCTAATTATTTTTGCAAGACCTCTTGCTGTGAATTAAACTAAATGAGCCTGTGCATGTGAAAACCAACAATTTGCATAGGCGAAAACAAAGACGCAGATCAGCTTCGCGGTGACCGCGAAGCTGATCAGCGCCTTTGTTTTCGCTACACGGATAGTACACTTCCTCTTCTTCTTAAATCCGAAATTTCAAGCTTCTAGCTCTTTTCTGTGCCTGTACAGCCCAGTTTGTGATGGACCTGGTCGGAAACCAAAATTGTTGGTTTTGTCATGCACAGGCTCAAATTTCTTTGTTTCGCTCACAAGCACTTTAAGTATAAAACTACACTGCACACTTTCATTTGTCAATAACTGGAGAAGTAGTATCCTTGTGTGCCGACAGAGACCAAAAGTACAGAGCTTTGGCACAGTACCTTGGTATACTTTGTCTGATTCACAGTAAAGACATAGGCGTTATACGCATAATTAAAAAGAAATTTTGTAACAACAAAATGACCATAAAACTGTAGATAATGTAGATACATAACATCACTTCACAGGCATAAAACAATCACAGACCAATGACTCAAAGAAGACTGGTTTTGAGCTTTACATCAGGAAAACATGTTCGTGAAATAAATAACCCCATATACCCCACTTTTATATAGTAAAACTGGGGTATGCAGGGGTATACTTATTTTTGCTCCAAAACATAGATTGTGGGTACTCATTAGAACCGCCTTGCGGAGGCGGTTCTTACGTGTACCCACAATCTGTGTTTTGAGCAAAAATAAGAAAAATGTCATTTTTTTTCAAATGAAAATTCTTTAAATATCTCTGTATATTGCATGGGCAAGTTTTCATAATAAATGAGCCACCTCATGGGAAAACCAACAATCTGCATAGGCGAAAACAAAGGTGCAGATCAGCTTCGCGGTTACCGCGAAGCTGATCAGCGCCTTTGTTTTCGCTACTGGGATAGTACAATTCCTCTTCTACTTAAATCCGAAATTTCAAGTTTCTAGCTCTTTTCTGTGCTTGTACAGGTCGGTTTGTGTCGGACCTGTTTGGAAACCACATTGTTGGTTTTCCCACGAGGCGGCTCAAATAATGCTATGAACATGGTAGGAGAAAACATAACGATACCTATGATGATGGTGGTTATAATGCCCAGCAGGCTGGAAGGAAACCTAGCTGACCAGGTCTAGATGTTATTAAACTTTTTTCAAGCTCAGCTCAGCTGAGCATCTAAGCTGAGCATGAAATTTCAACTGCTCAAAGATGTTGAAATAGTCAAAATTAGTGGATAAGTTGGGTTCAAAACTCAAAAACTAGTAAATTAATGCTGCATCCTGCTCATAAATTGTTGGCATTTTAACATTTATGAGCAGGGTAAATTTTAGTCTCAGCTGAGCTGAGCATGAAAAAAGTTTTATAACCTCAAAGCCTAAGCTTTCTAAATGCACATTGGTTTCTCAATGTCATATGCTGCCCTTTCTAATGACATTTGAGCCGCCTCGTGGGAAAACCAGCAATGTGGTTTCCGAACAGGTCCGACACAAACCGACCTGTACAAGCACAGAAAAGAGCTAGAAGCTTGAATTTTCGGATTTAAGTAGAAGAGAAATTGTACTATCCGAGCAGCGAAAACAAAGGTGCTGATCAGCTTCGCAGTTACTGCGAAGCTGATCTGCGCCTTTGTTTTCGCCTATGCAGATTGTTGGTTTTCCCATGTGGTGGCTCATTAATTTTTCTCTGACGAGTTGTTCAATATTCAACAGCTGCTGTAGCGTTCATTTTCTTGTTGATTGTTCGGCAACATCTTGTGACTGATTTGGCCTGCTTCTTCTGTTTGTTTGTTGTGAAGTCTGGATAGCATGTCATCATCACGCAGTGGCGGATTTAGAGGGGGTTCAAGGTGTTCGCTCGAACCCCCCTCTGGAGCCAAATTATTTCGTTTTCATGGGGAATTTAAAGAAATTTTGAGTGAAATTAGGCTGACGAACCCCCCTTTTCTACATTTGAACCCCCTTTTAAAAAATCCTGGATCCGCCCCTGTCACGATGAGTCATACAGTCGTACTTTTATGAGATGAAAATAATGTTATTTTAGAATAATAATTATGATACAAAAAATTGATAGTATTTGAAAACATTGTTTTGAAAAGTGTCATTTTAACAATTCATTGTTGTTTTTGTTGACTTGATATGATTTGTGTAATTTACTATTACATGTATAAAGCAAAGTGATGGCTCAGTAGTAGAAATGGGAGGTCCTGAGTTCAAGTGAACAAGATACTAGCCGCCGCATGGGATAACAAACAATCTGCATATGCAAAAACAAAGACGCAGATCAGCTTCGCAGTAACTGCGAAGCTGATCAGCGCCTTTGTTTTCGCTACACGGATGGTACAATTCCTCTACCTTCTAAATCCAAAATTTCCAGCCTCAAACCATCTTCTGCAACTGTACAGCCCGGCTTGTGTCAGACCTGGTCGAAACACAAATTGTTGGTTTTCTCACGCACAGGCTCATACATTAACTCTCTGTAGTCCTGCAAGTGGTGGCTCTGTCCCCACTTGGATGAAAAATTGTTCACTTGGATTTTAAGTCACAAAACAAAAAAAAAAAAAAAAAAAAAAAAAAATATTTTAGCAGTCCCCTTAACGGACACAGCAGATTCACATGAATTATATATTGTATCTATGTGTTGGTTGAAAAAAGCAAGAGTCACTGCCACTCTTGAGGGAAAATACATACATGTTGTTCATAAATTAACAAAATGCAAATTATTTCATTCATCTGATATTTTTATTGTCATTATTTTTTTCAGACACAAGAGACCTGGGAAACAGTTTTCTGCGAGACAGCCCCCACTACAATACAGAAGAAGATGCTCTAAATGCCCGACGACTGAAAAAATCTGTGACACTTTACACAACATTTGATTGGTCAAAAGTTCCTCGTGTTGAGGAAAGACGTCAAGCTGAAAATGTGTTTGATTCACCTGAAATTGTCACCCATGTTTATAGATGAAGTGATCGTGAGTGTGGAAAAGAAACATAAAGCATTTATTTCCTAAGATTTTTTGGTGAAATAATTTCATCATGCAAAATCCTGATATTTGTTGTTCATGCTTGGTACAGAAAAAGCATTTGTCATTGTGTATGACTTATGATAAGAGGTCTGATCAACCTAGGTTACAAAAACACTCCGATGAAATATAGGTATTTAAAGCTCTGAAAATTGAATTTTTTTCAATTTTTGAAAATGAAGTTTTTCAGTTTTTGAAAACAAATTTGAAAAATTTTGATATTTTTACTTAGAAGATAAATTGTGAGTACATGTTAGAACCTCCTCTGGATGGCATTTCTAATATGAACCCTCAATCTACCTTTTGAGCAAAATGTAAGAAAATATCAAAAATTTTCAAATGAAAATTATCACTTTTTACAGCTGAGAAAATTCAGTTTATTGCGTAGGCCTGTTTTTGTAATGGTCTTTTCACACACTGGTCAATGTAAATGCATAGGCAACATCTGAAATGCACAGGGTCCCGTATTAGGACACACAGGCTACCTCATAAAATGGCAGATATTTGACAGCTGATGAAGGTATGATACATACTCTCTAATTGTTTTACCATTGTTCAACGATTGTAAAAATCTACCACGTCTTAAAGTATCCCCTATCCACTTCCCTCAGCAACTTGAGTAAATTTAAGTAATTTTATTTCAAAATGAAAACATAGACCCAAATTTACTTTTCCAGGTAACGGTATTTTGTAAGTATATTGCATTTTATTTACAGATTTCTCCCTTAAATACACGATCGAAGCTCTTGTTCTGCCAAGAACATCAAAAGCCAAGATAATGAAGTCGAAAGACAAACACCCAAATAATGTCACAACCTTTTAGGAAAATATTCAAGAATTTGATTTACAACGCACATGGCTTCTAAATCCAAAACAACGCAGAGGCTTCTCACGAAATTTCAAACTGATGAAATAGAAGGTATTTCATGGTATTTTAGGCGTATGCTTATAATAAGATAATACACTCAGCGTTTTAAATAGGTGTTGCTAGAGAAGAATCACCTGAACCCTATGAATTTGTAGATCGTCATACAAAGTTTACAAATATGTCTTGGTTTCAATATTGCGACAAGAACAATGTTATAAGTGACATCATTTAACACAAATAATCAAGTTAGATAACATTTGTTACGAAATATGGCGCGCCACCCTTTTAAAAGACGTTTTCATCAAAGAGTATAACAACACACTTGACTTTTAAAATATATGTACAAAATACCGTTACCTGGAACAGTAAATTTTTACCTGAAAAAGTAAATTTTGGTCTATTTTTTCATTTCAGAATAAACTGACTTAAATTTACTACCATTGTAAAGGGAAGTGGATAGGGGATACTTTAAGGCACGTGTCAGATTTTACAATCATAATTCATTGAACAATGGTAGAACAATTAGGAAGTATGTATCTTACCTTCTTCAGCTGTCAAATATCCACCATTTATGAGGTAGCCTGTGTATCCTAATATGAGAGCCTGTGCGTTTCAGATGTTGCCTATTCATTTACCTTGACCAGTGTGTTTCATGTCTGTTCTGTCTTGTGTTTTTATTCCATTTTGCATTTATCATATTTTATTTTATAGGACTGTTAAAATGAAAAATTCTGTTACATGGTGATAGTCATATGCATATGTTAAAGTTTAATTGTTCATTTGTTTATGAGCCGCGTCGTGGGAAAACCGGATTTTTGCCTAGGCGAAAACAAAGGCGCAGATCAGCTTCGCAGTAACTGCGAAGCTGATCAGCGCCTTTGTTTTCGCTACACGGATAGTACAATTCCTCTACTTTCTAAATCCAAAATTTCCAGCCTCCAGTCATCTTCTGTGCTTGTACAGGTCGGTTTGTGTCAGACCTGGTCGGAAACCCCGAAGACCGGTTTTCTTGCGTCGCGGCTCTTATTGTGTTCACTGTTATGTTTTGTTTCCATTTTTAAAAACAACAAATGAGCCTGTGCATGAGAAAACCAACAATTTGGGTTTCAGACCAGGTCCAACACAAACCAGCCTGTACAGTCACAGAAGAAACCCAGAATCTTGAAAATTTGGGAATAAGTAGAGGAGGAAATGTACTATCCGTGTAGCGAAAACAAAGACGCTGATCAGCTTCGCGGTTACCGCGAAGCTGATCTGCGTCTTTGTTTTCGCCCATGCAAATTGTTGGTTTTCTCATGCACAGGCTCAAATATTACTTTTATTCAAAGGAAAATATGTCTTCTATGGAAGTAAACGCTATACACTTCAACCTCATTATAAATGTGCCTCACTACAATGGACTTTTCAATATAACACTGCCATGTCATGGCTCCCAAATTGAATATTTTGCTGAATGTATATAGTAAGTAACCTCATTATAACACGGTTAACTTATAACACAGTCTTTTTCTATAGACCCAAAGATAGTGTTATTATGAGGTTGGCCTGTACTTGTAAACAAGCATAAATTGGTACTGATGTGGATATTTGCATGCATAAAACGTGTTAACATTCCTGCTAATTCATTAAAATGTATAAAATCTTAAGATTTTAATGGGATAATATGTCGAAATACTGCACATCTGTGCGAAAAAAATTTGCTCCAGTCAAATGTTAACAAAGGTTCTGTTAAGAGAATGTACTATGTTTTCAATCATGTTGACTGTATCGCAAAGTTCAAGGACCATCCCGTCTAAAAGCATAGGAACACGAAACTATATCTTGCCTTGTTGTGCCTTGACACTTTCAAAACATAAAACCAGAGAGAAACAGAATTTAGTTTTGAGACTGTGAACTACAAAGTTATCTGTGATACAGTATTTTGTGATATGTACTGAATAGTGATAAATACATTGTTGTACTATTAGGCTGTTCAGTGTTTTTCATTTGAGCCATGTCGCAAGACACATATGAGCCGCCTCGTGGGAAAACCAACAATGTGGTTTCTGAACAGGTTCTACACAAACCGAGCTGTACAAGCACAGAAGCAGGCTAGAAGTTTGAAATTTTGGAGTTAAGTAGAGGAGGAATTGTACTATCCGAGTAGCGAAAACAAAGGCGCTGATCAGCTTCGCGGTTACCGCGAAGCTGATCTGCTCCTTTGTTTTCGCATATGCAGATTGTTGGTTTTCCCATGGAGCAGCTCAATTATAAAACAAGTAGAACTTGAAACTGGACCATGAACTTCACGTGTAACTTAAACTAGGCCATGAAACCAACAAGAAGAACTTGAAACTGGGACATGGCCTTCACATGTAGAACTTAAACTAGGCCATGAATCCAACATGTAGAAATTCTACGTTGAATTCATGGCCTAGTTTTCATACATGTGAAGTTCATGGCCCAGTTTCAAGTTCTACTTGTTTAATTCATGGCCTAGTTTGTCATACATGTGAAGTTCATGGCCCATTTTCAAGGTCTACTTGTTGGATTCATGCCAGCTTCAAGTTCTATACATTGTGTTCATGGCCCAGTTTCAAGTTCTATATTTGGGTTCATGGTCCCCGGTGATTTCAATTTCCATATGTGAGATTCATGGCCCAGTTTCAAGTTCTACATGTGAGATTTATGGCCCAGTTGCATGTGTTTCAAATCTGTATGTAACATTCATGGCACAGCTTCAAAATGGCCATAAAACCGGTCTACAACGCAACATCTGCTTTTCCTGCTTTGTAAACTCTGACCGCTCCGAAGTGTAGTTTTCTAGTGGGTTTTTTTTTTTTTTTTTTTTTTTTCTTTTTTTTTTTTTCATAAGCCCCCGTCACACCTAGCCGCATTTCTATATCGTCAAGAAGGTTGCCCAATTGTTCATGTGCTTTGACATTGCAAAGAATACCTGCTATATTTTAGTAAAAAAGTACATGTTAATGCCGTCATAATACTGACAAGCAGGGCGTTGCCTCGGTGCATACATGAAGTTTCTTAAAATTCTTGCGCTTTGCAACGTTTTTGCGCAGCTTTCGTGGCGCTGTGTGTGTTCTTTCCCATGTTCAAAGCATTCATACTGCGGTTCATCTTTATCCATAATCGCACCAGAGCAATGTTCTCACGGCGTTCAAGAAAATGCATCTAACAGAGACGTGGGATCACGTATAGAGCATGGAGGGGCAGCGAGCATTTTGTGAATGCTCAAATAAATGCCGTCGTTATGGTGGTTAACGTTCTGGGCCCTGTTGTTCAATCGTTAATTAACGATTCGTCTAAATTTCAAACATGAATATTACAAATACACTGTTATTTCTGGTGATGAAATGTGAGAATCCTTTGCAATGCAATGTCAAAAGACGTTTAAACGCGACAGGAACGCAGCGTGGATGTCGTGCAAGAGCAACTTGCATGCGTTGCGAGCATAGTGGAAGCATCGTAAGAGCGCATGGATTCGACAACAAGAACATCTTTAGAATTCGGTGGAACGCTGTTTGTAAGCTCCGTTGCATCGTCTTGGCCAAAGGGGCGCTTTTACAAGTCTTTTTCTTTAATATAGCAGATTTCCCTTGTGATCTCGCAGCACTGCGTCAATTGAAAAACGCCGTGAAAAAAAAAGACTGCTGAAACTCGGCTCGGTTTAACGGACTTACAATGCAAACAGTTTAGTGCAGGGGTCTTTCATAGGTCTGTGGTTGATCAAGACACTTTATAACGTACCTTCGGCCCTGATATAGTGACCCTTCCAAACCGTTGAAGACTGCAAAATGAGCCACCGCATGGTAATACCAGCAATTTGCATATGCGAAAACAAAGACGCAGATCAGCTGTGCAGTAACTGCAAAGCAGATCAGTATCTTTGTTTTCCTACACACACAGATACTATTGTAGTACAACCCACGTTCCCAGACTGAAAAGGATCATGGCTTGACGGAGTTTACAATCCAAGATAAGACTAACAGAACACATAAATTTATTTCATTTGAAAATGAAAAATATAGAAAGACTAAATGTAATTCAATGCATGTAGGTCATGTAGGTTTTGAAAACCTGAAAAAGTATTGCTTCACATTTCAGAACACGTTATAACGTGGCCAGTCAATGGACCAATCATATTGCTTCAATCTTTTATGCGGTTTAAGATAGTTCACTTTCTTCTGAATAAACTCATTCTAGGCCTTTCACTTTTAATCAAAACTCGGAACACATAAAAGATAGTAAATGTCTGTCATGGCGTAATCCATATCTCTTGTCGTTAACGTTGAAATTGTTCGTTATCGTCGTTTTATTGGCATCTGGGTCCTAGTGTCTGAAAAAAAGAGAGAAAGAAAGAAAAATAAATATATGACCAAATATTAATATTAAGAGTTAAGACGGGGAAAAGCATCTAGAAGTCGAGCCTAGCTCTAAATTCTATACGATCCCGGTCCCGTTACCAGAGGAAGGGTAGATACGCAGCAAACATATCGCAATTAATGAGCCGCCTCATGAGAAAACCAACACTTTGCATAGGCGAAAACATAGGCGCAGATCAGCTGTGCAGTAATTGCGAAGCTGATCAGCGCCTTTGTGTTTTCGCTACACGGATAGCACAATTCCTCTACTTTCTAAATCCAAAACTTCCAGCCTCTACCCATATTCTATGCTTGTACAGGCCGGTTTGTGTCGGGCCTGTTCGGAAACCACATTGTTGGTTTTCTCACGAGACGGCTCATGGTCTTAACTGGCCATATCAAGAGTTCGTGATCATGTGGTTCCTTATACTGATCTATAGATCTACTAGTACTGTCGTTGTACATTGAAAGGTCCTTGATTGATAAGAACGCATATCTTTTAAAACTTTCACCTGAGATGACCTCAAAATAAACTTATATCAATAATGAGAAATGTAACATCTGTCTTGAACCCAGCTGTTTACATGGTTTGCCCTGCGATAAATGTGTTTTGTCCGCATTTTAACGCCACAATCAACGATGTTTCAGTCATTTCGGGACAAAGCCAACGCTTACTGTCCCAGTCCCAAGTACCACCGTTCCGTGTCTTGAGCCAAACCATTTTTTGTCACACAGCACTGACACTACACTCTACGACAGCGCGCTCACAAAACATAATAGGTCGCAAATGTTAATTCACAAGCATGGCGTTCATGAAGACGACAGCCGTTTTGAACGACCTGTTCGGTGCTTCTACATTACATCTACATGTATGTCCGATGATCTAAAAGTTCTATTTTGGATTTGATATTTTCAGCGAAGACTCGAGTCAGATATACCTGACAAAGAGGGTAACAGGGTAGATATCTCTACCCTGTGCCAACTCAACCCCCACCCCCATCCCCGTAATGTTGTGCCGCTTTTTGCATGACTGTAAAACGCAGTCACGTGAAAAAGTGATAGATGATAATCGTAATTGAAATGTAATTGGCTAGTCGTCAAACCGGAACCATACTTCGCTGTGCAGAAAATGACATAACCGTTACTTTTTTGCGTTAGTGTACATAAGACAAACACAAACTTACGTTGCTACTTCTTTTGATTCTGTGCGTTGTTCATCAATTTTTGAACATTTTTCCTGGTGTGTTCCGTATGCTGTGTATGTTGTTCACTTTCCTTTTTCGATCGTCCTTTACCACTGTGATGAGAGTGCACAAGCTTATCCTGTTCTATATTGTAGTCGTCATACTCGTCCATGTATTGTTTGTCAGCATCCCCTTGTTTCCCTGTCGACATGTCGATTGATTACGATAAATCACAAGAAAAACGACCGTATTAAACACTGAGTTAAATAAAATATGGCTTGAAGTTGAAGTGTGTTCACCGTACAGTATTTATATGATACTTGCCACGTAAAACTCATACATGTATTGATTGTGCAGCAAGGGAAAAGAAATTTATGGTTATAAGATTTTGCTTTGGGATGTACAGCGAATACTTCGAATGTCTGAATCGATATCTCTAGACATTTCCTTGATATTTCGATTCCATCGTCCTTTTTTTCTCTTTATGAAAAGCGCATACACAGATCAGCTTAGATTTGTTGAGCAGTATGATCTTTTTCTCTGCCCCCACATGTCCTTAAACTGGCCCATTCAGTAATGTAATCATTTGGGCCACATCATGAGAGGAGAGACTACGTTATTTTCATTAAAGCTCGCAAATGGAGATCAGCCTCCGTATATTAACGGGCTGATCATGGTCCATATTCGTTTGCTTGTGTCTTGTGTTTTCTTAGTGCGCTCATCGTGAGGCCGTTCAAACATGAGCGGTGTTTTCACGAGATATGAGTTAGTTGTAAGTCATGTGACACTGTTTACAGTTGACGATTTTATGTGCGATAAAGATGACTTCACATCAAAAATAGAATACCGACAACAACATTAAAGATAACACTGTTACATGATCGGTTTACCAGTACTAAATTAAATACATTTCCACGATCAATGACCGAAAATTCGAACCAGCTATCTGCTGAACGCAAGGTGGATTTCTCTTGACATGTCAAGCCTCTAGCCATCTTCTGTGACTGTACAGCCTGGTCTGCGTCGGACCTGTTCGGAAACCACATTGTTGGTTTTCTCACGAGACGGCTGATTTCTCAGTGCATGAGCATGTACTGATCAAGATAATCTCGACTGTAATAGAGGGACCAGGAATCGTTGCAACTAAATTTTAAGTCCCAACACCTCCCGACATAGACACCAATCGGTAAAGAAATGCACCACAGAGCATAATTTAGCATTTTTTTCACACACGCAAAAAAGCGTGGTGAAAAGCAGTGTATGACCAGCTCTTTCCACAACATGGTAGCCATCCGGCTAGCCTCATCCAAATCCAAAGGCAATGAACACGGCAGAGAGACAGACAAAATAAACAGAAGATGTAACATGAAGAAAAATCACTTTTACCGGGACGTCGATTACCGTTCGGACGGCGATTACCATTTCCACTGGCCCGGGACAATCACCATTGGGACAAGTTCGGGTTGGCTTTCGGTTACAAATTTTCAACATGCACAATTTTTTCGCGCCTACCGATAGGGTTGCCTCTGCGTCTGATCTGGGGACGCAACTTTTTGCAGCAAGTTCAGTAGTTTTATGGGGGTCATGGCAGTCACACTTCTTTATTTTTGTGCGTGTTCGCCATTCGATCACACTGCGCACTTACCAACCGCGCAAACACTAAAGACACCCCATAAAACTACTAAACTTGCTGCAAAAATTTGCGTCCCCCGATCAGAAAGAGTGAAAAGAGCTGGTCATACTGCTTTTCACCACGCTTTTTTTTTGCGTGTGTGAAAAAAAAGCTAAATTATGCTCTGTGATGCATTTCTTTCCCGATTGGTGTCTATGTCGGGAGGTGTTGGGACTTTAAATTTAGTTGCAACGATTCCTGGTCCCTCTATTACAGTCGAGATTATCTTGATCAGTACATGCTCATGTACTGAAAAATCAGCCGTCTCGTGAGAAAACCAAGAATCACAGAAGCAGGCTAGAAGCTTGAAATTTCGGATTTAAGAACAAAAAGAATTTTACTATCAGCTCAGTGAAAACAAAGGCGTTGATCAGCTGTGCAGTTACTGCACAGCTGATCTGCGGCTTTGTTTTCGCCTTTGCAAATTGTTGGTTTTCTCATGGGGTGGCTCATATATGAATGGGTCACTTTTTTCGAAGGCATGATATATGAATAGGTCCTTTTTTTCGATTACCAGATATATGAATAGGGTATGTTTTAAAGTATCGGGCGGCACGTCCGTACCAAAATTACCTCCGAGTTACCCGCTCCCCCCCCCTCCCCTCCCCCCGAGCCGCGAAGCTGATCTGCGTCTTTGTTTTCGCATATGCAGATTGTTGTTTTTTTCGTGAGGCGGCTCAAATGTTACCATTCGTATAAAATACGAGAACATGAAGGGGGCCTATGGTGGTAGAGCGACGGACTCCGAATCGAGAAGTTCTGGGGTTCGAATCCTGCTTTAGTACCGTGTTATGTTCTTGAGAAAGACCAATTTACTCTATGAAGTGTCGAGGCTTTGTCAATACCCGGAAGCAGCGACTCCGTTCCGACAAAATGTTGACTGAAATGCGAATTCGGAGATGGTAGAAAGAAATCCGTTCTTCAAAGTATTATAAAGAATATTTTGTACTGATACGCACTTTTGTTTTTCGATACATTTTTGTATTGTTTGTATTGAGGCTTAACGTCACAGTCAACATTTTTTCAGTCATTCCTGGGTTTAACCAGTACTGTAGGGAGTTAATATGTCTTGCTCAATGACACAACACGGTGCCGCTTGTGTGAATCGAACCCAGGACCTCTCGATTCGTAGTCCGACGCTCTACCACTACCACCGCGCTCCCTATTTGCATACATTTTGTACGAGTGTGCTAATGAGCAGCCTAACAGTTAATGACCAGAGCGACCATTTGAGCACTTTTTAGGCAGTATGCATTAAGAATGATTACCTTATTCACCGCACCATTGTAAACTAGACAAGTCTTTACATTGCCTGAAAGGCTACAAGAAACTATTTAACAATGACATATTCTTTTGATGTATGCAAATTGTTATTTTAATAACTTAATAGGTACATGGTGTCAAACAGTCAATACTACATGCCAAAAAAAAAAAAAAAAAAACCCCATAAAACGATGGCCAAATTACTAAATCCTCTGTGATTACGAAGCTTTATTGTCTATGACTTGTGAATTCCTCATTTGAAAACTATGTGCTTTGTGCTTTCATGTTTTAAATCTCTGTGATTTGTGACCAGACCCCGCCCCCTCCTGACCCCCCCCCCCCCTCTTATAAGACCGGAGTGCAATCAGACTAGACACACAAAATCCATATCTGCGTGCCTAGCATGCCATGCAATCAAGAATGTAGCGTACGCGTGATAAAAGGCAATTTGATCCATAGACACCAGAGTTATGAGCTATCTATGTTTGCCATTATATATTCAACCTTTCAAAGTGATTTCTTTACAAAACAATTTTCCAATTATTGGATGTCTGAGATTTCGGACATACTGTCCATACACCATCTATAGATCTGCACTTTTTCTGAAACACCTCAAGACCAGAGGACCAATGGTCCTGTAAACGCTCACCTGAGATCAGCTGCATATACCAGTAAACATGTTTGAATATTATGGTATTTAACTTCAGTGCAGGGGCAGATAAGCCCTTGGGCCATTTTCTTTTTTCAGAATCTTCAATATTCTGTCCATTTGCCAATTTCCTGTTGGCTTTTTCCTTCAAATGACATTTTAACAGTTTTCCCAATTCAGATGCACAGGCAACCCATGTTGACCTTGCCATAAACTTGGTCAAGGTCATCACAGGGTCATGATTTATATATACATTTGAGTACTTTAGCCATCGATGCCTCACGCCAAGTTTCCTTGAAATCAGTCTATTGGTTTCAGAGAAGATGATTTTTGATGGGTTTTTACCATATATGGGCATGGCGGCCATCTTGGTCATGTGACCTAGATTATTTATATACACATTGATTCCCCCATTCTATAGATGCTTCACTTAAAATTTGGCTTTGTTTGGCCAAGCGGTTTCAGAGGAGAAGACGTTTGAATATTATGGAAATATACATGTATATTGCCCCGGGGTGGGGGCACATGAGCCCCTGGGGTCCAATTTTTTTCAGAATCATTAATATCCAGTCCTACTGCCCATTTCCTGCAAGACTTTCACTTTAAATGACATTTTAAAAGTTTTCCCCATTCAAATGCATTGGTGACCTACGTTGACCTTCCCGTAAAATAGGTCAAGGTCATCACAGGGTCATGATTTATATACACATTGTAGTGCTTGAGCCATCAATGCTTCGTGCCAAGTTTCGTTGAAATCGGTCAACCGGTTCTGGAGAAGAAGATTTTTGAACGGTTTTTACCATATATGGGCATGGCGGCCATCTTGGTCATGTGACCTGGATTTTTTATATACATATTTGTTACCCCTTCCTATTGATGCTTCACATAAAATTTCGCTTTGATTGGCCAAGCGGTTTCAGAGGAGAAGATGTTTGAACATTATGGAGATATACATGTATATTGCCCCGGGGTGGGGGCGGATGAGCCCCTGGTGCCCAATTTTTTTCAGAATCATTAATATTCAGTCCTACTGCTCATTTTCTGCAAGATTTTTCCTTTAAATGACAATTTAACAATTTTTGCCATTCAAATGCATTCGCGACCTATGTTGACCTTGCCGTAAAATAGGTCAAGGTCATCATAGGGTCATGATTTATATATACATTGTAGTGCTTGAGCCATTAATGCTTCATGCCAAGTTTGGTTGAAATCGGTCCAGTGGTTCCGGAGAAGAAGATTTTTGAAGGGTTTTTACCATATATGGGCATGGCGGCCATCTTGGTCATGTGACCTGGATTATTTATATATACATTGGTTCCCCCTTCCCATAGATGCTTCATGTAAAATTTTGCTTTGATTGGCCAAGCGGTTTCAGAGGAGAAGATCTTTGAAAAGTGTGGACGACGGACGGACGGACGACGGACGGACGGACGGACGACGGAGCATGGGTATACTATAAGCTCACCTTGTGAGCCTGACGGCTCAGGTGAGCTAAAAAATATGACCATGTCACCATTTTGCATTCCAGAAGTGTTTTTTTTTAATACTGGTCAAGAAATAAAAATTATATGCCAGAAATTATTTTTGAATAGGGCTTTTAAATGTCAGCAAAGGAAGTAACTTAACTATTTTCCCAGAGAGATTTTAACTGATTAATTTTCATTTAAAATGCACCAAAACCAGAACAAAATTGTATAGTGTACTTAACTGAGCCCCAAACTCTTAAAACCATTTTACAGATTTGCTGTATTTTCAATTTAAAGGTGTTTGTGTTACCTCCTTTGCAAATGCAAAAGGCCAATTCAAAATAATTTTTGGGCATAATTTTTATTAATGAACCAATTTTCATTTTTTTTTTTTTTTGTGGCACTTTCTGTGACTTTTGGGTTGCAAAAGGATGACATGGTCATTTTTGTTGAGGTGTTTCAGAAAAGTGAGTTTTTGAAAAAGGGATTGTTCTGAAAGATGGTGTATGGACAGTAGGCAAAATTTCAGGCTCCAGAGTGGACATTTTGGACGGTAAAAGAGGAAATACATGTACATAGACAAGATGATGTTAACAACAATTTTTTAATCAAACGTTTTTCATTAAATAATTTGAACACTATTGGAAAAGAGAAAAAATGTTGCACAAATCCTCTTCCTCTGGAATCAAAAAAATACCTGCACAGCTGAGACAAGCCAAGTCCTGTTTGGGGGCGTACCTGGTGGTTTTTCTCAGTTCTTTTTCAACCTACCTACAGACTGACCAGTCTCACATAAATTGAAATAATCTTGAAAGTGATATGAAACAAAATAAAAAAATGATATTTGATAAGCTGGCAGACATATGAAAACATTTTCAACCAGAGGACCATTGGTCCTGAGAACGCTCACCTGAAGCCTGATCTTGGAGTATTAAGTCATAATGAAATGACCTTGACCTTGAATACTCACACACCTTTATTGACTTCATAAGTTGTCTGCATCTGCAAAGTTTCAGGTCTCAGGCTGCAATAGTTTCCAAAACCAGTGATTTCTGAGAAAACCATAATTTTAATTTTGATATTTAAATGACCTTGGGCCAAGGTCAAGACATGACCTTGGCCTTCAGTAATTACTTACCTTCAATGACTCCATTAGTTGTCTGCATCTAGCAACTTTCAGGTCTCAGGCTGCAACAGTTTGTTTTCGCTTTTTCCCATGTAAAAGCCTATGTTTCCAAAATTGACCTTGCCGTAAAATAGGTCAAGGTCATCATAGGGTCATCATTTCAACAAACTATGATGGGCTGGAGTCCCAAATGCTACATACCAAGTTTCATGAAAATTGGCCTGCCGGTTGTGGAGAAGAAGATTTTTGAGTGGTTTTTACCATATATGGGCGTGGCGGCCATCTTGGTCATGTGACCTGGATTTCGCTAAAAAACTTTCGTCTCCCCTACCCATGGATGTTCCACATAAAATTTCGCTTTGATTGGCCAAGCAGTTTCAGAGAAGAAGATCTTTGAAAAGTGTGTATGGACAACAGACTGGCCAAGGTCAAGAGATGACCTTGACCTATATTAATCATATACCTTCATCTACTCCATTAGTTGTTTGCATCTACCACTTTTCAGGCCTCGGTCTGTGTTTTCAAAAAATCCATAGTTTTCACTTCTTCCTATATAAAAGCCTATGTTTCCAATTTGACCTTGCCGTAAAATAGGTCAAGGTCAACCAAGGGTCATCATTTTATCAAACTATGATAGGCTGAGGTCTCCGATGCTACATACCAAGTTTCGTGGAAATCGGCCCACCGGTTCTGGAGAAGAAGATTTTTGAGTGGTTTTTACCATATATGGGCGTGGCGGCCATCTTGGTCATGTGACTTGGATTTCGCGATCAAACTTTTGTCTCCCCTATCCATGGATGCTCCACATAAAATTTCACTTTGATTGGCCATGCAGTTTCAGAGAAGAAGATCTTTGAAAAGTGTGTATGGACAACAGACTGGCCAAGGTCAAGAGATGACCTTGACCTATATTAATCATATACCTTCATCTTCTCCATTAGTTGTTTGCATCTACCACTTTTCAGGCCTCAGGCTGCAATAGTTTTCCAAAAATCCATAGTTTTCACTTTTTCCTATGTAAAAGCCTATTTTTCCAAATTTGACCTAGCCGTAAAATAGGTCAAGGTCATCCAAGGGTCATCATTTTATCAAACTATGATAGGCTGAGGTCCTCGATGCTACATACCAAGTTTCGTGGAAATCGGCCCACCGGTTCTGGAGAAGAAGATTTTTGAGTGGTTTTTACCATATATGGGCGTGGCGGCCATCTTGGTCATGTGACCTGGATTTTGCGATCAAACTTTCGTCTCAACTACCCATGGATGCTCCACATAAAAGTTCACTTTGATTGGCCAAGCAGTTTCAGAGAAGAAGATCTTTGAAAAGTGTGTATGGACAACAGACTGGCCAAGGTCAAGAGATGACCTTGACCTATATTAATCACATACCTTCATCTACTCCATTAGTTGTTTGCATCTACCACTTTTCAGGCCTCAGGCTGCAATAGTTTTCAAAAAATCCATAGTTTTCACTTTTTCCCATGTAAAAGCCTATGTTTCCAAATTTGACCTTGCTGTAAAATAGGTCAAGGTCATCCAAGGGTCATCATTTTATCAAACTACGATGGGCTGAAGTCCCCAATGCTACATACCAAGTTTCGTGGAAATCGGCCCACCGGTTCTGGAGAAGAAGATTTTTGAAGGGTTTTTACCATATATGGGCGTGGCGGCCATCTTGGTCATGTGACCTGGATTTCGCGATCAAACTTGAAATGCCACTACCCAAGGAGGCTCCACATAAAATTTCAACTAGATCGGCCAAGCGGTTTCAGAGAAGAAGATCTTTGAAATTGTGGACGACGGACGACGGACGGACGACGGACGACGGACGGACGGACGGACGGACGGACGCCGGATCATGGCCATCCTATAAGCTCACCTTGTGAGCCTTCGGCTCAGGTGAGCTAAAAATCAAACACTATCAAATGTGAGCTACATCACAAGAAAACCAGTGTAAGTTCAGAAATTTTGGCCATAAGTAGAAGAAGAATTGTACTTTCTGCGTAGCAAAAACAAAGGCGCTGATCAGCTTCGCAGTTACTGCGAAGCTGATCTGCGCCTTTGTTTTCCCATAGGCAAAAAACAGGTTTTCTCATGGCGCGGCTCATTTAGGAATTTCCACGAATTGTGCCAATTATATTAATTAACACACACACAAAAAGGTTCTAATCAAGATCTTATTATTCTGCTCATATTGTTTACAAAATTTACTGTTGCAACTGCTATCGGTAAATGGGCAGGCAATAAAAACACAATACAGTTAAATTCTGATTAAAAACATTAAAACATGAAAGCATCAAACATAAAAACAAAATAGGAGTATTATAAATAATTAAACATCTTAGACCAATTTCAGACTAAAATATGACCAGAAACAACTGAAAAACTGATTAATGTATCAGTCACACCAGGCGAACGGACGTCAAACGGGTTAAGTCCGTTGGTGTCCGTTGGTGTCCGTTGGCATCCGTTCCTTATCCGGTGAACCCGTTCCGTGTCCGTTGATGTCCGTTTTACCCGTTGGTGTCCGTTGACAAGTTTTGTGCATGTTCAAAACTTGGAACGGGTTCCAACGGGTTAGACCGGATAAATGAATCCGTTGGGCGTCCGTTGGTTGTCCGTTAGCTGTGCGTTGGTATCCGGTTTGCCCGGTACTTATCCGTTCTACATTCGGTAGTCATCCGGTAGATACCCGTTCGCGTCAGGTCAAAAGTGGTGGCCAACGGACGACTAACGGACATGTAACGGTTAAAACGGTCTGGAACGGACGGGGACCGTTTGCTAAACGGACAACAACGGACAGGGAACGTTCAAGTAACGAATATAAGCTCTGTTTCATGTGATCGAACCAATTACCTCAATCTTAAAAGATGCGACTTGCCCAATCCTACACTCATTTTATTTCTATCACTTTGTGTGTTAGGACATTCAGGAATATAGAATATTAGTTGAATAAAATATTAGTGCAATGGACTGTCGTGTAAGAGCCGGACTTGAGTGCCAAGCAGCGCCGATCCAGGCTGAGATAGACCTGCTTGGGGTCAGTATTGATGAGCATGAACTGGCCAGTCTTGCCTGAGTATTTATATCCGTTTCATCCGTCACGTGACCGTTTAAACACGTTCGTTAACCGTTAGACGACCGTTTTGCCCGTTTCTCGTGCGGTTCATGTTCGTTCTGTCCGGTATACATCCGTTCCTCATCCGGTAATATCCGTTAGTTAAACGTTCCTTGTCCGTTCTGTCCGTTGGTTAACCGTTCCTTGTCCGTTACAAATGCGGTTCTCGTCCGGTTTACACGTTCCTGAAATCTTCCGCGATGGTCTTCACGCGAGACGACTTTTGGGAACAGATATCAACGGACAAGTATTTTTTGCATATTTTCTGTCCGTTCGGCATCCGTTCGGCATCCGTTGGAACCCGTTCTCTGGTCTGACTGATCCTTAAAAGAGGTTGATTAACGAGTGGTAAATTCATATTTCCTGACCATGAAGTAAGATGACCTTTAAAATAAAATTTTATTGTGTTAATACATGTGTGGTCATTTACATCATGAAAACATGTCTGTGAAATGTATATCCCCTTAAACCCCACTTTTATATATAAGAAATAGGGTTTGCGGGGGTATACCAAATTTTCTTATTTTTGATCCAAAACATACATTGTGGGTAATCAGTGAGGCAGTTTAACATGTACCCACAATGTATGTTCTGAATGAAAATGTTTAAAAAATCAAAATTTTTCCATGGATGAAATTTTCAATTTTTGCACCTGAAAAAAAATCTTATTTCATGGGCAAGTTTTCGTAATGTAACACATTCACTGAATCATGGCATCATATGATAAATTGGCTTAACCTTCATCATGACTTATATATTTACTATTGATTATGCTCTTTAGTCACATGAGCAACATCGTGAGAAAACCAGATTTTTGCCTGATCAGTAACTGCGAAGCTGTTCAGCGCCTTTGTTTTCACTATACAGATAATACAATTCCTCTTCTTCCTAAATCCAAAATTTCAAGCATCTAGCCATCTCCTCTAGCTGCACATGCCAGTTTGTGTCAGACCTAATCGGAAAACCCGAAGACCGGTTTTCTCGCGTCGCGGCTCACATATCACAGCTGTACACTGTATATCTTTAAAAGCCAAGTGAAGGAACACACATGACCTACACAAAAACTGTAAATTTGGAAAATTCAGTGAGAACTTAATTTTAGCTAATATGTGACGTTCTCTGTGATTTTCGGTCTTGTGGAGGTAAAACGTGAACTAAAATTGACGTAACAAAACTGCATGCGATGTTAATTGGAAGTTTTCGCACACAGTCACTAGTTTCAAAACGCCGCCTTACAAGAAAGGTTGGAAATTTCTAGCAAGACCTACACCATTTCCGATTCTAATATATTTAGACAACATTCACTGTAAAGATCAACAGAACAGGACACTGTAACTCAGTGTTACAAATGTTTTTCCAAGGCAAATTATTTTCTATACCAATTAAAAACACTAAGATGCAAACTTAGGGTGGTGCATATTTTCTCTATTTTCTCATTAATCGTTAGCTCTATTTATTAAATCTTTTAGACATGGATTATCAACATAATAAAAATTGTAAAAATGTTAAAAACTAAATTTCCGACTTTGACTCCACAAGACCCAAAATGTCAGATACTGTCACATATTAGCGAATCCACTGCCTCGCGAAAATAAAAGTTGTCGCTAATGAAAAAATACTATAAGCTTTATAGACAGCATGTGTACTCGCTTGCGAATTCAAGATTTCACTTATAATTCGAAAATAGAAAAATCCCGACATAAAAGTCAAACGAAAATTTCCGAATTTATTTTAACTGATCAGGACTGAAAAAAACTTTTATGAGGATGACAATAAAAACTACCAAACAACAGACTACTTTGTCACATCAAGGTGGTAAAAAAAACTTTTATATGCTCTCAACTCACCTGAACACAATATTTAAACTGCTCATAAATACTGAAATCACCAAAGACGATTACAAATTTAAGGCATCAAACAGCTCAGCTTTTTCTCACTGTCTCATGGATAGGGAAAATATGACCATCTAATATATACCCCCTTACACCCCACTTTAATATAGCAAAACTGGGGTTTAGAGGGGTATACATATTTTTCTTATTTTTGCTCCAAAACATAGATTATGGGTACTTGTGCACCCACAATCTATGTTTTGAGCGAAAATAAGAAAAATATCAAAACTTTTTTACTGAAAATTTAAATTTTTACAGCAGATATTGCATGGGCAAGTTTTCGTAATACTTTTTCTCACTACTGCCTGATAGGGAAGAAAAGAGCCATGATCCATTAGTGACGATTGACGAATGAACTTTCCCGCTGTTATCATTTAGACGAGTCCACTTTCATTTTTAGGTGAATCAGGAGTGATTTTAAAATTTTATTCCATTTTTCGATTAAATTCCTGTAAGCAAACAGAATAGACCCTGATGGGACGCCGCATTCTGTGGCGTCTCATCTGGGGCTGTACTGTTTGCTTCTGTCCCATAAAAAGGAGGCTTAAATGAGTTAAAGGATGCTAGGCTTAAATGAGTAAAAGAGTTAAAGGACGCTAGGCTTAAATGAGTTAAAGAAAGGACGCTAGGCTTAAATGAGTTAAAGAGTGAGCAGAAAACATATCGTCTGCTTTGCTGTTGTGGTTCATCATGCATATTCCTTCAAAGCACCATTCACATGGAATGAATAATGAGTCATCCAATTTCTATCATCTAAAATAAAATTAATTTTCACCCTCTTTTTCTTCGACTTGTATTTGGTATACTGTTACACGATGGTCCTGCACAATTAGCCAAAAATCGTAATTTGCCAACCAGATCAGCGATAGTTTTTGGGTCAAAACTTTGAACAAGATTGTTTATCTCATATGGATCTTTGGTCACATCATAAATTTCTTTGAAATTCTGAAAATATATGAAAAGGCAGATGAATAAGTAATGTGTACATCTCAGTGATGGATGATATTACAGCCGCGACACAAGAAAACCGGTCTTCGGGAGATCCAGCCTGCTCTGACATAAACCGGCCTTTACAATCAAACAAGCAGGCTAGAAGCTTGAAATTTCGGAATTAAGAAGAAGAGAAATTGTACTATCCATGTAGCAAAAACAAAGGTGCTGATCGGCTTCGAAGTAATGCGAAGCTGATCTGCGCCTTTGTTTTTGCATAGGCAAAAATATTTTTTTCTCACGATGTGGCTCATTAATAAGTTATGTGATTAAACCTGTAAAGAACATTTTCACAAGAAAAGAATATGTTTTGACCAACTTGAAACCAAAGCAGGTATTTGTAATATTTTAAAAATCAGTAATCCAGATTATTTTCACAGCTATTAAATCTCACAATTTTGTGTCTCAAGTGTGTAAACCAACTTATTTTATAAAGAGATTTATTTGCATGATTTTCGCGAGACGGAAGAATTCAGCAATGATAAATTGCTTCAAAAAATGTCCATTTAGATCTACTATGCATTATTCTTGTAAAGACCAGTATCATAATCTGCTAAAATACACTTAAAACATGTTGTATGAAGCGTAATGTTTACCTCTGAGTCTTGAAATTCACAATATTTTAGTGTTTGTGTGTCTGTAACCTGTATCACACAACCAAAACTGTTATTCTTCGAATCCTCACAAACACAATGGTTGTTACAATTCTGAAATGATGAAAATACATGTAAATACATGTAGTTAAATACATGTAGTATAATTAAAAAGGTTTCTCTTTGTTGATGTGTGTAAATGTCCTCCCTAAAAATGTATTGCCCTCTATGGCGCAAATTATCTAAAAGACTGGCTGAATACTGTTATGGGTTATATAGTTGTATCAATGTGTATGCATTTTGATTTTTCATTTTATTTATTTTTTTATTTTTTTACATAGTAGACAAATTTGAGTTCCACCATAACTAGCCCTAAGTACTGTGGTCACCCTCACTGATTCTGTATATTCCTCTTAATATTCCACCATTCTTTTTATATTCCACCATAATAATCCCCAGTCTCCCACACTCATCCCCTTAAATATGATGTGTGGTCATTATCTACATGTTTTGTCTGTTTTTAGGTTATATCGTCATAATCTAATAGCTTACCGCCATATCTTGGTCTTGAAATTGTGGACATCCCTTCACTGACTCTGTATATTCCCCTTGGTGTTCAACCATAAAAGCCCCTCTCATAGGCTGTGTCCTGTTGGTATCAGGGCGTAGAATTGGCATCAAGGTTACACCATCAACATCAGACAGATTCTGATGACCAGCTATATCAGCAAAAGTTGGAGCAAAGTCAATGTTCAATGCTATCTCCTGCAATAAAACAAGTGAGTGGTCAATTATGTGTTTGTTTTGTTAATTAATGTCTCAGTAAACAGTTTTTCAGTCATGTCCTGATGGAGGCATCACTTTCTGGGTCTCAACCATTACCACAGACAATAAATATGTCTTGCTCACAAGGAAAACACAGTAGGTTTTCGAACCTCTGACCTCTGTTTCCAGAGTCAGAGTGAGACACACTAACCACTAGGCAAGGAGCACCCCTGAAACAAGTAAATGAGAAATGCAGAATGGTATAACGAGTATCCACAATCTATGTTTTGGAGCAAAAATAAGAAAAATAGGTACAGCCCTGCATACCCCAGTTTTGCTGTATAAATGTGGGGTACAAGGGGGTATATAGTATACAGACACGTTATCCTGATTATATTGTTCTGTACACGCTAAGTTAGCCATCTTCATTTGTTTTTCAAATGATTCAAGGGTCAGTGTATTCCTTGGACGAAATCCACTTGGACCGCTGGACTTGGACCAGTCCAATCAAATACCAGATGGACCAAACAGGGTATTCCTTGGACCAGGTAATCCTTGGACCAGTCATTTGGAAGTAATATACATGTTAAAATCAGATGGACCAAACAGGGTATTCCTTGGACCAGGTAATCCTTGGACCAGATAATCCTTGGACCAGATATACCTGTTTGACCAGTCATTGTCTATTGGACTCAATTTGAACAGATTAGAATTTTATTTGATATTTATTGAATCAGTATGAACAACAAGTATAAAAATTAACAATGATTTTATAAAAAAAAAAAAAAAAAATAATAATAATAATACTTATTAGTTTATGCTGAATTTAAAGCATAATTCAATTGTTTTTGATTATTTTTTATGATTACTCATTATGACTTGTCAGCTTATTTTCCATAATCGATAAATAAAATTCCACAATCAAACAACATTTACTTATGATATGGCACTGACATAAAGAGCATATTCTACATTAATCATGTTAATATTTTAACATGTATATTACTTCCAAATGACTGGTCCAAGGATTACCTGGTCCAAGGAATACCCTGTTCGGTCCATCTGATATTTGCTTGGACTGGTCCAAGTCCAGCGGTCCAAGTGGATTTGGTCCAAGGAATACACCTACCCTCAAGTAGGGATGTTTTAAAATGAGCCATGTCATGAGAAAACCAGATTAAAGCATGATTTTTGCCTGTGGGAAAATGAAGGTGCAAATTAGCTGTGTTTTTGCTACACAAATAGTACAATTACTCTTCTTCTCAAATCCAAATTTTCAAACTTCTAGCCTTTTTCTGTGACTGCACGAGCCAAGTTGTGTCAGACCTGGTCGGAAACCCTGAACTTGAAGCCCCGGTTTTTAGCATCACAGTTCGAATTTTTATGTACATGTGACATACCTTTGATATTTGTCCTGGTTTTATTCCTGGACCTCTCACCATTAAAGGCACTCTAATGTCAAAATCATATAACTGCCTCTTATCATATGGCAAGCCAAACTGACCTAATATATCAAAAGATATATATATGTTTATAATGTACAACATTTTTCTGTTTACATTTTAAAAAATACATAATACATTCCAATGTCTTGTCCTAAAATCAGGTACAAAAGAACTTGCAACAAGTTATTAGTTTATGTTGTGGTTTCACACGCCCAAGGGACAATCTAAAATTGATCTGAACTTGCCCCTCAAGTTTTGAACTTGACCCAAATGTCTTACAGTTTTTACTATATAAATATTACCGTATTACTGCCTAACTTCAGAGATATGATTTAATTTTCATTGTTGTAAATTTGTACTTTAGCCTTACTAAGAATTATTAGGTCAAAACTTGTTGGAGAATTTCAAGTTGTCCTGGGGGCAACCTTCCAGTAAGGTCAGGTTGCCCCCAATAAATTTAACCCATGACAGGCAAGGGGGCAACTGCTTATTTGTAACCCTGCTCAAAGACTTAACTCTTTTTGCCGCCCCCATGGCTGAGTGGTTAAGAATGCTGATATTTCATTACCGCACTTAACCATTTGATCATCTCACTGATGTGTCTGGTGTGGGATCGAGCCTCACATGGGGTGCATGGACAAGTCAAAGACACTTACCTAAATGGTATCCATTGTCAGATGAAAAGAAGATGTAAGTGTTGTCCAGCTCTCCAGTTTGTGTTAATGTTGTAATAATGTCATCAATCATAAAATCTACGGACAGTAATGTTCGCCATCTGGAAAAAAAAATGCCAACATTGAAAATAGAACAACAATAAACAAAGTGATGTAGCTACACTTACACTGCATATTTCACAAGAATTGAGGTCTTAGGCATAATGTCAACAAATTTGATGAAAGACGCAGCATTCTGGGCCCAGTTGTTCAAAGTTAACGACATTGTTAGTTAACGACATAGTTAGTTAACGATTCGTTAAAATTTCAAACATGAATATAACAAATACACTGTTATTTTTTGTTGATAAATGTGAGAATCCTTTGCAATGCAAAGGCTTAGGCTTCTGTCTTTTTATAAACAAAAATAACAGTGTGTTTACTTATGCAGCCGGCATTAACTTGACAAGTTGAGGTCTTAACGATGATATTAAGCTAACTAAGTTTTGAACAACTGGCCCCAGGTGCCCACAACATATTCATGTATTCCTAGGTGTACCTTTTGGATTAATGAGCTTGTATTGATCAGTTCAAGTAATTATAAGCTGGATTTAAAAAAGGAGATATTCTTTGGGCAAGATAGACCGAAGAAATTTAATCCACTAATTTCTTTTTCTACCTGTTTCTGAAGATTTCATCTGATGTTTTAACAGTATCATCAGGCATTGGAACAATAGTTTGCTGTATCAACCAATGCTTGTTCTGAAATAGAGGTACATAGATGTTTTTATCATTCCTGTGGTTCAACATTGCAGGCAACATTTTTTTTTCAGTATTTTAAGAACAATTACAAAGATACTACTACCTGGATATTAACCAGTACTGGAAGAAGTTACAATGTCTTATGCCCACAATCCATGTTAATAGCAAGTACTGAAATTTTCATTACTCAGCTAAAACATCAATATACTGCATAAGGACGTTAGCAAAGCAAATACAGACAGTGATTATCATCAGAATTTTTTTATTCCGACATTCTTTTCTTTGGACATGCAACAGTAGCCAATTAATCCTGTAGCAAATCTTCTAAAAAGGCCACTAGATTTCCTATATCTTGGCAAAAGCTAATTCATATAGATCTTTGTGAGTGCTTCCGTTTGTACACAAACACATCCTACCTGAGGTTTCTGATTGTAGCTACCATTCCTGGGTGACTGTTGATCGGGGAATGAGGTGTTATACTGTGGGGCTGGGGTGAACGGACCGTGACAGGCAGGTGTCGACAGCATCATAAAGAAAGGATCACGCTTTGGTTTTGTTGCTAGGAAATTTCTGGCTTCTTTATGCTGGAAATAGTTTAAAAAAAACAACAGTTTCCATAATTTTAAAAACATATATTTCTACAGTACACGTAGCATTCAGTAAATGATTTAGACTACGTGTGTAAATGTTCGAAATTGCAACAAAATTGTCTGGCTTTCATTACTGGTTTATAAAAGTCACTGATGAGGGTTCATAACCCGAAATCTCCCTTAGAATGTTTTCTCTGCTCCCAAAGGATCCAATTTTTAAATTTTATTCAGATAAAGCCTTGCAATACAACCAAACAAAATCTTTCAAAATGTTAACTTTTTAGAATATTTTTTTTATTCCAGAAAGTCAACACTGTGCTTAATGCATACATGTAATTTGGTCCCAATATTTGCAAGCCTGACTGAATAACACATATACACACTTACAATAACATCAGTGAGGTAGTCTGTTGGATATGTTGTGCCATGTTTTACTCTCTTACCATTCACTGACAGGGCGTAGTTGTAATACACTGAGTTCCCTACCTTCAGAAAACAAGGCAATATATAGAATAAAAATGACTGGCATAAACAAGCTCACATTGTATATAAAAATTTATTATGGAAGTGGAAAAGGACAAGAGCCCTGAAAATACATTGCACAATTCAAAACTCAGTTATACATCGATGGTAGTGTAGCAGTTACACAGTACATGTAGTTTTAAGGGGCTCCAATCAGATTTACCCATGAAAGGCACACAAGCCAAACATTTACAGAAATAAGTTATCTAAAAAATCTTTTGAATTCTTTCGAGTCAGTGTAAAATTTAAGGATTTATCAATATTGACATGAGTGGGTGGGGTATGTAAAACAGAAATCTACTGTTTTCTTGAATCTGTCAATCAAATGATGATGTGTATTTATTGCTAATAGACGTCACTGATTCTAGGAATGACTCAATATAGTTATTATTTTAAAATTTTAAATAGCTTGGTGTAAAATTGGAAATGTAACTAGTTTTCGTGGGACCCATTTCCTGGAAAATGGAATGCATTTGAATAAAAATTACACAAAGCCTAAATGTCTAGGATACATAATCCGACAAATAAAGGGTTATTTTGGAGTCACGGAAATGTATTTCTCTAGGAAAAGTTAGTGTAAACATATTTTTCTGGAAAATTCTGAAAGTGGGTAACTTGGGGCGGCTCGTGTGCGCTTATTGTTTGCTGAAAGATGACATGCCTTTTGTTTCAGGTTCTTATATGATTGAAGTCAATGACTACATCGAAAAATCTGTTTTATTTTTTTCAAAAAGCTAAGAAAAATGGGTCCGACGATTTCAACCCGGAAGTAACCGAAAAATGACTCACTTGCTCTGAGCTGAACACTCATTCCACAATCATGTATACACAAATCCATGTATTTGCAACATATTCAATAGTCCCATGATAAAGCATGCTAAAGAATGTAGCATTGTTGACAAAATAAACAATGCTTTTTTATACAGGTAAATCTTCAATTATGTATGTACAGTGACCACCCATAAGTCCTTAAGACAAGGATAAAACCTTTTAAGTGGATTTCCAATTTCATTGTGTACCTACCAGACCAACCCAGGAATCCCAACCAGGCGGTATATGTTCAACTCCACCAGCTGGTTTATAACCATACTGAAAATACATATACAACCATGATACTTGTCATATCTTCTTGTGCACCATATAATTCATTAGAGCTTTGTCACAATGATACCCAGCTCGATTATTTCTGACCAGGCCCCGAGATTGTAAAACTTTTTTCAAGCTTAGCTCAGCTGAGTATGAAATTGCAAAATCAGTGGAAAATTCTGGTTCAAAACTCCAAAACTAGTAATTTATCCAGCTCATAAATGTTAAAATGCCAACATTGTTGGCATCTTAACATTTATCAACAGGATAAATTTCAAGCTAAGCTGAGCTGGGCATGAAAAAAGTTTTATAACCTCAAGGCAGAAATTACAGATACAACAGTTAGCTAGTTTATTTGATACTTTACAGTGAAAACCAATATATATCAAAACTTGATAAAATTGGTATTTTCATTGATATGAAATTTCACTGATATCAAATCTCACTGATATCAAAAGTCACTAGTGACTGATATTAGCCTATATCTTCACTGTAGATTTTGGATTACTTCTGACGTTTCCATTTACTTGACGTCATTAAATGTGTCTCACTTCAGAAATTCAAATGGATATAACTTGCAGCACGAGTGAAAATTTTTATGTTTTCAACTCACGAGATGAAATATATTTGGTATTCACCGAAAAAAAGCAAATATCCTCTATATACATGTATCTAAGCAGTAAAAAACAAAGATAATGATCAGCTTGTGCTTACATTTTGCTGTTTATCATTTAAAAAAATAAACAGATTTATTGATGCTGCATCTACATATATATGTATTATTGCAATTACCTGATTCAAATATTTCCCTGCAAAGAATGTTGAGTACCCCTGAGCTTTAAGAATGGTAGGGAATGCCGTTTTTTCTTGTGTTTGTTGCCAGGCTGGACTGCTGCAGTTTCCACTGATAGAGTTATTCACAGCTTTGTGGTTATGGACATAGCGACCAGTGAAAATGCTTGAGCGACTTGGGCAGCACAGCGGGCTTGTGGTGAACTGTGAAAAAACCAAGTTTAAGCAAATGTAACTCTGTACAGTTCTACAAGATACATAGAGGATATTTGCTTTTTTGAGGTGAATACCAAATATATTTCATCGAGTGAGGTGAAAACATCAGAATTTTCACGAGTGCGCAGCACGAGTGAAAATTTTTATGTTTTCAACTCACGAGATGAAATATATTTGGTATTCACCGAAAAAAAGCAAATTTTCTTTTTATTTTATACAATACACTGGCATTTTCTAATGCACAAAGCAGGCGGTGAAAATGCGAAAAACAAAAATTTTTGAAAACACAAATAATTTTGGTACCACATTGTTCCTTACGGTCTAACTAAGAAAATGAATACCCACACTTTATGTTTTCGTTCATAAATAACGGAGTTATAGGCGTTTGAATTTCTGAAGTGAGACACATTTAATGACGTCAAGTAAATGAAAATGTCAGAAGTAATCGAAATCTACAGTGAAGATATAGGCTGATATCAGTCACTAGTGACTTTTGATATCAGTGAGATTTGATATCAGTGAAATTTCATATCAATGAAAATACCAATTTTATCAAGTTTTGATATACATTGGTTTTCACTGTAAAGTATAAAATAAATTCTAATATTAACTCTTCACATTATTTAAATACAGCTGTCATAATCATATCATAAAAGACTTTTTATGAATTTCAGTAAAATCTATTTTGAGGGTCAACTCTTGTGTTAAAATGAATCGTGATAACTAACATCCTGATGTAGATGTATTTGACTGCCAATAATTGATATCACTGTTACAAGGCTTGTGACCATGTAACATCATTTTGACATCTAACATCAACATCAGGAAAACATGTCCATGCAACATATACCCCTTAAGGTCAGGGTGAAGTAATGGTTGTTATGCAGCGTCACGAGCGACGTTGCGTTGCAACGACGTCGGTTCAAGAGTTGAGACGTTAACGTCGCGCCGTTTTTACTAGAATATAAAATAAGTTCTAGCACATAATAAAATATGTAAATTATGTATCCTAATTGTCTGTTTGTTATTGTGAATACCACTGACTGTAGCATGCTTTAAAAGGACGAGACTTTGGTTGCCGGATTGGACTAATACATATATGATTTATAAAAAAGAAGCCTATCAGTAAAATCCAGTTACTTTTCAGAAAGAACAAAAATTGCTGACAAACTCTCAGATCTTCATATTGGTGGGGAGGGGGTCGATTCCAAGCGCGATCAGGCAATGAGTTTTCCATACAGTAAACGAGCTCGCAACAGACTGACGAATAAATGTGCTACCGGGTTTGGATTAGTTTATTGGTGAAACGCCAAAATGACCGCATATTTCTCACCAGTCCTTCTCTCTCACAGACGTGAAATTAATGAAGTCAAGCGCTCGTGTGCAGACAAAATAAGGTATTGCTAGAGTTGACCACTAGCGAGTGCATGAGGAAGCACATGAAAGGTAAATCAGGAAGAAATGCTGCAAGATTTTTGTTATATTTAGTTGCACACACAGCAAGTATGTGTACTGTTACAATCTGAATATCCTTTCACGTGCTCGTCGATCTTTTGACGCGCCTGCGGTCAAAATCGAACAATAAGGCCGCGTCTCCACGGACAATGTTTCTTTGACGGAGATTCTTTGTCACAGAAACTTTGGCAATGAGATTGTGTTCACAAACAGCATAGATTACTTATACTACTTAGCTCGCTCAACTTTGTCACAGATATTTGACAAAGAAACTTCGCCACAGAATTGAGTTTACACGAACTTATTTTCCGCGACAAACCTACTTTGCCAGAGAAAAAGTGTCCATGGGAACGCGGCCTAGCGAGAAATGTTTGGCTAGTTCACGATCTTCGGTTGACATGGGCCTTAGGCCAATAACTTTGTTCAAGTTTGGGAGCAGGCCTGGTTTCCACGGACAATTTTTCTAAGACAAAGTAGGTTTGTCGCAGATAAATTTTATATCCTCGTGTAAAATCAATTCTGTCGCGAAGTTTCATTGTCAAATATCTGTGGAACGAGCTCAGTAATATAAGAAATCTTTGCTGTGCATGAACTCACTCATTGCCAAAGTTTCTATGACATATAATCTTTGTCAAAGAGACTTTGTCCGTGGAAACCAGGCCTGAATAAAATGATCAAAAATGATTTCGTCGAAAATGTGTTTTGTCGAAAATTTTGTAACTTCAAAAATATTCACCACAAAATTTTGAGATTTATTCCGTAGAAGACTAGCCTGTAGAAGCACATTTTGAGCCAACAACCACTAGGGTTAGGGCATGGGGACATTTTCCACAAATGTTATTTTTGACAAAATGTCGCGGAGGCGATAAAGTAAATATCATGGGGTCTATAGAAGCAGACTCACGTCACATATTTACTATTATAAATATCAATGAAATGAATCTAAATCTGACCTAGGCCTATAAAAGCAGATGTGTCCGGTAAATCTGTGAAGTGAGTATAACACAATCGTCCAGGATCTAAGATAAATCCCCCGAACCGTCCACCATAGAAGTTTTACATGGAGGATGAACGAAATCGTTATTCTTGGTGCTTTCTTTCATGGGAAGTTTGGAGAGGTAAACGACAAAAATACTTACAGTATACATGTATGTGTAGTGTGTTCCAAATTTGTTTCAAATTCTTTGTAGATCTAAACCCCGATTAGTAAGCCGTTTGCTCTGGATGCTAGATTTTGAACGTTTTATCAGCCGATGTCACATAAAATTGTGACGCCCATTTGCGCCACGACATTACGTTACATCGTGGAAAATACCAGAAAAGCCCGACCTTACACGTGAAAGATGTTAAATAGCTCGAAAACGAGTCTGGTTGTCAAGGACTTTTTTTCAAGCAACCTGTTCCAAAATAATTCACGCAGATAATATCAGTTTTTTAAAAAAAATCATCGTGGAATTTAGGAGAAAAATATGTTTATGTGCGAAATCAGACATCTATTTCCCGTTTCCCACTGAGTTTAATGGTAAAAATGGTGGTTTTGGATTGCCTGTAGCTCAAAAACTAATCTGGTAGTCAAGGAATATTTTTACATATTCCGATGGGGGAGCATTTAAAACATCGATATGCAAAAAATAAAAAAAATCTGTCGTGGCGTTTTTTACTTCACCCTGACCTTAAACCCCAATTTTATATAGAAAAACTGGGGTATGCAGGGTCGAGGCGGTTCTAACGTGTACCTACAATCTATGTTTTGAGCAAAAATAAGAAAAATATGTAAATTTTTCTTCTGAAAATTTTCATTTTTTACAACTTTAAAAATCTTTGTATATTACATGGGCATGTTTTCGTAATCAATGTTATGCTTACCGGTAACCACGTTACATGTACATCAAAGAGGTTACCATTATTGTAATAAAAGTTGAAAGTAATGAAACAAAAAGCCTTGAGGAAAACAGACTGCTATTATCTAAATTACTTACCATATTTTCAAAGATCACACCCTTATCTCCTATCAACTCCTTAGCTTTAACCATTGGAGTCTGAAAAATAAACAACAATAAACAATACTTAATTCACAAATCATGGTAATCAAATAATTCCAAAATTGCTCTTATCAGATAAACATTTCAATGATTTTTTTTTATTATTATTATTATTATTTTAATTTCATGTTTTAACATGTTTAAGGTATTGGTCTAAGCAGGGTCTCTATAGGCACATATAATAGATTCAGCCGATGTAATAGGATTTGCTCAAAGCCACAAGTATAGAAAACAGATCTCAAGGACACCCCCGTCAGAGGGACCATCAATCTAGGGACCATCGACCAACCTGAAATCTGATGCGTTACCAATTGTGCCTAGGGACCATCGACCAATGGGACCATCGACCAACCTGAAATCTGATGCGTTACCAATTGTGCCTAGGGACCATCGACCAATGGCAATCTGAAATCTGATGCGTTATCAATTGTGCCATCTCCTTTGCTAAAAACAGGGCTCATAGCACTCAAATGGACACAAGTGTGTTTTGATAGCAGATCTCATTTGTTCTGCAGGTCAAACATGGATAATAATATCAGGTCCGGTGCAAGTCAGGACTGTCAGGATTGAGGTACTGTACCTCATTTGAGGTTTGTAACCTCCATTGAGGTTTGAGATATGCATAGACATCTGAAAATTTTCAAAAAATGAAACATAAAGTTGAAAATTGCAAAACTTGTTTTTGATAAATCTGTAAGCCTTGGCCATTTACTTATTTTGATACAACCATTTTGAAAATTCATCAGGGATTATTTTTACAAACATGTTTTTTTTTCCTAATGTTACCATCGATTTCTGCAATTTCTATATATGTTGAGAAGGTAAAAAATCCCCTTTTTTACTGGTAGAAGTTGTTTCTGTCAGCCATTGATGTGTTTCTGATCGACTTAACACTGGCTTCTGACACTGATACCAGGGGTAAGTGATTAGCCTTTTTTTAAAAGCTTATACTTGTTCTAATTTTTTGTTTAATAGCATTTCAGCAATTTTAAACATCAAATAATGATATCATTAGAAAAAAAATGTTTATATATACAGAAAGCAGCAGAAATACTGATTCACTTTTTAAATATATGCCACACTTGAAGAATATTGTTTTAAATCTAAAAAATTACCCCTTCCACTTACGAAATTGGAGGAATAATGCTGAACAATGTTTCATTAATTGAAAGCTGCACATTTAGCAAGCAGCTTTTGTTGGGAATGATGTTGCAATTTTGGCATAGCTGTGTTTTTCTCAATTTAAAGGAATAGGTTTACAAACATTATCATTCATTTAAAAAGAAAGAGATCAGCCAAACAAACATTTTGACACCACATTTATTAAAATCGGTTAAGTGGTTTTGAAGATTTGAAAGTTTTAAGATTCAACAATGGCCGCCTATGGTGGCCGCCATTTTGTTTAGCTAGTCACGTGACCAAAAAGGAAAAATGCTTATTTACAGTAGTAGACTTACTTTTTACATTCGAAAACAGATCAGTATGATTCTATTAAGTGAATGAAAAGTATTTCAACAACTTTCATACGTTAATATACATGGAAATGGCAGATATTTATAATTCCATGATTGTGAGGGAGTGACGTCATACCCTCACAGCCTCGTTCTGGATTTGGGCCATCAAAATTTTCAAACCGCTATAATTTTTTATACCTTGGTTGATGTTCATGAAATTTGTTGCAAACTGTTCAGCTATATGAAGGCTTTCATAAAACGCACTGATTGATGATTGATGTTTATTTGGTAAAATCAACACCAGTGATTTTGCTGGACTAAATTTCTGTCCGGCCACTTTGGCCGGAAGCCATCCATTTCAGTCGGACATTTTTCATTTCTTCCGGACAAAAGAAAAATACTTTTTTTTGGGGGGAGAGGGGTTGGAAACATTTTGTTACAATAGAGTTGATAGGGAACTTAGTATTAAATTATCATTATCACCATGAACTCCAAGCTTGATCAGAAGTAATTTGAGTTTGGTAAACTAAGAATGATGAAAAAAAAAATGTGGGGGTGGGGTGAGGGTATGGCCTTGTGGGGTATGGTTGGTGTTCGGTCTACATCTGTGATAGTAAATAGATTGATGAGAAAAGCACCATATTTCCCCTGTAAATAAGTCCCTAAGGAGAAAAGTCCAGTTGGAGGTGTGTCACGACTGGCAGAATATCAATATACAACAAAAACATTGTGTATTATTTCACGTAAATTTGCAGAGAAAATTTGAGCAAATTTGGATATTTAAGCCTGGAAAATGCATTTGAAGCAGGGATTTTGCAAGGTTACACAATTACAGGTCTATTGAATGCTAAAATAGCGGCTAATAGAAGGTTATAATGTATTTTGCACATTCAAACGAAGTATTTTAGGTCATGACCCACTCTACCAACTTTTTTTTCAGAATCAGATGCTGGTCTACTGTACATGCCTGAAGCGGGGCCTGAACGATCTTTTTGGGTGCAATTTGGATCGTTTTTTGACACTAAGAACCTTTGAGTCGGCCACCAAATTGATCAGCCATACAATTTACAGACAAAGTAAAACAAAAATAAAAGAAATGGGCCTTGAAATTGCCGACTGTTTGCAAAGGCGAAACAGAAAGTAGTCTCTACAGTGCGCAAGCCCATTCTCTCTCTGACAACCAACGAAAAGCAGCGTTAAAGAAGCGTTTGACTGTGTCATGAGCTTGTCATATTATCTCTGTCGGTACGAGATTTTAGCAGGTAAAAAAATAATACCAGTCTAGGGAAGACACCCGCTTGAAATTCTGACCAATCAGCGATAATCTAACAGATTAAAAACGGTGCATTGACAAAAATGCTCTCGGACAAAATGTCCGACCTGGCCAGCTTGCTCCCGGACATCTAGAATTTGTTCCGGACTATGTCCGAGGGCCGACGCCAAACTGAATCCCTGAACACATAGATCTACATACACATTCATAAGCACAAAAAATAATAAATCACATAATTTATCACAATAGTCAATTTAAATAACTAATTAAAACGTATATATGCAATTTTGATAAAAAAAAATCATTTGAAAGACAAAGTTTTACATTAAATGTAAGTCTGGGCGTAAAGAAAAATAGTGTAGAATGACACCTCAGTGTAGAATGACACCTCACAAAAGAGTTTGTGGGCCTATTCCTTTAAGTATTTTCATGTACATTCTCAAACCTCAATGGAGGCTAAAAACCTCGATTGAGGTACACTACCTCAATCCAGACATGCACTGGACCTGAATATTATCCAGGAGATAAAGTGAGTCTTGATGTCACAGCTGTAAATACACTACCTGTCCACCAAGCGCCACATCCTGGTCATCAGTCAGTATGAAAATAATGTTCGGTTTTGTAGAGCCCAAACCGACAACAAAATATACATGATGACAGCTTATTAAAGCTGAGACGGCAAACACTAGCAGCTGTGAGAGCTTCATAGTGCAGCAACCATTTTGTTTGATCATGTGACAATCATATGACTTTGAATTGAGACGTTTCGTTCCACTAAAAGACGGTGCGTGGAAACACCCCCGCGCCACACCAAGACCCTCAACCCACCGGTAATTATATTAACCATTTTTGCATTATCGGCTGGTTCCCAGCTTTAAATAAATCAATATTGGAAATACAGGTAACCAGAACCCCCATGAGGGGGGTTCCTGGTTACCTGTTTTTCCAACATTGATTTTTGTCAACAGGAAACCAGCCATTAGTGCAAAAATGGTGAATTCTTTCTTTCTTCAGATACTGAGTCGCGCTCGATTGCTGATTGTCACCTCAAGTGTGGGGTGGGTGGCTAATTTTTGAATTTAGCGAAATGGGGGGCGGGTCATTTTGGTTGTCTGATACGTTCCGATCCCGTCCGATCCGGTGATTACACACACTGCAACCCACCAGTCAGAAACCTCGGAGGAAGGTGTATCGGTACCAGAAAGGTGATTATGAATCTATGAGGGCAGAAACATTAAAATTTGCAAAGGAAAAGTACTTCAATGGCTACTCGGATACCCGTTCGGTTCAGGAAAACTTCAATCTTATTACATCTTTCATTCAGGACTCGGCAGATAAGCATATCCCATCAAAAACAAGTCGCTCTGTCTCTTCTGTCCCATGGATAACTCCTGAGATAAGGAGGAAGATTCGCAGGAAAAATATAACTCATGCAAAAGCTACGAAAACTGGAAGTGCAAAAATTAGATCTAAATTTGAAAACTTAAGAAGGGAAATCAAAGCTGATATAAGGAAGCAGCATGACCTTTATGTCAATAACTTGGTAGGGGACGTTAAGGCTAATCCCAGGGATTTTTATAGGTATATCAATAGTCAGAGGAAAGATACCAAAGGCATTCCCCCTTTGAAAAAGAAAAATGGAAGTGGTATTGCTCAATCAGATTTCGAAAAAGCAGAAGAATTTAATGGACAGTTCACAGTTGTATTCACCAAAACGGTACACACCCAAGTCCCACTTCTGGATAGGTCGGCCCCATTCATGGATGAAATTGTTGTTACAAAGGAAGGAGTAACAAAACTCCTTAAAGGTCTGAACCCATCTAAAGCCTTAGGACCTGATGAACTCCATCCTAGAGTCCTAAAAGAATTGGCAAAAGAATTAGGACCTGTATTTGCACATCTCTTCCAGCAGTCAATCAATACGGGTGAAATCCCCAAGGAATGGTCACTTGCTAATATTTGTCCACTTTTCAAGAAAGGTGACAGGTCCCTTGCTTGTAATTACCGCCCAGTTTCTTTGACTTGTATTCCTTGCAAACTTCTAGAACATATTGTCTGCTCAAATATCATGGGTCATCTTGACCAGTATAATCTTTTGTCGGACAAACAGCATGCATTCAGGAAATGGCATAGTTGTGAAACTCAGTTGATTACAGTAATGAATGATTGGGCAAAAATATTGGACAAAAAGGGTCAGGTTGACACTTTTATTTTGGACTTTGAAAAAGCTTTTGACACCCCTCCACATGAACTCCTCAAAAGCAAATTGTTTAGTTATGGTATAGGTGCAAAGACATTGGAATGGATAAATGCTTTTTTGTGCTTCAGGCAGCAAAGGGTAGTAGTTAATGGTGTTAAATCTGACTGGGCCCCTGTTGTGTCTGGTGTCCCTCAGGGCACCGTTCTCGGTCCATTGTTGTTCTCCTTGTACATAAATGACATACCCGTTGGCATTGACTCTCAAATCAGGCTTTTTGCTGATGACTGTGTTTGTTACCGTGAAATTAGAACAGTAGAAGATACATTGAAACTTCAGAAAGACATTGACCTTTTAGGGAGCTGGGCCCGAAAATGGGGCATGAGATTTCAACCTGTCAAATGCAACATGATGCAGCTGACAAATAAGCGGATAAATAAAATTGAGGCCTCGTATACCCTCGAGGGAACGGTATTGGAAAATGTTGATAGCATTAAATATCTAGGTGTAACAATTACAAATGACCTCAAGTGGAATACCCATATCAATAATATCTGTACTAAAGCCAACAGAACACTTGTATTCTTGAGGAGAAACTTATTTTCTTGCCCCCAAGATGTTAAAGAAGCAGCTTATAAAGGACTGGTGCGCCCAGTACTGGAATATGGAAGCTCTGTGTGGGATCCTCATACTAAATGCCTCCAGGAGGAATTGGAGAAGGTACAGAATCGTGCCGCTAGATTTGTAACTAGGAATTATACTTTCGAGGAAGGTAGTATGACTGGCATTCTTGAACAACTCAAATGGGAATCTCTCAAGAAAAGGAGGACGGATAATCGACTTATATTACTATACAAAGGTCTGAAGGGTAAAGCCAGAATACCTACAGATGACCTTATCCCAAAGACTAGGCGTTGTAGAAATAGCCACTCCAAGGCATTTCAGCTTCCATCTGCTAGTATAGAGGCCTATAAATGTAGTTTCTTTCCCCAGACTATCAGGGACTGGAATGACCTCCCTGACTCTCTGTTTTCTACTGCTGAAATGTCAGATGATTGTGTGTCCAAGTTCGCTTCACTCGTGCGTTCAAGGGACTAATTTCTCCCCCATCCGAACCCCCTGGTGAAATAATGTCATTTGGCGTGTCACCAGTAAACTATTCAGATTCAGATTCAGACAAAAACATGATACCTACCTACCTACCTACCCACCCACCCACCTACCTACCTACCTACCTACCTACCTGGTCTTTCCTCTCTCACTAATGAGAAAGACCACCAATATTTCTTGAATAGGTTCATGTGTGTTGGTGAGTTCTTTGATGGCTGACAAGGCCAATTCTAGCTCTAAACTGTCGGTTGCAAGTAGAGCAAGTCAATGTCATGGACTCAGCTGGTGGCCAATTGGTACTGGCTTTGCGTTCTGTGCTTTCTTTCGGCTTCACAGACTCTCTCTCTCTCTCTCTCTCTCTCTCTCTCTCTCTCTCTCTCTCTCTCTCTCTCTCTCTCTCTCTCCTTTGTTGATGAGATCTCGCCACTTTGATCATTCCTGTGCAGTCTGTTCCCAAGACCCATTTAGTAAGTCGAAATCCTTCAGAGAGGCTTTGAGGGTGTCTTTGTAGCCTTTCTTCTGGCCACCTTGAGAGCGCTTTCCCTCTTGTAGTTCTCCATAGAAGACTTTCTTTGACTGTTGTAGTTCTCCATAGAAGACTTTCTTTGGAAGTCGCTCATCAGGCATTCTTATAACATGACCAGTCCATCTTAGTTGTGCTAGCTTTAAGACAGTATGCATGCTTTGTATCCCTGCTTTCTTCAGGACCTCCGTGTCTGGAATCTTGTCTTGCCACTTGATTTTTAACAGCTTTCTCAAACAGCTTAAGTGAAAATGGTTAAGTCTCTTTGCATGACGCTGGTATACTGTCCAGGTCTCACATGCATACAAGAGGGTTGGCAGTACCACAGCCATGTAAACTTTCAGCTTGGTGTCAAACTTGATTTCATTACGCTCCCAGACATTTGCACGGAGTCTTCCGAATGCCACACTGGCTTTTGCAATTCTGGCAGTGACCTCATCATCAATGCTCTGGAAAGAGTGCTTCCCAAGTAGGTGAATTTATCAACCACTTTCTGTTTTTGTCCATTTACAGTGATGGTTGGTTCATGTACGGTTTTCCTGGTGCTGGTTGGTGTACAACCTCTGTCTTTCTTGTGAGATCATAGTTATCACATGACTGTGAGACTTGATCCATGGCTCATTGTATTTTTGCCTCTGAGCTGGCATTCTTATCCATATCATCTGCATAGAGGAGCTCATCTAGCACATCAGTCTGCACCTTAGTTTTGGCTTGCAACCTTCTAATGTTGAATGTATTGCCATCAAAACGGTACCTGATTGGAAAACCAGTGTCACTGTCCTGAAAAGCATCCATGAGCATGACAGAAAACATCATGCTGAACAATGTTGGTGCCATAACACAGCCCTGTTTGACTCCATTCGTTAACTCAGAGGGTTCAGAGAACTCTCCATCGTTTTGCACACGTGCCTGCATGTCCTCATGAAATTGCCGCACCGTTGCTATGAATCTGGGTGGACAGCCAAACTTGGCCATGATTTTCCAGAGTCCATCACGACTAACTGTGTCAAAAGCTTTGGTGAGGTCGACAAACGTCATGTATAAATCTACATTCTGTTCTTGGCATTTCTCCTGAAGCTGTCTTGCTGTGAAGATCATGTCTATTGTCCCCCTGTCTTTTCTGAATCCACATTGACTTTCTGAGATAAGTCCCATATGATCAAGATGAACATTCAAGCGGTTCAACAGAAGTTTTGCCAGTATCTTCCCAGCAATGCATTGGAGGGAGATGCGTCTGAGGTTGTCACAGACTTGTGGATTTCCTTTCCGCTTGTATAAGTGGATTATGGATGCATCCTAACAGAACTCTCGGATTCTTGAGGAGAAATTTGTATTCTTGTCCCCCAGATGTGAAAGAAGCAGCTTATAAAGGACTGGTGCGACCGGTCTTGGAATATGGAAGCTCAGTTTGGGACACTCACACTCATGGCCTCCAGGAAGAACTGGAAAATGTCCAAAATCGTGCGGCAAGGTTTGTGACGGGAAATTATGTTTTTGAAACTGGGAGCATGACTGGCATTTTAGGTCAACTGAAGTGGGAATCTCTTAAGAAAAGGAGGAAGGATAGTAGACTTATATTGCTATACAAAGGTCTAAAAGGTAAAGCCAGAATACCCACAGATGACCTTATCCCAAAGAATAGGCGTTGTAGAAATCAACACTCTTTGGCTTTTCAGATACCTTCAGCTAGCAAAGAAGCGTACAAAAATAGTTTCTTTCCACAGACTATCAGGGACTGGAATGACCTCCCTGATTCACTTATCTCCTCTGCTGAAATGTCTGATGACTGTGTGTCCAAGTTCGCAGAAATGCGAATATGGCAGAAATACCAACAGTAAGAACAACAAGGTATGGCAAAAACTCTTTTCGTTTTGAGTCGGCCCGGGTGTGGAATAGTCTTCCTTATGAAATGAGAAAAGCTGAAAATTTCAAAGAATTCAAGAGGCTGATCCGCACCTGGACCGGCCCAGAATGTAAGTGTTCTATGTGCCAAACTTAGTTGTGTTTTTGAGTTGTGACTTACCTGTGAGCTTGTGTAGTCTTTATGTACAACCTCTTATGTTCCTCTTTGTCCATGTTTTATTTATGTTTTTTGATTGTGTCTTGTTTTACTCAACTTAATTTTGCTAGATGTCTTATTTCTGCAAGCATTTTTACCATTTCTTAGCTTGAATTGGCTCCCTTTTTACTCTACCTAGGTTTCGTTTTCCTGGGTCTCAGGTTCTCTACAATAGCCTGGTGTGCTGTGGGGAAACCCTGGGTCCCACTTTTTTCGCCTTTCGTACCTTTCTAGCTAGAGAGAGTGGGGAGGGGGACCAACCAAGTTTCTTGAACTCATATGGATTTTGCTTCAATCTTGAATATGCTTTAATATACCTAGTGTTGCTGTCTTTCCCAGGCTCGTGTGGACTGCCCGTACAGCAGGGAAGGGCACCAGCATCGGTACTTTCTTAAACATTCTCTTAGTCTAATAATTCATTTCTATCTATCTTCTGATACTGAGTCGATCAATTTCTGATCATCACCTCAGGTGTGGGGTGGGTGGCTAAATTTAGAATTTAGTCAAGGGAAAATTAAACATTTTTTCTTAAGCCCATAATATCTAAGCTCATTTAATTTGTATTTTGTGCTTCATTTTATATTTACAATGTACATCTGTGATTCTTTTTATATACCTTGCTTTATGTAACTTAACTGTGATTTCTATCTGATTTAACTTTGTCTGTATATATGTTAATACTTGCATGTTTTTACGTAAAATTGCATGTGCTTTCAATGCTTTAAATTTACCGCATATATTTAAATATTATTATACTGATAATGCTAATGCTAATTGCTTAATTCTTAATTTTTGCAGCTTTTTTACATTTGTTATTCTACTTATGTTTGTCGGAAAATAGCTCTACGAGCTAATGTTATTTGTTATTCAAAACCGACGTTAAATAAAATTTCTTGTATCTTGTATCTTGTATCTTGTATCTCGCTTCACTCGTGCGTTCAAGGGACTAATCTCTCCCCCATCCGAACCCCCTGGTGAAATAATGTCATTTGACGTGTCACCAGTAAACTATTCAGATTCAGATTCAGATCCTTAAATTCTTGTGGGATAGCCTCTTTCCTCCACATAGGGTAAAACAACTCTGTCAGTTTCTCTGCCATGGGTAGCCCCCGGCCATATAAACCTCTGCAGGAATTGCATCTGCACCTGGAGCAGTTGTCGTTGATCGGTCTTGTACTACAATACCGGGTTTTACACATTTCATCAAAATACGAATTTACTTGTCAAATATCGATTTTCCGGCTTTGCATGATGTGAAAAGGCCCGGATAAAAACAATGGAAACTGCGTGGGCAGAAAATTAACAAATTTTTTCTTGTTCCGGCAACAAATCTTTTCTTTGAATGTTTGCAGCACCACTTGCGAGGCAGTTCCTTTCTACAATATATATTCTACTGAATCAACTTGCTGACAAGTTTTTAAAGTGCACAAATTATCGATTTTTCAACTCCATATGCTGCTTGAAAAAATCAATGTTTTTATCTTGATGGAGTGAAAGCATAATATTCAGAAATAAGGGTGCCACAGTATGTGTAGATAGATAAAGCTTACATTTACTGGAGATAGTCGTCAAGCTTAGTCTGCTAGGCATTTCGCCACCCCCATGGTGAAGTCACTCCACTGGTGAAGTATTGTCAATTTGGCGTAAACCATTCAGATTTTTTCTTAGCCAAGCAATTCTGCTTCATATACGCAGACTGTCTTGTGGTGGGGGAAAGCCAGGGCAGTTCTCAATGTTTGGTAAAAAAAAAAAAAAAACACTCTGTAAAACCACTGGGCCCTGAAGGTGACAGTCAAAAGGTACAAGTAGGCAATGATCAGGAAAAGGTGCGATCAGAAAGAAACACACACTCCAAAAACTGAGGTGGGAAAAAACAAAATTGACAATTAGGTACTAATACTTAGAAAACATATCGTAAGCCGAGTGAGCAGCTATTTTCCAATAGGTGGTCACTCAGTTACCCGAACTTAACTAAACGTACTTAAGGTTCAAACAGCAAAAAAATCGACACCTAAACACAAAACAAATAGAACCACAACAGAAGTATGGCCTTGGAACAATCAGTAATATAAAATTACTGGGGGGCTTAAATAGATTTTACAGAGCTCTAACCTCACCCTCATCCTCTGCAGTGGTTCAGTTACTTGTTTGGTCCTCGTGGTGAATCTCTAACTAGTAAATGAATCATCAAGGACAAATAAATAAATCATGATAACCACCATGATGAATAAAAAAACGAGGACTCACAGATTCAGTAAGCTGCCCAACAATGGAGGTCCCTGGGCGCCGAATAACTTATTGAAATCTGGTTTTCCCGCGTTGCGGCTCGTATGATTAAATGTTTTCTGTTTTAAACCAGACATTAAGCAAGTTAAATAAAGCTTCTTTATCTTTAAATCAGAATGATGGAAGAAAGTAATGTGATCTCTGATGATGCTGGTGACTACGACAGTTTTGATGAGCAGAATGATGAGTCTGGGAGACCTGCAGAGAGATGGGCTCCACTAGGGGCTGCTGCTGATCCCAAACCGCCCACACCAGTTGCTGAACACAGGTTAAAAAGATTTGTTTGTTTATTTGTTTTGGGACAGGCCTGATGTCCTATTCAATAATATTTTCAGTCATGCTTGGACATCTAGCCAACGCTTCTTGGCTTGCACAAGTACCATACTTTTGTAAATGCATCCTGTTCAAAGTTACGTCTCTTTGGAGGTGCCTGTATCTGTATCTGCCAAGTACTCAAAACGCCTGTGTTGAGTGGAGTGGGTAGGGTAAGTTTTAAACTTAGAACCTGTAGATACAGAGTCTTACACTCTGGTAGGCTTGCAGAACAGTAGTGTGCATAAGAATTAGATATTAACTTACAATGCCAACATTTACTTGAATGTAAATCATCAATTCTAATTATAAAGCATTTTAGAGACATTTTCTTTTTTACAGTTACCCGATTTAAATGTAGCAGCACAATGAGAAAGTAAATCTTGAATTTGAAAATTTTACAGTCACAGAAGCGAGGCCGAGGAATTAGAAAGACTAGAAGAAGAGCAAGAACAGTTAAATTCTTCATTACTGGCATTGACAACACACTTCGCTCAAGTCCAGTTCAGACTAAAACAGATTGTCAATGCCGACCCAGGGGACAGAGAGGTATTGTTAGATGCAGTTCAAATTCATTATATCACACCTCCATTTAAAATGGTTGTCAATATACCACAGCCACGTCATGGTGCTCAAATGATTAAGTCCTATTCACCATTTTTGCATTATCTGCTGGTTCCCCAGCTTACACATAATCAGTATTGGAAATACAGGTAACCAAAACCCCACTCGGTTACCTGTATTTCCAATATTGATTTGAGTAAGCTGGGAACCAGTTGATAATGCAAAAATGGCGAATACTTTAACTTAATTTCATTTTAATATAACTCAGTCAGCTTCTGTGGACACCAAAGAAAGCATTATAATGGAATATTAAAGGCATTGAAATAAAGAGAAATGTCTTCAAAAATCCATTTTATTGTCTGTAATATGCTTTCAAATTTTGCTAAATGACTATGAAATTAAGAACAGCAGAAGAATTATTATATGTGGTGAACAAAACTGGGGAAACCACTGACCTTGGACTTGCAAATGCTACCCTGCCACAGTCCTTGGCTCGGATTGAACCCAGACTATAGAGGTGACAAGCAAGTGTGTTTAAGCACTATATAATCAATAAACACAATTCAGTTTCTATCAGACTTCACACTAGGATTTGAAAAGTTAATATGAGGCCTGCATAAAATGTTTGCGGTTCAAGCTACTATTCTATTGAGACCCAAGAAATAAGTTCAAATCAAAATACCAAAATGTTACAAAATATTCCACATTAAATTAATGAGAACTTTGTTCCATTTACCAGAACCTATTGAAAGAGCTGGAGGAGTTTGCCCACAAGGGGATTCCAGATGTGAGAGGGTGTAAGGCTCAGGATGCCATGATGCTTGAAGAAATGGTAAGTGCCTTGGATAAACCCCTTGTCCCCTTCATCCCCCACTCTGACCTGTCCTGTGATTCCCACTTTGTTGTGTGAAATGAGGGGCTGCAAGGCTCAGGATGCCATGATGTTGGACAAAATGGTGTGTATCCCAAACCCTTCCTCAGCTCCACTCTGCCCCTGCCTGTACTGAGCACAATAGCTGGATTGATTGGGGCTTCATTGGAAGTGGACCCACACTCAAATATTACATCCAGTATGCTTCTTTTATTAAGATTTGTAAAAAATACCAAGCATCATTAACATTATTAGATATTCAAGGTGAAAAATACCAAGCATAAACATTATTAGATATTCAAATATAGTACTAGTAGAGAACTTTATCCCTAGTGTGAAACTTAGAGTAAATTAATAGTATATAAAGAGTTAAACATAACAAAAGGATTGTATAAGATGCAATTTAGAATTTATAAAATTATAGTAGATATTATGTAAAATACAATTTGAAATTGTTCACATGCTTTTCCAGTCTATAAACAATAAAACTGAGAGTACCGGTACTAATTATGTAAAAACACTAAAATAAATTTGAAAATGATCTGTATTTTCAGAGTGAAAAAGAGCATGAAGTAAAGATCTCAGAACAGAGAGAAAAACAGAGAGAATTGATAACACAGCTCAAGTCACAGTTAGAAGATCTAGAAACTTACGCCTATGAGGTAGGATTTTACTCTGTTCGAATAAAAAATGACATTTTGCATAAAATCCACTGCCGCAACCAGCACTTTCCTTTTATGAGAATTTTGTTATGAAGTATTTTTGTGGTTATTCTTCGGCTTCTGTTGAGTAAAGAAGAGGAGTTGTCTGTTAATTCATTTAATATTGTTAATCTGTCTTCTAGAAGCTTACACAAGAACACATTACGAAAACTTGCCCATGCAATAAACAGATTTTTTTAGCTTTAAAATTTTGAAATTTTCTGCTGAAAAATTTTGATTTTTAAATAGCTCACCTGAGCCGTTAGGCTCACAAGGTGAGCTTATAGGATGGCCATGATCCGGCGTCCGTCCGTCCGTCGTCCGTCGTCCGTCCGTCCACAATTTCAAAGATCTTCTTCTCTGAAACCGCTTGGCCAACCAAAGCCAAATTTTATATGAAGTATCTATAGGAAGGGGGAACCAATGTGTATATAAGAAATCCAGGTCACATGACCAAGATGGCAGCAATGCCCATATATGGTAAAAACCCTTCAAAAATCTTCTTCTCCAGAACCGGTGGACTGATTTCAACAAACTTGGCATGAAGCATCACTGGCTCAAGCACTACAATGTATATATAAATCATGACCCTGTGATGACCTTGACCTATTTTACGGCAAGGTCAACATAGGTCACCAATGCATTTGAATGGGGAAAACTTTTAAAATGTCATTTAAAGTGAAAGTCTTGCAGGAAATGGTTAGTAGGACTGAATATTAATGATTCTGAAAAAAATGGACCCCAGGGGCTCATATGCCCCCACCCTGGGGCAATATACATGTATATTACCATAATATTCAAACATCATCTCCTCTGAAACCGCTTGCCCAATCACAGCCAAATTTTATGTAAAGCATCAATAGGAAGGGGTAATCAATGTATATATAAATAATCCAGGTCACATGACCAAGATGGCCGCATTGCCCATATATGGTAAAAACCCTTCAAAAATCTTCTTCTCCAGAACCGGTGGATCGATTTCAAAGAAGCTTGGCATGAAGCATCGATGGCTCAAGTACTACAATGTGTATATAAATCATGACCCTGTGATGACCTTGACCTTTTTTACGGCAAGGTCAACATAGGTCGCCAATGCATTTGAATAGGGAAAACTTTTAAAATGTCATTTAAAGTGAAAGTCTTCCAGGAAATGGGCAATAGGACTGAATATTAATGATTCTGAAAAAAATTGGTCCCCAGGGGCTCATCAGCCCCCACTCCGGGGCAATATACATGTATATTACCATAGTATTCAAACATCTTCTCCTCTGAAACCGCTTGGCGAATCAAAGCCAAATTTTATGTGAAGCATCTATGGAATGGGGGAATTGATGTGTATATAAATTATCTAGTTCACATGACCAAGATGGCTGCCATAACCATATATGGTAAAAACCCTTCAAAAATCTTCTTCTCCAGAACAGGTGGACTGATTTCAACGAAACTTGGCATGAAGCATCACTGGCTCAAGCACTACAATGTATATATAAATCATGACCCTGTGGTGACCTTGACCTATTTTACGACAAGGTCAACATAGGTCGCCAATGCATTGGAATGGGGAAAACTTTTAAAAAGGCATTTGAGGTGAAAATCTGGCAGGAAATGGGTAGTAGGACTAAATATTAATGATTCTGAAAAAAAAAAATTGGACCTAAGGGCTCATATGCCCACACCCCGGGGCAATATACATGTATATTACCATAATATTCAAACATCTTCTCCTCTGAAACCACTCGGCCAATTGAAGCCAAATTTTATGTGAGGCATCTATAGGATGGGGGAACCAATGTATATATTAATAATCTAGGTCACATGACCAAGATGGCTGCCATACCCATATATGGTAAAAACCCTTCAAATATCTTCTTCTCTGAAACCAATAGATTGATTTCAATGAAACTTGGCGTGAAGCATCCATGGCTAAAGTACTACAATGTATATATAAATCATGACCCTGTGATGACCTTGACCAAGTTTATGGCAAGGTCAACATGGGTTGCCCATGCATTTGAATGGGAAAAACTGTTAAAATGTCATTTGAAGGGAAAAGCCAGCATGAAATTGGCAAATGGACAGAATATTGATTATTCTGAAAAAAGAAAACGGCCCAAGGGCTTCATCTGCCCCTGCACTGGGGTTAAATACCATATTATTCAAACATGTTTATTGGTATATGCAGCAGACTCAGGTGAGCGTTTACAGGACCATTGGTCCTCTGGTTCTTATTTTTGCTCAAAACATAGATTGTGGGTACATGTTAGAACGGCCTTGGAGAGGCGGTTCTAATGAGTACCCACTGTTTTGGAGCAAAAATAAGAAAAATAGGTATACTCCTGCATACCCCAGTTTTATTATATAAAAGCGGGGTTTAAGGGGGTATTCATTGCACGGACATGTTATCCTAATGGGTAAAAGAAATATGCTTAAAATATTGGTAATCTGCCTGTGGAGGCTTGCACAAGAACAGGATGGCTAGGACAACTTTCCCAATATCACATTTTGGGGACCATGATAGCCTAATGATAGCCTAATGATAGAGCATTTGACTCCAGATTGAGAGGATGGGGCTCCGTCACAACATGACATAAAAATAAAAATTAGACCACAAATAAACAACACATCTAAAAATTCTACTTGTTTCACTATCAAATGTTTATGTTACCAGACTGGTGATGTTAAAGAGCTACCTACCAGTAAACAGATTGAGAAACAGAAAGTGGTTCTCGACCAGCTGACTAACACACTTGATCTTCCTATAGATAAACTAGACAATCTCAGGTAAGAAGAATTACTGGCTTGTTGAGATACAAGACTGGATTTTTGAGGAGACAGTGAAGATGGAAGAAATTTTTAAGCCTATATAATTTGAAACATTTGATGGGAAAACCAACAATATGGTTTCAGAATAGGTCTGACAGAAACAGAGCTGTACAAGCACAGGAGAAGGCTAGAAGCTTGATACTTTGGATATAAGAGGAATAGTACTATCCGTGTGGCGAAAACAAAGATGCTGATCAGCTGTGCAGTTACTGCACAGCTGATCTGCGTCTTTGTTTTCGCGTATGCATATTGTTAGTTTTCTCATGCAAATGCTCAATTATTTGTAGCATTTATTGAATGGACATAAAATGGTATTGAACGCTTAATTTCTTATTGATTAGCTCAAACTATGATACCAGTTTGATCTTTATTATGCAACTAAAATTATATCAAATTATTACTGTTGAAATGTTAAAACTATCCCAAAGTTCTAAAACCGTCTCATATTAGTTGAAATAATCTTGAAAGGGACGTAAAACTGAATAAAAAAAAAGTTCTAAAAAAAATGTAATTTGCCTTCTTTGGGTCCTTAAAGAAGATTATGGTCAAATTATTCTTAAGAATAGCCTATTCTGGGTCTACACTGTTTGCTTAATCCATATAGTGGGCTAGTCTACACATTAATGATTATTTGCCATTTGTATTTCAGCACAGAAGAATTACGACAAGTTGTAGACCATGCAGTAGGACAGGTAATTTACAACTCTGATACATTGTCTGGACAAATTAATCATACCCAGCCCAGCACAAAACAAAGTTTTAAAGGGATGTATGATTATTTGAGCCGCATGGGGAGAAAAACCGGTCTTCGGGGTTTCCGACCAGGTCCGACACAAACCGGCCTGTACAGTCACAGAAGCAGGCTAGAAGTTTGAAATTGTACCATCTGGGTAGCAAAAACAAAGTCGCTGATCAGCTTCGCAGTTACTGCGAAGCTGATCTGCGTCTTTGTTTTCGCATAGGCAAAAATCCGGTTTTCTCATGACAAGGCTCATTTTTGCTTGCATCAATATTGCATAGTAGCTCTATTTATGACATTATGGATCATGTTAATACTGCGTTATAGCCACATTACGACAAGGGTGGTAGACTAATGGTTAGACGGTCAAACTCTGGATCGAGGGGAGGGGGAGTGATCCCCACTGGCACTGGGCTATGTCCTTGAGCAAAACATAGGAATATCCAGGAAGTTGTGGCTCTGGCTCAGCATGACTGAAAAATTGTTGACTGTGAAATTAAATCACAAAACAAACAAACATTTTTATATAAATATTATATTGTAACTCTAGAAGTTGTTATTGAAAACATTAGGTAGTTGTCTCCCTTGATTTGAATGAATTTGACAGTATCTGAGGACCTGAGTTATTCAACCTGAGTTAGATCTTGAGTTATTCAAAGACCAACTTGAAAAGGTGAAAACTTTACATAAAGGAAACAAACCCCCCTCGGTCCATGTCATGGGTGATTTCAACTTCAGAGATATTGTTTGGCCAGATAGACTCAACAAACTAGGTTTTTCATTGAGCGTGTCTGAAGGTGCAAAGTTGGTAGAACTTATAAGTGACCACGAATTGGAACAGGTAGTGCACTTCCCCACAAGAGGACAAAACACATTGGATTTGATTATCACTTCACTTCCCGGACAATTTGTTGATATTCATTCCCCGGACAGGCTTAGTGATCATGACATTGTCTCTGGAACTTTGAAAATAGTTATTCCCCCCATCAAGAAACCTAAGAGAAAGGTGTATAAATATCAGAAAGGTGATTATGAATCTATGAAAGGTGATGCCCTTAAATTTGCAAAGGAGAAATATTTCAACGGTTACTCTGGCACACGGTCGGTTCAAGAAAACTTTAATTTGATCACATCTTTTATCCAGGAATCAGTGGATAAACATATCCCATCAAAGACTAGTCGCTCAGTTTCCTCAGTCCCATGGTTAACTCCTGAAATAAGAAGAAAGATTCGTAGAAAAAATGCAACTCACGCTAAAGCGAAGAAAACTGGGAATGCAAAATTTAGAACGAAATTTGAAACTTTGAGAAGAGAAATCAAAGCAGATATCAGAAAACAGCATGAGTTGTATGTAAATAACTTGGTTGGTGATGTTAAGGCTAATCCAAGAGATTTTTATCGGTACATAAATAGTCAGAAAAAAGATGTTCAAGGTATCCCCCCTTTGAAAAAGCGAAATGGAAGTGGTCTTGCTGAATCAGATTTTGAAAAGGCTGGTGAATTCAATGGTCAGTTTACGGATGTGTTCACCAAAACTGAACATAGCCAGGTCCCTCTTCTGAATAGAAAAGCCCCGTTTATGGAAGACATAGTGGTATCCAAAGAAGGTGTCACAAAACTTCTGAAAGGTTTGAACCCGTCGAAAGCTTTAGGTCCTGATGAGCTTCATCCCAGAGTCCTTAAGGAATTGGCATCTGAGCTAGGTCCTGTTTTTGCACATCTTTTTCAACAGTCAATAGACTCGGGTGAAATCCCCAAAGAATGGTCTTTAGCAAACATTTGTCCCCTGTTCAAAAAGGCTGACAGGTCTCTTGCTTGCAACTATCGTCCAGTTTCCTTGACCTGCGTACCCTGCAAACTTCTGGAACATATAGTGTGTTCTAATATCATGTCCCATTTGGATCATCATAAACTTTTGTCAGACAGGCAACATGCATTCAGGAAATCCCACAGTTGTGAAACCCAGTTAGCTACAGTGATTGATGACTGGGCAAAAATCTTAGACAATCAAGGTCAGGTTGACACATTTATCTTGGATTTCGAAAAAGCTTTTGACACTCCTCCGCATGAACTCCTTAAAAGCAAATTGTTCAGTTATGGAATTGGTGGGAAGACAATTAAATGGATTGATGCCTTCCTTTGCTATAGACAACAAAGAGTTGTGGTTAATGGCGTTAAATCAGACTGGGCTCCTGTTGTATCTGGTGTCCCACAGGGCACCGTTCTTGGCCCCTTGTTGTTTTCGTTGCATATAAATGATATCACCTCAGATATTGAATCGGAAATCAGACTCTTTGCTGATGATTGTGTTTGTTATCGTGAAATTAAGAATGTGGAGGATACAGTGAAACTTCAGAAGGATATTGATCGATTAGGTAGTTGGGCCAGGAAATGGGGTATGAGATTTCAACCTGTCAAGTGCAACATGATGCAGCTGACAAATAAACGTACTAGTAAAATTCAGGCTTCTTACAAGCTTGAGGGTACTGTGTTGGAAAATGTTGAGAGTATCAAATATCTTGGTGTAACAATAACTAAGGATTTAAAATGGAATACTCACATCAGCAATGTGTGTACCAAAGCCAATAGGACCCTTGGTTTTTTGAGACGAAATCTGTTTTCTTGCCCCCAAGAAGTGAGAGAAGCTGCCTATAAAGGTCTGGTGAGACCTATTCTTGAATATGGTAGCTCAGTTTGGGACCCTCATTATGAAGGTTTGATAGATGATTTGGAGAAGGTGCAAAAGCGTGCGGCTAGGTTTGTAACTAGGAACTATACATATGAAAAAGGTAGTATGACTGGCATCCTTAAAAAACTAAAATGGGAATCCCTGCAGAAAAGAAGGAAGGATAATAGAATTATATTACTTTACAAAGGTCTAAAAGGGAGAGCAAAAATACCCACGGATGACCTTATCCCCAAAAATAGGCGTTGTAGGAATCAACACTCCTTGGCATTTCAGATACCTTCAGCAAGTACAAATGCCTATTTACACAGTTTCTTCCCCCAGACCATTAGAGATTGGAATGAACTCCCTGATTCTCTGATCTCCTCTGCTGAATTGTCAGATGATTGTGTGTCTAAATTTACTTCTCTTGTGAGAGCTCGGGACTAATCCCCTCCGGTCAAGCCACATCCCCCCCTGGTGTAGTATTGTCAATTTGACGTTTCACCAGTAAACTATTCTGATTCTGATTCTGATTCTGACCTGCATGAACTGGGCTTGAGACTTGAAAATTCTGATTTAGAAAGTTTAAGAATTGTATGATGTATAATGCCAAAACAAACCAGCTGATCAGCTGTGATTACTGCACAGCTGATCTTCATCATTGTTTTCACATGCAAAAAGTCTCTGTTTCTCATGATATGTCTCACATGACTTTATGGTAAAAGGTCATGCAGCTGTTACACACATGTAGCTTTTGGGACAATAGAATATCATTATAATATCAGTGGCAATAAATTATCCTTGAAGTTATATAAAACCCTTATCATAGGAAAACAAATCTACAATTTGCATAACAAGTAAGGCAGTTCAGTATAAAGTTAAAAAAGAATTTTATTTAAGACTTCAAATTGTGTTCTTTATTTGATAAATGAGCCGCCCCATGGGAAAACCAACAATCTGCATATGCGAAAACAAAGGCGCAGATCAGCTTCGCAGTAACTGCGAAGCTGATCAGCGCCTTTTTTTTCGCTACACGGATAGTACAATTCCTCTAATTTGTAAATCCAAAATTTCCAGTCTCTAGCCATCTTCTGTGACTGTACAGGTAGGTTTATGTCAGACCTGGTCGGAAACCACATTGTTGGTTTTCCCACGAGGCGGCTCAAATGTTTTGAAAAAGATTTGTGCAGGACTAGATGTATTTATTAAATCTCTTAATTCGTAATGTGGATATCAGCTTTGAGGCTTTTACAATTGTGTTGTTTTGGCCTGTATAATATGTGTGTCATTGATTTAATTTGAGCCGCCCCATGGGAAAACCAACTATCTGCATAGGCGAAAACAAAGGCACAGATCAGCTTCGCAGTAACTGCGAAGCTGATCAGCGCTTTTGTTTTCGCTACTCGGATAGTACAATTCCTCCTCTACTTAACTCCAAAATTTCAAGCTTCTAGCCATCTTCTGTAGCTGTACAGCCCGATTTGTGTCGGACCTGTTCGGAAACCACATTGTTGGTTTTCCCACGAGGTGGCTCATTTAGTCATTGTACAATGTGCAAATTGTTAATGCAGTTTTAGATGTATACCAAATTTCTTGTTATTATGGTGACCTGCACATTCGATTCATTTCAAAGCTAATTAATGAAAATAATCAGGACTGTATAGATACCAGATGAAAAAGATTCATGGTTCTAACGTAGGTTTGAAATTATTTGTATGACCTTTATTTTGTAAAGTGTTCTACTTCTACATTTTTCGGTAATTCTTGAATTCAAGAGCTAGCATTTTATAAGTATGAAATACGGGTATTTTCATTATTAGTCAGAACTTTGAATATGTTAGGTAACAGATTCACAAATATTAATATAACATAATCAAAATATTGTAAAAATCAGAGATGTACATGTAGGTTGAATTCATTGTGAAGAGAGTTTAAAAATTGTTATCACATTTCAATGGAATTTCAGATTGTGAAACCAGGCAAGGTTTAAAAGAAGCTTGTTGAGCAGCGTATGACTCAGATCACAGACCTAGAGATATTTATAGACATAACAAGGGGAAGCAACCAGTCCCGGAAAATACAACTTTGATAGTTATTTTGTTTGTAAATTTCAGATTGTGAATCCAGGCAAAGTCAAAGAGAAGCTTGTCGGGCAGCTGAAGATGCAAATCACAGATTTAGGGAGATTTATAGACTTCCTGCAAGGTGATGCAACTGTGATGGTGTTTTTATGGAATTTCAGATCGTGAATCCAGGCAAAGTCAAAGAGAAGCTTGTCCGGCAGCTAAAGACTCGGATTACAGACCTGGAGAAATTTATAGACTTCCTACAAGGGGATGCAACTGTGATAGTGTTTTTATGGAATTTCAGATCGTGAATCCAGGCAAAGTCAAAGAGAAGCTTGTCGGGCAGCTGAAGACTCGGATCACAGATCTGGAGAAATTTATAGACTTCATACAAAGGGATGCAACTGTGATAGTGTTTTTATGGAATTTCAGATTGTGAATCCAGGCAAAGTCAAAGAGAAGCTTGTCGGGCAGTTGAAGACGCAAATCACCGATCTGGAGAGATTTATAGACTTTCTGCAAGGGGAAGCAACCAGTCCTGGGCCGCTTGGGAAAGAAAGATGCACCTGCAGTATTCATGGGAGCAGTGAGAAAGGGAAAAAGGTATAGTAAACACATTTTGACCTTGCTTATTGACCTCGCATGGTAATGTTTGTAAATCCAAGGAGAGTGGTATCTACTTGCTTAAGATATTTTTCCAGTGTCATGTGAAGCATGTACCATAATTATGATCCGCAACTTCGGGGTTTCCAACCAGGTCCGACACAAACCGACCTGTACAGTCACAGAAGCAGGCTAGAAGCTTGAAATTTTGGATTTAAGAAGAAGAGAAATTGTACTATCCGCGTAGTTACTGCACAGCTGATCTGTGGCTTTGTTTTCGCATTTGCTAAAATCTGGTTTTCTCATGATGCGGCTCATATAACAATCAAATTGTTCAAAAAATGCCATTTGAAGCAGTGTCACCAACAATCAACAAGTTCCTATCAATGTCAGAGGTAATCTGGAAGCGCGAACAATAAGAATTATCCCAACCAGTAAAATCCTAGATCTGACTTCAATCCAGGTCATACAAAAGATGAAATGAATTCATTTTCCATGCTATTTATAGTTTTAAAAAATATATTCATGATTGACCACATGCATTTGTTTGTCCTTATCGTTGCTGAGATGCTGAAGCCCCTTGGTGAAGCTGGTGTAGCTGAGGTGCGTGATCTTATCGAGGACATCATCTCAGAAGGTTGCATCCCAATTGACTGGCAGGAGAGTTACATTGTCAATTTGTACAAGGGCAAAGGAGATGCTCTGAACAGGGGTAACTACAGGGGCTTGAAGCTGATTGAACAGACGATGAAAGTATTGGAGCGTGTAGTAGAAGGACTCATTTGACAAAGAGTTGAGATTGATGAGATGCATTGTGGGTTTATGTCAGGTCGTGGCACTACAGATGCGATTTTCATTGTCCGTCAACTACAAGAGAAGCACTTAGCTGCTAACAAGCTGCTCTACATGGCCTTCGTTGATCTGGAAAAAGCATTCGATCGGGTCCCACGGGATGTCATCTGGTGGGCAATGCGAAAATTAGGAATCGACGAGTGGCTAGTGCGCCTTGTCCAGTCCATGTATAAAGACGTGAGAAGTAGGGTAAGAGTTGGCAGTGGATACAGTGAGGAGTTTGGTGTCAAAGTAGGTGTTCATCAGAGCTCTGTCCTAAGCCCGCTTCTCTTCATCATTGTGTTAGAGGCTTTATCCAGGGAGTTCCGAACAGGCTGCCCTTGGGAGCTGTTGTATGCAGATGACTTGATGATTAGTGCTGAGTCCATGGAGGAACTACTGGTAAAGCTGAAGACATGGAAAGCAGAGATGGAGAGGAAAGGCCTTCGAGTGAACATGGGGAAGACAAAGATCATGGTCTCTGGCCCCAATCTGGACCTTCTGAAAAAATCTGGAAAGGATCCCTGTGGCGTCTGTCAGACAGGTGTAGGAAGAAATGCTATCTTCTGTGGTGGCTGCTTGTCCTGGATCCACAAGAAATGCAGTGGAATCAAAGGCCCCTTGCGCCCTGATCCTGATTTCAGATGTGCTCGCTGCCTAGGAAAGGCACGTCCAATAGATGGAAGACTAGTGAAGGAGGTTCAGGTTGATGACGAAACAGTTGAGGCTGTTCCAGAGTTCTGTTATCTGGGAGACATGCTTTCTGCTGGTGGTGGTTGTGAACTGGCTGAAATAACGCGTTGCAAATCCGCTTGGGGCAAGTTCCGACAGTTACTCCCCCTACTCACCAACCGCAATCTGCCACTTTTGACCAGAGGTCGAGTTTATTCAACTTGTGTGAGAAGTGTAATGCTGCATGCGGCAGAAACATGGGCCATGACTGTGGCTACACTTAACCGCCTACGGCGAAATGACCGTGCGATGATCCGCTGGATCTGTAATGTCAAGGCGAATGATGAAGTAAGCTCAGACTCCCTTCTCTCAAAGCTTGGACTTCAGGATATAGATGTGGTGCTTCGCTCCAGCAGAATGAGATGGTATGGACACGTAGAGCGCAGCAAAGGCTGGATTGCTCAAGTACGCAAGCTGAACATAGTTGCACAGAAAAGATCTGGCAAGCCAAGGAAATCATGGGATGAAGTGTTGTTAGATGACAGAAAAAAGCTAGGAATGGATACTGCTGATCCTCAGAACCGCTCAGAGTGGAGAGGTCGTCTAAGAAGGAGACTTGTCAAACAAGTCCAACCCTCAGTAGAGGACAACGGACTATAAAACGGATATGATGATGATGATGATGTCCTAGATATTTGTCACAAAGCAACTTGTCATTAAATATTTCGACTGACAGGTGGCGTTTAGTCAGTTAAGCCTGGCGTCCCTTTTATGGGACATAGACAATCAAATTAGCCCCAGATCTGACGCCGCAGAACGCGCAGTACCATCCGGGGCTATTCTGTTTGCTAGGAGGATTTTCATAAAAAATAATATGAAAATTTAAAATCACCTTTAATGCCCCTAAAATTGAAAGGGGCTCATCTTATTGATAAGAATGGAGAAATCCATTTGTCAAAAATGGGTTAAAACAACTTAACTTGACAACTATGCCTGTATATTTGCCTGTATATTTATTTCAGTTTGAGTTCAGTAAATCAGCAGTGAGCAAAGACAGTAAGCGGAAAGGTCTACAAGAAAAGGTGAGAAGCTTTTACTGGCTTATAAAGAAACTTAAAATTAAGAAGCTCACAAATCTTGGGTTACTGCAGATAGCTGAGCAATTTTGCCTCTCAATGTTGGATTTGCTGGGACTAGCCATTTGTTTGGGAAATACTCTTTGAAACCACTAATACTTGGGGAAAAGTAAAATCATTCGTTCATATTGTAGCTGATTATTGCATAAATACCCATGTCACACAGTATTAACAGGCATATATTGATGAATAAAAAAGCTGTATATGAATGAGGCAATTCACATGTGCATGTGCTCTTAATACACTGCATTTATTTATGCTCTTTACTGGGCAACATGCAAAGCACATGCTAATAGTGAGTAACTGAAGTCTGCCCTGAACGAGCGTAAGAGGTCATGAGGGAAGTCTTGAAAACCAAGGGCATAAATCCAGAATGTGAAACAACGAATGTACAGTACAGTGATTTTCGGACCTAGTTTGAACCCTCCAGATATGTTTTTAACTGATAAATATTGCATCTTATCACTTCAAAGTTATTGGTTTCTTTTCCAGCAGGACCATGAATCCAACATACAGATGATTAAGAAGACTATACATCTGTTACAAGTGTTCATAATCACACAATTAGGTTGTGGCAGTCGAGAGTTTAGGAAAAATGCCATGAAAAAGACGGCAAAAGGCAATCATTGGGGGTAGGCAACATAGAATGTGTATCTACGAGCATAGCTGTTTGAAGATATGATCAAATTGACTTGAAGCCACCCTGAACAAATTCTATATTTAAATCATGAAATTTATGTCCTGTTTGAAAATGGTTTTTATCACACCTGCTTATAGCAGGGTGCGATATAAGAGTCCAAATTTCTGTCCGTCTGTACATTCGTCCGTCCGTCTATTCGTCCATCCGTCAACAATTACGTCGAAGTTTGGTTTTCTCGACATCAATGATAGCTGTGAGTCTCAAACCTTGCATAGTAATTGTCCTTGACATACCCTTCAAGCACGCACCTTGACCCGCTGACCTTGACCCATATTTCACAGTCCACTGACTTTGACAAATTTTACGTCGAAGTTTGGTTTTCTCGACATCAGTGATTGCTGCGAGTCTCAAACCTTGCATAGTAATTGTCCTTGACATACCTTCAAGCACGCACCTTGACCCGCTGACCTTGACCCATATTTCACGGTCCACTGACTTTGACAAATTTTATGTCGAAGTTTGGTTTTCTCGACATCAGTGATAGCTGCGAGTCTCAAACCTTGCATAGTAATTGTCCTTGACATACCCTTCAAGCATGCACTTTGACCTGCTGACCTTGACCTATATTTCACGGTCCACTGACTCTGGCAAGTTTTACGTCAAAGTTTAGTTTTCTTGACATCAGTGATAGCTGCGAGTCTCAAACCTTCAAACCTTGCATAGTAATTGTCCTTGACATACCCTTCAAGCACACACCTTGAACTGCTGACCTTGACCTATATTTCATGGTCCATTGACTTTGTTAATTTTCATATGGAAGTTTGTTTTTTCTGCATCCATCATAGCTGCGAGTGTGAAAGCTTGCATAGTAATTGTCCTTGACATGCCCTTCAAGCATGCACCTTGACCCGGTGCCCTTGATCTATATTTCATTGTCCATTGACTATGTTAATCTTTACGTCAAAGTTTGGTTTTCTCTGCACCTGTGATAGCTGCAAGTGTGCAACCTAGATAGTAATTGTCCTTGACCCTTTCAGAGCACACCTTGAAGTGGTGCCCTTGACCTATATTTCACGTTTTTAGTTATTTTGCCCAATGCAGGTGCGATATCGACCTCTGCGGCGTTCTTGTTTAATAAAATCTGCCAATGCCATGGTCATTCAAGTCTTATGTATATACATGTATTTACAGAATGTGAGGTAAATAGTTAAGATCAAAGTGTGTTAATAGTACTACATGTATTATATCCTCGAAAAATATGATTGGGGTAGCTTCTGTTTGTAAATAAGTCTTTTAAATATTAATCATGGTAATACCTTCAGTGATCTAAGTGCTAGATAACTGATCAATTTGAATCTTTATTTGCCTTAGGTTAAGATAAAAAGTTTCAGTTGGCCTGCTCGATTTATGACTATAATGATATTATTTTGTCAGTAGCGCTTTTGATACAACTTTGGCCACTGCCAAATAAGTCATTAACTTTTCTTTCAGTGATCTAAGGGCCAGATTAGAGGTTGCAATAGACAAGGTTATGGCCCTTGCCAAGCAACAACAGGAGGATAATGACAGAGATACAAGTGATGATTATAACAGTGATTCGGAAGAGGTCAGTTTAGATTTGAGATTTGACACGAGTAAACTTTTCTTTCGGGATTCCAACCAGAGCTGACACAAACTGCTCTGTACAGTCGCAGAAGAAAGCTAGAAGCTTGAAAGGTTGGATTTAAGCAGAATCTGTGAAGCGAAAACAAAGGTGCTGATCAGCTGTGCATGTCCAGGGGGATTTTGGGGGATATACATGCCTCTCAAGGCACTTCTTTCTAGTTATGCTTAGGATAGGATCTGTGCAATACTAATGATGCTATGTAAGAAAATTAACAACATGTTACATATATGAAGTATTTACTCCCACGAACTTGCGAAACATCCATAAAAATTGCATGACTGTAACGTGACTGTGCGGTAATCAATTAACTCAATTGACTTTTAAAGTTCTTTCATGACGCATTTAAAGCACATTAAGATTTTCACACCTTTAACGAGTTATGACATCTCAATTCGAATAAAAAAAAGTGTCAAAGGCTGTTAATTTAAGTCATCTCCATTTGCAAACGTGTCAAAACATTAGCCAATTTTACACTACTCAACCAGCGAGTAGGATTAGTGTATAGATTGATAAACTTACTACATGTACTTAATATTCTCTTGGAGAAATAAAGTTTCAAAATAATGTAGGTAAGAATATAATTTTGTAAATATTTGAATCCAGAATTCGCACTCGAATATTTGAATAAAATGCGAATATTCGAACATTTGTTTACATCCCTAAAATATAGTGACAACTCTTTGAAAATCATTGCGACAAAAACACAACAAAAATAATTATTTTGACATACTAAACTTGCAGTGCTTTATAAACTTATTATAAGTTATATAATCTTTTACACAAATCAGGCCCAAGAGATGAGCAGTCCACTTTTAACACAAGCTGTGAGACGTGATCTTGCCATGGCAATCAGAGACTTAATACAACATGGACTAGTTGAGGTTAGTAATATAAGTTTAACCCGTTAGGCTTCCAAGCGAGCAATTGTTGGCCTTTTGGCTTCTTGTTTATCACTTATGCCAAAGAAATGTTTACCAACTTGGTCTTTATCTGGATATGCACGCTGGGATCTACTCAAGTTTTAAGTTTGATTGCTTGTTTGCTCATGTGATTGTGTATCTTGTACTTCAGAAATAAACTTACATGTAATTTGAATATTTTATTTTCCAGCTTGGTCAGAGCAGAAGTCTGGTCCCCTGGGGTTGTTTACCATCTCGGTCAGCAGCAGTAACGCAGGAGATGCATGCCTGGGATCTTTTCCTCAAGTTTTATGATATGAAGGTAAAAGTGAAATGCACTGTAAACAAACTTACTTTTGAGAGCCATTTATTTTCACTTTCTGTTCGAGAAAGATTATTTCCTGAAGATAAATTATTGTGAAAATGTCAATTTTAGATATGCTGCACATTACTCTTGTATAGGCCAGTTCTGCAATACACAAAAATCTATCACCTTGAAAAATATGCATGGAGACAAAAATGCAAGAGGCATTTGATGTTTGTTGAAGTATATGACGAACAATTAAAGACATTTTAATGGTATAGTATATGTACCTGAAAACCCTATGGAATATCATGTATACCTTGACATGCTTCTTTTTTGGCCACGATACAAGAAAACCTGTGTTGGGGCTTTTGACAAACTTTGCTGCGCAGCCACTGAAAATAGCTAGAGGCTTGAAATTGGGATGTAGGAAGAATAGAGATGGTCCTATCTATGTAGTAAAAATACAGACTGATAAGCTGTGCACAGTAGTGAAAATCCAGTGAATATATTACACAGCTCTTAAACTGTAAAACAATGTATTTTATAGAGAAAAAAGAATTTCTGAAAATGTGAAATTTTATAGTCACAAAAGTATGTAAGGTTACAGTATTAAATGCAAATTTCTTTATTTTATCCCAGCATGGTGAAGAGTACAACCAGTCACCAGCCAGAAAACTGTCTCAGTCGTTTCACCTGGAGATGGTGGGTGGGAAGGCAATCACGTCTAAACAGACACTGCTGGGTGCAATAGACACAGTCATTTCATCTCACACCCCTCTAAAGAGGACAGATGACTCACATTTCAAGGCATTTATTTCTATGGGTTTGAAGTAAGTTATGTTTTAATCACTAATTCAAACATAATGGTAGGGGGAAGGAAGACAATCATGTCTAAACAGACACTGCTGGGTGCAATAGACACTGTTATTTCATCTCCCACTCTACAAAAGAGATGACTCACATTCCAAGGCATTTATTTCAATGCGATTGAAGTAAGTTGTGTTTTAAACACTAATTAATTTACACATAATGATAGGAAGGAAGGAAGGCAATAGCATCTAAACAGGCACTACTGGGTGCAATAGACACTGTTATTTCCATCTTGAGTCATATTAGAGTGATCCTCATAAAAAGAAAAATTGCTCCTAATTATTTGCTTTGTTACATACAATAAGTAACAAAACAGGCTTTGATGCCATGAACATTTAGAAACAGTGATACTTATATCAACTAGAATTTAGTTGCACGTATAGCATAGGAGCCTATGTGTGAGAAAACCAACCATTTGGGTTTCCGACCAGGTCTGACACAAACCGGCCTGTACAAGTCACAGGAGCAGGCTAGAAGCTTGAAATTTGGGATATAAGAAGAAGAAGGATTATACTATCCGTGCAGCGAAAACAAAGGCACTGATCAGCTGTGCAGTTACTGCACAGCTGATCTGCGGCTTTGTTTTCGCCTATGCAAATTTGTTGGTTTTCTCATGCGGTGGCTCATACATTTTTTCTCTGATTTTCAGTGAGGGTATGTTGCCAACGTGGCTGAAACTGATCTTCCGTACACAAACACTGGTGGACAACTACTACCAGGACTGGAGTTATGTGGCCAGAACAGGTATGAGGCAAGGTCCAGAGGTTTAAAACTTAATTGTTTGAGCATAGTTTTGCATGAAGTTGTTCATGTTCATAAATGTCAAAGACGACAAATGAATGGAAATTTTAGGACTTACACATGTATTATTAAATACAGTCATTTACCCTGCTAAGAAATGATAAAAGTTGCAAAAAATAGCAAAAACCTTTAAAAATCTTCTTCTCCAGAACCAGAAGGCCTATGATTTTGAAACTTGGCATGAAGCATCAGGGAAAGGAGCTCTACAAAGTTTATATAAATCATGACCCTTTGATGACCTCAACCTATTTTACAGCAGTGTCAACATAGGTGTCCCATGCATTTGAATGGGGGAAAATTGTGAGCGTTTACAGGACCACTGGTCCTCTAGTTATTTTGATGTTTATTCACAGGTTTTGATGATGCCATAAAGTCACTGGAAAGATTGAATGCCATGAAATTCCGACTGCCGGTGGACCTGGCTATCCGACCTTTCAGCAACATCAGAGATGCTTTTTGAGAGGAAAAAGTAGCAGCAACACAGAATTAATTTCTCCACATACTGCATGACAAATCAACAATGATCTTAGGGCACAGTCAACAATGGAATTCCGAGACAACCAATATGACTTGAGTACATCCAACACAGATGAAATTGATTAACTCATTTAAGCCTGGCGTCCCTTTTATGGGACATATGCAAACAGAATAGCCCCAGATGTGACGCCGCAGAACGCGGCGTCTCATCTGGGGCTATTCTGTTTGCTTAGAGAATTTTCATCGAAAAATGGAATGAAATTTGTAAATCCTATCTGAAGCCCCTAAAAATGAAAGTGGACTCACCCAAATAATAATGATGGGAAAAACCATTCGTCAAATATGGGTTAAAGGTTGTAGGATGCAAATACCTGTCTGGGAATAACTTGTTTGCAGGTAGGTACATGTATATATTTTCTTTTGTGTGTATATTGATTGCATCTGCTTTGGTTGTACTCAGTCCATTAGGTTATCTCTTTATTACTGGTTATCTCTTGATAACTGGTGTTAAAGCCATATGGGTAACTTTGTCACAAATTCTCACAAAATATTGATTTCTTGAAAGAGGGAACAATGTTTATTTATCAGGGATCAAGCTTTATGATAGTTTGTTATTTAAAGAGCTGGCTTTAAAGTTTTGTTTTATATGTATAAACATGGGACCATCACTTGCTGATATTTTTTTATGAGTGCTTTCAAGCCAAAGTTTTAAAACTGACCATATATACTTAAACGCAAAAGTTTCGCAACACTTATAAAATGCAAATTTCTTCATACTGACTTGAAAATTTCTTTCGGTGATATTACGATTGACAAGTCCAGACCTTGGCCTTGCATACAACATGAAAATCAGAACGCTGCAGCTTATGAATACCATTAAAACGTCAAAACTTCAAAGTTACCTATTTTTTAAAAGTCACAGAGGTACAGTACCTTACATTGTATGTGATAATGAAATTTCAAACCAATGTTTGTTTTCAAAGCAAAAAGGACAACAAATGCAAAAATGGAAATGGTATGCCTTGGTCGACGTTTATTACATGTATGTAACGTGTTTAGGTTTGGACATAAATGACTGTTAATAGGTAAACGAATATCAATAATCAAATTCTTTTAATGGCATAATGTAGCCCTCGGTACATTGCATGAATGGCTAAAAGATCAAGTCTTAGCCGACCATAATGAGTATGTAATGGCTCTTTGAAAAAATAAGCTAACGTCAACAAAGAAACGCATCAACTAAGAGTGCTGCTAAACAATAATTTCTGAACATTATTGTTGTTTTCTTCTTGTACAGACACCAGGCTATCGATTGATGCTGTTTGTTTTTAAATCGAAATAAATAATAAATAATATTTTAGACGCAAAATGGTAAAAAACACAAATGTCACATTAACGCCAGAATAAAAACATGCGATCAAATCCTGTTTGTTGCAAATCATTACCCATTTTGTATGGACATAAAATATACTTTCAAAAATATCCTTACATGGGCAATGTTGAAGAAAACGAGGATGTTAATTGTTGCGTTACTTTTGCGTTTAAGTTTAGTACATGACTGTTATGATCATACCAAATGATAATATTATGGGTTTGCCGAATTGCATAAAAAACAGGTTAGAGGTCCATAATAATCACATAAGCTTGTAGAAATCTGTTTCTGTTGCTATCTGTTTACACATGTTGGTTGTGATATAATCTAAACATGACATTGCGCATGTATGACTTGTCTGAATTTATGTATGCTTGTACTTACACATGAACTTACATATATACACATTAGCTTGCTCATGTACACATGACATGGTCTTTGTTTTAACACACACACGCTTGCAAAACACATTAGCTTTGCACATGCGCACATGTACAAATGACCTTACATGAGCTTACACATGAACTTACACATGCTTAATTGTTATTATTTATTTACAATTCTATTCAGGAAATGGTTGGCCATTCATTCTTTTGTTGATTGTATCAGAAAAATCCGTTCTACTAGATAGTGCAATAATTGTACATAAATCACTAGATTATTATTGATTCTCATTGTTACAAAATGAGCCGTGACGGGAGAAAACCTGTCTTTGGGGTTTTTGACTAGGTCAGACACAAACTGGCCTGTACAGCCACAGAAGATGGCTAGAAGCTTGAAATTCTGGATTTAGGAAGGAGAGTAATTGTACTATCCAAGTAGCAAAAACAAAGGCGCTGATCAGCTGTGCAGTTACTTCACAGCTGATCTGCGCCTTTGTTTTTGCATAGCCTAAAATCTGGTTTTCTCACGACACGGCTCATATGAGCTGATTTGTCGCAGAACCAATGACTGTTGTCCATTCTTATCGTCTTTTAATTTGCAAGACTGTTGTGTGAATGAAATGTGCATTAAGTACTGGTTATCTGCATCTTGGATAACCGACTGTCCCTGCATGACATCAGTCACTGACTGTGGAATATAATTGAGCCACCGCATGAGAAAACCAACAAATTTGGTTTCCGACCAGTTTCTGTACAGTCACAGAAGCAGGCTAGAGGCTTGAAATTTTGGATGGAAGTACAAGAGGAATTTTACTATCCAAGTAGCGAAAACAAAGGTGCTGATCAGCTGTACAGTTACTGCACAGCTGATCTGCGTCTTTGTTTTCGCATATACGAATAGTTAGTTTTCTTATGTGGCGACTCAATTTAATATTAAAACAATTCTTTGGTTCTATTACACAGCTGTTCTTATTCACTGATATGAATGCAAATCTTAAGTGATATTGGGATGTGTGTAGCACTTACATGCCTTATTGTTTTCTTTTTGCATGGAGAGAAGAGTTGCAGTAAATGGCTTTATAATACTTATTTTCTCTTAAGTTTGCTCCTCAAAAAGCTGTCACATCATTACAAAAACATGCCCATGCAATACACAGAGATGTTTTAAGCTTTAAAAGTTGAAAAATTTTCAGCTGAAAAAGTTTGATGTTTTTCTTATTTTTGGTCAAAACATTGACTATGGTTAAAAGTTAGAACCGCCTCGGTGAGGCGGTTCTAATGAGTACCCACAATCTATGTTTTGGAGCAAAAATAAGAAAAATAGGTATACCCCTGTAAACCCCAGTTATACCATAAAAAATTGGGTTTAAGGTTGTATTCATTGCCCGGATATGTTTTCCTGATGAAGGTGCTCTTTGTATGATTTTATTACCCTTTTGGGGCCTTGTCAACTAGTTTGTTAAAAGTTTGTTGTAGCTCAAACAACTAGTCGGTTTAATCTCTTTTATCATATATTTATTCTTTTCTGAGTTGTTAATTAGGCCAGATGTTATGAGAAACGTTTTACTCATGACATTACTCATAAACTTTTCATTTGGCCTTCTATTTAGTTGAAATCTTGAAAATATATACATTAGTTCTAGATACTGTAGAAATGGTTTAGCATGGGAAATTTACACTTAGGTGCTATATTTATGCCAGTTTATCACAATAAGTGTTTATTGTCTGAAACAAAAAAAGTAGTGAAACCATTTTTTTTTCACTAATTACTTTTCTTTATTTTGTGTATCATTTGCCATTCACTGTCTTCAAATCTTTTTGTAAGTCATTAACGAGAGCATTGAATTCACATGCAGTGGAATTCTTAAAGCAAAATATTCACAAAATAAGCTTATTTTTGCAAGTAAATGTTTGCAAAAGTAAGGAGCATGCCTATTGCCTTTTGGCTCACCTGTTCGAAAGTACAGGAAGAGCTATTGCAGTCACCCCAGCGTCCATGTCCGTGTTGCAAAAATGTTAAAGTTTTTGGTTAAAAATTTTATAAGTCTATATTTCTTGAACCTGTTGACAGTACAAGTTGATACTGTGCCTCGAGTTAGATATTGGTCTGAAGTTTTATGCTGTACCATCGTGACCTACCTGGATGACCTTGAGGTCAAGGTCACAGACTTTGAAATTTTATGTTAAAGGTTTTTGGTTAAAGTTTTTATAAGTCTACATTGTATCTCTTGAACCTGTTGATGGTTCAAGTTGATACTAAGCCTGCACTTAGATATTGGTCTGAAGTTTTATGCTGTACCATCTACACCTACCTAGGTGACCTTGAGGTCAAGGGTAGGGACTTTGAAATTTTATGTTAAAGTTTTTGGTAAACGGTTTTAGAACTCTATATCTCTGGAACATGTGGAACTAAAGTTTTATGCTGTACCATTATGACCCACCTGGGTAACCTTGCGGTTAAGGTCACATAACTTGAAATTTTATGTCTAAGTTTTTAGATTAGGTATTTAGAATAATATACTGGTAAACTTGCGGATGAGCCTAGTTTATACATTGAATCCTATTAGATATTGGTCTGAAGTTTTATGCATTACCATCATGACCCACCTGAGTGACCTTGAGGTGAAGGTCATGGACTTTGAAAGTGGATTTTAATAGTTTTAGTGGCAAAGTGCAAGTCAGGCGAGCTAAGCTGTCCTGTGACAGCTCTTATTGATATACTACGCAATGTGTGGATGTATAGCAGTCATACCTTTTGTAAAAGTATGCTTGAGTTTTCCAATACCAAGATGTAATTTTAAACGAGTCATTACAAGAAGACTGATCTTTCGAGTTTCTGAGCGGGTCTGACTAGAACCAGGCTTATTAATACTTTTGCGGTAATGTGTAACGTCATTGACGACGTCCGTAACAACAATAAAAATTTTCCTTGAAAATATTATAGCATTAAAGGCGATAAAATCCTATTTTAAAAGGCATATGATAAAACAAATCTTACACTCGTGAAATGACCACTCTTGTAAGATCCTCTATGTCCAAAAATAGATGGTGGCTATAGGCTTGAAATAACTGATTTTTTAAGCAAGAAGAGGTACTGTTGATATCTATGATAATGTGCAGTTAAAAGCAGGTATGATTGGGCTATCTACACAAATCTCACTCATTACAGCCATAATTATATGTTGAATCTCATCAGACTTTTCATATGTGTGTTTGGACATCAGATGATTGACTGAAACACTGTGTTATGTTATCCATTTAAGAAATGAGATAGAAAAAAAACAATATGCACACTTATTTATTGTATTGAGGCTATATTTTTGTTGAAACTGTATGATTTGCTATGAACAGATTCAGTTGGGTGCTTGAACATGCCTGGACATTATATTTTCATGAAGTTACACGATTGATTGAATGTGTAGAACACCGAGAATAATTGCTTTGAACTAGCCATAGGTGGTTACATAATTATTTCTCATATTGAGTAACCATGCAGCTAATGATGTGAGGTTGTGCCCCATGTGCTACTGAAGAAAATTAGTTACTTTCCTGTCATTTTCTGATTGGAGGATGCTTTAACTGATAGAAATGTTTGCTTTACCTTATTGCTGTTTCGCTATGGTACTCTAAACACTCTAAAAGTTTGGGTTAATGGTTGTAGTAGAATAGATTAAGTAGATTTAATAGCTGCCTTCTTTTGAAGGCGCTTTGCCATATTTGGACCCAAAGACAAATCCATGATAATGATTATTTTTAGCTTGCCTGTACGAAAGTACAGGAAGAGCTATTGCAGTCACCCCGGCATCGGCGTTAGCGTTAGCGTCGGCGCTGCTCAAAATGTTAAAGTTTTTGGTTAAAGTTTTTATGAGTCTATATCTCTTGAAGTTGTGGATGGATCAAGTTGATACTTAGCATGTTGGTAGATATTGGCCTGAAGTTTTATGCTGTACCATCATGACCCACCTGGGTGACCTTGAGGTCAAGGTCACGGACTTAGAAATTTTTTGTTAAAGATTTTGGTTAAAGTTTTTATAAGTCTATATCTCTTGAAGTTGTTGATGGATCAAGTTGATACTTTGCATGTTGGTAGATTTTGGTCTGACGTTTTATTCTGTACCATCATGACCCACCTGGGTGACCTTGAGGTCAAGGTTACAGACTTAGAAATTTTGTGTTAGAGTTTTTGGTTAAAGTTTTTATAAGTCTATATCTCTTGGATATGTAGATGGATCAAGTTGATACTATGCATGTTGGTAGATATTGGTCTGAAGTTTTATGCTGTACCATCATGACCCACCTGGGTGACCTTGAGTTCAAGGTCACAGACTTTGAAATTTTATGTTAAAGCTTTTGCTTAAAGTGTTTTGAACTGTGTATTGCTGAAACAGATGGATGCATCTAGTTGATACTTTGCTGTTAGATATTATTCTTTTATTATGCTGTAGCATCTTGACTCACCTGTGGTCAAGGTCACACACTTAGGTTTTAGGTTATAAGTCTATATCAAGTATGTAGATGGATCAAGTTGAACTTAGCATGTTGGTAGATATTGGTCTGAAGTTTTATGCTGTACCATCACGACCCACCTGAGTGACATTGAGGTCAATGTCTTTGGTCATAGATTTAATAGCTACGCTCTCCTGCGATAGCTCTTATTCATAATTTCTTTCAAATTTTGTCATTATTGTCCAAAGTGTTTTCAAAAATGGCTACAAAATGTTGAGAAGCAGATCAGACTGCTTTTCAAGTCATAGTCTGGTCAACATTTGCACTAGTTTCCAATCTTACACATTTTTTGAAGGCAGAATGCTGTAATCTGACTTAGAGAATTTTTTCAAAGGCAAAAATTATTGACAATTTCGTTGGAAAAAATTTGATATTTTTAGGGTACACGTTAGAACCCGCAGGGCGGTCCTAACGAGTACCCACAATGTATGTTTTGGATAAAAAATAGGTTCATGTATACCCCTGCAAACCCCACTTTTTCTATATAAAAGTGGGTTTAAGAGGGTATACATTTAATGGACGTGTTTTCCTTATGTTACTTTTGTACAAAATCTTGAGGGTTATGGTTACTCTAGTACTATCTACTGTCTCTGAATCTTTTGTTCTCAATTTTGTATTTTATATATTATTATACTGCCATTTTTGTTGCTCACTCTTTACTTTTTTCTCTGTCTGTTTTCATTTCATGTCACTTCAGACAATATAGTCTAACAAGGTAATGGGTTGTAATTTTATGAATTTTACATTTTCAAATAGTTATGATTCTATATTATTTTGTTAATTTTATGTTTGTTTCTTAATTGTAGCATTTCACTTTGAAATGAATTCCATTTGAAATGAATTCCATTCTGTATAATATGAAATCCATTCAGTTTCTGTATGAAATCCATTCCATTTGATACAAAAATCATTCCATTCAATATGAAATCCATTCTGGTTTAGTTATGAAATCCATGTTATTATATACATGCACTAACATAATATTATATGGTGCAGTGAAAAGCAGTGTTCATGCAAATGAGCCGCCTCATTGGAAAACCAACAATCTGCATAGGCGAAAACAAAGATGCAGATCAGCTTCGCGGTAACCGCGAAGCTGATCAGCGCCTTTGTTTTCACTACTCGGATAGTACAATTCCTCTTCTACTTAAATCAGAAATTTCATGCTTCTGGCTCTTTTCTGTGCTTGTACAGGCCGGTTTGTGTCGGACCTGTTCGGAAACCACATTGTTGGTTTTCCCACGAGGCGGCTCAAATGTAAAGGATATCAGAGGCTAACATTAAAATACCTCATAAAGTATCTTTCATTCTAAAGTTATTTCTTATTTCTACCAACTAGCTCAGCTCTGTGGCAAAAACTCACAGGTCAGAGTGATGGTGGTGTTTCTGTGCCGGAGTAGGCACATGGAAATTGTTTGCAGATGCTTACTTTAAGAATTGCAAAGTACGAGCCTTTGCATGAAAAAAGTCAACAATTTGGGTTTCTGACCAGGTCTGACACAAACCAGGCTGTACAGTCATAGAAGCAAGCTAGAACCTTGAAATTTTGGATTTAAGAAGAGGGGGAATTGTACTATTTGTTTAGCAAAATCAAAGACGCTGATCAGCTGTGCAGTTACTGCACAGCTGATCTGCGCCTTTGTTTTCGCCTATGCATATTGTTGGTTTTCTTATGTGGCGGCTCAATTTATTTGGACAATTTTCAAGCCAGCTTCTGTGGAAACTGATGTTGATGCAAATTACTCAAAATTTTTAATTAAAGACAAAAAGGAAATTTATCTTAAGTCATATGTATACATGTTTAGGTATCTGTTAAAATTGTTGCGGAATAAATAAAGAGCATATGAAAAGCATATTTTAGTCTTTGCAGTTGTGTTTTTGTTCCTAATATAAGATACTTTTATGACTTCATGCTGAAAATGAAAAACACACACACAAAAAAAAACAGGAAAGTTATTGAATGTTCATGCATTCAATGGTGCCATTACGAAAACTTGCCCATGCAATAACAGAGATTTTTTGAGCTTTAGAAATTGAAAATTTCAGCTGAAAAATTTTGATATTTTTGCTCAAAACATAGATTGTGGGTACACGTTTGAACCGCCTCACTGCGTAGTACCCACAATCTATGTTTTGGATCAAAAATAAGAAAAATAGGTATACCCATGCAAACCCCATTTTAATGCCCCCAACTTTGAAAAAGTTGGAAGAGCATATTGCTTTTGGTTTGTCTGTCTGTGCATGAGTGGGTGCGTCTGTTAGTCACTTTTTTGAAACTTATGAATGGTACAAGCTAGGGATTTGAAATTTTATAAGTGTATTCCTCATGAAAAAATAGCTGACCCGTATTTTTTTCATGTCCGAGTTATGTCCCTTTGAAAATGAAATTTGAACATCTTGTGTGCAAGATATCTCAAAAAGTATTTGAGCTAGAGCCTTCATATTGTATGTACTGGCTGGGGCTGAAAAGTAGATGACCTGATTAACTACTGAGAACTTTACCTCAAAATTTGACAAAAATACGGAATTTTGAAATTTTGATTGATTTTTCCACTTTTCGGTGAAATTTGAAAGTATTGAACGGTGAATGCTAGGGTTTTGAAATTTCATATAAGTATTCCTCATGAAAAAATAGTTGACCCGTATATTTTTTCATGTCCGAGTTATGCCCCTTTTTGGAGTTATGACCCTTTGAAAACAAAAGTTGAAAATCTTGTGTGCAAGATATCTCAAAAACTATTTGAGCTAGAGCCTTTATATTTGGTATACTGGTTGGGGCTGAGGAGTAGATGACCTGCCTAACTTTTGAGAATTTTACATCAAATTTTGACAAAATAACAGAATTTTGAAATTTTGACTGATTTTTTTTCACTTTTAAGTGAAATTTGAAACTTTTGAATGGTGAATGCTAGGGTTTTGAAATTTCATATACAGATTCCTCATGAAAAAATAGTCGACCCATACTTTTTTCATGTCCCAGTTATACCCCCTTTTGGAGTTATGCCCCTTTGAAAGCAAAATTTGAAAATTTTGTGTGCAAGACATCTCAAAAAGTATTTGAGCTAGAGCCTTTATATTTGGTATACTTATTGGGGCTGAGAAGAAGATCATATGATTAACTTTTGAAGACTTGCTGTCAAATTTTTTGACATAATTATGGATTTTGAAATAGGGGCAAGCATACAGTTGGGGGCATAATGTTTTACAAACACATTTCTAGTTTCTATTACATTTCACTGACATGTTTTCCTGATGCTAATTCTGTTTTCAAGGGTTTTGAGGTTGGGTAAGACACAACCAGACTGTAGTGCCAATTAAGTGACGAGATGCTGGAATTTGAAATAAACTACGGCAGACAGTCCAGACAAGGAATGGTGGTCACTTTTATGAGCTTTTACGTTATTGGCCATTTTCTATAATTTTTGACCTTACTTAACAAAGCTAATAAAGGTATCAAACTTTCAAACCTAGAATGATATGATAGGAGAAATTGGGCATAAACTTTTTAGACTGAAATCATTTTGTAACATGCTTCCATACGGAAAAATGTTACAGAAATGGATCCTTAGGAATATAATAATTGCAGGCTGTGACTTAGATGTATACTCTACAAAATATTCTATGGACCAATGCAACCATTTCCAGATATCGTTGTGTAAGACAAAATTCTAATGTTTAACCTTTGGGCGGCCGCCCAATGGGGCCTAAAGAAATAGATGGGCTGCTTGGGCTTCCAGGCAAAGCTTCTTTGCTACTGACTGACCATCTGATTACTGGTTAACTGTTCAAGTCTGAGCCTGCCCAGGAAAAGTGGTACATGCCAAACTATCCATACATATAAGTCTTGTTGGTTTAGTTGGGTGGTTATATTCAAAGCACATTTTGAGTGGCATGACATCCTAATTTGGGTAAAAGTCCCATAAAGTGGAGGCAGCATCCCGACATAAAGTGGAGGCAGCATCCCGACATGACCATTAGCTTTTGACTGGGGCATTAAGCATGAATTCAAACAAACAAACAAACATAATGTTTCACCTAATTTTTTCAGCGATCCCAAAGGACTCAAGACTGTACTCTTCATTTGCATTATTTTAGAGAAAGTCTCATAGTTTCTGACTACAAGAATTTTGAAACAGCAATTGCCCTGCCATTTAGCATGTGGAATATTTTTTTTCTGAAATTTCTGTATTTTTCTGAAAGTTCATGAAAATTTGATTTCTTTGTGAATGTCTATCAGCAGTGCATTGCTGCAAGTTCTGACTGTGAGAATAAAGTCCTTTTGCACTCAATGCACTGGTCATGTTTGTACAATTATTGTAAAGTCTACTGTCCATACACCATATTCCTTTTTCAAAATCTCTCTTTTCTTAAACACCATGTCTCCGTTTTGCATTCCAAATGTCTTAAAAAATGTCGCAAAATTTTCAAAAATCGGCTAACAAATAAAAATTCAATGCCAGAAAAAAATTTTTAATTGTGAAATGTCAGCAAGGGAAGTAGCTATTTTCCTGGAAAAATGTAAATTGATTATTTTTCATTCTAAATGCACCAAACCAAAACAGAATTGTAAAGTATACCTAGCTGAGCACAAAACACTTAAAAATATTCCACAGATTTGGTAAATTTTCAATTTAAGGGTGTTGGGATTACCTTCCTTGCACATGCAAAAGGCCTATTCAAAATAATTTTTGGGCATAGTTTTTTTTAATTAGTGAACTGATTTTAAAACAGTTTGAGGCACATGTTAAGACTTAAGGGTTGCAAAAGGATGACGTACATGGTCATAGTTTTCTTGAAGTATTTCAGAAAAGTGAGATTTAAAAATATGCAGTTTCTGAAAGATGGTGTATGGACAGTATTTTTCGGCAAAATTGGAATTTGCAAAGGAATCTCCATGGGCTATGACAGAGCTGTTTCTGTTTCAAATTTCTTGTCAGCATTTTTTTTTTTTTTTTTTTTTTTTTTTTTTACTGTTTACTGAGTCGATCAATTTCTGACTATTACCTCAGGAGCTGTGGAAATGTGACTTGCTCAAGGCCACAACGAAAAGCGCCCCGGCTGAGGATTGAACCCGTGGCTTATGGGACCGGAGTCAAGCACTCTACCCCTGCGCCAGTCAGCTCCACATTGTCGCAATTTTAGGATAATGGATTTTAAAAAAAAAGAACATTAATTTTTATGATTCATTTGTGCTTTTAGATTTTATTATGCATGTTATGAAAAGCAGTGCATCTGCGAGCTGTAGCAACGCCTATGTATAACAGATACTAACATGTTATAGCTTTTTCATAAGCAGTGAGCGATGAGTGCCGAAAGCATCCAATTAAGAGACACAATGTGCTGGTTACCGGTTCTCTCCTAATGGCGATGATATGCATAATTAAAATCGATAACCAGTCTGTTGACAGCTAAAAATGTCTGGCCTGTGAGAAAACAAAAACAAGACTAATTTGAATGGTTATTCATACCTTTTAGTGGTCGAATTTTACTAAAATAAACATACAAGTCGATGTAGAATAGCCTGTATTTTTCAACTGCTCACAGTTCACAAGTTGTCATTCTTGATCAATCACACATTATGGATCTGAACTGGTTTGACATTTGTCGTTTTTTGTGTGGGTTTGCCCTACTTTCGGTTTGTTGACCTATTGATTTTGACATGCTTTTATGTAAATATAAAAATCTTAAGAAAACAGTAAAATGTGCTAGATAATTTAACTAAAATGGAGCCAACTCGGGGTATATTTCTGTTCGGATTTATCTGTATTTTATGTTCGAGATCATCAGCACAAGATATGTCATATGGGCAGAAAATGATAAGCCTTGGTAGGCTTTCAAAATATGCTGACATGTCCCAGTTAATAACCTCTGATGGACAAAGTGAGGTAGTCAGTGCACTTGATGAACTGGTTGGAAATTGGGAGAGAACTTTGTTGCGCACAGCAAGAAATGGTCAGCAGTATTCGTCGAGCCAGTTTGAGGTGTCTTCAACATGTGTGGACCACCTTAATTTGACTTTTACGCGCATTAGTGAGACATGGGCACAGCGGAGTAAGTATCAATCACTTGTGGCTGGCAGCAGTATACAGTTGTAAGAAACCCAAGATTGGTCCCCACATCATGCAGATTCCTTTCATGAAGGTTTAGTCATGAAAGTCTGATCCCCCATGATGGCATTTTGGGTTTGATCCAGGGCTTCACCAGCCTTCAAGTTTTAGATGAGACTTTTAACTTTAATAGGAGGTCTCATCTTGATTTGACCATAGCTTTTGATTGGGATGTAAAATGAAAGTAAACATCAACCATGATTCAAGAAAAGCTGTTGTTAGTTTATAAATAGTGTTGAAAAACATATTCACTATGTACTGGTAATGTGCCTTTGTGCTTAGAAATATTGTCCTGACAACTGACCTTAACTTTTAGCCTTTGATGTATACATAAGCATTAAATATGTATGTATACATGTATGTGTACATGTACACATCTTTCAAATCTTGTGGACCCTCGATAATATTTTGCTTTAAAGTTGTTTGACATTTGATCAAGGCAAATAAAAATAATAATTTTCCATGTTAATTTGTATTTTGTAATAACTTTCCATATATAAAATCTTGGTTATCATTGCCAGTGATAGATTCCCTCCCAAAGCTTCCATCAGGTTTTTTCAATGGGAACCTTCAGTGGACTGGGTCTTATGATGAATGTGTGAATGAGACGGCAACTGTCTATGTTGGACCGAATCATACCAACCCTACCCATCCGTTCAAAGGCCAGTACTGTCGAGTTGGGATACCTCTATCCCCTGTGACAACATTTACAGATATTGGGGTAAGTATCATTACGAAAACTTGCCCATGCAATATACAGAGATTTTTTTAGCTTTAAAACTTGAAAATTTTCAGCTGAAAAATTCTGATATTTTTTTTATTTTTGCGGAAAACATAGACTGCGGATACACGTTAGAACCGCCTGGCCTTGAGGCGGTTCTAACGAGTAATCTATGTTTTGGAGCAAAAATAAGAAAAATAGGTATACACTGCATACCCCAGTTTTGCTACATAAAATTGGTGTTCAAGGGGGTATACATTAAACGGACATGTTTTTGTGGTGTAATGATGTGAGAAATATTTTAATACTCTTATCTGACAGTATCTAAACATTCTCTCTTTCCATTAATTTTCTAATTCAAAAATGAGATTGAGATTGTTGTATTTTGACTCTTTATAGCATGATTAAGCATGGATTCAACTTTTAAGGCTTTTATCAACCAGTACTTCTGATAGAGATTTAAATCTAAATCTTGCACTAGGAAAACATGCCCATGCAATATACAGAGATTTCTAAAGTTGTAAAAAATGAAAATTTTTAGTAGAAAATTTTTGCTATTTTACTTATTTTTGCTGAAAGCATAGATTGTGGGTACACGTTAGACCCGCCTCGCTGAGGCGGTTCTAATGAGTACACACAATCTATGTTTTGGAGCAAAAACAAGAAAAATAGGTATACCTGCATACCCCAATTTTGCTATATATAAAAGTGGGGTTTGAGGGGGTACACATGTCACAGACATGTTTTCCTGATGGTTTGTTTTAAAAAAAAAGAGGTTGTTAAAAGACTGATTGGAGTCTGATGAATCTGGTATTAGTAGACAGTAGAAAAGAAAGGAATTTATCAGTATGTGTGATATTCCAAAACATGTACTTGGGTTTGCTCATGAAAACCAACAACATGCATGGCAGTAACTGCACAGGTGATCAGCGCCTTTGTTTTCGCCAAATCTTAAATCCAAAATTTTTAAATACTTCAAGCTGTCTTCTGTGACAGTACAGACCAGTTTGTGTTGGACCTGGTTGGTAACCCAGATTGCTGACTTTTTCATGCAAAGGCTTACCCATGTATGAAACATGTTTTCTGTAATTTTCAGGCGATGCCATTTATGCCAGGAACTTTGATTGTTGGTCTGTGTGTTCCCAGTACTTGTTCTGAATCAGATGTTTATAATCTTATAAATGCAGGTAAGGCCAGAGAAAATTAATTTTTAGATTCTCATTCCCACCCACCCCTTTTCAAAACCCTCCAAAATCATTTTTTTTTATTTTGGTTGGAAAAATATACTTGTCAATGAAAAGTCAAGATAATGTATAAATTTCAATTTCTTATTTAATGCAAAAATCATAAACAATTTTAGACATGCTGGGCCTTGAAGACAGTGGTGGGGGAAGCCATAAAATGAAAAATAAAATCCACCCACCCACCCCAGAATTTTCAAAAATTTAGATGACAATCTAATATTTAATTTTCTCTTGCCTAAGATTGAGTGAATAAAAAAGATAGCACAAACTGTAGATCCGTAAATATTCGAGAGAACTTAATTATTGCTAATTTTTGCAAATTGGTTACCTCGTGAATTCAAAGTTCTAGCTAATAATGAGTCACTATAAATTTGATAGAATACATGGATAATCATTCGCGAATAAAAGAACTCGTTAATAAATCGGAAATAGAAAATTTGCGAAATAAAAGTCATACGAAAATTTCCGTATTTACAGTATTAAATTGATACAATTAAAATTAAAATCACAACCCAGACATCAAGCAGGAAAGGAAGTTCAACACAAACATCGCAAAAAATGTTATGCGCATATAAAAAGCAAGATGACTAGCTCTTTTCCAACAAGGTAGCCATTTGGCTAGCATCAGCTAGATACAAAACTTTACCTGAATGTATAATTCTTTTCATTCTGCATTACGAAAACTTGCCAATGCAATAAACAGGGATTTTTGAGCTTTAAAAATTAAAATTTTCACCTGAAAAATTTTGATATTTTTCTTATTTTTGCTCAAAACATAGATTGTGGGTACTCGTTAGAACCACCTCACTGAGGTGGTTCTAACAAGTACCCTCAATCTATGTTTTGGAGCAAAAATAAGAAAAATAGGTATACCCCTGCATACCCCAGTTTTGCTATATAAACGTGGGATTCAAGGGGATATGCATTACACAGACATGTTTTCATGATGAGGATTACGCTATCCATGGATTCAAAAACAATGAGTTAAACTGCAATCTGGGCTTTTAGTTCCACATGTTAAAAAAAATAATAATAATGTTGATTTATCTCATGACCGATGTATATCATTTTCACCTCTGTTAATCATACTCTCTTTCTCTGTATTTCAATTCTCCGAGTATAAATATATGAGCCTGTGTGTGAGAAAACCAACAATTTGTGTTTCCGACCAGGTCCGACACAAACCGGCCTGTACAAGCACAGAAGATGGCTAGAGGCTGGAAATTTTGGATTTAGAAAGAAGAGGAGTTACTGAGAAGCTGATCTGCGCCTTTGTTTTCGCTTATGCAAATTGTTGGTTTTCTCATGCGAAGGCTCATATATAAGTAAATAAAAACAAGTGAATAAAATGATCTTTAGGTAGGTTATAAGTAACTCACACAGTTTTTCTAATAGACAATGATATTGATTTCCGACACAAACCGGCCTGTACAAGCACAGAAGATGGCTAGAGGCTGGAAATTTTGGATTTAGAAAGAAGAGGAGTTACTGAGAAGCTGATCTGCGCCTTTGTTTTCGCTTATGCAAATTGTTGGTTTTCTCATGCGAAGGCTCATATATAAGTAAATAAAAACAAGTGAATAAAATGATCTTTAGGTAGGTTATAAGTAACTCACACAGTTTTTCTAATAGACAATGATATTGATTTCGTTTTCAGCCCTATCGTTTATTCCACCTATGAAGAATAACTTCACGTTACAAGCTCAGAAGGCCCTCTGTCAGAAAGATGAACTGGAATATGACGCAAAAGCAATAGGGGTAATGTGAGTACCCCAAAACATTTGTTAAAGCAACACTTTAAATGAATTATATTAGCTTTTAAGATTTAAAACTGAAAAAAATAGTAACAGCTTTTTGCATTTTCATGTAAAAGATGATAGACACAATCTGTTAGCCTTTATTCAGCTACTTCATATATACATTAATTTTATCTAATTTCAGTGTAATGTTCAGCTTTCTCCTGGCACTAGTTGTTCTCGGAACGCTGTACGATGTTCTTGTTGTACATAAACTCCACCTTGACACAGACGATTCATCCAGCGAGAAACCGAGCGGTGGTTTACTGCGAGATGACCCAACAGAGAATGAGGATACCTATAATATCAAGTATCGGGTGAGCCGACCGAACGAGAATTCTCCGTTGTTGGGTGGTGCCAGTGATACTAGCATACAGACACCGTCCGAGCCGGGTATTGGTAATGTTCTAGCTAGCTGCTTGGCTTGGCTTTTGTATACCTTATTGCTTATAATTCTGCACTTCTAGTAATACTTTTGCTTTGTAGCTACTTTTTTCTGATCTCTTACAAGGCCCTTCATAAACCAGACTGTATAGCAGCAGAAAATGGTTAATGACTTGAAAGATCCTTTTGGTTGTAATATTGTACTTGTACTTTCTATGAGGTGAAAGCTAACACTCTTTATCATGTTTGTTTTCAAAAGCACAATTATCAGGTTTTCCCTTTACTGCTATTTCAAAATCCTGATCTTGACTAGATTCTGAAACCTGCAGGCCTCGAGACTTTGGAAAAAATATTTAGGAAATCAAGCTACAAAAATTAATGCTGTCAAATTGCTTGCACTTACATGTATTTTCTGTTTGCACACCCACATGCTTGGTATTGCTTGCTTTGCTTTTCCTGCTTATGTAGCACTGACTTAATGTAAGCGTTACCTCCAGGTCCCGAGGTTATAAAACTTTTTTCATGCTCAGCTCAGCTGAGACTAAAATTTATTCTGCTCATAAATGTTAAAACGCCAACAATTGTTGGCATTTTAACATTTATGAGCAGGATAAATTACAGGCTTTGGCAATCTTAATCTGAAATTTTAACCAATTTTGGTTATTTCAATATTTATGAATAGTTTAAATTTCATGCTCAGCTGAGTTGAGCAAGAAAAAAGTTTTATAACCTCGACCCCTGAAAAATGTTCGCGAGAACTTAATTTTCACGAATTCGATGCCTCTTGAATTGAAGGTTCTGGCTAATAAATATTCTCTATTTAAGCCATAAAGACTACATGAAAACTTATTCACAAATTCACAAAATAAAAATCACACAAAATTTTTGAATTCACTGTAAATGAGAAAAAGTAAATGCTTGAAATATCATATTTAGAAACAAGAGTATTTTATAAAGGGAGTAAACAGCGTACAACCATGTCAGCCTGTGTGATTATCATGATGCTAGCTATTCATATTTCATTTTGTCTCCTTTCACAGGTTTAGCGGGTAAAGTCCTGGTAGCATTCTCCGTGTACACCAATGGTTCCAAACTGCTGAGTGCCAAGCACCAATCTGGCACCCTGGGGGCACTGAATGGTGTACGATTCCTCAGTATGTCTTGGGTTATTTTGGGACATGCATTTGCATTTGGTGCTTTCAATGGATGTAAGTAATGTTAGTCATCATTACAAAAACATATCTGCACATGGAACCTTGCTTTTTTTTTTTCGACTGGAAAAATGAAGTTTTTTACTTGAAAAAAAATTATGTCCAAATTTTTACTCAAACTTTGATTGTGGGTACACGTTAGAGCCGCCTCGGCAAGGTGGTTCTAACTAGTACCCACAATCTATGCTTTAGAACAAAACTAAGAAAATTGGGTACATCCTTGTACACCTCAGTTTTTAGCATATGAGCCTCATCATGAGAAAACTGGATTTTTGCTTATGCGAAAACAAAGGCGCAGATCAGCTTCGCAGTAACTGCGAAGCTGATCAGCGCCTTTGTTTTCGCTACACAGATAGTACAATTCCTCTGCTTTCTAAATCCTAAACCAGCCTCTAACCATCTTCTGTGACTGTACAGGCTGGTTTGTTTCGGGCCTGGTCGGAAACCCCAAAGACAGGTTTTCTCACGTTGTGGCTCATATTTAAGTGGGGTGTAGGTAGGTATACTTTACATGGATATGTTATCTTGATGCTATTTTCTTTATTTATATGACCCTTGTTTTCACCATGCATCTTTTATGTACAGGTCAACCTCATTATAATGCTATCTGTAGGTTCCATGGAAACAGACCATTTTATAAGTGAAACTGTGTTATAATGAGTTTATTTTCAATACACATAATAGCAAAATAATCATTTTAGGAGCGAAGACATGGTCGTGTTATATTGAAAACCGCAATACAGTGAGGCGCATTATAATGAGGTTAAACTGAACTATGAAATTAATTGCATATATTATAAATTTATAATTTGTTTCCATTTCCAGCAAATATTGCAGCATTTTTCTTAGATGTGCAGTCGAGATTTACCTACATGGCAATCATAAATGCAACTGTTTCTGTGGATTCATTCTTTGTTATTAGGTAAGCCAATGTAAATATCTCTTTATAGGACTTTTTCTGATCTTTTTGGGAAATTTTTGGTAGCAATGAAATGGGGAAAAAACATCACAATTTGGGGGAGAAAAAAAGAACAATTTCAAATTGGTGAAAAAATAGTGCAATTTTTAGACAAATCAGGAAAGTTTAACGTTTACATGTAGCTACTTGAGAAATTTTATTAATATGTTTTAGATTAATTGGGAATTTTTTCAGCCAATTGGGAAATTATTTGATACCAGAAACTGGATCCAGTTTTGTATAGTGAAAAAGCTCTGCAGTTCAATAACCTTTATGTTGGTGGGTTTGTTTATTCTATGTTTCACATAATATGGAGATTGGACCTTGGTCTCATCCAAAAGACCCGAGAAGCCTAAGATCAAACCCACAACCCCAAGTTTACAAGGCGAGTGACTTAACCACTTTGCCACAGAGGTTTTTCTATAGCCCTTGAATTCAAATCCATAGTTTTTCACTTGAAACTTAACATACATGATTTTAAGATCTGTATCAGAATTTTTACGATAATAGTTCCCTACCAACTGTTATCATATAGTTTGAGTTTTGTGCAATTTCCTAAAATAAGCAAAAGGTTTCATTTCTATTCTCTCTGGCAATATTTTTTCATGTACCAATTACTGCAATACATTTAGTAAAAGAATGTACATTTTGTTTTTCTTTGTTTGTTTTTACAGTGGTTTGTTAGTTGCCTTTCTCACTTTGAAAGAACTACAGCGTGTTGGTGGTGCTAAGAAATTCAAGTGGGGGCTGTTCTATTTCCACAGGTTTTGGAGGTACATGTACCTTTAAATTTCGTACTATACTGTAAACACTCTAGAATTTAAACAAACAGTTAATACAGTGGGGTAATAAAAATGGAATAGCAAAGATGCCAAACTTTTGTTGTTTAAATATTTTCACAAATATAAATGTTACCATTAACCTTACCCACAGACTCTTGTAGCATTTTGGCTTTGTAAAAACAAAGACGCAGATCAGCTATGTGTTTTTGCCTATGCGAAAACAAAGACACAGATCAGCTGTATGTTTTGCCTATGTGAAAACAAAAATTCAGTTCGGCTGTGCATTTTGCCTAGGCGAAAACAAAGACGCAGATCAGCTGTGTCTTTTGCCTATTCGAAAACAAAGATGCAGATTAGCTGTGCGCCAGTTATATGCTATATGTGCTATGTTTCAGGTTAACCCCACCCTATATGTTAGTTATTGCTCTGTATATACCACTGATGAGATATTGGTATAATGGACCAATGTGGCCGCAATCTAGCATCGAGATTAACTACTGCAAAGATACATGGTGGAAAAACATCCTGTATATTAACAACTTTTTCAAGTCAACAGACACAGTAAGACATGAGCCATGGTGCGAGAAAACCGGTCTTTGGGATTTCTGACCAGGTCCAACACAAATCGGCCTATGCAGTCACTGAAGAAGGCTAGAAGCTTGAAATTTCGAATTTAGGAAGAAGAGGGATTGTACTATCCATGTAGTGAAAACAAGGGTGCTGATCAGCTGTGCAGTTACTGCACGGCTGATCTGCGCCTTTGTTTTTGCCCAGGCAAAATCCGGTTTTCTCACGATGCTGCTCACATAAATTCTGCTGAGCTGTCATTGACATAGTCACTTTTATACAAAGAGCTTTAACTTTGACTAGAAAAGGAAAATGTTATTAAAAATGATCACCTGAGGGAAAGGCTGATCTGTGTCAGTGTTTTGTTGATGCAAGAAGAATAGTTTTCAGTTACTAGTGAAAGAATGTACACTGTGTAATGGTTAACTGACTAGGGTATGTTTTCAGAAACAATATGGCCTGGCTAGCATTTAATGATTTAATGCCTTTTGGAGTTTCATAAAGCTTTAACAAGATTTGTGTCTATTAAATTGGACGCTTATGAGTTTCATACCTGAAAATTTATCATTTTTTTTAAAGAATTACCGCAGTTCAATATGAAAACATGTCCATGCAATTTACATAGATTTTTAAAGTTGTAAAACAATGAAATTTTTCAGTAGAAAAAAAAAGATATTTTTCTTACTTTTGCTCAAAACATAGATTGTGGGTACACATTAGAACTGCCTCGGCGTATCCACAATCTATGTTTTAGAGCAAAAATAAGAAAAATAGGTATACCCTGCATATCCCAGTTTTGCTATATAAAAGTGGGGTATAAGGGGGTGTACATTATTCGGATATGTTATCGTGATGTGGCCTTAATTTTGTGGCAATATTTTAAGAGTGAATATAATTTCTCTTAAGGAAAAAAGTATAAAATACATCTAAATGAGCTAACAGAACATTTCTGAATTTGCAGTACCAGCATATGAGCCGCCTCATGAGGAAACCAACAGTCTGCATTTGCAAACCCAAAGGCGCATATAAGCTTCGCAGTAACTGTGAAGCTGATCAGCGCCTTTGTTTTTGCTACACGGATAGTACAATTCCTCTTCTTTCTAAATCTGAAATTTGAAGCTTCTAGCCATCTACTGTGACTGCACAGACCGGTCTGTGTCGGACCTGTTCAGAAACCACATTGTTGGTTTTCCCACGAGGTGACATAATTATAATTTCTCTATTTTCAGTGTATGGTGTGGAGCTGGTATCTCGCCAATGACATGCAGTTCTATGTGATTAGTCCCTTGTTCCTCATAGCACTTTATTAGTAAGTGATTAATAAATATTTTGATTTTAAAGACAACATTATAAGCAGAGTGGAAAAGCATGATTTCCTTTTTTATACCATATGTTACATTACCAAACAAATATGAATGTATTTATTGCCATTCATTTTTTAACTACAGAAACTCAGTAGGCTAAAACGTGTGGCATCGCATGTGGTAGGTGATGGGTTTTGCACTCTGGCCATGCCGGCATCAAAATGGTACCAGTGGCCGGTGTAAAACATAGATCAATTGTTACAACATAAGTCAGGGTGTCTGGGTTTCAAGAGTATATTGCAGAAGAAACTGTTGCATTTGATTTGTCTGATCAGATGTAATTTTATATTTGAGCATGTGCATGAGAAAACCAACCATTTGGGTTCCGAACAGGTCCGACACAAACGGGGCTGTACAGTCACAGAAGAACAAACGGGGCTGTACAGTCACAGAAGATAGATAGAGGCTGGAAATTTTGGATTAGGAAATTAGAGGAATTGTACTATCCGTTTAGAGAAAACAAAGGTGCTGATCATCTTCGCAATTACTGCGAAGCTGATCTGCGCCTTTGTTTTCGCCCATGCAGATTGTTGGTTTTCCCATACGGTGGCTTATTTATATGTGCATTTGAATTGAATATCTATTGATATAAATGACTATGAATCTATTTTTTCAGCTCCCAATTAGTCGGTGTGATTCTATGTTTAGCATTCCTGCTGATGTCTGTGATAGTCTCAGGGACATTGTCCAGTGTTAATAACTACCCTATTGGTGTAGCAGGGGGTGGCGGGGATCCGAGGTAGGTGCAAAACATATAGTGGCAAATTTTTAGCTCACCTGAGATTATAGTATATGCTCCGTTGTCTGTTTGTCCTTCGGCATCATCTGCAATTTTCAAAGATTTCCTCTGCTTGGCCAATCAAAGCCAAATTTTAAAAGAATAATTATTTTCATACATGAAAGTCAGTGTTGGTTATACTTTACTGACAGTAACATTATAAAATGAAAATTCTATCATAAATAACAGTAAACCAGTTAATTTTTGGGAGTGATTTATTTTGGTGAGAAAGAAAACAAAAAGTGAAAATAAATTGTCTGCAAATATATCCATTTTGACATACTGCATGTTAATCTTGCATGGGCCTGTCCTTAAGTACTTTAATATAAATCACTGCCAAAGAATGGAGACAAAATCATGTTTAATAGAAGCTAGTGTCTACTAAAGCTATTTTTAATTTCAGAGAGGCAGGATCATATTTTGACGACTATTATGTAAGACCATACTGTCGAATTGGAGCCTATATTGTTGGTATGCTGTATGGTTATATGTTGTATGCCACTGACTGTAAGGTCAGAATGAAAAAGGTATGTATTTCTCTCTATAGCTCACTAGCAATGAGGTTATATTAAGCTGCTATGCAACTTCTAAAGATCCCATTTTGATGTTTTGGGCCTGAATATTTTTTTCAGTCGCGACATGGTCCTGTCTTTTTATTTGTATATAATACAATACGTACAATGAAATTTACCCTGTCCTAGAAATTTTTTTCGGGCAAATTTCGGTCCTGGAATTTTTTCCTCAAAAAAATTCTATGTAAACACTTACATGAAGGCCATTTTAACATACTAGCTTGTCAACTTTGGAAAGGGTTCAAATCTGGTCCATGTTAGTTATAGGGTAGTGGTTTCCTTTCCAAGGGCTGTCCATTTCCTCCATCATGTATATGACTGTATAACACAAACAAACATGTCTTCAAGAACATGTAAATAAGTTCTGTGAGCTTTGTATGTAATTGAAGTTAAGTGAATAACGTTTAACAATTACATGTACATGAGTATGTACTATGTACCATGATTTGAGCCGCTGCATGAGAAAACCAACAATTTGCATATGCAAAAACAAAGGCGCAGACCAGCTTCGCAGTTACCGCGAAGCTGGTCAGCGCCTTTGTTTTTGCTACACAGATAGTACAATCCCTCTTCTTCTTAAAACCGAAATTTCAAGTTTCTAGCCTGCTTCTGTCGGAAACCCAAATTGTTGGTTTTCTCATGCACAGGCTCATTTCATAGCTCTTGTACCCTTTTAGGCAGTAAGTCTGTCATGCTGGATCCTGGCTGCTATCTGTTGTCTATCAGTCCTATATGGACCCTATGGTACCTACAGTGGGAAAGCGGTAGCCAGCCGAGATGTTATAGCTCTATATACGGCACTCAACAGACCTGTCTGGGCTCTTGGTGTGGGCTGGGTCATCTTTGCCTGTGCCACAGGGCATGGAGGTAAAAATGTTTTTTTTTTGTTTGATTATCTAATCTCTGTCACCTGCCTCTGGGAGGCTTTCCTAGGAGCAGTGTGATTAGGTCACTGACCACCCTTACTTGACCATAACTATTGCCCACGGACATAAAGATTATCAAACAGGACGAGTCAAACACAGGTATTAAACATGAAACCTGACTAAGATTGCCACATACTGTAAATTCGGAAATGTTTTTGAAGAAAACTTAATTTTCGCTAATATTCGTGAATTCATTTCCTTGCGAAAATAAAAGTCTCGCTAATAAAGAATTACTATAACCTTTATAGATTGCACAAATACTCACTCGCGAATTCAAGAACTTGCTAATAATTTTGAAATTGAAAATTCGTGAAATAAAAATGCCGCGAAAATTTCCGAACTTACAGTAAGTTAAAAATATTGTGTTGTATACTCATTGTCTTGTTCTGCTGCAGGTATTGTTAACTGGTTCCTGTCCTGGAAGCTGTTTATTCCTCTCAGTCGCCTGACCTACTTAGCATATCTTATCCATCCGGTTGTTCTAGAGGTGTACTACCAAGGGCAGAGAGATGGATTTTATCTTAATGATTTCAATTTGGTAAGTCTCTGGTTCTACTATTTTTATTACAGGAATAGCGCCTTTATCTGCTAACATTACGAAAATTTGCCCATGTGATATACAGAGATTTTTTTCAGCTGTAAAAATTGAAAGTTTTGTGGCCGGAATTTTTTTTTATATTTTTTAGCTCACCTGAGCCGTTAGGCTCACAAGGTGAACTTATAGGATGGCCATGATCCGGCGTCCGTCCGTCCGTCGTCCGTCCGTCCGTCCGTCCGTCCGTCCGTCCACAATTTCAAAGATCTTCTCCTCTGAAACCGCTTGCCCAATCAAAGCCAAATTTTATATATGAAGCGTCTATAGGAAGGGGGAACCAATTTATATATAAATAATCCAGGTCACATGACCAAGATGGCCGCCATGCCCATATATGGTAAAAACCTTTAAAAATCTTCTTCTCCAGAACCCAAAGGCCTAGGATCTTGAAACTTGGCATGAAGCATAAGGGACTCAAGGTCCACAATGTGTATATAAATCATGACCCTGTGATGACCTTGACCTATTTTACGGCAAGGTCAGCATAGGTTGCCAATGCATTTGAATGGGGAAAACTTTTAAAATGTCATTTTAAGGGAAAGCCTTGCAGGAAATGGGCAGTAGGACTGAATATTAATGATTCTGAAAATAAAAATGGACCTCAGGGGCTCATATGCCAATATACATGTATATCTCCATAATATTCAAACATCTCCTCTGAAACCCCTTGGCCAATCAAAGCCAAATTTTATGTGAAGCATCTATAGGATAGGGTAACCAATGTGTATATAAATAATCCAGGTCACATGACCAAGATGGCCGCCATGCCTATATATGGTAAAAACCCTTCAAAAATCTTCTTCTTCGGAACCGGTTGACTGATTTCAATGAAACTTGGCATGAAGTATTGATGACTCAAGTACTACAATGTATATATATATCATGACCCTGTGATGACTTTGACCTATTTTACGGCAAGGTCAACATAGGTCGCCAATGCATTTGAATGGGAAAAACTTTTGAAATGTCATTTAAAGTGAATGTTTTGCAGGAAATGCACAGTAGGACTGAATATTAATGATTCTGAAAAAGATTGGTCCCCAGGAGCTCATATACCCCCACCCTGGGGCAATATACATATATATTATCCAGGTCACATGACCAAAATGGCCGCCATGCCCATATATGGTAAAAACCCTTTAAAAATCTTCTCCAGAACCGGTGGATTGATTTCAAAGAAACTTGGCATGAAGCATTGATGGCTAAAGTACTACAATGTATATATAAGTCATGAACCTGTGGTGACCTTGACCTATTTGATGACAAGGTCAACATAGATTGCCAATGCATTTGAATGGGGAAAACTGTTAACATGTCATTTAAAGGGAATAAATAAAACAGAAATTGGCAAATGGACAGAATATTGATTATTCTGAAAACAAATGGCCCAAGGGCTTCATCTACCCCTGCACTGGGGCTAAATACCATAATATTCAAACATGTTTATTGGCATATGTAGCAGATCTCAGGTGAGCGTTTACAGGACCATTGGTCCTCTGGTCTTATTTTTGCTCAGAACCGCCTCGGTGAGGCAGTTGTAACGAGTACCCACAATCTATGTTTTGGATCAAAAATAAGAAAAATAGGTATACCCTGCATACCCCAGTTTTGCTATGTGAAAGTGGGGTATAAGGGGGTATATATTACACGGACATGTTTTCGTGATGTTAAGCATGGACTTTGGTCTCAAATGAGCATAGATAGTTCGATGCACATCAATGTTCTTGCTAATTTGGACTTGCTACACACAACTACTCGATTGCAAAGTTTAGAACTCGGAATTCGAAATAGAAAATTTGTGAAAGAGAGATCATGTACAAAACTCTGAACTTTCAGTATGGTGTTTAAGCTAAAATGAAAATAGTAAAGACTAAAATATCACATTATCTGAGCCGTGACGCAAGAAAAAACGATCTCTGGGGTTTCCGACCAGGTCTGACACAAACCGGCTTGTGCACATACAGAAGATGGCTAGAAGCTTGAAATTTTGGATTTAGGAAGAAGAAAGATTCTACTATCCATGTAGTGAAAACAAAGGCGCTGATCAGCTGTGCAGCTGATCAGTGCCATTGTTTTCGCATAGGCAAAAATCCGTTTTTCTTATGATGCAGCTCATCTTATAATTTCTCATTATTTTTTACCATGAAATTAACATGGGCCTTGTCATGAGTAAACCAGATTTCTGCCTATGTGAAAAGAAAGGCGCTGATCAGCTGTGCAGTTCCCGGTGCAGTTACTGCACAGTTTATAAGTGCCTTTGTTTTTGCTAGACGGATTGTACAATTCCACCGCCACTTGTACCCATAATTTCAAGATTCTAGCTTTCTTCTGTGGTTGTACAGGCAGGTCTATATCGGACCTGGTCTGAAATCCCGAAGACCAGTTTTCTCGCGTCGCATCACACATGATAATGTTTCTTTTATACACTGTCCATTTTAATTTCAGTCCTACCTGTTTGTTGCTCACCTGGTGATTTCCAACGCTGTGGCCTTTGTTCTATCTCTGGTGTTCGAATCCCCATTCATGGGGTTGGAGAAAGCTGTTTTCAAGAGGGAGAGAAAACACTGAGAAATGGAAGAGACATGAATAGAGAAATGATAAATATGAAGAAATGAGAATTAAAGAAGAAACATGACTTAAGAAAATGAAATAAAAAAGTAGAAACATAAGTAGAGAAAAAATGTATGCTATAGAAAACATAAGACTGGGATATTTGATGATCTTTTATATGGAGTTTTGTAATTTGTGCATGTTGCCATTTTCCAGTCAGTTCTTTAAATTGTTGGGGTAAATTTTGTGAAGTTTTATTACATTTTAGTAATTCATTTTTTTTGAGAGAGGATTTATTTTTCTTTATAAGTACATGTAGATTGAGATCTGAAAGGTAAAAATTAATGTTGAGTGTTTGTCATAATTTTATGTGACAGCTGAGCTGTTGTAGATCCTATGTACCAGTAATAATCAGAATATTTTGAATTTTTGGACTTGTACACTGAATTTGATACCTTACACGTATCATACACATTCCATGAAGTTGTAGGATTTTTTGAGTTAGTTGCTTCATGTGTGCAGATGATAACAGAGGTCATGACAGGTGCATTACGAAAACATGCCCATGCAATATAAAAAAAAATTTTAGTTGTAAACAATCTAAAATTTCATCAGATGTTTTTTAGACATTTTTCTTATTTTTGCTCAAAACCTAGAATGTGGGTACATGTTAGAACCGCCTCGGCGAGGCGGTTCTAACGAGTACCCACAATCTATGTTTTGGAGCAAAAATAAGAAAAATAGGTATACCCTTGCATACCCCAGTTTTACTATATAAAAGTGGGGTTTAAGGGGGTATACATTTTACGGACATGTTTTCATGGTGGGTCAGTTTTTCTACCTCAGTATTCCTGGGCAAGCCTCCTGGTAGCAGTTGACCAATACCAAATGCTTATCCTTTCCAGTAACTGACAACTGCTATCAATGGAAGAGGAAAATGGTCCCAGAAATATTTTCATGACCAAATTTTTATGAGGGTTGAATTGATGGCAGTGTCACACATTCCAAGTGGCAATGTTGCTGCCAAAATTATTGTAAATTTGGAAATGTACTCTAAAAAATAAAATTCTTTCGCTGATATTCGGGAAACTATTGAATGGCAATTTTAAAGTTCTTCCTATAAATAAAGAGTAACCTAATTTTTATAGACTGCACAAGTGTTTCCTTACCAATTCAAGAACTCACCACTAATTCAAAAACAGACAAATGAGCCATCTCATGGGAAAACCAACAATCTGCATAGGCGAAAACAAAGGCACAGATCAGCTTCGCGGTAACCGCGAAGCTGATCAGCGCCTTTGTTTTCGCTACTCAGATAGTACAATTCCTCTTCTACTTAAATCCGAAATTTCAAGCTTCTAGCTCTTTTCTGTGCTTGTACAGGCCGGTTTGTGTCGGACCTGTTCGGAAACCACATTGTTGGTTTTCCCACGAGACGGCCCAAATCATGAAATAAAAGTCACAGGAAAATTTCCTTATTTACAGTTCTTGGCATTTTGACAAAATGAATCAGGTATTTACATACAGTATCAATGCAGGTCAGTTACAATGACAAAGTGATATGTTTTATGACAATTTCTTTTATTTTTCAATGCATTTTTAGTTACAGCTGATGTACTTTTTTATGTTTATTTTGCTTGGAAATAAATATTTTTTTCCAGTATTGTTTGAAATATCTTTTTTATATTTGTATCAAATTCAAACACAGCTGATAAATGTAAACAGGAGCTTATGATATATGGTGCTACATAAGTGAATTGTTGAATAAGTTTAGGAAAAATATAGAAGAATATTTCTGTGAGAAAAATTTAATCTTAACATTGCAAAATCATGCCCATGCAATATAATTATGGAGATTTTTTCATCTGTAAATATTGAAAATTTCATTTGAAAAATTTTGATATTTATTATATATTTGCACTGAAAAATTTTGATATTTATAATTTTGTGGTAACTGGAGTACCTACAATCTATGTTTTGGATCAAAGTAAACCCCAGTTTAACTTAAAAGTAGGGTTTAAGGGGGTATACATTACGTGGGCATGTTTTCCTGATGATATATCTAAATACAATGTTGTATAACTGTGACAATTTCATCTGTTGGATTACATGTTTTTAAGTGGACTTTTATTTACAATTGAGTCCTCTGTCAAACCACCCATCATTAATATTCATTTTATATTGACCATTCAAATCTGCACATTATCTAACGGTCAATGACGATTAGACAACACGTGGTTTAGACAAACAAACCAACACGTGCTTTTTACAGGTAAATATAGGTGCAAAAACACAATGTTTGTCTTAGGAAATAGGGGTGGGCGTGGCTATACCTTGCTGGCGGAGGAGTCAATTTCATAGTTAAACCAGATCTTGTGCTTTTAGTGGGTCAGTGAAGATGTTTTTATTAGTGTTATTATAATAGTGCATATTTTTTAATAGCATATGTTCTATATTATCATATGTACTCCATTGAATTCATTCCATGCTTTTGTTCCATGCAGACAATACATTAGCCACAGCATGAGAAAAACAATAATTTGCATAGGCGAAAACAAAGCCGCAGATCTGCTGTGCAGTAACTGCACAGCTGATCAGCGCCTTTGTTTTCGCTGCATGGATAGTACAATTCTTCTTCTTAAATCTGATATTTCAAGCTCCTAGCCTGCTTCTATAACTGTACAGGCCGGTTTGTGTCAGACCTGGTCAGAACTCAAATTGTTGGTCTTCTCATGCACAGGCTCATTAATTATATTTTGAATATTTAATATTTTTGTAGAATACAAACGGTTGTAGATAACTGAATGCTCAATAACTTGTTTTCTGTCTTGTGTATTTTGATTTTGTGACTTGTAGCAATTCTTGAATAAAGCTGGGTTTATACAGAGAATAAATAAGGGGCTGAATGACAACTTGCGCTGAGTATGGAGATAGTATGTTTAGTGTCTTTTCAACAAGATCAGACACAAACCAAACTGTACATACACAACAGAAGACTGGACACTTGAAATATTAGATTAAGGATGTAGAGGGATTGTCATACCAGTGTAGATAGAAAAATAAAGACACTTATCAGTGATATGGTCACCACTCAATTATGTTTTGTATATGCCAAAAAGCATTTTTGTTCCACATCATATTTTCACAACATTTCATAACTTACAACACAGCCAAATGTACTTATTGTAGAATCATTCCATGGGCATTTCGCTCTTTAATTTATAAGCCATGTTCTGTGATCAGGCAAAAAGTGTTGACTGAACAGCAAATTAACCTACAGGGGCCAGTTGTTCAAAATTAATAATGTCATTAGTTAATGTTTGGTTAAAATTTCAAATGGCAATATTACAAATAGTACACTGTTATTTTTTTTTGTTGAAAAAATGTGAGAATCCTTTGCAAAAAGTTGCAAAGGATTCTCACATTTAATCAACAAAAAATAATAGTGTATTTGCTTATGTAGTCGGCATTTACTTAACAAGTTGAGGTCTTAACGATGACATTAAGCAAACAAAGTTTTTAACAACTGGCCCCATATTGTTTTCATGACAGAAACTACTACACAAACATTTAGGAATCTCCTCAAATCAATACAAGATAACTACATGTATTAGATGTATTTGAATAAAATAAACATCCTTATAAGTTTTTCATAAAATTTTATAAAACAGTTTTTTATAAGATCAACTTTGGGTATTAAAATCTATTAAAGTACATGTAGTAACAATTATTTTAAAATTAAAATATATTCTTGTATTATTAATTTTTACCTGTAGCATGCAACCCCTTCTTTTTACTATATAAATGGGGGTTGATTTTAGTAATTTCTCATTGAGATGTTTCCTTGATTGTTGCTGCTCATTGTTACTGTTACGAAAACATGCCCATGTAATATATAGGAGGCGGTTCTAACGAGTACCCACAATCTATGTTTTGGAGCAAAAATAAGAAAAATAGGTAAAGCCCTGCATATCCCAGTTTTTCTATAAAAAAAAGTGGGGTCTTAGGGGGTATATATTGCACGGACATGTTTTCCTGATGTTTTACCTTTTTAACAGATAGTGATTTTGAATATTATTTACAGATATCATCATAGCTTAGTATTTTTACTCAGAAACATTTGACCAGTATGTTTGATTACAGCTGCTTTAATTTTAGTAGCCACTTTTGCACATTTTGTAGAGAATTACATATGTCATTGATTTCTTTTTTATTTGTTCTGCAATAAAATTGCATTCTTTAACTAATAACATGTTGTTTTTTTATTTGTTGCCTGTTAGTTCTTCAACATGATTAAACACTTCAATGGGTCTTCAATGTGATTGGGCTCAAACATAACAAAATTGATGACATGCACCATAATTTGAATGGACCTCCACACACTGGTCAATCTATACGTTGCATTGCCGGGGTCTATGCGGACTTGCCGGGGATTGATACGCTGATTTGTGGAATAAAATGGCGGCCAACAATAAACAAACTGCGGAAGTGGTACGTATTATCCTGCTTTTCTTCAGTTATAGTTTATTCCAAAACATCTCGTATGCCAAAGGGACTATAGAATTGTATCGGAAAGACGTGCGTGGCATGCACTTGGTGATTGATCTAAGCATTTAGGAATACATTCGAGTACCGATACGGTGGGTAGGACGATTATGAAGATTTCTTGTAAATTCACGAATTTCAAAATATATAGCTTTCATCTGTTCTACTTTTCTTTCTGTTGATCCATGCACGAGTCATCATTTGGCCCCATAGCATCAGAAACTAGCAACAGTTGGGGAGAGATGTTTGTTTTCTGAGAAATATATCGAAAAATATCGTTGTACGCCGGAGCTGGCGGAACCATGTCCTACGCGGTTTGCCGGGTACCTTTTTTAAGCACCTGGTAGACTGAAATACGTCCAAAAAGCATCAGAATTATCAATACTTCTTTTCACAGCATGCCAGCCAACCATTTGCCTCTACTATCTAAAGCGAATAGAACTACTTTTTAACTATCAACACTGCCTTAAAACATCCATGTCGCACTCCCCGCCCACACTCGCTCTCACGTAAATTAAGCATGCACTGCCTTTAATTGTTTCCAAATATCGCCGAAACTACATGTAACTTGATGATGACGGTGTCTTATCAGTGCATATTCAGAATAGAAACAGAGTACTCTTGTGATATAGGCTCTAATAAAATCAGAAGTTTGAAACGTGTTGCAGCCCCGTTAAGGAGTTTGAAACGTGTAACACATGCAAACTAACAAAGAGAATATCTACGTACATGTGGCAGAGAAACTCGTTACATGCCTATTATACATTCTATAAGGTATTTCTTGGGCACCGCTATACTGGAAGCGCTCCCGAAAGTACACATTATTGACTCGGACACATAGATTGTGGGTACACATTAGAACCGCCTCAGTGAACTGCAAAACAGAGTGACTGTGTATAAGAGGAAAAAGTGTAAGAAAAATGTTCCAGTATTACTACATACAAAAAATGGGGGTTAAGGTGGTTGATAGATAGGTACATTTCACCTACTTGTTCTCCTACGTGGGCCTAAATCACACAGGTCAATCTATACGTTGCATTGCCGGGGTCTACGCGGACTTGCCAGGGATTGATACGCTGATTTAGGCCTACGTAGGAGAACAAGTAGGTGAAATGTACCTATCTATCAACCACCTTAACCCCCATTTTTTGTATGTAGTAATACTGGAACATTTTTCTTACGTTTTTTCCTCTTATACACAGTCACTCTATGTTTTGCAGTTCACTGAGGCGGTTCTAATGTGTACCCACAATCTATGTATCCGAGTCAATAATGTGTACTTTCGGGAGCGCTTCCAGTATAGCGGTGCCCAAGAAATACCTTATAGAATGTATAATAGGCATGTAACGAGTTTCTCTGCCACATGTACATAGATATTCTCTTTGTTAGTGTGTATGTGTTACACGTTTCAAACTCCTTAACGGGAGCTGCAACATGTTTCAAACTAGCCTATATCACCAAGGTACTCTGTTTCTGTTCTGAATATGCACTAGTAAGACACCGTCATTATCAAGTTACATGTAGTTTCGGTGATATTTGGCAACAATTAAAGGCAGTGCATGCTTAATGTACGTGAGAACGAGTGTGGGCAGGGAGTGCGACATGGATGTATTTCAGACAGTGTTGATGGTCAAAAAGTAGCTATATTCGCTTTAGATAGTAGAGGAAAATGGTTGGCTGGCATGCTGTAAAAAGAAGGATTGATAATTCTAATGCTTTTTGGACGTATTTCAGTCTACCAGGTGCTTAAAAAAAGGTACCCGGCAAACCGCGTAGCACATGGTTCCGCCAGCTCCGGCGTACAACGATATTTTTCGATATATTTCTCAGAAAACAAACAGCTCTTCCCAGCTGTTGCTAGTTTCCGATGCTATGGGACCAAATGATGACTCGTGCATGGATCAACAGAAAGAAAAGTAGAACAGATGAAAGCTATATATTTTGAAATTCGTGAATTTACAAGAAATCTTCATAATCGTCCTACCCACCGTATCGGTACTCGAATGTATTCCTAAATGCTTAGATCAATCACCAAGTGCATGCCACGCACGTCTTTCCGATACAATTCTATAGTCCCTTTGGCATACGAGATGTTTTGGAATAAACTATAACTGAAGAAAAGCAGGATAAAACGTACCACTTCCGCAGTTTGTTTATTGTTGGCCGCCATTTTATTCCACAAATCAGCGTATCAATCCCCGGCAAGTCTGCGTAGACCCCGGCAATGCAACGTATAGATTGACCAGTGTGCTCCAGTCCTCCACATCTAATCATTCCAACCTGTCAGCCCTTTCATTAATAAAGAACACTTTGATTTTCCGTGTGTTTACCCGGCCAAGTGCCAAGTCTTTAGAAGAGACTTCATGGACGGGGAAGTAATGACAGTGTGCTAAAAGCCTAAATAGATTTCCAAATATCAACTCCATACCTTGTGAATATTAAGTAAATGTAAGGTAGCATATAGTTACCAAACCTTGGTGGCTGAGCATCTTTGTTCTACTGATGGGATTTACTGTTGCTTGCTCAGTATATGTTACAGACCAAAGAGTACAGACCTCTTCTAATAGGGATTCCAACTATTGATCAACCTACCCACATTTTGGAAGGCGGTATTCTTCCGAATTTCTTCGGATGAAATGCACCTTAATATTGACTTTGGACATGTTCAAGTAATTATTAACAGATAATCCTGAACGTCATCTGGACAGGGCTGTGGTCTAGTTGTTATGCATCAAACTGGGTTGCAAGTCAAAGCAGGTTGGGGACAGGACCATTTTCTGTAACTTGTGATTCTGACACAGGATTGAGTCCTTGAGCAATTAAGACTATCTTCTGATACTGAGTCGATCAATTTCTGATCATCTCTACAGACTCTTTAGCTTCCCAGAGTTCTGGCCCCGAGGTTATAAAACTTTTTTCAAGCTCAGCTCAGCTGAGCATGAAATTTCAATTGCTCATAAATGTTGAAATAGCCGAAATTAGTGGAAAATTCAGGTTCAGTGCCCAACAACTAGTAATTTATCCTGCTCATAAATGTTAAAATGCCAACAATTGTTGGCATTTTAACATTTTTGAGCAGGATAAATTTTAGTCTCAGCTGAGCTGAGCATGAAAAAAGTTTTATAACCTCGGGGCCTGGTAAATACCCTGGAAGCTGTGGCTCTGTCTTAACTTGACTGAAAAATGTTGACTGGGACGTTAAACCTCAAATCAAACAATTTTATATGTCATCTGCTAGATAGTGTCACCAACAGGTGTACCTATGCAGGCTGGATTTCTACCAACAAAAGTCGATAATCTCCCTTGATCAGGAGGCGTGGCCGACAGGTGGCTAATAAATCCAAGATGTCAGCCCCCATAGAAAAAATTCTGAACCTGATCATTTTTAGCAGATTTTTACTGTTTTATCGCTAAGATTAAATTGAAAATAGATTTTGTCATGAGTATCAAAGCATTTGATCTTGTACCCGCCATAGAGCGGGTGCATTTGATGTCTGACAAAGCTAAAACACAGGTAAATTTTAAAAAATGACTGAAAATATGAAGAGTCTCGAGAAAAAAGAAGTTGGAAGAAAAGTGGTGTTTGCTCGATCAGACAATATGATATTGTTTCTAAAATACTGACAGCAGTTTTATTCAATGTTGGATTTAATGGTGGTCATAACTTTTGCGACATCTGCCCCAGTGGCCCAAAATCAAAATTGTAGATCAAGGCTGCATTGTCAATTCCCGGCCATCGGCCCATGTCATACCAAAGGCGTTTTAAATGGAACAGTTTCTTCTTGTTATAAGACATTTGTCACACAGTGACATTTCGAGAATACCGCAGTTCTGAGGCAATTACTGAGGGGTCCATTACTTAGGATGATAATTACACTTAAACGGCTTCTCTTCTGCCTGCACGGTGCAAAAATTGGCAATGGCAATGATTTTTATCGCACCTGCTTATAGCAGGGTGTGATATAGGAGTTCAAATTTCTGTCCGTTCGTACGTTCGTTCGTTCGTCCGTTCGTAAGTTCGTCCGTCAACATTTACATCGAAGTTTAGTTTTCTCGACATAAGAGATAGCTGCGAGTCTGAAACCTTGCATAGTAATTGTCCCTGACACACCCTTCAAGCACGCACCTTAACCCGGTGCCCTTGACCTATATTTCATGGTCCACTGACTTAAGTTTTGTCAACATTTACGTCAAAGTTTGGTTTTATCGACATCAGAGATGGCTGCGAGTCTGAAACCTTGCATAGTAATTGTACTTGACATACCCTTCAAGCACGCACCTTAACCCGGTGTCCTTGACCTATATTTCACGGTCCACTGACTTTGATAATTTTTACGTCGAAGTTTGGTTTTCTCGACATCAGAGATAGCTGCAAGTCTGAAACCTTGCATAGCAATTGTCCTTGACATACCCTTCAAGCACGCACCTTAACCTGGTGCCCTTGACCTATATTTCACGGTCCACTGACTTTGAAAAATTTTTACGTTGAAGTTTGGTTTTCTCGACATCAGAGATAGCTGCGAGTCTGAAACATTGCATAGTAATTGTCCTTGACATGCCCTTCAAGCACGCACCTTGACCTGGTGCCCTTGAACTATATTTCACGGTCTATTGACTTTGCCCGATGCAGGTGCGATATCGACCTCCGCGGAGTTCTTGTTATTAAATGTAGCACTTAAAGCCAGATGTACCTAATAATTATTGACCCCATGGAAGATTTTTTTGCATGCAAGTGTATTTTGATGTCCTACATAGGAAAATGAAAAGAAATCGACACCTTTACAGCCACAACGTTAAATACGTTTTTCAGACACACTTTTTGTTGATTTTCTTGAATATATAATTAAAAACATCCATGGTAGAATTTAATTTTCCCCAATTGGCTGATAAATTTCCCAACTGACCTGAAAAATTCTCAATTGCTAAAATTTATGCTATTGTTTCCCAATATAGCCAAAAAATAAAGCTTTTTTTCCACTTTATTTGCTTAAAAAATGACATTGATTTTTTCCCAATTAGGCAAAATCGCGCTATATTTTCACAATTTGACCGGTACCAGAAAATTCCCAAAAAGGGGAGAAAGAGCCCTGTAGTTTATCTAATATTGCTAACTTCAGGATAACATGTCCGTGTGGACCAAAGCGCCTTATACCTCACTTTTTTTTTAAGTAAAACTGAGATTATAGGGGTATACAATTGTCTTGTCTTTATCTGAAACATAGCTTATGGGCACTTGTTCTAACCGCATCACCGAGGCTGCATCACCGAAGTGGTTCTAATGTGGGACCGTATCGCTGAGGTGATTCTAACGTGTACCCCAAAAATGGCCAAAATCTATGTTTTGAGAGAAAAAAATAATTAAAATATCAAAATTTCTCAACTGAAAAATTTCATTTTTTACATTTCCAAAACTCCTTTGTATAATTGCATTGACATGTTTTCGTATTGCAAAAGTAAACTGACGCTATAAATGACGATTCAAGCAAAAACTGGAGTTGCGAATGCGGTTCAATCCTTAAGCAGAACAACAGTGGTAACATGCCTATAACTGGATCAAATTAATTTCAGATTGAGTGTATGGATGTTTGTGGCAAGAACTTGTATATAGGTACAAATGACTGGTAAGTGCTAGAAAAATACACAACAACCTCTTTATAACACTATGTAGTATTATTGGGGTTGAAGCCAATTTCCCTGTTAGCTATTCAATCCCTGTTATAACAAGAGTAAAATGTTTAGATTTTACAGTAAAGTGTAAAAATTAAAATGACTGATTTAAAATGTTTAGACTTTACAGTAAAGTGTAAAAATTAAAATGACTGATTTGTGTCCAGCATTGAGCAATGATCTGTGTTATATTCAGAACCCTGTTTTAACAAACTTTGTTATAAAGAGGTCCATGTGTACACAGAAAAAAAAAAATCTTGCTGTTAAGTCATACTGAAGCCTCTGTTGCACTGGCATGCATTAGCTGTGTGACTCTTTTGCATATCAAGTGGCCAAGCAAACAGTCTTAAAACTTTTTAAAAGTGTAAAAAAACATTCATTGGGATTCAGTTATCACGTGTCAGGAAAAAAACAACAACAACAGTTCATTAAAGTTTTGAATATGTTTAAAACTTTACTGTGACAAAAATATTCTCAAAACTATCTTGTCTTGGCGTGTGTCAAGAAATTTTTGGGAACTGAGGGCAGTTGCGTCATAATAAAATCAAGGTAACATTACAATGTTATGTGCCATGTAATATGCATATTTTTCTTATTTTTGCTCAAAACATAGATTGTGGTACACATTATACCCACAATCTATGTTTTGGAGCAAAAATAAGAAAAATAGGTATACCCCTGCATACCCCAGTTTTGCAGTGGGGTATGAGGGGGTAGACATAACACGGACATGTGAGCCGCATCGTGAGAAGCTGATCAGCGCCTTTGTTTTCGCTACACGGATAGTACATTCCCTCTTCTTCTTATATCCGAAATTTCAAGCTTCTAGCTTGCTCCTGTGACTGTACAGGTCGGTTTGTGTCAGACCTGGTCGGAAACCCCGAAGACCGGTTTTCTCACGTCGCGGCTCATGTTATCCTGATGATCTACAATGTGACGAGTTTGCATCACTTTGACAAACATTGCATTACTATCACAGTTGCAAGGGATCATATCACACAACACACAGAAATTTGACAGTGTAAATTTCCATCCAGTGAGTACATGTAATTTGAAAATTGGAGCAAAGTCACATTTTTTGCGCAGACAATATTTTAAGAGTAGGTTTTGATTTTAGATATTTTATGGTATTATAATTTGTGTTTTATTAGAAAGAATGCTTATGTGTTTATGATTTATATTTTCAGTTTTGTAGTTCACTACATTATAGAAGAGAAGACTGCACACTCTGGCAAAGTTAGTTTTCATAGCGACAAACAGGGACACAAATATCTGGCTTTGGTGAGTTTCAGTTGTAGATCATAAGTTACTCTAATTTCTTTTGAAAATGCATTCTGTATTAAATGGTTGTAAGTGGTTGGCAATTTTATTTTTTTTTTAATTCAGTTTTACGTCCCTTTCAAGATTATTTCAGCTGATATGAGACGGGCCAATCAGCAGAACCGAGGTGGGGCAAAAACGGGAGAACCCCGAGAAAAACCACCTGGCACACCTGTAAGCAGAACTTGGCTTGTCTCACATGTGGCCAGTGGGGGCTCAAACCCAGAGCAGACACATGGGTTAGATGATCGAGTGATTAAGAAGCAGCGCTTTTAACCGTTCTGCCACATTGGGGGCACCGGTTGACATTTTTAGCCCCTTTAATCGAATTACTTGTATAAGGACAGATTATGATTGGCAGCATGCAACCTGGTATTAATGTCCTGCTCAGAACAATTATAGAAAAATCAAAAGCAAGACATCTTTCTCTTTCATGAGTTTCTGAAGGGTTGGCAAATTATGGCTGTTTCCGATTCATGAACTGTTGTTTGTTTACGTTGCTACTGACAATAAGTTATATTAAAGTAATACATGAGCCTCGTCAGAAAAAACAGGATTTTTGCCTATGCGAAAACAAAGGCACAGATCAGCTTCGCAGTAACTGCGAAGCTGATCAGCGCCTTTGTTTTCGCTACACGGATAGTACAATTGCTCTTCTTCCTATTAAAATCAGAAACCTGCTTCAGTGACCGGTTTATGTCAGAAAGCCAAATTGTTGGTTTTCTCATGCACAGGCTCAAATTAAGCACAGAGAAGGCTTTCCTATGAATATCTACTGCACACAAGAAAGTAGGCTTACCTATATTAGAAAGGTTTACCTACACCGTAATAATGATGTTACATGAGCCTCGATGTGAGAAAACTGGTTTTCGGGATTTCCGACAAGGTCCACACAAACCTGCTTATATACCAACAGAAGAAAGCTAGCATCTTGAAATTTTAGATATTAGTAGAGGAGAGATTGTACCGTGTAGCGAAAACAAAGGCACTGATCAATTGTGCGGTTATACACACTGCTGATCTGCACCTTTGTTTTCGCATAGGCAAAATTCCAGTTTTCTCTTGACGTGGCTCATATGATATTTCCAGAAAAAGCCCATTATCCAACTGAAGGCAGCGTCGGCATTAAACAGGATCCTTGTGCTATGTGACAACACACTTACTATGCTGAATATGCTTGATCTAGAGGTATGTTACGAAAACACACCCATGCAATATACATATTCTTTATTGAGCTGTAAAAATGGAAAATTTTTACAAGGAAAAAATTGAAATATTTAACATTTTGCTCAAAACATTATGGGTACATGTTAGAATTGCCTAGACGAGGTGTTTTTAACGAGTGCCGGCAATCTATGTTTTGGATCAAAAACAGGAAAAATTGTAAAACCCTGTTTACCCCAGTTTTACTAAATCAAAGTGGGTTCAAGGGGGTATACTTTTAACGGACATGTTTTCCCGATCAATGCATATCATTTCTACATCAACAAAGAGAGCTGGGATCAAATCAAAATCAACACAGTAATTGTCTTTCTATAACATGTTTCGGGAGTACTTCCTTCATCAGATAGAAATAACAGGAAATGACAGCAAAAACCATCAAAGAGACACATTCTTAAAGTAGGGCGTGGTGGTGTAGTGGTAGAGCGTCAGACACTGGATGGAGATATTAGGTGTTCAAACCCCACTGGTGCCAAGTTGTGTCCTTGTGCCGCTTCCATAAAACTGGGTCCTGTTGCATAAAACTGTTAACTCTTAATGGCATGTTAAAGTCCCAGTTAACCTAATGACAGCTCTACCTCTGTTGCATTAATATATATGTAAATTTACATCAGCGTTTTCTTAAAGCTGTCTTTAACAAATGTAGCTTAGGAGGTACTTTAAAATGTTTGTGCAGCAGAAAATTAATGCCAACTTATTGAACTTAAGGTCTTTGAATTTAATGGCAGCTTAAGGTTTAATGACAGCTTAAGTTAATAGACTTTAAAGCAACAGGTCCCTGGTCGATACTCAGAATGATGTGGAGTGAAAACATTTATCTTGCATAAATATTTATGATTGCTGTTTGAAACTGTTGTTTGTTAGAATAGAACTTGTCTTTTGCAATTTTGAAATAGTCATAAATTGATCAAATTTGAGTTCTTGTTCAACTTTATTTACAGTTTATTTTATATGAACATGTACTTTCACTTTTCAGCCAGTGGTTGGTGGTGCCAAGGTCAAGGGTGTGACCTACTTTTGTCTCAATGATAACCCGGTGAAGAGTAATCCCTTCAGTGTTGAAGTTTGTGTCGCTCTGAAGAAAAAGACCATACAGTTGTATACCATTACGGAGGATAGGATCATGCATACTAAAGATATGTCAGTGCCAGAATCTGCTTTGACAGTGGTAAGTCTAGTCCCCACCCTCTAACTCAAGTTCGTCCCATTTTTCTCTCCCCATTATCTCTCACTAACATTCATTGTACAAGTTTACAGTACATGTAAAGTCCAGAAGTTGACAATATTGAAAACATTACTGAATAGTCCACGCAAAGATATGTCAGTGCCTGAGTCTTTTTTGACCTGTCTAGCCCCCTTTCACACCTACATCCACTAAACTCCTAAAATACGTTCCTATAGTACAAATAAACTCCAACCTACAGCTGTAAATAATAACTGAGGTCAGAATCTGGAGCACTTACGATATACAAGTGCCTGAATCCACCACGACTGTGTGATGTATCCTTTTTAAAATCAGAAAGAAATGCACAGATGTGTTCATTTCTTGTTGATTTTTCAGGCTATGGATGGTTTGGTAATATGTGCTGGTATAACCTCCCAGTATTGTATGTTGAATTACAACATAGAACAATTTACAGACCTTTCTCCTATACATGTAGATACTGTTTTGTTCTATGCCATAGTTCCTGTCGGAGAAAAATAACGAAATCTCATTTTTTCAGGCTGTTGATGGTTCAGTAATATGTGCTGGTATAACCTCCCAGTATTGTATGATAAACTATGACACTGGACAGTTTACAGACCTATTTCCTATAGATACAGAAAACACTATGCCTATTGTCAAAAGAATCAGCAGGGTATGAAAGCTTAAACCACAAAATATCCAGTTTTTCAGACACAAGACATGGTTAAAGAATAACAAAAATGCTTTATATATTTTGCTTCATGGAAGAAAAGATGAATATTTCTTGACTGAAATACATACAGGAAGCAACTTATTCAATAGTTAAATGTTCTAAAACTTTTCATTATTATACATCTGTGTGAGCAACAAGTTTCAGATATGCAAAAAAAAAAAAAAGAAAATGTGTCAGCCTTGTCATTATGAAAACTTGTCCTTGCAATATACAGAGCCTTTTATGTTGATAATTTTAATATGTTAGCTCAAAACATTGATTGTAGGTACACGTTAGAACTGGTTCGGCGATGCGGTTCTAACCAGTACCCACAATCTATGTTTTGGAACAAAAATAAGAATAATAGGTATACCCCTGTAAACCCCACTTTTGCTTTATAAAAGTGGGGTATGAGGGGCTATACTTTTTGGTTTCGTGATAACTTTCAATAATTCAATTTTCTTGTGATGCAGGAAGAGTTTCTGCTGACTGGTCCCAGTGCCCTGGGCATGTTTGTTACTTCCGAGGGCATTTCCCAGAGACCCCCTCTTCAATGGTCAGAGAATCTTCTCAGCGTTGGTTACGTTCATCCATACATCCTTGCCATGAATGATGAATTCATTACTGTACATAGGTTAGTAGAGTATTCACACCTTTTGTAGATTATTCACTCATTATTCACACCGTTAGTATTGTAATACACACATGTAGTTTAAATACTCCCTGTTGCATGGTCAGAAAGATTTCTGAGCTTTGGTCATCCTGCTGTGAATGATGAGTTTATCACTGTACCTAAAATTGGATGTTATACACACATTCAGGAATTAGGAATTGCTCAAATATTGTATCTGCTTTGCACCTGCCATTGTGCTATATGCATGCACATACAGGTCAGCCTCATTATAATGCTATCTTTGGGGTCCATGCAAACAGACCGTGTTGTAAGTGAACCATCTTATAATGAGGTTATTTACAATAGAGATATGTAAAATAATCATTTTGGGAGCCATGACATAGCTGTGTTATATTGAAAACGGCACTATAGTGTTGGGCATTATAATGAGATTAAATTGTACTTGTACTTAAAATATCCGATTGTTTGACAAGTATCGGATTAGCTGAAAAGAAATACTAGTTCTAAGTTTAATTGAATCATCTCTTCTGAATTGTAAATTGTAGAATTCTAAAGATAAATTAACTCAGTGTTTTGAAATCAGAGATAAATCCATTGTGAGATATAAGATGTAATTTATTACAATTGGACTCATTTGAGCCGCGATGGGAGAAAACCTGTCTTCGGGGTTTCGTCCAGGTCTGGTTTGACACAAACCAGCCTGTACAGTCACAGAAGAAGGCTAGAAATGTGAAATTTTGGATGTAAGAAGAGGAAGGATTATACTATCTGGTTAGCGAAAAAAAGATGATCAGCTGTGCAGTTGATCTGCATTTCTGTTTTCGCATAAGCAAAATTCTTGTTTTTTCCAGACAAGGCTCATTTAGTACATGCAGACAGTTTTATCAGCCCTTTTTCTCAGTATTTCAGTATTTTTTTCAGTATTTTAGATCAGCAACAGAAGCAGGCCATTCCATTTCAAGGAGGAGTAGTACTCAATGATTTTGATGGTAGAATATTTGTGGCATCAACCAAAGAAATTTACTCGCTAGTGCCTGTAGCTTGGGAAAAGCAAGTAAGATTACAACCATGGAAAACATGGTAAAGTGTTACTTCAGGTCCTGTGGTTATAAAACTTTTTTCATGCTCAACTCAGCTTAGTGTGAAATTTAAACTGCTCATAAATACTCAAATAGCCCAAATGAATTGAAATTTCAGGTTTAGATTACCTAAGCCTATAATTTTTCCTGCTTATAAATGTTAAAATCATAAAAACACCAAAAAATTGTTGGTATATAAAACATTTATGAGCAGGACAAATTCTAGTCTCAGCTGGGCTGAGCATGAAAAAAGTTTTATAATCTTGGGGCCAGACTGAATCTAGAGGTCATGGGTTTGAACCCCACTGACTCTGGGTAGTGTCCTAGAGCAAGACACGTGAAATCCCTATAGTACTGATCAATACCAGAAAGTGATGAGAATGTCCCAACATGACCAAAAGAATTCTATCTGGGATGTTAAACCAAAAAATGAATAATTGATCTAAATTGGGTCTGAAACTGTCATGGTTTCCCTTTAGTCAAGGTACATATAAACAAATCAAGGTGGCATAGTGGACACCGAATTGAGAGGTCTTGGGTTCGATCCCTACCAGTGACGCTGTGTTGTGTACTTGAGCAAGACACATTAATTCCCCAAAGTACTGGTTTAAACCCAGGAATCAGTGGCTCCATCCTGACATGACTGAAAAATTGCTGACTGAGACATTAAACCTCAATACAAACAAACAAACAAAATTTATCTTCTTCATAAATCAATTGATAAGGGCCAACCTTAATAATAGTTTCCATTGAAAGTCTGAGAAATGAAATATGTGCTTCATTAGCTTGTTTTGCATCATTTATTGATTGATTAATTTTTTGATTGATTGAAATTGCAGGTTCAAAGTCTGCTGGCAGACAAGAGAACACAAGAGGCTCTGGAGCTGGCCAGAAATGCCAACCATGTCGGGCTGTCTAAAGATAAATTTCTGAAAGTAAGTTTGAAGACCAATTTTTGTATAGAGCTATAATGCATATTGCTAGTCATTTCTCAGGCAAAAAAGAGCTTGAAAAAAAAAATGGAATGATTTAAACATCTTTTACAAGAACATTTAAAGGACAAAACAGGGATTATTTTCTGGGGAATTGTAAGAGATTTATGTGTGTTTTTTTTTTCTTCCAAATATCTAATTAAAATTGGCTGAATAAATGGAAAATATTTCAATTTATTTAAAAGATTACTTAGATGAAACATCTTCAACAAGTTGCAAAGAATGACAGATTTACCATTTATGCGTCTGCGTCGAGGGACATGCACCTATGTGTGATGAGGCCTTAAGCAAAAACCTTTATCCACTGGACCTGTGTCTGTATAATTTTTGCAATGTTGATTCTTTTTTCATTGGGACTGTAACATTGTGTTTCCAGATTTTCAGAAGAATCCAACAGCAAGCAGGTTTTATAGAATTTTCAATGCAAAACTTTGATGAAGCCAGCGAATTATTGAAAAATGGTCAGGTCGACATTAGAGAGGTAGTGACAAATGAGCCTTCTTTAGATAAAAAAAAACAAGTTTTGGGGTTGACGACCAGGTCCGACACCAACCGGCCTGTACATTCACTGATGCAGGCTAAAAGATTGAAATTTTGGAATCGAGAAGAAGAGGGATTGTACTATCTGTGTAGCGAAAACAAAGGTGCTGCACAGCTAATCTGCGCCTTTGGTTTTGCATATGCAGATTGTTGGTTTACTAATGCGGCAGCTCATTAATTGTTTAGTCACGGAAGCTTATTTGATTGCGAACAATTTACACGAAAACACACTTATTGTCCCCCGCCTTTTCGAAGAAAAGCGGAGGGACATAGTTTTTGGCTTTCCGTCCTTCCGTCCGTCCATCCGTCCGTCCTTCCGTCCGTCCTTCCGTCCGTCCTTCCGTCCCCCTATAGGAGTATGTACCTTGTGTGCGCAACTCCTCCTACAGTTTTATTCCGATTCTTTTGAAACTTTACAGATGTCTTCATCATGCTTTGAAGATGTGCATGTGGTTTGGATATAATCCTCAGATTAATTTTTGACACTTTTTTCGCAATTTGAACTTAGTCATTTTTCGGGCATTTTGATAATGAAAGTGAATAGACAGTGGGTACCTTGTGTGCGCAACTCCTCCTACAGTTTTATTCCAATTCTTTTGAAACTTTACAGATGTCTTCATCATGCTTTGAAGATGTGCATATGGTTTGGATATAATCCTCAGATTAATTTTTGACACTTTTTTTGCAATTTGAACTTAGTCATTTTTCGGGCATTTTGATAATGAAAGTGAATAGACAAAGGGTACCTTGTGTGTGCAACTCCTCCTACAGTTTTATTCCGATTATTTTGAAACTTTACAGATGTCTTCATCATACTTTGAAGATGTGCATGTGGTTTGGATATAATCCTCAGATTAATTTTTGACACTTTTTTTGCAAATTGAACTTAGTCGTTTTTCGGTATTTTGACAATGAAAGTGAATGGACAGTGGGTGCCTTGTGTGCGCAACTCCTCCTTCAGTTTTTAATTCAGATTCTTTTGAAACTTTACAGATGTCTTGATGATGCTTTGAAGATATGCATGTGCTTTGGATATAATCCTCAGGTTAATTTTTGACACTTTTTCGCAATTTGAACTTAGTCGTTTTTCAGGCATTTATACAATGAAAGTGAATGGACATTGTGTACCTTGTGTGCAAACTCCTCCCTCAGTTTTATTCTGATTCTTTTCAAACTGTACAGAATGATGTCCTGACCATGATTTGAAGATTTGCATGTGGTTTGAATATAATCCTCAGATTAATGTTTGACACTGTGACATGAAGTAAATGCATGTGATTTGGATATACATTATTGTCAGATGTATTTGTGTAACTAAACAATTAAGGCGGGGGACATAAATTCTCTGAATTTGCTTGTTTTTTCTAGAATAAGAGCTTTATAACATTTTCATTTTTAAACTTTGATGAAGCTAGTTAATGTTTAACAATGGCCTGATTGACAAAAGAGAGATATAGTTACAAAGTCAAATAAATGGGGAAGTTTGTAGAAAATTTGATGAATGTTTTAAAAGACAATTAATTTGTTTTATGCAATTATAGGACATTGTCAGTTTTAGAGGCAAATTTCTTTTTAAGTGGACTTTTAAGTCTATCAAAGGCTCATCATAATGACATTTTATCATATGAAGTCACTGTTTTCCTGTTGATAATGTCATGTAATAAAAAGTTTTATGACCACATGTGTATTAACACTTTTGCGGGAATGAGTAATGTCATTGACGATGTCCATAGCAACAACAGAAATTCTCATTGAAAACATGTCCACATTGAAGAAGACAAAAACCTATTTTAAAAGTCATATGATAAAACAAATCTTACATTTGTTGTCATTTCATATTGTATACTCATATGCTTTTCTTCATTTTAGTTGATTAGTTTATATCCCCACTTGATGCCATCCAGTTCCAATTTCCACCGCTCTGTACCTGCACTGCACGATATAGCAGACACTAACCAGTTAGCAAAAGGAAATGAAAGTGTTAGAACTAGTTATAAAGACTTTTTAAGGAATTATTTAGAGGATATTCGAGAGACAAAGGATGGCCATGGCTTCAAACAGGTACTGCTTTATTCACAGAAGATGTGAATTTGTTGTTTTAAACTTGAAGAGGAGATAGAGATTTCAAGTTAATACTTGCAATACTATGGTTCTGTGTTTGTTTATTTTGATTTTTGCATGTAAAACCGTTCTCAGTTTGAGACTTTTCAGCTATATTTTTGCATGGAGAAAAATTCATGATTTTTACCCTAACCTTTTTTCATATTGATTAATTATTGTGAACTGCGGAATTGGCCAATACAAGAATATTGTAAAGTGTATCAAAAATTTAAAATGGACATTTTCACTGGGAATTATTTCTGAGAATTATTTTTTCTAACAAAAGCTATTCATGATTATTCAGGGGGCCCTTGTGGTTGAGTGGTTAAGAGCCCTGATATTTCATTACCACGCTTGACCATTCGATCATCTCACAGCTGTGTCTGGTGCAGGTTTGAGCCTCACACAGGGCATATGTGTGACAAGCCAATTTCTGCTTGCTGGTGTGTCAGTTGTTTTTTTCTCTGGGCCTTCCCGTTTTTGCCTCACCTACTGATTGGCCCGTCTCATAGGAGTTGATATGAAATAATCTTGAAAGGGGTGTTAAACTGAAAAAAAAAATATTCAGCATAAACTTCAATCTTTTGCAGACCCTTTGTATTAGAAATATTTGAAGAAGTAACCTGAAAAACATTTTTCTTCTTTCTTTTGCAGGAAATCGATGCGGCATTATTAAAACTTTATGCAGAGATAAACTCACCAGAGTTAATTCCCCTGATAGAGGGGAACCCCGGCTGTGATCTAAAAGATTGTGTTGAGTGTTTACAAAGACATGAACGTTATCACGCGCTAGCTTTGTTGTATAAATATCATGGAGAAAATGATAAGGCATTAAACATATGGACCAGGTGAGAAAATTGATTTTTATCGCACCTACTTATAGCAGGGTGCGATATAGGTGTCCAAATTTCCGTCCGTCAGTCCATCCGTCCGTCAACAATCACGTCGAAGTTAGGTTTTCTTGACACCTATGATATCTGTGAGTGTGAAACCTTGCATAGTTATTGTCCTTGACATACCATTCAAGCACGCACCTTGATCCGATGACCTTGACCTATATTTCACGGTCCATTGACTTTGTTAATTTTTACGTCAAAGTTAGGTTTTCTTTGCATCAGTGATAGCTGTGAGTGTGAAACCTTGCATAGTTATTGTAATTGGCACACTCTTCAAGCACGCACCTTGACCCGATGCCCTTGACCTATATTTCACGGTCCATTGACTTTGTTAATTTTTACGTTGAAGTTAGGTTTTCTTTGCATCAGTGATAGCTGTGTGTGTGAAACCTTGCATAGTTATTGTCATTGGCATACCCTTAAAGCACACACCTTGGCCTGATGACCTTGACCTATATTTCACGGTCCACTGACTTTGTTAATTTTTATGTCGAAGTTCAGTTTTCTCTACAACTGTGATAGCTGTATGTGTGAAACCTTGCATAGTTATTGTCCTTGGCATACCCTTCAAGCACACACCTTGACCCGATGACCATTATTGACCTTGACCTATATTTCATGGTCCACAGACTTTGGAAATTTTTACATTGAAGTTAGGTTTTCTCTGCACCTATGATAGCTATGAGTATGAAACCTTGCACAGTTATTGTCCTTGACAAACCCTTCAAGCACGCTCCTTGACCCAATGCCCTTGACCTATATTTCATGGTCCACTGACTTTTTAAATTTTTACGTCGAAGTTAGGTTTCCTCTCACCTGTGATAGCTGTGAGTGTGAAACATTGCATAGTTATTGTCCTTGGCATACCCTTTAGACACGCACTTTGACCCGATGCCCTTGACCTATATTTCACAGTCTACTGACTTTGTTAATTTTTACGTCAAAGTTAGGTTTTCTCCGCACCTGCGATAGATGAGTGTGAAACCTTGCGTAGTTATTGTCCTTGACATACCCTTTAATTGCTCACCTTGACCTGGTGGCCTTGACCTATATGTCATGTTTTTGATTATTTTGCCCGATGCAGGTGCGATATCGACCTCCGCGGCGTTCTTGTTGTTGTCATGTGACAGTGCTGGAATTTACGACATCATTTGTTAACGATTCGTTTAAATTTCAAACATGAATATTACAAATACACTGATATTATTTGTTGATAAAATGTGAGAATCATTTGCATTGCAAACGATTCTCACATTTTATCAACTAAAAATAACAGTGTATTTGCTTATGTAGTCGGCATTCAGGTCTTAATGATGACATTAAGCTAACAAAGTTTTGGTTTGGCATTTGAAATATTTAAAATGTTAAATCACAAAAGAAATTTCTCCAGTCAGTTTACTAAAGAAGCAACATGTATGACCATTTTATTAACTTTTCTCTTTTCAACCAAAGCACTGAGTGTTTCCTTGGTCCCGATATAAAAAGGTTTTGTTTGACTTTTTGGTACCAAACTTTGTTCTACTTCTTTAACACAGTAAATATTCACAAAACAGAGTTGACAGTAACATAAAATTGGTAATCAGGGTTCATTCCAGCCAAGAATTTTAGGGTGAAGTTTCTTCTCTCTCAAAGAAAGTTGAAGAGAAGTTTTGACCCGAATTTCAGGTTTTCCTATATAATCTATACATTTTCACTTCTTCCGCAGGTTAAAATAGGGAGAAGCTTGTTCATTTAGGGAGACTATTTCTCCCTAGTCGCCCTGTAGGTTAACAAATCAAATTAAATCTTACTATAAAATTGCATTCAAAGCACTATATTATGACTTGAAATTCTTTCAATGAAGTCATAAATTAGAATCAAATCAGATCTTTGACCAATTTCTAGGAATTATTGTAGAAAAAAATCTGATACCTGAATCAACCAAAACCAAATCCCATTGGGACCTTAAGTGAAAATCAAACAAAACTTTTTTATATCGGGACGAAGGAAGCACTCAGTGCAAAGAGCATACCTATGAAATTGATGAAATTTTTTCTTGCTTTTCAGGTTGTGTAATGGTGATATCAAAGATGAACATTTCCCTGGTTTATCTTATGTTGTTGACTTTTTATCCTCGTAAGTAACATTAGTTTCAATCCCACCAGGGGCTCGGGATAGTTATCAGGGATGCTTTATTACTTTCCACTGTAACTGAGATTGGGGTCTCACTTCTCGGTTAGGATTTTATATTAGCTGATGATGACTTGTTCAAAGTGTGTGTGTGTGCACATGCGTGTGTGTGCATGGGTACCTTTGTACATGCATGCCATAAAGGCCACATTTCTAAATATATGTATTCAGTAACAGTGAAACCATTTGTTGAGGACATTAAAACTGTATTTGAGCAGCTGCATGAGAAAAACAATATGTTGGGATTCTGACAAGGTCCGACACAAACCAGTCTGTCCAGTTACAGAAGAAGGCTAGAAGCTCGAAATTTTTGACTTAGGAAGAAGAGGAATTGGACTATCCATGTAGTCAAAACAAAGGCGCTGATCAGCTATGCAGTTACTGCACAGATGATCAGCGCCCTGATCACATATGCAGATTGTTGGGTTCTTATGCAGTGGCTGATCATGTTTCAGGTTAAATGATCATGAGTTAGTTTGGAAATATGTTGACTGGGCGCTGGATAAGGACCAAGAACTTAGTATCAAAGTAGGTATACATATAACTACACATCAACCTCTTTATAACAGGGTTCGTTACAGCACGGTTTTGGATGTAACACGGACCATTCATGGACCTGAAATGGTCATTTTAGATTCATTTTGCATATATTTATGCATTATACTCTCAAAATAACTCTAATACCTTACATGGAAATTGTCTTGGACACCATATAAAGAGGTTTTGGTGTATTTTACTAACATATAAAAAGTTTGTGTTTGAAAAGATCAGAAAGAGTTTTCACGTTATTTAAAAGACGCTCCAAGAGAGATTTCACAGTTGGCACATTCAAGAACCTCTTCTGCTGATTTCCGAAGAGCAAGTTTTCATTTTGTGAGAAGTTATGGAGCCTTAATATTGATTTCTAATAAATATCATATGTATGCGGTACAAAAAAATGAAAACCTTTCTCCGAAAAATAAACCTACCTGTATGAGGAATAGATCTACATTTGAGCCACGTCATGAGAAAACCAGCATTTGACATATGTGAAAACAAAGGTGCAGATAAGTTTTGCAGTAACTGCAAAGCTGATCAACGCCTTTGTTTTCACTACATGGATAGTACAATTCCTCTCGTACCTATATTCAAAATTTTAAAAATATAGCTTTCTTCTGTGACTGTACAGGCATGTTTGTGTAGGAGCTGGTCAGAAACCCCAAAGAGGATGCCTCTTTGCAGTGCTTCTTACCTACATACTGACTAGCCAACAACTGGTTATCTGCTTATATCTGACTGAGCCTACACAGGAAAAGTGAATAGTCCATCCATTTGCATTTGAGCCTTTGCGTGAGAAAACCCAACAATTTGGGTTCCCACCACGTCCAACACAAACCGGGCTGTACAGTCACTTAAGGTGGTTAGAGGCTGGAAATTTTGGATTTAGACAGTAGAGGAATTGTACTATCCGTGTAGCAAAAACAAAGGATCTGATCAGCTTCGCAGTTACTGCGAAGTGCGAAGCTACTGGGAAGCTGATCTGTGCCTTTGATTTCGCCTATGCAGATTGTTGATTTTCCCATGCAGCGGCTCAAATTGCAGCTTATAAAGGATTTATCTTCAAAAGAAATTCCGTATATATTTGAGTAACATCCTGACATGACCATAGCTGTTGAGTGGGAACTCGAGCAATAAAACAAACATTATTTTCTTTCAGATATTTACAGAGCAACTTCTCCCGGATACTGTAATAGATTATTTACATAGATACCCTAAAACTGTCATAACATACCTAGAATAACTAGTATTTCAATTTATTCCAGATATTTACAGAGCGACAAGCCAATGAACCCCCGACAGAGCGACTACGCTTGACACTGTCACAGATTATTTACATAGATACCCTAAAGCTGTCATACCTAGAATAACTAGTATTTCAACTTATTCCAGATATTTACAGAGCGACCAGCCAACGAACCCCCGACAGAGCGACTATGCCCCGATACTGTGATAGATTATTTACATAGATACCCTAAAGCTGTCATAACATACCTGGAATACCATGTCTTTCAATTCATTCCAGATATTTTCAGAGCGACCAGCCAACGAACCCCCGACAGAACGACTACGCCCCGATACTGTGATAGATTATTTACATAGATACCCTAAAGCTGTCATAACATACCTGGAATACCATGTCTTTCAATTCATTCCAGATATTTACAGAGCGACCAGCCAACGAACCCCCGACAGAACGACTACGCCCCGATACTGTGATAGATTATTTACATAGATACCCTAAAGCTGTCATAACATACCTGGAATACCATGTCTTTCAATTCATTCCAGATATTTACAGAGCGACCAGCCAACGAACCCCCGACAGAGCGACTACGCCCCGATACTGTGATAGATTATTTACATAGATACCCTAAAGCTGTCATAACATACCTAGAATACCTAGTATTTCAACTCATTCCAGATATTTACAGAGCGACCAGCCAACGAGCCCCCGACAGAACGACTACGCCCCGATACTGTGATAGATTATTTACATAGATACCCTAAAGCTGTCATAACATACCTAGAATACCTAGTATTTCAACTCATTCCAGATATTTACAGAGCGACCAGCCAACGAACCCCCGACAGAGCGACTACGCCCCGATACTGTGATAGATTATTTACATAGATACCCTAAAGCTGTCATAACATACCTGGAATACCATGTCTTTCAATTCATTCCAGATATTTACAGAGCAACCAGCCAACGAACCCCCGACAGAACGACTACGCCCCGATACTGTGATAGATTATTTACATAGATACCCTAAAGCTGTCATTACATACCTGGAATACCTAGTCTTTCAAAGAAAATTAGAGGTATGACTATTGTTAAATTTAAAGGAAAGTGTCCGTTTATTTTTTTTGAATAGATTATTTTTATTCAAGTGTCAGCAAAATGATTTTAAATGACACAATTTATTGTAATTCACAATTGCTGTCAGTAGTCCTGGGGCCAGTTGTTCAAAACTTTGTTAGCTTAACATCATCATTCAGACCTCAACTCGTTAAGTAAATGCCGACTACATAAGCAAGTACACTGTTATTTTTTGTTGATAAAATGTGAGAATCCTTTGCATTGCATGCAAAGGATTCTCACATTTTGTCAACAAAAAATAACAGTATATTTGTAATATTCATGTTTGAAATTTTGAGGAATCGTTAACTAACAATATCGTTAATTTTGAACAACCGAGCCCTAGATTCGACCCCATCCCAGGCTTCTCAGGTTTTTTTTCCGGAAGAGACTTTAAATTGAAGCCCTATCTCCATATGACAATAGCTATAGAGTGGGACATAATGCAAGAAATCAAACAACCAATAACAGCTGTCTCTGGTAGCTGCCATTTTGTAAACATTGTGAAGAGCACAAGAAAAACTCATCGTTTACAGCATAGTGTTAAGATTTTGCAATTACAAACAGTAGAAGTTCATTATTTCTAACTAAAGAAAATTTTCTAATAATAACTGTTTTCTTTATACCCCCGGCATTTATGCCGACGGGTATATAGTTTTCGCTTTTCCGTTCGTCCGTTCGTCCGTTCGTATGTTCGTTTGTTCGTTCATTAGTTCGTTCGTTCGTTAGTTCGTTCGTTATTCCGGAACGTTCGTGGAATTTATGTCAAAGTTTTTGTTAAAGTTTCTCTGCTGGTGTATATCTCATGAACTAATGATCAGAAACCATTCATATTTTAACCATAGGTACCCTATAGGGTTTGCTTTGTTTCTGTGAGTTCGGACCCTGGGTCCATGCCCGGGGGTGGGGCTAGAGGTCAAAATCTAGATCACCTTTTATTTGGGTCAAAGTTTTGGTTTAAGTTTCTCTGGTGGTGTATATCTCATGAACCAATTATCAGAAACCATTCATATTTTAACCGTAGGTACCCTATAGGGTTTGCTTTGTTTCTGTGAGTTCGGACCCTGGGTCCATGCCCGGGGGTGGGGCTAGAGGTCAAAATCTAGGTCACCTTTTATTTGGGTCAAAGTTTTGGTTTAAGTTTTTCTGGTGGTGTATATCTCATGAACCAATGATCAGAAACCATTCATATTTTAACCGTAGGTACCCTATAGGGTTTGCTTTGTTTCTGTGAGTTCGGACCCTGGGTCCATGCCCGGGAGTGGGGCTAGAGGTCAAAATCTAGGTCACCTTGAAAATGTGCTATTTACATAGTGTTTTTTCATCTCCAAGTTCATATCTTAACAAATACTTATAGGAATGTATTCCTGTTTGGATCATAGATACCCTTTAGGGTTGAATTAAATTTCATGGCACCAAAGTCTAGGGGTGGGACTGAAGGTCAAAATCTAGGACACATAAAATACAATAGTTACCAAGTTAATATTCTGTATGTCTATATCTTGACAACCATGTGTCAGAAAGCGTTCATGCTTACAACACAACATAGGTACCACGTAAGGGCTAGACCCAAGGGTCCATGCATGGGGGTAGGGGTGGGACCTGAGGTCAAGATCTAGAACTTTTTTTTTTTTTTTTTTTTTTTTTTTTTTTTTTTTTTTTTTTAGAATGACATTCTACTTTCATTTCAATCTAGGACTGAGGACCTGACCCACAATGTCCGTGCTTATGTCCTAGATTGGGTATACACGTCAGCTCTGTATACCGCTCTAAAATAGATATGTCATTCTAAAACTACACTCCCCCATGTTTGTATGCAAAGTACTTAACACTGCTTATTTCGAAAATGTACTTGATAAGGGTACTGTCTTTCATTGGTGATGTGAGGTTCAATGTCAGGGATGAGCATGTGGCGGGTTGTTTAGGTAGGGGGTAGGGAAGGGGGATTGGTGGCTACCAGCCGGGGGTATACGTGCCTCTCAAGGCACTTTTTCTAGTTTTCTCTGTTTTGACAAAGTATCTATTACTTATACATAGAGGATCTTACATGAGCGGTCATTTCATATGAAATTTATTGAATGAGCCTTCGGCGAGTTTAATAAATTTCATATGAAATTATTCGTTTCATATGAATTGATATGTTTTATCATGACTTTTAAAATAGGACTTTTTTGCCTTCAAAGTGGACATATTTTCCATGAAAATTTACATTGTTGTTAATGAAGTCGTCAAAATAATGATGTTAAACATTCCCGCAAAAGTGTTAGTACACATGTGGTCATAACACTTTTTATTACATGACGTTATCCATTGGAAAACAGTGACGTCATATGATACATTACTGTTATGTCATTTGTTTTTCTGATTTTCAGAAAGAAAAGTACCATACCCACTTAGCAGTGCTATATTTAGACCATGTCTTACAATTGATGAAAACAAATGGTGTGAAAAAAGAACAAGTTGATATGGCCAGGTAATTTTGAACAAATGAGCCACGTTATGAGAAAGAAAAAAAAAACAATGTGGTTTGCGAACAGGTCCGACACAGACTGAGCTGTACAAGCACAGAAGATGGCTAGAGGCTGGAAATTTTGGATTTAAAAAGAAAAGGAATTATACTATCCCTGTAGGGAAAACAAATGTGCTGATAGCTGTGCAGTGTTTTTGCATATGCAGATTATTTTTTTTTTATGGAGCGGCTCATATATTTTGCAGTACAACAATTCCTCATGTTGATTTATACAGTTTTATTAGCAGGATAAATTACAGGCTTTGGTGATCTAATCCTGAAATTTCAATTTGTTTGGGCTGTTTCGTCATTAAGGAGCAGTTGAAATTTCATGCTCAGCTGTGTTGAGCATGAAGAAAGTTTTATAACCTCGGGGACTGGAGGTTGCAGTTTACCATGTATGTAGAACACCATTTGAGCTGCGTCATGGGAAAACCAACAATGTGGTTTCCGAACAGGCCCGACACAAACAGAGCTCTCAGCCGTACAAGCACAGAAGATGGCTACAGACTGGAAAATTTTGTATTAAGAAAGTAAAGGAATTGTACCATCCGTGTAACGAAAACAAAGGCACTGATCAGCTTCGCAGTTACTGCGAAGCTGATCTGCGCCTTTGTTTTCGCCAATGCAGATTGTTGGCTTTCACATACGGCGGCTCATTTAAAATTCTGACAAGCTCATGACACTAACAGCAATGGCATACATTGACTTTGACCGACATGTATTGTCTCCTTAAATTCCAGATCAAAGTTCCGTCTCATGCTACAAATGTCCAATTTGTACCGTGTCCAGCTGATCCTTGGGAAAGCCAAAGAACAAGACATGCATGCTGAATGTGCAATATTGTATGGGAAGGTAGATATTGTTGATTTAATTTTAATTCATATGTTCATACAAGGTCTTTTATATACTGTAAATCCGGAAATGTTCGCGAGAACTTAATTTTCATTAATTGCGAATTTGTTGCCTCGTGAAAATAAGGTTCTCGCTAATAAAGAATTACAATAAGCTTTATGGACTGCACAAGTACTCGTTTGCGAATTCAAAGACTCACTAATAATTCAGAAGTCAAAATTTTGAGAAATAATAGTCATGCGAAAATTTCCGAACTTACAGTATTGAAAATCTTGGAGTTAAACATTGTATTGGGATAAAGTTGTTGAGTATAGTACTTGGTATGTTGATAGGTATTCCAATGAAAAGTGTTGCCAAATTTTCTGTAAATGGAAATGGATTCAAGTTGAAATACTGTTGTACTATATTTACTTCTGCTCATGAATTCAAGAATTTCTGAATTATCAAGGCATAGGTTCACAAAAGAAAGGTCTCACAAAACTTCCTGAAATTATAGCTCAAGTGTGTGAATTGTTATACCCCCCGCAAAACGAAGTTTTAGGGGGGTATACTGTTTTCAGCCTGTCCGTAATTCCGTGATTCCGTGACTCCGTGATTCCGTCATTCCGTCAACATTTTGACATCTTTGCTGAATAACTTTAGTAGTTGTTGCCCAATGTTCTTCAAATTTTCAACACACCTGCACCATTAGACAACACATGTGTGGTATGAATTTAGGGGCCAAAGGGTCAGTTTTGCAAGAGTTATGGGACTTTTTAAGCCTATAAATAGAATGTTTGCCGTAGTGCTAATAGTGCATAGTTTGTGAAATCAACTCCTCCTACAGTTTTCAATATGTTCTTTTGATACTTTGCAGATATGTGCCAGAGATATTGAAGATATGCATGAAGAAGTATTATGCTCAAAAAATGAATTTTGACAAATTTACAGCATTTTGAACTTAGCCAATTTTCGATAATTGCCATATTCAACAATGGTTGGTAGTGCATAGTTTGTGAAATCAACTCCTCCTAGGGCTTTCAGTATTTCTTTTCAATACTTTGCAGACATGTTCCACACATATTGAAGATGTGCATGAAGAATTAAAATGATGAAAAAATAATTTTTGACAAATTTACAGCATTTTTCAACATAGCCATTTTCTGACCATTGCTTATATACAATAATGGTTGGTAGTTCATAGTTTGTGAAATCAACTTCTCCTAGGGCTTTCAGTATTTCTTTTCAATACTTTGCAGACATGTTCCACACATATTGAAGATGTGCATGAAAAATTATAATGCTGAAAAAATAATTTTTGACAAATTTACAGCAATTTTTAACATAGCCATTTTTGACCATTGCTTATACAATAATGGTTGGTAGTGCATAGTTTGTGAAATCAACTCCTCCTAGGGCTTTAAGTATTTCTTTTCAATACTTTGCAGCCATGTTCCACACATATTGAAGATGTGCATGAAGAATTATAATGCTGAAAAAGTAATTATTGACAAATTTACATCATTTTTCAACATAGCCATTTCTTGACCATTGCTTATACATGTATACAATAATGGTTGGTAGTGCATACTTTGTGAAATCAACTTCTCCTAGGGCTTTCAGTATTTCTTTTCAATACTTTGCAGACATGTTCCACACATATTGAAGATGTGCATGAAGAATTATAATGATGAAAAAATAATTTTTGACAAATTTACAGCAATTTTTAACATAGCCATTTTTGACCATTGCTTATACAATAATGGTTGGTAGTGCATAGTTTGTGAAATCAACTCCTCCTAGGGCTTTAAGTATTTCTTTTCAATACTTTGCAGCCATGTTCCACACATATTGAAGATGTGCATGAAGAATTATAATGCTGAAAAAGTAATTTTTGACAAATTTACAGCATTTTTCAACATTGCCATTTTTTGACCATTGCTTATATACAATTATGGTTGGTAGTGCATACTTTGTGAAATCAACTTCTCCTAGGGCTTTCAGTATTTCTTTTCAATACTTTGCAGACATGTTCCACACATATTGAAGATGTACATGAAGAATTATAATGATGAAAAAATAATTTTTGACAAATTTACAGCATTTTTCAACATAGCCATTTCTTGACCATTGCTTATAATACAATAATGGTTGGTAGTGCATACATTGTGAAATCAACTTCTCTTAGGGCTTTAAGTGTTTCTTTTAAATTCTTTGTAGATTTGTTCCAGATATATTTTAGATGTGCATGAATAAGTTTCATGCTGAAAAGTTAGTTTTGGCAAATTTACAGCTTTTATTTAACTTAGCCAATTTTTGAGCATTTCTCATAATAAACAATAATGATCATAGTGCATACAGTGAAATCAACCTCAAGCTTTTAATATATTCTTTTAATATCTTATAGATGTGACTGGCATACTGAGGATGTACATGAAGAATTATAATGCTGAAAAGATATCTTTGACAAATTTTCTGCATGTTTGACTTAGGAAGTATTTGGCCAGCTTCAGATAATTTTGCGGGGGGTATACTGAAAGCCTTGCTTGCAGCCAATTTCTAGTTGAGTAATATTTCACTGTTTGGCGGTCAGTTGTAAGAATATAAATCACTCGCGCTACGCTCTCCTGATTTGATCTTCTTTACAACTGACCTCCAAACAGTGAATTATTACTCAACAATTCCTCACACCTCACCATAACATGGACTCCAGTATAACACAGCCATGTTATGGCTCAGAAATGGGATGATTGCTATAGGAAATAACCTTACTTATAACATGCCTGATTTTGTGAGCTCAAAAGATGGCTTTATAATGAGATTTTACTATACACCTGTTTTCTAGTTAGAAGACCATGAAAAGGCATTACGTATCCTGGTGCTGAAGCTACGTGACTACGCTGCGGCAGAGAACTACTGTTTTGTCAATTCACAGAATCGTGACTCTAGCTATAGGAAAAGACTGTTCCATATTCTGCTCAGTGTCTACCTGGACCCCGCAAATGAGTAAGTTCATAATGAGCCATGTCATAAGAAAACTGGCCTTCGGGTTTCTGAACAGGTCTATCATGAAATGGCTTGCTCAGTTACAGAAGCAGGCTAGAAACTTTAAATTCACCAAAATTATAGACAAAAACTGTAACTTGCAAACTAAGTACCTGTCATGGTTTTGCATTTAAGACCTGCTGAATGATCAACTAACTTACAAAAGGATTATGCAATTTACCCCGCATTACGCATGCTTAACTTCTGTATTTATAACATAATTGTTTAGCTCACCTGAGCCGAAGGCTCACAGGTGAGCTTATAGGATAGGTAGGCAATTTACCCTGCATTACGCATGCTTAACTTCTGTATTTATAGTATTACTGTTTAGCTCACCTGAGCCGTAGGCTCACAGGTGAGCTTATAGGATAGGCAGGCGCCCGGTATCCGTCTGTCTTTGTCCATCATCGTCCACCATTTTCAAAGATCTTCTTCTCTAAAACCGCTTGGCCAATAAAAGCCAAATTTCATATGAAGCATCTATGGGAAAGGGGAAGAAATGTATTTATAAATAATCCAGGTCACATGACCAAGATGGCCGCCATGCCCATATATGGTAAGAACCCTTCAAAAATCTTCTTCGGAACTGGTGGATGGATTTCAGCCAAAGTTGGCATGAAGCATTGATGACTCGAGTACTACAATGTGTATATAAATCATGACCCTGAGATGATCTTGACCTATTTTACGGCAAGGTCAGCATTGGTCGCCTTTGCATTTGAATAGGGAAAACTTTTGAAATGTCATTTGAAGGGAAAAAACTTGCAGGAAATAAGCAAATGGACATTAATTATTATGAACAAAATGGAATTTTTACAGCTGTGTATTGCATGGGCGTACCGGGGCTTCATCTGCCCCTATACTTGGGCTATTTTCCATAATATTCAAACATGTTTATTGGTCTATTCAGCAGATCTCAGGTGAGCTTCTCATTTACTGATTTCAACGAAACTTAGCATGAAGCATCGATGACTCAAGTTCTACAATGTGTATATAATTCATGACCCCACGATGACCTTGACCTATTTTAGGGAAAGGTCAACTTGGGTTGCCTATGCATTTGAATGGGTAAAACTTAAAATATCATTTGAAGGGAAAAATTTGCAGGAAATAAGCAAATGGACAGGATATTGATTATTCTGGGAAAAAAATGGCCCAGGGCTTCATCTGCCCCTATACTTGGGCTATTTTCCATAATATTCAAACATACAGCCTATCTCAGGTGAGCGTTTACAGGACCATTTGTCCTCAGGTTTGTATTTATAGCATAACTTAGTATTTGTAGCATAAGTTTTGTGTCTTTAGCATAACTATTGTATTTATAGGAAGAAGGAGTCTCTGGTAGCCCCAGCTATTGCCCTACTCAACACCAATGTGGGAGAATTTGATGTGGCTAAGGTTGGAGCTAGTTCCAGTAATATGAGCCTTTGCATTAGAAAACCAACAATTTGGGTTTCTGATCAGGTCTGACACAAACCGACCTGTACAGTCACAGAAGCAGGCTAGAAGCTTGAAATTTCAGAGTTAAGAAGAAGAGGCATTACACTTTCCCTGTAGCGAAAACAAAGACGCTGATTAGCTGTGCAGTTACTGCACAGCTGATCTGCATCTTTGTTTTTATATATGCAGATTTGTTGGTTTTCTCATGCACAGGCTCCTATCTTAGTGCGAAATTCCTATGTTGGCAAACCAGTTTGCTGAAAATAGCTTTGGAAAAGTTCAACAAAAGACAAGCATTTTGTCTAGCATAGCATTTGCTTAGTCTGGCCAAAGGCACCAATCTCAGCATTAGGTCCTATTCTACCTATTCAGTGAACACACATACACTGGTCAGACTGGACAGATGCCTTGGCTGCCCTGGGTCATTTTGGGTAGCAGATTTTTATACCCCCCGCAAAACGAAGTTTTAGGGGGGTATACTGTTTTCAGCCTGTCCGTCATTCCGTCATTCCGTGATTCCGTCATTCCGTCATTCCGTCAACATTTGGACATCTTTGCTGAATAACTTGAGTAGCTTTTGCCTGATTTGTTTCAAATTTTCACCACACTTGCACCATCAGACAATACATGTGTGGTATGAATTTAGGGGCCAAAGGGTCAGTATTGCAAGAGTTATGGGACTTTTTAAGTCTTCCTATAACATGTTTGCCATAGTACTGAAAGTACATACTTTGTGAAATCAACTCCTCTTACAGCTTTCAATGTTTCCTTTTAATATTTTGCTGATATGTTTCAGATATATTGCAGATGTGCATGAAGAATTGTCATGCTGAAAAAATCATTTTTGACAAATTTACAGCATTTTTAACTTAGCAAATTTTCTATAATTGCTTATATTCAATAATGGTTGGTAGTGCATACTTTGTGAAATCAACTCCTCCTAGGGCTTTCAGTGTTTCTTTTCAGTTCTTTGCAGACATGTTACAGACATATTGAAGATGTGCATGAAGAATTATAATGCTGAAAAAATCATTTTTGACAAATTTACAGCATTTTTTAACTTTGCCATTTTTCGACTATTGCTTACATACATACTTTGTGAAATCAACTCCTCCTAGGGCTTTCAGTATTTCTTTTCAGTACTTTGCAGACATGTTACAGACATATTGAAGATGTGCATGAAGAATTATAATGCTGAAAAAATAATTTTTGACAAATTTACAGCATTTTTTAACTTTGCCATTTTTCGACTATTGCTTACATACATACTTTGTGAAATCAACTCCTCCTAGGGCTTTCAGTATTTCTTTTCAGTACTTTGCAGACATGTTACAGACATATTGAAGATGTGCATGAAGAATTATAATGCTGAAAAAATAGTTTTTGACAAATTTACAGCATTTTTTAACTTAGCCATTTTTCGACTATTGCTTACATACAATAATGGTTGGAAGTGCATACTTTGTGAAATCAACTCCTCCTAGGGCTTTCATTGTTTCTTTTTAATTCTTTGCAGATTTGTTCCAGATATATTGAAGATGTGCATGAAGAATTTTTATGCTGAAAATTTTAGTTTTGACAAATTTACAGCTTTTTAAACTTAGCCAATTTTGACCATTTCTGCTTATATTCTATTATGGTTGATAGTACATACTTTGTGAAATCCAACTCCTCCTGGGGCTTTCAGTAATTCTTTTCAATACTTTGCAGACATGTTACAGACATATTGAAGATGTGCATAAAGAATTTTATTGGTGAAAAAATAATTTTTGACAAATTTACAGCATTTTTCAGCTTAGACATTTTTCAACCATCGCTAATATACAATACGGCTGGTAGAGCATACTTTATGAAATCAAGTCCTCCTAGTGCTTTCATTGTTTCATTTGAATTCTTTGCACACTTGTTCCAGATATATTTCAGATGTGCATGAATAATTCTTATGCTGAATAATTTATTTTTGACAAATTTACAGCTTTTTTTTAGCATAGCCAATTTTTGACCATTTCTCATGATAAATAATGATCAACAGTGTACAGTGAAATCAACAATAATTTTACTCCCTGAGCTTTCAGTATATTATTTAATACCTTACAGACATGAGTCAGACATACGGAGGATTTTCATGAAGGATTATAATGCTGAAAAGATATTTTTGACAAATGTTTTGCATGTTTGACTTAAAGGAAGTTATTGGCCTTAGATAATTTTGCGGGGGGTATACTGAAAGCCTTGCTTGCAGCCAATTTCTAGTTTGTCACAGCCATTATACGCCTCATTGTCTATATAACACACTTCATTACTTGTTAAGAAATCATTTTACTTTACAATGAATTATCATTATTAATGCGGGATGTTGAGAGAGCAGATTGCGATGTATTAATTCACGCCAGCGTAGCCAGAGTGAATTGAATATCGCATCTGCCTGACAACATCATGTGTTAATCAAAGATAATTCACTGTAAAGTAAAATTATTTCGATTCTAACACAACTGATAAATAAATGCTTACATTTTATAATGTTTGCCAGTGGACTCATTCTCGGACCCCAAATGGCCAATTTAGAGTAGTTTTCCTATAATTATATACATTTTACTCTCTTTAAAACACCGAATGTATAGTTAACTCAAATATTGGCTTGAACTCCCAACAATGGTGTAGTTTATTTGAGCGGCATCGTGGCACCGGACTTTTACCTATGCGAAAACAAAGGCGCAGATCAGCTTCGCAGTAAATGCGAAGCTGATCAGCGCCTTTGTTTTCGCTACACGGATAGTACAATCCCTCTTCTTAAATCCGGAATTTCAATGATCTAGCCTGCTTCTGTAGCTGCACAGGCCGGTTTGTGTCGGACCTGGTCAGAAACCCCGAAGACCCGTTTACTCACATCGCAGCTCATTTACGTTTATCTATAACCAGGTGATGCAGCTGATACCCGACAATTGGTCTATAGCCCTGCTGTCCCAGTTTCTCACGCAGTCAGTGCGACGGAGCATGAACTGTGACCGTATGACGCGGATAGAGAGAATGATGTCACGCGGAGAGAATTTAATCGTGAAACAAACAGCTATAGACTTGCAGAAAGAACCGGTGCAAATGAATGAAGAAAAGTAAGTGAAGTTTTGAAATGAAACAACAACAAGAAAAAAAACATATCCGAAAACATTTTCTTTGTAAAAGATTTAATTATTATAAATAATCAAATAACTTCAGGACAAAATAAAGAATCTTATAACATACGTCCTTATCAGGGAGATGCTAAATTGTTCTGAAAGAAATGTGCACTATATACTGGTAATTTGCCTCTGGGAGGCTTGCCAGGAAGAGTGTGTGGAGTTTAACTTTCCACCCCAGTCCATATTTGTTTTGGTTTCATTGAGGTTTTGTTTGGAAACAGAAGATGTAAAATACTTTTTGTTCATGATTTTTTTGTTAATTTGTAAATCTTGTTCATTTCAGAAGCTGTGCTGTGTGCAATAGGGTTTTTGCCGACCCCAGTTTTGTGCGATATCCCAACGGTGTTATTGTACATGTACATTGTGCTAAAAACAAACACATCTGCCCAGTGACTGGTAAACTATTCAGTACCATCAAGAAATCCTGACACCCGTCAGGGGAGCTGATCCAGAGTCATTAAGAAACACCCATGCAATACACAGCTGTAAAAATTCCAGAATAAACCATATTTGAGCTACGACGCGAGAAAACAGATCTTCGGGGATTCCAACTGGGTCCGACACAGATCGACCTGTACAGTCACACTGCAGAAAAAGGCTAGAAGCTTGAAAATTCGAATTTATGAAGAAGAGGGATTGTTGTATCCGTGTTGCGAAAATAAAGATGCTGATCTGCGTCTTTGTTTTTGCATATGCAAAAAAGTTGGTTTTCTCATGTTGCTGATCATTTAATGGTTGGACAGCATCAAGTAATATTCTAACAATCAATGCAGATGGCGATCAAAAACAACCAAGTTCTTATGACAGTTATCAAGATAAACCAGGCCCCAAGCTATAAAACTTTTTTCATGTTCAACTCAGTTGAGCATGAGTTGAGCATAAAATTTAAACCGCTCATACATGACGAAATACTAAATAGAAATTTCGGGTTTAGATCAACATAGTCTATAATTAATCCTGCTTTTAAATGTTAAAACGCGAACAATTGTTGGCATTTTAACATTTATGAGCAGGATAAATTTTAGTCTATGCTGAGCTGAGCATGAAAAAAGTTTTATAACCTCGGTACCAGATATTAGGAGAGCACAGTTGGATAATGGTAGATCCTCAGGCTCTGAATCGAGAGGTCCTAGGTTCATTCCCCACTGGCACTGGGTTGTATTTGAGCAAGACACATTCACTCCCCAATGCACCAGTTAGTGTTCAGGAAACCATGGCTTTGTCCTGACATGACTGAAAAACTGTCATCCAAACAAAACAGATATTGTGTGTTTTGTATAATAAAAACTGTGCTCAATAATGGTCTGTCAAGTGGTGGTCTATTGAGTTTGTTATAATGAGCACACACAGCAAGTTATTCATGAAGGAAATAAACATCCTTTTGCACACTTTTTTCTCAATTACAACCAAGGTGACACAGAACAACCAACACAAATGAAATCAATAAGCAACAAGATGGAGAAAACTACTTGCCATGGATTACTGTGATTCATTACAAGTTGTTCCCAGACAATGTAGGTTGTTCCCAGACATGGCAAGTTGTTCTTAGACATGGCAAGTTGTTCCCAGACATGACAAATTGTTCCCAGACATTACAAGTTATATTCCCAGACATTACTTGTTCCCATACATGACAAGTTGTTCTTAGATATGGCAAGTTGTTCCCAGACATGACAAGTTGTTCCCAGACATAATAAATTGTTCCCAGACAGATATTTGCATATGCATTGATTGTTCTCTGTTGTTCATTGTTGATGTAAAGAACAAACTATTAGAGAGAAATAACATAATACATATTAGTCATTACAATTTACCATTATGCATAAATAAGTAAATTATGAATATGATAAAAAAAAAATGTGTTGTCATTTTTCTTTTCATCCAAAATAGATTAAGCCAGTATTTGCATCTGGTACACAATGCAAGCTCGTAGGATAAATGCAAATCTGATACTACATCAAGGTACAAGTAGGCAAAGATCAGGAAACGGCGCAATCAGAAAAAGATTCCAACTCCAAAAACCGAGATGGGAACAATCAGGTACTTATACCATGAAAACATATCGTAAGCCGAATGGGCAGCTATTTTCCCATTAGGTGGCCACTCAGTTACCTAAACTTAACTAAAAAAATGAAAACATACATAAGGCGCCAACAGCACAATTTTTTTTTATAAACACTGACATAAAACAATAAGAACCACCACAGAAGAATCGCTTTGGAACAATCAGTAATATAAAATTACTGGTGGGCTTAAACCGGTTTTACAGGTACCTAACCTCACCCTCAGCCTCTGCAGTGGTTCACAAAAACCAACAATGTGGTTTTTGAACAGGTCTGATACAAACTGAGCTGTACAAGCACAGTAGGTGGTTAGAGGATTGAAATTTTGGATTTAAGAAGAAGAGGGATCATACCATCTGTGTAGCGAAAACAAAGGCGCTGATCAGCATTGCAGTTACTGCGAAGCTGATTTGCGGCTTTGTTTTCGCATATGCAAAATGTTTGTTTTCTCACGATGGGTCTAAATTACTTAATTTGCTGTTAACTGATAACTTCTTAAGATCTCAAAAACACTTGAACCCGGCACTTAACATTTGCCAGAAGCTTTTCAGGCTTGACTTTGAGAGGGAGATCGTATTTAAATTAATCACTACAAGTCTGTGGCTTTTCAGAAAATGCCTTGTTTTAATGATTTTGGTGAAATACAGTAACTGTTGGACCATTGCAGGACATTAAAAATGATTTCTGATGCCCTATCCCTACCCTGTGTAGAAAAGTTGTGCAGGAAAGAAGGTTTTTGGTTTTTTTTTAACGAACTACTGCATTATGCATAATTTTAGTTACATATGTGCGAATGTCGCAAGACACTCTCACGAAGGATATTAAAAGAAACGGAAACAATTTAATCTGAAGCAATTTTATTATGCATAGATATTGAATACAACTGGTACATATTTCAACAATTTTTATGAAAACCCATTATAAGTAAATGGTAGCATTTTTGATAATCACAACAACTAAAATGGCCAGTTCCAATATGAGCCGCATCGTGAGAAAACTGGATTTTTGCCTAGGCGAAAACAAAGGCGCAGATCAGCTTCGCGGTACCCGCGAAGCTGATCAGCGCCTTTGTTTTCGCTACACGGATAGTACAATTTCTCTTCTTCTTAAATCCGAAATTTCAAGCTTCTAGCCTGCTTCTGTAACTGTACAGGCCGATTTGTGTCGGACCTGGTCGGAAACCCCGAAGACCGGTTTTCTCGCGTCGCGGCTCAATATTTAAAGGCATGTGATGTAAACCAAAAGCCAATACATGTACAGGTCAGCCTCATTATTACGCTTTCTTTGGGGTCCTTGAAAACAGACCAAATTATAAGTGAACAGTGTTATAATGAGGTTATTTAAAATACACATTATAGCAGAATAATCAATTTGGGAGCCAGGGCATGGCCCCGTTTTAATGAAAACCTCACAATAGTGAGGCTCGTTACAATGAGGGTGAACTGTATTTACATTTTTATCGCATATGCCTTAGATGAAAGCTTTTCATTTCCCTATGAAAAACATAAGCTACATGATCTAGGCCAGCCTATGCATCAGGAAAACATGTTCGTGTAAACTATACCCCCTCAAACCCCACGTTTATATAGTAAAACTGGGGTATGCAGGGGTATACCTATTTTTCTTATTTTTGCTCCAAAACATAGATTGTGGGTACTCGTTAGAACCGCCTCGGCGAAAAAATCTCTGTTTATTGCATGGATAAGTTTTCGTAATGGGGCAGAGCAATGTCCACATTAGCTAGTGACACTCGGTATCACCAGTCCACTGCATTATTGCATAATTCAGTTTGGGCCCCCCGCCCAATGGGGCCTAAAGAAATACATGGTCTGCTTATGCCTACAGGGACTGACTATTTAATTACTGGTTAACAGCTCAGGTCAGCCTGCTCAGGAAAAGTTCATAGCTGTTGACTGGGATGTTAAGTATCAATGCAAACAAACAAATAAGTCAGTTTGAATCAGTACATGATTATACATGTTCTGTATATCTCGGTGTCGGGGGAAACCAAGTCTGCATTTGCTAACATTTGTCTATACCTCATTAGATAGTGTTTGAACTGCACCTAACTTCAGAAATCACCCTTTGCATTGTATATGTAAAAGAATAATGTTTTACACAACACATATAGTCTATCTAATGGGCATCATTATTTTTAGCATTATGCGCTTTTTTTAAACATTTGTCTTCATTTAGAACACTTTGCAACAATAAAATTCCAAAATGTTCACATTGACAAGATAAATACTATTGAAGGTTTTTACAGTTATAAAATAAAGAATTATGCTGCAAATGATTGAATAGGTCTAGAATTTCAAACAACTTACACAAACAGCATCCGAGCTTAGGTTCAGTCCGAACTGTTCAAAATATCTATGATGTCACTGTTGTGTACACAAATGATAGCTTACACAGAGTTTGTTTCCTGGCTGCTGTTTCTGGTATTTTTGGTAACCACCTGAGCAACATATTCATATGCATATTGGTCCCACAATAAATGAGCCGCGTCATGAGAAATTCAACAATTTGCATATGCGAAAACAAAGGCACAGATCAGCAGCGCCTTTGTTTTCGTTACACGGATAGTACAATTCCTCTTCTTTCTAAATCTAAAATTTCCAGCCTCTAGCCACCTTCAGTGCTTGTACAGCTGAGTTTGTGTCAGATCTGGTCGGAAACCACATTGTTGGTTTTCTCATGATATGGCTCAAATGTACATCATAGCGGCAATAAACAGAAATATATTTCTTGCTGTTTATCACATAACCCTCATAAATATATAAGTAATAACTCTGTATTTCCGTATAAATAATATGTTTATAAAAACAAGGTGTAGCTGGATTACAATGTAAACATGTGCGTTGTTAGATGATGAACAGTAATCGGTCCATATTAAAGGCCCAGTACCTCATATACATGCATATATATGAGCCGCGTTACAAGAAAGACACAATCTGAGCTGTGCACAAGCACAGGAGATGGCTAGAGACTGGAAATTTTAGATTTAGAAAGTAGAGGAAGCTGATCTGCGCCTTTGTTTTGGCATATGGGGAATGTTGTTTTTTTCATGATGCGGCTCACATATATTTCTTTTATGGACAGAAGACACTAATGTCAGTGGAATTATTCCAGTGCATTACATGTATGTTCACTCAACACATCTGCAGCATGACAATCTTAAATGAGTGGATTCATGAGTAAACTTGAACTTTTCATTTGCGAAAACAAAGCCACATATCAGCTATGCAGTAACTGCACAGCTGATCATCATCTTTGTTTATGCTAAATACTTCCATTCCTAATTCCCAAAGTTCAAGACTAATTAATTAGACTACAACACAAGAAAACCGGGTCTTAGGGTTTCCGACCAGGTCTGTCACAAATAGGCCTGTACAGTCACAGAAAAAGGCTAGACGCTTGAAATTTCGGATTTTAGAACTGAGGGTTGTATTATCCGTATAGCGAAAACAAAGGCGCTGATCAGCTGTGCAGTTACTGCACAGCTGATCTGCATCTTTCTTTTCGCATAGGCAAAAATCTGGTTTTCTCATAGCGCGGCTCAAGTAACTAAGCCTCTGAAGATCTCTCTGAAATCCCTGAACACAAACGGCTTAGATCATTGAGCCTGTGCGTGAGAAAACAAACAATTTGGGTTCCTACCAGGTCCAACACAAACAGGCCTGTACAGTCACAGAAGATGGATAGAGGCTGGAAATTTTGGATTTGGAAAGAAGAGGAATTTTACCATCCATGTAGCGAAAACAAAGGCGATGATCAGCTTCGCAGTTACTGCGAAGCTGATCTGCGCCTTTGTTTTTGCCTATGCAGATTGTTGGTTTTCCCATGCGGCGGCTCAGTTTATAAAGCATTGAAGACGTCCAGCTTTGACTGCATGTCTTTGGATTCTCTCTTGTCCGAGACTCGTTTGTCGCTCTTCTTCCTCTGTAAGACGTGGTGCCGCATCTGAGTGGCCGACATCGTGAACACAAGCTCTTCAACTGGAGGTGGAGAAGGTGCTGTACGCTTAGTGGAACCACCCTGAAACCATGAAGAAATAAATACACAACATATCTATTTGATTATTCAGTTTTATATACCATTTATGGTTCCTTCTCTTATATGAGATGAGCCAATCATTAGGTGGGGTGACAATGGAAATATCCTGAGAAAACAAGCAAATTCAGAGAATTTATGTCCCCCGCCTTAATTGTTTAGTAACACAAATATATCATTTGCATTTACTTCATGTCACAGTGTCAAACATTAATCTGAGGATTATATTCAAACCACATGCAAATCTTCAAATCATGGTCAGGACATCTGTACAGTTTGAAAAGAATCAGAATAAAACTGAGGGAGGAGTTTGCACACAAGGTACACAATGTCCATTCACTTTCATTATATAAATGCCTGAAAAACGACTAAGTTCAAATTGCGAAAAAGTGTCAAAAATTAACCTGAGGATTATATTCAAAGCACATGCATATCTTCAAAGCATCATCAAGACATCTGTAAAGTTTCAAAAGAATCTGAATTAAAAACTGAAGGAGGAGTTGCGCACACAAGGCACCCACTGTCCATTCACTTTCATTGTCAAAATACCGAAAAACGACTAAGTTCAATTTGCAAAAAAAGTGTCAAAACTTAATCTGAGGATTATATCCAAACCACATGCACATCTTCAAAGTATGATGAAGACATCTGTAAAGTTTCAAAATAATCGGAAAAAAACTGTAGGAGGAGTTGCGCACACATGGTACCCTTTGTCTATTCACTTTCATTATCAAAATGCCCGAAAAATGACTAAGTTCAAATTGCAAAAAAAGTGTCAAAAATTAATCTGAGGATTATATCCAAACAACATGCACATCTTCAAAGCATGATGAAGACATCTGTAAAGTTTCAAAAGAATTGGAATAAAACTGTAGGAGGAGTTGCGCACACAAGGTACCCACTGTCTATTCACTTTCATTATCAAAATGCCCGAAAAATGACTAAGTTCAAATTGCGAAAAAAGTGTCAAAAATTAATCTGAGGATTATATCCAAACCACATGCACATCTTCAAAGCATGATGAAGACATCTGTAAAGTTTCAAAAGAATCGGAATAAAACTGTGGGAGGAGTTGCGCACACAAGGTACATACTCCTATAGGGGGACGGAAGGACGGACGGAAGGACGCACGGACAGACAGACGGAAGGACGGAAAGCCAAAAACTATGTCCCTCCGCTTTTCTTCGAAAAAGCGGGGGACAAAAAAAAAACACCTGATACACCTGAAAACAGAATTTAGCTCATATGAGCCACGCCGTGAGAAAACCGTATTTTTGCCTATGCGAAAACAAAGGCGCAGATCAGCTTCGCAGTAACTGCGAAGCTGATCAGCGCCTTTGTTTTCGCTACACGGATAGTACTGTTTCTCTTCTTCTTAAATCCACAATTTCAAGCTTCTAGCCTGCTTCTGTGACTGTACAGGTCGGTTTGTGTCAGACCTGGTCGGAAACCCTGAAGACCGTTTTTTTGCGTCGCAGCTCATATAGTATGTGCCAAGAGCGGGGCTCGAGCCTACACTTGATACCACAGCGGTGAGATGATGAAATTATCAAGAGTGGTGATGAAATCAGCAACCTTAACTCTCAGCCACCCAAAACAGAACATATCCAATATTTACACAGGTAGAAACAAATTGGTCTGGCCTCTATGAAGTTTTACACCAAAAAAAGACAAACTATGGGCAAAGTAACTGAATGGTTTTTCTATTACATCTTAATCTTTAAATTGGTTAGGGTGGCCAAACTTAAATTTCCTACTTTTCAACAATCCAAATCAATTGCAAATTGCTATGGTCAACCCTGAAGAGAACCAACAAAAGGTGGTCAAATCTGCTGATTTCAATTGTATACCATTCTAACTTCTTCATAAATCAATCACCACATGAAAATTGTCAGGAAGATTATTTCTATGTTGGTAAGTTGATAGGGTAATCTCTTCACTACTAAACAAAGAAGTCAACAGTTCATCAATGAATTTATATAGATTGTTTGCAACATCAGAAAGAACTTAGGTGTTATGTTGGCTATAGTTAGAGTTCCCCAGCTGTAAATCTTTATATATAATGCTCAACTTAGCAATGCATGCTCAACTTTACTGAGCTTTAAATTTCACCTGCTCGTAAACATTGAAATACCCAAAGCCTGTCACCGTGTAATGATCAGGGGTTTGTGTCGCTTCCTCAAGTTGTGAATATATAAATTCAATAACATTTGGCCACAGCTTAAGACAACTTCTTCATTAATGAAATAAGGGGTATCATGACTATCTTAAAAATGTTTAAAGACAGGGTTTTCATGTCGGGGGGTCTGGTTTCCAGCTTGAAGACTAACAGGTAGACAGTGCTAGAAGTGGGCGGAGCTTACACACAAGTAGCTGCTAATTTTAGGGGCCATAAAACTGACCATTTGTCATAATTGGTTGCAATAAACAATCAGGTGAGATAATACCTGTCAATCATTGTATCAGTCATTGAAGCCTGAAACTGACAACCAATAAAATCGCTTGTATGGATGTTAACTCTTTAGCAGTCAGAGAAAGAATGACACAGGTATACCTGTGTTGCCTTTTATACCCCAGCCCTGTCTTTAAGTGCGTAAACCATCTTGTTTACATATGGGCCAAGATCTGATAAAAGGTGTCTTATGGCAGAAAAATCAAAATTAAGATATTCATTACATATGAAAGACCAAGTTTCTCTGAGTAGTTCCTGAAAGTTTGAAGAGATTATCTTTACAAATAGCAAAGCTATGAACGTTGAAAGGTGTGCAGTTGATGCAATCTAAACATGACATCATAAACTGTTGATGACGTTTGGATGTTGATGACGTTAACGTCTTTAAATGACTGTAAGTAAAAGAAGGTAAGACTTACATTCTCGAAATTCTATGTGTTTCTTGAAGTTTAACATCTATACTACTGCACAGACTATACACTAGGCACGAATTCACAAACTGTTTTTTGTTTGTGTTGAGGCTTAACGTCCCAGTCAACAATTTTTCAGTCATGTCAAACTGTTTGATAAAACATGCAATACAAAGAGTGTACCCGATTTTTAAGATGGGGGTAGTCCTTATGGCGCAATGGTTGCCATGTCAACAAACATGATACAAATAACGTTTGACCATAAGAAAAGTATGCCTTGGATTGTGTTACAATATTAAAGCTGTGTGAAATAAATATCAGAACATGCCAAATATTTCAAATTTAGATGGTTTTTAAATTTTGATAGCATAAAATGTACTTGAATGCCCGAAGACACCTTTTACCAGATCCGCGCTCATATTTTAATACCCAACCCACCTGAAGCGACTAAAATATATCAAACTTTTATTACAAAACAAAACCATGTCCATGATAAATAGTTAATTGGATGGTCATTTGTAAAGAAAGCCAGAAAGAAATACAGTAGAATATGCAGGTACCAAACAAATATTACGCAAAATGAAATGTCACCTAATATGTGGCTATCAGAGTATGTCAAACTGGCAAGTCAGTATTAGCAAGAAAGTAAATAATGAGCCTGTGTGTGAGAAAACCAACAATTTGGGTTCCAACCAGGTCCGACACAAACTGGTCTGTACAGTCACAGAAAATGGTTAGAAGCTTGAGATTTTGGATTTAGAAAGTAGAGGAATTGTACTATCCGTGTAGCTAAAACAAAGGCGCTGATCAGCTTACTGCGAAGCTGATCTGCGCCTTTGTTTTTGCCTATGCAGATTGTTGGTTTTCTCATGTGGCGGCTCATATTTGTTTGATAATGATTATAGCAATTTACAGGTTTTTGTTTGTTTAATTGCTTTATGTCCATGTCAACAGCTATTAAGTCATGCCAGGACAGTCCGTTATCCTAATCACACTTCACATGCAAGCTTCCAAGAGGCAGATTACCAGTATTTAATACCCATTCCTTTCACCTCTAACAGCAAATAGATCTACTATTTTAGAACCAAAACAGCCAAAGTTTCCTGGGTATTAACCAGAAATTTGGTGAGTACAGTGACCGCATTGTTTATTGTCACCTCCTCGTTTTAACTCTTCAGTTAACGGAACATGGAACCAAAATGACCTTTGCCACGACATGATTACAAAATGTCATTATGCATCTGGAAAACATGTCCGTGCAATATATACCCCCTTAAACCCCACTTTTATGTAGCAATACTGGGGTTTGCAGGGGTATACCTATTTTTCTTATTTTTGCTCCAAAACATAGATTGTGGGTACTCGTTAGAACCGCCTCGACGAGGCGGTTCTAACGTGTATCCACAATCTATGTTTTGAGCAAAAATAAGAAAAATATCAACATTTTTCTCATGAAATGTATGGGTCGTGCTCAAGGACACAAGGTGCCCAGAGTGGGGATCGAACCCATGACCTGTTATATGGAGACCTATGCTCTACCACCATGCCTTGCACTCCCCATGGATCAATCTGGTTTGTGCCAAGTTGTTCCCAGACAGGTATTTGGATCCTTTATATAGTCTCGTATTGATCTCATCTGTTTGTTGTCCTCTGTCGCACTGGCTGTCCCTGAATATCTGGTGTAACAATTTTTACTCATGTTTTATTAGTTATTGTTAGTAAGCATATAGGGTTAGGTTAAGAAGCGAAGCATTAACTCATGCACACAATATACATGTACATGCTTGTGTTAGGTATTCCTATTTGTGCCACTTTGTCAGTTTTTCAATGAAGATATCGCTTGATGGACTATCATCAGGAAAACATAGCCCCTTAAACCCCATATTTATACAGAAAGGGGTATACCTAATTTTTGATCCAAAACATACATTGTAGGTACACGTAAAAACCGCCTCGCCGAGACAGTTCTAATGTGTACCCACGATGTATGTTTTCTGCGAAAATATTAAAACAATCAAAATTTTTCAAACAAAATTTTCAATTTTTCTTCTGAAAAAAAAAATTCTCTTATGTATGAGCACTTTTTTGTAATGGTTCTGAGGTTGCTTGTTAATAATCTCACCAGTTATCTGCAAATTCCACCGGTTAAGCATGAAGTGCATATGTGCTCAGTTGTGCAGCCATTTTACTAAAAGCATGGCAAAATTGCTAAAGCATGCAGTATGATCCTAATTGAAAAACTTTACATTTAAACTTTTCCGAGTATGAACATTTAAATGTTAATTCATGCACAATCATGCAGAATAAATATGTAAATTAACACTGCTTTTTGGATAAAATGTTTTAATGTTACTCAAAACAAGTCTATAAGGTTAAAAATGGGGCATCATTTCTACATGTACTCATGTTATTTTGTGTCCCATTTGAGAGCCTAAATTTTTGTGGTTACATTTTCCAAAAAGCAGAATTTGTTATGAAGGACATAAGAATTAATACCAGGGGGTGTACAAATAGATTCAGAGGTCCGTTTTTTTGGTTTGTTTTTGTTTGAGTAGACACCTATCAACAATAATGCAAACAAAATCATTTCAGGAAAGAGAGAATAGAGACCACTAAAATCCATTGTTTTGCACTCCCTGGAAAGAACATACCAATACTCACCTTACTCTAGTTCAAACTTGTCTTTCTCTACACTGTTTTCTCTTCAATCAGTGTGTTCTTTGTCTTCAGAACTCCGGGTTGAGGTCTGGTTTGGAACCCCATAACAGCATCGGGTAGTATCCATGAGCACAAGTACTGGCAAATACCTAGGAAGTGGTGGCTCCATCCCAATATGAATGAAAAATTGTTGACTGGGATGTTAAACCATTCCAAATTTGTTATAGCAATTGAATAGTGGGTAATAATCCAATCTATTCAATTGTGGACAACCAAGGACAGATAAATCGCCACTTGTGCAAAGTCATGCTGGCCCTCGCCCAATGGGGCTTGCAATAACGATTGGATACCTTGAGCTATGATGTCTAAAGTGCTGATAGCTAGAATCAGAGCCTCAGCTTTTGATTGAGCCAGGTGAAAGATTAGGAGTTGGACTGGCTTAAACTGTATTAGTTCCTGGTCAATGCTTACAAATCACTTTTCAAGACAGATTTGGGCGATCTTGTAAGTGAATATTACTGTCTGCATAAATATTTAGCAAAACACCCGGTCAGAAAAGAGAGCCAATGCTACTCCTGAGATTGACAGGTCACTTGAATAAAACAGTAATTTACCACAAGAAACAGTTGTTATTTTAGTAGAGAATAGTATAATCACATGAATTAGATAATTATCATCATCATTGCAACCACAACCATCATCATCAACAACAACAATATCATCATTTTCACCAACAGATTTCAATACTTCCTTTGATAGTATTTATGGTAAGATCAAATACTAATTCACTGTTACGTTTTGAGGACATGTCCATAATCTAACTTGGTCTCTTGTCAGGTGGTTCGCTAAATAATTTTGCATTTGATAGTAAGGATTGTATCATTAATGCCACATCTGAAAGATTGATGGACAGTGCAAAATTTGCAAGAACAGGAAAAGGTATAATATTTGAGTCGCGTCATGAAAAAAACCCAGATTTTTGCCTATGTGAAAACATAGGCGCAGATCAGCTTCGCAGTAACTGCGAAGCTGATCAGCACCTTTGTTTTCACTTTACGGATAGCACAATTCCTCTACATTCTAAATCCAAAATTTCCAGCCTCTAGCCATCTTCTGTGCTTGTACAGGCAAGTTTGTGTCAAACCTGATCAGAAACCCCAAAGACCAGTTTTCTTGCGTTGCGGCTCATTTCATCTGAGCAACTATTTTTGGACACAATGATGCATCATTATCGTTTATTGTCAAACAAACAACTGTTTTATTACCAAAACCATTATAAATCAGCGCAAATTATGTAAATGTATGCATGCCTATCCCAACATAACTATCCGACAGATTGTTTGGACAAACAATGCAAACCAACCCCAAACTTTTTGTCTGATCTAGATTTACATCCACGGTCATTGTACAGCTAGCTAAGGTCAGTTCTAGCCAAACTGTTCCTTCTGTTCCTTGGCTTGTCTCCAAGAGGCATTTTACCAGTACTTATTGACCAGTACTTACTGCACAATATCCTTTTGCCACTTTCTGACAAATGCTTCAAGTAGAATGACAATAAAGTGTTTTCATGACCAAATCTTTATGGGGAAAAAAGATACATGTATCACTCATTCCAAATCAACCATGCTACCAATCGAGAATTATTCTTGTACTGTATAGGTTAATACCTGGTATGGCCTTATTTTCTGAGGAAAAGTACAGCATTGTCGTCTGGGGACCAAACCCTAGGTTATTCACAATAATCACTATTGAATAGTTTGACCAGGTCTCCATGTCAAAACACACCTACACGAATGACATGCCATATCTCTTGATATTTTTTGTAACCAGTTATCCTAACTTCCCTTCATCAAGAAATATGGTCATCAATAAATATTGTAAGTATTTAGAGTACCAGACCAAGAAACTGCGAAGCACAAGTAAAACAAGCTACCAACTGCCTTTAATCTCAGACCAGAACTTGCTTAATGTGGATATATGCATATCCATGATCCTAAACAAAAAGGATTCCATCATATAAACTGCAGTTGATAATTATATCCTCCATATATATTGCTGGTAAGATAAATGATCATGAATAATATCACATTAATGTCTTTAAAGCAAAAAACTAACACATGTTCTTATGTTATTTCCTTTATTTAACAAAATATATGCTTTTAATTTGTTCCTGGAATAGTATGTAAGTAATGATTATGTGATAAATTCTGAAAATCAAGAAAACATGTCCGTGAAATAAATACCCTCTTAAACCCCACTTTTATTTAGAAAAACTGGGTTTTGCCGGGGTATACCTATTTTTCATATTTTTGTTCCAAGACATAGATTGTGGGTACTTGTTAAAACCGTCTCGCCTAGGCAATTCTAACGTGTACCCACAATCTTTGTTTTGAGCAAAAACAAGAAATATTTCGAAAATTTTCAACTGAATTTTTTTCAGTTTTTAAAGGTCTAAAAAATCTCTGTATATTATTGCATGGGCATGTTTTCGTAATAACAAATCACTGTCACCTTATTGGTCAAACAACTCAGGAGGCGGAGCTATAGAGATCTAAATCAACACAACACTGAATATTCATTGGCTAGCTATAAATATCTCAATGACTCATTGGCTAATCTAATCTTAAACATAATCTATCTTATAAATATGTAAATTTTATATATTCATATCATTAAAAATTGATGATGCACTTTATATACATAAACCTAGAAACTTGTTTTATTTTTATACAAATATCATAAACATAAAGGACAGTTCATGTAATATGTCATAAAGAAAGGAAGCCCAACTGACCTACATAGAACTGTCCTCATACATTCATGAAACCTTAGTGGAATTTTATAATTTATCAGCCATAAAAGAAAGCCATTCTATATTCATTTTATGGTATATTTTAGTATACGATACTGAGACCCTTTACAAAATATATTTCGATGCACCAAAATCTGCCATCTGGCACTTATTGTTCAATTCTTGCATGTTTTTTACATTGAAATTCTTTGACTTCTGAAAAAAAAGTTGAGACAATCACTTTAATACAAAAAATGCCAATACATGAATAATAGATTTAATGCTACAAAGTATGAACAACAAATAGATTTTAATATTTGCATTGATGGAATGTCTGTATTTTTCCTATGTATGTGTGTATTATATTCAGTATAAGATATGGTAGATGAACTCAGACATTTCAACAGTCATTATGACATACGGTTATGAGTCTTCATTCTGAATTGACCAAGCACACAGAGTGGCCCCGCAGCCTGCCCCTACATTTTTTTTCAGTCAGCCAATGGCATCTAATGAGAAATCATAGATATAAATGTTGATAAATTAGTAATTAAAGTAAACTGGATTCAGCATGCTGGCTTTCCTGTATTTTTGTATTATAATTGTATGTTTATATGCTCATGGGCCAAAAGGCTTGGTGCATTATCAAATAAACTTAAAAGTTATAATCACATGACTGTCTGACATAATGACTATCAAAATCACTAAATTTTAGAGAAGCAAATAAAGTGGGCATGTGAAAAAATATATAATTTTCTAACAAATGCCCACTCTACGAGTCAGATAAACACACTGAGCAAGACAATTGTATGAAAGCATCTATATGTATATTTACAAGCACAAGCATTTGTCATTCTAAGCTCTAATAATAGCCAGTATTTCTATAATTACTAGAAAAAGAGAGAAGAGGTTTTATTATACAGTTATTTCATGCTTCAGCAGGCAATAGTGTCAAATATTTTCCCCGAGGTGCAGGTACCGACTTGGCGGGCAATAGCATGTCAAGTCGGTACCTGCACCGAGGGGAAAATGTTTTGCACTATTGCCTGTTTATTGCCTGGTACTATTTCATGATGTTACCTTGTTACATTGCAGTCATATGGCATATCACATGACCAGGCAATAGACTGATCACCGGCCAGGCAATAGAATTTTCTATTGCCTGGTTCTGTTTCAAAGTATTAACAATAGTTACTGGAATAGAATATATTATTGCACCCTCTATTATAAAGTGTTCAACGTCAGATACCCGGAGATGCACAAGGTGCAGGGTGCTAAAAATGCAATAAGCAACTTATCATATGGTTCATCCATGTGTACAAATGATAACCACTCACTTATAGCTCGAGGCTTATCGTCTTGTACACGCAGACGAACCATACAATAAGTAACACATGTATGCAAACTTATGAATATATTTCTAGTCTAAAATCATCACTCATTTTGACAGCATGAACATAGAATATCAAATGCCTGTGTTATGTGCTTATAATACAAAACTCTGACTAATCATGTGAGGAAGCAATATACATTGAAATTCACAGAACTTCATTTTAGTACATGCATCAGGGAAACATGTCCGTGAAATGTATACCCCCCTGAACCCCACTTATATATAGCAATACTGGGGTATGCAGAGGTATACCTATTTTTCTTATTTTTGCTCCAAAACATAGATTGTGGGTACTCGTTAGAACTGCCTCGGCAAGGTGGTTCTAATGTGTACCCACAATCTATGTTTTGGAGCAAAAATAAGAAAAAATTAAATTTTTTATACTACTGAAAATTTTCATTTTTACAACCAAAAAAAATCTCTGTATATTGCATGGGCATGTTTTCGTAATGATATCGTTTGAAATTCACAGAACTTCATTTTAGTACATGTACATTTGAATTTATAGCAAAACTATGTTTTATACTGATCTTATTCTTTCATTACCAAACAGAACATTTATTCCATTTTTGCTGTTTTTTATTACAATAAAAAAATCAATATCCCTAAATTTCAGTGAATTTCACTCATGATTCAATAGATTCAAAGAATTTCATTCATGATTAAATTAACGCCCCCAAAATTCAGTAAATTTCATGCATGATTAAATCTACGCCCCTAAAATTCAGTGAATTTCATGCATGACTAAATTTTTGCCCCTATTAAAATTCAGTGAATTTCATGAATGATTAAATTTACGCCCCCATTAAAATTCAGTGAATTTCGAAACTAGGAACCTGTGTAGATCATTGCTTTAGAGACAGAATAATAATGTTAGTTTAATAATTAACAATAAACTATGGTAGAAAAATTTAATGTATAAACTCAACAAGTACACCCTTTAAATTCTTGATGCAACCAAATTTGCTACTGCACAGATACATGCAACATCACATGGAAATGAAAATCAGTGATTGGAAGTCAGGTTGACTGGGCAACAACTTACAGCAAAGATGTCATTGCCTGACTGTAGGTTGTTGTCCAATTGCTCTTGCCTCCAATTACCACACTCCCTTTCCTTACATGTTGTGTGATGTTGCATCTATCTGCGCAGTAACATATTTGTTTGCATCACAGCTATACAGGGTCAAGTAGATCTTTGGTGAAATTAACATGCGTAAGTTAATACAAAATACAATGTTTTAAGCTGTTAGCAGAAATAAAGGCATGTAGATCTGATAATTTTCTTAGAATAACATTGCCTGAGCCTTAGTAAAAATCTATACTGGAAGTGAACATTAGTCACGGTGCCATGGTTCTAATGAACAATTTTTAAATTTCTGAAGACCTTTTTCAAAGGGTCCAGCACTAATTCATGTAGTATCCGAAAAAGCATTAAAATGAATAATGTTACTTATGAAAGGAAAAGGCATGTAAATGGGGCCATAGAATTACTAAATTAAAATGGTAGTACTCCTTTTACTTTTAAAGAATATAGGTCATGTTGACATTTTGAGCAAGAAAAGCTCAAGCAAAAAATATCACTAGTGAAAAACATGAAGGTGTGGTGGGGTGCGTACACAAGGAAGCACACAATTTCATACAAAACATTTGAAAAACTAACAAACCAACAAACATTGATCCCTTCCTCTGTTTCTATATACATACATGTATAATATAATGTTTTCACATTGAGAAAGAAATGAAACTTGTGAACTTGCCATTTACATCATATACCGTAAAACTACAGGCCTTGGTTTGACCAATTTGCTTTTTTTTTTTTCAAGAAGGAGCTTTAGTTAGAAACTTGCTCATGCAGTGGAAAGTCAAAATGCACATATTTGCTAGAAAAGGGTGTGTGTAGTTTCACTCATTTAAGCCTGGTGTCCCTTTTATGGGACATAGGCAAACAGAATAGCCCCAGATGTGACGCCGCAAAACGCGGCGTCACATCTGGGGCTATTCTGTTTGCTTGGAGGCATTTCATCGAAAAATGAGATAAAAATTAAAAATCACTCCCAACACCCCTAAAAATGAAAGTGGGCTCATCCAAATGATAATGATGGGAGTATCCATTTGTCAAATATGGGTTAAGAATTCTTGGTGGGGTGGGGTGGTACAGTACACACAAATGACCCACAACGCGTGCAAACCGGTCTTGGGGTTTCCGACCAGGTCTGACACAAACTGAGCTGTACAAGCACAGAAGGTGGCTAGAAGCTTGAAATTTTGGATTTAGGAAGCAGAGAGTTTGTACTATCTGAGTAACGAAAACAAAGGTGCTGATCAGCTGCGCAGTTACTGCACAGCTGATCTGCCCCTTTGTTTTCGCATAGGCAAAACTCGTGTCGCGACTCAAATTATTATTTGCATTCTCCATGTGCCACGAAGCAAGCATTATTTCAAAATCCAACAAGTGACTAGTTAGCAGTGAATTTAATCTTGATAACACAATACTGTTTCAAAGATGACAGCTTAATGAACTTCACGATTCGAAAACCTGTTTTGTGTCAAAACAGACAACGAAAGTTCTGGTCAGCCTGCACATCGATGCAGTCTGATCAGCACCTTTGATGTTAGCAGCCCTGTTAGTAATGACCCACATCTTTTTTCTCCAAATTTTTCAGCCTGTGGATAAGATTGTTATCCAAAAAAGGTCAGTCTGTCTGTGTGCCATCCAGTAAAAGATCTGACATAATTTTTAAGGCAATGAGGCTCAAATGAGCTGCGACGCGAGAAAACCGGTCTTCGGGGTTCGGACAAGGTCTGACACAAATCGGCCTGTACAGTCACAGAAAAAGTCAAGAAGCTTGGCAATTCGGATTTATGAAGAAGAGGGATTGTACTATGCCAATAGCGAAAACAAAGCCACTGATCAGCTTCGCAGTTACTGCAAAGCTGATCTGCGCTTTTGTTTTCGCATAGGCAAAAATCTTGTTTTCTCACGTCGCGGCTTAAATTATCTAGCAATGTCAAAAAGTGTGAAACACTTAGTGCAGTTTTAATCAGAACAATGTTGCACTGTCATTTTACATGTCATTATATTGATTAAAGTAAGAAAGGAATGTTTATATCAAATCTGGAATCTTTCAAGTAATGGTACAAAATATGCTTATCGAATTAAATATGCTTTCCTCAGCGAGGGAAAGCATTTTACATACAAACCACAAGTACAAAGTAATGGTCATAAAGAGATGCTACTGCAGATTCAAGTCTTATGCACCAGTCATTTGTAACCATGGTCCTTCCACCTACAGGTAAGGGCGGGGATTATAATTTTTCAGTTTTCAGTACGTGCCCTGCCATAAGCCTCACAATCAGGGGACAAACTGGAGGTCAAACCTATGCTCTTTCCCTGCCCTTCACAATAAAAAAACTTCCTGGGGTAAAGATCCTAATGTCAAAACCCCGACATTTCCCTTATTTCCCTTGCACTGCAGGGATGATCAAAAAGTAATTGCCTAGCACTTTAGCCCAGCTATCCCCACCGTTCACCATAGGTGGGGGGAGGGCCATGGTTACAAATGACTGGTGCATTAAATAATTGTTTCAAAGACTGTAAGAGACAGTAGGATCAAACCAACAGGAAGCTCCTTTAAATTATCAAGCTGATATTAATGAACTTGATATCATCAATAAACTTTCGATAAATTCAACTTTGAAAATGAACCAAAAACCATGCGCGGATCCAGAAATTTTCATGAGATGGGGTCCAACGAAAATGGTAAATTTTGGTCACAGACGAGGGGTCCAACCCCCAAAAAATCCCGAACTTACCTTTTTTTAGGTAAAATTTTCAAATTCCAGGGGGGGTCCGGACCCCCGGTCCCCCCCTCTGGATCCGCGCATGAAAAACAATCAACAAGGGTTAGTAATAAACATTTTTGTATATGTATGTATGTGTATACAGTCAACATAGATAAATGATCTTATATTGTGAACTATGTGTCTTGAGAAAATAGTTTTATCCTTTATTCTTTAATTCATACAAAAATGTTGCTTGATTCAGTGGCAAGAAACTGAGAGAACAAAAATATTGCAAGTGCTGATTTTTCTTTTGCACAAAATTCTAGTTAAACAATGAATATTATGTTTTTCTAAGGATGGAAACAAATTCCGAAATCAGAATTTGAATTTTCGATGCCAGGGACATTTCAATTTCCATTGACATCCTTCGTATTTTCTCAAGACACATGTTCAACAGTCAACAATTCTGCTGTGTAAATAATAAAGCTGTATAAAATTAATGGCTGTAAGAAAGCACTAATACATATAGAGAAATATTCTGTGTTAACAACATTGGACCATTCACAACCATAAAAATTCAAAATACATGTTCCCCACTTTAATATCATTTACTCAATTTATCATATGAGCCTCGTTGCGAGAAAACCGGACTTTCGCCTATGCGTAAACAAAGGCGCAGATCAGCTGTGCAGTAACTGCACAGCTGATCAGCGCCTTTGTTTTCGCTATTCGAATAGTACGAATCCTCTTCAACTTAAATCCGAAATTTGGAGCTTCTAGCCTGCTTCACAGGCCAGTTTTTGTCGGACCTGGTTGTAAACCCTGAAGACCGGTTTATCTCCCGCCGAGGCCCAATTTATATTACACATTCATCTAAACAAACAAAAATGAGCATATCAAATCTAAATGATTATCACAACACATTGCTATCACCTATCGAAAATATTTTAAACTGATAATTATAATTATGATATAAGTTATGACTGAGCTCTTGTTTGGGAACAGACTCCAGTATTTCAGTCATTTTGTTTCGTTTTAATATAATTATGACATTTTAATTCATAATTTGAAATATATTTTACACATTTAATTTGCATTTTGAGGAAAGCAAACTTGCTTATCATTTTGGAACCTGATAAATTGATGCATCACAGAAAAATCACAATCAAGATGAACTGAACACTTTAAACATCTCAAAATGAAATAGTCTGTCGAAAAAAATATCGTAGATCATTCCAACATCAGAATAAATGTACAAGATATAACCAAAATTTGATGGAATTGCCATTTCTATAGCTTAATTCATATGTTAAGATTTACTTGCTTGTATATAATGTATGAGCTGGCTAAATAGAATGCTTTGCATTCAGTTTCGTCTAACTGTCTGTATGTACAAACAATCCAATCAATGTCTTTCCAAATCCGTGCAACCAAATGACACAACCGATAAAATGACCTATGCATCCTGCAATTCTCAAATATAATACTGTGCACAGTCAAAACATCCAGAGACAACCAACATGGCTGAGAACTATCAATGTAGAACTATGACAAATAATCAAACAGGTCTTAATGACAAGCTGATCTGTGTATTCACTGGGATGCACAAGTCATTTCATTGTTATTGCCATTGTCACCTTTTTTTCTGTATTTACAAAGGGAGACAATTCATCGAGTCTGCAGACTTGGATTGTCTCTCATGAAATTGCTATAAATCCTATGACATACAATCTTTACATCTTTTGGAAAATCTCATATTTGGACCGGAAATCCATGCCGGCCTTTGTTTTTGGATCTTGCTTCTTCTTGGCTTGAAGTCGTTCTCTCATCTCTTTGGCAGACAAGTTCATGGAGAGGAAGTCACCCCCATTGGCTTGGGCGGGGGCAGGCGCGGCTTTCTCCACAGCGGGGGGCTGCTGAAAATATAGCATATATAATATGTGCATATAGCGAAGTCGAGATTACTGGGCATCTTAAGTAAATTAAGCTTACTAACTGGGTATTATAAGTACTGTGAGCAAGCCATTTGTATTAAGCACTGTTTTCACTTCTGCTATTTTGGATGACATAAAGCTGTTATAAGCAGGCAACTATTTTTGGAAGACAATACAAGGTGCTGGCCTTTTTAGACTGCCTAATAAAGATTGCTCGGTATTACTATTAAAATAAGAAGATTGATTTGAATACAGAATCCCCCTAAAAACCTTTCCAGATTAAGTAATTGAATTAACACTGGATGCTTCCTTGGCCCCGATATACAAAGGTTTTGTTTGACTTTTTGGTAATGGATTTTGTTCTACTTCTTTAACACAGTAAATCTCCACAAAACAGAGTCGACAATAACATTAATCGCTTGATTTATATCACTATTTAACGAATCAAATTAAATCTTACTATAAAATTGCATTCAAAGCACAATATTATGACTTGAAATTCTTTCAATGACGTCATAAATTAGAATCAAATCAAATCTTTGACCAAAAATTCTAGGAATTATTGTAGAAAAAAAATCTTATACCGGAATCAAACAAAACCAAATCCTATTGGAACCTATAGTAAAAGTCAAACAAACCTTTTTATATCGGGACGAAGGAAGCACCCAGTGATTAAGAAAGCAAAATGGACTTTTTGATTTATGATATACGTGTGGCGAATTTTTCCCCACGCAGTAAATGAATCACTTTAATAAAGTGATAAAACTAGATTTCAGCATGTATGAAAAACACAGTCGAACTTACAGAAATTAAAGAGTAAATACATGATGATCAATTACTTACAAAACACATAAAAAGTAATTTAAACACCTGATACAAATCAATTTCAGTCAGGCATACATGTATTTGTATAGTTAACCTACACAATAAAAAGTAAAAGTTCAAAAAGTGGCTGTTATTCACACATCAGAGGCTCCAGTGTAACTATACATCATTTCAAGTCATGACCGATCACACACTGTGAACATAGTAGTAATATATTATTAAAAGAAAGCATCATTTTTGAGCCCATTATAATACATGTACCAACGATTTATACCCACGTTATGTTAATTACGACAACAACAGTGCATCATAGCCCACCACCAAAAGGATGAAACACTGCATGACGCAATGAACGACCTTCTTTGGCAAAAAACATACACGATAAAAAAACACATTTCATAATCCTTATGACCGCCAATTTGTCACACATGTCAAGCCTTTAGTAGTTACAAGGCATGTAACTTTGTTGATGTTTTTTTTTGTCTATACGTTTTTGGAAAAAAAGAATTTGCATTCTGTAGAAAGTGCAATTAGATTGTCAGGACTTTTAAAACTGATTGGTGCCTCACTCTCAGCAACTTATCTACATATGCATCTAGATCCATTTCCTTAAAACATTACGAAAACATGCCCATATGATATACAGTAATTTTTTTCAGGTCAAAAATCGATAATTTTCAGAGGAAAATTTTTGATATTTTTCTTATTTTTGCTCAAAACATAGATTGTGGGTACTCGTTAGAACCGCCTCGCCGAGGCGGTTCTAACGTGTACCCACAATCTATGTTTTGGAGCAAAAATAAGAAAAATAGGTATACCCCTGCATACCCCAGTTTTACTATATAAAAGTGGGGTTTAAGGGGGTATTCATTGCACGGACATGTTTTCCTGATGAATAGTTTGTGACAGTATATGCAACTGCAGAACGTTTTCTGACAGATCTACAAATAAATCAAACCAAAGACATCATTTTCATGTGATTCGAATTCGAGTTCAAGGACTGTGTCTGCCGGCTTCAGATTTTTTTTTTGTTCGTTTCGTTTTGTTTGCCATAAAAGCCCGAATACAGCTGTTGTCTTTTTTTATCAATTAAAATAATGTTATTCAGTACAAGGAAGTTCGTTTTCTTTCAATTTTGACATTTACAGTGCTCATTTTCACTGTCATGCAGTGTTTCATTAGCCGCATAGGTTGACAGTACTGGTCTGACTGTCTGGTTAAATTATGCATATTAAATCACATGGAGCGCAACATTAGTTTGCTTGTTACATAGAGTTAGTTTGTGTAACTGTGCTTTTCATACATGTATAATTCAAGACATTTTATATAAATATACGTTTATGCAAATGTAATATTCTATAAAACAAAATGACTTGATCGATCACAATAAACCATAAACAACATACATGATATATGGAACGCCTTTACTGCCTCCGGATGTCTGAGTTCCTTATGTTGTAGGGACATATCTTTATGTTGTGTGGACCTATCGTTATGTTGTATCGAACTTTCTTTATGTTGTGTGGAACTGTCTTAATGTTGTGTGGACCTATCTTTATGTTGTGTGGAACCATCTTTATGTTGTGGGCAACAATCTTTATGTTGTGGGCAACTGTCTTTATGCTGTGTGGACCTATCCTTAGGCTCTGTAGAACTAGCTTTATATTCCATAGACATGTCTGTATGTTGTGTGGAACTGTCTTTATGATGTGTGGGACTGTCTTTATGATGTGTGGAACTGTCTTTATATTATGTAGAACTATCTTTGTTGTGTGGTGCTATCTTTATGTTCTATGGACCTGTCTTTATGTTCTATGGACCTGTCTTTATGTTCTGTGGACCTATCTTTATGTTCTATGGACCTGTCTTTATGTTCTGTGGACCAGTTTTTATATTGTGTGGAACCGCTTTTATGTTTTGTAGTACTGTCTTTATGTTGTGTGGAACTGTCTTTATGTTGTGAGAACCTACCATTATACCATTTTCTTTCATCATTATGATGGATACAGTTAATATTATGTTATGAATATACACCATTACGTCACAGGCAATTCTAACATGTGCTTTATCGATGATGTTATATTATGTATAGATACTATTTTATCGTAGGAAACTGTCATTGTGTCCTGTTATATAATCATTATACTGGATGCTATTGCCATTATAGTATGTGGAACTGTCTTTATGTTGTGTGACACTGTCTTTATGTTGTGTAAAACTGCCTTTATGTTGTGCGGGACTGTCTTTAAGTGGTGTTGAATTGAACTTATGTTGTATAGAGCTGTCTTTTTGTTGTGTGCAACTGTCTTTATTTCATGTTGAATAGCATTTATGTTGTATAGAACTGTCTTTATGTTGTGTGCAACTGTCTATTTTTGTGTGCAACTGTCTTTTTGTTGTGTGCAACTGTCTTCATGTTTTGTGCAACTGTCTTTATGTTATGTGCAACTGTCATTATATTGTAAGGACTTATTGATTGTTTTTCGTAGTATCACTGTTAACCGGAACGCACCACATTTTATCGGAATCCGGGATGTTTCACCCCAAACCATTTCCTCCCCTAGATGTTTCGTCCCCAAGACGTTTCCTCCCTAGTCTCTAGTCTTCCCCCTAGTCGTTTCGCCCCACTTGTCGTTTCGCCACCTAGTATATGTGAGAGGGGGGATGGGCATATATTGAGATAGGGATGGGCCATAAGGCTTGTGCATCAGGAAAACATGTCCATGAAATGTATACCCCATTAAACCCCACTTTTATACAGTAAAACTGGGATATGCAGGGGTATACCTATTTTTCTTATTTTTGCCCCAAAACATAGAATGTGGGTACTCGTTTCGACCCCAAGACATTTCCCCTAAAACAGACGTGTAGCTGATAATTCAATTACCGTTCTGGTAACCTGACAGACGTTTTCACGCCTTTTATTCAGTTAAAGGGAACAATTACAAGATCTAAATATTTACACGATTTCCAATTCACGGTATTATTTCTTTCTTCTTCTCTCGTTTAATTTACATTTATATCATTCTTATTTAACCAGAGGACCAATGGTCCTGATATCGCTCACCTGAGATTTTGTCTTTGATGAATGACCTTTGGCTAAGGCCATGTTGGCCGACGTAAATGTAAACTTTACCTCAAATACTCACATAATTATTAAAACTATAATCCGTCTGTATCTATTAACTTTCAGATCTTTCTGGCAATATTTGACCTTTCTGTTTAAGTTAACAGTTTAATATGTCAAGGTCAACCCAAGGTCATGATTTATATAAACCACGAAGGGCCAGAGCCCCCAATGCTACATTGAATCCAGAGAAGTTGATTTTAAAAGGATTTTACCACATATATGGGCATGACGGCCATCTTGGTCATGTGACCTAGACCACTTATATAAACTTTGGTTCCCCCTTCCTAAGGGTACCACATATAAAATTTGGTTTTGATTGGTGAAGTGTTTCTGAGAAAATTCAGTTTTAAATTTAATATGTAAATGACCTTTGGCCAATGTCAGGAGATGACCTTGACCTTGAATACTCATAGGATTTCATTAACTCAATAACTTGTATGTATGTACCAACTTTCAGGTCACAGGCCACAAAACTTCCTGAAAATTCCAAATGCTTTCCATTTTTTTCCTTTGAGAAGCCTATGTGACCAATGTTGACCTTGCCATTAAGTAGGTCAATGTCAACCCAAGGTCATGAGTTATACAAACAATGATGGAACAGAGTCCCCGATGATACATACCAAGTTTTATTGAAATCGGTCCAGTAGTTCTAGAGAAGAAGATTGTTTAAGGTTTTTACCATATATGGGCATGGCAGTCATCTTGGTCATGTAACCTGGACCATTTATACAAACTTTGATTTCTCCTTCCTAAGGATATCACATATAAAATTTGGCTTTGATTGGTGAAATTGTTCCTGCGAAAAGTAAGTTTTAAATTTAATATGTAAATGACCTTTGACCAAGGTCAAGAGGTGACCTTGACCTTGAATACTCCTATGACTTCATTAACTCAATAAGTTTTATGTATGTACCAACTTTCAGGTTACCCGAAAAATCCATTTGTTTTCACTTTTTTTCCATTTCAAAGCCTATTTGTACAAAGTTTACCTTGCCGTAAAATAGGTCAAGGTCACCCTAAGGTCATGGCTTATACAAATTATGATGGGCAAGAGTCCCCAATGCTACATACCAAGTTTCAATTAAATCGGTCCATCGGTTCCAGAGAAGAAGATTTTTGAAGGTTTTTACCATATATGGGCATGGCGGTCATCTTGGGAATGTGATCTTGACATTTATACAAACTTTAGTTCCCCCTACCTAAGGATGCTCCACATGAAGTTTGGCATTGAATGGACCAGGGGTTTCAGAGGAGAAAATCTTTGAAAAGTGTGAACAACGACGACGACAACAGCGGACGACGGAGCATGGCCATCCTATAAGCTCACCTTTTGAGATGAGCTAAAATATAACAAAAAAGAAAAACGAAATATTTGACGAGATATTTGATATTGCACTGTGTGCTTGACACTTTGTAACAGAGATAATGCCAGTCAAAAGTTTTGTACAATGCTTCTGTCAATAACATTTTGTGTAAAACTGAAACACTCTATGTAGCAAATGCTAACCTGTTATGCCTGTTGAGAAGAGTAAAGAGCTTTTACAATCATCACCATGGTCTTATTACAAAAATAAATAAATAAATAAATAAATAAATAAATAAATAAAAACATCTGCTTGACAGATTATGTTACGCCCGACCCCCTCGATCTCCCAAGACCTACATGCGAATTTATATGACTAAAATTGTACAATCTGCTTCATATTTGATAAATAATGCGCTTTAATGTTATTCAATACCACTAAGCACCACCTTTACGTCTTTTTTGTGCCGTTGTGCACTTTTTTACGCATCTTTACACTCACTTTGCGCTACTTTACTGTATTTAGTTGTATCATTGTTTTTGTCTTTACATGCCGTATAATGATGTAAAATTAAGTAATTATATTATATGTATATGCATTCTTCCCTTTCATATATACTAGGGGGCGAAACGACAAGTTGGGCGAAGCGACTAGTGGGGGAGAAACGACTAGGGGGAAAACGACTAGGGAGGGAAACAGTTTGGGGGCGAAACATCCCGGATTCCGACAAAATGCAGAGCTTCCGGTAAATAGTGATACTACGAAAAAATCAATAAGTCCTTACAATATAATGACAGTTGCACATAACATAATGACACTTGCACAAAACATGAAGACAATTGTACGCAACATAAAGACAGTTGCACAGAACAAAAAGACAGTTGCACATAACATAAAGACAGCTCTATACAACATAAATTCAATTCAACGCCACTTAAAGACAGTTCCGCACAATATAAAGACAGTTTCACACAACATAAAGACAGTGTCACACAACATAAAGACAGTTTCACACAATATAATGACAGTTTCACATACTATAATGGCAATAGCATCCAGTATAATGATTATAGAACAGGACACAATGTCAGTTGCCTACGATAAAATAGTATCTATACATAATATAACATCATATTCTACCAGTATAATGGTGTATATTCATAACATAATATTAACTGTATCCAACATAATGATGAAAGCACATGGTATAAAGGCAGGTTCTCACAACATAAAGACAGTTCCACACAGCATAAAGACAGTACTACAAAACATAAAAGCGGTTTCACACAACATAAAGACATGTCCACAGAACATAAAGACAGTTCTACATAACATAAAAGCGGTTTCACACAACATAAAGACATTTCCACAGAACATAAAGTCAGGTCCACAGAACATAAAGATAAGTCCAAGCAACACAAAGTCATTTCCACACAACATAAAGACAGTTCCACACAACATAAAGAAAGTTCGATACAACATAACGATAGGTCCAAACAACATAAAGATAGGTCCCCACAACATAAGGAACTCAGACACCCGGAGGCAGTATAGGCGTTCCATAATGATACATGTATATGTACTTTATATGACATTTTTTCCTATCTATACTTGATGTCACTTTTGTGTCATCATTAATTTATGATACATATATGGCCTGCCTGCATTTATAATTGTAAGTTTTACAACTTATTTAAACAATGATATCCATACTCCAAATTTGGGACCCTATTCTTATTGATTCAACTTCTTTGGACAATTACATTAATACCAGAAACTGGCGATTAACATATATGGCGGTTTAAGGCCTACTACTAAAGCCCAATTTTCACCTCATGCAGGACTCTGTCTAAACATGACTGAAAAATGGTTTATTGGGACATTAAACAAACCAAAACCAAATCACTTAAGGCATGACCTAGTTCAACATCACATTAGCTGCTTACAGACAGGGAGGGTTCAAAGCAAACCATACTAAGGATTCAATCATCAGTATCTCAATGTGCTCAATATCAAATCAAGGTCCCGTCTCAACATGACCTTAGCTGTTGAGTGGGTTCTAAAACATGAAGATAACACCATTATTATCACATCTGCTACTATCATATAGCAGTAGGTTTGTTTGGCATAGGTAATCTAAGGGATCATCCTGCAGGGTGTAAAGCCTAACCTAGGGAAGCCGCCTACTAGCTTTCAATGCAAACACCAGGCCCCCGAGGTTATAAAGCTTTTTTTTAAGCTCAGCTCAGCTGAGCATGAAATTTTAACTGCTCATAAATGCTGAAATAGTCAAAATAAATTGAAATTTCAGGTTTAGGTCACCAAAATTTGTAAATGATCCCACTAATAAATGTTAAAATGCCAACAACTGTTGGCATTTTAACATTTATCAGCAGGATAAATTTTATCCTCAGCTGAGTTGAGCATGAAAAAAGTTTTATAACCTCGGCACCAGGGATGACCAGTGGAGTAGAGAATTGATATTTTTGCCAATGAAGACACCACTTTCTTGAATAAGTACTTCAAACAAAATAAATCATCTAAAGTGCTTTCTAGCCAGTGTTCTAATTATATGAGGATGCAATATATTTTTATCATGGAAAATGTCAAAATTTATGTTTCAATTGAGTCACCGCATGGGAAAACAAACAATCTGCATAGGCGAAAACAAAGGCACAGATCAGCTTCACAGTAACTGCGAAGCTGATCAGAGCCTTTGTTTTCTATACACAGATAGTACATTTCCTTTACTTTCTAAATCCAAAATTTCCATCCTCTCGCCATCTTCTGTGACTGTACAGCCTGGTTTGTGTCAGACCTGGTCGGAAACCCAAATTGTTGGTTTTCTCATGTGAAGGCTAAATTATCATAATGATTATACAGCACATCTTTTATTTCTTCTGCTGAAGGCTTACTTCATGTAAATGCACAGTTTTTTTTAACCTGTCTATTTGTCATTCACAAGCATGACAGTTAAAATGCCTTATGCTTCTAACTTTCATAACTAAAAGCAGGACATTTTTCAATTCTACTTCTAACAAGATATAATCTACATGTCTCTTGAGAAGTATGTTAGAAGAATTCATTATCAACTGGTACACCAGGAGGTAACATAGGCCAGTCTCCTGCTTGTTTGTTTTCCATTTAACACTTCAGTCAACATTTTCAGTCATGTTAAGAAACAGCAACTGTTTCCTATGCATTGGTCAGTACTATGAGAAGTTAATGTGTCATGCTCAAGGACACATGGCTGCCCCAGCAGGCTTCAAACACAGGACCTGTCAATGCGAAGTCTAGTGATCTACCACTTGGTACCATGCTCCCTAAGTTAGCCTCCTTTACTTATTTACCAATACTTGGTATTCCAGAATATACACAAAGCATGGCCACAAATAAACCAAAAGTAGTAAGTGACTTACATAGCTGGTAGGTCTAGGCGACTCTTGTTTCTCACTGCCATTGGTCACTGGAACAGCTGGAAAACACAACAGAAATGTTGTGGTCAAGATTAAACTTAAACTACCAGAATGCAACATTCAACTGATCCCTCTGTAAAGAGACTTAAACATTTATTGGTATCTGAGGTAGAAGTCAAAATTAACCCCAGACAGCCAAAATTAATTTAGCCAAAAAAGAAAACACTGAAAATCTGCAGTATGTGCATGAGCAGCTTTTGCCATTTTACATGAAATTAAATTAAATTTTGGGAATAGTTGCACACATTGAATGTTGTAGAATGCTATTTAGTAAATGCCAATATTGTTGGAACCATCAAGTCTTGCTTGAAGATGTCGACTCATTGCATTAACTACTTACATTGCACATGCACATTCTACATAATTGAACAATAATTAAACCATATGCATCTGAGTGTTACCACAGGAACAGAAAATTCAACAAAAATAATGGACAAATAAGATAGAAACATGTTTATCAATGTTAAAATACTTAGTATTATCACTAAACATTGAAGACAGGAAACAAAATTCATATCAAATAAAATTCATTATAACATAAAATATTAATACATGTATATTAAGGAATAACAAAAATCAAAATGACATGGAGAATTTAATCTGGTTGTATAATCAATGCATCTAAATCAAGCATCTCTGTTTATAATGATCTCAGCATCTCATACTGTTTGTTCTTACTATTGTAAATGAGAAAGTGCATCTGCTAAGCACTTCACGTACCCTGCTATATGAACTTGAGTTCTGCATTAATTGTACAATATCACACCGGTCAACCTATACGTCGATTTGCGGTGTTTACGACAATTTGTGGGTATTTACGCTGATTTACTGGAGACAAAAATGGCGGCGACCAGTAAATAAATTTTGGAATTTTCATTTTTAATCGTGTTGTTGCTGTATAGAAAAACATACAACGTGTCAAAGGGACTATAGAATGATGTTAGTTTTAAGAATACAACATGCACCTGGTGATTGATGTAAGCATTTAGGTATGATTAAGAGTACCGACCCAAAGGGTAAGTCGTTTTGTTTTAATCATCTACCTCCTTGATAGGTACTCGAATATATTCTTTAATGCATACATAAAACGGCCGCTGCAGGGCATATTCACAAAATAGACTTATTTCTTCAGTCCCTTTAGCATATGACATGCTTTTCCATAGAGTGTATATGCAAATAGAGGAGAAATAGAACCACTTCCTAGTTTTAAGCACCGTCAAACTTGTGTAAAACCCACCAAATCAGTGTAAAGGTTGACCAGTGTGAATATAGTGATAAAACGTTATAGCCACACAAATTCTTATTTCATTGATCAAACTGCCATCTACAAATCCAAAAAAAAATATCAATGAAACTGACAACACTTTTTACTAAAATCTTTTGTAGCAGCTTTTTTGTATCAGAAATCAGCCAATGCAAAGGATGTCAAGCAATATCAGGTCTGATTATATCTCCGCAAAAAAGAAGAAATCAAAGCAAAATAAAAACCAACACCAGAATCGTACATGTATACTCAGAGCTTTGTAAAACATTATCTTGAACTTTAGGAATGTTGCATTCCTCTGGTACATAGATGATTGTAAAGTATTTACAATGAAAATAGAAGCATTAAAACATGGCATTACAAGTCATAAACAGTAAAAGAAATGTAAAATGTAACGTTTTCATAAAAAACAGCTAAGAAAAAATGCAAACCCTCATTTTTACAGAGCTCTGAAAAGTGAATATTCACTTAGGAACTTGAAAATGGGGAACATACTAGTTGCCAAGAAGTATTCAGGAATTCATAAAAGACTGAAATTCACTGTCTTTATTGCCTTATCGGACTGTATCTGCCTCTTAAGTTGGTCAACCTTTTTTCAAAAACCAGAGGACCAATGGTCCTGTAAACGCTCACCTGAGATCAGCTGCATATACCAATAAACATGTTTGAATATTATGGTATTTAACTCCAGTGCAGGGGCAGATAAGCCCTTGGGCCATTTTCTTTTTTCAGAATCTTCAATATTCTGTCCATTTGCCAATTTCCTGTTGGCTTTTTCCTTCAAATGACATTTTAACAGTTTTCCCAATTCAGATGCACAGGCAACCCATGTTGACCTTGCCATAAACTTGGTCAAGGTCATCACAGGGTCATGATTTATATATACATTGTAGTACTTTAGCCATCGATGCCTCACGCCAAGTTTCCTTGAAATCAGTCTATTGGTTTCAGAGAAGATGATTTTTGATGGGTTTTTACCATATATGGGCATGGCGGCCATCTTGGTCATGTGACCTAGATTATTTATATACACATTGATTCCCCCATTCTATAGATGCTTCACTTAAAATTTGGCTTTGTTTGGCCAAGCGGTTTAAGAGGAGAAGACGTTTGAATATTATGGAAATATACATGTATATTGCCCCGGGGTGGGGGCACATGAGCCCCTGGGGTCCAATTTTTTTCAGAATCATTAATATCCAGTCCTACTGCCCATTTCCTGCAAGACTTTCACTTTAAATGACATTTTAAAAGTTTTCCCCATTCAAATGCATTGGTGACCTATGTTGACCTTCCCGTAAAATAGGTCAAGGTCATCACAGGGTCATGATTTATATATACATTGTAGTGCTTGAGCCATCGATGCTTCGTGCCAAGTTTCGTTGAAATCGGTCAACCGGTTCTGGAGAAGAAGATTTTTGAACGGTTTTTACCATATATGGGCATGGCGGCCATCTTGGTCATGTGACCTGGATTTTTTATATACATATTTGTTACCCCTTCCTATTGATGCTTCACATAAAATTTCGCTTTGATTGGCCAAGCGGTTTCAGAGGAGAAGATGTTTGAATATTATGGAGATATACATGTATATTGCCCCGGGGTGGGGGCGGATGAGCCCCTGGTGCCCAATTTTTTTCAGAATCATTAATATTCAGTCCTACTGCTCATTTTCTGCAAGATTTTTCCTTTAAATGACAATTTAACAATTTTTCCCATTCAAATGCATTCGCGACCTATGTTGACCTTGCCGTAAAATAGTGCTTGAGCCATTAATGCTTCATGCCAAGTTTGGTTGAAATCGGTCCAGTGGTTCCGGAGAAGAAGATTTTTGAAGGGTTTTTACCATATATGGGCATGGCGGCCATCTTGGTCATGTGACCTGGATTATTTATATATACATTGGTTCCCCCTTCCCATAGATGCTTCATGTAAAAATTGGCTTTGATTGGCCAAGCGGTTTCAGAGGAGAAGATCTTTGAAAATGGTGGACGACGGACGGACGACGGACGGACGGACTACGGAGCATGGGTATACTATAAGCTCACCTTGTGAGCCTGACGGCTCAGGTGAGCTAAAAAGGTGCTCACAAAATGACAAAGTTGTGTTCCAATACCCTGAACGACTTCCTGTAGCATGTATCCCAATTTTCAAACCCCCAATTACAGCATGTGCTTAATATACAATTTTGAAACAAAAATAAATGGAAAAAAAAGTGTAAAAATACATCAAAGAAAGTGCTGAAAGTAACAATTGTCTTTCATTCCTGCTAGGACATCAGACATGTAGATTTATTAAATGAGAGAATTTGGGTAGTCTCTGCTACTACTTCGATAGTTTAAACCACAAGAGTGCTGCTACTATATTATGCATAAACCTGAAATGGTGCAACATCACACTAACAGAAACCTCTTTCTAATCCATTGTCACAGCAAATCTTAATCTACTAGAATAACCAAAAATGTTAGTACAATACTACAAAAAATATGTGCATCAAATGCCTGTTAAGAAATGCTGCTTAAGTTGTGCTTGTTAAAATCATGTTATAAAACTGGCTTGTGCTTGTTTTGCAGTGACAGTAAGAATATGATCAAAGAAAAAAAATAATCTAAAATATTTACTAAAATAAATACATGCAGAAGAGACAAATAAGCTAGGTCTTTATATAAAGCTGTCACCAATAAAGAATATTTTAAATCAAGAAAAAGTGGTCCATAAGAAACTGCTTTCATTATTCTTTGAAAGCTAAAGGGTACATTCATTAACCCAAATGGCATGCACCACTTTTAATGAGCTTTAGCATATAACTTAGTTGAATGCTCCTAATGGATATTTTTAACGCTTAAGCAGCTTGATTATATCAGACATGCTGAAGCAAAGTTGCTTTTTTATTTTCTTGAGTTTATTTTGATTCTGTTCTATCATGTCCTTAGCAAGACATGTTTATCTGGTTGATATAGATTTTAGAGATCACACAAGCACTTCACCACTACAGTTAGCCTAGGGGGAGTCACATATAGAAAGTCTGACATAAAATCTACAAATTTACCAATTTCTTCCTCTTTCTGATCAACAACCACTTCGGTCTGATCAGCCTCAGCTACAAACTGATCAGGTTCTACCATGTTTTGATCAGGTTCAACAGCTGTCTGATCTGGTTCCACCTCTGACTGATCAGGTTCTGCAACTTGCTGATCAGCCTCTACGTTCTGATCAACAAGTTCAGCAGGAATCTGGTCAGGTTCTGGTGTTTGATCAGTCATAACTGGAGTTTGATCAACCACTTCTGTTGTTTCCACCTCTGAATTAAAAGCATCATTAAAAAGAACATGTTTAAATTACTGTAGATCACCTATATATAATCTACATTACTTAAGATGAAATACTAAATAGTATGAACGATGTTGCTGAAAAGAACTTCCATTATGTTCTAGATAAATCTGAAATAGAATTCAAGATATTAGTAGTAGAACTATAATTGATTATTTATTAGCCAGAAAAAATAAAATTAATGAGAAAAATGTTAAAATTAGACCCAAACTGTCATGCTTTGCATTTACTTGTGAAAAACTACCATGAGTCAAAGTATCAGGATTGTTTTAGTGTTTTGAGTGTTTTTAATATCATATTAGCCTCTATTAAAGAATTCCAAAGGACATCAAAATCAAAGCCTCATCCATGATGCCATACAGGGAGAATTGATTCCAAAATTTGGCAGAAAGTAAACAAAAAATAGTTTTCTCCAAATTTAAGAATTATCTTCTTTTCAAAAATCAGACAAGCCACTAACTTTTTAAAAGAAAACGTATGGTAATGAATCTCCTAAATTAATTCTGACACCCTCAAATATGTTGTGTAGACACAAAACTTCAACTTTTATATATTCATTATACAGTGAAACATTTACTTCGAGTTTTAAAATTTATAATTCCAAGAAGAAATTCGTTAAATGAAACTCATCACCAATTCCAATTACAAAGCAAAAATCCATACATTACGAAAACATGCCCATATGATATACAGTAATTTTTTCAGGTCAAAAATCGATAATTTTCAGAGGAAAAATTTTGATGTTTTTCATATTTTTGCTCAAAACATAGATTGTAGGTACACGTTAGAACCGCCTCGCCGAGGTACCAACAATCTATGTTTTGGAGCAAAAATATGAAAATCGGTATACCCGTGCAAACCCCAGTTTTACTATATAAAAGTGGGGTTTAAGGGGGTATTCATTGCACGGACATGTTTTCCTGATATATATACATTAATTTGATATATATGAATGTAGCCTGATAGCTGCAAGGCTAAGAAATCTGTGAAAGCAGAGAATTTGCAAGCTGTCAATTTTCTAGACAGCAGTGCTACAGCTTAGGTGTGAACTAAAGAAATTATTTTGCTTTTATTTATGTAGAAAATGATGTGGAAGGTCTTGCTTATGAATATCTTAGAGAGGACTATCTAAAGGAGTCTCTCACAACATTGGCTTTAAAGGAGGAATGACAAAGCAATGTTTGAAATGTCCCGGAACATAATTTCTATCTGATCTCCTGCACTAACAGATCAATTCCTAAATGAGCCGCGACGCGAGAAAACCGGTCTTCGGGGTTTCCGACCAGGTCCGACACAAACCGTCCTGTACAAGCTCAGAAAAGAGCTAGAAGCTTGAAATTTCGGATTTAAGTAGAAGAGGAATTGTACTATCCGAGTAGCGAAAACAAAGGCGCTGATCAGCTTCGCGGTTACCGCGAAGCTGATCTGCGCCTTTGTTTTCGCCTAGGCAAATATCCGGTTTTCTCACGATGCGGCTCAAATTTTTTCCTGGGGCTTCACAGCCTTCAAGATATCGAGACCAATTTTCTAGAATGAGCCGTGTTCATGGGAAAAACTTGATGGCTGATATTATAAGCAGCAGCCTCCAGGGTAGTTTTCAAAGCAAGTCGTTCTTGGAATGCAGAAGTACCTGTCATACTATGTAGCCAAACAACAACAATACACTTTGCCAATAGTTGTGAGCATCTCCGACGCCTGGTGTTTGCATGTGACAAAGCTTTAGTTTTCAATTGTCAGGACTCATCAGACTTAGAAGTCTTTAGTGGGTTTCTGAGCCAATCATTAAGAAAATTCATGTTGTGAACCTTAATAAGTGTATCACTTTATAGATATTTACAATTGTGACAGGACCTGCTATGCGACTCTTCTTTTTGCACTGCAATGATGACAGTTTAGAGATCATTGTTACGTGGTAAATCTCTGTTTTCACTTTCTGTGACTCACCGCCAGTAATTGTATAAAATGGCTGTCTCGGAATTTGCATATTTATGCTTTGAGCTTTGACAAAGTGCATTTTACATGTCCGTTCCAGCATAACACAGTTTTCTCAGGCTAAAGAGCTGCAAACCTACCACATAAAATTTTAGCAGTGTAAATATTTCACAGCACCGTTATAGTCACCGTCCGATTGTCTTACACTAAGGATTATTAGACACTTTCACTAGTCATAAATTTACTGGGTAACAATGCAGCCTTGAACAAAGTAACCTAATTACTGAAGATATTCTTTCTCAAAATACACCATAATAATAAAATGAGCCACCACATGGGAAAACAAACAATCTGCCTAGGCGAAAACAAAGGCGCAGATCAGCTTGTCGGATAGTACAGTTCCTCTTCTACTTAAATCCAAAATTTCAAGATTCTAGCTCTTTTCTGTAACCGTACAGGTCGGTTTGTGTCAGACCTGGTCGGAAACCACATTGTTGGTTTTCCCATGAGGCGGCTCATATTATATAAGCTGACCAATAGTTGGAATAATATGGTAATGTAAATATACTTTTTTTGTGTCCTATGAGTGACATTGTCATTGCATTGACACTAAAATATCTAGTTACAACATCTTAAGTTTCAGTGTTTCATCTGCCTTACTTAATTGTACAGGGTTAAAACAAATATAGGTTTCATGGTCAATCCACTTTTTGTCAAATTTAATGTTTGGTTTGAAGTAGCCATGGTTTGCAGTTGCCATGCTTGCTTTAATAGTACTTTTTGCCAAATAGTGCTGTTCGCTGTGATGTTGCCATGATTATTTAGTACTTCTTGCCAAATAAGTTCTGTTTGAGCGATTTCGCCATGTTTATTTAGTACTTTTGTACTTTTTGCCAAATTAGTTCTGTTTGAGTGATTTTGCAATGTTTATTTAGTACTTTTTGTCAAATTAAATCTGTTAGCAGTGATGTTGCCATGTTTGTTTTGTACTTACTGCCAAATTAAATTTGCTTGCAATGATGTTGCCATATTCTGTTTGGCACTTTTTGTCAAATTAAATCTGTTGCCATGTTTGTTTAGTACTTTTTGCCAAATATAATTTGCATACCATTTCCATTACAGGGGGACAAAGTATGGGTTGGGTCATATATAGACAGTTAGCAACAACATTGTATGATTGTTTTTAGCTTCGATGTATAAAAGAACATCAATGACTCAATAATTATCATAGCTGTTTGTTTCCTTGGAAATATTTATTTTTTCTCGGTTTCATCTTTCTTGCAAAGATCTCAATAATAAATTGCTTGGCAAGGCTTGGTTAAAATTTGGTCTGGAGTTATTAAGAATATTTTAAACTCGGACCATTATGTATATCATTATCATCAAAATATTTCACAACTATCTCTTATAAACTAAAGACTTATTCATTTCAATATATATTTTAAGATGGTTGGTCTGACAAAGGGAAAGGATATAATTTTATGTTGTTTTGCAGTATTAAATGTACTTAAATATTCTAACACAAAGCTTTTCAAGAGTTGGGTGAATTTTATCTTTAAATGTGGGTGTTATGAAAAGTTTAAAGCCTTAAATTTGTCTGACTCACTTGAAAATTGTTACTCTACAGTATGATACTGTGTGAGAAACAAAATATTTCTTTGCATGCCATGGTTTGTATTACAGTATGATACTGTGTCAGAAACAAAATATTTCTTTGCAAGCAATGGTTTGTATATTACAGTGTGATACTGTGTCAGAAACAAAATATTTCTTTGCAAGCCATGGTTTGTATTACAGTATGATACTGTGTCAGAACCAAAATATTTCTTTACATTACAGTATGATACTGTGTCAGAACCAAAATATTTCTTTACATTACAGTATGATACTGTGTGAGAAACAAAATATTTCTTTGCAAGCTATGGTTTGTATTACAGTATTTTTTTTTTTTTTTTTTTTTTATTTTTTTTTTTTTTTGGATTCAGTTTTACGTCCCTTTCAAGCTTTTTCACTCATATCAAGACGAATCAATCGGTAGGTGGGGCGAAAACCGGAGTACCCGGGGAAAAACCACCTGACACACCCGCAAGCAGAACATGGCTTGTCTCACATATGAATTCGTGCCCCGTGCGAGGCGCGAACCCACATCGGTGAGATGATCGAATGATCAAGAGCACTGAAGTCAGCGACCTTAACCACTCGGCCACGGGGGCCGCCGTATTACAGTATGATACTGTGTCAGAACCAAAATATTTCTTTACAGTACAGTATGATACTGTGTCAGAAACAAAATATTTCTTTACATTACAGTATGATACTGTGTGAGAAACAAAATATTTCTTTGCAAGCCATGGTTTGTATTACAGTATGATACCGTGTCAGAAACAAAATATTTCTTTGCATGCCATGGTTTGTATTACAGTATGATACCGTGTCAGAAACAAAATATTTCTTTGCATGCCATGGTTTGTATTACAGTATGATACCGTGTCAGAAACAAAATATTTCTTTACATTACAGTATGATACTGTGTCAGAACCAAAATATTTCTTTACATTACAGTATGATACTGTGTCAGATACAAAATATTTCTTTACATTACAGTATGATACTGTGTGAGAAACAAAATATTTCTTTGCAAGCCATGGTTTGTATTACAGTATGATACTGCGTCAGAAACAAAATATTTCTTTACAGTATGATACTGTGTGAGAAACAAAATATTTCTTTGCAAGCCATGGTTTGTATTACAGTATGATACCGTGTCAGAAACAAAATATTTCTTTGCATGCCATGGTTTGTATTACAGTATGATACTGTGTGAGAAACAAAATATTTCTTTGCATGCCATGGTTTGTATTACAGTATGATACCGTGTCAGTAACAAAATATTTCTTTGCATGCCATGGTTTGTAGATTAACCTCCACCCCCTCCCCCTTCCCCAATCCCCGGTTTGTTCTGTTTGTTCAGGATTATTAATCTGTTAATCTATTAAAAACATTGGAAATTATGGAGTTATTTCTACATATTTTCAGATTGAACAAATTCATTGGATTTTTTTTTTTTCATTGTTGTTAGTGTTGAAGTCTTCTAATGAGCCGTAAAGCCAGAAAACCGAATTTCGGGGTTTCATACTATGTCTGATACAAACCAGAATCGTAGAGATACTGAATATTTCCACTTTTCGCCACGATTCACCACGATCCATCCCGATTTTTCTGACCATGAGAAATTGGGGTGAATCGTAGAGAAAATGTGAATGTGTAAACAGGGCTTTAATAGACTACGAAGCGAATATTTCAAATTTATACATGTACATGTAATAATAATGCAAGATGAATTAAACCTTATAATATGGAGAATATCTTCATGTGCATGCCTCACACAGCTGCCTGATCAGACTGCCCTGTGCACCTAATGTTAATGTTCTTCCAAATAAGGCACTAATCAAAGTGAAATGACAAGGTACATCTGTCTCGACACTGGTTTTGTCATGAAGTGACTCAGATTAAAACCAAGCCTACAGCCAATTTCAGCTGATAAGAGGCCAGACATTATTGCCTGTTTTATTACATTTTGGTTGTCACCTTTTGTAAACTGGCCATACTGACATGTCAACCCAGGCATATTGATGGACTGATGGTCAGTTTAACACTGCATAATGATTGGGGGGAAATACTTTTTTGAAAATGGAGAGAAAACACAGTTTCATACTTCCCAAATTCTGTATTGTGAATGGGCAGACTCATGCAGTCCATCCAAGAGCAGCCCATCAATTATTCACAGTCTCACGGGAGAGGACATGTACCCCATGCAACGGGAAAGGCTGATTACCCACCACTATGTCTTGAGCTTGAAAGTGACCATGTAACCATGCCACCCCCTACCCCACCCCTGGGGGAGGGCAGGGGGTTAGCCGAAATGAGCGGGGCTTTGACCAAAGTTTTGCCATGGCAGTGTGGGGGAGATATCCAGAGTTTGCTTTATATAGGCAAAAAAGGCCGTAATATGAAAAGATAGCAGGCTGCGTGGGAAAACAGCTGCAGTGGTTTTACCAAAAAGCAGTCCCTGCAGGGTGGGGCTAATAGCAGGGATTTGCTGGACCAAAAGTCAAAGTCCCCGCTATTCCCTGGAGGTGTGTGTGTTGGGGGCTGTGGTTACAAATGACTGGTGCATTACCAATTATCTATCGACCAGGCCGCAATTAATGGTCTAACATTACAAGGAAGTCCCAGGCACATTTTCATCATCAGTCTATCAGACCATGAAGAAACCGACATAGATACTTCAAGATTTTCTTTAAGTTTTATACACATACAAAAGTCTGTACACAAACTACAAGTTTCTTTCGAAAATCCTGGACCCCATGGAACCTGTGCGTGAGAAAACCAATAATTTGGGTTGCGACCAGGTCTGTCACAAACCAGGTTGTAAAATCACAGAAGATGGCTAGATGCTGGAAATTTTGGATTTAGAAAGTAGAGGAATTGTTCTATGCGTACTGCGGCAAAGCTGATCTGCACCTTTGTTTTCGTCTATGCAGATTGTTGGTTTTCCCATGTGGCGGCTCAAATGCTTTAACTTCCAAAGTAATAGGAAGTGCTGTGGAACCAAAGTGCATATGATTCAAAGTCCAAATGAGTCGATTTAGAAAGTAGAGGAATTGTACTATCCAAGAAGAGAAAACAAAGGCGCTGATCAGCTTCGCAGCTACTGTCAAGCTGATCTGCGCATCGCCGCTACAGCCAAGCTGATCTGCGCCTTGTTTTCGCTTATGTAAAATGTTGATTTTCTCATGGTGTGGTTCAAATAGTAAAAAAAGAAAAAAAATATGCATTTATCTGCTTGCTGGGATTAGCATGGGCTGGTAAAAGAGTTTGCGAAAGAACAGAATTCCAACTCGTTAGTACTGAGGGGGTGTAAATGACTGGTGTGCAAGCATCTGTTCCCGTTTTTGTGTGCTCTATAACTAAAGTTGGGCTGATAAGTTATAGCCTTTATTGTATTTCTGATATTCTTTTACATTAAATGCATTTCTGTGATGCAAAACTGCACCAGAAAGAATAATTAGCTCTTAAGTCTGCGGAATCAATATTTGAGCCGCGACGTGAGAAAACCGGTCTTCGGGGGTTCCGACCAGGTCCGACACAAACCGGCCTGTACAAGCTCAGAAAAGAGCTAGAAGCTTGAATTTTCGGATTTAAGTAGAAGAGGAATTGTACTATCCGAGTAGCGAAAACAAAGGCGCTGATCAGCTTCGCGGTTACCGCGAAGCTGATCTGCGCCTTTGTTTTCGCCTAGGCAAAAATCCGGTTTTCTCACGATGCGGAATCAATATTTCGTTTCAATCAACCCACTGCCTGTAGTCAATTCATCATAGCTTTTAGTGTTTGGCCATGTCATTTCACTGTTTGAAATGAGATTTTCTGCTATCTTATCTTGCCTGCCTACTCTTACAATAAACTTTTGAAATTGAAGTATTGAGTAAATTGTGCGGCGACACAAGAAAACCGGCCTTTGGGATGTCGGAGCAGGTCTAACATAAACTGGGCTGTAAACTCATAAAAGAATCCTAGAAGCTTCATATTTCAGATTTACCACGGAGAGGGATTGTACCATCTGTGATGCTAAAACAAAGGTGCTGATCAGCGGTGCGTGTTACTGCACAGCTGATCTGTGGCTTAGCTTTCACATTTGCAAAAATCCTGTTTTCTTATGATGCGACACAATTCCTGTCAGGTATTTTAATGGTTGATAAATTTATGGGTTATAAAAGGGCAGAGACACGAATGCATTTTTCCTAAATAAAATGCATGGGGCACAATGAAAGCTTCAAAGTAATGTAACTTTGTTAATCCTCTTGGTATGTCAGTCAGTAGGAGAGTATTTCAAGTTATGAAGACATTCCCACGTTCCTGTCTTTCCTGAGTGTTGCAGCTTTTTTCTATTGACAACAGACTCCACAGTAAAATATTTAAAAAAGACATTTTTCCAGATGTGTTATAAACTGAAACTGTATTTGACCATGCCTTAATGTTTATTAATGATAAATTCGCTTAAAAATTGAGAAAACATAAAATTGCTATAATAAACAACACGGACGTTAACAATGATAATAATAATAATTGTCCCACCAAAGGGTACAATGTGGCACATAGAGCGATGTGGGGTATTATCAACACCTTAAGCCTTATTTTGATTTTAAATAGTCCCTTTTGTAAATATCATACTGAATTGACCTGTTTTAGTTGGCACAACTATCTGTTTCGCTAATTAGAAGTAGATCTTTTGATTATTGTTTAAATTTTGAAATTGACCCTATGATCATGTCATGTACCGTATGTGAGCAGTTATCAACACCCACAGGTAGTTATCAACACCCCTGTTATCCCTAAATCCTGATGTTGAAAATAATATTTTACTTAAGCAGCATTCTTAAATGCATGTTCTGCTCATATAGAATAGACAATGAATGAATAATTTTCCTGAAATTCAGATATAAAATCTCAAAATTTCTGTTTTTACACATTGAATGACAAAATCTGCAAAATTATGAAATCATAGCTGAAAAAAAATAGGGAATTTTAGGGAAAAATACCCCCAAAATATGCAAAATTCTAAGTTAGCAAAAATATTTATATTGTGTACATAAAAATGATTTGTTTGCTTTCATATGAATTTAACTTAAAAACAAACCATTTTCCTGACAGATTTGTTTATCAAAGCACATTTAAGAGAAATTTAATTTAGGGGTGTTGATAACTACCCACGTGGTACATTCACGTAGGTAGTTATCGACACCCTGGAGGTCAAAATAGCATGTATGACTAAGAATAGTTTAACCAGGTCTGCTTTAAGTATTGTCTATGATGATTCATTTTATGAATAAAATCCGCATGAAAATCTATTATTTAGTGAAAATAACCATATGACTGAGTTATCTTCCCTTACAACTATGCATAATAGACTGCAATTTTCACAAGTAAATCTCAAAATGTCAAATTTTTCTCCAACTACCTAACTTTCCAGGATTTTTTGCGCTAATTCATAATTATATGTGAAATTACAATACTGCAATACACTATTTTCATAAGAACATCATGAAATGGAAAAGATAACAAGGGGGTGTCGATAACTACTGGGTGTCGATAATACCTCACATTGCTCTATCTAATATTTACAAAACTACAACAATTTTAGGGTGTCAGAATTTTCAGGAAAAAAAAAAATGCTGTAGACATTGCATCACAAATATACTGTGGTACAAAAAGTATGCAATTCAAATTAATCACTTAATATTCTTTATGTACGTTTGTGTACATGTAGTATCTATCCTGCTAAAACCCCGTGAAGAAAAGGACAGGGCATTACAACAACAATGACAACACCAAAACTAGTCTAGCCAAAAGCTGTTGCTACTCTTTGACAGGCAAAGACTACAAGAATCTCTTGTCAAAGACAGAAAAGGACAGAATCTTTCCTATTTCTAACCTAAAACAGATGGGTAGTCTAGACTAAATGAGCCGCATCGTGAGAAAACCGGATTTTTGCCTATGCGAAAACAAAGGCGCAGATCAGCTTCGCGGTAACCGCGAAGCTGATCAGCGCCTTTGTTTTCGCTACACGGATAGTACAATTTCTCTTCTTCTTAAATCCGAAATTTCAAGCGTCTAGCTCTTTTCTAAGCTTGTACAGGCCGGTTTGTGTCGGACCTGGTCGGAAACCCCGAAGACCGGTTTTCTCACGTCGCGGCTCAAATGTCTAAAGACCCTAGAGAGCGGCAAACAGCAGCCAAAACGTAGGCAACGAAACATCAAACAGAAAATTGGTGTGACAAAACCATGCAATGGCAACAGTTCAATGGATATTAACAATATCTGACAAATGGATTTTCCCATCATTATAAATTGGGTGAGTCCACTTTCATTTTTAGGGGCATCAGCAGTGATTTTTAAATTTTATTCAATTTTTCGATGAAAATTCTGTAAGCAAACAGAATAGCCCCAGATGAGACGCCGCGTTCTGCGGCGTCACATCTGGGGCTATGCTGTTTGCCTATGTCCCATAAAAGGGACGCCAGGCTTAAATTAGTTAAACATGGGACGATTTTTGCAAGTTGTGGGTACACTTTGCAAACGATGACCGAAAAAGGTACCACAACATCCTTTGAGAAAAGGCTGGTTAACTATTTTCTGGTGTAATTTTGGGTTATTCAGCAAGATCCAGTCAAATAATCTTTAGGTATTATTAGACGACAGGTCACGCTGAAAAACCAGTGCTTTAAAACAGATAGCAAAAGTCATCTACAACTATCCCCTATATCCATTCAACTGTGCGCAAACAAATGTAAAACAAAGCATGTTAGAAGCCAAAATATAGCTTCATTTATAAATGTCGCCTACATTGCTTCAAACATCAGCAAATAAGAATGGTGCTTTTCTGAGCAAATTGGCAAGCATATTTAACTCTACATGTAAAGCAGTGAAAACCGTGAACTTAATTCCACGACTGACTGGTCAAAATCAGTGAAACCCTTTTAGTTAATCCTCTTGAAGTGAACTTGTCATCTTATGTACAGTTTCAATCTTTCTAGTTTCTATAAATAGATTCTCACCTGAACCTCTTGGCGTGGTTGCTAGGAACTTGACCTCCGATATGGAACTCCGGACAGTTATCCCCTGCTGTTTGTAGTAAGCGTCAGCCTCCCGATCGACGACCAACATTTTCGTCTCATCCCCGCCTGCTTTGATTCTCTGTATCACCTGTTGATGGGTCTCGTCCTCGATGTTAATGCCGTTAACCTCGATAATCCGGTCCCCTTCCTGGAGTCCAGCATCCTGAGCTGGGGAACCGTCATCTATTTTTCCAATATACTGACCACCCCGCTCTTTCTCAGCGTGCAGGTTAAATCCATAGCCGGGAAAATCTGGCCATTTTCTTATGTGACATAGACGTGGAGTATATGACATTGCTGAAACAACAATCAATGATCCATATGATGAAGAATAATCTGTATGATATAAAATAATCTGTATGAAAAGAAACATATGTATAAAATGGAACTTATAAAATATTTTTTACACACTTTATTGTCTCCTTTAAATGCAAATAAGGAATCTGAAGTTTATCGAACCATGATGATTTTAATAGACATAGAGTGTATTATGCATTCCATGAAATGACAGTCATGTACAAAATAAATCAAAATGTTTGTATAAATTAATTTGAAAGTAAAGTTGTATTAAGAATTAAATCAATAAATGAATGGTTTTTACGAAAGATCCTGTGAAAAGTGCTGAAAACCTAAGTGGGGGGACCACATTTTTGGGAGATAGCTAAGTACTCTCTGTTTAACATTTCTAAGTTCCTATTTGAGCCTGTGCGCAAAGCAACAATTTGGGTTCTGACCAGATCAGACACAAACTAGCCTGTACAAGTACAGAAGCAGGCTAGAAGCTTGAAATTTTGGATTTAAGAAGAAGATGAACTGTACTTTCCGTGTAGCGGAAACAAAGGCGCTTATCAGCTTCGTAGTAACTGTGAAGCTGATCTGCGCAGTCTTCATGAAAAGTGCCTGTATCTCGGTCAAAACCAGCAAAATTTCATTATGACTGACAAAATATTTTATTCTGTCAGACAAATGTACGGCAAAAATTTCCAAAATTACCATGATAATATATAGAACTGTCCTACAGAAATTGGTTTTGACCAGCAAAAAATTTGCAGTCTGCCAGACAACTGTCCTGCAGCTGAAAAAAGATTTCGCGAAGACTGTCTGCGCCTTTGTCGCAGTAACTGCGAAGTTGATCAGTGCCTTTGTTTTCCCTACATGGATATTACAATTCCTTTACTTTCTAAATCCAAAATTTCCAGTCTCTTCTGTGACTGTACTACCCGGTTCGTACGCCTGGTTAAAAACCCAGAGTTAATTTGTTAGTTTTCTTACGCACAGGCTCAAATATCAAATACTTCCCTTTATCTGGTCTCCTGATTCTTACCTGATGTTTGTCGTTCTTTCGTTCTGGTCTTCTTATGCTGAACCTCCGGTAAACTAGACGTTACCATAATACCATTATTCCTATAGAACTCGTCTGCCTCTTTGTCTACCACAAGTAGTTGTGTCTCGTCTCCTCCTGCTTTGATTAACATAATCACTTCCTGATGTGTTTTGCTCTCCACGTTTTCACCGTTAACGGCCACTATTCTGTCTCCTTGTCGTAAATCGGCATCCTCAGCAGGAGAATCATTATCTACACTGCCGATATATTGTCCAGGCTTGTCCTTTTCCGCGTGCAGGTTAAACCCATATCCTTGAAAATCAGGCCACTTTACTATATGGCACAATCGTGGATTTGAAGGACTGGTCGCCGACACGGAATTAACCGTTACCGAGGTGACAGTGACCTCAGGCTCAGGTTCTGCCGGCTCCGGTGTGGGGGTGCGTTCTGGGGTGGGTGGGGCTTGGACTTCATTCTCGGCCTGTTTGTCATCCTCTTGTACATCGTTGTAGCTGGGCGGTTCTACAGGGGGCTCTGAAACAAAGCGAAAATTTAGCCTTCGCATGAGAAAATCGACGATTTGGGGTTCCTGACCAGGTCTGACTCAAACCAGTCTGTGCAGTCACAGAAGCAGGCTAGAAGCTTAAAATTTCAGATTTAAGCAGAAGAGAAATTGTACTATCCGCGAAGCGTAAACAAAGGCTCTGATCCACTGTGCAGTAACTGTTACTGCACTGCTGATCTGCACCTTGGGTTTCGCATATGCAGGTTGTTGGTTTTCTGATGCCGTGGTTCAAATTACTTGTTTTGTGGTTTAACAATTTTTTGGTCATGCTGGGATGGCATCATTGCTTCCTGGGTATTAGCCAGTACCATGGGGAGCTTATTTCAGCTTAAAGCTTCTTGCTCAATGACAACTCCATGAAAGCAGATAGACAAATGAGCCGTGACGCAAGAAAACCAGTCTTTGGGGTATCCGACCAGGCTTGACACAAATCGGCATGTACAGGGCTAGAATCTTGAACTTTTGGATTTAGGAAGAAGAGAAATTGTACTAGCCATGTAGCGAAAACATAGGCGCTGATGAGCTTTGCAGTTACTGCAAAGCTGATCTGCGGCTTTGTTTTCGCACAGGCAAAAATCCAGTTTTCTCACGATGCAGCTCATTTAATGCACCAATCAACAAAGACTTTAATTAGCCTAGGCAGCACTGAACCTTTGATTTCTGCAGATTGTACATGTATGTAAAAAGGGTTGATCTTTCAAAGAATGACCCAAATTCTTCCCTCACCTACTAGTTAATGGCCTTATCTATTATTATGTCTCTTTGGACATTAAAACTTGTCATATTAATACCTTTTATGTGCTGTTAAATTAAGGCATGTCTAGGCAGGAGAAAAAGATAGGCAAATTTTACTTTATTTGATGTGCTATCCTTGAAAAATGTATATGAGCCGCTGCCTCAGAAAACTAACAATCTGCATATGCGAAAACAAAGACGTAACTGCACAGCTGATCAGCGCCTTTGTTTTCGCTACATTGATAGTACAATTCCTCTGCTACTTAAATCTGAAATTTTGAGCTTGTAACTGTTTTCTGTGGCTGTACAGGCCGGTTTGTGTCAGACCTGTTAAAAAACCGCATTGTTGGTTTTCTAATGTGGCTCATATAAATTCTTGTTTTATGTTTATATGATGTACATATGTATATTTGTAGCATAAAGGTTGATTTATGCTTATAATCCATTGTAAATTGAGCCTGTGCATGAGGAAACCAACAATTTGCGTAGGCGAAAACAAAGCCGCCGATCAGCTTCGCGGTTACCGCGAAGCTGATCAGCGCCTTTGTTTTCGCTACACAGATAGCACAGTCCCTCTCCTACGTAAATACAAAATTTCAAGCTTCTAACCATCTTCTGTGACTGTACAGCCAGGTTTGTGTCAGACCTGGTCGAAACGCAAATTGTTGGTTTTCTCACGCACAGGCTCAATTCACATTGATCTGGTTGACTGAGTCATTGTTTAATGTCCTGGTCAACAATTTTTCAGCCATATCAGGACAAAGCCATTGCTCTCTGGTTATAATTCAGCCCAATGGGAGTAAACGGATCTTGCTCAAGGACACAACACTGTAACCCTGAGGGGTTTGAACCCTGCAGGATCTCTCGATTTGGTGTCTGGGGTCTCTTTCTATTGCTCAGCTACCACACTCCCATCACGGTACAGTTCTAACCACAATTTCTCTGGGCAGGCTTACATGTAACAGATGTGGTCAACTGGTATGCAGTGCCCATCCTTCCAAAAGTAACTGATATGAAGAATGCAAGAAAAGTTATTAAATTCATGACCTGAATAATATGGGCTGCGACACTAGAAAACCGGTCTTCCGGGTTTCCGACCAGGTCTGACACAAACCGGTCTGTACAGTCTCAGAAGAATGCTAGAAGCTGGGAATTTCAGATTTAAGAAGAAGAGTGGTTGTACTTTCCCAGTTGCGAAAACAAAGGCGCGATCAGCTGTGCAATTACTGCACAGCTGATCTGCGCCTTTGTTTTCGCATAGGCTAAAATCTGATTTTCTCATGATGTGGCTCATAATATGGCTAGCTTTTCAGGGACCCGCTAAATGACACAACATGGCAGCTCAGTTACACACATGTAAATTGTGTGAAACATGGGAGGTATAAAACATTGAAATTATCACTACTAAGATAAACATTTCTACCCCATAACTACTTAAAGTATGTACAGTGCACTATAGTGATGGGGACTTTAGGCGTCATAAATCAAAGACAAATATTTACCACTTTCAGGAATGACAAAAGTCAATGTTTTATCAGTCAAAACACTTTCCAGTATCACGGGGACCCAACTGTTAATCGTGATTATTGATGCGTCGTGGAATGTTAATGCATGCTATTATGAAGTTTCGTATGCGTCGGCGAGTTCGTTACGAATGCGACGTTCCACATCCTCTGTCCTTGGACGGTAAGTACCACATGTTTTGCTCCCGTGAAAATAAACAAAGCCGAGTTTACAAAATCGGCGTCCACTATGATCTGCAAAAATCTTCTATGTTCCCACTCGAAGTCAATTGGAATACTTACGGCACTTGTGTTTTTCAGCTAATGGTTTATAAAGTTGACAGGTAGATACAAGATTGTCACGAAAACTCATTACATTCTTAAAGTCTTTTTGTTTTTCTAATTCTTGACCGTAAACTAAGAAGTATAACTCAGTCTTGTGGTGTCTTCATTGAAATATGTATCCAAATGGTTTTGTTAATGCACACTTATTTACTGAGCGTGAAAAACAGTAAGATAAGCATCTTTTGTATGCATCGTAGATTTTGTTAAAATTTAATATGCGACACAGAAATGCATCGTGGAAGATTGAGACCGATGAATAGCAAATGTTACGATATGGAGACAGTGTTGCATTTTCTACAATTAATATTTTCTAGATACATGTTAAAGGGGTCAACCATGTTTTTATACTGTATTAACATTTGCAGAGGCTGGAGAAAGTTGTTTAGCCTGAGGCCGAGGGTTCAAAGGGCTCGCGAAAGACTCTTCTAATTGCACTAAAATAACCATAGTTGATCGCTGTTCTTGTACAACACACCATTCCCATGGAAAACTGATTGACAACCGCACCAAAAAAAAACCGCATAAATCCCTTTATTTTTCTCTCTCCCCGCCCCACCCCCTGCTTATCAAAAATGCATGAAGCCACCGATATGAAATGATCAAATATTATTTGGTTTAGCCTTACTGGTCATTTAATGTTAGAAAACATATTGCCTATGGCACTGATATGCCCGAAAATGATTTACTGTTTCGAGACAAGAAGTCACTCGAAAGTTGTCAAAGCTATATCAGAAAACCACTCTGTTACCTCATTCAAAATAAAAGTGGCACATGCTTTGAAGCTCGTTCAACGAAGTATATGTAGATCTAGTACAAGGAAAAATACGCCATGCAATATTGCGCTTGATAAAAGCGCAAGTAATGCTTTTGCATTGACGAAAATAACTTTTGTAAGAGCACAACAAAATGCTAATTCTTCCATGACTCATTCTAGTAGTACGTACCTTCATCTTCGATGCATACAAAAGATGCTTATCTTACTGTTTTTCACGCTCAGTAGATTAATGTGCATTTACAAAGCCATTTTGATACATATTTCAATAAAGACACCCATAGGACTGTGTTATACTTCTTAGTTTATGACAAAGAATTAGAAAAACTAAATGACTTTAAGAATGTAATGTGTATTCGTGGCAATCTTGTATCTACCTGTCAACTTTATAAACCATTAGCTGAAAAACACAAGTGCCGTAAGTATTCCAATTGACTTCAAATGGGAACATAGAAGAATTTTGCAGATCATAGTGGACGCCGATTTTGTAAACTGGGCTTTGTTTATTTTCACGAGAGCAAAACATGTGGTACTTACCGTCCAAGGACAGAGGATGTGGAACGTCGCATTCGTAACGAACTCGCCGACGCATATGAAACTTCATAATGGCATGCATTAACATTCCACGTCGCATCAATAATCACGATTAACAGTTGGGTCCCCGTGAGTATGGAAAGTGGGTATAAGAGGATAAAACAATAAATGATAGAGTGTCTGCTTGACAAACTGTTGCTGTACATGCTCTGCACGCATATAGCCCTGGCACAGAAGCAAATAGTCCCCATTTTCAAAAACATTAATTTTCCATCATTTTTTTTTTTGCTGATTCCTGCAAGTTTTCTTTTAAATGACTTTGTGACATTGGTCAATTTAAATGCGTACAAACCATAGTTGATCTTGCCATAAATGAGGTCAAGGTTATACCAAGGCCATGTATTTAGACTTTAGAACTTGTAAGGTGCGAGCCCTGAATGCTACATGCCAAGATTATTTGATGTTTGAGTTATTGAGAAGATCCTTTTAAGTTTTTTTACACCCCCCCCCCCACAAAAATTTATGATATTTTCTTTGACAGGTTGCAATTTCTGAGATCTTTGACATTATGCCCCAGTCATTTGTAACCAATGAGGGCTGGGGATAGCTGTGGAAATGAACAGAACTTTGACCAAAGTTTTGCCACAACATTATGGGGGGAAATACCCCGGGTTTGCTGTACATGTATATGCAAAAAGGGCTGTGAAATGAAAAGAAAGCAGGCTGCGAGGGAAAACAGCAGAGGTTTTACCAAAGAGCAGTCCCCGCAGGGTGGGGCTTTTAGCTGGGATTTGCTGGACCAAGTCAAAGTCCCCGCTATTCCATGGAGGTGTTGGGGGGGGGGGGGAGGGGCGTGGTTACAAATAACTGGTGTGTTAGTGGATGACTGATGGAGCAGCTGAAATGCAGGTCATCATGTTTTTAAGGCCCTATTCACACTGAGCAACACTGAGAGTGTTTCTCTGTCACAACATGACTGAAATTTAACGTGTAACCGAGCGTACACATTTTAACAAACTCGGCTGTTCATTACAAAATGTTAATAAAATTTGGACATTAAGCAAACAAACCAACCTACAGATGAACTGCATAAAATTACCTGCCATAGTTCCTACATACAATCACTTCATCTATGCATATATGAAACCCAACTGCAATATCTTTGTGCATTATATGCATCTAGTTTACTGTTAAGATAATCGCCCACTTAATTATAAACAGAGATGGCATATCTTACCACCTAGATTTAATGATTACATTTTCTTGCTTTAGCATCTCCGCCTTTATTAATCATCAGCAAAAACATATTTTGTGACAAAGAATCAATGAATCAGCCTTAAGTAAGTTAAGTTTGAATAGCAGCTATAAGTATTAATGGAAAAGTTTAAAAAGTACAGTATGTATGCAGCACATGTATGCTTGCTAATAACCATTGCACCCAACTGGTAAATTAATGAAAAGCTGTCAATATCATTAATAATTCTACAAGCTACATTTATGCGCATGTAGTACAAATAACTTTATGATAATAAATGAACTTGCTGCATGAGAAAACCAACAATCTACATATGCAAATTCAAAGGCGCAGATCAGCTGTGCAGTAACTGCACAGCTGATCAGTGCCTTTGTTTTTGCTACACGGATAGTATAACCCACCAACTTATCCAAAATTTCAAGCTTCTAACCTTCTTCTGTGACTGTACAGACCGACTTATGTCCGACCTGGTCGAAAAACCCAAATTGTTGGTTTCTCATGCAACAGCTCATTAATTTGAATTATTTAAGGTCCCTATGGTCTCGTCATTACCATGTCAGAGTTCTCTATTTTTGGTCAATATGTATACATACAGAGCCAAAGGCAGTACAGACATTTAAGCTGCCTCATGAGAAAACAAACAATGTGGTTTTTGAACAGGTCCGACATAAGCCAGACTGTACAGCAACAGAAGACAGCTAGAAGCTTGAAATTCTAGATTTAAGAAGAAGAGGGATTGTACTTTCCGAGTAGCGAAAACAATTTATGTTCACTTTCTGGAGGGGAGTGTGGTGGCCTAGTGTTTAGAGGCATCTGACCCAAGAGAGTGGTACTTGTACTTCAAACCTCACTGGTGCTTAGTTATGTCTTTTATTTGGTTTGGTTGAGGCTTAATGTCCCAGTCATTGGCAGTCAACAATCTCTCAGTCATGTTACATAGGATTAACCAAGTGCTGCCTTTTTTTCTTTTGTCTTTAAGTGTAGGATGTTAGCCCATAAAACACAGTTTTTTTTTTTTTTTTTGGTTGTTGTTTTTGTGTGGGTTTTTTTTTTGCTTACCTACTAAAATATTTGATGATAAATGAAGAAAAAGTCATGCATTGTAGTTTTTGTGTAATGTTTTGTGAATACCAAGCCATTAGAAAGCCTAATCAATCACTTTGGACAGATATACTGATGACATTACATAGCAAGTCCCACAAGAATATTGCCACAAACAAAAACAAACTGCCAATTACCATTAACATACACAAAAAAAAATCAGACTAGAGAATAAATATATGTGTCATGTGTATTATGCTAGTAGCTCTATTCTAGAGCGGGGTTTGATAGTGAACTTGTGAAGTGGTTAGCACACTGACTTGTCACCTCTGTGGTCCTGGTTTTAATCCCGGTCAAGGTATGTGGCAGGGTCGTATACTCTACAACCATCACATTCGAACCCCATACAGGTAGAAAGCCATGATGAATGAAGCATACATTTTTCAAATAACCAATCATAATGCAGAAAATGAGTTTTGTTGTATCATGAATGATTATAAGCCACTCTGTTCTGTGGACAGTTCAATTTCAGTTTGATTCTTGACCCTCTCATTTATTTACTCATCTTTTTTACTGTATACAGAGTCAATCAATTTGTATTTCTGACCATTACCTCAGGAGCTGTGGAATTGTGACTTGCTCAAGGCCACAACTTAAATGGCATCTAAGCTGCCGATTGAACCTGGGACCACTGTGCCAGCCCTCTCCACGTTTCTCATTTCCGTAGTTTTGATTTTCTGAAACCTCAGTCTCACCGTATTTACCTATTTTTTACCATCATGGGATTTGTTTTGTGACACTAACTTTTGCCAACTTTCTGATGAGCTGTTGATGCTTCAAATCAAGAATCTATTTTGCTATTCAAAGGCTCTTCCACATGAAGTGACCTACAGTTTTTAATGTCCCAAATCTTGATGTCTTTTCTGGCATTACCCAAGACCAGCAGGCCAGCTGTTATTAGTCTTGACGAGTCGGTTGTCAAAATGAATTTTTGATCTATTTTTCATGCGTACTGGATGTCCGATCTGATCGCAATTTTATGGTTGCTGGTAGACACAGCCTAGATCAGGGATGCCATATTAGTATAACTGCTCTGGGCACTGCATCAGCATTCCTCAACATTTGCTTTGCGGTCATCCAGTACTCACAATAAAATATGTCGAGTTAGTGAATTTGCGTATTTGTATTGAATGTTTTGTAGATGCGCTAAAATGTATTTGGCAATCTGAATAAAGAATTGAATTGATACCTTATGGTGTATCACTTTGGCAAAATGAAACACTAGGTATGATACTTTCACTTTGACTGACTCGTCAGACTAATGTAATGCTGTCCTAGCACTTTTGACAGAAGAAAAATCACAAAAATAAACAATGCCCCACACAATCTAAATGGATCACACATATCATATGGGCACAGACATGCAGCCCCTACCCTTCCCAACTGCTGTCACTGTCCCTAAAACTTGCTGACAGCTCCCAAATTTTTTGTTTACCTGGCTCCTGTTCTGTTCCTGGGCGTGGTGGAGTGGTCAATCGGAGCACCTCGGCTCTATCCCCTGAAACGACAATCTTCTCATCTTTGTAATATTTATCCGTTTCTGAATCAACCACCAACAGTGACACACTATCACCACCTGCTTTTATTCTGTTAACAACCTGTGAATGATTTTCATTGCCAATGTTGACACCATTTACTTCCACAATTCGATCGCCTTCCTTCAAACCAGCGGCTTGCGCTGGCGAATCATCGTCCACTTTACCGATGTATTGACCGGCTTTTCCGCGTTCCGCGTGCAAGTTGAAGCCATATCCGTTGAAGTCTGGCCATTTACCGATTGTGCAGCATCTAGGGACCAACTTACTATCATCACCCATATTGCATATATTGAGTTATTAAACTTTTTAGTCGCCCTTTCCCACCTGTCTTACACTTATCGTCCAAGATGGCGACTGTCATTGAAGTCACATGACCCGAGGCGACCAATGAAAAATGAGGTCGCTGTTAATTGGACAGGTACGAAAATTACAGGTGTGCCAGTATTTTATGGGTACGTACCGGAGACGCACCTACGCCACCGTTGGGCCACTATACATCTTCACTGGCCGCGAGCTCCCTTTGAACGATAAGGTGAAATTTTGATCTATGTTTTTTGTTGTTGCTGTTGTTGTTGTTGTTGTTTTTTCACAGATCACTCCTGAGGCCGAGATCGCCCCGCTTTGGGTCGTTTCACTCTTGGGTAATTTCTCGCACCTTTTTCGTGATAACAGGCATGCCTTGATTCATGATGGAGAACAAGCATGGTTATGGATATGTTAACTAAACCATTGTAAACATGCAATTAAGATTCTAATCATTAAATACACTGTACCTACTTGTTCAATCTTTTGTTTTCAGCTAACCCCCTGTAGCTCTTGGTAACACCGAACTACCTTCTGAAGTCATCCTTGGGGGTTAAGAAAGAAAGAAAGAAAGAAAGAAAGAAAGAAAGAAAGAAAAATGGACCGCACGTGGTGTTTGAACTTTTTATTATTTTGCATATCACCAGTTACATGTATGAAGAAATTAAGATGTGACAATTACATGTTGTATATGTATTTGATTATATTGAACGTATATTTTATTATTATTATTCCATGTTTTATTGATGATAAGTTTTTGTTTGGTTTAAACTTATTTTATTTGAAGATTATTTACAACATAGACATACACTTGTTGTAGCCATAGCGGATCTGAAGACGATCCGGATCAAAATAATTTTCAAAAGAATTTTACAAAAATATAAAACAAGAATTTTTTAAAACGAACTTGTCCACTTGACTCTTTATTCAAACATGTTTCATTCCATCGCTCAATGATCGTGGATAATGACGTCAACATCTTGTTCACGTCAATGGTTCCCGGCTCTTATACAGAAAAAGTTTTCTTTTACACACGGTTATCAAAGGCGGTTTGCCAAATTTTCCGAAAAACAAAAGGTACCCTGTAAGTTATCTTTTGATATTGGTTGCTAATATTTTCTCCAATTATTTTCTGTTATTTTGGCGAAGTTTCAATCCTAAAATCGAATATTACGACATATTTAATTAGAAACTTTGAAACGGTGTCATTGTAGTTACTCCGAATCACGTTTAACCACATATTGTCATTTTATGCTCTCAAAGGACTTGGATTGTCTGTTGTTTGGAACTAAAGGTATACTTTTACATTCTGGGTGTTCATGTTATAAAATTAAGTGTAAACAATGAAATAATCTGCGTTGTTAACAAACATCATATGATATTCCGACGTTATTCAAATCACGCATGGAACATTGCGTGTTCGGTGGGGGTGGGGTTGAGCAAACATGGCTATGGGAAAATGCCGCCGAATAAGGCATATGTTTTGGTCCTCAGAATATTTGATAAGGCTCACTGTATCGCTACATGCAAAGAATTTGAAGAATAAACCCATCGGTGGTGATATATAGACCATGATTCGGATTACCTCCAATTGATTCGTTTCGACTTCAATTATGCATAGACTTTCACGCTCCAGCGGTCACAGTCGCGTGCTTGATCAAAAATGAAAACCATTACAGTTAATGAGGAACAAAATTGGCTTCAAGATAATACTAAGTTTATAATACTCAAATCATTTATATGCGCATGCGCAGCAATTTTCATGAACTTGATCCGGAATGGGTTGAATGATTGTACAATCTTTTGGTTTCAGCTAACCCCACATGAACATGAACCTACAAGAATAAACATTTGAAAAAGGATTAGAACGGAAGCAAAGTTGCTTATTTTGTTCTTCTCCTATAAATGTTTTTTATGGTACCATTGTGTTTTATTATAAGCTGGTGTTTCATTTTATTTTATAATTTCGGAACTCATCACATGTATACTACGGAGATATTGTTTCTCTCTAGTATGGGCCGATTCTCGCTGACACCAACACACTTGTACATCTATACATTACATATATATGATATTCAAAATAAATCAGTCAAATTATTCGGCGACCATCTGGGGTACCTATAAACTGAAACCCCAGGTTGTTTCACCCATGAGGCCTTTGCTTCTGTCGTAGAGTCATAACACCTTGATTCATAGTGGGGAGAAAGTAGATTGTCATTATTTTGTTGAACATCTTTTTTCCATATCTGACGAAAAAAAAAAAAAAAAAAAAAAAAAAAAAAAAAAAAAAAAAAAAAGAAGAAGAAGAAGTAAATCGTACTATGGGGCAGACGATTTGCGGATGGCCAACTTTCACAGAATGAGTTTTTTTTTTTTTTAATTTAGTTTAACGTCCCTTTCAATATTATTTCAGCTCATATGAGACGGGCCAATCAGTAGGTGGGCGAAAACGGGAGAACTATTATTTCAGCTCATATAGTAGGTGGGCGAAAACGGGAGAACCCCGAGAAAAACCACCTGGCACACCCGCAAGCAGAACCTGACTTGTTTCACATGTGGCCAGTGCGGGGCTCGAACCCACAGCAGACACAGCGGTGAAATGATCGAGTGATTAAGAAACAGCGCTCTTAACCGCTCGGCCACGGGGGCCGCTTCTGAGCCCCCCCCCCCCCCCCCGGGTCTTTGCTCCCTGAAAGAAAAATTGCATTTGTCCCCAGCTCCCTAAAATGTTTTTCCTGAAAATAAATGACCCTTCTCCCCAAATCCCTGAAAATAAATGGCCCTTCTCCCCGAATCCCCAAAACCCCTGGGAGGGTCTCGCTTCCTTAATAGTTTGAGTTAATTGTTCTATAACAGGTATGCTGGCTTCCTTCATTAACTGGTAACATCTGATATATTTTCCCACACGACATACTAATTGCCTACTAATTGTTCGAAAACGTTTAATGTGTGCCATAATAATGATTGCTTTAAGAGTTAGACTGTGACCAAGAAGGTATACAAGGCACATGACTGTTTCTGAACATCAAACTGATCGAAGTAAGATATATAACGTTCAAGAAACAAATTTTTATCTTAGAGTTGTATCTACAAGTTGTTTTTTTATCATTACGAAACTTACCCATGTAATATACAGAGATTTTCTTCAGGGGTAAAAAATGAAAAAATCATCAGAAAATTTTTGTTTTTTTTTTTTTTCTTATTTTTGCTCAAAACATAGATTGTTGGTACACGAGTACCCACAATCTATGTTTTAGATTGTGGGTCCTCGTTAGATTGTGGGTACACGAGTACCCACAATCTATGTTTTGAGCAAAAATAATAAAAATAGATGTACCCCTGTAAACCCCAGTTTTACTATATAAAAGTGAGGTTTGAGAGGTTACATATTGCATGGACGTGTTAGCGTGATGTTATACAATTTCATTTATCATATGACGTCGCTGTTTTCCAGTGGATAACGTCATGTAATAAAAGTGTTATGCCCACACGTGTATTAACACTTTTGCGGGAATACGTAACGTCATTGATGATGTCCAATTACATTGAAAACATATCCACTTTGAAAGCGCTAAAATGCTTTGTTGAGAGCAAGGACCCTATATCGATATAGGGTTCTTGTTGAGAGTCATTTGATAAAACGAATCTTACACTCGTGGTCATTTCATTTGAAATTTATTAAACTCGCCGAAGCTCGTTTAAAAATTTTCATATGAAATGACCACTCGCTATATATCAGAGGTAAGACAATATTTTCCTTCTTTTTTTAATATAACATATATTTTTGTTTCACTTTTTATGGCTGTATTTACCGATGTTGGTTCGTTGTTAATATGCCCCAATCATTCATAAATGGCGTAATAGTAGTAGTGGGTGGCACTACAGACCTTTTTTTTCTTCTTTTGGACTGTAACACCTTTTAAAACATGAGCCAATTGTGCAACCCATTGTTATAGCACACATTTTTGCAATGCATGGTTTGGAACGTCAATGAAAACGGTTTGGGAAAATTCAGTGATTGCCTCTACACGGCTACCAAACAGTTAAATGCGTAACCGCGGTTAAGAAAAGAAATCCGATTCACGCCCTTCCGGTTTTGCGTGTGAGGTGCAGTAAAAGGTAAACAAACTTTCGTAACTCGCGTTTCCAAGTAGGAGAAAGTTATTAAAATTTTCTCAATGCAATTTTGTTAGTTATAAATTGATCTCATGGTATCCCAAAGGATTTCCAGATTTGTTTCCTTATAATCGTGATTTTTATTCCCTCCTCCAAAATGCATGTACATGAAGAAAATGTGGGTCAGTCATAGGGATATTTTTAGATTGCGTCATTATAAACGGACGGCAAGACAGCGAACAGATGATTTTTACATTGTTCTGTGAACCCTTTCCTTGCCATTGACCACTGCTTTCAATGTATCTGTGGCTAAAAGCTGTGTCAAAATTTCGGTCACGCATTTAATCATTAGAATGAGAGCAAAATAATCGACATTAAAACCACCTGTATTTTAGTTTCTCTCTCGAGTTCTATGTTTAACAATTTAATTATCACAGTGTCTCGTCATCTCTGTATGGTTTTTAACCCTTTCAAATAAAATTTATTGAAGGGTTTTTGACTGACAGTGGTGTGCAAGAAAAAAACAAACAAACGAAAATCTGCATGTACAAAAGCCTTAAATATACCTTGGTCTTCCTTTTGCTCATTATTTTAGTGAGTGATAATGTTAAAAATAATTAACTTAGTTAATACATATAGACACCCCTTCTCCAGGAAAATGAAAAAAAAAAAAAAAAAAAAAAAAAAAAAAAAAAAAAAAAAAAAATCCAAAATTGGTTTATTTGTGATGTTTGCAGTGAGAATGCTTGGTATATATCAATATACAAACATTTTGGGCAACAAACATGCAATACAATAATTCACATGTATTGTATTCTTGTTTATGATAAAACTTAGACTTTACAGCATCGTGTATACTGTAATTTGCCTTTTTGTTTGCTTTCATCTAAAACGCTGTTCAGAGAATGTTAAATCATAAAAAAAACAGGCAAAAGTTTTCAAACATATCTCGAGATAAATCCTTCTTATATTAATGATTAAATGCTTAACCAATTTTTCCTTCCCTTCGAAACAGAAATGTTGGACCCTGAGAAAAGTGAATACTGTGGCAGACATCAGTTGTGATTTATTTGATAAATATCTGCAAAATTTGTCATGGAATAATCACAAAAACTTGATATTAAACCGCAAATTGCCCTATTTTTAGTTGTATTTTGCCGTCTTTCACCGTGTTGAAACGCCTGTTTCGAAGGAGGGAACAAATAACCCCAAAAACATTGAGTAATGTTGCAAACTATTTTGGTGCTGTCTAACAATGATAAAAAAGTGGCAAAATAGCATTCTTAGATTTTTGATACCTTTCTGTACTAAAAAATAATTATCGATCGATCCGAGTAGTGTATGTTTTGTTTACCTTTTGTTGCACCTCACACGCAAAACCGGAAGGACGTGAATCGGATTTCTATTCTTAACCGACGGTTACGCATTTAAGTGTTTGGTAGCCGTGCTCTATGTTTTTCGTAATATTTGCGAGGATGACAAAAAATGGTGCCAAAGTATGTGCACCGGGCTTCGGTTGTGACTGGGTCGCAACGTGGAAGTGTGTGATCTGATTTCTACCTCTATGTTGAATCTAAAACGTCTATCAACATTCTATGCTATTTCATTTCAGATGGATAACGTCAAGAGGATAACTGTCAACGTAAACGACCAGAAAGATTGAAGGAATCACGAGGTACACAACGTGTGATGACGTCATTGCAATGGTGTTCTACAACTTTTCAGTAGATGCAGATTCCTTCGCACTCTTTGAGTCGTTCTGTGGTGTTGAACGGAAGAGAGAGTCCTGAAGGTGATGAGATCCTGGGGTGTAGATCAGAAAAGCTTTGCTCTCTTGGTTCGGAAAGTAGATAATGTCATGTCCAACATGGCGACTCTCTCACAAGCTAGGCGCAAACTAGGTAAGACTAGATCAATGAATGCTAACGCTCTTTCGTCAGAAGTTGCTAAACGCACTATCCATGCAATCTGAACAAAACTTGCGATAAAACATTCCATTCCAAAGACATTGATAACATTACATCAGCAAACGAGAAAGAAAAGCACACAAAACTCGGTTTATTGAAAAGAAACAGAAAAACAAGCAGTCAAGCTCTCGATTAGGTACCAGGAGTTGCTATGACAACGAGAAGAAAAATGAACTACCATCAGAATTAAGAAACAAAGAACGTTTCTGAGACGTTTCTTCTTAATACCTGCTCTTAATGCTGCTTTTGTAGAGTACGATGATACAACAAAAAGGATACAACAAAAAGGAATGGTATTGACAATGCCAGTACTAACCTTGCGATACGATAGTATATGTGAACTTGAGAGAAACATTTGTGAAATTACGGAATCGAATTCTGAGTCCGAGACGGTTTCTGACGACCATGATAAGGAATCTGAATCATCTGACAACGAGAGTCCGTTTTGTGACACAGACAATACTGTGATGACATCACGAAAAACATGTCCGTGTTATGTATATCCATACGGAGAAATATTGTGCCGATACCTTACCTGTAATTCAGTTTATTGCCGATAAATAATGTACATAAATGAATAGGACATTGACTTTCAATGTTTAATTAAAACTTAATTACGGCAGATATCAAATTTGTTCTTTCGGAATATTGTAATTTAATGTATTCCTGATTTAATGGATATTGTTTCGTTCAATTATCTTGATTTTTTGAATGGACAAAATCAAAATTTAAAAAGGTCCTGTTTGGTCGCATCATTTCTTATATCTGATATACAAAAAGTGTAAAATCTACCAAAGGGGCTTTGGTTAAATGCCAAATATATCGTTTCCAAAACCTTTTTTCTAAATTTGTTCTTTCGGATTATTCATCAGAAGAAAATGATCTTTCTAAAGACATGCTTAACTTCAAAATCAAGCGACATTTGGCGTGGACAAATTGCGTGTGTTTTATAGCTACTTTGAGTTTTTTTTTTTTTTTTTTTTTTTTTTTCTAATTTCCGTAAATCAATAGTTTTATCGGCAAATCCCGTAAACCGGGCGGAGAATTACGAAATAAATGCCTGTGCATAAGCGTCTGCTATTTCGCATAAAGGTGTAATACTTCTTTTCCTTGTTATTTATTTATTTATTTATTTATTTATTTATTTATTTATTTTCTTTAACATGGAGATTACTTATTTACACAAAAGAAAAAAAAAATAAAAAGTCTTTTTTTCTCATTGATTTAAAATTTATGAAAGATGCTACACAATGATCGCGATTAACTTTTGAGTATAATTTTATAAACATTACATATCCTCACAGAATGTGACACCTCTGAACAACAAACGCATTGTGCATTGTAAGAATGCACATCAACATTATTGTCGTAATTGCAATTGGTCCAATTAAAGTTTGCATTTCACACCTAAGTAACTCTCTTTTTACTCAATCTGATGACCAAACGATAGCGTCTCCGTGTCCCAGTTTGAACAAAGCAAAAACCGACATAAAAATTCTTAATTATCTTCATTCAAATCTCTCTCTCTCTCTCTCTCTCTCTCTCTCTCTCTCTCTCTCTCTCTCTCTCTCTCGTTAAAGCTGCAGAAAAACACTGAAACTGTACACTGTTTTCAATGAAATTAAGATTTGTTTTTACTGTGCTGCTACTTTTTACGCTGATTCGTTCTTATTTTCTTATTTTATTTCTGCTCTCAGCCACGGTCTAGATCATCCCGTTGAGTTTTCTGGAATCGCATATTCATTCATTCATTCTCAGTCACAAGTCGCAAGATACATCAATTCATTATTATTGTTTTTTTACTTTTTAAAAATTCATTAAATGTTTTTTGTTGTTGTTGTTTTTTATCAAAAGATTAGTACTAGATCTATAATTAATATTACACAAAAATGCAGATATTGACGATACGATTTTGAACAGTTCAGTGGCGCATCAATGTTGTTTTAGTTAATCTATGACCTAAGGGTATGATTTAAAGCGTGACTGATTTTATGACATGCAGTCTCGGATTATAAAACCTTAACCATTTCACATTTTAGCCGCGGCGTGAGAAAACCGGTATTAGGGGTTTTCCGACCAGGTCTGACACTAACCGGCTTTTTTTTTTTTTTTTTAAACAAAACAAAAAAAAAAAAAAAAAAAAAAAAAAAAGTACTATAATTCAATATTACACAAAAAATGCGACACGATTTTGATCACGATCAGTGGCGCATCAATGTTGTTTTAGTTTATCTATGACCTAGGGGTATGATTTAAAGCGTGCCTGATTTTATGACATGCAGTCTCGGATTATAAAACTATACCATTTCACATTTGAGCCGCGGTGTGAGAAAACCGGTACTAGGGGTTTCCGATCAGGTCTGACACAAACCGGCTTGTGTACTACACCATTTGGCAAGAAGCTTGAAAATTCGGATTGAGGAAGATATTGTATTACCCGTGTAGCGAAAACAATGGCGCTGATCAGCTAGGCAACTGCTACACAGCTGACCTGAGCCTTTGTTTTTGCATAGTTAAATTCCGGTTTTCGCATGACGCGGCTCATTTTTAATGGAAGGTGTACTTGTTATATAAATATTGCGAAAATGCAAGGAGTCGATCAGCCTGTGCACTTGAAAAACTTGTCCAAGCGAGGTTTGACGGATTCAAAAGCAAACCGGTCTACGCATACATAAATACTTGAAAATTGGAAATAAAGATTAAGCTAGTCATCAGGCTGCGAGGTGGTTCTAATATGTGCCCACAATATATGTTTTGAGCAATAATAAGAAAAATATCAAATAATTTCTACTTTTACAATTTGGGAAAAATCTATATATTGCATGGGCGTGTTTTCGTAATGCTTACATTTAATATGTAACATATATCATATACTCATAGCATTTATTTTGAGGAAGCAATAAATAAATAAATAAATAAATAAATAAATACATGATTAAATAATTAAATAAAAATAATACAACTGAATGCTTACAGTACAAACTGGTCCATGAGTTTAACCGCGACGATGCGATTGTCACGGGTACCCACAATGTGCATTTGAATGGGAAAAACACGAGTTTTCTTTCATTCGAAATCGTGTTTTTTTTTTTTTTACCGTCATCAAAGCCACACATTTTGTATTTCTTTTTTTTTTCATATTATTTCATAGTCGAAGTTTTGAGTTCATAAATTTTTAAGACAATATATGATCAAATTTTATGGTTGCCCTCGGGCTAAAGTTACACAGGTAATTTTACGGACAGAGGCGCCAAGTAAATCGTAAATCACCGGAAAGAACCGAAGATGATTTACCTGTACCACTAATCCCCTAAGCTGATAATACGATAAGACGCGCTGAGGAGACTTTTTCCACATGCCTTTATACCCCACTTTTATATAGCAAAACTGGAAATACGCAGGGGTATTCATATTTTTCTTTTTGGTCCAAAACATAGATTGTCGAGGCGGTTCTAACGTGTACCCACAATCTCTGTTTTAAGCAAAATTAAGAAAAATATCAAAAATTTTCCACTGAAAATGTTCACTTTTTACAACTTGTATATTGCATGGGTATGTTTCCGTAATGAAATGTCAAAGAATCATTGACTTATTCAGAAAAGCAGAAATGAGTGACAGTGACGCTGTACCTAGGAGGCATGACTGTTTTACAAACATTCATATATATTAAGGCATTTGCTTTTGCGGTGCAGTTTCGCACATTGTGTTAGGGTGTAATTCACGATTTTGATTTAAGTCGCCTGGGTTGGAAATACTCAAAGGTTATGGATAAAAGTTTAACTGTTATATTGGGAAGTAACTAACATCCATTCAGTAAGATATAAAAACGAAGAAGCAACAAGACAGTATATTTGGTATTACAACATAATGCTCATATAAAATTTATTTTGACCGACATGTTTTCATTATAAAACAATATTCATCTAAAATACTAGTACATACAGGTTTATCCATCATATCAATTCCAACACAATTATTATTTTAGTGTACATCCCGATATGAACGGTGTTCATGCACTGACCGATTGATCAGATTGCGACGTACTTACAAATATTCCACCCCTGTTTCAAAGCTTGTCATATCCGAAAGAGACATTCAGTCGTTATCGATTGAATATGATAATTCATCGTTCAATTTACTTATATCAAAAACAAAACTATTAATACTGTCGTCACCCAAAGATTACTCTATTTGGGTGATGTCATTGTCATTGTCTTTTCTTTTTTCGTTTATTCTAAGTTCCTGAACGTCATTGACTTCATGACCGTCCTCTACAACACTATCAGACAATGTATCGTCTAATTCCGAATAGCTGTCATCACATGACCTGTCATCGTCACGTGATCTGTCATTGTCATGTGATACATCACTATCACGTGATATGTCAAGTTCATCACAATCCGACTCATCATCTGAATCACTGTTTGTGTTCCAGTAATAACGACATCTCTCTTCCAGCGTTTGAAACTGCATATCAACGGAGTCTGTTTGATTAAACTTTTCTGAAAACGTTTCTTCAATAATAGGATCTGTCACAGCGTTATCAAATTCAATATTTGATTTCTGCGACAACCTTCTCGACTGCTTAATCAAGCGATGCAGGTGTTTACCGAGAAAAGCTTCATCGTCATTCAAATCGTTTATATACTGGTCTTCAGCATTTGCAATTCTATCATGTTTTATTCTAATATCTTCCACATTTTCTTCCTGTCTACCGCCTACATTATCCAGATTTTTATCATTACGTTTTAGATGAACCATTTCACACCTTTCCTTAGGATCTGCGAGAGTGCAGTAAGCTAATCTTTCACTATTGTCAATTTCTCCACGGTTTGATCTTGTGTTTTCTGTCAAGTCATACATGTACGAAGTGACACCATCCTCCAACGTTTCATGGTCATTCCTGGTGTTTTGTCCAGTGTGATCAATTTCCGAATCAAAGTCTTGGTCTTTAAGTAAACATATCTTGTCATCAGCTGTTTTCTTAAATCTCCAGGATTTGCGTAGCTTGAACACTTTCCTTCTTCCAAGAATCCTTTTAGCCAGACTTTCAAGACACATTTTGAGATTTTCGAGCACTTCACGGGTTCCTGTGAAATATAACTATCCGTAACCAAGTTGCTTTTCTGGAATAATAAAAAAAAAACAAAAAAACATAAGATGTCAAACCCAGAATATTCAGAAAATACTTAATATGCAGTAATTATTCTTTTACAGCAAACGTTTCTCCCATTTTCATATTTGCAACAATATTATTGTTTCATCTTTCTCAAATTTTCGCTTATTAGACAGAACTTATGGCTCGTAAATAATAAACAAACCTAGTTAGCTTGTTGCTCCAATACTTTGAATCTGGTAAAATGCTTAGTACCTGTTGCTGTCCAGAAATATAGTAATTTACTTCGCTCGCGAAATGTTTTATATACCAGGAAAATAGCAGACTTATTTTTTCCTCTATATCAGATAAGATTATATCGTATCTGTTTAAAAATGTTTTACAACATTCATATGAAAAGATCCACAGCGTGTAATGAGTTAACGCCAAAGAACCATTAATGAATAAGAGGAAAATCCAGAGACTTATCATTTCTAATCATCGTCTTAACTTTCAATTAAATCGTCTAAACTTATCCACAAAATGTACGAGTTTTGGAAATTACAATTAACATGATTTTATAAGATAAAGTTGCATATAGAACATGTAGAATCCAGTACAAACTGTTGTCAAATGACACGGATTTGTCCATAGAAATAATGGCAGTTACCATTGCTTTGTTATCACGCCATTCTGGGAGATGTTGAACTATGTTTGTCCCCAACACATTCGTTTACAATGGTTCTGTTGTGATTGTCTTCGTTGCTTTGGCTTCTTTGCTGTACACTATGTTATCGCTGCTGTTTTATGCCTAGGTCACACTAGGGCTTACGTACGCTGCGGACGCTGCGGATAGGTGTTCCGTATCTGTCCGTCCTATCCGTAACGATTCGTATCTCATCCGTAATGTCCGTAACTGTACGTATCGTATCCTCAGGGTGCGGTAGATCCGCGGGCAAATTTTCATAACTGTCAAAAATGCATGCGCGGATGGACGATCGGTAATGGTAGGCAATGGTACGTAACTGAAGGCATTTATTCGAATCTGTCCGTATCTAATCGCATCTAAACGTATCATTGCGCGACCAAGCATTTGTTGCGGATCGATACTGTTACATACGTGTTGTTTCGTTCGGTTGCGGTCTTTGTCGTTTATACACACTTTTCGATACAATTTAATACGTTCAGATACGAACACGTAATGTTACGGTTTTCCTAAAGTTTACACAGCATGCCACACGTATGAAAACGGAATCAAACCAGGATGCAACTTGAACAATGCTAATAAGCGTGTGGCTGAGCCCTCTAGAGCTGAGTGTTTGGGCATAACATAATCTGTATCCAATGCTTGAATGAATCATACAAGAACGTTTCTGGAATATATAGTCTCCTTGACAAAAATGTCCGTAATTTTTCTATTATACAGGTAATTTATTTATTTAAGAATATCCGTTATTCATTTATGGATATCCATAATTCATTTTTGGATATCCTTAATTCATTTATGGATATCCTAAAATAATTAAAGATATCCATCAATATTTTTGGATATCCTAAAATGAATTATGGGTATCCATAATTGAATTATGGATATCCTAAAATACATTTTTTGGATATCCAAAAATCACGATGAATTATGGATATCCATAATTCGATTTTTGGATATCCAAAAATCGAATTATGGATATCCTTAAATCAGCTCATTTAAGGATAACCTTAAATGTGTTTTAGGATATCCAAAAATAAGCTTGAATTTACGATATCCATAATTCGATTTTTGGATATCCATGATGCTTTTTTTGGATATCCATAATGATCTGATTTAAGGATATCCATAATTCGATTTTAGGATATCCATAATTCATTTTAAAAAAAATTTCTTTTCCATAATGATTTTTTTCCGTGTAATACGCATGCGCTAACTTTAACTGAACGAAACGGAAGCCAACGTAAATTCAACCACACCGGATGCCTCCATTCTCTGACTAGGGAGAAATCATTATATCCCATAATAAATAGTTAAACGGCACTCCATAGGCACGTACATCATTTTTTTGTGATTTAAGGATATCCTTAAATGAATTATGGATATCCTTAAATACAGTCCTATTGAAGGAAATCCATAACTCATTTATGGATATCCATAAATCGAATTATGGATATCCAATATTAGCCCGATTTTAGGATATCCTTAAATCGAATTATGGATATCCAAAAATAGGATTGTATTTTAGGATATCCATAGTTCGGTTTTAGGATATGCTAGACCTATTTATGGATATCCAATATTCAGACGAATTTAGGATATCCTTAAATTGATTTTAGGATATCCAAAATGAATTATGGATATCCAAAAAAGAATTATGGATGTCCAAAAATAAATTTTGGATATCGAAAAAAAATAAGGATATCCATAATTCATTTCAGGATAGCCATAATTCATTTCAGGATATCCATAATTATTATGGATATCCATAATTTATTTATGGATATCCATAATTCATTTTAGGATATCCAGAAATGTTAATGGATATCCTTAATTATTTAAGGATATCCATAAATGAATAAAGGATAGACATAAATAAATTATGGATATCCTGAAATGAATTATGGATATCCAAAAATAGGGAATAAATAGTAAAATGGTACCCATAGGCACGTACAACATTTTTTGTGATTTAAGGATATCCTTAAATTATGGATATCCAAAAATACAGTTCTATTTAAGTACATCCATCACTCATTTATGGATATCCATAAATCGAATTATGGATATCCAATATTAGCCCGATTTTATAATATCCTTAAATCGAATTATGGATATCCAAAAATAGGATTGTATTTTAGGATATCCATAGTTCGATTTAAGGATATCCTAAAATCAATTTATGGATATCCAATATTCAGACGAATTAAGGATATCCATAAATCGATTTTAAGTATCCAGAAATGAATTTTGGATATCCAAAATGAATTATGGATATCCATAAATAGGGAATAAATAGTAAAACGGCACCCCATATGATTGTTGGTTGATGCGTTCATTTACGGTGTAAATACGTTTGTGTTACGGTTTAGATACGGAAAGATTCGAATCAACGCCTTCATTTACATGTCATTACGTACTATTACGGATGTTTCATCCGTGCCCAATTTTTGACTTTTTTCAAAATTTGGGCGCGGATGGAATCGGACTTGCATATACAATACGTTAAGATACGAACATATACGGAAAAGATACGAATTGTTACGGATATGACGGATAGATACGAAAGGTCAGTCCGCAGCGTCCGCAGCATCCGGATGTGCTAGTGTGACTGTAGTTTGACTAAAACCTGCGTTTTCTTGCATCAAATTTCACCGTTATATACGCAAGAAAACGCAACATTACGTATCTGAAGGTGTATGTCTGTATCTAAAAGTAACAGACGGTATCGAAAGGTATGTAGTCAAGTATCTTAACCGTATGTATTCGAATTTATCCGTAACTATCTTCGAACGTATCCGTATCTTTCCTGAACTACCCGTATTTATTCGTATTTAAAGGTAATAAATTCATTAAGAACCGTTAGCCCCGCCCACAAAATTCTGCGGATCGCTACGTATAGTATTCGCAACTATCCGCGGCATCCGTAAGCGCTAATGTGACCTAGGCATCAGTTAAGTCGTCCTTTGTTGACATGTCTATTTGGCCCACTTCCTTGTAACTGTTTGCTTATATTTTTAAATCTAAGCCAACGATTATTTTTTTCTTTTAAATACGCCAATTTTACAGTTATTTATACTTTCGTTTGGTTTGACAGAATATCCACTTGCAAATTAATGCAAACCCATTTAAAGCATTCATTGCACCCTCCCAGTGTTCGGTGATGCACAAGGTGCAGGGTGCTAAAAGTGCAATAAGCAATTTATGTAGGGTTATTCCGTGTGTACGGACGATAGCTCGTGCCTTATCGTCTCGTACACACGGACGTACCATACAATAAGTCTTTTATACACCATGTAGACAAAGTCAAATCTTTTTTTTTATATCCGAAGTTACTTCGTGGTGGCTGAACTTAATGCTTAAAAATCATATTTATCATATCTTATAATGCTTCAAACAGCATGGAAATACATCAAATAGAGCCTGGCTAGCTGTTATAGGATAAACATGAAGGAAAAATCATCTCTTTCGGATAATTAAAGCCAACATGTTTCTGCGAATTCTTGAACTTTCAGACTTCGCCTCACCAACGGCATTAAAAATTGTTAACTCATTCTTTCCAAACTAAGAAAAAAATCATGTACGAGGGACATTCAAGATAATAAAAGGTTCAGTTCTGGGAGTTACTTTTACAGTGCATGGTTTTACAAGGCGTACATATACGTCCATATTTTAAAAAATCTCGTGAACCGTATACATCAGAAAGAGTTATTATTATTATTATTATTATTATTATTATTATTATTATTATTATCTTTTTATTTATTTATTTATTTATTTATTTATTTATTTATTTATTTATTTATTTATTTATTTATTTTATTTATTTTTTTTTCGGTGGGGGGGGGGGAGAACTAAATTGAAATCAGATACTAACACAAAGAGAACGTATCGTAAGCCGAGTGAGCAGCTATTTCCCAATAGGTGGCCACATAGTTACACAGACTTAACTAAATATATCCCGACAAGCAACGTGGGGAACCATAAAACAGTAACTCGGTTCGGTAATTAGAATGTCTAAAGTATGTTCATTAAACCTGTTAAACAGATTCCAGTGTTGGACCCCTGCTTCTGCATTGGCAATTGGGTGAAGTTTTATATAATTCAATCCTGAAATCCAAGATGGCCGTAGTCTGGGGAAAAAAAGGATGTACCACTTAACCAAAATTGGTTTATTCAAGTTCTGCAACTCTTAAATGATAAGGCATAAGATCTTACATCATTAAAATATGTCCATGTAATATATACCCCCTTATACCCCACTTTTATATAGTAAAACTGGAGTATACAGGGGTATAACTATTTCCTTATTTTTGCTTCAAAACATAGTTTGTGGATACCCGTGTACCCACAATCTATGTTTTGAGCAAAAATAAGAAAATATCCAAAAAATGTAATGATTTTTTTTTTCTCTCCAATTTTGCAGCTTTGAATATCTTTGTATAATGCATGGGCGTATTTTCGTAATGAGACCGTGCATCCCAGGAAGCAAGGTTCGACAACTGATTGAGAATTATCTTGTCATCATCCATCGTGACATTACTTACGATGCGACTTTACAAAGTCAATCTTAATATCTTTAGAATACATGTACATCAACAATTAACTTATATATCTTTTGTTCCATCTTTGGTTTACTGTCTTTTTACATATTTGTTTTACATTGTTAAATTGCAATTAGCGGAGGAAACCAGTGTTATCGCGCATGTCATCTGATTTGACCACGTGTTTCCGGAATTGACGGAAGCAGATAGCGCGTGCCAAGAAAGATGGCCGCCGATTGTGTCCAATATATAATGCCCAACCACGCTTCTTACTTCACTTCAGTTTTTGAAAACACAACTAACAGTTTATCCATTGATGCAAAACATTGCTATGAATAGTTTTGACGAAAGCTCTAGAAACGTTTTTTTTATTGTTTTCAAGGTATGTAGTTAACTTATTTCAAAAAGTGTTACCTCAGAGAGTGTTACAGGATGCGTCTGAGGGATTTTTGTTTTGGCTGAGAATGTGTGCACATGATGATCGCCTAAAGAGAAGTGGAATCAAATTTATTTCTATACACAAAATAAAAAAATTCAGCAATGCAATTTTATTTTTGCAAATTTATGATATCCAAGATGGCTGTCCAAATAACTCGCTTTTTTCCAGTATAATTAAATGAGGTGGTGTGTTGTTATCTTATTTTCTTAATCTCAGTTTGTAGCAAGAATCTAATCTTTACTTTAAATAGATGCAACGACATAACTTGCAACTTAATTCTATATCTTATTTTCTCAATATTTTGATTTTGACTGGTTATATACCACACTGCGCTAGACGCATCTGATGGCATTTCATATTTGTCATCATGATCGCCGTAATAAAAACGCCGAATGATGACGTTTTGCATGATATATGGCATCAAAGTTAAATTCTTTTTGTACATTCTGATTATATATTGCAATGTTGTGTGCATACTTTTCTGATGGTGTACTGATTAGATTTTAATGTATACGCCGTATTGTTTAATTACGGTCTCGTGCAAAATACTGACATATCATGAATCTTTCACATGTGATTTATGGGTGATGGTGTTTTGATTATGAGATGATCTTCTACCACAGTCACACGCGTCATTGTCACAGCTATATAAACAAATCCAGAAGAGATTCCTAGTTTATTACAACTCATTTATAGCGCACTTGTTTCATATAGATAGCGCATTGGATACTCGTATTTAACGCCGTGACAGCATTTGACTATCGCTGGGTAAGAATATTATAAGATATGTGAAATGCAATTAAAAAATATGTCGTGATTTTTTAACATAAAATATTTCAATATATCATATTTATTATTTACATTCTGTATTTATCAATTTCAGATGAGTAGACGTTTACTTCGCCGAGAAGTTCCCGTTCACTTTGATGGGAAAGTTGTGTTGGTGAAGAATGTAACCAAGTACACAACTTGCGGTGACGTAGTACACATGTTACTGTTGAAATCCGGCTTATTTGTTAAACAAATTTCATCCTACGCATTGTTTGAGGCCACAGACGATCTTGAGAGAATGCTGCCAGGAAGAGCAAGGATTATGAAAACTCTGAGATCTTGGGGATGTGAGAAAGACAATTTTAGATTGGTCCTAAGGAATACGGAGGAAGACAAGTCATGTAAATTAATCCAGTATAAGGACATTGCAAACAGTTGTGATAGAAATACATTTGCCGCTGGGCCTTCTGGTTCTAACGAAGAACTACACAAGAAAAATGTTCATAATGCAAGGACAGGTAGTTATGACACGACTGGCAAACAGGAGGACTGTGTGGACAAGAAGAAAAGAACCAATATCAGATTTATTGACGCAGATGATAAGAAAACATTGCAAGAGAAAAATGGGAAACATTTCAAAACATGCGACATGAGTAAGTCAAAAGGAAAGCAAATTTGTCTCAGAAAGTATCTGTCAAATTTAATACCATTTCGTAAACAAAAACGGTCGATGCAGACTGACAACAAGTCAAAAGAAATAACGAAAATTGAACACACTGAACCTTCGAACAAAGACTCAAAAGGCACATGGATGGCTGAAATCGACGATTTACTTCATAAACAAATTCCACAGTCTTGAAGAACGATGCCGATATTACTGGAATTCAAACAGCGAATCTGACGCAGAATCAGATTTCGAGGATGAAACCAGTTTTTACCGGGACGCTGATCTGAATGACGCTTTTCTGAAGGATTTGGCAGGACATAATTCCAAGCTACACGTTGAAGCTACATTTGATGATTCAGATATAGACTGTTGTGATCTCAATGATGCTTTTGTGAATGAATTTAATATTTTGAATGTATCGTCGTGTTTATCGGACATTTTGGATGACAGCTTTGAGTCTGTCAGAGAAAACAGTGAGTGTGAGTTGGACAGAAATATCACAAGTTGTGACGTTGTCAGAAATATTTTCAGTGGACACTCACCAGGCGGCGCAATAGCAGAAGATGATGAAATGGACAGCTTTATGAGAACACATGTCTATGAATCTGACTCGGAAGAATCGCTGGTCTAATTTCTTTTCTTTCTTTCTTTCTTTTCTTTCTTTTTTAGTTCTTTCTTTCTTTCTTTCTTTCTTTCTTTCTTTCTTTCTTTCTATGATTGTGTTAAAGGTATTTTCATTTTGACAAAATCTAGTGTATATTGCTTTTCCTGACTTTAATGTTTGTATCATCTCAACAGTGCTATACCATATTAAAATAACTATATTAATAAAAGTTGCATTTCTTAGATCATTTACTTCATAAACTGGTTCATCTCGACTGAGATAATGGGTTGTGTAGGCATTTAGATGTCTTTCAGCTCGTTCAGCATGACTTTATTCACCATATTCATTACTTCATGCTTAAAGCATAATTTTACATCAATCTATGGTAGACGGTAGGACTTCGAGCAATAGTGCCATTAGAACAAGAAAATCTTATCCGGATTCACGCGTTCACAGTAGAAAAATATTCTGTATCAGACGTACTGATCCGGATCAACTTGATTAAATTTGCATTGACACTTAAAAACAAGATATAATCAGGATCAAGATCAACCCAATCCCGGTTAACTTTTAGTTCATACCAGTCGGCCTCTTATTGACGAAAAGTGCACCACTGATCCGGACCAGTCTGATCCGAATTAAAACTAGTGTGATCCGGATTAATTATTTTGTCTCGTGTGAAGGAAATAATCCGGATCATGTTGGTGCGGATCAGTCGGACGAGGATTAAAAGTCATATCAGTTTAATATAAACGTAAGCTTTGTCAGGATCAGATTAATCCGGACCAGGATCGCTCTGATCTAGATTAAAATCTACCCTATTTACCGAGCAAAGAAACAAACAAACAATGCTCAGCCAAATGAACTTGATGTCATCGTGCATGTTGAAGAGTGTGAACATGACAAATATTGGGGTCAATATTTGTATTTGTAATTTTAGTCAAAACGAAGCGATTTTTGCAAGTTTTAAATGCTCAAAAAATAAGAGAAAGAAAAACTAAATCAGTTGTATCCTACTCATATGCTAATGTTTTATACAATACAAATGGTTGAAATGGACACACAATTTATTGTAGGACAACATCTTCAAACAACAAAAGTGAGATGCAAGAGGTCATGAATAGCACACCACTTAATTTCCCATTATTTGGTTCACCATGTGCATACGAGGGTTATTGCTTATCTACAAATGAGCCACCTCATGAGAAAACCAACAATCTGCATAGGCGAAAACAAAGGCGCAGATCAGTTTCGCGGTAACCGCGAAGCTGATCAGCGCCTTTGTTTTCACTACTCGGATAGTACAATTCCTCTTCTACTTAAATCCGAAATTTCAAGCTTCTAGCTCTTTTCTGTGCTTGTACAGGCCGGTTTGTGTCCGACTTCTTCGGAAACCACATTGTTGGTTTTCCCACGAGGCGGCTCATTTGTCTGTCGTTCTCGGCGACATTTCACCTTATTTCTGTAATGATTCTGTGGCATTCGGCATTTGTGTTTATGTCAATCCCTATATTTCATATTTTAGGTTGTGCTACGCTGACAGCAAAGTCGCATGTTTACAGCACTTGTAAGGAAGTTGCAACGCGTTTAGAAAAGAATGAAATTGAACATCTACTAAATGCTCATTCTCAAATAACAAGGGAACATGAGCTCCCCAATTTTGTTTAAGCTTTTAGTGATTCAATTACCTCGAACCCGTTAACGGCATTTTTACCACAGATGACCTCATCTTGTACGCTGACGACCAAGTTGTTTTTGCTAAATCTCCTGAAGCCCTGCAATCACTTCTATCAGATATCGAAAACTACTGCATAACATGGGGAATAAAAATCATTGAAATATAAATAAAACAAAGGCAATAATATTTGAAAAAAGGGGCGACAAATTAGTTACTGCGAATTTTTCATCTATAAGACCTCATATCAATCGAATTAGTACACTCTTTCAAATAACTAGAACTTATATTATTTAGGAATAACACCCAGTCAAAAATGTATAGCACAGCATGCAGAAAATAAATTTAAGGTTGCCCTGTCGAGGTTTAGAACGTCCTCCCATGCCTTACACATCGGACGATAAACCCCGTGCAGTGGCTTTGCCGCGGCAAAGCTTGTTATATGGGATAGACAGAAGACGAGTTCCATTTTTAACTTGTCTGTCCTATACACAGATACAAACAATACGTCACAACCCACGTGGTCTATATTATCCAGGTAAGTCAGGTGACTTTCACGTGACTTCTTTCCACTTCCGGGTGGCAAAAAAGCGACCCCAGTTCAATGAATGTGTAATGAATTGTAATGTTTTGATGTATTACAAATGTAAAATAATGTCAAAATATTACTTGTTCATAACAAATTACATTTCCAAATATTTTAGCGCATTAATTGATGTGTGTTTCTAGTTTAGTATTATAAGTATTTAGCGTTTACTTCCCGTGCGGGATTAAAAAGGTTTGCACCTCAGTCAATCAAAAGTTTGTTTTTTTATACGGTAGAAATCAGATATCAACATTGAATAATTTCCGTGTTTGAGCCGTGTTTGAAGCAAGTTTAAGTTTTATGGAAAAAAAAAAAAAAAAAAAAAAAAAAAAAAAAAAAAAAAAAAAACTTAAGCCGTTAGAAATTGGGTGCTCTCTCTCTCTCTCTCTCTCTCTCTCTCTCTCTCTCTCTCTCTCTCAAGAGCACACGATTTAATTATGTCTTGCATGCGGTGAAATAATAAAAACACTAACACTTTTTTCAGTCCGTGGAATAAATATAATTTATCCACAAGTTATAATAACTTTTTGAAGTGTATCCATTTTTAATAACGACACTGGAATCATAATTATTTTTTTCTAGATCTAATCCATGCGATATCAACACCTGTTATGACATTTCGACCGACTGAACACACACGCCGGCTGCCCCGGGGACTCATTAATCCCTTTCATTCATATAGTACCCCAAGAATGTGTCATTTCTTTGAAGAGGGTGTAATAAATAATAATTAAAGAAGCCGACTATCATGATTATGGGCATCGTAATTTGAGGTGTCATAAAACTGTCTTCAGTAGCTGAAACCGCGTTTCTTTCAAATTGATTATGATCATCAATATGTGTATAGTCTTTGAATAGTTATTATTTAAACTGGACTTAGTTATATTTCAATTTGATTATTCAAATATAATTAATTAATTAATATATTCTTAAGAATGAAAAAGATGGAGAAAAAGGAGCAAAAATTCTTCATAAAAAGCGCTAAGATAAACGCACTTTTATTGATGTAAGGCTCGGTACAAACAAGGTCGGAAAAAGGAACAAGAACTAATTATTTATTTAATTGTTTATTACCTATTTTTATCTATTTATTTATTTATTTATTTTTCCATTATGAATGAATTTTTTAGTCTGATTGCAGACGTGGCCGCATAATTACGCAAATTGTTATTTAATTATAAGTCATATCTAAGTAATACATATTTTCGTTCGCGCGCGGATCCAACATCGTTTGCCCAAGGTGTGAGAAATTAAATTCTTTATAAAAGAGCCAAAGGCAAAAAATTATTTGTAATTTTGTATTTGAATGTCATCGTTGTTCTCTGATTTGGGATGGCGGCACACATTAAACTCAGTAAACAACATTGAACCGGAAATGTTTTTGCCACCCGGAAGTGAAAGTTTTAACCACAATGCAACGCGCACTACGTCATCGAGGTCAAGGTCAAATAATGTAAACAATAATATTGTACCTGTCTTATCGAGAATTAAGATGCAAATATTTAAAAAAAAATTTTTTTTTTTTATTGGCCTACAATGAATAAATTCATCTTCATCAAATAAAGTGTTACACAATATCTAAGTCACATATTTTGCAACGAAAATTTGTGTATCATGACTGTCTGTAGTACCATAAAAAGTTTTCCCAGTTCACATTTTTGTAGATATTTATACGTATGAAAAATTCACTGTATAGTATATGCTATGCTAACCTTTATTTTGCTCTTCTGTAAAACTATGTCTTCGTTGTGTAGTTTTGTATTGGCTATAAACATTCTAAAACATGTTCAGTATTCTAAATAAAGTATTCGTATTCGTAAATGCTCATTCTAAAACAATTCTTTGTTTAGTATTGTTTCTGTCATCACGAAAACTACTTCCTTAATAATTTCGTCGCATCTAATTACATGTAATTTCTTCACAGACACGCGAGTAATTAGTCGTGCCGACTAATTTGTAGGAAACGTTTAGCACGTGCCCAAAACAATACTAGTCATGTGATCATTACCGTGACCAATATATATAAAGGACACACGTCTGTATCTAAACATCATTTCTGACATCATATTTCCAACGATAACATCAGTTCTACATAATTTCCTTTCATATTACTTTCATAATTTATCAAGATAGTGGATTGTTTCAAATAAAAATCTTAAGGAAAATTAAATGGTAAGTTGACTTATCTACCTAAGGATCTAATTTTCGTGACCGCATACGGTACATAAAAGTCTATTATTTGTTTCAAATACGTTAATGTCACATATATGAGAGTGATATTTTAATGAAAAATCAATTTCATGCATGTGCTATAAGATACTCAAGATTAAGATATTATTTGATTTCCTCATATCCTTTTATCTACTCTATTTTTCATTTAATTATTTGCATTAATTTCGTCTTTTATTTTTTAGATGGAATCTACAAACAATACCAGGAGCCTTTTGATTGACGTAAACGGACGGAAAGTTTACATTGAAGGAATCACGAGGTACACAACATGTGACGACGTCATCGAAATGGTGTTCTACAACTGTCCAGTAGATACGGATTCATACGCGCTCTTCGAGTCATCATATGGCGTTGAACAAATGTTGTACGGCAAAGAGAGCGTCCTGAAGGTGATGAGATCTTGGGGTGCAGACCAGAACAACTTCACTCTCTTGGTTAGGAAGGTAGATAACGTCAAATCCAAGATGGTGACTCTTTCACGAGCCAGGCAAAAACTGCGCAAGATCAGATCGATGAATGCGAACGCTTTGGCTTTAAAAGCAGACAATCGCACTACTGAAGAAAACTTGAACAAAACTTTTGTTAAAACCAGCAACACCAAAGACATTGACACCGCAACAGAAGTGAGGAATAGTGATAACAAATACACGAAGCTTGGGTTATTGAAACGCTTTCTTAGTGACGCCATGTTACAGAATAAGAAGCGATCAGACAAACAGTCAAGATCAAGACTTGGAATCCGAACATCTGGAGATGGTTGCTATGACAACGGAGAACAAAATGGACGACAGCCACCTGTAGAAGTTGAACAAGAAATAGTGTCTCTGAGACGACACAATTCCTATTTCAATGCTGCGTTTGTGGAGTACGACGACACAGCAAACAGTGAAGGTATTGACAGTGAAATAAGCGATAGTGAAAATACTGATTCCGATTCTGAGGTCACTCTTGAAGATGACAGCATTTGTGAACTTGAAAGAAACATTTGTGACATGTCTGAATCTGATGACGAATCGGACATTTCTTATGATGATGAGGGTCCATTTTGCAACTACGAAAATACTGTGATAAAATGTGAAAGAATCATTGACATTTTCAGAAAAATCGATTCGAGTGAAGGTGACTCTGAATTGCATGATGATGATATGGCAAGCTTTATGAAAACATTTGTAGATAACAGTTGGTATGAGTAAATTTGTTTTGTTCAAAGTGATTCCGAACAAATGGAAACAGTTGAAATGAAAAACATTGAACCAAACTTAAATGTGCTAATGTAGATGTACGTGTACAAATACACAAATACTCTCCTTCATCTCTCTCTCTCTCTCTCTCTCTCTCTCTCTCTCTCTGATTAGATTATGAATAAATAAATGCATTCATGTAAATATTTGGCTGTTATGATTTCTTTAATCTATTTTACAAATACTTATTCCACGCTGATCACAGAAGATTTTCGTGTGTTTTTGTATAGATAAACTTTCATGTAACAGTAGTGACAGTGAGTTTGGCTTGATGAATATTAAAAAGGTACAAGTAGGTAATGACCAGGAAAAGGAGCAATCAGAAAGAAATTCCCACTCCAAAAACCGAGGGTGGGGGACTAAATTGACAATTAGGTACTTATATATACTTAGAAAACATATTGTAAGCGGAGTAAAACCAAAACATTGTTTCTACATGGCAATAGCTGTTGATGGGACATTAACGCAAAAATGAGAAAATAAAGACCACAGGAATAGACACGTTTTGCATTAACCTATTACCCATCATTATCAATTGAAGAAATCCAGTTTCATTTTAGGCGAATCAGGAGTGATTTTCAGATTTTATTCAATTTTTCGACGAAATTCCTCTAAGCAAACAGAATAAGCCCCAGATGGGATGCCGCGTTCAACAAGTTGCGGCGTCACATCTTGGGCTATACTGTTTGCCTATGTCCCATAAAAATGACAATGGCTTAAATGAGTTAAGTACAAGTAATCAAAAGTCTGAATCTGCCAGAAAGACTGCATGGTTTAGCTGGCGGTATCATGCTAGTCGTTATGAATCCAGTGTCGGATAAGACAAAACCCGAGGAATTGTTTTTAAATATTCAAAACGACACGAACGTGTGAACCAGATAAACTCTTCAGTAACAGAATATCCATTTATTTGAATAAATATGACGTGAAAAAACCATACATGGATAGTACAAATATGTTTAAAACGCTGGTACAAACGCAAACACTTAAACCTTAACCTGAATGATTTGTACATGTGAACCACTGTTTTCTATATACATGTCAGGTTCCGTAATGCCACTGATTTCAAGGTCATCAGCAAAAGAGGGGGGGGGGGTGCAAATGTAATTCCAATTTACTCCATAACAATTGTGCCGACTAAATAACATAAGTTCAAAAATCATGTTTATCATCCCTGATGCTTTAATCCACATGAAAATACACCAAAAAGCCTTGGCTAGCTGTTATATGAGATTAACATGAAAGCGAAAAATATCAGCTTTGGATAACTTAATCAATCCTGCATGTTTCTATGTTACATCCTTCATATTAATTTTCGACCTGACACGACTGGAAGTTTTTTAACTGTTCATTACAGGAAATATTTAGAAGTTGTTTTTCCCTTGATAGAAGAGTAACTTTACCGTATTCGTTCTAATAAGCACACAAGTGGTACAATCAGAACCAAACTCCAACGCTATGACATGCGCGGATCACCCCCCCCCTGGAATTTGAAAATTTTACCTAAAAAAAAAAGGTAATTTCGAGATTTTTTTTTTTTGGGGGGGGGGGCATCTGTGACCAAAAATTACCATTTTCGTTGGACCCCCTCTCATGAAAATTTCTGGATCCGCGCATGTATGATGACAAATACATTACAAAACTTAACCATGCAATACACAGAGATTTTTTCTAGGCGGTTCTAACGAGTACCCACAATCTATGTTTTAGAGCAAAAATAAGAAAAAATGGTATACCCCTGCATACCACAGTTTTGCTGTATAAAAAGGGGTTCAGAGGGTATACTTTTCATGGACATGTTTTCCTGATGAGGAGCTGAAGTTTATTGTGATGCTACCCACTTGTCAATATAAATAATACTTTTGAACCTGTTATGAAATTTCCATATTGCTTAATTGTACTGATTTCAACAATTGAATAGTATGTCAAAAGAAGCTACGTGAACGGCGAAGATGCGGATAACTATCTCAATAGTCTGTTCTGCATCTTTAATTGTTCGCTGCCTATGCTTAGTACGAATTGGCGTTGATATGTATATGCATGTTGTCTCCGTTTTATATGCAATTTATTTGTTTGGAAACCCGGTAAAGATGCATGCCATGTTAACACTCAGCCTCACTCCATTCACCTATTTTATTCATTCCGCGTGATGCCATGTAAAATTGTCTGAGAGAAATAAAATGTTTGCAAGTTATATGAATGTCATGAATTTTGTTCGGTAAGCTGCCGCATGACAAATTTTAACGATTCAACAAGAAAACCAAGGTGGTCACTTTTATTTACTGGCAAAGGTTCTATCTAAATCCAATGCTGCGTTTAGTTTTCGGGGGGTGGGGTGGGGGTGGGGGTTCGACATCTGATTGAGCCTCAATTATAAATCGGATTTATCTTGTCATCTGTCAGCGTGACATTATTTATGATGCGACTTTACAAATTCAATCTTCAAAATGCCTTTCAAATATATCAACAATTAACCTTTATCTTCTTTTTCAATCTTTAGTTTACGTTCACTTTACATATTTGTTTTGCTTTTAATTGCAATTAGTCAAAGAAGCACGTGTTATCAGGCAGCTCATCAGATCTGACCACGTGTTTCCGGAATTGCCGGAAGCAGATAGCGCGTGCCAAGAAAGATGGCTGCCGATTGTATTCAATATATAATGCACAAACACTCTTCTTAATTCACTTCAGTTTTTGAAAACACAACTTACACATCAGCTTTGGATATAAAACATTGCTCGGATCAGAACTAGCAAACGTAACTAAGAAAGAAACACTTTCAAGGTATTTATTTGAACTATTTTGGAAATTGTTACATCATCCGATAGATGGAATATGCACAAGATGACATAATTAAAGGAGAAGCGGTATCAAACTTAAATGTAAAAGAAAAACACTCAATTGTAAAGATGGCAGTCACGATGGCTGCCCAAACAACACGCTAAATACCTTATAACATTCTTCTATTATTTATAGCGATTTGTAAATCTTTGTTAAATAAATGTCAAGACTGTGACATAGAAAAGAGGCTTTCAATTAGTTGCCAGCTTGGCAGATTTCTTCATCAGATTACTGTATCAAACAAACCCAATAATAGCCAATGAATAGGTATGCGTCTTCTGTATCAATGTTAACATATTGGCCAGCATTAATCTCCCTTTTTTTACATTTAATTTTTTACTGTTGGTGATTTCATTTGACGTATTAGGAAATTGAAGTTTTAGATGAGATTTTTTCCTACCCCTTTTTTTTTAATTACAATTCATTTACTTTTCACTGATTTACATGCGTGCCTTTTCTGTCAATTCATAATGTGTACACGATCTTTGTAATAAAAACTCCAAACAAAGTTTATGACGGCGTTTTGCATGATATATGACATCAAAGTTAAATTCTTTCTAAAGTATTATGAGCGTATATGTGCATACTTTTCTGATTTTACACTGATAAGATTTTAACGTATGCATCTTATTGTTTGTATGTAATAATTATGGTCTCGTGTAAAATAATAACATATCATGATTCATTCACACGTGATTTATGGGAGGTTATTTGAAACTTGTGAGATGTTATCTTTAAATCACTACCACCACCACACGTGTCGGTGTTCATACAACTATATAAAACGAATCCAGGAGACACATTTCTATTAAACTTCGTTGACAATAGCGCAGTGTATCGTATAGTTCTTCAGTTGGATATTTGTAATTAATGTGAGAGCATTTCATAAATGGTCCAGGTACATCATACTATACCATAAACCTATATGAAAGGCAAAAATGAAATGAATCATTAAACCTTGAAACAGTAGAGGAAAAAATGAAATGAATTTTAAACCTAAAATACTTTAATATCTATTATGAATCACATCTATTTTTATCAATTTCAGATGAGTAGACGTATATTTCGCCAGGAAGTTCATGTTCACTTTGAAGGAAAGGTTTTCTTTGTGAAGAATGTAACCAAATACGCAACTTGCAGTGACGTAGTACACATGTTTCTGTTGAAATCTGGATTAAGTATTGAACGAATTTCATCCTACGCATTATTTGAGACGACCGATGATCTTGAAAGAATGCTGATAGGGAAAACAAGGATCATGAAAACTCTGAGATCCTGGGGATGTGAAAAAGACAATTTTAGATTGGTCCTAAGAAACATGGAGGAAGACAAGTCAAGTAGATTAAACCAGTGTAGTGCCTTTACGAACAGTCGTGATAGAAATGCACTCTGCACTGGAAGTCCTGGCTCTAACATGTCTAACGGAGAACCTATCAAGTATAATGTGATGACCGATAGCCATGAAACAAATGCAGACACTAAGAAAGGGACCCATATCAGATATATTGATACAGCAGTTAAGGAGCATCACAAGCCATGTGATGTGAGAAAGTCAAAAGGAAAGCAAGTTTGTCTCAGAAAGTATCTATCAAATTTAATACCATTTCGTAAGCAAAAACGGTCGTTGCAGACTGACAGCAAGTCAAAAGAAACAACGAAAACTGCACACAAGGAACCTTCGAACAGAGACTCAAAAGACCAATTTATGGCCGAAATCGACGATTTACTTCATAACCAATTCCACAGTCTTGAAGAACGATGTCGATATTACTGGAATTCTGACAACGATTCTGACGCAGAATCAGACTTCGAGGATGAATCGAGTGTCTACAGAGAGACTGATCTAAATGACGCTTTTCTGAAGGGTTTGACAGGACATAATTCAAAGCTAAATGGTGAAGCTATATTTGATGATTCAGATATAGACTGTTGTGATCTAAATGATGCTTTTGTAAAGGAATTTAATATTTTGAATGTATCGTCGTGTTTATCGGACATTTTGAATGTCAGCTTTGAGTCTGTCGTAGAAAACAGTGAGTGTGATTTGGATAGAAATATTACAAGTTGTGACGTTGTCAGGAATATTTTCAGTGGACACTCACCAGGCGGCGCAATAGCAGATGATGATGAAATGGACAGCTTTATGAGAACACATATCTATGAATCTGACTCGGAAGAATCGCTGTTCTAATTTATTTCTTTTTTCTTTCTTTCTTTCTTTCTTTCTTTCTTTCTTTCTTTCTTTCTTTCTTTCTTTCTTTCTTTCGATGATTGTGTTAAGTATTTTCATTTTGACTAAATCTAGTGTATATTGCTTTTTCTGACTTAAATGCTTGTAACGTTATCATCTCAACAGTGCTATGCCATATTAAAATAACTATATTAATAAAAGGTGTCTTTCTTAGTTCATTTACTTTATATACTGTACGGTTCGTCTCGGCTGAGATAATGGGTTGTGTAGGCATCTAGAAATGAGCCGCCCCATGGGAAAACCAACAATCTGCATAGGCGAAAACAAAGGCGCAGATGAGCTTCGCAGTAACTGCGAAGCTGATCAGCGCCTTTGTTTTCGCTACACGGATAGTACACTTCCTCTTCTTTCTAAATCCAAAATTTCAAGCCTCTAGCCTGCTTCTGTAGCTGTACAGACCGATTTGTGTCAGACCTGTTCGGAAACCACATTGTTGGTTTTTCCACGAGGTGGCTCAAATGTCTGTCATTGTGTCTTTCAGCTCGTTCAGCATGACTTTATTCAGCATAACCATATTCATTACTTCATTCTTAAAGCATGATTTTACATCAATCTATGGTAGACGGTAGGACTTCGAGCAATAGTCCATTAGAACAAGAAAATCTTATCCGGATTCACGCGTTCACAATAGAAAAATATTCTGTGTCAGACGTACTGATCCGGATCAACTTGATTAAATTTGTGTTGACACTTGAAAGCAAGATATAATCCGGATCAAGATCAGCTTGAGCCAGAATACCGTTATTTCCATTCAGGTCTGGCACAAACCGACCTGTAAAGTCACAGAAGCAAGCTAGAAGCTTGAAATTTCGGATTTAAAAAGAAGAGAAATTGTACTATCCGTGTAGCGAAAACAAAGGCGCTGATCAGCTTCGCAGTTACTGTGAAGCTGATATGCGCCTTTGTTTTCGCATATGCAAAAATCCGGTTTTCTCACGATGCGGCTCAGCCTGATCCCGGTTAACTTTGAGTTCATACTAGACGAATAGTGCACCACTGATCCGGATGTCTGATCCGGATTAAAACTAGTGTGATCCGGATTAATTTTTTGTTCAGTGTGAAGGCAATAATCCGGATCAAGTTGGTCCGGATCAGTCTGATGAGGATTAAAGGGGTATGAACGTAAGCTTTGTCAGGATCAGGTTAATCCGGATCAGGATCACTCTGATCTAGATTAAAATCTCTAGTGTGAACGCCGGAAACAAACACAACTCCGCCAAAGAAGTTACCAAACTCCGATGTCGTCGTGCATGTTGAAAATTGAGCCGCCTCGTGGGAAAACCAACAATGTGGTTTCCGAACAGGTCCAACACAAACCGAGCTCTACAATCACAGAAAATAGCTAGAAGCTTGAAATTTCGGATTTAAGTAGAGGAGGAACTGTACTATCCGAGTAGCGAAAACAAAGGCACTGATCAGCTGCGTGGTTACCGCGAAGCTGATCTGCGCCTTTGTTTTCGCCTATGCGGATTGTTGGTTTTCTCATGTGGCGGCTCAAATATGAACAGCATGACAATTATTAGAGGTAATATTTGTACTTTTAGTTAAAACGAAGCAATTTTTGCAAGTTAAATGCGCAAAAAAAAAAAAAAAAAAAAAAAAAAAAAAAAAACGAAAGGAAGAAAACCTAAATCAGTTGTATCCTGTATACTTTCTATGTCCCCTCATATTGTTATATATGTTTTATATATACAATACAAATGGTTGAAATTGGCACACAATTTATTGTTTTAAAGCATCTTCAAACAACAAAAGTGGAGATGCAAGAGGTCATGAATAGCACACCACCATGTGCATACGAGGGTTGTTGCTTATCTACAGATGCTGTTTTTTTTTATCGCAGACATTGTAATATTTGTCTATCGTTCCCGGCGACATTTCACGTTATTTCTGTAATGATCGTGTGGCATTCGGCATTTGTGTTCATGTAAATATTTTATATTTCATATTTTAGGTTGTGCTGCGTTGATACCAAATGTCGCATGTTTGCAGCACTTGTAAGGAAGTTGCAACGCGTTTAAAAAGAATGAAATTGAACATCTACTAAATGCTCATTCTCAAATTCACAAAATGTTTAATAACGGAGAATATCCTAGATCGTGGGGCGAGGCTATTATCTATCCAATATTTAAGAAAGGTGACGTGAATGATGCGCAAAATTATCGCGGAATCACTCTCATAAGCATCTTAGCTGAAATATATTCCCAACTAATAGCATGGACAACCGATAATGATACAATAACAAATTAACAATTTGGATTCCAAAAAGGCAATTCAACTCTTACTATATTCAATTATATCAAAGGTTCTCAACTCCGGAGAAAAGCTCTACTGTGTCTTTATAGACTACGAAAGGTTTGACTATTTGTGGCAAAAACTTCTTACACAAAATATAAGAGGCAAATTCGTAAACCGCTATCAAATCAATGTATGCGATTATAAAACTTTATATCAAATATAACAATATTATTTCACAATTTTTCGACTCACATATTGGCCTAAGACAAGGGGACACGAGCTCCCCTATTTTGTATATGCTTTTTGTGAAAGATATGATTAATTCTATTAAGGTCAGGGTGTTGAAAAAAAACGTCACGATGGAATTTTCTTATTTTTTGCATATCGAGTTTGTAGCCACAAAAATTAAAATTTTCAGCAGAAAATGTTTGATATTTTTCTTATTTTTGCTCAAAACATAGATTGTGGGTACACGTTAGAACCGCCTTGGAGCAAAAATAAGAAAAATCGGTATACCCCTGCATACCCCAGTTTTGCTATATAAAAGTGGGGTTCAAGGGGATATAAATTGCACGGACATGTTTTCGTGATGTTTCCTCATCCTGTTCGCTGATGACCAAGTTGTTTTTGCTAAATCTCCTTAAGCCCTGCAATCACTTCTATCAGATATCGAAAATTAATGCACAACATGGGGAATAAAAATAAACATTTAAAACAAAACAAAGGCAATATTTGAAAAAAGGGAGACAATTTAGTTACTACGATTTTTTCATCTATAACAACGCAATCGATTAGTACACTCTTTCAAATAACTAGGAATTACATTATTTAGGAATAACAACTGGTACCGCAGTCAAAAATGTATAGCACAGCATGCAGAAAATAAATTAAAGGTTGCCATGTCGAGGTCTAGAACGTCCTCCCATGCCTTACGCATCGAAACAGGGAGATATGATGATATACCACAGGTGCAGTGGCTTTGTCGCGGCAAATCTTGTAATATATGGGATAGACAGAAGACGAGTTCCATTTTTAACTTGTCTGTCCTAAATGATCCTAAATATCGAGAATTAAGATGCAAATATTTTAAAAGATATTTTTTGTCATTGGCCTACAATAAATAAATTTGAAACTATAATGTCATCTTCATCAAATAAAGTGTTACTCAATATATCTAAGTATATATATTTTGCAATTAAAATTTGTGTATCATAACTGTCTGTAGTACCATAAAAAGTTTACCCAGTTCACATTTTCGTAGATATTTATACATATGAAAAATTCATGTATGCTATGTTTACCTTTATTTTGCTGTTCTGTAAAACTATGTCTTCATTGTGTATTTTTGTATTGGCGATAAACACTGTAAAACATGTTTTATGCTAAATAAAGTAAAGTATTCGAATCAAATGCTTAATAGCAAAACAATTCTTTGTTTAGCATTGTTTCTATAATTAAGAAAACTACTTCCTTGATTATTTTGTCGCATCTAATTACATGTAATTCCTTCACAGACACGCGAGTAATTAGTCGGGCCGACTAATTGGGGGGAAACGTTAAGCACGTGCCCAAAACAATACTAGTCATGTGATCACTACCGTGACCAATAGATATAAAGGACACGCGTCTGTATTTTAACATCATCTCTGACATCATATCTCCAAAGATAACATCAGTTCTACATAATTTCTATCATATTGCTTTCATATTTATCAAGATATTGGATTGTTTCAATTAAATATCTTAAGGGAAATTTAATGGTAAGTTGACTTTTTTGCCTAAGTATGTGAAGTTGTCTATAGATCTAATTTTCGTGACCGCATACGATACATAAAAGTCTACTTTTTGTTTCAAATACGTTAATGTCACATGTATGAGAGTGATATTTTAATGAAAAATCAATTTCATGCATGTGCTTTAAGATACTCAAGATTTAAGATATTATTTGATTCCCCCATATCCTTTTTCCTACACTTTTTTTTTCATTTGATTATTTACATTAATTTCGTCTTTTATTTTTAGATGGAATATACAAACAACACCAGAAGTCTTTTGATCGACGTAGACGGACAGAAAATTTACATTGAAGGAATCACGAGGTACACAACGTGTGATGACGTCATCGAAATGGTGTTCTACAACTGTATAGTAGATACGCATTCATACGCTCTCTTCGAGTCATCATATGGCGTTGAACGAATGCTGTACGGTAAAGAGAGCATCCTGAAGGTGATGAGATCCTGGGGTGCAGACCAGAACAACTTCAGTCTATTGGTTAGGAAGGTAGATAACGTCAAATCCAAGATGGCGACTCGTTCACAAGCCAGGCGAAAACTACGCAAGATCAGATCGATGAATGCGAACGCTTTGGCTTTAAAAGCAGACAATCGCACTATTGAAGAAAATTTGAACAAATCTTTTGTTAAAGCCAGCAACACCAAAGACATTGACAACGCAACAGAAGTGAGGAATAGTGAAAACAAATACACGAAGCTTGGTTTATTGAAACGCTTTCTTAGTGACGTCATGTTACAAAAAATGAAGCGGTCGAACAAACAGTCAAGATCAAGACTAGGAATCCGATCATCTGGCGATGGTTGCTATGACATTGGAGAACAAAGTGGACGACAATCACCTGTAGGATGTGAACAAGAAAGAGAGTGTCTGAAACGACACAATTCCTACCTCAATGCTGCATTTATAGAGTACGATGATACAGCAAACAGTGATGGTATTGGCAGTGACATCAGCGACAGTGAAAATACTGATTCTGATTATGGAGTTGATCTTGAAGATGACAGCATCTGTGAACTTGAAAGAAACATTTGTGTCATGTCTGAATCTGATGACGAATCGGACATATCTTATGACGAAGAGGGTCCATTTTGCAACTCCGAAAATACTGTGATCAAATGTGAAAGAATCATTGACATTTTCAGAAAAATCGATTCGAGTGAAGGTGACTCTGAATTTGAGGATGATAATATGGCAAGCTGTATGAAAACATTTGTTGATAACTGTTGGTATGAGTTAATTTGTTAATGTTCAAAGTGATTCTGAACAAATAGAACCATTTGAAATGAAAAACATTGGACCAAACTTAAATGTGCTAATGCAGATGTACGGTTACTAATATATCCTCTCTTTCTCTCTCTCTCTCTCTCTCTCTCTCTCTCTCTCTGATTAGATTATGAATAAATAAATGCATTCATGTAAACATTTGGCTGTTATGATTTATTTAATCTATTTTACAAATACTTATTTCACGCTGATCACAGAGGATATTGAGGTGTTGTTGTAAAAATAAACTTTCTTGTAAAAGTAGCGACAGTGAGTTTGGTCCCTGGCTTCTCCAGTCCGTTTCAGATGAGACTAAAACCAAAACATTGTTACTACATATATGGTACATTAACGCAAGGGTGAGAACATAAAGACCACTCCTTAACACAGGAATAGACACACTTGCATGAACCTATTAATGACGAAATGATTAACCCATCATAATCAATTGGATGGGTCCGCTTTCATTTTAGGCAAATCAGGAGTAATTTTCAGATTTTATTCAATTTTTCGACAAATTTCCTGTAAGGGAACAGAATAGCCCCAGATGGGATGCCGCGTTCAACAAGTTGCGGCGTCTCACCTGGGGCTATACCCAGGGGGCACATGACGTCAGAATGACGTCATATCAACGTCGATACGACGTTATGACGTCGCATCGACGTCGATCTGACGTCATTCTGACGTCATGTGCCCCCTGGGTACTATTTGTCTATGTCCCATATTAATTACACGGGCTTAAATGAGTTAAGTACAAATAATCAAAAGTCTGAATCTGCATGGAAGACTGCATGGTTAAGCTGTTTTCGTCAATTGGGCGGTATTATGCAAGTCGTTATGATATCTTCCAGATATGACCAAAAAAAAAAAAAAAAAAAAAAAAAAAAAAAAAAAAAAAAAAAAAAAAAAAAACTAGACATTGTTTTTTTTTTTTTTCCTTTAAATGGCCTGTTGATGGGACGCAAAACATTAACAAAAGGCATGAACATACGAACGAGATAAACCGCTTCAATAACAGAATATCTATTTATTTGAATTAGTATGACATGTGAAAAACCATACATGGATAGTACATATATACTTAAAACACTGGTACAAAAGCAAGCACAAACACTACTCTGAATGATTTGTACATGTACCATTGTTTTCTACATACATGTCAGGTTCAATGGTGCCATTTGGTTTCAAGGTCATCGGCATCTATAACACCATCCAGAAAAGTATCGTCTAATTCCGACAAACTGTCACATGATCTGTTATAGTCACGCGATACCTCACTATCACGTGATATGTCAATTTCATCACAATCTGACTCATCATCTGAATCACTGTTCGTGTTCCAGTAATAACGACATCTTTCTTCCAGCGTTTGAAACTGCTTATCAACTGAGTCTGTTTGATTAAACTTTTCTGAAAACGTTTCTTCAAGCATAGGTTCTTTTACAGCATGATCAAATTCAATATTTGATTTCTGCGACAATCTTCTTGACTGTTTAATCAAGCGATGAAGATGTTTACCGAGAAAAACCTCATCGTCATTCAGATCGTTTATATACTGGATTTCAGCATTTGCAATTCTATCATGTTTTATTCTGATATCTTCCACATTTTCTTCCTGTCTACCGCCTACATTATCCAGATGTTTATCGTTACGTTTTAGATTAACCATTTCACACCCTTCCTTAGAATCTGCGTGAGTGCAGTAAACCAATCTTTCACTGTTGTCAATTTCTCCACGGTTAGATGTTGTGTTTTCTGTCAAGTCATACATGTACGAAGTGACACCATCCTCCAACGTTTCCTGGTCATTCCTGGTGTTTTGTTCAGTGTGACCAATTTCCGAATCAGAGTCTTGGTCTTTAAGTAAACACATTTTGTCATCAGCTGTTTTCTTAAATCTCCAGGATTTGCGTAGCTTCAACATTTTCCTTCTTCCAAGAATCCTTTTAGCCAGACTTTCAAGACACATTTCGAGACTTTCAGTTTCAGGATGGAGAACTTCACGGGTTCTTGTGGAATATAACTATCCGTAACCACTGCTTTTCTGGAATAAAAAACACATTATATGTTAAACCCAGAATCAATTAGTACGCAGTAATTATTATACTTTTACAACAAACGTTTCTCCTATTTTCATATTTTCAACACTATCTTTCTCAAATTTTCGCTTATTAGACACAGCTTATAGCTCGTAAATAATAAACAAACCTGGACAATACTTTGAATCTGGTAAAATGCTTAGTACCTGTCGCTGTCCAGAAATATAATAATCTTCTTTGCTGGCGAAATGTTTTATATACCAGGAAAATAGCAGACTTATCAGATAAGATTATATCGTATCTGTTTAAAAATGTTTTACAACATTCATATGAAAAGATCCACAGCGTGTAATGAGTTAACGCCAAAGAACCATTAATGAATAAGAGGAAAATCTACAGACTTACCATTTCTAATCATCGTCTTAACTTTCAATTAAATCGTCTAAACTTATCCACAAATTGTACGAGTTTTGGAAATTACAATTAACATGATTTTATAAGATAAAGTTGCATATAGAACATGTAGAATCCAGTACAAGCTGTTCTCACATGACACGGATTTGTCCACAGAAATATTGGCAGTTACCCTTGCTTTGTTATCACGCCATTCTGGGAGATGTTGAACTATGTTTGTCCCCAACACATTCGTTTACAATGGCTCTGTTGTGATTGTCTTCGTTGCTTTGGCTTCTTTGCTGTACTATGTTATCGCTGCTGTTTTAGTTAAATCGTTCTTTGTTGACATGTCTATTTGGCCCACTTCCTTGTAACTGTTTGCTTATATTTTTAAATCTAAGCCAACGATTATTTTTTTCTTTTAAATAAGCCAATTTTACAGTTATTTATACTTTCGTTTGGTTTGACAGAATATCCACTTGCAAATTAATGCAAACCCATTTAAAGCATTTATTGCACCCTCTCAGTGTTCGGTGATGCACAAGGTGCAGGGTGCTAAAAGTGCAACAAGCAATTTATGTAGGGTTATTCCGTGTGTACGGACGATAGCTCGTGGCTTATCGTCTCGTACACACGGACGTACCATACAATAAGTCTTATATACACCCTGTAGACAAAGTCAAATCTTTTTTCATATCCGAATTTACTTCGTGGTGGCTGGACTTAATGCTTAAAAATCATATTTATCATATCATATAATGCTTCAAACAGCATGAAAATACATCAAATAGAGCCTGGCTAACTGTTATGAGATTACATGAAGGAAAAAGAAAATCAACTCTGCCAACGTGTTTCTACGAATCCTTGAACTTTCAGACTTCGCCTCACCAGCGGATTAAATTGCTAACTCATTCGTTCCAAACTACAAAATACATGTACGAGGGACATTCATGATAATAAAAGGTTCAGTTCCGGCAGTTACTTTTACAGTGCATTTTTACAAGGCTTACATATACGTCCATATCTTTAAAATCAGAAAGAGGTTTATTATTATTATTATTATTATTATTATTATTATTATTATTATTTATTTTTATTTATTTATTTATTTATTTATTTATTTTTTTTTTTTTTTTGGGGGGGGGAGAACTAAATTGAAATCAGATACTAACACAAAGAGAACGTATCGTAAGCCGAGTGAGCATCTATTTCTGAATAGGTGGCCACATAGTTACACAGACTTGACTAAATATATACAAAACTGACGTACATAAGATGCAAACAGCACAAAAATCAACACCAAAACATTTTAGAACCACAACAGAAGCATCGCCTTGAAACTGCCAGTAACGATTCTTAAAACGTATTGATATTAAAGGGAAACAATTAAAACCAGAATACTGCAACGAAAACAGACCTGTAAACAAGCGTTCTGAAGCCAACCTACAAACATCAAACAGGCAAATCCCGACAAGCAAAGTGGGGAACCATAAAATAGTAACTCGGTTCGGTAATTAGAATGTCTAAAGTATGTTCATTAAACCTGTTAAACAGATTCCAGTGTTGGACCCCTGCTTCTGCATTGGCAATTGGGTGAAGTTTTATATAATTCAATCCTGAAATCCAAGATGGCCGTAGTCTGGGGACAAAAGGATGTACCACTTAACCAAAATTGGTTTATTCAAGTTCTGCAACGCCTTTAAATGATAAGGCATCTGTAGGTAAGTATTAGATCTAACCCTTCACGGAGAAATGAATGGTTACATCATTAAAATATGTTCATGTGTATATATACCCCCTTATACCACACTTTAAAAAAGTAAAACTGGAGTATACAGGGGTATAACTATCTTTCTTATTTTTGCTTCAAAACATAAATTGTGGATACCCGTGTACCCACAATCTATGTTTTGAGCAAAAATAAGAAAATATAAAAAAAAAATGCAATGATTTTTTATTTTTCAATTTTGCAGCTTTGAATATCTTTGTATAATGCATGGGCGTGTTTTCGTAATGAGACCGTGCATCCCAGGAAGCAAGGTTCGACAACTGATTGAGAATTATCTTGTCATCATCCATCGTGACATTACTTACGATGCGACTTTACAAAGTCAATCTTAATATCTTTAGAATACATGTACATCAACAATTAACTTATATATCTTTTGTTCCATCTTTAGTTTACTGTCTTTTTACATATTTGTTTTACTATAAATTGCAGTTAGCCGAAGACACCAGTGTTATCGCGCATGTCATCAGATCTGACCACGTGTTTCCGGAATTGACGGATGCAGATAGCGCGTGCTAAGAAAGATGGTCGCCGATTGTGTTCAATATATAATGCACAAACACTCTTGTTACTTCACTTCAGTTTTTGAAAACACAACTAACAGGTCATCTGTTAATGCAAAACATAGCTGGGAATAGTTTTAACAAAAGTTCTAGAATTTTTTTTACCGTTTTCAAGGTATGTAGTTAACTTATTTCAAAAAGTGTTACATGTACAAGATGCGTGAGGGATTTTTGGTTGACAATGTGTGCAGAGGATGCTCGCCTAAAGAGAGGCGGAATCAAACTTATTTCTATATATAAAACCAAAAAAGTCAGTAATGCAAATTGATGATATCCAAGATGGCTGTCTAAATAACGCGCTTTCTCCAGTATGATAAAATGGGATGGTTTGTTATCTTATTTTCTTACTCTCAGTTTGTAGCAAAATCTAATCTTTGCTTTAAATAAATGCAACGACATAACTTGCTACTAAATTCTATATCTTATTTTTCATGAGTTGATTTTGACTGGCAATATACCACATCTAGACACATCTGATTTCATAATGTCATCATGATCATCGTAATAGCCAGTGATGACGTTTTGTATGATATATGGCATCAAAGTTAAATTCTTTTTGCACATTCTGATTATATATTGCAGTTTTGTGTACATACTTTCCTGATGGTGTACTGATTAGAATTTAATGTATATACCGTATTGTTTAATTACGGGCTCGTGCAAAATATTGACATATCATAAATCTTTCATTTGTGATTTATGGGTTTTGATCATGAGCTGATCTCTTCAAATCGCTACCACAACCATATGCGTCATTGTCACAGACATATAAACAAATCCAGAAGGCATACCTAGTTCATTACAACACAGTTATGGCGCACTTGTATCATATAGTGCATTGGATGCTCGTATTTAACGTTAACGCTGGGTAAGAATATCATAAAATTATGTGAAATGCAAACTGATTGTAATAATTTATTGCATGCCTACATTGGTTAAGTTTGTCATAAAACTATGTGAAAGATGAAATTGAAATGAATCATTTAAACGCTGATTTAAAAAAAAAATGGCATGACGTTTACTTCGCCAAGAAGTCCCCGTTCACTTTGATGGGAAAGTTTTGTTAGTGAAGAATGTAACCAAGTACACAACTTGCAGTGACGTAGTACACATGTTACTGTTGAAATCCGGCTTATTTGTGAAACAAATTTCATCCTACGCATTGTTTGAGGCCACAGGCGATCTTGAGAGAATGCTGCCAGGAAGAGCAAGGATTATGAAAACTCTGAGATCTTGGGGATGTGAGAAAGACAATTTTAGATTGGTCCTAAGGAATACGGAGGAAGACAAGTCATGTAAATTAATCCAGTATAAGGAAATTGCAAACAGTTGTGACAGAAATACATTTGACGCTGGGCCTTCTGGTTCTAACGAAGAACTACACAAGAAAAATGTTCATAATGCAAGGACAGATAGTTATGACACGACTGGCAAACAGGAGGACTGTGTGAACAAGAAGAAAAGAACTCATATCAGATTTATTGACGCAGATGATAAGAAAACATTGCAAGAGAAAAATGGGAAACATTCCAAAACATGCGACATGAGTAAGTCAAAAGGAAAGCAAATTTGTCTCAGAAAGTATCTGTCAAATTTAATACCATTTCGTAAACAAAAACGGTCGATGCAGACTGACAACAATTCAAAAGAAATAACGAAAATTGAACACACTGAACCTTCGAACAAAGACTCAAAAGGCACATGGATGGCTGAAATCGACGATTTACTTCATACTCAATTCCACAGTCTTGAAGAACGATGTCGATATTACTGGAATTCAAACAGCGAATCTGACGCAGAATCTGATTTCGAGGATGAAACCAGTTTTTACCGGGACGCTGATCTGAATGACGCTTTTCTGAAGGATTTGGCAGGACATAATTCCAAGCTACACGTTGAAGCTACATTTAATGATTCAGATATAGACTGTTGTGATCTAAATGATGCTTTTGTGAATGAATTTAATATTTTTAATGTATCGTCGTGTCTATCGGACATTTTGGATGACAGCTTTGAGTCTGTCGTAGAAAACAGTGAGTTTGATTTGGATAGAAATATCACAAGTTGTGACGTTGTCAGGAATATTTTCAGTGGACACTCACCAGGCGGCACAATAGCAGAAGATGATGAAATAGACAGCTTTATGAGAACACATATCTATGAATCTGACTCGGAAGAATCGCTGGTCTAATTTCTTTGTTTGTTTCTTTGTTTGTTTGTTTGTTTGTTTGTTTCTTTCTTTCTTTCTTTCTTTCTTTCTTTCTTTCTTTCTTTCTTTCTTTCTTTCTTTTGATGATTGTGTTAAGTATTTTCATTTTGACAAAATCTAGTGTATATTGCTTTTTCTGACTTAAATGCTTGTATCATCTCAACAGTGCTATGCTGTGTTTGTTTGTTTCTTTGTTTGTTTGTTTGTTTGTTTGTTTCTTTCTTTCTTTCTTTCTTTCTTTCTTTCTTTCTTTCTTTCTTTCTTTCTTTCTTTTGATGATTGTGTTAAGTATTTTCATTTTGACAAAATCTAGTGTATATTGCTTTTTCTGACTTAAATGCTTGTATCATCTCAACAGTGCTATGCCATATTAAAATAACTATATTAATAAAAGGTGTCTTTCTTAGATCATTTACTTTATATACTGTACTGGTTCGTCTCGACTGAGATAATGGGTTGTGTAGGCATCTAGAAATGAGCAGCCCCATGGGAAAACCAACAATCTGCATAGGCGAAAACAAAGACGCAGATCAGCTTCGCGGTAACCGAGAAGCTGATCAGCGCCTTTGTTTTCGCTACTCGGATAGTACAATTCCTCTTCTACTTAACACCAAAATTTCAAGCTTCTAGCCTGCTTCTTTGACTGTACAGACCGATTTGTGTCAGACCTGTTCAGAAACCACATTGTTGGTTTTTCCACGAGGTGGCTCAAATGTCTGTCATTGTGTCTTTCAGCTCGTTCAGCATAACTTTATTCAGCATAACCATATTCATTACTTCATTCTTAAAGCATAATTTTACATCAATCTAATGGTAGACGGTAGGACTTCGAGCATTTAGTGCCATTAGAATAAGAAAATCTGATCCGGATTCACACGTTCACAGTATATCAAAATATTCTGTATCAGACGTACTGATCCGGATCAACTTGATTAAATTTGCGTTGACACTTGAAAGCAAGCCGGATCAAGATAGTCTGATCTTGGTTAACTGAGTTCATACCAGACGGCCTCTTATTGACGAATAGTGTACCGCTGATCCGAGTCAGTCTGATCTGGATTAAAGCAAGTGTGATCCGGATTAATTTTGTCTATTGTGAACGGAAATAATCCGGATCAAGTCGGTGCGGATCATTCTGATGAAGATTAAAAGTCAGAACTATTTAGTATAAACGTAAACTTTGTCAGTCAGGATCAGGTTACTCCGGATCAGGATCCCTCTGATCTAGATTAAAATATCTAGTATGAACGCACCCTTAAATATTGACTGAGCAATGAAACAAACAAACAAACAAACTCAGCCAAATGAACTTGATGTCATCGTGCATGTTGAAGAGTGTGAACATGGCAAGTATTGGGCTCAATATTCGTATTTGTAATGTTTAGTCAAAACGAAGCGATTTTTGCAAGTTTTAAATGCGCAAAAATAAGAGAAAGAAAAACTAAATCCGTTGTATCCTACTTATATGCTAATGTTCTATACAATACAAATGGTTGAAATTGACACACAATGTGTCGTACGACAGCATTTCAAACAACAAGAGGAGAGGCAAGAGGTCATGAATAGCACACCACTTCATTTCCCATTATTTGGTTCACCATGCACATACGAGGGTTATTTGCTTATCTACAAATGAGCCACCTCATCAGAAAACCAACAATCTGCCTAGGCGAAAACAAAGGCGCAGATCAGCTTCGCAGTAACTGCGAAGCTGATCAGCGCCTTTGTTTTCGCTACTCGGATAGTACAGTTCCTTTTCTACTTAAAAACGAAATTTCAAGCTTCTAGCTGTCATCTGAGACGGTACAGCCTGGTTTGTGTCGGACCTGGTCGGAAACCACATTGTTGGTTTTCCCACGAGGCGGCTCAAATGATATTTTTTACGCAGACATTGTAATATTTGTCTGTCGTTCCCGGTGACATTTCAAGTTATTTCTGTAATGATCCTGTGGCATTCAGCATTTGTGTTCATGTAAATTCCTATATTTTAGGCAGCAAAGGTCGCATGTTTATATATGTTAACAGCACATGTAAGGAAGTTGCAACGCGTTTGAAAAGAAATGAAATTGAACATCTACTAAATGCTCATTCTCAAATAACAAAATGTTTAATAACAGAGAATATCCTAGATCGTGGGGCGAGAGTATTATCTATCCAATATTTAAGAAAGGTGACGTGAAGGATGCGCAAAATTATCGCGGAATCACACTCCTAAGCATCTTAGCTGAAACACGTATAATCCCAACTCCTTTTAAGTAGACTAGCCACATGGACAACCGATAATGATACAATAACAAATAAACAATGTGGATTCCAAAAAAAGGCAAGTCAACTACAGATTGTGTATTCTTACTACATTTAATGAAATCAAAGGTTCTCAACTCCGGAGAAAAGCTCTACTGTGTCTTTATAAACTACGAAAAGTGCTTTGATAAAATAGATCGGTCTTATTTGAAATTGTGGCAAAAACTTCTTACACAAAATGAACCGCCGCATGGGAAAACCAACAATCTGCATATGCGAAAACAAAGACACAGATCAGCTTCGAAGTAACTGCGAAGCTGATCAGCGCCTTTCTTTTCGCTACATGGATAGTGCAATTCCTCTTCTACTTATATCCAAAATTTCAAGCTTCTGGTCTGCTCCCGTGACTGTACAGGCCGATTTATATCATACCTCATGCGCGGATCCAGAGGGGGGACCGGGGGTCCGGACCCCCCCCCCCTGGAATTTGAAAATTTTACCTAAAAAAAGGTAATTTTGGGATTTTTTGGGAGTTGGACCTCCCCCTAGTCTGTGACCAAAAATTACCATTTTCGTTGGACCCCCTCTCATGAAAATTTCTGGATCCGCGCATGTACCTGGTCGGAAACCCAAATTGTTGGTTTTCTCACGCACAGGCTCAAATATAAGTGGCAAATTCGTAAACCGCTATTAAGTCAATGTATGCGATGGTAAAACTTTGTATCAAATAAAACAATATTTTTCAGGAGGGAAGTGTTTAACCGTAGTATTGACCTCTCCATATGTTTTCAGTATTCTGTCAATCATTTGACGTAATAAGGCTCCTTATGGGTTTATGAAGGTGCATTTTTCATAACTGTTTCAATGCACGATATTGAATCCCCTTTCTTGGGCCCCATGCACTTCGGCTAGACTAGGCTAGAGTTTGTTTTGTCGGCCATTTTTGTCACTTTTCATCACTTCGATAAATAAATCTATTTTATTCACGCTTACGAGATCAGTAAATACAATGCTTATGATAAAATTAAACTGGATATGTATTGTTTAATGATATTAGTTTCAAATGTTTTTAAATTATATGATTTGGACGACTTCTTTCGATCGTTGACCTATTTATCGATTTTTTATCGGAAAACAATCAATATGAAATTATGTTGTTTCCAATGCAGTGTTCTCGTTCACGTCCGCTGTCATAGATGATTGACATGCGGTATCACGATATACCGGATTGGACCGAAACTGTCCGGAACGAATCGATATTGTCCGAAACGGTCATGCATTGTGATAACAAGAAAATTATAGCATGTTCTTAGTAACATGCTATATGGAAGGGTTCATAGAAATTTGGAAGTTTAAAATAATATGAGATTGTGATATTAATCTACACCAACAAGAAAATTTTCCTATATAAACGAGCGGATATGGACGGTCTCCATGACCATCTAGCGCGCTATAGGGATTCGTTCCTTTCAACTGACCATAGTCAGGTGTCAGTCAATGACATGTGGGTCAGTTTTAAGTCGAAGGTTCTCTCGGCTATTGAAAGGTTTATTCCATCAAAAATGACCAAGACAAAATATAGCTTACCATGGATCGATAGCTCGATCAAACGCTTGATAAGGAAACGTGATAAACTTTACTTTCGTGCTCGCAAGTCAAGCAGCCCTGACATTAAGAACCATTACAAACGGTTCAGAGCACATGTTCAAAAGAGCATTAGAGATGCATATTGGAAGCATATTACCAATATCTTCTCCTTTGAAAATGATAACCCTGATCCCGATTGTCCCCGAAAAAATGAAAAGGCAAAAAAGTTTTGGTCATTTGTCAAGTCCCTAAAGAAAGACGCGTCTGGGATCAATACTCTTAGAGAAAATGGTATCTTGAAGACTGACACTTTGGATAAGGCTAATATTTGTAATAGGCAGTTTCAGTCAGCCTTCACTCGCGAATCAGATGATGAAATCCCCTCCAAAGGCACAAGTCCTTTCACCGCTATGGGTGAAATTACAGTTGACCCCAATGGGGTCATTAAACTGTTGAATAACTTGAATATACATAAGGCGCCTGGGCCAGATGGCCTGAGTGCTAGGGTGTTGAAGGAATGTAGTTCTGAAATTGCTCCTGTACTGACCTATATCTTCAATGAGTCGCTTGCTCAGGGTGCTGTACCAGACGATTGGCGACAGGCAAATGTAGCCCGGGTATTTAAGAAAGGTGAGAAATACGATGCAGCTAATTATCGACCGGTGTCGCTTACTTGTATCTGTTGCAAAACTCTAGAGCATATAATAGTCAGCAACATAAACAAACACTTGGCTCTTGAAAACATTCTTGCTGACTGTCAGCATGGGTTCCGAAGTCAAAGGTCTTGCGAAACCCAGTTAGTTCAGTTTTATCATGATTTGGTTAGTAATCTGGACCGAGCAGTGGGTCGTGGCCACAGGCAGACGGATGTGATTGTCATGGATTTCGCTAAGGCCTTTGACAAGGTCCCACATAAAAGGTTATTATACAAACTTGACTTCTACGGGATTAGAGGATCTACACATAAGTGGATCGACTCGTGGCTCTCTGAGCGCTCTCAAAAAGTGGTATTAGATGGCCGTGCCTCAGACCCAGTCCCGGTTCTTTCTGGTGTCCCACAAGGATCGGTCTTAGGACCGGTCCTATTTCTTATTTTCATTAATGATCTTCCTGACAACATCAGGTCATCTGTTCGGCTATTTGCTGATGATTGTGTTTTATACAGAAATGTCAAGTCACCATTGGATTGTCAAATTTTACAAGATGACCTGAATAGCTTGGCCAAATGGGAAATGGATTGGCAAATGAAATTCAATGTTAGCAAATGTCATTCAATGAGGGTGACGCGGCTACATCCAAGCAGGCATATAGATTTCAATTACACACTGCATCAGCAAACATTAGAACAGGTTCAGTCCGCTAAATACCTCGGTTTAACTATCACAGATGATCTTGATTGGGGTCAACACATTTCTGAAATTACATGCAAGGCAACTAAGACTTTGGGTTTTCTTCGGCGCAATTTGGCACTGGCACCTAGGCATACTAAGGAAGTTGCATACAAAACATTGGTTCGGCCTCAACTTGAGTATGCAGCTCCTATTTGGCATCCCTATCATGAAACTCAGATTGAGATGGTGGAGAAGGTGCAGAGGACTGCTGCCCGGTGGACCTGCAGGCGATGGAGGAACACCAGTAGCGTCGGTGAAATGCTAGACGAACTTGAGTGGCCATCCCTGGAGTCTCGCAGGGAGCGGTCCTCCTTAACCTTCTTCTACAAGATACACTCCGGTACAGTGTCTCTTGATAAAGACAAATACCTGACCCCGGCACCCAATCTAAGGCATACTCGGGCATCACATGAATCACAATACACAAGACCATTTGCCTATAGTGATGCCCTGAAAAATTCCTTTTTCCCCAGAACTATTCCGGTTTGGAATAGTCTCCCTTCTTCAGTGGTCCTATCTAAGACCATTGAGGAATTTAAGGCTTCTATTTAAATCATTGGCCCAGAGGCATGCGTTTTAGTATGCCTCTCATCTATATCTTGTAAATAGTTTTAATGGTCCACCCCAAATGTTTAATTTTCCCTTGACTAAATTCTAAATTTAGCCACCCACCCCACACCTGAGGTGATGATCAGAAATTGATCGACTCAGTATCAGAAGATAGATAGAAGAATCATTCCTTTTAATTAGTAACGTTTAATGCATTTTGATACTAAATAAAACAGATACTGTGTTAAACCGTAATAGTTTCATCACCACGTCTGAAAAATTGTTGACTTGACCTTTAAAACTTAAAAGAACCAAACAAACATGTGTAAAATTCCACTAGCAAAAAAATTTATTCAAAATTCCAAACATATATTCTTGCTATCTGACGGTGATCCAAAGTTGTGTAGCGTGCTTGTGCGTAACTTGATTAGATTCTCTGAGTCTCCAAACAAATATTTCAAATACATGATGTAAGTTTGATTTTGCTAGAGCCAATCTGAATAATACTACCACAGACTCAAGCAATAATAGAAGGACAAGGTGAATCCAGTATGGTTCGAATTTTTCACCACATAGTAGCATATGAAGAATTTTCTGTGCACACCAATATTGTGATTTACGTAGAACGCAGGAAAACCGTAACCGAAGAGTTATTGCACCCTGCATACATGTATCCGTCATGCAACCAGATTTCTTATAGTACGGATTTATGCTACATCACACGACGCCATAAAAAATTAGTTTAACCTCACTTTTAAGACTATACCATTTGAGTGACGTGTTAGCAGATTTTGGCTTATGCCACATAACCTTAGATTTAAATTGTATTTATAGCACAGCTTTGAAAAATTTACATATGATATGTTGTTTCTTTTAAGTTTTAAAGGTCAAGTCAACAATTTTTCAGATGAAACTATTACGATGAAACTATTACGGTTTAACACAGTATCTGTTTTATTTAGTATAAAATGCACTAAACGTTACTAATTAAAAGGAATAATTCTTCTTGTCGGTGTAGATTAATATCACAATCTCATATTATTTTAAACTTCCAAATTTCTATGAACCCCTCCGTACAGCATGTTACTGAGAACATGCTATAATTTTCTTGTTCACAATTGTTTGACTCTCATATTGGCCTAAGACAAGGGGACACCAGCTCCCCAATTTTGTACATGTTTTTTGTGTGAACGATATGATTGATTCTAGTTAAGACAGAAATTGAGAAAAGTTAACAAGTACAGGCATTTTGTGAGGAAAAGGGTTTGACACTTGAACTAGGGGTAATTTGGTGTGCTGAATCCAAAAACCAATGTTGGCAAGTTGAGAAATGACGTCTTCATGTCCTAATTTGCATATTTTCAAAATGGCCGCCAAAATAGCTAGAATCTGTTATATTGATGAAACGTTTCCTTTGTTTGTTATGATCTGAGCCTAAATTCACTTAAAATATATTGTCAGATGATTGCTTGACTAAATTACATAAATTTAAATGCAAAGAATATTTGCTGCAAAGATAAACTCAATTGCACGATGAAAAAAGCATTGTTTCCATGCCAACTGTTAACATGATTCTTGATGAGGGGTGTACCTACAAAATTGATCATATCGCCACTGTTGCTCGTCTTAGACCACTGAGTGGCCTCCTTGTTAAGCTTAGACATATCCCTTTTATCCAGTGGTAAGTAATGCAAATTATCTAATTTGCATATTCATGAATTTTAATGAAAACATTTAAAATGGTTTAAAACCCATAAATAAAGAATTTCCAGGCCCAAACCATCATTATGGCACTGTTATTGCACTTGTAATATATCATGTGACAAATATATTGATGTCATGGACCTATTTGAAAATTTTATCTCATTTGCATATTCATGAATATTAATTATACTATTGAAAACTGGGGCGTAAACCAGGGAAAAACTATTGCAATTGAAAGGTTTTTGTTGGATTATAAGATCTTTCTTGCATTTTAGGACAAATTTTCATGGCTGCCAGTTTGGTCAGAGGGACCACTTAAATGCCGTAAAATATTGTCCTCAACAATGAACATATTTGCATGATGTAAAATCATATTGTTGCCGCGCCCATCCATTGAGTGATTCTAAAGAACTGGATGCACTTACAAAAAAAATCCTAACAATAGCATTCTCTAAAATATTATGATTGATCTGATAGAAGTGCTTGGACATAATGATTTAATGGTAATCCTAATATTCAAATAATTGTATTTGCATATTCATGAATATTAATGAAAATCGTAAAACATGGGAGAAAAATCATGGAAAGAATATGGAGTGTACATACAAAATCACTTGTACCTGGGCTGTAAATAAACCTAGGACATTGAAAATTGTATCAAATAAATGCTATGATATCGTACAATCCCTTTGAAGTGTGATATAAGAAAAAATTGATTTTCCATTTCATGTATATTAATGTATATTAATGAAAACTTATGAAATTGGGAGAAAAAAATGGAAAAGATTAAACAGATACACCTTCAAATACACTTATACCTTGGCAACATGAAACGCCCAAAAGTGCTGTAAATGGAATCAAATGGTTACTAGGGCAATATTATACCATCCATACTGTAATAGATAAGTTATTTGAGTTTCATTTTCATGTATATTAATAAAATCTTAAGGAATTGGAGTAAAATGCAGACAAAATAGGAGGTAATACATTTAAACACACATATCTTGGCTACTGAAGGACCTAAAGCGACGAAGTTGAAATCAAATGATTGCTATGACAATGTTCTATAACCGTATGATCTGATAAATAAGGCATCTAGATATGTTCGTTGTATGGATATTAATGAGCTCTTTTAAATTAGAGAAATATCACCGAAAAGTAAAGGCGGTATACCAACAAGGTTGCTTATACATGTATCTCCACTGCTAATACCTTTAGAGGGATGAAAATGGTACCCGTAGATTGTTAGGACAATATAACCTGATAGATAAACAGTATCTGATTAAGACAAAACATCTTATTTGAATGTTACGAATAACTGTAAAAATTACATAAAATTGAAGGTTGTGCTCAAACAATATCGCTTGCATCTTGGTTGCTAACAAATATGTTTCTTTTTTTTTTAAATCTGAACATATAGCAATAATAGATTGTACGTGTACTAGCGATCATTTGATGCCACTTTGAACTCTCTAAGTCAATTTGCAGTCCAGATATAAGCAATTTTATTGGTAAACCTCCTTAATTTCCTGGTCATTCTTCTCTTATTTATAAAGATCTTATTAACATTCATACAACAAATATGTCAGATAAAGCAACTACCAGATTATATTGTTATAGAACAATGTCTAAGCAATCATTAACCATGATATGTGCGTTTTTTATGTGTATACTGCCTTATGCTTTCAGCATTTTTACCCAAAATCCTAAAGATGTTATTAATATTCATGAAAATAAAAATCAAATGACTTATAATTTGTAATACATGATGGCATAATTTTGCCTTAACAACCATTTGGTTCATTATTCAGCACTAAAGGGGTTTGGGTTGCCAAGATACAAGTTATTTCTTACGTTTACCCCTTCATTTTTTCCATTTTTTTCTGTCCTGTTTTTAAAGAATTCATTAATATTCATTAATATACATGAAATTACAAATCCGATTATTCTTATATCATATTTCAGAGTGATAGTACATTGCCACAGCATTTATTTGATATTTCTTTCGGCATCCTAGGTTCATTTAAAAGCCTTGGTACAGGAGTTTTGTACGTAACCCCCCTATTTTTTCACATTTTTTTTTTTATCTCATTATGATTTTTATAGATATTCATGAATATAAGTAAATTCAATCATGCAATATTAGTCATGATGGTTAAATTGCTATGCCAATGCGATACTATCAGACCAATCATAGTATTCTAAAGTATGCTTTAATGTGCTCACTGCTGTTAAAGGATCTCAGTTCTATTTTAATGAGGTGGGACATGGGTATTTTTGTAAGTTCATCCCATTCTATAGAATCACACTAGGAGTGGTTGTGGAAACAATGTGATGTTTACATCATGTGAGTGTGTTCATTGTTGAAGACAACTTTTTATTGCATTTAATTGGCCCATCTGACTAAACTGGCAGCCATTAAAATTTGTCCTAAAATGCAAGAACGATCATTTAACGCACCAAAAACCTTTCAATGGCACTTAGTCTAGCTCTTTCCCTGGTTTTCGCCACTATCTTTAACATTTCAATTAATATTTATGAATATGCTAATGAAAAGAGTTTCATATTGACCCATGACATCAATATATTTCTTATTTCTGGTGCAATAACAAGTTGTCATAATGATAACTTCGGCCTAAAATTTGTATGGGTTTTAAATCCATTTTTCAGCCATTTTTAATGTTTTCATTAAAATTCATGAATATGCAAATTAGATGATTTGCATTACTTACCAAAGGATCCAAAGGCTATATATATGCTTTACAGTGAGACCAGGTGCAGTGGTGTAGGACTTGTTACAGTGGAAATATGATCACTTTTGTAGGTACAAGTAGAAACGCCCACACCCCTGCCCCCCGGCACCCCCACCTCAGCCTTTTAACTTTTGATAATTTTCTTTTATTCATTGAAGACCTTCTAATCATTATAAAATGTTATTTTTATTATTTTGCAGCAGTTTGGAATCCTCAACATATACCAATTTGCAGCAATTGATGTTTTTTCTTAATCTTGGCGGCCATCTTGGAAATATGCAAATTAGATGGTGAAGGATCCATTTCTCAGCTTGCCAACATTGGTTTTTGGATTCAGCATACCCTAATACCCCTAAAATTGATCTCAAACCCTTTTCCTCACAAAATGCCTGTACCTTCATAACGAAGCGTCTTTTCTCATTTTCTGTCTTAACTATTCTATTAACTCGAACCTTAACGGCATTTTACCACAGATGAAATGGAAATTTTCTGCATCCTGTTCGCTGACGACCAAGTTGTTTTTGCAAAATCTCCTTAAGCCCTGCAATCACTTCTATCGAAAATTACTGCACAACATGGGGAATTAAAATCATTGAAACATAAACAAAACAAAGGCATTGGTATTTGAAAAAAGGGAGACAAATAAGTCATCTATAACACCGCAATTGAATTAGTACATTCTTTCAAATAACCAGATATTATATTATTTAGGAATAACAACTGGTGCCGTAGTCAAAAATGTATAGCACAGCATGCAGAAAATAAATTAAAGGATGTCCTGTCGAGGTTTAGAACGTCCTCCCATGACTTATGCATCGAAACTGGGAGATATGACGATATACCCCAAGTGAAGTGGCTTTGTCGCGGCAAATCTTGAAATATGGGATAGGTAGAAGACGAGTTCCATTTTTAACTTGTCTGTCATAAATATCGAGAATTAAGATGCAAATATTTTAAAAGATATTTTTGTCATTGGCCTACAATAAATAAATTTGAAACTATAATGTCATCTTCATCAAATAAAGTGTTACACAATATATCTAAGTATATATATTTTGCAATTAAAATTTGTGTACTGTATCATAACTGTCTGTAGTACCATAAAAACTTTACCCAGTTTACATTTTTGTAGATATTTATACATTATGAAAAATTCATGTATGCTATGTTTACCTTTATTTTGCTGTTCTGTAAAACTATATCAGCATTGTATATTTATGTATTGGCTATAAACATTGTAACACATGTTCAGCATGCTAAATAAAGTATTCGTATTCGTAAATGTTCATTCTAAAACAATTCTTTGTTTAGTATTGTTTCAAAAATTACGAAAACTACTTCCTTAATTATTTCGTCGCATCTAATTGCATGTAATTTCTTCACAGACACGCGAGTAATTAGTTGGGCCGACTAATTGGGAGGAAACGTTTAGCACGTGCCCAAACAATACTAGTCATGTGATCATAACCGTGACCAATAGATATAAAGGACACGTGTCTGTATCTAAACATCATCTCTGACATCATATCTCCAAAGATAACATCAGTTCTACATAATTCCTTTCATATTTCTTTCATATTTATCAAGATAGTGGATTGTTTGAAATAAAGATCTTATGAGAAAATGGTAAGTTGACTTATTTCTCTTACTATGTGTAGTAGTCTATAGATTTAATTTTGTGACCGCAAAAGGTACAAAAACGTATACATATATATGATATACATATTTTTTGTTTCATCAAATACGTTTATTACACGTATATGAGAGTGATATTAATAATAATAATAATAATAATAATAATAATAATAATAAAAGAAAAAAAATAAATAAAAAAAATCATCGTTTATCAATTTCACGCATATACTATAAGATACTTGATATTATCATTTTTCCTACTCTTTTTTTATTTGATTATTTGCTGATACATTAATTTGCTATTTTTATTTTAGATGGAAACTACAAACAACATCAGAAGCCTTTTGATCGACGTAAACGGACAGAAAATTTACATTGAAAGAATCACTAGGTACACAACATGTGATGACGTAATCGAAATGGTGTTCTACAACTGTCTAGTAGATACGCATTTATACGCCCTCTTCGAGTCATCATATGGCGTTGAACGGATGTTGTACGGTAAAGAGAGCGTCCTGAAGGTGATGAGATCCTGGGGTGCAGACCAGAACAACTTCAATCTCTTGGTTAGGAAGGTAGATAACGTCAAATCCAAGATGGCGACTCTTTCACAAGCCAGGCGAAAACTACGCAAGATCAGATCGATGAATGCGAACGCTTTGGCTTTAAAAGCAGACAATCGCGCTATTGAAGAAAACTTGAAGAAAACTTATGTTAAAGCCAACAACACCAAAGACATTATCAACACAACAGAAGTGGGGAATAGTGAAAACAAATATACAAAACTTGGTTTATTCAAACGGATTCTTAGTGACGTCATGTTACAGAAAAAGAAGCGGTCGAACAAACAGTCAAGATCAAGACTAGGAATCCGATCATCTGGCGATGGTTGCTATGACAATGGGGAACAAAGTGGACGACAATCACCTGTAGGATGTGAACAAGAAAGGGAGTGTCTGAGACGACATAATTCCTATCTCAATGCTGCGTTTGTAGAGTATGATGACACAGCAAACAGTGATGGTATTGACAATGACATCAATGAAAGTGAAAATACTGATTCTGAAGTTGATCTTGAAGATGACAGCATCTGTGAACTTGAAAGAAATATTTGTGACATGTCTGAATCCGATGACGAATCGGACATTTCTTATGATGATGAGGGTCCATTTTGCAACTCCGAAAATACTGTTATAAAATGTGAAAGAATCATTGACATTTTCAGAAAACTCGATTCGATTGAAGGTGACTCTGAATTGGAAGATGATCATATGGCAAGCTTTATGAAAACATTTGTTGATAACTGTTTGTATGAGTAAATTTGTCTTGTTCAAAGTAATTCTGAACAAGTAGAACCATTTGAAATGAAAAACATTGAACCAAAATTAAATGTGCTAATGCAGATGTACGGTTACTAATATTCTCTCTCTCTCTCTCTCTCTCTCTCTCTCTCTCTCTCTGATTAGATTATGAATGAATAAATTTATTCATGTAAATATTTGGTTGTTATGATTTCTTTAATCCATTTAACAAATACTTATTTCACGCTGATCACAGAGATTTTCAGGCGTTGTTGCAAAGATAAACTTTGACAGTGAGTTTGGTTCCTAGCTTCTCCAGTCCTTCAGATGAGACTAAAGCCAAACATTGATAGCTGTTGAGGGGACATTAATAACGCACGGGTGAGAACATAAAGACCACTCCTTAACACAACGCTTTGCATCAACCCGTTAATGAAGGATTCACCCATCATTATCAATTGGGTGAGTTCAGAGTAGCCCCAGATGGGATGTCCCATTTTGCGGCGTCACATCTTGGGCTATACTGTTTGCCTATGTCGCATAAAAATGACACCAAGCTTAAATGAGTTAAGTACAAATAATCAAAAGTCTGAATCTGACTGGAAGACTGCATGGTGTAGCTGTTTTCTTGGGTGGTATCATGCAAGTCGTTATGACATCTTCCGGATATGACAAAAAAAAAAAAAAAAAAAAAAAAAAAAAAAACTCGAGACATTGTTTTTTTTTGTTTTTTTTTAATGTCCTGTAGATGGAACGCAAAATATTTACAAAAGGGCATGAACATACCAACGAGATAAAACGCTTCAATAACAGAATATTCATTTATTTGAATTAGTATGACATGTGAAAAACCATACATGGATAGTACACATATACTTAAAACACTGGCCCAAAAGCAAGCGCGGTGGCGTAGTGGTAGAGCGTCGGACTCCGAATCGAGAGGTCCTGGATTCGATCCCCACAGGCGTCATTGTGTTGTGTCCTTGAGCAAGACACATTAACTCCCTACAGTACTGGTTAAACCCGGGGAAGCGTTGGGAATCTGCATAAGTATACTGATCTATCCTTTCATTGGTCCCACGTTCTCCACGTTCAGATGTGACATGTTCTGTCAACTCATTGGAAATGACACAGCTCTTTGTTTCATGGTCATTCCTAGTGTTTTGATCATCATTAATTGTCGTATCGAGGTCCAGGTCATTGAGCAAACACATTTTGTGATCAGCCGTCTTCTTCACATTACGAAAACACGCCCATGCAATATACAGAGATTTTTTTTCAGCTGTAAAATTGATTTTTTTTTTTTTTTTTTTTTTTTTTTTTTTTTTTTTTTTTTTTTTTTTTTGACGAGGCGGTTCTAACGAGTACCCACCATCTATGTTTTGGAGCAAAAATAAGAAAAATAGGTTTACCCCTGCATACCCCAGTTTTGCTATATAAAAGTGGGGTATAAGGGGTATACATTATATGGACATGTTTTCCTGATGAACCTCCACGATTTACGTAACTTGAACACTTTCTTTTTTCCGAGAATTCTTTTTATGGATAATTCCATCCAGTTAAACATGACTGAAATGAATGTTGACCGGCCAGCAAACCTTAATATATGATGACCCACAAGAATTGGCAACATTCCGCTTGGTTTGGCAAAGACAACTAACATTATTTTTGTTTGTTCAAGGGCATTTATTTCAATGCCGAAAATACCTGTTACATACATCATGTAACATATGTAACACAAATCATTTAAACATACATAATGTAACATATGTAACACAAATCATTGAAAATGGATAAAACAGTTTTCATATTATTTGTACTTGATTTAACATTTTCGACCACTTGCCAAATCTGGGCGATAAAAACCGCCGCCCATAGCTGATCAAAATCCCGCCTACTATAATAGTACATATTCAAAATATAACACAAAACCATTGTTATGGAAGGCGTTGCTGGGGTAGGAGGGAGGGAGTCAAAACTTCCTTTCTTTCACGTTGAGCTTGCGAACATGTGCTCTCTCACTGCTGATCGATCTACGAGGCATGTAGCTTTGATCCGATTGGCTAATGCGTTAACTGCTAATGTAGAGGCTCACCAAGGGGAATAAGGTGCAATGCAGGGAATGGATTCCCATAAATCATTTTATGATTCATAAAATCCATTTATGGATAATTCCATCCAGCTAAACATGACTGAAATGAATGTTGACCGGCCAGCAAACCTTAATATATGATGACCCACAAGAATTGGCAACATTCCGCTTGGTTTGGCAAAGACAACTAACATTATGTTTGTTTGTTCAAGGGCATTTATTTCAATGCCGAAAATACCTGTTACATACATTATGTAACATATGTAACACAAATCATTTAAACATACATAATGTAACATATGTAACACAAATCATTGAAAATGGATAAAACAGTTTTCATATTATTTGTACTTGATTTAACATTTTCGACCACTTGCCAAATCTGGGCGATAAAAACCGCCACCTTTGGGAAGCCATAGGCGACCAAAAGGCGCCCAGACGGAATGATGCCAATTCCAGCCTTCCATAGAAAATACATTCAAAATCGTTTCATTACAATTTTACCACTATTTGCCCGTCCGCATAAGCCGGACAGGTAACTTGGCTGTAAACATTTACTGTCATATTTTGACCGAGCCCAGGATACCCACTGCATAAGCCAGTGTTCATGAAATTCTGCAGATGTCTTAGCCAGTAGGTTGATCACAAACCCACATAAAATGTAAAATCCCCATTTTAGGTAGGCAGCCAAACCCAACTATTTAGTCCCTCCGATAAGGTTACATTATAATTATGTATTATCCTGCTTTGATATCATTCTGTTGTCTAAATGTGATCAACCGCATAAGACAGTTGATAAAACTCTTGCCCTGACCCTTAACCTGCCTTTTGGCCACAATCAATGATAACATTCTAAATTTAAATCCTGCATATTAACAGTTAACATGTGACTTCAAGCATCCGTAATTAGATCCTTTGACTAAAACTGTTGCAGCCGCATAAGACAGTCTGCAACTGTAATTTATAACCTTTTACTGGAAAAGCAGGTTTAACGTTACTTGTTGGTTTGGGTACCAACAAAATTTCGAAATTGACCAATACTTAAATGCTGGGCTCCCTATTGCTATTCTTGTGCAATTGCTTACAGTTCATGTGTGAATTTCCATGGGCTATTTCCCTTCAAAAATTGCCCTTAACCTTTACATGCAAAGCAAAGCCTGTTATGAATGTCTCCTGACCCCACTAAAACATAGCTGCAGCTGCATAAGCCAGTCTGCCTTTAAATTCTCTCACCTGAAAAAACTATGCATACATCCTAACCCTCCTAAGTTGCCATGGAGATTCGTATGTACTTTTTATACGCATCCGATTTCCAACGACCCATTTCCCTAATCTTTGAATCGGAGAAACCCAACTGATGGACCCTAGTTGTCCCTCCTATTCTTAGACAGTGTGGCTTATAGTATTTGGGATCCAAATTAGTATCCAAAACTACCTGTCTAAAAACCGTAGAAAATTGTGAGGATGTTACCGGGGACCCATCCCTATTAATATAGAGCGGACCCCCACTGGACGCCCTTAATCCTACATACTTGGCTAAGGCCATGACCGGACAAAAGGCTGGCCTCTTTCCCACTTTCAGAGATAGGGTAACGTGCTGGCTGGAATATTTAAAATGTTCTATTGTGATAGCCACCCCACGTAACCGACTACTTTTGAAAGAGAATTTGATGTTTTTCCTCTCAATTGCATGATCATTGGATTCATTTCTACTGGTGTATTCCCCAACTCTCAAGAAAAAATGGAAAGCTAATAAGACCATTGATTTATACATTACTGTTTCATAATCCAATGGAAAGAGACGATCAATGGATCGCACAAAATCGTGCAGTAAATGTAACGTGACAGGCCGTCTTTGATCGTGACATGGATGCAAATGCCTTGAACCTAATATTAATTTCTTAATCATAGACGATGATGCTATACTTGCGAAGCCCAGCATATTGTGGACATAATTCAATGCCGCAATATTAGTTTGTATTGAAGATGTTTTGTAGCCACGATTAACAAGATAGACTATGAAATGTGCACAATCTTCCTCAGCGATAGGAAATAATCCCAAAACTTTCGACTTCAGTGAAATGACCCGTAAAATGAAGAATAGATTGAAATCGCATTTCTATAAGTTCTCCCAGTTGATGCTGAAATTGATGCATCCAGCAGCTGACGCATTGAAACGGCTACTGCTCCACTGTCAGAAGTTCTGCCGGTACGGCTGTGGGTTCTCTGTCCATATGAGGGGCCATAAGCCGAAACTTCTCTATCTGAAAACGGGAAACTGAGTCCGGTAAAATATTCTGATGAGAGGGGACATGAATACATTTTGTCAGAATATTGTACTTCATACATGCCAAAACAAATCGCCTAACCAGAACCATGATATCTTTATCCCTGCTAGACTGCTTGTTTAGGATATATACAGCGGCCATATTGTCAATATGCAAAATAATGCATTGATTGCGCAACTCATTACCCCAAATTTCCAAGGCTAATAGACATTTACGGACTAAGACGGTGACGGTGACAGAGCTCGGACTTCGCTTAAAATACCAGGCCGTCTCAAAAATATTTTTTGTAAAATCAATTTATATAGGCAAAACAATTAATTTATTTGTTTGTAGGTGTGCGCATGTATAGGCAACAATTTGAAATGATTTTTTCTTTTATTCTGAGTCGGTAGACGAACTAACAACACCCAACATTTGCATGAGCTTTGGTACTTTTTTTGTAATAAACTTATAATATGCCACTTGGTTTTCTCTTATGATTCCTGACAACGGACGTTTATGTTGTCGGTGTCCGACGGCTCAAGCTGGCTCTCCTCTATTCAACGGAGATTAAATCCCGGCACTTAAGCCCCGCTATGCCCCTGCTATTCCCGACCCTAAGGGGGCCGGGGATACAAACGACTGGTGCATTAAGCTAGTTTCTCACTGGCATGCGAATTCCTCGCGACTGTTTCGCGAAGGACCATTGACCCTTTCCTGGAAAATATGCCTTGTTTTTGAAAGCCCAAAACTCTGTTTTAAAGCAATTTCTACTAAATCTTGGCAATGAGGAAGGTAGAATGATGTCTTAAGAACGGATAGGTGCTATAATGTATGAAGCATTCCTTCGCATACTGTAGAAATGGCTAGCGAAGCGGAGGTAGTGGTCAAAAATTTGAAAATATAAATTGGAATAAAAATCATTTTTTTTTTGCATGTCTGTATTTACTACCACCATTGTTGTGATTTTTAAACATGTAGGTCAGTGTCAAGGGTCTTAAACACCCTAAAATTCATCTCAAAAGTTTGATGCTTAATTAGCGAAATTATTTTCATAAATTATTTTGGGAGTTACCTGTAGATCATTGCTAACAATGACAAGTATTGAGCAAAGTCATGAGAAAATCTGTCATTAGTTTCCAAACAGGTAGAACATAAACCCAAGTTATGTAGCCAAAGAACATGGCAAATTACTTCACAAATCGGGGTTTAAAACACAGAGGAAGCAAAATATGTCCATGCCATTGGCGACTACAACACAGCTGATCTCTACTTTAAGCTTGGTACATGTATCTGCAAAACATGTTTTCTCATGGATGCCTCAATTACTGTATGGTTTTCCTAAACATAAAATGACACAGAATAATTTATTTGCAAGTCTGGAATGAATGAATGCATGCATGCCATCATTCAAATTAGATACATATGAAATCTAAATGCTTTCTGTTGTTAAAATGTTCCAACAGTGATCAAATATTTTTCAATGTTAAAACTATGGCATATACACCTTGTATACATTCACCTGTTTTAGCTATAACACGCCCTGCTATCTCTTTCATAATACACATCAATGAAATGTATAGAGAAAGAAGAAATATTGTTAGTCTAAATGAGTCAAGACATACTGTCAAGAGTAAACCAAGATGATGCCACTTAAGTAATTGACTAGATTCACAGACATTAATTCCCTGTAAATCATGGATTAAGAAGTTTAATAAAGCAAATGCCTGAAGTAGTCAAAATCTTCATGTCATGATGCTGACACCAAAATACATGCACTTAGAGATCATCCATTACACAATCTTAATACTGACAACTTTCCAATGTATAGTGTAAGTGCATTTAGGGACAAATGACCCGCTATTTGTCCTTTAATGACGACTGATCTCTCCACATGTTGAATTCAGCCATGTGCTTTGAAAGATTAGGGGGCGTGTATGTTTTAACTTGTTTAACTTGTATTGTAGTATAGACTGGTGCAAAAGTTTGTTCCATGAAGTGTTATTTCTCTATTTTTTGAAGGAATCAAAAATGAAAAATGGTTAAAAATCAATTATTTTCCCATATCGGATGACAAAACTTATACATGTATGTCTCGCTTAATTGCACTTGATAGGAAAGAACCTAAATTCGACTATTCTCACTGTATTAAGTACTTATAACTATTTTATATACATGTACACAGTTTTTGGGTTACATTTTTGACTGGGCAACATTGTTCCCCCCCCGAGTACCAACAAACCATTCAAATATAATATGTATTTTATGATGGCCTATCGACATGCGAAAGGATTTGTTGGTACTCGGGGGGGGGGGGGGGGGGGGGGGGAACAATGTTCAAAAAATGGTTTTCTGTTTTCCCATATGTTCAATACAAAAAGTTACTGTTTTAGCCAAAATTGAAAGCTACACATGTATCGAAATGGGGACCAAAGTCCAATATGCTAAAATATGGACTGATAGTGAACTAACTTGTGATGATTGAAGCATTTTACCAACTTTTATATTTTTCGAAATACAGGGCAGCTATACATTGTGACTCCCATTACCACTGTCAAAGATCCTTAAGTCGCGGCACTTTCGCACGACATGCCACGGTGCGAGTGTTACACGAGTGTCGTGGGAATTTTCGCGTGTCGCGAACTAGTCGCGAACTGGTCGCGAAGGTTTTAAACATGTTTAAAAATTTTATGCGAATTTTTAGCCAAAAAAATTCGCAAGACCGTCGCGCGACTGTCGTGCGACGGTCGCACGACGTTCGTGCGAGTGTCGCAAACCTGTCGCCGCGAAATTTTAGAGAATTTACAATGCGAAATTTTCGCGACACTCGTACGAATGTCGTGCGAGTGTCGCACGACGGTCGCGCGACATTCTTGAGACAACATGCGAAAAACTCGCGACTATTTGGCGAGAAAATTAAACTTAGCGACATTGGTACGAATGTCGTGCCACACTCGCACGAATGTCGCGCGACTGTCGTACGAATTAAAAATTTAAAAATGAAAATAAGATACATTCGCGGGAAAGTCGTGAGACACTCTCACGAATGTCGCGCGACTGTCGTGCGACAGTCGCGCGACTATCGCGAGATATATTTTCAAAATTAGACCGAGGTTCGCGAATTTGTCGCATAAATGTCTATTCAATGAGACTGCAACATGAAAATTGTGTTTATATCGTTAATCTTTGTCGCGAAATATTCGCGAACTAGTCTCCGGTTGTCGCATTCCAGTTAGATAGGGGCTTTTAGCAGCAAATTTGCTGCAGCGAAAATGTTGCTTACAAAACTGTTAATTTCTGCAAACTCAGTCGAGCTGAATGAATCTTCATGTTCGTTTGCAGACAATATGGATCGTCAAACCAAGAATACCATCAGACTTTTCTACCAGCTTTGGTCCGACAACCCCCTCACATCACACAGAATACTGTGCATATCCTTGTTATGTTTTAAACGCTTGCGTCGAACATTTGTGTCGAACATGCGATAGCAGAACTTAAAGAATGTCGGGCTGTTGTGACGGTATGAAGACACCGTCGTAGGGCGTTGTCCCGCGTTGTGACGTTGTGCCAATATCACTACTGACAATCACGTGGTATTGTTTATATACAAACGGATAAATGATCGGGTTACACACGCTACAATGAGAACGCAGTTGAGTTTAGATTTTCGAGTTTTCTCCTACAGCGTTTCTTCTACTGACGGATAGATAGGTGCAGGCAATACAGAAATTGAACATTTATTGAAAGAAAATAATATAAGAAATCCCGGTTATTTCGTTTTCGCAAACACTTCAATGTTACTGTTTTGGAATTAGTATATAATCATGGGGCGGAAGTGTTTGCGAAAACGAAATGACCTGGATTCCTTATGTTACTTTCATTCAATAAATACCCAATTTCCTCATTGCCTGCACCTATCTATCAGTCAGTTGAGTAAACGTTATAGGGAAAACTCGAATTTCTCATCTCAACTCTTGACAGAATTTCATTGTGCGTCACCCGATCATGTATCGATTATTTTAACAATACAACGTGTTTCTCAGCTGTGAATATGTGCTGGTCTTGTGTGTGAAAGAAACAGATTGGTTTAATAATTTGAATTATGTAGGCCTACACATAAAATGTCATTTCACTATTTAGTAAGTTTGGTTTTGAGACGACCCTGATTTATGGCTTGATTTCAACCGAAGTTCGAGCTCCGTGACCGTCACCGTCTTAATCCGTAAATGTCTAATACCACTGGAAAAATTTCCTTAAATGTGATTGGAAAATCTATCAGGTGTTCTGGCCATGCTCCCATTATCCAATGTTCCTTCAATATTGCCCCATAACCTAAAGAACCTGAAGCATCAGTGTGAAGGTCAAGTGCAGGGGAAGTAATCCATCTCTCTTGCAAAATTGCTACCATTGAAAAATTCAACAAATATTAGCCAGGCAGACAGGTCCCGCCTCGCAGCCTTGTTGAGAGTTACTCTGTGGTTGGGACGAGATACTCCTACTGTAAGGTCAATTAACCTGCGCAAAAAGCATCGGCCTGGGCGTACAACTGAACAGCAGAAACTCAATAGACCTATAATGGACTGCAACTCTTGTAACTTAATCTTACGACACTTCTGATCATGCCCAAACATATAGCCATGTTGAGCCAAGGGAATTAAGTGCGAAATTTCCGTAAAATAAGCCGATTCATTGATGCAGTTATTTCCCTGTAAGCCACTGACAAAGTATCGATATGATTGTCTTTAGCAGACAGATTTACCTGTGCAATTCATCGGACACCTGGCGCGAAGGAATCCGTTTATACCTGTAGTGATAATACCTGTTGAAGTAGATCCCTATTTGCATTGCTCATGACAGACAGACAGACAGACAATAGTTTATTATAGTCTCACTTCCACATATATAGATGTACAAACAGCAATATATGATAGAAACATTCTTATTAAGAATTATGAGAGACTTCTTGAATTAATAAATAGAATGCATTACACAATATAAGTATCTACAAATGAGTATACACCAATCAAGAACCCCTAATTCCTGGCAAAGTGACAAAAACTTTTGCAGATGTTCCATACACGAATTCGTCCCCGAAGGCCCAAGGATAAGAAAATCATCTAAAATATGTAGGATAAAACTAATGCCAAGTTTGGTCTGCGCTATCCACTTCAAACCGGAACTAAACCGAGTGAAAATGGCTGCAGAACTACTGAGTCCAATTGTTAAGCATGTATCATAATAGTATTTTGATTGCCATTTGAACCCTATCAGCTCATAATCTAGGCTACTTATTGAGAGAATTCTATAGGCTGACTCTAAATCACACTTACTTAATAGGCATCCCTGGCCAAGTTCAAGAACTAATGCAACTGCATCGTCAAATTTACAATGAGTAAGAGTTGATAATTCGTCCCCTATGAAATCGTTTATGGATCCCCCTTCTGGGTAGCTTAAATGATGTATAATACGGTATTCCCCTTGTTTTTTCTTTGGCACTAAACCAATAGGGCTGACCTGTAGATTTTGGAATGGAGGGTCATCGAATGGCCCTTGTATTCTACCCAATGCCAGTTCCATGTCAATCTTTTCCATTACAATGCCGGTGTGGCAGATCCCTACATGATTTCAAATTTTCACATTCCCTAAAAAACCTAGGTCCTTCATAGCCAATCCTAAAACCCTCAGTCAAACCCTGTATCAAATAATCTTGGAATTCAAAACCTTTAATCCAGTGAGTGAATTTTTGGACATTAATGGGTGTTACTAGCACCTGTTTATCGCCTTGGAAATGGTAAGCGGCCCCGCCCATTACCTTGTGCGGTTCTGGCACCTGTTGTTGGATCTGAGCCCCCTTGTGGACCTCGTGTGTCAGGTCCTGGTTTAGCTTGGGATTGTGTACATTGTTTGGCTGAGTGTGACCCTCTGCATAATCCACATGTGTGGGGAAATATGCAATCCTGCTTCGTACAACCTGATCTGTTAAATGCCCAGCAACAGTTTCTGAGAAATGGATTACCATTTCTTCTGTTCCCATTTAAATTAACTTGCTGCCTTGGTCTGTTGAGACCTGGCATAGCATTATAGAATGTTGCAGCTGGTACCCATAAATCATATTGGATCCTATCCCATCTATAAGCAATGGTTTCCCTCAGATGCCGAAATTGCATATCATAATTGTACCAGGATAAGCCAGGACGTCTAAAAGCCAAATCCCTTATCACCTCCCCATATTTCATCAATTGCGACGCCTCCTGCGGATATTTTTCAGAATGCACAGCTACAAACCTTATAAAAGCTGACGTCCATTGCTCTATCTGGGTTATTTTACGATTATAGGATTGCGGCACTAGGTTAAAAGTCGAATCATTGCTTAGTTGTAAAGTGAATTTTTGTTGCTTAGGTTGTGTGCTGTAGTTAGGGAGCAATGTTGCAAAATCTACATACATATTTGCCCAAATTTTACGTTTTAATTTGGAAGGAATTTGTGAAGATATTGGTACTGAAATTGGTTCTGAAAAAACTGGTGCCTCGATTGAACCAAGATTTGGCTGCCCACCTGATAAAACCCTAATATGGGCCCTAGCGGCCTCTGATATAGAACCTGTTTTGTCATTCGTAGTCCTTTGTAGCTGGACTGGATCGACTTCCTCGGTTTCCGAGTCTGAATCCGTTTCTTATGTTGGAATACGTAAAAGTGGCTGTGATTTAGTCGCCCCCTGAGCCGAGCGCTCAGACAATTCCTCTGAATCACTGTCCGAAGAAGACTCATTCGATTCGTCCGCCATATTCTGAGCATCGGGTTTGGTCCGGGATGTCCTACGTGTTGACACTTTATCGGCACTTGGTGCGTTCTTAGCACTCTGGTCCCTTACAGCCCGCCTTTTGTCCTTGGCTGCTTTATTGTTGGACACCGATCTAGTCCGAACTACCTGTTTGTTAGACAATGAAGCCAGTTGCCGCCCATTCACCACTTCTTGGCTCTTTCTGGCTCGTTTATTCTGAGCATCAACCGGTACGCTCTGAGCCAAGCGCTCAGACAATTCCTCTGAATCATTGTCCGAAGAAGACTCATTCGATTCGTCCGCCATATTCTGAGCATCGGGTTTGGTCCGGGATGTCCTACGTGTTGACACTTTATCGGCACTTGGTGCTTTCTTAGCACTCTGGTCCCTTACAGCCCGCCTTTTGTCCTTAGCTGCTTTATTGTTGGACACCGATCTAGTCCGAACTACCCGTTTGTTGGACAATGAAGACAATGAAGTCAAAACTTCCTTTCTTTCACGTTGAGCTTGCGAACATGTGCTCTCTCACTGCTGATCGATCTACGAGGCAGGTAGCTTTGATCCGATTGGCTAATGCGTTAACTGCTAATGTAGAGGCTCACCAAGGGGAATAAGGTGCAATGCAGGGAATGGATTCCCATAAATCATTTTATGATTCATAAAATCCATTAACCAGACTTTCAAAACACATTTTGCTATTTCAGCTTCAGAATAGAACATTTCACAGTTTCAGACGTGATGTTTTATTCAAATCCATTGCTATTCTGGGACACTTTTTCTACTCAGATAATGAGGTACATGTATAACACTAGTATTGCCGTGATCACTTCCCTTTTCTGGAACGAAAAAAATTCAGACTATTTAAAACACCGTGATACTTAATCAACAAGCGTAAAATATCATTTTGAACTATTGTCTTTCTTTTTATTCATCAAAAATTCCACCTTCAGTTTTATTACCCCAAAGCAATAATCAAACTTTTTTTTACCTCTTATTACCTCTTGTATCTCGGCTGAGACACAATTAGGGTTGCCTTTTGTGTTGCACTTGAGGCAAGAAAGTAACCTCTTTGTATTTTCATTTTTCTTGGTTTATAATAACTTATGACCTATCAGGTTTATATTCCAGAAATAATTCTTTTGGCTCTCGTTTTTCAAATTTCACCATAGTGGGTAATGGGAATAGTTCAGAAAAGGAGCTTCAAACCAGTGTTTTGGGCTGCTTAAATAAGATCATATGCAGCCTAGATAAGTCATTGTTCCATGCTGCAGTTAATTTAATACAATGTAACATGTGTGGTTGCATATGAAAAATTGAAGGAAACCTTGACTGCAACACACATTTTATTTCTAGGGTGTCTCTTAACATGGGGCTACGGACTCTACAGGCTATGCAAAAAATATATTTGACCACATCAGCAGTCCTATACAATTTCTTGACAAAACCTTCAGCCATGTCCTCAGTCTGAAAAATAATATGACCATTTCATCCTTGTTAATAGGAATCTGGCTTTGAACATCCATTATGAAATTAGGGGCTACGGACTCTACACAAAAATGATGATTTTTAAAAAAAATAAGTACTCTTCACTGTGAGGATAAATTCAACTTCCATTGATTCTAAACTTTCTATTGTCTTAACAATGAAAGACTAGATACCAAAAAAATCATGTTCTAACCATGTGAGTAGTTTTTTTTACCTGCCAACTAAAGACACCATGAAAAATTGAAAAACATAAGAAAAGTACTGTTTCACTTCATACTCCATATTTTCATTAATAATAGTCCAAGTTCAAAACCGTAAAAAGTATATTACAGGGGACATATGTCTCCTTAGTTCTAGAGCCATATGCAACATATTTCATTCATGGACATTAAAGCAATCATGTTTACAAAACACCCAAAATAAAAGTGCAACATCATAACATGTTAAAAACAGTGTTTTTTAGCATATAATCTCTCACTGACGCAAAATTTTGTATACAATATGGTATTATATATCGCCAGAAAGCTTATTATCCCAGTGTTATAATAAAATAAAAACAATAGGTATTGGATAATATCACACTGAATTACAGATGTATAACATGACCAAGGTAGTAAAGGCAACCCTGATTGTGTCTCAGCCGATCTGCTTATACTTTGAATCTGGTAAAGTGTTTAGTACCTGTTGCTGTCCAGAAATATAATGAAAGATGTGTTTTGCTCGCTCAATATTTTATATACCAAGAAAAAGCAAGTAGGAATCAACCAAATTATTTTCTTCGCATCAGATCAGATATTATCATACCTGTTTAAAACTGTTTTTAACTGATAGATTCGCGGCTTTTAATGATTTTTCACCACAAAGCCATTGCTGAATAGGAGGAAAACATGCAGACTTATCATTTCTAATCGTCGTCTTAACTTTCAGTTAACTCGTCTAAATATACCCATCAGTAGCATTGAAAATACCAACAGTTTTAGATGAACTTTTATATTTAAGATATCCAGTAGAACTGTTCCTATGGCAATGGGTGCGCCACAAAATTTATTAACACTAGTAACGACCCTCGTTAATACAACATCCATATGCATTATGAAAACTTCCCCATGCAATATACACAGATTGTTTTCTGCTGTAAAATTTACAATTTTCATGGGAACATGTTTGATATTTTTAACAATTTTGTTCAAAACATTGATTGTAGATACACGTTCGAACCGCCTCGGCGAGGCGTACCCACAATCTATGTTTTGGATCAAAAATAAGAGAAATAGGTAAACCCCTGTATACCCCTATTTTACTATTTAAAAGTGGGGTTTAAGGGGGTATCGTTTCCTGATGGGGAGACGGTGTGATTTATCTTTTATTTTCAGGTGGTGTGGCTCTTTGCAGTTGCTAACGTCAAGTGTATATATGATTGGGATTGTATGCGCCACTGTTCTGACATTCAGGCTCATTATGCAAACTTGTCACTGCAATATACAGAGATTTTGTTTTTCAGCATTAAAAAATGAAAATCTCATTTGAAAAATTTGGTTAATTTTAATATGTTTGCTCAAAACATTGATTGGGGGTACACGTTAGAACCGCCTCGGCGAGTACCCACAATCTATGTTTTGGATCAAAAATAAGAAGAAATATGTGTATCCCTGTAAACCCCAGTTTTACTATACAAAAGTGGGGTATGTGGGGGTTAACATTTCACGGACCTGTTTTCCTGATAACTGTCTCTTTACTATTCCGGAATAAAGCCTGAGCCGGGAATAAATTTTAAGATTTTTACAAACTAATTCTGGGGTTGGGGGGGGGGGGGGTAGCCATCACTGCAAATGTAATTCTAATTTACTCCAGGTCAAATTTAAATCGTATTTGCTTTGTGCAGACTAAATAACATAAATGTAAGTTCAAAAATCATAATAATAATGTCTGATGCTTTAATCACCATGAAAATACATCAAAAAGAATCTGGCTAGCTGTTATGATATGAACATGAAAGCGAAAAATATCAGCTTTGGATAACTTAATCCTACATGTTTCGGAGAATATTTGAATTTTCGACCCTGCCACGACTGGAAGCTTTTTAACCGTTTATTCAGTCGTTCCGCATAACATAATATAATACAAGAAACATTTAGAAGTTTTTCCCTTGATAGAAATTACTTTACCGTATTCGTTCTAAAAAAAACAACATACAAGTGGTGCAATCAGAACCACATTCCAACCATAGAATGACAAATACATTACAAAAACTTGCCCATGCAATATTCAGAGATTTTTTTTTCGGCTGAATAAAAACATGAAAATTTTATCAAAAAATATTTGGATATTTTTAACATTTTTGCTCAAAACATAGATTGTGGGTACACGTTAGATATTTGTATAGTTATTTGAAATTTGTTCGGTACGCATGACATTTTTTTTTTTGTCGGTACGCATGATTCAACACGAAAACCAAGGTGATCATAGTCTGGGGATATCTTTTATTTATCTGGCAAAGGTTCCATCTAAATCCAAGGATGTGTTTAGTTTTCCTTGCGCTCGATCTTCAGACTTCAGGTCGCTGGCAACCTTTGAAAGAAAAAGGCGACTATTTTGAAACCAGGGGGATGGGAGTCTTGCACCCGATTTATCTTTCCATCTGTCAACGTGACATTATCTATGACGCGACTTTAGAAAGTCAGTCTTTAAAATGTCTTTCGAATACATCAACAATTAACCTTTATCTTCTTGTTCAATCTTTAGTTTACATTCAGTTTACATATTTGTTTTGCTTTCAGTTGCAATTAGTCAAAGACACACGTGTTATTACGCATCTCATCAGATCTGACCACGTGCTTCCGGAATTGACGGAAGCAGATAAAATTGACCGAAATCAGAGAACAGCGGTGATGCTTAGATATGAGGCCCTCCCAGGGGGGGGGGGGGGTCTTTGCTTTCTGCTCCCTGAAAGAAAAATGACCTTTCTCCCCAGCTCCCCAAAATGTTTTTCCTCAGCCCCCTGCTCCCTGCTCCCTAAAACCCCCAAATCTCCCCAAATCCCTGAAAATAAATGACCCTTCTCCCCAAATCCCTGAAAATAAATAGCCTTTCTCCCTGAATCCCCAAAACCCCTGGGAGGGCCTCAGATATGTCAACATTATACTGAAATAAGCTCCTGCCTATGTCATTAAGACCTTCCCAACCTGTATTTAACATTTGGGGATCGCATGGGTACCTTAACGTTCTCTCTTGAAAAACTTTTTTTTTTTTTGTTCAGCCATTTTTAGTGAATGCTCAACTAGAAATACTGGTCCCTTAAAGTCAATGAATTCGCCCGGCTGTGTCATGAGCTGGACATGTGTCAAGACAACACAGTACTCGAACGGTCAAAATCAAGTGATTTTATAAACATAGATGTGTTTCGTATGGCATGTAGATGGTACATACAGTGTACCAAAAAAGTTACAGTACATGCAGCCATTGATCCGGCAAAGACGAATTCAGAAAAAAAAAATTCCACTCCAAAAACCGAGGTGGGAAAAAAACTAATTGACAGTTAGGTACTTATACTAAGAAAACATATCATAAGTCGAGTGAGCAGCTATTTCGCAATAGGCGGCCATTCAGTTACCCGAACTTAACTCAAAATATTAAAACGTATATAAGATTCAAACATGACAAAATTTCGACTCCAAAACATAAAACAAATATAAAACCACAACAGAAGTATCGCCTTGGAACGATCAGTAATATTATAAGAATCTTATATGGGGTTCTGTTCTAGATGGAAGTTTCCAACCCAAGGGATGACAGTGCTGAGCGGAACCGAGGCTCCGCCGAGGTTCCCCTCAGCACGGTCATCCCGAGGGTTGGAAACTTCCATCTAGAACAGAACACCATATTAGATTCTTTTTCTTGAAAAACAACCCCAAAAATCTGGTTTATTTCAAGGTTTTTCGTATTTTTTTAAGCCTGGGTGAGAACACCTGGGTGAGATGCAATTTTATCACCCAGGCAAAAAGTGTAGCAATTTCTGTCTGGTGTGCAAGAAAAATTGCTTTCACCCAGCGACCTTAACTGAACCTGATCTGGGAATAATTGATTTCTCGTAATGATGCCGGATACGAATAACAGACCAAATATAATGCCATATCATTTTATTTTTCATAGCACTGTTTGGATGATACATAAAATGCATTTTCAATTAAAATAACATACACAGCTGGAGTAGAAAGAAAGAAAGAAAGAAAGAAAGAAAGAAAGAAAGAAAGAAAGAAAGAAAGAAAGAAAGAAAGAAATTAGAACAGCGATTCTTCCGAGTCAGATTCATAGATATGTGTTCTCATAAAGCTGTCCATTTCATCATCTTCTGCTATTGCACCGCCTGGTGAGTGTCCACTGAAAATATTCCTGACAACGTCACAACTTGTGATATTTCTGTCCAACTCACTGTTTTCTACGGCAGACTCAAAGCTGTCATCCAAAATGTCCGACAAATAAGAAGAAGCATTATTTAAACCATTATGCCCATTCACAAAAGCATCATTTAGATCACAACGGTCTATTTCAGAATCATCAAATGTAGCTTCAACATTAAGCTTTGAATTATGTCCTGTCAAACCATTCAGAAAAGCGTCATTTAGATCAGTGTCTCTGTAGAAACTTGCCTCATCCTCGAAATCCGATTCTGCGTCAGATTCGCTGTTAGAGTTCCAGTAATATCGGCATCGTTCTTCAAGACTGTGGAATTGGTTATGAAGTAAATCGTCGATTTCGGCCATCAATGCGTCTTTTGAGTCTTTGTTCGAAGGTTCCTTGTGTGCAGTTTTCGTTGTTTCTTTTGACTTGTTGTCAGTCTGCAACGACCGTTTATGCTTACGAAATGGTATTAAATTTGACAGATACTTTCTGAGGCAGACTTGTTTTCCTTTAGACTTTCCCCTGCCGCATGGTTTTGGTTGGTCCTTAACCGCTGTGTCAATATATCTGATATGGGTCCCTTTCTGAGTGTCCGCATTCGTTTCATGGCTATCCTTCATCGCATTATTCTTGATAGGTTCTACGTTAGACATGTTAGAACCAGGACTTCCGGCACAGAATGTAATGCTCTCACGATTGTTTGCAATGTCACTATACTGTATTAATCTGCATGACTTGTCTTCCTCCACATTTCTTACAACCAATCTAAAATTGTCTTTTTCACATCCCCAGGACCTCAGAGTTTTCATGATCCTTGTTTTCCCTTGCAGCATTCTTTCAAGATCACCGGTCGCCTCGAACAATGCGTAGGATGAAATTCGTTCGAAAGATAATCCTGATTTCAACAGTAACATGTGTACTACGTCACTGCAAGTTGTGTACTTGATTATATTCTTCACAACCAAAACTTTATCATCAAAAGAAACGGGAACTTCTTGGCGAAATGGAAGTTTATTCATCTGAAAGTGATAAAAGAAGAATGTAAATAACAAATAGTAGAATATTATGTGTGAAAAATTCAAGTCATTTCTTATTTTCTTTAAAGTTTACGATATTCCGATATAGTTTATCCTATACATACCCGTGATTTGCGAATGCTTAATATTCCAATGTTATTGAATGAGGCACTACCGTAAAGAATGATTAAAATGATAAGTATTGTAGACTCGTATTTATATATCAGCATGGACAGGGACGCATGTGGTAGCGGTAGATATTTCAAGGTAACATCTCACTTCTTTCAAATAATCACCCATAAATCACATATAAATGAATCATGATACATGTTACTAATTTCACATGAGCTAATAATAAATTATATAGAAACAACGTGATAATTTCTTTAAAATCTTATCAGTGTTACATCAGAAAAGTATGCACATTGATGTGCACAATACAATGCCGGAATGTATTTAGCTTTGATGACATATATCATGCAAAACGTCATCAGTTGGCGGTTTTATTACAAAATCGAGATCACATTTTGAAATGACAGAATAACCATGCGTCAAGGTGTGGTACATTGCCAATAAAATCAGTAATTGAAAAACAAATGAATCGTGATGAAGAAAGGTATGAAGAATTCCCATCACAAACTCCAGTGTCCTTACAAGTCCAATGGAGTCACAAATGGCAATGAAGTGTTGTTAAATATGAAGACATTGCACGAACCTATTATTAGCAAATACAAAGTCATCTGATGCAGAAATATGCAAACTTACACTTTCACATTTCTTTCCTATTCCTTACATTTATTTAACAAAGATTTAAAAATAAAATCGCTATTAACAGTGGAAGTACGATTACGAACCGCATACAATGATACAAGAGTCGGTGTATCCTTTAGACAGCCATCTTGGATGTCTTCTTTACATTTTGCATTACTGTTTGGTTTTAAGTATTTGTTTATAGAAATAATGTTGATTCCGCTTCCCTTCTTAGGATCATGTTATCTTTTACACATTTTCTCAACCCAAAATCCCTCTATCGCATCCTGTGATTCTTTCTTAATAATTCAAACACATACCTTGAAAACTTTTTCTAGAGCGTTTGTCAATTAAAACTGATCCGAGCAATGTTCTTTGTATCAAAAGAAGTGTAAGCTGTGATTTCTAAAACTGAAGTGAAGTACGAAGTGTATCTCTGCATTATATATTGAACACAATCGGCGGCCATCTTTCTTGGCACGCGCTATCTGCTTCCGTCAATTCCGGAAACACGTGGTCAGATCTGATGACAAGAGCGATACCATTGGTTTCTTCCGCTAATTGCAATTTAATGTAAAACAAATATGTAAAAAAGAATTAAACCAAAGATAGAAGAAGATATAAATCAATTGCTGATATATTCGAAAGACATAAAGATTGAATTTGTTTAGTTGCAACATGAATAATGTCACGTTGACAGATGACAAGATAATTCTCAATCAGTTGTTGAGCCTTGCTTCCTGGGATACACGGTTTGCCCATCATGTTCTTCGTGAAGGATTAGATCAAGTACCCAAGGATGTCATATCCATTTATCATAGGCGTTGGAGAAATAAGGCCATTTTGTGTTAACTTGTTTTTCAGTGAAAAAGTTGTCCCCAGACTACGGCCATCTTGGATTTCATGTTCATCGGCACGCGCACTCGGCTGGAACACGGAACAAGAAACCTCACCCACAGAAGCAGGGGTTCAAGACTGGGTTAAGTTAATCTGGTTTAATCAACATACTCTAAATCACCCCAGGCTATATTACTGACCGTACCAAGGCGCTACTTCTTTGTGATTCCCCGTGTTGCTCGTCGGATTTTGTCTGTTTGATTCTTTTTGTATTTTGTCGTCTGTCTGTCGTTGAGTGTCCTGTTTCGTTGCAATATTTTGGCTTTAATTGTTTTTGCTCATGATGGATTCATAAATATCAACAAGTTTCAGAATCTACAGTTTCAACCAACATTAACACCAAATTTTGAGTACCATTCTTGAATATATGAATCTTTCAACTTTTGTGTGAATGAACGGTTCAACCATATAGCATTAATAAAACTTTGGGAGTACCATACACCAGTAGCTCGTTTCACGAAGCTCTCTTATGACATATCTTATCTTATGATCGAGACTACTCTGAGAGTGACTTGTGATCTATCTTAACGGTAAGACTTGTCTTATGTTTGAGGTTGTGACTTGTTCATAAGATTTATCTCAATTCAATGTCAAACACAACAAACAGTTAGTTTCAAGTATGTTAAATAATAGAATTGATTTAGCATAGCTCAGTGGATCTATACAAGTAATTTAATTAGTATTTTTGCCATAATATGAACCAGGCGATCCGAGATCGAATCCATTTTTCTCTCTTTTTCTATTTTTTCTTTCTATTTCAATATAAATACATGCACTTAGATCTACCAACTGTTTCATTGTAATTCTATAGGCTATTTCGTCTGCAAATCGAAACCAAATCTCTTTAACACGAGTGTTTGCCTTATACACTGTATGATAAAAAGGTACAAGCAGGCAAAGATCAGGAAAAGGCGCAATCAGCAAAAGATTCCCACTCCGAAAACCCGAGGTGGGAAAAAAACAAACTAACAATCAGGTACCTGATGCATCGTGCGGCCGAACTGTTTATCATTTGGGGAAATATAGTCAATTAGCCATATTGAACTTAGGTCGAGTTATCCTAGCAATTATGTATACTGTTCATGATGTTTGCAGTTAAAATAAAAATGGACCCATTGGGGCCCTGAGAAATGATAGATGGACTGCTTCACGGGGACCCAACTGTTAATCGTGATTATTGATGCGACGTGGAATGTTAATGCATGCTATTATGAAGTTTCGTATGCGTCAGCGAGTTCGTTACGAATGCGACGCTCCACATCCTCTGTCCTTGGACGGTAAGTACCACATGTTTTGCTCTCGTGAAAATAAACAAAGCCGAATTTACAAAATCGGCGTCCACTATGATCTGCAAAAATCTTCTATGTTCCCACTTGAAGTCAATTGGAATACTTACGGCACTTGTGTTTTTCAGCTAATGGTTTATAAAGCTGACAGGTAGATACAAGATTGCCACGAAAACTCATTACATTCTTAAAGTCCTTTTGTTTTTCTAATTCTTGACCGTAAACTAAGAAGTATAACACAGTCTTGTGGTGTCTTTTTTGAAACATGTATCAAAATGGCTTTGTAAATGCACACTTATTTACCGAGCGTGAAAAATAGTAAGATAAGCATCTTTCGTATGCATCGTAGATTTTGTTAAAATTTAATATGCGACACAGAAATGCATCGTGGAAGATTGAGACCGATGAAGCAGTAAAATAAGATAGCAAATGTTACGATATGGAGACAGTGATGCATTTTCTTCAATTAATATTTTCTAGATACATGTTAAAGGGGTCAACCATGTTTTTATACTGTATTAACATTTGCAGAGGCTGGAGAAAGTTGTTTTAGCCTGAGGCCGAGGGCTCAAAGGGCTCACGAAAGACTCTTCTAGTTGCAATAAAATAACCATAGTTGATCGCTGTTCTTGTACATCACACCATTCCCATGGAAAACTGATTGACAACCGCACCTAAAACTCGCACAAATCCCTTTAATTCTTTTTTCTCTCCCCCTCCCCCCCACCCCGCTTATCAAAATGCATGGAGCCACCGATATTAAATGATCAAATAATACTTGGTTTAGCCTTAGTGGTCATTTAATGTTAGAAAACATATTACCTATGTCACTGATATGCCCGAAAATGATTTGCTGTTTCGAGGCAAGAAGTCACTCGAATGTTGACAAAGCTATATCAGAAAACCACTTTGTGACCTCATTCAAAATAAAAGTGGCACATGCTTTGAAGCTCGCTCAACGAAGTACATGTACATGTAGTACAAGGAAAAAAATACGCCATGCAATATTGCGCTTGATAAAGGCGCAAGTTATGCTACTGCATTGACGTAAATAACTTTTGTAAGAGCACAACAAAATGCTAATTCTTCCATGACTCATTCTAGTAGTACGTATCTTCATCTTCGATGCATACAAAAGATACTTATCTTACTGTTTTTCACGCTCAGTAGATAAATGTGCATTTACAACGCCATTTTGATACATATTTCAATAAAGACACCGATAGGACTGTGTTATACTTCTTAGTTTACGACCAAGAATTAGAAAAACAAAAGGACTTTAAGAATGTAATGTGTATTCGTGGCAATCTTGTATCTACCTGTCAACTTTATAAACCATTAGCTCAAAAACACAAGTGCCGTAAGTATTCCACTTGACTTCAAGTGGGAATATAGAAGAATTTTGAAGATCATAGTGGACGCCGATTTTGTAAACTGGGCTTTGTTTATTTTCACGCGAGCAAAACATGTGGTACTTACCGTCCAAGGACAGAGGATGTGGAACGTCGCATTCGTAACGAACTCGCCGACGCATACGAAACTTCATAATGGCATGCATTAACATTCCACGTCGCATCAATAATTACGATTAACAGTTGGGTCCCCGTGTGCTTGTACCACTCCAAGCAAAGCTTATACGCTACTGACTGGCTATCTGATTAGGCAATTGAACAATTTCAGTAGAAAATCTGTTATATTTTTTCTTATTTTTGCTCAAAACATAGATTGTGGGTACACGTTAGAACCGCCTCGCCCGCGAGGCGGTTCTAACGAGTACCCACAATCTATGTTTTTCAGCAAAAATAAGAAAAATAGGTATACCCCTGCAAACCCCAGTTTTGCTATATAAAAGTTAGGTTCAAGGGGGTAAACATTACACGGACATGTTTTCCTGATGAACCGTTCAGGTCTGAGCCTGCCTAGAAACCGTGGTTAGGTAAAACCATCCATACACATAAGCCTTACTTTGGTACTTTATACTGAGCCAAACACAACGCATCACGATTATGGCATGTTTTCTCTTTTCAATGAAATGTAATACAGTCTACCATATATATGCTGGTCAGCAATCGCCTATGATTTAGTAGGGTACAATTTGGCTTTCAGAGTATGGACCATTGAGCTCGAATGAGATTGGCCAAAGTGGTTATTTTGGTGGCATGCGACTCCTGAGAGATTCTGGAAGTCAGTCTTCCTTTTGGATCGAGAAAAATAATTAATTTCTTGAGACGCATAATACAGAATGTTACAACCAGATGTTGTTAGATGTGTCAATCGCACGGCAATCTAATCCAGTGGAAATAAAGTTTATTTGTATAACGTAACAAATAAATCGTTGTTGCGTTACAAGTTTGACTGAGTATATTTGAAGCATGTTTTGGATGCCATGACATCCTAATTTTGTATGAACGCCTCATGAATAGGAGGCAACGTCTCGGCTTGAACATAGCTGTTGAATGGGGCGTTAAGCATTAACTCAAACAAACAAACTAAAATAAAATGTTGGACTTTATCAATACTGAACCAATGTACAAAAAATATGACACGGTGGCTCAGTGGTAAGCTATGTTGTCTTCTGTCCAGCCGATCCGAGTTCGGATCCGGTCTTGGTAATATTTTGTTGTGTTTTCCCTTCACATAAAAACGTCCGCCATTTTTAGTTTACTATTAAATAAGTTCAATCATAAGTTGAGTCCTATTGTTAGGGCTAAAGTTAGGACATCTTAAGGATGAGACATATCTTATCCCGAAATTAGTCCTAAGTTCAAACTTAGGATAAAATTTGTCTTAAAACGCTTTGTGAAACGAGCCCCAGAATAACATCGTCAAGCCATTGTGATTTACGCTGCTTATGATCGTGCATGTAGTAAATGATGAGCTTACCCCAGAATGAAATAATACGAGCCTGTATTTCTGTGATAATGGGAAATATTCCAAGTTCACCATAAATCATATGGGATGGCGTTGATTTTTTTAATTTAATTTAAAAATATACTTGATAAACCTCAAGAGTACTCGTTCTATAATCTTACAATTGCCAACACCCCAGATTTCGGAGCCATAAAGAAGAATGGGTTTAACGGTTCTGTTAAAATGTTTTGGACGTATTTTCTTGCATTAAACACTGTGCAATGTGTGGACTTAGGTATTTTCTTGGAGTTAGCACCCTTTGAAAAAAAAAAAAAAAAAAAAAAAAAAAAAAAAAAATATGAAATACAAATTTCACACGAACAAACTGTAAAAGGCATCACAAACTATATATCAGAATGTAGCTTTTTGTATGTAGAACGCAGTGGCACCAAAAACTCAATTTTCGACAAAAGTGGACTCAGACATGTTCTTGTACTAACCCCTTCAAAAACATTGTGTAAAAGAATTTAAAGATTATAGTTTCCAAATTTAACGACTCCCAGACTGTTATTTTATGGATCATTCATTGTCATATATGGGAACAGTTTATATCGGTGCCTCATTTGTAAGTTTATTTTGAAAAAAAAAATGTATTTTAGTTCTAGATGTTAGACGATTTAATTGAAAGTTAAGACGATGATACGTCTGCAGATTTTCCTTTCATTCATTTGGTGTTAACTCATTATACGCCGCGCATCTTTTTCAGTTTAATATCGAAAACAATTTTAAACAGGTACGATAAGGTCTAATCTGATAGAATTTGCGATTTTCTTGGTATATAAAATATTGCGCGAGCAAAACATATCATTCATTATATTTCTGGACAGCAACAGGTACTAACCACTTTACCAGATTCAAAGAATTTGAGTAGCAAGTACAATTTTGTTTATTATTTGCGAGCTATAACATGTATAAGAACTGTGGGGTTTACAGGGGTATACTTTAGCTCAAAAACGTAGGTTGTTGACATACGTGGTTGCGGTTCTAAGAAGTCCACATGTAATGTTTATTAAAAATTAAAAAAAAAAAAAAAAAAAAAAAAAAAAAAATACTTGACCGTTTTCTCGCCATACATATACCAACGCAAGGTAATAATGGTAATTTTCATCTTGGACACAGTTCCCTTAGGATCCGGTGTCAATGGATCCCGTTATGGCCGGTGCCATAAAAACACAAGTTTAGTCTGAATCCCGTAGGATCCGTTCCGCCACGAACCCTGTTGAGAGTCATTAATTTGTGCTATATGCGTCAAATAAAGGACAGGGGCTCGTTTCACAAAGCGTTTTAAGACAAATTTCATCCTAAGTTTGAACTTAGGACTAATTTCGGTTAAGATATGTCTCATCCTTAAAGATGTCCTAACTTTATCCTAACAATAGGACACAACTTATGATTGAACTTATTTTATAGTAATCTAAAAAATGGCGGACGTTTTTATGTGAAGGTCGGAAACGCAACAAAATATTACCAAGACGGGATTCGAACTCGCATCACCTGGACAGAAGACAACATAGCTTACCACTGAGCCACCGAGTCATTGGTTCAGTATTGATAAAGGCCAACATTTTATTTTTGCTCGGCGCGACAGCGTCAAGCAATTGAAACGGAATAGGGATTTCTCCTCAATCTGTGGGGTTTTTCTTTCAATCTATGGGGTTTCCCTTTGACATCCAGGGGCCTGGTTCCAGTCGCAATGTTTTGCTACAATTCCTGCATAATAAAGAAATTGAAGACGGAAACCAGACTTGCTCTCCGCCGTTTTTATTAGGACTTGTGGGAAGAATGACGTTCTTGGATCTAACGTTAAACATTTAGATGGTGTTCTGGACGGGTAATGCTAAAACCTGGAACTTTGTCCTAGGTCCGACCAAGTACGAAAGCTTGCCTCGCTACGGTGGATTTCAAGCTTTCGTACTTGGTCGGACCTAGGACAAAGTTCCGGGTGAGGAGGTGTTCATGACCGATGCGATTCATCGAGTTACCGAAAAACACTCCACAATCCTACCGAAAATCACAACACACGGACAAATAATGGTATATACAGACTAGCCAAGCATTCCTTTTAACAAGGAAAATTTATAGTTTGTTTGTTTGAGTTAATGCTTATATACGCCCCATTCAACAGCTATGTTCAAGCCGAGAGGTTGCCTCCTATTCATGAGGCGTTCATACAAAATTAGGATGCCATGGCATCCAAAACGTGCTTCAAACTTATACCGCAACAACGATTTATTTGTTATGTTATACAAATAAACTTTATTTCCACTGGATTAGATTGCTGTGCGATTGACACATCTAACAACATCTGGTTGTAACATTCTGTATTATGCGTCTCAAGAAATTAATCATTTTTCACGATCCAAAAGGAAGACTGACTTCCAGAATCTCTCAGGAGTCGCATGCCATCAAAATAACCGCTTTGGCCAATATCATTCGAGCTCAATGGTCCATACTTTGAAAGCCAAATTGTACCCTATTAAATCATAGGCGATTGCTGACCAGCATATATATGGTAGACTGTATTACATTTCATTGAAAAGCGAAAACATGCCATAATCGTGATGCGTTATGTTTGGCTCAGTATAAATTACCAAAGTAAGGCTTATGTGTATGGATGGTTTTACCTAACCACGGTTTCTAGGCAGGCTCAGACCTGAACGGTTCATCAGGAAAACATGTCCGTGTAATGTTCACCCCCTTGTACACCACTTTTATATAGCAAAACTGGCGTTTGCAGGGGTATACCTATTTTTCTTATTTTTGCTCCAAAACATAGATTGTGGGTACTCGTTAGAACCGCCTCGGCGAGACAGTTCTAACGTGTACCCACAATCTATGTTTTGTGCAAAAAAAAAAAAAGAAAAATATCACAGATTTTCTACTGAAATTTTTCAATTTTTACAACTTAAAAATCCCTGTATATTGCATGGGCGTGTTTTCGTAATGTAATCAGTAGCCTAATCAGATAGCCAGTCAGTAGCGTATAAGCTTTGCTTGGAGCGGTACAAGCAGCCCATCTATTATTTCTCAGGGCCCCAATGGGTCCATTTTTTATTTTAACTGCAAACATCATGAACTGTATACATAATTGCTAGTATAACTAGACCTAAGTTCAATATGGCAAATTGACTATATTTCCCCAAATGATAAACAGATCGGCCGCCCGATGCATCAGGTTTATCATACAGTGTATAAGGGAAACACTCGTGTTAAAGAGATTTGGTTTCGATTTGCAGACGAAATAGCCTATAGCATTACAATAAAACAGTTGGTAGATCTAAGTGAGCCTATAGCATTACAATGAAACAGTTGGTAGATCTAAGTGCATGTATTTATATTGAAATAGAAAGAAAAAAAAGAAAAAAGAGAGAAAAATGGATTCGATCTCGGATCGCCTGGCTCATAGTATGGCAAAAATACTAATTGAATTACTTGCATAAATCCACTGAGCTATCACCAATACTAAATCAATTCTATTATTTAACATACTTTGAAACTAACTGTTTGTTGTGTTTGACCTTGAATTGAGATAAATCTTATGAGCAAGTCACAACCTCAAACATAAGACAAGTAGATCACAAGTCACTCCTAAGAGTAGTCTCGATCATAAGATAAGAAATGTCCAAGAGAGCTTCGTGAAACGAGCTACAGGAATGTAGTATCAACCACAATTAAAGGAGAATATATAATAACAGTCTACGTTCTGATCGATTTTCCCGTCTTCATTTGGTAAAACAATAAAAATTAATGTTTGAAAGGTCCTTTCTTTCAGCCTGTAGACATGCAGGGTGATGAAAGTAAGGTTTTTAAACAGGTTCAATGTCTTAAACTGCAGTTTTCTGTACAATAGTAATATGTCTGATATATTCCGGGTCCCGTGAACTAGAATGTACAATAAACTTACTTTCTTTTCTCAAAACAATCAGTCTTCACGGCCAACTTCATCAACAAAATTCCCGTAGGCTCCGTTGCTGATCCCGAAGGCGCCGGGAAAAGCGATATGATCCCGTAGAATCCGTTAAGGCTACCCACCGTGGTCTAATACACGAAAATATTAGAAAGATGAAATATTTATGGGAAAACAAACGTTAACAGAATATTTTATTCCAAATTGATAAAAAGGTCTTTTGAATATTCTTGGTTTAACATATTTTGTGGGTTTTACTTCTAGACAAAAACAATACGGAATATTATTTGCCACATATTTGAAGTTTAAAAATGTGTCTTGAAAGTCTTGCTAAAAGAATTCTTGGAAGAAGGAAAGTGTTCGTTACGTAAATCCTGGAGATTTAAGAAGATAGCTGAGGACAGGGTGTGTTTGCTCAAAGACCAGGGCTTTGAAACGGAAACTGTCGTTGAACAAATCACAAGAAATAATAATGAAACGTTGGAGGATGGTATCACTTCGTATGATTTGACACAACTGACCACATCTGAATGTGGAGAAATGGGGACCAATCAAAGATTAGCTCAGTGTACTTATGCAGATTCGAAGGAATTATGTGAAATTGTTCATTTTAAACGTAACAGAACACATCATGATACTGGAGATGATAGAAATAATGGAACAGGAACATTTAATCTGAATAATGATGAAAGAATTGCAGATTTTATAGGCAAGGGTTTGCAAGATCCAGTTGACAATGAAACATTTCTCAGTCAACACCTTCATAGTTTAATCAAAAGGTCAAGAAGAGTGTCAAAGAATTTCAACAGTGAAACAGAAGAATCTTTAGAAGATAAGACTGAAACCCCGTTTACTGAAAGGCTACATGAAAGCACACATTCTGTTGAAATGCAGTTTCAAACGCTGGAAGAGAGGTGTCGTTATTACTGGAACACGAACAGTGATTCAGATGATGAGTCGGATTGTGATGAAATTGACATATCACGTGACAGTGAGGTATCGCGTGACTATAATAGATCACGTGACAGTTTGTCGGAGTTAGATGAAACTTTTTCTGGATAGTGTTATAGATACTGATGACCTTGAAACCAATGACATTACGGAACCTGGCATAAGGTGGTAGCACAAATAATGCAGATTAATCTTTAGGCGTCTGAGTTTATACCATGTTTTACTCTACATGCATTTTTTCTTTTTACTTGTCATTTTTATCAAAATAAATGTACGTATATATATAATCTTTCATCCGAAAGTTTGTCTGGTCCAGTTCTTCATTTTTTCATCATGCAAGGTTTGCAAACATGTCCATGCGATGAATACCCCTTGTACCTCACTTTAATATAGTGAAAATGTAGCAACATTTTTCTTATTTTTGCTCCAAAACATTGATTGTGGGTACTCGTTAGAACCGCCTCGAGTTAATGAGTCATTTGAATCTTGTTGCCTTTGTGTAAATGTTTTACGTTTCATCAACAGCTTTGGTAATGTAAAAACAATGGTTCGGTTTTAGCCTGATCGGAAAGAATGCCGGGATAATCCCGGGAACGAGCTCAAGGTCCCTAATTTCGAAGAAATTTTATCTTTAAAACAACACCTCAATGTCCTCTGTGGCGAGAAATTAGCCCTTTATAAAACGGATTAAAGAAATAAAACAACAAACTATCTACATTAATGCAATTATTTATTCGGCATAATTTAATAATTCAGCGTAACGCTGAGAGAGAGAGAGAGAGAGAGAGAGAGAGAGAGAGAGAGAGAGAGAGAGTATTTAAACATTTATACTGTAATAGCACATTTCAATCTCGTTCACTTTTCTTCATTTCAAATATTGCAATTTCATTCTGAATCACTTTCAACAGAAATCAACAAATGTTTTCATAAAACTTTCCATGTGGTCATCTTCCGATTCAGTATCATTATCTCCCGATTCCATTTTCATGAAAATGTCAATGATTCTTTCACATTTAACAACAGTATTTTCGGAGTTACAAAATGGCCCTTCATCATCATCGGTAGAAGAGTCTGAGTCATTATCGGATTCAGACATTTCACAAATGTTTCTTTCAAGCTCACAAATGCTGTCATCTTCAAGATCAACTTCATAATCAGAATCAATATTGTCACTATCGCTTATGTCACTGTCAATACCTTCACTGTTTGCTGTGTCATCGTACTCAACAAACGCAGCATTGAGGTAGGAATTGTGTCGTTTCAGAAACTCTCTTTCTTTTTCAACTCCTACAGGTGGCTGTCGTCCATTTTGTTCTCCGTTGTCATAGCAACCATCGCCAGATGTTCGGATTCCAAGTCTTGATATTGACTGTTTGTCTGATCGCTTCTTTTTCTGCAACATGACGTCACTAAGAAAGCGTTTCAGTAAACCAAGCTTTGTATATTTGTTATCACTATTCCTCACTTCTGTTGTGTTAATGTCTTTGGTGTTGCTGGTTTTATTCGAAGGGTTGTTCAAATTTTCTTCAATAGTGCGATTGTCTGCTTTTAAAGCCAAAGCGTTCGCATTCATCGATCTGATCTTGCGTAGTTTTCGCCTGGCTTGTGAAAGAGTCGCCATCTTGGATTTGATGTTATCTACCTTCCTAACCAAGAGGGCGAAGTTGTTCTGGTCTGTACCCCAGGATCTCATCACCTTTAGGACGCTCTCTTTACCGTACAACATTCGTTCAACGCCATAGGACGACTCGAAGAGGGCGTATGATTCCGTATCTACTGGACAGTTGTAGAACACCATTTCAATGACGTCATCACATGTCGTGTACCTCGTGATTCCTTCAATGTAAACTTTCTGCCCGTTTACGTCGATCAAAAGGCTCCTGGTGTTGTTTGTAGAGTCCATCTAAAAATAAAAGACGAAATGACTGTGTCAGCAAATATAATCATATAATACGAATATAGAAAGGATGTAAATCCAAATCATGTATCTTATAATATCTTACAGTGCATGTGTGAAATTGATAATCAAACCTATATTTTCATTAAACTATCTCTCTCATGTGTCACATTAACGTACTAGTATTTGAAACAAAAAGTAGACTTTTTGTACCGTTTGCGGTCAAAAAAATTAGGTCTATAGACTATACATGGTTAAGGAAATAAGTCAACTTACCATTAAAATTTTCCTTAAGATCTTTATTTGAAACAATCCACTTAAATTATGAAAGAAATTATGTAGAACTGAATAGATGTTATCTTTGGAGATATGATGTCAGTTGTGATGTTTAGATACAGGCGCGTGTCCTTTATATCTATTGGTCACGGTAGTGATCATATGACTAGTATTGTTTTGGGCACGTGCTAAACGTTTCCTCCCAATTAGTCGGCCCGACTAATTACTCGCGTGTCTGTGAAGAAATTACATGTAATTAGATGCGACGAAATAATTAAGGAAGTAGTTTTCGTGCTTACAGAAACAATACTGACTAAACAAAAAATTGTTATGAAAGATGCTAAATTTTCTGACCAAATGCATTCTTCTGTATTTATTTCTTAAACTTAATATTACATGTACATCTTCATAAACAGAAACTGCAAAGCATCAGTGTTAGTAAATTCAAACAGGAGTTGAGATGACGTTCATAAGCCAAAATGACTTGTTCTCCGATCCTTGAATACAAGCGATATGGCTTTTTTGAATCGTTTACACAGAGAGAGAGAGAGAGAGAGAGAGAGAGAGAGAGAGAGAGAGAGAGAGAGAGAGAGAGAGAGAGAGAGTCTATAGCTATAATGTGATTAATTCTACAAATTCATTAATTCATATATGGATTCATATATATGAACGAAACATTCATAAAGATACGACAGCATTCAAGAAAAATGTCACGGCAGGATCAAAAGTTGAAAATGAAACTTTCTTTTTTTTAATAATAATAATAATAATAATAATAATAATAATAATAATAATAATAAATAAAGGAACGAAATTCCATGTAAACGTCCTTTTGGCAATATGCGAACTACATTGTGGCGCCGATCGCAAATTTTATGGCTTATTTATGACCAGGAATGGATTCTACAAAATGTTTAAAATGTTAAAAAGTGTAATAACTGCCAGATCGTTATCTTAAATGATTGTCTTAATTTATAATGATAATATAGGTCCATGTGTTACATTTTAGCCTACTAAATTTCTTCTAATACAAAAACTTGCCCATGCAATATAACGATTTTTTTTCTATTCATTCGAAAGAAGAGAGAGATATTTTCAATATATATGCTCAAAACATGGATTGTGGGAACACGTTAGAACCACCTCGGCGAGGCGGTTCTAACGAGTACCCACAATGTATGTTTTGTATCCATAATAAAAAGAAAAATAGGTATACCCATGTATCCCCCAGTTTTTGCATATAAAAGTGGGGTATAAGGGGGCATACATTTCTCGGACATGTTTTTCTGATGTTATAACACTCAGGTTACAAACAAGTATACATATATCTGTAACAACATGAGGAGCAATAAAAACCATAAAGGTTCTATGGGATTACATGTATATCTATTTGAACTATATATATTTTAAACGAATATAGTGCACATTTTTGTCACAGCATATATTTTTGTGGTTCATTTCTCATAGGCCAAGGTGCATGCTTGAAGGTTATGCCAAGGGCAATTTATAAGCACGTTCATGATTAGAAAATGTTTGGTACTTTTAATATTTTTGCTCAAAAAATGGATTGTGGGCCGCCTCACGGATACAGTTCTAACGAGTACCCACAATCTATGTTTTGGATAGAAAGTAAAAAAAAAAAAAAAAAAAAAAAAAATAGGATGAAGGGGAAGATAGCATGATCTAATGGATAGATGATGACCTCTCATTGTATCTTTACATGTAATGATTTTTATTCTCTTTTTTCCATATTTCATAATATTACAAATTATACATTCTTAGTGAATAATGACAAATCACAATAAACATTTGTGACAACATTTAACATATACAGTTCCTAGTGTGATTTTGGGAGACTGATTCGCCGTCAACTGATCCACCAAAACATTCGAAATATATTTGGGATATAATTTTAAAATTGATATTATAAATTCAACGTATATAACCATATAAAATTTTGTAGATTTAGTTTGTTATTGAACAGAATTAGGATAAACGTCTAATTCCATATCAAGGTCAATGTCTTTTCGTTCCTTTCCACCGTCGTCTTCCGTTGTTGAAAGTAGTGCCGACTTGCACAGCCTCTCTGTAACTAATACGCCAGTCAGCTGTGTGATGAGGTTTGTTACGCTTCGAGATCTGTCCCTGGAATATACAGTTTAATTTAAGTCTAAAATACAATCACTCTACGACAACTGGGGTGTTACCTAACGTTCAGGCAAGACGGACGTAGTACAAAGATTCAAAATTTAATCTTCAAATAATCCAAAACATATAGGATCACAAGCTGGCTTCTTTAAAAAGAAACCAATGAAAAGGTCAGCAGCCGTTTGTTATAAGAGATTCCCTTTGCTCTAGATTTCAGTGTTGTTGATTCTCTGGTTCGTCATTAATTTCGATTCTCATACATTTCAGTTTCGTTTCCTATACATGAATGTCGTTTCTTGTAATGAACATTGACCAGTGTGTGTATCTGTTGCTCAAGGCAATGACCAAAATTTTTGATGTTATGGAATGAAAGCCAATACTAAAGGGAACACGATTACAATCAATATGTCGATTTGTAGAAAACCAATTTGCAGTGAAGTCAATTTGTGACAGAGTTCTGAATTTTGACCTGCAGCCACACTACCAGAAATAGACCTATAGTGCGATGTGATAGACTTAAAGTCAGCCGTATAGAGTTTCTATAGTTTCTGTACCCCTCATCAGGGTATATACGATGTAAACCTAGATGCGCTATGATAAGCAGTCACCACGATCGAGACTGCTTGCTAGATATTTACTGCTATTTGACGGGGAGGGTCAACATTTGATAAATTAAATTGATTGCGGTGAACTGTCTAGTCACTATAGACGGGTTCACTAGTTTTTAGTAAGCGCTTTATGTGACAAAACGCGTAATTGAGGGAGAGCAGTCGATCATGGGTACAATTTTCTTCATATTCAAAGTAAACACTGTGGAAAAGGTCCTGAGGGGGACCTTTTCCAATAACAGACATGACATGAAAACACATAAATGTAATGACGTCACTAAAGTACATGTACTAACTATATATATAGTGTATCCAACCACTCAACCTCACTGTGTACAACCCTACACAGACCCCTGTGGTACTTTATGCATCCTAGGGGCACATGGAAGGCCACAAAAGCCGACCATATGAAACAAAGTTGTTGGATCCACCTAAACAAACATCACACAATGTAACTACAAATTAACCAGCTCCATCTCCGTTGTCAGTATTTGAAGAACTTACAGGAAGAATTCCAGAGTGAACAGTATAGTGGCCGCCTCCCCCGGGATATTGAGAGCTGTGAGTAGAATGAGAACGGTGATCAGGCTGGACCCAGTCACTGACGGGATAGCCAGAGTAGATACTGTTGTTAATATTCTGGAAATAAAATTAGCTGCAATTTGTATGTACGAGGGTGGTCCCAAAAGTCTCGTTACACTCACTGTTTTGCCACAATAACAGTAAGTTAGAGCTTTCAACACTTATGGTCACCAAGTATAATATCTTGGGGCTTTGAGGGTAAATTTTCATACTGCTACGTGCATTTGTTAAAACGCAGTGGAGGTTTAAATCCTTGTACCCCTACTGCAGCGGAGCAGGTCTAATGACGTTGCCGTTAATTGTGATTTTTTTTCTTAATATTCTGCCGTTTGGATAATACACTGCATACAAGAAATCTATTTGAAACTTAGACTACTATTTAGCTAAATGATACTGAAGCATATATTTGGGAATCTAAGTAAAATATCTATTAGCAAATCGTCAAAATAATGATATAAAGATCAGTCATGCAAAATAAAATTAATTTACTAAAAGCTATCATCTGTTAACCACTGTCCGTGTTTTAGTAGATCAAATAATATCACTGTTAGCTGAAATATCTTTTCAAAAATAGCTGTTGTGTAGTGGTATTGAAGTGCCTTACTAATATGAAGCTAAACAATTGTCTGGTTTCCACTGAAAAACATATTTTAGATGTTTAAATATAACGACCCTATATTTTTGCTCCGCAGGTTTTCGCCGACGCCATAATTTTGTCTTTGAATTTTGATAGATAAGCTTCTTTATTTTTCTCCCAAACCATCAACTCGCTCTCAAATTTCATAACATTATCACTAAATGATGCTCATAGAATGGTTGTTATGCTGGTGTATTTTCTAAATGATCACATTATACCTATATTGATTTAGCAGTTTGCGAAAAATAAAAGTTTCGAAAATATTTTTCATAATTTGACCTGCTCCGGTCATGCCTACTTATGGTTACCAAGGTAACTGTAGCAGTGAGGTCATTGTAGTGAGCGCCATGTTGTTCAGTAAAATAAGTTTCAATATGGCCAATTATTCTGCATGAGTAACTTTAGTTGGGTCCTGCTATGTGTTCAGAACAAAATGTATTTGTAACGGGACTTTTGGGACAAGCCACGTAATTTAATGATAGAATTCAACAGTTTCCCAAATCTTTCAGTCATCGAAGAACTTTCGTGGTTTCAAATATACAATTGACATGATAGAGCTAAAATCACTCCAAAATCATAACTACAACCCCAAATGACGGCACAAATCTATTCAGATATATATGCAAATGAAAGGTAGCTTACAAATTCTCTGGAAAGTGTTTAGATCCATCAAAATTGTATAGTTCAAAATTTCTGAAACAGCATCTTTACTTTCACGAAATAAAGCTTTCATTATAATCCAATAATTTCAAAATGCAAAATTTTGACAGGTTTGCAATATGTTGAATTTGAGCCGCTGCAAGGGAAAACCATCAATCTGCATAGACAAAAACAAAGGCGCAGATCAGCTTCGCAGTAACTGCGAAGCTGATCAGCGCCTTTGTTTTCGCTATACAGATAGTACAATTCCTCTACTTTCTAAATCCAAAATTTCCAGCCTCTAACCATATTCTGTGACTTTACAGCCCGGTTTGTGTCGGACCTGGTCGGAACCCAAATTGTTGGAGCCTCATTTGACTTACATGACTAATATAACCGTAGCTGCATGTACTTCCATCCCAGTTAGTTGGATGATGAACATGCATGACGTGCTGATATACATAGAGCTCCCTGCTCTACCAATAGTTGCTGAGATAGGGGCGACAAATCTTGATACTCTCTTGTCTACGCCATTGTTATCTTCTAAGCTGTGATAACTGTCGGGAAGGGCGATAACTCTGAATTTAAAACAGAATAAAGTATATATTTTACCTTATCCTGTCATTCTTGTTGTCTGTTTTGGATTTGTAAACAGCTCTGTCCGTTCTTAGGCCGTGATTTAGAAGTAATTCTTACGAGCAGGGATGCTTTCTAAAACTGATTTGAAGGATATTCGAATTCCATCCTACACGAATTCCTTTTTATAATGCAACTGACAGATGACAAGCATCTATGCAATGAATACCCCGTTAAAACCACTTTTATAATAGTGAAACTAGGGTATACAGGGGTATATCATTTTTCTTATATTTGACCCAAAACATCAATTGTGGGTACTCGTTAGAGCGATGCGGTTCTAACGTGTACCCACAATCACCGTTTTGAGCAAAAAAAAAAAAAAAAAAAAAAAAAAAAAAAAAAAAAAAAAAAAACGTGATCATGCGGAATATGGTCCCATCTGAAAAAAGTGGGCGCTTTAATGCCTTGTTTCAACCCGGCGCCAGTGGAACTCTCTTTAGTTATAGGTCATGAATCAAAAAGATATAGCCTTACGTTGATCCGGTAGCGAACACAATCATGATGGGATGTATGATGGACAACAGGAACCGGAAAGGGTTTCTCCGCCTCGTTATAAACACAATCACCGGGACTACAACAAACACCCAGACCAACAGACCACCCATCACTGTCGCAGTGTAGATCCCGAGCTTACGAAACACTGTGTCCAGATCGTGAGTCGCTGCTATAGTCCGGGCCATGAGACTAGCCACGCCCACTGGGGTCGCCCTGGAAACGTCAAAGAAGTTTGTTTATTTTAGGTTTAACTTCCCGTTCAACATTTTTCAGTCATGTCAGGACGTAGCCAACTCTTCATGAACGTTATTCCGTACTTTAAGAGAGTTAGTATGTTTTGCTTGAGGATACAAACCTCCCGGGGCCAGTGCCATTTTAATCACTTCAAGTAAGTTTATTGCATAACAGAATGATATGGCCACCTCTTGGGAAAAAGCTGCTCATGTGCATAGCCGTGTGTTTCCGGATAGGTACTTATTTGTAATTTTGATTATTTCCGGCCTTGGTTATCGGGACATGACTTTGGTTGTAATCGTGCAAGTTCCTGACCATTGCTTACTAAATGTTGTTTTTGTTATTATTTTTGCTTTAAACAATGAGACTCTTTGAATGCTGTATGGCCTCATTGCGTCCTCGGTCAACAGCTAAGCACAGGTCGGGACAATTCAGTTATCGCAACAACAGTGTTCTTGAGCAAGCCTCACAGAGGCAGATTACCAGTATTCAATGCACATTTTATTACTAACTGACAAATGAGCCGCCTCATGAGAAAACAAACAATATGCATATGCGAAACCAAAGGCGCAGATCAGCTTCGCAGTAACTGCGAAGCTGATCAGCGCCTTTGTTTTCGCTACACGTATAGTACAAGTCCTCTACTTTCTAAATCCAAACTTTCCACCGTCTAGCCATCGTCTGTGCTTGTATAGCTCGGTTTGTATCGAACCTGTTTGGAAACCACATTGTTTTTTTTTCTCATGAGGCGGCTCAAATATTCTTCTGTATTGAAAACTCAGTGTTTACCATATCAACACCCTCATGATTCTTATTATTATCTCGGTCGCTGCCTGGAAGAAATGCAGAAATGGAATCCCTTTCTCTCCCATAGCGCTGGTCCCAATACCAAACACAGTGCTTGCGATAATCAGACCTGAAGAAAAGATGGAATGTCATTTGTATATAGATCTCGTAACGATTTTGACGTATTAGACGCAGACCTTACCGCTAGATATACATGTAGATGTAAACTTTGAAGTGTTAAGACTCATGCATAAACATTTAGCATATTTCAAAAAAAAAAAAAAAAAAAAAAAAAAAAAAAAAAAACCACCAAACTTCCTTTGACCATGTTGACATGTTAATCAAATTATCTAGTACAACTGAATTTAACTTTGACAAAACACAACTAACCTATACGTGTTCGACACATACCTAATATATTTGACGTGTTGGCAGTACCGACAATTTTCCCCGTCAGCTGTCTGGTAAAGTATGTCATATTGGTGTTAAAGTCCCCGCTTTTAACTGCCTCGAATTCATATTCATATTGAGTCTGTGCCTAGAATGCAAACAAACGATAAATTACAACAACAACAAAAATGTGAACACTTAAGGTATAAAAACAATCCGAAACTTGTTAAAATCACGATAACTTTTTATGTAAACTGAAAGCAACCACTGACGCAACATACTGCGAAAGAATTTAGCATTTCCCCTCCCCCTGCACCCAGCCATCAAGGCTATAAGATACCTCCATACAAAGCTGCTGACCAACTGATCACTTCTTTCCTTTTAAAATTCCACATTGCTGTACTTTGTAAAATAAATGTATATAGAAGGATTATATGTCTCCTTTAAAAGAGAAGTGGAGATCACGTATCCTTTGCAAAATATTACAAGCTTTTATTCAATTATGAACACACTGGTAAATGTAAAAGTACCGGAGCTGGTTGCAACGAAATGGTGCAGTCTAAATTACGCACTGGAGTAAGATTAAAATGGCGGAAAAGGTAAATAAATCGTATACCTTTTTCATTACCATTCCCTTATAAACTTACATGTCATGTCACCTAGCGGAAAAGGTAAATAAATCGTATACCTCTTTTTATTACCATTCCCTTATAAACTTGTGTGTATTTTATTTGTCATGTAATGTCATTTAGCGCAGAGAAGGGCGGAAGCCTTGCACTTTATGATTTTATCACGCAATACGCAATATGCAATTTATTTCATGGTTTAGAAGCCAAATCCAATACAGTTCTACCAGCATGACCGGTGGTATGTGTTTTCGAGCCAAAATTGAGGGGAAAATGCATGTTTGAGCATAGTTATGAATGGTAATGACAAGAGGTATACGAGTTATTTACCTTTTCCGCCATTTTAATCTTACTCCATTGCGTAATTTAGACTGCACCAGTTCGTTGCAACCAGCTCCAGTACTTTTACATTTACCAATGTGATGAATGGGGAACTTTGTATAGGAAGTGCTGTCCTAAAACAACTGTAAAGGAATGCATTACCTGTTGAAAACACGATGCAATTAGATTATCAGGAATAATGTTTCTGAAATGAAAATGGAAGGTATCAACTTTAAGACACGAGAGAAAGCGACTCTTTTAGCGTGAAAGCTTTGTTCTAAACGGGACTGCAAACAAATTATAGACCTCTCTTTAAAAGGAAATGCATTGTGAACATTTAATTTTCTGAAAATTCATGGATCGGAATACACTTAAATTGCAGTTCTTAAAATTGGGGCCACCTTTTGGTCTACAATTCAGTGGTCGCAATCTTTTTTTTATTCAAATATTTTTTCTATTGAAGTAATTAACAATACAGCCACCTATTTTCAGTCTCCCATTGCTTAGAAAAACAAAATAAAGCTTTGAACACAGTAATCTATTATATACCTGAGAAGATCTGCAAATATGTCCTCTGTCTCCATTATATCACGGTCTGTCTTGTCAATGTTTATATCACTACCCAATCCTACACCTGAAAATATTCTGAATAATCTGGCATTCTGACGTCATTAGTGCACCTATAGTGGTCCCCAAGTTGAAACAAAAACTAGACAATATTCAATTTCGTCATATGGGCTTATTATGTAGTGTAACGGGATAGTCTCCCTTGTAGAATACGTTGGTGCAACGTATTAGCGGCATATTAGCGGGTAGTAATATGCAAATTAGAAACTCGAAACTTTGTGATTAGAGTAAGTGTTAGGTATATAGCGCAGTTAACCACCCTTGGTGGATGAGCATGCTTTTCCACCGACGGGGTTTCTGTGGCTTGGCTCGGCTGTTCGTTACAGTAGAAATAAATATCAGCGGAAACGTTTACTGGCTTTTACCAGAGTATTAGTGCAGGTGAATGGTACGATCTGGAAGAAGTGTGAAAGGTGGAAATGTGCATGCTTGTACCAATGTCTTCCGGTTCAAGTATTTTGTCATACCTGGTTTTACAATGAGACAGACTACAGTTCCTACGACAGCCGGGATACAGTTCGTTATCATGATATATCCTAGACACACAGCGCTGATTCTACCGTTGGAGCGGGGATCCAGAGAGGCAGTTCCTTGAACCAGAAAAGAACTTTGTCACAGTCATGACTCCGGTTTCATTTTACAATGTACATACATGGTCACACATGCCAAAGTTACATTGTATTTGGTATTTATGTATTAACATTGTAACATTTAGCTAAAGTCTGTGAATGTATGTCGTTTGTAAGAATTTTTGCACATGCAATTTTGAAATAATGTGGCTGCAAAAGTAGCATTTGAAGGGGGAGCCAACGTCAAAATCTAATACATTTAAAGTAATGTTTTTCAAAGTAAATCTGCATTTTTATGTCGAAGATTTTCATTCTCAAATCTGATTCTATTTTTTTTTTTTTACGGATTCCAACCTACCTGCTATGACGCTGGAGATTATCAGTGGTACAATCATTGCTTTCAGCATCCTGATATATAGCTCACCTGCCATACCTGGAACACGGATGGTTAAAGAAGTTTTTCACTAAATATGTACATGTGCAGCCAAATAACTCAATCCAGGCTTACTTTATGTATAAGTAGCGTGCTTTTCAGTGACGCCTTTAAAATTTAAACGTTCTCATTTTCTTAGTCAATATCCATGGTGTTTTATCTGAAAATGCGCTGAAAAGATCTACTATTTCGACACAACATCAGGCTGTTTTATATCCTGTTTTAACAAGAGGGTGACACGTTTAGCTCTCACGCTATTCTACCTTGTGGTCCTCAGAAATAACATTGTTATAGACTTACCAATCCACAATAAGGTGCTGGCCGTCGGTCTGCTCGGAGCTATTACAAACCCTATAATAAAGCCAACTCCAACCCCTATTAGGGTTAGAAAAACTAGAAGATTCCGACGGAAAAATATACCACAACGTGTCCGCCATTTATTTAAGCTAATATTTTCCTCTTTAACTATACAGTCCGGTATCATAGCATCCTTAACCTCTGAGCTGTTCATCATGTTTTAATACTGACACACTTTTTAAACGTGTCTATGAATGTAACATGTCATAACGAAAACTTGCCCATGCAATAAACAGAGATTTTTTTAGTCGTAAAAATGAAAATTTCATCACAAAAATTTTGATATTTTTCTTATTTTTGCTCAAAACATAGATTGTGGGTACACGTTAGAACCGCCTCGCCGAGGCGGTTCTAACGAGTACCCACAATCTATGTTTTGGAGCAAAAATAAGAAAAATAGGTATACCCCTGCAAACCTAATTTTCACTAAATAAAGGTGGGGTTTAAGGGGGTATTTATTGCACGGACATGTTTTCCTGATGTATTTACGGCTATAAAATTGACAATGGTCATATACATGTACATGTATTTAAAATATATCTCCAAGTTTTATCCAAAACACGAATATTTAATCAAAATTCTAGAGAAATTTTCAAGTGGTATAGCTTTAAGGTTAATAAAAGCCAGGCATTAGGGTCGTTTAAATCTGACCTACGAGCAACAACAAGTAAAATATCAACATTTTTCAGCTGAAATTTCCTTTCCTTATTAAAAGCTCAAAAATTTCTTGTTTATTGCATGCGATGCCAGAGGTTCATTACAGAAATCATATGAAATGTGGTTGGGAGCGACAGACAAATATTACAATCGTGACAATGTCTGCGATAAAAACACCATCTGATCTGTAGATAAGCAACAACCCTCGTATGCACATGGTGAAGTAAAAAATGGGAAATGAAGTGGTGTACTATTCATGACCTCTTGCTTCTCCTCTTGTTGTTTGAAGATGCTGTCATACAATAAATTATTGTGTGTCCATTTCAACCATTTGTATTGTATAAAACATGAGCATATGAGTAGAATACAACTGATTTAGTTGGCAAGTTCAACTTGCAAAAACCGTTTTGTTTTTACTAAAAATGAAACTATTGCCTCCAATAATTGTCATGCTGTTCACATCTTCAACATGTACGATGACATCAAGTTCCTATGGCTGAGTCTTGTTTGTTTGTTTCCTCGATCAACATTTTAAGGGTGCGTTCACAATAGAGATTTTAATCGAGATTAGGCTGATCTTGATCCGGATCCGCATCAACTTGATCTAGATTATAAATTTTGCGGTCATACCAGACACACTTCAATCCGGATCACTCAATTTTAATGTGGGCGGCCCCCGTGGCCGAGCGGTTTTAAAAGATCACTCTATCATCTCACCGCTGTGACTGGTGTGGGTTCGAGCCCCGCTCTGGCCACATGTGAGACAAGCTGTACATCATCTAAAATGGTCCTGGCTCTATAATGGTCCTGGCATCTATTTTGGTCCCGTGTTTGCCTCTAAATAGGTCCCAAATGGCATCTATAATGGCACGCAAAGTAGCATCTAAAATGAGCCCGAGAGCAAAGTAAACAGTGTCATAGGTATTCTGTTAAAATCTGCTTTAATGCACTGAGTTGTTTTTAATAAGTTTATTAATTGCATTCCTGGGTAGGGAATTGTGACAGGGCTGCGTCATAATAAAACCTTTCTGATTAGACCCGAATCAAACATGCATGTACAAAAAGGCGCCGATCAAATACGCTGGTGCCGCGTAATATTGATCATGCAGAAAACAAGGTTTTCTCATGATAGACATGCATTCTCAATAATTCTAGATAGCGGTGAAGATACGAAAACAATAAATAAATGTTTATCGCAGAATATGTCTTCTTATTGTATCTCTTTCACCCTGTCGGTTTGCCTCTGACATAGCTTAATGTCAAAGGTAAACGTGTAAGATAGAAGTAGCAAGATGTATTTTTTTAGTTGAGTAAGCGGGACGGTTCATTAACATAGCCACATTATTCCTTGGGGTCCGTTCCTTGGCAAGCCTCCCGTTTTTACATGACATGTATGTTCCCGGCGACTACTCCGTTTGCCCGAACTCTAGCACTGCGAGAAAATTTGCTGAATCATATAATGCAGCGCTAGGCCACGGCAGAAACGCTTTAAACAATCTTAATCAAAACGGAATATACGTAAGACAACGCAGTGGATCAGGCCGTGATTACCGTGGTCTCCGGTGCATATTGTTTGACAATGGTCACGGCAGAAGTGATAAACGTAGTGAGTCGAGATCAAACGGACTGAACGCAACAAGTGACCGTACTACAAGTCCAATGGTTGTTCCTCTTGTGCTTAACCAGCACCTACTGGCCCAATGGTTGTTCTTCTTGTACTGTGCCATCGTCTACTACCCAAATGGTTGTTCCTCTTGTACTCTAACATCATTTACTGGTACAATGCTTGTTCCTCCTATAGTCAAACATCATCTACTGGTCCAAAGGCTGTTCCTGTTCCTCTTGTACTCTTTTATCATGTATGACACAATGGTTGTTTACACTACTATCATCTACTGGCCCAATGGGTGTTCCGTTTATAGTCTTACATCATTTACTGGTCCAATGGTTCTTCCTCTTATACTATACCATCATCTACTGGTCCAATGGTTGATCCTCTTGTAGTCTAACGTCATCTACTGGTCAAATGGTTGTTCTTCTTGTACCCTACCATCGTCTACCAGCCCAATGGCTGTTCCTCTTGTACTCTTACATAATCTTCTGGTCCAATGGTTGTTCCTTATAAAGTCTAACATCATCTACTGATCCAACTGTTGTTCCTATTTTACTATACTATCATATACTGGCAAAATGTTGGTTCCTCTTGTACACTACTATCATATACTTGTCCTATGATTGTTCCTCTTGTACTGTACCATCATCTACTGGTTCAATGATTGTTCTTCTTGTACCCTACCATCGTTTACTAGCTCAACGGTTGTTCCTCTTGTAGCCTTGTTCCTCGTATAGTGTAACATTATCTATGGGCACAATGTTTGTTCCTCTTGTGGTCTAACATCATTCTCTGGTCGAATGGTTGTTCGTCTCCTACTCTACCATCATCTACTGGTACAATGGTTGTGACTCTTGTACCCTACCATCATCTACTGGTCCAATGGTTGTTCCTCTTGTACGCCACTATCATGTACTGATGTAATGGTTGTTCCTCTTGTACCCTACCGTCATCGTCTGACCTTATGGTTGTTCCCTTTATACGCTATCATCATCATCGTTCTTCTCGTACTGAACCATCACCTACTGACATAAAGGTTGTTCCTCTTCTACTCTATCATCATCTACTGACGTAATGGTTGTTCCTCGAATAGTCAAACATCATCTAGTTGCACAATGGTTGTTCCTCTTATGATCTTACATCATCTACTGATCCAATAGTTGTTCCTCTTATAGTCTAACATCATCTTCTGGTCTTATCGTTGTTCTTTTTTTACTCTTTCATCACCAACTGGTCCAATGGCTGTTCCTCTTGTACTCGACCACCATCTACTGTTCCAATGGTTGTTCCTCTTGTACTCTTGTTTCTCGTATAATAGTTTTACATCATCTATTGGCACAATGGTTGTTCTTCTTATGGTCTTACATCATCTACTGGTCCAATGGGTGTTCCTTTTGTACTCTTACATCATCTACTGGTACAATGGTTGTTCCTATTGTACTCTACCATTAACTACTGGACCAATGGTCTCTTGTACTCTTTCGTCATCGTCAGGTCTAATGTCTGTTCCTCTTGTTCCCTACCATTATCGACTGGTCCAATGGCTGTTCCTCTTGTACTCTTCAATCATCTCTACTGATTCAATGGTTGTTCATCTTGTACTCTACCATCATCTACTGGTCCAATGGTTGTTCCTCGTGTACACCGCTATCATGTACTGATTAAATCGTTGTTCCTCTAGTACTCTACCATCATCTTCTGTCCTAATTGTTGTTCCTTTTGTACTCTACAATCATCTGTTGACATAATGGTTGTTCCTCTTGTACTCTATCATCATCTACTGGCGTTATAGTTGTTCTTCTTGTACTCTACCATCATCTTCTGGCGTAATGGTTGTTTCTATTTTACTCTTACATCATCTTCTGACTTTATGGCTGTTCCTTTTGTACACTATCGTCATCTACCTGCATGATAGTTGTTCCTCTGGTACTCTACCAATATCTTTGTGCGTAATGGATGTTCCTTATGTACTCTTCCACACATCTTCTGACCTAATGGTTGTTCCTCTTATACTCTATCATCATATACTAACGTAATCACTGTTCCTCTTGTAGTCTTACACCATCTTCTGGTCCAATGATTGTTCCTCTTATACTCTTACATCATCTACTGGCATAATGGTTGTTCCTCTTGCGCTCTATTATCATCTTCTGGTTAAATGGTTGTTCTTCTTATACTCTTAGATCATCTACTGGCACAATGGTTGTCCCTATTGTACTATACCAACATCTACTGGTCCAATGGTTGTTCCTTTTGTACTCTACCATCATATACTGGTCCAATGGTTGTTCCTCTTGTACACCACTATCATGTTCTGATGTAAAGGTTGTTCCTCTGGTACTCTACCATCATCTTCTGACCTAATGGTTGTTCCTTTTGTACGCAATCATCTTTACTGATTCAATGGTTGTGCCTCTTGTACTCTACCATCATCTACTGGTCCAATGGTTGTTCCTCTTGTACACCGCTATCATGTACTGATTAAATGTTGTTCCTCTAGTACTCTACCATCATCTTCTGTCCTTATTGTTGTTCCTCTTATATTCTACCATCTCCTGTTGGCATAATGGTTGTACCTCTTGTACTCTATCATCATCTGCTGACCTAATTGTTGTTCCTCTTGTATTCTATCATCTCCCGTTGACATAATGGTTGTTCCTCTGGTACTCTATCACCATCTTCTGATCTAATAATGGTTCCTTTTGTACGCAATCATCATCTACTCACCTAATAGTTGTTCCTCTCATTTTTTACCAACTCCTGTTGACATAATTGTTGTTCCTCTTGTACTCTATCATCATCTACTGACCTAATGGTTGTTCCTCTTGTATTCTTTCATATCCGGTTGACATAATGGTTGTTTTTCTTGTACCCTACCATCATCTTCTGGGGTAATGGTTGTTCCTGATGTACTCTTATCATCATTTACTGGCGTGATGGTTGTTACTCTGGTACCCTACCATCATCTTCGGTCGTAATGGTTGTTCCTGTTGTACTCTGTTTGACGGTCACTAGTCATACAAAGTTGGCTATAGTATTTACACTAAATTTACAATCATTTGACATGTTTGAATGCTCATTTCAAATGCCATGTAAAAACTCTAAAAGAAAGCGAGATTGTAGAAATTACCATACATAATTATGTTTTCCTTTACTAAAATGAATGAACTGAACAATTTACATTGTATATTCAGATGTTTCTGTTGAATGTGGCTTTAATTTTACTCGTGTACTCATGAAATGTGAAGTAAAAGCCATATTCAACAGAAACATTTGAATATCCTCTATATACGTAGGCCTATTTCTCTGTTTTCAAGATCTTTAACGTCTTGTTGAGTTTTCTTACGTTATATTATGATATTCGTAACACGCCGTGGCAGTGATAAGCCGGTGTGTCACGGAGGCCATGCGCGGATCCAGAAAATTTTCTCAGGGGGAGGGGGGGGGGGGGTCAAATTTCACAGAAGGGGTCTGACGGAAAATTTCAACATGGCAAAAACTAATAATCTGGCAATTCCAGGGGGGGGGGGGGGTGGTCCGGACCCCCTGTCTCCCCCCCTCTGGATTCGCCCATGGAGGCGCTAAGGTACTTTGCGGTTATCCACGATCTATCACGATTATTAGAATGTTCTATCACGGCCTGTCACGTTCTGATGTGGACAGTTGCGTTTTGACCAAATCGTAACACGTTTTTTCGATCTTTCAAGGTCTGCTTCCGCACGGACGAAACGTAGAATCCGTGCAATTTAAAGAATTTTTGTGCCATTTGTATAAGACTAAGCCCTTTGAAATAATAACAACCTCGCTTCTCAACAACCGGCTGCAGAGTTGATTAAGAATGGGGGACTTTATTTCTTCTTCAAATATAAAGTGCAGCGTATGATCTATATTGTTCACTATAGTGACTGCTCCAACATGACGGAACTTGTCCCTATGATATGCCATTTTATGTTTTTAAACTTCACGCACCGGGATAATCGTAACATAATGTGACAAATGAAGTAGAACGGAGTCAACAACGTCAAAGGCCGTACCGTACCGTAACTTAACGCAAAAAAACGCGCGTTGAATGTTCCGTAGGAAAAGGGTCGCGGTGTGAGACGACCGTGATCAAACGCAGATATCAACGTGACAGATCCGTAGCTTGCCGGGCTGTTCACTAGCTTTCCGTTGCACTACAGACCGCCTCCAAGTTTCGCTACGTACTGTCAGGTAATGACACCGTGTGTTAAGTTTAGCCCGTTTTCAAGTATCTCGACCCATTAAGTTTCTCATTTCCGCCGTGATTGCCGGGGCAGATTTTTTAAACTGTCAAAAAATTTCCACGGTGTCCGTGGTTATCACGGCCAGCTACGTTTGCCTATCCCGTTCCCCTGCGTTGCCTCTCGTTTATCCTGTTTTGATCATGATGGTCTGAAACGTGGCAGTCGTGACCGCCGGGAACATGGTGTAAACGCTACATAAGCAACAGAAACAGATTCTGAATATGTTAAAATACCACCGACTTTATTCGGTACTGTTTATACATGTTTGTGTTCGTTAAGTTTTCATAATTAAACAACACAATTGTGATGATCATTTATGAAAGACAACCATTATATTTTCAACACGTAAAAACAATACGTTGACTTGATTAATTTACGCGCATTCAATGACAACGTCGCATTATGCTTACGTTCACCAATAGCGTACATAGGTGTTCGTCTTAGGAGTCTAGCCCTTTATTTTCAGAGGAATTTCCACGTTTTACATTAATCGGTGTGAAGTTTATCTTTTCGTATCGAAATCATGAGATTCTAATGACGAGTAAATAATTCACATGCTTATTTTCACAGAAGTAGTTTGCCTTTCAGTAAATAACCAATTTGTGTGTGCTTAAATTTACGTCAATAAACTAATGCGCTATATAGTTTGCATTGACACTCATTCTAAAATAAGCAGCGCACCTCCTGTCTCGGGGTGTTAAATAAAAATTGGAGTGACATTGTTCAATATATCACCAAGGTTGGCTGTATTTTCAAAATTTGGCACTATCTCCATTTAAACCGAATAAAGTATGATACCCAGTTATGTTTTTTAAGATCTCTGGTAGTAGTGAATAATGCATGACCCCACCAAAAACGGCATGTCACAAACTGAAATGCAAAAATTCAAAAGGCGATAGAATGAACAAATTCTATTTTCACACGAAACAACATCGTTCGATTTACTTAATTTGACATTATCTTTTGGTAAAAGAAATGATTATTTTATATCTTGTAAACAAACAAAAATATCAAACATCAAAAATCGAAAAAAGCATGTCACAGAGTTTCTGTAATTTACGTGACGCTATAGAAGATTATCCAAATTTTAATACTGCTTTCTCTTATTGCAGACCAAACTGTGTCAATTAAATCGATGAATATGTCCTTTATATGGATAACATATAGATTTTTCATTTTGCTTTACTATTTTGGTCAAATATATCTAATCCCCCTGCTTAACCATTGCGTCCCTTTTAGATGTAATCATACGTGACACCATTTTTCTACAAATCCAACATGGTATTTGAAACAAAGTTATCTGAATATGAAAGTATGGAGGATGAATACATCTCACAAAAAATAAAGTTAATATCAAACGACCCTAAAGTGTTTTTTTCGGATGTTAAAGTTGAAAATGTAATAAACGTGACAGTAATTTACGTGACGGTACTTACTTTCAAAATGTCAATATGACATATTATATAGCTAAGATTGTGCTTTGAATCAGCGTCAATAATGTTTTAATGTCTATTATGTATTTTTCAGTAGTTGAGTTTACGGAATATGATGTTTTTTCAAGCAGTGTCACGTAAATTACGCATTTGTCACGTAAAATACAAAAGTAGTTTAAGTCTATTTATCAGTTATAGTTGAAAACAGTTGAATCTAAAAGGATCACACCTCCTTCAATCAAAGACATAGCAATACTACATTTGTTATTCGCGTTTGTCCATTCCAAAATACTGACCAACAGAAAAATATCAGCCCTGAGAGTAATATTCATTTTTATCAATATAAAACAGTTTTGTTTTACTAAATAATTACGTGGTTAATTAATCGAAGGATTTACTTCTTGTGCAGACTGGTTCAAATTCCATGCTTCATTTTAAGTTAGCAAAACTCAAACACATCTAAATTTAAAAATAATGTAGGTGACTTAAATATTACCGTCACGTAAATTACAGTATTCCGTCACGTATATTACATTTTTATAGAATGTTGTGCAAAAAGTAAAACAATATTAAAAATGAAATAGGATCACTTAAGATTGTCTGTTTGGAGTAAACGTATCCAGATAAAGTCTTTCATATAATATTTAATGTCGTTGTGTATCTGTATTGCAAAAATAATTTATGTTGCGGTTTGCAAGTAATTTACGTGACACTGAATAAAACAAGACCTGCCATATAACAATATGTATTTAGAAAAGTAATCATAAGCTCCGCCACTCATGTAGGACAAATGTAATTATCTTTTCATGTTTTGATATAATTCTGATTTACAGGTCAGATTTTATTATAGTTGCAAGTTAACAACACATAAAAATTCTGAACCAAGAAGCCTGCATCATACACATATTATCTAACATTTTTCGATAGTAGATATAAAAGGATGTTTATTGTTTGATTTAATCTACTTAATATTGCTCTTTATTTGAGAAACTGAAGTCTGCTAGTCAGAGATATACGTTGAGTTTGTGTTATTGTTACATTTAGTTCATATGTAGTGCGTCACGTTGATTACCAAATTGGAATATACCCATCAAGTTTCAAAATGATGTAGAAATTGCAAGTATATCGGGAAGGTGGTGAAAGGACTAGGGCATTTAACGCCTGATTTTGGCCTCAGATTTTGCTAAAAAATAAATTTTGGAATTTAGGTGAGAAAACTATTCCTTAAAACAGCCATATGTCTCCTCTATTAAAAACAAGAACAAGAACTTAATTTATCCTACAAGCGTTGCCATGGCAACACCCAGAAGAACCATAGATAGAGCACATTCTGCACTTTTTGGTCTATTTTTGACCATTTCTGAACACATTTATTAATTTTTAAGTGCCAGCCCACACGACGAACAAAATGATACTTACCATACAATATCTCTGGATGATACTATATAATTATTTCATAATAAGAAATTGTTCGTCGTGTGGGCCGGTAGTTGAAAATGATGTTGAATGGTGACAAATAGACCCAAAATAGCAAAAAGTGGCATTTCTATGCTTTTCGGAGCGTTGCCATGGCAACATGTGTAATTTGAAAGTGATAGTTGTGCTAGAGTTTATAAGCAGGGACCTATACCTGCTATTTTCAATACTTTTCTCCTCAAAATTCCAAAATTCAATTTTTTACCAACACATGAGGCCGAAATCAGGCCTTAAATCCCCTAGGCCTTTTACAGGATGAAGCCTGAATGATCCACAATAGTGATGGTATGTCGAAAAAGTGTAATTCTAAAAGTTTATTTTTCTTCATTTTTTTCTCCAGGATTTGCACCTCATTTTAGAATGAGTGTGAGTGGTGCGAGCCACTGTGAGGGCGACATGGGAAAAAATGTTGTATGTGTATATGCAGATACATGCCCAATACACTGATCATGATGCGTGGCACCAGCGAATATGTTTAGAGCATCTTCGTTGTACATGTCTGTGTTGAACTTGGTTCGAAATCTGAAGGTAGGTTTTATTATGATGTGGCCCTACGCCACAATCCCCCCGAAATCATCCACGCAAGTTCAACAATCCTCAACACCTTAAAGCAGGTTTTTTTACAGAACATCTACGACACTACATTTATGGCTCAGGTTCATTTTAGAGGCTATTTGCGTGCCATTATAGATCCCAATTGGGACCAATTTAGAGGCAAAGTCGGGACCAAAATAGATGCCAGGACCATTATAGAGGCAGGACCATTTAGATGATGTACACAAGCCAAGTTCTGCTTGCGGGTGTGTCGGGTGGTTTTTCTCGGGGTTCTCCCGTTTTCGCCCAACCTACTGATTGGCCCGTCTCATATGAGCTGAAATAATCTTGAAAAGGGACGTTAAACTGAAGAAAAAAAAATGTGGATTAGACCGATCCGGATCAGAGGCACGCCTATTTGTCAATTAGACAGGATCTGCTGTGAACGCAAATCTCATCCTGAATAATCTGACCCGGATTTATAAACAAAATTTAGTGTCATTTACAAATTTAATCCGGATGAAGTTGATCCGCATCAGTCTGAAGGGAATGAAAACATTTCCTAGCATGAACGCGTTAATCTGGATCAAATTATATCATCCGGACTAAATTAAGTGTTTAGTGTGGACGCACTCTAAGTTCATGTCGGTACTTTCAGTAGTTATCCTAACCAGGTATACCCCTGCAAACCCCATTTTCACTGTGACGTCGCGCAGTGGATTACTAGGGGGTATTCATTGCACGGATATAGACCCACATTTACAAGACGTATTCATCGATCATTACAATTCACGGTGGTGAGAAACCATAGACTTAATTCTGGAAATATTACGAAAACTTGCCCATGCAAAATACAGAGATTTTTAAAGTTGTAAAAAATGAAAAAAAAAAAAAACTGCGTAGAATATTTTTTTTTTATATTTTTCTTATTTTTGCTCAAAACATAGATTGTGGGTATACGTTAGAACCGCCTGCATACCCCAGTTTTACCATATAAAAGTGGGGTTTAAGGGGGTATTCATTGCACGGACATGTTTTCCTGATGATAGGAGCCAAAGATTGTCGGGTCGGGCACATGTAGGACAGCTTCAAGTCGGGACACGGTCATATAGACGAATTAACAGATCATTTTGTATTCTTATTACAATTTTTCCAAATTTTCATATCTATAGCACTGGGTCCAGAGAATGCTCCCTGATATAATATCAAAATCGTCAGAACTTACTCACGCTTACTTCAGCGCTCGGGCTACATGCATCCCAGAATAGATGGTTTATATAGGGTTGAAAGCAAATTGCAACCCACAAATCATGACAATCATCGAACAAATACAGTTTACAGAGGGAGTTAAACATTTTGTCCATATGCACATCACATATCAAAGCGTTCGATCCCCACGGTGTTGTGTCCTTGAGTAAGACAAATTAACTCCCCGGATTACTGGTTAATATCCTGAAAGCGGTTGCTCTGTCCCGACATGAATGAAAAATATTGACTTGGACGTTAAACCTATATAAACCAGCAGATAAAAGCTTTTCATAAGTGTTTGCATGGGTGGACGGGTGGTAATATGGGCCACCGCCCATTGGGGCCTACAGCTTTGGTCTCCAGGCAAAGCTTATGATACGCGACTGGTTGACCATCTGATTACCGCTCTGGCTTGAGCCTGCCCAGGAAAAGTGGTTTGTCAAACCATCAATACATATAAGCCTTTGTGGCATACTTGGATGGTTATATTTTAGGCACTTGTTGGATGTCATGACATCCTCATTTGGGGTAAAAGTCCCATTTTATAAAATGGATGCAACGTCCCGACATGACATTAGCTGTTGACTGAGACGTCAAGCAATCATCAACCGATATGTTGATGTCGTATTCATACAGGTAACAAACCTTATTCCGAGATACATGTATACCCATAGTCGTGAAAAACGCTACACTTTGGCTCGAGCGTCTAGATACATGTGAAAACCCCGAATTGTGAAAATGTTTGTGTACCCGTTTTGAAAGTAAAATTTCATGTGGCACTGACACTCAAAAATTCTTATAATCATAGATCTAGCTACGTACCAAGTTTCATGCTTTTATCAAAAAGTGCAAGATCATTTCACATATCCGCCCTGCAATCTGTAGGAAAGCTTCCCATGTGATGTAAGCTTCTGTTTCCCTATTTAAAGGTGAACAGAGCACTATTTTGGTGTTGAAAAATTTAGGATTTCCCTGCAATCTCTAAAATATTTTCTTTCTTTGTTTTAGCAACATTTTGTGTTATTAGTTTACTGTATTAATTGACACAGAAATTTTCTGTTTATGATGCCAAACAGTGATGTACTGCTTACTGTATTTCAAAATGACTGACTAAAAGGGCAGTCAGTTAATTGACTCAGTTCTTTATGTAAATTTTATTCACTGTATTTTGGTACAAAAATCGCATTAATTTACAACAATTGCAACTTTTTAAATTGTCATATTGCCATAACATTTACCTAGACTTTGCAAAACACTCATACATATTTATTGACTTTTCTGCAGAATCCGTCAGTTGCAATGTTGCAGATTTTACATGTTTTGCAGGTTTAAGCACCAACGATCTTCAGGTGCTATATGGAAATACTAGCATCTGTCAAAATCATCAGCACTTTTTCTTCTTCAAAAAGTGGTCAGTTTAGATCAGTTCCAGAAAATTAATTAATTTACACACTACTGACTCGGATCCAAAATATCGAAATAATGTGTTTATTGGGTCCGAGCTAATGAATCTTCCATACACCTCATAAAGAGTAATTAAATACGTAAGTACTGGGGGACTATAACGGGGACGATAATAATAATAATAATAATAATAATAATAATAATAATAATAATAATAATAATAATAATAATAATAATAATAATAAACAACTTGACAACTCAATTGTGATTCTGACTTTGAACTACTGTTTGACCAAGATGTAATCGGTAATAAAAATTCATAGAGCCAGTGCTTTTACATGATGAAATCCCGCTTTTTTGATTTGGTACATTTTTGAGCGTTTCTTTTTACGTTAAGCATATATAAAAAATAGATCTTTCAATTTTGCAATTTTTTATTTGCAGAGATGGATAAAACAACACCTTTTTAGGTTTAAAATTTTGGATATTACGCATTATTTGAGACTCTGTTTGAAAACTAACATTTCTTTAGTAGATTTTAGTGTTTCAATACACATCATCAATACACATCTCTGGCGCCAGTGTCAGCGGATGAATATTGGTAATTTTTTAGGTCAACACAAAAAGTAGTACCAGATGTGTATTAACGAAACAAACATGGACGGCGAAATAAACTCGTGTGATCATCTTCGAATTTTAGTGTATTGAAAGTGAAATTATGTGATAAATGAGAGTAAAATGTGACATTAAGACATCACACTGTCCGTAAGGATGGGTGTTTTCTCCCTGTTTGTAATAATCGGTGGGATTTTAACCGTTGTTCAAGGTGAGTTGTCACGCATGAGTTGTTTACGAAGTTCCAATTAGAAGTGTTGTGATTTGAAGCCTTTGAAGTTTGCCGACAAACAGATCCGCCGCTAATTAGACGGATTAGTGCCGATTGCTTGCAGTTTCTCGATGGACAGCCAAGGAAATTTCAACCAGATACCCAAAATACTCCAGAAGTGGATGTGATTTTGCCTTCAACTTTTGGACAATCTTTTTCAACTCTTGTGCTTTGAGTCTTTGTTTTTTATTTGGTATTTTTTTTTTCTAGAAGAACAACTTGTATAATTTATTATTATTAGCGGTATGGATTTATCATGGGGCAGAATCAAAGGGTTAGAACTACCTGTAGAAATAACTTAGCGATTTCTCAGTCACCCTCCTTTACCTTGCGGTCACCCATCTAGCTAGTGACAGTAATGTAGTGCAACTTCTAGACATGCTACGCATGTACAATCACTATAGTTTTCTCTCTGATTTCTTATACTGTTACTGTATTTCACTGATGATAAAATCATTTATCATATTGTAACGAGTAACGAACAGCCGAGTCGAGCCACAGGAACTCCGTCGGTAAAAAAGCATGCTCACCCACCAAGGGTGGTTACCTGCGCTATATACTCTACACTTATAGAAGTATACTTGATTCACTAAGTTTCAAGTTTGAAATTTGCATTTTAATAGCACTCCAGATGCCGCTAATACCAGAATACGTTGCACCAACATATTTTATCAAGGGAGGATATCCTGTCGCATTACTTCCCCCTACGAGAAAACTCGCCCCGTGTCTTGGCCTGGGTACTACATGGGTAAGGCAACTCCGATCTGGTTACCTGCGCTATATACTCTACACTTATAGATGTTACTTGATTCACTAAGTTTCAAGTTTGAAATTTGCATTTTAATAGCACTCCAGATGCCGCTAATACGTTGCACCAACATATTTTATCAAGGGAGGCTATCCTGTCACATTACTTCCCCTATGAGAAAACTCGCCCCGTGTCTTGGCCTGGGTACTACATGGGTAAGGCAACTCCGATCTGGCAGTTGTCATTATCACACTGCTGCCACCAAATGCCAGCAAACCGTGTCTGTGGTAATCATGCTCACCCACCAAGGGTGGTTTACTGCGCTATATACTCTATACACTTACTCGATTGTTTCGAGTTTGAAATTTGCATATTACTAGCACTCCGGATGCTGCTTTGAATACGTTGCACCAATGTATTTTACCAAGGGAGGCTATCCCGTCACATTATGATGTCGCTGTTTTTTCAGTGGATAATGTCGTGTAATAAAAAGTGTTATGACCACACATGTATTATTACTTTTGCTGGAATATTTAACGCCATTGACAACGTCCGTAACAATTAAAGGCTCATTTAATAAATTTCATATGAAATGACCACAAGTGTAAGATCCACTTAGCGGCTAAAATAATGATTTTTTTTTTGCATATAAATAATCATTACATGTAATAAATTATTAACAAACAAGTTGTTTTGATCAATTTTAGTAGCACATAATTAAGCTTAAAATTGACCTAAAAATACAATACATGCATAAGAATGCTTATTTGGCAGTCTCAGCCTCTTGTGGTGCAGACAGTCTCAGCCTCTTGTCGTGCCGATAGCCAACACCTATCACACAGGCTATCCGCACAACTGTCTTGCCGATAACGCCGCTTATCAGCACATAACCATTCGATCATTTCACTGCTGTGCCTGGTGTGGGTTTGAGCCCCAAATAGGGCACATGTGAGACAAGCCAAGTTCTGCTTGTGGGTATGCCAGGTTTATGCCACATTTTTAGCTCACCTGAGCCGAAGGCTCACAAGGTGAGCTTATAGGATGGCCATGATCCGGCGTCCGTCCGTCCGTCGTCCACAATTTCAAAGATCTTCTTCTCTGAAACCGCTTGGCCGATCTAGTTGAAATTTTATGTGGAGCCTCCTTGGGTAGTGGCATTTCAAGTTTGATTGTGAAATCCAGGTCACGTGACCAAGATGGCCGCCACGCCCATATATGGTAAAAACCACTCAAAAATCTTCTTCTCCAGAACCGGTGGGCGGATTTCCACGAAACTTGGTATGTAGCATTGGGGACTTCAGCCCATCATAGTTTGATAAAATGATGACCCTTGGATGACCTTGACCTATTTTACGGCAAGGTCAAATTTGGAAACATAGGCTTTTACATGGGAAAAAGTGAAAACTATGGATTTTTTGAAAACAATTGCAGCCTGAAGCCTCAAAAGTGGTAGATGCAAACAACTAATGGAGTAGATGAAGGTATGTGATTAGTTTAGGTCAAGGTCATCTCTTGACCTTGGCCAGTCTGTCGTCCATATACACTTTTCAAAGATCTTCTTCTCTGAAACTGCTTGTCCAATCAAATGGAGCATCCATGGGTAGGGGAGACGAAAGTTTGATCGCAAAATCCAGGTCACATGACCAAGATGGCTGCCACACCCATATATGGTAAAAACCACTCAAAAATCTTCTTCTCCAGAACCGGCAGGCCGATTTTCATGAAACTTGGTATGTACCATTTGGGACTCCAGCCCATCATAGTTTGATCAAATGATGACCATAGGATGACCTTGACATATTTTACGGCAATGTCGATTTTGGAAACATAGGCTTATACATGGAGAAAAAGTGAAAACTATTGATTTTTTGAAAACTATTGCAGCCTGAGGCCTGAAAAGTGGTAGATGCAAACAACTGATGGAGTAGATGAAGGTATGTGATTAATTTAGGTCAAGGTCATCTCTTGACCTTGGCCAGTCTGCCATCCATACACACTTTTCAAAGATTTTTTTCTCTGAAACTGCTTGTCCAATCAAAGTGAAATTTTATGTGGAGCGTCCATGGGTAGGGGGAACGAAAGTTTGATCGCGAAATTTGGGTCACATGACCATGATGGCCGCCATGCCCAACTATGGTAAAAACCACTCAAAAGTCTTCTCCTCTAGAACCGGCTGGCCGATTTCCACGAAACTTGGTATGTAGCCTTTGGGACTCCAGCCCATCATAGTTTGTTGAAATGATGACCCTTGGATGACCTTGACCTATTTTATGGCAATGTCAATTTTGGAAACATATGCTTTCACATGGGAAAAGGCGAAAACAATGGATATTTTGGAAACTGTTACAGCCTGAGACCTGAAAGTTGCTAGATGCAGACAACTAATGGAGTCAATGAAGGTAAGTAATTAATGAAGGCCAAGGTCCTTTCTTGACCTTGACCCAAGGTCATTTAAATATCAAAATTAAAATTAAAGTTTTCTCAGAAATCACTGGGTTTGGAAACTATTGCAGCCTGAGACCTGAAACTTTGCAGATGCAGACAACTTATTAAGTCAATAAAGATGTGTGAGTATTCAAGGTCAAGGTCATGTAATGATGACTTAATACTCCAAGATCAGGCTTCAGGTGAGCGTTCTCAGGACCAATGGTCCTCTGGTAATTGGGTAACTACGCAGATTTGCTGCTATCTGGAGCACTGCTGATGGTGCTTAAAAAATTGCAATTGCAGTTGGAACACCTCTTGGTCTGATGGGCTAATCACAAGTGGCAATATACTAGTGTCAATTCCTAGACATGATCTTTTTTTTTTTTAATTCAGTTTTACGTTCCTTTCAAGATTTTTTCAGCTCATATGAGATGGGCCAATCAATAGGTGGGCGAAAACAAGAGAGCCCCGAGAAAGCAGAACATGGCTTGTCTCACATATGGCCAGTGCAGGACTCGAACCCACACCAGACACAGCGGTGAGATTATCGAGTGATTAAGAAACAGCGCTCTTAACCACTCGGCCACGGGGGCCGCTCTGGACATTATTTAAGTTATAACATTCTGAAGGAGAAAGCCTCATGAAGTCTTATTAATAATGCTCCCATTTTCAAACCTACTTAAGCATGTTAACCTCATATTGCTTATTATACGTGTAGATTTTAACAGAACATCCTGTACTTATTTTCAAAAAGCATTTGTGCTCATCGCATTTAAAAGATGACAATATTTTAAACTTTTGATCACTCATTCAATAAATTTTTGTGCTCTTTATTATTAGATTTGTAATGATTATTAGTTTATTATAGTTGCTGTCTTGATGTTGAAAAATGGTAACTTATTTTTCAAAGCATAACAATTTTACTGAAATTGCATAGGCATCCTGCCTATTTTAACTGCTCTGCTAATGACTGCTATGTTTGAAAATCACACACACTGGTTATCGAGAGACAACCAACACGACTGAGAACAACCAACCAGAGTATTCAAATATCTGTCTGGAAACAACTTTTCAGGGATCATTTCAATCCATTGTAATGCACCAGTCATTTGTAACCACGGCTACCCCAACTACAGGGAAGTGCGGGGATTATGACTTTTTAGCTTTCAGTGCCCTGCTATGAGCCCCACCCCCAGGGGGCAAACTGGAGGTCAAAACTTTGCTCTTTGCCCCTCCCTTCTCAATAGAAAATCTCCCTAAAATAAGGATCCTAATGTCTAAACCCTGTCATTTCCCCTGCACTGCGGGGACACTTGAAAAGTAATTGACCCACACTTTAGTCCGGCTATCTCCCCCCTCCCCCTTCCCTGTAGGTGTAGGGGAGGTGGGGGGCAGTGGTTACAAATGACTGGTGCATAAGTTGGTGCCAGACAGGAATTTATAACATACTCCCCCATATTGATTTTATTCATGTTAGTTGTTCTAAGTCATGTTTGTTGTCCCAGGATAACCAGCGTGGAAATGACAAAATATAGTTGAAAGGAAATACAGGGTGCAATCTTTCATTAAATATATTTGACCACGGTCATGCTAAAATCCAAACTTTGTAAATCGGGACCTAGGTTGCGCGGCTCAGACTGCTCCATAGCTCAGCTTGATCATTGTGAATTATTGTGAACTAGCAATATACATGTATGTTTTAGTTGCATTTAAGACATACACTGTACTCTACCATGCAACAAAATTAGTTTGAGTTTAACGAAATGAAGAGTTTCCCGTGTCAAGTCTTAAGGCACACAATAGTCCATGATTAAGACTATGTTTGTGAATGAAACGGCAGATTAAAATCGCTTGAGTGAGTCTCGTTTCACACTTAACTAGGTCGATTTGATGCAAGACTTTATAATTTATAAACGGTTGGGTTTGATATTTCATGCAGTTTTTCAACACACCGTTATACGAATAAAACAGTGACACCCAAGATACCCACAAACCTGTTGTTTGGTTTTCATACAATTTGTACACGGGGTAGAGTGGTAGAGCATCAGACTCCAAATTGAGAGGTCCTGGGTAGGGGCCCCAGTGGCAGCACTGTGTTGTGGCCTTTAGCAAGACACATTTAATAACTCCCTAGAGTACTTGTTAATATCCAGGAAATGGTGGCACCGTCCCGACATGACAGAAAATTGTTGACTGGGACGTTAAGCCTCAATACAAAAAATGCAAAAGCATTTCTTTCATGACGATTTGGTCATGTAAATATTTCTAAGGTCATTCAAGTAAAGCATTTGTCAGTTTATGGTGAAAAAAACCCCAACAATGTGGGTTTCCGACCAGGTCCTACACAAACTGGTCTGTACTGTCACAAAAACAGGCTAGAACCTTGTTGGATTTAAGAAGAAGAGGTTTTGTATTATCTGTGTAGGGAATACAAAGGCGCAGATCAGCTTCGCAGTTAACGGGAAGCTGATCTGCATCTTTGTTTTCACATATGCAGATTGTTGGTTTTTAACATGCAGGGGCTCAAATGTGCACCAAGTACTGTGCACTGGCTCATTTGTAAAAGATATGATTTTATGACAATTTGCACATTAACTGAATGCTGCAGATTGCAAGATAAGCATGCAGATGCTTGTTATATTTTGGCTGGTGGAAAGTTGCATTCCTCATAGAGTTTAGGGGAGCATGTTGGTATTAATTTAGAGTCTCAGGCTCGGAATGGTGAGGTCTTGGGTTCGATCCTTACTAGCACAGAGCTGTGATCATTTGTGTCTAAGAGAAAGACATATACTATAAGAATCTTACATGAGTGTCAGGTATGGATAGACAAATCTGTCCCGAGGGTCACATTTTGGCATCACGAGGCTCGCCGAGTGATGCCAAATTGTGACCCGAGGGACAGATTTGTCTATCCATACCTGACACGCATGTTGGATTCTTTTTCTTGCACGCCTTAATGCGACGACGCTTGATTTTCATACTATTTACCCAGAAAAATGCTACAATTGCGGCGTCCGCCATTTTGAATTTAAACGTTTTGACATCATTGTGACGTGTGCGCTTAGCGACGAAATTACGTGACGTCCTTTACAACCAGTGTTAAAAAAGAACACTTGAACGCATCGTGCAACCAGGGTGAGATAACAAGGGTGAGATAAGAATTTCTCACATGGGGTAAAACGGGGGATTTCTCTATCTGGTGCGCAAGAAATGTATGGACACCCCTTAGTATTGGGTTATACATAGGAAGGGATTGTTCTGTTCCTTTGTTTGTTTGTTTGTATTGAGGTTTAACGTCCCAGTCAACAATTTTTCAGTCATGTCGGGACAGAGTCATCACTTCCTGGGTTTTTACCAGTTCTCTAGGGAGTAAATGTGTCATGCTCAAGGACACAACACAGTGACCCTTGTGGGGATCGAACCCAGGACCTCTCGATTCGGAGTCGGACGCTCGACCACTAGGCCACCACGCTCCCTTTGTTCTGTTTCGACCTCAGTGAAAATGTGTTTCATGGGATCTTAAACCCCAACACAAAGAAACAAGAAACAGGTTTGGGAGTACGAAAGTACTGGGTGCGAACCCCACTAGGGGTGCCATATTCTGGCCTTGAGCAAGACACATTAACTCCCCATGGTATACCGGTAGGTTTAACACACAGGAAGTGGTGGCTCAATCACGAAATTATTGAAAAATTATCGACTGGGATATTTAAATGTTTAGAAAAAGCAATTATATTACTGTATATCCGGAAATTTTCGCGTGGCTTTTATTTTGCGAATTTTCTATTTCCGAATTATTCGCGAGGTTTTAAATTCGCGAACGAGTGCTCTTGTAGTCTTGATGGCCTATAGATTTACTTTATAAGCGAGGACCTTGAATTCGCGAGGCATCAAATTCGCAAATATTCGCGATAATTAAATTTACAGTAAATGTTGAAGGTTCTTTAAACTGACAAGTGTCAGTGTGCACTACTGGGCCCAGTTGTTCAAAACTAACGACGTTGTTAGTTAACGTTTCGTTAAAATTTCAAACATTAAAATTACAAATACACTGTTATTTTTTGTTGAAAAAATAACAGTGTATTTGTTACTTTTGCTGATATTTGCTTAACAAATTTATGTCTTAGCGATATCGTTAAGCTAACGATGCTTTGAACAACTGGGCCCTGGTGTTAGTTTCTCACCTGTCAGTTAATACACAATGGTTGCCAACTGTGCAGGGGTGGGAAATTAAATCTCACAGGTAGAAAAACAACAAGAAAACAAGTTTATTTATAATATGAGCTGTGACACGGGAAAATAGGTCTACCAGGTTTCCGACCAGGTCCGACACAAACTGGCCTATTCAGTCTCAGAAAAAGAATACAAGCTTGAAATTTTGGATTCAGGTAGAAGAGGGATTGAACTACTTGTATAGGGAAAGAAAAAACAAAGATGCTGATCAGCTGTGCAATTACTGCACATCTGATCTGTGTCTTTGTTTTTGCTTACTCAAAAAACTGTTTTCTTATGATTTGGCTCATTTATATTTTAATAATCTGGGCCTTTTCACAAGAAAACTTACTCTTCGTGTTACAAACCATCATGTGTCATTTCAAAGGCAAAGAAGACGGAACAAGTCCATGGCTGCTCTGTTTCTTTCCTGTTCACGTTAAATTTTGCATGTTAAAGTACGTAGGTTTCTCCATAATTGAGCCGTGACGTGAGAAAACGGACTTGACACAAACGGATCTTAACCTGCAAACCCATAATAGAGCTTGCAATAGCCAGTCAAAAGTAATAGAAGGTTATTTTGATGTCAGAGAACGAAGTTCCAGATTAAAATGATCTCTGCAGCTACAGAAGGTGGCTAGAAATTTGAAATTTGGGATTTAGGAAGAAGAGGAATTGTACTATCGGTATAGTGAAAACAAGTGCACTGACCAGCTTCGCAGTTACTGAGAGTTACCTTTGTTTTGGCATAGGCAAAAATCTGGTTTTCTCATGACGCAGCTCATATTATATGACATGTCAAAATCACAGTATTGCAAAAAATAAATAGGATTTATAGGATTTTATTCATATCTTAATTTTTGACACATTCTTTAATTGTTGTTAATTTCTCAACAGGCCATTGCAAAATATTTTTGTAAGTATAGCTGTTAAGCCACAAAAAATTGAACTGACATGTCTTTAGTCCACCCTGCTGTAACAGGGGCAGATCCAGGATTTCTGACAGGGGGTTCAATCCCATCAAGGAGTTTACTTGATGTTTTTTAATGATCTCCATGAAATGGAAATAATTTGGGCCCTATGGAGTGTCCATTGGAACCCTTAACCCCCTCTTAATTCGCCATTGTGTAACGGAAAAATCATCAAACCACAAAACAAAGAAATGAAACAAAAACATCATATAAGTAAACTATGTTGAACACTTTTATCATATGAGCCGCGACGCGAGAAAAACTGGTCTTCAGGGTTTCCGACCGAGTCTGACACAAACCGAGCTGTACAGATGGCTAGAAGCTTGAAATTTTGGATTAAGGAAGAAGAGAAATTGTACTATCAGAGTAGCGAAAACAAAGGCGCTGATCAGCTTGGCTAATCCAGTTTTCTCATGACGTGGCTCATATTTCATCATTTTCTGCTTTCAGGCTCTCCTCAGCTGCTGTTTGCCAATCGGAAAGACTTGCGTCTTATTGACGCCGCCAATCCCAAAGTCAACCTGTCAGTTGTCGTCGGCGATCTTGACGATGCAGCGGCCGTCGACTTCATGTACGCGGACAACATGATCTTCTGGACGGACATCAACATGGAGATGATCCTACGGACCGTCATCAACGGCAGCCAGAGGACGACGGAGCGAATCATTACAACAGGACTTGTCTCCCCTGATGGACTGGCATGTGATTGGCTGGGTCGGAAGCTGTACTGGACAGACGCGGAAACTAACCGGATAGAAGTGAGCAACCTGGATGGGAGTTACCGTAAGGTTCTATACTGGATGGACCTGGACCAGCCCCGCGCCATTGCTTTGGACCCAGTACACGGGTAAGACAGTAGTGCTTTGCATTACAAAAACACGCCCATGTAATATACAGATTTTTCCTAAGTTGTAAAAATTGAAAATTTTCTACTGAAACAGTTTGATATTTTTCTTATTTTTGCTCCAAACATAGATTGTGGGTATACGCTAGAACTGCCTTGCCGACGCAGTTCTAATGAATACCCACAATCTATGTTTTGAGGCGGTTCTAACGAGTACCCACAATCTATGTTATGGTGCAAAAATAAGAAAAATAGTATACCCCAGCATACCCCCGTTTTGCTATATAAAATTGAAGTATACTAGAGAACTTTGAAAACGCCTCACTGTACATCGGTTATATTTTGCTTAAAAACTTCCTTAAAGTTGAGCAGATGTACAAAATAAACATAGTATCGTGTACGCCAACACGATAGACAATATTTATCCATACAGATCCATTAAAATTTGTTCGCTCGTTTGTTTGCTACAGCTGTTTTCACAGTCGTCATAGAGACGCAAGAAAACCTTAAAACGGCTACTATAAACGGATTTTGTAAAAACAAACCATCTCTAGTGATAGCTAACAACCTTAAGCACAAGAAAAAGCAAAATCAAAATGGGGGAATTCTTTCAATGTTGTTTGAGGCGCTAACGTTATTTGATGACGTCAAGCGTAAGTGTTCAAAATACCTCTAGCCATTCGATTACAGCGTCGAAAGTGATTGTAATTTTAACGCAAGTCTTTGCCTATTCAGTGTGCACAAAATCTTTTGAATTTGTTTCATTTTACACGCAAAAAATAAAGTTTTCTTTACAAACGTAAAAGTGACGTTACTGCCGCTGTTTTAGTTCAAATGAAATCAAACCAACAGCATTTGCTTGGCTTTTGGTGTTTCTTTCCAGAAATCATGTTGTATCTTATGAATATTTGCCATCCCCATACTTTGGTTTTGTTGAATTTTGGGTAACGCTTGAATTCATCGTGTATGACGTTAATAGATGGCGTTGACGCTTTGGTTTTGGTATCGAAGTTAAGCAGACTGGATGTACTTTTTAGTTCAAAAATAATTTTGCCGATATATCATGTATTCTGAGAGTAAGGAGCAATTAAACAAGTGAGGCATTTTCAAAGTCCTTGAGTATATATTGAAGGGGGTATAATATTACATGGACATATGCTTTCCTGATGGAAAGTTTGGTATAATGATTTAGCCACTTGCATTGTAAATCAGGGGATGTGGGTTTGATTCTAGGCTTCCCCAGTGTTACTGATGAGACTATAAACTAAGGATCTGTCTTCATATGACCTTCACTATTGATGGGATGTTAAATCCATTGCTCCTCAACTGTAAGCCTTTTGAAATTTAAGGTCTAGAGAGCAAGTTGGCCTTGTGGTGGATTCACATTTTGTCTAAGGTAATGTCTTGTTTGCTGTGTAGAGGTCTGGTGAACCTGATGTCGTCCTTGCTTCGACATATCAGTGTACATGCAGCACTTATAAATTCTTACCCTGCCTACTGCATTGTGCAAAAAGAATGGGTACTACAGTTGCGTGCCAAATTAATGTCCACAACGTCAGAATCTCCATAGACTTCAATGTATTTTCATGTTTACAAGAAAAATTATCCTGCCGCTCCTGGTCAACCGATTTTCATAATTTTGGTGTCGTTCGAAAAGTAAATAAATAAAGCAATAAACAAGATATTTTCATTCAATTCTATACATGTGTTTAAGGCTGAAATTATTTAAAGAAAATATGCAATTATTTTTACAGTTTTTTGGCAACGTCACCATTGACGTCAATGGGAAAATGGATTTTTCAAAACTTCCCACAGTTTTAAATCGTTGTGTCTGAAAAATGCGAAGTCAGAAAATTTTATCAAAAATCTTATTTATTGCATTATTCATTTACCTTTCAAATGACACCAAAATCGTGAAAATATGTTGACTAGGAGAGACAGGATAATTTTTATTGTAAACGTGAAAATACATTGAAGTCTATGGATTTTGCGACGTTGTGGACATTAATTTGGCACGTCACTGTATATACATTTAAGGCATAGTAATCTACCCCCGGGTATCTGACCCTAACTGTTCTGGGAACTGTCCTTACCATGGGAGTTTAGCATTTATTCAAACAAACCAACATAATTATGGTTTCTTTAAGGTTAAATTGTGTGGTCTTTGATGGAGCATTTATGGTATCAAATTGGGTGAATAATCCCTTTTGTAAATTTAATGGGCTTCTTGAAAATAAAATACCACTTTAAAAAAATCTACCTCTAGTGATTTAGTGAAAAGAAATGAAAAATAAATTCAAATTATTGTGTGCTAAAGTTGTGTAAATTTTACCACCCCTTCCTATTGTGTTGAAATGTAGAAGCTTGTACAGAGCTTCAAGACTTTGAAGTTGTTTTTGTGCTGAGAAAATAATTGCTTTCAAGATTAATGGTTGGAAGGGCTAGATTGCAGACTTTCGCATTTACTTGAAAGATCACTGAAAGCATTGTAATTGCATTCTGAAAACTTGCATCAATTAATTAGCTCTGAAAATTTCAAGCCCCAGGCAAATTGACAGATAAACTTATCCACAGACATTTTAAGTCCTAGATAGTATGCCAGGAAGTTCCGAGAATATAAGAATCTTACATGAGTGTCAGGTATGGATAGACAAATCTGTCCCGAGGGTCACATTTTGGCATCATGAGGCTCGCCGAGTGATGCCAAACTGTGACCCGAGGGACAGATTTGTCTATCCATACCTTACACGAATGATGGGTTCTTTTTCTTGCACGTCGTAATGCAGGGAAGCTTGATTTTTATACTGTTTACCTAGAAAAATGCTACAATCGCGTCGTCCGCCATTTTGAATGAAAACGTTTTGCCGTCATCGTGACGTGTGCCTTAGCGACGAAATTATTTGACGTCCTATATAACCAATGTTAAAAAAGAACACTCGCAGGGTGCGACCGGGGTGAGATAATGAGGATGGGATAAGAATTTCTCACATGGAGTGAAACTTAGGATTTCTCTATCTGGTGTGCAAGAAAAACTTATCCACAGACATTTTAAGTCCTAGATAGTATGCCAGGAAGTTCCGAGAAAACTAATTATATAGATTACCGTAAAAATTCTATCAAACGCCCGGGCATTTATTCAAAACAATACCTTTACAATAAATGGGGGTGGGCGTTTATTGGAGGCTACGCTGTAGTACAATAATCAAGAAATCATATAGTGGAACTGAAATGATTGGTGGGGCTTGATCTGACCTAGACAGGTATTTTGCTCCAAGTATAGTCTGATTTTTTTCAATGTGCAGGGCGGAGCCTGTCAATTTTTGATTGACAATGACAAAGTTGACTATTACATTTAAAAATAGGTAGTTCTCACTTTGACTAATACTTTGACCCACTTGTTATTGTTGAACCAATCCTCATGCACCGAAAATGATGGGTAAACACATACTGTCACAGAAAAATATTCTGTACTACATGACTGTATTTATGTATGACCATATTGAAAATTCCCTTAGTAAATGCCTGTTGTATGACTCTCTGTTTTTCTTTTCAAGTTTAAAACTTTAATTCGGATACAAATAAATATCAATGATGCAGGCTTACATTTACTAATGAAGGCGGCAAAATAAAGTGCACTAACTTCTTACTGGAAGTCACAGTACGGATCTGTAAAGTGTTGTTCTGTCATACTACAGATTTGTTGAATTTGACTGACAGCTCAGTCAAGTTATCAGCGAATCAGAAAAAAAAAAAGAAAAGAAAAGAAAAGGAACAAACGGTCAAGTTAGCTGCAGCGAAACTTTTTGACACCTATTGTTTTTGTTTAAATATCCACAAACACACCTTTTCTGTCACTCCTATTACCCGAGTTACAGACAAAAGTTGCCTGTCATCATTAAAAGAGGAAAATTTTCGTCGACAACGTTTTTTTTTTTTTTTTTTGGTTTTGTATGACTGTGAGCGCATTAGAAAACAATGATGAATGTCGTAAACATGTTTTTTCTATGCCGCCTGTGACCCAAGTTCTGAACAAAAATTCCCTGTCACTAGCATTAAAAGTGGATATTTGTGGCCGATATTTTAGCTCATCTATGCCCTCACAAGGTGAGCTTATAGGATCAAGGTACTTGAGCCGGCGTCCCTGCATCCGTTTGTGCGTTCATCCGTTTACCCTTTCAAATATGACTACCTCTAAGACCATGCCAGATGCGATCAAATTTTATCTGAAGCATCATTGAGGTGGGGGAATGATTGCATTAGATTGAAAAAAAAATCTAAACTGCAAGGCCCATAACTTATATTTAGTGCAAATCAGTGTATAGTACTCCTCTTTATAAATACTGTCAATTGTGCCCATGGGGTCCATACAGACAAGGCTCCAGAGTATCATCGTCTATCTTGAAGCTTACACTGATAAGCAAATCACTAAGGTGAGCTACAGTACAATTTGGTCTCTCGTTTTCGTTTAAGTCTGTCTATGAGCGCATACATATATAAGAAACAATGAATGTCATCACAAACAGACATTTTATATCCCACCTATTTCCCAGTCTATGGACACTTTTACTGCTGGCAGGGAACTTTTGTCCGGGTGGGATAGAAAGTCTTGTTTGCGGCATAAGTATTTGTTTCCTATAGCGCTCGCAGCCAGACGAAACTGTAAAAAAAAATCGGCAACATTTTCCATTACTGCATTGGTAATATGTGGTCTAGAAAAGTTCTGTTGCAGCATTCATCATCATTTTCTACATAGCGATCACAGCCAGACAAAAAAAAAAAAAATATGTAATAATAAAAAAATGGCGACAAACATTTCCACTTACATAGAACTTTTTGTTGAACGTTGGTTGTAGGTGACGTCGAAAAGATGTGATTGTGTCATTAATTGTCATTTTCTTATGCGCTATCAACTAGATTAAAGCCAAAACAATCTGCTACAAAACTGTTCGCTGCAAGCGAAATTGCTGCTTACTTGACTGTTTTTTCGCTGTGGCAAAATAGCTGCTAACTTGACCAATTTCGCTGCGGCAAAATTGCCGCTAACTTGACTGTATTTTCTATTTTGCTGCAGCAATTTAATTCCAACGCTGCAAGCAAAATCGTCATTAACTTGACTGCTTTTGCTGTAGCAAAATTATTGCTACATATAACATGACTTTGCTGCAGTAAAATTGCTGCTAACTTGACCGTTTTTGGTGCAGCAAATTTGCTGCTAATTTGACCGAGCCGACCTTGTAGGAAAAATAAGTAAAATCAGCTGGTTCGCTGAATCGCTTTATTTTCTTTTTTCGAATGGTACTTTATTGACCTTCTACTGCGGTCATGTACCATCAGTAAAGCAAAGAGTTGTTGACAAAGATAGAGGCATTGGCTAACTTGATAGAAATATTTGAGTGCAGCTGTATAGGCTGTATGGTTATATTAAGAAACAAAATGTTTTTGTTTTTGTGTGTCTACCATACACATCACCTATTTTGAAATCATTCAGGTGAAACACAGGTATAGCACAAAGACAACAAGCATAGTCACCTTTATCTCAATTATACATTGTCAGCTCTGGGACCCTTTCTCAACAATGAAATCATCCAAGGCTGGGCTTAGCTAAGTCCTGCCCTGCACATTGAAAAAAATCCAAGTATAGGTGTTTGGATATGTCATGTATTACCATTTATATGGTCAACAAGAGAAAGTGTATTTCTGTTTTATGTTATAAAGCAGCAAACTTAGAAATTTACCACTTGAAAATATAAATTTTCTTCCCAACATTTTTGAAGTGGGCGTTTATTAGAGGTTTCGGGAATTCCAAAACTCACAGATAAAATGGTCATTTTTGGCATCTAAAAAAAGGGATGGGCGTTTATTAGAATGTGGGCGTTAGGCCAAAAAAAAAAATACAATTGTTTCTCAGGCACTTTTTGGAAAAAACAGATGAGGCAGGCAGGTTTTTTTTTTTTTTTTTTTTTTCACCAAAAAACAGATGAGGCCACTTTTTTTTTTTGGCAACCGGGAAAACATGCGTGAAAACAATTGATATATTTCTAATTTTGCTCAAAAAAATAGATTGTGGGTATGCATTAGAGCTGCATCACCCATAATCTGTCTTAAAGCAAAAATACAAAAATATATGTATACCACTGTACAACATAGCTTTACCTGTGGGTTGTATTTTCTATTTAGTTCCATCCATAAAACTCCGGGTTTTTCTCGTTTTTTATTGGATATTTATATTGAAAAACCGCTGTACAACTAGCAATATCAGTATGTAAATAGGTACAGCTTGTAACGTTAAACTGGTTGAACTATTTTCTATTATGATGTTCCTGTCGAAATACCAGACTCTCATCTGGCATAATGGTTACAGCGTTGGCTTTGGAAGTGGGAGTTTGTGCGTTCAATACCAGCTGGGTCATACCAAAGACTTTAAAAATGGTATCAGTGGCTACCTTACTTGGTGCTCAGCATTTGACTGGCTTCTCTTCTCCAAAAACAACAACCTCAGTGATAGGAATACAGTAAATATGTCAAGGTGATGGTTGGTGGCAGACAGTGTAGTTCTATCATTGGGGTCTGGTCACTTTGGTGGTGGTAATACCCTTTCTCGGGGTTAAAACGAGGTGCATCGATAAATCGACGGGGGAACATTACGATACAAGGCAAGACAATTCAATACTAATTTGCGATCGGGCGAACGCTCAATTTCAAATCAATCTCAACTTCTACGCAGAATAAGCCAGAAATATTGCTATTGCTAATTTGAATACAACATACAAACCATCATAATTTACTTACTTTTGACTGACAATTCCATTAAACAAGTAAAAATTATGAGTTTCGTGAGCTCTCCATTCACGTAGGTGGAAAGTGAAAGTAAGTCCGAAAACGAGGTTAAACTTATCAAAACTTGTTTTTGTTTTTTGAGCGAAACGAAATTGTTTCGTAGACGTTTCGAACTTTGCTGGATACATCTTTCAGGCGGTTTCGACCTTATATCATTTATTCCATGACTTTTACAGCTAATAACAATTCAGGTCCATGAGAACACCACCAACAATGGAGTATTACAGAATTGTTGTCCTGTTGACAGATCCTCAATTCACCTTTCAGCGATTGCCACCTACTCTACTAGTGTACCACCATACCCTACTAGGGTTTCCCCTATTGTTATCTCCTATGGTACTCCTACTACTAGTGAACCATCATGACCTACTAGGGTTCCTCCATACCCTACCCTCTCAAGGTACACGCATCCCACCCTACTAGTGTACACTTCAGACCCGTTATAAGGGGCTGGTCGGGGTCCACAAGTCGCATGCGCGTTATAGGTGAAGCGCGTAATGCAAATCTACTGAGTCGGACCAGGCTGATCAAAGTTCATGTAGTTTTTGTGGGTGGGGAAAAGCGCCTATACGGCGTGTTAATTTGCTTAATCGAGCAAATTGGCGGTTTATCCCGGAGTCCTTGTAAAATGGAATAAACAAAAGTGAAATTTTGCTTGTTTCAATATTTTAATCAATTAAAAACGATCTACAACGATTTAATGTGCAAAATAACACCGTCCATAACACCACGCTAATGTTGCTGTTCCGCCTTTGACTTATTGGCGCACCCGGATATTTAACGCGGACAAGTGTCATTGCCGATTCCTTATTTACAATTATTTTAATTCGCCGTTCTTAATCGAGAAAGCACAAATGCATTTTCTGATCGGATAGAATTATACAAGATGCTCAAAAAAATCTATGATTTGTGTCGCCGTCGAAAGTGAGCAACATTGCGTAACAGTTGTCACAAATAGCCTACAGCAGCCTGTGTTTACCGTCTCGTTATGGTCTATCGATAATCCCCTAGTGCTTTTGGCTTATTTTCACAACTTTTATGGCTAATCTTAAGAAAACAATGTGTCATCCACGCTTCGCGAGCGGTGGATTGTGTCCGTCTAAAAATTACTGAAATGGCAATTATCACTCGTGAATATACACGCAGCCGACACGGTTCGTAAACACGTTATGTTTTCTATTAAAAACCTGTTCTGTCACTCAGTTTTAAATATGCAAAAGATAATTAACATTAATTGTTCTCAATGTACAATAAAGAGAAACTGTAAGAAAATCGCTCCTTGGCAAACGCCTGACAACGGCTTTAATTTTTTTTTACCATAAATAGAAACTGTAAGAAAATTGAACCTTGGCGAATTCCCTGCAAACGATCTTTTTAACAGTGAATTCATCCGCACATAAACGCCTTAACTGCAATACAATACAGGAATATATTAGGGTAAAACGGCGCCTTGTACTACCCTAACTTACCAGGGTTCCACACTACCTTAGCTCCTAGGATACACCCACCCTATTAGTGAACCATCCTCCTGTACAAGTATTCCTCCCTACCCTACCCTCTAAGGGTACACCCATTCCACCATACTAGTGTTGTTTTTTTTTTCTTCAAACAAACTGGACCGAAACAACCTTGGGAAGAAACGGCTTGAATCCGAAAGTAAAAATGTTTCCGTCCAAAAAAAAAAATGTTTTGTATTAACCCAAAATCATGAAGACGCTTTCCATGCCTCTTTGCAAGCGCTTGGCTTTTATCTCCTTGATCGCCAAAGACAAAAACGAAGATTTGTAACAGATGCGCTATTTTATTTATTTATTTTTTTTTTGAGACGATAAAAAGGGGTAATGCGGGGGGTTTCAGACAGATGCGGCGGTGCCTGAGAAACATTTTTATTTTTTTTTTTGGCCTTAAATAGAATTTTTACTGTATATAGATAATGAAAAATAAAATAAAAAAAACAAAACAAAAACAACAACAACAACAACAACAACAACAACAAAAAAAACACATTCACCAAACACACACACATGCATGCATGCACACATTACGAAAACTTGCCCATGCAATACACAGAGATTTTTTTTCAGTTGTAAAAAATGAAAATTTCATCAGAAAAATCTTGATATTTTTCTTATTTTAGCTTAAAACATACATTGTGGGTACACGTAAGAACTGCCTCACTGAGGCGGTTCTAACGAGTACCCACAATCTATGTTTGAGAGCAAAAATAAGAAAAATAGGTATACCCCAGTTTTGCTATATAAAGGTGGGGTTCAAAGGGGTATACATTACATGCACATGTTTTCCTGATGCAAAAAAGAAGAAAAAAAAAAAAAGGCATGCACAAAAAAAAAAAAAAAAAAACACAAAAAAGAAAAAAAAAAAAAAGAATCTTGCATGCAGAAGGAGTTCAAGTCAGACTTCTCCAGACTTTCAGATGGTATTTTCATTTGAGGACCTGTCTCCATATGACCTTAAATTTAGCTACTGAGTGGGAAAAATAATGCACTAGTCATTTGTAACCTTGGCACCCCACTCCCGGGGAATAGTGGGGACTTTGACTTTTTGTCCAGCAAATTCAGGCTAAAAGCCCCACCCTGCGGGGACTGCTGGTTGGTAAAACCACTGCTGTTTTCCCCCACAACCTGCTATCTTTTTCAGTTCTTAGCTCTTTTTGCCTATATAAAGCAAGCAAAACCCAGGTTTTTCCCCCGCACTGCTAAAAAACCCTGCTCATTTCCGCGGCTATCATAACTTGCTTTTAAAAGAATGCAGACTTGCAGAATGGCCCATATTTTTTTAGATATCAAAGTCCATGTGATGGGTTTAATTTGAAATTCCTGCAGTAATCAATGGTTTTAATAGTAAGGCAACCAGAAAATTTGTGCATGAAGATTAAATAAAGTTTGTTTAAACTTAATATATCTTGATTTAACAGATATTTATCAAAACATTTCTTGTTTAGTCCGAGACTTTAATCAGCAGACAACATGCTTAACTTTATAAAATATTTATAAAGTTAAATTGATCTCAAGCAGATAAATTTTAGCGCAGTTTCCAAAGCCAAAAATACAAACATGATTTTACATATAACACCACACACACACACACTTACATGCACATATGCATGCGCATGCACACACACACACACATGCAGACACATGCAGATGCACTCACACATGCACATGCACACACATACTACAATCATATGAGGTACTTCATCAGAGAAAACTCACCCATGCAATATAGAGAGATTTTTTTCAGCAGTAAAAATTAAAAATTTCATTGGAAAAAAAGGTATTTCATATTTTTGCTCAAAAACATAGATAGTGGGTACACATTAGAACTGCCTCGCCGAGGCATCCAGCAAACCACTGGAAAAGCTCTGCACTGCTGGGACTCCTATTTGGTAAAGTTACCCTGCTAATAATTTTTATACAGTTTGTTAAATTTTTATTGCACTGCTGATTTTGCAAATATAGTGCAAACCCCGGGTAGTTGCACCAAACTAGGGTGACAAATCCAAAGTAAAAATAAAAATGCCAACTCATTTCCACGGCTTTCCCCAGCCCTGCCACAGGACTGGGGATTGGGGGGGGGGGGGGGGTGCAGGGTTACAAATGACTTAATTGTGGATAAATGAGAGATCATGTTTTCTTTGGCTATGTGTGTCAATTCGTGTGTAGCTGTCATTTTGTGAAAGTCCCCCTGTCTCCTGAACTATGTGCTTGGGGCTGTTAAGGGGCCTAATCTTCTGGTGACAGGTAAATTGACCCCTTCTTATAAAGTTCAAGTTGGGAGATGAAAGGCTTGAAATTAGATCAAAAGCGGCAAGATGCCTATGCAAAAACAAAGGCGCAAATCAGCTGTGCAGTAAACTGCACAGCTGATCAGCGTCTTTGTTTTCGCTACACAGATAGTACAATTCCTCCTCTACATATACCCAAAACTTCAAGATTCTAACTTTCTTCTGTGACTGTACAGGCTGGTTTGTGTTGGACCTGGTCGGAAACCCCAAATTGTTGGTTGTCTCATGGAGTGGCTCAGATCAAAAGCTTAGCAAACAAATAAAATAATAATTATACAGGTGGGCGATGGCAGATGAAATCCTAATTGTTTAAAGTAGATAAATATACAGTCCAACCTGTCTTAAGCAAGCGGCCAAGGGAAAGACTAAAAGTCGCTTGCTTAAGACAGGAGCTTGCTTAATAGAGGTTATGTTCTGACACAAGGGTGGGCGTCCCAACCAAACCACATTGGAGCAAAAGCACAATTCCTCTTCTACATACATGTATAGCCAAAATTTCAAGCCTCAAGCCTGCTTCTGTGACTGTACAGGCAGATTTGTGTCGCATCTGGTCAGAAACCCATTAGACCGGTTTTCTCGTATAATGCCCCAGTTTATTTTCTCTCCAGATTCATGTACTGGACAGACTGGGGCGAGGTGCCCAAGATCGAGCGCGCAGGCATGGACGGCTCCCTGGAGACCCGGGCAGTCATCGTCGACGACAACATCTACTGGCCAAACGGCCTCACCCTGGACTACGACAACAAGAGAATCTTCTGGGCCGATGCTAAATATAGCTACATCCACAGCTGCGACTATTATGGTCGGAACAGGACGGTGATCATCGAAGGAAATCTACCCCACCCCTTTGCCATGACGCTGTTTAAACAGACCCTCTACTGGACCGACTGGACAACAAAGTCGATACATTCTTGTAACAAAATGACTGGCATGAATCGGAAGGTTGTTTTCAGCAATATTCACTCGCCGATGGACATCCATGCTTTCGAATCACTACGCCAACCAGCATGTAAGTTTAACCCATATTTGACGAATGGATTCTCCCATCGGTATCATTTGGGTGAGTCCACTTTCTTTTTTAGGGGCTTCAGGAGTGATTTTAAAATTTTATTCAAATTTTCAATAAAATTTCTCTAAGCAAACAGAATAGCCCCAGATGGGACGCCGCATTCTATGGCGCCACATCTGGGGCTATTCTGTTTGCCTATGTACCATAAAAGGGACGCCAGGCTTATGATAAATATTCTAACTTCGGCTTCAGGGGTTTGAATTAATACATGAAAATCTGCCCTCAAACATCCATCATTCACACAATTTTGAAAAAGAATAAAAGTATGTTTATAAAATTGACAAAAATAAGCTTCAAGTATTGAGCTCTATTTTTATTGTGAGGTAAAAGGTGTAGATGAAGACTTAAGTCCAATTCGCATGGGCAAAAAATACACGCTTGTAAATATACTCCAGTGTGTATTTATACTCCGGTGTGCAAATCAGCTGAGAGTAAATTTAAATTGTGTTCGCATGGGTTTTATCGCCAGGAGTATTTTTGTAGGTAAATTTATCATTTCTGGATTAAAACCTGTTCATTTAAGTTTTCTGTATTTGCAAAACAAGAAGAGGCTGCTTCAAGGTGTTCATGTAGACTTTGGCAGCAGAGGGGAATCATGTAATGGTCAGGCATAACCTTAGCAGTTATACAGTTCCCTTTTTTCATCCTTTTAAAAGGAATTACTGTTAAAATGCCCCAAGAATCCTAACCAAGAATGATGAAGAAATAGTGTGGCTGTTTGCAATCCATATGATCTAAAATGTTATGAATGGCAATAAACTCTTTTTTAGCAAGAATTTCAGCAACTGTCATATAATCAGTAAGGGACAAAAAATGTGAAAATTCGTTATCTAAAAGCAGAATATTGACTTGAAATAAAAATACTCATGGGTAAATTTTACTTTGCGTTCGCATGGGACATAATAGTAAATTTACACGTGTGTAGGTCAGACCCAGGAGTAAATTTACCCGTATGTAAATATACTGCGGTGTGTATTTGTGTTCGCATGCGCCATTTACTTACCCGAGTAAAATTTGCACACAGGAGTATATTTACACGTGTGTATTTTTGGCGCATGCGAATTGGACTTTAATATGCCTTCACTGCTGTACATGTTTGCGAAAATGCATACATTGCTGTAGCAAATGTCTCTGCAGAGTTATGGGTTTCAGGGTGGGGGGAGGGGGGTAGGGTACCGAGGGAATGTCTAATGGGCATTGTGAAATTTTAAAACTTCCATTGCATTATTTCAACTTCAGTTATTCTGCAGACTTTATCATGTTTTTACAGTCAAGTCTTTTTTTTTTTTCACTTTTGTTATTGATAAGTCATGAGAACTACAGAAAATAAAAAATAGCATAAAAAAACTTAATAAATGTATTCTGTCATGACATGTTCAGGTATTAAAAGTAAATATTATGTTTGAAGGTGGGTATACCACCTAATACTTTATTGTACTTCTAATTCCCCACTTGAGATTTTGACACAAGTAACCGCGAAGCTGATCAGCGCCTTTGTTTTCGCTAATCGGATAGTAGAATTCCTCCTATACTTTACTCCAAAATTTCAAGCTTCTAGCCTGCTTCTGTGGCTATACAGGCCGATTTTAGTCAGACCTGTTCGGAAACCACATTGTTGTTTTTTTCCACGAGGTGGCTCAGTGTCTAAGCCAGGAGGTCTAAATACCTACAAAACTGCCTGTTTGACCAACAAACTTATGAGCTGTGTCATGAGAAGACAAGATTTAAGATTTATGCCCATGCGAAAACAAAGGCGCAGATGAGCTGTGCAGTTACTGAGTGGGTTGGGGAGTGGGGACAAGGTTGGGCTAAAATTAAATAGATAAAAATGATTGTAAGCAAGATGACCAGCTCTTTCCCCAGTAATGTGGCCATGGTGAGCAAAGCAGAGATATAAGCAGACAACATTGAACGCTTGAGTAAACTGGATTTTGAATATGCCAAAACAAAGACGCAAATCAGCTGTAACCACACAGCTGATGAGCCTTTCACCTTATGGATATAGTTCAATCCCTCTGCTACTTATACTCAAAATTTCAAGCTCCTAGTCTTTTTCTGAGACTGTACAGGCTGGTTTGTGTCAGACCTGGTTGGAAACCGCGATGACCGGTTTTCTCGTGACACGGCTCAAATGAAGAAATGATTAGAGGGCTAGCTAGATGCCCTAAGTAAAAATAGGGGTTTTATAATATGAAGGCTCCCTAAAATCCCATTCATTGATCATTGGGTGGATATGATCCATATAGCAATTGACTTCGAGCATGAATAAATTTGCTTCTCTAAATAACAGTTTTTGGTGAGCTGGCCCAATATCCTTGAGAGTATTTATCTAAGTGTCAGTCAGAAATTTGGCAGGATGACATTAATTAGATGTCAAACATCTAACGTTTTTTTTTTGGAGGAGAGAAAAATAAAAACCTTAGTATAGGTAAGATGCAGATCAGACTGTGCTGAGCATAACATTTTAAACTAAATGGGTATTGTTTGAAACATTTCTCACCATGCAGAAATGGAAAACAAATTTGGATTAACAATTCTCAGGGTGGATGAAAATCTGCATGATCTGTGCACCCTTAAAAAGCATAGGCCCTGTTTAGATTTGACATACCTTGTGGTACATGTACATATATGCATGTACATGGCGCCAGGCTATGGCATACATAAATCTAAATATAAAGGTTATTATTGCAGTTGTCCATTAACCCTAGCACAGGCTTATCTGAGTTCTTATTTTTCGGAAATTATTAAAATTATGAAATATATAGATCATGCAGTTATAGATCTCACAGCCCAATTTTTTTTTTTTTCAGAAGTTAAGACAGGTTCACTAGTGATTAGCGGTATTTGTATTTTTACCTGGGTGTATTTTTATATCTGATGTTTTTTGACACTTTTATTAAACTCCTACCTGGGATGTCAAGTTGGAGGCTTATTAGCTCACCTGAGCCGTTAGGCTCACAAGGTGAGCTTATAGGATGGCCATGATCCGGCGTCCGTCCGTCCGTCATCCGTTCACAATTTCAAAGATCTTCTCCTCTGAAACCACTTGGCCAATCAAAGCCAAATTTTATATGAAGCATCTATAGGAAGGGGGAACCAATGTGTATATAAGAAACCCAGGTCACATGACCAAGATGGCCGCCATGCTCATATATGGTAAAAACCCTTCAAAAATCTTCTTCTCCCGAACCAGTGGACCAATTTCAACGAAACTTGGCATGAAGCATCAATGGCTCAAGCACTACAATGTGTATATAAATTATGACCCTGTGATGACCTTGACCTATTTTACAGCAAGGTCAACATAGTTCACCAATGCATTTAAATGGGGAAAACTTTTAAAATGTCATTTAAAGTGAAAGTCTTGCAGGAAATGGGCAGTAGGACTGAATATTAATGATTCTGAAAAAAATTGGACCCCAGGGGCTCATGTGCCCCCACCCGGGGCAATATACATGTATATCTTCACTATATTCAAACGTCTTCTCCTCTGAAACCGCTTGACCAATCAAAGCCAAATTTTATGTGAAGCATCAATAGGAAGGGATAACCAATGTATATATAAATAATCCAGGTCACATGACCAAGATGGCCGCCATGCCCATATATGATAAAAACCCTTCAAAAATCTTTTTCTCTGGAACCGGTGGACCAATTTCAATGAAACTTGGCATGAAGCATGGATGGCTAAAGCACTACAATGTATTTATAAATCATGACCCTGTGATGACCTTGACTTATTTTACGGCAAGGTCAACATAGGTCGCCAATGCATTTGAGTGGGGAAAACTTTTAAAATGTCATTTAAAGTGAAAGTCTTGCAGGAAATGGGCAGTAGGACTGAATATTAATGATTCTGAAAAAAATTGGACCCCAGGGGCTCATGTGCCCCCACCCCAGGGCAATATACATGTATATCTTCACTATATTCAAACGTCTGCTCCTCTGAAACCGCTTGACCAATCAAAGCCAAATTTTATGTAAAGCATCAATAGGAAGGGATTACCAATGTGTTTATAAATAATCCAGGTCACATGACCAAGATGGCCGCCATGCCCATATATGGTAAAAACCCTTCAAAAATCTTTTTCTCTGGAACCTGTGGACCAATTTCAATGAAACTTGGCATGAAACATCGATGGCTAAAGCACTATGATGTATATATAAATCATGACCCTGTGATGACCTTGACCTATTTTATGGCAAGGTCAGCATAGGTCGCCAATGCATTTGAATGGGGAAAACTTTTGAAATGTCATTTAAAGTGAATGTCTTGCAGGAAATGGGCATTAGGACTGACTAGTAATGATTCTGACAAAAAATGGACCACAGGGGCTCATATGCCCCCACCCCGGGGCAATATACATGTATATCTCCATAATATTCAAACATCTGCTCCTCTGAAACCACTTGGCCAATCAAAGCCAAATTTTATGTGAAGCATCTATAGGATGGGATTATCAATGTGTATATAAATAATCCAGGTCACATGGCCGCCAGGCCCATATATGGTAAAAATCTCTCAAAAATCTTCTCCGGAACCAGTGGACCGATTTCAAGGAAACTTGGCTTGAAGCATCGATGGCTCAAGTACTACAATGTACAGTGCTCTTAAATTCAATTACCCACTTTTTATTTTCCGCGATGATAAAATGCATTTTTTCACGGCGGATTCAGCGCGAAATTTCGCCAAACAAAAGAAAAAATACTCGTGAAATCGATTTTTTTTTCGCCGTGAAATACGAGGAAATTTCGCGAGGAAACGTAATATTTCGCGATGAAGACAGGTAAGGTATATTTAAGACAGGTAAGGTACAATTTTCTTCTTCACCGCGTTTCATCGCGAAAAATCCACCCGATTTGAATTGGACATCATGTCCAACGGTAAGTATACGTTGTATTTTTTTCAACTTACTTTGAGCGTACAGTATTTTCGACGGTGTATTTTACCTTAAAAGCACACGTTAAAAGAGAAAAAAAAAAATAATGCAATTGAACCTTCTCTCGTCACTATCGTTCTAGATGATATTTTTGTCAGACGATTCTGTGACGCGATTTAGCTACGTGACTGGATAAATAGATTTGTTTATTTGGCAACGCAACTTTTGATTGCTCATAATTGGTTTGAACGTCACGTACCGATTGTACAGTCAAGGGTCAAAAGTAATTCCAAAATGTCGTACTTTATGTATATGAGACTCCTAAGAAGTAAACACGTAGTGTGCAGAACGATCTACATCGCTCATGGTCAGAGGTCAAAAATTATGCCGGCGTGGCTTACTTTGATAATCACTGAATTTTGTTCACGTTTTGTGCATGAGGAAAGCATGCGTTAGCAGGTGCGTCCGTAGAAATATTATCATTCGTGTACTGTACACGAGCATGCATTTGGGGGATGAAAATTACATGATATCCTAAAGATATCGGAGTTTTTCTAAACTGAATCAAAAGAAAAAAATAGTAAAAGATACATGCATGGTAGAGTCACCGTCGTCAAACAAAACTTGAAATTTCACCGAGTTGTCCGTTGCTTAGCATCCAATTAAAAAGAAGTATGTTCAAATCTGAATTTGGCACCCCAGTGGGCCATGTAATGAACTAACACAATGACCGCAGCACTTTTCAAGCAAGATACATATGCATGGATGGCCAAACATAACCACTACCACGTGTCCCTTTTATGACTGACTAGGTTGATCACTTTTCTGATACAATTATTCTACCCATTCCGGATCAAGTTCATGAAAATTGCTGCGCATGCGCATATGAATGACTCGAGTATAATAAACTTAGTATTATCTTGAAGCCAATTTTGTGCCTCATCATCTGTAATGCTTTTCATTTTTGATCAAGCACTCGACTGTGACCACTGGAGCGTGAAAGTATATGCATAATTGAAGTCAATGCGGATCAGTTGGAGGTAATCCGAATCATGGACTATATATCACAACCGACGGGTTTATTCTTCAAATTCTTTGCATGTAGTCATACAGTGAACCTTATGAAATATTCCGAGAACCAAAACATGTGCTTTTTTCGGCGTCATTTTCCCATAGCCATGTTTGCTCAACCCCACCCCTACCGAACACACGATTTTCCATGGGTGATCTGTATAACGTCGGAATAATCTATGATGCTTGTTAAAACGCAGATTATTTCATAGTTTACACTTAATTTTATAATATAAATACCTAGAATGTAAAAATATACCTTTAGCTACAAACATCAGACAATACAAGTCCTTTGAGAGCATAAAATGACAGTATGCGGTTAAACGTGATTCGGAGTAACTACAATGATACCATTTCAACGTTTCTAATTAAATATGTCGTAATATTCGATTTTAGGACGGAAACTTCGTCAAAATGACAGAAAATAATTGGGGAAAATATTAGCAACCAATATCGAAAGATAACTTACACGGTACCTTTCATTTTCGAGAAATTCGGCGAACCGCGTGTGTAAAAGAAAGCTTTTTTTCCATCGTGTTTCTGTATATGAGCCGGGAACCATTGACGTGAACAAGATGTTGACGTCATTATCCACGATCATTGACCGATGGAATGAAACATAGTTGAATCAAGAGTCAAGTGGCCAAGTTCGTTTTAAAAAAAATCTTGTTTTATGTTTTTGTAAAATTCTTTTGAAAATTATTTTGATCCGGATCATCTTCAGATCCGCTATGGCTACAACAAGTGTAATTGTCTTTGTCAAAATTGTCAAATTATTGGATTTTTTTTTTCTTTCAGGACTATGAGGCAACTAGCCCCCGTGTGACGTGTCCAGCAGGAAGCGGTTGCTATGTCCCGACATAATGAAAGCCATGACTGGGACGTAAAGCCACAACAAAATAACCCTTTTTTCAAAAGATATGCATGACCTTCCATATATTGTTTCGGGAAGACAGCCGGAACTTACCGTTTCGATCCCTTTCGATGTGTTTACCTTTTATAAGTCCGCATTTTACTTGTGTTACAAGCTATTGAGTCACGTTAATGTACATGTAAGAGCATATATGTCACACTGACATTTCCGCTACTAACGAAAAGGCAGGCTGGTTGTGGATGCCGTGATTCTACATCCAATGGACTTCAACTACGACGATCGAAACTGGGACGCCAACCGTGTCATAAATGCATGCAGTTTTAGAGATCCGAACAGCATCCAGACAAGGTTAGAATCCTCCCGCCCCAGCTTTCTGACCCAAATGCATGCACAAGTAAATGTATATAAAGTTGATGTGACTGCGACGTCAAGGTGACATTCGGTCTCCACAATCTTGCATGAATTTTACTAATGATTCAAGATACCTTCTTGATCAGTCAAGGTATATCGCAGACATGTATATACTCGAAGACAATATGTCTTTAATATGCTTTTAAAACCTTCCTATATCAAGCAACTGACCAAACCTGATCAACCATTGGTGAACCAACAGAACACTAAAACCTTTTTCTTTTTATTTTTTTTAAACAGCATTCACACTGTAGCGTATAAACCAAACGCGCGCCAGGCGTATGAAAAATTTCAACACGCTGAAGATTTTGGAAGTATAAAAATTAATTTGTTCCTTTAACTCGCTTTAGCAGTCACACAGTAGCGCGTGACTGAGGCGTGTGCCGGACGTATAAAGAGTACGTTTGTGTTACGTCCAAAACACGCTATGCACGCGCTACAGGCACACAGCAAACGTTTAACGCGCGTCTCATACACGTTTTGGCCCCGCTACTGAAGCAATATCTCATAAAATCGGAACGCGCATGTAGCGTACACTGGCGTGCCTGAAACGTGCCTACAAAGCGCGTGAAACTTATTCGAAACTTTTAAGACACACGCCCGGAACACGCCGAGTTTCTTGAACATTTTTAAGCATGTTTAAATTTGTTTGAGCCCAAACGCGCCTGGAGTGCGCAGCGACTTACAGCGACGTATATCGACGTGCTCCAACTATACATCAAGCGTAAAAACACGCGTATAACGCGCTTTTAACGTGTCTCCGACGTGCTCCTGGCATATATTGAATTTTACATTTTTATCAACACGCCCGGTGCGCGTTTGGCTTATACGCTAATGTGTGAATGCTGTTTTATTCTTACACACCTCGCCTATATAGCAAATGATTAAAAACGTGTTATATTGTGCAACATTTCACTGGGTGAACAAGCGTGACCATGTTCGTATGTATATAGTGTTCCGCCGTTGACTTATCGGCGCACCTCGTTCTAACCCCGAGTAAGGGTAATACCATCACCAGCCTACAATGATAGAATTACAGTAAACTACAGATTTTTTTTAACTTTTTGAAGAGACAAGCTAGTTAGTACTTGCCTTGGGAATGCTGAACGCCACTGGCGAGGTAGCCACTGGTACCATCATTACCATGACAGCCCGGAGTCGAACCCATGACCTCCCGTTCCCGAAGCGGACAATCTAACCATTACGCTATCGGGACCGGTGACGTCAGCCATCCCATCAATCACCGTAAGACGGTGTAACGTAACGTAATTTTATATTACTTCATCGTTCCAATGCGATACTTCTGTGGTGGTTCTTGTTTAATGTATTGGTGTTGTATTTTTGTTGTAAGCAGTGGTAAGCACATTATGTATGTTTTCATATTTTTAGTTAAAGCGTTTGTTTCAGTTCATCTATATACCAATTAGCAATTTGCAAATCAATCATACGTCTCGTAGTATAATTGCAGTGATTTCCTTTTATTATTTCACGAGTTTAATCTTACCTTAAGAACATTACATGCTTAGGATCCAAACAGCATCATGAGCATCGCTATGGTACATGGGCGGCTCTGAAATTGGTCTCTGTTTAACTGTATTTTGTAACGACCTAAATAATATAGCTGTCTTTTGTAACGGACGAACACTTAAAAACACATAGAACGTCCATCATTATAGCATCGTAAGATTTAGGAGAATCTGCACGCTATGTTTGCATCTGGGAAGTAAGAATAGAGGGGTCAGGAATCGAATCCCAGCATAAACAACAGGCTGGAAAGGAACAAATATAACGCATCACAAACCTTATTTCCCCAACAAGACACAGGTAGGGCATGAGTACTAGCTCTTTCCCAACAAGTGAGCCTTTCGGCTAGTCCCAATCAAAACCAAAGACAACGAGCGCAACAGAGAGGCAGGCAGCATAAACAGATATTGTAGCATGAAGAGCAATCACTATTGGGGCTCGAACCCACACCAGAAACAGCGGTGAGACGATCGAGAGATTAAGAAACAGCGCTCTTAACCCCTCGGCCTGCGGGCTAACATATGGTTTAAAAATGATGTTAAAATTCCATCCAGGCGCACAAGGCTGGTGTCGTCATTTATAGGTTCAAACATTTTGTCATCGTCTTCGTAAAGCAGGGTTTCTGACAATTTTAGTACGACGGCGTGTCTCCCAAAAAGAACATTTCGAAATGGTTTATCCCCATGTTTTTCACATATATTAAGATCTGCGAAATAATGGTTAAGGTAGGCGGCAATGATCAGAAAAAGGCACAATCAGAAAGTAATTCCCACTCTAAAACCAGAGGTGGGAAAACCTAAATTAACGAACTGTTACTTATAAAAAGAAAACATATTGTACTTAGCTGAGTGAGCACGTTACCCAAACTTTACTTAAAATATGTAAACGTACAAAAGGTGCAAACACCACAAAAATTCAACACCAACACGTAAAACAATTAGTATCGCCTTGAAACAATCAATATTGTATTATTGGCCTGCGTAAACTAGTTTTACAGGACTAAGGACTAGGACTCAGCAGCTGCAGTGGGAAGTTCACAACATTAAGTTTATATAGGACAGAGTGCATGTTCAATAGCTTTAGTGTCCGTCACGGGTGGTTATTATGGCGGGGAAGGGTATATGTGCAGATGCAGATCGTGTCTTCATAAGGTCACGATCTCCCCTTTGTGTCTTGCTTCGTTTCTGTTGGTGAGCAGTATTTCCAGGTTGCTGATGGTTCCCATAGCTACCTGCGGCTATAGGAGAGATGCCCATGGTTAGAAGCTACAACATAAAACAGAGTGCATGGTCAACAGTTGTTATTAAATTGCAAACTTTTCTACACATTTCAACTTCATCATAGCATAGACAGGATTTCAGAACATCGTACTGCTACATGTATGTATTGCAACGTCGGCTAACTTCACGCGCTACTTTGTTTAAACTTGTTGCCACGCGAACTACAGTGCATGACCAATAACATATTCTACTTATGTTACGTCTACACCGGGCCACGTTCTCACTACGTCCTTACTACGTCCTAAAACAATTAAGGACGTAGTGAGGACGTGGTACGGTCTTGTAGGACGTGGTAGGAACGTAGTAAGGACGTAGTGAGGTCTTGATGGACGCGGAGGTCTTGGTCAAATTTTGAACATGCTCAAAAGAAACGTGGCGAGGACGGGGTGGAATTAGAACGCAGTAAGGACGTAGTAAGGACGTGGTAAGGACGTAGTAGGAACTTGTAGGACGTAGAAAGAACGTGGCGCAAACGTAGTGCGGTCTTCGTGGACGCGATGCAAATTTGTTGCAGACCATCAAGACCTCGCTACGCTTCTACTACGTCCTCGCTACGTCCTCGCTACGTCCATCAAGTTCTCGACAAGACCATACCACGCTTCTTGTACGTCCTTACCGCGTCCTAGAAGACTGCACTGCGTTCTTATCACGTCCTAGCGGTTCCTAACACGTCCTTAGTAGGTTCTTATCACGTTCACACCAGGTTCGAACTACGTCCTCCACGTTTTATTAATGTTTTAATTGTCCCGTACCCTCAAGCAATTGCTTTCGCTTTTATTTAAATCATATCGAAATCGAAACATGAACAGAACAGTACTCTTGTAACTTGCTCTCCTTCAAGGACATCATGCCTTACTTGGTGCACAGGCTGCACTTGTGCTATTTCATAGGAGGAGGAATAGAAGGGCAAGATCTTGTTGGGTGCGCCCTTGGCTATCAGCTGAAAGGAGGCTTCAGTATGGGCATTACGACCGACTACTAGCGGAGTTGTGGATAGAGGCATTCTTCAATTTCATGCGAATACCACCGGAAATGTTGTCCGCCCGTCATTTTCAAGCTGTTTCGCAACTTATCTGACTCTTAATACACGACTGATTAATATATTTACAGTTAGAACGTACTGGAAACGTAGTTCGCGCGTGGTATGAACTGCTTGGTCTTTGTGAGGACGTAGCAAGGACGTAGTGGAAACGGGATGAACTTGGTGAGTGCGTATTGAGGACGTAGTGGAAACGTGAAGGACGTAGTAAGGACGTGGTGCGGACGTAATAAGAACGTGGCGGGGACGTAGTAAGGACGTAGTGGGAACTTAAAAATCCGAAATTGTTTCATTTTGACCCCGTCCTCGCCACGTTCTTGAATTTTTAGAACGTGGTAAGGACGTAGTGAGAACGTGGTCCAGTGTAGACGTAACATTACTACCGATATACATGTACACGTGTACATTCTATTCATGGTGTGCTGCTATTTTGCATGGAATATTGCATATGCTTTCTCTTAAATCACAGATCGCAGATTAAAGATTGAAGTCCTTTGCTTGATAAACACATGAGAAATGACCAAATTTAGTGTAACCCATATATTAACTACAACAAATTTGGCGGTCTACTGTATGCCTCTCAGATAGCAGAAATCCCCTTTAATAAAGCTCGTTTATAAAAACGGTGCGTAACGAAAACTTGCCCATGTAAGTTACAGATTTTTTTCAGCTGTAAAAATTGGAAAAAAATCATTGGAAAAACTTTTACGATTTTTTTTATTTCTGCTCAAAATTTACACGTTAGAACCGCCTCGTCTAGAACCCGCTCAACCGCCTCGACGGAACCGCCGCAGCGAGGGGGTTCTATGCCGAGGCGGTTCTAACGAGTATCCACAACCTATGATTTTTGAGCAGACATAAGAAAAATAGGTATATCCCTGCATACCCCAGTTTTGCTATATATAAAAGTGGGGTTCAAAGGGGTATACATTACACGGACATGTTTTCGTGATGGTATACAAGACAGAATACTCCCGTCGGCATTCCACGATACATTTCCACGCGGTAATGGTGCGGTGTACGAAGTGCTGGTTAGCTAGCTGATCTAGTACTATACAAATCATGTTTGAAAATGGAACAACAGAGATACGGTGGAGGCAAGTTGGTAAGATTTAGGAAAAACCCATTTTCCTGTAAGTGGTAGAGAACTGAACAGACACATCAATCGTTTTGTAATAATTAGTCAATCACTGTAATTATACCAGAGAGCTTTATCGCCTTTATCAAACTAATTTTACATAATCTCTGAAAGATCCAAGCTAATTAACCAATTAAGACGAACAAAGTCATCTAATATTCCTTGGGGCAAAGCGGCTTTCTTGTCATCAAAATCAACATGACAAATACACAAAATCGACCATTGATGAAATAATTATAGATGCGTGTTTAACCACTAATACAATTATATATATAAAAAAAAAACGAATGAAAATACATACGAATGAAATTAAAAATTAATAAAATAAATACTCTGCACTCGTTTTTTTTTTCGCCGCAAATCACCGCGAAACACCGGTCATGAAAATTCAACTCCACTGACAGGTACACAGATTTCGCCATACAATTTAGCGAAATTTCGCGATGTTTCCGCGATGAAAATTCGCGATGAAATTTCACGTTTGTTTTGGATTTCGCGCAGTTTCCTCGCGAAAATTGAATTTAAGTCAGTCAGTTTTTTCGCGATGAAACGAGGAAAGTGGGTAATTTAATTTAAGAGCACTGTATATATAAATCATGACCCTGCGATGACCTTGACCCAGTTTATGGCAAGGTCAACATGGGTTGCCAATGCATTTGAATGGGAATAACTGTTAAAATGTCATTTGAAGGAAAAAGCCAGCAGGAAATTGGCAAATGGACAAAATATTGATTATTCTGAAAAAGAAAATGGCCCAAGGGCTTCATCTGCCCCTGCACTGGGATTAAATACCATAATATTCAAATATGTTTATTGGTATATGCAGCAGATCTCAGGTGAGCGTTTACAGGACCATTGGTCCTCTGGTTTTCTTTTCCTTTTTTTAAACTTGTTTTGAACTTACATTTGACATGTAAATACTTTGGCTGAGCCACTTGTAAAGAAAATTAGAGCCTTTGCATGAGAAAACCAACAATTTGGGTTTCCGACATTTCTGACACGATTCCGCCTGTACAGTCACAGAAGCAGGCTAGAAGCTTGGAATTTTGGAAGAATAGAGATTGTACTATCTTTGTAGCGAAAACAAAAGCGCTGATCAGCTGTGCAGTTACTGGGGGTTCGGGGGGTGGGCGGGGGAGGGGGGGGGGGGTGTACAAGTGTGTTGTCCCACAGGAGTATAGCTCATGAGCTGTTCGGATGTAGTGCAACAAATCAAATAAACAGAACTTCCCTCTTATGGAATCGCAGTGCAGTTCCAGCATGAATCCAGTATAAACACTGGGTGCTTCCTTCGTCCCAATATAAAAAGGTTTTGTTTGACTTTTACAATAGGTCCCGATAGGATTTGGTTTTGTTTGATTCAGGTACCAGATTTTTTTCTACAATAATTCCTAGAATTTGGTCAAAGATTTGATTTGATTCTAATTTATGACGTCACTGAAAGAATTTCAAGTCATAATATCGTGCTTTGAATGCAATTTTAAAGAAAAATTTGATTTGATTCGTTAAAAGGTGATATAAATTAAGCAATTTATATTATTGTCGACTCTGTTTTATGGAGATTTCCTGTGTTAAAGAAGTAGAACAAAATCCGTTACCAAAAAGTCAAACAGAACCTTTTTATATCGGGACCAAGGAAGCGCCCAGTGATAAATATATATAATTATTTGTTTCTTTAAATCTTTCCAGACCCCAATCCGTGTGGTAGAAACAATGGCGGTTGTAGTCACCTGTGTCTGATGTCACCAGCCAGAGAGGGGTACAAGTGTGCGTGTCCCACAGGGGTGAGGCTAAGGAGCAATGGGAAAACATGCGCTGATGGTAAGTTGACGTGCTGGTCAAGTTATAAAAGTCAGTATATACATCAGGAAAACATGTCCGTGTAATGTATACCTCCTTGAACCCCACTTTTATATAGCAAAACTGGGGTATGCAGGGGTATACCTATTTTTCTTATTTTTGCTCCAAAACATACATTGTGGGTACTCGTTAGAACGGCCTTGTCAAAGTGGTTCTAATGTGTACCCACAATCTATGTTTTGAGCAAAAATAAGAAAAATATCAAAACTTTTCAGCTGAAAATTTTCAATTTTTAAAGCTCAAAAAATCTCTGTTTATTGCATGGACAAGTTTTCGTAATGGCTGGGCAGGAGTACAAGGGTGCATAACCCACATGAGTACGGGTCATGAGCAACAGAAAAAAAACACCAAAACATGCACAAATGGTAACTTAACATGTTGACTTGTCAAGTTATAGAAGTCACGGTTTCAGTTTGTCCAACAGGAGTACCGATCACGAGTAGGAAAACTTGTGCTGATTGTTTAAGAATTTTGTTATACCCCCCGCAAAACGAAGTTTTAGGGGGGTATACTGTTTTCAGCCTGTCCGTGAGTCCGTGATTCCATGATTCCGTCATTCCGTCAACATTTTGACATCTTTGCTGAATAACTTAAGTAGTTTTTGCCCAATGTCCTTCAAATTTTCAACACACCTGCACCATTAGACAACACATGTGTGATATGAATTTAGGGGCCAAAGGGTCAGTTTTGCAAGAGTTATGGGACTTTTTAAACCTATACATAGAATGTTTGCCATAGTGCTAATAGTGCATTCTTTGTGAAATCAACTCCTCCTACAGCTTTAAATATTCTCTTTTGATACTTTGCAGACATGTTCCACACATATTGAAGATGTGCATGAAGAAGTGTTATGCTGAAAAAATGAATTTTGACAAATTTACAGCATTTTGAACTTAGCCAATTTTCGATAATTGCCATATTCAATAATGGTTGGTAGTGCATAGTTTGTGAAATCAACTCCTCCTAGGGCTTTCCGTATTTCTTTTCAATACTTTGCAGACATGTTCCACACATATTGAAGATGTGCATGAAGAATTATAATGCTGAAAAAATAATTTTGACAAATTTACAGCAATTTTTAACATAGCCATTTTTTTACCATTTCTTATACAATAATGGTTGGTAGTACATATTTTGTGAAATCAACTCCTCCTAGGGCTTTCAGTATTTCTTTTCAGTACTTTGTACACATGTTCCACACATATTGAAGATGTGCATGAAGAATTATAATGATGAAAAAATAATTTCTGACAAATTTACAGAATTTTTCAACATAGTCATTTTTGACAATTGCTTATATACAATAATGGTTGGTAGTGCATACTTTGTGAAATCAACTCCTCCAAGGGCTTTCGGTATTTCTTTTCAATACTTTGCAGACTTGTTCCACACATATTGAAGATGTGCATGAAGAATTATAATACTGAAAAATTAATTTCTGATAAATTTACAGCATTTTTTAACATAGCCATTTTTTGACCATTGCTTATATACAATAATGGTTGGTAGTGCATAGTTTGTGAAATCAACTCCTCCAAGGGCTTTCTGTATTTCTTTTCAATACTTTACAGACATGTTCCACACATATTGAAGATGTGCATGAATAATTATAATACTGAAAAAATGATTTTTGACAAATTTACATCATTTTTCAACATAGCCATTTCTTGACCATTGCTTACATGTATACAATAATGGTTGGTAGTGCATACATTGTGAAATCAACTCCTCCTTGGGCTTTCAGTGTTTCTTTTAAATTCTTTGTAGATTTGTTCCAGATATATTTTAGATGTGCATGAATATTTTTCATGCTGAAAAGTTAATTTTGACAAATTTACAGCTTTTATTTAACTTAGCCAATTTTTTTACCATTTCTCATGAACAATAATCATAGTGCATACAGTGACATCAACCTCAAGCTTTCAATATATTGTTTTAATATCTTATAGATGTGACTGGCATACTGAGGATGTACATGAAGGATTATAATGCTGAAAAGATATCTTTGACAAATTTTCTGCATGTTTGACTTAGGAAGTTATTGGCCGGCTTCAGATAATTTTGCGGGGGGTATACTGAAAGCCTTGCTTGCAGCCAATTTCTAGTTTTAATTAAAATCAGTATCCATATAAAGTCTTTTCAAGGTAGGATCTCCTCACGAATCTATGACAACTCACCAACAGACAAGTGGCCGACACGACAACTCACCGACAGCAAATATTCACCGACAACCAGCTCACCAACAAGACTTCTGACAGACAGGACAAGTCACTGACAAAGAATGAGAAAATTCGCCGACAGTCGCCGACAGTCGCCAACAGTCACCGACACTGATGGACAGAGAATGCCATTAAAAGCAATACGAAACAGAACATTTAATGCTTTTAAGATTTTATTAGTTCACATTTAGGTTATATGGATACAAAATTATGTTTATCACTAACTCATTTACGGTAGCATGAGTGTTAAATGTCACATAAGCGTGCGGCAAAAGTACACATTTGCGTTGTGACCAGTACATTTAAGCAATTTACAATGGCTGCAGAATCAAATTCTAATATGAAATAAATATATGGACTCAAACACACGAGATAACATAATTTTCAAACCGTAATTGCATAGGAATATGATAGGTGTTTGTCGTTGAGTTGACGTGTCGGTGACTTGTCATTGTCGGTGAGTTGGTTTGTCTGTGAGTTTTTGTCTGTTGATGAGTTTTTGTCAGCGAGTTGTTATTCGGTCAGTTGTCTGTCGGTGAGTTGTCGAGTTACCCTCCTCACTGCCTTAAGGTAAACATGATGGTCACAAAGAGAAAGACAAATGAAGTAAAAATCTCTCCTAGAGTTGTTGGCCCTACTAATATCATTAGTAATATATGTATTTTCTAGGGGCAGAAGAAATGTTACTCTTGGCACGGCGTACCGACCTCCGGCGAATCTCTCTGGATACCCCAGACTTCACAGATGTAGTGCTACAACTGACCAACATTAAGCACACAATAGCTCTTGACTATGACCCCGTGGATGGTTATGTTTACTGGACGGATGATGAAGTTAGGACGATCAGGAGGGCCAAGTTGGATGGAAAAGGTATGTGGTTATTTGAGCTGCGTATTAGCAAGAACTTTATTTTAGTGAGGCAATGGATTCGCGAATATTAAAGAAAATTTATTTCTCGCAAACATAAGAGCATTCAAAGATCATGGGGATATTGTTCTGAAGATACTGTAAATTCAGAAACGTTCTGAATGCTCTTATGTTTGCGAGAAATAAATTTTCTGTAATATTCGCAAATCCATTGCCTCACTAAAATAAAGTTCTTGCTAATAAAGAATCACTATAAGTTTTATAGACTGCAGGAGTACTTGCTTGCGAATTCAAGATTTTGCTAATAATTTGAATATCTTAAATTGGCGTAATAAATGAGCCGCCTCATGGGAATACCAACAATCTGCATTTGCGAAAACAAAGACGCAGATCAGCTTCGCGGTAACCGCGAAGCTGATCAGCGTCTTTGTTTTCGCTACTCGGATAGTACAATTCCTCTTCTACTTAAATCCGAAATTTCAAGCTTCTATCTGTTGTCTGTTACTGTGCAGTCCGGTTTGTGTCGGACCAGTGTTCGGAAACCACATAGTTGGTTTTCCCAAGAGGCGGCTCAAATGTCACGTGAAAATTTCCAAACTTACAGTAGTGTCCTTTGTTTCAGGTGTGGAAGTGTTAGTAAGTACCGAGGTGAACCACCCTGACGGTATAGCGGTGGACTGGATAGGGCGTAACCTATACTGGACCGACACAGGCACAGACAGGATAGAGGTCGCCAGGCTCAACGGAACGTCTAGGAAGGTCTTGATCTCTGAGGGGCTTGATGAACCGAGGGCGATAACATTGGATCCTGAGAGAGGGTGAGTTTTATACTTTACTCAATGTGTCTTGAAGGTGGTGTTTGTGTTTTGTCCCGCTAAACAGGTATGGTTATACCGAGACAGGAACTCTTTGTAAATTCATAAAGACTCCAGAAGCCCTGGCCCCAAGGTTATAAAACTTTTTAGCTCACCTGAGCCGTTAGGCTCACAAGGTGAGCTTATAGGATGGCCATGATCCGTCGTCCGTCGTCGTCTACCATTTTCAAAGATCTTCTTCTCTGAAACCACTTGGCCAATTAAAGCCAAATTTTATATGAAGCATCTATGGGAAAGGGGAACCAGTGTGTTTATAAATAATCCAGGTCACATGACCAAGATGGCTGCCATGCCCATATATGGTAAAACCCTTCAAAATTCTTCTTCTCCGGAACCACTGGACCGATTTCAACGAAACTTGGCATGAAGCATCAAGAACTAGAGTACTACAATGTGGTAATAAATTATGACCTCTGGATGACCTTGACCTATTTTACGGCAAGGTCAACATAGGTGGCCCATGCATTTGAATGGGGAAAATTGTTAAAATGTCATTTGAAAGGTAAAACTTGCAGGAAATGGGCCAATGGACTGAAGGTAGGTAATTCTGAAAAAAAATTGGACCCCAGGGGTTGGTCTGCCCCCACCCCAGGGCAATATACTTACTTGTATATTACAATAATTTTCAAAGATCTTCTTCTCTGAAACTTGGCCAATCAAAGCCAAATTTTATAGCAAGCATCTATGGGAAGGGGGAATGAATGTGTTTATAAATAATCCAGGTCACATGATCAAGATGGCTGCCATGCCCATATATGGTAAAAACCCTTCAAAAATCTTCTTCTCCTTAACCAATGGACCGATTTCAATGAAACGTGGCATGAAGCATCAGGGACTGAAGTACTACAATGTGTTTATAAATTATGACCTTTGGATGACCTTGACCTATATTACGGCGAGGTCAACATAGGTCGCCAATGCATTTGAATGGGGAAAACCTTTAAAATGTCTTTTAAAATGAAAGTCTTGCAGGAAATGGGCAGTAGGGCTGAATATTAATGATTCTGAAAAAAATTGGACCCCAGGGGCATATTTGCCCCTACTGCAGGGCATTATACATGTATACTGAGCCAAACTTATAACGCAACACGCTTATCACATTTTTTTTCGCATTTTAATGTAATACAAGACGGTCTACCGGACATATGCTGGTCAGCAATCGCCAGTGAAAAGATTGGGTACAAAAGTTTTGGTTTTCAGAGCATGTTTCACTGAGCTTGAATCCGATTGGTCAAAACGGTTATTTGGGTGGCATGCGCCTCCTGAGAGATTCTGGAAGTCAGTTTTAACACAAATTGCTTCTTTATGGATCGTCCAGCGAGGCTCGATGAGGAAACTGCAAAATGCCTTCCATTTGTACCCAAAATTTTAAATCAAAGTTCGCATCATTGAAAATTTTATATGAAGCATTTATATAATGGGGGAATCAATGTGTATATAAATAATGAAGGTCACATGACCAAGATGGCCACCATGCCCATATATCATGGTAAAAACCCTTCAAAATCTTCTTCTCTGGAACCGGTGGACGGATTTCGAAGAAACTTGATGTGAAGCATCTATGGCTTAAGTACTACAATGTATATATAAATCATGACCCTGTGATGACCTTGACCCAGTTTTTGGCAAGGTCAACATGGGTTGACCATGTATTTAAATGGGGAAAACTGTTAAAATGTCATTTGAAGGGAAAAGCCAGCAGGAAATTGGCAAATGGACAGAATATTGATTATTCTGAAAATAAAGAAGAAAATGGCCCAAGGGCTTCATCTGCCCCTACACTGGGGTTAAATACCATAATATTCAAACATATTTATTGGTATATGCAGCAGATCTCAGGTGAGCGTTTACAGGACCATTGGTCCTCCTGTTACAAGCTCAGCTCAGCTAAGCATGAAATTTCAATTGCTCAAAGCTCACAAAATTAATGTTAAAATTGTCAAAATTAGTTGTAAATTCAGGTTCAAAACCCAAAAACTAGTAATTAAGTTTGTTGGCATTTTAACATTTATGAGCAGGATAAATTTTAAGTCTCAGCTGAGTTGAGCATGAAAAAAGTTTTAGAACCTCAGGGCCTGGCTCGAATATGCAACCCAAGGTGCAACAGGGGAGTGTGTTTACCATAATGCCACGCAGGCTTCTGTATATAAAATGCCATTTGAACCTATTCTTTGAAAAACAAAGGCTTATTCATAAATCACGGTGAGGAAACTACATAGACGGAGCCATTGGCTCTGTTAAGGAAATCTTGTGTGAGGTTTTCCGGTCACGTGCGTCGCCGTCAATATCGGATGTTTAGGTGGACACGAAAACGTAAGTTTTCCATTTATTGTCAAAATTTGATTTTATACTGAACATTAGCGAGAAAAGGGGAATTGTATGAGGTACCCATGACTTTTAACTTATTTCCTTGTCTGTTTGCGAGTTCCAAGTCGGCGCGGTTTTGTCTGAATCACTTTTGCAGTTGGCCACGGCAAGGTAAACAAAGGTCATTTTCTATAATGACCACAGGCTTTCTATTGCTCTTTCTGCATAAATATTACTTATCTAAATGTTTAGACCGTCCGAATGTATGAATTGATTATCTAATCCTTCCCCACTCACGAAAAACAAAAATTGAATCAAAATAAAAAAAAATGAGAAAAAATAAACAATGGCTCCGTCCATATCGGCCGGCTCTGTCTATATCGGCTGGCTCCGCTGTGTGAGGGTGAGTTTTAGAAGCGATAGTTTTTTTTTCGCTATTGGGTTACCAGTCAAAAGTGAGACTTTTTGAAAGTTATTTTTGGAATGATGATGCTTTTCATCTATCATTTCAAAAAGGGCGGCGCCGTGGTTAAAGTGGTTGACTTCAGTGCTCTTGATCATTCGACCATATCATCCTGTGGGTGCAAGGCACTCTCGGGCAACGTGGACAAGCCAAGTTTTGCTTGCGGGTGTGCCGGGTGTTTTTCCCGGGGTACTCCCGTTTTCATCCCACTTACCGACCCATTCGTCTTAATACCAGTGAAACAGCTTGGGGACGCAAAACTGAATAAAACCAACATTTGAGAATAGCCTTTATAAAAGTTTGGCGGGTTTGTCTGAAGTTGACACTCCAGACTTGAAAACTTACTGCACCAAGTGCGAAGATCTGTTGTTGTCACCTCGGTCGTCCGCGTTCCGGTGCGCGTCCGCGTTCCCGTCACACTGATAAATAGTTTTTATAAGTCCAGATCATGGCAACAACTTATCATAGAGGGTCCAAGTACTCAGTAGGGTTGGCTTTTATTCCATGACTATACAGCAGAAAAGTCAATTTTCTAAGGTGTTCTAGATTTGAACCCCTAGCCCCACCCACCTGGGGCCCATGCCATGGAATGAAAGCCAACCCTACTGAGTACCTATGGTCCAAGTTTGGATCCTCTATGATAAGTTGTTGCCATAATCTGGACTTATAAAAACCATTCATCAGTGTGACGGGAACGCGGACGCGCACGGGAACGCAGACGACCGTGGTGAATACAATAGCTCTTCGCACTTCGTGCAGTAAGTACTCAAGTCTGGAGTGTCAACTTCAGACAAACTTGCCAAACGTTTATAAAGGTTATTCTCAAATGTTGGTTTTATTCAGTTTTGTGTCCCACAAGCTGTTATTGAGACGAATGGATCGGTAAGTGGGACGAAAACGGGAGTACCCCGGGAAAAACACCCGGTACACCCGCAAACAGAACTTGGCTTGTCCACGTTGCCCGAGAGTGCCTTGCACCCACAGAGTGATATGGTTGAATGATCAAGAGCACTGAAGTCAACCATTTTAACCACGGCGCCGCCCTTTTTGAAATGATAGATGGTTCGAGAAAAGCATCATCATTCCAAAAATAACTTTCAAAAAGTCTCACTTTTGACTGGTAAACCCAATAGCGAAAAAATTTATCGCTCCTAAAACTCACCCTTATACAGCGGAGCCAGCCGATATAGACAGAGCCGGCCGATATGGACGGAGCCATTGTTTATTTTTTCTCATTTTTATTTATTTTGATTCAATTTTTGTTTTTCGTGAGTGGGGAAGGATTAGATAATCAATTCATACATTCGGACGGTCTAAAAATTTAGATAAGTAATATTTATGCAGAAAGAGCAATAGAAAGCCTGTGGTCATTATAGAAAATGACCTTTGTTTACCTCGCCGTGGCTCACGGCAAAAGTGATTCAGACAAAACCGCGCCGACTTGGAACTCGCAAACAGACAAGGAAGTAAGTTGAAAGTCATGGGCCCCTCATACAATTCCCCTTTCCTCGCTAATGTTCAGCATAAAATCAAATTTTGACAATAAATGGAAAACTTACGTTTTCGTGTCCACCGAAACAGCCGATATTGACGGCGCCGCACGTGACCGGAAAACCACACACAAGATTTCCTTAACAGAGCCAGTGGCTCCGTCTATGTAGTTTCCTCACCGTGATAAATGTAGTAAAAATGCTTAGCATAATTACAAGCATTTTTGGACAGAATAAATTTGCAAGTCCGGTGAGTATGAAAAATGGTATAACCTATGAGACAAATTATCTAAATTAGAAACTTACACAAAGAGTTATCTTGGAACCAAGCTTTTTTTCCCCTTTTTTACATTGAAATCATTTCCCTAATCTTCAGTTAGATAAGAGAACTGTTCGTATTGTTTTTCCAGGTACATGTACTGGACAGATTGGGGCAAGAAACCAAAAATAGAGCGAGCGAGTCTCGACGGAAGTCGACGATCAACTATAATCGACAGCGACCTTGGCTGGCCCAATGGTGTAGCTGTCGACTTCACGGAGAATAACCCAAAGATCTACTGGGCGGATGCGAAGAAGGATAAGATTGAAGTTGCGAACCTGGACGGGACAGGGCGACGAGTTCTAGTCAACCAAAATCTACCTCATGTGTTTGGGTTTAGTTTGTTAGGTTAGTATTATTCTACCTAACTAGAAAGATATTTTTGTTCCATACTTGTGTAGGTGAGGTTTACAATACATAGGATACATAGGGGATCTTACATCCATGAGAAATGAAATGACCACATGGCCGATTATCTTTTTTTTTTCACATGACCTTGACAAAAGCACAGTTGATCAGCACCTTTTTTTTGCACACCACCAATAGTACAATCCTTCAGGCCTCTTCTTCTTAAAACGGAAATTTCAAGATTCTAGCCTTTTTCATTGACTGTATAGGATAGTTTGTGTCGAACCCAAGATACTGAATTACTGAATAACTTCATGTATCTTCAGGTGATTATATATACTGGACTGACTGGCAAAGACGGTCGATAGAAAGGGTAAATAAACGTAGCGGGCAGGAGCGAGAACTCATCATAGACCAGCTCCCTGATCTTATGGGGCTCAAGGCTGTCAATGTGAAGAAGGCAGAAGGTTGGTATTCATTTAGCTATGTCATGAGAAAACAGATATTTTCCTATGCGAAAACAAAGGCGCAGATCAGCTTCGCCAATCAAAGCCAAATTTCATGTGAAGCATCTATAGAATGGGGGAATCAGTGTGTATATAAATAATCAAGGTCACATGACCAAGATGGCCGCCATGCCCATATATGGTATAAACCCTTCAAAAATCTTCTCCGGAACCAGTGGACCAATTTCAAAGAAACTTGGCATGAAGCATCGATGACTCAAGTACTACAACATATGTATAAATCATGACCCTGTGATGACCTTGACCTATTTTAAGGCAAGGTCAACATGGGTTTCCTATGTATTTGAATGGGTAAACTGTTAAAATGTCATTTGAAGGGAAAAACTTGTATGGACAGTATATTGATTATTCTGAAAAAAAATGGCCCAAGGGCTTCATCTGCCCCTATACTGGGACTATTTTCTATAACATTCGTATATACAGCAGATCTCAGGTGAGCGTTTACAGGACCATTGGTCCTCTGGTTTAGCTGTTGGGAACGCAAATTTTGAATAAAATCATACGTTCCGCATTGCGGCTAATACAGTGTGGAATATAAAGACAAAAATACTCCTGTTTACTGATTTTGTCTTTCTGGATTGCTAGCTGTAAATGACATGGCTTGTATTAAACTATTCTAAGGATTCACAATTAAAATTGCCCTGACATAAAATTTACTGAAGTTTTAATTTTGTCAAATTTATTGCTTTAAATTTGATACTTAAATGAGATAGCTAAGCGTGAGAAAGTTTAAGTAATTGCACAACTTAGCAGTAATTTCACACTTGATGCTCCAAAACTAGATGAGACTGATTAAGGTTTTCCTGTCTCTTTAACTCATATAAGCCTGGCTTCCTTTTTAGCTTGCCTGCACGAAGTGCATAGAGCTATTGTAGTCACCTCGGACGTCCCCGTTTACGTGTACGTCCGTGTCCGCATCACACTTTCGGCTAAAGTTTTTTATAAGTCTATATCTCTTGACCATGTTGATGGATCAAGTTAATACTTTGCATGTTGCTAGATATTGGTCTGAAGTTTTACGAAATACCATCATGACCCACCCTGGGTGACCTTGAGGTCAAGGTCACGGACTTAGAAATTTTGTGTTTAAGTTTTTGGTTAAAGTTTTTGTAAGTCTATATCTTGACCATATTGATGGATCAAGTTGATACTTTGCATGTTGCTAGATATTGGTCTGAAGTTTTACGCAGTACCACCATGACCCACCCTGGGTGACCTTGAGGTCAAGGACTTAGAAATTTTGTGTTTAAGTTTTTGGTTAAAGTTTTTGTAAGTCTATATCTCTTGACCATATTGATGGATTGAGTTGATACTTTGCATGTTGCTAGATATTGGTCTGAAGTTTTATGCAGTACCATCATGACCCACCCTGGGTGACCAAGGGTTTCTGACCAGGTCAGACACAAATCTGCCTGTACAGCAGTAATGTAAGAGAGCTTTAAGCTTGAATTATCAGATTTAAGAAGAGGAATCCTACTATTTGAGAAGTGACATCAAAATCGATGATAAGCCGTGCAGCTACTGCACGGCTGCTTTTCGTCTTTGTTTTCGCATATGTAAAAAAGCAGGTTTTCTCAGGATGTAGCTCAGATATTGCTGATTTAAAATTTTTTGTCTCTTTAATTATTACTTTTTCCTTTGATCGTTTTACTGTAAATTTTCTAAAATTTAAAATACTAGTCTAATTTTTCTTACTTAAAAGTTTTCACTTTCATCCCTAACAACAGTGAAGATCGTAGATTGGAAAAATTTAAAAGCCTTTCTTTTTGATTATCATCAAGTTAAAATTGTCAATTTATTAACACCAACTGTTGTAGTCAAACACAGATTAAAAAAGACAGCATGTCTGCTGTCTCTATTTGTCTGCTGTCTCTATTTCAAAACCAAACATTAATTGAGTGACTGCATCAGTAAAAAAGCAATCTGCATTATGCGAAAACAAAGGCACAGATCAGCTGTGCAGTGACTGCACAGCTGATCATCGCCTTTGTTTTTGCTACACTGACTCTTCTTCCGTAATCCTAATTTTCAAGCTTCTAGCCTTCTGCTGAGACTGTATCAATTGTGGTTAAAGTATTGTGCACTAAGTATCTCCATTTTTTCTATCCTTTTTCCAGGAACCAATCCCTGTGCCATCCATAATGGCGGCTGTAGCCACTTGTGTCTGTTCACACCTGACGGCCCCGTGTGTGCATGCCCCATGGGCCTGGAGCTTCTCAGCAACGGGAAGATATGTATTGTCCCCGACGCGTTCCTGCTGTTCACGCAGAATTCTGATATCAAGAGGATGTCGCTGGCGGCCGATCATCGCGTGGCTCAGATACCAATCAAGAATGTACAGAAAGCATTGGCGATAGATTTTGACATCAACGATAACAAGATATACTGGGCAGATGGTGATAGGAAGGTAGGATATGGGGGTTATTACATGATCTACAAATAGACCAAATTTCATTGGCTGATAGAGATGGGAAGATAAAAGATGTAGCTTTGTATCAATGTCATTGTTACTAGAGAGTGCTTAGTAAATGTAGAATCAACGTTCAAAGTGCAGAGAATGTGCAAAATTTTGAAGTCTTTAGCTCTCATTATAATAGTTTTATTTTCACAGACATTGTAGAATAGATTATACTAAATAGCATTCTTTGTGATTCTTCTTTCCAAATTTCTACCAATATCTGTGCAATAATAAGAGTGAATCTCTGATCAAATCAATGAAATGCAAAGTTTTATCAACTTAAATTAATAGGATGAAACAGTTGCAAGTTTGAATGCTAAAAGAGTAATTTTAAATTGCATGCCAAGTACATGTATGCAGCAAAAGTGCATAAACCCTAACCAGAGCATATCTTTGACAAACAATGGCACAGATTTGGGTCTATACTGTCAAGATTGGCAAAAAGTTGGAATATTAACTCATTTAAGCCTGGTGTCCCTTTTATGGGACATAGGCAAATAGAATAGCCCCAGATGTGATGCAGCAGAACGCCACATCCCATCTGGGGGGCTATTCTGTTTGCTTAGAGAAATTTCTTCGAAAAATGAAATAAAAAATAAAGATGACTCCTAAAACCCCTAAAATTGACAGTAAACTCTCCCAAATGATAATGATGGGCGAATCCATTCGTCAAATATGGGTTAAATGATATAAACTTATAACTTCAGAGTATAAGCCGAGCCTTTATGAATGGAAGTGCCTCAGAGACCATAGTAGAGTTTGGTGTGATATACCCGGAGGGGATGGCGGTAGATTGGGTGGCTCACAATATCTACTGGGTTGACACGGGCTCCACCCGGATAGAGGTTGCCAAGCTAGATGGGTCGTCACGGAAGGTCTTGATCTGGAAGAACCTTACTCATCCCAGGGCGCTGGCTCTGGACCCTCCTAATGGGTAAGAGTTTTTGATGAAAAAAAAAAGAGTAAAATATCATTTAGTTTCACCTTTACACAGATTTAGCGAGAATAACTTTTATCAGACATGAATTTAAGGTCCAATGTTTCACCATTAAATACTTGATTGTGATGTAAAAATACTTGACACTTAATTACTCACATAGCAACATTATTTTTGATACAGACCTTATAAAGCTTAGAACAAGAACCACACTTTCACGAGTTCTTTATTTCTAAAACAAAATTGGGAGTTATCCATATTATAAACAAAATCAGTCTTTTCTTTTCCCCAAAATTTGTAAACATTGTACTACATCAGAGATACAGACTGAACAAAAATCTTCTTTAATCATATCTACAAAGACATAAAAGCGATATGAGCTGCGAAGTGAGAAAACCAGTCTTCTTGGTTTCCAACCAGGTCTGACACAAACCAGCCTGTACAGCTTCAGAAAAAGGCTAGAAGTTACTGCGAAGCTGATCTGCGCCTTTGTTTTTGCATAGGCAAAAATCCGGTTTTCTCACGATGCAGCTGATAAATGTGTGTTGTAGGTACATGTATTGGACGGACTGGGCACAACCGCCAAAGCTAGAGCGAGCCTGGCTGGATGGTACCCATCGTACAGTAATTCTTGATGATATAGGCCGGGTGTATGGTTTTACAATAGACTACTCTCAAGGGAAATTGTACTGGGCAGATATTGATAAAATGGTGATTGAATCTGCTGCACTAGACGGTGAGTTTGATTGGACAGAGTAAAAAATTTGAGACCATATATTCTGTGATAAACCGCTTGTAAAACTGGATGTTGTGTGGAATGCTTATGGTTGGTCATTGGTTTGGTTTAATATTGGGATAAAAAAAAAATATTGAAAGTTAAGAAGTGCATTAGAAACGGGATAACTATTCAAAATTTTCCTGTGTGGAGGCATTTAAAATATGAGCCTGTGCATGAGAAAACCAACAATTTGCATAGGCGAAAACAAAGCCGCAGATCAGCTTCGCGGTAACCGCGAAGCTGATCAGCGCCTTTGTTTTCGCTACACAGATAGTACAATCCTTCTTCCTCTTAAATCCAAAAGTTTAGGTCTCTAGGCTGCTTCTGTGACTTTACAGGCCGGTTTGTGTCAGACCTGGTCAGAATCCCAAATTGTTGGTTTTCTCACGCACAGGCTCATATGGTCAAAAATCCTGTTGTCTGGCTTTCCCGATACGTCACTGTTGAGCAGACTTCCTGACTTGAGCCGCCATATGTGAAAACCAACAATTTACATAGGGGAAAACAAAGGTGCAAAGTAACTGCGAAGCTGATCAGCGCCTTTGTTTTTGCTACATGGATAGTACAATTCCTCTTCTTCTTAAATCCAAAATTTCAAGCTTCTAACATTCTTCTGTGATTGTACAGCCCGGTTTGTGTTGGACCTGGTTGGAACCCAAATCGTTTGTTTTCTCATGCTCGGGCTCACTTTATATCTTTATTTTTCTGACTTAATCGCCCTATTCACAATCTGATTTCTTTTTCGTTTCTAGGCAGTAACAGAACAGTTGTCACCAATACCAGTGTACCCAGTCCAATGGCCTTGACCCAGTATCAAGACTTCCTGTATTGGGCAGACTGGGAGCTCAAAAGTATAGAAAAAGCCAACAAAACATCGGGTAAAAACAGGACTACAGTCCAATACAATCTTGACAAGGTGATGGACATCCTGGTGTTTCACCACTCGAGACAGGCAGGCTGGAATGCCTGTAACGGGAACAATGGAGGATGTTCTCACTTGTGCCTGGCTCACCCGGTGATTCCAGACAGTAATGAGACCCACACCTGTGCTTGCCCCACCCACTACGAACTGTATGCTGATAATAAAACTTGTAGAGGTAAGGAACACTGGAAACATTTATTGAATGTGCATTTACATTATATTGTGAATTTTATAGCTGCAATGATTGACGGTCAAGATGCATCTTACCTTTTTGGTGATACTGGATATTTAGATGGTATCTTGTTCTACCTTATGGAAACTGAAGATTTAATTTGTTTGTCAGAACAGATAGTTTGAGTCTGAAGTCCAATTTAATTCTATGTCTGTTGTAATCTTTAAATACCAGCCTGTTGAAACTTGAAACAAGTACATGTACTTTGAATGCCTTTTATGGGCACTTCAGTGCTAAAAACATTAAGGGGCATGTTGATTACCAGTATACTTGTTTATTACCAGTTGATTCTACTACTGTAAATTTTCATGTGACTTTTATTTCGCGAATTTTCTATTTCCGAATTATTAGCGAGTTCTTGAATTTGCGAGTAAGTGTCTTTGTATTCTATAAAGTTTATAGTGACTCTTTATTAGCGAGAACTCTGAATTCGCAAGGCAACCAATTCGCGAATATTAGCCAAAATTAAGTTGTCACGAATATTTCCGGATCTGCAGTAACTGTAGATTTTGAATTGTAATGAAAATGTGTTTTGCCCTCTGATTGTACGATGACCAACTCAATTATTTGTTTTTCAGCTCCCGAGTCATTCCTGTTGTTCAGTCAGAAGAACGAGATCAGTCGTCTTGTTATTGAGCAGTCTGACCCTAGTAGCTCACCTCACGTTGTCCTGCCCATTAAACAACTACGCAATATAAGAGCCATAGACTTTGACCCAGTCAGGAAGTTTGTGTATTGGATAGGGGGAAAGTCTCGGGTTATCAAACGGGCCAAGTTGGATGGCACACAGGTAATAAATGAAGTGAAACTCTTCATTAGATAAATGTAGTGAAGCTAAGGTGTATAGGTTTTAAAAGATAACTGTTATTTCATTGTTCGGTGGCATGTCTGATTCAGAACAAAGTGGATCTGTGATCAATTTTCATGTCAGGCACACTACACCTTGACCTCTTTATAACATGGTTGGTTATAGCACGGTTTTGGATAAAACACAGACCATTCATGGACCCCAAATAGTCTAATTTTGCTATTATCTATATATTTTACTCTCGTTATAACACGGATTGGATAGCTAACACAGAAATTGTCTTGGACCCCAACAATAGTGTTATAAAGAGGTTGAGGTGTATTTTGTTTTATGAAAATTTGGTCATGAAAAGTTTTCTATGACCATTCTGTCTCTTCTGCCGATTCAAAAAGTCTGAAGAGAAGTAATAGAAATGTGCACAGAGTAATGGTAACCTGCCTCTGGGAGGTTCATCATGAAAACATGTCCGTGCAATGAATACCCCCTTAAACCCCACTTTTATATGGTAAAACTGGGGTATGCAGGGGTATACCTATTTTATTTTTGCTCCAAAACATAGATTGTGGGTACTCGTTAGAACCGCCTCGGCGAGGCGGTTCTAACGCGTACCCACAATCTATGTTTTGAGCAAAAATAAGAAAAATATCAAATTTTCTGATGAAATTTTTCCTCTTTTACAACTTAAAAAATCTCTGTGTATTACATGGGCAAGTAAAAAAGTCTGAAGAGAAGTAATAGAAATGTGCACAGAGTAATGGTAACCTGCCTCTGGGAGGTTTGCCAGTGAATACATTATGAAAACACGCCCATGCAATATACAGAGATTTTTTAAGTTGTAAAAATTGAAAAAAACCAGTAGAAAATCTTTGATATTTTTCTTATTTTTGCTCAAAACATAGATTGTGGGTACACGTTAGAACCGCCTCAGTGAGGCGGTTCTAACGAGTACCCACAATCTATGTTTTGGAGAAAAAATAAGAAAAATAGGTATACCCCTGCATACCCCAGTTTTGCTATGTAAAAGTGGGGTTCAAAGGGGTATACACTACACGGACATGTTTTCCCGATATAGTGTGGCTAAGATAACTGACTGTCCCAACAAGGCCTTTAAAAATGTGACTTGGCAGTTGACTGTGGGTCTTAAGTACCAATTCAAAACAAACCATCAAAATTTAGGGTAGAAAGGTAAAAGTAGGCAATGGTCAGGAAATGGCATAATCAGAAAGAAATTCCCACTCCGAAAACCGAGGTGGGGAAAAAAATAAAATTGACAATTTAGGACTTATTCTAAAAAACGAATCGTAAGCCGAGTGGGCTTAGACTAGTTTTACAGTTTTTTTTTTTTTTTTTTTTTTTTTTTTTTTATGCCATACATTATAATTGTGAAACTTTGTTTTTCCAGACCGAATCTCTTGTGAATGATGACAGGGTTCGACCATTTGACTTCGTTGTTGATCCCTACTCACAGCTACTCTTCTGGTCGTGTATGCAGAATAATGTTATCAACTTTACGAGAATAGGAGAGAAGTCGGGGGTCAAAGGGGGTGGAGTGGTGGTCAACGGGAGTAAACCGCGATATCTCGCTATTAATCCTGATAAAGGGTGAGTATGTGATTTGAAATGTTTGAGCCGCCTCGTGGGAAAACCAACAATGTGGTTTCCGAACAGGTCCGACACAAACCGGCCTGTACAGCTATAGAAGCAGGCTAAAAGCTTGAAATTTTGGAGTCAAGTAGAGGAGGAATTGTACTATCCGAGTAGCAAAAACAAAGGCGCTGATCAGCTTCGCGGGTACCGCGAAGCTGATCTGCGTCTTTGTTTTCGCCTAGGCAGATTGTTGTTTTCTCATGAGGCGGCTCAAATGTATGCAGTCAATCTGTTTTTCTCAAAAACACATTCTTTCAAACAGGCCTGAATAACAGACCTTTGTTAATTTTCGTACTAAATTATTGTGTTTTCATTGGTAAAAGGTGCATTATATGTGACCCCTGTAAAAACGAAAACCAACAACCTGCATATCGAAATCAAATGCGCAGATCAGCTTGCAGTAATTGCACAGCTGATCAGCGCCTTTGTTTTCACTACACAGATAGTACAGTCCCTCTTCTTCTTAAATCCGAAATTTCAAGATTCTAGGGTTTGGGTTTTCGACCAGGTCCGACACAAACAGGCCTATACAGTCAAAGAAAAATGTTAGAAGCTTGGAATTTCTGATTTAACAAAAAGAAGGATTACACTATCGGTGTAGTGAAAACAAAGTTGCTGATCAGCTGTGCAGTTACTGTGTTAGTTAGTGTTTACGCCTATGTGGAAAGATGGTTTACTCATTAAGCGGCACATTTAATGATAACTTCTTTTTCAAGCTTTGCCTCTGATGATACTGATGTTGTCTCTTACCTAAACCTATCTTTATTCTGCTTTTAGCCATCTATATTGGACAGACCTGGTCAGTCCCCCAGCTATACGGAGAGCCTTGTATGATGGTACAACCCAGATTGACTTATTTACTGGGCTTGGAAAACCGGGCCCTATAACAATAGATCTTGACAATGGATTACTGTTCTGGGCAGACATGGCTCAGCATATCATCGAGGTTTCTGACCTTTCTGGCGGGAACCGCCATACTCTAGTGCAAAGTAACATTCAGACGGTCGTAGGATTGGCTGTGTTACAGGATTATATATATTGGGTGGATAAGGATAAAAAGTTAATAGGGCGAGCGGAGAAACGCACGGGTAAATCACAGAGCTCTGTGTTAAATCGTATATCAAATTTAAGTGACCTTCACGCTGCTGTGTCAGTAACTAGGGCAGATATTAATATGCATCCATGTTCTAAAAATAATGGGAATTGTTCTCATATTTGTATAGCGAAGACGTTTAATTCAGCGCAGTGTTCGTGTCCAAATCATTTAGTGTTGAAAAACAACAAGGAATGCACTGAAAAGACTACATGCCCACCTGACCAGTTCACGTGCGTCAGTGGAAATGTGATGTGTATTCCACGCATGTGGCGCTGTGATGGGACTCCCGAGTGTGCAGACAAATCTGACGAATTAAATTGCCCCGTCTGCAGCACTACGGAATTTCAATGCAAGGACGGAAAGTGTATTTCCGAGGATTTGGTCTGTGATGGGACGCCGCAGTGTGTTTTAAAAGATGACGAAGATTCGTGTTGTGAAAATAAAGATCAAATTAAATGTGCTAAAACAGACAAGTGCTACGATAAAACGAAACGTTGCGATGGGGAACGTGACTGCGATGACGGAAGCGACGAGATGAGCTGTCCCGCCGACGTCACCATGGACGATATTCCAAAGTTTTCTGCCCATTATACCGTTGCCATAATCGTTGGTGTTGTTGCTATAGTTTTTATATTCATTATTGTGTTTGCGTGTAGAAGAAAATCGCCGGACGTTTTTGATACAGACCGTGATATGATTCAGTTAACGAAACCATTAAATCCTCAATCGGAGTTGACGCCTCAAAATACATTAACTACCCGCAGCAAATCTCATAAAAATGAAAGACCCCAGCTAGCGGCTACAACATTAACATTAGGCTCGGACAGTGGTGGGAACGTGTACGACAGAAATCATGTGACCGGTGCCTCATCAAGTAGTCATAGCTCAGCGGTCACCCAGTATCCCAAAGAAACGTTAAACCCACCCCCCAGCCCTGTGACAGATAGATCATTGTGTAATGTAGACTATTTAGGTGGTTATGACACTACAACACCTAATCCATCAATGATATCGATCAGATCGTTCAAAAGACATCATCGACGGCGGCAGATCCGCCCACCACCAACAACACCATGTAGTACTGACGTCTGTGAAGACAGTGAACCATACTTTCCTAAAGGATACTATAACAGTTCATTAAGAGACTTGAATTACGATTCATCCGACCCCTACCCTCCCCCACCCACCCCCCGCAGTCATTATTTCTCTGATGCATTGAGTTGCCCCGATTCGCCCACCACAGAGCGCAGCTATTTCACCCCATATGACCCTCCCCCACCCTCCCCTGTCGCTAACTCTGACTGCTAGGCTGTATGAACTCAGGTGAACAGATACTGTACTCTTCTGAAATTTTAGGACTAAACAATACATCCTGAATATATGAACAAAAAATTTTCTTAAAAAGTTTTTCATATTATTAATTTTTTTTTTTTCAAAGGTAAACTTGTTCATACAATGCGGAAGAAATGGTATGTATAATACAGTGGAAATTTCCTTACTGTTATTTAAGGCCAGTATTCTGATCTGAATCTGTCAATCTATATCTCCTTTACATTATGAAAACTTGCCAATGCAATATACAGAGAATTTTTTCAGCATTAAAACTTGAAAATTTCATTGAAAAAATTTTGATAATTTTTTTCTATGTTTGCTCAAAACATTGATTGTGGGAAAGTGTTAGTGGGAACGAGTACCCACAATCTATGTTTTGGATCAAAAAATAAGAAAAGTAGCTATACCCCTGCATTCCACAGTTTTGCTATATAAAAGTGGGATACGAGGGGTATATTTTTTATGGACAAGTTTTCCTGATAAATGGCAAACATTGGATGTTGTTCTTGATATTGATATACAGTCAACCAAATTATTTTTGTGAGTATTTTATTCTCAGGAGCGATTTGTAATTGCAATAGTTGCGAGAAAGAAGAATTAGTGAAAATAAATTGCTATGAAAATGTCAATTTTTGAGACCAGTAAAGTTCAATTAAACATTTTAGCTCAACTGAGTTCATGCAGAGACCTATTCACAGTTACAAGTCCATTTCTCACCTGGCCCCGAGGTTATTAAACTTTTTTCAAGCTCAACTCAGCTGAGCATAAAATTTGATCTGCTCATAATCAATGAAATAACCAAAATTGGTTGAAATTTCAGGTTCAATTTGCCAAAGCCTGTAATTTATCCTGCTAATAAATGTTAAAATGCCAACAATTGTTGGCATTTTAACATTTATGAGAAGGATAAATTTTAGTCTCAGCTAAGCTGAGCATGAAAAAAGTTTTATAACCTCGGGGCCAGTTCTCAGTTACAAGTCCATTTTTAGCTCACCTGAGCCGAAGGCTCATAGGTGAGCTTATAGTATACACATGCTCCGGCGTCCGTCCGTCCATCGTCCGTCCGTCCGTCGTCCGTCCGTCGTCGTCCACAATTTCAAAGATCTTCTTCTCTGAAACCGCCGGGCCGATTGTTCTCATATTACACATACACCATCTACAGGTAGGGGGAAATAATAATTGTGTTTTTTGTTTTGATCGGATAAGGACTCTGGTTGCTATGGCAACTTATGCTTCCCATAGACTTATAATGGAAAAAAGTGAAAATTGCCAGTTTTTGCTGTCTTGTTGGAGATATTTGAATTTTGTTTTTGCAGAAATGTTTATTGAGTAGTCTTTTACGTTTCATGTGACTTTTGTCCTAATCCTTCATTTTGATTGGTTGCAGGGACCCCATATAGGGCAAAATTTCGAAAAACATTCAAAAATCTTCTTCTCAGAAACTGTCAAGGGGATGAAGCCTATACTTTGTATACATGTTCCTGACAGTGACCTCTACATAATTTGTGTTTTTTATTCCAGGCGGATTAGAATTCTGGTCGCTATGGCAACTTAAAGTTTCCATAGACTTATAATGGGAAAAGTGGAAATCGGCTATTTTTCCGCTAAAATTGCAGAGATTTGAATTTTGTTTTTGCAGAAATGTTTATTGAGTAGTGTTTGACGTTTCTTGCGAGTTTTGTCCTAATCCTTTATTTTGATTGGTTGCTGGGGCCCCATAAAGGGCAAAATTTTGAAAAAAACATTCAAAAATCTTCTCCTCAAAAACTGTCAAGTGGATGAATCCTGTACTTTGTATACATGTTCCTGACAGTAGCCTCTACATAATTTGTGTTTTTTATTTCAGTCGGATAAGAACTCTGGTTGCTATGGTAACTTTAAGTTTCCATAGACTTATAATGGGAAAAGTGGAAATTAGCTATTTTTTGAAAACTATTGCAGCCTGAGATCTGAAAAGTGGTAGATGCAAACAACTAATGGATTAGATGAAGGTATATGATTAATTTAGGTCAAGGTCATCTCTTGACCTTGGCCGGTCTGTCGTCCATACACACTTTTCAAAGATTTTTTTCTCTGAAACCCATACATGTGATATCTTCTTTGGCCCAAATAGGGAGATTTGTGTTTTGAAATAGGGAGATTGGGTCTCAAATAGGGAGATTTTAGCGCGGTTAAAAAGCGAAGATTTTTTGCCATTTTTGTGCAAAAGATGCATTACATTTGCCTTATGATCCCTTATATCTTCAAGATTTTGCTAATGGGTGGTAATTTTATAACAAATTAATAATTCCATAATTAAATATAATCACAGCTGAGGAAATTTTAATTCTCAAATCGGTCTAGCTAAGTGATGACGTCATCATGGACATACAACATGCATGTACAAAGCGTATCTAAGAAGTCGCGAAAACTAATTACATTTATTATTTCATACTTTATGTCCATTGTATCAACGTCAGTTCGAGAAAATTTAAATATTTTAATGTATTGAAATAAAACAGACAAAGAAAAAAGCAGAAAAACGTACAAATTTCTTTCCATTTTCCACAGAAATTTGTGTTTCAAGTTTTTTGTAATTCCAATGTTTACTTTATTAGCTGGTACCCCGCATTTTTCTGGTTAGATAACGCAGTTGCTCCCCCTTATTATAACCGTTTCGTTCCAATAGTTTGTAGGTCGGAAAATTTACCCGACTTTTTGCCTTACGCTACGTTCGACGCAAGCGGTGTTTTCATGTGTATGCCGATCTTTGGCGTTTGTTTTAAACTTATATGTTAATCATTTGATGTCGCGCCGCCACCCAATTATCGCTGGTCACTATCTGTCTGGAGTTTAATATTAAATTTTGATTTTGGCTCCGAGCTCAAAATCAGAAAATTGTTACGCAGTGTTGAAACGACAGACGGACATTATTGCACAATGTCAAAGCGGCTTCGGTAGATTATCGAGGAAGCTCCGCCCACGCGATAGTTAGAATGGGCCAATCAGCAAGTGTTGCATGAATTACTGCGATGTTTACCCAACACATTAAAACCGCAAGGTTACCAGTCCTCACGTTTCAGTAACTTTCACACTTTTCCGAGAAAATTGTTTTGATAACTAGGCAATTAACAGAGGCAATTATCATGTTGACACGTGTGGAGTAGTGGTATATTGCGTCTGAAACTTGTGAATATAAGGACCGATCGAACTTTTTTCAGGGAAAAATCGGAAAAAATGTTTTTACTCGGACCGATAAAAATGCAAAAAATGAAAGATAAATCGGTCCCACGTGTTCAAAATGCCCGATAATCTTTAAAGGACAATAAGAATTAATTGTCCTATTACGATTATCGGCAATGTTTAATCCAAGCCCTCCAAATTAAAGACGCATTAATCTTTCTAAAGATGAACTCTGATCAAATTAGCGGTTGGATTATACACTGTACCTGTAAGACTGACAATTTGTCGCATCATTAATCCCTTCTCACTTCGCCAATTACGCAATAAAGTGTCTGCATTGTCTCCTAAATTACTCCAAGGTATTTATCGGGTCAATGATCAATAACACGTACCGTATATTACCGCAATATTAAAAATGGAACATTGCCGAAAAATTAGGATAGGCAAATACTGAAATCGGGAGATTTGGGCCCTACTGGGCTGGGCGGGGGACAATCGGGTTAGGAAGCCCAAAATCGGGAAAACCCGACGAGATCGGGAGATATCACATGTATGCTGAAACCACTTGGCCAATCAAAGCCAAATTTTATATGAAGCATCTATAGGAAGTGGGAACCAATGTGTATATAAATAATCCAGGTCACATGACCAAGATGGCCGCCATGCCCATATATGGTAAAAACCCTTAAAATATCTTCTTCTCCAGAACTGGTGAACCGATTTCAACGAAACTTTGCATAAAGTATGGGTGACTCAAGTACTACAATGTATATATAAAACATGACCCTGTGGTGACCTTGACCTATTTTATGGCAAGGTCAACATAGTCACCATAGGTTGTCAATGCATTTAAATGGGGAAAACTTTTAAAATGTCATTTTAAGTGAAAGTCTTGCAAGAAATGGACAGTAGGACTGAAATTTAATGATTCTGAAAAAATGGACCCCAGGGGCTCATCTGCTTTTAAAATGTTATTTGAAGGGGAAAATCAGCAGGAAATTGGCAAATGGACAAAATATTGATTATTCTGAAAAAAGAAAATGGCCCAAGGGCTTCATCTGTCCCTGCACTGGGATTAAATACCATAATATTCAAATATGTTTATTGGTATATGAAGCAGATCTCAGGTGAGCGTTTACAGGACCATTGGTCCTCTGGTTCACCTTCCTATGGCTACAAATTTGATTGAAACTTCCCCATGAAACTTCAAATTCTCATTTTGCATTGTACAATATCATTGTATTCATGTCATTCATTGAATATGATTTGAAACAAGAGTTTGTTGAAGTCGAGTCTTTTTCAAGTTCTTTTATACACACTGGTTTACCAGAGAAAACCAATGCTACCAATACAAAAACTTGCCCAAGCAATATATGGAGAATTTTTTCAGAACCAAAAATTGAAAATTTCATCAGAAAAAATTTTGTTATTATGAACATTTTTGCTCAAAACATTGATTGTGGGTACACGTTACAACCACCTCACCGAGGCGATTCTAACGAGTACCCACAATGTATTTTTTGGAGCAAAAATAAGAAAAATAGGTATACCCCTGTGTACCCCAATTTTACTATGTAAAAGTGGGGTTTAAAAGGGTAAACATTTCACAGACATGTTTTCTTGATGCTGAGCAACCAACAGGGATGAAATCAATTTGCGACAATAGGAAATAAAATTTGTAGGAACAACTTTCCAGGGATCAAATTGAACCATGAAAAGTTGTTCCCTGGTAGGTATTTGCATTCTAAAGTCAATTATTGATTTCAACCGTGTCAGTTGCATGCAGACACGTTTGTTGTCTCTGGCTAACTAGTGTGTTATACCTGTTGTATACGTACTTTTGCATAAAAATATTAACTACTTTAACATTTTGGGCAAGTTTTAATGTTTAGAGAAAATTTAGAGTAAACTATTATTTAGATAATTTTCTGATTGTGTTATGTTGTTTTGAATTGAAGTCAATTTTGTTACTGTTTTGCTTTATCAAATTTGTTTTTGGTTTCTTTTCTTAAAATTTTGATAGTTGTGTACATTTTAATATGAGATCAAAAGAAAATATTTCCCTTTTGAGTTTTAGAGTTTTTAGAAAGAAATTATCTTTAATAGCTGCTGTTTAGAACAATATGTTTACAGTTTTATTTTAGTTTATAGTTTTTAATGGCATTTTTTTATAATCATGTAATGATTTACATTATATCATTAATGTATAATGAATGTTTCATAGCTAATTTTTGTGAAAATTTTCATCCCACCCTGTCGGCGGACATACGTTTAAATATTTCCCCCTTAAAACTATTTGACCTTAACTATTCTTTATTTAAGGTTTTAAAAAAGTGTTTCCTATCAAACTTTTCAATTTAAACGAACATCTTATCTGAGAAAAAACGTCTAATAATTATCAAAATTGTCAAAATCAATGCGGATTCCATGATTATATTCTATCATTAAAGGCCTTGTCACATTTCAGCAAAAGTTCCTCGACACAGACTTGCATAAACATATGAGCCGCCGCATGGGAAAATCAACAATCTGCAGAGGCGAAAACAAAGGCGCAGATCAGCTTCGCAGTAACTGCGAAGCTGATCAGCGCCTTTGTTTTCGCTGCACCGATAGTGCAATTCCTCTACTTTCTAAATCCAAAATTTCCAGCCTCTAACCATCCTCTGTGACTGTACAGCTTGGTTTGTGTCAGTCCTGTTCGGAACCCACATTGTTGGTTTTCCCACAAGGCGGCTCATATTAATCTGTTATATTTTGAGATTTTTGGACAAAATTGTTATCGTTCGTGTCCTGTTTGTCGAAAAGATTAAATTTGTAAAACATATTCTTGCATAGAAATCTATGCGCATAGCTGTTTGAAGCCGTTTTCGATTGGTCGAAAGCCGTGTTCAAACAGCAAAACCCATGTTCAAATCATGAAATTCACGTGCCGTTTGAACATGCGTTTTGGCCGACGTCATTGGTCAATGCGACGTGACGTCATGTGTTTCGTAGAAACAAAATGGCCGACGTTGAAGAAGCTCCGCGGTTTTCGGTCAGTTTTTACGTTGTTAATGTTATTTTCATGAGACATTAAGTGGATTAGAGTGAAAATGCAAGAATAGCGATCAACCATGGTTCGTTTCAGTGTTCAAACATTCGCTGGATCACTCGGAAGGCGTTTGAACACGTGGCCTGCGGCCTGGTGTTCAAACGCCTTCCTCGTGATCCATCGAATGTTTGAACACTGAAAACCATGGTTGATCCCTATATTCAAACCATTTCAACCATGAATTGCAAAAGAAGACAGATTTACACTTAATGCAAGTCTATTTCGAAGGACTTTTGCAAATGTGTGACAAGGCCAGTGCATTATCTCTTTTGAGATTCATGAGCAAGACGGAAATCTTATTCTAAGTTAAGTTCTGGATGATAACTATTTTTTCCCTTTCTTGGCTAGGCCACCAACCACCTGGAAAGCATTGATGTGATAAAGCTAAATTTTGATAGATGTTTTCATTCATTTTATGTGCTCTTTATTTAGACTGATAGATATGTGCATGTAATGATATTTGGAATTCTTATGCAGCATTGCTGCTCCATAGAAAAGATTTTTCACCTCAAATTTTGCAGATAAAAACAATTATATCAGTACACGAATCTCTTGCACATTTGATGCAGTTCCATTTTTCAATGTCAGAAAAGTATTTTAACAAGGCAGCTGATGCAAAAGAAAACAAAGATAAAATGCAGAATAATTTAATTAAGGCATTATTCTTTGTTTTTTCTTCTTTGGTTGTTAATTTTTGAGTTTCTACAATTTATTCTGAAGTTTCTTGATTTTAAACAGATTTTGAAACAGATGTACTCATTTGATTGACTTGTATAATCCTGGTGTCATGTTAGTGGTACATATGCTGAAAAATGTTTTCTCGAGGACTGGAGCAACTTTTTTTCCCCGTCTCGGACAAAAATCTGCAAAATTTGAAGAGAAAGTCTTACATTTGGATATGCTGACTCATGTATGACTTGTTGTTTGATGTGATTTTTATATTGCTGATATTTTATATATGTATATTTTGTACAGATTAATGAAGTGCTATTAATCTATATATTGTGATTAAGAATCGTCACACTAGTTATCCAGAGACAACTATCACAACTGAGAACAATAAACACAGTTGAAATCAACAAGCATGAATAGTTAGTAAATACATTCTGTGAACAACTTGCCACAAGTCACTCTTATCCATTATGAAAACGCCCATGCATTATACAGCAATTTTTAATGCTGTAAAATTTGAAAATTCTCAGCCGAAAAATTTTGATCTGTTTCATAATTTTGGTCAAAACATAGATTGTGGGTACACGTTAGAACCACCTCACTGAGGCGGTTCTAACGAGTACCCACAATCTATGTTTTGGATCAAAAATAAGAAAAATAGGCCTACCCCTGCATACCCTAGATTTGCATACCCCAGTTTTACTGTACAAAAGTGGAGTTTAAGGGGGTGTTCATTTCACGGATCTGTTTTCTTGATGTAATAGCAAGTTGTACCGAGACAGGTATTTACATCCTACATTCATTCTTGTTTTGATTTTATCTGCCTTGGTTGGTTATTTTCAGTCGCGTTGAATGTTCTGGGATAACAGGTGTGATTATGCAACATCAGAAAGCCAGTGCTATTACATGTGCTTCAAGCTGGAACCATAGAATTGGTCCGATATGAGAAATACAGGCAGCATTATGATAAAGCATCTTCATCGAAATTCCGACCAGGCCCTGAGGTTATAAAACTTTTTCATGCTCAACTTACCTGAGCATGAAATTTCAACTGCTCATTAATGATGAAATAGCCCCAAATCAATTGAATTTTCAGGTTTAGATCACCTAAGCCTGTAATTTATCCTGCTCATAAATGTTAAAATGCCAACAATTGTTGGCATTTTAACATTTATGAGCAGGATAAATTTTAGTCTCAGCTGAGCTGAGCATGAAAAATGTTTTATAACCTCGGAGCCAGGAGCAACACATACAATACAGTTTCAGATTGAGTTTTTATAGGTACATGTATTAGAAGTAATAATTAAAAACAAGTGGCATTATTTTATCTGCGTGGTGCAAGCAGTTCAAGGGCAGCTAATCTGTGCCTTAAATCATACAAAACAAATAGTAAAGTCTTTAACTCAGACCTTGCCCTGAGGTTATAATACTTTTTTCATGCTCAACTCAGCTGAGACTAAAATTTATCCTGCTCATAAACATTTATTAGCTGGATAAATAGCAGGATTTGGTGATCTCAACCTGAAATTTTAATTTATTTTGGCTATTTTGTCATGTATGAGCAGTTATGCTCAGCTGAGTTGAGCATGAAAAAAGTTTAATAACCTGGGGACCTGGTCTGCTTGAAGCTGATGTAATGACATTGCTTTAACTGGAGTGATGCTTTCATATTGGGATACTGTAATGATCTAAGAACACCCCCAAAATTTGCCATAATTACCCTCAAGTTAAACAAAAATGTTTATCACTGACTGATGCTAGTTGGAATAGTTATAACTGATATACACCTGGGCCCAGTTTTTTAAAATTAACAATTTCGTTAGTTAATGATTCGTTAAAATATCAAATGACAATATTACAAATACACAGTTATTTTTTGTTGAAGAAATGTGAGAATCCTTTGCCATGCAAAGGATTCTCACATTTTATCAACAAAAAATACAGTAATTTTTTGTTGAAAAAAATGTGAGCAAAGGATTCTCACATTTTATCAACAAAAAATAGCAGTATATTTGCTTACAAAGTCGCATGTACTTAGCAAGTTTAAGTCTTAACGATGACATTATGATTAAACTAACAAAGTTTTGAACAACTGGCCCCTAATGTTATCTTTGTTGGACTTGGGCAAACAGAATAATCCAAGATGTGACGTCACAGAATGTGGCATCCCATCTAGGACTATTCCATTTACTTAAAGAAATTTCATCAAAAAATGATGAAATCAAAATTCCTACTATTACATACCAGATCTAGATGTACAGTGCTCTCTGTACTATGAAATTGGGGTTTCCAAGACTTGAAAAATACATAAGTCATAGCCACTGTGTGAGCTAATAGTTGCATCATTTGCTGTGTTTGAATAGACATTACTGGTATGTCCCAATATGGGATTATAAAACAATGAAATACATGTATTGATCAAACTAGTTACTATACAAAAAACTGTCAAAAAAGAATAATAAACAAAACTATGCACCTTCACTGGTGCATATAAAATGATTATTGGTTTATTTCGTCTTCTTCATTGTGACCCCTACCTTGATAAAAGATTTAAAAAAATGTTTAGTGCAAGATCCTGATACCCCAGCACTTGTTTTTCACGAAGATTTGTCATGAAAATATATCTACTGCCAATTTTCCCATCAGGAAAACATGTCCATGCAATGAATACCCCCTTATACCCCACTTATATATAGAAAATCTGGGGTTTGCAGGGGTATATTTTTGATCCAAAACACAGATTGTGGGTACTCGTTAGAACCATCTCGCACAATCTATTTTTTTAGCAAAAATAAGAAAAAAAAATTTTTTTTGAGCAAAAACAAGAAATAAAAAAATATTTTTTAGTAAAAATTGCATGGGAGTGTTTTCGTAATGATATGGTGATCCTGATACCCCAGCACTTGTCAGTTTTCCTTTACTGCTGGTTTTAGAAGACCATTTGTCAGTTGGTGGTGAAAGAAATGTGCACTAAATACTGGTATCTTGACCAGGATCAATGTCGGCATGATAACTGATGGTCCCAACATGTAGCCCATGAATATAAAGCAAGTAAAAAAGGGACACTTGAATCTTCGGTTTGTGCAATGTAATAGTGGTATAGGTCTGGAGACTGGCTAAATTTGATGTAGTTATCATCACTGATCATATAATAAAATTATGAACTGCTGCAACAGAAAACCAACCGCCTGTATATGCGAAAACAAAGGCGCAGATCAGCTGTGCAGTGACTGCACAGCTGATCAGCGCCTTTTTTTTTTCGCTACACATACTGTACAATTCCTATTCTTCTTAAATCCAAAATCTCAAGCTTCTAGCAATCCTCAGTGCTTGTACAGCTCAGTTTGTGTGGCCTAATTTGTTGGGTTTTCTCACGCAAAGTCTCGTATTACAGCAATGAGAGGTTTGAACCATATGAGCCGCCTCGTGGGAAAACCAACAATGTGGTTTCCGAACAGGTTCGACACAAACCGGCCTGTACAAGCACAGAAAAGAGCTAGAAGCTTGGAATTTAGGATTTAAATAGAAGAGGAATTGTACTATCCGAGTAGCGAAAACAAAGGCGCTGATCTGCGTCTTTGTTTTCGCCTATGCAGATCGTTGGTTTTCCCATGAGGTGGCTCGTATATGGATAAGATGTGTGCTTTAGATCTGAGTTAGTTTTACATCATTTTGGGATACTCTTGCATGAACCAAAACTTTTAAAGATGATCCAAACATATAGCTGACTGTATAATATAGCTGCAAATATACGCAGCATAAATTAAATGTGTCATGTGTGAAGCTTTGTAAAACAACAACAACAAAAAACTTATTTGTTAAGAAAGCTCATTACAGAGGTGACATGCTCTCCAGAACGATTACTCTATCTGTTATATGTATTTGTAAACTTTTCATTAAACCTGAATAGTCTGTAACACGTATTCGCTTCTAGTCAGCATTTTGTCCAGTTACACAGTTTAAGCGCTTTGTATTCCTTTGATGGTTGACGGGATGTTGTTTAGCAATTGCATACTGGAGATAAAACTTATGAGCTTAACAGATTACTTTTATTATTTTGAACGACCACGACCGTAAAAATGGAGTTTTACAGTGAAAGAAGACAAATTATTGTCAAGATGCCTGAATGGTGTATTGTGTAGTTCTTAATCTTTAAATTGGTTAGGGTGGCCAAACTTATTCTTCCTACTTTTCCACAATTCAAATCAATTGCAAATTGCTCTGATCAACCCTGAAGAGAACCAACAATAGTTGGCCAAATCTGCTGATTTCAATTGTGTACCAATCTAAATCAATCACCATTGAAGATTGTTAGTAAGATTGTTTTTATGTTGGATAGATGATTGGGCAATCATCATAGCTTTGCAAAGAAGTTAAATTGTCTATCAACGAATTCGAATAGAATGTTTGTACATTTCTAACAACATTAGAAAGACCTCAGGTGTTAAACTGGTCAAACTTAGACTTCCCCGGCTGTAAAGGATGAAAACATGTTGTAACTTCACACTGATATCTCGAATAATGCGAGGGACATCGTTTTAGCAGTTTTAGGCTGAACAGGGACCCGAAATTCGTGTTGACCAGGTGTTCGTCCCGATGATGTAAAGGCGTTGTTTTCTTTGTGAAAAATGTTTTACAGAACGTTTATTGGACAACCCTCTATAGACATACTGTACATACTCGAGACAAGCAACACAATTGCGTTAGTACATGCAAGAGAGAAACCAAACCGCTAAGTTCGTTACACAACATGCATTTATCATGATTTGACCTCTTGATCATGACCAAAACTTTATCACCTGTGTATCAATCACCTCATACATATTTGTCATGTATTGCCAAATGTAACATTTCCTCGTGATAAAGAGAATAACGGCGATTTCAAACGTTGTCGCCATGGGCGGATCCAGAGGGGATATTGCCTTTGCCATGTTGAAATTTTCCGCCAGACCCCTTCTGGGAATTTGACCCCCCCCCCCAAGCCCCCCCCCCCCCCCCCTCCGAGAAAATTTTCTGGATCCGCGCATGTGCCATGATATCATCTGAATACTTCTTGTTTTAAGACTTTGGGACAAGGTACCACAGGCTAACTAAAGCATGAAAAAAAAAAAAAAAAAAAAAAAAAAAAATCAAGACTTCTTTACAACAATAATTCACTGGCAGTGAATTATTGTTGTAAAGAAGTCTTGAGTCTGCGTTTACAGTATGCGTTTTGATTTTATTTTGTTTCTTTTTGTTGCTTTTATCAAGTGTGTAGATATGAGGGGCGTATCAGTAGGACAATAAATGAGACGCATGGTAACAAAACCAATCGTTTTAGTTTTCGACCACTTGAGACTGACGATTTTGCTCTGCTGTAAAAGGAAGCAAAAGCATATAGAGGAGAGATACATTATCTAAGCAACACGCAACAAATTTCCAAATCAAGTTCTGTGCAGCCGGGCTATTTGCGCTTTGTTCGAAAATGCATTAAAGCGAACTTTGCCAAAACGGGACTCGAGGCTGATATCATAAAATTGATAATTGACGTGTTTTAGATAAAAGTTCGTGTAACTTCCTTTCACAGAAATATATAGAGAAAAGGTGAAACAAAAATACTGGTATTGTGAATTATTTTACGTCGTATTTACTACTTCTTGTGGTAAGATTTTTTTTCTTTGAGTTTTCCTCCTTTTTACACAAACGTAATTTGTCATATGATGCACTCCCGAACTTGACGACATTCTTTTTATTTTGTTTGACGAGCAGTAGTTGCTGAGAAAATGAATAAATGCATTTACTGTCAAAAGTTGACGTAATTGTTCAATACCGTGCGCGACGTCTTCAGTTAATATGGTTACGTCGGGGACGGGTGTAGCCTCCACTTTATGGTAGGCCTGCTCCCATCCAAAATTGGCATCACTGTACTTTAATGAAAACATCATCCAAAAAGGTTTAAACTAATTAATACATCAGGGCAAGCTCAAACCTTCCGCTAGGCATTTAAGTGGTTGACCTGTTAACCAGTCAGTCTGAAAGCAGGTTTGGGCTCCCATCTCTCACAGCCCTGACAGATATGACCCCATAACGCACCATTACGAAAACTTGTCCATGCAATATACAGAGATATTTTTCAGTATCAAAAATTGAAAATTTCATTGGAAAAAAAAATGATATTTTTCTTATTTTTGCTCAAAACATAGATTGTGGGTACACGTTAGAACCGCCTCGCCGAGGCGGTTCTAACGAGTACCCACAATCTATGTTTTGGAGCAAAAACAAGAAAAATATGTATACCCCTGTAAACCCCAGTTTTACTATATAAAAGTGGGGTTTAAGGGGGTATATATTGCACGGACATTTTTTCCTGATGCATGCAAAGACCGTCAGAGACGCATATCAACGTACAAACGTACAACGGACATGGGACAAACGGGTTTTTCGATGCTTAGAATTTTTTATCACCCATCAGACAAGCATATCCCATTGTGTGCTTGTCCGACATATTTCTGTCTCAGTATTAGTAGGCCTACATTTTAGCTTGACTCAAAATGCCTTGATCATTTCTGTATTTTGCCAATAGAAATGTACATCTTTATGTGTACATCCATATAAGGAAGTGATAAGCTAGGTGTCAACATAAACATGTAGGTATTAATTTCAGGAAGTTATAGTCCGCTGCTTTTATAAAAAATTCAAAATTAAATTTTGCTGAGATTTTATGCACAAAACAAACGCGGATTAGATTGTAAGGTAAGTGCATATTATACAAATTAGTTTTTTTTTTTCACTGGTTAATTTGCATATTGTTTTCATGGAAAAAACAAAATGGCTGCCTGAACAGCATTTGAAGCCTCATGGCTATTGAGAGTCATACTGGTTTAAGTGATAGGTGAGAAAAAATAATCAATGATGGTGTTCAGGCCGAGAAAGGTAATCTCAGGCTCGTTTTCGTCTCATCCTCGGCAGACTTCAATAATCTGAAAACTTGACTGAGATTATAAGAATCTTATATGGGGTTCTGTTCTAGATGGAAGTTTCCAACCCAAGGGATGACCGTGCTGAGCGGAACCGAGGCTCCGCCGAGGTTCCGCTCAGCACGGTCATCCCGAGGGTTGGAAACTTCCATCTAGAACAGAACACCATATTAGATTCTTTTTCTTGCACAACAACCCCCAAAATCTGGTTTATTTCAAGGTTTTGCGTATTTTTTTTAGCCTGGGTGAGAACACCTGGGTGAGATGCAATTTTATCACCCAGGCAAAAAGTGTGGCAATTTCTGTCTGGTGTGCAAGAATTCCTCGTCTCGGCCTCAACCCCTTACTCTCTTGGTTATTCAAATGCATGAATTCATGAATGTGTCCGGTCCCTAACTGAAATAACTGAGACCATTTATATCTGGGCCACAATGTGAGAAAATATACCTTCGGACAATTTTTGAGTATTAGAAAAACAAAGTAACTTTGAATGTATGATGTTTCTAGAGTCCGTTAGTCTTTATTTGACCAGATTATTCCAGTTATTTTGTGACATATGACAATTTACTATATGAACCCTACAGACGCCATTATCCTGAAAAATGTCGTCAACACTGAGTACTGCATTTCTGCGTGTTAGTAGAGCTTACAAAAATCGATGCATTTGTTTAAAACTGTTTAAGCACTGGTTATGACCTATTGTTAAGATAGACGCGTACCATCCTTACAGACAATCTGACGTAATTATTTTGTCTATTTTATGATGACGCAGTTACCATGGTTACCGTTTAACGATAGATATAGGAAAATTATGTGTATTATGGGCTCAAACAAGGGCAGATAACTCCAAATATTAAAAATAAATATACTTTTGTAACTCAATCATTTGGTAGCCCAGTGTTCAAAGATTACAAATACAGTGTTATTTCTAAAACGTACATTACATCAGTTTTCCGCTTTTTGCTGCTTACTACTAGTAATGTCAGAATGTCCGAAGGTACATTTTGTGGCGTTGAGGTTCATCTATATATACATGTGTATGCATTTTAAGTATGAGCCAAGATCTGATAAAATGGGTCTTATGGCCAAAAATTCAAAATTATGATATTAATAACACAGTTTCTCTGAGTGTTTCCTGAAAATTTGAAGAGATCATCTTTACAAATAGCAAAGATCTGAGCGTTTGAAGATGTATAGTTGATACAATCTCAACATGACGTCATGAAAAGTGTTGATGGCGCTACGTTAACATCTTTGAATATCAAAGCAGTTTTACATCAATATCAGAGCAGACAAAATATTTCAAATTTTGGTGTGTGTGTGTGTGTGTGTGTGTGTGTGTGTGTGTGTGTGTGTGTGTTTTTTTTTTTTTTTTTTTTTTTTTTTTTTTTTAACTTTAAAAGCATAGAATTCGAATGTACTAGTATGCCCGAAGACCACTTTTGTCAGATCCGCGCTCGTATGTTTGTAACCAGTCTGATAAAATCCGATCTCGCTTGCTACAGGTGTGCACGTAGATCCGAATGATCTTTGATCAGATTGGTTTGTAACTTGTGCGTTAATAAATTGAAATCTTCTGTAACTTTTTGAACGTCCCATGTTTTGATATAAATAGACATTTACAAGGTAGATAACTCACTCAACAAATGATAACCAAAGACTGATTGCGACCTCAAGATTTTTTATGGTATGCCTGCTTCTAAAATGTATATGTTGATAAACATACACCATTATTAAGATAAAATAAAAAAACTAAGATAAAAATATTACTCGTTAGTGACGGAGAGATGAAATAAAAACAATATGCAAAGTATATAAAACACCATAGCAAGTTGAATTTGTATTTGAAGGGTATCATTACACATACCAGTACACATTAGATACCGTGCGGAAAAAAGCTTATATACTATGTAAAATAAATTTAGCAATTTTTGATGTTAGATATATTTTTGATCACCTCAGAGCAATTTTGGACATTTCTTTATTTCAAATGACTAGAACAGTGTTTTAGGCACATGATACGATGAATTTTAAAACACCATCATTTAAAGAGGCTTCTGGAACAACCAACAAATACAGAAAGGGTGTGGATGCAAAATTCTCAACCATTGAACACAATGCAAACAGCTGACTTTTGTTGAGTCCATTAGGCCCATCCTTTCCAACCCTATATTAATGAACGTTGTTGATTATGTGACAAGTGAGATTGGGCTTTTTCGGTACAAAATTTACCCGCCAAAAACGACGTCAACGCCCCGTCAATAGGTCGAAATTGCCTTAATTTCGGATAACTTGGTTTCCATTGATTTTATCAAAACAAAACAAGACAAACAAAGCACAATCCAGCCAATACCGTGGTCAGTAACACTTGTAAGATTCAGCGCCATAACGCGTCATGCTAGTGAGATATTGCTGACGTTTAACTTTTTGTTTAAGCTCACGTTATAAAGACAAGATAGGGAATTTTGGCAAACTTTCTTTATTTAAACATATCGGTATGCATCAGTCATTTAAAATCAGTGCTGATTTTCGGGAAATTCCAGTTAGAAATGTAACAGTAAGGCAATAACGTCGGAGCAAACGAAAAAAACGTCGAACTCAAAAACTTACGATCTTAATTTCTCGGCAATAAATTTTTTTTTCCAATCGTTTTAAATGTTTTCCTTTGTTTTGATGACTAAAGAGTTGCTTACGCATGATTTTGGTTTCCCACGTTCAGAAGACCTGCAAGTATTAATCATGTGTCTAAAATTGTAACGTCACGTCAGTATCGACGTAAGATTTGATTTTTTCGAAATGTTTCATTTGGAAGTTCTTGCGGAAAGGTTACCACTTACGTCCATATTCCAAAATATAACTTTTAATCATCAGTGGAGGAGAGATGCCCAATTGAGTATCACTGACCTAGATAGCTTTGACAGGTAAATGTTACTATTAATAGCAATTTGATACTCAATTGGGCATCTTTTTGTCATTTTTACAGTACTCTCAAAAAATCGAAAAAATGTATCACAGTTTTTAACCGATTTCCGCCAACTTTGGAGAGCTTAAAGATGAATGAATTTCCAAACTTTTGACCGTTCAGATTTTTTTTTAATTGTCTAGAAAAAAAGTTATTAAGGTTTAAAATCAGGATTTTTTTCTGATTTTCTGTGATTCCTATTTGGGAGCTAGAAAAAAAAGTGATGCCCATTTAGGAAACGGTGATTCCTATTTAGGAACATATAATAAGATCTATGATTCCTGAATGGGATACAAATAGTTTGTTATGCTTCCTGTTGAAGAACTTTGTTTACCAGAGATTCACTGACTTATCTGCCATGTTATTTTCTGAATACCTTTCTTTATCTCATATCGATCATAGAGATGTTCCACATTCAACCTGTTTTCATGTTAATGGCCAGAATATATTTTAAGTTCAGTTTCACAATCATTTATACAAGTGCGTTCAGTTATTGATATGCCCCTGCCATATTCAGAAATAAATTGACAACTCTTCTTGCTTTTGAACAATCTTCACAGGGAAGAAATAGACATCTGGATGAATTTGTTTATATAATGTGTTAAGTGTGTGTATAAATATTTACTTTGTATATACAACTTCCAGAGTTTGTGATGCTGTATGCCTTCTTTGATCACATAACATATGGAGCCAAATTTTAAACAAAAAATTCGCTGATATTCGAGTTTCAAAGATACCACAAGGAACCATGGTTAATGGTTTGTAATTTTGTTTGTAAATTACGAAAGAATAGCCATTTTTGAACTACGGCCGAAAATTTGGTGTCTTTATGAGCTCTATTTACAATGTAACACCGCTGATTTTTATTCATTGTACATTTTAGAATTTCATGGTAAAGCGGTTCTTACAATATAAAACTAAGCATGTCAGTGTTTTTGCAAGAAAACTAATATTCTACTAGGACGGTTTTATGACCAAAGCTTGCTTAAGGGTTCCTTCATGAGGTCAGCATGTCTTAAAGTACCCTAAAGCCACCCATGACTTTGTATTCTGTCAAAACGTGGGTTGGCATTTCATCATACAGTTTCATGATTGTTTCACCAAGGGGCTAAGTGGGCTAAATTTATTGTTAAGCAATGACTTATATCTCCTCTTCATGATATTCAAAACCTCTTCTATAGGGTTTAAGTCATGGAAATTAACATGCCAGTAAAGGATGTCAAAAACTAGTAGTATTAATACAGCTGTACAAGGCAATATTCTTTGTATTCATCCTTAATCCGCAAAATACATTATTGATACATATAGAAGAATGTCTGTCTGTGAATGTCCTGGTGATTCCCTTGACTTAAAGCCTATACAAGAGGATTTAAATATCATGAATATGAGCAGTGAGACATAGCCTAAGTATAAATGTTTCTCTGTGAAAGTCCCAGTCCCCTTTGGTATTCTGTGCCAAGAAAACAAACCATGAATTTTATGATGAAATGCCAACCCACGTTTTGGCAGAATACAAAGATATAGGTGACTCCATAGTACTTTAAGGACTTATGTGTGGTCACTGTATATACATGTTTGAAGATTTACTTGTATAAAAAAGCATTGTTTATTTTTGTCAACAATATTATATTCTTTAGCATACTTTATCATGGGGCTGTTGAATATGTTGCAAATACATGGATTTGTGTATACATGATTGTGAAATGAGTGGTCAGCTCAGAGCAAGTGAGTCATTTTTCAGTTACTTCCAGGTTGAAATCGTCGGACCCATTTTTCTTAGCTTTTTGAAAAAAAAATAAGCCAGATTTTTCGATGTACATGGTGTCCCCCCCAAAAAAGACGTGTCCGCTACAATATATGTTTACTATTTATTTCATTTTTACAGAAAACTCAATCAAACTTAGTAGCAGTATGCTTAAAACAATGTCTTTAAATATTTAGTAATTGCAATTATGTACTTCGCCTAATATCCGAAATGACAACCATTAGTTTAAATGACCCCTTTTGGAGCAATGAAAATTTTACATGACACGTTTTATGGTCGTTCACTCCCCATTTTGGAATAAAATTTCTACGTTTCACCACATTTTCCCCATGTTTAACAAACCCTTTTGATTTTCTAATAATAATTGTTACTTCCTCCTCTTTATAACATTTTCAAGGGAGAATAAAGGCTTGACAATGCTTGGATATTGTATTTTGTTACTTTTTTCAATTTCCAGCAATGCAAGTTGCAGCAGATAGCAGTAAATGACATCATCGATTTGATATGATGTCACTTGCTAATGAAGCACCACATAGCAAAATGGATGTCAGATTCAGAATCAATTATAATAGCACTACCACTGTGTAAAATATCTTGCTTATATCTGTATTATACAAGCTATGCACTTTTTGTAGCAGCTACGTTTTTTGGGACACCCAGTAGTCATTGACTTCAGTCACATAAGAACCTGAAACAAAAGGCATGTCATCTTTCAGCAAACAATAAGTGCACACGAGCCGCCCAAAAATACTCACTTCGAGAATTTTCCAGAAAAACATGTTTACACTAACTTTTTCCAGAGAAATACATTTCCATGACCCTAAAATAATCTTTAACTTTTCAGATTATGTATCCTAGACATGTAGGCTTTGTGTAATTTTTATTCACATGCATTCCATTTCCCAGGAAATGGGTCCCACGAGAACCAGTTACATTTCCAATTCTACAAGCTATTTAAAATTTTAAAAGATTAACTATATTTAGTCATTCCTTGTATCTGTGACATCTATTAGCAATAAATGCACATCATCATTTGATTGACAGATTAAAAAAACAGTAGATGTCTGTTTAACATACCCCACCCACTCATGTCAATATTGATAAACTCTTAAGGCATGCTTACCTCATGAAGGAAAAGGTACAAGTAGGCAAAGGGGCCAACAGCACAAAAATATTTTAAACACCAAGACATAAAACAAAAAGAACCACCACAGAAGTATAGACTTGGAACGATCAGTAACACAAAGTTACTGGCGGGTTTAAATCGATTTTACATGGCCATAACCTCACCCTCAGCTTCTGCAGTGGTTCATAACATTTAGTTAGTTCTTCGGAACCCACAAGCAAGCTTTGTTCGTAAGACCGCTCTGGTAGAATATAAGTTTTCTTGCACAATGAATGAAAATCAGAGTGTAACTTTGTAAATAATGCTGATAAAGACACCAAATTTTCAGCTGTAGTACTGACAACCATGGTTATTCTTTCATAATTTACAAACAAAATTACAAACCATTAACCATGATTCCTTGCGGATTCTTTGAAACTCAAATATCAGCGAATTTTTTGTTTAAAAAATTGGCTCCATATGTTATGTAATCAATTTAGGCATACAGCATCATAACTCTGGAAGTTCTATATACAGAGTAAATATTTATAGACACACTTAACACATTATATAAACAAATTCATCCAGATGTCTATATATATTGTTCAAAAGTAAGAAGAGTTGTCAATTTATTTCTGAATATGGCAGGGGCATATCAATAACTGAACGCACTTGTATAAATGATTGTGAAACTGAACTTAAAATACACTCTGACCATTAAAATGAAAAAAAGGTTGAATGTGGAACATCTCTATGATCGATATGAGATACTGAAAGGTATTCAGAAAATAACATGACATTTAAGTCAGTGAGGCTCTGGTAAACAAAGTTCTTCACAAGGAAGCATAACAGACTATTTGTATCCCATTCAGGAATCATAGATCTTATTATATGTTCCTGAATAGGAATCACCGTTTCCTAAATGGGCATCACTTTTTTTTCTAGCTTTCAAATAGGAATCACAGAAAATCAGAAAAAAATCCTGATTTTAAACCTTAATAACTTTTTTTCTAGACAATTAAAAAAAAATCTGAACGGTCAAAAATTTGGAAATTCATTCATCTTTAAGCTCTCCAAAGTTGGTGGAAATCAGTCAAAAACTGTGATACATTTTTTTGATTTTCTGAGAGTACTATAAAAATGACAAAAAGATGCCCGATTGAGTATCAAATTGCTATTAATAGTAACATTTACCTGTCAAAGTAATCTAGGTCAGTGATACTCAATTGGGCATCTCTCCTCCACTGATCATAATGTGCAAAGACTAGCGAAAGTTACAAAAATTGCTAAATTTAATTTGCCTAGTATATATTCAGAGGAAAACTATGTCCAACGAATATATTATTTGTGGAAGCCATTTTGAGGCTCGTTTATTATATATACTATATGTTTTTCTCACCCATCAGACAAGCATATCCCATTGTGTGCCTGTCCGAAATATTTCTGTCTCAGTATCAGTCTGAGTAGGACTACATTTTAGCTTGACTCAAAATGGATCAAAATGCCAATCATTTCAGTGTTTTGCCAATAGGAATGTAAGTAAAGGGTGTTAAGAAAGTTCGTTCCGCGCAAAAATTGTTTTCATCATAGTTTAATTTAAATGTTTCAAAACTAAAAAATGTCATAACAAGATTTTAATTTGGATGTATGTGAAAAGACAAAAGCAACTATGTTTTAAATCAGATACCTGATCATGAAAAAAGTGGCCCTCAAACACTGGCACCCATTTTCTAACCCTTCAACTTTTACACAGAAATGGGGGTATATTAGTAAATATCTTTGCTATGCCAAGACAGATGTGTAAAAATCTTCTATAATTCAGCGAACAAAGCTTAAATGAACTGCTTATTCGCCATTTTTAATAATTATGTGATATCTTCAATTATAAACCTGTTAAGAAAAATCAAATGTCAAAAAATTCACAATTTCTTCAGAAAATCGAATTATTCCAAAACTTGTGAAAAACAGTGTACTTAGAAAATATACATCTGTGAAGCAACTCAACGTAAGATGCTCTATTTATCTGAGAATGGAACAGATTCAAGAAAAATGTATCATGTCATTAGTGTTTGCCTACAAAATGCTTTCGAATCATGTGGCAAAGTGCGGAACGAACTTTCTTAACACCCTTCATATCTTTATGTGTACATCCATATAAGGAAGTGATAAGCTACATGTAGGTAACAACCGTGAACTGTCAGTGACAAAAATAAACATGAAGGTGTTAATTTCAGGAAGTTAAACAATTAAATTTTGCTGATACTTTATGCACAAAGTAAAACGCTGATTTATACGGATATTTTTGTAAGGCTAGTGCATATTATACAAATTAGCTTTTTTTCACTGGTTAATTTGCATATTGTTTCATGGAAAAACAAAATGGCTGCCTGAACAGCATTTGAAGCCTACTGAGAGTCGTATGGTTTAAGTGATGTGTGAGAAAAATAATCAACAAGTTGGCTTCTTTAAAAAGAAACCAATGAAAAGGTCAGCAGCCGTTTGTTATAAGAGATTCCTTTTGCTCTATATTTCAGCTAGTGTTGTTGATTCTCTGGTTTGTCATTAATTTCGATTCTCATACGTTTCAGTTTCGTTTCCTTTACATGAATGTCGTTTCTTTTTATGAACGCTTGACCAGTGTGTGTATCTGTCACTCAAGGCATTGACCAAAAATTCTGATGTTATGGAACCAATGCCAATACTAAAGGGAACACGATTACAATCAATATGTCGATGTGCAGAAAACCATTTTGCAGTGCAGTCAGTGTGTGACAGAGTTCTGAATTTTGACCTGCAGCCACACTACCAGAAACAGACCCATAGGACCGATGTGATGGACTAAAAGTCAGCCATATAGAGTTCCTACAGTTTCTGTACCCCTCGTCAGGGTATCTACGATCTAAACCTAGATGTGATATGATAAGCAGTCACCACGATCGAGACTGCTTGCTAGATTTTACCGCTATTTGACGGGGAGTGTCAAAAATGGATAAATTTAATTGATTGCGGTTAACTGTCTAGTCAGTATAGACGGGTTCACTAGTTTTTATTAAGCGCTTTATGTGACAAAACGCGTAATTGAGAGAGATCAGTCGATCATGGGTAGAATTTTCTTCATATTTAAAGTAAACACTGTGGAAAAGGTCCTGAGGGACGGACCTTTTCCAATGATGGTGTTCAGGCCGAGAAAGGAAATCTCAGGCTCGTTTCCAGATTTTTCGAGTCTCATCCTCGGCAGAGCCTCGGATTAGACTTCAATAATCTGAAAACTTGGTCTCGGCCTCAACCCCATCATAGATTGTTATTCAAATGCATCGAAATATTCATGAATTCTAAAATAACGGAGACCATTTGCGTTGTATAATAGTGCGAAGGTTTGACATAAATTATGTAGTGAGAACATCCGTTTATTCCCCGTGGAAACCTCTGCGATTATACAGCGTGTAAAGTCATTTCCCCCTTCCATATATCCTGAAATCGATTTATGGATATCCTACAATCAGATCATTTAAGGATATCCTAAAGTAGAATTATGGATATCCAAAAATCGAATTATGGATATCCTAATTTATTATTATTATTATTTTTTTTAATTCAGTTTTACGTCCCTTTCAAGATTATTTGAGCTCATATATATGAGACGGGCCAATCAGTAGGTTGGGCGAAAACGGGAGAACCCCGAGAAAAACCACCTGACACACCCGCAAGCAGAACTTGGCTTGTCTCACATGTGGCCAGAGCGGGGCTCGAACCCACACCAGACACAGCGGTGAGATGATCGATCGATTAGGAAACAGCGCTCTTAACCACTCGGCCACGGGGGCCGCCTATCCTAAATTCAAGATTATTTTTGGATATCCTAAATTACATTTAAGGATATCCTTAAATAAGCTGATTTAAGGATATCCATAATTCGATTTTTGGATATCCAAAAATCGAATTGTGGATATTCATAATTCATCGTGTTTTTTGGATATCCTAAAATGTATTTTAGGATATCCGTAATTTATTTAACGATATCCATAATTAATTTTAGGATATCCATAATTCATTTTAGGATATCCATAATTCATTTTAGGATATCCAAAAATATTAATGGATATCCTTAATTATTTTAGGATATCCATAATTGAATTAAGGATATCCATAAATGAATTATATATATCCTTAAATAAATTATGGATATCCAAAAATAGGGAATAAATAGTAAAGCGGCACCCCATAAGTATGAGCCAAGATCTGATAAAAGGGGACTTATGGCCAAAAATTCAAAATTATGATATTAATAACATTTGAAAGACCAAGTTTCTCTGAGTATTTCCTGAAAATTTGAAGAGATTATCTTTACAAGTGGCAAAGATCTGAGCGTTGGAAGATGTGTAGTTGATACATTTTCAACATGACGCCATGAAAAGTGTTGATAAGTTGGCGTTTTGATATTGATATAAACGTTTACATCTTTATATCACCGTAACAATGTAACAATTGTTACATTTTAGGCAGTTTGTTACATTTTGGGCCGACAACGTCGACCAGAAATGTAACAATCATGTACAACAAAAATTTTGTTACATTTTGGGTCGATGAGTGGCATATTTTTGAAAAAAAAAAAAAAAAAAAAAAAAAATGAATATTTTTAAAAACAAACACTTTAGCATCTATTATCCGTCAAAGACGATGAAGAGAAACACGTTTATCTTTCAATTTCTTCACTCAATCCACATTTTCAACAAACTATAATATTAAGACTTAATATTTTGAATTAAAACTTAGAAAATGACTTCCCAACGAGTACTATCCCCTACCATCGCATGTCGAAACTTTTCCAGTTATATCCAAAACTGATGAAAGAATAAATTATTCTATCATTTTTTCTTATTCAAGACATTCGTGTTGTTACATTGTTACAATTTAGGTTTTCCATATACGACCCAAAATGTAACAATGTAACAAAATCTAAACTTTCTCTTCCAAACTAACCATTTTCCTTTGTAAAGTTTTGAAAAGAAAAGTAGCTACTTTGCTGGCTGCGGGGTACATCAGGATAACCAGTCTATAATCAGATATTGAATACCCAAGACTTAAATAGTACGTGATTTTGGCCCGGGATTTTGGTCATTTGTTACCACTTGGGAAGGAAAAATCTATACATGTGTTTTGTCGATGAGCCTGATTTTCAGTATGATAGCTGTCTCATATCGATAGCTTTTGTCCTAAAAACTCGTATTTCGACATGTACCCAAGTTCGTCACTTTCAATTAAGACAATATCGTGTACCTACGAAATCAGACATATCTTACATGTACAAGCTATTATCCTTAACATGTGAATATGGTACCAAGTTAAGGTTTAGGCGCTGAACCTTTGTCTAGTTGTCATACACGTAAATTATCTAATTTGCATACTCATTAATATTTAAGAAAACTTAAAAAATAAGATGCAAACTATGGGAAAACGAAAATCTTCGTATGTTACTCATTTAGTCAGTCCTATATCACCTACAGTTTATCATAGACAATGGAATATGGTAGGCCTACCAAATTCAATCGTGTGCTAAGAACATTCATTTGGCGTATCACATATTCAAATTAGGCCTACTTTGCTTATTTTTGAACGTGAGAATTGGGCGGAAAAGGCGAAATTAATTTCTAAGTACGCGAATTTCATACTGTTTTTCACTGACACAGCCCTATATTCTGAAAATGGTTATGCGCATCATGCATGTCAGGACCCTTGTCGTACAATGAGTGAGGTGGGGGTGGGGGTCTCATTGCCTGTCAATGTGGTACTATAGGAGTTGAGGTCAAATTGGACCAAAACGACAAACGTTTCAGAAGTGTGGAATTTCATTTTTTTTCCCCCCTAAACCAGCCCCTTATTTTAATGGTTTAATTATGTGTATCATGAAGCCAAGTGGTGTGTGTTCCAAGAGTAGACTTTGATCAGTAATGATATAATTTTTTCCATGCCCCTTGGCATTGCGGGCGATTTCGATTTACATTGATATTGTTTGCTATTTTGCTTGCGAATAAGTGACAAATGAAAACAATTCGGCAAGCATTCGCAACGCAGTCGCTTCATTCGTAAGGTGTCACAAGGCGTTCTAACGAGTACCCACAATCTATGTTTTGGAGCAAAAATAAGAAAAATGGGTATACCCCTGTAAACCCCAGTTTTTCTATATAAAAGTGGGGTTAAAGGGGGTATTTATTTCACGAACATGTTTTCCTGATGTTAAGGGCGTACCTGGTTTTTGAAATGAGGGTAGTCCTTGTGGCGCACTATATGGTTGCCATGGCAACAGACATTAATAGAAGTAACTTTCTTTCATAAGAAATATGTGCGTTTTAGATTGTGGTAAAATATCAAAGCAGTATTTCAAATTTTGGTGTTTTCATAGAATTTGAATGTACTAGACTGATGCCCGAAGACCACTTTTGTCAGATCCGCGCTCGTATGTTTGTAACCAGTCTGATAAAATCCGCTCTCGCTTGCTATAGGTGTGCATGTAGATCCGATTTTAATGATCTTTCATCAGATTGGTTTGTAACTTGTGCGTTAATAAATTGAAATCATCTGTAACTTTTTGAACGTCCCATGTTTGATATAAATAGACATTTACAAGGTAGATAACTCACTCAACAAATGGTTATTATTTTGTGACTTTGACCTCAAGATTAAAATGCTTCTAAAAGTGTATATGTAGATAAACATACACCATAGTCAAGATAAAATAAAAACAAGGATAAAAATATTGCTTATTAGTAACGGAAAGGTGAAATAAAAACAATATGCAAAGTATAAACACCATAGCAAGTTGAATTTGTATTTGAAGGAGATCATTACCCATACTACTACACAATAGATATCGCGCGGAAAGAAGCTTATATATTCTGAGGAAGACACCATGTCCAATGAATATATTAATTTGTGGAAGCCATTTAATGGCTCGATTAATAATTGCAATTGTGACGCCATTATCAAGAGTAGACCTAGTGTCGCCCCAACCTTAGAGACGTATTCAGAATGGCGAGGCTTTTTTTTTTTGATTTTTTGGGACATAATTGTATCCTCTCTCAACAGTTAAGGGGGTCATTGTATACTAAAAGGGATCAAAATGTACATTTTTGTGCACGAGGGAAAACCCAGATCCTACTTCTTCCCCATTTTTTTTTTATACAAGAAAAGACATTTGAGCCGCCTCATGAGAAAAACAACAATCTGCATATGCGAAAACAAAGGCGCAGATCAGCTTCGCAGTAACTGCGAAGCTGATCAGCTACTCGGATAGTACAATTCCTCTACTTTCTAAATCCAAAATTTCCAGCCTCTATCCATCTTCTGTGACTGTACAGGCCGGTTTGTGTCCGACCTGGTCTGAAACCCTATTTGTTTGTTTTCTCATGCGAAGGCTCATTATGTGGTAGAGCAAGACACTACACTTAGCGAATACTTTCAGCCTGACAGAAGACTGGAATGGGTGGATGTGGAGAATGTCTCGCCAAATTTGGCTTGATTTCGTTCAACATACTATTTTTGGTAAGAAAATTTTGCATCATCATCATCATCATCATCATCATCATCATCATCATCATCATCATCATCATCATCATCATCATCATCATCCAAATTTGTCATCATCATCATCATCATCATCATCATCATCATCATCATCATCATCATCATCCAAATTTGGCCTAATTTCGTTCAACATACTATTTTTGGTAAGAAACGTTTGCATCATCATCATCATCATCATCATCATCATCATCATCATCATCATCATCATCATCATCATCATCATCATCATCATCATCATCCAAATTTGGCCTAATTTCGTTCAACATACTATTTTTGCATCATCATCATCATCATCATCATCATCATCATCATCATCATCATCATCATCATCATCATCCAAATTTGGCCTAGTTTCGTTCAGCATACTATTTTTGGTAAGAAAGTTTTGTATCATCATCATCATCATCATCATCATCATCATCATCTTGGGTGTGAGACCGGTAAGCATACACCTGGTGCACCGTCTGGTTATATACACGTATTACAACAAAACGTTTTAACTCATTTAAGCCTGGCGTCCCTTTTGTGGGACATAGGCAACGAGTTATAACGAGTACCCATAATCTATGTTTTAGAGCAAAAATAAGGAGAACAGGTATACCCCTGCATACCACAGTTTTGCTATATAAATGCGGGGTATAAGGGGGTATACATTGCACGAACATGTTTTCCTGATGAAAACATACTTTTTCAACCTCTTCATTTTAACACGATTTTGCATATAACACGGATTCAATGTTGGGACAAAAATAATGTTCATTTACCACCTATCATTCAGTATATATACATTATGCTTTCGTTATAACACGATTGGATAATCTAACACTGATACAGCAACAATCGTGTTATAAAGAGGTCGTTGTAAATGAGCCGCCTCGTGGGAAAACCAACAATGTGGTTTCCGAACAGGTCTGACACAAACCGGCCTGCACAGTAACAGAAAAGAGCTAGAAGCTTAAGATTTCTGGTAGAAGAGGAATTGTACTATCCGAGTAGCGAAAACAAAGGCGCTGATCAGCTTCGCGGTTACCGCGAAGCTGATCTGCGCCTTTGTTTTCGCATATGCAGATTGTTGGTTTTCCCATGAGGCGGCTCAAATATTACTTTTTCAGCTATCTGGAGTTGGTGTTCTCGGTGTTGGGATATGGGTAAAAGTGGATAAAAATGTGGTCAACATGCAACACCTGGTGGAGTTTGACTCGAATGACAAACAGTTAGAGATAGCCGCTAACATTCTCATTGGCTTCGGGTCATTCGTGCTGCTGATTTCAGCCCTTGGGTTTTTCGCTGCTTGTACACAGAAGAAGATATTCATTGGCGCAGTAAGTTGATTCTGATGAGATCCGGCGTAGTTTCTTTTCTTTTTCTTTTCTCTTTTGTCTGTGGTACATGTAAAAATATCATGGCCCTTGGACCAAAATGCTATGCTAAATACCATCAGGAAAACATATCCGTGTAATGTCTACCCCCTTGAACCCCACTTTTATATAGCAAAACTGGGGTATGCAGGGGTATACCTATCATAGTTTTTTCTTATTTTTGCTTCAAACATAGATTGTGGGTACTCGTTAGAACCGCCTCGGCGAGGCGGTTCTAACGTGTACCCACAATCTATGTTTTGAGCAAAAATAAGAAAAATATAAAAAAAATTCTACTGAAAATTTTCATTTTTTACAACTTAAGAAAAATATGTATATAACATGGGCGTGGTTTCGTAATGCATTTCGAAAACTTGCCCATGCAAAATACAGCGATTTTTTTTTCAGAAGCAAAATTGAAAATTTTCATTGGAAATTTTTTGAAATTTTTTATATTTTTGCTCAAAACATTGATTGTGGGTGCATGTTAGAATCGCCTTGCCGAGGCGGTTCTAACGAGTACCCACAATCTATGTTTTGGGTCATAAATAAGAAAAATAGGTATATCCCTGCATACCCCAGTTTTGCTATATAAAAGTGGGGATCAATGGGGTATACATCACACGGACATGTTTTCCTGATGAGTGTAAAAGTCGCAGTTGCTCACTGGCCATTATCTATATTTTTCAGTATATCGCCTTTTTGGTTCTCATTTTCGCCGGGGAGTTTGCAGGAGGAATTACAGCGGCTGTATTCAAAGGAAAGGTAAAGCCATAATCCAGTTTTCTTATTTATTTACATTATGAAAACACGTTCATGAAACACACAATGATTTTTTTCGGTTGTGAAAATGAACATTTTCTACCTCAAAATATCGATTGTGGCGGGTCGAACGTATACCCACAATCTATGTTTTGAATCAAAAGTTACAAAATATATACGCCCACAAACCCAAATTTTACTGCATATAGGGTTTACGTGTCACATACATTTTCAATAGAACGTCAATACTCGAGCCGAGGCACTGGTATTTTAGATCTGGATGTAGCCGTCTGAATAATTAGTGTACCGACCTTCAAAAACAACCATTATTAACATGATTAATATTACCATTCCAAACTTATGATTTTGTTCGAGGCTTTGTCTTTTTTTTACCTCTTTTTGTAAAAAAAAAAAAAAAAAAAAAAAAAAAAAAAAAAAATCCATTTTATTCGATAGACGCCTCTGTGGTAAGAAGACATCTGAGAACCAACAATTTGGGTTCCGACCAGGTCCGACACAAACTTTCTTGTACAGTCACAGAAGATGGTTAGAGGCTAGCAATTTTGGATTTAGAAAGTAGAGGAATTGTACTATCCGTGTAGCGAAAACAAAGGCATGATCAGCTTCGCAGTTACTGCGAAGCTGATCTGCGCCTGCAGATTGTTTGTCTTCCCATGCGGCGGCTCATCTTTAATTCGGTGTCCATGAAAAGCCGGGTGTGCATGAGCATATTTTTAACGACATCAATGATCACCGACCTAGCCCCGTGGTTATAAAACTTTTTTCATGCTCAACTCAGCTGAGCATGAAATTTAAACTGCTCGTAAATGAGGAAATAGCCAAAATAAGTTGAAATTTCAGGTTTGGATCACCAAAGACTGTAATTTATCCTGCTTATAAATGTTAAAATGCCAACATTTATTGGCATTTTAACAGATATGAGCAGGATAAGTTTTGGTCTCAGTTGAGTTGAGCATGAAAAAAGTTTTTATATAACTTCGGGGCTAGGTAAACGCCATCGTCTTTCTAGGTGCGTAATCATTTTAAAAATATTATTCAATTATTTGCATGCACGCATATGCCATTTCTGTTTCCATTTGAAGATCGAGGATGACCTGCCGGGTATTTTGTCAAAGACATTTGAAAAGTACACCCCCGGGAACAATCTACTGGCCAAAGCATGGGACTATATGCAAGTTTGGGTAAGTACAATTGTAATGTATCAATGATGTATCGAGCATCTGGTATTTACTTATAACTAATATGTGTTTCCATATTATGCAAGTCCCTGTGTCATGTTGGAGAGTAACGTTTATCCTGACAGGCAACCCGCCCATTATTTAGTAAGTCAGGATGAACGTTACTCTCCAACATGGCACAGGGACACGCATAATATCAAATACCCGTGCTGATTCCATGTGTACATGAGCAATACCACGAGGGATGCACATGCAATTTATTGCTCTAAAAGTATTGTAATACAGAATTTTCCAAGGGAGAAAAGATTGGTCCTGGTCAACAGTTTTTCAGGGCATGTCTTGATTGTTCGAATCCCGGACCACTCGACTCAGTGTCCGTCGCTCTATCACGTGGGCCTAGCCAATATCGGAACCGTGCTATGTACTACATTCATGACAAATGGCAATCAATCACTGCTTTTTGTACTGCGCGCAAAGTGTTCAGATTCAATATTGTCAGCATTATGCTTTCTCTTTCTTTCAGCTTAACTGTTGTGGCTCAACGGGTTACAAAGATTATCAGCACGTGAATTTTACCTCCGCGGTAAGTATTACAATTGAGCCGCCGCATGGGAAAACTAATAATTTGCATAGGCGAAAACAAAGGCGCAGATCAGCTTCGCAGTAACTGCGAAGCTGATCAGCGCCTTTGTTTTCGCTACACGGATCTCTTCTACTTATATCCAAAATTTCAAGCTTCTAGTCTGCCTTTGTGACTGTACAGCCCGGTTTGTGTCAGACCTGGTCGGAACCCAAATTGTTGGTTTTCTAACGCAATGGCTCAATTTTCATATTAACTGCAACAAAATAACATCAGGCTAAATATTTTTGAAAACTCTTACTTCTAATAGTTCGCTACAAAATTTTGTCCTATGAGTCTCTTAACCTCACAAAAACAATTAGGCTTTTATATGGATGTTGATTTAGCCACTATTTCTGGACAGACTCAGACCTTCTAAGCGGTTAAGTCATTCAGTCGGAATATTGCAAAGTCTGGAGGCCCCAGCGCCCCATCTGTTTCTCACAGCCCAAATGGGCGGCGTCATTTCTTAGAAAATCTCTCAAACACTTTTTGTGTGCCCCCAGGACCAGCATGTACCGAAGACCTGCTGCAAGTTGAGCAACAGTGACCCAGAAAATCCGAGCCCCAAGAATTACGCCATTTGTCAGAGGGAGGCGCGAAATGGAACTTCATTCACTTATCTACAAGGCGAGGCAAGTATACTGTCCAAAATAAGTCCCGCATTAATAGCAAACACACATGTGTGTTTGCTTTAGGATAAACGTACGTAAGAAATTTAGAATAAAAATTCTACATACCTTACCGAACAAAACCGACGGTTAGACGGCCATTAATGTTGGGCGCAGACATTTTTGTCGGCATGCGCAGACAATGTGTCGTTCAGATGTCGGGAAATTTGTACTTTCTTTTTCTTTTTTCGGCTGAACATTTTTCTTTGTCAAACATATTTCCATATATCCTATTTCAGATCATATTTGTTTCCAAAATGTAAAAATATAAGATAAATACACAATTTACAAATGCAGACGACGATGAAGATTGGTTTTTCGAAATTACACCGTTAAAATCCTCGTATTATAGCAAACCAGTCAACAAGGCAATATAAACGCTCGAAAAAACAAGCGTCTGCGAGGTGTACCTAAAGCAGGTAACCGGCGAAATTATCGAGACGTTTCGAACAGACGGAAATTACGCCGTGAATAGCGTGCCTGGTTATTTTTGGGGGACAATATTTGAGGTTTGAAGGAACAGAAGGAAAACATTTAAGGGAGCTACCTACCTAGGTCTACCTAAAACCTAACTAGGTCTACCTAACTACCAAGGTCTACCTGCCTACCAAGGTCTACCTACCTAACTAGGTCTACCAACCTAGGTCTACCTACCTAGGTCTACTTTCCAAGGTCTACCTACCTAAGTCTACTAACCAAGGTTTATCAACCTGGGTCTACTTACCAAGGTTCCCTTTCCTAGGTTTACTTACCTATGTCTTAGTCTACCTATCTAGGTCTACCTTCCAAGGTCTACTTATCTAGGTCTACTTACCAAGGTCAAGTTACCAAGGTCTACATACCTAGGTCTACTTCCAATGTCTACATACCTAGGTCTACTTACCAAGGTTTATCTACCTAGGTCTACTTACCTTAGTCTATCGAACTAGGTCTACTTACCAAGGTCTCACTTCCGGGGTCTACTTACCAAGGTCTGTTTACCAAGGTCTACCTTCTATGGTCTACTTACCAAGTCTACTTACCAAGGTCTACCCACCTAGGTCGACTTACCAAAGTCTACCTACTAGGTCTATTAACCAATATCTACCTACCAAGGTCTACCTACCAAGGTCTACCTACCAAAACCTACATACTAAGTCTACTTCCAATGTCTACTAACCTATTTCTACCTACCAAGGTCTAACTATCTACGTCAGCTTACCAAGGTTTACTTACCTAGGTCTACCTACCTAGGTCTACTTACCAAGGTATACATACCTATCTATGTCTACTTACCAAAGTCTACCTACCTAGGTCTACCTACCTAGGTCTACTTCCCAAGGTCTACCTACCTAGGTCTACTTACCTGGGTCTACCTACTATGTCTACTTACCAAGGTCTACGTCCGGGGTCTACTTACCTAGGTCTACTTACCTAGGTCTACGTACCAAGGTCTACTTACCAAGATCTACCTACCTATGTTTACCTACAAGGTCTACTTACTCAGGTCTACTTAAATGGATAGCTGGATACACTTATTGACAAAAAAATCCCAGCATACGGTTTTCCGTGTGTGTTTGCAGATAAGGCAGCGTGCCTTTATTTCATATTAAGTTCTATTGCCTATGTATGATATTAGATTGTCCAACTAAACTCAAGTTAGAAAACAAATTTTATAAGGTGTGATTTCACGAAATTTCAATTTGAAATACGGATTACCGATTATGTCATAGACTCTGAAACACAAGGTCTCTACCTTTTTTGAGTACATCGAGCAGAGGCGTTGGTTCTGTACAGGTGATCGAAAATATTACATTCATAGACCTTTTGGTTTATTTGATAAGTTTTAAACAAAAAAAAAAAAAAAATGATTATTTTTAACAGGGGTGTTTCAAAAGTTTGGAAGAAGAAATAAAATCCCATTTGGTGCTAATCATTGGGGTTGGTGTAGGGATTGCTATGGTACAGGTAGGTGATATTTTTGCTGCATCTTTAAGGAGAAAATTGATATCTATTAGATGATAAACATGTACTTGAAATAAAAGATCCTTTGAAATAAAAAATCCTTTGTTGAAAAAAAGAATATTGTGAACCGAGATAACATCAGGATTTTCGTTGTTTTTTTTTTTTTTTTTTTTTTTTTTTTTTTTGTGAGTACGTTAATATACCGATGTTGCATATTGTGCAAAGTCTCTATTTGTTAATTAAATATTTTAAGCCATATTCGAAATTTTTTATTGAACGTATGATTTTCATGGTGTTTATCAATCTTTTTTCAGCTCTTGGGTATAGTTCTGGCTTGCTGTGTGTGTCGCCAAGACAGAGAGAAAAATGGCATCTATTAGATGAATTTATGGCACTAAAGACTTGTAATATAGGAAGTGTCGCAATCAGAAAAAACGTTATGGACTCTAGATAACATAAATCAGCCTAAAATATAAGGGCCCCCATTACAAATTAGATATTGTGACCTCTGTGCACATCATCGAAAACTAATGTCTACGTACTACCCTGTCCGCATGACGAACAGTTCATCAGGAAAACATGTCCGTGCAATGTATACCCCCTTGAACCCCACTTTTATATAGCAAAACTTGGGTATGCAGGGGTATACCTATTTTTCTTATTTTTGCTCCAAAACATAGATTGTGGGTACTCGTTAGAACCGCCTCGGCGAGGCGGTTCTAACGTGTACCCACAATCTATGTTTTGAGCAAAAATAAGAAAAATATCAAAATTTTTCATCTGAAAGTTTTCAATTTTTGAAGCTCAAAAAATCTCTGTATATTGCATGGGCAAGTTTTCGTAATGTGGGTTGCCAGCGACCCACCGTCTTTGATCAGACAGGGATGATGAGCACAGAAATCTTCTTCAGGAACTGAACATGCCCATGCAATATACAGAGATTTTTTAAGTTGTAAGAAAAGAAAATTTTCAGTAGAAAAATTGTAATTTTACCTAGTAAAACCCAACCCAACTCAACTTTTACCTAGTAAAATTTGGGTATGCAGGGGTATACCTTTCTTATTTTTGCTCAAAACACAGATTGTGGGTACACGTTAGAACCGCCTCGCCGAGGCGGTTCTAACGAGTACCCACAATCTATGTTTTGGACGAAAAATAAGAAAAATAGGTATACCCCTGCATACCCCAATTTTACTAGATAAAAGTGGGGTTAAAGGGGGTATTCATTGCACGGACATGTTTTCCTGATGTTGTATTGTTTTTCATTCTTCTACCCATCCTGATAAAAACATGGTATGTTCCTTGCGGGGTCTTCAATCTAAATATGGCAGTGGCGGGAGACGCTACAATCTTTGCCGTTGTTACATCTTCGTTTTAAGAAGTCTATCAAAATCTTTTCGGGTTACTTATTTAGACTCAACACAAAATGAATCAGACTTTTAGTCGGTAATTTTATCCAGATTTGTAGAAGTTGTTTACTTTTCATTTTGATTACATGTTTCAAGAAATGTGCAATATTTCATATTTTTGTTTTTAATTTTATTAATAAAGAACTGGATCTTTTCACGAGAAGATACTGTGCAATGCTTAAATATACATAGCCATTCACGACGACGTTTTAGTAATGTTCAACAACTTGAAATAAATATACCTTTATGGCAAGCCAAATGCACATTTATTCCATAAACCTAGTTTTAGAGAGAAAAACCTGGTTTATGTATACCATAAACCAGGTTTATCGCACATAAACCAGGTTTAAACCTATGCGGAGGATAGGTTTCCTTTCATGATGCGGTTTCATGATGCGGAGGATAGGTTTCCTTTCTTAAACCTATGCGGAGGATAGGTTTCCTTTCATAAACCTATGCGGAGGATAGGTTTCCTTTCTTAAACCTATGCGGAGGATAGGTTTCCTTTCATAAACCTATGCGGAGGATAGGTTTCCTTTCTTAAACCTATGCGGAGGATAGGTTTCCTTTCATAAACCTATGCGGAGGATAGGTTTCCTTTCATAAACCTATGCGGAGGATAGGGTTCCTTTCTTGAACATATGCCGAGGATAGGTTTCCTTTCTTTACCTATCTCGAGGATAGGTTTCCTTTCATAAACCTATCCCGAGGATAAGTCGTTTTAAAGCCTGTTCTGTGTGTAGGTTTTTGAATCAGTTTAAATATTGCTTAGGATAGGTTGAATTATTGTGCACTTGGCTTGCCTGTTATATAAATGAATATGACAATGTTTGTAAAACTTGGTTTATCTCCAAATTTACTAGATAAACCTGGTAGATGTGCGTTTAACCTGGTTTATAGACCGATATCAAATGTTTTGGCAGAAAAAAACTATCATATCAGACATAAACCAGGTTTAACGCCCTTAAACCAGGGTTCTCGATCGTTATCCTAAGTTTCATCACTTAAACCACATTTCTCTCACATATACTAAGTTTTACTACAAAACTTTTTCATACTTGCTTTCAATTTTAAATAAACTCGATATCTATGAGTCTGCAATAATACATACATGTATGACACTTGTATGTATCATAATATGAACAAAACCAACGGGTGTCCGAACCGGGACAGTGAGAACGGGGCTTTAAGCTTTGAAAGGAACAGCTCTAAAGTCGGATTATTAACAGTCAATTACTTTGAGCTTTTTGTCAACCAGCCCCCGTTTTGGCAAGAAATACACCAGACATAAAAAATTAAAGGTAACCAATGATCAAGAACTGGCGCAATCAGAACCAAAGCCCCATGCTAAGCCCTGATGAAATAAGATACAAACAGGTTCCATCAGGAAAACATGCCCTTGAAAAGTATATCCCCGTGAATCCCACTTTTATATATAAAAACTAGGGTTTGCAGTGGTATACTTATTTTCCTTATTTTTGCTCCAAAACATTGATTGTGGGTACTCGTTAGAACCGCCTCATCTGTACCCACAATCAATGTTTTGATCTAACATATTAAAAATATATATTTTTTTTTCGGATAAAAATTTTCAAATTTTACAGTGTTAGAAATCTCTGTATATTTCACGGGCATGTTGTCATAATGCTGATACAATGAGAACATACGGTAAGCCGACTGAATAGCTATTTCCCTAAAGGTGGCAATTGACTTGCCTGAACTTCACTGAATATCTGAAGAGGCCCATAAGACGCACAAATAACACAAAAATCAACACCAAAACGAAATAAATCCACAACAGAATTATCTTCCTGGAACGGTCAATAATATAATAGTACCATTGGACTTTTAAAAAAAAATAGACCATAAAAGATGTCAAAACGGCTTGACATTCAGCAATGTAATTCCAGGAAACCTTGATAATATGTAAATGAATTTCCTGGAAAAAGTCCATCAATATGATTTGCATAATAAACTCGTTAAATTTAAATGTATAAACTGTATAGATTCTAACGTCTGATAGCATAAATTAGCATGGTAACATTCGTTGAGATATTTAAGTATTCAAGTAGAATCTTCATATAAATTTATGTTCATGTATTATGTAAAAGTATATGAGCCTTCGCGTGAAAAAACAACAACATCTATTTGGGTTTTCGATCGGCTTCGACACAAACCGGCTTGTATGGTCACAGAAGCAGGCTAATGATTTCAAAAGGAGAGGCTATGTACTATCTATGGCGCGAAAACACACCTGACCTGCGTCTTTGTTTTCGCATATGAAGATGGTTTGTTTTCTGATGCGGCGGCTCTATGTAAAATTATATGATTAGAACGAATACGGCATATTAATGAAGTCCAGAATTCGGACCATCCAACTATCTGTTAAGGCCTCGTCACACATATGCGAAAGTCCCTCGACGCAGGCTTAGGTTTAATTGCGAGAAAGGAATTCTTGTCCGTTTGATTGATTGCTTTCCGTCCCTGACAACAGCTAACGCCCCGACATGACCGTTGGTGTTAACTGGGACGTAAATCGGTACCGGATTTTCGCATATATGCGAAAACAAAGCCGGAGACCAGATGTGCAATAACTGATGATCAGCGCCCTTGTTTTCGCTACACGGATAGTACAATTTCCCTTCTTCTTAGTTCAAGCTTCTAGCCATCTTCTGTGGCTGCAAAGACCGGGTTGTGTCGGAGTTGGTCGGAAACCCCGAAGACCGGTCTTCTCGCGACGTAACATTTAGCAAATAGTAATTATAAATAGTATGGGACCACCAAAACACTTGAAAAGCCACATATAGGCTTCGTCACACATAAGAGAAAGTCTATCGGCGCAGACTTGCAATTAATTGCGTAATTTTTTAAGTGTTTTGTTTGTTTGATTTCCCAGTCAACAGCTTTGGTCAAATCAGGACGTAAGCTGTTTACGGGAACGAAAAACAATAAACAAAACAAGCATGAATTTCTTTTCGCGAAACGCAAGTCTACTCTTATGTGTGACGGGGCCTTTAGTGAAAAATATTGAGAATTCTCTCTCAATTATTAGCGCTCTTCAAATTTTGGATAAGCTGAAACTGAATTTCAGGAACTGAACATTTATGTAGAGGTGAGTTGCAAGTAGGATTTTAACAACTATTGCATACCAAATACTTTCAATTTTCCTAGAAAGACACCATTTGAGCCATGTCATGAAAAAACAACAGTGGGCATATGCGAAAACAAAGCCGCAGATCAGCTTCGCAGTAACTTACAATGCGTCATTTTAAATATAAAATTTCAAGCTTCTAGCCTGCTTCTGTGACTGTACAGGCTGGACCTGGTCGGAAACCAAACGTTTTCTCATGCAAAGGCTCATATGTTATGCAGGGGTGAGTTGCAAGTTAACAATACTTGCATACTAAATACTCTCAATTTTCCTAGCCTTTAAGTACTTCATTTATGCCAAGGTTTTGATGATGCTATTTTGAGCCGCCGCATTGGAAAACCAACAATCTGCATATGCGAAAACAAAGGCGCTGATCAGCTTCGCAGTAACTGCGAAGCAGATCAGCGCCTTTGTTTTCGCTACACGGATAGTACGATTCCTCTACTTTCTAAATCCAAAATTTCTAGCCTCTAACCATCTTCTGTGACTGTACAGGCCGGTTTGTGTTGGACCTGGTCGGAACCCAAATTGTTGGTGTTCTCATGCACAGGCTCATATGGTGACAGAAGGTGTTTACCTCTCCTGTTTCATCATCCATGTGCTAATGTGTTTTTGTTCTTCTTCATACAGACACATTGCATGATTACTGTCCTTACACCATCTTTCAGAAGCATCCTCTTCTGAAATAGGCATCTATACATGAAAGATACAACCCTGTCATACTATTGTATTCCAAAAGTTGTAAAAATTGTCGCAAAACTTTGAAAACCGGTTAAATAATAGAAGTTTTATAGCCTAAACACAAAAACACAATCTTGAATAGGCATTATGCGTGCACATGGGAAGAGCGGTCCAAAACATTAAAATTTAAACTCTAACAAAATGTGTGGGGGTTGGGTCGGCCGGGCGGGGTGTTGCACTTTAAGTATTTGGACGTCATTTGTGTATCTTACACTAATTTCGTATGGTTTGGGTCATTTTAATGAAAAATAGTTTGTTTTTTTTTTTTTTTTTTTTTAGTTATAATGTTACCTTTTCTACTCACATTTTCACAATGAAAAGAGCCCTAGTCATAGTGTCATAGTGATTTTCTGGCATGAAATGAACCGATTTTATGATGCAAAACTTTAAAAATGACATGATAATAGTTTATTGATGTGCTTCAGAGAAGGATGGTTTTGGACAAAGCGGTTTCTGTAAATTCGCGTCTGGACAGTAATCACACGGAATCCCCTCACCAGAACCTGTGTGTTTTCATGGTGGAAACATACCCATGCAATATACGGAGATTTTTAAAGTTGTAAAAAAAAAAGAAAATTTTCAGTAGAGAATGTTTGATATTTTTCTTATTTTTGCTCAAAACATAGATTGTGGATACACGTTAGAACCGCCTCGGCGAGGCGGTTCTAACGAGTACCCAAAATCTATGTTTTGGAGCAAAAATAAGAAAAATAGGTATACCCCTGCAAACCCAGTTTTTCTATATAAAAGTGGGGTTTCATGGGGAATGCACTTCACGGACATGTTTTCCTGATGTGTTTTCATGGTGGAATATTATGAACACATCATAACATATATACCTAAAAGTGTCCGCAAGATGGACTCTCAGTACTTCAATTAAGGCTGAAAATAAAATTTTGTGTGTTTGTCCTCCACCTACCTAATCATTTTTTACCCCCTACCCCAAATTTATAATGCTATTTCACCCTCTGTACCCGTGATAAAATCAATTACCTAACGTCGGAGAATGATACAACTAAACGCGGAAGATGGAGTCAGGTGAGTTGACGATTATTTTAATTTTACAGGCATTTATGCGGGGGAGTTCGGGTCAAGAGTTGGCAGAAAAATAAAGTGTACATACCTCTGTTTGTTTGCCATCAACAGTATTCTAAACAACATCTCCTTGCCACAGAAACAATAGTTTTCTCGGCTGAAAATTCCACCATCGTCACGAAAATTGATTGCATTTGCTAATTTCTCCAATCTTTCGTCACCTTTTGACATTTTTAACGTTTTAATATAGACCAAAAACATTTTTTGTTACATACAAACAGAAAACAATAATGAAGTCAGGCTGGTTTGTTCACAATATGGTGTTGAACACACACAGGGTAGATCGATTAGGATACAACTTACCTATATGAGTCAATTACCTCGATACAACTAATGTATAAGACTTTTGGATAGAAAATGATGCTCCTTACGTCAGAGAATAGAGCAAAAATGATACTTCTTACGTCAAAAGACTATTATACATTGAAAAGCCCACGGACTAGAGAGCACGAGTGTGTCAGGCAGGGCAAGTTTGCATGTGTTCCTTATATCAACATGTTCCCAAGGGCTCTTGTTTGTGCAATTTTAACGGTTGGTAATACGGAATGCTACTTATGTATTTATTTATTTTAGTCACAACGCATCTAAGGTTGACCAACAGTTCACACATTTCAACCAAAAAACACATAAATTTTATCAGCAGAATGTATCCTAATCTCAAAAAAAAAGAAAGAATAAAAAAAAAAAAGAAAAAAAGGGGAAATGTCTGCATTGTTCGTCCGATTGATGTTCTTCACGTAGCCCCCATCTCCCCCCCCCCCCTCCCCCATACACCTTGTATATGGATTTGGATATAATCCTCAGATTAATTTTTGACACTTTTTTCGCAATTTGAACTTAGTCATTTTTCGGACATTTTGACAATGAAAGTGAATGGACAGGGGTACCTTGTGTGCGCAACTCCTCCTACAGTTTTATTCCGATTCTTTTGAAACTTTACAGATGTCTTGACCTTGCTTTGAAGATGTGCATGTGGTTTGGATATAATCCTCAGATTAATTTTTGATGCTTTTTTGCAATTTGAACTTAGTCGTTTTTCGGGTATTTTGACAATGAAAATGAATGGACAGTGGGTACCTTGTGTGCGCAACTCCTCTTACTGTTTTATTCCGAATCTTTTGAAACTTTACAGATGTCTTCATGATGCTTTGAAGATATGCATGTGGTTTGGATATAATCCTCAGATTAAATTTTGACCTTTTTTTGGCAATTTTAACATTTTTCAGGCATTTTTACAATGAAAATGAATGAACAGTGTGTGCCTTATGTGCACAACTCCTCCTATTGTTTTATTCCGATTGTTTTGAAAATGTACATATGTCCTGACCATGCTTTGAATGAAACTGTGCATGTGGTTTGAATATAATACATAGATTTATTTTTGGCACTTCTTTTTGCAATTTGAACTTCATTGATTTTCGGACATTTACACTAAGAAAGTGCATATGGTTTGGATATACATCATTCTCAGATTATATTTGTGTAACTAAACAATTAAGGCGGGCGACATAAATTCTCTGAATTTGCTTGGTTTTTTTTTTTTTTTTTTTTTTTTTTTTTTTTTTTTAGATTGAGATTGAGATACATTCTGCTGATACAATTTATGTGTTTGTTGGTGGAAATGTGTGAACTGTTGGTCAACCTTAGATGCGTTGTGACTAAAATAAATAAATAAATAAATAAATAAATAAATAAATAAATAAATAAATAAATAAATAAATAAATAAGTATAAATAAGTAGCATTCCGTATTACCAACCGTTAAATTTACACAAACAAGAGCCCTTGGAACATGTTGATATAAGGAACACATGCAAACATGCCCTGCCTGACACACTCGTGCTCGCTAGTCAGTGGGCTTTTCAATGTACAATAGTCTTTTGACGTAAGTAGTATCATTTTTTGCTCTATTCTCTGACGTAAGGAGCATCATTTTCTATCCAAAAGTCTTATACGTTAGTTGTATCGAGGTAATTGGCTCATATGGGTAAGTTGTATCCTAATCGATCTATCCTGTGTGTGTTCAACGCCATATTGTGAACAAACCAGCCTGACTTCATTATTGTTTTCTGCTTGTATGTAACAAAGAATGTTTTTGGTCTATATGGAAACGTTAAAAATGTCAATAGGTGACGAAAGATTGGAGAAATTAGCAAATGCAATCATTTTTCGTGACGATGGTGGAATGTTCCGCCGAGAAAACTATTGTTTCTGTGGCAAGGAGATGTTGTTTAGAATACTGTTGATGGCAAACAAACAGAGGTATGTGCACTTTATTTGACCCAAACTACCCCGCATAAATGCCTGTAAAATTAAAATAATCGTCAACTCACCTGACTCCATCTTCCGCGTTTAGTTGTATCAGTCTCCGACGTTAGGTAATTGATTGTATCACGGGTACAGAGGGTGTATTTGTGAGGTAAAATATTTTATTACTTGATTATTTGATAGGGATCCAGATTTTACCGAACATTTTTTCTGCAAGTGCATTCTGTCTCCCAAAAGCACTGTTGAGAACATTGTTGCTGCAATGAATGCAAACGATCAAGTGACCAAACTATCAAGGTCAATAGTAGACTAAGTTACCAGATTTATCAGGAAAAACAAATGACATATTGGCGTTTTTGTCAACAGTCTCTACTGAAAATCATAATTTCCCTACCTATCTAATTCTAAAATGCTGGGTAGGTAAAGGACAAACTAACATTTTTTTTAATTCAGGCCTAATGAGAGACGAGCATGATAACTGGAACCGCATCATGAGAAAACCTGTAGACTAACAACATTGCTGATCAGCGTCTAAATGTTTGAGCTTCACGATGCCTTAAAATCCCTTTTCTTTAATCCGAAATTTCATTTGAAGGTATCTAGCCCTCGTCGGAGTAAATGTACAGGTTGGGTTGTGTCAGTCCTTGGCGGATACCCCGGAGACAGGTTTTCTCCTGACGCGGCTCATATTCATTTAGTACGGAAAAGCAACTGCACTGTCGCACTAGAGAATGTGGTTTCTGAGAAAACTTGGTTTGGGACTTTTCATCTTTTCTCGCACAAACTGGTTTGTACAGCCACAGAAGACGGGTACACACAACCCTTTGGTTTTTGAACACATATTTTACTGTATATGACATATATTATACGAGACGTATGTTATTTGTTGCAAATACAAAAACACTGTGGTGTTACGTTGCAACTCGTCTATTTGTCTGTTTGTTTGATTTGTTGCAAAAACATCATTGAGCAGTCAAAGCTACGACCATGTCGGGGCGTTGCCTCAATTTTATTCTACCCATTATTGGGATGCCATCTCGTGAGAATTGGGCTTCAAAATGTATATCCATCCAATTAACTACGCCGTAGGCCGCATTTAAAATTACTTCTGTTTGCCCTCTCCCAACCCTCCTGTCTAGAAAATTAGAATAGGCAGGTATGAACTTCCAACCGAACCACCCATTATGCGATTACATCCATTCAGGCGGATAAATCACGAAGACGCCGGTGTGTATAGAAATGGGCAGATATCTCCAAAACAGGCCGGTCAATCCAAATGGAGAAAAAGCTTTAGAACAAAGCCAGCAATGTCAGTAAGGAAGGTAGGATTACATTATAATAAAATTAATTGTGGACTGTGTCCTGCTATTACCGGTATGCGTTATTTTGGTTGAAGGAATTAGGTACAAAGCTTAAGCTACACAAAATGACAGTTGCTCTTGTAGTGCTTGAGCATTAGAACAGAACAGTCACTTGGTGAGGAGTGGTTAAAATATGAACACAGATAAATTTTCAGAAGAAACACTTTATTTTCTTGTCAAAAGGAAAAAATATGATGAAAGGGCAATAAATTTGTTTTGAGTATGCACCATTTTGGTCAGTAGCTAGGGATAGGGCAAACAATTATTTGGTGAGTAGGTAGGGAGAGGACAAACAAATATATTCTTATTTTGGCCTTATATGTATGGCTGGTTCCTGGACGTGCTCAAGTCTTTAACCAGTATTCAGTTGGTCAAGCTTTGTCAGGAGGCACAAGCAGCCAATCTATTTCTAACAGCCCTAATGGGCGGTTGTGAGTTTGTTCTAATTCTAAGACATATGAGCCTGTGCGTGAGAAGATCAACAATTTGGGTTCCGACCAGGCCCGTCACAAACAGTCTGTACAGCCTGTACAGTCACAGAAGCTGGTTAGAGGCTGGAAATTTTGGATTTAGTAAGTAGAGGAGTTGTACTATCAGTGTAAGGAAAACAAAGGAGCTGATCAGCTTCGCAGTTACTGCCTTTTTTGCCTTTGCAGATTGTTGGTTTTCCCATGCTCCGGCTTATATATTTTTTTTTGTATTTGTACACTCAAGGCTGGGGGTTTTCTTGTGACACGACGTCTCCATAATCTAGGTATTGCTTATTTGCAAACCTCGACATGTTTTTAAAATAGTAAAACCGAGATTGTTAATGAGCCGCGACGCGAAAAAAACGGTCTTCGGGGTTTCCGACCAGGCATGACACAAACTGGTCTGAACAGTCACAGACGAAGGCTAGATATTTAAGAAGGGTAGGGATTGTACCATCCGTGTAGCGAAAACAAAAGCGCCGATCAGCTGTGCGGATACTGCCTTTGTTTTCGCATAGCCATTAAAACGGTTTTCTGGCTCATTTAGTATGCTGTGGTTTAGAAGTACATATGGGGTCCTACCAGGGGTTTGGGAGCTGATGAGAAGGGTCACAGCGGAAATCCAGAGACAACAACCGCAACCGAGAACAACCAACACTGGTGAAATCATTTTAAAGCTGCATAATGGATATCAACGGTTTAACATCAGAAAACATATCCGTGCAATATATACCCCCTTAAACCCCAATTTCATATAGTAAAACTGGGGTTTGCAGGGGTATACCTTTTTCTCATTTTTGCTCCAAAACATAGATTGTGGGTACCCGTTAGAACCGCCTTTCCGATCTATGTTTTGAGCAAAAAATAAGAAAAATATCAAAATTTTTCTACTGAAAATTTTCATTTTTCACAATTTTAAAAATGTCTGTATTAGTCCGGCACAGAAACCGAGAATATCAGCCAAAGCGTGCAATACCGTCTATAGAAAATGTTTTTACACTTTTTGAAAGAGGATACATAGTACATTACAAAACCAAGTGATGCCACACTGGTATCCTTGGGCAACTCGCTGAAGTCAAGATGGCGTCCAAACGTATTATTTACACATGAAATGGACCCATATAACACTCGTATTATTTCTAAAATGCTCTTTCATGGTCAATAAATAGTGAAATTGAATTATATGAATCATTTCATCATTTGACAGTTTGTTAGATACAAGATGGCGTCCAAGATGGCGGTCAAACATGTTATTTACAATTTACATGAAATGGACCCATATAACACTTGTATTATTTCTAATTGCTCTTTTATGGTCAATAAATTGTGAAATTAATTGGTATGCATCATTTCATCATTGGACAGGTTTTTAGATACAAGATGGCGGCCAAGATGGCTGCCAAAAACTTATTTTAATGAAAGTGACCCAGAATACACGCCTGTTGTTTATGCATTGTGCTCAAGGTCACAAAAATGTGAAATTAAATCATATACAGCCTTGAACATAATAATACTACATATCAATTTAACGTATCTCTAAAGGACAAATAAAGGGAGCTAATCATACTTTAAAACATTTGTGTTATTTTTCTGTTTTATAGTAACTGAATTTTTGCATATTGTTAAACTAGTCTACGTGTATATATTGCATGGACATGTTTTCTTAATTTTGTTGCCAGACAGATATTCCCATAGCCTTATATCAGAACCGAGGTGGATCTAACGAGTACCCACAATCCATGTTTTGGATATAAAATAAAAAAAAAATGAATACCACTTTATACCCCAGTCTTACTTTATATAAAGCTGGGGTATGAGGGTGTTTACATTATACGGACATGTTATCGTGATGAAACATCAGGGAAACATATCCGTGAAATGTATACGCCCTCGTATACCAACACTTTTATATAGCAAAACGGGTTTACAGGGATATACCTATGTTTCTTGGCTTTGACCCAAAACATAGATTGTGGGTACTCGTTAGAACCGCCTCGGCGAGGCGGTTCTAACGTGTACCCACAATCAATGTTTTTAACAAAAATTATTAAAAATACAAAAATATTTCCTATGAAATTTTCAATTTTTCTTTCTTCTTTCTGAAAAAAAAAAAAAAAAAAAAAAAAAAAAAAAAAAAAAAATGCTGTTTATTGCATGGGCAAGTTTTCGTACTGTTTTGATCCGATCATTTACCCTCGTCTCTAAAAACAATGGGATAGGTACGCAGATTAATTAACACATAAATTGCCAATTTTGCTATTATGCTCACGTAACATATTAAGCGCAACAGATGGGCATAATGGAGTTTGGGCTTATATAAACTTATTGAGGCGCCTGAATTTGGCAATTGATGATTCTTTTTGATGCCATTAAGAATCAGAAATGGGGAAGAAACTAAACGTAAGTTTTGCAAAAGTTTATTTCATTCGCGTGAAATTTTATAAAAGTATCTGTATAGTAACTGATTTTAGGTTCTGACTATCAGAGAACAAAATTTTGGTCTTTGTTTTTAAATCAAATTTCATTAGAACACTAGCCAGTCGCTAAACTTTTTTATTTTTGAGAAACTACTTGAAACATTTAGTTGATGTTTGAGTTTTTACTAAAACATATGCATTTGTCTTATCACTGATAATATAACTTTGTGCTCTAAGTAATTATCCGCTGAGATAGCAGTACAGTGTTTTGTCACAGGCTACATTTCACACCATTTTAAGCTCTTCTGTCCATCAAATGCTACATGATAACTTTCATCTTATACATGTAGGTATGCCCACATTTTATGATTTTGGTCCATTTCTCACATCTATTCGTGAAATCGAACATTAAACGGTCTGATCCACAAACCATTTCAAGACTGTTAGCAGCTGAGATTAGAGAGGCATTTTACCATCGCTTTGAGTATTTGGTGAATAACTCAGTCCTTTTAAAAGTTTCCATTATCCTATGACCATATTTTGACTGTTTGGCGCTTGATATAAATAACTACTAGTGTAGACCTGTGGTCGTATTCAAATTTTCACTAATTACTCTAGCTTTTGAATGTAACTGGTAAAACTACAATTGCTTTTCAACAAAATCCATTGTTACTTTAGGATAATTTAGAAAGACGTTATTAAGAATCTGAATTTTCTAACTATGTTTCGCAAGTGGCTTTTTTTTGGTTCTCACATTATGTCATCAGGAAAACATGCCCGTGTAATATATACCCCCTTAAACCCCATTTTTATATAGCAAAACTGGGGTATGCAGGAGTATACCTATTTTTTCTTATTTTTGCTCCAAAACATAGATTGTGGGTACTCGTTAGAACCGCCTCGCCGAGGCGGTTCTAATGTGTGCCCACAATCTATGTTTTGAGCAAAAATAAGAAAAATATCAAAAAATTTCTGCAGAAAATTTTCAACTTTAAAAGCTCAAAAAATCTCTGTATATTGCATGGGCAAGTTTTCGTAATGTAAGGTTGAAGATGTAATTACAAAAGCATCAAGACCTCTTTCACTTTTTCATATAGCTGTATTCCTAAGTGTTGCATAGGTAGGGACAAATGCACCCATAGCTGTTCTTAATGTATTATTTTCTGTAATGACTTTGGCTGCCTCCATATATACTCACATCTATTCATGAAATCAAACATTAAACGGTCTGATCCACCAACCATTCCAAGACTGTTAGCAGCTAGATTGGAGAGACATTTTACCGTCGCTTTGAGTATTTGGTGAATAACTCAGTCCTTTGAAAAGTTTTTATTATTCTATGACCATATTTCGGATGGCTATTTCTGCTAATTGGCGCTTGATATAAATACCTGTGGTCGATTACATTGGAAAGTCAAATTTCAAATGAAATCGATTTTGACTAATTACTCTAGCTTTTGAATGTAACTGGTTAAAATACAATTGCTTTTCAATCAAATCCATTGTTACTTTAGGATAATTTAGAAAGACGTTATTAAGAATCTGAATTTTCTAACTATGTTTCGCAAGTGGCTTTTTTTGGTTCTCACATTATGCATCACGAAAACATGTCCGTGTAATGTATACCCCCTCGAACCCCACTTTTATATAGCAAAACTGGGGTATGCAGGGGTATACCTATTTTTCTTATTTTTGCTCCAAAACATAGATTGTGGGTACTCGTTAGAACCGCCTCGCCGAGGCGGTTCTAACGTGTACCCACAATCTATGTTTTGAGCAAAAAATAAGAAAAATATCAAAACATTTCTGCAGAAAATTTTCAATTTTTAAAGCTCAAAAAATCTCTGTATATTGCATGGGCAAATTTTCGTAATGTAAGGTTGAAGATGTAATTACAAAAGCATCAAGACCTCTTTCACTTTTTCATATAGCTGTATTCCTAGATATCCTGATAGTAAGTGTTGCATTGATAGGGACAAATGCACCCATAGCTGTTCTAATGTGTTATTTTCTGGAATGACTGGCTGCCGCCATATATACTCACATCTATTCGTGAAATCAAACATTAAACGGTCTGATCCACAAGACTGTTAGCAGCTGAGATTAGAGAGACATTTTACCATCATTCTTAGTATTTGGTGAATTACTCAGTCCTTTTAAAAGTTTCCATTATCTTATGACCATATTTTGACTGGCTATTTCTGCTAATTGGCGCTTGATATAAATAACTACTACTATACTAGACCTGGGGTCGATTACATTGGAAAGTATTCAAATTTTATTGACTAATTACTCTAGCTTTGGAATGTAACTGGTAAAACTACAATTGTTTTTCAATCAAATCCATTGTTACTTTAGGATAGTTTAGAAAGACGTTATTAAGAATCTGAATTTTCTAACTATGTTTCGCAAGTGGCTTTTTTTTTTGGTTCTCATGAGGAAAACATGTCCGTGTAATGTATACCCCCTTGAACCCCACTCTGGAGTATGCAGGGGTAAAAACATAGATTGTGGGTATACGTAAGAACCGCGTCGTCGAGGCGGTTCTAACGTGTACCCACAATCTATGCTTTGAGCAAAAAATAAGAAAAATATCAAAAAAATTCTGCAGAATTTTTTCTATTTTTAAAGCTCAAAAAATCTCTGTATATTGCATGGGCAAGTTTTCGTAATGTAAGGTTGAAGATCTAATTACAAAAGCATCAAGATTTCTTTCACTTTTTCATATAGCTTTATTCCTAGATATCCGATAGTAAGTGTTGCATGGATAGGGACAAATGCATCCATAGCTGTTTTAATGTGTTCACAGGGGTATACCTATTTTTCTTATTTTTGCTCCAAAACATAGATTGTGGGTACTCGTTAGAACCGCCTCGCCGAAAAATATCAAAAAATTTCTGCAGAAAATTTTCAATTTTTAAAGCTCAAAAAATCTCTGCATATTGCATGGGCAAGTGTTCGTAATGTTAGGTTGAAGATCTTATTACAAAAGCATCAAGACCTCTTTCACTTTTTCATATAGCTTTATTCCTAGATATCCGATAATAAGTGTTGCATAGGTAGGGACAAATGCACCCATAGCTGTTCTAATGTGTTATTTTCTGGAATGACTGGCTGCCTCCATATATACTCACATCTATTCGTGAAATCAAACATTAAACGGTCTGATCCACAAACCATTCCAAGACTGTTAGCAGCTGAGATTAGAGAGTCATTTTACCATCATTCTTAGTATTTGGTGAATTACTCAGTCCTTTTAAAAGTTCCCATTATCTTATGACTATATTTCGATTGGCTATTTCTGCTAATTGGCGCTTGATATAAATAACTACTATTATAGACCTGGGGTCGATTACATTGGAAAGTATTCAAATTTCATTGACTAATTACTCTAGCTTTTGAATGTAACTGGTCAAATTACAATTGTTTTTCAATCGAATCCATTGCTACTTTAGGATAATTTAGAAATACGCTTTTAAGAATCTGAATTTTCTATGTTTCGCAAGTGGCTTCCTTTGGTTCTCGCATTATCATCACGAAAACATGTCCGTGTGAAGTATACCCCCTTGAACCCCACTTTTATATAGCAAAACTGAAGTTTGCAGGGGTATACCTATTTTTCTTATTTTTGCTCCAAAACATAGATTGTGGGTACTCGTTAGAACCGCCTCGCCGAGGCGGTTCTAACGTGTACCCACAATCTATGTTTTGAGCAAAATAAGAAAAATATCAAAAAAGTTCTGCAGAAAATATTCAATTTTTAAAGCTCAAAAAATCTCTGTATATTGCATGGGCAAGTTTTCGTAATGTAAGGTTGAAGATCGAGCTAATTACAAAAGCATCAAGACCTCTTTCACTTTTTCATATAGTTGTATTCCTAGATATCCTGATAGTAAGTGTTGCATTGATAGGGACAAATGCATCCATAGCTGTTCTAATGTGTTATTTTCTGGAATGACTGGCTGCCTCCATATATACTCACATCTATTCGTGAAATCAAACATTAAACGGTCTGATCCAGAAACCATTCCAAGACTGTTAGCAGCTGAGATTAGAGAGACATTTTACCATCACTCTTAGTATTTGGTGAATTACTCAGTCCTTTTAAAAGTTTCCATTATTCTATGACCATATTTCGATTGGCTATTTCTGCTAATTGGCGCTTGATATAAATAACTACTTCTGTAGACATGGGGTTGATTACATTGGAAAGTAGTCAACTTTCAAATGAAATTACTCTAGCTTTTGAATGTAACTGGTTAAATTACAATTGCTTTTCAATCAAATCCATTGTTACTTTAGGATAATTTAGAAAGACGTTATTAAGAATCTGAATTTTCTATGTTTCGCAAGTGGCTTTTTTTGGATCTCACATTATGTAAGGTTCATCAGGAAACATGTCCGTGTAAAGTATACCCCCCCCTGAACCCCACTTTTATATAGTAAAACTGGGGTATGCAGGGGTATACCTATTTCTTTTATTTTTGCTCCAAAACATAGATTGTGGGTACTCGGCGAGGCGGTTCTAACGTGTACCCACAATCTATGTTTTGAGCAAAAATAAGAAAAATATCAAAACATTTCTGCAGAAAATTTTCAATTTTTAAAGCTCAAAAAATCTCTGTATATTGCATGGGCAAGTGTTCGTAATGTTAGGTTGAAGATCTTATTACAAAAGCATCAAGACCTCTTTCACTTTTTCATATAGCTGTATTCCTAGATATCCTGATAGTAAGTGTTGCATTGATGGGACAAATGCACCCATAGCTGTTCTAATGTGTTATTTTCTGGAATGACTGGCTGCCTCCATATATACTCACATCTATTCGTGAAACCAAACATTAAACGGTCTGATCCAGAAACAATTCCAAGACTGTTAGCAGCTGAGATTAGAGAGACATTTTACCACCACTCTTAGTATTTGGTGAATTACTCAGTCCTTTTAAAAGTTTCCATTATTCTATGACCATATTTTGACTGGCTATTTCTGCTAATTGGCGCTTGATATAAATAACTACTACTATAGACCTGGGGTCGATTACATTGGAAAGTAATCAAATTTCATTGACTAATTACTCTAAACTTTTGAATGTAACTGGTTAAATTACAATTGTTTTTCAATCAAATCCATTGTTACTTTACGATAATATAGCAATACGCTATTAAGAATCTGAATTTTCTAACTATGTTTCGCAAGTGGCTTTTTTTGGTTCTCACATTATGTAAGGTTGAAGATCTAATAACAAAAACATCCAAGACCTCTTCCACTTTTTCATCATTACGAAAACTTGCAATATACAGAATTTTTTTTGGTTGTAAAAATGAAAATTTTCTTTCTTATTTTTGCTCAAAAACATAGATTGTGGGTACTCGTTAGAACCGCCTCAGCGATGACGAGCTTGAGGAGGAGCTTGACGAGCTTGAGTCGGAACTCGACGAACTTGAGTCGGAACCCACAATCTATGTTTTGAAGCAAAAATAAGAAAAATAGGTATACCCCCGCATACCCCAGTTTTGCTATATAAAAGTGGGGTTTAAGGGGGTATACATTACACGGACATGTTATCCTGATGATATAGCTTTATTCCTAGATATCCGATAGTAAGTGTTGCATAGATAGGGACAAATGCATCCATAGCTGTTCTTAATGTATTATTTTCTGGAATGACTTTGGTTGCCTCCATATATACTGACTGATCGAGTTACGCTTTAGGATAATCACCATAATGATTTTGTAAATCATTCACGAGATTTAACATTGGCTTGTGTCATTGCAAAATAGGAAGGCATGTTAAGTTTACCAATGCTCTCAAATATTCACATGGTCTATTGTAGTCGGAAAGTAATCTTGATTAAATATCACTATTCCATGTAATTTACGATAGTGCATGGAATCAGAAAAATGCCCAATGAGTGATTACAGCTGATAACTCACAAAGTTGTTATATATTAATATTGAATACAATTACAGATTACAATTGCCCCAGGCCTGATAGGTATTCTCCCTGTTGTTAATCCCTGCTTATGTGTAACTCGGCACATAAGACGTGATTTTGCATGCCCTGTCCCATAGCTTTAAATGGAGCGTTTACATATGATTGAATTAATTTCATTTTTCGATTTTAGGTCTCGACCAGGATATGCATACTACTGCTACTAGCTACAATTGCCTCAAGTGCATGGCTAGACTGGAGGCATCGAGCGGCTCGAAGTGATGGCTCATCAAGCTCCTCCTCGGGCTCATCGAGTTCCGACTCCAGCTCGTCTAGTTCCGACTCCAGCTCGTCTTGTTCCGACTCCAGCTCGTCTAGTTCCGACTCCAGTTCGTCTAGTTCCGACTCCAGCTCGTCTAGTTCCGACTCCAGCTCGTCTAGTTCCGACTCCAGCTCGTCTAGTTCCGACTCCAGTTCGTCTAGTTCCGACTCCAGCTCGTCTAGTTCCGACTCCAGCTCGTCGAGTTCCGACTCAAGTTCGTCGAGTTCCGACTCAAGTTCGTCGAGTTCCGACTCCAGCTCGTCGAGTTCCGACTCAAGTTCGTCTAGTTCCGACTCCAGCTCCTCGAGTTCCGACTCCAGCTCCTCGAGTTCCGACTCCAGCTCGTCTAGTTCCGACTCAAGCTCTTCATCAAACTGCGATGACTACGATCAGGTACAGTGTGACGAACCTGAAAATCTAACGGACGGTACAGTCTCGTACAGCGAGACAGGCTTTGAAGCCACTGTAACATATGCTTGTAACGATGGTTTCCAACTGATTGGCACTCCAGAAAGAACCTGTTTAAGCACCGGAATGTGGAGCGGAACCATGCCGACATGTGTTCCAGCTTGCGAAGACTACGACCTGGTTCAGTGTAACACACCTGAAAATCTAACGGACGGTACAGTCTCATACAGTGGGACAGGGTTTGAAGATACTGTAAACTATGCTTGTAACGATGGTTTCCAACTGATTGGTTCTACAGAAAGAACATGTTTAAGCACCGGAATGTGGAGCGGAACCAAGCCGACATGTGTTCCAGCTTGCGAAGACTACGACCTGGTTCAGTGTAACACACCTGAAAATCTAACGGACGGTACAGTCTCATACAGTGGGACAGGGTTTGAAGATACTGCAAACTATGCTTGTAACGATGGTTTCCAACTGATTGGTTCTACAGAAAGAACCTGTTTAAGCACCGCAATGTGGAGCGGAAGCAAGCCGACATGTGTTCCAGCTTGCGAAGACTACGACCTGGTTCAGTGTAACACACCTGAAAATCTAACGGACGGTACAGTCTCATACAGTGGGACAGGGTTTGAAGATACTGTAAACTATGCTTGTAACGATGGTTTCCAACTGATTGGTTCTCCACAAAGAACCTGTTTAAGCACCGGAATGTGGAGCGGTAACATGCCGACATGTGTTCCATGTAAGTGATTGACAAATGAGCCGGGACGCGAGAAAAACGGGCTTCGGGGTTTCCGCCCATGTCTGACACAAACCGAACTGTACAAGCAAAGAAGAAAACTAGACTCCGGAAATTCTGTGTGTAAGTAGAGTAGGAATTGTACTATCCATGTAGCAAAAACAAAGGTGCTGATCAGCTTCGCAGTTACTGCGAAGCTGATCTGCGTCTTTGTTTTTGCATAGGCAAAACCCCGTTTTCTCATGACGCGGCTCAAACACGATGAGTCAGAATTGCGCATGTGATTGGAACGCTTGTTTTCATTGGTCAATCGAATGTCAATCAATTGGATTCTACTTTCACATTCAGCACTGTAATGGCGTCATTTTGACGCAGTACATTGCCAGCTTTGGAGTCTTATTGACGTTTTTACTTTCTTTTTGACGTCATGTCGTCTCTGACATTGATATTACATAGTTTTGACCTAAATATGACATTACCAGTGATTGTATAACGTAGTTTTCACGTCATGTTCAATTTTTTTTTTTTTGCAGCACAATGCCCTGCATTAACGGCCCCAGAAAATGGCACAGTAGATGTTACAGGGCCCCAGCCGATTGGCACAATGGCGACATACACCTGCGATATAGGGCTAGTCAGTGGAGACCTTGAAAGATTCTGTTTGGCTGACGGCACGTGGAGTGGAACGCAGCCAGTGTGCGCCGCAGGTTAGACCAGCAGCTAGTGTGTTGTGCTTTATCCGCTTGAAAATCCATCACGGCTGTAAAATAGTGCAAACCTGAAACCTGATGGAATGATTTTAGCAAATAATGGTTGTGTATGGGAAAGATAATTACATGCCTTTGCCCAGTCGGACACAGGCCCCTAAATATAACGTTGCAGATAATTGGTCCAAAGTATGGGCAGTAGAGCTATTGCAGTAAATTTCAGACGTAAGGCTATATACGATTGGTCATTAATATTACCTATCAACCGCCTGTTTCACAAGATGCTGTAACCATTCGTGAATACTTTGCTCCATTTTGCAATTCTATCAGCTGCTATAAGATGTTTCCCAGCGGGCACATGACGTCAGAGTGGCGTCGCATCGACGTCGATCTGACGTCATTCTGACGTCATGTGCCTGCTGGGTTTACCATACAATGTCCGAATTTGCGGATGTAGGACAGCGGGGTTTCCGCCCTGGTCTGATACAAACCGAGCTGTACAAGCACAGAAGAAACTGGACTCTTGAAATTTTGTGTACAAGTAGAGTAAGAATTGTACTATCCGTGTAGCGAAAACAAAGGCGCTGGTCAGCTTCGCAGTTACTGCGAAGCTGGTCTTGGTCTGCGCCTTTGTTTTCGCATAGGCAAAAGACCCGTTTTCTCATGACGCGACTCATAGGTTTTCAACAAAGGTTTTGCCCAAACTAGGCTACGTAATCATTGAAAAAAATTAGTCATAATTGCACATGTGATTGGAACGCTTGTTTTCATTGGTCAATCGGGTGTCAATCTATTGGATTCTACTTTCACATTCAGCACTGTAATGACGTAATTTTGACGCAGTCCATCGCCAGCTTTGAAGTCTTATTGACGTTTATACTTTCTTTTGATGTCATGTCGTCGCTGACATTTATATGACATAGTTTTGACCTAAATATGACATATACAGCGATTGTATAACCAGCGGTGGTATAACGTAGTTTTTACGTCATTTTCAATGTTTCTTTTTTCTTCTCTTTTTGCAGCCGAACCACAATGTCCTGCATTAACGGCCCCAGAAAGTGGCACAGTAGATGTTACAGGGCCCCAGCCGATTGGCACAATGGCGACATACACCTGCGATATAGGGCTACTCAGTGGAGACCTTGAAAGATTTTGTTTGGCTGACGGCACGTGGAGTGGAATGCAGCCAGTGTGCGCCACAGGTTAGACCAGCAGCTAGGGTGTTGTGCTTGAACCCATCACGGCCGTAGAATAGTGCATACCCAGCAGGCACATGACGTCAAAATGACGTCAGATCGACGTCGATGCGACGTCATGACCAGCAGGCACATGACGTCAAAATGACGTCATTTTGACGTCGATGCGACGTCATCGCATCGACGTCGATATCACGTCATTTTGACGTCATTTTGACGTCATGTGCCCGCTGGGTAGAATGATTTTAGCAAATTATAATGGTTGTGTATGGGAATGATAATTGCGTGCCTTTGCCCAGTCGGGCACAGACCCCTAAATATAACGTTGCAGGTGATTGGTCCAAAGTATGGACAGGTAGAGTTATTGCAGTAAATTTTAGACGTAAGGCTATTTACGATTGGTCATTAATATTACATATCAACCGCCTGTATCACAAGATGCTGTAACCATTCGTGAATACTTTGCTCCATTTTGCAATTTTATCAGCCGCTATAATGTTTTACCATACAGTGTCCGAATTTGCGGATGTAGAGTTTTCGCTGTTGATCAGTTTTTGGGGTTTCCCTAAACGGCGGAAAATAATGTGACCGTCCTTGGATGCTGGCTACTACCCTATTTCTTTGCTGCAGTGCATGAAAATCAAACATTTTGTAATTTCTTTGATAGAAGAAGGACTTGTTTGTACGTTCGGTGGATGGAAGAGGAAAGGATGCTCCGCCAATGCGAATGTACAGAGCGTCGAATGCACAGTTCCGAACGTTGATAATATTGTCATCGCCACGGTCCATCAGATTGCAGCCGGTGGTACCGGGAACTTTCAGTGTAACGCGGCTACGTACCCGCTCGCAGATGATGCAACGTATGCATTTACCTGGTACAAGGACGTCATATATATGTCAGACGGCTGCAGGGCAGTGTTCAACGTCGGTTATGATACCTGTGTTGTAGGCGAGTCATTTTTTTTTTTAAATTCAGTTTTACGTCCCTTTCAAGATTATTTCTGCATATATGAGACGGGCCAATCAGGGGAGGTGGGGCGAAAACGGGAGAACCCCGAGAAAAACCACCTGGCACACCCACAAGCAGAACTTGGCTTGTCTCACATGTGGCCAGTGCGGGGCTTGAACCCACACCAGACACAGCGATCGAGTGATTAAGAAACAGCGCTCTTAACCGCTCGGCCACGGGGGCCGCCGCGTGTCATTTGAGCCACCTCATGAGAAAACAAACAATTGTTGTTTCCGAACAGGTCCGACACAAACTGGTATGTACAAATACAGAAGATGGCTAGAGACTGGGGATTTTGCATTTAGAAAGTAGAGGAATTGTACTATCCGTACTGCGAAGCTGATCTGCTCCTTTGTTTTCGCATATGCAAAACGTTGGTTTTCTCATGAGGCGGCTCATTTGTAGAGTTTGATTTCTTTCTCGCTGCCGCCTTACCTTTGATAGTTAAGACAGAAAATGAGAAAAGACGCTTCGTTATGAAGGTACAGGCATTTTGTGAGGAAAAGGGTTTGAGATCATTTTTAGGGGTATTCAGGTATGCTTAATCCAAAAACCAATGTTGGCAAGCTGAGAAATGGCTCCTTCACCATCTAATTTGCATATTTCCAAGATGGCCGCCAAAATTAAGAAAAACATCGGTTGCTGCAAATTGGTATATGTCTAGGATTCCAAACTGCTACAAAATAATAAAAATAACATTTTATAATGATTATAAGGTCTTCAATTAATAAAAAAATCTCAAAAGTTAAAAGGCTTAGGTGGGGTGCGGAGGGGGCAGGGGTGTGGGCTTTTCTACTTGTACCTACAAAAGTGATCATATTTCCACTGTAACAAGCCCTGGACCACTGCACCTGGTCTTACTGTAAAGCATAGATGTAGCCTTCAGATCCTTTAATAAGTAATGCAAATTATCTAATTTGCATATTCATGAATTTTAGTGAAAACATTTAAAATGGCTGGAAAATGGTTTTAAAATCCCTATATAAACAAATTTCAGGCTGAAGCTATCATTATGACAACATGTTATTGCACCAGTACTACCATTTATGACAAATGTATTGATGTCATGGGTCAATATGAAACTCATCTCATTAGCATATTCATGAATATTAATTGAAATGTCAAAAATAGGAGCGAAAACCAGGGGAAAAATCTATTGCCATTGAAAGGTGTTTTGTGCGTTATATGATCGTTGTTGCATTTTAGGACAAATTTTCATGGCTGCCTGTTTAGTCAGATGGGCCAATTAAATGCCATAGAAAGTTGTCTTCAACATTGAACACATTCGCATGATGTAAACATCATATTGTTTCCACAACCACCCCTAGTGTGATTCTATAGAATGGGATGAACTTACAAAAATACCCATGTCCCACCAAAAGCATTCTTTAGAATACTATGATTTGTCTGATAGTATTGCATTGACATAGCAATTTAACCTTCATAACTTATATTGAAATCATTGAATTAACATATATTCATGAATATTTAAAACAAAATCATAATGGGAGAAAAATCATGGAAAACATAGGGGGTATACGTATAAAAACACCTGTACCCAGGCTGTTAATGAACCTAGGATGCCGAAAGATATATCAAATGAATGCTGTGGCAATTTACTATCACTCTGAAACATGATATAAGAATAATCGGATTTGTAGTTTCATGTATATTAATGAAATCTTTAAAAACAGGACAGAAAAAATGGAAAACTTATAGGGGTAAACATAAGAAATGGCTTGTGTCTTCCCAACCCAAAGCCCGTAAGTACTGAATAATGTATCAAATGGTTGTTAAGGCAGTATTATGTCATCCTTTATTACAATTTATAAGTCATTCGATTTTTGTTTTCATGAATATCAATAACACCTTTCGGAATTGGGGTAAAATGCTCAGAGCATAAGGCGGTATACACGTAAAAAACGTACATATCATAGTTGCTGATAGACCTAGAGAGCTGGGATTGGTATCAAATGATTGCTTAGACATTGTTATAATCTGATAGTTGCTTTATCTGACATATTTATTGTATAAACGCTAATAAGATCTTTATAAATAAGAAAAAATGACCGGAAAATGGAGGGGTTTTTTTTCGTAGCATGCGTGGCTTTTAGTAAGATGTTTTATCTATCAGTTTACTGTTTACTATCAGATACTGTATACCTATCAGACTATATTGTCCTGACTTTCTATAGGTACCATTTTCATCCCTAGAAGGATATTAGTAGAGGAGATATAAGCAACTTTGTTGGTATATCGCCTTTAATTTTTGGTGATATTTCTCTGATTTGAATGATCCCATTAATATCCATACAACAAAAACATCTAGTTGCCCTTATATATCAGATCATATGGTTATAGAACATTGTCATATCAATCATTTGATTTCAACTTCTGCTCTTTAGGTCCTTCAGAAGCCAAGATACATGTGTTTAAATGTATACCTCCTAATTTTTTCCTGCATTTTACCCCAATTCCTAAAGCTTTTATTAATATTCATGATAATGAAAAATCAAATAACTTATCTGTTACAGTAAGGATGGTATAATATTGCCTTAGCAACCATCTGTTTCCCTTTTCAGCACTTTGGGGCTTTTGGTTGCCTAAACACGTGTATTTGAAGGTGTATCTGACTATCTGTGTAATCTTTTCCATTTTTTTCTCCCAATTTCATAATTTTTCATTAATATACATGAAATTGAAAACCATTTTTTCTTATATCGTACTTCAAATGGATAGTACGATACCTTAGCATTTATTTGATACCATATTCACCGTCCGAGGTTTATTTACAGCCCACGTACAAGTGATTTTGTATGTACACCCCATATTTTCCATGATTTTCCTCCCATTTCTTACAATTTTCATTAATATTCATGAATATGCAAATTCAATGATTTGAAAAAAAGGATTACCATTAAATCGTTATATCCAAGCTCTACTATCAGATCAATCATAATATTCTAGAGCTTGCTATTGGAATGATATGGGTATTTTTGAAAGTCCATCCAATTCTTTAGAATCACACAATGGATGGGCATGGAAACAATATGATTTTATATCATGCAAATATGTTCATTGTCGAGGACAATGTTTTACAGCATTTAAGTGGTCCCTCTGACCAAAATGGCAGCCATGAAAATCTGTCCTAAAATGCAAGAAGGCTCTTATAATCCATCAAAAACCTTTCAATGGCAATAGTTTTCTCCTGGTTTTCACTCCAGTTTTCAACATTATAATTAGTATTCATGAATATGTAAATGAGATAAAATTTTCAAATAGGTCCATGACATCAATATATTTGTCACATAATATATTACTAGTGCAATTACAGTGTCATAATGGTGGTTTGGGCCTGGAAATTGTTCATTTATGGACTTTAAACCTTTTTTAATGTTTTCATTAAAATTCATGAATATGCAAATAAGCTAATTTGCATTACTTACCACAGGATAAAAGGGATATGTCTAGCCTTAACAATGAGACCAGGCTCAGTGGTCTAGGATGAACAACAGTGGCGACATGATCAATTTTGTAGGTACACCCCGTGTCAAGAATCACGTTAAAAGTTGCCATGGAAGCCATGCATTTTTTTATATTGAAATTGAGTTTATCTTTGTGGGCAAAACTTTTTTGTATTTAGATTTATGTAATTTAGTCAAGCAATCATCTAACAATATATTTTAAGTGATTTTAGGCTCAGATCATGACAAACAAATGAAACGTTTCATCAATATAACAGAGTCTAGATATTTTGGCGGCCATTTTGAAAATATGCAAATTAGGACATAAAGACGTCATTTCTCAACTTGCCAACATTGGTTTTTGGATTCAGCACACCAAATTACCCCTAGATCAAGTGTCAAACCCTTTTCCTCACAAAATGCCTGTACATGTTAACTTTTCTCAATTCCTGTCTTAACTATGATATCGATATGATTTTTTACCGAACTGCTCCAGATGGGTTGTTTTCTATAAAAAAAAAAAATAGTGAACAAGATATGCCCAAATCTTTCATACGGCGCTGGAAAAATGACTTAAGCAACCAGATACCCATTTTCTGGTGTTTAATACTGGCGTTCCTTTTATGGGAAACAGGCAAATGGAATTGCCCCATCTGGAGCTATTCTATTTGCTTAAAGGTATTTCATCGAAAAATGGAATAAAATTTTGAAATCACACCTGAAGCCCCTAAACATTAAAGTAGACTCACCCAAATGGTAACGATGGGTGAATTCATTTGTCATACATGGGTTAATAATCCCCCTTTTATTCTTACTTGCATGTATAATGTATTATTACCCAACCCACTATATACAGAATAATTGCATGCTTTTCGGGGGGAGTTTTCGCTATACCATGAGTTGGTCTTTGACCGGTCCATAATGGGACTATACCATGGCCTGGTACGCAGCTCACAAGATAATAAGGAATAAGCTGCTAGATGTAATAGAATAATAGATAGGTGCTAATTGAAAACGCAAATGCAGTCAACCAATGTGGATCTAAAATACACTGAACAGTGTTTTGATAGCAAATTGTCAACCTCCTCATTAATGACAGTGTATCTTTCACCAATTTGATTTTGAACTTATATGGACAGTCTTCATGGTATCTAGTATATATGTTATTGTTGGGTAATAAAACAGTTATTTCATGGCTGTTGGGTGAATGGTCAAAACCATTGCCCCTCGGTGCCTCGGGCGATAGTCCACCATGGTCATCCTCGTCACCTCGAGGCAATAGTTTAGACTATTCACCAAACCACCATGAAATAACTGTTTACTATTTAACCAGGCCCTGGAAGGGTATTTTCGGATATAATGATTAAAGGGATAAGGAATATTTTTACAACGAAAGAAAGAATAAAAATAAAGGAATATGGGATAATCAAGTAACCCTGGAAGAATATTTAGGGATATTGGGATGCGAATTTGGAGACATTTGCCAAAGTTTAGGGGGTAATTTTCTAAAACATTTAAGGGATACGGGGTACTGAGACCCCCCTTTCAGAGCCTCACTAACAGTGGCCTGTTTCTCTACACAGAGCTGCACTAGGTCCCGAGGTTATAAAACTTTTTTTTTCATGCTCAGCTCAGCTGAGCTTGAAATTTAAATAGCTCATAAATACTAAAATAGTCAAAATCAGTTGAAAATTCTGGCATAAATCCAAAGAGTAATTTATACTGCTAATATATATTAAAATGCCAACAATTGTTGGCATTTTAACATTTATGAGCAGGATAAATTTTAGTCTCAGCTGAGCTAAGCATGAAAAAAGTTTTTTTAACCTCAAAACCAGGAATCACAAGAGAAAATGTTGCATGTATAGTTTACTAACAGTGGTCTTTTTCTCTACTGTAGATTCTACACAAACCTGCACCAGAAAGAAAAAGGTACGTGGCTGCAACGCCAACGCCAACATACAGAGCAATATATGCGAAGTAATGAACGTCGACAACATAGAGTATGTTACTGTCCACAATGCCGTTGCCGGCCATGTTTGTAACCCAACCTCGTACCCCTTGGACGCCGATGCGACGGAGTCTTACACCTGGGACGGAACATTCATCTACATGACCGATGACTGCCGAGCTAACTTCAACGTGTATTATAATGACTGTGAACCAGGTGAGTAACGTGACATGACGTGACATGACATGACATGACATGACATGACATTACTTTACAATAATTGAACCCCGTCGTGAGAAAATCGGTCTTCGGGGGTTCCGACCAGGTCCGACAAAAACCGGCCTATACACCTACAGACGAAAGCTTTGGGTAGAAGTAGAGAAGGGATTATACTGGTGTAGCGAAAACAAAGGCGCTGATCAGCTGTGCAGCTGATCTGCGCCTTTGTTTTCGCATAGGTATAAGCCCAGTGCGACGGGGCCTTACACCGATGACTGTCGGACTGTATTAAACGTGTATTATGATGACATATTGACATGATATTCACATGATATGACATGACATGACGTGGCATGGCATGACGTGACATGACATGAGCCGCGTCATGAGAAAACTATCAATGTGGTTTCCGAATAGGTCTGATACAAACCGAGCTGTACAAGCACAAACGATTGCTAGAGACTAAAAAGTTTAGATTTAGAAAGAAGAGGTATTGTACTATCCGTGTAGCGAAAACAGATACTGCGAAGCTGATTTGTGCCTTTGTTTTCGCATATGCAAAATTTGTTTTCTCATGGCGCGGCTCACATGATTATTTTATTCAGCATAAAGCATACATACGATGCTCAGCCTCCAAAACATATCCCTGTCGTATAAAGGAACAATGGTAAAACCCAAGTGGCAGCCATTTCCCTATAGGTGGTCACTCAAATATTACGTTGATTTCAAACTTTGTGTTTAAATAAATAATAAAAAAAAAAAAAAAAAAAAAAAAAAAAAAAAAAAAAAAAAAAAAAACACCTGGGCCCAGTTGTTCAAAATTAACGACATCGTTAGTTAACGATTGGTTAAAATTTCAAACACGAAAATTACAAATACACTGTTATTTTTGGTTGAAAAAATGTGAGAATCCTTTGCAAAGAATTCTCACATTTTATCAACAAAAAATGACAGTGTATTTGCTTATGTAGTCGGCATTTACTTAACGAGTTGAGGTCTTAACAATGACATTAAGCTAACAAAGTTTTGAACAACTGGGCCCTGGAGTATTTGTTACATTCGAGCAACGAATATCTGGCCTCGGGCACGACAGCGCGACCGGTACTACCGTAGCATGTCCGATTCGTATTACCACCCAGATGTCTTATAAAATATTTGGTTTAATTTTATTCCAGTGAACTGATGACTCGACAAACATGCTGAGAAAAAAAATCACACAGTATACAACAGCAACAACAACAACGACGACAAGAACTACAACAAAAACATAAACAACTTTATCATCATTATCAAGCACAACAACAACAACAAAACAACAACAACAACAACAACAACAGCAGCAACAACAACAACAACAACAACAAAATAATCAACTTCATCATCACCATTAACAACAACAACAACAACAACAACAACAACAACAACAACAACAACAATAATACTTGACACTTCAGTAGACTTCACTCAGATTTATAAATTTCGGCACCTAAAAGCAAAACTTACATAATATGACAATCTATGTAAAATATGTTTAGCACCGTTGCTAAGTAATTGATGCTATTCTGCTCAACTTGTGTTAACCAAAGCTACCAAGAATATGCTTTTGTTGGCATCTTTAAATGTTAGGAATAGATTTATTTTAAACCCAGTGCTTGGCTTGAACTGCTCATACAGATACATATTTTGGTTCTGATTCTTTGTTTTTTGTTTATCCATTATTTTCGACTCAAACTATGCAAGATGCAAATTATGAAAAAATACGATATTTTACCTGAATTGACAGTGAAGTCTATCGATGTAAACGAGTATGTGTATCTGCAGTAAAAGTATAACTAGGATCATAAACTTCTTCTTCTTCTTCAAGTAAACAACAACAACAACAGCAGCAACAACAACAACAACAACAGCAACAACAGCAGCAGCAGTAACAACAACAGCAGCAGCAGCAACAACAACAACAACAACAACAGCAACAACAATAATAACAGCAACAAAAGCAGCAGCAACAAAAGCAACAGCAACAAGAGCAACAGCAACAACAGCAAGAGCAACAGCAATAAGAGCATTAGCAACAAAAGCAACAGCAACAAGAGCAGCAGCAACAAAAGCAACGACAACGAAAGTGACAGCAACAAGAGCAACAACAACAAGAGCGACAGCAACAAGAGCAACAACAACAAGAGCGACAGCAACAAGAGCAACAACAGCAACAACAACAAGAGCGACAGCAACAAGAGCAACAACAGCAGCAACAACAAGAGCGACAGCAACGAGAGCAACAACAACAAGAGCGACAGCAACAAGAGCGACAGCAACGAGAGCAACAACAACAAGAGCGACAGCAACAAGAGCAACAACAACAAGAGCGACAGCAACAAGAGCAACAACAACAAGAGCAACAACAACATGAGCGACAGCAACAAGAGCAACAACAACAAGAGCAACAACAACAAGAACGACAGCAACAATAGCAACAACAACATGAGCAACAACAACAAGAGCAACAACAACAAGAGCGACAGCAACAAGAGCGACAGCAACAAGAGCAACAACAACAAGAGCGACAGCAACAAGAGCAACAACAACAAGAGCAACAACAACATGAGCGACAGCAACAAGAGCAACAACAACAAGAGTGACAGCAACAAGAGCGACAACAACAAGAGCAACAACAACAAGAGCGACAACAACAAGAGCGACAGCAACAACAGCAACAACAACAGCAGCAACAACAAGAGCAACAACAACAAGAGTGACAGCAACAAGAGCGACAACAACAAGAGCAACAACAACAAGAGCGACAACAACAAGAGCGACAACAACAAGAGCAACAACAACATGAGCGACAGCAACAAGAGCAACAACAACAAGAGCGACAGCAACAAGAGCGACAACAACAAGAGCAACAACAACAAGAGTGACAGCAACAAGAGCGACAACAACAAGAGCAACAACAACAAGAGTGACAGCAACAAGAGCAACAGCAACAAGAGCAACAACAACATGAGCGACAGCAACAAGAGCAACAACAACAAGAGCGAGAGCAACAAGAGCAACAATAACAAGAGCGACAGCAACAAGAGCAACAACAGCAATAACAATAACAAGAACAAGAAGAAGAAGAAGAAGAAGAGCAACAGCAGCAACAGCAGCAGCAACAACAACTAAAATAAACAAAAAAGCAAAAAACATAAAAAAAAAAACAACATCGGAACTTGACACCTCAATAGACTTCACTCAGATTTATAAAAATCACCTATAAGCAAAACTTAAGAGCCTGTGCGTGGAAACCAACATTTTGGGTTCCGACCAGGTCCGACACAAACCGGGCTGTACAGTCACAGAAGATGGTTAGATGGTTAGTTACTTAAATTTTGTATTTAAGTAGAAGAGGGATTGTACTATCCACGTGGCGAAAACAAAGGCGCTGATCAGCTTCGCGGTTACCGCGAAGCTGATCTGCGCCTTTGTTTTCGCCCAAACATTTTGTTTTTTTTTTTCTTATGACAATCGTGTTTCATTATTTTGGTACTGTTTTTTACATGTAAATAAGTGATGTTATTCTTGTGGTTACCAAGACGACAAGAATAAATTCCTGTCTACATCTAGGGCACAAAATTGGAGAAGATCTACTTTTAAATCTCGGGCGGTAAAACAAGTGTATAGCTAAGAACTGTTCGCTTTTTTAAACATATAAATTTTGGTTTTGATTCTATCCGTTTTTGTTTACTCATTACGAAAACATGCCCATGCCCATGTACGATCATGTACTTTGTTATAAAAATTGAAATTTTCAGAAGAATTTTTTTGTATATTTTTTTATTATTTTTGCTCAAAATGTAGATTGTGGGTACACGTTAGTACCAACAATCTATGTTTTGGAGCAAAAAGAAGAAAAATAGGTATACCCCTGCATACCCCAGTTTTGCTACTATAAAAGTGGGGTTCAAGGGGGTATACATGTCACGGACATGTTTTCTTGATGCTATGTTCGACTCAAAACTACGGGTATACAAGATATAAATTATGCAAAAATATTATAACCAGTGTAGTCTACTGATGTTAACAAGTATATGCAACTGCAGTTAAAAAAGATGGAATAAAGAACTATTCATCTATATTTTGTTGTTATCTAGTTGTTCCCACATGAGCTGTTTACATTTTCTCTTGGTCGGGCAAAATGTATAAAAAATAAAAGGAAGCGAAATGAAATTGAATTTAAGTAAAAGCAAGACAGCTTCATTTCTGGCCAGTCCGAGTCAAAGTGTCATATCGAGTTTAATATTATACTCATCAGTGAAATCAATGTACTGGTGTATCAAACATGAATAAATACCTCGATATTTTCACTGTATATTTGCGCTTGTTATACACTCAACCTATGGAAACGGTGTATTAGAAAAACGGTGGATCAACGGGGGTTAATCGGAAAAATGTGAAGCATCGGGCGATGTGTCGGTGAGACATCGGGATTTGCACTAGATAAAAGGTATGTTGTTTGTTTACTTCTATTTTGAAGCGAAAGCTAAAAATACTGCAGAAAATAAAAACAAATCGAACACTTGCAGGAGCTGTAAGGGTCTTTGATGCAGCCCCGGAAACCCTAAAATTGTTGAAAATGTATTCTGTTTAATCGCCACAGTGCGCCCCATTTTACTACTCAAACATTTCAGTTGACTTTCCGTTGTATTTTTGTTTATTTTTTATGCTTACATCGAATTACGAATGTAAACAACCTTAATTCAGATTGGTGAATATAGAAAAGTAAGCTCCTGATTATCAACCTTCATAAAATTTGTACTGGGAAAATCGAGATTCAGCCGGGTGATTGATAATTTGGTGAGTCTCCGGGCAAGTTGTGTGTGTCGCCGGGGAGCAACCAAATTTTGATGGAATAAAACTTTATTTTCTTAATTCTAGCCAGTACATAATTGTTGTTTTTTTAACTTTTAGTTTGAGTGAGATCATATCTATCCCAATTACGGATGCTATAAACACACGTTAATCACCGGCAGTGATGAGAACTCGGACGTTCCTCGTCCGCAGCGTCCGTCATATCGCACTGTTCGCATATATATAGTGTTTTTTTTCGCTGGTTAAATGAAGCTGAAGTAAATGGAAACGTGTAAGAAATAATTGGAAAAGATACTGTCTCCAATTCTTAAATTTCTTCGGTTGCCGATTTGAAGACTGGGAAAATTATAACAGTAAACGCAGGTCCAATCTTTGGAAATAACATGGAACAGTATCTATTGGTGTAGCTTCTTTCCCAAAATTATCAGGGCCTGAAATGCCCCCTCTGATGTGTCTACCGCTGAGGTGCCAGATGATTGCGTGTCGAAGCTTAACGTTTCTTGCGAGATCTAGGGACAAAGATACCACAGTTCCCCCGCTAGAGCGCGGTAGCTGAAGCGGTAGAGCGTCAGACTGTCACTCTGGAGCGAGAGGTCCTGGGTTCGATCCCCACGAGCGCCGTGTAGGGTTCGAGCCCCGCACGGGTCACATGTGGGACAAGTCAAGTTCTGCTTGCAGGTGTTGGGTGCTTTTTCCTGGAGTACTCCTATTTTCGCCCCACCTACTGATTTGTTAATGAGTGAAATAATTGGCTTTTAAGGCACGTAAAACTTAATCAAAAATAATAATAATAATAATAATAATAATAATAATAATAATAATAACAATATCAATAATAATACCTGATTCGTAAAACATGACATTTCGACAGGTTCCCAAGTTTGATTAGCTTTACAATATACCGGGACAATGCATATCTGACGGTATTAATTGATGTTAACTTTAGGTTCGGTCTCCTTTTGTTGCTCAGTTCACACGACTGAACATTTATTTTCTCATGGGAAAAATGAGGATTTTCGACATGACTATCCGAGTAACACAAGTATAATTGTTTCCAAAACGCTTGCGATCTCTCAGCACTAATTTCACTGTATGACCACGTATAAATCCACGGCGATAACCACAGACCGAAAAGACTCTGACAGCTCGGTTCAACGTGAGCTTTCATACCCGAGCCGGCATGCGCTATTTAGTGTGACCCAATCGAAGCTGCCTTGTCCAATCAAGTACGACCGGAAGTGTGGTCGATTTACAACAAGATTCCAGCCCTGTTCCAGCGCCGTGGCGAGATCGCAAAAAGTAACTCGAGTAACAAGGCCAAACAGCACGAGTTACAGTAATGCGCATACGTATCTACGTCATGTGCTTGCGTATAACTGTAACTCTCACTTAACTCGTGTCGGCATTCAATGTTACTCGAGTTACTTGTGTTACTCGGAGTGCTGAATGCAAATGGTGATTTTATCAGGAATAGTGATAGTTCTTTCCATATTTTTGTATGTGCAGTTGGAACATCAGACACAGATTAATTTGTGTCCAAATATGCACTTTTAGAGGTCTCAGCAAATTGCTTATCAGCCATTTTCAAGTTGATTCCCGGGTTGCTTCAGTTTCCATTACTGTGGAATAGCCTCCACATGGTGCACTAGGTCACTCACTATAGCAACAAAGAGAAAAATGATTTTGAAAGATCGAAAAAATGTCCACCAAAACTATCCTATGTTGCACCCCTTGATATTACAATAATAATTAAGTACTGTGTGAGATTTGCCATCTCTTTTGTAAATAGAATAACAAAGGTTACATTTTTGCCAAACATGTTAACAACGATAGCGTTAAGCCAACAATATTTTTAACAACTGGGTACTGATATTTCTGTATTTGTTTATACAGAATCAAACAAGGGAGCAAAATACATATTTGGACATAAATTAATCTGCATTTGTTGGACCAACTGCACATACATGCACAAACATATAGAAAGAATTACTATCAGTATTCCTGATAAAATCACAATTGAGCCACCGCATGAGAAAACCAACAATTTGCATATGCGAAAACAAAGGCACAAACCAGCTTCCCGATAACCGCGAAGCTGATCAGCGTCTTTGTTTTCGCTACGCAGATAGTACAATTCCTCTTTTCTTAAATCCAAAATTTCAAGAGTCTAGCCTGCTTCTGTGACTGTACAGCCTGATTTGTGTCGGATGTGGTCGGAACTCCAAATTGTTGGTTTTCTCATGCACAGGCTCAATTTTCCTTTGTACAGGTAAATTTTATAACAAGTATTAGATTTTAAGATCGGCATCCCCTTAAACCCCGACTGTTTTTCGCCTCGGAGGTAAAATTCCGACACGTCCCCGTTATATGGGGGTGCACATTCTTTCGTTGTTAAGTGACAGAATAAGCGGAAGAAAGGTCATTGTACCAAAGCATGACAGAAGTTCGTGTATTACATTAACGATCATACATTAGTGGTCATTTCATAGGCGTGTATCATAAATTTCATATGAAATGTAAGATTTTTCTTTGATAAAATATCGTTGTCACGGACGTTACTAATTAATGTTATTACACATGTGGTCATCTCATTTTATGGCATGACCTTATCCACTGAATAACATAGATGTGATGCGATATATGAATGTTCGTTGAGCTACGGGCGTGGCAGTTACTTCGGTCATGCAGCCCAAAGACGTTTCTTTTGGGTCACATTTTTTATGTAACATTTTTTATGTATATACCGTAATTTTACCAAATCTGTCATTTGTCCTATATAAATGTATACACCCTATATACTGTCGGATGCAACCAAATTCTTACAGCGCAGATTGTTGCAATATCACAAGACACATGCCGAAAGGGAATGTGTTGACAGGAAGCCGGATAAATTAGGCAACAACCTACAACACAGCAATGAACTTTTCACTGTAGGTTGTTGCTCAATCGATCTGACTACCAATCAGTAAACTCCATTTTTGTCAGGTTTCGTGTGTCGCTGCATCAATCTGCGCTGTAAGAATTTGATTGCATCCAGCGGTATACGGCGGGGTAAATTTAGCCCAATTTGACCTTGCTGTACCATAGTTGGTTTGTTTGAATTTAAGGCTTTACGACCCAGTCAACAACTATTCAGTCATGTCTGGACGGGGCCACCGCTTCCCGGGTATTTAACAAGAACTAAGGAGAGTTAATGTGCCTTGCTTAAGGACACAATCCGGTGCCACCGGTGAGGATAGAAAGGTAAAGAAATAACATTTAATAATCAAGAAAGTCATACTTTAACGATGGTCAGTCCTAAAAGGGAATAAGTCACGATTAACGACCGACATTAACATTGTCACATTTTTTAAACAACAAATCACTGCCAGCACGAATTAACAGAATTCGAGGCTAACGCACAAGCAGGCTGAAAAAACAAACAGATCCACTGTTGATACGAATAACATAGAATGCAGAAATGCGTATCAGTCAGAAGGTTTATTTTCATAAATTTAAAGTAGTTCCCCTGGGGGTGTTACTACCCAAGCTCTGGGCCTATAAACGAGGACATATAAGACAGTATATAAAGTTTCAGGTGAGCGCTCTCATGGCCATTGGTCCTCTAGAATATACCTGGTAAACTGAGGCTATGTGGTAGCGCGTCGGACTCCAGAGCGAGAAGTCAGGAATTCGAACACCGTGATCATCTTGTAGTGTCCTTGGACGTGACACTTAATCTCCCCAAAGTATATGCCAACTACCCCGGAAGCGGTGGCAATAAAAAATTATTGACTAGGACGTTACACAACAACACCATTCAATCTCGATATTCGCAATTCAATGTCAAAACATCGTTATGACTTGAACCACTTTCAGATCATGGAACAACTTTGAGTTCTGGAGAATATTTCTAAAGGATTTTACCTATATATGGACGTGGCGGCCGCCTTTGGCATGGGTCGTTTATATACATGCCAGTGAGGCTTCATATTTTTCTGAAATATGAGTGATGTTTGAAAAACTGCAATTTGTAGTTTCACGGCAATCACTAATATTTCCTTAGAAGCCTCCGTGGCATGGTGGCCAAGCTACTGGCCTTGTAAATCAGGGGTCGTGTGTTCGATCCCGGGCTTCTCCAGTCTTTCGGACGAGACTTTAAACCGAGGCCCCTTCTCCATATGACCTGACAGCTGTTGAGTGGGAAGTAAAACACCAATCAAACAAAGAAACAAACTAATATTTCCGAAAATATTTCCAGATGTCGTTAGCAGTTAACGGACGGCTCATCGGAACTAAAATTGCAATTTGGTGATAACGCTATGTAATTGCTCAAAATATTACTGGACTTTACAAAATTACTACAGTTGGGGTTGAGTTTAAAATGAATACATGTACATATTTTAAACAACAAACGGTAATCCGTTTGGGAACGATTTTCACACAAGTGCGTCTGGCACTGGCAATGATTAAGGTGAACGCTAGCGTTTTACACTTGTCGGTCTAGCACTTTAATTTCCCAACAAAAAGGGTCGAAGATGATGCGGAATATGAAATTACCGGGTCGAAGATGACACGGAATATGAAATTACCTTGATCAAAAATAGCTCTAGAGTGTTTATAATCGGAAATTAATGCAATAAGTTTTGATTGCCCAATGACTCACAAAATTCGCCCCGTTGTCTCACACAACTTGCCCGATGCCTCACATTATGTAAATGCACCTAGCATTAAATCCCTTTGCAATGCTTGGCGAGATTTTATTTTTTGTGGGAATTTTCCAGTATACAATTATTCATTTGCAAATACCAACGTGACCTTCTTGGTCCATTTCTTTTACTAGAAAATCAAACGAAAATGTGTTTTCGTGGCCTTGAAGGGCATGCCCTCTAAAATGGGGCGCACAATCACGATTTTCTTGGAATATTTATTTACAAACTGTTTACATAATAAAGAACAATAATGATTTCTACAGCTCCTGCAGCAAACAGAATTTTGACATGCAACGTCACCCAGCCATGTCGGAACAAAACAAAAAAAAGATTAAAACTACGTACCGTGTCGCCATTGTAAATCCCGATGTCTCACCAACACATCGCCCGATGCTTCACATTTTTCCGATTAACCCCCGTTGATTCACCGTTTTTCTAATACACCGTTTCCATAGGTTGACACTAGTAAATACGCATTAAAACTTCAAAAGACAGTCAAAACCATAATTCATTTTTAGTTTTTTTTCAGTAGTTCTGGCATAGATTATCTACTCGTGTACGGTAGATATAATTTGAGCCACGATACAAGAAAACCAACTATGTGGATTCCAAACAGGTCCGACACAAACCGAGCTGTACAATTACAGAAGATGGCTAGAGGCTGGAAATTTCGGATTCAGAAAGTAGAGGAACTAGGTGGTAACAAACTAAATTGGCAATCAAGTACTAATACCAAGGGAATATATCGTAAGCTGAGAAAGACGCCATTTCCCAATATGTGGCTAATAAGTTATAAAAACGTAAATTCACATAAAATATATGTAAACGTACAGTAAAGATGCAAACAGCACAAAAATCAACACGAAAACATATCATGTATAGGAACTCAATAAAATGCAAAGGCGAAAACAAAGACGCAGATCAGCTGTGCAGTAAATGCACAGCTGACCAGCGTCTTTGTTTTCGCTACACAGATAGTGCAATCACTCTTCTTCTTAATCCAAAATTTCAAGCTTCTAGCCTGTTTCTATGGCTGTACAGCCTGGTTTGTGTCGGACCTGGTCGAAAACCAAAATTGTTGGTGGCTCATTTAGAACCACAGCGGAAGACTGCAATGATCAGATGACCAGATGAATCTGTCAAATCGGTTGCTCGACGCAAATATGAATTCAGTAAAAAACATGTGCCTGCTCCTATCAGTTATCCTTGTCAAAAGTCATTTGTCGAAGACATCTCAGATCATTTTTGACCTGCATCCGGGTTTTTCTCATATGGAAAATGAAAAAGACAACAAACTGCATCTCTTTAAAAATACTTTAAGATGATGTTTTTTACTATACAAGTCATCATTGGTCCTTAATGTTATTCACTTTAATCGCTTTTTGTGTGACCGGAAAGCTTTTGCAAAGAAAAATTAAAATCTAAAATCTGTGGATTTTTGAAATTTTATGATCCATGCAGGCCATCGTAGATAAGATGCGTTCGGATTTTCTCCATTAAATATAGGCGTGTTCGGATCAAAGGCTCTGCTCAACAGAACGAGTCGTTTCGGTCCAGCGACTCTTAAGGACTCTCGCCGTAAGGACATTTGAAAAGCATTTCCTCTCTGTCATGTCTGGAGTTGGCGGCTCTGCAAGAGTCATACTGTCTGTCTGTCTGTCTGTCTGTCTGTCTGTCTGTCTGTCTGTCTCCTGCATCCTGTACCCTATTGCAGAACAGATATTAATCTTCGACAATTATCTTTTTTTAAAGATGTCTCTTGTTATATGCTAAGATCATTGCACCAGATGCCAACTTCTTCTGGGTCTCATTCATTGGGGCCTAGGAGAAATAGATGGGCTGTTTTTGTCTCCAGGCAAAGCTTCCTTTGAAACTACTGACCGTGATTACTGGTTAACCGCTCAAGTCTAAGCCTACCCAGGAAAAGTGGTTTATTAAATAAAATAGTCAAACCATCCATACATATAAGCCTTATTGGTTTGCATGGGTGGTTATATTTATGAAGCACATTTTGAGTGTCATGACATCCTATTTTTGGATAAAAGCCCTATAAAATATAGGCAACGTCCAGGCATGACCATTTCTGTTAGCTGGGACTTGAAGCATCAATTCAAACAAACAAACAACTTCCTCTACAGCTCAATAATCTTCTAACATTACAATTCAATAATCTTCCAACGTTACAGCTCAGTAATCTTCCAACGTTACAGCTCAATAATCTTCTAACGTTACAGCTCAATAATCTTCTAACGTTACAACCAATAAGCTCAACTTCTACAGCTCAATAATTTTTCATTATTTGCTTTCTTGGCACAGAATACCATAGCGGGCTGAAACTTTCAATGAGAAGCCTAGCCTTATGCTATCTCTCGCAGCTCCTTTTAGAGACATTCAAAACCTCTTGTATAGGGTTTAAGTCAAGGGACTCGCCGGGACATTCAAAGACAGACGTTCTTCTGATATCAAAATGTGTTTTGTGGATATGGAATAAATACAGAGAACATTGCCTTGCGTAAATACAAATTCTTCTCGCATGCTCGATTGGCCTGGTAACCTATAGGAGAGGCTTAGACTATCATGAATAAAGAAGGTGTGAGTCATTGCCTAACAATAAATTTAGCCCACTATGGTATTCTGTGCGGAGAAACAAATCATGAATCTGTATGATGAAAGTCCAACCCGCGTTTGACAGAATACAAAACCAGAAGTAACTTCACAGTGCTTGAAGACATTCAGGTTGCTTCGTTCAAATGTGCTGGTCTAATATTATTTTTCTTGCAAAATAACGCCGACGTGTTAAGTTTTTAATTGTAACAACCGCTTAACCATGAAATTCTAAAATGCACAATAAATGAAAATCAGGTGTAACTTTGTAAATAGTGCTCATAAAGACACCAAATGTCCAACCTCAGTACAATAATGGTTATTCTTTTATGAATTACAATACAATTACAAACCGATAACCATGGTTCCTTGTGGAATCTATAAAGCTCGAATATCAACTACGTTTTTTGGGCTTCATATATTATGTAATCAAAATTGGCATAGAGCATCACAGGATCTGGAAGTTTTATATACAAAGGAAATATCAACCCTCATACTTAACAATATACATATATGAGTAAATAAAAAAGTACAAGTAGGCAAAGATCAGGAAAAGGCGCAATCAGAAAAAGATTCCCACTCCAAAAACCGAGGTGGGAAAAACTAAATCAACAATCAGGTACTTATAACATGAAAACACACCGCAAGCCGAACGAGCAGCCATCCTCCCAATAGTGGCCACTCAGTTACCTAAACTTAACTAAAATATGAAAACATACATAAGGCACCAACAGCACAAAAATTTTAAACACCAAGACATAAAACAATAAGAGCTGTCGCAGGACAGCATGCTCGACTGCTTCTGACCTTTGTCAAACATAAGGCCAAACCCGATCAGTAACCCAAAGCATTATGCTCATACATCTTTTTGCCTTGATGCAATAAGGCAAAATCACTGAACCATGAAAGTTAACTATAACTACTAAGATTTAAAGGTCTCACTCATAGTGTGAAAGAAGTGTGTTCATATACCAACTGAGTGCCAAGACACAAGGCAAAATCACTGAGCCGTGAAAAAAGGTCACACTGACCTATAAGTATTGCAGGGTCAAAGGTCTAGTGATACTTACTCATAATGTAAAAGAAAAATGATCATATACCCATTCAGTGTTGAGATATAAAGCAAAATCACTGAACCATGAAATTAGGTCATAGTGACCTATAAGTATGTTTGGGTTAAAGGTGTGGTCATACTCATTCATAATCAGAAAGAAGTATGAAAAAATACCAACTGAGTGTCGAGATATAAGGCAAAATCACTGAACCATGAAATTAGGTCACAGTGACCCAGGAATACTTTACGGTCAAAGGTCTTGTCATACTCATACATATCGTGAAAGAAGTATGTTCAAATACCAATTGAGTGCCGAGATATAAAGGAAAATCACTGAACCGTGAAATTAGGTCATATTGACCTAGGACTACTTTAGGGTCAAAGGTCTTGTCATATGCAAACATAGTGTGAAAGAAGTTTGTTCATAAACCACTTGAGTGCCGAGATATAAGGCAAAGTCACTGAACCGTGAAATTTGGTCACAGTGACCTATAAGTATATTGGGGTCAAAGGTCTGGTCATACTCACTCATAATCTGAAAAAAAGTATGAAAATATACTAATTGAGTGTCAAGATATAAGGCAAAATCACTGAACCGTGAAATTAGGTCACAGTGACCTAGGACTACTTCGGGGTCAAAGGTCTTGTCATATGCAAACATACTTTGAAAGAAGTTTGTTCATAAACCATTTGAGTACCGAGATATAAGGCAAAATCACTGAACCGTGAAATTAGGTCACAGTGACCTATAAGTATATTGGGGTCAAAGGTCTGGTCATACTCACTCATAATCTGAAAAAAGTATGAAAATATCCTAATTGAGTGTCAAGATATAGGGCAAAATCACTGAACCGTGAAATTAGGTCACAGTGACCTAGGACTACTTCAGGGTGAAAGGTCTTGTCATAAGCAAACATACTTTGAAAGAAGTTTGTTCATAAACCATTTGAGTACCGAGATATAAGGCAAAATCACTGAACCGTGAAATTAGGTCACAGTGACCTATAAGTATATTGGGGTCAAAGGTCTGGTCATACTCACTCATAATCTGAAAAAAGTATGAAAATATACTAATTGAGTGTCAAGATATAAGGCAAAATCACTGAACCGTGAAATTAGGTCACAGTGACCTAGGACTACTTCAGGGTGAAAGGTCTTGTCATCAACAAACATACTTTGAAAGAAGTTTGTTCATAAACCATTTGAGTACCGAGATATAAGGCAAAATCACTGAACCATGAAATTAGGTCACAGTGACCTATAAGTATATTGGGGTCAAAGGTCAGGTCATACTCACTCATAATCTTAAAAAGTATGAAAATATACTAATTGAGTGTCAAGATATAAGGCAAAATCACTGAACCGTGAAATTAGGTCACAGTGACCTATAAGTATATTGGGGTCAAAGGCCTGGTCGTACTAACTCATAATCTGAAAGACGTAAGAAAATATACTAATTGAGTGTCAAGATATAAGGCAAAATCACTGAACCATGGAAAGTAGGTCAACCGACCCTTACCGTCATGACACACAAGTCAGTGTCACAAAGTCAAAGGATGAATGACCAACCATCCTCCTAAGTTTTTTCTATTAAGAAATAAAAAGAAAAAAAATTCGGGGAGTTCTAGATTTTGACCTCTAGCCCCGCCCCCCTGACTCCGACCCAGAGGTTCGATGTCATGGAACCTAAAGTGTATGAAGTATGAATGCTTTATGATAAGTTGTTGTCAAGATATGCCTCCTTGTAAAAGTTACACAGCAGTACATCTATTTTTTAGTGTTCTAGTTTTTAACCTCCAGCCCCACCCCCAGGCATGGACCCAGGGGCCCGATGCCATGGAATGAAACTCAACCCTACAGGGTACCTATGGTCCGAGTATGAAAGCCCTCTGATAAAAAGTTTTCAAGATATAGACTTCTAGAATACTATGTCACAGAAAAGCCATTATTATTAATGGTGTTCTAGATTTTAACCTCTAGCCCCACCCCCTGGCATGGACCCAGGGATCTGATGCCATGGAATGAAAGCCGACCCTACAGGGTGTCGATGACCCAAGTATCAATGCTTTCTGATGAGTGGTTGTCAAGATATGGACTTCTAGAAAACTTTAACACAAGAATTGCCATTTTTGAAGGTGTTCTAGATTTTAACCTCCAGCCCCACCCCCTGGCCTGGACCCAGGGGCCCGATGCCATGGAATGAAAGCTAACCCTACAGGGTATCTATGGTCCAAGTATGAATGCTTTCTGATGAGTGGTTGTCAAGATATGGACTTCTAGAAAACTTTAACGCAAGTGTGACGCGCACGCGCACGGGAACGCGCACGGGAACGGGAACGGGAACGGGAACGTGGACGACCGGGGTGACTGCAATAGCTCTATGCACTTCGTGCAGTCGAGCTAAAAAGAACCACCACAGAAGTATCCCCTTGGAACGATCAGTAACACAAAGTTACTGGCGGGCTTAAACGGGTTTTACATGCTCATAACCTCACCCTCAGCTCAGCTTTTGCACGCCCGGTAAAGTGCAAATTGACCATCGCCGGTGGTCAACGTTGGTCAACGTAAAAAAAAAGTTGATATACATCCGGTGGTCGTTTTGAGCGTTTCCTGTTATTAGTTTTCGCGAGTTTGGTGGATGTGGAAGGTAAGATGTTATTTGATCAAAAATGTTTTATAAAAATCAAAGAATGTCAGGCTATCAGTTTTTTGCCGTTGAATGTCTAGCCGAAGTGGTAGTTGAAAAAAAAAATAAACCGTTTTACTGCAATCCTTTCCGGCCCGTTTGATCGGTAGTGAAAACGAAAGTAGAATCTGGTCAAACACAGGTCAAAATGCCCTGATCGTGCCTTTGCAAGCTTTCTGTAACCAATGGACGTTGCAGTTAGTTAAATGAACACTAAATTAGCTTTTCAGACATAATTTTAAAATATTTCAAGCTTTCCTTTCAACACTTAGATCGATTTTTTGAAGTTGCGGTGGTCGTATTGATCAATGGGGATTACGATGTAAATTTTCATCGTGATAGAAAGCTAGCAAAAATGCAACTTGATGTCGTTTTCTGTTAGTGGGCACGGCAACATTAATGGAGATGCATTCTAGACACAACTAAATCCTAATCAATGCCGTCGACCAACTACCGGTGTCCTCATAATTCAATTTCGTTTGTCCATTAGCCATTCAGTCACATAGTTTAGCAATATCGGATGTATTTAAAACTAATTTTTGGTAACCCCAACAATACAAATACTACCTCATGCAAGATGCATTGAATTTATATACATAATTCGCATTAACTCGAAGAAAAACCACTAGAATAACAGTATGGTCAATTTGCAAACTAGGTGGTCAATTTGACCTTAAAAATGAGCAATTTTGAAATGATTTACTGTCCAATTTGAAAAGTATTGAAGGACATGCCTGCTGTTTAATGTTTAGCAGGCTCAGTCTTGCAGATTCGACAATTATAGGAGTAACACTAAGCAAAGCGTTCATTGTGTTGTTTGTATGAAATCTATCTCCTTTTTTGCAATATCAATTCTTTGAATATGTAAAGGTGAATAATCACGTGGTTTATATCAATTTCAGACGAAATATTTAGAAACATTGGTCATAATAAAATTGTCAATACTAAATGAACTGGCGTGTAAAATTACACATGCATGTACTTCTTCATCACATTGTCACGAGCAGTTGGAATAATAGATTCATAATGTTTCTGGATTTTGCCAGTAATCGATTGGCTCGCTGGTTAAGCCCAAAAGCTAGTTCAAACGAGTCGAGATCAAGTGATTGTCCACTGCAAAGTGTAGAATGAATGCATGTATTAATGCTGAAGAATAACTGGCCTCGTCAGTTCTAGGTGCGCCTACTGACTTTATTTTTTCCTTTATACGTTTCCAGATGGGTCGATTTAAAGGGAAACGAACCAAGCGTCGTTACCTGACGAACAAAAAAAACATATATCTGGCGTGGACAAGAAATCCAAGACGTTGTCCAGAGTCCGCTCAAATCGCCATCTAAGAAAAAGCCAAAATACAGTTCATCACCCTATAGAGCAATTGGTTCATCACCCCAAAAGACAATTTGTCCTAAAATCTATACACCGAAAGGAAAGTTCGGATTTCCTAAGAAGAAAAACATAAAAACAGGGGCTAAATCAAAAGTATAAAGTCCGTATACTAGCACCCCAAAGAAATCAAAACGAAGTTTGATTATGATAGAACATAGCTATGCACAAGCTAATACAGAATCTATTGGCACCAGCAATTCTCAAGCTGTTGTTCCCAAAGAACTTCTGATATAATTGATATAAACCACGTGATTATTCACCTTTACATATTCAAAGAATTGATATTGCAAAACAGGAGATAGATTTCATACAAACAACACAATGAACACTTTGCTTAGTGTTACTCCTATAATTGTCGAATCTGCAAGACTGAGCCTGCTCAACATTAAACAGCAGGCATATCCTTCAATACTTTTCAAATTGGACAGTAAATCATTTCAAAATTGCTCATTTTTAAGGTCAAATTGACCACCTAGTTTGCAAATTGACCATACTGTTATTCTAGTGGTTTTTCTTCGAGTTAATGCGAATTATGTATATAAATTCAATGCATCTTGCATGAGGTAGTATTTGTATTGTTGGGGTTACCAAAAATCAGTAATAAATACATCCGATATGGCTAAACTATGTGACTGAATGGCTAATGGCCAAACGAAATTGAATTATGAGGACACCGACGGCATTGATTTGGATTTGGGTGTGTCTAGAATGCATCTCCATTAATGTTGCCGTGCCCTCTAACAGAAAACGACATCAATGAGTTGCATTTTTGATGGCTTTCTCTCACGATGAAAATTTACATTGTAATCCCCATTGATCAATACGACCACCGCAACTTCAAGTTGACCGCCGGTACAAAATCGATCTAAGTGTTGAAAGGAAAGCTTGAAATATTTTAAAATTATGTCTGAAAAGCTAATTTAGTGTTCATTTAACTAACTGCAATGACCATTGGTTACAGAAAGCTTGCAAAGGCACGATCAGGGCATTTTGACCTGTGTTTGACCAGATTCTACTTTCGTTTTCACTACCGATCAAACGGGCCGGAAAGGATTGCAGTAAAACGGTTTATTTTTTTTTCAACTACCACTTCGGCTAGACATTCAACGGCAAAAAACTGATAGCCTGACATTCTTTGATTTTTATAATACGTTTTTGATAAAAAAACATCTTACCTTCCACATCTACCAAACTCGCGAAAACTAATAACAGGAAACGCTCAAAACGACCACCGGATGTATATCAACTTTTTTTACGTTGACCACCGGCGGTGGTCAATTTGCACTTTACCGGGTGTGTTTTGCAGTGGTTCATAACATTTAGTTAGTTCTTCGGTCCTCGTGGTGAATCTCTAACTAGTCAATGAATCATCAAGAACAAACAAATAAATCGCGATAAACATTCTGATGAATCAAAAACCAAGACTCACAGACGATGGAGATCCCTGGGCGCCGAATAACCTACTAACTCCGGAGCAAAAGAAAAACACCAGTTGGACCCCGGTGGGCCAAGCAACAGACAAGAAGCTCCGGCCCCAACCAACTAAAATGAATAGCTTTAAGTCGGGGCCATCATAGAGTCTGATGCCCGACCCACCGGCGTGCAATTAAAGAAGGCAGCGTAGTTATCAAGCATGATTGGGTTAAAAACTAAGCATGCAGACTGTCGCATAACATTCAAGTTATAACCTATACGTCTGTAACGTGTTATGATTTTTCCGAACTGAAAAGAAAAATCATTACTTCCTATAAGTTTCTTAAATTTGTAAACCAAGTCACCATAAAATTCAGGTTTCGAAAGGCCCTCACTTAAAAGCGTCTTAAACCCAACAGTATATTTGGAAATCAATTCATAATGTCTACGATAAAATTTAGAAAAGGTTTTTCGAAATTTATTATACCGATAGCCCTGTTGGAGAAGTTTGGCCGTTAAACATTTTCGAGCGTTGAAGTCTGTAACATGATTGCAGACTCTAGCAAACCTAATAAGTTGCGAAATGTATACACCACAAGACGCACGACGAGGAACGTCACCATCCAAAAACGGAAAATTTACTATATCAAAATCAAAGTCATCGCGCTTATCATTTTTAGAAGAAACAAATCCATTTGAAACAGAAAGATGTAGATCTAAAAAGGGGGCTTCGGTATCTGAGATATTGGCTTTGTTCAACTGTAGTTCAGGTGGATAAATTTGATTGACCATACCTTCAAAATAAGGGTTGTCAATGTTCAAAAGGTCATCGAGGTACCTAGATGTGGAATTAAAAGCCTCGATAACATCAGATTGATTATCATGGTTAAGAGAATCCATGAAATCTCTTTTGTAGCAGTATAAAGATAAAACAGCTACGAGAGGTGCGCAATTTGTACCCATCGGAGTTCCGACAATTTGTCTGTATAACTTGGTCCCAAATTTAAATATAAATATTATCCAGGAGATAGGATAAGGCGTCGCACACATTCTGACATGACCAAAGTGTATACCGACTTTGGTCAGAGGAAGTGAAGAAAACCTTTCTGTCATTACATGCCAAATAAAGTGAACCATAGTTTTCTAATGCCCTTTTGTCAAATCCAGAAGTTTTTCTTTAATTAGATTATGTGGTAATGTTGTATACAGAGTAGAAAAATCCTCCAGTCGTCCTTTTCTTGCCAGTGACGATTGTTCAAAAACAAAAAGAGTTGATAATTTATTTCTAAATATTACAGCGGTATATAAATAACTGAACGAAGCTGTACAACAATGATAAAACGTACATGAAAGGCCAGGTAACTAGCTCTTTCCCAACAAGGTAGCCAACCGGCTAGTATCAACCAAGAACAACAAATAGGTTGGCAGAATAAACAAAAACATGAAGATACATCACAACAGAACCGCCTTGGAACTGTCAGTAAAAAATACTGGAGTGCTTAAATCGATTTTACGTGACAACAGTACTTACAATTAGACATTTTTCACTTTTGAACGTAAATGCTGCTGGCGCTTGCGGTTACGACTTTGTGTGTGATGGGCGACGACTCGTGAGGGCATATTTGAGACGAAGGCGAGGGGCGATATGAAGAATTACTTAGTCAAAACTACCAACAGCCCACCGGAGGTGTATTAAATGAGACACGCAAAAAACGAAATTGTCCAAGACGCCTAGCTGAATAGTTCAGTAGGTAGAGAGTAAGACATAGAATCGAAAGGTCCTGGGTTCGAGTCCGGGTAGGACAAAAATTATTTTTCCTTTTCTTTGTTTCTTCCTTTTTTCGCACCTGTGACATTAAAGCTTAAAAAATTAAAAAGAAATAAAAAAAAAAAGGAAAAAAGAAAATAAATTTTATCTATTGGCAAATGCAAGAATCACAAAATGCAATGCTGCATTTAATACTAAAATCGTAAGTTTCTGGATTAAACTGTCTAGTGAGAAGGCAGACCGCATGTATAGGTTTTTTATAGGTCTTGTTGGAAGCCGAGATATTGATCGTCATTAGAAGAACGGATCAGCGACCGATCCTAACGTCAACATTTATTTCCTGACTGGCTGGTACAGATAATATGGATAGGATAAGCTGACCGCCTCTAATGACTAAAAAAAAATACGCAAGCGTCCCCCGTGGCCGAGCAGTTCAGAGCGCTGTTTCATAATCACTTAATCATCTCACCGTTGTGTCTGGTGTGAGTTCGAGACCCACAATGGCCACATGTGAGACAGGCCAAGTTCTGTTTGCGGGTGTGCCAGGCGGTTTTTCTCGGGGTACTCCCGTTTTCGCCCCACCTACTGTTTGGCGCTTTTCATATGAGCTGAAATAATCTTGAAAGGGACGTAAAACTGAATTTTAACAAATACACAAGACACCAAATCAAAAAGTATAGTCACGGTACATGTTCAGATATATGTGTATTACGTATTAGATGTAAAACTACAGTTTCACGTGCTATCTCGTGAGCGAACGATGTTTATTTTGTCGATGTCTCGTTTTGAGTCCATTCGAAAGTAGGAAGGGCGATGGGGGCAATACCCTACATGTAGCTACAATATGCCTAGCCACACAACTGTTTTTGTTAATTGTAGACTTTCAACAGTATTTCTGCCATATCGAGTGCGATGGTTACGATGTAGAAAATTAATTTGGCAAGACATAAGCTTTCGTTCTGATCCTCATTTATTCTGTGTGATAGTATGCGTGTTGTTTCACCTGGTTGAATTCAAATAAATAAATTAAAATCAAACTAACACAATTATATTATTTTCATGAGTTTCTAAAGTGTTTCCGTAGAGGACGCATATATATAGTGTTTCAGTCGCCCCATAGTTTACTTTTGATGTTCGCCATTTTCACATACGCGTAGAAGCAATTTTGGACACTACACATTCTGTCAAAGTGCACAAATTATTCATTTGTTTCACAAATAATGGTGTATACAGTCTTCACATTGACACGTGTTTCCATAAGATTATTGCCTCGTGTATTGTCCCTTTTAACAGAATGGACGCTGGTCTTGTTTGGAAAGAGCTAGTAATTTTGTTTTTTATGCCTGTTGTTAAATTGCTTGTGATGTGTTGCACCGCCATGTCTCTCCCGCCTGGTGTCTATGTTAGGATGGGAAATTTAATTGTATAGATTCTTGGTCATTCTATTGTTACTTGATTACAGATAAGGGTCTCATTGTGCTCATTTCTGATCATAATGATGCGTTTTTATACAATTTTCGGCCCGTTCAAGATTATTTTAGTTCATATGAGACGGGTAAATCAGTAACAGGAGGTTACGGCGGCCCCCGTGGCCGAGTGGTTAAGGTCGCTGACTTCAGTGCTCTTAATCATTCGATCATCTCACCGATGTGGGTTCGCGCCTCGCACGGGGCACGAATTCATATGTGAGACAAGCCATGTTCTGCTTGCGGGTGTGCCAGGTGGTTTTTCCCCGGGTACTCCGGTTTTCGCCCCACCTACCGATTGATTCGTCTCGATATGAGTGAAAAAGCTTGAAAGGGACGTAAAACTGAATCAAAAAAAAAAAAAAAAAAAAAAAAAAAAAAAAAAAAAAAAAAAAAAGTAACAGGAGGAAAAGAGGAGAACCCTGAGAAAACGAACTTGCACACCCACAAGCAGAACTTGGTTTTGTGTCACCCTTGATTGTAAGACTGATCAATTGGGCAGCAACCTAAGGCGAAGAGTTCATTGTCTTGGTGTTGGTAGTTGCCAAAGCGATATTGCTGCGCTGAAGGTTGTTTTAATCCATTTTATCACATGTTGTGTGATGTTGCATCAATCTTTGTTGTAAGGACTTTGATTGTATCGCAAGCATATACGATGGTGCTGATACTGATAGACAATACCCGAATTGTGGGGGGCCTGGATAGCCTAGTGGATAACGCACTCGCTTGTCACCACGGCGATCCGGGTTCGAATCCGGGTCAATGCATGTGGCAGGGTAGTGGTCGCCCGTCCAGGTTCGGTGGTTTTCCCCGGGTTCTCCGGTTTCCTCCACCACGTTGGACCACATAACGCCAACATCCGCGCCTTCAAGAACGCGTATATAAGTTCAATGAGCTTTCTGTGTAATTGAAGTAAAATAAATAAAGTTTAAACTTTTAAACTAAACAATACCCGAATACACATATTCATGTACAGTATATACCACGCAGACATTTCACGTGTCCATTTACCGACCTTTTATACAAACGTACCGCCATTCATGATTCTAATATATATACATGTAACAGGGGAAATTTAATTGTGTTGTGTTTGGCTATTGAAATTTTGTCCTAGGGCCCATCGACAAAACAAAGATCATATCAAGCCGGATCAGTTATCAAACCACATTGCAGCTTGGAAAGCCGAACGCAGTTGGTGTTAAGGGCATGCGTTCTTTTGTCCTTTTTTAACATTTAAAAGTACGATTTCTATCATGATAAAGTTTATACTGAACCTATTAAGCAAGCCTCTATGGTGCAGTGGTTATTTCACGTGCCTTATAAACCAGAGATGGCAGGTTTGATCCGGGTCTTCTTGAGTCTGTCGGATGAGACTATAAACTGAGGTCTCGTTTCCATATGACCTTTGCTGTTGGATTAACGCTCAAATCAACAAACCGATTCAATTTATTATTTATTTAAATTCAGATTGAGTAAGAAGCTTATGTGCTTATACGCTTGCCCGATTCCGGACGCAAAGATGGGTCCGAATGAGTAAGGTTGAGAATGATCAAATGTTGTAGATCTGCCGTCAGCATATGTAATACATGTGCACTAAAACGGTACCCTATATCATGACGATATCATTACAAAACCTTATCAAGCAAAATACAGTGTTTTTTTTTTTGTTTTTTGTTTTTTTTTTTTAAGTTGAAAAAAAAAAATGAAAATTTTCAATTCAACAGTTTTGATATTTTCTTATTTGTTCAAAACATAGATTGTGGACACAAGATAGAACGAATACTCACAATCTATGTTTTCAGAAGCATAGACAACCTAAGTTGACCTTGTCTTATAATAGGTTAATGTAATCCCTGGGTCATATATAGACTTTGTAGATGCTTCATGCAAAGTTTCAAAATCATAGGCCTTTTGGTTCTGAAGAAGAACAATTTTAAAGGTTTTTCAATTTATAGCCATGACGGCCATTTTGGTCAAGTTACCTTGACCATTAATACAAACTTTCGTTCCCCTTCCACGAAGTTTGGCTTTGATCGGCCATGCGGTTGCAGAGAAGATGTTTAAATATTATAGTCATATACATGTATATATCCCCCCAGGCAGGAGCTGACAACCACCCGGGTCTTAATGTTTTCATAAAAATAAATCTGCCCATTTGTATTATCATAACAAGTTTCCACCCATTTAATTACATTTAATTAATTTCCCCATTTAAATGCATGGGCGACCTACATGTAAGTTGATCTTACCGTAAAATAGGTCAAGGTCATCCCAGCGAAATGATTTATACAAACTTTGTAGTGCTTTTAATATTGTTTGATGCTTCATGCCAAGTTACAAAATCATAGGCCTTCTGGTTCTGGAGAAGAAACATTTTAACGGTTTTTGCTATTTATAGCCAAGGCGGCCATCTTGGTCATGTGACCTGGTCCATTTATGCAAATTTCGTTCCCCCTTCCTAAGAATGCTCCGCAAACAGTTTTAACTTTGATTGGCCAAGCTGTTTCAGAGAACAAGATCATGGTAATTGTTGACAGACGACGACGGACGGACGACGGGGCATGGCCATCCTATAAGCTCACCGGGCTCATGTGAGCTAAAACTAGATATACCCCTGCATACTCAAGTTTTGCTTTATAAAAGCGTTGTTCAATGGGGTAAACATGTCACGGACATGTTATCCTGATGAGGATAACAGACCATGCTCGATATTACTTAAAATGTGTCAAAACGTTGTAAGGCGTAGAATAAAAAAAAAAACTGCACATAAAATTAAAGATCAACTAAATGTTTCAAATCGTAAATCTTGCCATGTTTACATGTAAAAGGAATTCTGTGTGTTCACGAAAAACATGTGAAATGTAGCTAAACAGAACCAATGTACGTATATACATGCACCAGTATGTTGAAAGTCACATGGCGATAACAAATAGTTGATAGTTGTTTTCCCACCAACAGTTATCGTCATATGCAGACGGGATCTCGGTTTATAGTGTCACCATAAAGCCATGGGCAGCTCAGAATTGAACAAGCGATCCCTAGTTATACACACGAGTGTCAAAAAATAATATTCTGCACTGGAAGCTGTTTTATTCGCGCCAAGCATTTGTAAGGCCGACTCGCCTTGAACGCGTAATGTATCTTTAATGGCAATCATGACAGTTGATGATGCGATTTTGTAAACATGTCGTGTCAAAGGCCACTTCTGGTTCATTGTTCAATTAGAATCAGACAGTTAAACGGGAAGACAACAATAATCATTGTTACCATTGCATATGATAACATTGTTTACGATTTGCTGTCTGGATTTCTTTATTTTTGCATTTTACCAATGCATATAGGTTTTAAGTTTTTATTTATTTTATTTTTTTTTGTTTTGTCCCAGTCAACATTTTTTTCAGTCATGTCGGGACGGAGCCAACGCTTCCTGGGTTCACAACACGCTCAAGGACACAACACGGCTGGCGCCTGTGGGGATCGAACCCAGGACCTCTCAGGAGTCAGACGCCCTACCACTACGCCACCGCGCTCCCTAATAATTTTGTACCAGTCTTATATCAACTACATGTACGTATTTATTCTCGACATGTGATTTTACGAAGCGACTGCCTGAACCACTGCGACATGAAGTCATCTAGGGAACTTGCGTGCGTGCGTTGCGTGTGTGTGTGTGTGTGTGTGTGTGTGTGTGTGTGTGTGTGCTCGCATAAAGAATATTGTCGTCCTGTTTTAGGGTAAGCAAGATACGTTAAGAAAAAACGAACTGTATGTTTCTCAGTCTATAAACATTCATTTTCTTGAAAATGATACTGTTTTAGTTTGAAGTTTAATTATACTCGTATTTATTTGAATTCACCCAGATAAACATCACGCATAGTTCAAGAGAATAAAGGAGGATCAGAAAGAAAGCCTTTGACTTGGAAAAAACATCCCAAAAATCGTAATTATCGCATTCAAAATGCTGAAATACTGTGGAAGGTCTACAAAACCTCAACTTATTTCTATGTCTATGCAAAATGTAGCTAGGATATCGCACTTATGACTTGCAGATGATTGTCTAATGGACTCAAAACGAAACATCAACCGTATAAATAACATCAAGATTTCGAGTGTCTGTTTGAAGTACATGTATAAACATGCCAAAATAAATTATGTTCTCTCACGAGACAGCACGTGGAACTGTAGGTCTTACACCTAATAAATATACATATATCTTTACATGTACACTATACAGTGTACTGTTTGAGTTAGTGCCTACGTCCGCGGAAAACATTTTTAAGTCGTTCAGGGTGGCTATCCTTATCCTAGCTACATTATGCCTGTACAAGCCTTCAGTATATTCATATTTTCATGTCTCCCAGAAAGAAATATTGACGCGAGGATAGATCAGCTCTTATACCAAAAATACGATCGAGCTCCCAATACAAGAGAAAACATACATGTGGGCTGCCGTCTCAAACTTCAATTCCTTTACGATTTAAGAATTTAATGTAGTAGGGCATTTCATGATTCTTGCATTTGCCAAAAATATAATCAGCTGATAATATATGTTTTATTTCCAAAGCTTTTTTGTCACAAGAGAGACAAATAAAGAAAAGAAAAAAGTGATGCGTCCGGGACTCGAACCCAGCACCTTTCGCTTTCAATTCCAAGCACGCTAGCTACTGAGCTACAGAGCTAGACGTCCTACGATATAGCATTTATTGCATGTCTTATTTAATTCGTCTTCGTCGGGCTATTGGTAGTTTTGACTAAGTAATTCTTCATATCGTCCCTCGTCTTCGTCTCAAATATGCCCTCACGAGTCGTTCCCCATCACACGGAAAGTCATAACCGCAAGCGCCAGCAGCAGTTACGTTCAAAAGTGAAAAATGTCTATTACAAGCACAACAGAAGTCTTCCCATCCGTATAACACTTCCATGTTATATTATATAACCCCTTATACACCTCTTTTGTAATGCAAAACGGGGGTACATGCAGGGGTATACCTATTTTCCTTACTTTTGCCCCATAAACATAGATTGTGGGTACTCGTTAACGTGTACTTACAATCTATGTTTTGAGCAAAAATAAGGAAATTATCAAAGTTTTGCTACTGAAAATTTCATTTTTACATGTACGTATATTGCACGGGCATCCACAGCAGAGGTCAAAAGTACTCTTCGCCCATTTATCTTTTACGAATCTAATCACATTTGACATTTTACTAAAATTCCTGTCATTAATAAAGGAACTGATTTACCAAACATTTTCAAGGATAAATCAGTGACACTGCTTATACCTATTATTTGTTATGGATTTAATAAACCAATCAGAAATACTATTTTCAATTTCAATAAACTTGTTTCTGATCTTTTGATCTTTACATCCATGCTTATACTTCTTCTTTTTTTCTTAAAAAAAAAAAAAAAAAAAAAAAAAAAAAAAAAAAAAAAAAAAAAAAAAAAAAAGCTTGAAATTGTTAAGATTCCGAATGTTTTTATCAACCAGCCAGACATGTTGTAACTGGTATATATGTAATCTTATTCTAAAATATTTCCAGATTCTATGATTTGCAAAATACGGTAGTTTCTCTCTAAGGTCCCAAAATAAGATTCCCTTCCTACATTAATTACGATAAATGTAGAGAGGAGATTGTACCTGCATTGAACGATTTCGGTAATCGAGGGTGTTTAAGAATGGAAAAAGTATCTTCAAATTTTAAATTTAATAACTATCCTTTTCCAGGCCACTGCAAGAATATGCAAGGAAATACGATTTTTTCGGTTCGAAAATTAAGTTTTTCAGTAGGGATTTTTTTTTTTTTTTTTTTTTTTTTTTCTTTTTTCTTTTTTTTCTTTTTCTCAAACCATTGATTCCAGATACACGAGGACCCACAAACTATATTTTGAAGAAAAAATACACCCTACTTTTACTATAAAAGTTGGATGGACGGGGGTATTTAGTTTACAGACATATATTTTTTTCTGATGAGAAAATTCTTCATCCAGTTGGCCAGTTATCATACACACATGCATGCTCAGGAACTCTGGAAACAAACATATCATTTCTTTTAAGTTAATACTTCGTTTTATATCGATTTTGCAACAGGTGGACATATATTTATATCAATTTATATCTGAAAAAAAAAAAAAAAAAAAAAAAAAAAAAAAAAAACACGCGAAAACGACCGTCATATATTCCTCAAAAAATTCTAAGGGCCAGTGTATTATTTCCCATATATTGTAGTTTCAGGTACCCCAAGTTCAGCTCAAATTAAATTGGAATCCCAAAGGACGCAGATACCCCCTTTGCATTTGCATTATTTTTGATATTGCCTGGCCGAAGGTTATGAATGTAAGAAATTTGAAACAGAAAACACCCTGCCAAAACCTGTATGGAATTTTTGGCAAATCTGATTTTTTTTTTTTCCAAAAATTGGCATTTTTGTTTTGAAAATGACATTTATACGCAAGTGTGAATTTCACAGTAACAACATTTGCTGCAATGCCTTTAAAAGTGACTTTCATGGAAAAATCAAACTTAAGTTGAATTGACGTGAATCTGTGGACTTTCAGAAAAATTCCATAATTTCAGGATTTTTGAAAAAATGCCAAAACTGTTCCATGGACTTTGGGAGGACATATGCTTTTTCAAACTTCTTTTGGTCAGTAACTTCGAAGCATTATCTGAAACAAATCAAATGAAACAGGCATTCTGTGACCTTGGGTAGTGCCATTGAATTTTGGTTAAGTATTGGGTGCTTTACACAAGAATATATGGAAAATATTACAGTGGCCCTTAGATTTTTTGAGGAGTATATTTTCGAAAGTTTATAAGTGTTCATAAGAATAAACCGTATAAATGCGCGTGAAATTAAAATAATTAGCGAAATTTCTACGTGCCTATTATATAAATAGTCGGGTCGGTAGCCAACGTAAAGGCAAATAAACATCTATTCCTGACACCCAAATAAACCCCAATGGCGTAATAATAATAATAATAATAATAATAATAATAATAATAATAATAATAATAATAATAATAAAACATATGCAAGATACGATGCAATGTGCTTCATGTATTGGTAAGACCAATCTTCTCTGTGGCCTTTTGAACACCGACTTAGTGAATGGTGAATGCCACACTTTATGGCTACTTCCTCAGAACAAGTGAATATTGAGATGAATTGCGAGGCTTCACCGAGAATGCATATCTAATATTGAGATGGTGTTAAATGCGAAGACTTTTTAATCATTAATATAATAAGTGCGACAATGTAGAAAATATCTAAGTTTCTTATGGCTAAATAATGGAAATTCATTTATCTATGGATACTAAAATATGGTGCATGGCTTTTCCACACTGGTTCCTTTCGGAATACATCTTTATTTATATACATAAATGCACCTAACAGTGCGGCAGCCCAGTCGAATTTAAGCATGGAATGATTGGTTTTTCATGGTGCGTCTCATTTGTTTAATGCGTGGACCCCACAAATGATTGACACAATAAATGAGCCGCGACGCGAGAAAACCGGTCTTCGGGGTTTCCGACCAGGTCCGACACAAACCGGCCTGCACAGTCATAGAACCAGGCTAGAAACTTAAAATTTCGGATTTAGAAGAAGATGAAGTGTATTATCAGTGTAGCGAAAATCAGCTTCGCGGGCGGTTACCGCGAAGCTGATCTGCGTCTTTGTTTTCGCATATGCAGATTGTTGATTTTCTCATGCAGTGACTCAAATAAGTTGTTCTCTTGTTGTTTTGTACGACGTTACAAGTTTAAAGTTCTCCGACATGACGTGTGTGCTTGTTCGGTACATATATACAGTCATGTATTCCCCCCTTAATTACAACCGTGTCAAGGCATAGTAAATAAATTGACAATTGTCTAGTAGTACAAATTTGGGCAAAGGTCTTGTGAAGAGCTCATTAAGTTATTCAAAAACCTTGTAAAACTGGACTTATTTAATCAGAATTTAATTGAAATCTTATCTCAGACAGGTTCGATACTACTGTATCAGTGGTACGGGAGCGTACGTATACTCGCTATCGGTTTATTGTTTTATTATAGCCTCGTTGTAAGTAACCCTGTCTTTGCGGTATCGGAACGGGTGTGACACAGACCGGTCAGTATTGCTTGCTAGACTGGTCAGAGCCATTGAACGTTGCAAATAGGTAGTACTGGTGCTATACTACATGGCTGTGAACTGTTAAGTTATCTATCAGACTGCACCGAAGAACAGGCTGTTAAACAATACCCTAGTTCGAACTGATATGATTAGGTTTTCTTGTCCAGAAGAGGCTAATCAAGATTCATGAAGAGGTGCAATAATTAAGGTAATTACAATGAGTGGAATTGAATATCGAAATTCTGGCCTACCTACTCTGCAATCCTACCACGGACGCCCATCAGTCAAGACGGACGGACAAACAGACTCGGGTTCCGCTGTTCGATTCAGCGCGGCTGCAGGAACGGCTGGATTTGGATACGGGGATAATCTCGATCACATGGGAGATTCGTACAAAAACTTTGACAAAATGGATACCTCACCGATTATACCTGAAGTCCGAATTAGCAATTATTCTTTCCGAGTCCGGGAAATAATTCTCGGTGTTGTGTCAGTAGTTGCTCTTGTTGCTTGTCTTGTTCTTATTGCGATAGTTGCCACAAACAATACCGGAAGTTCGGACGATTCCGGGACTGCTGGCGTCTCTAGTGCTCAGGTAGCTCAGGACGCGTTATGTCTTGAAGCCCCGTGTCTTAGAGCGGCGTCATACGCGGTCCAGAACATGAACATGTCGGTAAAACCATGTGATGATTTTTTCCAATACGCATGTGGACAGTATGCTGCCAACAATCCGTTAAGCCCGGAAATTGCGCAGCGGACAGTTTTCTGGAACATGTATTACGACAACGAGGATAAATTACGGAACTTGCTCGAAGGCCCGGTAATTCGCGCGTCTGGTTGGTCCGCAGAGAAGAAGCTAAAAGATTTCTTCATGTCATGTATAGATGATTATGGAAAAATGAACGCCGGCGGGAAAACTTTTATCGACAAAGTTGTTCAGCCCCTGGGTGGATGGGATGTGATCAATACCTTCAACCCGACCAACTTCAATTTTCAGACGAACATGCAGAAGACTAGTATCGATTTCTGGACCGCAGCTTTGTTCACGTTCCGAGTTGGTGTCGACTGGTTAAACCCAAGTAACAGAGTTATTGAGGTAAGAACCGTTGATTTCTAAACCGTATATTCCTGTCGAAGTCATGGAGTTTTAAGTACACTTAAAATCAAGTAGATCGAATTTGGAAGAGAAACATCCCATATTTAAGCACAACTTTAATACCGCCTTCAAGTTGGTCTTTTGATTTACAGTTGTGTAATAACAAGGTCTTTCTACAGAGATACCTTGGTAATAGCATTTTCCATAGTAAAATACTTCTGAGACTTACGGCATTCAAAACATGCAATATTGTTCGATGTTTCTGATAATGCACTCGACGTTTACTGATGTGGTCAAAGTAGTAGGTCCTATATTTGCCCTATATTTTTGTATTCAGTCCCGCCCATTGGGGCTTAAAGAAATAGATGGGCTATCTGTGCCTCCAGGCAAAGCTTCTACGCTACTGACTGACCACCCGATTACTGGTTGACCGCTCAGGTCTGAGCCTGCCCAGGTGGTTTGTCAAACCATCCATACAAATAAGCCTAACTGGTTCAGTTGAGAAGCACTTTTTGAATGGAATGATGTCCAGATTTTGGGTAAAAGTCCCATAAAATGGAGGCAACATCCCGACATGACCATAGCTGTTGACTAGGACGTTAAGCGTCAATTCGTATTGTTAAGTGTTCAGTGTGTATTGTTACATATTAAAGTGGCGGGTCGTTTATGACTGGATTGACTATAATCCAATAGCATTTTACATAGATGCTAAAAGACATTTGTTTTCCCAGATATTTTATGTGCACGGGGCAAAATACAGATAATAACATAAAACAAGGTATTTGATGGCTGACGAGGCAAAGTTTAGGCAATTTGTCGGTTGCAAGTAGAGTGACCATCGGAAAAATATTCCACATCAGTTTTCGAATGTCCGTTAATAGGAATGTCCCTGTATGTTCTAAACAATGGTGTGACCTTTTCTTTACAGGAAGAAGATTGTTTGCGCACTTGTAACATCTTATCATTATGTCTTTTGATTAGATGGGCGTACGCATTTGCACATGTAAAGATCAGTCTTAACACCAAAAAACAAAAGAGAGCACTTGCTGACTACATGTATAACATGGTTGGGTCATATTATCAAGAAATACAGGTTGACTAGCTTACCTATATCAAATCATATGAAGGATCCTTAGCTTGATTTGGTATACGAATTTGGTATGCGAAGCATATTCCAAATACTATATTACATTACGAATACACGTCCATGTAATATACAGTTTTTTTTAAGTTGTAAAAATTTTCTGTAGAAAAGTTTTGACATTTTTCTTATTTTTGCTCAAAACATAGATTGTGGCTACACGTTAGAAGCACCTTGGTGGGGCGGTTCTAACGAGTACCCACAATCTATGTTTGTAGCAAAATACGGAAAATAGGCATACACCTGCATACCCCAGTTTTGCTATATAAAATGGGGTTTAAGGGGGTTCTCATTTCATGAGCATGTTTTCCTGATAAATATGTCGAATTTCAGGACGCTACTCCCAATTTACGAATTTTTAAACAAATCCTAATATTGCAGGAATTTTTGGACATAATTCCGGCGTTGCATGTACTAATAACCGTCGTATTTAATCGCATGCTGCTTTTCTATCAAGGCTCTGAGAATTTGCTTTAAGTTTGATATTCTTTTATTATATCATTTTTTTCTGATATGACCTAACCCCTATTACATAAATCTACGCTTACTACATTTGGGACATTCTCTTCTTTTTTATCTTCATATTTGTTTTTCTTCAAATGCAGACATTGTTTTTGTTGACCCAATGTATGTATATTGTCATTCCAACGTGACATCAGGAAAATCTATGTAATATGTACCTTTTATATAACAAAACTGGGGTATACAGGGATATACCTATTTCGCTTTTTTTCGGCGAGGCTGCTCTAATGTGTACCCACGCTGTCTAACCAGGGAATAAAGATTCCAAAATTCACCTTTAATTATTTGATTAATACTGATATTAATGATGATTTGTTTCAATATTTCAGCTTGACCTGGCTGGTATGGGTATGCTGTGGTCCTTTTATATCAGGATAAACACGGGACAGGTAAGTTACTTTTTCATGGCTTTAAGACTTAAGGTACACTACTCCGCTTGTTACGTATTGTAGATTAGATAAGTTTTAACACCCTCTCATACAAAGGAAAGATACATTCAATTGTCATGATAAAAAACTGTATCATGATTGAAACATCAAACGAGGTGAGCGTTTATATGACCACTAGTCCTCTTGTTATGCATTGCAGTACTATACTATACATTTTACACCCTACAATGCAAAGGGTAAATGAATTCAATTCATCATCGGGGCCCTACCAAGACATAACTTTCATATGACGCGGATGAAGAAATATATAAGGTCCAAGTCTTTGCAAAGAGAAGGTACCGTGACGGGTTTTTGACTTTCTGAGTGAAGAATGCTTTAGTTTCATACTTCGCAAGCAAGGGTCTTGAACTAACAGCTCCAATTCAGAGCATGGCTTTACATTTTTAGCCTCATGTATGTGCAATGAGTGAAATAAAGATTTGTATTTGTACTTTTCTGTGTAGGTTCGAGATGACTACAAGAAGTTTATGCGTACAGTTGCCCAGTACCTGGCACGTGACTCGGGGCTACCTCTTGACCCCAACGTCAGAGACAACAAGATAGAAACGTTTGTTAATGATGCATATGACATAGAATATCAGTTGGCTAATGTAAGTATAATGGTATAGCTTGTGCTACTGTGTCGATTTAAATAAGTGATCCAGTTTATTTGTATATCTTCTTTGTTTTAGCTTAAAACGCTTGAAGTGTAATAAATGTAATGGAAATGTTTTGTTTTTATGCAATACCTATAACGACGGCATATCGTACAAAAGTAGATTCGAATTGCAAATGCTAAACATCTTATAACCTTGTCAGAAGAAATACAGTTAGTGACAGATTTTCGGTTTCAAAAATCAAAATTGCGTGTATAAATAAAACAAAGATACCCACATACTAGAGCATCCAATGAATGTTTTGCTCCTATCCATGGTCATCGTGAGATTTGTACATCCCTGGTATCAGTCGAGATTTTACATAACAACTGTTTTACAGATCACTTTCAACACACTCCCATCAAATGATCCCCACGCCCAAGAGAACAGAATCAGCCTCAGTGACCTCACACAGCAAACAGGCAACGTGGTAAGTCTTAACCATTACCATTCAGATGATGATCATTGTGTTTGGTGCTTTTTGGCTTTTAAAATTGAACTAAAGGAAGCAGACATGTAGTACCATGAGAAACCTTGCTTTGGAGATATGCACGGAACACTACCATCAGAAACAAAGTGATCAGCTCGGACATGTAGTATCACCATATACTACTAGTAGATCTATTGACCTTAATTTCTATCCTATATATTATACTTTTAAGTTGAGGCTAGTCAGATATGATATAAAATGAGTTTGACCTTTGCTTTTCGAACCTAACCATGCTTGTTATGCATGATTTAGATTGAGATATAATACGTGCTTATATCAAAACACCATGAGATGATCTCAATGTAAGCCCTATCGTATATGGGTAGAAAATATAAGGAAAACAGCAATGTCTTTAACATTCTTGTAATATGACAAAACATAAATTTACACTTACTTTCAATACTTTCCTAACTCAGGATGTCATAATATGGTTTTTTCTGATCGTTCCAAGTCGATACTTCTGTGGTGGTTCTTTTTGTTTTATGTTTTGGTGTATAAAAATTTTTTGTGCTGTTGGCGCCTTATGTATGTTTTCATATTTTTAGTTAAGTTAAGGTAACTGAGTGGCCACCTATTGGGAAAATAGCTGCTCATTCGGCTTACTATATGTTTCATGGTATAAGTACCTGATTGTTAGTTTGGTTTTTTCCCACCTCGGTTTTTGGAGTGGGAATCTTTTTCTGATTGCGCCTTTTCCTGATCTTTGCCTACTTGTACCTTTTTGTATTGTACCTCCATGCTCATCGTAGATTTGCAGGCCCGCAATATTTGATATTTACTTGGTTTTGATTTAAAATCTAAAAGCAAGCCTCAAAGGAAATTCATACTTTAAGGGGTGTTATATTTCTATCCGGTAAGACAAAAAGCATTCTTCAGTCGAAGTATTCATTGGATTACAAGTAAATAAACACCAGTGTATGCTTTCTTAACTGGATGCACAGGCGTTGGCAAATCAGTAGTAATTAGAATACTTTAACAAAAATAGTGTGTTTAGAATATTGAATTTGAAAAATTGGGAAAATTCATATGATAAAATTAACATTTATCATGATGATTTGACAGTTTGATTAAACTGTTTCTGTTTCGGGGCAACAAATCAGCTTCCATATGACCAGTTCATTTGTACTTTTATTTTTCAGATAGATTTCGTGAGTTTCTTCCAGTACATGTTTGGTAGCGGTACAGTAAGCGGAAGTACTCAGGTAGTTGTCATGGAAAACGACTGGATCAGGCGGATGCTTGCAATGGTTCAGGGTCTACCAGCCGCTGATAAAAATAGGTAAAAGTTAGCAATTTTCGTCACCATCCTGCACATGTCAAATGTCAAAGGGTGATGATTGAAGCCCTCCAGTGAATACTTCACAGACAAATCCAATGCATTTATCTGTAATTATTCTGTACGCTGACTGTTTAGGCCATCTTTGGTTTTAGTTGAAGCAAGTCGGATGACTACCGTGTCGAGAAAGAATCACTTTCTGATCTCTATATGCCAAACGTTTAGTTTATTATTGTTCGTTGCATCCCAGCCTGTCAGTGGCTGCTGGTGTATTGGTTTGAATTTTACATTTATTTGTATCAATTCCTGTGCGATTCTTATGATGGCGATAGTGAAAGGAGTAATAAATATGCAATGAGTGACTGTTGCGGAATGCATACAATTGTATGTCCATTAGAGGATAACAAAATTGGCCATATACAGTTAATGCATAGTATGCTCACAGTGATATGCACTGATGCTTTTCTCAAGCAACTGATCATGATAATATCTATCACTTCTTAAAATAAAACATGGGTATAACATGTAATAAACAGTAATCGCAATTTACAGAAAGTTACAAAATTACATGATATGGCGACTTGCACAGTCCTACGCGACAGAACTATCGTGGGACTACATTCATGCGAGTAGGGATTTCTTCGTTGACCTATATGGCGTCTCCGAATTCCTGGGCTCATGGCGACACTGTTTCTACCTCGCGGACCAAAAGTTTCCTGACGCCTTGGGGTCCCTGTTTATACAAGACCACTTTGCCGACACAAATAAAGTTAAGGTACAAAAGAGTGTACATGTGTAGACTGTAGTGGCTAGCTTAGGTAACAGGACATATATAACGTATTCTCCTTTATGCCATATAGTCACACATGATTTTCTATTTTAGCAGTCCCAAGGCAATTCATGTAACTACATTTAATTGCTACAGAAAATACATAATCTTTGAAACTTCTCAAGTTAAGATTTTGTTTATTTTGCCTGCTTTAAATCGGTGCTATTTTGGATGGCTGTATGGACCAGTAATAGCAGGTGTTCATGGCATAAATGAGAATTGCTCGAAGAATACTATGAACGTCGCTGTCTTTGATGCCAAATACATCTCAGTCATTGCTAAGCAATTACCAATATTAGCCTGGCGTCCTTTTTATTGGACATAGGCAAATAGAATAGCCCCAGATGTGACGCCGCAGAACGGGTTAAATTACATCATTCTTGACAGTAGAATTTGTGAATATCCAAATCATGTCTTTGAGTTTTGTAAGTCATTAGGACAGCGACTGAACCTATTCTTCTATGATGCAAAGCAGGATTTAATTTAGTTTGGAACAAATTCTGCTTTACAACGAAAACAGAAGACTGACTGATTTATATGCAGATGTCATGTTTAACTGTCATTCTCTTGGACACTCGAAGTTTTCAATTTAATTTTGCCCAAGAATCATTTATCCGAAAAAAAAAGAGCGGAATAGGTAAAGTATATTTTAAATCAATCAGTCTTTTGCATTCAGCAAGTGTGTTCTTATCCTTCTCTTAATTTTTATGTAATTTTAGATAAGTATGTCCTATTCTTAAGGTAACAGCGTTATTTTCAGGAAACTTAGCAACTATATGATCTGGCGATTAGCGCGAAGGTATGCACAAGAGTTGTCATGGGACTATATTCACGCCAACCGTGTTTTCCATATTGACAAATACGGAGAGGAAGCCCAGTCACAATTTGCCGGCACGTGGCGTCACTGCTTCTGGCACGTGCAATGGAGTATGAGTGACGCCCTAGGCTCGTTGTATGCTGAACAGCATTTTAACTCTCAAAATAAGAGAAAGGTCCACTTTATTTTTCTCCCTGCTGGGCGCTTTATATACATGCTTTCCATTTGGCTGCCAACGCTTGCTGTACCATGAACCCATATTTTTTATTAAACTCTTCCTGCATGTGGCTGTTGATCACGTGAAATGAACTCTTTGATATCTGAATTGTTGGCATTAGAAGTGCATACATTATTGTTTGTTTGTTCAGGTAACAAGTAAGACGTAATGCGCATTATATATATAGATTGATCTTATATACCCGCCTAGTGTGAGGAAAGCATGAACAGGAACTTCCCTATTTCCCTCACTGACAATTTTAATAGGTCGACAATTAACAAATGTTACAGAGATCAAAGCTGGTGAGAACATTCCCCCGAGAAAGTTTATTCACATGGGATATCCATATATTTCAATACCAAAACAAAAAGTCACATTCCCAAGGTTTGGCACATACAAATAATCAAAAATGTATTTGCTTTCATTACAACGAAAGTTTAGAGTCTGTCTGGATAATTATATTGTCATAAATCATATTTCGATTCATTTCCGAAACTTTGTTCTTAACTTCTTTATTGATGAATCATCACTTTGTAAATTTGACTAGACATACACTTTGCCAGTTTAATTTTAAACGATAAGGTGTAATTTACATTCTTTCTTTGAAAATAATATGTGTTATTCAAAATAGTTTGTCTAGAAAGAGTGTCGAACCGGGGTAGACTCTCAATCATTGGGCTAAAGTCGGATTTCTGTAGCAAAATACATACAATTGTAGAAAATTGCTATTTAAGAAAATGATGCACCGTCTCCAGTCCCTGCACTCGTTTGTGTATCCATTATTATATTGCCTGCAGCACTTTCAGATAGGTTGCAAGTCCATCATGTCCTCTGCATGAAAATTGATAAAATGGCTTTTGAAAAATATATTCCATATTATGTTTGTGTCCTTAAGGGCAGAGACCTGTAATTAGCGTTTCCATAGACTCCCATTGTAATTTGCTCCGAAGGCATGGAGCAAAATAAATAAATAAATAAATAAATAAAAATAAAAATAAAATGAAAAGATAGTAAAATAAACTAATATAATAAGGCAACATATTCAAGAATAATTACACTATCATATGACAAAGACTGATAGATATTCATTTATGACCAATCGTAGGTTGCCTTACATCTTAAATTTACTGCGGTAGCTCTGCCCACACTTTGGGCCAATCGCTTGCAACATTACCTGATTACAATTAGAGGTCTCTGCCCTAAAAATCCTTAAATCGTGTGCTATTTATTTTGTTTTGCTGTTATATGCATGTATATTGGACCCATTAGTTTGGTCTACATATTTTTTCAGGTGCACAAACTACAAACGACCATTAATGTTAAAACAATGTCAGACGTCATATTGTCATGTTTTGGTTTGTGATAATTAAGGCCTTTGTGTTTAATGATTATTAGTTATACCACACATAGGGTCTTAAGTGGTATTCAATTTCGAAACTAGCATGCGTCTACAATTTTCAATGATTTTAAAATGAGCTATCACATGGGAAAAGCAACAATCTGCATATGCGAAAACAAAGACGCAGATCACTGAGCTTCGCGGCCACCGCGAAGCTGATCAGCGCCTTTGTTTTCGCTACGCGGAAGTACGATTCCTCTACTTTCTAAATATAAAATTTCAAGCTTCTAGCCATCTTCTGTGACGATACAGACCAGTTTGTGTCGGACCTGGTCAGAACCGAAATTGTTGGTTATCTCACGCACAGGCTCAAATGATTTCGATCGAAACAAGTATTAGGCTGAAAATACAAGTAAATGTTTTAGGAGCCGTTCTCTTACTGTGAAAAAAAATAATATTTTGGCCACATTGTAGAAACATTTACTAATTCAGTTTCAAAATACGTAAACACCCAATGACACCTACTACAGCAATTGTTATGTGACATTTGTGAACTGGTCAAAATAAGTTAAGCTCCATGTCATTTTTTCTCCACAGCCGTAATGTTAAATTGTCTAAGTTAAACTGTTTATTTCGAAAATTTCAAAAGCGATTGAAAACGCCTATCAAATCCAACAATTACACAAAGTTTAAAGTTGAAATACTTGACAATTGTCTTTCGATATGTGCTTCGTTGTCCATTTTGCCAATTTTACAATAGGAATAATAGGGAGTTTTTCGTTGTGTCTACTGAAACATGTGTCACTCTTTAAAAAGCTTCCTGAAATCAATGTAAATCAATCCACTTTTAGAAGAATAATTCTCTTAATTGCTGAAAAGTGCATGTAAATATGTTTATTCAGTCAAAAGGTATGACAAAACAAATTTGGAGTTTTGTAAGTCTGTGGTAAAAATTCAGCTGGGGCTTAATTTATTTTGATCAGTTTATTTGACAAAATATCTAATATTTATATCTCAAGTTTCACTGAAGATGTTGATATTTATATTTTGTCATCGAATAGAATATGACGGTTTTTCATGTCTGTATAAAAATCAGTTCTGACCTTAGACAGATCAGATATTTGACGAGTCTACTAAGTAGCACGTGAAAGGTGGATCAGACTAACTTTTTTTAAACCAAACATCCTACTGTTGGTGCTAACGAAGTGGAAGAGGTATTTTGTAGCTCACAGCTGATTTAACTTTCTCGGGCTTCACCATGTACCAGAGGCCGTGTACTCGTTTAACCTTTAACCTGTGTAAGGTCACAATCGAGCTTATATGTTGTTGTTCGTGTTTGTACTAATGATTGTATACATTATTTACTATAAAGGCCGAAGAGATCGTAACATATGTAAAACAAGCTCTACTGGACAGTATTGACAAAAATACTATAATGGATGACGCAACCAAAGCCACAGCTAAAACCAAGGTAAATGTTGTCCCAGAAATATACCACTATCAATTAAACTACAATCTGTTATCATCTGCATATTCCATGAAGTTCTGATTCCTTTATCAGCTTACAGCAGTAAATCGTGTTTTGAAATTAATTTTCTCTGGAAAATGATTCAGGTGACATGTCTAATAGTATTTATCTTCTCTGAAACAGCAGTAAATGGAAACACGAGAAAAACAAAAATATGCTGTAACATATATACATTAACTACTTGGCGGAAGATGACACTTCCTTTGACACAGACAATGAATCTACGTATACAGTCTATGATAGTGAAAATGCTTTCTCTTTAATGACAGAGGAATCGTGAATTTTTAGTTTAGAGTGAAAGTTGTAACATAATTTCCTAGATACCTTCCATTGAAAGTTTGTATTGCTTTTTACTGCTTAAAACACATATTCCTAGGTAATTTTGGCGATTTCCGGTTTTATTTGTATTGGCTCATTCAGAGTGTTAGAAATTTCCTCCATAGACTTCCTAAATACAAAGAAGATAAAAATATTTCATTGTCACGTTTTGGCACATTTCAGATACAGGCATCTACTGATAAGATAGGATATCCAGATATATATGAAAGGGATGCTGATATTGACAACATTTATCAGTCGGTAAGTGAGCATCAACAGATAAGATAGGATATCCAGATATATATGAAAGGGATGCTGATATTGACAACATTTATCAATCGGTAAGTGATAGGATATCCAGATATATATGAAAGGGATTCTGATATTGACAACATTTATCAGTCGGTAAGTGAGCATCTACTAATAAGATAGGATATCCAGATATATATGAAAGGGATGCTGATATTGACAACATTTATCAATCGGTAAGTGATAGGATATCCAGATATATATGAAAGGGATGCTGATATTGACAACATTTATCAATCGGTAAGTGATAGGATATCCAGATATATATGAAAGGGATGCTGATATTGACAACATTTATCAATCGGTAAGTGATAGGATATCCAGATATATATGAAAGGGATGCTGATATTGACAACATTTATCAATCGGTAAGTGATAGGATATCCAGATATATATGAAAGGGATGCTGATATTGACAACATTTATCAGTCGGTAAGTGAGCATCTACTGATAAGATAGGATATCCAGATATATATGAAAGTGATGCAGATATTGACAACATTTATCAGTCGGTAAGTGAACATCTACTGATAAGATAGGATATCCAGATATATATGAAAGGGATGCTGATATCCTTAGGACTGCCAGGCTTTACACAAAATGCACATAAATAGGGGGTAGGGTTGGTTAATCGTCCATAAAACCATTTCTGTGAGTCTTAGAAACACGCCGTATGCCGGTATTTAAAGCAGAAAGACTGCTCCTTAACAGTGTGTAAGCCGTTTTGGTTTTACTACTGAAAGGTCACGGCGCAGGGGTCACCGTGGAAAAATCGATGCGCACGGACTTCTTTTTTTTTGCGATTTGATTCCCGATTTTTTCCTCCTTTCTCCTCTCTTTCTATCTCTCTTTCTTCTCTCTCTTAGTGTGTCTTTTTTCAGCCCTAGCACTTTGGTCGCACTTGTTTGGTTTGTGTGTGGTTGCGATTCAAAGATAACAGGGTAAACTCGACCTTTTTAACACAGAAAAATCACGTTTTTTCCCAACTTTCTGGACCTCTAACTCGCTTGTTTGATAATCTTTGCAATTAAACTTTATATTGGTTAAAGCCTACTTACTGGGTAATTGAAATATATAAAAAGACCGCACAAGCTAACTTTAACAATGCCGTGAGGGTCGATCAAAAAGTGTCTGGCAGCAATTACGCATAAATACGCTGTGGTAGTGGAAAGGATATTGACAACATTTATCAGTCGGTAAGTGAGCATCTACTGATAAGATAGGATATCCAGATATATATGAAAGGGATGCAGATATTAACAACATTTATCAGTCGGTAAGTGAAGTGAACATCTACTGATAAGATAGGATACCCAGATATATATGAAAGGGATGCTGATATTGACAACATTTATCAGTCGGTAAGTGAACATCGGCTAAATGAAATTGCATGTCTATTTGTGTCCATTGCATCAGGAAAACATGTCCGTGAAATGTGTACCCCCTCATACCCCACCTTTATAAGTAAAATTGGGGTATGCAGGGGTATACCTATTTTTCTTATTTTTGCTCCAAAACATAGATTGTGGGTACTCGTTAGAACCGCCTCGGCGAGGCGGTTCTAACGTGTACCCACAATCCATGTATTGAGCAAAAATAAGAAAAATATCAAAACTTTTCTGCTGAAAATTTTCAATTTTTAAAGCTCAAAAAATCTCTGTTTATTGCATGGGCAAGTTTTTGTAATGTATAAATATACCATCAATATATACGATCTTCGAGAATTGTCTGAAAATGTCTATACACTTTAGGTATTGAATGATATCGTTATTCAGAACTGGCGCTTTAATTCTAAGTTTAGGATCTCTCCTAAGGTCATGAATATTTATCATGAAATAAAACATGTCAATCACAAACTTACTGGGCCAATATTAGTAAATTAATAAAATTCAATTATCAAATTAACAAGAGCAAAATTACCTTTGTTTTGTCCGGGAATGTACTCGTATGTTTGATATCGTAGTTCTAGCAATCTTGCAGTAGCTAATCTTCGTTTGTTGATCGTTTACATCTTGTCACCGCTATCTAGCAGGGGAGGCTAACATGAAGCACTATCGTTCAATTTCAGCTCTCTGTGAACAGATCGGACTACTTCCAAAACTTGTTAAATTTGAATCAGTTCGAGCGCGCTGATTGGACGAGACGACTCACAACCGGGGAAGACAGGTCTCAATGGCCATACAAATCCTACGACACAACAATGACATTCTATAACAGTTGGAACCAGCTGCTGATTCCCGCTGGAATGCTGCAGTTCCCTGTCTACGAATGGACTCTTCCACATTATACTAATTTTGGTGTTATGGGAGGCCTGGTCGGTCATTACATGGTACATGCCATAGACACGTGGGGTAAGGGTACACATAATTTCCATATTATATGTTTACAAAATTTGATATATATCCTGAGATGCTGTTTGATTATTATTATGTGCAAAATTCCTGGTTATTCATATTGTTTGCATTAAATTTATTATTTAATTCACTGGAAGTTTTAGTTTTCATTTTCTTAAAATATGTTGGTACGATTTTAATGGTACGTTTGGCATGTAGAAATTCTTTTTTTTATATACTGAGTATAGAAATTTTGCGTTTGTTTTATAGAAATTGCGTTTGGTATATAGAACTTTTGTGTTTATTTCAAGTTATAATAGAAATTGCGTTTGGTATAAAGATATTTCTTTATATCTTTGCGTTTCTTTTATAGAAATTGCGTTTGTTAAATAGATGTTTGCGTTTGTTTTATAAAAAAATGCATTTGTTATATAGAAATTGAGTAGACTCTACATTGTTTAAAAATTGAGTTTTTATAAAGAAATTTTGCGTTTGTATTTTAAAGAAATCGCGTTTGTTATGTAGAAACGTTGCGTTTGACTGTTTATAGAAATTGCCTCTTATTATGTTACATAATTATATAGAATGTGTAGATGTTTGAATCTTAAACTGTGCGATATACCTTGTCCTAGGTTCATATTACAACCAGAATGGCGGCTACGGAAACTGGTGGACAAATACAACTAGAAACAACTACAGGGATGCTGAACAATGTTTCGCCAGGGTGTACGGTAATAAAACAATGGGACCTTACAGGGACGTTTCTGGCTCTCCACAAACGGTATTAGCTATATTACGAAAACAAATGAACAAATGTTTATTTGGTTTGAATAATTTCATCAAGAAAGCTAGATCAAATTGGTGATGAATATTCATCAATTTTGATTCTTTTCATTTTTTTGTTTGTTATTGTTTTACCTTCTCTTTCTCTCAACTTAAATAAGTGTTCAGCTTGGAAAAGTCTTTCTCTTCCGTCGTCAAATGCTTCGTCGAAGCAAAAGGAAAAATGTGCGTGTGCAAGAAACCCCTCTGGTTTGTTTATCAGAACACTCCAATCAGCAAAGATGGTTTCTTGCTGTTTTAGAAGGTCAGGTTCTCTTTTATATCGTCACAAACGCAGTAAATTAATTTTCGCATTAGTAAAGGCATAACATATTTCAACTGTATCAATTTGTGATAAATAATTAGTGTATTTTGTTTTTGTTATTAGGTACCAGTAGATGGTCCCCGGTTCTCCTGGGAAGGAATGGCTGAAACAACTGGTATCAGAATAGCCTTTGAAGTAAGTGCTTTCATCCAAACAGTATTTTCAGGACGTCCTGTCTATCAGAACTGTGGCAATACTTGTGTATCAAACATTACAAAAACTTGCCCATGCAATATACAGAAAATTTTAATATATATAAAAATTGAAAATTTCATATGAAAATTTTTGATATTTTTAATGTTGTTGCTCAAAACATGGATTGTGGTGGGTACACGTTAGAACCCACAATCTATGTTTTGGATAAAAAAAAAAACGAAGAAAAATAGGTATACCCCTGCAAACCCCAGTTTTTTTCTTTATAAAAGTGGGGTTTAAGGCGGTATACATTTCACGGACAAGTTATCCTGAGATGCCTAAAACATGATTACCGATCTTTTTTAACTCTTTTGATAAAAGTGCAGTCTTATTTTTCCGAGATCGTGATGCCGCTTAATGCCATTGTGACCAAGTAAACTTTTTCATTTATGCGACGCGATTCTGTACTCTAATCTTGCTGCATTAACAGCGTCATTGGTGTGTTTTGATTCACCAAAAGCTGATTAGACTCCTATTTAGACATGATGAAACTGGATTTGATATTCTGATATGGGAGCGAAAGTGCTAAAATATTCTTGTCACTGCATTTATCGTTTATAAATGCACATGATGATTTAATTTGACCGAATACATTTAATGTAATTCTGTTGAGGTAACACAATTAATGTTTAAAAATGTTCCCAATTAATGGCTCGATTCCGATAAAAGTCTGTAGTGCAAGAGTACTCGGTCGAAATTTGTGTCTATGAAGGCTGAATGCATGAAGGGGGTGTATATCAGACAGAAATTACTTGAGCAGCGCGATCACTGGTTATGCCGTCTGTATTCTAGGATTTTCAAACCTCATACGCACCTGGGCCCAGAAGTACAATGTTTGCTTAAAGTTAATGCCTACCTAAGATTAGATGGCATATTTTGATTCAATATTTTGCCGTTTACAAACGTTTTTTTTTTTTTTAAAAAAACAAAAAACAAAAAAACAATATAGGTGACATTGTGTAAAATGGTACAAGAAGGCAGTGATCAGGAAATGGCGCAATCAGAAAGAAATTCCCACTTCAAAAAATGAGGTGGGAAAAAAAACTAAATTGACAATTAGGTACTTATACTAAGAAAACATATCGTAAGCCGAGTGAGCAGCTATTTCCCAATAGGCCGCCACTCAGTTACCCAAACCTAACTAAAATATGAAAACGCACATAAGGTGCAAACAGCACAAAAATTCAACACCAAACTGAAATAAAACAGTAAGAACCACAACAGAAGTTTCGCACTGGAACTATCTGTAATGTAAAATTACTGGCGGGCTTAGACAAGTTTTACATGGCCATAACCCTTAGTTCTGCAGTTGTTCACAACATATAGTTAGTTAAGTGTGTTTTGCATAATAACATTGATAATAAAATATTATTTAAATAAAATATAAAAGTTTGATCCTTTGGAAGCAGTTCAAATGGATATAGCATGGGCCATATCGCGCAGTTTCTGGTACTGGACCCTCAACAGCGATTCTATATAAACCGGCGAAGAGAGCCAGTTAAATATACTGCAATTTCAAAAATTACACTTGGGAAGTCTAAATCAAAGACACATGCCTAAACGGGGTTAAATAAATAAAACATTGTTTTGATGGTGACCCTAAACGTAACAATATTTTTATACTCTGAATATTCTGACCAATCCCAAAGGACAGGAAAAAACAATATATAATCTGCAATATGGATGCAGTACGGGAAAATGTTTTAGAGCTCAACGCCAGTTGCAGTAAAGCAAATAAAATCTGAAAGTTTGATCCTTTGGAATCAGTGAAAGCGTTCAATGGGCCATATTTGCGAAATTTCGGGTACCTCATCAGTGACCATATATAAACCGGCGACGATATTCAAATATACCTGTAAATAAATAAATAAATAAATAAATAAATAAATAAATAAATAAATAAATAAATAAATAAATAAATAAATATATTTCAAATGCATGTCACCAGTTAAATTTTGTCACCAAAACTAAGGTCTATCTTGTCTTCACATGCAGATTAATCATCAAAAGACCCGAAAGAGTTTACTCATTTGTCGAAATTTATTTCAGGCCTACAAGAAGTGGGTAGCAGACAAAGGACAGGAAAAAGTGGCCCCTACTATGCATTATACCAATGATCAAAGTTTCTTCCTAGCGTACGCCCAGGTAAGTCGGTTTAAAGTTGACAGAACATTGCCAGTTTAACGATGTATATAATGTGTACACGCATGTCCCATGACTGGCCATTGCTTCTACAATATAAGAAATCGCACCTTGGCGCAAAAACAGTGTAATTGGCATTTTGGCTAAAATCACTTTTTGGCATAAATGGATGTCTACTATCAAGATACATTACCTGGAGAAGTTTTACAACCGGATTCGATCTAATTCCGAAGTTATTTCAATTTTATGAAAAAAACCCCACTTAATTTTTTTATTGAAATAGATTTTAGCGCAAAAACGTTGTAAGTACACTTACAAGTTGTTTTTTTTTTGCGCTAAGAAACTGCTTTAGCGCTAAAATTTTGAGCGGGTGTTTACTTCTAAATATTTACATTTTTTCTAAAACCTCCTTAGATGAACCATTAGACGTTCATCTGTGTTCATACTTCCATGAACAACATTGTGTCACGCGACGTGACGTAATCCAAACTTGACGTCAAAAACACGAATCTCGCCAATCTGATTGGACGTTGTAAACGTCGACGCCGTTCCGCTGTTTGAACACACACTGTGTGCAGATTCTCTGTTTGCTGGTAAATGTGGCCGCGTTGGTGATTTTTCAACAAGCGATAGAGGGAAATGAATGTAAATATAAGCAATGAGTTTAATTTTTCTGTTGTTCATGGAGCTATGAACCGCAGTGGGTCGCTAGCAAAGCTTACATGAACCCCTTCGGTGTTCATTCACATTGCACGCGACCCACTGCGGTTCATAGCTCCATGAACACCAGAAAAATGAAATTCATTTCTTAAATATTTACATTGTTCTAAAACTTCCTTAGATGAACCATTAGATGTTCATCTGTGTTCATACTTCCATGAACAACATTGTGTCACGCGACGTGACATAATCTAAACTTGACGTCAAAAAACATGAATCTCGCCAATCTGATTGGACGTTGTAAGCGTCGACGCCGTGCCGCTGTTTGAACACCCACTGTGTGTAAGTTCTTTGTTTGCTTGTAAATGTGACCGACTTGGTGATTTTTCAACAAACGATAGAGAGAAATGAATGTAAATATAAGCAATGAGTTTAATTTTTCTGTTGTTCATGGAGCTATGAACCGCAGTGGGTCGCTGAACATTCTCCTTCTTTAAATATAGTCACCTAATATGTTACCTAATACACTTATACCAACAATGAATGAGTGACATGAACCCATTCGGGGTCCATTCACTTTGCACGCGACCCACTGCGGTTCATAGCTCCATGAACAACAGAAAAATGAAATTCATTTCTTAAATGAATTAAAACGTCGTTACGAAATCTACAGTGACGTGCGCCGGGTACACCATAGTGCCCTATTTGTTTTGGCTGTAGATTTTTAACGGGTCGTTATTTTTTCCTGATATTTTGCCGTATTCCGATTTAAGTTCATGTTGTTTTATAAGCATCGCATTGATATGTATAGAAGCTACAGCAAAAGTCTACGTTATTTTGGATCATCCCCCGTATATAATTAAAAAGAAAAAAAAAACACGGATATTATGTTATAGCATCAAAATAATCTAATTGTTAACTGATAAAACAGAGTCGGAGATTTTTCTTTTTTGTCATCAAAGTGCATGTATGGTAATATTAAAATAATGCCATATTCACCGGTTCTGTACCTGTTTTTCAGTCCCATTGTTTCAACAGAAATGATCAGCTATCCTACTCCTACGCCTTGGGTCAGAGAGTTCCTGAGGATGTCAGGTATTGTAGATTTTCTCGTGCTGTTTGTACCCTTTAAGTGCTTATTTTTATTTCGGGTAACAAATTAGTCTGCACAGTCACAGAAGATGGCTAGAAGCTTAAAATTTCGGATTGAAGAACAAAAGGAATTGTACTATCCGAGTAGCGAAAACAAAGGCGCTGATCAGTTGTGCAGTTACTGCACAGCTGATCTGCGTCTTTGTTTTCGCATATGTAGTTTGAAGGTTTTCTGGTGCAGCGGCTCAAATTTAGAATCCCAACCCAGGCACAAAGCGGAAAGCGAAGTTCATGAGAAAACATCACAAAAATGTTACAACACGCATGAAAGCAAGAAAACCAGCTCTTTCTTGCTAAATCGAGCAACAATTGAGCCGCGACGCGAGAAAAACGGTCTTCGGGGTTTCCGACAAGGTCTGACACAAACCGGCCTGTACAGTTTCAGCAGAAGGTTAGACACTTGAAATTTCGGATTTAAGAAGAAGAGGAATTGTACAATCTGTATAGCGAAAATAAAGGCGCTGATCAGCTGTGCAGTTACTGCACAGCTGATCTTCGTCTTTGTTTTCGCACACGCGAAAGTCCGGTTTTCTCAGGCGTGGCTCAATTATTACCTTACATATTCTTGTATTCGTCGTCTAAAGCAATTTCGTCTCTATTATGTGTTGCATGTAAACACCTACTATTGCATGCTGATATTGTTACAATTTAATTCTAAAGTTCCGTAAGTGTTTGAGATGTCAACAATAATAAACGTCAGACGGTCACCTCTGGCAGAAGTCTGACACTTCTTAACGCGCAATTGATTATAGATTAAAAAACCCAACACATTTTATCCGTGAAACATTAGCAGGTTTACTGAGGCTGATGATTGAAACCAAGTTCGTAAAAAGAGCCATCGCAATAGAACTCGTGAAATAGTTGCACTGGAAGCTATTCAATCGGTACATGTTCTTCTCGTTTGCTATCTTATTTTCCGTTCACTTTTAAGAGCATAAATTTTGACTTGATTTTAACTAAACCTTTGTAATAACCCAGGGGTAATAACTTTCTATCGGAAACATGTTTTCTATTCCTTACAGAACCAACACTGCCCTGTCTCTGCTGAAGGAATTCTCTGCGGCGTTCAGCTGTCCTGCCGGCTCACCTATGAATCCACCTCAGAAGTGCAATATGTATTAGAAACATTTTCTGTTCAAACTAAGACATTCAGAAGTGAAATATGTATTAGAGACATTTTCTATTCAAACTAAGATACTCAGAAGTGGAATATGTATTAGAGACATTTTTGTTCAAACTAAGACATACAGAAGTGCAATATGTATTAGAGACATTTTCTGTTCAAACTAAGACACACAGAAGTGCAATATATACGTATTAGAGACATTTTCTATTCAAACTAAGACCTCAGAAGTGCAATATGTACTAGAGACATTTTCTATTCAAACTAAGACACTCAGAAGTGCAAGATGTTATAGGAGCACTCCTTTTTCTAAATGTAGCACTCAGAAATTCAATAAGTTCTAAGACAGTTACTACTATCAATTGTATAACTTGTACCGTCATCTTGAAAAGCATACGTGTAACCTTTACATGAATGATAATTGATATTGGAGTTAATCATTTTCTCCACTGTAAGGGTCCTTTGTTCGGTGGACTAAAATAATACTTAGGCACGAATGCATTGAATAGTTTCATAAACCTATCAAGCTGTTTATGTTGAGTTATGCTTCTATGTTTCAATAGCACCTCATCGTTTCAGTACTGCAAAGTGTAATCTTCATCTAAAAATCCTATTAATTCAGAATATATTTACCACAACTAGTAATAGACATTTCCAACTTAAGTCTGATATACGATATTAGTTAATCGACTTCTGGGTGTGTGTGTGTGTGGGGGGTATCTCAAGCCTGTCCAACTTAGTATGTGATAACCATATACTTCTAGTACCTGTAGACGATGTGTTTGATGGCTTTCGTACCATGTTTTATAAGTTTCTCTGAAGGAATCTGAAGTTTGGGAATATCAAAAAATCATACACAGATCTTATTTTGGTCTTATGCACCGATCACATGCATGCTAAGGCCATTATAAGTTTTCAAATTGTTTCCTGTCACGATAGCAGTTTTTTTTTTTTTTTTTTTTTTTTTTTTTTTTTCCAGTTACCTTATGGTAACCCATTTAATCTCCCCTTAAAATGGTACACACAGGGTCGGGGAGGACCATCCCTGCGTGCACCTTACAAACTACATGGTTCATTAATATGTATATTAAACAAGAAGTCTCATACGTCTCACTCACTCATTCATTGTTGGTATAAGTGTATCAGGTAACATATTAGGGGACTATATTTAAAGAAGGAGAATGTTCACCATCAGATAACTGATTTTTATATAACAAAGATGAAAAAATCTCTGGCTGTGGACCCTCCAAAGCATGGCAGGAGCTTGTTTAACTATTTAGCTATTCACTGTTATCTTGTATTGGTGTTAAAGGTCAGGGGCACTGAATAATATATATATATATATTTATAGGTTAGGGTATTGTTTGAATGATTTCTATATATTTTTGCCATTTATGTTCAAATTTGTCTACCTCATTATTCTTTACTGCTGTATATCGTTCCAGTCTAAAAAAGTGTTTTATTCGTTTTAAAAGGGCAGTTATTGATAAATGCTGATTTTGGCGCTTGGATACATAGATATAGTATTTCATTTTAAGAAGGATATGTAAGTCTGCCAATGTATATCTGTTTCCTATATTGAAAATAAAAAGTTCCTCTGTGAAAGGTAAAATTATATTTCTAAGAGTAAGCCAACTTTTGAATTCTGTTATGAAGGACTGGGTCTGATGACAACTCCACAGCATATGACTAATAGTTTCATCTTGGTTACAGTGGAGACAATTTGGTTGTTGGATCAATTTTATTGTATAAAAGTATTTTCTTGTTGCTAAAATTCTGTGGTTTATTTTTATTTGGAACCAATGTAATTTCCTGCCTAAGTGTAATTTAAAGGGAGATAAGTAAATAGTTTTCCATGTTTCTTCTTCAATATTATAGATGTTTTCCCATTTCGGTTGTGATGTTGGTTTGTCTTCATTTCTATTTAAAGCTGAATAAAATACTTTCCCACCTTTTTTCGATTTTGTGAATAGAAGAATAGTGTTAGGGATAAGGGGGCATTCTAATTTTTTATTGAAGTTATCTATGCCTTTCCTTCTTGCATAAAGCTTAACTACCTGCATCACACCTTGATACTCTATAAAATTTGTTTTAATGTTGTATATGTTTTCAAATTCATTTTGAGAGTAGAAACTTCCATTCTCTGTCAAGAGGTCATTTATGCAAAAAATTCCTTTGCTGCACCATATTCTATTATATAGTGGTTTTCCTCCAACTGTAATTTCAGGATTATAGAAGATGGGAGTTGAAAGTATTGATTTTTGTGTGTCAGATTTTTGCATAGTTAAAAGTTCTGAGAAGGCCCTAAGTACATCTACCCAAAATTTGTTTTTTGTCCTTTTTAATAAATATTCTGTGTAGTTTCTACCAATTGAAAACAGTTTCTGAAAATCTACTTTATCTTTTAAAATTGATAGCCATGGGCTGTCTGATAAAATGGCCCTTCTACACCATGTTAGTTTCATGCTATCCAAAAATGCTTTCAGATTAATCATGTTAAGTCCTCCTTCATAATATTGTTTAACTACGACTTTATGCTTTATTTTTGCAGGCCCAGTCCATAGAAAATTGAAAAAAAAAAATGTTGCTTATTTCCTTTAATGTCTCGTCCTTTGGATTTGGAATTGAAATGAATAGATGATTTAGTATCGGCAGAAGCAAGGTTTTTATTACTGTAATTTAACCTAGAGGAGTTAAAATTCTTCGTTTCCATAATGTAATTAAGGAGTTGATTTTGTGGATTTTTTTCTGTATAGTTAATTCTTTCAATTTTGTCAAGATCAATATGATCTGTCTTTCCCCATGATAATTTCCATCTACTTTTGATTGCTTTGGTACTGTACTTACTAATCCCTATCCAAACAGCATGAGTTTTGTCAAAATTAATGTTTAGGCCAGAAAAATTTTAATATTCAAACAATACATTTAAAGTTTCATTCAAAGATTTTTCCTTTCCATCAAGTATAAAAACTGTATCATCTGCATACTGGGAGAGTTTATGTTTTTTATGATTTATATACCCTTAATGCTTCTTTTCTTTCTTATCATTATAGCGAGAATCTCACACAGAGGATGAAAAGGAAAGGGTATATTGGATCCCCTTGTCGGCACCCACGTCCTATATTAAAGAAGCTTGAAAGATTTCCACCTTGGTTTATTCTTAATTTTGCGTTATTGTTAAAAAGTTTCACCCAAGAGATTATTGATTGTCCGAACCCAAAATATTCTAAAACTTTATATATAAAAGACCATGAGACTGAATCAAATGCTTTTTCAAAATCTACTAATAGTAATAAACCTGGTAAATTGTTCTGTTCAGTATGATCCATTATATCATATATCAGCCTTGTATTTTCTCCAATATATCTCCTATAGCAGTTCTTGATGTTCGGTCGGGAAATACCCCATGAAACCATCGTGCCCTGAAGGTGACAGTCAAACATGCCGATGTAGGAACAATTTGTATTTTTTTTTTTTCAATTATCGACATTTACTGGCGTCGCCAATGGGGTTCAAATCTGCGCCACAGACGTATACCCCATATCCCATATATAGCTAGTCAGAAGCCAACGACTCTACCGACTGTTAATGGGCATATGGCGTATTTACATAATTGATAACCGACGTTTGTCGTTTTCTCCGCTGTAAGGGTCCTTTGTTAGATGAAATAGATATACGACATCCAAACGCTGGTTATCCTGAGACAACCACCGCGTCTGGGAACAACAGACGCGGATGAAATCAATATTAGATAATGAATACAAATAAAACTTAGATCCTTTAAGAGCAGTGAGCATATTTATGAGAAGGGGATGGGCCATACCGCGGTTTCGGCTACTTAAGCCTCTTCAGTGACCCTATAGATTTGGCAACATGGAGCCAAAGAGAATTACTGTAATTTTCCAACTTTCAATAGGGTAGTCGTTACAAAGACTAGTACAATCCAAATGAGGCCAAAAATGTTAAATGTTGTTTAGAAAATGAATTCTAACCGTTAATAATTTTCTGATTTCTCAGAATATCCCCGCTGATCTCAAAGGACCAAAAGGAAAATATAATCTGCACTATGGATGACGTACGGGGAGACATTTTAGGACCGCCACACGGCACAACACCAGCTGCAGTAAATAGCAAATAAAACTAAAACTGAGATCCTTTAAGAGCAGTGAGCATAATAATGAGAAGGGGATAGGCTATACTGCGGTTTCGGCTACTTAAGCCTCTTCAGTGACCATATAGAACCAGCGTGAGTCTGTATTGTAGATACAACGATGGCGAAAGAGAATAAAATCGTCGACAGCACTTTGGGAGTGATAGCATTGGCTTTTCCCATCCACAACAGAAGTGAAATATTTTCATGTCAATATTCACATACCAATGTATGTACAGTATGTACAACATGTATAGCGATGGTGTTTAATAGAGAGATTCAATCTAAGAGGTTGATACTTGTCTTAAGTCATTGTCTGCCAGTAAGATTTTTGTCTAGTAGTATAAGTAGCTTCCTGAAAATACAAAATGCCAAGTTTAAACATTTATGAGCAGGTTTAGATTTTGAACCAAGTTTTACAGACAAATTGTAGGAATTCCGATGGGTACAGATTGCGCCCCTCTCGTGGCTGATCTTTTTGTATACTGCTACGAAAGAGACTTTATGGATTCTCTGAACAATAAAAATCAAGCTGATGTTATCGAGGCTTTTAATTCGACGTCCGGATACCTCAATGGCCTTTTGAGCATTGACAACCCTTATTTCGAAGGTATGGTCAATCAAATTTATCCACCTGAACTACAGTATAATAAAAGCAATACCACACATACCGAAGCCCTTTTTAAGATTTACATCTTTCTATTGCAGTATCGAAGTGGTAATGTAGATAGAGATAGTAAAATGCAAACTGATTGCAAGCAAACCCATAATTTTAAGCCCGCCAGTAATTTTATATTTATGATCGTTCCAATGCGAAACTTCTGTGGTGGTTCTAATTGTTTTATGTATTGGCGTTGAATCTTTGTGCTTTTTGCGCCTTATGATTTCATATATTAAGTTAAGTTTGGGTAACTGAGTGGCCGCCTATTGGAAAATAGCCGGTCAATCGGCTTATGATATGTTGTCTTGGTAAGTACCAGGGCCCTTAATTACAATCTTCCCTTATGTTAAGGAAGAGCTTAGTTTAGGTGACGAATTCCATGCATCTAAAACCTACAAAAATCATAATTATCGGTTTTATTATGTAAAATACATTTTATTTTACACATTTGTATACTTTTGTTACAGCAGTTATTGCCTTTAAGGGTAAAATACCGAGTCAAAATTTGTCATAACTTTGAGGAAGCATTGTACTTCTGGGCCCTGGTTGTTATTTTAGTCTTTCCCACTTCGAATTTCTTTCTGATTGTACCGTTTCCTGATCATTGCCTATTTTACCTTTAAATAGCATAGTCTCGACTGGGTTGAGCATGAAAAAACGTTTTCTATCATTGAGGTCTCGTGGTACATATGCAGTGGAGGACTTTCTATTCCACATTGGTTCGGTCTTGACTTCATGAATTACCATCTCAAAACTCAATCCTCTCCTTTATGCAAAATACACTGACTACAATAGCTTACAATAGTAAAAATGAATTATTTGCCCTTTAATGGGAAATACACATAAAATGCATACAGGACGTACAGGACGTAATGGCAAAATAGCTTGTGTTGCATAGCATCTTAATGGCAACAATTCGAACAACATTGTGACGGTAGTAAATCTTTAAATGCATACAACATATTCAAACAACAACAACAAACTTATAGTTGAGGTCAACGTCTGGGTTCATGACATGAGCGTCACACTGAAGAATACTATCAGGACGAACTTTGGCAACGTTGTTATCTTTGAGAACTGAATTCTCTGACCACAGAGAGATAAGATCATTTTAGAACGACAAAGGTAAGTCGTGTAAATGTTTTGAATCTTAAATGAAAGCAAAATGCATGTAAGTCTTTGACAAATTACACAGTGAATCTTATAGAACACTACTGAGAATCACGTGGTATTGTATACACACAAACCGATAAATTGAGAACAAAGTTGAGTTGAGATTTTCGATTTTTCTCCTACAGCGTTTCTTCTACTGACTGATAGATAGGTGCAGTCAATGCAGAAATTGAACATTTATTGAAAGAAAGTAACATAAAAAATCCCGGTTATTTCGTTTTCGCAAACACTTCATTGTTATTGGATTGTACTGAGTACTATATGTTCATGGGGCGGAAGTGTTTGCGAAAAGGAAATAACCTGAATTACTTATCTTCCTTTCATTCAATAAATGTTCCATTTCTGCATTGACTGCACCTATCTATCAGTCAAAAGAATAAACGCTATAGGAGAAAACTCGAATTTCTCATCTCAACTTCGGACAGAATTTCATTGTGCGTCAACCATTCCGTACCACGTGTTTCTCAGTTGTGTTTGTGTAGAATGTAAATGAATAAACAGTGAGATCAAGTTTAAGAAATAACCAGATCCAACCATAAATAGGAATGACAAGGAATTCAATTTAAAATCAACGTTTATACGTGTATTGAATATTTGGAAATCAAGCAAATTGTTTATTGGCTGATTAGTATAAAAAAAAATAAAAAAGAAACTTTTATCATTAATGGGTTCATGCGTTATATAAACTGTTTAGAATGGCTTAATATTTCTCGACAGTTTTATAAAGAACCAACATGAAATATCTATTGCCCCTATGTCTGTTTGCTGTGACATCAAACGCCAATATTTTCGACACCATCGGTAATGGAATCGTCGATGCAGCTAACACTGTCGGGCATGGCGTAGTGGATGCGGCCAATACAGTGGGTCATGTTGCCGTAGATACGGCTAATACAGTAAGTCATGGAGTCATTGATGCGGCTAATACAGTGGGTCACGGAGTCGTTGATGCGGCTAATACAGTGGGTCACGGAGTTGTTGATGCTGCTAATACAGTCGGTGGTGCCTTGAACTCACTGGGTCCAACCTTAGGTTTGTGTAACTTCAGCACGTTTCAATATTTACAACGATTGCTTGTCAACCAAGAAACAAACGTGATTGAGCTGGGTATACATGGACCAAATAATTCTGACCAAAATGTGTATATATTCACTATACGATATGATGAGATAAGATAAGATAAGTATAAGAAGTAATAAGTTATTGATACGTTCATAAAATAGACGGCATAAAGAGAACCTATTCCAAAGCGAGAAGGCGGGGTTATTCGATTAAATCTAATATAATCTAGGCATATATAAAATGCAAATTTCACGGGGTGCTTCCTTCGTCCCGATATAAAAAGGTTTTGTTGGATTTTACTACAGGTCCCGATAGGATTTGGTTTTGTTTGATTCTTGTATCAGATTTCTTTCTACAATAATTCCTAGAATTTGGTCAATGATTTGATTTGATTCTCATTCATGACGTCATTGAAAGAATTTCAAGTCTTAAAAAAGCGATTTGAATGCAATTTCAAAGTAAGTTTTTATTTGATTCGTTTATTTGAATTGATATAAAATGCAAGTAATGTTATCGCCGATTTTTTTTTTTATTTTTTTTTTTTTTTTTTTTTTATTTTTTTTTTTTTTTATTTTTTTTTTTTTTTTAGAGATTTGATGTGTCAATGTTGTAGAAAAAGAATCCTGTACCAAAAAGTCAAACAAAACCTTTTTACATCGGGACCAAGGAAGCACCCAGTGACGCCCGCTTTTTAACGTGTGTAGATTAAACAATTGTTTTTAAATGTCTATAGGTTCAACATTTGGTGATATCTGGAATGTTGTTAAAGATCCTCTGGCTCAGGCCGGGAAGGAGGTCTTGGTCCATGCCGCAGAGTTTGCGCTTGAGAAGGGGGTTACAATGGCGCTGGACGCTTTAGCGGCTGGGAAAAGAGCTATCCCGTAAATATAATTTACATTTTAAATCAAATTCAATACTGTTTTGTCTTTGTCTATATATGTTCTAAATGCCTTTTGATATTCAATTTAAACTACGTGTGTATGTACAATCTATTTAAATACAGATTGGCCTCGTGCAAAAATATTCACTTACCCACATTATATGAGCCGCCTCGTGGGAAAACCAACAATGTGGTTTCCGAACAGGTCCGACACAAATCGGGCTGTACAATCACAGAAGACGGCTAGAGACTGGAAATTTTGGATTTAAAAAGTAGAGGAATTGCACTATCCGCGTAGCGAAAACAAAGGCGCTGATCAGCTTCGCGGTTACCGCGAAGCTGATCTGCGTCTTTGTTTTCGCCTATGCAGATTGTTGGTTTTCCCATGAGGCGGCTCATATATTTGCTATAAGCACACCATATTTCCTACAGAGCTTTTGATATAATTTTCATTTGCATTGACAATGTTTGAATCACGGTTTTATAGTTGCAAGAGCACATCCTTAGCGTTTAAACGCTATTTACCTTTACCATAATCTGTTCTTGCGACATTGGTATTTCCTTTTCATTTTGCACTTGGAAACAACTACATTTTGTAAGGGTAAGCTTCAATTTCATGTTTTATTATCATTATTATTACTACTATTATTAGTATTAGTATTATTATTGTGATTATTATTTGTGATTATCTATGTAGATAAACCGTCTCCACTTCACAACTCGATTACATGGAAATTTGGGAACGGTGAAATCAAACAAACAATAAATCATAAACACTAAGGGGTTGTCCAGACACAATCTTTACGTCAACCCGCTGACGTCAGTGCTGTTACACAATCTCTCAGGGATCCCTTCTTGTCCTTAGTAAACTGTTGACTCCATCCATACGGAATAAATCCCATTTCCGCGATGAAGTTATACACGTCCATTGTTTTACCAAAGGCACTGTATTCATGTGAAATATGGAACAATATAAATAACAAAACAATGTCACAATTCGAAATCGCTCATCGCTTTTGTGTGAAATATTGCCAAGGCCTCCCAAAGCTATGTAGAACTGATGTTGCATTGGGTCTTTTGGGGGATAAGCTCGATAGAAGCCTATATTGACTTACAGAAACTTAACTTTCTGGGTCTTTTATGTCGTGCTGAAACCACATTTATGGTGAAATACCTATTTACATTCAGGCTGCATCAGTATAGACTTAATAGCCGTGTCACACAGAAAGGTTTTGTCACGGATGTGTTCAGAATCCTCCGTTAGTACTCGTTAGAGACATATATAAACACTTATGTTTTAAGTAATACGTTTCCTACCAAAGCAGAATGGAAACGCCTATGTAAAACAGCGATATGGAACTTGGAAGAATCGGCATGGCGCTCACGCCTTGCCGAAAGTAACGAGTTCGACCGTTTAAGAGTCATAGAGACAGAAATGAAACCGTCACCTCTCTGGTTTTTAGCTCTCAGTCGGCCAACTCTACTAGAACTATGTACTGTGTTCTTGTATGACTGCGGAGTGTGTTTGTCAGTCATGCAGTACTCTGACTGTCGATATTCTTCGCCATTTAGTCTTCGACTGCCTCAATGACGATGTTAATTTTAAACGGCTACAATTTTCACAAACTGTATCAAGAAATCTTGGAACAAACTTTTCAAACATATTGTTTAACTTAGAAGATGAAAAGCTTCTCATTTGTTTGTTGGGTGGCCCAAGCTACGAACTGCATAACTTACTTAGTGAAAATGAGTACAATGACTTCTTGTCGATCAGTGTGAGATTCATTTCATCTCACCGCCTTTAAAGATCATTATATGATCAATGCATCTTGCAGGCATTGCTGCCATATATGGTGTTTTGTGTTGGTTGACTGTTTGCTTTATGACATATTTATGCTTTTTGTGTTGATGTAATGTATTGCTTGTATCTGCTTTGATGTTACTTTGTACATATTAATCTTCGTATTCACGGAGGAAATAAAGATATACATACATACATTATTGAAACGAGTTTTATACAATTTTACTTTGGATTATTTGGGTAATTGTAAAATACCCTTAATTCATTACCAATTACTAAGAAAGCTGACGTTGCTTTCAGTGACCATGACACTGCAAAGGCGTTGGTTAGTGCCCAGCTTATAGATGAATACCAGAAGTGGCTTAAAGACACAGAGAACCAGATTATGGGATCAAAACAGGAAATGGAGAACGCCATTACTAATGGCGGCTTAAGCAACTTGCCTCAAGACATTAGGAACTATCTGAGCCACTACGCATCAGCTGTTCTAAAGGGACAAACCACATCGTTTGTGACAGACCAGGCCAATATTGCTTTGAAGAATTCTATAGACAGTATGTCATCTACATTTGATTTATAACCCTGCCATAATAAATGACCCTGAACGGTGAATGAGCGCGACAACGCAATAAAATTCAAGTCAAATTTGTTCCCACTTCGGATTTTAGGGTGGGGATTTGATTCTTTTAAAAAGCACATATTTTAATCAGTGTTTGTCTCATTGGTATGAGATAATTACAATTATTACCTAACTAATGACGTTGGAATTGTAAATTACATGAACGATGTTCAGAATAAAACGGTCTCAGTGGCAATAAGTTCTTTAAACACATGGATCGAAACACTAACACACGTGTGTAAATTTAATTAATATTTAATAATCGCTTCGCCAATGGGGTTTTCTATAACATCCTCACGTGTTGACAGTTTCGTTGTCTAATAGGAAACCGTTAAAAGGCCAAGTTGCTATGATCATTATCACACGTTGCTTGACACTTTCATTAATTAACAGTCGTTCTCAGAATTGGATTTCAATGATATATATTTGGATTACAGCTTGTAATAGTATCCAATTTATGTATCATTGTTTTCGGAAAAGGCGTTCTCTCTGTTATGATACTTTATTTTAAGCACATTTGACCCGCATCGTGAGAAAACCGGATTTTTGCCTATGCGAAAACAAAGGCGCAGATCAGCTTCGCAGTTACTGCGCCTTTGTTTTCGCTACACGGATAGTACAATTTCTCTTCTTCTTAAATCCGAAATTTCAAGCTTCTAGCCTGCTTCTGTGACTGTGTCGGAGCTGGTTGGAACTCCCGAAGACCGGTTTTCTCGCGTCGCGGCTCATTTAATGAGATTACATTGAATCATCCGAGATCTATCGGTCAGTGACCGTCAACATTGTACGTTCCTTGTATACATAAACATTGCACGAGCCTTGTATACATTAATATTGCACGAGCCTTGTATACATTGATATTGCACGAGCCTTGTATACATTAATATTGCACGTGCCTTGTATACATTAGCATTGCACAAGCATTGTATACATTGATTTATACGTTGCAGGTTTGAAACAAAGACTTGATCAGAGGATGAAGACCGCACTGGAAGCTATTAGACACTTATAGGTATTTATCATAATTCCAGAACCCGAAAATTAGGTTTAAATGTTAGCAGTTTGTGCATATTTTGTATTCATGCTAAGCATTTAGTGTATGATCTCACAATGTAAAATCCTTTCTGGAAAAAAATCATTATCATTATCAGAATGAAATCATCTTTTAAAATTACGCTGAAACCAACAAATTAAAATAAAATAAACTTCGTCTTTAGTCACATTCTGAATGGCATTTGTTCTCTTTTCAGATGGCTGTTTGAAGCACTTTATAATAAACATAATAAATACAAGAATTTGGCTATTTCGATAGAAATACAAGGTCAAAGGCTATACCCACGTCTTTTTGTTAGTGAAGTTCCTTTATATTAACGGTTTATCTCTGGCATTCCTATGGCAATGTTGGTAATATAAATGCTTATTTATCGGTTGAATTATATGAATTGGACACTTCAAACTTCAAGATATTTTTTTACTAATCACTTACATAAATCTTTGAAATGTCCATTTATCACAAATGCGATTATCTAGTCAGTAAAATTCCTTTTCCGGTCGCAGAATAAATGGATAAAAGGACCACCAATGAGAACACCACTACATGGGCCCCTTCCTTCCCTAAGTTTTGCTGTATTAGTTTTAGTACGTTTGTTTATTCCACTGAGGTAAAAACTCTTTAGTCCATATTCTGATAATCGATCAAAGCAATCTTCGGTTTCTGTATTCATGTTGTTTTCAAAGTCCATGTTGTAATTAAGAGAGTAGTCTAAATGATCTTTCCACTTTCTGGTACTGATCTTGCTCAAAAACGCATCTGGAAAAAGTCGAAATAACAGCTAATTTTCTAAAAACAAAAGTGAAGCTGCGTTAACTTTTTACATTTTCTAACCATCGACTTGATACATTTTAAAATGTTTTTTTATTGTTTTGTTTCATTATTGCAACGATTATCCCGATGTACGTTGTAATGGTTAAAGTAAGCCATTATCAGTAACTGGAGCAATCAGCACCAAAGTCCCGGCCTTAAAATCCAATGACAATCAGGACTCCTTTAACCCTTTTTTGACGAATGGATTCTCCCATCATTATCAATTGGGTGAGTCCACTTTCATTTTAGGTGTGTTAGGAGTGGTTTTTATTTATCTCATTTTTCGATGAAATTTCTCTGTGAAAACATAATAGCCCCAGAGAGCGCGGACGCGAACGCGGCGTCTCATCTGGGGCTATTCTGTTTGCCTATGTCCCACAAAAGGACGCTAGGCTTAAATGAGTTAACACACATATAGGACGGATGGACTTTCCCATCGATATCATTTGGGTGAGTCCACTTTCATTGTTTAGGACATTAGGTGTGATTTTAGATTTTTATTCACTTTTTCGATGAATTTTCTCTAAGCAAACAGAATAGCCCCAGATGGGACGCCGCCAAAAACGACGCTAGGCTTAAACGAGTTAAAGTTTAGATAGCCAACTCTAGAACTTTTTCATTCTACAAATTGAAGCTTCTTACCATTTGTCATATAACTTAGAAGTAGATCAGTCAACTTCATGACGTCATTTTTCTCCTGTTTGATGTGAAAACCTTCAACAATTATGACGTAGCATGTTAATAGTTGTATAACCAGTTTCATCGTCGTGGGAACCAGTTTTGATTTCAGGTAGCCTGAAAAATACATGTATTATAAACCTTACTGACAGTTTCAACTGAATTTAAATACCAAATGATAATTAATATTAAAAAACAGCTGAGATCCTTTAAGAGCAGTGAGCATATTAATGAGAAATAACGTCTTTACGTCGATTTCATAAGAAATGGATAACCTGAAAACACCTCGAGCATACCTCACCATTTCAAAACATGCTTTATTTTGTTATACAATATCAGTTTTAAACTTTTAATTCGTCTCTGTTTTGCGCAAGATGCAAATTATCAAAACATATAAAAGGACCTACTAAGTACTTCTTGTAGGATTTCTGTACAATGACCAATGCGGTCAGACGTTCACTCATGATTCCAAGTTGAAACAGGCTTTCCACTCATTTTAAATAATCATTGGTCGGAAGGAAATCCAAGGGGCTCTAAAGTGATGGGGTGCCGACGGGAACATGTGGATCGATTGAGTTTAATCCGGTTATGAATAACGGATTACTGTTTTGAATAGTTTTATACTATAGACCATACTAGGTGTATGGACATTGAAATAAAATTCGGTTTGGGTCCATAAAAATTTCTGACGAGTTGTTACGTAAATAGAGGTCTAGAGGGCAACATTGACACGTAGTCACGTATGGAATTTCAAAAGGGCATTCAAAATGAGGTTCACATTAGAAAACATGTCCATGAAATGTAACTCCCTCACATATCCCACATTTATATAGTAAAACGGGGGTTTACAAGGTTTACAGGGGTATACCTATTTCTCTTATTTTTGATCCAACACATATATTGTGGGTACTCTTCAGAATCATAATCAATGATTTGATCAAATATGAGCCTGTGCGTGAGAAAACCAACAATTTGGATTCCGACCAGGTCTGCCACAAACCGAGCTGTACAAGCACAGAAGCAGGCTAGAAGCTCGAAATTTCAGATTTAAGATGAAGTATTGTACTATCCGTGTAGCGAAAACAAAGGCGCTGATCAGCTGTGCAGTTACTGCTCAGCTGATCTGTGGCTTTCTTTTCGCGTATGCAAATTGTTGGTTATCTCATGCGGTGGCTCATATATCAAAGACATCAAACTTTTTCCAATGAAATTTTTCAATTTTTACAGATGTAAAATATATTGCATGGACAAGTTTTCGTAATATTGTTCTATAGCCTGTAACTACACAATGGTATTTTCACTTTCTAGGTCCATTTGCGAGATAAACATTGCAACTGGTCATGTCAAAAATGATGCGAAGCCTTATCTTATCTCCTGGATTATATTTGCTTAAGGTTTGGTCCCAAGTTACACAATAAGTCAAAGTGTTGGTATTGCGATGGAAAAAATGCGCCCCTCTTGTAGCCAATTAGTTTTCCCCAGTAATTTTATGATACTGGTCGTTCCAATGAGATACGTTTATTGTGGTGCATTTGTTTTGTGTTTTGAAATCGATTTTTGTGCTGTTTGGACCGTATGTGCATTTTTATATTTTTACTATTTAAGTTCCGGTAACTGAGTGGCCGCCTATTGGGAAATAGCTGCTCACTCGGCTTACGATACGTTTTCTACGTATAAGTACCTAATTATCAATTTAGTTTTTCCCACCTCGGTTTTTTAGTGGGAATTTCTTTCTAATTGTGCCTTTTCCTGATCATTGTCTACTTGTACCTTTTAATACAGCTACGAAAGAGATTTCATGGATTCTCTTAAGAATGCAAATCAAGCTGACGTTATTGAGGTTTTCAACTCGACTGACAGATACCTTGATGACCTTTTGAACATTGACATCCCTTATTTTGAAAGTACAGCTGCGTTCAGTTGTTAATATACCCCTGCAATATTCAGAAATAAATTGACAACTCTTCTTGTTTTTGAAAAATCGTCACTGGCAAAAATGGACAACTGGAGATATCTGTTTATATACATAATTTATTCAGTATGAGGGTACATATTTACTCTGTATCTAAAACTTCCAGATCTTCTGATGTTGTATGCTAAATTGATTGCATAATATATGGAGCCCAATATTTTAACAAAATATTCGCTATATTTTAACAAAATATTCGCTGAGATTTGAATTTCATCAAAGATTCCACGAGGAACCATGGTGAATTGTTTGTATTTTTATTTGTAATTTATGAAAAAAATATCCATTTTGGTACTCAGGCGTCTTTGGTGTCTTCATGAACACTTTTCACGAAATTACACTCCGATTTTCATTCAATGTACATTTTAGAATGTCACGGTTTAAAACTGAACACTTCCGTGTTTTTGCAAGAAAAATAATATTCCATCAGGACGTTTGTACGAAGAGGCCTTGCTAATGGGTTTCTTCACGAGGTAAGCATGTTTTAAAGCACTGTGGATTCACATCTGGCTTTGAATTTTGCCAAGACGTAGGTTGGAATTTCATCATACAATTTCATGATTTGTTTTCTCAACACAGAATACCATATGGGGCTGGAACTTTCACAGAGAAGCTTTTTATTGTTAGGCTATCTTTCACAGCTCATTTTCATGATATTTCAAACCTCTTGTAAGGGTTTAAGTCAAGAGAATCATCAGGACATTCAAAGACAGACGTTTCTCTACTATCACGAATGTGTTTTGCGGATTTAGGATTAATACAATGCACATACTAATTCTTTTCGCATTATTAATTTTATTTGCATGTTAATTTCCATGACTTAAACCCAATAGAAGAGGTTTGGAATATCATGAAGATGCGAGTCATTGCCTAACAATAAATTTAGCCCACTATTCTGGTATTCTGTGCGGGGGAACAAATCATGAAACTTTATGATGAAATGCCAACCCAATTTTTGGCAGAAAACACAAACCGACCTGTACGGTTACTGAAGCAGGCTACAAGCTTGAAATTTCGGATTTAAGAAGAAGAGAAACTGTACTATCCGTGTAGCGAAAACAAAGGCGATAATCAGCTTCGCAGCTGATCTGCGCCTTTGTTTTCGCATAGGCAAAAATCAGGTTTTCTCACGACGCGGCTCAATAGTGCTCATAACGACACCAAATTTTCAGCCGTAGTACAAAAATGGTTATTCTTCATAAATTACAAATGAAATTTCAAACCATTAACCATGGTTCCTTGTGGAATCTTTGAAACTCGAATATCAGTGACTATTTTGTTAAAACATTGGGTTCCATATATAATTTAGTCAATTTAGGCATACAACATCACAAGATCTGGAAATTTTATATACAGAGTAAATATTTACCCTCATACTTAACAAAATATATAAACAAATTCACCCAGTTGGCCATTATTTTGCTAGTGACGGTTGTTCAAAAACAAGAAGAGACGTTTATTTCTGAATATTGCAGGGGTATATTAATAACCGAACGCAGTTGTATTGTCAATTAAATATATCTATCTACCTGAAATACAGTTGAATAAAGCCACCGCTACAGCCCCATTTTTTGACTTACATCTTTAAATTACAAATGTTTTTGTTGCATCTAAACTTTATGATTAGAACGATAAATTCGATTTTGATATTATAGTAGATTTTCCGGGTTTTGGATGGTGACGTTCTAAGTCGTTTTTTGTATGGTGTGTACATTTCTCACCTGATTATGTTTTCAAGAGTCTGCAATCATGAACTTACTGGTTTCAAGGCACATAATAAATGATTAACAGCCAACATTGGTATAAACGAAACTGGAACGTTTTTGCTTTTTGAAGTACTCTATAAACTATTTACTGTATGCATTTGAACATTCAAGCGATTCAAAAGACGCCTTATTCCCCCCTTATCTCGATGATGTGAATAAAATTCTAAAATTCTGTTTTTCTCAAAACATCAGGAAATGTCCGTGACATGTATACCCCTTGAACCCCACTTTCATATAGCAAAACTGGGGTCTGCAGGGCTATACCTATTTTTCTGATTTTCGATCCAAAACATAGATTGTGGGTACTCGTTAGAACCGCCTCAGCGGTTTTGAGAAAATATATTAAAAATACCATTTTTTACAATGAAATTTTCAATTTTTGTAGACGAAAAAGTTTCCTGCTTTTGTTTTGCATGGGCAAATTTTCGTTATGTTAAGTTTTAAAAAAAAATCACAAGCTACTGATTTATGTTTCTTACCGTTCATCATTACATAATGCTATTTATTCTTAAAGACATATTTATTTTATAATTTTCATATAAGTGATATTTGTTCCATCCAATTCCATCATTCGAACTTATTTATTTACAAAACCCACATACTTAATATACCTTTGTTTTTCACACATATCCTTTTCATCATTTTTTCTCAAGTCGGTACGCGTATTCTCGCATTCTCGTTTTAAAATGAAGACGCTTGCTTGATTTAGCGCGTCGACACCATCGTTCAAAATAAACTAACATGTCGTTAGAATGAATACGTGGGATTTTTTTGTGATTTTAAGTCTATTTGACAAATTGAGAAGACAAATGTTTCCCTCGAGTTTGATTCTATGAACTTCTTCACGAGAAAATATGCTACCTAAGGCCCAGTCCCGCTTAATCGTACGATTGCAGAAACGCGGATATGCTTAACTCATTTAAACCTGACGTCCCTTTTACGGGACATAGGCAAACAGAATAGCCCCAGATGTGACGCAGGAATTTCATCGAAAAATAGAATAAAATTTGAAAATCCTACCTGAAGCCCCTAAAATGAAAGTGGAGTGACCCAAATGATAATGATGGGAAAATCCTTTCGTCAAATATGGGTTAAGATTCGGAAGTATTAAGACCAATCTTTAGAAATTTTCATGATCTCAAGACCGATCCTTTCGGATGTAACACAATCCTACGATTTAATCGTGCAAAATATGCACGATTAAAAGACAGTACCTTATATATGCCCAATTGTTGTGGGAACATTTTAAACCGATCGATTAAGCATGAAATTATTTTAGAAAACAAACGGTTTCTTACGTACGTAATTCACAAGAATGAACGTATTCACTCAAATTTATCTCTGGCATATCACACCCACGGTAATCATTAAACGGTTTAATAATGTAGCTGAGCCCATTTATCGGTATTGGGGCTTTTTGACAGCCTTCCACATGCCCCAACATTTTGATACATATGTTTGCACATTGAGTTCATGCGATGTCATTGATGTGATGATTTGTAAATCTGGCATACATCAGTATTCCATTGACTTAAAAAAAGTACAAATAGGCAATGATCAGGAAATGGCGCAATCAGAAAGAAATTCCCACTCCATAAACCAAGGGGTGGGAAAAAAACTAAAATGACAATTAAGTACTTATACCATGAAAACATGTCGTAAGCCGAGTGAGCAGCTATTCCCCAATAGGCGGCCACTCAGTTACCCGAACTGAACTAAAAATATGAAAACGTACATAAGGCTCAAACAGCACAAAAATTCGACTCCAAAGCACAAAACAATTAGAACCACAACAGAAGTATCGCCTTGAAACGATCAGTAATATAAAATTACTGGGGGCTTAAACCGGTTTTACAGGCGCCTAACCTCACCCTCATCTTCTGTTGTGGTTCACAACATTTAACCTACTTTTGTCTGACTGTAATATTTTGTTTTATCATGATATCATAAAATATTCATCGTCTTGTCAAATAAAACGTTTAAAATCATATGAGCAACTCCATAAAAGAACCAGCCTCTTGCCTAGTAGTAACTGCACAGCTGATCAGTCTTTCTTTTCGCTATAAAGATAGTGCAATCCCTTAAATCCAAACTTTCAAACTTCTAGCCTTTCTCTGTGACTGTACAGGCCAGATTGTGTCGGGCCTGGTCGGGAAACCCAAATACAGGTTTTCTCGCATCGCGTCTAATATCAACTACACCAGTGACGTCATTTGTTACACCCACCGCTCGCTTCACGGACATAAATTGACATGTTACATGATGTGATAAGTCGTTACCCTTGTAAGAGGGTATTCTTGTGCTGAGAGAAAGTCACATATTATAATTGCATCCCATTTTACCATGTCTTGCATTAATCAGATTTATGTAATTTATTAGTGAACGTTAGGCGTAAGTTCTGTTGTGGCTCGTTGCTGTTTCTCGTATGTTGATACATATGTTTGCACATTGAGTTCATGCGATGTCATGGATGTGATGATTTGTAAATCTGGCATACATCAGTATTCCATTGACTTAAAAAAAGTACAAATAGGCAATGATCAGGAAATGGCGCAATCAGAAAGAAATTCCCACTCCATAAACCAAGGGGTGGGAAAAAAACTAAAATGACAATTAAGTACTTATACCATGAAAACATGTCGTAAGCCGAGTGAGCAGCTATTCCCCAATAGGCGGCCACTCAGTTACCCGAACTGAACTAAAAATATGAAAACGTACATAAGGCTCAAACAGCACAAAAATTCGACTCCAAAGCACAAAACAATTAGAACCACAACAGAAGTATCGCCTTGAAACGATCAGTAATATAAAATTACTGGGGGCTTAAACCGGTTTTACAGGTGCCTAACCTCACCCTCATCTTCTGTTGTGGTTCACAACATTTAACCTACTTTTGTCTGACTGTAATATTTTGTTTTATCATGATATCATAAAATATTCATCGTCTTGTCAAATAAAACGTTTAAAATCATATGAGCAACTCCATAAAAGAACCAGCCTCCAGAGAAAGTCACATATTATAATTGCATCCCATTTTACCATGTCTTGCATTAATCAGATTTATGTAATTTATTAGTGAACGTTAGGCGAAAGTTCTGTTGTGGCTCGTTGCTGTTTCTCGTGTTAATGGCAGTGTCAATGAGGTTATTGTGTTATGTATCACACTCGACCATCTGACAGTCGATCAAATTGGATGCTGCACCCACTGTACGAAAAAAAAACAGTTAGCTGCTTGTCAATACTTGTCAGTACTTTATGTAATTATGTTTTTAAATCCATTGCCAATTTTTATTTAATGCTGGATACAACACAATTCGATAGGTAAGATACACATATTTCCATATGAGCCACCGCTTGGGACAACCAACAATCTGCATAGGCGAAAACAAAGGCGCAGATCAGCTTCGCAGTAGCTCCGAAGCTGATCAGCGCCTTTATGTTTGCTACGCGGATAGTACAATTCCTCTACTTTCTACATCCAAAATTTCCAACCTCTAACCATCTCCTAAGACTGTACAGCCCGGTTTGTTTCGGGACCTGGTCGGAACCCAAATTGTTGGTTTTTTCACGGACAGGCTCAGATTTGATTCAAGGCCAGCAAAAAAGCGTTTTTGAATAAATATACGATTTCAGTTGTTGCATCAGTGATTTCTTTCAATTTTGTCGGCAGTGAACGGCAAATTCTTGCTTGTTATCAGCCTCAAAGACTATGTCAATATGTTCTTACTGGACAGAACGTTAAATAATTCTCATACTTATCTAACCACACTATGGTCACACAGTTCAAGTTATTCCACTTATGTACACCATGTACAATATACTCAAACTCAGATTGGTAAAACATGTAAATATTGATTCGTCGCATTTTAGATATTAAAGGCACTCCGAATTTCCCAGAAGATATAAATACTTTTGTCCATTTCAATGGGCAAATGTCGATCACATCGTTTCAGTCGCGAATAATCGCGGCACGTCGATATCGTTTAAACGTTATTTAACTTAACCAAAACCTGTTCGTGCAAAAATGGTATTACCTAATTGCTATGCAGTTTTAAAATGACTAAAATATGTTTCAATAACACGTTTTTGTAAGGGAAATTGGTTTACATGAATTCTTTTGTATACAGCCGTTTGTGATCATAACATAAGAAATATGCTGCCTTCGTTTACTCTTCATGTTAATCAGCGACCATGACACTGTAAAAGCGTTGGTTGGTGCCCAGCTTATAGATGAATACCAGAAGTGGCTCAAAGATACAAAGAATCAGATCATGAGATCAAAACAGAAAATGGAGAACGCCACTACTAACGGTGGCTTAAGCAACTTGCCACAAGACATTAACCAGCGGGCACATGACGTCAAAATGACGTCATATTAACGATGTGACGTCACGACGTCGATCTGACGTCATTTTGACATAATGTGCCTGCTTGGTAGGAACTACCTGAGTCACTACGCGTCAGCTGTTCTAAAGGGACAATCAACATCGTTTTTGACAGACCAGTAAAAAGAATAAAACTGAGATCCTTTAAGAGCAGTGAGCATATCAATGAGAAAGGGGATGCGCCATACCGCGGTTTCGGATACTTAAGCCTCTTCAGTGACCCTATAGATTTGGCAACATGGAGCCAAAGAGAATTACTGTAATTTTGCAACTTTCAACAGGATAGTCGATACAAAGACTATAATAATCAAAAAGGGGCCAAATATATTAAACGTTGGTTAGAAAATGGATCTAAGCCGATGATAATTTTCTGATTTCTCAGAATACCCTCGCTGATCTCAAAGGACCAAAAGGAAAATATAATCTGCACAATGGATGGTGTACGGGGAGACTTTTTTAGGGCCGCCGTACGGCACAACACCAGGTGCAGTAATAGCAAATAAAAATAAAACAGAGATCCTTTAAGAGCAGTGAGCATATAAATGAGAAAGGGAATGGACCATACCGCGGTTGCTAACATTGCTTTGAAGAATTCTATAGACAGTATGCCATTTACTTTTAATCTATCACCTAGTAAAATTAAATGATCCTGAGCGATGAATAAGCGCGACAAAGCTGTAAAATTCACGTCAAATTGGATCCCACTTCGGATTTAGGGTGGGTATTTCGTTCTAAAGCACATTTTCTAATAAGAGTTTTGTCTCATGGGTATAAGATAATTACAATTGATACCTTCAGTTTAAGTAGAAATTTTACAATAAAAGAACGATGTGCAGACTACGCACTTTTGAAAAAACGTCAACGGTCTCAGTGGCAATAACATTCTTGAGACACATGGTTCGAAAATCTGAAACACGTGTGTAAATTTAATTCATATCTAATAATAATCGTTTCGTCAATGGATGTTTGTATAACATTCTCACGTGTTGTCAGTTGCGTTGTCTAATAGGAAACCGTTGAAAGGCAAAGTCGCTATAATTCGATATATAGTAAACAAACTGAGGGATTAACGACAACGTTAAGCTAACGAAGTTTTGAACAACTAGGCCCTGAGAACTATCGGTCAGTGACAATACTTTGACAACATTGACAACATTACACCTACCTTGAATACATTGATTTATACGTTACAGGTTTGAAACAAAGACTTGATCAGAGGATGAATACTGAACTGGAAGCTATCAGATTCTTATATGTATCAAAATTCCAGAACCCGAAAATTAGATTTAAATGTTAATCGTTCGTGCATATGTTGTATTCATGCTAAGCATTTAGTGTATGATCTTACAATGTAAAATCCTTTCTAATAAAATAAAAGATCATTATCATTATCAAAGTGGACTAAATCTTTTAAAAATTACATTGAAACCAACAAATGAAAATAAAATGAGCTTCGTCTTTAGTCAGTTTCTAATGGCATTTGTTCTCGTTTCACATGGCTATTTGAAGAAATTTATAATACATGTAAATACAAGAATTTGGCTATTTCGATAGAAATACAAGGTCACAGGCTATACCCATGTCTTTATGTTAGTGTATTTCCTTCATCTGAACGGTTTATCTCTGGCATTCCTATGGTCATGTTCGTAACATAAATACTTATTTATCGGTTGAATAATATGAGCTGGACACTACAGAATTCAAGATGCTTTTATTAATCAGTGACATAAATCTTTCAGCCGCAGGTGGTGTGGATCGAAATGTCCATTCATCACAAATGCTATTATCTAGTCAGAAAGATTCCTTTTAAAGCCGCAGATCGACTTAATAAAAGGTCCACCAATGAGCACACCACTACATGGGCCCCTTTCTTCTCTAATCATTTCTGTAGTAGTCTGAGTACGTTTGTGTATTCCACTGAGGTCAGAACTCTTTATTCCATAGTCTGATAACCGATCAAAGAAATCATCTGGTTCTGTAGCCACGTTGTTTTCAAAGTCCATGTTATTTATTAGAGAGTAGTCTATAACATCTGCCGACTTTCTTGTAATAATCTTGCTCAAAAAAGCATCTGGAAAAAGTCGAAACAACAGCTAATATTTTAAAACCAAAAATGAAGCTGCGTTAACTTTGGACATTTTCCAACCATCGATTTGATACATTTTAACATGCTTTCCACTGTTTTGTTTAATTATTGCAATTATAACATTGCGAAAACTTGTTTATGCAATATACAGAGATTTTTGAAGTGCTACAAATGAGGCAGTTCTAACGTGTACACACAATAAAAAGGTATACACCTGCAAACCCCATTTTGCTATATAAATAGAATCCATACTGCAGATTATATTTTTCCTTTTGGTCCTTTGAGATCAGCGAGGTTACTTTGAGAAATCAGAAATTTATTATCGGTAATTTTCTAACCAACATTTACTTCATGTATATTGACCTCATTTGCATGATACTAGCCTTATATCGACTACCCTGTTGAAAGATGCAAAATTACAATTATTCTCTTTAGCTGCATGTTGCCAAATCTAAAGGGTCACTGAAGAAGCAAAAGTAGCCGAAACCGCGGTATGGCCCATCCCCTTTGTCATTAATATGCTCACTGCTCTTTCTGTGGTGGTTCTTTTTGTTTTATGTCTTGGTGTTTAAAAAAGATTTTTGTGCTGTTGGCGCCTTATGTATGTTTTCATATTTTTAATTAAGTTAAGGTAACTGAGTGGCCACCTATTGGGAAAATAGCTGGTCATTCGGCTTACGATATGTTTCATGGTATAAGTGCCTGATTGTTAGTTTGGTTTTTTCCCACCTCAGTTTTTGGAGTGGGAATCTCTTTCTGATTGCGCCTTTTCCTGATCTTTGCCTACTTGTACCTTCCTAAAGGATCTCAGTTTTTATTTTTATTTAAAGGGGGTATGCATTTCTCGAACTTGTTTTCCTGATTATTCCTATGCAAATTGTAATGGTAAAAGTAAGCAATTATCAGGAACTCGTACTATCGAGATAAGAAAACTTGCCCATGCAATATATAGAGACTTTTTCAATAGCAAAACTTAAAAATATCATTGGAAAAAATGTGATAGTTTAAATGATTTTGCTCAAAACATTGATTGTAGGTACACGTTAGAATCTCCTTGCCACGGCGGTTCTTACGAGTACCCACAATCTATGTTTTGAATAAAAATTAAGAAATTTGTGCACACCCCTGTAAACACCAGTTTTGAGATTTAAACGTGGGATATAAGGTAGTATATGTTTTCTTGATGGAACCAAACGAAATGACAATTAGGATTCCTTTAAAGTTTAGCCAGTCAACAAGTTTGAGCTAAACCGAGCTCTTTATGTACGTGTTCATTCTACATATTGTAACTTCTTACCATTTGTCAGATAACTTAGAAGTAGGTCCGTCAGCTTCTTGACATCATTTTTCTCTTGTGTCACATAGAAACCTTCAACGATGGCGTAGCATGTTAGTAGTGGTATAGCCAGTTTCATTGTCATAAGAACCAGTTTTGATTTAAGGTATCCTGAAAAAAAATGTATGTGTTATACATATTACAGCATTTTAATTTAACTGATAAACTCTTCATCAAATCAATAGATATGTCAGTAAATGAATACATGTATATATAATTCGTATGTAAATATTCTTTGCCAATGCCTTCATCAGAATTTTATCTATAAAAAGACCTGATGGACAGAAACTCTGATGATGACGAAAACCGAAAGAACTTATAGTGTTATTTTTTTATCATTTGTTATTTAATCCAGGGGCGGAACCAGGATTTCTGAAGAGGGGTTCAAATGTAGAAAAGGGTGTTCGTTCGCCTAGTTTCACACAAAATATTTTGAAATTCCCCATGAAAATGAAATAGTTTGTGTCCAGAGGGGGGTTCGAGCGAACCCCTTGAACACCTTCTAAATCCGCCACTGTAATCTTGTACTATTAATGATTTTATCATGCTATATACAAGTATATATTAAAATTGAACTTTTATTGAAATGTTTAACATTTGATCCATCACTCAAAAATGTAATACGGGGGAGTGAAGATATATTAGATTTGATCAGAAAATCTGAGATAAGCCGTATATAATATCAGGGGCGGAATGATTCATTTGTTAAATAAAATAAAAGTGACTTCGTACCCGTAAAAAGCAATGACCGAAACTTTGAAAAAAATAGTCATAAACATAGAAAAAGAGGCACGTACCTGTATATAAAAGAACATCAAACATAATATTACGATAGAACAAAACAAGTATTAAAAGAAATTTAGGGCAAATTTTGATATGATAATTTATAAATACAATGAATGCGGAGATCCTTTAAGACCAGTGAGCATATTAATGAGAAAGGTATGGGCCATACAGTGGTTTCAGCTACTAAAGCCGCGTCAGTGACCCTTTAGAATTGGCAAAATGCAACTTGTTTATCAAACTTCAACAGGCCAGTCTACAAAATGACTAATTTTATCCAAATTGAGCCAAATTTCAAATACAGGTTAGAAAATGAATCCAAACCTATAATTATTTTCTGATTACTCAGAAATCCAGTAGCTTCACTAATACTAAATAATAATAATTACCAAAGAAAGATTACTGTGATACTAACGTTGAAGGCATTTAAATATAATAACAAGAAGAACCATATCAAAAATTATAAGGAGACGACAACAAACTTATCAACAATGTTGAAAATAGATTGGCAATATTTTTATCCCCAGTAGGCTATCACACAGTATATGGCAGAGGTGCACCATGCCGGGGATTTTTGTAGACATATATTTTCTGAAAGCCAGTACCCTAAGCTACTAAATGCCGCTTGGTAGCCCTCTGACTGCTGGGGCTTTATCGTGCCAGAGCGTGTTACGTATGTTACCAATGTATGATTTTTAAATTCAAGCTGCTAAGGGGATCACCAAGATTTATGACAAAAAGCAAATATTTGACAATAACTTTACCTTTAAATATGTAGCAGAGATGTAACCTAACCTAACAGGACCAAATTCAATAATATTTAGATTTCATGACTACTGGTACAACAGAAGTAACGTAAATAACCCAGGTAATTTGGCATATCCACCGTATTTTGTTTCTTATAGAATATAGCTTAGACCAAATACCAAAATACAATTTCTATTATAGTTATTTACAGTCCTTGCCCTTTAAAATGACATATAGTAGAGCTCTCTGTGACCTTCTATCACTCCACAGATGCTGATTGTCTTCCCCTACCCCCATTTAAATAGTATGTCCATTAATAACCATGTCCCAGCAGAAACAGAACAAAGACACTTACTTTCCTGAACAACATCCCAGGTTTCGAAATAAAACTTCCATGGGAATAAAAAGAACTTGAAAAAATCAACTACAGACCATGCTTCATGATAATGGTAACATATTTTACGTAATGTCATGGTAACGAATGTAACAATTTTGTATTTTCACTATAGAATCATATACTTCAATGATTAATTGCAGATTATAATTTTTCTCTCACAGTTATTCAATTAGGAAATTAAATTTATCGAATATCTGTCCTTAAAGGTATTGTTTGTTTGTTTGTTTGTTCGGGTTTAACAATGCTTTCAACATTATCTGTCATATCACGACGGTGCCTGGTTGTGACAGGGAGCTCAATGCCTCACTGTGGTATCAGATCACAGACACTTTACCTGATACCACCTTCAGTCACATTATACTGACACCGGAGCAACCAGTCCTAGCCCTACCCCGAAAATCCGAGTGCCAGGCGGGGAGCAACTAGTACCATTGTTAACGACTTTGGTATGTCGCGGCCCGGGATCAAATCCAGTACCTCCCGATCTCGGAGCGGACACTCTACCTACTGAGCTACCGAGGCCGGTCTAAAAAAAAGGTATTAAAAGCACACAAAAATCAACTACAGACCATGCTTCATGATAACGGTAACATATTTAACGTAATGGCATGGTAACGTACGTTACAATTTTGTATTTTATCTATAGAATTAAATTCTTATGATTTACAGCAGATTATCATTCTTCTCCCATAATTATTTCAATTAGTAAATTAAATTTACTGAATATCTGTCCTAAAATGAAAGAAATGAGAGCCAAAAGGGCAACAATCGCTCGCCTGATAACAATTAAGTTTGAAAAGGATTAAATCAGTAACACGAATGGAATAAAAGTTATTTATTGCGGTTCTATTCTGCTAAAATATAAATTTGCGTATTCACATAATTGTATAGTTCTATTATGATCGTAGACTCACGTCACAGATTTACCGTTATAAAACTGAATAACTCGCCTGTTGCGATTGGTCAAATACATTCACTTCCTTCATAATGTTAATGGTAAAGCTGTGACGTCAGTCTACTACGATCGGTATAAAATATCATACGTATCAAATGGACCATAAAGTGAAGGCTCTAAAGAACATTATATTAGCTGAGTGAGCAGCCATTTCACTAAAGGTGGCCATACAACTACCTGAACTTAACTACTTCCGTGTGACTTCAGAAATCGACACCAAAACCTAAAACAAAAACATGTAAGACCACAAAAGAAATACAACCTTGGGACGTTTGTGAAGCAATGTAAAATTGTGAATTTATGTGGATATGTCATAAAATGCATCCATGCTTTCACAATAAAACTAAAACTATACCACAGATACAGCCTGTATATGCTTTCTAAGTATTAGTGCCTAATTGTCAATTTAGTTTTTTTCCCACCTCGGTTTTTGGAGTGTGAATTTCTTTCTAATTGTGGCTTTTCCTGTCCATTGCCTACGTGTACCCTTTTAGGATCACAGGTAACACAACTGAAACTACTGACTGACTGACCATCTGATTACTGGTTAACCGCTCAGGACTGAGCCTGTCCAGAAAAAGTGGTTAAGTCAAGCCATTCATACATATAAGTTTCAATGGTTTAGTTGGGTGGTTATATTTGAAGCGATTTTTGGATGTCATGACGTCTTTATTTTGGGTATACATGTAAGTCCAATAAAATGGAGACAACGTCCCGACATGACCATAGCTGTTGACTGGGACGCCGAGCATCAATTCAAACAAACAAAGAAACATTGGAGAAAAAAAACCCTGCCATATGAACATCAGTGGACTGAGTAAGACACACAAAGGGTCTGCCCCAGCCCAGCCTACTTGAACAATATTTCCAGACACGCCAGTAATGTGAATTTTCATCCCTGACATGTACTTCTTACAGAAGTTTAAATAAGATATTGTAGGTGCTATAGAATGGCCACACTTACAAATTCAACATTTTACGTTTAACATGTTTTGTCTTGTTCTCAAGGGCAGCTTATGCCGTAGTTCAAAGGAGATGCGATCAAAGATATAAGCGCTAGAGTGACCATAGTACTTTCATCCATTAATATTATACATTTTCATGGAAACCGGAGTTCTGGTCTGATCTGGTTCTTTCTTATGCATTTAAACTACAGAACTGTATCCGTCTAAATAAAGTACATGTAGCTTGCGGTATCGCAGACAGTAAATGCGCAAAATGAAAAATTTTCGTGATAAAGAGGGCAGCTATTAAGTTTTTTTTCTGTCCCATAACCACCATTGTTGTTTGCTACTGATTTTTTAAGTGATTCTTACTTGATGTTAGATGGAGTAGATATAATATTGTTCCTTTGTTGCCGTTTTTGTTTTTGGCCGTTTACTTGTAGAAAATTCACGGTAAAGAAAGTTTTGAACAACCAAGTTCTCACTCCTGTGCTCGACACTGTACAACTAGGTCACCACGCTCCCCACTGTGTATCTTGGTTTAGAATTAAGTAGTTACTACATTAGTGACTACATTATCATCATTAGCAACCTAATTATGTTGGGTTTTGTAGAATTTATACAAGTATCCATCTTTCACTAACCATCTTTGCATGTAAGGTGTATAACCAATCAATAAAGGAACACAGCCTCAAGGAGTCGCGCTTAATGTTGCTCTCAATGGAGAAGAACGTTCGTTTAGCACTGACACTGTCTTACCACATCGGTCCGCTATAATTACATGTATAATCATTTATAAATTCACTAACAAAGTACATTTTGCCAACATTTTTTCAGCGGTCACATTTAAGCAAACATGTGAGTGTTTCTGTTCTGTGTAATACAAAACACATGATGGTCTAACCTTACAACATCATGTGTAGGTTCCGGCAGAAAATAACAATTTAGAACGCAATTTAACATAATAGAAGCAAATAAAGATATCTTGCCAACCCCACAAAAATCCACCATTTTGTCGATCCCTTGGATTATGGTATGGCGTTTGAATTAGCTATAGCACACTCACTCAAAAGCCTTGATGACACCAATCTTGTCGTCAATAGACATATCTGCAAGGCTCATGTTTATGTAGCTTCAACAAGTTTAGCTCTATAGTGCCTTGTTACACACCAGCTGTAAGGCTATGTCACATAACCATGGCTTAAGTTAATCAATCCGCTTTCACATTTTGCTTGCATAAAAATGACGAAGATTGATTGTTCTATTGTAATATCTAGTGAATTTCTTGACTGAAAGACTTATTAGAATATATAATGTTGACCAAAAACACTGAAACCATTTTAGAGCCAAATTCTGAAATCTAAGATGTGTTTTATTTTTGTTCAGATTCATAAGCGTTTAGGAATCTCAGCCCTTTTTGTATAAGTGGAAATGACTTTACGACACTTACCGTTATCTACGTTACCATATAACAAGACACTAGGCGACATGCATTAAGGTGGCGCTGTGTTAGTATTAAGTTTGTAACCATTAAAACAATGGCGAATTTAAACTGAAAATGCGCCATTAAATTGAGTTTTTCCTCCAATGACCCTTCAAGAAAGTATATTATGTATTTTCAAATATGTATATGTCAAATACATGTATGTAGTCAAGCAAGAACGATACAAGTTTCACTCAACGTCTTACAGTTGCAAACAAAGTCCAAACATTGTTGGTTAAATAATTTGGACAGCAGACTTACTTGCAAACACTAAATTCATTATTTAGAAGCAAATCCTCACAACTTATTTCACCTCAGCCCTCTGTATGCAGGGAATGTTCTTACGGTATCTTGCCGTTATCTACGTTACCAATGACAAACCACTCGGTAACAATCAATAGATGTCATTGGTTTATGATAAAAAGGTACAAGTAGGCAAAGATCAGGAAAAGGCGCAATCAGAAAAAGACTCCCACTCCAAAAACCGAGGTGGGAAAAAACCAAACTAACAATCAGGTACTCACACCATCAAACATATCGTAAGCCGAATGAGCAGCTATTTTCCCAATAGGTGGCCACTCAGTTACCTTAACTTAACTAAAAATATGAAAACATACATAAGGCGCCAACAGCACAAAAAATTTTTTACACACCAAGACATAAAACAAAAAGAACCACCACAGAAAGTTTACCATTTAGGCAATGTCAAGTTTAAACTAGAATGTATCGCTGAATTGTACTATTCCCCAGTGTCCCTTTGAGAATGACTAAGTATGATTTAGTTTTACACGTTAATATATGTATACTGGCAAGTGGGGACGACACAAGTTTCAATATATGACAAGCAGCTGCAAACAAAGTACAAACTTTTGAGTGAACTAATTCGGATAACAGACTTTATTCAAAAATATTTCCACACAATCAGTTTGTTTATATGCGTTAAGAATTCGATGTACTGTTTTTTTTTTTTTTTTTTTTTTTTTTTTTTTTTTTTTTTTTTTTCATATGGAACGTCTACTGCAAATTTTGTTACATACGTTACCATACGTGGTACAATGAATTATTCTCATAGCAAAGCATCTGTTTTTGCATATTTTTCCTATTAGCTAATTTTATGGCGATTCTCATGAAATTGGCAACATGTAACGTACGTAATGCATTCAAAAGGCCGTTACGTCCAAACGCCCCAACGGTCGGAGTGCTAACAAGTGTCATTTTGAAGGGAATTGGATGGGCTTTCAGATAATTATACCCTACAAAAGTCCCCGGCATGGTGCACCAGGGTCTATTGGCTCCTCAACGTCTACAGTTTTCTTTTCTCTATCGTCAGTAGTGTATACATGTTTCTTTAAAATGGTACACATAGGCAATGATCAGGAAAAGGCTCAATCAGAAAGAAATTTCCACTCCACAAGCCGAGGGGTGGGAAAAAACTAAAATGACACTTGGTAATTATACCAAGAAAACATATTGTAAGCCGAGTGAGCAGCTATTCCCCAATAGGCGGCCACTCAGTTACCCGAACTTAACTCAAAATATGAAAATGTACATAAGGTTTAAACAGCACAAAAAGTTGATAGTGAGTGTGAATTTTATTCTAAACATAACGATTTCTTTTTCCATGAGGAATATACTTTTCAAGCTTCGATAAGCATCAAAACTTTATTTTTGTTTACAGGACATACTGGTAGTCTAACACAAAAATTTTGCTACACATATATAGCAGAGACCCCACCGTGAAAACATGCCACCGTTTTTCGCGTTGCATGCGAGCGCTTCTCGCAGACTTGCAGAAACGATGGAAACCTTTGAAATGGAAAACATCACTACTTCCAGAACTATCCAAATCTGTTATTCACCTTCTCTTACTGGTTCATTCCACTGCAAACGTGTTTTCAAATTGATAATCGATTAATATTTTTACGTCTAAAACGCGCTTCGGGAAAATGCAGAAATCTGTGATTTTTTGTTAAAAAAAAAAAAGGTACAAGTAGGCAAAGATCAGGAAGAGGCGCAATCAGAAAAAGATTCCCACTCCAAAAACCGAGGTGGGAAAAAAACCAAATTAACAATCAGGTACTTATACCATGAAACATATCGCAAGCCGAATGAGCAGCTATTTTCCCAATAGGTGGCCACTCAGTTACCTTAACTTAACAAAAAATATGAAAACATACATAAGGCGCAAACAGCACAAAAAAAATTAAACACCAAGACATAAAACAAAAAGAACCACCACAGAAGTATCGCCTTGGAACGATCAGTAACACAAAGTTACTGGCGGGCTTAAACCGATTTTACATGGCCATAACCTCACCCTCAGCTTCCGCACGATTTTCAACCAAAAACAAAATATTTTTCGTTTAAAATTTTCTCCTTTGCACTGTGAATATGAAACTGAAGACCGTTTTTGAATACGCACACGCACTCTGGTTTTAATTGGTCAAAACAGCGTTTTTAAAACGTTTTGCAAATGTTTTAATCACATAATGCAAATTTTCATTAAGAAAGTGTTCAGTCCTTTAACGAATGTTTTAAAACGCTGTAAAATATAAACCAATTCCCGTAGCTCAAATCAATTTTCTGTTTCAGACTCGCAGTTTAAAGGGCAACGTTTCAAGTGAAAAAAAATATAATATAAAAAATAATATATATATTTTTGGGGGTAAAAAATTGTGCTTTTAACAAAAACATTTTCCCAAAGTGCATTTTAGACATAAAAGTAGAGACATTTCGATTATAAAACAGTTTTGTAGCTGAATGAACCAGTAAGAGGAGATGAATGACAGAATTGGACAGGGTAGGCAACATTGACATCTTCAGTTTCAGGGGGGTTCCATCGTTTCTGCAAGTTTGCGAGAAGCAACGCGAAAAAAAGAATGTTTGCACAGTGATTGTTCTGCTATATATCTATGGATGGGTGTTCGATTACCAGTATGTCCTGTGAACAAAAATAAAGTTTTGATATTTATCAAACTTAAAGTAGTAAAATACAATCAAACGAATGGATCTGCAAAAGGAACTATATTTGCTCCTACATACGCAACATTGTTTCTCGATTATTTAGAAGAAAATCTTCATACCAAAATTGCAAACATATACTAAGATCAATGAAAAATTACTTCGAGAAAATATGGACCATATTCTAAGATGATTGGGGTTTACTTTCATATTTTGAAGAAATAAAGATCGACTTGATAAAAACGCACTCTTCTCAATTTTCTCCATCCCTCGTTTTTCACCATGGAGTATTGTGACACAGCATTGCCGTTCTTCGATATTCGACAACGTTTAATCCAATCAACCAAGATTGTTCTATCAAAATTAATATTTGAGAAGAGCAAACTGGTGGAATCAATGTTAGTACAGCCTCTAAATGAAAAAAGACAGCCCCATAACTTACTGCATTCTTTAACAAAAGTTAGGCAGGCTGAAACAGTTAAGTAAGAATCGAAGGCATAAAAAGGTAAAACTAGGCAATGATCAGGAAAAGGAGCAATCAGAAAGAAATTCCTACTCCAAAAACCGAGGTGGGAAAAAACTTAATTGATAATTAGGTACTTATACTAAGTAAACATATCGTAAGCCGAGTGAGCAGGTATTTCCCAAAAGGCGGTCACTCAGTTACCCGAACGTGACTAAAATATGAAAACGTACATAAGATTCAAACAACACAAAAATTCGACTCCAAAGCGTAAAACAGATGGAACCACAACAGAAGTATCGACTTGGAACAATCAGAAATATAAAATAAAAATAAAACAGATCCTTTAAGAGTAGTGAACATATAATGAGAAAGGGGGTGGGCCATACCGCTGTTTCGGCTACTAAAGCCTCTTCAGTGACTCTATAGATTTGGCAACATGGGGCCAAAATAATTACTTTAATTTTACATCTTTCAACAGGGCAGTCGATACAAAGACTAGTATAAACCAAATGGGCCAAATATTTTAAACGTTGGTTGGAAAATGAATCTAAACCGATAATAAGTTTCTGATTTCTCAGAATACCCTCCGCGCGGCTGATCTCAACGAACCAAACGGAAAATATAATCTGCACTATGGATGATGTACGGGGAGACTTTTAGAGCCGCAACACGGCACAACACCAGCTGCAGTAATAGCAAATAAAAATAAAACAGATCCTTTAAGAGCAGTGTACATATTAATAAGAAACTACTAGGGGTGCTTAAACCAGCTTCTGTAAGTACTTGATTGTTAATTTAGTTTTTTCCCATCTCGGTTTTTGGAGTGGGAATCTTTTTCTGATTGCGCCTTTTCCTGATCCTTGCCTACTTGTACCTTTTTAAACCAGTTCAATGAAAATTGTACAATCAAATTTAAAATCCCACTCTAAAACTCCACATGGGAAAGAGAGAGCAATACGTATTACTTTAAATGCTATTCAAAAGTGCGGAAGATCTAACTATGGTCTATTCACATACAGGAGAGCAAAGACTTCAAATTTATGAATAAAAAATCGTTTAAAGTCAACGCTTAAATGAGCTGTGATGTTAGAAATGTTATTTATGTGATAACATGTAGTTGATGTGGGGAACATTATAATAATCAAACGCAAGGAACTGCGATGGGGACTAAATTTGCACCTACTTGCGCAACATAAGTTTTTGGTAATTTAGAAGAAAAAAAAATATTAAAAATCGGAAAAAAAGTTCGAAGAAAAATCTTTTGCATATTTTACATAAATTACAGGAAAGATTTTATGATATTTTCCCATCTTTTGCGGAAATAACAAAATAAACTTGATAAAATACAAGCTCTTCTCAGTTCCCACATTCCTCGAAAAGATATACCAAATTTGAAAACCGGTGCTGAAGATCTAATGCCAGTAAAGACACAATATCGACGTTGACAATTTAAAATTAAAACCACTGCTGTTTTCCCCCGCAGCCTGCTATCTTTTCATTTCACGGCTGTTTTGCCTATATAGAGCAAAGCCCGGATATTTCCCCCGCACTGCCGTAGCAAAACCCGCTCCTTTCCATGGCTATCCCCCGCCCTCCCCCGGAACTTTGGGCCCATGGTTACAAGTGCATAACCGGAAAGTGACAGTTAAAGCTATTCATTTTAGTTGGTTGGGGCCGGAGCTGCTTGTCTGTTGCTTGGCCCACCGGGGTTCAACTGGTATTTTTCTTTTGCTCCGGGTTTCAGTAAGTTATTCGGCTCCCAGGGATCTCCGTCGTTGGGCAGCTAACTGCACCTTTGAGTCCTCGATTTTGATTCATCATAGTGGTTATCATGATTTATTTGTTTGTCCGTGATGATTCATTGACTAGTTAGAGATTCACCACGAGGACCGAGCAACTAACTAAATGTTGTGAACCACTGCGAGGATGAGGGTGAGGTTATGGCCCTGTAAAGCCGGTTTAAGCCTCCCCCCCACCCACCCCCGAGTAGTTTTATATTACTGATCGTTCCAAGGCGATACTTCTATTGTGGTTCTATTTGTTTTTTGTTTTTGGTGTAGATTTTTGTGTTGCTTGAACCTTATGTGCGTTTTTATTGTTTTAGTTTCTATTTGACAAATAGAGAAGACAAATGCCTCCCTCGAGTAAGGTTTCATGAACTTCTTCAGAAAACTTCCCCGAGCTCGTGATAACATCAGGATAACATATCCATGAAAAGTATACCCTATTGAACCCCACTTTCTTATTTTTGATCCAAAACATAGATTGTGGGTACTCGTTAGAACCGACTCGCCAAGGCGGTTCTAACGTATACGCATAATGAATATTTTAGCAACAATATTAAAAAATCACAAATTCTTTCGAATGAAATTTTCAATTTTTAATGCAGAAAAAACTCGCTGTATATTGCATGGGAAAGTTTTCGTAATGTTTCTGTCTTTGCCGTTTGCAACCACAGTATACACACAAGACAGTCCCAGGAAACCAGAGCGTTTTGAACACCAACGGTTTCAAGTTTTGGATTGCATCATCGGCAGACTACGATAAGGATTGAGCTCTAATTACCAATCGCTTCATCTACGCCTTTGGTTTTGCAAGTGTATCAAAAAGATAATCTTAAACCCAGGTGCATTCCACCATGATTAGTTCAAGAAAAATGAAATATTAAAAGCAAATCAAGAATGTTCTAGCCCTGGTAGGTGTTAGTTTTAACTGCCCGATTTAGCTTTCTTTGTCTAGCTGAGCGGAAGAGTAGGGTTATTGTCATTTTTTCTCTCATGACTGCCTTATGCATATTGTATAGTTAAAAAAATAGCATGCGTTTAGATTTTTGTCCTATGGGACTTACATGTAAAGATTAAAGACCTATTTCCATGTCTATTGAGGGCCATTAGATAAGGGACATGGCATTAGAAAACCTAGTGCCCTGGCAATGACTCAGAATACAGGTAGGGGCCAAAACAGGAAAAATCAATATTGATTGCAGAGGGAGGCAGTTTTACTGCACATGTTATCAGGGACCATAAAAACAATAAACAGTGGAACTACAGGTATTATCCTTTAGGGACCTCTTTATGAACCCCTGCAGAGATGTGGTAATCACCTCATTATGACAGTCCTTTGATCTACGGACCATATTGGTCTATTAGGGGTCATTAACCGAATAAACAGTGGTACCACTTTTAGCTTCTTCAGAAGTAAGCCTTTAAGTTTGAATTATTTTGTCAATATAATACATTCATTCACATTTCGAGTATAAGTTGAACTTAATGTTCTTTCGATAACACTTTGATGGCGTTCGGTAGCTATTAAACAAACAAAAAATGTTTTCATGATAATCTAGAATAGTGTTAAAAGTATGCATAGTAATAAATAGCTATGCTCAATACAAGTTAACTTCTATAGCGTTTGCTCTGTCCTATTGTAAAGAGGCTTGACAAGAAAATATTTTATACCGTTTATCGTAATAAATAGCTCAGGACGCACAGTTACAAATGAGCCGCCTCATGGAAAAAAACAACAATCTGCATATGCGAAAACAAAGACGCAGATCAGCTTCGCGGTAACCGCGAAGCTGATCAGCGCCTTTGTTTTCGCTACTCAGATAGTACAATTCCTCTTCTACTTAAATCCGAAATTCCAAGCTTCTATCTCTTTTCTGTGCTTGTACATGCCGGTTTGTGTCAGACCTGTTCGGAAACCACATTGTTGGTTTTCCCACGAGGCGGTTCAAATGTTACTTGGCTGTTAATAAACAATCGTTGTAGCACCCATGAGTATTGGAATAAATAGAGAAATAATCGGGGGTTATGAGAAGACCTTTTGGTTGCCAGAAAAGCTGATGCCAAAGAGACAAAATGCTAAAACTCTCTTCAAGTGTGTAAAATATTGAACTTTTGGTCTTTTGTACGTAGTTGAAATAAAGTTTTAAAGGAGTGTCTAATTTGACAATCAGAAACTCGAGTCAGTTGACTCTAAGCTGTTGCAAAGGTGTGCCATAAAAAATGAATGGCTGAAATAAGTTACAAATGGCCTTAACCCATATTTGACGAATAGATTCGCCCATCACTATCATGTGGCTGAGTCCACTTTCATTTATAGGGGTGTTAGAAGTGATTTTTAATTTTTATCTCAATTTTCGACGAAATTACTTTTAGCAAACAAACAGCCCCAGATGGGACGACGAGTTCTACGGCGCCACATCTGGGGCTATGCTGTTTACCTATGTCCCATAAAAAGGACGCCAGGCTTATATGAGTGAAAGAGATGCTAACGAGGTACCACTGTACTATTTATGATCACTACTGGTGTACTATGAACTGGTAATTTTAAAGGCCGTTCCATGATGTTGGTTGTATGTTTTTTATCTAATAAAATTGCTAATGTCTATTCATTTTGTGTGCTCCTCTGTTGTACTTGTCACCTTTGTATTTGGTTGATGCTCGCCAGATGGCTACCTTGTTGGGAAAGAGCTAGTCATATTTCTCCTCATGCGTTTTGTAACATTTTCTGTAGTGTTTTGTTTTGTACTATCTTTCCCATCTTGTGCCATAGTTATATGAGCCGCCGCATGGGAAAAACAACAATCTGCATACACGAAAACAAAGGCGCAGATCAGCTTCGCAGTAACTGCGAAGCTGATCAGCGCCTTTGTTTTCGCTACACGGATAGTACGATTACTCTACTTTCTAAATCCAAAATTTCCAGCCTCTAACCATCTTCTGTGATTGTACAGCCCGGTTTGTGTCGGACCTGGTCGGATCCCAAATTGTTGGTTTTCTCACGCACAGGCTCATATATATTCCTTACGACATCCGGAAAATGACAATATCAAACCCTAATCAAGACTCTCTGGTGACAAAACACATCTATGGTGTTTATATCAGAAAAACATCTCCATGAAAAGAATACCCTCTTAGAACCCCAATTTTATATGTAAAACTGGGTTTTACAGGGGCATGCCTATGTTCCTTATTTGGATCCAAAGCATAGATTGTGGGTACTCGTTAGAACCGTTTCTAATATGTACCCACAATCAATGCTTAGAGCGAAATATTGAAAATCTAAAAAATGAAATTTTCAATTTTTACAGCTGAAAAAAAATCACTGTATATTGTATGGGCAAGCTTTCGTGATGAAATTAGATTATTTGAAAAAGGCAATTATTGATAGCGACAAAATATTTCCAAAAGATGATTTATGTTATCCAGACGACCATGTTATAAGCCACAGCTTGACATAACCTATAGCTGTTTCTCCATTGAAGACACAGATCTATTTTAACATCCGATGCATTAATCATAAGTAATTCGCACAGTTAATTTATTTTCTTAGCCGTATCAATGAATGTTATACACATGCCAATCTTGGCATTGAGTTGATGCGATGCAATGATTTGTGAATCTGGCATGTTGCGGCTTTCACCTTTATTCCATTGACCTAAAACCTGCTTTTGTAATGTTTTTCTCCTATCACGATATCATAAAATATTCATCGTCTTGTCAAATAAAACGTTTAAAATCTTGCTTAGTATAGTAACTGCACAGCAGATCAGCGCCTTTGTTTTCGCTTAAATCCAAACTTTCAACACTACGAGGACCGAAAATCTAACTAAATGTTGTGAACCACTGCAGATGATGAGGGAGAGGTTAAGTGCCTGTAACCCCACTCGCCCACAGTAATTTTATAATACTGATCGTTCCAAGGCGATGCTTGTGTTGTGGTTCCATTGATTTGTTATGTTTTGAGTCGATTTTTGTTCTTTTGAACCTGATGTACGTTTCCATATTTTTATTTAAGTTCGGGTAACTGTGTGGCCGCCTATTGGGAAATAGCTGCTCAGTCGGCTAACAATATGTTTTCTTGGTGTGGGTACCTAGTAGTCAATTTATTTTTTCCCACCTCGGTCTTTGGAGAGGGAATTTCTTTCTAATTGCGCCGTTTCCTGATCGTCGCATACTTGTACCTTTCCAAGCTTCTGGCCTTTTCTCTGAGACTGCACAGATCGATTTGTGTTGGACCTTGTTGGAAACCCTGAAGACAGGTTTTCTTGCGTCGTGGCTCCTTATATTTTGTTATATCATGATATCATAAAATATTTATCGTCTTGTCAAATGAAACGTTTAAAATCATATGAGCAACCTCATAAGAAAGCCAGCTTCTTGCCAAGTGTGTTACTGCAAAGCTGATCAATGCCTTTGCTTTCGCTTCAAAGGTAGTGCAATTCCTTAAATAAAAAAATCATGCTGTAAAGCTTTTTTCTGTGACTGTACAGGACGGTTTATGACAGACCTGGTCGGACACCCGAAGAACAGTTTTCTCGCGTCGCGACTCATATCAGCCATTTGTTACACCCACCTCTCGCTAAAAACTAACGTGTTACATCATGTCATCAGGAAAACATGACCGTGCAATATATACCCCATTAATTTCCACTTTTATATACAAAAACTGGGGTATACCAATTTTTCTTATTTTTGCTCCAAAACATAGATTGTGGGTACTCGTTAGAACCGCCTCGCCGAGGCAGTTCTAATGTGTACCCACAATCTATGTTTTGAGCAAAATAAGAAAATAAAAAAATGTCTTCTGAAAATTTTCCTTTTTTACAACTTAAAAAATCTTTGTATATTGCATGGGCGTGTTTTCGTAATGTGATAAGTCGTTGTCCTTGTAAGATCGACCTTCTTGTGCTGAGAGAAAGTCGGCCATTCATATTATATACTGAGAATCAAAAATTTTGCACCACCCTGTTTTTTGTTATTTTTTATTATCAACCAGAATTACTTTTATTTCTAACATTATTTTTGGTCATTTCCAATAACAAATCTTTTGACTTTGCAGCAAATTAAATTGTCGGACAATTAACCAGTGGTTTTGAAAATGGTCTTTAAATAGCAAAGATTACAAAGACCCATGCATTCGAAGGTTATGACAGATAAGCACGTGTTCTGCAGCATGACTGTTTTTGTGAGTTTCATGAACACATCATGGAAACATCTCCGTATGAAACCTACCCCAGATTTGCACCTAACATATAGTAAAAACGGGGACAAATCAGGGGTTGGTATGAAATTATCTATTTTTAACATTAATCCATAAAATCATAAATTGTGGGTATCTTTTATCATATGAGGTGATCATAACAGATACTCAAAATACATGATTTTACGGACAACAATTATAGTAATTATTGCAAAAATACAATCAAAATCAACTGAATTATGGAATATGTCGTGCAAACAGAGGTGTTTCCGATGAGCCAATGAAACATTTTGAATTTTAGAGAATTTGCAGTTTTACAAAATTTAAAAAAATTGGCATTGTCGGAAAATTAACCAGTGGTTTTGAAAATGGTCTTTAAACAGCAAAGATTACAAAGACCCATGCATTCGAAGGTTATGAGTCAAGTCGGTTTTCTGTACTTCCGGTTTGCATGTAAGAACTTTTAATTTTTATTTTACAACTGCCATTCAGTATTTTTTCGGTTTTTATGTACCATTGTGCTGCTTTGAGATTGAACAACTTGGTCCATACAATTTATTGTTTTGGAAAAGTTGTTCAATTCTCACTCATTAAAATGGCACCAAAAAGATCGAAAAATAAGAAAACAGTACTTGGAAAATCAAAATTAAAAATTCTTGTATACAAACCGGAAGTACATCAAGCGGATTTGACTTTTGCTTATGAAACTTGCCAAACCAGTCATGTGGGGCATGTGCTTATCTGCCTTAACCTAAGAATGCATTGTCGTTGTATTCTTTGCTTTTTAAAATAAATTTTCAAAACCACCGATTAATTTTCCTAAAATGCCAACTTTCAAAATTTTGTAAAAACTTTTTCTGGCACTGGCACCACACGGACTGAAAATTTTTATTAGTGATATTTTTTTTCAAAAAAAAAAAAAAAAAAAAAAAATCAATTTTACAATTTTTGCCCCAAAACTTTAACTTTGCATTATCATCAACTCTCTTTAATTTCCCACAAAGTCAAAATTTGATATTGGTAGTAACCAAAAATAATATTAGAAATAACAATGATTCAAGATGATCATAAAAATTGTGCCAAAACAAGGTGGTGCAAGATTTTCGATTTTCAGTATAATTGCATCCCACTTTACCATGTTTTGCAAGGATCACTAGTAATTTATTACTGTACGTTCCAAGGCGATAGTTCTAGTGTGGCTCGTTGCTTTCTCTCATTTTAAAGCAACTCAGGTAGCAGAGTAACCACTTTTGGGGAAATAGCTGAGATCGTACACTTCTGTTTGCTAAATACAGAAATAATTGGCATTTAGAGACAGCTTTAACGTAGAGGGATAGAAAAATCTCCGAAAGGCACATAAGGATATGTGCTTTTCTCACCCACCAGATGAGCAGACTCGCTTTCAGATTATTTCGAGTCTGACCTTGTGCAAAGCCTCGGATGAGACTTGAATAATTTAAAACTTGTCCGAGATTCCTTTGTCTCGGCCTCAAAACAATCATAGATTCTTTTAAGCGCGATGACTTTGATTTTGATTTAGTAAATTTCTTTTCAGTTCAGAAAAATCATTACACGTGACAGACGTATAGGTTATAAACTGAATGTTATGCGACAGTCTGCATGCTTAGTTTTTAACCCAGCCATGGTTGATAACTATGCTGCCTTCTTCAATCGCAAGCGGTGGGCCGGGCGTCAGACTCTTTGATGGCCCCGACTTAAAGCTATTCATTTTAGTTGGTTGGGGCCGGGGCTTCTTGTCTGTTGCTTGGCCTACCGGGATTCAAACGGTATTTTTCTTTTGATCCGGGTTTCAGTATCTCCATCGTCGGGCAGCTTACTAAATCAGTTGAGTCCTCGTCTTTTGTTTTGATTCATCAGGATGTTTATCATGATTTATTTGTATGTCCTTGATGATTCATTGACTAGTTAGAGATTCACCACGAGGACCGAAGAACTAGCTAAATGTTGTGAACCACTGCAGAAGCTGAGGGCGAGGTTATGGCCATGTAAAGTAATCGATTTGTGTGATCGTTCCAATGCGATACTTCTGTGGTGGTTCTTATGGTGTTATGTCTTGGTGTTGAATTTTTGTGCTGTTAGCACCTTATGTGTGTTTTCATATTTTTAGTTAAGTTTGGGTGGCTGAGTGGCCACCTATTGGGAAAATGGCTGACCATTCGGCTTACAATGTGTTTTGTTAGTATAAGTAACTGATTGTTAATTTAGTTTTTTCCCACCTCGGTTTTTGATGTGGGAATTTCTTTCTGATTGCGCCATTTCCAGAACGTTGCCTACTTTTATTTTTAGTCTGCTGGGTGAGAAATAGTTGTTATGAAAACAGCTGCAATTTTATGTTTTAATTGTAAAAATATTTTATTTTATTTTCTTCATTTTACGAAGATTCAGTTGCCATGGTCGGGCGGATTTTTTACTATGTTGCTTTATTAGTTCTTGTTGTAATTGTGTGCTTTAAATCGCTAAACTCCTACATAAAAACATTTAGCATTATGAAAACATGTCCATGCAATATATGTAGAGATTTTTTGATCTGTATAAAAAATGGAAATTGCATTGGAAAAAAGTTTTATACATTTAATAGTTTTCCTCAAAACATTGATTGTAGGTACCCATCGGTGGTTCTAACTAGTACCAACAATTTATGTTCTGGAACAAAAATAAGAAAAATATGTATACCCCTGTAAACCCCAGTTTTACCATAATAAAAGTGGGGTATGAAGGGGGCATGTGTTCCTGACTGAAAATGACAGAGGTATATCGCTGACTTGAGATCTTACCTCTAATGACTGCACGGCCAGTACCTTATGATACTATGAGTTAACATACGGGCAGTTTAAAAAAATGGCCCCAAAGTGTGACATTGGGTTAAAACACTAAAACTGTTATTTGGCAGACAAATCTGGCCTTATTTGTATCGTAATGCCTCTAATCTAATATTTTGAAGAGATTCAATAAAGTATGAAGGATAGTTCATAAAAATGATAGTGTTTCGTAGATTTTAAACTGAAAAGTGGGGAAAAAATCTTACGCTCCTTACATTTAAATAAATAAAATAATAATAATAAAAAAAAAAACACTCATAAAAGGTAAACAAGGGACAGAGCTAAACCAGATGTTGTGTTAACTGACTGGGGACCTGAGCTTAGTATGAATAGTAAGAAAATAAATCACAACCACATGTATTAAAAATTTGTTGACCAAAAACCTTGAAATCTTACACTCCTTACATTTTAACCCCCAGTTGATTTGCGCGCGGTGATATAAAAATCTGAAAATACCAGATTGGCTGTGTTGTCCATTATTTTTATCTCTATATGCGTATGTTTGAAAATTTGTATCTCTTCAATTTCTATTCCTTAAGTTGATTCAGTATGATAGCTCTAAAATTTGACTTCAATGAAAAATGTCACACAAAAATGTTGCACTCCTTACATCAATATAACTTTTTTTTTTATCTATAAAGTTACATCATAGAAATTTTGTCAGATCAGGCCCGCCTTAGTACTTGTTATTTTGGTACATGTATATCACTTGATAATTTCCATGCATACAGTACAGTCTCATTGGGGTATAGAGCCTGGACCGGGGCCATTTTTTAAACTGCCCATATATTATTAAAAATATAAATACCCTTCAGTTATCATTCATTTATACTATAATTATGAACTTACAAGTTTTGCTTTAAACTCCCGTGTCTATATACAGTCCACTCACTCTCTCCAGTTCCAACCCATTATTTTTTGCTTTTATCTCTCGACAACAAAGATTTTTACACCTTTTTCTATTACGATTTGCTTTGGCGATGCAGTGTATCTCAATTAGCTGTGATAATTTCATTATATCTTGCAGAGTGTTTAAAATTGCGCCATTTCTTGTTGAATAACAATATATTGTCACACGTAATCAAAGCTACATTAGGATGGAACAGCAAAACACGTGCATGGTGTTTACATCTGGAAAACATGTCCATGAAGCGTATTAGTAGAGCCTACAGTTAGACTAAGTACTCGATGTATTTGCGTAAAACTGTTTAAGCACTGGTCAGAACCTATTGCTGAGATAGAAGCACATCATTATTCGCATGTAATCTGTCGAAATTATTGTGTCCATTTTTATGACAATTCGGTTGCTATGGTTACCATATAACAATAAATATTGGAAAATTAAGTATATTATGGAATGAAACAAGGACAGATAACTCCATAATTATATAGAAAATAAACATGTTTTATAACTTATTCATTTGGTAGCCCAGTGTTCAAAGATTACAAATACATGTTTTATGACATGATTGTTCCACTTCTTTGAAACATTCCACTCGTAATGTGAATGTCCGAAGGTACATTATGTCGCGTTTAGGTTCATTTAGTAATACTGGGGTTAACATTGGCATACCTATATCCTTATTTTTGATCCAAAAATAGATAGTGGGTACTCGTTAGAACCGCCACGCCGGCTCTAACATGTACCCACAATCAATGTTTTGGGCAAAATATTAAAAAAAACATATATCAATTGTTTATCAAAGGTGAAAAACTATCTGTATATTGCATACGCATGATATCGTAATGTTATCTTTTTACTGAATGTCATTAATGTGCAGGGATGGGTACATGTTTAGAGATCACGATGTCAATTCTATTCATTTCTTTATTTACCATCAGGAAAACATGTCCGTGCAATGAATACCCCCTTAAACCCCACTTTTATATAGAAAAACTGGGGTATACAGGGGTATACCTATTTTTTTTTTCTTATTTTTGCTCAAACATAGATTGTGGGTACTCGTTAGAACCACCTCGGCGAGGCGGTTCTAACGTGTATCACAATCTATGTTTTGAGCAAAAATAAGAAAAATATCAAAATTTTTCAGCTTAAATTTTTCAATTTTCATAGCTCAAAAATCTCTGTTTATTGCATGGGCATGTTTTCGTAATGACATGTTATAGATTGCCAAATACATTACAGGCGCATCCACAAAGCATGTAATAAAACAAGTTTAGTTTCGTTATTTTTGCTTGGCGCGACAGCGTCAAGCAATTGAAACGGAATGAGGATTTCTCCTCAATCTGTGGGGGTTTTTCCTTCAACCTATGGGGTTTCCCTTTGACATCCAGGGGCCTGGTTTCAGTCGCAATATTTTGCTACACTTCTTGCATAATAAAGCAATTGAAGACGGAAACCAGACTTGCTCTCCGCCATTTTTATAAGGACTTGTGGGAAGAATGACGTATTTGGATCTAACGTTAAACATTTAGGTGGCGTTCTGGGCGGATAATGTTAAAACCCGGAACTTTGTGCTAGGTCCGACCAAGTACGAAAGCTTGAAATCCACCGTAGCGAGGAAGTGTTCATGACCGATGTGATCCATCGAGTTACCGAAAAACTCCACAAACCTACGAAAAACCACGACACACGGACAAATAATGGTATATACAGACTAGCCAAGCGTTCCTTTTAACAAGGAAAATTTATTTTTCGGGATTTGTAGCATTTAATTTTATAGGGACTCCAATTGAGATAAGCTTGTAAACGGTCTGGACAGGGGAACAAAGTCCTTTTGGGACACTATGTTTACATTTACAATGAGAGAAAAAATCGTAACCTAGCCGATTTTGACGCAAGATGGACACACGATTATGGAAATTTTCAAATTCGGCACAGATCGTGAAGACATCGGGCCATTCGTGAGTGCATCTTTACCCATCGTATGTCCATCGGGAGAGTTTTTTAAGCCTTCGACAGTACAATCGATATGTTACACATACATGATTTTTCACTTCATTGGTAAGTCATTTGATGCCTTCAGGACACATTCGGGAATACATTTTACACCTAACACGATGTTGTGAAACCATCGTGAAGCCTTCGTGTACCATTCGCATCAACATCGTATGCAAAACTGCCACTTTCTATACACTTTGTATCGTTCGTGAGTGCTTCGGGTATAATCGTGTGGTGTTCGTATGTCCATCGTGTGATCAACGGTAGGGTTCGTACATGCTTCGGCCCAATATTGTCTTTTTACCAAATTCGTGAAATTCAAAATTTCATATTCGGGTGGCCATCGTGTGCCAGAATCGGCTAGGTATGACGCCAGCATTAACGGAGCAGGCTTACCCTATATTCATGCTCATGAGCCTCGGTTTAACGCCGAATTCTGTGGTGCATTTTGATATTTATTCATCAAAATAAAAGGGTCACTGACTTAACAGGAGATCAACTAGTCGTAATCGCACGAGTTTTACAGTGCATTTGATAAATGGAAGTGGTATGCCGCCATCAGAAAAACATGTCCGTGGAATGTATACCCCCTTAAACCCAACTTTTATATTAGAAAAACTAGGCTTTGCATGCGTATACCTAAACACAAAACAGATCGTGGGTACTCGTTAGAACCGCCTCAGCGAGCCATATCAAAACTGATTTTCAACATTTTATTTTTTGTTGTTGTTGTTTTTACAACTAAAAAAAACTCTGTATATTGCATGGGCAAGATTTCATAATGTGAAAATGAGAGACATGTTAGTGTTTCAGTAGATGATGTGTGACACTCCCTGTTAGTTGATATTACATGTAATGGCATCATATGACTACAGGAAATGATACAATCGTTTAGAATATCATCCTGCACGTGACATGTTCTCGCGAAGTGTAGACCAATTAGCTATTCAAATGTTAATATGTAAATTGTGTTAAAATCTTCTTAAATTCGAAATTTCAAGCTTCTAGCCCGTTTCTGTGACTGTACAGCCTGGTTTCTGTTGGTCATTGTCGGAAACCCAAATTGTTGGTTTTCTCATGCATGGGCCCATACTTGTATGAAGTCAAGCGTGCCGTTAAGAGATGTATACTTTTTCTTGTAGGCTTACACTGACTAGAACTGCCTAAAGGCAGTAAAGCATGCCCCTTGGTAAAACACAGCTAAGACTGAAACATGTGGTACGGAATGGATGACGTACGTACAATGAAATTATTCTGTCCGAAGTTGAGATGAGAAAATCGAGTTTTCTCCTATAGCGTTTATTCTATCGACTGATAGATAGGTGCAGTCAATGCAGAAAATGAACATTCATTGAATGAAAATAACACAAGGATCCCAGGTTATTTCGTTTTCGCAAACACTTCCGCCCCATGAACATATAGTTCTTCCACCACAATAACATTGAAGTGTTTGCGAAAACGAAATAACTGGGATTTCTTACGTTACTTTCTTTCAATAATTGTTCAATTTCTGCATTGACTGCACCTAGTAGAAGAAACGCTATAGGAGAAAACTCGAAAATCTAACCTCAACTTCCTACAGAATTTTATTGTTTTATCGCTTTGTATGTATGATACCACGTGATTCCCAGTAGTGTAAAAGAAAAGAAAATTATTGAAAAGGTACCAGTGTAGTGTGCGCTCAAAATTCATTCTTCATGTTCTTCTTTCTAAATCTAAAAATCTCCAGCCTCTAGCCATCTTCTGTGACTGTACAGGCCGGTTTATGTACATGTATGACGTGGTCAGAAACCTCGAAGACCGATATTCTCATCACGTGGCTTATTTCTTTCTGATGCCGTTTCTTTCACGAGGATTCAGACATCACAAAAACACATGGATGTACAGTCTAGAATTTCTGAATGAATATGAGCCACTATATATGGTTGCGGCATAATTCCGGTGAGAATTACCCAGGTGTCGGGTTATGATTGTAACGAACACATTGGAGAAACTATATTGACAATCAGATACTATATCGTAAGCCAAGTGAGCAGATATTTCATTGGTTTTGTATGTCTTATGCACACTCCGTGTGAAAAAGCTCCAGTTGTCTTATGCAGATGTGCAAAATCAAATAGTGGTCCTAAATCACTACTTTCGTGCGGTGCTACATAACCATCATTCCAGTAATAAGTAGGAAGGGTCAAGAATCCCTTACAGTAGTTTTTTAAAAAAAAGAAAATTACCATATTAACAACAGTATTTTGGCATAGTATTATCATAAGAATAGAACTATCATAAATAATACAAAATTCAGGGTTATAGCAATACATGGTAAACTATCTCTATCCACATCTTCCCGTCTCTTCTGTTCAGTTGTATTTATGCTATTACTGTAAGGAATAGTTTCTTGGATCATTTTACCATTAAGTTATTTTTGGGTTAAATAGGTTGATGCTTGAAGTGGAATAGTTGAATGGACTGCAATTCTGTACTCTGAAGCTTCAAGTGTATTATAATATCAACCAAATTGCAGTATACTCTCCCTGCCAAAATTCTAAATTAAAATACAGTAATGGCAGTATGTCGTTGAATAAACTGTATAATTGAATCGCAAAAGGATTTTATCTATTATGTTTGTATTGCATATAACCAAATATTATGTTATCTATAGGAAATTTATTTACTCTTAATGAAGATAACTTATAGCAATGCAGCTAGTATATCTCCTTGTTTAAAGCCCTATATTTGAGAATAATATAGACCCAGTATTATGTTATCGATGATCGGCAGGATATTTATTATTAATGAAGATAACTTATAATAATGCAGATAGTATATCTCCTTGTTTAACCCCCCCCCATTTGACAGTTTCCAATAGATTTGTGACATGTCGAATTGATATACATACGTGTGATATCCATCTGTGAAGCCGATATCAATTGATATCCACCTGTGAAGGTGATATCAATGACTTAACAGGACTTACGAACGCACGCACATGGCACGATATCCACCTGTGAAGGCGATATCGGTGTCAGACCGCGAGATATTGTGACTTTACATGCTAACTATTTTTTTTTTTTTTTTTTTTTTTTTTTTTTTTTTTTTTTTTTTTATATATATATATATAAGGTTTATATATATATATATATATATAAGGTTAAAGACTAAAATAAGGTTAACTAACTGGAAATGGAGTTATGCAACTTATATGGGGTGCAATTCAATATGGGTTAAATTAAATATGAATTAGCAGGTGGATGTCAGGATTTCTCGGTTCCAGTCAATTTATCAGGTGTATACGATTCATTATTTTTTGGATCGTTATAGCCCTACAACTGACATAGCACCTGTTTGCAATTAAAGGCATGCAGTTGTTGTAGCTTTGTTGTGGCTTATATATACACGCCGGACCACCTTCTGATATTGTCACTTCTTCTAGATATACAATCACAGACCATGCGTTACAGCCCGTGAAGGAATGTACCACATCATAACTATTGCTTTGGAAGGGTCAGTAATACTTTGAAATATGGATTAACCCAGTTTTACGGGGCACCTAACATCATCCTGCCTCGGATGAGGCAATGGGTGTATATCTTATAATGAATCTGATAGTTCGTCTCTCACTAATGAGAAAGACCATCATTATTTCTTGAATAGTGCTGATGTGTGTTGGTGAGTTCTTTGATGGCTGACTAGGCCAATTCTGGCTCTAAACTGTCGGTTGCAAGTAGAGCAAGTCAATGTCATAGAGTCTGCTGGTGGCACATTTGTTTTGGCTTTGCGCTCTCTTCGCTTTCTTTCAGCTTCACAGATTCTCTTCTTTTCATAGAGAGCTGCTCCTTTGTTGATGAGACCTCGCCACTTTGATCGCTCCTGTGCAGTCTGTTCCCAGGACCCCATTGGTATTTCGAAATCCTTCAGAGAGGCTTTGAGGGTGTCTTTGTAGCGTTTCTTCTGGCCACCTTGAGAGCGCTTTCCCTCCTGTAGTTCTCCATAGAAAACTTTCTTTGGAAGTCGAGCATCAGGCATTCTTATAACATGGCCAGTCCATCTTAGCTGTGCTAGCTTTAAGACTGTATGCATGCTTTGCATCCCTGCTTTCCTCAGGACCTCTGTGTCTGGACACAGAATATAATGAATAAACTTGTACACAATGCTTAGTTCCCAAATTTTGCATAATCTATAAATAAATGCAGATAACCAGAGACAGAAGTGGTGGAAAAAGGTGTAGAAGACAGCTGCCAGGCGGACCTGCAGGCGATGGAGAAACACCAGAAGCTTCGACGACATGCTGGCGGACTTTATTTCCATCCATGGAGGGGTGCAAACTGAGGTCTTCCTTAACATACTTTAAGAAGAGTCACTCCGGTACAGAGTCTCTTGACAAAGATAAATATTTGATCTCGGCACTCGGGCATCTCATAATTCACAGCACACAAGATACATGGCACATAGTAATGCTCTGAAGAATTATTTCTTTCCAATGACTTTCCCCCTGTGGAATACTCTACATTCGTCAGTGGTCACATAGATCTATGCCCATTGAAGAATTTAAGGCTCCTATTTAATTCACTGATCCAGAGGTATAATGTTTAAGTATGTCTCTTTTTCAGCTTCTTGTAAATAGTTTTATGGTCCATCCCGAATAGTTTCCCCTATTTCGATATAGGCAGTGGCTAGGGATACGGTACCGTATCTGTAGCCTATATATCGGAAATGGCTAAAGATACGGTATAGATTAAAAATCGATAATATAATATTTTCAGGCAGAGACATGTACAGATTCATCTTTATCTCAGTTTCAGGTGAGTTTTAAGCTGAATCATTACAAGTATCCTAAATGGCTAAAGGTATGAAAGACTAGAGATACAGACTTAAGAAAACAATGTTAATGTATAAAGTTGAGAGATTTCAATTTTATTTCTAACCCCGTGGAAAGAAATTTTCAATTGTTATATTTTAGTGTGTGTTTGTGCAATATCACCATTATCTACAGTTAATTGACCGACATCAAATGATATAAAGCCCTATGGGCGGTTTGCCTTTATTACGTCAGGGTGAACATTTGCCACCAACATGACAGGCATATGTACCAGCCGGGTTTCGAACCCGCAACCTCTTGATTGCTAAGCGAATACGCTATCCATTATCGCAGTATGAAAGTTTCTAACGATACTTGAAGATAATATTAGCCTCGATTAGTTGCTTAACCATCAATACGATGTCCGCGCCTCAATGTGCGAACAACAAACACGGCATTAATGAAGTGTTGATTTAGTTTGTCCTACCGCTAAACCCCTATATTAAGACATTGGCACTGTTTAATTTGCCAATTATTATTCGGCGAATGCTTTTAACTTTTGTTATGGTTAAGTAAGTTATTGCAAAATAAAACAATTAAGTTATTACTCAATTCAATCGCCGTACAGTTTTAAAACATGCATATAAATCTTGATTCATACCGTCAGAATGGCTCGAATACTTCACATCGGGCAAAAATTTCATATAAGTTGAACGAAAGACAAAAATACTATGAGATTACATTCAGGTGTATTCACGGCGGCAAGAACTTCAAGTCTCGATTTTAAACATGCTTAAAGAATTTCTAGAAGCTCGGCGTATCCCGGGCGTGTGTCTTATAAGTTTCGAATAAGTTCCATGCGCGTTACAGGCGCGTTGAATACGCTTCGAACGCGTTCGGCGCACGTTTGAGGCACGCCAGTGTATGCTACATGCGCGTTCCGATTTTGAGAGATACTGCTTCAGTAGCGTGCCCCAAGCGCGTGTGAGACGCGTGTTGAACGTTTGCTGCGCGCCTGTAGCGCGTGCATAGCGTGTTTGGGACGTAACACAAATATACTCCAAAACTTTGAATTTTTTTATACGTCCGACACACGCCTCAGTCACACGCTACTGTGTGACTGCTAAAGCGAGTGAAAGGAACAAATCAATTTTTATATGTCCAAAATCTTCAGCGTGTTCAGATTTTTCATACGCCCGGCGTGCGTTTGGGTTATACGCTACAGTGTGACTGCTGTTTAAGACTTGCGCTTTCTTAGTTAGAATTTGCAGTTGAAAAAAACTGTCTATCAAAGAACTCTTTCCGTGATTTATGATATAATTTTACGCTTGGTTTACACGTGTATCCAAATGGCATACTTGCAACCAAGTGTCTGTGTCTCTCATCCAGTAATCCATTCAAAGCACGTGTAATCAACACTGAATAACTTTTGGCCCGAGCAATTAACAACAATTAACGCTACTACTGTTAAAGGAATAGGCCCAAAAACTATTATGAGTGCGTTTTATGAAAGCCTTCATGTAGCTGAACAGTTTGCAAGAAATTTCATGAAAATCAACCAAGGTATAAGAAAATTATAGCAGTTTGAAAATTTTGATGGCCCAAATCCAGAACGAGGCTGTGAGGGTATGATGTCACTCCCTCACAATCATGAAATTATAAATATCTGCCATTTCCATGTATATTTAAGTATGAAAGTTGTTGTTCTTGATGATTCATTGACTAGTTAGAGATTCACCACGAGGACCGAAGAACTTACTAAATGTTATGAACCACTTAGGCCCGTAACTTTACTGAAAATTTTGCCTTAACGTAAAACAAACTCCTTCAGAAGAGATTTTTAGATTTTCAAGATATATAATGTCCGTATAGTTACAGGCAAAAAGTCCTCAAAAATTTTCGCGGGCAAAGTGCATTTTTTCGGGGGCTCAATTTAGCCATATTTAAAAGTGAAAAAAAATGTTCTTTTAGTGAGAAATTTTCATAGCAGCATTTTTAAGGACATTTCTTCGGTAAATATTTTAGTTTCCAACGCAGTGTAATCAAGTTAACACACTTAGCTAGATAGCGGTGCAAACAAATGAATACTTTTATTTTTTCGGGGGCAAAACCGCGAAAAAATTCAAAATATGTAGAAAAACACGTTAAATATGAAAAGAAAAAACCTTTTTCCTTTTTTCCTCATTTGAATTTTACTTATATACAAACTTTATAGATTGAAATGTTTGCGATATAGCAAAAAAAAAAAAAAAAAAAAAAAAAAAAAAAAAAAATGGGGGGTCAAAGCACGACTAAACCCCGGTATCAACAGCCGGTACCCAGCGCAAATCTGTATTTTATTCAACATTCTGAGCCACATTTTAAAAAGACATTTCTGTGCTTTTTGTGTTAACTTTCAACACAGTGTCTTCGGGCAAACAAACTTGGATATAAACAGGCATTAAAGAATTAATGTTTTTATTATTTTTTTTTTCGGGGGCAAAACTCACCAAAAGGGGGGGGGGGGGGCAGCAGGCACACAACGTTGATTCAACATTGACATCCGGTTAATAAAAGGTTGATATGTTGATCAACCTTGCTCAACCGAATGTCAACCTTTATTGACAACGGTGAAACAACATTAACTTGATAATATTTTATCAAGGTTGATAAATATATCACATATATCTGACGGTTGAAGAAACGTTCTAGATAGCTTTCTAAGCGATGTTGGGTAAACAATGAAACATCTACATTTTATCATCACTTTACAAAATTTCCAAATTGGACGAGATCGAGGGAAAGTCATTAAATTATAATTTGTCGGAGAATACAAGTAACACGCAGCGAAGACTAAGTAAGTCCGTGAAGACTAATCTCATATCCATCCGGGTCTTTACTGGTTATACAGGTGACATTTCGAAAATGTCGTTAACTAAAAAAAAGCGAAAGTTAATATCTTCTTTTCTATAGTTTATTGCATTCAATTGATGCTGCACTTTCATCACAAACACCATGCGTGTAACTTATTTTCAGGCTTGCATTGGAATGAACCAATCGATAAGGTCAACGCACGAAATGATGTTTCTCGGACTTTTTTCTGACTCTATAGCGTACATTTAAGTGATATGCTAGCGTAGACTGTCGATCAAGAAAAGGACTATGCTAAAGTTATGTACCGTTCGCCGAGCATTTCTCTTGAATAATTGTGCAGGCTTTCTTCGCTGTTTGCAACAAAGTGTTTTACCGTGGCATGATTACTCATTAATTTCTAAAGAGTTCTGTTTTTTCTCTGAAACATGATATCTTTGATACACATCAGAATAACACTCCTATATATATTACCGTACTTTATGTTTTGCAAAAGCTGATCTGTATTTCTGATTGAAAACATACTATACCAGTACATTTAGGCCCTAATGACCCTAGACGTAAAAGTAATTCCTTGAGAAAAGTTATGGGCAGTTTTAGTATCAGTTAGGTATCCTGCTTTATAGAAAAAAAAAGTCCTCAGTAAAATTCCAGGGGTAAAGGGTATTTTTGGAGTGAAATACAAAAAAACATGAGATTAGGTTCTTACTACATGGTTTCCGGTACATAATTGCCAGAGGGAATATGGACCCCCACCCATCGGGGCCTAAAGAAATACTAATGGACTGCTAATGCCTCCAGGCAAAGCTAATACGCTTCTGACTGGCCATCTGATAACTGGTTAACCGCTCATGTCGAAAGGTGGATTCAAGTCAAGTCAAGTCAGTTTACCTACAAGCATTTGTAGCTTACTTTGGAAATTCTGTTTGAGCTCTTTTGGATTTTACGACATCCTAATTTTGCTAAAAGTCTCGTATAATGAAGGTAGCATCCCGATATGACATTAGCTTCTGGCTGGGACATAAAATCAATTCAAACAAACAAACATGATATATGTAAGCTGGAAACCTGCAAGTAGAATACATGGGCGAATCCGGAGGGGGAGGGGGCGACAGGGGGTCCGGACCCCCCTGGAATTGCCAGATTATTAGTTTTTGCCATGTTGAAATTTTCCGTCAGACCCCTTCTGCATGGGAATTTGGACCCCACCGCCCCACCCCCCTGAGAAAATTTTCTGGATCCGCGCATGGGATGCTGGGGCAAATAAGTTTTATGATACTTAATTGCAACTAGAATGCACATTCATAATAAGAAAAAGAAGAATGAATTGATAAAGAAACTTTATTCCACTTCAAGAAAGGAAGGCTTTTCATGACAATGAATGATTAAATCCTAGTGATATTATAATAGTACTGTCTAACTATTAACACTATTAACTTTCAGCACTGAAGTACATGTCTGTTAGGGTATTTCAATACATCGAAAAAGAGGGTACAGGGAAACATGTTGATTTTCATAGTGCAGGACTTAGACTTGGGAAAATGATTAGAACAAACATAGAGAATTGGTATGAATTTACATTCTTAGACGATAAATGCAAGCAAAAACGTAATAGACAGTCTTAGATTCGCACAAATACATGTATACGCAACAGCAATATTTACGCAGTCGATACCCGAGGTACGCCAATACGCAGAAGAACGACATGCATGTCGAGGATACGCAGTTAAGCGTTTTAGTGTTAGGTCTCATATACGCCATACATACGCCGCAGCGGCGCTTTAATGTAGGCTTGAAGCTTATTAACTTGAACAATTGGAATGGGACTTGAACAACTGGAATGGGACTATTACCTTCGTTGGGATCATGAGACCTACCTATCACCCCAGACGAAATATCTCATGGAGACAAAGATACACAAATGAGCACTGACTAAAACAAGATTAACATAGACACACAGAGTGAAAGTGAAAATGCAACGAGCACCAAACATGTGCAATGCCGTGTCTTTAACAGCCATTTTAGCGTTCCAACTTATCATATCTGGATTCAGAAGGCTGTTTTTACAATGACTGCCTTGCAAAGACACTTAAATTCTTTTTAAATATATGAATTCTAATGACTTGTGCTTTAAACATTATGGAAAAGGGTACTCATATGTACATAAAACGGTAGACATGAGCACGTTGCCATAGCCGCCCACGGTTTACGTGCAATCTTCTGAAAAGCTTTAAATCTTCTGGAAACCTTGGTTGAGTCAAAGCAGCACATCAAATATATCTCAACAAAAGGGAATATAATGCAAAGGAACACACGGATGCAACGAACAGGATGCAACGGAACTCACACTTTGCTGTACTGTAGGTTGCTTCTGATACTTTGCTATACAAGGATTCGGCGCCTTTAAACCCATTGTTATCACTGTAACCCGTTCCTAGATGAATTTAAACATTCAGTTTCTTTTTAGTCATGTCTTTCCTTTATTCTTTTACGGGGGAAGGGAGCATGTCTGTATAGCCACATACTCTCGGACTAGTTGCTGCCCATATTAGATGTATTACTTAGCTGCTCTATTTTCTTTCTTCCTTTTTAGTTGTCTATAAGCTATTCACGAGACCAGTCGTAGTTGTATTTTATGCCAACATTACCGTATTGTGTCAGAGGTGTGTGTTTATATCCAATAAACCAGTTTGACTTGACATTTTATAATCATATCACAGCCCGGCTCTAACTGTCCCTAAATTGTTTCTTGTGTGAATAAGTCTCTACAAGATAGGACTAAGCATTTCCTCCAATCTTCAAAGCGTAGTATAACGAGCTCCAGTTTCAGTTACATGCGTGTATTTATCAAAAAAATTATAAGAACACATGCATTAGAAGCAAAATATGCTGGAAATGTTTACTTTGGTAACATTTTTTGTCGAATAAGATCTCAATATCATTTCCGTTGTGGGATGAAGAGCCTCGAGACAACTTCGGGAAGATTATTGGGGATTTGTTGTTACTAGGTCGTTAGTAGTCAGCCGAGGTGTGGTTGTAAGGCTACGTAGAAATATATTTATGACCAATTCTTCTGGGAAAAAGGTGCTCTAACGTGACTTAAAGATCAATTTAATCAAATTCATTGACTAGTTAGTGATTTACCCCGAGGACCGAAAAACTAAACAACTAACTAAATAATGTAAACCACTGTAGAAGTTGAGGGTGAGGCAAGGGCCCTGTAAAATCGATTTAAGCCCCCTCAGCCCCCCGTCCCCACCCAGTAACTTTATCATTACTGATCGTTTCAAGGCGATACTTTTGTTGTGGTCAAATTTGTTTAATGTTTTGGAGTCGAGTTTTTGTGCTGCTTGAACCTTATGTACGTTAGTTGAGTGGCCGCATACTGGGAAATAGTTCCTCAAGCGGCTTACGATATGTTTTCTAAGTATAAGTAAATTATTTTCAATTTAGTTTTTTCCCGCCTGTTTTTGGAATGAGAAATTCCTCCTGATTGCGCCTTTTCCTGATCATTGCCTTCTTGTACCTTTTTGATATTGCTTGACTAGAATGTTAAGACCAGATGCATTGGGATTATTAAGCTGGCAGTAGAAGTTTTCATGAGGTACCGTACATGTCTGAGCTGGTTATAAATACTCAGAAACAGCGACTCGTAAAATTCGGATTTTTTCCAATATTACGCGTATGTACTTCCATATTGGTGTTTTTCAATAACAACATTTTGCAAATTATTTTTTCTCGGTAATTTTTTCAATGCATGTTCTTTTATATAACTTATATCACTTAGTTGTCAAAAACATTTTAAATGTCGAAAAATAGAAAAAATAAATTATAAAAATTACGTCACATCCCATTCTCGCGAGATCTGACGATATCTCATCTAGATCTCTCGCATTTGACGCTTTGAATTATGGGATATTCACCATTTTTGCATTATCGGCTGGTTACCTGCTGACAAAAATCAATATTGGAAAAACAGGTAACCAGAAACCCCCCTCAGGGGGGTTCTGGTTACCTGTATTTCCAATATTGATTTTTTAAAGCTGGGAACCAGCGGATAATGCAAAAAAGGTGAATAGCCAAAATCGGCTAATCCCGTTCAGTTCTCGCGAGAATCAATTAATAGATTTCTTGAATTTGCTGGACTAGAATGTATTTCTTTCATTCGAGCTGTGCATAGGTAAAACACAGGATGTAACCAAAAGACAAAAATAAAATGTATGTAAAATTATATTAATATGATCTACATATAAAATGGATTCCAAAATGGATTCCATGGCGGACATTCCCAGCATGCAACGAGCCAAAGGCGACAGGTCAGTGTTATAGCGCTACCTGTCGGCGACAATGCGTCACATCCATGACGTCACTGTTCGCAGTATACATATATCCAGGTCTCGTTTTCCAGCAAGAAACGCAAAAAAGCTGGCGACATGGTTGTTTAGCAATACGTACAGACAAAATGAATAAAACATGCTATAACTTACAGCTTTATGATGTTATTCCAGTTTTATTTTCTTTGTTTTGGTACCTTTTATGAGCGTTGACATGGAGCGTGCTCCGATAGCACGTGACCTTGTTTATAGCAACGTATCGTACGCGACGCTAGGTGTCGCTGAAGGTGCTCATATATGGTGAAACATTCGCGTCTTTACGAAATGCACCTCAAAACGCAATTTTTGGACCCTTATTACACGAAAATGCCTGCGTATTTTTCTGAGGACTTTCTGTTGGAGATAGGGGCAGTAATAAATTCTTTGATGAAAGCGAAATCGCTTCTGAAGGAATTTGTTTTACCTCTATCGGCATAATACTTATACTAACTGCAGAAGCTGAGGGTGAGGTTAGGATCCTGTAAAACCGGTTTAAGCCCGCCAGTAACTTTGTGTTACTGATCGTTCCAAGGCGATACTTCTGTGATGATTCTTTTTGTTTTATGTCTTGGTGTTTAATTTTTTTTGTGCTGTTGGCGCCTTATGTATGTTTTCATATTTTTAATTAAGTTAAGGTAACTGAGTGGCCACCTATTTGGAAAATAGCTGCTCATTCGGCTTACGATATGTTTCATGGTATAAGTGCCTGATTGTTAGTTTGGTTTTTTCCCACCTCGGTTTTTGGAGTGGGAATCTCTTTCTGATTGCGCCTTTTCCTGAGCTTTGCCTACTTGTACCTTTTTGCAATGATTCAACTTAAAACTCACCTGAAAATATTCTATTATCGATTTTAATCTATACCGTATCTTTAGCCATTTCCGATATATAGGCTAAAGATACGGTACCGTATCCCTAGCCACTGCCTTCGATATATTCAAAATTTAGCCACCCACCCCACACCTGAGATGATGATCAGAAAATGATCGACTCTGAAGAAAGAAAAAAAGAACCAAATCCCACCCTCCCTTCTGAAAAAAAATATCAAGAAATTCAGTCATTCAGGCTTTCTGTTTCTCTGTATTTCCAATATTGATTTTACTAGCGGATGTGAGCAAAAAAATGTTGAGTTCGTTCAGCGGTGCGCCGAAATCGTAATGGGCCGAAATGACCATTTACGGAATTAGACGGAAATACACGAAGTACACGAATGCATAAATCCGGAAGTATTACACACCTGGACACGCTTGATTTAATTCTATGACTCTTACCTGTAGAAAATGGCGAAAACGCTTTGTATTTCTGTTTTTATCGGTGTATTTGTAATTGTTTCTAGCTTAGATGATCCAGAAAAATGTCAGTGTGATAATCCTGCCCACTGTAACCCAATAGACAACTGGGACAATGCTGACAGAGAGGTATTTATTTAATTGCCAATTAACAAGTACTACCTTTCACAAAAAATGTTCCCTGGTTACAGGTAAGAACCAGAAATAAAATACCTCATTGTATTAAAACTGCCCTTAGTACATAAGTCAGCATAATAGCACATGTTGACAACTGTTCACCAGTTTTATTAGCTCACCTGAGCCGAATTAAGGCTCACAAGGTGAGCTTATAGTAAAATTAGTATAGTAGTCGAGCCGGCGTCCGTCCGTGCGTGCGTCCACATTTTCAAACTTGAATATCTCTAAGACAACAAGGCCAATTGTGACCAAATTTTATCTAAAGCATCATTGAGGAGGGGGAAAGGTTGCATTAGGTTTTGGGCCAGGTCGGATCAGAACTCTGGTTTCCATGGCAACGGATAGCTCCCATAGACTTACAATGGGAAAAAACATATAAAAATCTTCTTCTCTGAAACCACAAGGCCAAGAGCTTTCATATTTTGTGTGAAGCAATGTCCTCTTCATAAATCCTGCCATACATGCCCCTGGGGTCCATACGGGCCCCGCCCCGGGGGCGTCATAGTGAAAATATAAAAAAATCTTCTTCTCTGAAACCACAAGGCCCAGAGCTTTCATATTTTGTATGTAGCAATTAGTGTTTCCCCTAGCCACTTTTACTATGGCGCCGCGCCATGCCCTTTTTCCCAGCGCCATGCCTTTTTCTGAATCTACATTCTGTGCCCTACATTTTGGTAAAAAGTTTGTCAAAATCGGACTAAAAATAAGGAAGTTACAAGACTTTTTGCTTGGTCTGCAGAAACAAATTTGGCATAAATTTATGATCATGACTTCCACAGTTATTGATTCAATGCCTTGTTTATTGTCACTTAATTACAGTGGCAAATGTTGATAATTACTCAATGACAATTACCATTACCCAATTTGACACCAGAATCAGAAAAGGTGTGAAAATTGAATGTCCCACCTGGTAATATAAGTGTGCCATTTAATTAGTTTCAATTATCAATAGTTTACTTTTCAAAACAAATCATGAGTGAGGTTATCTCTTATGGTTAATTCAGTATTAAAGAAATGTGAGGCAAAGGGAAAGAAACTTTCTAGGTTGTCTCTGGTAAAAGTGAATCCTGAAATATGGAAATTGAAGAAACAATTTAAGCTGAAAAGCAAATTTGAAATAAAGAATATACAATAAATGTTAAATTTAATGACTGTGCATAAGTGTGCCCTCCTAGTACATGTGTATGCCATGGGCCACTTAAAGGTGCCCTTTTGGTGCCGTCGCGCGCTGAAAAGGCCATTTTGACGTGTTGCCGCGCGTTTAAAAGTGCCCTTTTTTAGCAACCTTACCATGCCCTTTTTTGGGACTGGGGGAAACACTAGCAATGTTTAGTGGTCCTCTATTTAAATCCTGCCAATCATGCCCCTGGGGTCAAAAATGGCCCTTCCCGGTGGTCATTAGCTCCCTTAGACTTACAATGGGAAAAACATAAAAAATCTTCTTCTCCAAAACCACAAGGCCCAGAGCTTTCATATTTTGTCAGTAGCAATGTATAGTGGCCTGCCAACCGTGCCCCTGGGGTCCATACGGGCCCCACCCTGGGGGCTTCATGGGAAAAACATAAAAAATCTTCTTCTCCGAAACCACAAGACCCAAAGCTTTCATGTTTTGTGTGTAGCAATGTATAGTGGTCCTCTTTATAAATTCTGCCAACCGTGCCCCTGGGGTCAAAATGGCTCGCCCCGGGGGTCATTAGCTCCCATAGACTTACAATGGGAAAAACAGAGAAAATGTTCTCCGAAACCACAAGGCCCAGAGCTTTCATATTTTGTGTGTAGCAATGTATAGTGGTCCTCTTTATAAATCCTGCCAACCGTGCCCCTGGGGTCCATACGGGCTCCGCCCCGGGGGGGTCATGGGTAAAACATAAAAAATCTTCTGCTCCGAAACGACAAGGCACAGAGCTTTCATGTTTTGTGTGTAGCAATGTATAGTGGTCCTCTTTATAAATCCTGTCAACCGTGCCCCTGGGGTCCATACAGGCCACGCCCCGGGGGCATCATGGGAGAAACATAAAAAATCTTCAAAACCACAAGGCCCAGAGCTTTCATATTTTGTTTGTAGCAATATATAGTGTTCCTCTTTGTAAATCCTGCCAACCGTGCCCCTGGGGTCCATACGGGCCCCTCCGAAACCATATGGCCCAGAGCTTTCATATGTTGTGTGGACCAATGTATAATACTCTCCTTTATAAGTGCTGCCAACGGTACCCCTGGGGTCCATACAGGCCACGCCCCAGGCATGTCATTATCTACCATAGACTTATAATGGAAATATATGAAAAAATCTTCTCTGCAACAGCACGACACAAAGCTAGTATACATTGTATTTGATATACAACATTGTCATGTGGAGCTCTACGTAAATCCTGCCAATCTTGCCCCTGGGGTCAAATATGGCCCCACCCCGGGGGTCATTATAGGACCCTGACCTTGTTAGATGATTTTTTCAAGTGAACCAAAATGGCAGAAAAGAGGATACACAATCCAGACATGAGCTCTTCTGCTGATGTAAGTAGGGTTTCAAGGTCACATAACCAAGATGGCCACCATACCCATATATGGTAAAAACCCAAATTACTTTGTCCAGTGACTGTACTTGTTGACTCTCAGGTGAGCGATCATTGCCCTTGGGCTACTATTTTAACCTCAAGAATTGTTTAGTGGCACATGTCAACTGTTGTGAAGTATTTTAGGAGAAAGAGACCATGTCCCGAGCCAGGATCGAACCCGGATCTCCGGCGTGACAAGCGACCACTCTCCATGTAGCTAAAGAGCTTGCCCAACAGCAAGGCTGTTGGAAGTGTCCTTATTCACAATATTCCTCCCCACTTTATCTTTGAGGGCTTGGCAGTGGAGAAGTGAAATTAATAACTTGAGAGCAGTATTCTCAGCAGGGAACACAGAGTAATGCTGCTAACATTACTCCTGCATCTGCACGCTCCCTGAATTCCACAAAGACCATACACCCGTATGCCACACACTGCGCCCTTTCTGTGCAATTTACCTCGTCGCTAATGAAGTATTTTAGGAGAAAGAGACCATGTCCCGAGCTGGGATCGAACCCGGATCTCCGGGCTGACAAGCGACCACTCTAACCATGTCGCTAAAGAGCTAGCCCGACAGCAAGGCTGTTGGAAGCTCGGGGGGAACTACCTATATATGGCGATAAAAATAATAAGTTAAAGAGGCAAATTTAGATATCCAAATAATAAAAAATATCACAGCATAATCATGTCTCACACTCCCGGACCAAAGTAGTGTAGCAAAGCGTCACGTAAAGCTTCTTCACCTACACTCACCGTCTCTGGAAGTGACCAAGCCTGGTGCCACCAGCAGAACGGTGCCCAAGTGTATGTGTTTAAAGCAGCAGTCTTGATAATATGTATTTTTTTTACATGCGCATCCTGGTAACTTGATCCTATCAAAATACTGTTACAGTATTCCTACTGCCATATTTTTCCAGGTAATCATTGCCACAGAGGGTCCTGAGAAAGACTTTTACGAGAAATGGATGTGGGAGTCAATCACCACCGTCCTGCAGACCCACGATGGCATCACTAACAAAAATGAACTCATGTGCTACACACACTTAAAGGGAGGAAAATATGGTTTCTTTATTGATATGCCAGTGACATACGATGTGAAGGACCCTAAACTGGAGACATTTGTGAATGAAACATTTCCTAAGACTATAAGAATGCACAATGCTGATATTGTTGCATTAGATCTTCTGAAACTTCTTGGAGATTGTAACAATACGGAAAACCATATCAATCCTATAGTACAGGTGGTAACACAGGTTATCACCCAGACTAGGTCAAAGTTTCCAAAACTGAAGGTAATTACACGATCCGCGACGCGAGAGAACTGGGCTTCAGGGTTTCCAACCAGGTCTGACACAAACCGGCCTGTGCAGTCACAGAAAGAGGCTAGAGAAGAAGTCTTAGAGTGGTTGTACTATTCATGTAGCGAAAACAAAGACTGGTCTTCGCCTTTGTTTTCGCATTGGCAAGTCTGATTTTCTCTTGACTCCTCTTCTTTTTTTTAAATCAAACTTTTTCTGCTGAATTTGTTTTTAGCTCGCCTGCACGAAGTGCATAGAGCTATTGTAGTCACCTTGGTCGTGCGCGTTTACGTGTGCGTCCGCGTCACACTTTCGGTTAAAGTTTTTTAAAAGTCTATATCTCTTGACCATGTTGATGGATCAAGTTGATACTTTGCATGTTGCTAGATATTGGTCTGAAGTATTACGCAGTACCATCATGACCCACCCTGGGTGACCTTGAGGTCAAGGTCACGGACTTAGAAATTTTGTGTTTTAAGTTTTTGGTTAAAGTTTTTGTAAGTCTATATCTCTTGACCATATTGATGGATTGAGTTGATTTATTTGCATGTTGCTAGATATTGGTCTGAAGTTTTGCGCAGTACCATTATGACCCACCCTGGGTGACCTTGAGGTCAAGGTCACAGACTTAGAAATTTTGTGTTTAAGTTTTTGGTTAAAGTTTTTGTAAGTCTATATCTCTTGACCATATTGATGGATTGAGTTGATACTTTGCATGTTGCTAGATATTGGTCTGAAGTTTTATGCAGTACCATCATGACCTACTCTCGGTGACCTTGAGGTCAAGGTCACAGACTTAGAAATTTTGTGTTTAAGTTTTTGATTTAAGTTTTTGTAAGTCTATATCTCTGGACCATGTTGATTGATCGAGTTGATACTTTGCATTTTGGTAGATATTGGTCTGAAGTTTTATGCAGTACCATCATGACCTACCCTGGGTGACCTTGAGGTCAAGGTCACAGACTTAGAAATTTTGTGTTAAATTTTATGGTTAAAGTCTAAATCTCTTGAACATGTTGATGGATAAAGTTGATACTTGCATGTTGATAGATATTGGTCTCAGGTTTTATACTGTACATCACAACTCACCTGGATGACTTTGAGGTCAGGGTCACGGACTTGGAAGTTTTGTGTTTAAGTTTTGGTTAATGTTTTTATAAGTCTATATCTCTTGAACATGTAGATTGATCAAGTTGATACTTTGCATTGGTCTGAAGTTTTATGTTGTACCATCATGACCCACCTGAGTGACCTTGAGGTCAAGGTCATGGGTCATAGATTTTAACAGATGTAGTGGCAAAGCACAAGTCAGGCGAGCTACGCTGTCCTGCGACAGCTCTTATTGTGATATTTATTACATGCATTTTTGCTCAAAATATTGATTGTGGATACCTTTTAGAACTGCCTCAGCTAACAAGTCCCCTCAATCTACATGTTAAGTAATAAGTATTACATGTAGTATCAAAAACAAGAAAAAAATTGTAATATTGGGATGTACAGGGCTATACATTGCACCGACATGTTATCCAGTTGAAATCCTAGCAGTAAGTTGTTTAAATATTAATGTTCTTTAAAAATAACTATAAAATTTTATTCTTTTGATTTTATTCTTTTGATTTTTTTTTTTTTTTTTTTTTTTTTTTTTTTTTTTAATTTTGCAAATACATGTACATGTGCTTGTATTTTAAAATGTCATAATTCACAATTTTTTCCTATTCACTTTAGTTTTTGTGTGTGATGCCATGGAAACCACCATGTTACGAGTACAACTGCGGGGTAACCCCAGCACTACAGCCTCACTGTGATGGTATCATTATAAACCCAGAGAGTTTCTCTACGTACTGTAGTAACTCATGCAGAGCGAGAGCTACCATGCCATTCACCAAACTTTTCTATGGTAAGAGGAAAAAATCTTATTTTCAACCTATTGCATATTATTGCATAAATACCTGTGTCACACAATATTAACAGCCGTTTATTAGTGAAGAGAAAGCCATGCATTAATATTGCAATTCAGGCGTGCACATGCTGTTAATACATGGCTTTTACTAATGCTTGTTACCGATATGCCCAGAACGAGCATAAAAAACCGAAAGCTTTTACGCGTATGAAATGGTGATGAGGCTTTAAAATATAGTGCACCATTATTTCTTTCGTTTCTGCAGAATTTATGCAATAATAGCGATCAAAAATGATTTTGTCATACACAAACATTCGCTAGGTCCCTCGGGCAGTGTTGAAAACTGAGGGCATAGCCATGATAGCCCTCAGTTTTCAACACTCCCTTATGTTAATGAATGGAAAATCATGTTTGATCCCTATATTGAAAAGACACGACTGTCATAAAAATTATGTCCCTTGGCACCAGAAAATTGAGTTGTATTAAAGCTGTGTGCTTGAATGCAGAAAGAAGAGGGTGGCAGCCAGGTTGTTCTATTCATGAGGAGAACAAGTGTGCTTGACATTACAAAATAAAACCAACCAGTAAGGCAGCCCCCGTGGCTGAGTGGTTAAGAGCACTGATATTTCATTACCCCGCTTAACTATTTGATCATCTAGCTCACTGCTGTGTCGCATGTGAGCTCGAGTCCTACACTGGGCACATGTGAGACAAGCCAAGTTCTGCTTGCGGGTGTGCTATGTGATTTTTCTTGGGGTTCTCCCTTTTTTGCCCCACCTACTGATTGGCCCATCTCATGTGAGCTGAAATAATCTTAAAAGGGATGTTAAACTGAATAAGACAAAAAGTATGGCAGTAGTCTGAATTATAAAACCATTTAACTGATATGATTTTGAAAAATTTAAAAAACTATGATTTTTAATTCATTCAACTTTTATTTGAAAATATACATATGAGTCGCTGCATGGGAAAACCAACACTCTGCATAGGCGAAAACAAAGGCGCAGATCAGCTTCGCAGTAACTGCGAAGCTGATCTGCGCCTTTGTTTTTTGCTACACAGATAGCACAATTCCTCTTCTTTCTAAATCCAAAATTTCCAGCCTCTATCCATCTTCTGTTACTGTACAGCCCTGTTTGTGTCTGACCTGGTCAGAAACCCAAATTGTTGGTTTTGTCACGCACATGCTCATATGTCATATAAAGCCATTTTATCCTGTTCTAGGCTTGGATGACTATGAGGCCACTGGTGTAGACCTTGATCAGATTATCATTGGTATACCATGGTTTGGGTACAACTACACGTGTGAAACATTCTCCAACAACTCTAACTCAGCGGTATATATAAGTCAAACATGAGAAAAACTAGGGAGGCACAGCTGATCAATGCCTTTGTTTTCGCTTCACAGATTGTACAATTACTCTTCTTCTTAAATCCAAAATTTCAAGCTTCTTGCCAGCCTTTGCGGCTTTACAGACTGGTATGTGTCAGACCCCGAATCCCGGTTTTCTAGCGTCACGACTCAGTTAACTACCAACTATCAGAAAATGGTTAACTCAGTACAACAAGTCTTTAGATATGGATAGATAGAACTACATGTATTCTGTTATATGTAAAACTGGCTAACGACCTGCTCATAGTCTTCTCTGTGTATGCCTGGGGCCAGTTGTTCAAAACTTCGTTAGCTTAACTTCATCGTTAAGACCTTAGCTTGTTAAGTAAATGCAGACTACATAAGCAAATGCACTGTTACTTTTTGTTGATAAAATGTGAGAATCCTTTGCAATGCAAAGGATTCTCACATTTTTTCAACAAAAAATAACTGTATTTGTAATATTGCCATTTGAAATTTTAACGAATCGTTAACTAACGACATCGTTAACTTTGAACAACTGGCCCCTGATTGGTAACTGGCAATTAAGTTAAACAACAATCAGGTTGTTGTTACACAACACCCTAAATTGGTTCCTGTGCATAAGCTTAACAGTTTACCTGACCTACCTTATGGGTTTACAATATGGCTGTAGTTAACATGTGGCATGACATTTCTCCTAACATAATGAAGATGGTCATGTAATGAATGTCCCCTTATACCCAACTTTTGTATAGTAAAACTGGGGTAAACATGGGTATACATGTTCTCTTATTTTTGATCTAAAATAGATTGTTGGTACACCTCAGCGAGGCTAAAAATATCAAATTCTTTCAAATAAAATTTTCAAAGCTGAAAAAAATCTCTTTGGTCAAGTTTTCGTGATGACGTGTTTTAGGCTGATAATCTATGCTCACTGAAGACGAAGATGGTGAACAAAACAACTGCCGGTGTCACAAAAGAGGTCCAAGTCTGTGACGTTGAAGGTTCCCGACAGAAAGTTAAATTGGGTGATTTTTACGACAACAACCCAGATCTAATGATGGACACGAGGATCTACAGCCGCTCACAACAGGCTCCCTCCATGACAGGGAAGGTAGGATATGAAAAGGCACATAATTGGTACAAAAATAGGTACAAACACATTTGTGCCTATTTTGTACCTTATTTCAGTATGGGATGAAACATGTTCAAAAATTTGTGCCTATTTTGTACCTTATTTCGGTGTTAAAAAGATACTCACATGTAAAATGGGTATGTATGTGCGCCCTGTGTTAAAAAAGAAGTGGGAGGGGGGCCTTGAGGTTATAAAACTTTTTAGCTCGCCTGTATGAAAGTACAGGAAGAGCTATTGTAATCACTTCGGTGTCTGTGTCGGTGTCGGCGTTCTCGTTTCTCAAATGTTAAAGTTTTTGGTTAAAGTTTTTATAAGTCTATATCTCTTGAAGATGTTGATTGATCCAGTTGATACTTTGCATAGTGGTAGATATTGGTCTGAAGTTTTATTCCGTACCATGACCCACCCTGGGTGACCTTGAGGTCAAGGTCACAGACTTAGAAATTTTGTGTTAAAGTTTTCGGTTAAAGTTTTTATAAGTCTATATGTCTTGAACATATTGGTGGATCAAGTTGATACTTTGCATGTTGGTAGATATTGGTCTGAAGTTTACGCAGGACCATCATAACCAACCCTGAGTGCCCTTGAGGTCAAGGTCATGCACATAGAAATTTTGTGTTAAGTTTTTGGTCAGTGTTTGCATAACTTTATATCTCTTGAACATGTTGATGGATCAAGTTGATACTTTGCATGTTGGTAGATATTGGTCTGAAGTTTTATGCAGTACCATCATGACCCACCCTTGGTGACCTTGAGGTCAAGATCACAGACTTGAAAATTGTGTTATAAATTATGTCTATATGTCAAGTCTATATGTCTTGAATATGTAGATGTATCAAGTTGATACTTTGCATGTTTGTAGATGTTGGTCTGAAGTTTTATGCTGTACCATCACGACCCACCTGAGTGACCTTAAGGTCAAGGTCATGGGTCATAGATTTTGATAGATTTAGTGGCAAAGCACAAGTCAGGCGAGCTACGCTCTTATTATATGCTCAGCTCATCTGAGACAAAAATTTATCCTGCTCATAAATGTTAAAATGCCAACATTTAGGAGCAGGATAAATTACAGGCTTTGGTGATCTGAACCTTAAATTTCAATTTATTTTGGCTATTTCAGTATTTGTGAGCAATTTAAATTTTACACTCAGCTGAGTTGATCATGAAAATTTTAATAACCTTGATTATTGATAAATTTCATACATTGTAGGATGCCAACAACAAAACCCATATGATTTGGTATGAGGACTATGCCAGTTTATCGGCCAAATATTCTGTAGTCTATCACCACGGTGTCAAAGGTAAGAGAAATCACATAGCAGATACAATCCTTTGGAAGCAGTGAAAATGTTTAAAGGGAGGTAGTATGGGCCATATTGCGCATTTTCAGGTACTGAACCCTCATCGGTGAGCCTTTATAAACAGGCCTGCAATGGAACCTTATGCCTGGCTCATTTCTTTAATAAAGCTTTTGATCATGAAGGCAATTTCTTTTGCAATTCCTCCTTTTTCCCTGATTCAAGAATTGTTAGCTCACCTGAGCCGAATGCTCACAAGGAGAGCTTAAAGGATGGCCATGCTCCGGCGTCCATCCGTCCGTCGTCCGTTGTCCGTCATCCACAATTTCAAAGATCTTCTCCTCTCAAACCGCTGGGCCAATCAAAGCCAAACTTCATGTGGAGCATCCTTGTGAAGGGGGAACGAAAGTTTACATAAATTGTCCAGGTCAAGATGGCCGCCATGGCTATGAATAGCAAAAACGTTTAAAAAGCTTCTTCTCCAGAACCAGTGGGCCGATTTCCACGAAACTTGGTATGTAGCATCGGGGACGCAGGCCTATCATAGTTTATATAAATCATGACCCTAGGATGACCTTGTCCTATTTTACGGCAAGGTCAACTTAGGTCGCCAATGCATTTGAATGGGAAAAAATGGTAAAATGCTATTTAATGGGTAAAACTTACTGGGAATAGGTAAATGGACAGAAGATTAATGTTAATGGAAAATTTTAGCCCCTGGTGGGGTTGTCTGCCCCTGCCCCGGGGCTATATACATGTATATGACCATAATATTCAAACATCTTCTTCTCTGAAACCGCTATGCCAATCAAAGCCAAACTTCATGTGGAGCATCCTTGGGAAGGGGGAATGAAAGTTTATATAAATGATCAAGGTCACATGACCAAGATGGCCGCCATGGCTATAAATAGCAAAAATGTTTAAAAATCTTCTTCTTCAGAACCAGAAGGCCTATGATTTTGAAACTTGGTGTGAAGCATCTGGGAATGGAGCTTTACAAAGTTTATATAAATCATCACCCTGGGATGACCTTGAGCTATTTTACGACAAGGTCAACTTAGGTCTCTTATGCATTGGAATGGGAAAAAATAGGAAAATGTAATTAAATGGCAGAAAACTTGCTAGAAATGAGCAAATGGACAGAAGAGTTATGCTTTTGAAAATATTTTAGGCCCAGGGTTTGTCTGCCCCTGCCCCGGAGCTATATACATGTAGATGACCATAATATTTTAACAGCTTTTTCTCAGAAACTGCTTAGCCAATCAAAGCCAAACCTTATGTGGAGCATCCTCAGGAAGAGGAAATAAAAGTTTATATAAATGGTCAAGGTCACATGACCAAGATGGCCACCATGGCTATAAATAGCAAACATTTTTAAAAAGAACCAGAAGGCCTATGATTTTGAAACTTGGCATGAAGCATTAAGGAACGGAGGTCTACAAAATTTGTATAAATCATGACACTGGGATGACCTTGACCTATTTCACGGCAAGGTCATCTTAGATCGCCCATGCATTTGAATGGAGAAAATTGTTAAAATGTCATTTGAAGGACAAAACTTGCAGTTAATTGGCAAATGGACTGAGTTATTCTGATCCTGCCCTAGGGTTATATACATGCATTGTACCATTCAAGTCTAACAAGTTTATTGGTACATGTATATATCTCAGGTCTCAGGTGAGCGTTTACAGGACCATTGGTCCTCTGGTTTTAATTGTTGATGGAAATGTGCACTAAATACTGGTATTCTGCCTCTGGTAGACTTGCTCAGAAACTGAAGGACTGCCTTGCTTTTGGTAGACGTTATGTACTTCTTTATATGAGTCGCCTCATAGGAAAAACCAACAATCTGCATAGGCGAAAACAAAGACGCAGATCAGCTTCGCGGTAACCGCGAAGCTGATCAGCGCCTTTGTTTTCACTACTCGGATAGGACAATTCCTCTTCTACTTAAATCCGAAATTTCAAGTGTCTAGCTCTTTTCTGTGCTTGTACAGGCCGGTTTGTGTCTGACCTGTTCGGTAAACCACATTGTTGGTTTTCCCACGAGGCGGCTCATATAATAGAGGCTGTCAGTATAGTTGCATGCCCATGAACTTTGTCACTTGGTTACTAAATACTGTAAATCCAGAAATTTTTGTTTGACCCTATTTTGCATATTATCTATTTCAAATTTACAAGCGAGTTTTTTAATTTGCGAGGGGGCACTTGTGTGTTCTTAAAGCCTTATTTAAGCATTTTATTTGTGAGAACTTTGAATTAGCAAGTCATTGAATTTGCAAAAAATAGCGAAAATTAAGTTCTTGCGAACATTTCCGAACTTACAGTACTATACTTTTGCAAGGACTTTTAAAAAAAACACATGATTACAAAACAGCAGTCATGATTGGTTGTATATGACATGCATGTATATTACAGGCTGTATAGTGTACACGGCTGATGATTTGTCCCACAGCACGGTGAAGACCGGTAACCAGTTTAATAACGAGATGTTTGCCTGGTTACTACATACTATACTGGCTACCAGCACACATGAATACAAACCACAAACCAGAAATGTGGCAGGTAGGTGGAAATTGAGCCTGTGCATGAGAAAACCAACAATGTGGGTTTATGACCAGGTCCGACACAAACCAGACTGTTCAGTCTTATAATAAAGATAGAAGCTTGAAACTTTGGGTATAAGTAGAAGAGGAATTGTACTATCCGTGTAGTGAAAACAAAGACGCTGATCAGCTTCGCAGTAACGGCAAAGCTGATCTGCGCCTTTGTTTTCGCCTATACAGATTGTTGGTTTTCCCATGCGGCGGCTCAATATAAAAATTTATATGGGCCGCGAATCGAGAAAACTGGTCTTTGGGGTTTCCAACCAGGTCTGACACAAATCGGCCTGTATAGTCACAGAAAATTGGTAGAAGCTTGAAATTTTCTATATGAATAAAAGAAGAATAGTACTTCTGTGCAGCGAAAATAAAGGCGCTGATCAGCTGTGCAGTCACTGCACAACTGATCTGCGTCTTTGTTTTCGCATAGGCAAGAACAGATTTTCTCATTATGCGACTCATATGAAACAAGTTATTATTTGGTTAATTTTAGATATTAGATTGTTATAAAATACCCTTTAAAAATTTTGTGATTTAAACAAATGTGCATCATGCTCTCAATAAAAGATACCTACAGGCTGGTTTGTATCAGACCTGATTGGAAACCCAAAGACCGTTTTTCTCGCATCACAGCTCATATGTACTTACATTTACAATAAACTTGAAAGTAAATCAAAATCATCAATGTAAAACTTGTACAAAGAAATTTTTACAAAGATAAATCCTTTATAAAACTATAAATCAAATTAAAAAGGTGAAGACAATGATCAGACGTCTGCACCTGTATATCTGTGTTGTATGGAATTCAATTTAAATTATCATCTTGAGACTCTCATGCCTAATTTGTGTTTGCAGTAAAGGGGCTAGACAGTGGTTACAAATGACCCGTGCATCATTGTCAATTCGAAAATGTTTAAGTTAGTGAGAACTTAATTTTTGCTAATATTCGCGAATTTGTCGCCTCGCAAAAATAAAGTTCTCGCTTATCAAGAATTATCATTAGCTTTATAGACTCGCTCACGAATTCAAGAACTTGCTAATAATTCGTAAATCAAAAATTGGCGAAATAAAAGTAACACGAAAATTTCCGAACTTACAGTATTGTAGCATTTCATTAACTTTACCAGTGTTTATAGGGCTGGTGGCCGGCGTTGGAATCGGAATGTTTGTGTTTGGAGTACTGCTGGGAGCCATCATAGCGTGTATACGATTCAGACAAAAAGACAAGCTCCTTCCACCGTTCAGGAGAGACTATCACAAGAGTCAGGAAGACGAATACCATGACGATGACCCTGGTTTATAGGAAATGGAAATAATAGGAGCTATGTTGCAAACTTGAAAGTAAACCTGTCTTCAAGGTGTCCTAGGGGAGCATGGGGGCTTAGTGGAAAACCTCAAGGTGTCCTGGGAGAGCATGGTAGCTTAGTTGTTAGTGTACCATACTCAACATACTATAGTGCAGTTTAGCTGAATTTGGTCTAAAAACCAGGACAATAGGTTTTCTTGCAACACTGCTCAGTCAGTTTCGAAGAAATACTTTGTTTTGTAACAAGGAAGTTATAACACAAACCAGGAAGAAAATTACATATCAAATATATGAGCCACATCATGAGAAAACAGGATTATTGCTTATGCAAAAGGTGTAGATCAGCTTCACAAGCTTGGTAGTAACTGCGTTGCTGATCAGTGCCTTTTTCTCACCACACGGATAGTGCATTTTCTCTTCTTCCTAAATCCAAAATTTTCAGCCTCTAGCAATCTTCTGTGCTTATACAGCTGGATTTGTGTCAGACCTGTTCGGAAACCACATAATTTGTTTTCTCATGACACGGCTCAAATAATGACTCAAACCAGGTATGAGCTGCGTCATGTGAAAACGGGTTATTGCCTATGCAAAAATTGCCTATGCGAAAACAAAGTCGCAGATCAGCTTTGCAGTAACTGCACAGCTGATCATTGCCTTTGTTTTCTCTATACCAATAGTAAAATTTCTCTTCTTAAATCCGATATTTCAAGCTTCAAACCATCTTCTGTGACTGCAGGGGCCTGGTTGGGAATCCGGAAGACCGGTTTTCTCGTGTCGCGACACGTATCATATATGCCATCCAGTCTTGTCTTTCCTGTATTGTAGTACAAATGAGCCTGTGCGTGAGAAAACCAACAATTTGGGTTTCAACCAGGTACGACACAAACCGGCCTGCACAGTAACAGAAAAGAGCTAGAAGCTTGAAATTTCGGATTTAAGTAGAAGAGGAATTGTACTATCCGAGTAGCGAAAACAAAGGCGCTGATCAGCTTCGCGGTTACCGCGAAGCTGATCTGCGCCTTTGTTTTCGCCTATGCAGATTGTTTGTTTTCCCATGCACAGGCTCAGATATGTTAATTTAGGCTTTATCTCTATATGAAATGAGCCACTGCATAAGAAAACCAACAAAATGCTTGGGCAAAAACAAAGGCACAGATCAGCTTCGCGGTAACCGCGAAGCTGATCAGCGCCTTTGTTTTCGCTAAACAGATAGTACAATCCTTCTTCTTGTTAAATCCGAAATTTCAAGTCTCTAGGCTGCTTCTGTGACTGTACAGGCCGGTTTGTGTCGGACCTGCTTGGAAACCCAAACTGTTGGTTTTGTCATGCAACAGCTCAAATAATAAATGAGCCGCCTCGTGGGAAAACCAACAATGTGGTTTTTGAACCGGTCCGACAAACACCGAGCTGTACAAGCACAGAAAAGAGCTAGAAGCTTGAAATTGTGGAGTTGGAAAGTAGAGGAATTGTAGTATCTGAGTAGCGAAAACAAAGACGCTGATCAGCTTCGCGGTTACCGCGAAGCTGATCTGCGCCTTTGTTTTCGCCTATGCAGATTGTTGGTTTTCCCATGGGGCAGCTCAAATCTAGCGACAGTAGATCAATCAGTATCATGTCCAATTTGAAATGGAGCAGACCTGTGATTGATCTCAACATCCATTAGAAAACTTGCCCATGCAATATACAGATATTTTTTAAGCTTTAAAAATTTAAAATGTTGAGCTGAAATTTTTTTGGATATTTTTCATATTTTTGCTCAAAACCTAGATTGTGGGTACACGTTAGAACCGCCTCAGCGAGGCGTAGAACTGCCTGAACCAGGCAGTTCTAACGAGTACCCACAATCTATGTTTTGGATCAAAAATAAAATATGTATACCCCTGCTTACCCCAGTTTTGCTATATAAAAGTGGGGTTTGAGGGGGTACACATTTCACGGACATGTTTTCCTGATGTAGCACGTTTCTTTTATGAACATTCGGTCGTGAGAACATTTCAAGGACTATTCCTTCCCTTCTGCCGAATCAAGACAATTTGTCAGTTAGTGGTGAAAGAAATGTGCACTAGGTACTGGTAACCTGCCTCAGGCAGGCTGGCCCTAGAACGATGTGGTTAGGATAACTGATTGTCCTACTGTGACCTTAGCTGTTGACTGTCAAAGTAAAGCACTTAATCACAAAATTTGTGGGTGAGAAATTTGAGCCTGTGCATTAGAAATCCAACAATTTGGGCGTATAACCAGGTCCGACACAAACCAGGCTGTACAGTCACAGAATAAAGCTAGACGCTTGAAACTTTGGATATAAGTAGAAAAGGAATGGTACTATCCGAGTGGCGAAAACAAAGGCGCTGATCAGCTGTGCAGTTACTGCACAGCTGATCTGCCCCTTTGTTTTTGCCTATGCAAATTGTTGGTTTTCTCATGTGAAGGCTCAAATAATATTTTTGTGTAAAATAACTATAACTATAAAAGTCAGTTATAGTTAGATTTATCTTCGAAAATGAACAATTTGTAGGATAGAGTGCATCAAAATGGTGCATATTCTTAAGTGCATTAGAATGGTGCATAATGGTGTAGTATTGATAAACTTGCCACAAATGAGCTGCCTCATGAGAAAACCAACTATCTGCATATGCGAAAACAAAAGGCGCAGATCAGCTTCGCAGTAACTGCGAAGCTGATCAGCACCTTTGTTTTTGCTACATGGATGGTACAATTCCTCTACTTTCTAAAATCAAAATTTCCAGTCTCTAGCCATCTTCTGTGCTTGTACACCTCAGTTTGTGTCGGAACTGTTCAAAAACCATGTTGGTTTTCTCAAAACGTGACTCAAATGTTTCCTATTTTAGTCACACATGACGCTGGCACATGTTTTAGCCTAGAATAAACTGACATTGGGATGGCTTGATTCAATTACTCCAGCTATTTATAGAATCTCATGACATATGAGCCGCCTCGTGGGAAAACCAACATTGTGGTTTCCGAACAGGTCCAACACAAACCAGCCTGTACTAGCACAGGAAAGAGCTAGAGGCTTGAAATTTCGGATTTAAGTAGAAGAGGAATTGTACTATCCGAATAGCGAAAACAAAGGCGCTGATCAGCTTCGCAGTTACTGCGAAGCTGATCTGCGTCTTTGTCTTCGCATATGCAGATTGTTGGTTTTTCGTACGAGGCGGCTCATATTTTGACACAAGAGTTGGTGAAAGCTGTGCCTGTGCGTGATGAACACAATTTATTTTGTTAAAAATCCCTATGACAGGTTTTGTAAACTGTTCTTGAAAAATAGTTCAGACTTTGATATATTTCGTCCAATTGATTGTCATATTTACTGTCCTTTTATTTGTGTTGTGTTTTATACCACAATTTGAGTGTTTATATTCTGATTAACGTTGCTTAATTTCTGTTGTGTTTATTTAGTTATCCAAAATTTGAGTGCTTAAATTCTAGTTGTGGTGCTTTTTAACACACACACACACACACACACACACACACACACACACACACACACACACACACATATCATAATGCTGAACTCCTGGAGAAGAAGTTGCTGAGTTTTAATTCCTATTCCTATTCTGCAAATCTGCAATATGTTGTGTCTTGAAACAAACCTTAGTTCTGGAATGTGTCTAGAAAGTGGTGGCTTCACCCTATATTGTACAACAAGGCTTAAAAATTGTTAACTAGGGTGTGAACTTGAAAGCAACAGCACTAACAATACACAAATACATTACATGAGCTGTGACGCGAGAAAACCAGTCTTCAGGTTTTCGACCAGGTCTGACACAAACCAGCCTGTACAGTTACAAAAGCAGACTGGAACCTTGAAATTTTGGATTTAAAAGAGGAGGAATTGCACTTCTGTGCAGCGAAAACAAAGGCGCTGATCAGCTTCGCAGTTACTGCGAAGCAGATCTGCGCCTTTCTTTTCGCATATGCAAAACTCTGGTTTTCTCATGACACAGCTCACATTATAAAAGCATGCATTGTTCACCCCACCAGATATTGCATGAAAAAATTGCATTGAGGAACCCACCAATACATACATACACTTAATGATGGTCATTCATTTTGTAAAAAGTCATTTTGAAGTTGTTGTTTTTCAGCTCACCTGAGCCGTAAGGCTCACAAGGTGAGCTTATAGGATGGCCATCATCCGGCGTCCGTCCATCGTCTGTCCGTACACAATTTCAAAGATCTCCTCTGAAACCGCTTGGCCAATCAAAGCCAAATTTTATATGAAGCATCTATAGGAAGGGGGAACCAATCCAGGTCACATGACCAAGATGGCCACCATGCCCATATATGGTAAAAACCCTTCTAAAATCTTCTTCTCCGGAACTGGTGGACTGATTTCAAAGAAACTTGGCATGAAGCATTGATGGCTAAAGTACTACAATGTATATATAAATCATGACCCTGTGATGACCTTGACCTATTTTACGGCAAGGTCAACATAAGTCGCCAATGCATTTGAATGCGGAAAACATTTAAAATGTCATTTAAAGTTAATGTCTTGCAGGAAATGGTTAGTAGGACTGAATATTAATGATTCTGAAAAAAGTTGGACCTAAGGGCTTATATGGCCCCACCCCGGGGCAATATACATGTATATTACCATAATATTCAAACATCTTCTTCTCTGAAACCGCTTGCCCAATTAAAGTCAAATTTTATGTGAAGCATCCATAGGATGGGGGAACCAATGTGTATATTAATAATATAGGTCACATGACCAAGATGGCCGCCATGCCCATTTATGGTAAAAACCCTTCAAAAATCTTCTCTGAAACCAATAAACTGATTTCAAGGATACTTGGCATGAAGCATCGATGGCTAAAGTACTCCAATGTATATATAAATCATGACCCTGCGATGACCTTGACAAAGTTTATGGCAAGGTCAACATGGGTTGCCTATGCATTTGAATGGGGAAAACTGTTAAATGTCATTTGAAGGGAAAAGCCAGCAGGAAATTGGCAAATGGACAGAATATTGATTATTCTGAAAAAAGAAAATGGCCCAATGGCTTCATCTGCCCCTGCACTGGGGTTAAATTTCATAATTATCAAACATGTTTATTGGTATATGCAGCAGATGTCTGGTGAGCGTTTACAGGACCATTGGTCCTCTGGTTTTTTCTTTTCATCTTTTCATGAGTGGATGATTTTTGTTATTGATTGTTTTGTTAGTGGAAAAGTTCAGTGTATGAATGATTGTTTATATTGTTACAGTTTGATGATAATACAAGCCACAACGCGAGAAAACCGGTCTTCAGGGTTTCAGACAAGACCTGATACAAACCGACATGTACAGTCACAGAAGAAAGCTAGAATCTTGAAATTTTGTATATAAATAGAGTAAGACTTGTACTATCCATGAAGCGAAAATAAAGGCACTGTTACTGCAAAGCTGATCTGTGCCTTTGTTTTCCCATAGGCAAAAAAACCTGTTTTCTCATGACGTGGCTCGTATATTCATTAATTTTGTTTTTTTTTTTTGTTTTTTTTGTTTTTTTTGGCTAGCAATTTTCAGCTTTACATAATTTCTGACTGGTATTGGAAATCCACAAATAAAAACTAAAAAACATAGCTGACTGCTTGGGAAAACACCAAAGAGTCGTCCCTAGAGGGCATGGTATTTTCTGGACCAAAAGTCAAAGACCGCACTACTCCCCGGGACTCTGGGTTGGGCATTGTATGATTGTAACAAAACATTACAAATGACAAGCACATAAACTTGATTATGTGGTTGAAACATGCCATTTGAGCCCGCGTTGTAAGAAAACCGGGTTTTTGCTTTGGCGAAAACAAAGGCGAAGCTGATCAGCCCCTTTGTTTTCGCTACATGGATAGTACAATTCCTCTACTTTGTAAGTCCAAACTTTCCAGCCTGTAGCCATCTTCTGTGACTGCACAGGCCGGCTTGTGTCTGACCTGGTCGGAAACCCCGAAGACCGGTTTTCTCGCGTTGCAGCTCATTTAACAATACACAGAAATCCCATTAATAATGCTAAATGGTAGCAGGTTGAGTGAAGACTCATGATTTGACTGATATGTGTTTTGTTGGGGGGGGGAGTTGATTTACATTCCACATTCCAAGTTTTGATACATTTAAAGAGTATAAATGCGTAAAATTATATATTTTTCTTCAGGTACATAATGGCTAGCAGCTGTTCAAGCCTTTTTAACATATCTTTATTATGTCAACATATCATTTGAAATGCGTCATGAGAAAACCGGATTTTTGCCTATGCTAAAACAAAGGCGCAGATCAGCTGTGCAATTACTGCACAGTTGATCAGTGCCTTTGTTTTCACTAAATAGATCATACAAATTCCTCCTGTATGTATATCCAAAATTTCGAGATTCTGACTTTCTTCTTTGGGTGTATAGGCTGGTTTGTGTTGGACCTGGTCATAAATACAGAAGACTGGTTTTCTCGCGTTGTGGCTCCTTAAAGCTGCATTCTAACAAAACCATAAAAGTGGATAAAGATTTTCATGGTTAGGCACATATATACCTGTGATTCTTACAGTGCAGATTGAAGCAACGTCACACCATCTGACAAAATGAAGAGTGATGATTGGAAGCCGGATCATTTAGTCAATAACATACAGGTGAACCTCATTATAACGCTATCTTTTGGGTCCATGGAAACAATGTTTCAAGTGAACCATGTTATAATGAGGTTATTTACAATAGACATACAGCAAAATAATCATTTTTGGGAGCCATGACATGACTGTGTTATATTGAAAACTGCATCATAATGAGGCACAATATAATGAGGTTGAACTGTATATCAAGTTAATTGTCTCGCTGTAATCACCACACTGGATTTTTTCATGTGTCGTGTGATGTTGCATTAGTCTGCACTGTAAGAAATTTGGTTGCATCGTGGTGCTATCTGACGATTGATTTTGTGAGACTGCAACTCATAAATTTATGTACAATATATAGTATAGAATTTTTTTCAGAGTGTATTATTATATTTTATAAACCTGGTTGTGAAACACTATTTTCATAAACATTCCAGTACCCAATGAGCCGCAGCATCAGAAAACCAACAATCTTCATATGCGAAACCAAAGTAACTGCACAGCTGAGCAGCGCCTTTATTTTTGCTTCACAGATAGTACAATTCCTCTTCTACTTAAATCCGAAATTCCAAGCTTCTAGTCTGCTTCTGTAAACGTACAGCCTGGTTTGTGTCAGACCTGGTCGGAAACCCAAATTGTTGGTTTTCTCATGCAAAGGTTTGAATATATCTAATGAATTCTAACATGTTGTTTATAATGTGAAGATCATAACAATGAATGTTATTACTCGCTTATTCAGAAATTAAATATGTCAATATAATTTTGTGAAATCATTTAAACTGTACATGTACAGTTCAACCTCATTATAACGCGCTTCATTATAATGCGGTTTTCAATATAACACGGCCATGTCATGGCTCCCAAGTTGATTATTTTGCTATATGTCAATAGTAAATAACCTCATTATAACATGGTTCACTTATAACACGGTCTGTTTCTATGGACCCCAAAGATAGCGTTATAATGAGGTTGACCTGTAATTTAAAAGATCCTATTTGTATGCCTTTACTGTTGTAGACAGGAGTTGAAATGGACATTGATGTCATTTTTATGTAGCTTTACATGTTGGTTTTGTCTATACGTAATGTGGAAGGTTTTTACAGATTAAGCAAATCTCAGCGGGTACAAACTGGTTTTAGAGTGACCAAGCATCTTTTATACTTCTTTGATTTCCTGCTTACCACCAATTGGCAATGTTATGTCATGTCATGCTTATGTAATGTGCATGGCAAAGTCTTTATTTGAAAATACTTGGACAGCTTTTGTTTGTAAAAATTCTAACCTTTGCCTAATCTCTTGTTATGGTTGGTCAGCAACACCTGAAACTGGTTTCTCTGTGCGACCCATCTGGAATTGAGCCGTCATGAGAAAAACAGATTTTTGCCTATGCAAAAACAAAGGCGCAGATCAGCTGTGCAGTTACACCTTTGTTTTCACTACACAGATAGTACCATCCCTCTCCTTCTTAAATCCAAAATTAAGATAGTACTATTCCTCCCTCTCCTTCTTAAATCCAAAATTTCAAGCTTCTAGCCTGCGTCTGTGACAGTACTGGCCAGTTTGTGTCGGACCTGGTTGAAAACCTAATTTGTTGGTTTTTTCGTGTGAAAGCTCATGTTGGTTGCTGACCAGTTTTATGTCATTATTTTTGTAGATTGCTACTCATTGATAAAAATTTCATTTCTTGTGTGGTAGTAATGTTAGTGTGATCTAGATTATAGCTTAAATATAAGATATTTCCAGTCTAGAATCAGACAAGCCTGGAAATAATAGTGACAATACCCCGTGACAATGTGACCTTTGATTTGTTATTGCTGTAACCCAGTTATAGTTTGTATGAATAATGTGTTTAGCAGGTCTGAAAAAGTCTACTTTGGCCTAAAAAATGTTTATTTCCGGTTACCCGACCGTGTCCAATTTTTTACCCCCCTTAATTTTTTTGCAGATTGGGGGATTTCCAAAGGATTTTACGTAAAACAGTTTTTCCTAACATTTCCATGAAAAAAGATCAAATTAGAAAAGTTTTCCTACCTATCGATCCTATTTTTTTAAATTTCATGTAACCTGAAACACATTTTTTAGGCCTTAGTTGTAATGCTTTTGTCCTAGACGCTTCATTCATTGCTTCATTTTGTTGTGTCTTTCATCTTATAATGTTGTATTTGATTATTTATCAATTGATTTATTATAAAAGTAATCATGAAATTAAAATGAGTTTTTATAGACTCCGTGTCTTGTTATATCACCTTTCTGGTGTCTCCTTTTTTCAGACGAGTTATTAGATATAGCCATTATGCACCAGTCATTTTACCACTGCTCCCCCACCTACGGGGAAGGACGGGGATAATGACTTTGCTCTTTGCCCCGCCCTTCGCAATAGAAAATCTCCCCAGGGTAAGGATCCTACTGTCTAAACCCCGTCATTTTCAAGTGACACTGTGGTGACACTCGAAAAGTAACTGCCTCACACTTTAGCCCGGCTATCCCCCAGCCTTCCCCGAAGGTGGGGGTGGGGGTGGGGGGGTCAGTGGTAGTCTGTGTACATGGATTCCCTTTAACAATGCCTGGATAATTTTGTTTGTTAGTTTTGATTCTAAGTGTCCCAGTCAACAATTTTTCAGGCATGTGGGAACAAAACATTTCCAGGTTAATATCAGAAATAAAGGGAGAAAACTACAACAGAATGGATCCCAGGACCTTAAAGACAGAACAACCCCTCCGCCATTGTGCTCCCCTTTGGCTTGTTTTAACTGAGTAGTGGGGGATTATCCGGAAAACATTTCTGTTTAATATATTCCCCCTTATACCACTTTAATATAGCAAACTTGGGGTATACCCATTTTTCTTTTTTTTTTGTTCAAAACATAGATTGTGGGTACATGCACTCATTAGAACCACCTTGCTTGGTGATTCTAACGTGTGCCCACAATCTTTGTTTTGAGCAAAAATAAGAAAATACAAAAAAATATTTCTACTGAAAATTTTCAATTTTTATAACATGGGGAACATCTGTACATTACATGTGCGTATTTTCTTAATGTTTAGTGGCAGAGCTTTGGGCTTTAAAGAGGATTTGAGTTGGAAACATACTGCTGTCATGGTTGTGTTTGAGAAAGACACTTTACATTGACATTGAAGTACACTAGTAGAGGTGACTCCATCCTCACATGGCAGAAAATCTATTGGCAATGACCCAAAGAAACAAATACTTCAATAAAGTTTGGCAGTGAAATAAATAAGTCAAGATGCAAGTCTGAATCACAATTTTTGCAGAATTCATTTTATTGCACAATAAGCACTTGCTGTTCTCAAAACTAGTTCTACAATACTGAGTTGCACAATGATTTATTCTGTTGACTCTTATTACTCGAAATACTGAAGTCTCAATTGCAGGGTTAAAGCTTCTTCTAAAAAAACATTCAAAGTTTCTCAGGAGTTTTTGTTAAGACTTTTTTTTTAATAATATAAAATATCTTTCTCATAATATAAAACCTTGAATACAACTGACATAGCTGGACATATTTAACAGTCAAATTATAATCGAAAATTACAATAGCACTTCACATAGAAACCTGCACAATAGTGCTTTTATATAACATAGTGGCACTTGTAAACCAGGTCCCACGGTTATAAAACTTCTTTCATGCTCAGCTCAACTGAGACTAAAATTTATCCAGCTCATAAATGTTAACATGCCAAAAATTAACATTCATGAGCAGCCAATAATCATTGGCATTTTAACATTTATGAGCAGGATCTACAGGCTTTGGTGATCTAAACCAGAAATCAATTTATTTTAGCTATTTCAGATGAGCTGAGCATCAAAAAAGCTTTATGACCTCGGGACCAGGGGTGGAGAGTTCGATCTTTGACCTCCCTAGTATTTCAGATGAGACTTTATAGGCAGCCGCCGGGTGGCGAGAGGTCCTGTCACAATATTACCAGAAATGAAACACAAATACCACTGACTATGAAAATCTCTTGTGAATGTGAATGTCTATATCACTTCAGACGGTAGAGCTGTCATCTGACTACATCTTGTCCATCAGAACTGATCAGTATCTCCAGAAGCTTGGTCGTATACTCTAGTTCTTCCTGAAAGTACAGTAAAACTTCATTAATGTAAATGACAAATGGATTTTCCCATCATTATCATTTGGGTCAGTCTACTTTCATTTTTGGGGGCATCAGGAGTGATTTTTAAATTTTATTCATTTTTCAATGATAATTCTCAAAGCAAACAGAATAGCCCCAGATGGGATGACGCATTCTCTGGGGCTATGCTGTTTGCCTATGTCCCACAAAAAGAATGCCAGGCTTATATGAGAATGTAAATGACTAATATATGAAGCGCCTCGTGGGAAAACCAACAATGTGGTTTCCGAACAGGTCCAAAACAAACCGGCCTGTACAAGCACAGAAAAGAGCTAGAAGCTTAAAATTTCGGATTTAAGCAGAAGAGGAATTGTACTATCCGAGTAGCGAAAACAAAGGCGCTGATCAGCTTCCCAGTTACCATGAAGCTGATCTGCGTCTTTGTTTTCACCTATGCAGATAGTTGGTTTTCCCATGAGGCAGCTCATATGTCTCATACGATCATGAATGTCTATAGCACTACACATGACAGACCTGTCATCTATATGGAGGTTCTTGTGAAGAAATGAAAAAAAATAGCTCAACATATCTTAAAATGCGCAAAATATGGATGCTGTGTGGATTTGGTTCAATGTGTTTTCTAAAATTGATCAAGCCTCATTGACAGGTGCCTACCCCAGATTTCTTGATAGGGGTGGTTTAAATTTTCCAAGTTCTCTTTTTAATTTCACCTATTTTTTCTAAAATTTTCATACAAAAAGGTGAACCAAATGTCCCTTAGGCGGGTCAAGTGAACTTCCACTAAATCTGCCACAGCCTTAAGACTGGACATCAGACCTACCCTATATGCATCTTTCCCTTTCAGCTCTTGTTGTCTTCCTTTCAATAGCTCTATTGTTCTCAGTTCTGGACGTAGACATTCGGAGACACTGCGAGGATGCTCACTGACGATGGCAAGCAGGGCTGACATTAAATGTTCATGGAAGCCAGAATGTTCCTCACACAGATGGCCGACAAGTTGATCTATCATCCCTATATCACACAGAATATCTGGAAATAAAATGATAAATTGTTAAAATAACAGTTAAATACATATTTCCCTGTCTATTGAGGGACATTAGATAAGGGACAGGGTACTAAAAAACTTTCAGAATACAGGTAGGGGCCAAAACAGGAAAAATCAATATTGATTGCAGAGGGAAGTGGAACTACAGGTATTATCTTTTCTGGGCCTCTTCATTACCACCTGCAGAGCCGTGATAATCACCTTATTATGACCTAAGGATCATATTGCACCATTAGGGGTCATTAACCGAATAAACAGTGGTACCAGAGCTAAGCCTTGAGTGGGATCTATGGTTTCTTCATTTCAAAGCAATGCCGATATAATTTTTCTTGCTGACATAACGGAATTTTCAAGCTCCTAGCAACTGTTTGTATATTAATTTTAAGTCTTTTTTGTTAAACATGGGCAAACTGTATAGCACAGGATGTGAGGCTGCAGAACGCAGTCCCACCTGGGGCTATTCTGTTAGCTTTAAGAGAATTTCGTCCAAAAATGAATACATGTGTAGGTATTTAAAATAGCTCCTGACATTCCTATAAATGAAGCTGGACTCACCCAAAGGATGATCACTTTTAAAAACAATAGGATCCATAATCAGCATAGCTAAGCATGAAAACAAGGACTTTTATCAATAAAGAATGTTTTTTTTTAACAAAACAATATCAGCTGCGTCATCACTGATACACATTTTTGCTATACATAGTACCATCTATTTCCTTCCTTCATGCTCAAATGATAATCACTCTTTCTTGCACACCAGATAGAGAAATCCTACATTTTACCCCATGTGAGAAATTCTTATCTCACCCTTGTTATCTCACCCCGGTCGCACCCTGCGTTCAGATGTTCTTTTTTTAACACTGGTTGTATAGGACGTCACGTAATTTTGTCGCTAAGCGCACACGTCACAATGACGTCAAAACGTTTTAAATCAAAATGGCGGATTTTATCATTTTTCTAGGTAAATAGTATAAAAATCAATCTTCGCTGCATTAAGGTGAGCAAGAAAAAGAATCCATCATTCGTGTCAGGTATGGATAGACAAATCTGTCCCTTGCGTCACAATTTGGCATCACTCGGCAAGCCTCGTGATGCCAAAATGTGACCCTCGGGACAGATTTGTCTATCCATACCTGACACTCATGTTAGATTCTTATATTCCTATCAGTACTAACCTTTATATTGTGGTTTATCAACAACAAAAGAACTCAAGAGAAAAGCCGCCTTTATTTTCAGTTTCTCAATGTTTGTTTGCATTGCCCTCATAAGAACAGAGAACCCATCATTTTCTGTGAATAATTTCTGTGCTGCTTCATTGTCTCTTGTTAAACCTGAAATTAGAGAAATATGAAGTAATATTAAGAATTCAAATACATCACAAAAACATGTCCATGTAATGTACATGTATATACCCCCTTTCCATGTAACGTATATACCCCCTTAAACCCCACTTTTATATAGTAAAACTGGGGTATATAGGGGTATATATTGTTTCTTATTTTTTATCCAAAACATAGATTATGTGCCCACAATCAATGTTTTTTGAGCAAAAATAAGAAAAATATAAAAAAAAATTCTAGTGAAAATTTTCTTTTTCTGGAGTATTTACTTTCTGGAGATAGACGTCAAGTTAAGCAATTCTGCTTCTTAGGAGCCGACTTTCAAGTGGTGGGGGAAAGCCAGGGCAGTTCTTGGCGTTCGATTGAGAAATACCCTGTGAAAACACCGCATCAGGAAGGTGACAGTCAAACCATTGATATATATTGATGCAGGAACCATTTGTGAATGATAGTTTTTTCAATAATCAATATTTTTTACTGGGATTCAAACCTGCACAGCAGGCTAGTCAGAAGCCAACAACAATACTGACTGAGCTATCCAGGCACTCCTGAGCTTAGCTATTAAATATATTCAAATTTACACAGTTAAATATACATGTATTTTGCACAGATGGGCATATATTGTCAAACTAAATGACTGGAGGATACATTGGTTGGAACTCGTATGGAACATCCTTTTACAAGTAACCTTGACTGAATGTTCTGAGCAAATTCTCACAAGCCATCTTTCTTGGCTGAAAAGCCTGGTTTGTGTGAGAGGTTATAAAAACTTTTTTTCGTGCTCATCTCAGCTGAGACTAAAATTTGTCCTGCTCATAAATGTTAAAATGTCAACAATGGTTGGTATTTTAACATTTATGAACTAGATAAATTACTTGCTTTTGTGAATTAAACCTAAAATGTCCACTGAATTTCAACGATTTCATTGATTATGAGCTGATAAAATTTCATGCTCAGCTGAGTTGAGCACAAAAAAGTTTTATATCAGATGACTGTATAATTTTTTTAATTCTTTTTTTATTCTTGTTTTCTTTTTTATTTTTCTTCAAATTTTCTAGTTTACAGGCCAACCTCATTATAAAACTATCTTTGGTTTCTATAGAAACAGACTGTGTTATAAGTGAAACCATGTTATAATGTGGTTATTTACATTAGACATACAGAAAATAATCAAATTGAGAGCCATGACATGGCCATGTTATTATGAAAACCACACTATAGTGAGGTGCGTTATAATGAGGTTGAACTGTACTTACATGAGGCAGCATATAAAGCTTTAATTTTCACAGCAGCCTCTTCATCATTGTCCAGTATCTTCAGCATTTCTGGGAAGAATCCGGACTCGATCACAGCAGCCTGGCAGTAGGGATTGTTCTGGACTAGGGTTGCTACAAGTTCCAGAACCAGAGATCGAACTTCTGGTGATCTCTCATAATGTGTGCACGAATGGAAAATCTCAAACCCACCAATTTTGTGGAAATCTGAAATAAGGATTGAAACATAGGTAAACAATGTTAACATACTACACTTAATAGGTAGAACCTCGCCATTTCATCAGTTTAAACCCCCTTATTCTTGGTCAGGAGTTAGGTATTAACTATTTATACTGTAATGCCTGACCATGATTAACCTAAACTTTAGACAGAGAGGTCTGGGCATAATTTTGTAACAAAACAAACTGCTCCTTAAATACAGTGAAAGACTTGTCAGAGATAGAAAAGGCACACAAATTGCTTTTGTGTACATGAATTTCTTATTACATGTATATGAACATAAATCATATAATTTTATATGAACACTCGGTGGCAGCACATTTGCGCACATTTTTGAAAGAATGTGGTTCATTTGCGCACACAATTTTCCCAGGTAAATGTTTTCATTTGCGCACACAATTTCCCCAGGTAAATGTTACATTTGCGCACATCAAATTTTCTCCGGTAAATGGTATGTTTGCGCTGATGGGTCTGTAAAGACAAGCCAAATGGAACATTTTAAAACAAATCCTTTTAAATAAACAGGGTACAGGGGTAACAATGATTATACTTTATTTGTCGTACCTTGATTTAATAAAATACCAGCAGCTGGCCAAGGAAGAGGCGTAAAAACATGTGCACAAATGTAACAGTAAAACTGTGCGCAAATGATATACATTTCTGTGCGCAAATGAAAACTGTGCGCAAACGAATTTTTTGAAAAATGTGCGCAAATGTAATAGCACTGAACACTCAACTGAAAATCTTTCTCAAAGCGCTTTATTTACTATGTGACCTCAATAAAGGTTCTGGCTACTATACCTATAGCAAAGTCAATTTGTTCTGTCCATTCAATAAGTTCCTCCAAGGCAGCTACAACTGCGTCATCATCATCATCATCTGTATTATCACTATCTTTGATCTGTTTTATACATTCTCTCATTCTGGCTACCGGATCTGTTGTCATGTCAGTCAAAGCAGCCTCAAGCCATTCTTTTCTCTGAAAACAGAATGAGTTTCATTACATTACGAAAAATTGTCCATGCAATATACAGAGATTTTTTTCATCTAAGAAAAAATTGAAAATTTCATTGGAAAATTTTGGATTTTTTTTAACATTTTAGTTCAAAACATAGATTGTGGGAACCGCCTCACCAAGGCGGTTCTAAAGAGTACCCACAATGTATGTTTTGGATCAAAAATAAGGTATACCCCTGTAAACCCCAGTTTTTCTATATAAACGTGGGGTACAAGGGGATATGCATTACACAGACATGTTTTCGTGATGATCAGGAAAACATGTCCCTGAAATGTATACCCACTTAAACCCCACTATTATGTAGTAAAACTGGGGTTTACAGGGGTTTACATTTTTCTTATTTTTGTTCCAAAACATAGATTGTGGGTACTCCTTTCCCTGAGGTGGTTCTAAACCGCACCCACAATCAATGTTTTGAGCAAAAAATAAAAAAAATCAAAATTTTTCAAATGATTTTTTTTTAGCTCACCTGAGCCGAAGGCTCACAAGGTGAGCTTATAGGATGGCCATGATCCGGCGTCCGGCGTCCCTCCGTCCGTCGTCCACAATTTCAAAGATCTTCTTCTCTGAAACCGCTTGGCCGATCTAGTTGACATTTTATGTGGAGCCTCCTTGGGTAGTGGCATTTCAAGTTTGATCGCGAAATCCAGGTCACATGATCAAGATGGCCGCCACGCCCATATATGGTAAAAACCCTTCAAAAATCTTCTTCTCCAGAACCGGTGGGCCGATTTCCACGAAACTTGGTATGTAGCATCGGGGACTTCAGCCCATCATAGTTTGATAAAATGATGACCCTTGGATGACCTTGACCTATTTTACGGCAAGGTCAAATTTGGAAAAATAGGCTTTTACATGGGAAAAAGTGAAAACTATGGATTTTTTGAAAACTATTGCAGCCTGAGGCCTGAAAAGTGGTAGATGCAAACAACTAATGGAGTAGATGAAGGTATGTGGTTAATTTAGGTCAAGGTCATCTCTTGACCTTGGCCAGTCTGTCGTCCATACACACTTTTTAAAGATCTTCTTCTCTGAAAGTGCTTGGCCAATCAAAGTGAAATTTTATGTGGAGCATCCATGGGTAGGGGAGACGAAAGTTTGATTGCGAAATCCAGGTCACATGACCAAGATGGCCGCCACGCCCATATATGGTAAAAACCACTCAAAAATCTTCTTCTCCAGAACCGGCTGGCCGATTTTCATGAAACTTGGTATGTAGCATTTGGGACTCCAGCCCATCATAGTTTGATCAAATGATGACCATAGGATGACCTTGACCTATTTTACGGCAATGTCAATTTTGGAAACATAGGCTTTTTCATGGGAAAAAGTGAAAACTATGTATTTTTTGAAAACTATTGCAGCCTGAGGCCTGAAAAGTGGTAGATGCAAGCAACCAATGGAGTAGATGAAGGTATGTGATTAATTTAGGTAAAGGTCATCTCTTGACCTTGGCCTGTCTGTCGTCCATACACACTTTTCAAAGATCTTCTTCTCTGAAACTGCTTGGCCAATCAAAGTGAAATTTTATGTGGAGCATCCCTGGGTAGGGGAGACGAAAGTTTGATCGCGAAATCCAGGTCACATGACCAAGATGGCCGCCACGCCCATATATGGTAAAAACCACTCAAAAATCTTCTTCTCCAGAACCGGCAGGCCGATTTTCATGAAACTTGGTATGTAGCATTTGGGACTCCAGCCCATCATAGTTTGATCAAATGATGACCCTAGGATGACCTTGACCTATTTTACAGCAATTTCAATTGGCTTTTACATGGGAAAAGTGGAAACTATGGATTTTTTGAAAACTGTTGCAGCCTGAGACCTGCAAACAACTAATGGAGTAGATGAAGGTATGTGATTAATTTAGGTCAATGTCATCTCTTGACCTTGGCCAGTCTGTCGTCCATACCTACTTTTCAAAAATCTTCTTCTCTGAAACTGCTTGGCCAATCAAAGTGAAATTTTATGTGGAGCGTCCATAGGTAGGGGGAACGAAAGTGTGATCGCGAAATTCGGGTCACATGACCAAGATGGCCGCCATGCCCAACTATGGTAAAAACCACTCAAAAATCTTCTTCTCCAGAACCGGCTGGCCGATTTACGCAAAACTTGGTATGTAGCATTTAGGACTCCAGCCCATCATAGTTTGTTGAAATGATGACCCTAGGATGACCTTGACCTATTTTACGGCAAGGTCAATTTTGGAAACATAGGCTTCGCCGCTTTTACATGGGAAAAGGCGAAAAACAATGGATATTTTGGAAACTGTTGCAGCCTGAGACCTGAAAGATGCTAGACGCAGACAACTAATGGAGTCAATGAAGGTAAGTAATTAATGAAGGCCAAGGTCATTTGTTGACCTTGACCCAAGGTCATTTAAAATTAAAATTATGGTTTTCTCAGAAATCACTGGGTTTGGAAACTATTGCAGCCTGAGACCTGAAACTTTGCAGATGCAGACAACTTGTGAAGTCAATAAAGGTGTGTGAGTATTCAAGGTCAAGGTCATTTCATGATGACTTAATACTCCAAGATCAGGCTTCAGGTGAGCGTTCTCAGGACCAATGGTCCTCTGGTTTTTTATTTTTTACAGTTGAAAAAATATCTGTATATTGCAAGGGCATGTTATCATAATGTTTCTTCTCCAAATTTACAGGACATATCTGTTGCTCACTAACTGTGAGCATGATATCAGCATGATCAGACAAGTAATTAAGTTTATTTTTAGATGGCATAACAGAAAAATAAGTAGCCCAAAGGGCTACAATCGCTCACCTGAGAACCAACATCCACAGTCTAAGGTTGAATCTGGCTCAAAATTGAACTCATCCAAATTATTATGTTCGACTTTGTTACTACATAGACTGAAGAAGATCAGATCAAAAATGAAGCTGCTAGAGTTTTTCAAATACTAAAGAGCAGCTAACTCCACAGTCAGAGATCGAAATTCTAACTCATCCGAGATATTATATTTTGTCCTTGTAACTATACTTAACGACACTTCCAATGCTACCAATACAGTTTTTGCTATAATTTCAAAACTGCTCAAGATATTGAAATGAAAATTACAGGGACGATAGATTCATGAGACGTGTACTGAAGGCAAAATTAAGCCAGCTGACTCTTATAAAGAAACGCCCCGGGCGTTTGGACATACCACACGTCATTTTCAAAAGTCACAAAATCATGTATAGCGAACAAAGATCGTTATAACAGTTCCTCCATATTTCCTTCTAGTCTTGTTATCTCTTTTTGCCACAGCACATGGAGGGAAGAACATTTCTCAGAAAAACAAATCATATGCACGGACTTACTGGTGTATGCGTCTGATGCACGACGGAGACGTCTCTTACAGCACCCAAGACTGTTAACCTTAGAACTGCAAGCTGGAGTTAATTTTAGCCATCCAAATCATCGACCTAAAATAAATCTACCATATTTAACCCTTATCTGGAATGTTCTCAGCTGTGTAGTTAGGAGACGGTACCCTGCTAATGATATACAGTTAGAACAATTTATTTGTAAGGGATGGATGGAAGTGTATAGCGCATCGTACTTGTATGCGGTACGTGGCTTCGATGTTTAGAGTAAATGACAGCCTAACTAGGTAATTAAAATCTGATGAATATTTGCTGTGATAGTTTAGTTTCAACTGTTTTGTTTATTGTTTTATTTTTTCTTCTTTTTTCATGAATAAAACATAAAAAAAAAGTACACGTACAGTATGGCAATATATAATAGGTTTATTTCTGAAATAATGTTTTGTTTAATCCCTCAAGTTTTGCGACTTTTGAAAATGAGATGTGGTTTGTCTTAACACTCGGGATGATTCTTAATAAAGATCCGCTTGCATGAATTTACCTTCAGTACCCGCCCCACGATTTTTCTATCGTCACTGCAATTTTCATTTCAAAATCTTGAGTGGTTTCGAAATTATTGCAAAAACTCTATCGGTAGTGTTGGAAGTGTCGTTAAGTATACAAAGAATGAAGAAGATTGAATCAAAAATGAAGCAGTTAGAGTTGCCACAACTCTAAACAAAGATTTTACAAATGCTAAAGGGTAGCTAGCTACGCAATAAGTGGTATTATCTATCTTCATCACATCATAGTTGTCTGTAATAACAATGAAGAGGATCTAAATAAAAATGAAGTACATCACGAAAACATGTCCATGTAATGAATACCCCCTTGAACCCCACTTTTATATAGAAAAATTGGGGTTTGCAGGGGTGTACCTATTTTTCTTATTTTTGCTCCAAAACATAGATTGTGGGTACTCGTTAGAACCGCCTCTGCAATCAATGTTTTGAGCAAAATTATCAAAAATGTCATTTTTTTTCCAATGAAATTTTCAATTTTTGCTTCTGAAAAAATTATCTATATATTGCATGGGCAATTTTTCATAATGACTGGAGTTGTCAAAACATTTTCCCCATTATAACCCTATGGGAGCTATCTGTTCTGCTTCAAAACCTATTGCAGGCAGTCCCCCACCTAAATGATGCTTCATGTAAAATTTGATTGCAATTGTCTGATTAGTTGCGTAAATATTTGTATTAAAAAATGTGAACGAACCAACACACACTTATAGTGATGCTCTGAAGAATTATTTTTTCCCTATACTATCCTTTTATGGAATAGTCTTCCCTCTTCAGTAGTCTCATCAAAGACTGCTGAAGAATTCAAGGCTCTTATTTACATCAGGGGTTCAGAGGTATATGTTTTAGTACGTCTCTGTTTAACTTCTTGTAAATAGTTTTAATGGCCCATCCCAAATGTTCTCCCCGCCTTGCTTAATTAAAAATTTAGCACCCACCACACACCCGAGATTATGATCAGAAATTGATCAACTCAGTATATGGAGATAGATATCTTGGGTCCCGTCCTATAGTCCCGTCCTATAAGCTCTCCTTTTGAGCCTTAAGCATATCAAGCTCTACTGCTCTTTAAGTCAATTAATAGCATGCAAACTAGTTACAATATTAAAAGTGGGGGGTAATAGCATGCAAACTAGTTACAATATTAAAAGTGGGGGGTGTCATTAAATTCTTGGGCTAAGTTACTAGGAATCATGAATACACAGATACAAATATACATGTAGCACTGTAGTACGAGACTGGTGGAGAATCCAAGTCAAGATCATATTAAAATACAAACCATTAAAAACATTTACTCACCTCTGCAGACATATTTTGAAAGGACTGGGCCTCATTGTGTGTTTGGCCCTCCGTATTATTTCAGCACAGATCTTCAACAAATCTTTCATGTCCCTGGGCATTCTACCCTCACCTCCTCCTGCTCCACCGCTATTACTCTGCTGATTACCACTCATTTTTGATCAATGCAAGTTAAAGTGTTATTTTGTTTTCAAACTTTGATTCTTGTGTATAAATGATCGCTGTACAAGTTAAAATATTTAGATGATTCTAGAAAATTCACGTTTTTGTTTTGTTTACGGTCGTCTCGTTTTGTTATGGATAAAACGTAAGCCGGTATACGCGAGTACAGAAATGCTTGAAGACATCTCGATCCAAAATAATTTTCGTAATTATCTACTGGTTCCCAGCTTACACATAATCAATATTGGAAATACAGGTAACCGAACCCCCCTCTGAGAAAAAAAATCAATGATCCAAGGTGGGGGGCGTTTGGTTACCTGTATTTTTCAATATTGATTTCAGTAAGTTGGGAACCAGTAGATTTTGAGGTGAGATGGGAACATCAGAATTTTCACGAGTGCGCATAAAATGTTTATGTTTTCAACTCATGAGATGAAATATATTTGGTATTCATCGAAAAAAAAGCAAATTTTCTTTTTATTTTATACAATTCATGGGCATTTTCCAATTCACAAGGCAGGCGGTGAAAATGCAAAAACCAAAACTTTTTGAAAACACAAATAATTTTGGTACCCCATTGTTCCTTACGTTCTAACTAAGAAAATGAATACCCACACTTCATGTTTTCGTTCATAAATAACGGAGTTATAGATGTTTGAATTTCTGAAGTGAGACACATTTAATGACGTCTATGATGTTTACACACAATCTCAATGTGTAAGATGATCCACAGCAGAGAAATAAGGGTAAGCCCCTCTTCACCTAATCTCCATGTGCACATGAAAAGCACACATCCAAGCCACTTACTGACAAAGAGAAATTTATCAAATTTCTTCTGTGCCTCCCTGATACTTTTTGCCTCGGCACTGGTGTGTTTAAGTATGAATTCAGATTCATCTGCCCCAGAAAATGCTGAGTCCCTATACCCATGTGGCAAATGCCAATCACCTGTTACATATGACCACAAGGGATTACAATGTGACACTTGTAGTCAGTGGTTCCATGCACCCTGTCAGAGAGTTGGTGATCTGCAGTATGACTACCTGGCTGAATCAAGCTGTTCCTGGCATTGCACTAGATGCAATTCACACAACTACTCTTCCAGCAGAACACAAGACCTTAGCACCTTCGACACAGGTAACACTTATAGCATACTTGACCAATCAGCAAATTTCACACCCTGTGAAACCTCTACCCCAGCCAAACCAAAGCAGCCTCCAAAGCAGACCAAAAACAAGCTGACCAATACCCCACTCAAAATCGCTGACATAAACTTCCGCTCAATTAAAGGAAAGAAATCTCAATTTTATTCATTTTTGGATTCCCACAACCCTGACATAGTTGTGGGCACAGAGACATGGCTCACATCTGACATTTATGATAGTGAACTGTTCCCTCCTGACCTCGGATACACCATTTACAGACGTGACCGGACAGGCCCTAAGGGCGGAGGGGTGATTATCATGATTAAATCGTCCTTCCAGTCACATCCCAAACCTGAGTATAACACAGATGCCGAAATCCTCTGGGTCCAATTGAATCTTATTGGATCCAAATCAGTTCTTATTGGCGCTTACTACAAACCCCACGAATTAGATCAAGCTAGCTTCTTAGAACTGGATAAATCCCTCAACCTTGTTAAAAAGTCCAACTCCCAAATATGGCTCCTGGGAGATTTCAACTTGCCAAAAATAGACTGGCAACTTCAAACGCCAACCCTTGACTGTGAATACCAGACCTTCTACTCAGACTGCTTACAAACCTTCAGTAACTGCCTGCTAGAGCAAATGGTGACCTCTCCAACGAGAGGTCAAAACATCCTGGATCTTTTCTTCACCACAAACCCGACCTTAGTACTCAGTGTTTCTATCCAGCCTGGTCTTTCAGACCATGACATTGTTCTGGCAGAAATAAAGAGTCGTCCTGAACTTATAAAGCAGGTCCCCCGCGACATCCCCCTGTACAAGAAAGCTGACTGGGACCAGCTTAAGCAATCAATGAGAGACTTATTTCTGGAACTCCAATCAATCCCTGCTACCACAGACAGTCAAGTTCTGTGGGATAAGTTTGCTGGCAGACTCCAGCAGGAGATTGACAAGCACATCCCTATAAGGAAAGCAGGTACTAGAGACGGATTTCCCTGGATTACTCAGGAAATCCGCAGGCTTATGAGAAAAAGAGATAAACTCTACAGGCGTTGGTCAAGATCAGGCAGACCTGATGACCAGAAGAAATTCTTAGACCAAAAGCACTTAGTTCGCAGAATAACCGACAGGGCCTACAAAAAGTACCTGAAAGACATCCTAGGTATTAATAATGAGGCGGATGACCTTGATGCCCCACCCAAGGTCAAAACCAAGAAATTGTATTCCCTCCTGAAACATTCAAAACAGGATTCTAGTGGAATTGCATCACTGAAGGCCAACAATAAAACTTATACTGAAGACCCGGATAAGGCCAATGCCCTAAATGCCCAATTTAACTCAGTCTTTAGCCCCAAAAGCCCGATAAGCCTTAAGCAAATTGCTCAGAGGACACTACAGGACTTACATGATTCTGGCACAAAGCAACCCTTCAGACCCAGCCCACACCCCAAAATGCCTGATATCCACATTTCTGTGCAAGGCATAGAGAAACTGCTCAAATCTCTAAACCCCCACAAGGCCGCAGGCCCAGACAAACTTAAGCCAATTGTCTTACAGACCCTCCATAAGGAACTTGCTCCAATACTGCAAGTGATTTATCAAAGATCCCTTAACACAGGAAAGCTCCCTTCCATTTGGAAAGAGGCAAATGTATCCCCTATCTTCAAAAAAGGGGATAAAACCGACCCATCCAACTACCGTCCTATCTCCCTGACCTGTGTCCTCTGCAAGGTGCTTGAGCATGTCGTGGCTTCTGGAATCTCTAAACACTTCACTGACCAACACATATTATTTGAACTGCAGCATGGGTTCCGAGAAAAGAGGTCCTGCGAGACACAATTGATAATGCTGGTCGATGAACTCGCCAAAAATATGCAAGCTAAAAAACAGACCGACCTCATCCTCCTTGACTTTAGTAAGGCTTTCGACAAAGTAGCTCATGAAAAATTACTTCTCAAACTTCACTTTTATGGTATAAGGGGGAATACTCTAAATTGGATAAAAGATTTTCTTGACAATAGATCACAATCAGTTATCCTAAATGGTTCCAATTCAGATAACATCCCAGTATCCTCAGGTGTCCCGCAGGGCTCAGTTCTCGGACCCATTCTGTTTTTAGCCTACATCAACGACCTCCCGGATCAGGTTAGATCAAGAGTCCGTCTATTCGCTGACGACACAGCCATGTACCTTGCACTTGATAAGCAAGATGACTCAGAGATCCTACAAAAAGACCTTGAAAGCCTTGAGAAATGGGAAAAACTCTGGGATATGAGTTTCAACCCTTCAAAATGTCAGGTCATTCATGTGACCCGACGCCAAACACCACACGAAACTAAATATTATCTTCATGGCTGTGTACTTGAAAGTGTATCCTCCGCTAAATATCTTGGGGTCACTCTATCAGAAGACCTCAGCTGGTCAAATCATATCAACACTATTACTAAAAAGGCAAATCAGACTCTCGGCTTCATCAAACGTAATATCCGGGTCCATAACAAGGACCTGAAGTCCACAGCATATAAAACCCTCGTCCGCCCACAGCTAGAATATGCCTCTACTGTGTGGTCCCCTCACACCGACCAAGACATCAAGAAACTTGAAGATGTGCAAAGACGGGCCGCTAGATGGGTAATGAGAGATTACCAACAAACATCTAGTGTGACCGCGATGCTACAGGATCTCAACTGGCGCACCCTCGACCAACGACGCATAGATAGTCGATTGGTCCTCCTATACAAGGTCACATACGACCTTGTAGCCATCCCTGCTCAAGACTTCCTGATCCGGAACACCCGACAATCATCCAGAAATCACCCCATGGCATACAGGCAGATCCTAGCTCTAAGAGACTACTACAAGTTCACATTTTTCCCCCGGACAATTATACACTGGAATGCCCTACCACTGCATATCCCCGTACTACCCACTCTGGCTCAGTTTAGCACAGCTGTCTGCCAGATAAACCACAAAAGTCCTTGAACACCAGCATCTGTTTTTATCTTTTAACTATACTAACACTCTTGATCGCACTGTACAAAGTCTTGTCACCCACTTTTCATTGCTTTTATTTCAACTAAACCCCTTCAGCTCTTGGTATACCGGAACACCATCTGAAGTCCTCCTCGGAGGTTAAGATGTAAAGGAAGATAGATAGATAGATAGTAAATGGAAACGTCAGAAGTAAACCAAAATCTACAGTGAAGATAGCAGTCACTAGTGACTTTTGATATCAGTGAGATTTGATATCAGTGAAATTTCATATCAATGAAAATACCAATTTTATTAAGTTTTGATATACACTGGTTTTCACTGGAAAGTATAAAATAAAGTGAGAATAGATCCCTGGAATCTCTGCCAACTTCTGATAATGCCAGGATATGTTTTTTTTTGTTGTTTTTTTTTTTTTTTTTTTTTTTTTTTTTTTTTTTTTTGTTTTTGTTTTTGTTTTTTTTTTGTTTTTTTGATTTTGTTTTTTTTTTTTTTTTTTTTTCAGAGAGGATAAGTCCCTAGCTCGCACAAGAGAAGTGAAGTTAAGACACAAATTTAACCACGTTAACTTCAGCAGAGATGATTAAAAAGTAAGCGATGATAAATGCATTCCAATCCCAGACAGTCGGTGTTGGGTGGGTGGTGGTGGGGTAGGAGGCATGTTATGCGTATTTGTACTTGCTGTGGGCATCTGAATTGCCAAGAGTGTGGACACCGACTGTGTGTCCAAGTTCGCATCTTGTGAGAGCCAGGCTCTGACTTTCAGACCTTTGTAAAGCAGTATAAGTGTATTATCCTTCATTCACATTTTAGTTTTTTAAGGAGACCAGTCAATCTTTCTTTTTCATTAATTCTTGGATTAATTTGTTTGATGGATTGGAATCTCCAATACATTTAATTTTGTCTATAATTTTTGCTTACTCTTTGTCCAGTCAAAATCAAGGTAATATGCTCAGAAAAAAATCAATATTAGTAGTCTAAGTGAAAATGAGTAGAAATTAGCCGTAAATATATTCAAATTTTGAAATCATGTTTGAAATACGAAATGAAATTCTATTAATAAGTTTTCTCTGAAAACTAGCTCAGAATGTGCACAATTTAATTTGCTTCCCAGCAGTATAAATGTTATTGACACAATATTTAAACTTTACGAGAAGTATTATGCACAAAAATTGTACTGTTTGGATGGTATTTTTTCACTTTTAGTATATTTCATATCACTATTAAGAGGGTTAAAATGGGGATGCCCAATAGGAGCTGCATATTCGAGCTGAGGGCGAACCAATGTTTGGTATGCAGCTTCTTCGTATGCTAAGGTATAATCGCCAAATTGCGCCGAAGAAATCCCAATGTCTTAGTTGCTTTAGAAGAGATTTTCCAAACGTGTTGACCCCATTCCAAGTTGTCTGTAATAGTATTTTTAAGGTGTTTGGCGGACTGAACCTGTTCCAGTGTTTGTTGATGCAGTGAGTAATCAAAGTGCATTTGATTGCTAGGGAGCCGGGTCACCCTCATTGAATGACATTGGCAACATTAAATTCCATTTGCCAATCGGTCTCCCATTGTGATCATCATTCAGGTGTTCCTGTAGAATCTGGCTATCTGTGAGGGATTTAATATTTCTATACAGAATACAATCGTCGGCAAAGAGGTGAACGAATGTCTTGATAGTGTCCGAAAGTTCATTTATGAAAATCAAGAAAAGGACCGGTCCCGATACCGATCCTTGAGGGACACCAGATAGTACATGGACTGGATCTGAGGATTGGCCATCTAACACCACTTTTTGAAAGCGCTCAAAGAGTCATGAAGCGATCCACTTGTGAGTAGATCCTCTAATCCCATAGTAGTGCAGTTTGTAGAGGCACCATGTCAAATGCCTTTGCGAAATCCATGATGATCACATATGTTTGTCTGCGGCGCCGGTTCACAGCTCGGTCCAGGTAACTGAACAAGCTTGATTTCGCAAAACCTCTGACTACGGAAGCCGTGCTGGCAGTCAACAAGAATATTTTCAAGGGAAATATGCTTATTAATGTTGCTGGTTATTATATATTCAAGGGTCTTGCAACAGATGCAAGTCAGCGACACCGGTATATAATTTGCAGGGTCATATTTTTCACATTTTTAAATACAGGGGCCACATTTGCCTGTCACCAATCATCTGGTACATTTCTCTGAGCAAGCGACTAACTGTAGATATAGGCCAGAATGGGAGCAATTTCAGAACTACATTCTTTTAACACCCAAGTACTCATGACCATGTGCCTTGTGAACCCTAAGCCCATTTAACAGTTTGAGGACACTTTTTGGGTCAACTGTGATTTTCACCCATGACTTACGTCCGGTAGTGGAACACCGCGGCTTAGAGTTTGGATTTCGGGCGGGGACCGAAGTGGCCCGGAATATTTTTCACCTTGTTAATCGAGCACGTTGCCAGTCGGCACCAAAAGCGAAACTCAGAATAGAATCAGAATAGTTTACTGGTGAAACGTCAAACTGACAATACTACACAATCTACGCTGTAGTGGAAAAGCCTTCCTTTCCTTCTTATTGTTTCGTATTGCGTATGTTTGAAAGTAAAATTCAGTTTTGAATGTTAAAAATGAAGTAAATTATCAAAATCGTAGTATGCTTAAGTCGCCGCTTCTTGTTAAATCTTTTCATTCATGTTCGTACCCATGAAATTCGGCTTGAAACGATTCGGCCCAATTTTACAATCGATTTTATAAGGTAAAGGGGAATATTAAGAAGCCGCGTAGTTAATAGGTTTTATACATGTTGCGCAGTGTAAATGAGTTTTGGGGGGACAGTGGGGACATAGTACTTGAAAGTCTCTAGCTGTGGGTAGTTGCGGAACCTCACTCCACTATGTTCCATTGCGGACCTTGATGGTCCTATTTGATCAAAACATTTCCGATTGAATAAAACAGGATTACACATGGTTTACATGTGGTCAGTGCATCCGAACTCGGCCTTGTTGACGTCATGGTGCGCGCTTTGTCACATGAGCATGGGGAGCTTCTTTGCGTAAAAAAGTGAGAGCAAATGAGCTAGCTGAATGCAGACCTTGATGGTTTGATGTAAATCTCGGCTGAGGCTATCCGCACGACGGTCGTGCCGATAAGCGGCGTTATCCGCATGATGGTCGTGCCGATAAGCGGCGTTATCGGCCCGACCGTCGTGCGGATAGCCAATGCTACAGGTATTGGCTATTGGCACGACGGGAGTATAAGATTTTCTTACAAGCTTACGAATGCATTAAACTATTAATTTGTCATTAAATAAATAAATTATGGTTTTAGCTATATAGAAATACATTCGAAATTAACATTTTTGTTAATTATGACTAAGAAAACTAGTTTGATTTGATTTATCCAGCTGATGCAAACTGAATCACAGCAGACGGAGAAAAAATATAATCATTGCAATTATTTAATTGTGTAACTAAAATGTTTCCACACTTCATTGTTAAAATCAAAGGCTGTTTATTCTTTTGGATTACCTAACCACAATTTTTTAAATATTTAGGTTACGATAATTGACATAATTTCTTTCTCATTTACGCATACGCATGACTGATTTTTACAGGTAAATTCACAGGTAAGCCAATTTCAGCAAAATTACAATTTTGTTAATTAAAAAGTAAAAAATTCCTGCATGTGTAATATTCTGTTTCAGTTTTGAAGCCAGTGTAATATATTTATCAACTTAAAATGTATCCATTTCTAGACATTTTTAACATTTGGATATCGATTTCCCTGTCGTGCGGATAACGCCGCTTATCCGCACGACGGTCGTGCCGATAAGCGGTGTTATCGGCACGACCGTCGTGCGGATAGCCAGTGTCGTAAATCTCACAGAAATTTTCACAGTGAATTTCGGGTTTCAAAATTTGATGTGTAAAGTAAAACTATTTTTGACCGGTTAGTACACACTTGGCACTGAGGCTGTATGACACATTCAGAATGCTTTTGCTTAAACATGCATGGAGATTGTAAATAACAGCTGAAGGTCTGAGTCTATAGCTGTGGGGTGCAGATTTCATTCTGGCCGGTAGGAAGCATCTAACCGAGGAATAAAATATGCAGTATGAAAGTGTATGGAAGGGAGTTTGAGCATGAATGTATATAGGAAGGTCAGTGGGGACATGGTAGTCTCTAACTGTGGGGTGCAGATTTTATTCTGGCTGGTGGGCAGTCAGGGACCGGACATAACCTAAACAGGTTATAAAAATAATAACTGAATCAAGTTATAAAAGCATTTAAAATTATCTCCTTTTCTTGGTTGTGAGAAATTCTGCATTCAATCAAGGGCTGTAACTCCATCAAAATTTTGTGAAAAATGGCAGCGCTAACAAATCCAAGAGAAACTTGATCTTGGCAATGTTGATGTGCAGGGTTAGACACTAACTTTTGAGATTAAGGAGTCCATCAGACTACTAACTTCAGATATCAAGGAGTCCAAACACAAAAGTTAGAAGTCCAAACTTGAATCACGAGAAAACGTTATTTATCTTATTTTCACAATTCGTCATGATTTAACAATATACAGACAAGCCATGTGCAAAACCCATTTTTTTTTTTAATTATCAGATTTAGCCCAAATGTTAACAGGGTGCCAGTCTTTGGTTTGAAGTCTTTACTAATCTGACTTCGAATGCACAAAGAACAAGAAAGCAAAAAGATCAATCAATCAACATGATCAATAAATAAATAAATATTTAAAAAAAAACTTCAATGGAATATAAGAATATTTGATTTTTTTTCTGTTGATAACTTTAGGGTAAGTAGTATACTTTTCTAAATAGAACCAGTAGTACTTTCATTGGAAAGTTATCATTTCTATAAAATGTTTAACAGTTTTTCATTTATATCAAGTGTGAAATCCAATTTTTGGTTTTCTCTTAAAGCCAATACATTTCCGTCTTTCTAAATGCAGTAAACTGTTTGGTAGAAAAATATACAAACAAATCTTGGGGTGATTTAAAAGCTATATTAACTAAATTAATGACGTTTAGAATCTGCAGAAAATGACAAGACAAGAAATTTGGTGTCATACTTTACCCCAGATTCAATGAGTCCATTGGACTGCCTACAAGTAAAAGCAAGGAGTCCGGCATAATGATTTGGGAGTCCCGGACTCCCTGATGTGCATAGAAAATTTGGTCTGATTCTGTCAATTGATTCTCAAGATATTGAGCGGAAATGAAATTCTGGCCTCAATCAAGGGCCGTAACTGTCAAAATTTTGAGAAAAATGACAGGTAGCAATTCCAAGCTAGATCTTGTCCATGTTGATGTGCATACAAAATTTGGCCTGATTCTGACGTCAATAAAGGGCCATAACTCTGTCAGAATTTTGCATAAGAGGTTGGGTAACAATCTCAAAAGCTAGATCTTGTTAATGTTGATGTGTATACAAAATTTAATCTGATTCAGTCAAGTTGTTTTCTAGATATTGAGCGGAAATGAAATTCTGATGTAGATCAAGTGCCATAACTCCGTCAAAATTTAAAAAAAAAATAATGGGTAACAATCCCAAGCTAGGTCTTGTCAATATTGATGAGCATAAAATTTGGTAAGATTCAGTTACTTCATTCTCTGACAATATATTGAGCGGTAACCAAATGTTTACAGAATGACGGAATCACAGAACCACATAAGGACAGGGTGAATCCAGTATAGGCTAGCCCCACTTTTCCAAGGCGGGGATCAAATCAAACCATCAAGGTCTGCAACAGAACATCGTCAAGTGAGGTTTCGCAACTAGTTGAGTAATGCACCAGTCATTTGTAATCACTGCCCTCTCCCCCCCCCCCCCTGCTGTCCACCCCCAACCCACCTACAGGTTAAAGCAGGGATTATATTTCAGATGCCTTCAGCTAGCAAAGAAACATAGAAAAATACATGTACTTTCATTTGACAGAGGGACTGGAATGACCTTTCTGATTCTCTGATCTCTTCTGCTGAAATGTCTGATGACTGTGTGACCAAGTTTTTGAGAGCCAGGGCTAATTTCCCTCCTTGCAAGCCCCTCTCCCCCTCCCCTGGTGAAGTATTGTCAATTTGGCATGTCACCTGTAAACCATACAGATTCAGATGACTTTTCAGCTTTTGGTGCCCTGCTATAATCCCCACCTCCAGAAAATCTCACGTGGGTAAGGATCCTAATGTCAGAATCAACCAGTCATTTCCCCTGCACTGTGTGGGATGTCGGTTTTGGACAAAAAATAATGACCCCACACTTGTCGTGCTGCTGAGCAATATACAGTGTTCTTTCATTTGAAACCTTTTATTTTGATATCTTTGATATTTTTACTCAAAATATTGATTGTGTAGTATACAAGTTAGAACCGCCTCACCTTTAAAAATTGTCTTTTGTTTTTAGGTCTGTTAAACATTATTGCTGATCAAGATGTCAATAGATCATCGATGGTCCATACAGCTGGTTTGTCCGGATGAGACCCATGGTGCTATAGATCTACCCCACAAAACTCCAGTCACGGTGGGCAGAATACAGGAAATGAGGATAATAGATCCGCGATGTTCCAGAAAACAAGGTTTGTACTAATTGAACTAAACTTTGAGATAGTTCCAGACTAATGCTTTTATTCCCGTCTATTCTGGTAGTTCATTCTGGTACATGTACTTGTTCATCCTTTTTCATTATAAAAAATTGCCCATGCAATAAACAGAGATTTTTTTAGCTTTAAAAATTTAAAATTTTCAGCTGAAAAATTTTGATATTTTTGCTCAAAATATAGATTGTGGGTACACGTTAGAACCGCCTTGCCAAGGTGGTTCTAATGAGTACCCACAGTCTATGTTTTGGAGCAAAAATAAGAAAAATATGTATGCCCCCGCATACACCAGTTTTGCAATATAAAAGTGGGGTTCAAAGGGGTATACATTACACGGACACATTTTCCTGTTTCCAATTTTTTTGACTTTGGTGATGGTATAAATTTGTTGTTGTCTCCTCAAGTATTTCATTGTGTTGTCATATGAGCAGCCCCGTGAGAAAACCGGTCTTCTGGGTTTCTGACCAGGTCCGACACAAACCAGCTTGTACAGTCACAGAAAAAGGCTAGAAGCTTGAAATTTCAGATGTAAGAAGAAGAGAAATTGTACTATCCGAGTAGCGAAAACAAAGGCTCTGATCAGCTGTGCAGTTACTGCACAGCTGATCTGCGTCTTTGTTTTCGCGTAGGCAGTAATCTGGTTTTCTCATGACGTGGCTCATATAATGGTCCCAGGTATGTCACGGGAGTGTGGAGGCCTTATGGTAGAGTATCACATTCCAACTCAAGAGGTCTTGGGTTGGAACCTCACAGCTACAGATTCTGTGTGACCTTGAACAAGACACATTTACAGCCCAATGTACTAGTTTAATACACAGGGTAGTAAACTTATAGTCCATCCCAACATGACTGAAAAATCATTGACTGGGACAATAAACCAGAAAGCAAATACAGTATAACCTCATTATCTTTGGGGTCTATAGAAACCGACCATGTTATAAGTGAAACAGTGTTATAATGAGGTTAATTACTAATACTATACTATTAAACAATTTGGGAGCCATGACAAGGTCGTGTTCTATTGAAAACCGCATTACAGTGAGGTGCATTATAATGGGGTTGAAGTGTAATGTATACTATTTTCCGGGCTTTTGGAAGACAGCAAGGTGGGCTGTTACAGTTTTATTTATTGTCATTTGCAGTGGAGCTGGTTGCAAACTGCCATACTGGCGAAGTTACAGTGAAACAGTTAGGTGCCAATAACTGTGCCCTGGATGGTATAGAACTAATACAGAACAAAGAATACAAGATGAAACCATCTTCAACTCTCTTCGTTCTTACTGGACTTTACCCACAGAGACTTAAAATAGTTGACAAACGGAAGACCGGGGAGACTGGTAATAACGATCTAAAGGAGTCACATGAATTTCAAAATGGTGACATTGATTCAACAAAAGGTGACATGAAGGAGAAAAAAGATAGAAACAATAGTTCAGAGTCTGATGAAAAGAAACATTCTGATAAGTCAAAGTCTAAAGAAAAAGAGGCAAAGAAGTGGAAAGGTGGTGACTCAAACAAAAAGCATAGTAGTGGCTCAGACAAGAAACATAGCAGTAAAAGTGTGACAGAAAACAATAAAAGTGAAAGTAAAACAGGGACCAAACGATCAAGTTCTTCGGGTGACGAAGTTGTGTTTAAGAAACCAAAGTTATCAAACTCAGATGATAAGGGAAAGAGAGATAACCCAGATAAGTCTAAGGGAGATAAGAAGAGTGTTAAATTCTGTGATAATGTGGATAAAGCAACCAGTAATTCAATGGATGACGATGATGATGACCATTTAAATGATGTGGCTTCAAAGTTGAAAGCAATGAAAGAATGTGCTAAGAAAGCAAAGTCACCTGAGAAAGTAAAATCTCCTGAGAAAGTAAACAGTGAGAAAATAAAAACTGCTGCGGAAGACGGTAATTCTGAATCTGTTGCTAGTGGGAGTCCAGTGACAAAGAGCTATTGGGAAAATGTTGAATCACTGTATGTGTTCAGGAGTAAAGGCCTGATTGGGAAAAACAAGGTAAATTACATTTATGACAAAGAATTTTCTGCATCTATCCATATGAAAAAAAAAGAAGAAAAGAGAAGGAAAGAAAAGAAATGAAATATATTGATATGCTCTTTAGAAATGTTATTTTCTTCAACTAAATACATGTCCTTTATTGCCTTACTGTGAATAAAAACTTATAAACTTCATCATTCGATTCTACAACTCCTTTTTGCAGATTGCTGCCTTTGATGTTGATGGTACAATAATCACCACAGAGTCTGGGAAGGTATTCCCCACCCACCCTGGCGACTGGAGGTAAAGATTGACTAAACATTGTCATCAGGGAATAGCCTACAGGGTGACTAGGGAGAAATAGTCTCCCCAAATGAACAAACCTCCCTATTTTAAGCTGAGGGAGAAGTGAAAATGTATAGAATATATAGGCAAACCTAAAATTCAAGTAAAAACTTCTCCCAAATATTCCTTGGTACAGACAAAACTTCTCCCTATATTTCTTGGCTAGTTTGAACCCTGGTCATGATAGCCAACTATAGCTCTGTTGTGATTTACCATGCTACCAGGATTTTCAACTGGTTCAAGTACAAAGCGAGCTATGCAGCCGAAACAGCTGAATTTTGGATTTAGAAAGAAAATAACTCTTAGTAACTGCTTTCTATGATCATGAAACAAAGACCTGGTAAGCACGGTGATTACATAAAAGCTGATTTTCACAAATTGGCATGCTTTGTTAGGCAGGTCTTTATATAAATGACTGTTTGCTATATTTTGAATTTTACTGTAGCCAACTTCTAAGGAACTAATAATACTAGCTTTGTAGAATGCAGTTTCATCCTTTAATGAATTGCACTTGAGCAAACAGAGCAATTTACCTTTATTTATAGGTTGTTGTTTCACACTGAAATCAAGAAGAAGCTGAGCAAACTACATAGTGAAGGATTCAAGATTGTATTTATTTCTAATCAGGTATGGTGAATAAAGATCTGTAAAACTTTTGAAAATTCCATTTATTTTCAACAAAGTCTTATTTTAGGGACCAAAAATAGTTTTTCTTCACATTTTGCGACAATGGCAAGGGGTAGGGCTTACCCTGGCCCTCAAACTTAAATATATGAGCCGCTGCATAAGAAAACCAGCAAAATGCATAGGTGAAAAAACAAAGACGCAAACTACATAGTGAAGGATTCAAGATTGTATTTATCTCTAATCAGGTATGATGAATAGATCTGTAAAACTTTTGAAAATTCCATTTATTTTCAACAAAGTCTTATTTTAGGGACCAAAAATAGTTTTTCTTCACATTTTGCGACAATGGCAAGGGGTAGGGCTTACCTTGGCCCTCAAACTTAAATATATGAGCCGCTGCATAAGAAAACCAGCAAAATGCATAGGTGAAAAAACAAAGACGCAGATCAGTAACTTTGTTTTGGACATGGATAGAACAATTCCTCTTCTTCTTAAATCTGAAATTTCAAACCTCTAGCCTGCTTCTGTGGCAGTACAACCTTGATTGTGTTGGACCTGGTCAGAAACCCAAATTGTTGGTTTTCTCACACACAGGCTCATACGAGGGGCGTTCGGAAAGTTTGAAAAATTGTTTGATCATTCAATTAATATTCATAGTAATACAAAAAGAAACATACCTAATTTAACATCAACATGTCCTCTATAAATGCTGTGAAAACCATGATGATTCACAAAGACATAATAAAAATATGTTCATTACAAAAAGGTGAGGTATGGGTACCCGGAGCACGCCAACGTCAAAATGACGTTGCGAAAACGTCAAATTTTATTTTAATCCAGTTGGCGATGATTACACTTTCTCAGCATAAACACCAACCATATCTACGCATTTAATGTGTCTGTCCATTCTTTTGTTATAAGTTTTCGTAACCAGTATCAGTATGTGGTGATACAGCTCCCTGAGTCTATTTTGCTAATATTCTCCGCTGAATCATCCAATTTTTCGCAATTCTGAATGGAACACAATTCCACTGCCTGATGGTTGCTTCTAAAATCGCCGCCAGTTTCTTTTATTCCACTCTTAAAATATGCGAACCATTTGTACATAAATGTTGAACTATTGTTCATAGTTTTCCAGTTTATTTTACCATCTAATTTAACTTTAAAAGTGTTTCTGTGTGTGTTTTATGAAGAAAATACAGAAGTTCATAATCTTTTGCAACGCAATGACACAGTTCGAAGTCATGGTTCCCCCATACAACCCTCGTAATAAAGGACCATAACTTCTTTGTGGAACATCCAATTGACTTTAAATTTTCAGGAAACAATGCTATGTAGTTGAAATATTACAAGACGATTCCGTGCTTTTCTAGCAATGAGCAAACAGTCAGAAATTAAGTTGATTTCTTTAAGACTTTGTTTAAAAATTTAAAGTGATATTTTTCGGACTGCTCCGGGTACTGATGATGATGTTGCCACGACAACCTGTATTTTCGGTTTCTATGGTCACTTTTCTTTCTTTTTCCTATCAACAGTTTAGCATAAGTGGAAGTTTACGCACAACAACTTTCCGGTACAATGGATGAAAATTATGAGAGATATGGCACAATTACACGAACTTTCCGAACAACCTACGTATATTATAATATTAACAATAACAGAAAAATGTCAAAATATGGTAGAGTGTCAATGAAAAGATAGCAACGTCAACTTTTCTCTCATTCTTCCTGTAGATGGGTGTATCAAGAGGCAAGGCCAAGGTTGATGAACTACAGACAAAGTTCCAAAACATCACGGCACAGTTCGACATGCCTATTCAGGTACAGTAAAATTATCTTGATACTCCTATTAAAAAAGCTGCTTTTTAGCTCACCTGAGCCATTAGGCTCACAAGGTGAGCTTATATGATGGCTATGGTCCGGCGTCCGTACGTCGTCCGTCCGTCCGCTGTCGTTGTCCACCATTTTCAAAGATCTTCTTCTCTGAAACCGCTTGGCCAAATTTTATATGAAGCATCTATAGGAAGGGGGAACCAATATGTATATAAATAATCCAGGTCACATGACCAAGATGGCCGCCATGCCCACATATGGTAAAAACCTTTAAAAATCTTCTTCTCCAGAACCCAAAAGCCTAAGCTCTTGAAACTTGGCATGTAGCATTAGTGACTCAAGGTCCACAATGTGTAAATACATAATGACCTTAGGATGACCTTGACCTATTTTACAGCAAGGTCAGCATAGGTCGCCTATGCATTTGAATGGGGAAAACTGTTAAAATGTCATTTAAAGGGAAAATCTTGCAGGAAATGGGCAGTAGGACCAAATATTAATTATTCTGCAAAAACCACTTGGCCAATCAAAGCCAAATTTTATGTGAAGCATCTATAGGATGGGATAACCAATGTATATATAAATAATCCAGGTCACATGACCAAGATGGCCGCCATGCTCATATATGGTAAAAACCCTTCAAAAATCTTTTTCTCTGGAACCGGTGGACCAATTTCAAAGAAACTTGGCATGAAGCATCGATGGCCAAAGTACTACAATGTATTTATAAATCATGGCCCTGTGGTGACCTTGACCTATTTTACGACAAGGTCAACATATCAGTTGTCAGTTGTAAAATGTCTATTTTACGACAAGGTCAACATAGGTCGGCTTAGATCAGCTGGCTAGCCTTCACTCCGCTCCACTTCGGTACCTTGTTCCACTTTCGCTGGACGGCTTAGCTTAGGTTGCCTTTAAACTATGGTCGAACACATTATGGATTTTGTAAGCAAACTTTAGTTGCTTTATTTGGCGATGCTTGTAAAAGAAATGTATATGTATATGCACCAGAGGTATTTATCTACAGCTGACACTAATCATGCATTCTGAAACTACACGGAAACAGAAAATATCGACTTTATTTATTTCTACTTTCAGTTTGATGTGTTCTATTTATAGACATGTGTGTAGTGTTTTCTTTTTGAAATATGACATATATAAACAACCCCAAGCATTCGTTGCATTGGAATGGTCGGTTCTCAAGCCATATATGTTGTAATAATTGTTCAATTCTTGAAGACGAATTCCATTTTGTAATAGAATGCCCACTGTACATTGATTTGAGAAAAAAATATATTTCAAAATACTTCTGGATGAGACCAAATATGTTTAAATTCCTTGAATTGCTAAATTCTTCAAGTGCACGTTGCATTCGTAAATTAGGCTGCTATGTTTTTCACGCTTTTAATCTACGAACAAGTATTTTATATAGGAACAGAAACTAATGTTACCTTTTTATATTACCTTTATCTAACGAACCTATAACTGTAATACATGTGACTTGTTATCTAGGTGAAGAAAGTGCATAAAGCGTTAACATTCTTTTTTGTTACCAAACATAACTGCCAAAACTAATGTATTCTTGTTGTAGGCATTGATGAAATGTTGTGCATGGTGATATGCTGGATGTAAATACATGTGTTGTATGAATATTTAATTGTATTGTATATAGTATGTATGTTCAGTAAAGATGTGTTTGTTGATGTTCTGATATGATGTTAAACAGTTTATATCTACGTAAAATATGTAAATCTACATTCTGGGTGTCAAAACGGTCTGTTTCAAATAACATGCATAAGTTGTTTGCTACATTATTGAAGTGCATGATCAGTTGACATCATGTTATCATACCTAAGTTATATATACATTTAACTCGAGCTAAGTTAAAACACCTTCTCCAAGAAATAAGAAATAAGTGAGCGTTGGTGTAAAATCGTCTCAAAATTGTTCATAATGGCTATTGCTTATGTCGTACGTCTCACGTGGATAATAATACTCATTGCAAATTATATTTTCCATGTATTTTGCACGACTTTTTGTATTCAACGGTATATCACTTTGTATTTTTGCTATGTGTTGCACTGTTCATATATGCCATCATACATGTTTTGTATTATGTCCTCATGGGCTTGTTAGCCTACTGGAATCGAAATAAACTATGTTCTATGTTCTATGTTGAAAGAGACCTAACTTAACACAGTATTTCCTTTCTTTGCTGTTCTTGTTGATTTTTTACTTTCAACTAACTGTTCAATGTAAGCCGTTCCCGTCGGTGTGGAGTATAACGAAACACCGATGGGAATATCCCGTCTAAGGTCGGCTATGCCTTTGAATGGGTAAAACTGTTAAAATGTAAGTTGCAGGAAATTGGCAAATGGACAGGATATTGATTATTATGGGAAAAAATGGCCCCAGGGCTTCATAAGCCCCTTTACTGGGGCTATTTAACATGATATTCAAACATGTACAGTCAGAATTCTTTATAATGGTGAACGCTATAACGGAATATTCGACTTCCGACAAAAATTTCGTGGGGACGGATTTTTCCCTATTAAAATTACTACGTTATAACGGAAAACACGCTTACCGACACCGACAGCAATTATTGGGAACAAATATGACTTTTGTACACATTTTTCTGCCTTTACAACGTCACAGATGTGTTTATTGAATTTTGCGACATACCGCAAACCGGCAAAGTGATTGACAGGTAATCAAGGGAGACTAATCTTACAGTATCGGATTAATTAGTCGGAACGCCAATACAGTATCGATTGATGTTTTAACAATACCGCATTAATTGTTTGAAAGGTGTTCATCGCTTTATGGTTATCAATTATCAAAATTAAGAATTAATTGATATAATTTGCGTTCTTTAATTGAGTGAAAAGATGAGATCTTTGAGTACAGGTGTCAAAATGGGGTAGAAAAATGGAGCGATCGCCGTTAAATTTATCAATCTTTTGAAAGTGTAAAAACCTTTATAATGTCTCAGCCTCCAGCAAAACGACGAAGAACACAGTTTTCCATCGCCGAGAAGAAAGAGATCGTCGCCTACCGACCATCCGACAGCAACCCAAGATGAGATTGCAACCCGTTTCGCCAGAGACTGGGGGAAGCAGGTCGGCAGATCAACCATGAGCGACATTCTCCGTGACAAAGAGAAATGGTCTAGCGTGCCGAAAAATGGTGACTCATCTCGACGACAGCGTTCCGGCAAGCACGAGAAACTAGAGCAAGCGCTGCACAGGTGGTTTACCGACGTTCGATCGTCAATGACGACATGTTGCTTGACAAAGCATGTGCATGGGCACCGGCTTTCTTGTTCTAAATGGTTATGTGGATGGTGTTAAATGAAATGTATTACATGCAATAAAGTATTAATTTAAATATGTTTTGTTTTATTTTTGTCATCCTTTTCAAGCCATACATCTTAACCACGATGTGAAATAAATATGTTTTTGCAACTAACATGTTCACCTAGGATAATTATGGGAGCATATCTAAAACAGTTCTTGTTTGTCCGTCAGAAGACCCAATTTCCTTATAACAGCAAATTCACTTTAACGTCACAAAGCACTGGCGACAAACACTGTCGTTGTAAAGAGGGTTGACTGTATATTGGTATTTACAACAGATCTCAGGTGAGCGTTTACAGGACCATTGGTCCTCTGGTTTAGGATTTATACAGCCCGTTTCACTCGAGTTTGCCATTTGAGCATTTAGGTCAATCGAATTTGTTCACTCGAGTTTGCCGTTTGTTTGTAAATCAGGTAACTTTTTATTCTATTTTAGAGCTGAAACAGTGTCCCAGGTGCCAGGTGTTCTTAAAATTTATTCAGCATTTATCTTTTGGTAATGATGTCACCTCTTCTGATAAAACATTGTAATTGCTTGGTTAAAGCACATTTTTACTTCAAAATTCTTTGCACAACATATACAATGCATATTAAGAACACAAATTTGTAACAGGATAGAGACAAAAGCAGAATTTTATAAATTTAAGCAGTTACTATTGGTATCTACATAGCAAAAATTCCACATAGTAAGTTAAAAATTTCACTCGGGTTTGCCGTTTTTAAAGGTCATTTAGTTTGAAGCTGTCACTCAGATCAGCAGATCAGTCAATCCAGACATCTTTGAGGACAACATGAAAAGAAACTCAGATCTTCGGAACACATGGTCGTCTTGTGTGATGCAAATGCTCAAACAGCAAACTCGAGTGAAAGGGGCTGTAATTTGAGCCGCGTCATGACAAAGCAGAATTTTTGCCTATGCAAAAATAAAGGTGCAGATCAGCTGTGCAGTTACTGCACAGAACTGCACAACTGATCAGCACCATTGTTTTCGCTACACAGATTGTACAATAACTCTTCTTTGTAAATCTGAAATTTGAAGCCTCTAGCCTGCTTCTGTAACTGCACAGGCCAATTTGTGTCAGACCTGGTAGGAAAACCGGAAGCCAAGTTTTGTCATGTCATGGCTCAATTATGGTCTATAGCTGGTCTGCTCAGGCTTAGTTTATATAATGAGACCTCAAATTTCAGAATCGGTCTATACTACGTTAAGTGGCATTTACGATTTCATATGCTGCCCCCACCCACACACACTGTTCACTTTTTAGCTCACCTGAGCTGCAGGCTCACAAGGTGAGCTTATAGGATGGCCATGCTCAGGTGTCCGCCGTCCGTCGTCGTCAGTCCACAATTTCAAAGATCTTCTCCCTTGAAACCGCCCTTGATTCAAAGCCAAATTTTATATAAAGCATCTATAGGAAGGCGGAATTAATGTGTTTATAAATACTCCAGGTCACATGACCAAGATGGCCACCATGCCCATATATGGTAAAAGCCCTTCAAAAATCTTCTTCTCCGGAACCGGTGGACCGCTTTCAAAGAAACTTGGCATGAATCATCGATGGTTAAAGTACTGCAATGTATATATAAATCATGACCCTGTGGTGACCTTGATCTATTTTATGACAAGGTCAACATAGGTTACCTAAGCCTTTGAATGGGTAAAACTTAAAATGTCAGTTGAAGGGAAAGACTTGCAGGAAATTGGCAAATGGACAGGATATTGATTATTTTGAGAAAAAAATGGCCCCAGGGCTTCATCTGCCCCTTAATTGGGGCTATTTTCCATAATATTCAAACATGTTTATTGGTATATACAACAAATCTCAGGTGAGCATTTACAGGACCATTGTTCCTCTGGTTTCATGCAGTCTATGCTAATACATGTTAACCACTCTGGTCTGAGCCTCCCCATGAAAAGTTGTTCAAGTCAAACCCTCCATACATATAAGTCTTAGTGGCTTGCTTTGGTGGTTTTATTTGAAGCACTTTTTGGATGTCATGACATCCTAATTTTTGGTAAGAGTCCCATAAAATGACGGCAATGTCCCAACATGACCATAGCTGTTGACTGGGATGTAAAGCATGTATGTTCTCTTTTTTACACCCACAAGATTAAACATCAAGATTAAAAAATTGAATAAAGAGCTTCACTGTTAAAGACCTTTAACTGTGAAGTACTTTATTCATTTTTTTTAATCTTGATGTTTAATCTTGATGATGTAAAGAATTACTATTAGATATTGTGTATCTTTGCTTACTGTAGGTTTTGTTTGCAACCAAGAGTGATTTCTACAGAAAACCTTGTATAGGAATGTGGCAATATCTCTGTGAAAAGGTGAGGCAACAAAAGAAAGTTGAATTGTGCTAATTAGCTCACCTGAGCCGTCAGGCTCACAAGGTGAGCTTATAGTATACCCATGCTCCGTCGTCCGTCCGTCCGTCCGTCGTCCGTCCGTCGTCCACCATTTTCAAAGATCTTCTTCTCTGAAACAGCTTGGCCAATCAAAACCAAATTTTACATGAAGCATCTATGGGAAGGGGGAACCAATGTATATATAAATAATCCAGGTCACATGACCAAGATGGCCGCCATGCCCATATATGGTAAAAACCCTTCAAAAATCTTCTTCTCCGGAACCACTGGACCGATTTCGACCAAACTTGGCATGAAGCATCGATGACTCAAGTACTACAATGTGTATATAAATCATGACCTTGCGGTGACCTTGACCTATTTTACGGCAAGGTCAACATAGGTCGCCTTTGCATTTGAATGGGAAAAATTGTTAAATTGTCATTTAAAGGAAAAATCTTGCAGAAAATGAGCAGTAGGACTGAATATTAATGATTCTGAAAAAAATTGGGCACCAGGGGCTCATCCGCCCCCACCCCGGGGCAATATACATGTATATTATCATAATATTCAAACATCTTCTTCTCTGAAACCGCTTGGCCAATCAAAGCCAAATTTTACATGAAGCATCTATGGGAAGGGGGAACCAATGTATATATAAAAAATCCAGGTCACATGACCAAGATGGCCGCCATGCCCATATATGGTAAAAACCCTTCAAAAACTCTCTTCTCCGGAATCGGTTGACCGATTTCAATGAAACTTGGCATGAAGCATCGATGGCTCAAGCACTACAATGTATGTAAAAATCATGACCCTGTGATGACCTTGACCTATTTTACGGCAAGGTCAACATAGGTCGCCAATGCATTTGAATGGGGAAAACTTTTAAAATGTCATTTAAAGTGAAAGTCTTGCAGGAAATGGGAAGTAGGACTTAATATTAATGATTCTGAAAAAAATTGGACCCCAGGGGCTCATGTGCCCCCACCCCGGGGCAATATACATGTATATTTCCATAATATTCAAACGTCTTCTCCTCTGAAACCGCTTGGCCAATCAAAGCCAAATTTTATGTGATGCATCTATAAAATTGGGGAATCAATGTGTATATAAACCAGAGGACCAATGGTCCTGTAAACGCTCACCTGAGATCTGCTGCATATACCAATAAACATGTATGAATATTATGGTATTTTATTCCAGTGCAGGGGCAGATGAAGCCCTTGGGACATTTTCTTTCTTCTGAATCTTCAATATTCTGTCCATTTGCCAATTTCCTGCTGGCTTTTCCCTTCAAATGACATTTTAACAGTTTTCCCAATTCAAATGCATAGGCAACCCATGTTGACCTTGCCATAAACTTGGTCAAGGTCATCACAGGGTCCTGATTTATATATACATTAAAGTACTTTAGCCATCGATGCTTCATGCCAAGTTTCCTTGAAATCAGTCTATTGGTTTCAGAGAAGAAGGTTTTTGATGGGTTTTTACCATATATGGGCATGGCGGCCATCTTTGTCATGTGACCTAGATTATTTATATACACATTGATTCCCCCATTCTATAGATGCTTCACAACAAATTTGGCTTTGATTGGCCAAGCGGTTTCAGAGGAGAAGACGTTTGAATATTATGGAAATATACATGTATATTGCCGCGGGGTGGGCGGCACATGAGCCCCTGGGGTCCAATTTTTTTCAGAATCATTAATATTCAGTCCTACTTCCCATTTCCTGCAAGACTTTCACTTTAAATTACATTTTAAAAGTTTTTCCCATTCCAATGCATTGGTGACCTATGTTGACCTTGCCATAAAATAGGTCAAGGTCATCACAGGGTCATGATTTATATACACAATGTAGTGCTTGAGCCATCAATGCTTCATGCCAAGTTTTGTTGAAATCGGTCCACCGGTTCTGAAGAAGAAGATTTTTGAAGGGTTTTTACCATATATGGGCATGGCGGCCATCTTGGTCATGTGACCTGGATTATTTATATACACATTGGTTCCCCCTTCCCATTGATGCTTCATGTAAAATTTGGCTTTGATTGGCCAAGCGGTTTCAGAGAAGAAGATGTTTGAATATTATGATAATATACATGTATATTGCCCCGGGGTGAGGGCGGATGAGCCCCTGGTGCCCAATTTTTTTCAGAATCATTAATATTCAGTCCTACTGCTCATTTTCTGCAAGATTTTTCCTTTAAATGACAATTTAACAATTTTTCCCATTCAAATGCAAAGGCGACCTATGTTGACCTTGCCGTAAAATAGGTCAAGGTCACCGCAAGGTCATGATTTATATACACATTGTAGTGCTTGAGTCATCGATGCTTCATGCCAAGTTTGGTTGAAATCGGTCCAGTGGTTCCGGAGAAGAAGATTTTTGAAGGGTTTTTACCATATATGGGCATGGCGGCCATCTTGGTCATGTGACCTGGATTATTTATATACACATTGGTTCCCCCTTCCCATAGATGCTTCATGTAAAATTTGGCTTTGATTGGCCAAGCGGTTTCAGAGAAGAAGATCTTTGAAAAGTGTGGACGACGGACGGACGGACGGACGGACGACGGACGACGGACGGACGGACGACGGAGCATGGGTATACTATAAGCTCACCTTGTGAGCCTGACGGCTCAGGTGAGCTAATAATCCAGGTCACATGACAAAGATGGTCGCCATGCCCATATATGGTAAAAACCCATCAAAATTCTTCTTCTCTGAAACCAATAAACTGATTTCAAGGAAACTTGGCGTGAAGCATCGATGGCTAAAGTACTCCAATGTATATATATAGATCAAGACCCTGTGATGACCTTGACCAAGTTTATGGCAAGGTCAACATGGGTTGCCTATGCATTTGAATTGGGAAAACTGTTAAAATGTCATTTGAAGGGAAAAGCCAGCAGGAAATTGGCAAATGGACAGAATATTATCTGAAGAAAGAAAATGGCCCAAGGGCTTCATCTGCCTCTGCACTGGAGTTAAATACCATAATATTCAAACATGTTTATTGGTATATGCAGCAGATCTCAGGTGAGCGTTTACAGGACCATTGGTCCTCTGGTTAATTATTATTGTGCCAAATTACATGAAGTAATGTACCCTTTTACATGATTTTGCATTTCTGACTTTTATCAGGGTTTGCATAGACCTTGAAATGTCCTGGAATTTGAACATCCTGGAATGGTCCTGGAATTTTATAAATTGTCCTTGAAAAAGAGAAATTGTCTTTGAGCTTATAAAAATTTGGAGATTCTCCTGTAAAAATGGGATGCCCAGTGACATAGCAGAATTAAAATAGAGTGACAGTGACAGTTAATATTGAAGAGTAAGTACTTCGTCTCTTCAAAGTTGAAATCCGAGTCAAAAATATTGAAATCTGAACAATGACTACCCATGCCCCAGCCTGCTATGGGAAGAGTGGAAAATATGCCTTAATTTGATGAAATTTGATCCTTGAAAAATGAAAAACCATCCTGGAAAAGTCATGGAAAAGTCCTAGAATTCTGTTATTCCATTTTTGTATCAACCCTGTTTATATTACATCTTGTAATTTGAGTTTCACAAGTTAACACAGTTAATTATCTGGCGAAGTAATGGTAGCTCTATGGCTTGACTTAAGAAATAGGTCAGCTCAAGCAGTGAATTGTTGAGTAATATATTAGTTTGGAGTTCAGTTGTAAAGCAGAGCAAATCATGAGCGCGCGCGACTGATTTATCTGCAAACTACTGACCGACAAACAGTGATATATTACTCAACAATTCACGCACTAGAGCTGATCTATTTCGTTTCTAACACACAATAAATGGAATAAAATCATTTTAAACTTTCAGTTTCTTCAACTTTTCCACTAATGCACTGAAGTAATCCCGCCAAACTTTTGACTGCACTGCAAATGTTTTCATATGTTTGTTACTTTTTGAACGCATTGAAATGACGTTACACCGTCTAACGTCAAAGTAACATGACTTTTGGGATAGCTGACGTCATAATTTAATCAAAATGGCGTCAAAACGGCACAAAGTAACGTCACGCTAATCCGCCCAGTGATATGATACTCAATATATCACTGCACTTTACCATTGGCTTCTATAGGCAGGGTGTGTTAGAATTCTCGGTAAATACTTGTTTTGTCAATTTTTTAAATCTGAATTTTTTTGTCTGCATTTCAGGGCAATGATGGTGTTCTAGTAGATCCTTCATTATCATTCTATGTGGGAGGTAAACTTTTAATGATTTTACTCTTTTTTTTTTTTTAACAGAAACCTCTGTGCTGATGTAAACTCATGTTATGTTTCTTGCTAAATGGCCATGTGAAACTGGGTCAGAGGGGAGCCTCATGAATAAATGACTCCTCCGCCAGCAAGGTATAACCACGCCCACCCCTATTTCCTTAGACAAAACATTGAATGTGTTTTTGCACCTATATTTAAAAAGCATGTGTTGTTTTGTTTGTCTATCCCCTTGTTGTCTAACCGTCATTGACCATTAGCTAATGTGCTGATTTGAATGGTCAATATAAAAATGAATACTAACAATGGGTGGTTTGACGGAGGACTCAATTAAGCAGTACAAAGCCATATACATGTCTGTTGTCAGTACGATTGACATGTATGTTTACTTACACTTTGTCCATTTATTACAGTTTTCCCTTTATTCTTTTCAACCGTTAATATCTTACATGTTTAGTTTATATAATATGTTTATTGACTAACAATTGAAAACCATCATGCAAGAGACTTGAGATGCGCAACTATGATATGCGCAACTCCATGCGACTCAACTATATAGATAGGTTTAAGCATTGTTAGTAGTTAACATAGATTTACTTAGTTAACAGAGATTTACTTCCACCTGTGTCACGCAAGGCTGAGTTGATCTGCTATTTTCAAGTAATGAAATGTGTCAGTTACCTCAAAGCTACATCTCGTAATTGTTGTTTGTAGATGCTGCAGGTCGTCCCAAAGATTGGCAGCCAAAAAAGAAGAAAGATTTCTCTTGTAGTGACAGGCTGGTATGATTTAGTTTTACCATGAGAAAACTTTGTTGTCCAAATGAAAAAATCGGAGGCCTTAATTTCTGGCTGAACAGTGGCAGTCTTATGTTTCACTGCTTTGAAACTGTTTTCTTTCCAATTTCAAAATAGTCTATTTACATTTTACCCAGGCAGACCTATTTGTGCTTGACATGTTGAAAAACACATTAATTTTCTCAGAACAAGCATATTTAGGGCAAAATGTATGTTTTGCCTGTCATGTTTTATCAAAATTGTATGTATAAATCGAAATAGATTTAAATGTGAAGTGGATGCGGTTTGTTATAGGCTTTCCCCAGTAGTTTATTATACTCTGTAAATTGTTTTGATGTTTTCAGTTTGCCTTGAATATTGGTGTGAAGTTTTTCACTCCTGAGGAATTCTTCATAGGTTACCCAGCAGCTACTTTCACTATGCCAGAGTTTGATCCGGTAGGTTCAGTCAGCTACACAATACTATAGAAAAACTTCTCTAATGGCTTGGTGCCAGGGTTGTAAAACATACTCAGTTCAGGTGAGACTAAAATTTATCCTGCTCATTAATGTTCAAATCATTTAATGTCAACAATTTCTCTTCTGTTCCGGGGTTCAGCAAAATTCATGCATTCATAATATTGATGATGTCATCTTTTCTTTGTTCCTCAACAACAGCAGGCTGCTTTCTGAGAGGCAGCCCTCAGGAACATTACGTAGCGCTCGCGAGTGCTTTTTGGTAACACACTGTTGCAGCAGCAAATAGTTACAAAGCCCTCAGTGGCACTAGCCTTATGCTACTCTTGTCAGATCTGTGCCTTTGTACAATGAAAAGTTATGTAAATAAACATCAGGAAGTGATACAATCAAATTTGGAATCTCAACCTAGACACCAGACTGGAAAGAAAGGATAACAAAGAACTCACATAAAATCATGCACGAAAAGTAAGATGACTAGCTCTTTCCTAGCTTTCTAGCTTATCAGCATTACATGTATTTATAGGAAACCAATGTTTCTTTTCCATTCCAGAGGAAATGTAGTTCGAGGTCTCCCCTGCTAGATCCAGAAGATGCACAGATGATAAGTGACAGGCAAGAGGTATATGATCTGTGTTTGTTTGAAGATGAGGCTTAACACATTAGTGACGAATGAACTTTCCCTTTGTTATCATTTCGATGAGTCCACTTTCATTTATAGGGGCTTTGGGTGTGACTTTAAAAATTTTGCTAAATTTTTCAATAAATATCTAAGCAAACAGAATAGCCCCAGATGGGACGCCGCATTCTGCGGCGTCACATCTGGAGCTATTCTGTTTGCCTATATCTGGGGCTGTTCTGTTTGCTTATATCTGGGGCTATTCTGTTTGCCTATATCTGGGGCTGTTCTGTTGTCTTATATCCCATATATAGGACACCAGGCTTAAATGGGGCCTAAAATCTCGGTCAACAATTTTTGCAGTCATGTTTTGAGTGAGAAAATGTGGCCGATGAAAGATCATGCATCTGACAACTGTAAAACAACTGGACTGTCGTGAGAAAGCCAACAGTGTAAAACTACTTTGTTGTGCAAATTACATCTGATGCTTTCTGGGGTATAGAAAATATTGCTGTTTCTGAATCAATGCTAAAATTTTGATGTATTACAGCAATAAACAATTAACTGATCATTTTTATCAAACTTAATGATAAGGGATCATAATTTCCTGGCATTGACATCATTTGAGACGTGTCCCTTTATATTTCGGATTTAAGATAAAGAGGGATGGTACTACTTGTGTAGTGAAAACAAAGTTGGTGATCTGTGCCTTTGTTTTCGCATATGCAAAATCCAGTTTTGTCATGACGTGGGTCAGTTAAAAGCTGATGTCTCTAATTTCAGGTTCTTATTCTTGTTGGATCTCCTGCATGTGAGTATTGTTATTATTTTCTTCTTAGTAATTGACACAATGTCTCCGCCCTTCATTTCCAGGGGCAAACTAAGATTAACCTGCATTTTAAATGCTATTCATTGTAAAAATGCTATTCATTGTAAAAATGCTATTCATTGTAACATGTATTCACAATTTGCTATGTGCATTTATTACAAAAGCACAGAAATCATTAACAAGAAGATCGCTAGAGACTGGAAATTTTAGATTTAGAAAGAAGTGGAATTCTACTATCCATGTAACGAAACAAAGGCACTGATCAGCTTCGCAGTTACTAAGAAGCTGATATGCACCTTTGTTTTCGCATATGCAAAATGTTGGTTTTCCCATGACAGGGCTCACATTGTTTTTACAGCAGGAAAATCATGGCTAGTGAAGACATACTTTGTGCCGAAAGGTTACTGCCATATAAATCGGGTGAGTATTTAGATGGTTTCCTTCTGTAAAAGTCTGGCTGTTCGGTGTGTGACACTGGCATTATGCATCAATATACCACTTCTTCTTTATCACACTATTGCTTGGGTCCAAGACAATTTGTGTAAGATATCCAGTCCCTGTTATATTGTGAGTAAAATTTATAGATATTTGAGCCGCCTCGTGGGAAAACCAACAATGTGGTTTTTGAACAGGTCTGACACAAACTGGCCTGTACAGCTACAGAAGCAGGCTAGAAGCTCGAAATTTTGGAGTTAAGTAGAGGAGGAATTGTACTATCCGAGTAGCGAAAACAAAGGCGCTGATCAGCTTCGCGGTTACCGCGAAGCTGATCTGCGTCTTTGTTTTCGCCTATGCAGATTGTTGGTTTTCCCACGAGGCGGCTCATTTATCAAAATCACTCAAAATTGACAATTTGGGGTCCAGCAAGGATGTGTGATGTATCCAAAATTGTGTGATAAGGAACTGTGTTCAGGATTCAGAAATGTTTGCAAGAACTTAATTTGTGCTAATTCTTTGCCTCATGAAAATAAAGTTCTCGCTAATAAAAGATTACTATAAGCTTTATATAGAGAGCATGAGTACTCCATCACAAATTCTAGAACTCGCCAATAATTTCGAAATCGAAAATTCACAAATAAAAGGGGAAATTTTCCGAGCTTACTTTATTAAGAGGTTGATGTGTCATGGTACAAATGAGAAAACCAACAACTTGGGTTACGACCAGGTCTGACACAAACCAGCCTGTACAGTCACAGAAGCAGGCTAGAAGCTTGAATTTCGGATTTAATAAGAAGATTGATTGTACTATAATCCGTGCAGCGAAAACAAAGGCGCTGATCAGCTGTGCAGTTATCTGCGGCTTTGTTTTTAGCTCGCCTGCACGAAGTGCATAGAGCTATTGTAGTCACCTCGGTCGTCCCCGTTTACGTTTACGTGTACGTCCGCGTCACACTTTCGGTTAAAGTTTTTTATAAGTCTATATCTCTTGACCATGTTGATGGATCAAGTTGATACTTTGCATGATGCTAGATATTGGTCTGAAGTTTTACGCAGTACCATCATGACCCACCCCGGGTGACCTTGAGGTCAAGGTCACAGACTTAGAAATTTTGTGTTTAAGTTTGTTTTTTTTTTAAGTTTTTGTAAGTCTATATCTCTTGACCATATTGATGGATTGAGTTGATACTTTGCATGTTGCTAGATATTGGTCAGAAGTTTTACGCAGTACCATCATGACCCACAGACTTAGAAATTTTGTGTTTAAGTTTTTGATTTAAGTTTTTGTAAGTCTATATCTCTTGACCATGTTGATTGATAGAGTTAATACTTTGCATGTTGGTAGATATTGGTCTGAAGTTTTATGCAGTACCATCATGACCTACCCTGGGTGACCTTGAGGTCAAGGTCACTGACTTAGAAATTTTGTGTTTAATTTTTTGGTTAAAGTCTAAATCTCTTGAACATGTTGATGGATAAAGTTGATACTTGCATGTTGATAGATATTGGTCTCAGGTTTTATGCTGTACATCACAACTCACCTGGATGACCTTTAGGTCAGGGTCACGGACTTGGAAGTTTTGTGTTTAAGTTTTGGTTAATGTTTTTATAAGTCTCTTGAACATGTAGATTGATCAAGTTGATACTTTGCATTGGTCTGAAGTTTTATGTTGTACCATCATGACCCACCTGAGTGACCTTGAGGTTAAGGTCGTGGGTTATAGATTTTAACAGATGTAGTGGCAAAGCACAAGTCAGGCGAGCTACGCTGTCCTGCGACAGCTCTTATTGCCCATGCAAATTGTTGGTTTTCTCATGCGGTGGCTCAATTTGTGTTTCAGGATACGTTAGGTACGTGGCAGAAGTGTGTGTCAGAAGCCAATGCTGCCTTATCAAGGGGGAAGAGTGTCGTCATAGATAATACCAACCCGGATGTGGAGTCTAGAGCTAGGTGAGTCATTAACCTGGGGCCATTCGTTCAAAATTAACGACGTGGTTAGTTAACGATTCGTTAAAATTTCAAATGGCAATATTACAAATACACTGCAAAGGATTCTCACATTTTATCAACCAAAAATAACAGTGTATTTGCTTATGTAGTCGGCATTTACTTAACAAGTTGAGGCCTTAACAATGATGTTAAGCTAACGAAGTTTTGAGCAACTGGCCCCTGTTTATGATGAATGGACTTTCCCATTGTTATCATTAGGGTGAATCCACTGTCATTATTAGGGGCTTCAGGAGTGATTTTGAGTTTTTATTCCTTTTTTCGATGAAATTCCTCTAAGCAAACAGAATAGACTCAGTAAATGATGAGCAGTTGTCAGTTTGCACTGGTAATAGAGCTGCGACACAAGAAAAGCGATGTATGGTTCTAACCATGTCGGACATAAACCGGTCTGTACAGTCACAGATGTTTGGAAGCTTGAAATTTTGGATGTAAGAAGAAGAGAAATTGTACTATCTATGTAGCAAAAACAAAGGCGCCGCTGATCTGTGCCTTTGTTTTCGCATAGGTCTTCTCATGACGCAGCTCAGTATACCTAAGGTAGACATGCCCAGGACATTGTGGCTTGAAAAACAGTGCTCACTATACCTTGAAATTTGTTGTTGATCCACGAAACAGCAAATCAATGACCAAATGCTTAAATTGATGCAAATGATATGTAAAGACCTTTTTATTTAATTGTAGGTATGTGGATGTAGCAAAGAAGGCAGGTGTACAATGTAGATGTTTTGTTCTTACAACTAGTCATGCTCAGGCCAGACATAATGAAAGAGTGAGTTTGCCTTCATTGTACAGTTTAAGCTCATTAAAACATGCCTCACTATAGTGCGGTTTTCAGCATAACAGGGCCCTTTTATGGCTCCCAAAATGATAATTTTGCTTCTTGTCTGTTGTAAATAACCTTATTATAATAAGGCTTCACTTATATCACGGTTTGTTTCCATGGATCCCAAAGATAACATTATAATGAGGTTTACCTGTAGTCTTGGAAAAATGGGAGACTCTTAGTATGTGAAAACAGAGGCACTGATCAATTACAATGTTTTAGAATAATAACAAACAACAATGTTAACTTTTCACTAATAAAGAGGTCTTCAGTTCGATCCCCACTCATAGCACCATGTTTTGTCATTGAGCAAGACACATTTAACTCCTCAAAGCACTGGTTAATAGCCAGAAAGATACAGCTTCTTTCTGACATGACTGAAAAATTGTTGACAGGGTCGATAAACCTCTATACAAATAAACATAATTTAATTTGCCAATATTAGTAAAAGTAAAAAAAAAAATCCTTCAATTGGGTTGCAGTCCTAGGCCTGTCTGTCCGCAAACTTAGTAGAATAATTATAAAGGTAAATTGTTCAGTTCTGTTAGAGACAAGTCTCACAAACCTATCAATGACATGTTCTATTTCAGTTCCGATAGATTAGAGACAAGTCTCACAAACCTATCAATGACATGTTCTATTTCAGTTCCGATAGATTACAGACAAGTCTCACAAACCTGTCAATGACATGTTCTATTTCAGTTCCGAGAGATTACAGACAGATCTCACAAACCTGCAATGGCATAGTCTATTTCAGTTCCGATAGATTACAGACAAGTCTCACAAACCTAGCAATGACATGTTCTATTTCAGTTCCGAGACATTTCAGACAAGTCTCACAAACCTTGCAATGACATGTTCTGTGTCAGTTCCGAGACAAGTCTCACAAACCTTTCAATGACATGTTCTATTTCAGTTCAGAGAAATTACAGGCAAGTCTCACAAACCTGTCAATGACATGTTCTATTTCAGTTCAGAGAAATTACAGATAAGTCTCACAAACCTATCAATGACATGATCCTAAACAGTTACAAGTAAGTTTTGGTTCGGAGTTTCACAATTTATCTATTGTTGCTTATTTTATGAACTTTTAGAATTGTGATTTCAGTGGTTCTAAAATTACGATAGCTTGCGTACCTTTATTCGGAACTATTTTATAGGCTCATCGGCGTACTGCTCATTTTTACCAAGTTTTGCTTCCTGAGAATTGTTAATGCATCAAACTTCACATTTTCTGGTTACATCTGTGTATTTATTAGAAAAAAATTAACAAGATAACTTGTATAGGTTACCATTTTATTTCTTACTTTCTAGTCAATATTGCTTTAATCTTTAAATTCAAAAGAAAATAAAGCTGTGCACTTAAAAACTGCTCTGAATTTTTCACAGGATTTTTAGCTCACCTGAGCCGAAGGCTCAAAGGTGAGCTTATAGGATAGGTAGGTATCCGTCTGTCTGTCATCCTTCAACATTTTCAAACGACTTCTCCTCTGAAGCTGTGAGGCCAAAACTTTTGATATTTGGCATAAAGCATCCACAGGAGGGGGAAAACAAAAATGTTGTTTTTTGTTCAGATTGGATAAGAACTCTGGTTGCCATGGCAACTTATACGTTCCATAGACTTATAATGGAAAAAAGTGGAAATTGCAAATCTTTGCTTTCTCATTGGAGATATTTGAATTTTATTTTTAGAGAAATGTTTATTGAGTAGTGCTCGACGTTTCAGATGACCTTCATCCTGATCGCTTATTTTGATTGGTTGCTGGGGCCCCAAAAAGGGCAAATTTTCGAGAAAAAAAAATTAAAATTCTTCTCTTCAGAAACTGTTTGCTTTATGAAGTTGATGCTTTTCATACATGTTCCTGGCATTAGCTTCTACAAAAAGTTGTTTTTTGTTCTAGTCAGATAAGAACTGTGGTTGCTATGGCAACTTTCAGTTTCCATAGACTTATAATTGGAAAAATGAAAATTTGCTATTTCTGCAGTCTCATTGGAGATATTTGAATTTTGCTTTTGCAGAAATGTTTATTGAGTAGTCCTCTATGTTTCATATTACTTTTACCCTAGTACATTATTTTGATTGGTTGCTGGGGCCCCAAAAAAGGTAAATTTTCGAAAATAATCTTACAAAATCTTCTCTTCAGAAACTGTTTGGGTTATGAAGCTGATACTTTGCATACATCTTCCTAGCATTAGCCTCTACAAAACAGTTGTTTTTTTGTTCCAGTCAGATAAGAACTCTGGTTGCTATGGCAATTTTGCCATATACTTATAATGGGAAAAGTGAAAAATTTATATTTCTGCAGTCTCATTGGAGATATTGGATTTTTTTTTTTCAGAAATGTTTATTGAATAGTCTTCTATGTTGCAGATGAACTTCATCCTAATCCCTTACTTTGATTGGTTGCTGGGGCCCCTAAAAGGGCACGTTTTCGAAAAAAAAAATCTTTAAAAATCTTTTCCTCAGAAACTGTTTGCTATATGAAGCTGATACTTTGCATTTATGTTCCTGGCATTAGCCTCTACAAAGAAATAGTTTGTTTTGCATAAATGTTTATTGAGTAGTCTTCTATGTGTTATATGACTCTAATTTGACTTCTAATATGGTGTTTTTGCAAAGACATTGGATAGAATATTACAGAATTTTATCAGTTGTAAATTGTTGTGTGGCCATAAATTTTACATTCAACGATAGCTGTAAAATCAGGTGAGCTTTGTGGCCAATGGGCCTCTGGTTGAAAAGTTGTTGCTCATTTTACCATGTTTAGTCACAGAAGTTATCTCCCTTATTTTCAGGAAGAAATACACTCCCCCTGTCAAAAAAGAAGGATTCTCAGAGATTGTTAAAGTGAACTGTGTTCCGAAATTCACTGACTCAAAGTTAGAAGATTTGTATAGGAAGTTCCTCATAGATAAATGAGCTGTTTTACAATACATTTGACTACCATGGTGATCCCTGGAATATCGGCCCTGCCTTCCATGGTGGTCTTCAAGCTTCCGTATGATTGGGAATGGTGTTGCAAAGTTTACCATTTCAGAGCTGGAGAACTTGTATGGGAAATTTCTCATTGATAATTGAGGTTTAACTGAAATATCTACCTTTTATGGTGATATTCAGGCTTGTTCAGACAGGCGACTTTCTCCAATTTGACTTATCTAGAGCTCTACACTTCTCTGCAAGAGTGTTTGGATAAACTGGTCATATATCATGAAATCCGCAGTGCTTTGTTTATATGTAACTACATGATAGTAAAAGAGTGATGTTAAAAGCAGCAAAGTGGCTGTTATACTACCCGTCTTATAAGTAGATTTAAACTGAAGCTAATTAACTGCAAGAGCTGTTGAGATAAAACAAAAATCGGAGGAATTTGAGAACCCCAAAATTGGGGGAGATTGGTGGAGAAAGTCGACAGTGTGTGTTGGAGATTGTAAAAGTTGATTGTGTACCAAAGTTGACTGACTCAAAGTCAGAAGATTTGTGTAGGAAGTTCCTCATAGATAAATGAGCAGTCTCACTATATCACCCAGGATTACCTGTTACAGGGAACTCGGAGGTTCGGGGAACTCAGAGGTAAACAATGGAAGGCGCCTCGGACTAGGGTCAGTATAATATCATTTATAATACCACATAACGGTAAATTCAGAACATATGGTGTTCTGGGTTGAAAAGGTATTATAATAAGCAAACAATTTATGAACAGTGTGGCCGTCTTTGTACTCACATTAACATGCTACAGTATTTCGAACTCAAAATTATGCTCACGTAGCAAGAACATTTGTATTATCAGGTAAATAGTGGCCGACCAATAACATTTGTCAACAAACTGGCAGCTACATTTCAAAATTTAGGCTTTCTCCTCGAGATTCTTAGCATCCTTGCGCATGATTACAAAAGTATAAACTCCACAGGCTTAAAAACATTAAGATGGTGTCACATCATTTGATACGGGAATTCTCGGAGTAATTTTGAAATGTAATATTGGGAACTCGGAGGGACGGTTTTGGAGATTCGGAGGTATTTCACCATTTTAAGAGCTGTTTTTCCTCTCTTTTTTCTTGATAATGCTTATCTGAGAGTATATTTGTTTGGATCACTTCCATTTGCCTACGAATCAAGGAAAGGTAAGCACAAAACGTTTATTCTGATTGTTGTGACACGATAAGTATACGCACATGCGTATTGGGGAGGGGGTGTTTGATGTATACTAGGAAAGGAGATGATCAACAAGCAAGCTACCGTCTATGCAATCTAAACCCCTTACATCCCATATTGTGTGCATTATTTATTTTATTCACATTATCGACTGTGGGTAGAATCTTTCAATGATGCACATGAAAAAAAAAAAAAAAGATTGTCATTTACAGCTTATAAACCGGCTGATGCTAAATTTTCTTGGCCAACTTTCGAATGGGAGAAATACAGAGAGGGGAGGATATTTTTGTCAGTGCCCTCGTCTGCGTTTGAACTCGATCGACCTGAAAAATCATGTGCATACGTTTTTTACTTGCACATACAGAATACGGGTTTTCTTTCAAGAGCTGATGATACTTTATGTTTAGTTTAAGTTACGGTAACTGAGTGGCCGCCTATTGGGCAAAAGCTGCTCACTCGGCTTACGATATGTTCTCTCAGTATAAGTACCTAATTGTCAATTTGTTTTTTGTTGTTTTTTTTTTCTGACTCGGTTTCGTTAGGGTTGTAATTTCTTTCTGATTGCGCCTTTTCCTGATCATTACCATTTCATCTAGATCTCCCTTTTTGACACTTTGAATTGTGAGATTATAACAGATTTTGGCAAAATATTGGCAGACGAGTTAAGCTAATTGTGGGACGGTTTTCTGATGCGGTCGCTCAATTTTTATTATTATTGTCTGATGTCCCTTTCACCTTTACAAGGTTGTTTCAGACATATCGAGGCGACTCCATCAATGGGTTGGGTGAACACGGGAGAACCCCAGAATCAATTCCTGACACACCCGCAAGCAGAACTTGGCTTGCTCCACTTGTTACCCTAAGAGTGTGGTTAGTGATTGAATGATTAAGAGTGCTTAATGAAATTGACAACATAATAATCATGCCAAATAATTATACTCTTAAATATGCTAATAATAAGTCCATGCCATACATTAAGGTCAGAGTAACATACATGTAGGTTAGAGTGACATATTAATGTATATTTGGTATTTTACATATTAACTGGACTGTATGTCATAAAATTAAAGTCTAGTTTGCTCCAGAAGCAAAATCACGAGTCATTTTCAATGAACTGACCCTCCGAGTTCTCTGTATCCTAAATTTGACGTTACTCCGAGTTATCCAGATCATACCTCCGATAATTACCGTACCCAAAATTGTGATACCTCCTACATTTACCTGGGTAAAAACACTGGATTTTTTGCATATATGAGGCTAAAATTTTGCATGATGCTCATTAAGACACTGTATTTTTAGAAACCAACCGCTGTTTAATGCGAAAATATCGTAAAACCTCAAAATTAAGTGGTCCGAATTGAAAGTGCTTTACAATCATGCAATTTCCAGTTTACATTATTTATTTTTGATTGAAAATTGACGTGTCAGCTTAAACTGATGGTGCATGTAGGGGCTTCGTCTTCTAAACTTTGTATGTGCGATATGTTAAAATTTCTAAAGTGGACGTATATTGAAAATAAAATAGGATAAATACTGCCCCTAGTTGGATTTGCCTTCCGTTGTTTACCTCCGAGTTCCCCGAACCTCCGAGTTCCCTGTAACAGGTAATCCTGGGTGTATATTGCCAGCCCAAACTGGCATGGTAATCCTTAGTTTTCAAACAGGCAGTGCAGACCGTCTATTATGGTGATTTTAAGGCTTAAAGATTGTGAAAGTGAAAGCTTAAAGATTTATGCTGGAAATTCCTCTGACATTGATATATGAGGGGTCTGACTTAAAACATCAGGAAAACATGTCTGTGCAATAAAGTACCCTTAAATCCCACTTTTATGAAGTAAAACTGAGGTATGTAGGGGTATACTTATTTTTTTATGTGTGTGTGTTTTTTTTTTTTTTTTTTTTTTTTTTTTTTTTTTTTTTTTTTTTTTTTTTTTGTCCAAAACATAGATTGTGAGTACTTGTTAGAACCGCCTAGTCAAGATGGTCTATGTTTTGAGCAAAAATAAGAAAAATATCAAAAATTGTCCAATGAATTTTTTCCATTAATGATTTTTACAGCTAAAAAATCTCAACATATTGCATGGGCAAGTTTTTGAAATGAGCCTTACTTTTGTGTTGATCCTTAGTCTATGAAGAGACAGTATAGACCCTGACTGTAAGGCTTCTCGGACAGGAAAGTTGAAAGACTTGTAGACAATGAGCAGTCTTGTATAAGAGCATGCCTGTCATAGTGAGCCTAGTCAAAAATGGTTTCATACTCTGATGAAAGTCTGCCTACCAAAAAGATCCTTAGTTTTTTGGCCAGCGTGAGTTGCTTATCTTAGCAAATTGCGGAGACCCATCCATGCATACCACACTGTTCTTAGAATGTAAATGTGACAAAGTTTATGAAAGTGGTTAGAACTCTCTCAGTGGATTGAGACAAGTGAAATGAACTTGGTCAAGTAAAAAGTAAGCAATGATCAGGAGCTGGTGCAATCAGAACTAAAGTCCTACCTTAAAAAAACAGGTGGACGACAACCAAAATGATAAATAGGAACTGATACAAAGAAAAAATATGAACTGCATCATGAGAAAACATGATCTTGGCGTGTACAAAAACAAAGGTCCATATCAGCATCTTTGTTTTCACAACACAGAAAGTACAATTACCCTTCTTCCTTAATACAAAATTTCAAGCTTCTAGCCTTTTTTCTGAGACTGTACATGCCTGTTTGTGTTGGATTGGTCGGAAACCTGAAATCTGGTTTTCTCACATTGCCACTCATGATATAAATCTGAGCTAGCAACACTGTAACCTAAAGTGCTTCGGTCTGTTTCACTAAGGCATATTTTTGATTGTCAGATATTGTAGATCATTACTCAATGAGGCTCTAAATGGCTAGTCAAAATATGAAAATGAATCTTTAGGGCCTGTCACACACTCACGAGTTGAAGCCCCGACATGCTACGAGTTGGTACGAGTTATAAGTCGCCGCTTGTCGCGCGAGTTGCCACGAGTTGTGTTGAAAAAGTTTAAAAGCTGTCACACACTCACGAGTTGAAGCTATGAGTTAGCGCAAATCATAACTCGCCGCTTGTCGCGCGAGTTGCTATGAGTTGTAATGCCCTACGAGTTCTACACGACATCCCTACGATATAAGTCGTGGGAACTCGCGGATACTCGTAGGAATGTCGTAGTAAACTCGTGAGATGTCGTAGGAACTCGTGAGAAGTCTTCTTCAAAATCGTAGCAACTCGTAGGTATCTCGTAGGCAACTCGCCATGTTTGACAAGACGCCGAGAATGCACGACATCCCACGATATTACTACGAGTTCTGTACGACAAGCTACGAGATCAGTACGAGTTATGCTCCGCCCATGCCCTGCCCACTTTAAGACGGCGAGTTGCTACGACTTGCTACGAGAATTTTAAACTGTGTAAAATTCTCGTAGCCTTTCCACATGCTACGAGTTGGGAAGAGTTATGTACGACAACCGCCGACATAGGGCGAGTTCTCTACGAGTTGCTACGAGTTCACCAAAAAAGTGGGCGGAGCTTAACTCGTAGGTCCAATTCGTGAGTGTCTGACAGGGGCTTTTCATTCATCAGAAATAAACGTTGACAAATCTGAATTTTTGTTGTACTTTTTCACTGACCATCAATGAACATGTAATTTTAAGTCACTGTTTGGTGTGAGCTACGATGCTGTCCCAAGGAGCTGCTCACTTATAAATTGTTTGGCTGTTTAGATAATAACAGAATAACCTTAAGAATTTAAGGAAATACAGATGTATTTATTTAAAATATTTCTGTCAATGTCAAACATACCCCAATGTTCATCCAAAAGGCGTCAAAGGTCACATTGAGTTGCACACTCGACTGATGATTTATTCCATGTCAGCAGACGGCTTTGCTCAAGAAAGATGCTCTTTAAACAGGTAGTTTGGGAAGCTTGTTAATCGAGTTATTTACCCCCTAATGTTGCACATTAATTATGCCCCTAACTTCGAAAGAAGTTGAGGGGGCATATTGGTTTGGGTCTGTCCGTACAGTCACTCTGTGATGCGTAATGCTTAGCACTCGGTCAGGAACTGTTAGAGCTAGGATCTTGAAATTTGGTATGTAGTATCATTACGAAAATATGCCCAGGCAATATAAAGTGATTTTTTAAAGCTGTAAAATTTGAAATTTTGATATTTTTGTTCAAAACATAGATTGTGGGTACACGTTAGAACAGCCTCGGCGAGGCGGTTCTAACGAGTACCCACAATCTATGTTTTGAAGAAAAATAGGTACACCCCTGCAAACCCCAGTTTTGCTATATAAAAGTGGGGTTCAAGGGGGTATATATGACACGGACATGTTTTCCTGATGTTAAGAGGACCGTTATTTTTTCTTTCAGGTAAATTCAAGGGGCTAGGGCCCATTCTGTGAGTTATTTCCCTTTTTAGCTCGACTGCACGAAGTGCATAGAGCTATTGCTGTCACCCTGGTCGTCCACGTTCCCGTTCCCGTGTGCGTTCCCGTGCGCGTCACACTTGCGTTAAAGTTTTCTAGAAGTCCATATCTTGACAACCACTCATCAGAAAGCATTCATACTTGGACCATAGATACCCTGTAGGGTTAGCTTTCATCCCATGGCATCGGGCCCCTGGGTCCAGGCCAGGGGGTGGGGCTGGAGGTTAAAATCTAGAACACCTTCAAAAATGGCAATTCTTGTGTTAAAGTTTTCTAGAAGTCCATATCTTGACAACCACTCATCAGAAAGCATTGATACTTGGGCCATTGACACCCTGTAGGGTCGGCTTTCATTCCATGGCATCAGATCCCCGGGTCCATGCCAGGGGGTGGGGCTAGAGGTTAAAATCTAGAACACCATTAATAATAATGGCTTTTCTGTGATATAGTATTCTAGAAGTCTATATCTTGAAAACTTTTTATCAGAGGGCTTTCATACTCGGACCATAGGTACCCTGTAGGGTTGAGTTTCATTTCATGGCATCGGATCTCTGGGTCCATGCCTGGGGGGTGGGGCTGGAGGTTAAAAACTAGAACACTGTAAAAATAGATGTACTGCTGTGTAACTTTTACAAGGAGTCCATATCTTGACAACAACTTATCATAAAGCATTCATACTTCATACACTTTAGGTTCCATGACATCGGACCTCTGGGTCGGAGTCAGGGGGGCGGGGCTAGAGGTCAAAATCTAGAACTCCCCGGATTTTTTTTCTTTTTATTTCTTAATAGAAACAACTTAGGAAGATGGTTGGTCATTCATCTTTTGACTTTGTGACACTGACTTGTGTGTCATGACGGTAAGGGTCGTTTGACCTACTTTCCATGGTTCAGTGATTTTGCCTTATATCTTGACACTCAATTAGTATATTTTCTTACTTCTTTCAGATTATGAGTGAATACGACCAGGCCTTTGACCCCAATATACTTATAGGTCACTGTGACCTAATTTCACGGTTCAGTGATTTTGCCTTATATCTTGACACTCAATTAGTATATTTTCATACTTTTTTCAGATTATGAGTGAGTATGACCAGACCTTTGACCCTAATATACTTATAGGTCACTGTGACCTAATTTCACGGTTCAGTGATTTTGCCTTATATCTCGGTACTCAAATGGTTTCTGAACAAACTTCTTTCAAAGTATGTTTGCGTATGACAAGACCTTTGACCCTGAAATAGTCCTAGGTCACTGTGACCTGATTTTACGGTTCAGTGATTTTGCCTTATATCTTGACACTCAATTAGTATATTTTCATACTTTTTTCAGATTATGAGTGAGTATGACCAGACCTTTGACCCCAATATACTTATAGGTCACTGTGACCTAATTTCACGGTTCAGTGACTTTGCCTTATATCTCAGCACTCAAGTGGTTTATGAACATACTTCTTTCACACTATGTTTGCGTATGACAAGACCTTTGACCCTAGAGTAGTCCTAGGTCACTGTGACCTAATTTCACAGTTCAGTGATTTTCCTTTATATCTCGGCACTCAATTGGTATATGGACATACTTCTTGCACGATATGTATGAGTATGACAAGACCTTTGACCGTAAAGTATTCCTGGGTCACTGTGACCTAATTCCATGGTTCAGTGATTTTGCCTTATATCTCGACACTCAGTCGGTATTTTTTCATACTTCTTTCTGATTAGGAATGAGTATGACCAGACCTTTAACCCAAACATACTTATAGGTCACTATGACCTAATTTCATGGTTCAGTGATTTTGCTTTATATCTCAACACTGAATGGGTATATGATCATATTTCTTTCACATTATGAGTAAGTATCACTAGACCTTATAGGTCAGTGTGACCTTATTTCACGGTTCAGTGATTTTGCCTTGAGTCATCTTTTGGACATTTTCTACATCTTGAAAGTGACTTACCAGTTGGGGGTATAGTGTTTCATAAACACATTTTCTAGTTTCATCTGTGTTGGTTGTTATCAGTCATGTTAGATGTCTCTGGAGTATACCTCTTAGCATGAACATACCTGGATCTGGTAATGTGAATAAATGCAGATAAGATCTTTGGGTGCCTTTGGCTCAGGTGAGCTAATAACCACTACTTTGTGCATACTTTGTCAGGAGTAACTGATTAATTTTATGTTAAAGGTTTTGAAAAAAAGAACTACACTCTATTTACATAAAGTTTATTTCTATTGGCAGTGAAATAGAAAAAAAATGCACACTTGGCCGACCATGTATCACAAAAGAATATCTAAAAGTCGCTGTCATAGTTTCAAGGAAGAGATCTCTTATATCAGTTGAAGGAATTAATCGTGTGGAGAAACCATGACAAAACCATAAATATGGTCCAATGTAATACATAGTTTACCGAGTGTGAAAAGTATCTGGTCTCAATTTTCACACTATTACAAAACATTGCTACAGCAAGTACTAACATACTAGAACTCAAAAAACATAAGGGTATGGGAGCTTAGCAGGGCTATAAAATTGTAAATACTCAGCCCAAAAAACTACCAAAAAGTATTATTATTTTAATATTTTACAATCAATAGCCAATCAGCAGAAGATAATTTGTGCTATGTATCTTCTTTGTGATGTACACAGTGTGCCTATAATTTGTATAAAGGATATAGGTTTGCAAAATGCAGATTTATTTGGGTTTTTTTTTTTCAATTCTTTTCAGCATTTGATCCTATAGCATTTACAGAGATATAGTACTGCAAAGCTCCCAATGTATTTGAAACACATTAAGACAAAAGCAATAACATCGACTTAAGCATCCAGAATAAGTTAGCTTAACCGGGTGGTTTCAACCAGGCGAATTCAACCTTTTGCCAGGTATGCAGACTGATGTTATTGTTTTTGTCATCTTGTATCAGTTATTATTAAGGCTGCACTTTGAGGGCTTAGTTTTGGTATTTAGTCAAAATACCACAAGTATACAGAAAATCTGATTACACACAAGCGCAAATACCTTTCATTCACAGACAAATTATCGTCAACATTAACTGCCATTAGATTTTACAGAAACACCTCTGATGCAGAGTGCCATGCTAACCAGTCTGTTCGTATGACAATTTCGCCAAAAAAAAGAATGACTTAAAAATTATGATATAGATATCAAAATCAAGTGTGTCAAATTTAGGAAGTTGCCTGACACTATATATTTACAATCCATATCTTAACCTTCAAAGAATTTTAATATCCAGAGTTCTAATTAAAATGTGTTTACTTTGAAACCCTTAAAAATGTATTTGAAGGTAACAATCATGGATGTTTCAGCTATAAAATTAAGCAGATATGCACTGCTGATAAACATACAGATTAGCTCATTTTCAGCTCTCTCAATAAAAAAGCAAACATTCATTCCAATGTTTCAAAACAACATTCTGACACAAAAAGAGTCAAGCAAGCAATTATACAGCAGCTAATCAATAAAAATATACTAAAATAAAAATATTCTGAACACATTGTGGTGAAAAAGGCACATATTGTTAATGAACACTTTAAAAATGTTAAAAAATATGCTGGAAACCTGTTCACACCAATGTTCACATATACACATAATAACAAAAGAAGTTACACGTTCAAAATCATACCTTCATTTACATTAACATCAAATATATCCTACATATTGTCCATCCAAAGACAGACGCATACAACACAAAACTATATTTTCTTTTATCACACATTACTCATATTTTATCTACAAAGTAAGTTATCGCCAAAATATGCACCAAACGTTTTGTGTATTGTCCATCTATGTATTCTTTCAAATTTCTATTTTATATGTACAAGAAAATTAAATCTTATCTCTTAAATATTGTCTCAAACAAGATTCATGTTATGTTTGCACATTTGCTATATTATTTAAATCACATACATTTTGTACATTTACAACATTTACAAAGTTATCTTTCATTTTGAAAGCCCATTTACTTCCTGTAAGTTCAGATATATGTGCAAGAACTTATTTTCGTGAATATTTGTCAATGTGCTGCCTTGTGAGATCCAAGTTCTCACTAATAAAGAATCACAAATAGCCTTAAGGAATACTCGTTCACAAAATCATGATTTGAACGCATATAATTCCGAAATAGAAAATCATTAAATAAAAGTAATGCAAACATTACCAAATTTACAATTACAGTTTAAATTACTTTTTGATTGCTTCAAGTGTTCTTCTAGCCTGTAGATTTCTTTGATGATAAATTATGCTACAGGATATCCGAATGTTACACTAAATGATAAACTTTATTTGGTTTTCTAAGAATAGGCTTTTATAATGGTGCAATGAAAACCATCCACAAGTTAGAATTCTTTGAAAGCACTATTAGGCAATTAAAGAAAGCAATTAAATGAGTCGTGGCATGAGAAAACAAGCAACATGAATAGGCAAAAACAAAGGCGCTGATCAGCTGTGCAGTATCTGCACAGCTGATCAGCGCCTTTGTTTTTGCTACACAGACAGCAAAATTACTGCACAGCTGATCAGCGCCTTTGTTTTTGCTACACAGTAAAATTACTATTCTTCTTAAATGCGAAATTTTTTAGCTTCTAGCCTGCTTCTTTGGTTGTACAGCCTGGTTTGTGTGGGACCTGTTCAGAAACCACATTGTTGGTTTTCTCATGATGCGGCTCAAATGTTAAACAAATATTTCAGTATTTACAAACGTACGCTGCCATTTAAGAGCCATACCCAGGAAACGCTTGAGCCACTACAAAGGAACGTAACAATTTATCAACCCTAATGACCCATGAAAATTAAACTAATTTGGAAAACATGTTCTGAAGTATGCTGTTCGAAAAATAATTTTCTAGGTATTAATGTCTATAGTTAACAAAAATACCCATTGCAAATTGGTATTTCTTAACGCATTTATGACGAATGACCAGTCCGACTTGCCCATCATTATCATCCACTGTCATTTTTAGGGACATCAGGAGTGATATTAAATTTTTATTTCATTTTTCGATGAAATTTCTCTTAGCAGTGTAGCCTCAGATGGGATGCCACGATCTGGGGCGTCACATCTTGTGCTATACTGTGTGCCTATATCCCATAAAAAAGACGGCTAGGCTAATAAGAATAAGACACTAGCTTAGAACTAAAAAGAATCATCACGAAAATATATCTGTGTAATGTATACCCCCATGAACCCCACATTTATATAGTAAAACTGGGGTATGCAGGGTAAACCCATTTTTCTTATTTTTGCTCTAAAACATAGATTGTGGGTACTCGTTAGAACCGCCTCGGCGAGGCGGTTCTAACATGTACCCACAATCTAGGTTTTGAGCAAAAATAAGAAAAATATCAATTTTTTTCTAATGAAAATTTTCAATTTTTACAACTTTAAAAATCTCTGATAAATTTGCATACAAATAAGTCAAGGTCATGTGCTGGTCACCAAGGCGATACTTGTGCTGTTTCTTGTAGCGTCACTCATTTTCCTGCGGTCCATTTTCCAAACATAACATAGTATAAAATTACATTTTTCGATTCAAATAAATATTTTCAACCGAGGAAATAATTTCCTTCAGTACAATTTGAAAGACGTTATTTGAGGAAACATTTTAATCATCTCATAGACACCTATGAATCAAATGCATGTGTGAAATGAATTAATTGAGCCACCTCATGGGAAAACCAACAATCTGCATAGGCGAAAACAAAGGCGCAGATCAGTTTCGCGGTAACCGCGAAGCTGATCAGCGCCTTTGTTTTCGCTACTAGGATAGTACAATTCCTCTTCTACTTAAATCCGAAATTTTAAGCATCTAGCTCTTTTCCGTGCTTGTACAGGCTGGTTTGTGTCGGACCTGTTCGGAAACCACTTTGTTGGTTTTCCCACGAGGTGGCTCAATTCACTCTGTTTATCCTACGACAACCAACGCAACTGAGAACAACCAACACAGATAAAATCAATAAGCCATGACATGGAGTAAATGCCTGTCTGGAACCAACTTGCCACACGATTCTGATCTATGGTAAGTTGTTCCGACAGGTATTTGCATCTTATAGCCTTATACTGATTTCATCTGCATTGGTTGTTCCCAATCACGCTGGTTGCCTCTGGATAACCAGTGTGGTGAAATGGCTGATTTGCTTCCTCTTACACTACAGTGGAACATACATTACATGTATTTGCCCAGATTTCCTTTTTCATAACTTTTTTTATTTTTATTTTGTTTTACTTCCCTTTCAAGATTTTTTCAGCTCATATGAGACGTGCCAATCAGTAGGTGGGGGGAAAAATGGAAGAACCCCGAGAAAAACCACCTGGCACACTTTTTCATAACTAAAAGCTCCAAAACTGTATATGCGATTATATGCACATGTGTTCTTTTGTCTATCAGTATGAGAAAGAAAACCTTTACTTCTCGAAGATTAGTCCGCCATGTGTGTCGGTGAGTTCATTGATGGCTGACTAAGCCATGTGTTGCGCAGATCTCCTTTATCATTACCTCCCCCCCCCCCCCCACACACACACTTTGACTATCAGTATGTGCAGTTACTAACATGTATGCATGTTCCACTGTAAGTCTCATGTACTCATGAAATAATACAATGATTTGAGATCCATTTGGAAAAAAGTTGTATGCGTCACTGCTACACACAAAATGTATTTAGGGAGCACAGTGGCGTAGTGGTAGAGCGTCGGACTCCGAATCGAGAGGTCCTGGGTTTGATCCCAAAAGGCGTCAATGTGTTGTGTCCTTGAGCAAGACACATTAACTCCCTACAGTACTGGTTAAACCCAGGAAGCATTGGCTCTATCCGGACATGACTGAAAAATTGTTGACTGGGACGTTAAGACTTGAGCAACTCAAACAAACTTATTTAAATTTAGGTCTAACTTGTACAGTACAGTTATGTTTTTATTTATCTCTATAAGTGAAAAGCTGGAGCGATTATTTCTACTACATCTATAGGATATAATGACTACAATTTGTACCAGTGAATATGACAAAAGGCATTTGTAGTTTAATAGTCAATTCATCCCAACAGTGTTGATGTAATAGAAAGGGGACAATCATTCATAGTTTTACAGAGCTTTTTGCTGGCTCTATGGTCCTTCTGTCTCTATAAGGAAAATTTTCAACCAAATCAGAAACACAAGAACCTTTATTTATGAAATAATTGACCCCACTGAAGCTGCCAGGCGATGTATCCATGGAAATTGGGTTTCAAAATCCCATATATTTCCCCTTAATTTAAGGGCTAATATCCTTGAAGAACTGACAAGAACCCGGTGTTTGGAGGACAAAATCCAATTACCGCTTTTAGGCATTGTTTGTCAGTGACGAATTTTGAAGGCAAGCAAACCAACAACATGCCTAGGCGAAATCAAAGGCGCAGATCAGCTGTGCAGTAACTGCACAGCTGATCAGCGTCTTTGTTTTCGCTACACTAATAGTTCAGTTCCTTTTTTTGTCTGCGTACAAAATCGAGACAATGCCCAATAAGTGTCTTAATCAGTTTCTCAAAACATCCCTTTGGAAATATGATGATTTCCAAACTGTGCAAGTCTGGGAAGCATCTTAGATCCCGAGCAATTTCTAGGCGGCAATATTTGGATTCTGAAACCACTATTATCAGTATCTGTATTAGATAAGCTCGACTGGACAAAAAGATAATGAAACCTTTGCCTCAGTCAACCCTAATCGATCAAGACAGTTACAGAAGAAATGTTCCTTATTTTATGATAATTGGCAATTAATTTTGTAATCACTCCATGAAATAAATTGAGGATGCACACTAGTTGCCCTAATGGGCATCCTCTGTATATGGAATAATTACCAAAATCAAAACTTTCACAAAATAAATTCTGTAACATTTTCTTCTGAAAACATGTTTTGATGACTGAGAAAAGACTGAACAATTTGAATATTCAAACATTTTGATGTTAGCCAATCTAGCCATGCATTTTAGTTTAAACAATTTTAAACATTGACCAAGATTCTGATTTTCCCATGGATTTGTTCAAAACACTGCTTGTAGTTTAAATGCCATTTTCCTAAACAAAAAAATCTTTCTACTCAACTCCTAGATTGTAGTCTTTCTTTATATACTGCAGCACCCTCTTGTGAGTATCAAGTGCCAATAATCTTCAAGATTAATATAGTCAAACTGTTTTCCATAGACAACCAACCTGACAGATAATATCGACTCACATTTGTCAGGTAATAACTTGCCGTGATCTGTCGCAGGTTGTTCCCAAACAAGCTGTTCCTGAACAAGCTGTTCCCTATGATAACATTGATTTCATCTGCATTGGTTGTCGCTGGATGACTGGTATGTATATGAGCCTGTGCATGAGAAAACCAACAATTTGCATTCCGACCAGGTCCGACACAAACCGGGCTGTACAGTCACAGAAGACGGTTGGAGGCTGGAAATTTTGGATTTAGAAAGTAGAGGAATTGTACTATCCTTTAAGCGAAAAAACAGGCACTGATCAGCTTCGCAGTTACTGCCAAGCTGATCTGGGTCTTTGTTTTCACCTGTGCAGATTGCTGGTTTTCCCATGCAGCGGCTCAATTATAATTCTTTGCTACATTTTAAGACTAGATACACAATCATTGTGTTCTCAATGGTAACGTACAAATGGGATACCGGATAGGCACCTCTCCTGGTATTTAGACAGTTTTAGTAGTTCCAACTACTGTGAAAGGGAAACAACTCTACAACTCATTAATCAACACTGCTGCAGGTCAGTGTGCTAAGCACTACCTGTCAGCAACAAAGTTTAAACTATTCTTATTAAGCAACTTCTAATAATATGCTCTTCATTCAATTTTGAAGAGTTGTCCCTCAACATTTAGCATAATCTTGAGCAATAAATTCCACATCGGAATGAAAAATCTGGGGAACCATGTATAATTATCTCAACAATCGAACTTACTAAAAGCAGAAACAATGTGTGTATTTGATGACAGAAAGGATACATACACCACCATTGATTCTCCATATCCAGTTTTGGGGTGTCACAATGTATGTAGGCTTAAGAGGCCAGAAATTAAATTCCCAACCCCCTTTCATACCAGTGAAACTTGGCCGTTTGATATAGCATACCAAAGCAAATCTATCCTTAAAATTATCATCAAATTCACTATTTCTGCTATATTGTAAGTCTCAAAAATACAACAACAACAACAATTTGTCTCGCGTAACAAATGAGCCGCCTCATGAGAAAACCAACAATCTGCTTTGGCTAAAACAAAGATGCAGATCAACTTCGCAGTAACTGCGAAGCTGATCAGCGCCTTTGTTTTCGCTACTCAGATTATCCCATAGTACAGATCCTCTTCTACTTAAATCAGAAATTTCAAGATTCTAGCTCTTTTCTGTGACTGTACAGGTCGGTTTATGTCAGACCTGGTCGGAAACCACATTCTTGGTTTTCCCATGAGGGGGCTCAAATATATCACATTTGTTTTGTAAAAAATCTATATGGTCCCTATATAGAAAATTTGTTATTCTACTTCAAAACTTTCTATGATAAAAATATTCATCACATGATCACATAAGTCTCTTATATATAAAATCTCTGAAGTTTCAGAAAATGGTGGAAATATTCAAATTAGTACTCAGCTGTTCTTAGGTTATCCAGAGACAACCAATGAAAATGAGAACAACCAATGCTGATGAAATCAATATAAAGCTGTAGGGTGCAAATACCTGTCTGGGAACAACTTACCATGGGTCAGAAAGATCTGTGTTAAGTTGTTCCCAGATAGGTATATGTTCTCTACCATTGCTTTACTGATTTCATCTGCGTTTGTTGTTCTCAGTCATGTTGGCTGTCCCTGGATACTTAGTGTGGTTCTTTTCTTCAGTATGTAGCATGACCAGTTATCATGCTATGATGATTCTAGTCGGCGTCTGCGGGTACACAACTTTGGTGGGTGTTTGTGCGTAGGTTTTAGTCGGCGTCGTGTTGTACATAGGACTGTTAGGTTGTACAGGACTCGCAGCAGCTGCGCAGGTGTAGGTTATGTTGCCATGGTATTGGGTTCCTAGAGACAGGTAGAAGGCAATTTACATGAAAAATCAGGCAATGAGGCATAACAGTATTTTAATCAATGATTATATATGTAAGTTGGTTGTTAGTTACAGCTTAAATAACCTCCCAGTCAACTAGGGTTTTGCATTAAGAGGTCACTTCCCAGCGGGCACATGACGTCAAAATGACGTCATATCAACGTCGATGCGACGTCACGACGTCGATCTAACGTCATTATGACATCATGTGCCTGCTGGGTTGAGACCAAAATGACCGTCTCAAACCATTTTCTGGCTTCAGATGTCTTGGTCAAGTATACTACATGACCCAGGCAGGTCTCAAAACCAGCACCTTTACCAGGGTCCAACAGTTTACCGTGCTATTCTACATGTTCTATGGTTAAGTATATTAAACTTGAACGGTCAAATATGCAAAAATATAAAATAAATTTGGTTCTGCAAACAGCAATTTTCATTATTTTAAACTTATCTTTAATTTTTTTTTTCTTATACTTTTACTTACCGACGGAATGAGCTTTAACAGGTGACTGGAGCCCTTCTGTTTGCATCTCATCATCCCACAGACCAGTCTGAAAGTTCGATATGATATAATGAGCCACGAAACAAGAGAACCAGTCTTCAAGGTTTCCCACCAGGTCTGACACAATCGGCCAGTGCAGCTACAGAAGATGGCTCGAAGCTTGAAAGTTCTGATTTAGAAGAAGAGGGATTGTACTGTCCCTGTATCGAAAACAAAGGCACTGATCAGCTGTGCAATTACTGCACAGCTGATCTGCGTCTTTGCTTTTGCCATATGCAGATTGTTTTCTTGTAAGAAGGCTCATACATAATATTGAAAAGGAAATGTTAGAAGCTGGGTTGATTTGGGATTTTATAGAGCACCAAGAATAAAGGTCATACAGAGACGGAACCTGATTTAAAGTTTCATACCAAAGAGAGGTGGACCCCTAATTGAACCCATAGCATCAGGTTAACACGTGTTGAACATTTTAAACACCTTACACAACAAATCAGAATTAGACATTCATGATTCTGAAAAGAGCCGAAAGAAACTTCTGAACTAGACCATAAACATGCAAAGATGTGCGATTCAATATTTATTTTTGCATTAATTAACTACATGTACTGTCAGGGCATATAGTAGGTATGTACTAATGAGTTCACCGTACCTGTAGTCCTAGCTCCGTGAGACTGGCAGGATCTAGCTTAAACTCTGGCCCCAGGGCTGCCAAGTCCTTCAGGTCGACCAGCATTGGCTCGGTGTCCGGCTCTGTCTTCACCATAACCCCCGCTTCACGCTTTATCTCCAGCTTGGGCTGACAAATCACGTTGTTCGACTGTCTGATCACATTGCCGTGCGGTTTTACCACGTTGGTAGCCTGCCTGAGGACGTTGCCAGGCTGCCGTATCACATTGCCTGGATGTTTGATGATATTTCCAGGTTTCTTTGTTAATGGAGTGGTGGGCTCCGTCTTCAGCTGTGGTGTGGGTGGTTCTGGTTTAACAGGGGTGGGAGGCTCAGACTGAATGAGCACCGGGGACACGGGTTCGTCAATGACCGGTGGTTCTTTAGGACAGGAGGGCAGTCCTGCTTTACCCGATTCTATCAACTCCAGTTTCTCTGAAATGTTCAAAAGAAAATCATTTTGCCATGATAATGCATGTACATGTAGTATTAAATAATTACAGTATGTAACAATACAATTACAAAAGATATTCATTTAGGGAATTTAATAAATAAACATTTGCTGAGAATATCACTTGTTTCAAAGTTATTTTGTTGGTTAATTTTGTGGACTCAGACAGGACTCAAGATTACTTATTTGCCAAAGCTGACATTACGTGATAATGCACCAGTCATTTGTAACCACTGCCCATCCACCTACGGGGAAGGGTGGGGGATAGCCGGGCTAAAGTGTGGGGCAATTACTTTTTGAGTGTCCCCGCAGTGCAGGGGAAATGCCGGACTATTGCCATTAGGATCCTTACCCCAGGGAGATTTTCTGTTGGGAAGGGCAGGGCAAAGAGCAGAGTTTTTACCTCCAGTTTGTCCCCTGGGGGTGGGGCTTATACCAGGGCATTGAAAACTGAAAAGTCATAATCCCCGCCCTTCCCCGTAGGTGGGGGAGCAGTGGTTACAAATGACTGGTGCATAAGTTGACATTACTACCGCAGTCTACAGGCTCGAAAATTTTAAATTGTCTTAATGTCCTATCCACAATTTTTCAGTCATGTCAAGACAATGCTACTGCTTCCTGACATCAACCAATCGATACAAATAGTCACATTATGTGACATACTATGAAGGCTTGAACTAGACAAGCCATGATTTATGACTACAACTACATTATAATATTTCAACTCAACATCCTAACTAACCAGGATTTGCCATACTGTGCTTGACAGACTCTGGGTCCTTTTTCCTCCATTTTACAATCTCCTCTTCCATCTTAAGGACCTTGGCGGGGTTTAAGGCCCACAGGCAGCCCTTTCTGGTGTGGGCTCCCACCGGTTTGGCACTCTCAACTTTAGCAAAGCACTTGTTTAGGGACAGGTTATGTCGGACAGAATTCTGAAAACATGAAAAGGGCGATCAATGAGTGATATTAATGCAGGATACACTGTACATTTGATATTATAAAATATAGTACAACCTAATTGTAACACTATCTTTGGGATCCATAGAAGCAGACTGTGTTATTAAGTGAAACCATGTTATAATGAGGTTACACACTATAGACATAGTATTTGTAAAAGGCCCTTTGTAAAATAAACAGTTTGATGGCCATGACATGGTCATGTTATACTGAAAACCGCATCATAAAGAGGCATGTTATAATGAGGTTGAAGTAGGTACTGGAAGTGGGGGGGGGGGGTGATTTGACTCAAAGCTGTTACTTATAATCACACTCATTTGACTGTACAATACATTTCAAAATTCCTTTGCATCACATCCCATTGTAATTTATATGAGAAAAGGTCTTTGTTCTCTTTATCTTTGATATTGATCCAAGGTAAACAGATGGTGCAAAGTCAATAAAATCTTAAGATAATAGCAAAAGGTTGTAAAATTTTGCTTTCTCTTTGCCATAAATGTGGCCAGGTCATAGTATGGTGAGTTGTCAATTTATTAATTTCTTAATTAAAGGAATTCCTAATGGTATATCATTTATTTTTATACAATGCGAATGTTTTTTTGTTTTTGTTTTTTTTTTTTTCTTCCTTTGATACAGATTCTTACACTATTAACTTACAGGCAAACAAGTCTGGTATTTTAAGGTCATGTGACTACCTACAGCCAATCAGGTAACCTAGATTTACAACTCAATTTACTACGGAGAAAATCAATAATGAATTCAATCATCGGGGCACCTTAGGGGAAACTGACTAAAAATCAATGAATGGATAAGATTCGATTTACAGGTGATAAAATGACAGGTGTTTATTGAAAGGGTATCTTGCATTTCCTGAGAAAATGTCTTTATTGAATAGCTTCAACAAAAAGAGCCTAGAGGTTGCAATTATTATTAGCCAAAAAAAAATGGCCAATCATAACTTAGGTGGCAAACCATAATTTGTGCTGTTTTGTCCAGTCACTTTCATTTACTACTACTCATTTTTTTTTTTTTTTTTTTCATTATAATTATTGCAATCAAGTGCAATTACACTCCTACATCTATCGCCAGTTTTCAGAGTTTTTTGCTGTTTTTTCTAATCTTTAAGGCTGTCACAATAAATTCTTATGCTTTACGAAAACCAGATAAAGTGCTTGACTCTAGCCACCTGTTTGTTTCAAGAATTAGATGAAATACGACATTAACATCTAATTTACTCTTTGTTTCAATATTATAGACAATGGATACAGTGTCTGATCAGACTAAATGAAACACTGATCTGAGTCTATAAGATATTAAGGTGGCATTTTTTTCCATATGACTTTCAGTTCACATGCATGTGCAAACTTTCTGCATTTTCACCAAACTATTTTAGGTACCCACATGTTGAGTACCCACAATTATCTAGCACACTGAGTGCTTTAATTTATGAATACACATTGTACATACAAATAACTTGAACACCAACGATTCCATGAGAAATCCAAGACCACACAGTTTATACGAACAGTTTCAGTCTTGACTCATAATTTTATGACACAGCTTATTCTGAATACCCACAATTTTGTGTGATTGAATTTCGTGAACATTCTTATAGTGAAGACCAGCATAATTTGCCCATGCTTTTTGTAACAAGACAATATAGTTCTAACATTTTCAATACCCCAAAATATTTATATGCACTTTTGAATACCCACTTATTTTGAATACACTCATGACTCATAAACATTTCGAGTGCCACAACTTTATGTAATAACATAATTACTAAAATATCAATATCTTCTAATTGCCACCAATTTTGAGTGCCAACAAAATTTGATCATCCACACTTATGAATACCCACATATTTTGAGTACCAAAAAAGTTGAAGACCACAGGCTGCCCAAAAATTTGAGAAAAAAGTATAAGAAGTTTCAAGAATTTTATAAGTGCTTCCAAATTTTATATACCCATGATTGTGAGTAACCATATAAATTAGTACCCACAGGCTCGAAATATGACATTCATGATTTCTTACACAAAATGGTCCAAGAGAAATGAAAAATATCTGAAACCTGTAGAAATCTGATATCGTACATCTGGAGACTGTTGCTCTTGTTATTTTCACAGTTTATTACTGATAATGATGATAAAAGCTGAAAGCCACAAGATATTTTCTGAGATTTATTGCCCAATTGTGCCAGCTCCATTGGAGCTTTTTTCTGGCGATGGATGTAGGAGTGATTAATAAATGTAAGTAAAAATAAAAATAAAAACAAAAACATTTAATTTAACTGAAATCACTTTACAATGTTGTGTATCCGATCTTGTGTCAAACAGTCCCATCTGGCACATTAGTTTGAGCAAGACATTTATAATAATATAACTCCGGTCTGAGTTAGGGCTTTATCATTTTATGTCCACTGTCAATTTAAGATGACCTAAGCCCATGACGCACTGCTCATGGGCAAGCCTCCCTGCGGCAGGTTACCGGTACTTAGTGCACATTCCATTCATCACTGACAGGAAGAGGAACAATGGTTGCATGACCAAAATTTAATCTTCGTGATAGATTAAATGGTGCTAGATATATGGATTTATAGCTGGTCCACTTTGATTGTTACTTCTCTAACATGTTAAAGATCGAGCTGTCACGACCATCAAACCTGAATTCCTTAAATTGTTAACTTGTACACTGGCATTCTTTAACAAATGGCTTACCTTCCATCCATCTGGAGCTGTCTTGAAATATGGGAAATTCTCTCTGGAAAAATACACAAAACATATGCTTGAAAACAGTATAGTTAATTCACAGAAACACAGATTTACAACCAAACATCAAAATGCATAGTTTCAAACAATCTTTTTCTTCTGTTTTTTCAAAACTAAAGCACAGAACTTTGCAAGCACTTAATCCATCATCCTAAGACCCCCAAACCAAATTGACATTTCATTCAAATCACAACTCTCCCCAATGTTAATGAAGTTCTGCAATGAAAGTCGGTTAGTTTGCCTTGTCAATATAACCTTGGCCTAGTTTCAATGTTGGTAAACAACAGGCTATTTTTAGATCATTGATTGTCTCACTGACTTAATTGCTGACTTACAAGTCAAGAACAGCAAGGTCATTTTGTACATGTAGATGATAAAATGCCTAAATGGGACTAAAAATACACTAGTTGTAAGTATATGAGATGCATATGATCACAACAAAACCTGTCTTACTGTGACAGGCCCTGGATCAGGTCTGACACAACTCTGGACTTGGAGCAAATAGATAAAAATTTGTTTGTGTTGAGATTTAATGTCCCAGTCAACAATTTTTCAGTTCAGTCAGGATGAAGACAGCACTTCGTGGGTATAACCAGTACTCTGGGTCATCAATGTGTCTTATGCACCAGTAATTTGTAACCACTTCTCCCCCACCTACGGGGAAGGGCCGGGATTATGACTTTTCAGCTTTCAGCTATAAGCCCCATCCCCGGGGGCAAACTGGAGGTCAACACTTTGCTCTTTGTCCCGCCCTTAGCAATGGAAAATCATTAATCTCCCTGGGGTAAGGATCCTAATGTCAAAACCCTGCCATTTCCCTGCACTGAGAGGATATTTGAAAAGTAATTGCCCTGCACTTTAGCCTGGCTATCCTCCACCCTTCCCTGTAGCGGGAGAGGGGGGGGGGGGTGCAGTGGTTACAAATGACTAGTGCATAACATTTGTTGTAGCTGATACAAAGCATTTTTGTAAATGGTGCATGCAAGGTATATATACACATCTATATTTTTTGCACAGATGTTTATCTAAGTGTCTTTTGTATTATAAGATTTCAAATGCATACATAAATTTTATACAGTACAACCAGCAAATGTTTTACTACAAGGGCATTGTCCTCAGACAAGGTGGCCTGTTTTGTTTGTGTCTGACTCTGAATGACCACAACTGGCAGTGTGCCAACTGGGGTAGTGTTTACAAGATATTTTTAGCCTGGAGGAAATTCCAGACTAGAGGCACATGTTCAGGTAAACAAATTAATCCATTGTTAATGGGTCATACAAAGTGACACTAGAAAGGTGTGATCAATTGGAATTCTGTAGCTTTGATCTAACAATTGCTAAATAAATGTTTTGACAAAATTTGTTGATTCATCTAAATAGAAGTTGAGTATTACTCAAGGAAACTGTTTTGCCTGGCAGAAATCACACAAGATTTATGTTCATACATCATGAAAATGAGTTTGTTTTGACCAATGGTCAAAATTAGCAATACACACACCATACTTAGGAGCAAGTACATGTACAAGTACTTGCAACACATGTAAACTTAGCTATTCAGTCATGCTTCATAGCATACCTTTGACCACCCACCCTTGATGAGATAATTAGATTATGACAGGTGTCAGTTGTAATTACATCATCCTGCTGTGATTGACAGGCGAGATAATAACACTGATCTGATCATTAGGGGCAATATAAGTGATGAACTGTAAAATAAGGATGTTATTTATGGTTCAAGGAAGCTTTTATCACTCTATAAATTCATTGTAAGAATACAATATAATAATTCAATTCATTGAATTGACATTTATCTGTCTTCTAAGTAATGCTAAGGGAAACTTGAAAAATTGGTGACAGACACAAACCATGTATTTCACAAATCTAAAATTTATTTATCTATTCATGCACTCATCATTTGAAACCACAACACCCCCAGTCCCTGCCTGGATGGTAGACAGGTATAGACTTTATGATTTTTTGTCAATTTATAAATCCCAATAGAACAGCCCTTGTCCACTGCCTCCTTTGCCTAGGCTATATTAAGCAAGGCACAGGAGCACCTCTGTGGCAGTATGTTTGTGCTCATCTCCAAAACAGTATACCCCTAGCCCTTGGGGATCTTGGTTTCAAATGACTTGCATTACTGCCACCCAATACTTACGTCATAAATGTATAAATTTCACTGACAGGTAAGTTCCCGGTTTTACTGTTTTTCAGCGCCATCGCTATCAAACAACTATAGGAATAAATAGGTTTAGGGTAACATTTTTCAGTCTTTTTCGGCTGTATGAGTTTGTTATTATTGTTTATAATATGTACACCACTATATCCATTTCGTAAATGCTCTACTAACACAGGAGAATTTTGTGATAAAGTTGTTGATTTTTGAATTTGCTGAACTTGCTGCTGGCACAATGTCACAGGCTGAACGGTGTACCCGATTTGGGTATTATTCAAACTGTCAGTACCCACATTTTGTACTGTTACATATTGAATGTTTGGGTTTTGCGTTGGCGTAAGAATGGCATCCTGTCCATTTATCTTAATGTTAATTGGCACCCCATTTCGGACGTTTAAATTTTGATTCACATTCGGAGTGTTTTGTTGTTGTGACGATATCACAGGAAGAACACTTTGTGGATTCACCAATAGATTAGGGTTCTTGTTTTCCAAAACATTTTCGTTGGAAGCATCAATCAAACTCTGTGGAACCTTTGATACCTCATTCCAGCTCTGGAAATGTTGTAACCATGTTGTGACATCTTTACTGTTTTCGTCAAAGTCTAATGGCAAATCATCTTGCGATAAATCATTGTTCAGAACAAATTCATTGAGCTTTTCAGAGTTGAAGTTTTCCAAGTCTAGAAGCTGTGAATTAATGTCATTTTCAATCATGTCCAGAAAGTTTGACGGAACCTGGTCCAGGTCGCTCGGAAGGAAATCCATTGTTGTCATCTTGCTCAAAGTTCAAGACCCTGAAAATTAAAATGACAAGTTAAATTTGACCTCAAACTAAGCTATTTAGTCAGACGTATACCTGATTGTTTATCATTTAGAAATGAACCAATGCCATTGGGTATGTATGTCGGCCAAACCGTTTGTACAGAATTCCTCTTTGACATGGTCATTTTCTCTATGATACGAACTGCTGGGGGTTATTGGCATAATTGGGTACGATACTTTCATTTTGACGCCAATGACGGCTGGCTTGTCAGATTTTGCTATTCTGTGCTTCTTGGACACCAAATGAAAATTATGACAGTTCATTACGGCTGGAATACCCGTCTTTGACGCAACAAGTGATTTTTGGAAAGTTCTTCAATGCACTTGAATTGCCTTGGCATAAATTTTGTCATGCATGAAATCCACCTGAAATTCTTTTGTGACACTGACAGCATCTTCTCATTGCAATAATATTCGCCGTACTGCTTCTTTCGAAATGATCAGCTCACAAAGTCACAAATAAAGCATTTAAATGCAATCTTCAACTCAACATTTTCAAGTTTCATTTTCCATAGGCGGCCATGTTTAGCATGCTCAAAAATTTGGTCGCATTCAAATGAGGAAAATTTTACCTACCGAGGCGAGACAGCATGTGACAGTCAAATTTCGTTGAATATCATCATCATTCCTGTTGATTCATAGCATATTCCAGTGAAGATACTTTGCTTAATAGATTTCTCGAAAAATATTTTTGAAATTACCACGAAAACTCATGTAAATATCAACGGAAGTTCGAAAAATCGTAGTATTTTCCGTAGTAAATCGGCTGGCCGACCACAAAACAAAGAAACGTAATACTGTTCAAAATTGGTTGAGTTGATTGGTCGATATTTTAATTGCTTAATTTTGATTGGTTGCTCTATGGTTACGCTGTCAAAGCATGTTCCATTTATGGAAAGTCGGCCATTTTGGGCGGAGCTTAAGAACAGGTGCTCGTTACATGGCTCTGATTTTGACTTTTGTACATCAAATTTTGGAAAAGATGCAAAGTGTTTTCTTCTGAATTTTATTTTGTTCCATCCATAAATATCTGAGATGCATGCTACCATTTCATATTTATGGAAAATGTCATTTCAACAAATATAAACACGATTTTCGTCATTCTTCGTTACAAATCGTCGACATCGGAAATTAGCACAACGAATGTACAAGAGAGGCCCCATGTGGGGAAATCGAGAAATAGAATAGAATAGAACAAAACCGCTTTTTCAGTGGGCTAATACCTGAAGAGGGTCGTCCCAGCCGAAATGCCAACACGCATTAATATCTTACTAAAATGCATATTTCTGTGGAGTCAATAGTTAGCCCATTCGTGTGAGACAAACAAAATTAATGTTTATAATATAAAATAAATTGTATAAAATGTCAAGGGACTAGATTTTTATTACTATTTAGATCTATATACTATCTTTCTATCTTCATATACTGCCATACGCCCTCACGGACATTCTAGGCAGATGCGCTGTCGAAAAGAATACGACTGGAAATTAAAGAAAAGACAGGTTAAAAACATTCAGCAAGACGGATAAAAGATGATAGGTTAAAATAGTTCAGACGAGTCAAAAAATCAGGAATACTTTGGACATGATACGACAAGGTGCCTACTAAATTGGTGTGATATATTGCCATTGTGGTCACCGAATCCTGACCACAAATGCCTTTTAACGAAAAAAGTCAAGTCCGCGTCGTAAATACCGGTTTCGGGAGAAAGGGCCCGGCTCCGATTCCCAGTTTACAAGCAGTTCACCAATCTGTCCGTTGGCTAGAGCTTGCCAAGTGAATTTGCATGGTGCTCACCTGCAGCCCATATTTGCTCCGATGGTGAGGATGAACACATGTAATCTTCTAATGCAATGCTTCTCACAAACTTTTAACGGTCACATGCATCCAGTGCACCTTCTCGACATATTTATGTGGAACACTGGTGTCAAAGCATTACCGTCCTGTCTTCGCATACTTCCATTTATATTTCTATTCCACTGACCGGCGATCTCACTACGCTTGCTGTAGGCATAAAGCGCTATGAATCATAGAAGGATAGGTGGTCGTATTTTTGAGCCTCATGGGTAGATTTTGCCATTGCTCTTTTCACTTACTCAGTATGTGCAGGTAGGCAATGGTCAGGAAAAATGAGCGCAGCAGTAACGTGGTCGTAGAGGAACGGCGATGACAACGTAACAAGGGTGTCAATGTATTTGACCGCGATCCCAGTATGATTCTTCTGCGTTCTTCAAGCGACCCAGCGTCTACGCTTCTGCCGGCTACGCTTTTTTCCACGTCTGTGATTCTTCTGGCTCTCTGCTGTGCTCCTCGTCTTTTGTTTTATAATACAAAGTTGATGCTAGCGGGGTGGCAACCTCACTGGGAAAGAGCGTGCCATTATAACTCTTCGTGCGTTATGTTAAAACTTTGGTTATGTAGATCATCTACCACCCTTTCAGGCTTTTCCACCAGAACCCGAGTTTATACAACTTTTTTCATGCTAGACGCAGATACGACTAAAAATTATCCTGCTCATAAATTAACAGGACTGATAAATCACTGGCTTTTGTCATATAAAGCTCAAGTTTCAATATATTTGGGCTATTTCGTCATTTATGAGCAGTTTAAAGTTTAGTCTCAGCTGAGTTCTCAGCTGAGTTCAGCATGAAAAAAGTTGGCGGCTAACCTCGGGCCCTGGTCTCTTGTTTGGGATTTTAGTTTTGATTGTATCCATTCCTGGACCTTCTACATTACGAACACTTGCCCATGCAATATACAGAGATTTTTTAAGTTGTAAAAAATGAATTTGAAAAATTCTGATATTTTACTTATTTTTGCTCAAAACATAGATTGTGGGTACACGTTTCTAACGAGTACCCACAATCTATGTTTTAGAGCAAAAATAAGAACTAGAGGACCATTGGTCCTGTAGCTCACCTGAGAGATTATCACATTGTAAGCTCATGAGATTTAAATTAATTGAGAATCGACCAATGAAAGTCTATGCATGGACACTATTGACCCCCGGGGCATGGCCAAATTTGACCCAGGGGCATGACTGGCACAATTTATAATGGGGACTACCAAACATTGCTACATACAAAATATAGAAGCTCTGGGCCTTTTGGTTTCAGAGAAGAAGATTTTTGTTAGTTTTTCCCATTGTAAGTCTATGGAGACTATCTACCCCCGGGGCATGGCCAAATTTGACCCCAGGGGCATGGCTGGCACAATTTATATAGAGGACCATTAGCCATTGCCACATACAAAATATCAAAGCTGTGTGCCCTGTGGTTTCAGAGAAGAAGATTTTTTAATTTTTTTTCCCATAGCAAGTCTATTGAGACTATCAACCTCCTGGGCCTGGCCAAATTTGACCCCAGGGTCATGAATGGCACAATTTATGTAGAGGACCATTAGCCATTGCTACATACCAAATATCAAAGCTGTGGGCCTAGTGGTTTCAGAGAAGAAGATTTTTTATTTTTTTTCCCATAGTAAGTCTATGGAGACTATCAACCCCCGGGGCGTGGCCAAATTTGACCCCAGGGGCATGAATGGCACAATTTATGTAGAGGACCATTAGCCATTGCTACATACCAAATATCAAAGCTGTGGGCCTAGTGGTTTCAGAGAAGAAGATTTTTTTAATTTTTCCTATTGTAGGTCTATGGAGACTATCGACCCCCGGGGCGTGGCCAAATTTGACCCCGGGGACATGATTGGCACAGTTTATGTAGAGGACCATTAACCATTGCCACATACAAAATATCAAAGCTGTGGACCCTGTGGTTTCAGAGAAGAAGATTTTTTAATTTTTTTCCCATAGTAAGTCTATGGAGACTATCAACCCCCGGGGCGTGGCCAAATTTGACCACAGGGGCATGAATGGCACAATTTATGTAGAGGACCATTAGCCATTGCTACATACCAAATATCAAAGCTGTTGGCCTAGTGGTTTCAGAGAAGAAGATTTTTTTTAGTTTTTTTCCTATTGTAGGTCTATGGAGACTATCGACCACCGGGGCGTGGCCAAATTTGACCCCAGGGGCATGATTGGCACAATTTATGTAGAGGACCATTAGCCATTGCCACCTACAAAATATCAAAGCTGTGGGCCCTGTGGTTTCAGAGAAGAAGATTTTTTAATTTTTTTCCCATAGTAAGTCTATGGAGACTATCAACCCCCGGGGCGTGGCCAAATTTGACCCCAGGGGCATGAATGGCATAATTTATGTAGAGGACCATTAGCCATTGCTACATACCAAATATCAAAGCTGCGGGCCTAGTGGTTTCAGAGAAGAAGATTTTTTTAGTTTTTCCAATTGTAAGTCTATGGAGACTATCGACCCCCGGGGCGTGGCCAAATTTGACCCAAGGGGCATGGCTGGCACAGTTTATGTAGAGGACCATTAGCCATTGCCACATACCAAATATCAAAGCTGTGGGCCCTATGGTTTCAGAGAAGAAGATTTTTGAATTTTTTCCCATAGTAAGTCTATGGAGACTATCGACCCCCGGGGCGTGGCCAAATTTGACCCCAGGGGCATGAATGGCACAATTTATGTAGAGGACCATTAGCCATTGCTACATACCAAATATCAAAGCTGTGGGCCTAGTGGTTTCAGAGAAGAAGATTTTTTTAGTTTTTCCCATTGTAAGTCTATGGGACCTATCTGTTGCCATGGAAACCACAATTTTGATACAATCTGCTCCAAAACCTAATGCCATCAATCCCCCAACCCAATTATGGTTCACATTAAATTTGATCAAGATCGGCCAACTAGCTTCGGAAATATTCTTCTTTGAAATTGTGGACGGACGGACGACGGACGACGACGGACGACGGATGCCTGCCTATCCTATAAGCTCACCTGTGAGCCTTCGGCTCAGGTGAGCTAAAAATAGATTATACCCCAGTTTTGCTATATAAAAGTGGGGTATACAGGGGTACATATTACACGGACATGTTTTCCTGATGATTCTAAAGTTCCGCAAGCCATTGAGTATAAAACAGAAAAAAATACATGTTACATGATAATTCTGGAAGGATAATTTTGAAAGACACATAATTTTTCTAAAAGGCCCCTTCTATAGAAACGTATGGGCCCTTTTCACAATGTATCCATAACTGTATAGGAAGTTGTTGTTTTGGCCCAAAAATGTTAATGAAATTTGTCAAAAAGGCCCACCATGTTTGCAGGCCAGATTTATCCCTTATGATGATGATGTAGTGCGATTTAAAAGTTCCAAATCAACATTTATTTTTCAGCCGTATATCCTATGATCCCCAGCTAACTTCAGTGTATATACCATCACATGCAAAGCACTGCTGTCGTCTGAGTATATGGTCGACAGCCGTAAGTATGATACTAGTTAGTGATTTTGCTGTCGTCCGAGACATGAAACGACCGTCGATATACTCGGACGGTATACAAAGTACTAGGACGACAGCACAGGTAGCATCATTTGAATCACCCCCGTGTTGAAACAAATTCCACCGATAGCGGATGCTAACATAATCATTATGCAGGTATTGCAGGCTCTCTATTGGTGCAGCAGTACCAACTGCTTTATGCTACATCACAAAATCCGGACTAACCAGGAACTATTTGTATTTTCTCGGAAAGTTCGATGCTGGGAGAGTATATATAATGCATCAGATCGAAAAGGAACTTAAAATCATTCATCATTTGGATATATTGCGTTTAAAACAATTAAGGTAATTAAGCAGAATCTCTGTCATACTTGATGTGGGCACATTATTTATTTATTTATTTATTTATTTATTTATTATTATCATTATTTATTATTATTATTATTATTGGTATTATTATTATTATTATTATTATTATTATTATTATTATTATTATTATTATTATTATAAGTAGTAGTAGTAGTAGTAGTAGTAGTAGTAGATCTATTTGTTGTAGTAGTAGTAGTAATAGTAGATATATTAGTAGTAAGACCAAGTTATTATCACTTTTAAATCTTAAGCTATACTGAACAAAAGTGAAAACGCTACACATTCTATTTCATTTTTACACGAACTTATATCACAGATTTCATTTTATTGCAAAATTTATCATTTACGCAATTTAAGAAATTATGGTCCGAAAACAAAAAGACGTATCGTGTCAGTTCAGTAACACATGTAACAGAACTCAACAAAATGGGTGCATATAACCGGCTGTGGTTGTCTCCGTGCACTGTCGATATCGTTCAGTTTGGCAAGTTCGGTTTCACGCTAACAGAAATGTCGTCATATTGCTGGCCCCTTGCCTGTTAAAAATGCATGTAGCACACATCTGATTGCTTTCTCTGAATCGAACCAAAGTGCAAGTCATGCCCAGAAATGGAGTACAAATTTACCTGGAAATCGGATTATTATACCGATAGGTAGAGTGCTCAAAATATAATGGGGCGAAATAGGACCTGCCATTTAAAACCCATTTTACGCTATAAGATATTAAAATAAATTAATTTTCCTTAATAGTACATATATCTACAAAATATCCTCTTTATGAAGATATATTTTTTAAAAAAATTGCTTCAGAAAAAATTAGGTCAAACTCAGTTACAAAAAGTTGTATAGCCAAAGAATGAAATTCTTATGCGTTATGAACAATTTTTGCAAAATGAAATGCGAGACAGAAATTCAAGTTAGAATATATGTGTAGCATTTTCACGTTTGTTCAGTATATCATCATGGCTTAGTAAAATGGTAGGCTACGGTGTGCATTTCATTTCTGTTTCGGTATATTAAAGTTTTGTATGTCATACATAATTATGTCGATTTTTATGCATCGTGTAAAACTGATTTATGATAACTTTAATGCGGACCATATTTTAACTGAATACAATGTCAAGGTAAGCATACGATCTACAAAGAGTTACATTTAATGCACTTGACAAAATGTCTGGAATTTATATCGCAAACTTTGGCACCAGCTACTGCAAATGACCTCCCCCGATTTGCAGATATTTTTGAAGCTGTAAAAATTAAAAAAAAAAAAATAGATCTAGTTGAACATTTTTAATATTTTCTTGCTTTTGCTCAAAGCGTGGACACAAGATAGAACCGACACGGCGATTTATTAACAAAAAATATATAGATCTAACCCTGTACAGCCCATTTAAGTTAACGTTTTTTTTTTTTTTTTTTTTTTTTTTTTTTTTTTTTTTTTTTAAATATTTTTTTTTTATTTTATTTTTTTTTTTTTTTTATTAAATTCAGTTTTACGTCCCTTTCAAGATTATTTCAGCACATATGAGACGGGCCAATCAGTAGGTGGGGAAAACGGGAGGACCCCGAGAAAAACCACCTGGCACACATGCAAGCTGTAGGTTAAGCATCACACATACTTTATTCTTAAGGCGTTCTGTATATAAAACTACTCGGCCACACTTATTCTTTGACGTCATTTGTCTGCTGAAATAGTTCATTAAAGCCGGATCCATGTACTCGACTGTGTTGTTGTTCTGATTGTATAGTAAAAATGTTTCCGGAATTCATATATGCATTTCATTACGAAAACTTGCCCATGCAATATATACTCAGTTCCTACTGTATCGCGGTAGCTTCTGTATCGCGGCATTTGTGTATCACGTGAATTTTCGAGCCTACCACCCCATACATTTGACATCTTTCGCGGCAAACGTCAAACTCTGAATGCCAGCGAAAATTGTGCATATTGTCACGAATAGTACAAAGTAAATTCATAACTTTACAAAAGCCATGTAGAATACGTATTTTTGCACATACTGGTTACCCCCTTCCCATAAAATGTCCCCTCGGTACCTAAAACACCCGTTGTTTATATTTTCTTCGAGTCAGGATCTGTCGTCTGGACATCCAAGATAACGCGCCATTACTAGGTCAAGTTATCTCCCTACATTAAAACTTTTGCATTCGCGTTTAAGGTGAACCCCGCGATACAGAAGTCACTTTTGCCACATGGGCATATAACAACATGGCCAAACAGATGTGGTTGTCACAAAATATTGACAAATGTCTTGTAATTTTCATCATAACAGGGTTGCAGGGGAAGGATTTTGGAAGTTGTTGAGGTAGAATAAATTCCATTTATTGATCATGTTTGTTTGCTTCTTCCTATTAACAAATAAGGGCCGCGATACAGGAGGAAGGCAGTATATGGAGATTATTTTAATCTGTAAAAATTGAAAATTTCATAAGAAAAAAAAATCTGACATTTTAAATATATTTGCTAAAAACCTTGAATGTCGGGGTAATTGCTCTAACGAGTACCCACAATCTGTGTCTTGGATCAAAAACAAAAAATAGCTATACCCCTGTTTACTCATTTTTACTTTACAAAAGTGGGGTATGAGGGGGTATACATTTCACAGACATGTTTTCCTGATGTCATAAAATCAGCTTACAGTAATTTGCCTAGTTCCGGATCACTTTTGACGGCCTTCAATAAACCTTTTTACAACATAGCTATATTTTCCTTCCAGGAATCTTGTAACCATGGCAACACGATGGGCGTGTCTCGGGGCGGGCAGAATATCCTGGGACTTTTTCCTCGCCGTGAAAGAAAATCTTCCGAGAGCTCATCATGAGGTATGCGCTGTATTATACTTCATAGATTGTGGCACTATTTGTGCGTTAACAGTCGTCACGGCTTCATTCCTCTTTCTTGACATTAGGCTTTCTCTGGCTCGTATGGGGGAACAAATTGACTCAAGAATGGATAAATTGATATAATGAGAGAGAATAGATCAGTATGCCACCATCGGGCAACCCAGCGGATTTCGAAAAGCTAAACACTTTCAGTTTATGGTAGATCAGCTGGCTAGCCTTTACTCCCCTCCACTTCGGTGCCTCGTTCCACTTCCACGAACAAAGGCGAGATCATCCCGTCTGAATTATACGATTACTTAACTCATATTATAAGCGTTGCGTCCTTTTTATGTGACATATACGTTCAATATTCTGTCTTGCAGTTCGTAGCCGTTGCGGCCCGTGATAAAGCTCGTGCCCAGGACTTTGCTAACAAACTCAACTTCAGAAAGGCATACAGTTCATATGATGATGTTGCGAATGATCCAGATGTTGGTTAGTCTTTTTTAACATAACATAACATAACAATATAACATAACATAACATAACATAACTTTATTGTCACACACATCACACAAAGGTATTTACATGAGGATTTACATTTCAATTTCAAAGGTGATAGTGAAAATCATTGTGATGAAAAGCACAGTTTTTAAATTGTTGGTGCAAAAATTAAGTTAATTAAAATGTTGCAATGGGGAGAGCACGATAACTCAGTGGTTAGTGCATCGGGATCCGAATAGAGAGGTTGGGGGAACCAGGGTTCGAACCCACTGGCACTGTATTGTACTTTGAGCAAGACACATTACATATAACTCCCCATAATAGACCATAATACTGGTTAATGCCCATGAGGCGGTGGTTCCGTCTAGGCAAGACAGAGAAAATGTTCACTGCCCGGACGTTTAATCTACGTACAAACAAACAAAATTACAAATAAGCAGATGCTATAGGACGCTAAAAATCTCTTCTGTGGGACTCGTTTCATACATTCGCACATATCATCATGATTTTGTTAGTTGTAGTGGCAAATAAAAATACATTGGTATGCTTCAATTCAACTAACACACCCGGGAAACGGTCAATTTGTACTCCGCCGGTGCTCCATAGAAAGAGAAATTGACGGTTTCCGGTGTAGGAGTTGTTGGGTCAAATCAAAGGTTTGTGTTGTACCCGAGTTTGTTTGAGGTAAGTTTTTTTTTCTTTACCCCCTGTACCTAACAATCCGAGAATGTCAGATGATGGGCTAATGAATAAAGACCGTGCATACAAAAAGACATGCACAAAAACTTACCATTTATCCACATATCGTTTTTCGCGTTTAGGAAACCCTGGTCAAAACTTGTGTTGTGGGATAAAAAGTGATTCAATTTTCCGATATAGCCATCCCAAGTTTGATCTGATAGCCTCGAATTAAAACAAAAGTCAGTAGCGTGTAATTTATATGGAAAACTAAAAAGTGTAAATTAAACCAGGTGAACCATGAGTCATTTTTTCAAAAGTGTACCAATTGACGATCGGCGTGAAATTTAACTAATGGGAAATCGTGTTGTTAATGATACATTTATCAACAATGGAACATACATCTGTTTTAAAATAAATCTAACGCCGACAAAAGCTTTTTCAGCAAGTTATTATACAAAGATTTGTTTGTTTGTTGCTGAATGATGAACAATGGGTCTTTTTTCTCAAAAGTGTACTAATTGACGATCGGCATGAAATTTAACTAATGGGAAATTGTGTTGTTAATGATATATTTATCAACAATGGGACATACGCAGGGGTCAGTGCAACAAGGTACCTAAGTCAATTTTTCATTATTTTGAGAAAAACGCGAAAAACTATTTTTCTTTCATAAATGTGAAATACTGGATTTTTCTTTTACAAATTGGTAACCTTTGATATATTTAACACTAATTTTAAGTGATGTTGTGATAATATCATCATTTTTAAAGAAATAAAATTAGGAAAACTGAATTTTAGCAGTTTCGTACATGCAGCAAGGGACCTAAGTCCATATCTTATAAAACTGAAAAATGGCATTTATACAGAAAATGTTGCTATACATATTGTAAAGCAAAATGATGTTCTCCATTCTGACACTAAGACTAAAGCAAATATTTTAACCAGCAATTCAATTCTGTTTTCACTCCTAAATCTCCTTTATCACTCTCCCGCCTTACTCAGATGCGTGTGCAGGATCTGAATCTCTCAGGTGGACAGCCTTCTGACACCAGCCCAGACTCACGACAGAACCCTTCGACAACAATGCCAGAGATTGACATCTCACTCGATGGACTGCTAAAACTTCTAAAAAATCTCAAACCTGGTAAGGCTGCTGGACCAGACAGGCTGAAACCCCTTTTGCTAAGAGAGCTCAGAGAAGAGATTGCTCCGATCATCAAAATCATCTTTGATAGATCATTACAGACAGGCAAGCTCCCGGCAGAATGGCTAACAGCCAACGTCATGCCTGTCTTCAAAAAAGGCGACAAATCTCTGGCAGCCAATTACAGACCAATTTCCCTCACTTGCATCCTTTGCAAGGCGCTTGAACATATCCTAGCATCTAATATAGTCAAGCATCTAGATGGGCATGGTATCTTGTATGACCTACAGCATGGCTTCAGAGAGAAGCGGTCATGCGAGACCCAGCTCATCATGCTCATAGAGGACCTTGCGAGGAATGTGAGTGCGGGAAAACAGACATACATCATACTACTAGACTTTTCTAAAGCTTTTGACAAAGTAAATCACAGTAAACTCCTCTGGAAGCTGCATCAATATGGCATACGTGGGCATGCGTTGGACTGGGTCCGAGCTTTTCTTGGGAGCAGATCACAACAGGTAGTAATTGATGGGGAGGAATCAGAATCCGTACCAGTAACATCAGGCGTACCCAAGGTTCTGTCCTTGGACCTATTCTGTTCCTCATCTACATCAATGACTTGCCTGATGAGGTCTCCTCCCAGGTGCGTTTGTTTGCTGATGATACAGCCCTGTATCTCACGATAGAAAGCGAAGACCATGGTTCAATACTACAAAATGACTTGGACTTACTATCAAGATGGGAGACCAGGTGGGACATGGAGTTCAACCCCTCGAAATGCCAGGTTGTACATGTGTCAAGCTCTAAAAAGCCCATTAAAAGAGACTACATACTGCACAGGCAAATTCTGAAGTCTGTCACATGCGCAAAATATCTTGGGGTTGACATCTCCAGCTCCCTCTCCTGGAACTCCCACATAAACCGGATTGTCTCTAATGCAAACCGTACACTAAATTTCGTGCGCCGTAACATCAAAACTAAGATGCCAAAGGTACGTGAAACAGCCTACAACTCCATAGTTAGACCACAACTTGAGTACGCCTCAGCTGTGTGGAACCCAAACCATAAGAAGTGGATTTCAAAAATTGAGCAAGTGCAGCGTAGAGCGGCACGTTGGACTGTAAACAATTTTGAACAAAAGGCCAGTGTAACTGAGATGGTTAAAAACCTAGGATGGCGTACATTGGAGCAAAGGAGGGCTGATGCTCGCCTTTGTTTGTTTTACAAAGTTGTTCATGGCCTCGTCGCTGTACCTCTCCCGGACTATATACAGTACAGTAATAGAATATCTAGATACTGTCACTCCATGACCTTCAGGCAGGTCTCTACTTCTACAGATTATTACAAGTACTCCTTCCCCCTCGCAATAGTACAATGGAATGCCCTCCCCGAGTCTGTTGCATGCTTGCAGAGCATTGAGGTCTTTAAGACCGCAGTCTGCAAGTTGCAACACTCTCGCCCTTAGATCCCAATTCAGTTGTTTTTATTTGATTTTAGCTAATCTTAACTATTTTAACCTATCATCTGTTTTTATCCTCCCCTTATAAATGCTTTTAAATCTTTCTTTACCTTTTCTTTTTCTGTCTGATACTAACAGACGTTGCGCAGACCTGCCTAGAATGTCCGCGAGGGCGTATGGCAGTATAGATAGATAGATAGATAGATAGATAGATAGATAGATAGATAGATAGATAGATAGATATAGATGGATGGATGGATGGATGGATAGATAGATAGATAGATAGATAGATAGATAGATAGATAGATAGATAGATAGATAGATAGATAGATAGATAGATAGATAGATAGATAGATAGATAGATAGATAGATAGATAGATAGATAGATAGATAGATAGATAGATAGATAGATAGATAGATATTAACTGGACAGCTTAAAGTTAGCATGTAGAGTTGTCTAAAAGTGTAGCAGCATCTTATTAAGCGGGCTAGGAGCTATTTTATAAACATGTTTATGAAACAAGGGTCCTAACTCCATCTTGTATTTTTGTGTTTCATTTAGAGCATCTTAAAATCACAACATTCCGTTGAAAATCTGTTTTCATCATATATTTCCAACAGTCATGATATATTTGTGCAAAATTTATGTTGTTAGTTTATAGTTTGGCCAAAAGAATGGAAATAAAAATCTTGTGGAGTTAGGACCGTTGTTGCATTAATCATCCAAAATGGAGTTAGGCCCTTTGTATTTTTAATGCTTTTAAAATCATTCCCTGTCTGTTTTCTATGGTCAAAGGGAGTTAAATAGGTGGAGAAACCATTTTTCTGCATGACTAAGTGGTTAACTCATTTTTGGCTAAAATGTGACTTAGGTACCTTATTTATTATTATTACATCTAGGCTAAAATAAATCTCATGCCGACAAAAGTTTTTTCAGCAAGTTATTATACAAAGATTTGTTTGTTTGTTGCTAAATGATGAACAATGGGTGGGTCTTTTTTCTCAAAAGTGTACCAAGTGACGATCGGCGTGAAATTTAACTAATGGGCAACTGTGTTGTTAATGATATATGTATCAACAATGGAACATGCATCTATTTTAAAATAAATCTCAGGCCGACAAAAGTTTTTTTCAACAAGTTATTATACTAAGATTTGTTTGTTTGTTGCTGAATACGTCCCGGTCAACACATTCGGCTCCGGGACGTCACCGTGTCAGTAGCCTCCATTTATGTTGACTTCTATCCAACATTGGGATGTCATGACATGCGAAATTAGCTCTGAAATATGGCACCCAAGTAACAAATAAAAGTTTATGTGTATGTATGGTTGACTCAACCACTACATGCTCAGGCCCTTTAAGCGGTTAACCAGTAATCATATGAGCGGTTTCCTTGTACGTGGTTTCATGCTGGTGGTTAAAAACTTCATCTTTAGTCGTTTTCTCTCAAAGCCCATCTGGAAACTTAAACAAATGATAGTCTGCAAATCGGGGTCTACACACTGTGCGTATACGTGAATTTCTGAATGACGAGGAATAGTTGTATTTAATGCTATATACATGTATCATAAAAAGATGGAAAATCACCAATGATGGGACTGGGCTGAAAGAATAGAGCACTTGAATATCGATAAGTGTGCATGTCTTTCTTCTATTGGGCTGTAATATATACTTGTACATTATTAGATTTCAGTCAACAAAGGCGACACATGCTTCATATTCTATATCTTCTTAAATCAATTTGTCCCTGTCAACAGAACTTGTGCTTCAAGGATCTGTTGTGAGACTGATATGGAAAAACCCTTGAATCGGTGTTCAGATTGGCAATCAGAGTAATTATCATTAGAATGCCTACACGCAATTCCGAATCCCAAATGAGTTATCAAAAGCAGGATTGATAAATTAGTTCTGTTAGTTTTTACTTTAGCATATGGGCTTATTTGTTTCACGAGATGTCAACCTGAAAGATTAAATATCAACAATAATTCTTCATCTGAACCTTCTATCTTGAATAGTTTAAGCTGTTTCTGGTACCTATAATCGCGTGTTCACATAAGCCACAAATATCGGAACAAACACTAAATGGACTGGGCGTCTATACTAAAGTTAAGCAGCAAGTTGCTCCAATGTGTTAGTATTGGTCAAATTGTACGCTATATCGTCAATTAGCACACCCACAGAAATTAAGCATGAAGATTATAATCATTTAAGTTTTGCAGGTGAAATACTTATAAGACAGCTTAAAATGTGTACTGTAACTTGAAATGGCAAGGTGAAGGTCAGACTATTTGATAAACAATTCATATGGCAATGCCTTTCGGCAATTTCTAGATTCTTTGCGACAGTGTTGCATGAGCATGCATGAAAATGGGACAAAAAGACAAGCAACGTTATTTCCGAAAGGGATTTTGTCCTCAAAGAAAACATAATGCATCAAAGTAGTGATATCACGGTTCTTATTTTAATTTATTATGATAGCATTGCAAATGCATTAGTTAAATTGCACTCCAGTCGTCAATTGGTACGCTTGTAAAATTTTGGTTCCAATATCTTGCAACCAAATGTTATTTTTACACTCAATACCTTAAACCAGTAATGTGTACTCTAAACTTTTCATTTTGTTTTTTAACACCACACGTGGAATGTGTACATGACGTAATTCAGGCATTTTTAGACATGTACACTCACCAAATAACCCAGTATTTCAAACGCGAAAACTGATTATTACATACTTTTATAAAGTTTTCATGTAATATGTGTTCCTGTAAAATCCCCAATCACAGGCGCATCGTCTGACATTCCCCGATTTTTGAATGGATTAAGAGTAAGGAAATTTTTTTACCTTGAAGTGGTTAACCCAGTAAAATTCCCACTATTATCGTCAGTCAATTCCGGCACCGGAAACCGTCAACTTCACTTACCGTGGAGCACCGGCGGTGTACAAATTGACCGTTTCCCAGGCGTGACTAAGTTGTAACTTTATTTTAAATTTTCAGAGGTTGTATATATTGGAACAATCCACTCAAACCACGCCCAGCTGTCAAAACAAATGTTGGAGGCTGGGAAACACGTGCTGTGTGAGAAGCCAATGGCGATCAACTGGAAACAGGGGAAAGAGGTGATCGATCTTGCGAAGAAGAAAAACCTTTTCTTCGGGGAGGTGAGTGTATACTTCAAATTTGAAGAAAATGACAACAGTGCGAAACTTTTTGGGGCGAAAACTATTTTAGCGTATGGCCGAGGATGCAAAACAAAAATTCCTCGAATGTTTGCAAATCCTAGCGGAGCTTATGTATCTGCATAACAATCGGCGGTTAGAGTTATGTATGTAGATTCGAATAGGCTAGTTATTGCGTCTTTTAGTATGAATTTGTAATAAACGTTTTGTTTCCAAATAGTTTCCTGCCAAAATGGCGGCGACTCCAACAGAAACTACCGCAATCCGGAGTTAAAACAACGCCAATCCGGTGTTTCGACCGTTCTACCGGCGTTCCAATTGGACACGGTGGTATATAAACACGTGCAAATTGAATGAATCCATGAAATAAGAAAAATAGAAGGTCCAAGTAGGTTTAGGCTTCTGGGTGGTCACTCGGTGATTTTTTATGCCTATTATCGCATTGAAAAGAGCGCGATGAGAACTTCACACAGAACATGTCCATAAAGAAAAAGACTCGATTACAGCCCTCCAGTAGTTCATGTTACTGACTGTTCCCATGTGCGATTTATCCTTGCGTTATACTACTGCATTTGTCATTCTGCCTCTCTGTAGTAATCGCCATTTTTAGTTGATATTAACCGGATGGTTACCTTGCTATAACATTTGTGTGGTGTATTGTGTTGTCATTTCGTTCCCGCCTGGTCTCTAGGTTGGACTTTTGAATTTAATTGGATCAATTTCAGGGGCCAGTTGTTCAAAATTGACGATGTCGATAGTTACCCAGCGGGCACATGACGTCAGAATGACGGGGCACATGACGTCAGAATGACGTCATATCAACGTCGATGCGACGTCATGACGTCGCATCGACGTTGATATGACGTCATTCTGACGTCATGTGTTTGCTGGGTAACTATTCGTTAGAATTTCAAACATGAATATTACAAATACACTGTTATTTTTTGTTGATAAAATGTGAAAATCCTTTGCAATGCTTATGTATTTGGCATTTACTTAACAAGTTGAGGTCTTGGTTAAGCTAACGGAGTTTTGAACAACTGGCCCCTGGTTTACTTGGATCAATTCCTCGTCTTTCTATTCTCCACTTCAGATAGATTTGATTTGGTTGGTTGATTAGAGTTTAACGTCCCATCAACAGCTAAGGTCATATGGAGCCGGGACCTCTGTTTAGAGTCCCATCCGACGGACCGGAGAAGCCCGGGATCGAACCTGCGACCCATGGTTTACAAGGCGAGTGACATATTCACTGCACCACGGAGGCTTCTAGATTTGATTTGTGTCCGCCATTGGGACTTCATATTTAGATATTGTTACTGTAGCACTCATTTGTCAAGTGAACCAAATTAGATTATGTTTTTCAGGCAATATGGAGCCGCTGGTTCCCGCTCTATGACCAAATCAGGAAAGAACTCAGTGCTAATACTCTGGGACCCATTAAGCTGGTGAAGGCTGATCTGTGTCTTCAAATCATTGACGTGGGACGGATTAAGCAGCGTGAGATGCACGGTGGCGGGGTATTGGACTTAGGAATGTACCCTATACAACTGGCGTGCTAAGTGTACGATCAAATGCCAGAAAACATTGTGGCGCTTGGAAACATGTTAGAATCAGGTACGCATAATATGAGCCGCCTCATGGGAAAACCAACAATGTGGTTTTCGAACAGGTCCGACACAAACTGGGCTGTACAGCCACAGAAGAAGGCTAGAAGCTTGGAATTTCGGATTGAAGAACTGTACTATCCGTGTAGCGAAAACAAAGACGCTGATCAGCTTCGCGGTTACCGCGAAGCTGATCTGCATCTTTGTTTTCGTATATGCAGATTGTTGGTTTTCTCATGAGGCTGCTTATATTTTTGACGAATAGAGTTTCCCATCATTATCATGTGGGTGAGTCCACATTCATTTTAGGGGAATCAAGAGTGATTTTAAATTTTCATGTAAATTTTGATGAAAATCCTCGTAGCAAACAGAAAAGCCCCTGATGCCGGGGGACGCCGCGTTTTGCGGCGTCACATCTGGGGTTGTAATGTTTGCCATATTATAATGTTTGCCTATGTCCCATAAAAAAGACACCCAGATTACCACAATTCTGGTATATAAACGGGTCTGATTTGCTTCCGATACTAGGTACAGAACTCACCGTCTATCAACGTACACCGGATATAGCGATTGACCTATCGAGGAAATTAGGACGCGGTGCACTACGAGGTCAGTTTTTGTTCTATTATTTTTCATATAAAATCAAAGTCAGCTTGTCAAATATGGAAAATACATCGTTGATACATTGATCTTTATCTGTGACTATGTGACACAGATAGGAAATGCGTGTATGTGTTATATTCGATAAAAATACCTGCCCAATCACTAATATTTTTCATGACAATTACCTGCCTAACTCCAATCTGCACTTTTAAGAGCTATAAGTTGTTAATTATGACCAAACTTCGCATTGGCAACTATTCCTTATTGCCCAACGTCCTTGAAAACGAAGTTTCACATTGCAACTGCTCCTGGCTTTGTGGATATTTATGAAAAACAAAACTTGCCGGTGTACCGTCTATAGCAGTCTGTTGCTATGGTAGTGTACCGTTTATAGCTAAAGCAGTGTACGGACTATAGCTATGAAAATATGACTTTTTTGACGAAAAAAATACGTTTTTAGTTAAAATTATGTACGAATAATAATAAAACATTATTGTACATGCAATTATGGAATATTGCCACTGACCAGATCAGTATTTTCTGCATTGTCGTGGTCTGAAATCGGATGAAGAAAGACAGGTATAATAGCTTGAATGATTACACATGACGTTCGACGTGACATTCACTTTCCCGTTTACATATTGATAATCGAGAAACACCAAACAAAAATAGAGCATATGTCACGACAATAAGCACGAAAAGGAGTATAATAAAGCAGTTATTGCATCGTTTTTCAGTTTGTTGTAATCCACTTTTAAAGCGAAACATACACGAAATTGTTTCATGAAATAATTGCTCAACTATTTTAGATGTCCTTACTTAGAATATGTTCATATGTTTCTTTCTTTGTTTTTTTTCTTCCTTTCACTCTTTCTTTTTTTAGTCTTTCTTTCTTTATAGTATTCGTTCGAAAGTGCACCAAATTTTTCGTTTTAGTAATGCAGAAGTTAAGGAATTTTACTTCCTTTTTAAGAAGTGTTAGAGCTTATTCATTAAATAGAATATTGGTCAGTTTTGAAATTGTCAACCCGGAGTTCGGTAGAGTACGACGATACATACCTCCGCCGCGGTGTTTCCTTGAACGAAACATATATCCATGAATCACTGGCCCCGTCCCGACATGACAAAATTGGGATATGTATAGTTTGACTGGAACGTTAAAACCCATACCAAACTAAACCTGTGGAATTTTTGTTTCAAAAACTAACGTCGTCTAAGCCGTGTTCATATGCGACATTTGCACCCAGGTGTATTTTTGTACCTCGGGTGTAGTTTAAGACTCCGGAGCGAGAGGAATTAGTTCGATACATACGTCTTTGAGGACGACATTTTAAGCGCTACATAGTACTGATTTACACGCAGCCGCTGAGCATATGAACGCTTCACATGCCCCCGGGAGCAGATTTGCACAATTCATTTTTGCACCTGGGTGCAAATACTGCACATGAACACGGCTTCAGTTACTTTGGTGTGCTATACTATGTTATTTTTTTATTCAGATGGACCTTTCATTGGATTTGTCGGCAGTAAAAACACTTGAACATGGTTGTCACCTGCAAATAGAAGAGAAAATGTAACGTAATTACATCTAATACTCCAAAAGTAGCAATTTTGTTATTAAGAAAGGATGGGGTTGGGGTCTGTGGTATGTCCGAATTGCAAAAACTTGTACTCCATCGTCAAACTTAACGTTTACAAGCACTAAACGGTTTCATCCGAGATGATTTCATCTTGCTATAGACCGTACACTACGAAAAGGGTGTTTTACTATAGGTGGTACACCACTGCGCTATAGACGGTACACCAGATAACTTTGGAGAAGAGGAAATTATCGACAATTGCAATTTCAAAAGTAACTTTAGAGTATTTCTAGTGACTGTCCTCGATTTGCTAGTCATTCTATCAGGTATTCCATAACATTGTTGATTGATATTTTACCGACACATTTGTTACATCATGTATTTTCGCGACTGACTAAAGAATGTAAACAGTGATTATGGTCAGATTTTTGTTATTCGTAGCTCTTGTAGATGTTTGCTAAACACCTGTTATTCTAATAACCATTCATTAATATCTAAGCGACTAGAGTGAAAATTACTTACAGAGTATTTTAAGGTATTTACACGAAAAAAACAGAGAAATACTGACCTCGTAGTGCACCGCGTCCTAATTTCCTCGATAGGTCAATCGCTATATCCGGTGTACGTTGATAGACGGTGGAACTACGCATACAAAATTTCAGTAGAATAGTTGGCATTAATGTAAATTAACGCATGGCTTATAACGAAATGAAGGATACATGTATGTGGCCCGCATTGGAACATTCAAGTGCAGTGTCCCACACAATGCCCAAGTGGGAATAACAGTGTGAGCCCCAATAAAGCACATATGAGCCGCGTCATAGGAAAACCAACAATGTGGTTTCCGAATAGGTCCGACACAAGCCGAGCTGTACAAGAGCAGAAGATGGCTAGAGGTTGGATTTAGAAAGTATTATAGGAATTGTACTATACGTGTAGCGAAAACATAGGCGCTGATCAGATTCGCCATTGTTGTCGCATATGCTGATTGTTGGTTTTCTCATGACGCGGCTCATATTCATTTTTGAGAATGGATACGGTATAAAGTCATTTGTGGCCCCAAAGCAGCCCACATACTACTTCTCTTATAGATATATTTTCATCTCTGTTTTGTAGGAGTAGACGAAAATGCGTGTATCAGTCTGTTGAAATACAAGAATGGCGCCATGGCAAATCTATCCTACCATACTGATATTGGCAAGGGTCACAACATAGGACTGATATTGGGACAGAAAGACAAGATACAGGTATAGATTACATATACAGCGGGGGAACTATAACAAGAATGGTCAATGTAACACTTGAAGTCTTACTTATGTTGTTAGAAATGTATAAACATTCTTTTCAAATTTGATAGACTGTTACCAAGTTGATTTGTAGGTAGATCTATAGAAAAACATTTCATAAACGGTTTCATAACTTCTCAAACAACTTATTAAGGAACTTCTCAAAGGGTGTTGACATGGCAGTAACTGCAGAGTCAGCTGATCAGCGCCTTTGTTTTTGCTACACAGCAAAAGTACAATACTTCTTCTACTTTAACCCAAAATTTCAAGCTTCTAGTCTGCTTCTATGATTGTACAGACCAGTTTGTGTCGGACCTGGTCGGAAACTAAAATTGTTGGTCTTCTCATGCAAAGACTCAAATGGTACAATGCAGCGTCAGTGAGGTTCATACCCTCGATCTCGCCATTACGAAAACTTGCCCATGCAATATGCAAAGACTTTTTTTTAATTTTAAAATTTCATTGAAAAAAAAAAATTATAGTTTTAATATTATTGCGCTAAACATTGATTGTTGGTTCTAACGAGTACCCACAATATATGTGTTGGATCAAAAATAAGAAAACCGTATACCCCTTTACATCCCAGTTTAATTATATGAAATCGGGGTTCAATGGTATATACTTTTCTTGCATGCGCGGATCCAGAAAACTTTCTCAGGGGGGTCCAAATTCCCAGAAGGGGTCTGACAGAAAATTTCAACATGGCAAAAACTAATAATTTGGCAATTCCAGGGGGGGGGGGGGGTCCGGGCCCCCTGTCCCCCCCCCCCCCCTCTGGATCCGCCCATGTCATGGACATGTTTCATGTTTTGCTGATGTCGTCCGACGCACCGCCCGCTAGGTCATCGCGCTCCTCAATATAAAACATTATCATCAGCAAAACATGTCTGTGAAATGTGTACCCACTTAAACCCCATTTTTATATAGTAAAACGGAGGTATGCAGGGGTATACCTATTTTTCTTATTTTTCGCCAAAAACAAAGATTGTGGGTACTCGTTAGAACCACATCGACGAGACGGTTCTAACGTGTACCCACAATCTATGTTTTGAGCAAAAATATTATAAATATCAAAATTTTTCGAGTGAAATTTTCAATTTTTCTGAGCTGAAAAAATTCTCTGTAAATTGCATGGGCGTGTTTTCGTAAAGGTGACAAACACCGCAGAATGACATTCTCCTCGATTTGAATGTTATACCCTAACAGTTTTAGGCGGTTTTTTGCCTTTATTACGTCAGGATGAACATTTGTCATCAACCTGACAGGCATATGTACCAGCCGGGTAACGGTTTCGAACCCGCAACCTGTTGATTGCTAAGCGAATTCGCTATCCATTACAACACCTCGGCTGTACTGTGAATTATTTCCATACAGATTGAGAGTCCATTCTGGTGTCCCACTCAGATCACCACGCCCTCTGGGGTGTTCGAGTGGTCCCTCAAGCCGGGAGAATACTATCATATCAACAGTGCCGGTCTACAGTTCGAAGCCGCGGATGTTAGAGATTGTATACAAAGAGGTAATGACTTTTCTTCTTAATAAGCATTACGAAATCTTGCCCACGCAATAAATAGATATTTTTAGCTTTAAAAAATGCCAATTTTCAGCTGAAAATTTGATATTTTTTCTTATTTTTGCTCAAAACATAGATTGTTGGTACACGTTACAACCGCCTCGGCGAGGCGGTTCTAACGAGTACCCACAATTTATGTTTTGGAGCAAAAATAAGATACCCCAGTTTTACTACATAAAAGTGGGGAATAAGGGGTACAGTATTCATTGCACGAACATGTTTTCCTGATGAGTGCATTTTTCTTATTCCACGGATACCAGCGTTGACTCTCAATGGATGTCGAAGTTATTCTAGTGCGCAAAATAAGTATGTGTGGTGGAGTGAATTACAAAACAATAAAATACAACTTTTAGTTAAGCATAAAATGTTTTTTTTTATTATTTTAGGTAAAATTGAAAGTGAGAAATGTTCCCATTCACACAGTGAGATGATTCTTAGAATAATGGATGAAGTGCGTAAACAGATTGGATTGACATTCAATGAAGATAGTTGATGTGAAAAGCTACTTTAGAATGCTGCAATTTGACACGAAAAATTATGTATCTGACAATATTCAAGATCACAGTATTATGGTTTTACCTCTAGCTATTATGGTTTTACCTCTAGCTTATTTATTAAAATTATGCTTAAAGTATTAAAATATTGGTTTGATTTACTTCCAACTTCCACGTGAAGTACACGGTCTTGATATTTCATCACCATACTGGAAATCTACTGAACGAAAATCCAGACTGCAACATGTTTTTTGTCGTCGAACACTCCAATTTTTAGAAACGTAAAAATTTCATTCATATAGTGAACTCGACAATGGAGAATCATCGACAATGGCGAATCACTTGTGAAGATATTGCAGAATTTCTTGAATCTTAGACAAAGTATTATTTATTATATAACTCAGTCATTTACGTCCATCTATGCCTTGATATTTGGTAAAAGAATGGAGTCAAAATTCCACCGAACAATAAAATTAGGGTTGCTGAAACGCTTGACCCCTTAACTAACATGCCTAGTTTATTGTTCCGCAAAAAGTGATGTTCAGATAAAATGTGTTTCTTACCACGTTTCTATGCATTTCATCATAACCATTTTTGCATAACTTTAATGCCTATTATCCCTAGTTATACACTATGCATGTTTTTGATTAAAGTTTTGACATTGAAGGTAGATATAAGCGTGGAAAGGTGTACATGTAAATTCGACAATAGCGAATCATACTTTGTGTGGTAAAAAGAATGTGCACAAAGTACTGATAATCTACCTTTGGAAGGCTAGCCTAGGAACAATTTGGTTTGGACAATGACGTAACTAATATTGGTGCAAGTCTTTGTTTAACCCTCTTGATTTTAGGCTTACATTGATTCATTAAAGCAATACGACATGCTTAAATCGATATAATTGACCTTACCGATAGGGCATTTGCTGTTGACAGTAAACATAAGGCACCAAAGAAAATCAACACAATATTATCAAACACCATTTAGTTTTGCATGATGATGGCACCATTTGTATGCAAAAATAGCCCTCTAAATGGTTTCCTTTGGGCTATAGACTATTTGATTCGCCATTGTCGAGTTTGGTTCGCCATTGTCTAATGCAGGATGTATCATATCAACAGAGTTATCTCCCATTAGGAAATTGAATGAACTAAAATTATTATTTTCCTGTATAGCTTAGATATGCTAGATGTTCTTAGTACCAAATACAATAACATTCCCATAGTCGTACTTAAAATAATAGCGTTTGACGTCTTAGTGGTTCGCCATTGTCGAGTCCACTGTATTTATCGTAAGATTCTCAAAATTTAACACCGGATGTTCAGATTCTCTTAATTTAACACCGGATATTCAGATTCTCATAGTTTAACACCGGATGTTCAGATTCTCATAATTTAACACCGGATGTTCAGATTCTCATAATTTAACACCGGATGTTCAGATTCTCATAATTTAACACCGGATGTTCAGATTCTCATAATTTAACACCGGATGTTCAGATTCCCATAATTTAACACCAGGTGTTCATGCCAATGAACGCATCTGTTAAATCTGGCAAACAATCAAGGTAATTGTGGTACCGTTTCAACAATGAAAACGTCCCACTATGTTGTCAAAACTTCATTGCAAAAGACTAGTATGCTTTTTTTCCTGTGTATTATGTACAATTATACCGAATAACTTACGGTCGTATCTTGTTTTCTAACTTCGGATTGAATGTTTGGAGAATGAAGATAGAATTCAAACAGAAATCTCGGATCCAATAAACATTTTGGATCCGAGCAGAAATGAAAAGTTAAAGCGGCAATATTCAGGTGTCGAGCAGGTATAAGCAGTTTCCGTTTTGGTTTGTGAAAAACTGAATGTAAACAAAGAAATGGAGTAGACAGGTGAACAAGTAAGTTGCATTATTACTCTTTTATCTTTTGATTTTGAATAAAATGCTCATGTGCAGTCTCAATAGAACTTAAAACTCAGTGCTAGTATAAATCAAAACTAGAGCAGCAAAGATGCACTAGGAAACTAGTTTTTAATGTTAAAAGTTTCTAGCTTTGAGCAGATTTACTGAACGCTTCTCAAGTGTTTGCAAAGGTTTGTTAATGTAAGTTTGGTGTTTTGATATGTATCTAGAGAATGCTCTTGAACAAATAAATATTTTGGATCTTAATTTTTATATTTTATGAAGAAAAACACGAAAACACCTTACTACAAGCACAACTTCCGATCAAAAATGCTTTAAGAATAGACACCGCAACGCTAGACAGGGTGATTAAGCATATTTTTGGAAAATATGTTACTGTATAGGCGGCAACTATTATATTCATATCTGGGCGTGGTCGAATAGTCCATCTGTTCAAGCCGTGGAGAGATTATAGGGTAATTTGGGGGAATATGGACCGTTGGGGAATATGGACCACCCTGATGTTTTCTTCAAATATTTTCATCAAAACTCCTGTTTGACAAAAAGTAATAACATTTTGTTATTCCCCTGGCTATCCGTCCTAAATTATCGAAATCATTTTTTACATTCATAACCAAGCTGGTGTTTTCGGACAGGTTAAATTAATGGACCCCCATAAAACAACCTTTGAAAATCGTGTACTTAAAATGCCTTAGTTTACACTTAAGAACCAATAAAAAGATAAAGGATATTTATATAAAGCCAAGTTTCACGCTTAAAATCAACCTAATACATCATTTAAGATTACGCAAATGGTCATTTGCTTGAGCTATTTTTCAGTATTGGGAAAGTGTCTCTATTTATATAATTGTCGTGTCCGGGGTAATATGGACCACCAATTTCCCAATGTAAATTTTCCATTTGGGGTAATATGGGCCACCTAAGAATTTTGTCACAAAATCTTTCTTAAAGTGATACACTGAACATTTGATACCACATGTCTTTAGAATTTTAACTTTTGCACTTGCGTGATATGTTTTAAGCTAGTTTTTAATAGATTATTTTACAAGTGAAGTTTATAAGCAAAATTTACATATTTTGAAATCTGTGACATTTTTGTCCGTTTTGTAAGTTTTTCAAGGTGTTTTGATTTTGATGCGAAATAATTTTCTAGTGAATTTGTTTCGTGAACATCTAAGTTTATTTCATGCTAAATAGACTTTTAAATAGAAGTTTACATATTGTTTTCCTATGTTGACATACTCAACATGTTTAAGTTGTGGTCCATATTACCCCAGTGGAGTGGTCCATATTACCCCAAACGTTTGGGGTAATATGGACCACCCAGTGGGTGTGTTTCTCGTAAAACGCAACAAAAACTAGCTTACGGAATGAAGTAATTTTTATATTAAAATGGTTCACAGATGCCCGCCTCAAAATAATAATAACGTTTTAGCCTGTGGTTGAACTGATTCGTAATGTGCTTAAGCGGTCCATATTCCCCCAAATTACCCTAGAAAAGGCGAACTCAGTCAGCGTAGACAGCGTCACATAATTTCCGTTAGAAATCAGTTACCTGTACATATATATGTTGTAAAATTCAGTGAGTTTGGCAAATTCGTATTTCATTCTTATTTTCTGTCGGATATAAACCTATGAGTTGATCTTTTAACCTTTAGCATGTTTAGATTTAAGCCATATCAGAATCAGAAAAGTTTACTGGTGAAACGTCAAACTGACAATACCACACCAGAAAAGTAGTGCAGGCCTAATAAAATATATTCATGAGGTGCCGTCCCGGCATACACTAACCTATTTATCGAATAATACCAAAAAATACGAATGTGTCTCTTATCTATCTGTCTTCATTACTGAGTCGACCAACAAATGGTACCGTAATATTTCTATTAACATACTCTAATAAACGCCCATCTCCCTATTTGGATGACCCAAATGGTCATTTTATCTGCGAGTTTTGGAATTCCAGGAACCTCTAATTAACGCCCACTTTGAAAATGTTGGGAAATTTCTGACTTTGCTCTTAAACCACAATAATTGAGGCGCGACACGAGAAAACCTGTCTTCGGGGTTTCGACCGACCTGGTCGACACAAACCGACACAAACCGAGCTGTACAGTCAAAGAAGCAGGCTAGAAGCTTGAAATTTCGGATTTAAGAAGAAGAGAAATTGTACCATCCGTGTAGCGAAAACAAAGGCGCTGATCAGCTTCGCAGTTACTGCGAAGCTGATCTGCGCCTTTGTTTTCGCATAGACAAAAACCCGGTTTTCTCACGATGCGGCTGATATTACACACAAGTCATTTTTTTCTCTTGTTGTCCGAATAAACAAAAGTCCTGTCTGGGGTACGTGGGCCACCAATAATTTCAAATCCTGTATATGAATGCTTTAACATTGCCAAACAGTGTAGCCTCCAATAAACGCCCATCCCCTTCTTTAGAAAACGCATTGTTTAAAATAAACGCCCGGGCGTTTAATAGAATTTTTACGGTATTTAGTTCAAAATCAGAATACGAGGGTGATCCAATAATGAATCATTTGAATGGGACTTTTCTCCTATTTAATGAACCCTATTGACTGACTCAAGTTTACTACTTTCATTTACTAGATTAATTGAGAACTACTCGTGCAGTATCCATGGCCACGAGTTGTCTTTTGAACTAATATAATATATTAAAATAGAGCTATGCCACACATTTTAAAAGAGATAACTTATCATAATTGAGTATTGTCTGTATATAACATTATTTCTGAAAGAATTTCCTACATTCAATTTGGATCTAGTGTTAGTGATCAAGAGGTGGTTGCCTAGCAACCATTCTACTCTATGAATTCTGACTTTTAGCATTTTCTGAGTTCTGTTGTTGCTAAGCAACATAAATCTAAATGGTCAATTGTCTTTTTTTGTAATTCATTTGCAATATTTGCATTATTACTTATAATTCCAAGGTTAAGAACCATTTATTATGTCATTTATACTCAGGCTATGATATATGTCCCACCCCTACCCCAAATTTCAATGTACTTTTTTTGCAAACAAAACCCAGCTTTTCTCATAAAAATGTTCATCCTGTGTAAATATATGTGATATTTGCAGCGCATAAAGCCAACAATGCACTTTATAAACTACAATGTGTCTTTAGTGGATTCTTTGCCACCAGTTACCATGACAACCAAATTTATGTACATATTACCTACGTGGCCATGGGCTGTTGACTAGCATTCTCTTGTTGCTAGGCAACGGCAGGTTGTTGTCTAGATGTTAAATTTAAACGGTGATTTGAGGTTGCATTATATTGAGCAACAATAATTATTTACTCTCAACAAGCAAATTTTATTTAGATAGAAACAATTCAAAAAGTCCCATTCTTTATTGGATCACCCACGTAGTTTACTGGTGAAACGTCAAATTGACAATACCACACCAGGCGGGTGGGCTCGCAAGAGAGGTAGATCACAACCATCTGACCTTTCAGCATCATAGGAGATCAAAGAATCAGGGAGGTCATTCCAATCTCTGATAGTCTCGGGGGCAACTATATATGTAAAATAGGCATTTGTACTTGCTGAAGGTATCTGCAATGCCAAGGAGTTTTTTTTTTTTTTTTTTTTTTTTTTTTTTTTTTTTTTTTTTTTTCCACAACGTCTGTTCTTTGGGATAAGGTCATGGGTATGTATTTTATCTCCCTATAGACAAATATGTAAAACATTATGATTCTATTGTCTTCTTCTTCATCTTCCAAAAAAGGTCTGGGCCCAGACAATGAGCATAGTCGCACTGTGCTTCCATCTTTCCTGCAGGGATTCCCAATTAGACTCACTAGTTCTAGTTTAGGGAGCGCGGTGGCATAGTGGTAGAGCATCGGACTCCGAATCGAGAGGTCCTGGGTTCGATCCCCGCAAGCTTCACCGTGCTTTGTCCTTGAGCAAGGGACCGTTAACTCCATACAGTACTGGTTAACCCCGGGAAGATTTGGCTCCGTCCCGACATGAATGAAACATTGTTGACTGGGACGTTAAGCCTCAACACAAACAAAAACTATTTCTAGAGCATTGGTTATAATCAATGTATGTGATGGGCTCGCTTAAATAATCATTTACGCTAATTTCAGCTTCCCATTCAAATTTCAACTGTGCAATTGCATTTATACATTTTGTTTGCAGTTGCAGTTGTATAATGGAATTTATAGCAAGAGTATTGCAGCTGTAGGAAAGAATCGGGGTGCAAGTGTGTGCACCAAGTAAGTAATGCTAGATCTTATACTTATTATTTTATTTGTTTTTAGAATAATTACCCTATAAAATCCAAATTATGCCAAGTGTGTGCGATTATCTGATCGTCTGTGGAAAGACAGGTCTGGCCTCTGTTAGCGATTTTTGGCCATTATTTTTAAAGATTTGCAATTTTAGAGGGAAGCTATTGACACACCGTTCATCCAGATACAACAAACGCGGAAAGGTCTTCCAAACGCGGATATAAACAACTGTATCGCGGGAATACACAAGGTAAGAAAACATAAACAAACAGCATTTAAATTGTTCTTATATAAAATGTGTTTATGCAGAGCTGATGCAAAATGGTTTATCTTGAGAATGGTACAGTATAATAAAAATAGATTTGTGTAAACTATAGATACAAGCGAATTTATTTCGTAAATCATGATTATCTCGCCTAATTCCCGATTCTTTTCATGTTTGTAGAATTTATTTGTTTGGTTTCGTGCAAATATCTCTTCAAAATTTATTTTTGACATCTATGGAATATATTAATACCATGCATCAAACTGGAAAAGTGTTTTGGGGGGTCGATATCCATGTTTAAAAATCAGCCTTGTTTACTTCAAGGTACAACTTACCACGGACGATGATACTACACAACGCGGATGACCCACATAATTTGGGTAAAACAAACACGGATTCGAAAATCTGGTTTTAACGTGCAAAACACTGACAGAACGAACGTTTTCTAATTAAAATACAACGAAAAATCTAGATTTTTATAAAGTAAACGTGCAATAAATGCATCTTGTTGGCTTTTTAGTCGGCTATTCACTTGATATATGGTCGAATTCGGGGGTGGCATATAACATATAACACCATATTATAACATAAATGCTAACAGCTTTTTTCTGTGGATGATTATTTCGTAGAATAAGAGAAATGATATATACACCTGTAAAGGTATTTGTTTGTATGTTACGACTCTTCAGCCATGTCAGGAAGGAGCCGCCGCTTCCTGGGTACTAACCAGTTCTACGGGAAATAAAATGCCTTGCTCAAAGACAAAACACTGGTGCCAGCATGCCCCCCCCCCCCCGACCTCGCCGGATCAGGAGTCAAACTATGCCACGTTGCTATAAGTTTTATCTCACCTGAGCCTTAGGTGAGCTTAAAGGATGGCCATGCTCTGTCGTCAGTCCGTCGTCGTCCACCATTTCAAACGGATCTTTTCCTCTGAAGCCGCTTGGCCAATCAAGGAGCATCCTTAGGAAGGGGGAAAGTAAGTTGATATAAATGGTCCAGGTCACATGACAAAGATGGCCGCCATGGCTATAAATAGTAAAAACCTTTAAAAATCTTCTCCAAAAGTCCTATTGAAACTTGGCATGGAACATCAGAGAGAGGAGCTCTACAAAGTTTATATAAATCATGACCTTGGGATGACATTGACCTATTTTACGGCAATGTCAACATAGGTGGCCCATGCATTTGAATGGGGAAAATTGTCAAAAAGTCATTTTAAGGGAAAAACTAATATGAAATGGGTAAATGGACTGAAGATTTATGATTTTGAAATAGTTTGGACCCTAGGGGCTGGTCTGCCACCACCCCGAGGGAATATACATGTATATTACCAAAATATTCAAAGGCCTTCTTCTCTGAAACCGCTTGGCCAATAAAAGCCAAAGGTCAGGTAGAGCATCCTTTATAGTTTATATAAATGGACCAGGTCATATAACCAAGATGGCCGCCATGGCTATAACTAGCAAAAACCTTTAAAAATCTTCTTCTCCAGAACCAGAAGGCATATGATTTTGAAACTTGACATGAAGCATCAGGGAGAGGAGCTCTACAAAGTTTATATAAATGACCCTGTGATGACCTTGGCCTATTTTACGGCAAGGTCAACATAGATGGCATGTACATTTGAATGGGGAAAATTGTCAAAATGTCATTTGAAGACTGAAGAGTTATGATTCTGAAAAAAAAGAAAGAAACATGGACCACAGGGGCTGGTCTGACCCCTTCCCGGGGTAATATACATGTATATCACCATAATATTCAAAGATCTTCTTCTCTGAAACCGCTTGGCCAATCGAAGCCAAACTTTATATAAAGCAGCTATATGAAGGGAACCAGTGCATTGACTTTCCGGAATAAATCCTGTCTGTCAAAGACTTCAGGATTTCCTTTCTGTGTGTAAAGATGAATGTCTTGTGGGAATTCTTCCTTCCTCCACGCAGCCACGGTGAAACAGCTCTTTCAGTCTCTCTGTCATGGATAGCCCCCAGACAGCAGCGGAACTTGCATTTGAACATGGAAATTTGAGAGTCTGTTGAACTGCTAGACACTCCTTTAAACTACCCTTGCATATTTTTTATTTTAATTTGAAGTATATTTTTCTGGCTATCGTTGCTGATTTATAAGAGATCACTGATGACGATTTAGTACTTTATTAGTATTTTATTGTCTTTCATCTATGACGGTTTGGTATTTACCAAGCAAACAAACTGAATTTCGTCTATTTTCTTTCAAGAGTCTTGCATGTCTCTGACTTTTGATATATAGATTGACAAATATTGCTGCTGATTTGTCTTCTTGAATAAGGAGCTAGTATCATCTTAATGCTTGTGCTGTTCCTCAAGATTCTAGAAGCCTCCGAATATCTTAACCATTCTCATCAAACCAGTAACTGAGTTTTCGAGATGGATGTCATAAAAGTTCTATAGCTGAAGAATGTTCCAGTTTTCTTCTGTGTCTTCCAAACTGAGATTGATTGCACCCAGTTGGATGAAAATGTACCATTCTGTTTTGATTCAATTTCGAGACACCCAGTCTCTATGGTGGTTTCTTGCTTAAAAGTCGCCTCTAAGGCTTGTGTTTGATGACAATATTCAAAGATCTTCTTCTCTGAAACCGCTTGGCCAATCGAAGCCAAACTTTATATAAAGCAGCTATATAAAGGGAACCAGTGCATTACAAAAAGACGCCGATGCAAAAATACAGCGATTTTTTTTCACATAAAAATGAAAATACCAGTGGAAAAGTTATGATATTTCCCCTATTTTTGCTCAAAACATAGGTTGTGGGTACCAATAGAATCGCCTCACCGAGGCGGTTCTAACGAGTGCCCACAATCTATGTTTATGACCAAAAATAAAGAAAATCGTATACCCCTGCATACCCCAGTTTTACTATATAAAAGTAGGGTTGAAGGGGGTATTCATTGCACGGACATGTTTTCCTGATGCTATACATGAATAATCCGGGTCACATGACCAAGATGGCCGCCATGCCCATATATGGTAAAAACCCTTTAAAAGTCTTCTTCTCCGGAACCGGCGGGTCAATTTCAACAAACTTGGTATAGCCTGTTTGCTGTCTATAAAAACTGACGTTTTGCTGAATTTCTGGCTTATTATAAGTGATAGAAATAAATTTCTTGCGCCAATATTATTTGTGTACTAATACATAACTGGAAACTGATTTTCAGAATTTTCACTTGTTGTTTTCTTGCATTTGTCTATTAAACTTAATACAAAAAATTAAAGCTTAATGAAGGGGAGTACTTTAATTTATTGTAACAGCTATAGGCACCACCCAAGCACAAATCCCATTCAATAAAGTTTCTATAGGCAGATTAATGTCATTCAATGTGAATCCAAAAGTATACCCTTCAACAAAGTGAGTGCTCTACCTAATGTAAATGACTTCTCAATAATGCCTTTAGTAACCACTTTCATTAAGCTTCTCAGTGTCATTATCAGACTCAATAATCTCCTGCCTCTTTAATAATCTTCACTAGCAGAGTCAATGTTTCAAAATATTTTAAGGTGTTCACAATTATACCCAATTTTGCTGGCAAAGTTTTAGGTGGCATTTCTTTTTTCTTGGTGAATAAAAATAACAGTTATACATACAGGTATTATAACTGCATTTTGCGCATTATACACATGACATTTAAAAACCTACATTATGGTATCTGTTTTCAATGTAAACTGCTTTCTGGTAGACTTAATAGTTTCTACTTACCATCGGTTGATCAGTTTGGGACCTTGCTATTCCCATGTGGTAGTTATTGAACAAAACAGACCACTCAAAGTCTTACCTCAGTTGGAACACAAGCCGGTTCTTTGTTTTACCTAGTGCAATTTTCCCAATGTGCAGTTTAATACTAACAAAGGATAGAGTTATACAAAGGAGCATAGTCCTAGGCTATTACATAAACACATTTACTCCCATGTTCATTACAGCCAAAATGCCCTGAAAAAATGGGCAGTTTTCAAAAGAAACTTTTTAACCTTAAATTGTAAAAAATGCTAAAAATATAGATTGGTTATGTATAAGATAACCATTCAATATGCACCATACCGCAAAGCGATTGGTTTTGTTGTTTTGAAGATATTCAGCAAAACATCAGTTTTTATAGACAGCAAACAGGCTATACGTAGAATTGTGGACTAGAGTACTACAATGTATATATAAATTATGACCCTGTGATGGCCTTGACCTATTTTACGGCAAGTTCAAAATAGGTTCATAATAGTCAAACAATTTTATTGGTATATACCCCAATTCTCAGGTGAGCGTTTACAGGACCATTGGTCCTCTAGTTTTTCTTTCATTACGTACAGGATCAACGTTTGCATGGAGAAGAACTCTATAAGCTCTGCTTTCGTTCTAATCATTTTCGTCATGTACCTTTAGCCAATATATGTAGATATGTTATTTGTGAATCTAAACAAAAATGTTAAAAATTAAAACTACAGGATCAATAGCCAAGGTCATATAAAGACGGTCAGTCATTATCATTTTCACACCAAAAGCCTCTCAGAGGCATGGTAACGAGTTCGTTGTGCACATTTCTTTCACCACTAATAAATGCTCTTCTTGAATCTACGTAGTCTATGTACGTTTGTATTCATAATTTGTTTTACATGTTGTCATAGAGGACCTTTTACAAAGGATATCACTTCGCCACTCTTGAGAGTGAGAGAGACAATCATGATTAATATATTCTTGGCCATATATTCATGAAAGAAATGCATCCATACATTACACCACATGTTTTACATGTAATAATCTACAAACATGCGTAATTTAGTTGGTGTTTGAATATGAAAGGCGAAAGCATTTGGAGCTCTGCCTATATTTGACACTATCAAACTTCATAAAGCTACATGTAGCTAAGGCTTTTGATTGTCGAAACAAACGCACGGATATTTTCTCGGTTAACATGCACCTGATATGGACCTTTCGCTCTATAAAACATGTTAACAAGGTTTCCTTATGTTGTGGTCAAAGCGTAGTGAAAGTGCTCATGAACCCATGTTCCTTGTGGTTTTAACACGCCATAATAAGCCATAATTGGTCTTCAACCAACCATCTATGGAGTCTAAACCATACAAAATTGGCTTTAACAATGACTGCATCCAGTTTCCCTTAAAATAAGGCGAAAATTGTTTTTTTTATTATCCGTGTTCGTTGCACCGAATGGTCCGAGTTTGTTTCACCTGCTTGAGAATTTGAACCGTGGTATGTTGCACCATAATAAATGAGAGTACCCAATTTCAAATAGTTCTTATTCTCTTTCTATAATTTTGTGTGGGTTCTTGTAATGGCAACACTTGAAGCGATCCCTGATCCTCCGAAAAACATCAATTTGGTCATATTATCGTGCTTTAATAATGATTTACAGACATTCTTATCAAGATTTTTCTCTTTTCGTGCATCCAAGTCAGATTTAAAAGCCTATATTTCTCGAACTAATAGAATTTATGAGACAGGATTTTAGGTAAACATTTGCAAAGTTATGTACTTTTTCATTGTATGTCAAACAAGAATCAACTCATCCGATATTGATTATAATTAAAGATAATAAATACTCACTCTTCTTTCCCTGCCGTTCAAAATACTATTGGTTTATATCCGCGTTTGGAAGACCATTCCGCGTTTGTTGTATCTGGATGAACGGTGTGATTGATCCCTGCTAATGATTAGTGATTTCCGCGAAAAATATAATGATTGGCAATTTTTGTTGGAAAAGTACCTATTAGCAACTTGACACTTTTAACAGTTAGCAACTTTGGTGAAAATGAAGTACAATGGGCATAACCCGAGAGCCAGCAGTATGTTTAATCGGTTCCGGGTCATTTCGGCCCATGACCATTTCGGCCCATGACCATTTCGGCCCATAACCATTTCGGCCCATACCATTTCGGCCCATAACCATTTCGGCCCATAAATTTGTTTTGTAGATAGGGGCTTTTGCATTTTGGGTTCGTTAATTTTAATTAAAAAATAGGATCGATTTAGGAGCCATTTCGGCCCATATTTTATTTCAAAGACACCGACTTTTGATTTGTTGCATTTGGTTTTTGTTACAAGTTTTATTTAATAATAGGGCCGATTTTGGAGCCTGCAAATGACTTTCTCTTCGATAGTGGGTCTCGTGTAGCATGTGACAGCTTGCCCAATGATAGATAGATAGATAGATAGATAGATAGATAGATAGATAGATAGATAGATAGATAGATAGATAGATAGATAGATAGATAGATAGATAGATTATAGATAGATAGATAGATAGATAGATCGACAAATTACTGGCGATTAGCGTGCTCAATGATTCGTAACTGTTCAATGATTTTCTCTAATTAGCTTCTTTATCTGGCAAGTGCCGGATGACCATTAGTGTATGAAAGAGCATGTAGCCAAAACGGAAAGAAAATAAAACAAAATAAGACCTTACCTCCAGGAAATATCAATATCATCTTTTTTATGTTCTTTCGAAAAATATGTCACTCTTATGTGAGTGATTTTTGACAGTTGCTGGCACTGTTCACATTAGCTTTGATTGCAGTTGACATTTGATTTGAAATGCTTGTGATCACCAGGCTGTGGCACTTGATTAATGCCAAGTCGGGTGCCAAGCTTGTGGAACTATTAAATAATGAACTAAAAATATATTGGCTTATATTTGTTAAAATCAAATTTAAGAAAACTTACTTTGAAAAAAGGAATAAATAAAAAATAAAATAAAATTGGAAATTAAGTTTCTTTTTGCTAATTTCAACATGAATAATCTGTGATATGTTCATTGTAAAACAAAGAAATGGTATGGCGATTTTAAACTTTAGAATTATTAATGCTGATTTTTTTTTATTTTCTAATTCAAGAAACATGCTTTGTAAGCCAAGTTTATATATTAAAACTTATCTAGAATAAGTTATTTGAGTAAAACAATTTCATTTAGGGCAATGGTAATAATTTATGGGCCGAAATGGTTATGGGCCGAAATGGTTATGGGCCGATAATTGTCATGGGCCGAAATGGTAATGGGCCGAAATGACCAGTTACCATTTAATCATGTTGTTGAGGCCAAAAGGTTTGAAGGCATGTTCTGCAGCAGAAAAGTATGCTGAATTAAAAAATCGAAATCTTAGAAAAATCTGACGGTACACAACTTGGCAATATGCGAACGAATACCCCGGCATGACCTCCTATTAAAACAGCGCCGAAATTGGGATATACATACAAGATCAATCATATCTCAGCAACTACTTCCTCTAAACCATTGAATATGGTATCAAATTAAAGCACAGGTATATCCCTTTTGTTTCTCGGTAACATTTGCAAATAATTTTATTTGCATTTTCATGAATATTAATGAAAACATGAAAAAGTCACTGAAAAACACCATAGTACCCAGGGAGCTAATTTGACCTACCTTGCACCCTCAGGACAATTTTTCATGGGTGCCAGTTCGTTCACTGGGATCCTAGAAATGCAAAGAATTTTTCTTCTCAAAGATAAACTCTTTCTTTCATATCATTCATCCATCGGAGAAGCCTGCGAGAAAAAAAAAAGATAAACTTGTTTTCTCTATGAAAAATATAAGGTTTCCATTACAACAGTTAATGTGATTCTTAAGCATCTGGGTGTACATACAAAATTAGTCATATATCCGCTGTTACTTATTAAATCTAGACCACTAAACCATGTCTCATTTTAAAGCTTAGACATTGCCCTTTTATCCTATGGTAAGTAATACAAGATACCTAATTTGCATATTCATGAATTTTAATGAAAAAAAAAAACATTAAAAATTACAGAAAAAAATATTAAAATCCTTAAATAAACCTATTTCAGGCCCAAACTATCATTGTGACACTTTGTTATTGAGCCGGTAATATCATGTGACAAATCAGTTGATGTCATGGCTTAAAATGAAAATTAACTCATTTGCATATTCATGGACATTAATAAAAATGTTGAAAGTCGAGGAAACACTTTAGCCATTGCAAGGTTTTGGATGGGTTATAAGAGCTATCTTGCATCCCTGAAACAAATTTTCATGGCTGCCAGTGCGATCAGAGGGGCCACCGAAATGCCATAAAATATTGTCCTCAACAATGAACACATTTGCATATTCTAAAATTTTATGGTTTCCACACCTACCTCTAGTGTGATTCTAAAGAATAGGCTGTACTCACAAAAAATATTCATATACAAACATTAGCATTCTCTAGTAGTGATGCTTGGACCTAGCAATTTAATTTTAATACCTATTATTCAAATCATTGAATTTGCTTATTCATGAAAATTGATAAAACACACAAGAAGTCGGTGTAATTTCTTGGAAAAAATAGGGGATATACATACAAAATCACATGTACCAAAGCTTTTATCATACCTAGGATAATAACAGAAGTTTCAAATGAATGATATGGTACTGTACTAGGACCCTAAAGTCTCATATAAGAATGATCTTATTTCCAATTTCATTAATTTTAATGAAAAATTCATAAATAGGAATGGAAAAGTGGAAAAACTAAACGGTTAAACCTACAAAATGACTTGTATCTCTGCAACCCAAAGCCCTAACATGCTGAAAATGGCACTAACTGATTGTTAACTGATTGTTAGGAAAATATAATACCATCTTGTACCAAAATATATGTCATTTGATTTTTTATTTCATGAACAGAAACAGAACCTTTCGAATTTAGAGGAAAATTATGGAAAAATAAGGAGGTGTTCAAAGAAAATCCCACGTTTCTTGGCTACTGATGGACTTAGCGAGCTCTAATTGGTATCAAATAATTGCGGGTCAATGTTCTATAACCATATAATCTGATATTTTAATCATTAGGCTTAGCTATTTCTGTTGAATGCAAATTAATGAGATTTATATAAATAAGTGCAAAGTCAACGAAAAATGAAGGAGGTATACCAACAAAATGGCTTATATCTCGACTACCAATGGCTGTAGAGAACTCAACATGGTATCAGCTAATAGCTAGGACAATGTTTCATTGCCATGCATTGATATATACAAGGCTTGCTTTCTGGCAACCAAGATTCAATAAATTTTGTTGGAGCACAAGCTTCAATTTTCTGTTACTACAACAAATTTTCGAACTTTTATTTAACATTTGCAAAATTAAAAGTATAGTTAGGTTATCAGACTGCATGACAGAAGCGCATTATCCTAGCATTCTGATGAAACCACTTTCAGTGTTCTAAAGAAATTGGCAGCTGAAATATAAGCAATTTTGTTGGTACACCCATTCATTTTTCGTTGATTTTTATCTTATTTATACAATCTCATTAATATCCATACAACAAAAATCACTGATGGTTTATATATCAGATTATATGGTTATAGGACATTGTCCCAGCAATCATTTGGTACCAGTCAATAACCAGTTATAGCTCTCTAGGCATATCAGTAGCCAAAATACATGTGATTTACTTTGTATACCGCCTTAATTTTTCCATAATTTTCCTCTAATATCGAAAGGTTTTGTTTATATTCATAAAACAATAATATCAGATGACATATTTTGTAGTACAGGTATATTATTGCCCTAGCAACCATTTGAGCTTTTGGTTGCCAAGTTACAAGTCATTTTGTAGGTTTACCCGTTTAATTTTTCCATTTTTATGAAGTTTTTATTAACATTCATGAAATTGAAAATCAGATCATTCCAGACCTGGGTTAATCTTAATCGTGAATCATGATTACTTTTATTCGATTGAAATTTTTTCAATCGAAAATTATTCTGTAATCGTAGATTTTTGCGATTAAAATCAATCTTATTCTTATTCGAATACTTTTCAAAAATGCCTGTAATCATGATTGATTTTATGAATAAATTGCGATTAAATTCTAATATGTGCTGAAAAAGTTTTTTTCTGAAAAAAAAAAGAAAGTAAATAAATAAATACATTAAAATCGAAGATTATGCTTACAACAAGAATTCTGTGATTTTCGAGAATTTTTAATGTATCAAATGGGAATTCTGATAAAGTAACAAATCAGACTGTACAGGATGCCATTATTTTTGGCTTTAATCTCTAAATGTGAAAAAAAAAACACATACACACAAAAAAAAACAAAAAACAAACAAAAACCAAACAGCATTTTTCTTTATGAAAATGACATGGGCACATAATTAATAAAGTTATTCATGCATAATGGTCAACAAATTTGACATCATTATTTTTTCTTGTCCCCTTTGAGTATTATTTTTTATCGAAATTCTCTCTGGCATTTTCCATATTATTTCAGAAGTCTTCTTAGAACACTCCTTTTTTGCTTACATTTCTTACCTCACCATGCTTATAAACATGGAATTGACCTCATTCTAAATAGGTTTTGAAACCTATTGCAAAAGTCTAAACCTATTGTTACCTGGTTGTTCACACCTTTACAGATTAACTAATAAACAGGTGTTATATGGTTTGTGTTGTCAAAACATCCTAGAACAAGTTAGTGACAATATACAAGGGATTAACAGAATCAATGTCTCTCTGTCTATAGAGAGACCATGACAGAATCAACAACTTTAATAAGAGTCATATTACAAAATGGATGTCAAAATCAAATCAAGTAACATTTTTGTCCAACTTGGAGTTGTTAGCCAAATTATAAACACACACACAGCATCATGAGACCTAAAATTATGTTTATGATTCACTGTTTTGTAAAGACTACAATCTGAAGATAAAGTGCCCAATATACCAAGAGGATTCCTATATGCCAGCATAATACTATATACAATTAAATCATAACTGCGTAATTCAAGACTGGCTAGATTATAAATGCAAAACTAATCGATTGATTATTCGATTACTTTTGCAAATCAATTGTAATTGTAATCGATTACATTGTGGAAAAAAATATTTTCAATCGTAATCGTTAATCGTAAGATTGAAAGTAATTGTAATAGTTAGTGATTAACTTTGAAAGTAATCGATAACAGGTCTGGATCATTCTTATATGAGACTTTAGGGTCCTAGTACATTGCCATATCATTCATTTGATACTTCTTTTAATATCCTATGTTTGTTAAAAGCTATGATACAAGTGATTTTGTGCGTATACCCCCTATTTGGTCAAAGGTTTTTCTCCGCTTTCTTGTGTATTTTATTAATTTTCAAGTATATGCAAATTCAATGATTTGTATAATAGGTACAAAGGTCAAACTGCTAAGTCCATGCACCACTATCAAACCAATTCTAGGATTCTAGGGCATGCTATTGTTAGTATATGAATAGAGAACAGCCTATTCTTTAGAATCACGCTAGGGATGGGTGTAGAAACTAAGTAGGGATGCAAAATGGATTTTATAACACAACCAAAACATTGCAATGGCTATAGTTTTTTCCTTCGTTTTTCCTTGATATTCGACATTTTTATGATATTCATGAATATGCAAATGAGATCATTTTCATCTAGGCCCATGACCATGATGACATCAATAAATTTGTCAAATGATATTACTGGTTCAATATTATAAAAAAAGTATTATGATAATAGTTTGGGCCTGAAAAAAAGTTTATTCATGGATTTTTAACGCTTTTTCTGTCATATTTAATGTTTTCATTAAAATTCATGAATATGCAAATAAGAGAACTTGCATTACTTATCATAGAATAAAATGCAATGTCTAGGCTTTAAAATGGGACAAGGTTTAGTGGTCTAGGGTAAGTAACAGCGGATATATGACCAATTTCGTATGTACGCCCCCATGCTCAAGAATCACGGAAACCATACATCTTTTCATAGTGAAAACAAGTTTATCCTAAAAGACAAAAAATCATTGCATTTCTGTGATCCCAATAAACGATTTGACACCCATGATAAATTGTCCTGGGGTGCAAGGTAGGTCAAATTAGCTCCCTGGGTACTATGGTGTTTTTCAGTGATTTTCCATGTTTTCATTAATATTCATGAAAATGCAAATAAAATAATTTACAAATGTTAGCATGAGATAAAGGAGTATGTCTGTGCTTTAATTTGATACCATATTCAGTAGTTTAGGACAAGTAGTTGCTGCGATATGCTTGATCTTGTATGTATATCCCTATTATGGCGCTATTTTAAAAGGGGGTCATGCCGGGGGTATTCGTTCGCATATTGCCAAGTTGTGTACCGTCGGATTTTTCTAAGACTTCGATTTTTAAATTCAGCATACTTTTCTGCTTTAGAACGTGCCTTCAAACCTTTTGGCCTCAACAACATGATTAAACATATTGCTGGCTCTCGGGCTAGATCTGATGGGTGCATTCTTGTTCAAATTTACAGTTACCTTTCTTGTTAGCTGATGGCTGTTGTGTCCCTGCTTCTAGACGTCGATTTTAAATGCAACAAGTATTATATTTTTAATAAGCTTGTTACTTAAATTGTGTGATTTTTTTGTTTTTTCCTTTGATTTTTTTTTCATTATTAGCCTCAATACAAGTAAATATCAAAATAGGCGGTCCTACATTTAAACATGGAAATAAGTTGGGAAACGGTGCCTACAATTACAATTGAGGTAATTTTTCCCGGCAAATATTTTGTTTGTGCTCATTATGCATTTGTGCACAAAAACGTATATCAATTGCGCTCAGTTTGTGCTACATTAATTTCCCTCAGTTTAAGTGCTACATTTGCGCCTCTTAATTGGCCTGCTGCTGATATTTTTTATACCATCTTTAGCATTCTCTTGAAGCAAAACTCACATTTTAACATATCCATATTGTTTATTTCAGAATGGCAATGCTCATCTGTCTTACCATGTATTTGACCCAAGTTGATGCCAGATAAAGATTTGTGCAATAGTGAATCAAAGAAGGACAATTTATGAAATTTAGACCGAGGAACCATTGGACGTGTAACCATCAGTTTTCTTTCCGTTTGTGATATGTGTTAAGAATGTGTAAGTAAGATTAACCAAGAACACAAGCAATACAGCATTTAGGAATTGCACTTCAGACACATTTGAATAAGAGCTGCATAATTAATTGCTACATTATACATTAAATTTATTTGATTCGATTAAGATGGTGATTAATCCTTGAATAAGATGAAGAACATGCCTTTCAGAGAGCTAAAGGGCTACCAGTGTAGTTTTTGTAGCAGAGCATTTTCTTGTCAAGCCCAATTTCGCCAACATATAAATTGTCATACTGGAGCAAAATTGTACAATTGTTCTTTCTGTAGCAAACAATTTACCATCAAAGGCAGTCTAAGGAATCACGAGTTATTACATACGGATAAGAGAGTTCATGTTTGCAATCAATGCGGGAAAAGAGTCACCACTGAACGAGGATTGAAGGAACACATGCAACTGCAGCATAATCAGATCAAACAGCATAAATGTCCAGTTTGTGAGAGACGTTTTGCAAGGCCTTACAATCTGCGGGAACATATGAATATACACGTTGGGGAAAAAGTATATCGATGTGACACATGTAACAAATCATTTAATTTTAAATCGGAAGTAGGACCCCACGTGATGAATCACATGACGGAGCTTAAACCACATGTTTGCGACATTTGCAAAAAAAGGTTCGTGGGCCCGAAGGATCTAAGACAACATATGGTGGTCCATGATAGAAGCAGAAATCATTCTTGTCCGATATGTGACCGTGAATTTGGATTGGATTGTAATCTTCGTCGGCATTTGAAATCGCATATGACAACTAAACCATATGGATGTGAAAAGTGTTCAAAACGTTTTGTATATAAACAAGATCTCGATAGACATCTGAAAGTACATTCTGACGAAAGGGCTTACAAGTGTCAGGAATGCAATAAATCCTATAAGTACAAAGATGTCTATAATCGTCACAAAAGGACACACAAAGGAACGGACAAGAGGTATCCGTGTCATATTTGTGACCGTAGTTTTTCATCTTCCACTGATCGAAAAGTTCATGTTCGCATCCATACAGGAGAGAAGCCGTATTGTTGTGAAAAATGTGGAAAAGACTTTAGATTGCTCCATCAGTTAAAGGTCCATTTGTTGACACACGATGAGGCTAGAAAATATAAATGTGAGACGTGTAATAAGTCATTCAGGGCCTTGTCAAGTCTAAGTACCCACAAAAAGAGGCATAATGGTAGTAAGGACCATATTTGCCATACTTGTGAAAAGAGGTTTTTTAGTTCTGCAGAACTAAAAAAACATATGTTGACTCATACAAATGTGAAAGCGTTTCATTGTGACATTTGTTCCAAGAGTTTTCGTTGCAACAGTCACCTGACTCGTCATAGAAATATACATTTCAATATCAAACCGTATGCGTGCATGTACTGTGACTCTGCTTTTGGACAGCTTCCCGATCTAAGGCGCCATCTGTATAGACACATTGGATATAAACCGTATTTGTGTGATCTTTGTAATCGTTCATATCGTGAATTTAAGACACTTAGCGATCACATAATCCTACACCTTGGAGATAAAACTCATACATGTACCTTATGTGGTAAGCAGTTTGCCTTGAAAGAGTATTTGAAATTACATATGAAATCACACAAGGATTAACCTTAATCTTTGTTTCGAAGCTGTGCTGATTCAAAGTTTTTATAGACCGGGACAGCTGAGGATACAGTTTACATAACGGCAAAATTATTGATATGTGTTTAACTTCGTTTTCATTAATATTTATTTCATTGTATTCAGTAATATGAAATATCTTCATGGCATGTGATAATGTGACTGTCCTTTCCATGTGAATTGTTTTGACGTTAACAGCCGAGATCCAGATCTGTGTCTTGGGTGTTAATGACAACCTCAGGCTGATACAATCCATCAGTTTATTTAAAACGGCATAACTTATGTTGATTTTAATTAGTTTATCTACTTTTTTGGATGTGTGTTCCTTGAATTGCTATAAATAATTTGATTATTTTGAGTTATTAAGAATGTCGCACTTGTATTAAATTTGACATTTGTATGTTGTTGTTAACTTATCTTTGCCGAAGGCTCTCCAAGTTACATTATTTATTTTTATAGCCCGTTGTCTGTCAACTGGGCCGTCCATTCTGAAGAGATATTCGCTGAAACCGCTTAACATCCGTCTCCATGGACAGGTGGAAGACGCATAAAATCTGGATCACAGGCTAGATATGGCCGCCGTGCTAAAACATACTTGAAGATCTCTAAGATTCAATCTTTTATTATCAACTGCGGAATTATTTAGTAAAAGCCTTGGACAGGAAAGAGCAGTGAAAGCTACTGAGATTGACATGTCATTTGAATAACAGGAAAGGTAGTCTTTGAGCTTGCGTATATTGATACCGTAATTCCTAGTACATGTACTTTCAAAGATACAATCGACATTTCATAAGAGAATAATTTATTTTTCAATAATTTTTGAATAATTTGTGCACCTGAACTAGACCATTATCATCATTACCATTATCATCGCAACCACCATCACCATCATTATTATCAACCTCATCATAATTTATCAACACATTTTTAGCTCACCTGAGCCGAAGGCTCACAAGGTGAGCTTATAGGATGGCCATGCTCCGGCGTCCGTCCGTCGTCCACAATTTCAAACATCTCCTCTGAAGCTGCTAGTCCAATCGCATCCAAACTTCACGTGGGGCATCCTTAGGAAGCGGGAACGAAAGTTCATATAAATAGTCCAGGTCACATATATGGTAAAAACCATAAAAATCTTCTCTGGAACCGGTGGACCGATTTCAACGAAACTTGGTATGTAGCATTGGGGACTCTGGCCCATCATAGTTTATATAAATCTTGACCTTTGGCTGACCTTGACATATTTGACGGCAAGCTCAATTTTGGTTACACAGGCTTTTCAATGCAAAAAAGTGAAAACATTGAACTTTTCAGAAAGTTTTGTAGCCTGTTACCTGAAAGTTGTTAGATACAGACAGCATGCTGAGCTAATGAAGTGTTGTGAGTATAAAAGGTCAAGGTCATTTCTTGACCTAGGCCAAAGATAATTTACAATTTAAATGTTAAACTTAATTTTCTAAGTAACCACTTGACCAATCATAGTCAAATTTTATATATCGTATCCTAGGGATGGAAGAACAAAGTTTATAAAACTGTTCAAGGTCACATGATCAAGGTGGCTGCCACGGCTTAAAATAGCGAAAACCTTTAAAAATCTTCTATTCCACAACCAGAAGACCTATGATTTTAACACTTGGCATGAAGCATCAGGGCGAGGAACTCTGCAAAGCTTTTTTTTTATAAATCATGGCCCTGGGATGACCTTGACCTATTTGAATTCGGGGGAAAATTGTCAAAATGTCATTTGAAGGTAAAAACTTTATTGAAATGGGCAAATGGACAGGGAATTTATGATTCTGAAAGAAATGGACCCCAGGGGCAGGTCTGCCCCAACACCGGGGCAATATACATGATTATCATGTTTATCATGTTTATCATTTAACCCATGTTAAACTCCCATAGGCCGGTGGGTGAAAATTCTTGCTATCACCCTGCGATAATTCAGAAATAATTTTACTTTACGGTGAATTATCGTGATTAACGCGGGATGTTGAAGGGCAGATTGCGATGTATTAATTCACGACGGCGCAGCCGAAGTGAATTAAATATCGCATCTGCCCGACAACATCACGCGTTAATCAAAGATAATTCACCGTAAAGTGAAATTATTTCGATTCTAAACACGACTTATAAATAAATGCTTACATTTCAAATGTTTTCCAGCGGACTCGTTCTCGGCGGACATGAATGTTTATGTGCGACGTCATAAAAACGCCCACTTAAGCGCATAATTTTGTTAACAGTGAATTATTGTTTATTTGCAAACAGTGACGTTTCCATTAAGTTCAATGGGAAAGACGATAACGTCATGTTAGAATTTCGACTATCACATGCGCATAAAATACGCGCGTACAGTTCGTTTTTCTAAAACATTCTATGTCAATAACGACTACCTTCAAACAAATAATTTCAATAGTATTTTGAGGAAATTAAGAAAAAAAAAAAAAAAAAAAAAAAGATATAGAAATATTTTGGTAAATAGAAATGGTTTAAATTGAATGGCGATCGATTGTAGTGATGGTGTTACGTAGATGCGAAATAACGTTACGCAACGTCGCGCCAAAATGTCTAGTTTCTATTTAAGAAATAGATCAGCTCTAGCAGTGAATTGTTGAGTAATAATTCACTGTTTGGATGTCAGTTGTAAAGAAGATCAAATCACGAGCGCGTAGCGCGAGTGATTTATCTTCTTACAACTGACCGACAAAGATCAAATCACGAGCGCGTAGCGCGAGTGATTTATCTTCTTACAACTGACCGACAAACAGTGAATTATTACTCAACAATTCACGCACTTGAGCTGATCTATTTCGATTCTAACACACAATAAACGGAATAAATTTTGCTGAAACCGTCGATATCGTTCAGCTTTCCGCCATTGCATTGCAGATATCCCGCCAAATATTTGACTGTAATGCTGGTATTTACACACACTTATTTCGTTTGTTGTGCGCTTAAACGACGTTCACCGTCTCACGCTGCTTTGTGGGATAGCTGACGTCACAAATGCCGCAAAGTAACGTCACGCTTATTCGCCCAGTGAAATTTTTGCACAATATAACACGTTTTTTACCATTTGCTATATAGGCGAGGTGTGTTAGAATCAAATCTAATGACATTTTTATGATTTTAATTAATTTCGGGATGATAAAATAAATACAACATTGCTGAGAGAATAATAGTTAGAATTTTCACCCTTCGAAAATGATTATCAACCTCGGCTTCGCCTCGGTCGATAATCATTCCCTCAGGGTGAAAATTCTTACTATCACTCTCTCAGCAATGTTGTATTTATATATAAATACAACATTGCTTAGACTGCACAAGTTCGTTGCAACCAGCTCCAGTACTTTTACATTTACCAGTGTGTTGATTGTATATGACAGGAACCGTAGTAAGTATTTTAAAATTAAATCGATTACTAAAATTGTTGCGATATATTCACACTGGTGAATGTAAAATCACTCGTAATTAACTAGCCTAGTCAGCCATCACAGAACTAACCAACACACATAATTGAGCGCGGATCTGGTAAAAGGGGTCTTCGGGCATTCAGGTTGATTTTATGCTATTAAATTTTAAAAGCCATCTAAATTTGAAATATTTGGCATGCTCTTATATTTATGTCTAACTGCTTTGATATTGTAACACAATCCAAGACACATATATTTCTTATGAAACAAAGTTGTGTATATCGTGTATGTTGCCATGGCAACCGCTGCGCAATAAGGACTGTACCATATTTTAAAAATCAGGTACGCCATTTGTAATGCATGTTTTATGAAACGGTGTGTGAATTTGTGCCTATTGCTCAGTCTATACAGTGGTATAGATGTTGAACTTCAAGAAACGCATAAGATTTTGTGAAGTTTAGTCCTAAATTATTTTCATTACAGATATATAAAGACGTTAACGTCATCAACGTCGAAACGTCATCAACAATTCTCATGACGTCATGTTTAGATTGCACCAGTACACACCTTTTATCGCTCATATCTTTGCTATTTGTGAAGATCATCATTCCAAATGTTCAGATAATACTCAGAGAAACTTTGTCTTTCACATGCCATAAATATCTAAATTTTGATTTTTTTTGCCATAAGACCCCTTTTATCAGATCTTGGCCCATATAATCAAATAATCAAGAAATATTATGGTCTTTCTCATTAGTTACAGACGAACGACCAAATGTAAAATCACTGGAGGCTGGTATATCAGCCTGGTTTGGGCTAAATTACGCATTGGAGAAGGATCAAAAGGTGGTAAAGGATAAACAAAGGCATTCTTCTTTTGATTACAATTCCACGATAAGCCTGTATACCTTTCCTGTAGTTTTAAGCTCCAGTGCGTAATATAGCCAGCACCAGGGTGTTGTAATAACCTCCAGTGTTTCTACACTGACCAGTGTGATATAAAATTAAGTCAACATTGAAACTTTATTCAACAGTGCACTTCACCGTCGGTAAAGAATGAAAACGAGTAGCTAATTACTGGTCAGGTCACACGTGTAAAATAAAACAGCACTAAGTACTTCACAAGGAAATTCAGTTGTGGGATTAATCTGACAGCCAAAAGAGGAAATCAGAAAATCAAGAATATTGTGACTTTTGACGAGGGGGATTAAAAAAGTTCGAGGAAAAGTGCTGCCAAATTTGTAATTGTCATGGGAAATTTACGTTCTCTGTGCATATTGTTAACTAACATGTAGTTAACATATGCACAAAATTTGAATAAAATCGGATGAAAATTAGGCATTGAATTACGTGCGTTTCTAAGGTAGCAACCGTAAAACTGGCCCAACGTCATAACAACGTCATGCTACACGCATTCATGCCGCTGTTGGCTAGCTCTTAAGCATATTTGGAATCTACATGGCATATGGGCGTCTAATGGTCAGTTTTGTGTGTATAATGCGGTGAATTGTGCCGAAACTACAAGTCGATATGTTGTGTATTTTACGAATTCTACTCTTTTCTATCACGCCGATCATTTTCGAGAGCATGCCGTTATTTGACGTTACGCTGCGCGAGTCGACATGGACGCTTTTCTGGCCGTGTAGAAATCATGCATACTACTTGTTCATTGCCGCTTTCTTTTCCTTGTTGCCATATGCGCTTTCTGCTCTTGGCGGTGTTTCTTTCTTTTTTAGTTCGTTCCAAACACACAATTTATCGAATACCGTTGTTCCCTTCGCATTTTAGGCATACCCACTTAACAATATGGCCGCTGTACGTCCAAATGACGTCACACACTTATATAACGCCATGTGCTCACCGCAAACATATTGAACTTTGCTGATACAAAGTTTGGTGAAAAAAGCATGGTAAACTATCAAATGCTACATCATCATTAAACATCGACTTTTTAGCAAAAATGAACAAAAGTGGGCCGGTAATCGTGATGTACGGTTTCCATAGCAAAGACTGTTAACATTGTAATCATACCAGAGCAGCAAAATTTGCTGTATAAGTACATATAATGTTTGTCTATATAACTGTAATAGTTTAATTCAGCTGATTTACAAAATAAGAATATGGTGGCACTTTTCCGCGAACTTTTTGAACGCCCTTCGTAGAACGGAAAAAGTGCTTCCAGAGTCCTGTAAATAGAAAAGCGTCACATTTCTGTATAAATAGGGGACGTTTATAGCGTGCAGACTTCGATGCAGGCTTTCAGGTTTTGTTTCGGGAGGGGGGGGGGGGGCGGGGTAATTTGAGACCAGCGAAGTTATCTGAGAAAGCAAATTGATTTTTGGTTTACATGTCGTCATATTCTAATCAACGTTTAATATATTTGGGCTCATTTGGATATGACATGTCTTTGTACCGACAGTTACAAAATTACAGTAATTCACACTGGTAATGGTAAACGCACTGGCTAAGGCACGGGCAATTTCTACGCTATGGCTTAGAAAGAAAGTGGTGGATAGTCAGACACATTTGCAGGTTTATTGTTGTTTTATAGTTTCATTTTCCGGTTATCAATGATGACAGCTACTGGCTTGGCGGCGCGGGACCCACAATTGAGTCACAAACTTACGTTCGATGGTCCGATATCGCAAGCTTCAGCCAGTAAAAGTGTAACCTCGACAAAGTGGAGACACGGAACCTCGAAATTGGACACACCATCATCAGACATTTCAGCAGAGGAGATCAGAGAATCAGGAAGGTCATTCCGGTCCCTGATAGTATGTGAAAAGAAACTACTTTCGTATGCTTCTAAGCTAGCTGATGGCATCTGACATGCCAAAGAGTGTTGATTTCTACAACGTCTATTCTTCGGGATAATGTCATCTGTAGGTATTCTGGCTTTACCCTTCAGACCTTTGTATAGCAATAGATGCTTACTATTCTTCCTCCATTTCTTAAGAGACTCCCATTTCAGTTGACTTAAAATGCCAGTCATGCTCCCAGATTCAAAAACATTATGTCCAGTCACAAGCCTTGCAGCAAGATTTTAGACCTTTTCCATTTCTTTCTGGAGGCAATAAGTGTGAGGGTCCCAAACTGAGATTCAATATTCCATGACCGGCCGCAACAGTCATGTTGCCAAATCTATAGGGTCACTGACAAAGTTTAAGTAATCGAAATAGCGATATGGACCATCCCATATATCGTTCATATGTTCACTGCTCTTAAATGAACAATCGGAACTGCCACGTCCACTATGAAATTCAGACTGGGATGGCGTAAGATTATGCACGAAATTTGTGCATTTCGTTAGGTTAAGTGCGGAAGAAAAATGTACAGAAACATGTGTTGACAAATTATGATGATGTTGATAATTATGATGATGGTGGTTGCGATGATTAAGGCGATGACGATTATGCCATAATGGTCTAGCTTAGGTGCACAAATTATTCATTGTATAAAAATAAATCATTATCTTGTTTCTTTGAATGTATTTACGGTAACAATATACGCATCTCAGTAGCTTTGGCTCTCTTACCAGTTTTTTTTTACTGGAGACAGACGTCGAGCTAGGCATTTCTACTTAGCTAAGCAATTCTGCTTCTTAGACGCCGACTGTCTAGTGGTGGGGAAAGCCAGGGCAGTTCTCGGCGTTCGGTCGGGAAATACCCTGTGAAACCACCGCGTCCGGAAGGTGACAGTCAAACCATTGGTACAATCCGATGCACGAACCATTGATAGCTTTTTCAATAATTGATCATTTTTACTGGCGTCGCCAGTGGGTTTCGAACCTGCACGGCAAAGGTACATAGCTAGTCAGAAGCCAAACGCGCTACCGACTGAGCTATCCGTCTATTACTAAATTATTCTGCAGTTGATAAGAAAAGATTGAATTTAGAGATCTTCATGTATGTTTTAGCACTGCGGTCATATTTAGCCTGTTGATCCAGATTTCATGTGCCTTCCATCCGTCCATGGAGACGCCATATAACAGTTAAAGCTTTCAGATGTTTAGCGGTTTCAGAAAATCTCTTTGGAATGGACGGACCACGGACCACAGTGTACAGACAACAGGCTATAAGAATAAATAATCTAACTTGGTGAAACATTGCGCACCCAAAGGCAGGCATGACTATGTTACACTTGGTGAAACTTCGGCAAAGATAAGTTAACAAAAACATATAAATGTAAAATTTACGTAAAATACAAGTGCGGCATTCTAAGTAACTCGACAATATCAAATTGTTTATAGCAATTCAAAGAACATACATCCAAAAGACTAGATAAACTAATTAAAATCTACATAAGTCATGCAGTTTTTAAATAAACAGTTGGATTGTACCAGGTTGCAATCAAAACTTAAGACACAAAACTGGATGTAGGCTGTTAACGTCAAAGCAATTTAAATGTACATGCACTTTACGAAAACTTGCCCATGCAATAAACAGAGATTTTTTGAGCTTCAAAAATTGAAAATTTTTAGCTGAATTTTTTTTATATTTTTCTTATTTTTGCTCAAACATAGATTGTGGGTACACGTTAGAACCGCCTCGGCGAGGCGGTTCTAACGAGTACCCACAATCTATGTTTTGGAGCAAAAATAAAAAATATAGGTATACCCCTGCATACCCCAGTTTTGCTATATAAAAGTGGGGTTCAAGGGGGTATACATTACACGGACATTTTTTCCTGATGAGAGGACATTGACGTTTAATGCCTACAAGCAAAACAAAAGGTCCAAGGTGTCCAAACACCTTTTTTTCTGAATTGCTGAGTGTATCTACGCTCAGCAAATCAGAAAAGGGGTTTTAGGGCACTTAGGACCTTTTATTTTGCTTGCAGACGTTAAACGTCAATGTCCTGTGGTACATGGAATGAACAGTCACATTGTCATATGCCATGGATTTATTTTATATTTCTGAAAATCATGTAATAAAGATTTCTGAAAACTAGGTAATACACAGTTTAATTATTCTTTGTTCAGTAAAATGTCTCCTGGGCTGTCCCGGTCTAGAAAGTAAGAATAGAGGGACCAGTAATTGCTGCAATTAAATTTCAGGTCCCAACATAGACACCAGGTGGAAAAGAAAATTCATAAAATACAACAAAACAGTTCCCTGACCACACACACGAAGAGCAGAATGACTAAGGTAGCCATCTGGCTAAGTTTCAACCGAAACGAAATGTAACGAGCACGGGAGAGAGGCGGGCACAATAAACAGTCGTATAATGCAGATAAAGCACTTTTCCTGGGACACCAACTCCCATCGATTACCATTTTACTGGTAACAACGCCGGAAACCATTTGTCCTGGGGAACATCCTCGATTTTATAAACAAAACAAACTAAATAGAAAAACATAGTGTTCAACTGGCGAACACATGTAACAAATATTTTTTATGTAATTAAGTTAAAATCCCAACCAAAGACACCTGAAATATAGAGATTATTATAATCATTATTAATAAAACCATTTTACTAGGACAGCGAAATAACAAGTGTAAGCACCGAGATATATCAAAAACGAGGACTCAACAGTCATATCGACATTGGAATATGTTTAAATTCCGGTGGACCCGACCAGAGATCACAGTTTTAGCCCGTTATCTAAAACCATAGGACCCCCAATTTTCCCAATATGTATCGTTAAACGGTAACCATAGCAACTGCATCATCATAAAAATAGATAAAATAATTACGACAGGTTGCCTGTAAGGTTGGTATGCTTCTATCTTAGCAATAGGTTCTGACCAGTGCTTTAACACTTTTAAGCAAATGCATTGAGTTTTGTAAGCTCTGCAAACATGCAGAAATGCATTTCGCAACTTAGACGTCATTTTTTTCAGGACAATGACGTCTGTAGGGTTCATATAGTGAATTGGTCATAACTCACAAAATAAATGTAATAATCTGGTCAAGAGTCTGTTACTCTTGAAACATCATACATTCAGCGTAACTTTGTTTGTCTAATACTCAAATAATTGTCCAAAGGTACATTTTCTCACGTTGTGGCTCATATTTACCGATTGATTTTCTTTCTAAATGCTTTAGAAAAGTTAACTTATTTTACATGTTTATTACAGTTATTCCATTTTTTTCTAAATTTGTACTTCAAGTCGCCATAATACCCAGGTTCCGATGTACCTTGTAGTAAAAGTGTTTTCAATCCAACGTATATTTATTACAGTGTAGATACTGATTCGAAATGATAGCGATAAAATTTGGAAAAAAAGCTTTACGAAGTTTATGATACAGAATAAGCACAGTTCTTCGAAACAAAGATAATATTTCAGGTTACGCCCTGTGTGATTTCATATGTAATTTCAAATACTCTTTCAACATGTTCAACGCAAACTTCTTAATTTTTTTATCTCCAAGGTGAAGAATAATATGGTCGCGAAGTGTCTTAAGTTGACGACTTGAACGATTACAAAGATCACACAGATACGGTTTATATCCTATGTGTCTGTAGAGGTGACGCCTTAGATTAGAAAGCTGTCCAAATGCAAAGTCACAATACATGCACGCATACGGTTTAATATTGAAATGTATATTTCTATGGCGAGTCAGGTGATTTTTGCTTCGAAAACTCTTGGAACAAAAATCACACTGTAACGCTTTCACTTTTGTATGAGACAACATATGTGCTGCTACTTCTCTATAACTAACAAATCCTTTCTGACAAATATCGCACATTTGATCCTTACAAGCGGTGTGCCTCTTTTTGTGGGTACTTAGAACCTGTAAGGTCCTAAATGACTTGTCACATGTCTTACATTAAAAGTTTCTAGCCTCATCGTGTGTCAACAAATGAACCTTTAACTGTGCGAGCGAAACGAAGTCCTTCCCGCATTTTTCACAACAATGTGATCTCTCTCCTGTATGAATACGAACATGAACTTTCCGTTCAGTCGAAGATGAAAATCTACTGTCACAAATTTGACATGGATACCTCTTGTTCGTTCCTTCGTGAATCCTTTTGTGACGGTTATATGTTTCTTTGTGCTTAAACGTTTTATTGCATTCCTGACACTTGTAAGCCCTTTCGTCAGAATGTACTTTTATATGTTTATCAAGCTGTTGCTTTGTAACAAATGATTTTGGACATTGTTCACATCCGTAAGGTTTAAATGTCAAATGCGTTTTCATATGCCGACGATGATTACAAAACGTACCATCCAATCCAAATTCACGGCCACATATTGGACAAGAATGGTGTCTACTTCTATCATGGACTACCATATGTTGTCTGAGTTCAAAAGACCTCCTTGATCCTTTTTTGACAAGTTTTACAAACATGCGGCTTCAGTTCCGTCATGTGACTCATCAAGTGTCCCTTGACGTCAGTCTTGGCATTAAAGGATTTATTACAAGTATCACATCTATACGGTTTTTCTCCCATATGTATATATATTCAGATGTTCCCCAAGATTGTAAGGTGCCGAGAAACGTTTCGCACAAACTGGGCGCTTATGTGGTTTGACCCGGTTATGAAGTTACATATGCTCTTTCAATCCCTTTTCACTGGTGACCCTTTTCCCGCATTGATTGCAAACATGATCTCTCTTATCCGTATGCAATAACTCGTGAGTCTTAAGGCTACTTTTGCGGGTAAATTGTTTGCTACAGAAAGAACATTTGTACAAGTTTTCTCCAGTATGACAATTTATATGTTGGCGAAACTGGGATTGACAAGAAAACACTCTGCCACAAAAACTACACTCGTAGCCGTTTGGCATTCTGAAAGGCATGTTCTTCATCTTATTCAAGGATTAATCACCATCTTAATCGAATCAAATCATGTAGCAATTAATTTTGCAGCTCTTATTCAAATGTGTCTGAAGTGTAATTCCTCAATGATGTATTGTTTGTGTTCTTGGATCATCTTACTTTCACATTCTTAACACATATCACAAACAGAAAGAAAACTGATGGTAACACGTCTAGTGGTTTCTCGGCCTGAATTTGATAACTTGAACTTCTTCTTTGATTCACTATTGCGCGAATCTCTATTTGGCATAAACTTGGGTCAAATACATGGCAAGGCAGGTGAGCATTGCCGTTCTGAAATAAACAATATGGATATGTTAAAATGTAAGTTTTGCTTCAAGAGAATGCTAAAGATGATATAAAAAAAATACCACCAGCAGGCCAATGAAGAGGTGACAAAACACGCGCGCAAATGAATGTAGCTATTAAACTCAGCGCAATAGATATACATTTATAATGAGTGCAAACAAATTTTTGCCAGGAAAAATGACACCAATTGTAATACTCGGCACTGTTCCCTAACTTATTTCTTATTTAAATATAAGCCCGCCGACTTTGATATTCACTTATATTGAGGCTAATAATGCAAAAAAAAAAAAAAAAAAAAAAAAAAAAAAAAAAAAAAAAAAAAAACAAGATCACAATACAATTTACCTAAACAGTAACCAGCATATTAAAACTATAAAAACTATAATACATGTTGCATTTAAAATTGATGTCTAGAAGCAGGGACGCAATAGCCATCAGCTCACAAGAAAGGTGACTGTAAATTGGAACTGGAATGCACCCATTAACTTCATTTTTACCAAAATCACTAACCGTTAAAATGCGTCAAGTCGCTAAAATGTATTTTTTTCCACCAAAAATCGCTAATAATTATATTTTTCACAGAAATCTCTAATCATTAGCAGTGCTCACATTGTTAACCGGTAAAATTTCCTTAAAAAAATCGCAAATCATTAAAATTAATGGCCAAAAATCGCCAGTCGGTAAACCCCATTGAGACCATAGCTCACACTAATTAATGATAATCATACTGTTTCTTTAAACATGTTAAAATGTTACAGAGACCAGACCTTTCTTTCCACAGACTTTCTGAACAACTGGAAAAGGTCCAAAGTCGTGCGGCAAGGTTTGTGACTGGAAATTATGTTTTTGAAACTGGGAGCATGACTGGCATTTTAGGTCAACTGAAATGGGATTCTCTTAAGCAAAAGAGGGAGGATAGTAGACTTATATTGCTATAAAAATGTCCAGAGGGTAAAGCCAGAATACCAACAGATGACCTTTCCCCGAAGAATAGGCGTAGTAGAAACACTCTTTGGCTTTTCATATACCTTCAGCTAGCAATGAAGCGTACAAAAGTAGTTTCCTTCCACCGACTATCAGGGACTGGAATGACCTCCCTGATTCTCTGATCTCCTCTGCTGAAATGTCTGATGACTATGTGTCCAAGTTCGCATCTCTTGTGAGAGCCAGGGACTAATGTACCTCCTTGGTGCTGCCCCCCCCCTCACCCCCCCCCCCTCCCCATTCCCGATGAAGTATTGTCAATTTGGCGTATCACCAGGAAACCATTCAGATTCAGATCAGATAATCACACACATTAATTTGGATTTTATAAGATATTTAAGAACGAACAAAACTAACTATAAGATCTATAATTACTTACTTGGTGCATACTGTGCACACTGATTCTTTCACAATAAAATTAAGATACAGCTGCGATACTCTTGCTAAAAATAAAAAAAAAATACATTATAATACGGCTATCGATAAAAAACATAACCGGGCCGGACCCGGCCAAATTTACGGAAAGTACCGAAGGTTCCGGGCCGGGTCTACGGAATTTATCGGAAAATGACGATCTTTAGGTACCGGAATGTAGCTCCGGGTCCGGTTCAAATAGGTAACTATTGTATGGGGACTGAAAATGATTATTATTGGAATCGAAATATCATGGTTAAAGCTTTGATTTATTTTAAAATAATTTAATCAAATCCGTTTTTACGGCAACGGAACTATTTTGCTACAATATTACAGAAACGTAAGATTTTTTTCTGAGGTTCTGACGGGTATCTGAGCGATCTTTAGCATTTTTCATGATCTCAAGATCAATCCCTGAGATAAAGATGTATCTGTATATGTCTCTGTCAATCCTTAGTGATCTTTCGGACGTGAAAACAATCCTTCGATTTTGCGAAATATAGATCTGCTCATATGTCTTTCTCAAAGTAGGTTTTGAGGTCTAAATTATTGTTCAAACATGGTTTTGAGCTTATACATTATACATTTTGTATTTAGGAAGTAGAGGGAATCACGGTACTATCTGTAAATAAAAAACAAAGGCGCTGATCAGCTTCGCGGTTACCGCGAGGCTGAGCTTCGCTTTCGTTTTCGCACATGCATATTGTTTTGTTTTGTTTTGTTTTTTTTTCATGATTTGGCTCATTATGTTGTATAGTATATGCGTTATAAATTTCAAAACTCATTTTCGCAGCAAAAAATCCAAAGTATTTGAGTAGGGTTGTTTAAAAAATCGAAACGGCCTAGGCCATTTTAAACACAACATAACTATGAACGGATGAGTCCAAAACAGAACTCCTCACAATAGGTGATGGTATAGTTACAGATCCCTCAATGTACCGTTAGAAAAAACGGAAAGGTACAAGTAGGCAACGATCAGGAAAAGGCGCAGTCAGAAAAATATTCTCACTCCAAAATTCGAGGAGTGTGCTTTCCAAAGAAAGTTAGATTTAACGGTACATCTCTGGCATGTCACGTCCTTGGTCATTGTAGAAACTGTTTCAGACTGTTTTCAGAATTTTGAACATGTTCAAAAACCGTCACACGCAGATTTTTAATCCTGTGATTGCTCAAGAGCGCTATGGTCGAGCATAAGAATGATCTCAGAAACGGCTTTTTTCTCAAGATTATACTTTAAAGCGTCATTTTCTCGATAAGTATTTCAGCAACATCCGTACATCTTAAATTACATCATCAAACTCTTGGAATGCCATGACCACAGGAACTGTTTATTTCTGGGGACCGACCAAAATCTTGCGATCCACTGAGTTGACCTGTGATTATCACAATGCATGTAATGTCATCCTAAACTAGTGGTAAGACGATGACTTAAGCGATCTTAAGAATAGTTGGACCAGCCCTTTATCTATGAACGAAAACATATACATGTAGTATGGGTATTCATTTTCGTAAATTTGCCCAAACACACATTGTGGGTACACGTTAGAACCGCCTTGCCGAGGCGGTTCTGTTGGGTACCCACAATGTATGTTTTGGATCAAAAATAAGAAAAATTGTATACCCCTGTATACCCCAGTTTCACTATATAAAAAGGGGTATAAGGGGGTATACATTTCACGGTTATGTAAGGAACTAGATGTGAATGTGATACCAAAATAATTTGTGTTTGGAATACAGTTATATACAGAACATACAGTTATGATACCCACTCTCAATAGTTTTAAAAGTAGACTGAATAAGTGTTGGCATGGGCATCCCCATAAGTTCAACCCCTGATGCTATATCCCCAGCGAATAAACGAGACATGTTGGCAAAGACATACCCTACATCGACAAAGGTTGCAGAGCCTAATTAGATGTTAACATCATAAAAACCGTAAATAAGAATTCTAAAATAATTTGATGCTTCAAGAATTGCTTGCTCGGTTCAAAACTGTTTCCACCAAATTTGGGCATATATAATGCACTATCCTTTATATGTGAATATATAAATATGAATATATTTCGGAAAAAAAAAGCGTAGGATTGTTTTCACGTCCGAAAGATCCTTAAGGATTGGTCTTGAGATATGAAAAATACTAAAGATTATTCAGATACCCGTCCGAACCTCAGGAAAATCTTATGTTTCTGCACTATTTTAGCAAAATAGTCCCGTTGCCGTAAAAAGGATTTGATTAACGTAGTTTAAAATAAATCAAAGCTTTAACCGTAATATTTAATTTCGATTCCAATAAATAATGATTTTCAGTCCCCATAAATTAAACGTTCAACGTTGGTACAACATATTAGAAATCCCGTCCCAGAAAATGAAAACTTGTCGAAATATTGATTTTCACGTGGTGACCAAATATAACTTTCTACGCTCCGTGTTGATTTTGGGTTTAACGTCCCACCAACAACAAAGGTCATATGGGGACAGGACCTAGGTTTAAAGACTCATCCGACAGACTATAGAAGCCGGGTATCGAATCTTCGATCCCTTTTTGGAAAACATCTGGCCATAGTACCTTGCTTGGTATGGCAACATCCATGTCACTAAAGAACTTAGCTCTGTATTAGCTGATTGCTCTATACCGACCCTTTGTCTCAGATCAAGAATAATAAAAACTGACATCACTGATCTTTTTCTGCAACATAAATATACATAATGTACAGTATCAGACTTTGGTTTGTTGATGACTAACAGGACTAATCGGTAATATTTCAGCTGCTGCTATGTTTGTGTTTAGTTTATGTTTATTATGTGTTTTTTTTAAAATAGACCTGGCAACCCCCAACCCTGTTTCAGGCCCTGCCCAGTATAGTTACATGAAATTAACAACACTTAAGTTAGTTTTTAATGTCTGAACTGTCATTACTGTAATTCAACACACAAGGCCTGCAAGGACTAAATAAGAGAATTGATGTTCTGGAATTTCTAAAAGATAAGAAATACCATATTTACTGCCTACAGGATACCCATTTTACCGAAGATGATGTAGAGGAGTTAAAAGACCAGTGGGGTCAAAACTGCATATTAAGCAATTTTAAGTCTAATGCTAGAGGGGTGGCAATTTTGATAGGCAAAAATGTAGAATATACAATACACAAACAAACTATTGATATTGGTGGGAATTATATAGTACTAGACATTACAGTTTGTAACCAAAGACCGACACTCATAAACATATATGGACCTAACAATGATGACCCAGTTTTCTTCCAGAATATTGCCAACCTAATTGATATAACTAATAACGATAAATACATTCTTTGTGGTGACTATAATTGCATATTAGATCCAATTTTAGACAGCTATAATTACAAGCATGTCAATAATCCTAAAGCAAGAGACAAAGTCATTGAAATGATAAATATAAATAATATGATAGATCCTTTCCGAGAAAATTTCCCTAAACTAAAACGGTATACTTGGAGGAAGAAAAACCCTTTGAAACAAGCAAGATTAGACTATTTTCTGATTTCTGAAAATATAATGCAATATGTAAAAAGTAGCAAGATTGAAATGGGATACCGATCTGATCATTCTATTGTAACCTTAATGTTAACCTTCGATGGCTTTAAGCATGGAAAATCATACTGGAAACATAATAACTTATTACTTACAGATACAGAGTACTTGAATATTATAAATAAACACATTACAGAAACTAAGAAACAATATGCAGTACCCATTTATAATTTTGAAAATATTGAAACAATACCAGATTCGGATATTCAATTTACCATAAATGATCAATTGTTTTTAGATGTTTTACTTATGGAAATTCGTGGAAAAGCTATTTCATACTCCAGTTTTAAAAGTAAGGAGAGAAATAAAACAGAACAAGAACTAATAGAACGAATTACATTAATTGAAAATAACTTGGGAACAAACAATATTGAAACTTTGGAAAATTTAAAAGCTCAATTAAATGAAATAAGACAAGAAAAATTAAAAGGACATGTTATTAGTTCAAGAGCAAAACATATTGATAAAGGAGAAAAACCAACTAAATATTTTTGTGGATTAGAAAAGCATAATTATATTTCTAAAACAATAAACAAAGTGGAAAAAGAAGATGGAACGATTAAAACAGATCAAGAAGACATATTAAGAGAAACAGAAATATTTTATAAGAACTTATACACCAGAAAACAAGAATTTGGAAACCCTGATAGTACAGAGATGGATACCTACATGGAAAAAGACATTGTTAATAAGCTAACTGATACTAAAGCAAAACAACTGGAAGGTCTTTTAACTTATACAGAAATATCAGAAACATTGATGAAAACGAAAAATGATAAAAGTCCAGGTCTTAGTGGATTCTCGGCAGACTTTTTAAAAGTATTTTGGAAAAAATTGGGAACATTCGTTTTGAGATCTTTAAATGATGGCTATAAAATGGGGAACCTTTCAATAACACAAAGACAAGGCATTATAACATGTATACCGAAGGACAATAAACCAAAACAATTTTTGAAAAACTGGAGACCCTTAACACTTTTGGATACAGTATACAAAATAGGTTCTGGATCAATAGCAAATAGATTCAAATCAGTTCTTAATGATATTATTTCAAATGACCAAACTGGCTTTTTAAAAGGAAGATTTATAGGTGAAAATACACGACTAATCTATGATATGTTACAATATACTGAAGAAAATGATATTCCGGGTTTGCTAATACTAATTGATTTTGAAAAAGCATTTGATTCTTTATCTTGGACATTTATTCATAAAGCACTTAAAATATTAAACTTTGGAGAATCAATCAGACGATGGATAGAAGTATTTTACTCTAATATAACCTCAGCAGTCATTCAAAATGGTCTCTTAACAAACTTCTTTGAAATAAGCCGAGGTTGCCGCCAAGGAGATCCTCTGTCTCCTTATATTTTTATCATTTGTGCAGAATTCTTAGCAAATAAAATAAGACATAATAAAAACATAAAAGGTATTAACATTAAAAACTCTGAACATAAAATATCTCAGTATGCAGATGACACCTCTATATTTCTTGATGGGTCAGAAAAATCTTTAAATGAATTATTAAAAGAATTAGAACTCTTTGCCAGAATGTCAGGCCTTAAGGTAAATTTTGACAAGACACAACTAGTATGGATTGGCTCAAAAAAATTCGATCAAAACTCAATTAAAACAAAATGGAAACTTATTTGGGGCAAACAAACATTTAAAATACTAGGCATTAACTTCAACACAGACTTGACAAAAATGATTAAAGAAAATTACACACCAAAAATGCAAACTCTTGAAAATATGATAAAACAATGGGAAAGAAGAACTCTGACACCCTTAGGGAAAATAACAGCGATAAAAGTTTTAATGATACCACTAATTAATCATTTATTTTTTACACTACCTACCCCAGAACAGGATATAATAGATTATGTTAACAGGATTCTTTTTAATTTTCTGTGGGGAAGTAAGGCTAAAATAAAGAAAAGTGTAGTTATAAAACAATATGATGAAGGAGGATTGAGAATGGTAAATCTGCAAGCTTTTATTGAGGCATTAAAACTAACTTGGATTAGGAGATTGCTAAACACGGACAGAAAATGGCAAGATTTCATCAAACTTGATATAGAAGTTGAAAAGTTATTAAGTTGTAATACAGAATATTTAGTGGAAAACATTAAAAAGATGAAAAATAGTTTTTGGATAGATGTCCTGAAGAGTTTTATAAAATTCAATAGGAAAAACACATTAGATGAAGAAGATATTTTAAAAACACCAATTTTTCATAATCAATGTATCAAAATAGGAGGAAAAGTTATATTTAACAACATATGGTTTAAAAAGGGTATACGATTTATAAATGACTTAGTAAAAGAGAATGGAGAGTTTTTTAGTTATGATGAGTTTTTAGAAAAAAAATGGAAATTTACAAACAAACTACCTTCAATATTTGGGAATAGTACAAACAATTAAAGAATACTTAAAATCTATAAACATTACTCTAACGGGCCGAAGCCCAATGCCTTTTATTCCAAGCCACATTTCCCCAATAATAAAAAACAAACAAGGTGCAAGGACTATGTATGATATTTTAAACTATAACAATGAAACTCCTACAGCAAAACAAACATGGACAAATGCTTATAACTTTCTGGATAAGGAATGGAAACAAATATATTTGTATCCATTCAAAACTACCAAATATTCACAATTACGCTGGTTTCAAATTAGGATAAATCATAATATCCTAGTTACAAATAAACTACTGCATCATATGAATATAACTGATGATTCAAGTTGCACCTTTTGCTCAACAATGGAAGAGACAATTATCCATTTACTGTGGAGCTGCAGTAAAACACAAGATTTTTTGAATTTGATGATATCTTGGTTTGAAAGTTTCGATATTCATATCAAACTTTCAGAAAAACTGTTTCTATTTGGTGTGGAAAGCCTGAGAGACCAAAAACTTACAAAAATACAACATTTCTTTCTGTTATATGCCAAATATTATATCTATTGCTCACGAGGTAATAACCAAGTACCGATGCTGACAGTGTTTAAGAAAAAATTGTACTTTATGTATAAAATGCATATGGAAATAGCTCTTATGAATAATGATTTAGAGGCATTTTCTAAGGAATGGAGCCCATATAACTTACAATTGCAGGACATAAGAATTTAAACTAAACAGTTAATATCAACCGACTTTCCTTAAAGCCCTAAGCTAAAAATAATAATGGAAAATAATAATCTGTATCTATACAGATGGAGCCAACCACATGCAACCCATACAATGACTTATTTATATACTGGGCAGGCCTCCCCCCACCCCTTGTTGCCAGGTTGAAAAAAGAACCTGTTGAATCATTTTTTATTGTAATGGAACAGGTTTTTCGGGAGGATACTGAGATGTTTGGACGGCTAGGTCTGAGAAGGGGGAATACCTAGTTCTGTCTTGTCCTTGTGACAAGTCCAGCTAGGCTATTAAAATCAACTCTGCTCTGATGGGAGATTAAAGATCCCATATAAAGTAAACCATGCAATTTAAGACCTTCATATGATTTTCTGGTTGTCCAACTTCTCAAGAGCTTTGTGAAACCTTCCAAAATACTTCACTAATTATTTCCAGTTCTCAGTATGTACATTATATAACTATGTCTTCTGTATATATAAATGACAGCATAACACAATTTTTGACCTTACTCGACTGAATGGGAATGGATGAAAGGTGCATCAACTAATAAAATCTTAAATATATGTACATGTATGTCAGCAGGCTCCAGACTGCCAGGGTTGAAGGGATGATGCACATAGGTGAGACAGAAGAATGGGAGAATTGGAAATTATTTTATATTGACCATGTTACATTATATAGAATAAAATTCAACAGGTTAAAAAAAAAATATTTCAGCTGCTGTTCCTGCTTATTAACACTGCAAATACGTGGCTTGTCCCAAAAGTCCCGTTACACATACATTTTATTCTGAACGCATAGCCGGAACCAACAACAGTTACTCATGCAGAATTATTGGCCATAGCGGAACTTATTTTACTGTACAAAATGATACTCACTTCAGTGACCTCACTGCTACAGTTACCTTGGTTACCATAAGTAGGTATGACTGGAGCAAGTCAAATTATGCAAAATGTTTTCGTACTAATTTCTATTTTTCGAAATCAGCTAAATCAACATAGGTATAATGTGTTCATTTAGAAAAATATACCAGCCTAACTACTATTCTATGGGCATCATTTAGTGATAATATGAAATTTGAGAACGATTTTATACTTTGGGTGACAAATAAGATAGCTAACCTATAAAAATTCAACGACAAAATTACGACGTCGTCAAAAACATGCGGAGCAAAAATACAGGGTCGTTATTTTTAAACATCTAAAATATGTTCTTTAATGGAATCCAAGCAAATGTTTAGGTTGATATAAGTTGGTGACTTCAATACTATAACACAACACCTACTTTTAGAACGATATATCAGCTTGACCAAATGAAACATGGGCAGTTGTTAACATGGATAGCATTTGATAAATTATTCTTATTTTGCATGAGTGATCTTTATAGCATTATTTTGACGAATTGCTTATATAAATATTTTACTCAGATTTCCAAATATATGCAACAGTATCGTTTAGCTAAATATAAATTTAATTTTGAAGTAGATTTTTTGTTTGTAGTGTATTTATCCAAACGGCAAAATATTAAGAAAAAATCAGAATTAACGGCAACGTCATTAGACCTGCCCCGGTGCAGGAGGGAAACAAAGGTTCAGACCTCCGCTGCATTTTAACAATTGCACGTAGCAGTACGAAAATTTGCACCCAAAGCCCTAAGATATAGTACTTAGTGATCATAAGTGTTGTAAGCTCTGACGTGCTTTTATTGTGGAAAAAACAGTGAGTGTAATGGAACTTTTGGGACAACCCTCGTATCTAGGCTGTGAGGGAAAGTTTATGGTCCATCTCTGCCAACAAGTTAAGTCATACACCAAATCAACTGTCAGTATCTGCGGTTTATGAAAACCCATGATGTCGGACTTGGTCCTGCTTACATTTCGAGTCATCTGCCCTTGAAGTACCTCACCCACTTTTACATAGTGGCCATCATGGGTATGTTAAATAAAAATAATTTCCATGGGGTCGATGCATACATTTTGCATATTTTCTCTTTGTATTCATATTAAACCGTATACTAGGCGAATTTCTCTACAAACTTTACTATTAAAATGAGTCAGAAAGCATTATAAACACAAAATACATGCTAGGAATATGTAAGAAAAGCTCTAAATATTTGAACCATGATCCTCGGATCCAATAATAACCGGATAGGTAACTACGGTATTTATATGGTATGTATTGGAAATATGTTGTCTAGGCTAGATTGTCAAACACGAGATGGACAAAGTTTGTATGCTGATAAATTCAATCATTTTAGGAAATAGCCAAGAGTTTCTTTCAAAAAGCCATAACTTACTATATAAACTACATGACAGTAGCATTATATTTCTAGAGAATTTAACAGGTTTTGTAAATTTCTTCCAGAAACCTAGGTACCAAATTTCCTTAATTTCAGTTTTCTTGAAAGAAAATAGCCAGAGTTTGGTAACAAATGAAGGGAAAACTAAGCTATTATTAATAGTGATTTATAAATTTTGATCAAACATGACAAACATTTCTTTAAACAATCTAATTTGTCACTTAAGCTCATTTTAAGTGATAATTTTACATTTTATGACACTTGAAACCAAGCAGAGACAACATAAATTGACGATATGGGTACCGTGATCAATAAACTGCAGGCAAACAAAAGAATCTTAATGAAAAGCGGTCTCTCTTTTGTTTACCTTTTCTGCAGTTTTAAGCCTCCTCCAGTGCGTAATATATCCAGCCCCAGGGCGTTGTAACAACCTCCAGTGTTTCTACACTGACCAGTGTGATATTAAGATAAGTCAACATTGCAACTTGATTCAACAGTGCATTTTACAGCTACGGGCCAAGTGTATCTATTATCCGTAGGATGTAACTATGTAAGTAGTGATCATAAAGACACCAAATCTTCAGCCTTAGTACAAAAATGGCTATTCTTTCATAAATTACAAATATACTGAAAATCAAAAATCTTGCACCACACTGTTTTTTTTTTTTTTTTTTTTTTTTTTTTTTTTTTTTTTTTTTTATGATTGAGTAGAATTATTTTTATTTCTAACATTATTTTTGGTTAATTCCGATATCAATTTTTGACTTTGCAGCAAATTCAGTTATGTGGGTGATAATGCAAAATTTTTGGGGCAAAAAGTGTAAAATTGCAATTTAATGAAAATTTTCAATGAGTTTTCATTAAACATGTGATCTGCATCATAACAATAGCAGGAAAGCAACAAAACATTTTGAATTTTAAGGAATTTGAAGTTTTTACAAAATTTTGAAAATTAGCATTTTCGGAAAATTAACCGGTGTTTTTTGAAAATTTCCTTTAAACAGCAATGAATACAAACAAAAATGCATTCTTAGGCTATGGAAGGTACGCACATGCCCCACATTACTATTTTGACGAGTTTCATAAACAGAAGTCATATCCGTTTGCTCTACTTCCGGTCTCCATATGTAATCAATTTAGGCATACAACATCACAAGATCTGGGAGTTTTATATACAGAGTAAATATTTACACTCATACTTAACACATTATATAAACAATGTCATCCAGTTGTCCATTTCTTGCAAGTGTCACTGATTAAAATCTACATACGTCATGCCGTTTTTAAATAAACAGATGGATTGAATTGTACCAGGTTGCCATTAACACATAAGGCACAGAACTGGATCTAGGCTGTTAAACGTCAAACAATTTGCATGGAAAGAACAGTCACATTATCATATGTAATGAAATTATTTCATATTACTAGAAACAATGAAATAAAGATTTCTGAAAACGAGGTAAAACACAGATTAATAATTTTGTGTAATGTATATGTCTCCTCAGCTGTCCCGGACTTGAAAAAAACTTCGACTAAGCAGGGCTTCGAAACAAAGATAACATTTCAGGTTAATCCTTGTGTGATTTCATGTGTAATTTCAAATACTCAATCAAGGCAAACTTCTTACCACATAAGGTACATGTATGAGTTTTATCTCCAATGTGTAGAATTATATGATCGCGAAGTGTCTTAAATTCACGATATGAACGATTACAAAGATCACACAGATACGGTTTATATCCTATGTGTCTGTACAGATGGCGCCTCAGATCAGGAAGCTGCCCAAACGCAAAGTCACAATACATGCACGCATATGGCTTAATATCAAAGTGTGTGTTCATATGACGAAATAGGTGACTATTGGTACGAAAATTCTTGGAACAAATTCCACAATGATACGCTTTAACTTTTGTATGAGTCAACATATGCGCTGCTAGCTCTGAAGAACTAAAATAACTCTTTTGACATATATAGCAAACATGATCCTTACTACCATTATGCCTCTTTTTGTGTGTACTTAGAACTTGTAAGGTCCTAAATGATTTATTACACGTCTTACATTTATATTTTCTAGCCTCATCGTGTGTCAACAGATGGACTTTTAACTGATCGAGCGTAACGAAGTCCTTCCCGCATTTTTCACAACAATGTGGTCTCTCTCCTGTATGAATACGAATATGAACTTTCAATTCAGTCGAAGATGAAAATCTACGGTCACATATATGACATGGGTACCTCTTGTCCGTTCCTTCGTGAATCCTTTTGTGGCGATTATATGTTTGTTTGTGCTTATACGATTTATTGCATTTGTTGCACATGTAAGCCCTTTCATCAGAGTGTACTTTCATATGTCTATCGAGATCTTGCTTTGAAACAAATGATTTTGGGCATTTTTCACATCCGTACGGTTTAATCGTCAAGTGGGTTTTCATGTGCCGACGTAGATTACAATCCAATCCGAATTCATGGCCACATATCGGGCAAGAATGATTTCTACTTCTGTCATGGACTACCATATGTTGCCTAAGAGTCGACGGGACAATGAACCTTTTTTGGCAAATACTACACACATGAGGTTTCAGCTCCGTCATGTGATTCATCACGTGGTGTCTAACTTCCGATTTAAAAATAAATGATTTATTACAAGTATCACATCTATAAGGTCTTTCTCCCATATGTATATTCAGATGTTCCCTAAGATTGTAAGGATGTGAAAAACGTTTCTCACAAACCGGGCACTTATGTGGTTTGATTCGGTTATGTAGTAGCATATGCTCTTTCAAACCCTTTTCACTGGCGACCCTTTTCCCGCATTGATTGCAAACATGGTCTCTCTTATTTGTATGCAATAACTCGTGAGTCTTGAGGCTACTTTTGAGGGCAAAATGTTTGCTACAGAAAGAACAATTGTACAATTTTGCTCCAGTATGACAATTTATATGTTGGCGAAATTGGGCTTGACAAGAAAACACTCTGCTACAAAAACTACACTCGTAGCCGTTTGGCTCCCCCAAAAGCATGTTCTTCATCTTATTCTAGGGTTAAACGCAATCGTAATCGAATCACATAAACTTTGTGGTATTGTGTAGAAATCAATTATAAAGTTTTTATTCAAAAATGTATAAAGAGTAATTTCTAAATGTTGTAGTGTTTGTTTTCTTGGTTCATGTTACTTTCAAAATGTCTACACAAATCCTAAACAGACTGCAAGCTGTTCCTTGGTTTGAATTTAATCAACTTTCCTCTTTGATTCACTAGAGCGCGAATCTTTGTCATCAACTTGGGTCGATAAATGGCATGACAGATCAGCATTCTGAAATAAATAATAAGGCTTTGTTTATCTGTAAGTTTGGCTTATAAGAATTTCAATGATATATTAGTGTATTTGATAAATTGCATACATACTCATCAGATGTTTGTCTGTCGATGTAGACAATTTGGACCCCAGGGACACGATTGACATAATTGATATTAAGTACCAATAAACATTTTTTACATACTAAACATACAAGTAATATTGATTCCAGAGAAGAAAATATTGAATATTTTCCTTCTCTAACCCAAAATAGTGTTAAATGCACATAGATTGTACAATTCTAACCCAGACACCAGGCGGGAAAGAAACTACAGCACCAAGCATCACATAAATGTGACATAACACACAGAAATCCCAACAGGGCCAACATCAATGACCATATAAACCTGGAAACATGGAACTTGATCGGAGTACTACTATTATGCTATTTAAATTCAAAAAGATTGTCGATAAAAAGATTTTATCCAAATGGAGGCAAAAGTAGGCAATGATCAGGAAATGGCGCAAACAGGGAGAAATTCACACTCCAAAAACCGAGGTGGGAAAAACTTAAGTAACAACCAGGTATTTATACCAAAGAACATAAATTTATTCACCCATGCCGGGACATGAACCCGCGACCTGCGAAATCACTCAGCTATTCTGATACCCAACTTGCTAAAATTGTCGAAAAAAAGACTGATTTTGTCCAAATGAAGACACATTATTTAAATTTCTTTTATGAAAGGACCAGGAAATGAAACTAGATATATTTTACGGAGAGAAATCAAAGCTGATATTAGGAAGCAGCATGACTTTTAAGAAAAAAGATACCCAAGGTATCCCCACGTTGAAAAAAGAAGAATGGACGTGGAAATGCACAGTCTGAATTTGAGAAGGCGGAAGAATTGAATGGTCAGTTTTCGGATGTGTTCACTGAAAGAGAATACAACCACATCCCTCTTCTGGATAGAACTGTCCCATTCATGCAATATATTGTTGTCACAAAGGAAGGTCAGAGTTCTTGCCCCTGCTAAAGCCATTGGGCCTGATGAGATCATCTTAGAGTCCTAAAGGAACTGGCAATGGAATGAGGTCCAGTATTCGCCAATCTCTTCCAGCAGTCAATTGATACGGATGAAATTCCTAAAGAATGGTTTCTGGCTAATATTTTGTTTATATTGTTTTTATTGAGGCTGAACGTTCCAGTCAACATTTTTTCAGTCATGTCGGGACGGAGCCAACTCTTCCTGGGTTTAGCCAGTACTGTAGGGAGTTAATGTGTCTTGCTCAAGGACACAACACGGTGACGCCTGTGGGGGATAATATTTGCCCCCTCTTTAAAACGGGCGACAGGTCTCTTGCCCACAATTACCGCCATGTTTCTTTGACATGCATTCCTTGTAAGCTTCTTGAACACAATGTATGCTCAAATATTATGGCACATCTGGATGACCGTGAACTCCTGTCGGACAGGCAACATGCATTTTAGAAATGGCATAGCTGTAAAACTTAGTTGACTACGGTGATAAATGATAGGGCAAAAATCTTAAACAAAACAACGGGCTAAGTTGACACTTTTATATTGAATTTTGAAAGGCATTCGATACTCCTCTCCATGAACTCCTTAAAAGCAAATTGTTTAGCTATGGAATAGGTGGAACAATATTGAATTGGATTTTAAAAAAAGGTACAAGCAGGCAAAGATCAGGAAAAGGCGCAACCAGAAAAAGATTCCCACTCCAAAAACCGAGGTGGGAAAAAACCAAACTAACAATCAGGTACTTATACCATGAAACATATCGTAAGCCAAATGAGCAGCTATTTTCCCAATAGGTGGCCACTCAGTTACCTTAACTTAACTAAAAATATGAAAACATACATAAGGCGCCAACAGCACAAAAAAAAATTAAACACCAAGACATAAAACAAAAAGAACCACCACAGAAGTATCGACTTGGAACGATCAGTAACACAAAGTTACTGGCGGGCTTAAACCGGTTTTACAGGTACCGAACCTCACCCTCAGCTTCTGTAGTGGTTCAGTGATAAACAAGAAATAAGAAATAATATTAAGAAAATACTAAACATAGATACTAACGTTTAACATGAATAACGGAAAGCAGAGTGAGCAGCTATTGAAGGTATTAGGTGGTCACAGTACTAGCTTGGACAGAACAAGTAAATGCAGAGGGCTAAGTGAACAGCCATTATATTCGGGTGGTCACAAAGCCATGCAACATGAAACTCGTAATTGGAATAACTTTGATAAGTGTGAACCAGGACAGCAGTACCGCCTTGGTACGGTCAGTTATAAAATAACTGGGGGGCTTAAACCGGTTTTACAGGTACCTAACCTCACCCTCAGCTTCTGCAGTGGTTCATAACATTTAGTTAGTTCTTCGGTCCTCGTGGTGAATCTCTAACTAGTCAATGAATCATCAAGATCAAACAAATAAATCATGATAAACATCCTGATGAATCAAAAACCAGGACTCACAGATTGAGTAAGCTGCCCGACGATGGAGATCCCTGGGCGCCGAATAACCTACTAACTCCGGAGCAAAAGAAAAACACCAGTTGGACCCCGGTGGGCCAAGAAACAGACAAGAAGCTCCGGCCCCAACCAACTAAAATGAATAGCTTTAAGTCGGGGTCATCATAGAGTCTGACGCCCGACCCACCGGCGTGCAATTAAAGAAGGCAGCGTAGTTATCAACCATGATTGGGTTAAAAACTAAGCATGCAGACTGTCGCATCACATTCAAGTTATAACCTATACGTCTGTAACGTGTTATGATTTTTCTGAACTGAAAAGAAAAATCATTTATTCCTTTAAGTTTCTTAAATTTGTAAACCAAGTCACCATAAAATTCAGGTTCCGAAAGGCCCTCACTTAAAGGCGTCTTTAACCCAACGTTATATTTGGAAATCAATTCATAGTGTCTACAATAAAATTTAGAAAAGGTTTTTCGAAGTTTATGATACCGATAGCCCTGTTGGAGAAGTTTGGCCGTTAAACATTTATTTCGAGCGTTGAAGTCTGTAACATGATTACAGACTCTAGCAAACCTAATAAGTTGCGAAATGTATACACCATAAGAAACACGACGAGGAACGTCACCATCCAAAAAAGGAAAATTTACTATATCAAAATCAAAGTCATCGCGCTTATCATAAATTTTAGAAGAAACAAATCCATTTCCAACAGAAAGATGTAGATCTAAAAAGGGGGCTTCGCATTATTAATGCTTTCCTTTGCTCCAGACAACAACGGGCAGTGGTAAATGGTGTTAAATCCGATTGGGCTCTTGTTGGGTCGGGCGTCACTTAGGGCACCGTTCTCGGCCCCTTGCTGTTTTCTTTGTATATAAATTATGGGGTGCCGTTTTACTATAAAATCCCGATTTTTTGATATCAGAAATTCGATTTTTTGATATCAAAAATTATTTTTTGATATCAGAAATTCGATTTTTTGATATCAGAAAATATTATTTGATATCAGAAAATATTTTTGATATCAAGAAATCGATTTTTTGATATCAGAAAATCGAATTTCTGATATCAAAAAATCGAATTTGTGATATCAAAAAATCAGGCTTATTTTTTGATATCAGAAAATCGAATTTTTGATATCAGAAATTCGATTTTTTGATATCAGAAATTCGATTTTCTGATATCAAAAAATAAGCCTGATTTTTTGATATCACAAATTCGATTTTTTGATATCAAAAATTCGAATTTTTGATATCACAAAATCGAATTTGTGATATCAAAAAATCAGGCTTATTTTTTGATATCAGAAAATCGAATTTCTGATATCAAAAAATCGAATTTCTGATATCAAAAAATGGAGAGTATTTTTTGATATCAAAAATTCGATTTTGTGATATCAAAAAATCCTTTAGGCCTTCCTTTGCTGAGAAAAAATGATAGATCCCTCAAATTATTTATAGGCTTGCATGGGCTGAGTTCAGGTGTTTAACTATGGTCACTATAGTTTTCGCGAAAATCTACTTGAAATCCGCTGTGTATGTTCAGTAAAATTACCGATAAATTGCGCCGCATGGTCAGACTTTAAACATGCGCAGCAGAATATACACGGTTTCCCATGCGTTTCTTTATTGAAATGGGTCGGAATGTGCCTATAATTATTGGACACTTTGAAGGCAGAACAGAATAAGAGCCGCCGCATGAGGAAACTAACAATCTGCATAGGCGAAAACAAAGGCGCAGGACCAGCTTCGCAGTAACCGCGTATCTGATCAGCGCCTTTGTTTTCGCTACACGGATATAGATAGTATAGTCCGGCACGAATATGGCATATTTTCGATGGACCTGGAAGTCGGGTATAAAGTTTTTTTCTTGATGGATTCTTGCAGGTTAGACATTGCCATTTAAGATTCTGGATGATGACAACCTGTCATCATTGAGCATTTTGAGAAATTCAAGATGGCGTCCAAGATGTCTAAAATAATGAAAAGACATATGTTCTACTATACAGTTTGTCCATAAAATGAATAAAAATTCTATGTTTCCTCACAGCTTTAGTAGGTGTTAACTCAATTGTCTTCAATTAATGCTTTTTGGTTAAAAACAAAACAAAGATGGCATCCAACATGGCTGCCAAAATAATATTTTGTATGTTTTACCATATATTTATACTGTACACATACTTGAGCTTCTTTTGTGTTAGACAGTGTCATAGAATCAATATAATGAACTCTTGAAATCATTGGGCCTTGTAAGAAATTCAAGATGGCATCCAAAATGTCTGCCAGATACAGAGTATCGGCTGAAGACTTAAATATACTGATCTGAAAATGAATGTCTGTTTGTATTTTGATCAAATCATAAAGGCAAATTAAATTGCTTGCGAAGCTTATACATGTACAGCTTTTGCAAGCTGTTAAAATTAAAATAAATGTATTTAAGATCGCATCCAAAATGGCCACCAGAAAAGGCACAATTTCCTCTCTGTATATTTTCGGAGTAAAAGTGACACAAAAATTCCAGACGGAACATCTAAGTTAATCTTAACAAATGGTTTGTATATATCTTAAGGAATGCATGGCTTTGAATTATCTTTGAAGTAATACAAAGGGCAAATTTAGCACATTGCAGTGGTGTTATTCTATTAATGTAAGTTCAGTTTATTTTTACACTATGACCATTTATTATGGATTATATTCAAAATCCATATTTAACTGTCAAAGTGTAAAAAGATGATGAAAATAGCATTATCATTCATTCATGGATTCATCGGCAGCACGATAAAATTATCAAACAGACATTTATGAGATTAGTAGAAATGAAGATATTTTCGCTTGAATTGAATACCAATATTATCAGATGCATTTTCACCACACAAATAAAGCCTAGAAACTAGCTTACGTATTAAGTACACAGTGGAGACTTAAGTACAGTTTGTTTTCTTATTTATAAATATAAGTTGTGTCGGGTATGACTTGTTCTATGCTTCAGCTTAGCTACTTTTATTAACAGTATATTGATTAACAATATGGAACAAATTTGGAGCTTTGGAACAAATGTACAGGGTGCAGATCTAGAAGATATATACTGTCAAACAATCAACAGCACTGATGACAAGAATGCCACTGTCGATTTTGCAACTTAAATGGATGAAATAATAAAACACACATTGTAGGTCATGTGTAGCAGGGAAAATGGTGCTTCACCCGAAGGATATGTAAAGGGCCATTCATATCTAGGGATTTATATATGCAGATATCGGTGTTACAGGAAACGCATTTAAATGCGAAACTCTTATGTTAATTTTGTCGAACTCTAGTAAACATACAATACAATATTGATCAATGCCCCGGGAAAATAACTATTCACGGATCCACATCAAACTATTTAATAAAGGAGCAGAAATACATCACCTTAGTGCAAGACGCGCCATAAATATTATCAAAGGCAAGAGAGCATGAAAATCAGATCAAGGGCACCAGGTCATGGTGCATGCTTTAAGAGTACATGTATATCAATGGCAATTAACATGCATGGTTACACAATCCAAGTGTTAGCCTCGACATTTATAATTTCAAAGTCAACGGCACAGCATGAAATAATGCATCAAGGTTTCCAAGTCTAAGAGCCCGCCAGCTAAGTAATTTGACATTAATTTGGTCAGAGGAGCATGAATTATATGTAAATGTCAAGGGCACCAGCTGAATATGTGTGCTTGAAAAATACATGGGCTGTACATGTATATGAAGGACAAATACTAGTAACAAATAAGCAATATTTCACAGTTAGCGCTATCTAAGTTATTGATAAACACACTTTAAAGATAAACATAGTTTGGTAAAACATTGTCAAAGTAAATGGAGCATACAAAATAGATCAAGGATACCTGGTCAACATGCATATTTGAAAGTATATGTAGCCTAAGAAAATTATTGCTATAAGCAGATGCAATAAAACCACAAGTATGCAGCTAAAGACACAGTCTAAAACCATTTGTCCCACAGCATTTTATGATTTATTTCTGTAAGCCTATGCTTGCTTTGTTGTAACCACCACAGAGCTATGCGGCGCTATGACTTTCACGTTCAATTCAAAAAATGATTCAAGAAGGTGGTCATCAAAAGGTAAAGGTGGAGTGGTAGAATTTGGTCTCATGAGTCAGCCACCAAAATGACTCAGGCAACATATTTGTCAGATCTGATTTTAAGGCATGATGGCAAATGGGGATGTTCAACATTTTCAATTATTTAGTAGGTCAAAGTATGGAAGCGTTCAGAAGGAACTCATCCTTATAGTTCATGAGCATTAATTAAATCAGGTGTTAGGTCAGAATTCTTTTATAGTTAGTCTGTCGGCTGTATGTCTATGACAGTTCTTGCTTTCATTGGAGAATTTAACAAGTGAGGTGTTGCGCTTAAAAGAAACAAAGCCGTACATCAGTGTTATCTGCAATAATTGAAGCTTATTTTGGATTTTCATGAATTACAAAAGTGTTTATCTGGTACACAAAGACATAATCTGTCTGCTTGTTGGTGTATTTATGTCATTCTTTTCAATTGAAACACATTATTACATCTTTTACACATTCTATTTGCGATTTTTGCCTGTACCAACTAGTTTGTTGATATCATTGCTTCTTTTTTATGAAATTCCGCATACTGTGAAAACTCACAACCTATCAACTTAATAAGCTGCTGCTTGTTGTCAGTGACAGCAAACCACAGTAAAATGAATCTTGACCAGACCAACTATGTGAGCACGATCTATACAGTGAAGCTCTTGTTATTTTTTAATTATTATTCCTAAGAATTAAACATGTTTAATGATGCATTCACATCAGAAATAGACAAATGGTTCAAAAGTGTATGTATTAGGAAAATGCGTATAATATTTAAGCTATATATGTTCTGACAGCCATCTTGGATTCCATATTTTACTTTAAAGCCTGGAAAAGGTAACTAATGTTAGATATGTCAATATGTACTAAATAGTAGGATGAAATAACATTTTTCGTTCTGTAAGAGACAAACTATAAAACAGTGCATAAACATTTTTTTTTCACATGTCATCTTGATTTTCTCGAATTGCTCAATGTTAACAGGGTGTCAGAAGTTGGATATCTATAAAAAGTTCTTACATGCATGAATTTCATAAAAAAAACTTAATAGGTCATTTTCAGGCCTAAATGATCAAAATATGTATGTATAAGAAGCTTAAATATGTAAATAGTGTATATACATTAGAATTCTTAAAGAAATCTTATTTTGGCAGCCATCTTGGATGTCATTTTTATCCTTAAACCAGGAAACAATAACTTATGTTAGATATAATAATACCTGCTAAAGTTGTGAGGAAACATAGCATTTTGGTTCATTTTAAGAGGCACATTGTATAATAATATATGTATTTTCATTATTTTCTGACATCTTGGACGCCATCTTGAATTTCTCAAAATGCTCAATGATGACAGGCTGTCATCACCCAGAATCGTTAATGGCAATGTCTAACCTACAAGAATCTGTAAAGAAAAAAACTTTATACCACACTTCCAGGTCAAATTGATTTTGTGCCGGACTAGTACATCATCAGTTTCAATACTTTCTAGATCTGACATTCCAAGTTTCTAGCATGGTCGGAACTGAAATTGTTGTTTTTCTCACGCACAGACTCCTATGTTTAATATTATATAGATAAAGATAATTATTGTTATTATCAGCCTGATATAAGTACCATACAAGTGTGTGCTGCGGCGTACGATGGTGGGGGGGGGGGGTTCTAGCTGACATCAATTGCCTATGCTTGTGTCCCTGAAGACTACCGTCACGTTGACAACCCCTGATATGAGGTCTGGTCATAGTTTTGATCGAAGAAACGTTGAATCAGCGTTAAAATTCTAACAATTATTCCCCCTCCACCTTCTTCTGTCATCCGTAACCCAATGCGCAACTGCAGGAGGTTAATTTTATTATGTTTAAATGAAACACATCTGATAGGCCTACTTGTATTTTTATGCATATGAATTACTACACAATTACACAGCAGTAAGGCCATTCCGATAATTAGGTCCATCCGGTAAAGGAACCACGTGGATGCCACGAGGTGCGACTGGTACAGAGCGTTTCGCGAAAAGTCAAACAGTCAAACTATGGGACAGATAGTTGAGCGAGTTGCCTTTCATTAGTGAGGATGAACATTTATCACCGACATAAAATGCCTTTACGGCCGATCGGGAATCGAACAGCCAACCTCTCGGTTGCAAAGCGAAAAAGCTATCTACTTGACTAGCGTGACACTAGCTACCACCCGAACTAACCCATAAACTGTTTATTTTACATGGGAAACTACTCTAATTGTTTCTTGTTAGGGAGCCATCATTTCTTAGATGGAAAATTTTCCAGATTTTTTGATATCAAAAAATCGAATTTTTGATATCAAATAATCGCTTTGATTTTTTGATATCAAAAAATCGAATTTTTGATATCAGAAAATCGAATTTTTGATATCAAGAAATCGCTTTGATTTTTTGATATCAGAAATTCGATTTTTTGATATCAGAAAATCGAATTTTTGATATCAGAAAATCGAATTTTTGATATCAAGAAATCGCTTTGATTTTTTGATATCAGAAATTCGATTTTTTGATATCAGAAAATCGAATTTTTGATATCAGAAAATCGAATTTTTGATATCAAGAAATCGCTTTGATTTTTTGATATCAGAAATTCGATTTCTTGATATCAGAAATTCGATTTTTTGATATCAAAAATTCGATTTTCTGATATCAAAAATACTGATTTTATAGTAAAACGGCGCCTCATAATAAATGACATATATCAGTCTGAAATAAGACTCTTTGCTGATGACTGTGTTTGCACTAAAAATAAATAAATGAAATAAAGAATGAAGAGGATATACTGAAACTTCAGAGAGACATTAATCGTTTAGGCAGCTGGGCTCAGTCAAATGCAACATGATGCAGCTGACAAATAAACCGTCTAGTAATATCCAGGCCAATTACACCCTCGAGTGTGTATGTCAGTATATGGAGATGGATTGATAGAGGGTACTATACTAGAAAATGTTGAAAGCATAAAATACTTATAAATAGATGTAACTATCACGAACGATTCGTAATGAATTACTCATATTTTAAATGTTTGTACAAAGGCAAACAGAACTCTGCAATTGATGAAGAGAAATTTGTATTCTTGTCCTTCAGCTGTGAAAGTAGCAGCTTATTATAGAAATCATTATAAAGACTGGTGTGGCCAGTCTTGGAACATGGAAGCTCAGTTTGGGACCCTCACACTCCTCTGCTCATGGCATCCAAGAGGAACTGGAAAAAGTCCAAAATCATATGCAGCAAGGTTTGTGACTGATAATTATGTTTTTGAAACTGGGAGTATGACTGGCATTTTAAGACAACTTTAAAAGAGCTATATTTACTACAGCTATAAGTATAAACATACTGTTGCTTTTACAATGTGTCTTTCCACAGACCATCAGATAATCGCACTAACTTGACTTAATTTGGATTTTATAAGGTAATTATTTTAAGAGCAAATCATAAAAATAACTATATAATCTAGCATTACTTACTTGGTGTCATCATAATAGCCCGATTCAGTCTTTCCTTATTTATTATTGCTAAAAATTCAATAATATAACTGCAACTGCAAACAAAATGTATAAATGCAACTGCACCGTTGAAAAATAATTATTATGTATAAATGCAAATGCACACTTGAAATTTGAATCGGAAACTGAAATTAGTGTAAATAATTATTTAAGCGAACCCATCACATACATTGAATATAACTAATGCTATAGAATTACTCTGATTCTGAAATGGGAATCCCTGCAGAATAGAAGGAAGGATAATTATATTGCTTAACAAAGGTCTAAAAGGGAGAGCAATGCCTTATCCCAAAAGTTAGGCGTTGTAGAAATTAACATCCCTTGGTGTTGTAGAAATTAATTTCAGATACCAGCAAGTAAAAATGCCTATTTAAATAGTTTTCCCCATAGACTATTCGAGATTGGAATGGCCTCCGTAATTCTCTGATCTCCTCTGCTGAGATGATTGTGTATCCAAATTTACTTCTCTTGTGAGAGCTCGTGACTAATCCCCTCTGGCCAAGCCCCATCCCCCTGTTGTGGCATTGTCAATTTGACGTTTCACCAGTAACACACCGTACAACGTGTAATAAATCACATACATTATGGGTGTGTCTGCTTCGTAAATACAACGTACGCAGTGACGTCACATAAACTAGAAAAATCGATCCCCAGGAAAAATGGTTTTCGGCGTTGTCCCCCGTAAAAAAGGTAATCGGTGGGAGTTGGTGTCCCAGGAAAAAGTGGTTTATCTTCATTATACGACTGTTTATTGTGCCTGCTTCTCTGCCGTGCTCGTTACCTTTCGTTTCGGTTGTAACTTAGCCGGATAGCTACCTTGTTGGAAAAGAGCGAGTCATTCTGCTCTTCGTGTGTGTTGTCGGGAAAATGTTTTGTTATGTTTTATGAATTTTCTTTCCCACCTGGTGTCTATGTTGGGACTTTAAATTTAACTGCAGAAATTCCTGGTCTCACTATTCTTACGTCCTAGTCCGGGTCACCCGAGGAGACATTTTACTAAACACAACATTATTTAGACTATGTTTTACCTCGTTTTCAGAAACCTTTATTACATTGTATTGAGTAATATGAGATATATCCATGGAAAATGATAATGTGACTGTTCTTTACATGTACCACAGGACATTGGCGTTTAATGTCTACAAGCAAAATAAAAGGTCCTAAGTGCCCTAAAACGCCTTTTCTGAATTGCTGAGCGTAGGTACACTCAGCAATTCAGAAAAAAGGTGTTTGGGCACCTTGGACCTTTTGTTTTGCTTGTAGACATTAAACGTCAATGTCCTCTGCATGTACATTTAAATTGTTTTGACGTTAACAGCCTACATCCAGTTTTGTGTCTTAAGTTTTGATGGCAACCTGGTACTATCCAACTATTTATTTAAAAACTGCATGAGTTATGTAGATTTTTATTAGTTTATCTAGTCTTTTGGATGTATGTTCTTTGAATTGCTAAAACAATTTGATATTGTCGAGTTACTTAGAATGCCGTACTTGTATTTTAAATTTTACATTTATATGTTGTTGTTAACTTATGTTTGCCGAAGGCTCACAAAGTGAAACATAGTCATGCCTGCCTTTGGGTGCGCAATGTTTCACCAAGTTAGATTATTTATTTTTTATAGCCTGTTGTCTGTACACTGTGGTCCGTGGTCCGTCCATTCCAAAGAGATTTTCTGAAACCGCTAAACATCTGAAAGCTTTAACATATTACGTCTCCATGGACGGATGGAAGGCACATAAAATCTGGATCAACAGGCTAAATATGGCCGCAGCGCTAAAACATACATGAAGATCTCTAAATTCAATCTTTTCTTATCAACTGCAGAATAATTTAGTAATAGACGGATAGCTCAGTCGGTAGCGCGTATGGCTTCTGACTAGCTATGTACCTCTTACGCCATATGCACATCCGAGTCTGAATCTCATATTGGACGAGACAGTTCCGATTGTTCATTTTTAAAAGAGCAGTGAACATATGAACGATATATGGGATGGTCCATATCGCTATTTCAATTACTTAAACTTTGTTAGTGACCCTATAGATTTGGCAACATGACTGTTGCGGCCGGTCATGGAATATTGAATCTCAGTTTGGGACCATCACACTCATGGCCTCCAGGAAGAAATGGAAAAGGTCTAAAATCTTGCTGCAAGGCTTGTGACTGGAAATGATGTTTTTGAAACTGGGAGCATGACTGGCATTTTAAGTCAACCGAAATGGGAGTCTCTTAAGAAAAGGAGGAAGAATATTAAGCCTATATTCAGATCTATACAAAGGTCTAAAGGGTAAAGCCAGAATACCTACAGATGACATTACCCCGAAGAATAGACGTTGTAGAAATCAACACTATTTGGCATGTCAGGTGCCATCAGCTAGCTAAGAAGCATACGAAAGTAGTTTCTTTTCACATAATATCAGGGATCGGAATGACCTTTCTGATCCTCTGCTGAAATGTCTGATGATTGTGTATCCTATTTCGAGGTTCCGTGTCTCCACTTTGTCGAGGTTACACTTTTACTGGCTGAAGCTTGCGATATCGGACCATCGAACGTAAGTTTGTGACTCAATTGTGGGTCCCGCGCCGCCAAGGCAGTAGCTGTCATCATTGATAACCGGAAAATGAAACTGTAAAACAACAATAAACCTGCAAATGTGTCTGACTATCCACCATTTTCTTTCTAAGCCATAGCGTAGAAATTGCCGAAGCCTATACGTTCGTGCCTTAGCCAGTGCGTTTACCATTGCCATTGGCGCATTTCTATTTAATGGGCTCTGGAAGCACTTTTTCCGTTCTAAAAGTCCCAATGTTCTTGATTTTCTGATTTCTTCTTTTGGCTGTCAGATTAATCCCACAACTGGTCCATGAGCTATTTAAGATGTCGGTACCACCTGACCTGAACAGACCCCCCCGCACTTTTTGACAATTTTGGCATGTATAGAATTAGATAAAATCGGGGGGACCTTTCTAGGTGGTAGCTTTATGGTTCAAATCTTCGAGTTTATTCTAGTATACCCCCTTCATTTGTCTGTGTTTTTCTCTTATATCTTAAGTTTTCTTCAATTTTTGGAACAAGATAGTCATCTTGTTCATATGTCTTATTATATGACATGGCTATCAATTATTGTCATATCAATCATTTGATACCAATTTTAGCTCTCTAGAACTTTTGGCTGCTGAGATATAAACGTTTCTGTTGGTATACCCCCTCTATTTTTCGGTCATTTTTATCTAATATTTTAAGTTCTCATCAATATTCAACACTAAGAAAGACTAGGTTTTCATAAATCTTATCATATGATTATAGAGCAATACCATAGCAATCATTTGATACCAATTTCGGCTCTCTATAACGTTTGGTTGCCGAGTTATAAAGATTTTTGGGAGGTATATCCCCTCCACTTTTTTCTGTGGTTTTTCTCTAATATTTATAGTTTTTATCAATATTCGAAAAAAGTAAGTCAGGTTGTTTGTGTGTCTTACCACGTGGTTTTAGAACATTATCTTAGCAATTATTTGATACCAATTTCAGCTTTCTAGAGTTGTTTGTCATTGAGATAGTAGCAGTTTTATTGGTATACCCCCTTCGTTTGCATGTGATTTTTCTCTTATATCTTAAGTTCTTTTAAATATTTGAGAAACAAGAAAGTCAGCTTGTTTAAATACTTGTTGCATGGTTATAGAATATTGTCATAGCAATCATTTTATAGCAATTTCAGCTCTGTAAAGCCTTTGGTAAGTGAGATATCAGCAGTTTTATTGATATACCCCCTTCTTTGCCAGTGATTTTTCTCCTATATCATAAGTTTTCTCAAATATTTGAGCAGCAAAAAAGTCAGCTTGCAATATACCTTTTACATGGTCATACATACCAAGTGGTTTTAAAGCGTTATTTAGCAATCATTTGATACCAATTTCAGCTTTCTAGGGCTTTTTGTCGATGAGATATTAGCAGTTTTATTGGTATACCACCTTCGTTTACAAGTGATGTTTCTCTTATATCTCAAGTTCTTTTAAATATTTGAGCAACAAGAAAGTCAGCTTGTTTATATACTTGTTACATGGTTATAGAATATTGTCAAAACAATCATATTATAGCATTTTCAGTCTCTAGAACTTTTGGTTATTGAGATATATACGTTTCCGTTGGTATACCCCAGGCTATATTTTTCTGAGATTTTTATCTAATATTTAAAGTTCTCATCACTATTTCATCAATGAGAAAGTCAAAATATTTTTGTTTTTATCACATGATTAAAGAAAGTTATTCTAGCAATCATATGATACCAATTTAAGCTCTCTATATCTTTTGGTCACTGATATATTAGCAGTTTCCTTGGTATACCCCCTTCGTTTGCCAATGTTTTTTCTCCTATAACTTAAGTTCTCTTAAATATTCCAGAAACAAAAAATACATTTTGTTTATATACCCTTTACATGGTCGTAGAATATTGTCATAGCAATCATTTGATACCAATTTCAGCTGTCTAGAACTTTTGGTTGTTGAGAAATATACGTTTTCGTTGGTATACCCCTATATTTTTCTGAGATCTTTATCTAATATTTGAAGTTTTCATCTATATTCCAACAATGAGAAAGTCAAATTATTTATGTTCTTTATCTTATTATTATAGAACATAATTCTTGCAACCATTTGATACCAATTATAGCTCTCTAAAGCTTTTGGTCACTGCTATATCAGCAGTTTTATTGGTATACCCCCTTCGTTTGCAAATGTTTTTTCTTCTATAGCTTAAGTTCTCTTAAATATTCGAGAAACAAGAAAGACATTTTATTTATATACCCTTTACATGGTTGTAGAATATTGTCATAGCAATCATTTGATATCAATTTCAGCTGTCTAGGACTTTTGGTGGCTGAGATATATACTTTTCCGTTGGTATACCCCTATATTTTTCTGAGATTTTTATCTAATATTTAAAGTTCTCATCTATATTCCAACAATGACAAAGTCAAATTAATTATGTTTCTTATCTTATGATTAAAGAAAATAATTCTAACAATCATTTGATTTTAATTTTAGCTCTCTAGAGCTTTTGGTCACTGAGATATCAGAAGTTTTATTTGTATACCCCCTTCGTTTGCCAGTGATTTTTCTCCTATATCTGAAGTTCATTTAAGTATTTGCGCTACAAGAGAGTCAGCTTATTGATATATCTAATTGTATAATTATAAAATATTGTTATAGCAATCATTTGATACCAATTTCTTTCTTTACGACTTTTGGTTCGTGAGAAATACACGTTTCCGTAGGTATACACCCTCCATTTTCTATGATTTTTCTCTATTATTTAAAGTTTCCTCACTATTTGAACAGCACAAAAGTCTGACTATTAATGTATCTTATTTTGTCATTTTAGAATGTTATCATAGCAATCATTTGTTGCAAACTTCAGCTCTCTGCGGCTTTTGGCTGCTGAGCTATAAACGTTTCTGTAGGTATACCCCCTACATTGGTCTATGATTTGTCTCTAAAATTGAAAGTTCTCATCAATATTTGAACAACAAGAAGGTCAAAATCATTCTGTATTTTTCACATTAATATAGAACATTATAATAACAATAATTTAATACAAATTTCAAGTCTTTGGAGTTTTTCGTTGCTGAGATATCAGTATTTCGTTGATTTTTACCCTTCGTTTATCTGTTATTTTTCTCTAAAATCTAAAGTTCTTTTTAATATTTGAGCATTAAGATAGCCAGCTTGTTTATATATCTTATTACATGGTTATAGAGCATTGTCAAAGCAATCATTTGATACCAATTCAAGCTCTTTAGAGCTTTTGGTTGCTGAGATATAAACAACTGTGCTGGTATTCTCCATTTTCTGTGACTTTAGTCTAATACATAAAGTTTTCATTAATATTCGAACACCAGGAAGTCAGTTTGATAATTATATCTTATTACATAGTTATATAGCATTGCAAAAGCAATCATTTGATACCTATTTCTGCTTTCTAGGTCTATCAGTAGCCAAGATACATGTGGTAATATAGGTGTACCACCTTACTATATGCGCTTATTAGGGGTGGTGTTGAACACTCTGTGATTTTAGGTGACACAAATGGGCATTAAAGTGATCCTCTGTCCAAACTGGCACCCTTGAGTATTTGTTCTAAGGGTTCAAATTACATCCTATAACCCAAACCAAACCCTTCAAATGGCAATATAATTATTTTCCCTTTCTAAATCCTGATTTTCGTCATTTTCATTAATATTCATGAAAATGAAAATGAGATGATTTTCATTTAGGCCCATGGCATCAACAAATTTGTCAAATAGAATAATTGATACAATAACAAGGAGCCACAATGATAGTTTAGGCCTGAAATTAGTTTTATGGGATAATTGATTTTTAATTTAATTTATTTTTTCATTTTAATGTTTTAATGAAAATTCATGAATATGCAAGTGAGATAATTTCCATTACTTATAATAGGATGAAAGGGATATGTCTAAGCTTTAAAATGAGACCAAGTTCAATGGTCTAGGATAAAAAACAATTGAGATATTTTCAATTTTCTATGTGTACCCCCATTATTGACGCAAAAATTAAATATTTACAGTAATTTAATAAAACATAGCGTAAACCGCAAACGCCTTGACTTTCAGATGGCAGAAAACAGAATTTGATAGCTTTTTTAATGTACTTTTAGAAAATAATAGTGTAGAAATTTCCCTTGGGGAGGAAAGGGGGATATGGATAGCTAGAAGACTATTCCCTACCGCGTTTTGTGTTAAAATGAGGTTTTTTTTAAATTATGGGGTATCGTAAATAATGTGTCGTTTCACCATTAAAGCTACCAGCAATGCAAGTCCCCCCGATTTTTTACAAGTCTACAAACATAGTCCTACATGAAAATCATAAGGGGATTTGTTCAGTCCAGATGGTACCGACCCCCAAAATTTAAGGTATTGGCTCATGGACCAAACTGAATTCCCTTGTGAAGTACTTAGTGCTGTTTTATTTTACACGTGTGACGTGACCAGTAATTACCTACTCATTATCATTTTATACCGACGGACCGAGTGTATCTCTTAAGGATGTTCGCTGCTAACATTTGACATTTCGGAACTTCCGGTTTTTCTTTTCTTGAATATCTCGTAAACGGTTGCAGATATTTTCCTAATATTTTATATTTGGATACATATTGATAATATGCATCGAATGAGCCATGAAAATTGTCAATCTAAGAAACTTCATTTTTTCACCCCATTTTCTGCAACTTTTCAGAAAATTTTAGTTGTCAGTAAAATTTAGGGGGTAGGGTAGATTAAACTTGAATATTACACATCTTCAAATTAATTGCACTAGTTCGATGTTTATTTTAGCAGCAGTATATGTGTACATGGTATTCTAAGTCATTTTTTGTGTCTTTGGTGTGCTGGTTTTAAAATTTAAGGTGGTTTTATGAAATGGGCTTTTAGAAACAAAACAGCTGAAAAAAAGGCCGAAAATGGCGATTTTCAAGTTGTTGGTTCTCTCTTATATGCTCACTACCCTATATTTTTCTTTCTTTTATTCGAACAACATTACCAAGTTCTATGTTGTGTGAAAATACAAGAAAAAGTTTGAATCAACAAATATGGGTTTGGTACGTTTCAAAATATTGATTTTTCCGACTTTTCAAGTATGGGGGTAGGGTTAGAAAAGGAATCGTAAAATTTTGTCATCCACTCCAAGTTGCAAATTTTTCTATGCTTTTGGTCCAAAATTGTCTGCGCTACGTAAATATTATGACTTTTGAAAGCATTCTAGGTGTATTTTTGTTCAAGACAGGTATGTTTCAAAAAATTATAAATTAAATTAATTTTACCAAATTTAAAACATGGTGCTCAGAGGTCTCATTCAGAGGCCTGTAGCTTGAAAAAATGCACACTACCCTATATTTATTTTGTTTTCAAATGTCTTATGTTGTATTTTGGAATCAAAAAAGAGTGGTTAGAAAAAAAGTTTGAATACTTTTTCATTGGCAGCGAACATCCTTAAATTACGATAATAGACCCACTCGGCCCGTAGTTATAACGTGCACTGTTAAAGTTGCAATGTTGACTTAACTTAATATCACACTGGTCCGTGTAGAAACACTGGAGTTTATTACAACGCTGGCTATATTACGCACAGGAGCCTAAAACTACAGGAAAGGTAAACAAAAGATAGACCTCTTTTCATTAAGATTCTCTTATGGTTTGTTTGCTTTTTATTGATCACGGTATCCAGACAATTCATACAGGCTTATCGTGGAATGGTAATTAAAAGAAGAACGCCTTTGTTTATATCGAACCCTTGTCCAGTGCGTTATTTTGCCAAAACCAGGCTGATAGTGATTTAACCATTTGGTCGCTCGTCTCACTAATAAGAAAGACCATCAATATTTCTTGATTATTTGATTATTCATGTGTGTCGGTGGTTCTAGGCTAGTTAAATACGAGTGATTTTACATTCACCAGTTAATATATCTCATCGTTTTGCATGCGCCAATGCAGTTGCAGTTATAATATCGAAAGTTGTATGAAGAGTATTGCAGCTTTATATAATGACTATTAAATGTCGAATCAAAATTTATTAACCTTCTTTGTTACTGATCATGTGCAGTTTATGTACCGAGTAAGTACCCCGTATACTTCTTCTTTTCTACGTAGTTCCTGCCTTTATAAGGCACACCCGGAAATCCGGTGGAGAGTTGTATGGAGGGATTATATAATCGTCAATTCTGTACAAATAATATGAAATAGGCACACCTAATGGGAAACCAACCAATCTATCAGGATACCGCACGCTTTGATTCATGGTTTTTGTGTGAAAATTAGTTGATTTGTTGCTTTACCAAATGAACAACTTTGGTCAATGGTCATATCTGTGCATCAAATTTCCTTTTGTAAACATAACTTAAGATGCCTTTACTTACAAAAACGTATGGCTCTCATCATTAAACTGTATGCAAAATGGACTTTCAAACTGGTTTACATGACCAGATTACAGATATGCACCAGAAGAAGTATTCAACAAGGCATCAATTAATGTATTATTAAAGAACCAGTCTGCAAGTCTGTAGCTTTTTCTGTTCCAATACACTTATAAATCTCAAGTTGTAAATGTTGCACTCCCCAAAAGAAGTTTTGCACCACTTGAAAAATCAAAACGAAAATAAGTAAAATCAATATTCCTATCAATTTTGGATCAACATAAGATGTTTTGATACAGAAAATTATATTTTTGCTATAAGTGATTGCTTTCATTATCTTGTCAGTGAGGAATCAGGATGTGAAAAGAATTCAAGTTTGGAAGCCCAGAAATAAAGGTGTAGGCTTTTTGCTGCATCCCAAATTTTGGTGTTCAAAAACATGCTTGTTTTGGCACATCTAGCTTCATCTTTTCAAGAAAAATATTTTGTTATTCACAAATTTCCTGACCTACAGTATCATTTTTTAAAAGTTTATTTGAAAAAGATGTATACTATAAATAAACATTATGTTAAAATGAGAAAAATACTAACTTGTGCAAAACTTCTTTTGAGTAGTATATAAAACATTGCATATCATTTTTTAAATTCAGATTACATTTTGGTACGACTTGCTTTAGGCTTAAGATCCCAGTCAACAACTTTTCATTCATGTCAGGATGGCACCAACGCTTCCCGACTGGTCAGTAAAGTGAAAAACTTGAGTGTCTTGCCCAAGGACACAATGGAGTAATGTATCAAACACAGAAGCTTAAATACTTGGGGGACCTATACGCCACCAGGCCTTCCATTTATTTTACTTCCCATTTTAAATTCCTCATCAGTCTTCACAGAAGCCATGTTTCAGTTTTGTTAGCATTCAGGCTGAAAAGTACAGTCAACCATTTTTCATTATTACAAGATCATGAAGATAGGCCACATTTTTGGATACTTGATGGGTACAAAAGTGTTTTTCAACAACACATCCTAGTACTTACCCGGCGGGCACATGACGTCAGAATGACGTCACATCAACATCGATGCGACGTCATGACGTCGCTGTAACACTCTGACATTGGTTTTAAAATCAATTAAAGACGTTTTTACATTTCTAACTTTTAATAATTACAAGTGCATCTAAAGCCGACATTTCAAATCCCAAAAAATCTAAATCTGCTCATCATCTGAGAGCTGCCGATTATATAGCAGCATACCATCTAATGGCAAAGACAGACCGCATGTTGTAAAAGCAATTCGTCGTTATCGGATGTTTGATGTTTGTGTCTTCACCTGGACAAGGTGGTGTATGCCTTTTGATCAATAACGAAGCAACAGTTGTACAAATATAATCAAGATCAAATTAAGATGCAATCGTCCAGTCAAACGACTTTAAAGGCAATCATTGTCATCAAGAAATAACGGTACACCACTTGTATAAATAATAATGAGGGCTAATGTAAGTTTGATAGTCTTTACAGAGCTCACGAAGGTACCGTCTGTCACCCGAATAAACATGGTTAGTAGCTAATGCATAATTGATTGTTTCCACTGCCTCTTTATAGGCTTTGAACTAAAGACTCAAAGAGTTTTATTGAGAATCCACATGTTGAACTAAAGACTCAAAGAGTTTTATTGAGAATCCACATGTTATAAAATGACGACTAAGAAAGGCTTAATAGACCATATCATAAAATTTGAAAATAAAAGCTCAAATCTCAGTATGACTGATAAAATAATGACTTGTATACCGAACCATAGGTGTTTTCTTTGTTCAAGCCTGCTTTGTAGACCAGAGACGTTAATAGTTGGTAGTTTATCTCAATAAAAGAATGGTTGGTTGTATAGGCTATGTTGTCATAAAGAATCTGTAACATATCAATCTGTTACCCATCATTTAGTATCATACGGAATCCGTGACAAAATTTTGTCACAGATTCTTTATGATACTTTTGAAACTTGAAAAAACAAAAGTCTGCAAAACAATTCCTTTGAAGATTTACATGCATGGAAAAGTGTTGGTTCATAGATAATCAGTTAAATTTCTAAACTGTTGATAAAATGTTTTGATGTGTTATCATGCGCGGATCCAGAGGGGGGGGGGGGGGCGGACCCCCCCCCCCCTCCCCCCGGAATTTGAAAAATTTACCTAAAAAAGGTAATTTCGGGATTTTTGGAGGGTTGCACCCCCCCTCGTCTGTGACACAAAAATACCATTTTCGTTGGTCCCCCTCTCATGAAAATGTCTGGATCCGCGCATGGTTATGTATTTTGATTAAGAAATAGATCAGCTCTTGCAGTGAATTGTTGTGTAATAATTCACTGTTTGGAGGTCAGTTGTAAAGAAGATCAAATCACGAGCGCGTAGCGCGAGTGATTTATCTTCTTACAACTGACCGACAAACAGTGAAGTATTACTCAACAATTCACGCACTTGAGCTGATCTATTTCGATTCTAACACACAATAAACGGAATAAATGTTGCTGAAACCATCGATATCGTTCAGCTTTCCGCCATTGCATTGCAGATATCCCGCCAAACAGTTAACTGTAATGCTGGTATTTACACACACTTATTACATTTGTTGTGCGCTAAAACGACGTTTCACCGTCTAACGCTGCTTTGTGGGATAGCTGACGTCACAAATGCCGCAAAGTAACGTCACGCTTATTCGCCCAGTGAAATTGTTGCACAATATAACACGTTTTTTTACCATTGGCTATATAGGTGAGGTGTGTTAGAATATTCGTTTTCGATTTTCCTTGCTTATGTTACGTCTACACCGGGCCACGTTCTCACTACGTCCTTACTACGTCCTAAAAAAATTAAGGACGTAGTGAGGACGTGGTACGGTCTTGTAGGACGTGGTAGGAACGTAGTAAGGACGTAGTGAGGTCTTGATGAACGCGGAGGTCTTGGTCAAATATTGAACATGCTCAAAAGAAACGTGGCGAGGACGGGGTGGAATTAGAACGCAGTAAGGACGTAGTAAGGACGTGGTAAGGACGTAGTAGGAACTTGTAGGACGTAGAAAGAACGTGGCGCAAACGTAGTGCGGTCTTCGTGGACGCGATGCAAATTTGTTGCAGACCATCAAGACCTCGCTACGCTTCTACTACGTCCTCGCTACGTCCATCAAGTTCTCGACAAGACCATACCACGCTTCTTGTACGTCCTTACCGCGTCCTAGAAGACTGCACTGCGTTCTTATCACGTCCTAGCGGTTCCTAACACGTCCTTAGTAGGTTCTTATCACGTTCACACCAGGTTCGAACTACGTCCTCCACGTTTTATTAAGTTTGTTTTAATTGTCCCGTACCCTCAAGCAATTGCTTTCGCTTTTATTTAAATCATATCGAAATCGAAACATGAACAGAGAAGTACTCTTGTAACTTGCTCTCCTTCAAGGTCATCATGCCTTACTTGGTGCACAGGCTGCACTTGTGCTATTTCACAGGAGGAGGAATAGAAGGGCAAGATCTTGTTGGGTGCGCCCTTGGCTATCAGCTGAAAGGAGGCTTCAGTATGGGCATTACGACCGACTACTAGCGGAGTTGAGGATAGAGGCATTCTTCAATTTCATGCAAATACCACCGGAAATGTTGTCCGCCCGTCATTTTCTTACTGCAATTTCAAGCTGTTTCGCAACTTATCTGACTCTTATAATCCAATTATGTAAACATGTCGTGGCAAAGGTCACTTTGGTTCCGTGTTCCGTTAACTTAACAGGTAAACGGGACACAGTTGGTCACGGGGAGGTGACAATCAACAATGCGCGGATTATAATACACGACTGATTAATATATTTACAGTTAGAACGTACTGGAAACGTAGTTCGCGCGTGGTATGAACTGCTTGGTCTTTGTGAGGACGTAGCAAGGACGTAGTGGAAACGGGATGAACTTGGTGAGCGCGTATTGAGGACGTAGTGGAAACGTGAAGGACGTAGTAAGGACGTGGTGCGGACGTAATAAGAACGTGGCGGGGACGTAGTGGGAACTTAGAAATCCGAAATTGTTTCATTTTGACCCCGTCCTCGCCACGTTCTTGAATTTTTAGAACGTGGTAAGGACGTAGTGAGAACGTGGTCCAGTGTAGACGTAACATTAATTAACCATTTTAAGGATTTAATCACTCATTAACTTTCAACCTGTATATCACCATTGCTAAAATTGATCGAGAACACTTTCCAGCTCATATATGTGTGCAAAAAAGGTCATTTCTGGCATCAAAACCCTTAGAAACGCCGGTTTCTCATCACCTACCAATAGATGAGCTGAGAGAATAAAGAATTTGTATTGCTATCATAAAGAATCAGTAGCTGATATCATAAAGCATCATCCCGCACTGTGACGGACCTAAACCCCTGTGAAAATTTTCATTAATTGTTGGGAACCACTACCTTCCATCGCAACCCATCCTATGCTCGGCCGAAATAGCTATGGGCTGATTGGCCAAAATGACAAATAGTATAAGGGGACCAGGGATTGATCAAAAATAGTCATGCTTGATAAATTTTCTGATCAGACCTGCATTGAGAAATGGATGTGTACATATCATTTCGAAGCTCGAAATTTCGCCATGTTTTTCAATATGTCAATTTATGACGTCATAACGCCAGTCTCTCAGTGACATCATTTTAACACACCCAAAATCATACAGCTTGAATCAGGGTCAGCTGGACCAGTGATCGATCACCTTCTTTTTTCTCTCCAATACTGCGGCTAACTTGGAAGGTACATTTTTAGAAAGAACATTCAACAATTACTGTTTACCTCTAGCCATGAAACACAATTTGGAAATTTTCGGTGAGTTTTAAGAAATATTAAAAGCAGCGAAATGATTTTAACTTCAACTTCAATGGTATAATCCAGTTCCCCTGGGCAGACATCTCAACAAGGGATGTGGTAAAAAACTTAACACCCATAGAAACAATAGAAAACTGTTGAAATGACAGAAATTGTCCATTAAATTAATGTTTGTAAGGAATTATAATGTACTTTAAATTGAGACTACATGTATCATAAGATTTACTTCAGGCATCCTTTGAGAACCACTAGTTGATCGAGCACTGGTCCCTGATCGATCACTGGTCGTCTTTCGCGCTACTCCACCCACCGAAGGCGAAGGCGGTGGTTTGAAGTGTTTATAATCTGTTAAATGTACACCCTCTGTATGTTAGAGACCATAGATATTTTGTTTACAATGTTTAACATGTGCAATGTCCACCTACTCGCAGTAAACAAGGTGCAGATCCAAAATAATCATAGAGGAATTGTCGATATATGGACGCCAAATCAGTCACTTTGAAATTTTGAGTCCTTTGAGACAACTAAACACCGAAGTGCTAATCAGCGGTACCAAGTCATGTCATACCGGTCAAGGCTGTTAATCAGGACTTAACATTGGTTAAGTCAGCATGATTGATTTATATAGTTTCATTGAACCATTTCCATGCATTTCAGAAGCCTATCTCATTTCAACTGTCTCCCGCCATCAAACTAGCAAAGAACGATTTCTGTTGCTATGCAACAATTACGGAGAGATTGTGCCACAGCTTGTAAGATGAAAAATAATGATAAAACGAAAGGAAAGAAATACATATTTTGCATTTCAAACGCAGTTTTCGAGCGTTTGTAAGTTCTTGTATATTTTTATTTTCAACTATCACAACTCTAGCATATTTTTATTTGTAAGATTAAATGGTTTCGCTTGGCGGAATTCGACTGCGGTATATTTTTCCGGAAGTACAATGACTCACAAAAATCGACGTACAGAATAGAACAGAACAGAACTTATAACCGTAAAGCAACCAACACCTCGTTGTTGCCGCGCGGCAGCAACTCGGTTGGTTGGTTGCTACTAAATGGACCTTGGGCATGGCAGCAAAGACCTCCGCCGATTTATAATAATTGTTTATGTAGGCTAAGTCTTTGTAGGTGTAATTTAAAGCACAATGTCCTGGAGATAGATTTTATCATATTCAGAGTTTTTACACATGCTGGTAGAATACCCTTCTCCACTAGTATATCATTCAGTTCGATTTGATATGCAATGCAGATCTAAATTGGGTCCGGGACGTAACCAGAAACTTTCGTTCCTCTGTCAACAAAGTTTTGAAGTTAATACATGAATGTCAAATAATACTTTGTAGCAATGGATAAACAGACCGAGAGCACTGTTACTTGGTTGTTGATATGGCGTATAAATCCTGACGACTTAGACGCTAGGTTAAATTAGGCTAGCAAATGAAGTATACTACACCCTCCTTTTCTTAAACGATTCCCATTTCAGTTGTATTTAAATGCCAGTCATACTCCCATATAAAAACAAAAACAAAACTTGTCTTAAAAATCATGAGCAATGTCATCACTAAAATAACTAACCATATTCATTTTGTTTATTTCAGAAAGCCTTTGTCTTCCATTTCCTTTTTAGGCCAACGATTATTATGGAATGCATTAAGCACCAGAAAACATGTCGATGCCCTAGATCTGAAGACGGTGAATCAACCAAAAAATTATCCTTCCTAGTCTAAGTTGACATAGGAGTTATGGGATGTTCAATCGTCAAATTGCTTTCGTTTTTATGGTAAGATTTGTGGTGAATAGATTAAATATACAACGATAGAACATTGGGGATTTTTGCGGACGAATTTTAAATCGACCCACTATGTGATTTGTGTTCATTCATATCTACACCATTATACAACGATGGGACATGTAGGATTTTGTGAAAGGAAATTAAAAATAACAAATATTGCAGTATGTTTATGTTCGTGTTCAGTCCTCGGATAAGATGATGGATAAAGAGCAGAACGACTACCTGTGTTCAAAATCGTTTGCTACAAATTCAGATCTCGATATTCATCTGAAGGTGCACTCTAATGTCAGGGTTTACTCGTGTCAAGAATGCAAAAAATCTTATAAGTCCAAAGCGGGACTAAACCATCACATAAGGACACATGAAGGAACGGACAAAAGGTACGCATGTCATATTTGTGACAGTAGATTTTCATCTGCTGTTTCTCTGAAGCATCATTTAAGGATTCACACGGGAGAAAAACCGCATGGGTGTAACATTTGTGGTAAGGATTTTGTAACGTTGGGTCAGTTAAAACGTCATTTAATGTCACACACTGATGCTAGATTATATAAATGTGAGATGTGTACTCAGTCATTTAGGACGTTATATTTGCTTGGTATTCACCAAAAGAGGCATACTAGTAGAAGTGACCATGTTTGCTCTGTTTGTCAAAAGAGGCTTTCCAATTCTTCAGGGCTTACAGCTCATATGTTGACTCATACCAAAGTAAAAGCGTTTCAGTGTGAAGTTTGTTCAAAATATTTTCGTACCAAAAGTCAATTGCTTCGCCACAGAAATACACATTTTAATATTAAACCGTATGCATGCAAGTATTGTGACTTTACCTTTGCACATCTCCATGATCTTAAGCGCCATCTCTGCACACACACTGGTTATAAACCATATTTGTGTGATCTGTGCAATCGTTCGTTTCTTCACCCTCGGTCATGTACACAACATATTATTCGACACATTGGCAATAAAGATTACTCATGCAATTTATGTGCTAGGAAGTTTGTTGTGAAGGACTATTTGAAGACCCATATGAAACTACATAAAGATCCGCACTATGGTGACGTTAAATGTGACATTTGTTCTAGAACATTCTCAAGTTCAGGACACCTGAGGAGACATTATACACGGTGTCACAAAACTCAATGTTGATTAATCTACGGTGCTTTACTTCGGTTTCAGGAATCCATTTTACAATGTATATGAGTCTTCGCATGAGAAAAATTCGACCAGGTCCGACGCAAACTGGCCTGTACAATCTCATGAACAGGCTAGAACCTTAAAATTTCGGATTTAAGAAGATGCATTGCACTATCTATGGAGCGAAAACAAAGGCGCTAATCAGTGGCTTTCTTTTCGCATATGCAGACTGTTGGTTTTCTTATGCAGGGGTTTATATCATATGAACACATTTCACTGCCATCACAAAAACATGTCCGTGATGCATTTACCCCATTATATTAAACTTTATATAGTACACCTGGGTTGTACAGTGCTGTCTACTTTTCTTATTTTTGATCTACAACATAGATTGTGGGTACTGGATGAGACGGTCCTAACGTCTGTCTTTACAGCTAAAGGATACTTGTATATTGCATTTGGCAAGTTTTTTGGCTGTTCTTTAGATTGTACATTATTTTTAAGCTTCTAGCATTGATTGAGCTCTGTGTCTTATGATTCATAAGCAACCAGGTGCAATCCTTATATTAATTCAAATCGGCATGACTTTTATATATTATTTTTACACAATACATAGTTAATCTAGTCACCATGTGTTTGTCTGTTGTATAAAAAGCATAATCAATTATAAATGAGTGATATGGAATGTTGTTTTTTACATTAAATTTGAAATCTACCATGTTGTTATTAGCTCTCAATTATCGATCATTATTTAGACATTTCGCATGGCCACTTCTCTGCACCAGTAAGCCACTCACCAATCCAGCAAATGGTTATCAGTGTCTCGCTAAAAGAGCTTCATCACCATGGTACATATTCTGTTTGTCTGTCTCCTAGTTGTGCTCGTTGCCTTTAGTTTTGGCTGAGACTAGCCGGATGGCTACCTTGTTGGGAAAGAGCTAGTTATCCTGCCTATCTATGTTGGAATTTAAAATTTAATTGCATTGGTTCCTGTCCCTCTATTCTTACTTTGTAAATGAAGAATAGTTGTTGTCAATCCTACTGATACATGATGAAAAGGTTGTTCAATATAAGCATGCAACTTATTAATTTTAGAACTATAAACTAATTATATTACACTTAGTTTGACCATCAGGATTTATACCATTAATGTCACTTTCAACTGCACTCTGAAAAGTCGCTTTTACATCCATATTGGCCCTTGCAATAGCAGAACTGCACAGGGCTGCATCTACCGTAAGACCAGAGTAAAAGTTTGTATGATCAGTAACATCAGCTGTATTATTAACCAAGTCAATAGTATTTGTGTGGAGGTTAGGATTGTAATTAATGCTATCACTTTCACCTTTGGTATCATTATCACACCCGAGTGAAGCGCTATTAGGTTTACAGTTAGCCACGTGTCTCTTAAGATTGCTGCTGTGTTTAAACAATTTCGAACATGAACTGCAGCTATACGGTCGTTCCCCGCTATGTGTGCGCATGTGTACTTTATAACTACATGCAAACTTGTATTCCTTCATACAGATCCCACATTTATAAGGCGCCTCTCCAGTATGAATTTTAAGATGATCTTTAAGATGACAAGCTCTTGTAAATCGTTTATCGCAGACTTCACATACATGAGGTTTTGACCCACTATGGAGCAGAAGATGAACTTTAAGATTACTCCGACCTGTGAAAGTTTTGTCACAAAAAGGACATGTATGATGTTTCTCGCCTTCATGTACACGTGCAACGTGAGCTTTGAGATTGCCGAGCAGAGAGAACGATTTCTCACAGTAGATACAAGAATGAGGCGTTTCTCCAGAATGTATTAGCATGTGAGTCTCGAGTCTTCTTCGTGTAGCAAATTTCTTCTGACAGATCTCACAACACATCGGTTTATCTTCACTATGAATAAACATATGTATTCTTAAATCATTCCCACGTTTAAAATCTTTACTGCAAACACCACAAGTAAAAGCTTTTTCAGCTGAATGAACGAGCATGTGAGACTTGAGATCCCTACATTCAGCAAAAGTTTTATCACACAGTTTACAGATATAAGATTTAGTATCACTGTGGCTTCGCGCCATGTGTGATTTGAGGCCACTGGCATCCTTATAAGATTTATGGCATTCACCACAACTGTAAGGTTTAACTCCGGTATGGATTCTCAGATGACTTTGTAGTTTGTGGTTTGTTGGGAACTCCTTATCACATTCATCACAAGTAAATTGTCTATTTTCTGATTTCCTTTTACCTGAAGCTCCAATAGTGTCAGCTTTCTCGATTTCCTCTCTCAAATGTTCGCTGTTTTGTTTAGGTCGGCCTCTTTCATCAAACAAAAACATACCTTGGAGTGCATTGCTATTGTATAATGATGCTTGTGTAACACTATAATCCCAAACTACATTATTCATTGCATTTTCAGACCACAATCGTTCCTGAGAAAATGCTGTCAGTGGCTTCTCGTCATCCAGAAACATAGATTTTGATTCATAAGTGGATAAGAAAGGACAATGTGACAAAACATCACTAATCTTTTTATCTGCACATCTTTTGTTAGAATTGATCGTGTTGTTTCCAAAAATAATCATGTTGTTCCTTACGCCATCCTCCTTCTCCATAAATGATTTTGATTCACATTTGATTAATGACTGATATTTGATATTATCATGTGGTTTGTCACTTTGTCCATTGCTACTTCCTCCTGAATTATTTGGTTCCAATTTGAATAATGGCTGGTCAACCATGTGGTTTATATTCATATCCTCTTCCGATAAATTGTAAGATATCTTCATATCTGCATCATTTTCATCAAGAATATTTGCTGCATTTGGTGATTTTATGAAATCAATAGATTCATCCACCTCAGAAGGCTCAACTTTAATATCGGGAACGGGGCCTACAGACGAATGATCTTTCTCATCAGGAGCATCCATGATTAAGTTCCTTTACATAATCGTGTCTGCTGTTTATACACCTGTCTTCACGTATTAGCTTATATTTTTGTGCTTTTGTGGCAGCCGCATCTGAAACAAAGCAAATTTAATAAATACTGTAAGAATACTATGGAGGTAAGTGTTGCACCTGCATAGGGCGAAATAATGAATCATAAAATATAAGTCAAGGGCACCAGATTAAGATGCGTGATTTGTGTGTCCAGATTTAAGCGAAGTAGGCAATGATCAAGAAATGGTGCAATCAGAGACAACATTACTATGAAAAGTTTAACACTAGCAGCTATAACACATGCAGAGAAAATCGAACATTGACCTAAAATTTACAAAGACAATGGACTACGAAATACGGATTTGTCACTGGAACAAGGTAAATGAGGCCATGGCTAGAAGAATTACTATTCAATGTTTCATTCACCCAGCTATCAAGTGTGCAGAGACAACCCAACTTAAAAATAATAATTGACAAAGTCAATGGACCATGAAAAATGTAGATCAATGGCAAAAAGGTCAAGGCGTGTGCTTGGGGGATATGTCCTACAGAAATACTATGCATGTTTCACATTCACAGGTCTACATCTTAGGTTGAGATCAAGTTGCTTGCTTGAAGGGTATGCCAAGGACAGTAACTACAGTACACACGGCGCGATAGTTCTATAATACTCGCGTCTCGCGTGGATTTTGAACATTTTCCACGCAAGAAAAACAAAAAACTCGCGCGGAAAATCCGTGAATTTCGCATGAATTTTGCGAGAAATTTTGTTGCCAGTCGCGGGACTTTTCCACGCTACGCTCGCGCGTGGCGGGGAAATTTCACGTGTGGCGGGAAAAGTTCACGCGTGGATGGCACGAAAATTACATGGAACTTGAAGTAAGTTTTGACACAATGATGTGTTGCATGAAAAGTCAAAGTGACACTTACGGTCTATAAACTTATGAATATAGTTTCAAAAAACTTGAAGTAAGTGTATATCCATGTGTCCCTCATTTGGTTCTTTAGATTAGTTGAATGTTCATGTCGTGACGTCGTCCTTATGGAATATAGTCAAGATACATGTATAATCCTGCGACATAACGTCGGAACATCGAAGTCATGAGTAACATCGATTGTGATAGGTCAGCATTGCGGTTAAACGTTACAGACGACGTACATGTTTGTTGGAAAATCATAACATGTCCAGTGGTGTGTGATAGGTCAATGCTCCTCACGGTTAAACGTTATAGACGACGTGCATGTTTGTAGGAAAATCACAACATGTCCAGTGGTGTGCGTATGTAAATTGTTGTTGTATGTACGAGTACGGTCGGAAGTCAAATTGTTAAGATTCGAAATCTCTATCTATTTATACGATATTAACAGGCGTATAGTATTAAAAAAGCTGTGTATTATGTGACAATTTGCTTGCACACGTGCTGTTACCGGGCGCCACGCAAAACACGTGCTACTAATGATTAACTTAAGTCCACCCGGAACGAGCATAAGAATGAAAGGTTTTACGCATTTGATAATGTGACAATACTGTAAAGTATAGCTCACGTTTTGTGCAGAATTATGCAATAATAGCGATCAAAAATGGTTTTGTCATTTATTAGCATTCGCAAGGTCAACCTGGGAGTGTCGAAAACCGAGGGCTACGCAAATTTTAATGAGGGAAAAATCATGTTTGCCGGATCCATATTTTGATGCAGTGAACATCACATCTTCCGCTAAACAATGCTACATGTAAAAGGCGATGAATTTGCTGTGTACCCACTCATGTACATGCTGTGTTAAATTACGACTTCAATGAAGACGCATGCAAACGTTTTCATCTTGTCACTACGACCTCCTTTGTAAACTGGGACAAACACATATAATTTCATGCATGTTTTTGCTTTTCCACTGTCGCTGAGCAGAGGTTGTGTCAAGCTCTTTTGGAACCCACGTGAGTGTACAATATTTCCCCAACGTTTCTTGACCATTGTCCATGTTCTACAAAGCCTACTTACATGTAGAATCCGTAAGTCAGTTTGTACTGATTAAGAAGTTATCGTTTGTTCTCCGAAAACTGGTCTAAATCGATGTTAAGAAGTACATGTACATGTAGACTAAGAAGTAAACACATAGTGTGCAGAACTATCTACATCGCGCATGGTCAGTGGTCAAAAATTATGCCGGCGTGGCTTACTTTGATCATCACTGAATCGTGTTCACGTTTTGTGCAGGAGGAAAGCATGCTCTGACCATGCGCGATGTAGATAGGTGCGTCCGTAGAAATATTACCATTCGTGTACTGTTTTGGGGATGAAAATTACATGATATCTTAAAGATATCGGGGGTTTTCTAAACTGAATCAAATGAAAAAAAAAAATAGTAAAAGATACATGCATGGTAGAGTTGTCAAAAACAACTTGAAATTTCACCGAGTTGTCCGTTGTTTAGCATCCAATTAAAAAGAAGTATGTTCATACCTGAATTTCCTTGGAATGAACGAACACAATGATCGAAGCACTTTTCAAGCAAGCAACATATGCATGGACGGCCAAACATAACCACTACTATGTGTCGACTAGGTTGATAATTGACTTTGTCATAAATTATTGGAAAAAAAAAATATTTTTTTTTTCTTTCAGGACTATGGGGCATCGAAGTGTCAAGCGGTTGCTATGTCACGACATGCCATAACAAAATAACCTTTTTTCAAAAGATATGCATGGCCTATTACTTCCATATATTTTTCGGGAAGACAGAACTCCCGTTTCGATTCCTGCCGATGTGTTTACCTCTTATAAGTTCGTGTCCGCATTTGACTTGTATTACAAGCTATTGAGTCACGTACATGTACATATAAGAACATATGCGTCAGACTGACATTTCCCCTACTAACGACTGGGCAGGCTGATTGTGGATGCTGTGATTCTACATCCAGTGGACTTCAACTACGACGATCGAAACTGGGACGACAACCGGTGTCATAAGGACGACAACCGGTGTCATAAAAGCATGTATGTCGTCGAGATCGTAGAGATCTGAACAATAGACTAAATATTTCATCCACTTTAGAACCTGAGGACAAGACCGGTTCCTCCCGCCCTAGCTTTCTATTTCTCACCATTTCAAGTTCAAGTTGTGGGTCTACTTGTTTTATGTTTCGGTGTCGATATTTTTGTGCTGTTTGTGTCTTTTGTGTGCGTATTCCTATATTTAGTTAAGTTCATGTAAATGCTTGACCTCCTTTATGGAAATAGTTGCTATCTCGTATTACGATAGTTGCTATCTCGTATTACGATATCTCCTTTGAGTATCAGTAACTAATTGTCTGATTTGTGTTTTTCGCAACATGGGTTCTCATTGCCCCAGCTCCTGGTCGCTCAATCCTACCGTATCTTTATCACCACACATTGCTTCATATATTCATGTATATGTATAAAATACAGTCTGTTAAGCTGTTGACCGTAGTCGTGGACGAAAATCAATTACACAAGATTGTACAATCACAGAAGATCAATGGAGGCATCAAAAGTCAAACGTAAGTCTGTGCTTTTGTATATATATATTTTTTTTTTGCAGAATTCCCCTCACAGCAGCTGCAGCAGCAACAACAACAACAAAAAAAAAAAAAAAAAAAAAACTCACTGCAAATTATGTACAATCAAGGATACCCAAATGCATGCACAAGTTCATGTATATAAAGTTTGTGACGGCGACGTCAAGGTGACATTCTGTCTCCACAATCTTGCGTGGATTTAAATTATGATGCAAGATACCTTCTTGATTAGTCAACGTATATCGTATATCGCACACATGTACATGTATATACTCGAAGACAAAATGTCTTTAATATGCTTTTAAAACCTTTCTATATTAAGTAACTGACCAAACCTGATCAATCATTGGTGTACCAATAGAACACTAAAACCAATATAACTGTATTTTTCTCTCTATCTTTTTATTCCAACACACCTCGCCTATGTAGCAAATGATTAAAAATGTGTTATATTGTGCAACATTTCACTGGGCGAATAAGCGTGACGTTACTTTGTGCCATGTTCGTATGTATATAGTGTTCCGCCGTTGACTTATCGGCGCACCTCGGTCTAACCCCGAGTATAGAGAAGCTAGTGTTTGCCATGTGTGAATGCTGAGCGCCAAGCAAGGTAGCCACTGGTACCATTTTAGCGTCTTTGGTATAATGCGGCCCGGGGTCGAACCCACGACCTCCCGTTCCCGAAGCGGATGCTCTAACCATTACGCTATCGGGACCGGTGACGTCAGCTATCCCATCAATCAAGGTTGTAACGTAATTTATATTACTGATCGTTCCAAGGCGATGCATCTGTGGTGGTTCTTATTGTTTTATGTCTTGGTGTTGTAATTTTGATGTTAGCACATTATAAAAATGTAGGTTTTCATTTTTAGTTACGTTAGGGCATTTGCGTCAAAGATAGCGTTCGACACTGCGGCTCCTAAATGAGTTAAAGCGTTTGTTTCAGTTCATCTTCATACCACTTTGCAATTTGGAAATCAATTAAAAATTGCTAATAAGTATCATAGTATAATTGCAGTGATTTCCTTTTATTATTTCAGGAGTTTAATCTTACCTTAAGAACCAATTACATGCTTAGGATCTAAACAGCATCACGAGCATCGATACGATACATTGGTGGCTCTGAAATTGGTCTCTGGATAACTATTTTTAACGACCTAAAGAATATAGCTGTCTTTTGTAACGGACGAACGCTTTAAAAAAACACACAGAACGTCCATCATTACGACATCTAAGATTTAGGTGAAATCTGCACGCAATGTTTGCATCTGGGAAGTAAGAATAGAGGGATCAAACACTAGACTGGAAAGGAAAAATATAACACATCACAAACCATATTTCCCCAACAAGACACAGGTAGAGCATGATGACTAGCTCTTTCCCAACAAGGTAGCCATTCGGATAGTCTCAATCAAAACCAAAGACAACGAGCGCAACAGAGAGGCAGGCAGAATAAACAGAAGTTGTAGCATTCGGAGCAATCACTATTGGTTGCCCATTACCCTTTTAGTAGCATGGTGGCCTTTAAATTACTGTGGCTTTAGAAATGAGCCGCGTCATGAGAAACTCACGATTTTTGCCCATGCGAAAACAAAGGCGCAGATCAGCTGTGCAGTAATCAGCACAGTGCATCATCACAGTGCACAGCTGATCAGCGTCTTTGTTTTCGCTAAACGGATAGTACAATTCTTCTTACATCCGGAATATCAATCTATGAAGCATCCTCAGTGACTTCACAGACCGGTTTGTGTCGGACCTGGTTGGAAATCCCGGTTTTCTCGCGTCGCGGTTCAAATAAAGATTTTTTTTTAATAATATAGAATTCAGTTTTACGTCCCTTTCAAGATTATTTCAGCTCGTATGAGACGGGCCGATCAGTAGGTTGGCGCAAACGGGAGGACCCCGAGAAAAACACCTGGCACACCCACAAGCAGAACTTGTCTTGTCTCACATGTGGCCAGTGCGAGGCTCGAACCCAGCGGTGAGATGATCGAGAGATTAAGAAACAGCGCTCCTAACCGCTCGGCCACCGGGGTCGCAAATTTAAATACAAACAAACAGTGTGTGGCCAACACATGGCTTAAAATTGATGTTAAAATTCCAAACAGGCGCACCAGGTGGGTGTTGTCGTCATATATACGTTCAAACATTTTGTCATCGTCTTCGTAAAGCAGGATTTAATAGTCGAAACCGCGGTATGGCCCATCATCTTTCTCATTAATGCGTTCACTGCTCTTAAAGGATCTCAGTTTTAATTTTTATTTCTGACAATTTTAGTACGACGACATGTCTCCAAAAAGAACATTTCGAAATGGTTCATCCCAATCAAACAAGTACATGCAATAGATCTGCGAAATAATGGTAAAGGTAGACAATGATCAGGAAATGGCACAATCAGAAAGAAATTCCCACTCTAAAACCAGAGGATGGAAAACCTAGACTTATAAAAAGAAAACATATCGTGCTAAGTTGAGTGAGCATGTTACCCAAACTTAACTAAAATATGAGCCGCCCCATGGGAAAACCAACAATCTGCATAGGCGAAAACAAAGGCACAGATCAGCTTCGCGGTAACCGCTAAGCTGATCAGCGCCTTTGTTTTTGCTACTCGGATAGTAAAATTCGTCCTCTACTTAACTCCAAAATTTCAAGCTTCTAGCCTGCTTCTGTAACTGTACAAGCCGGCTTGTGTCAGACCTGTTCGGAAACCACATTGTTGGTTTTCCCACGAGGCGGCTCATAAGTAAACGTACAAAAGGTGCAAACAACACAAAAATTCAACACCAAAACGTAAAACAATTAGAACCTACACTGAAGTATCGCCTTGGAACAATCAGTAATGTAAATTACTGGCGGGCGTAAACTAGTTTTACAGGACTAAGGACTAGGACTCAGCTGCTGCAGTGGTTCACAAGTTTAAGTTAGGTCAGAGCGCTCGTTCAATAGCTAAATTTAGTGTCCGTCAGTATGTGCAGATGCAGATCACGTCTTCATCAGGTCACGATCTTCTTTTTGTGTCTTGCTTCGTTTCTGTTGGTGAGCAGTAGTTCCAGGTGGCTGATGGTTCCCATACCTACCTGCGGCTATAGGAGAGATGACCCTGGTTGGAAGCTACAACATAAAACAGAGTGCATGGTAAACAGTTGTTATTATTGCGAACTTTTCCACACATTTCAACATAAAACAAGTCACTATAGACAGGATTTCAGAATATCGTACAAGTGCGTATGATATGTTCCATATGTAGGGGTATACCTATTTTTCTTATTTTTGCTCCAAAACATAGACTGTGGGTACTCGTTTGAACCGCCTCGAATTAGAACCGCGAACCACCTCGGCATAGGCGGTTCCGCCGAGAATTGTACATGTATCGTGGAATGCTGACGGGAGTATCCTGTCTTGTATACCATCACGAAAACCGTGTATTGTATACCATCACGAAAACCGTGTAATGTATATACCCCTTTGTTTGAACCCCACTTTTACATATAGCAAAAACTGTGGTCTACAGGGGTATACCTATTATTCTTATTTTTGATCCACATCATAGGTTGTGGGTACTCGTTAGAACCGGCTCGGCATAGAACCGCATCGCCGAGGCGGTTCTAACGTGTACCCACAATCTATGTTTTGAACAAAAATAAAAAAAAAATCGCAAAATATTTTCCAATGATTTTTTTTTCTTCTAATTTTTACAGCTGAAAAAATCTGTAAATTACATGGGCAAGTTTCCGTTATGCAACGTCTTTATAAACGAACTTTGTTAAAGGGGATTTCTGCTATCTGAGAGGCATACAGTAGATGGCCAAATTTGTTGTAGAAAAGATATGGGTTACACTAAATTTGCTCATTTCCCATTTGATCATCAAGCAAAGGACTTCAAGCTTTAATCTGCGATCTTTGATTTAAGAGAAAGCATATGCAATATTCCATGCAAAATAGCAGCACTCAGTGAATAAGAATGTACACGTGCACATGTATATGGGTAGTAAGTAGAATATGTTATTGGCCATTCACTGTAGTTCGCGTGGCAACAAGTTTACACAAAGTATCACGTGAAGTAAGTCTAAATAAAATAGCCGATGTTGCAATACATACATGTAGCAAGCGGATTGCAAAAGCATGTGCATGTAGCAATACACGTGCTACTCGTGGTGCTGACTAGTGCAGGTCCGATCATATTCTACATGTCTACATATTCTATGCTACGGAGCACAGATCATCGGATATAATAGCGGCCGAAAATTCGTTTTATGGTGACGCGTAGCGAAACCATAAAACATTCAGGCCCGTATATACGACGATATGCATCTTCACTATTCTCATTCTGCAGCAACGTTTTTTTCTTTCAAAACACCACAAATATCCTAATTTTCCACCGGACGTCGACATTGTCAGTGACCTTCACTGATAAACTACGATGTTTACAAAGCCTTCCTGGCGTCGTTCAGTCAGACGTAGCGTTGTATTCGCAAGAATCCCAGAATATTAAGGACTTGCACCTGTGGAAACACTTTGTCTCTTTTGGAAACATCAAGGCAAGAAAATTCAGTCTTATCTAGCAGTGGCAAAGAAAACAGTGATGAGGGGCGCATCCATGAAATACTCTATACTTTGTCATTTGTATTGCACTTTACCGTTAACATTATCTCACTAGGACCGATCCTAAATACAGTACACGTCACACGCTTAATTCATGCGAGGAAATTCCCCGTGCTTCACGCTTCATGTGTGGAAATTCCCCGCGCGGATTTTACCGATGCAGGGGAGCTGCGAGAAACTCGCGCGGATTTCGCATGAATTTTGCGTGGATTTTACGTGAATTTTAATCCTTTCCCGGCTATTCCCCGCATCGCGCGGGGACAGGGAATATCGAACCTTCGCGGTGTCTATACTGTATGCAAGGTTTCACACGTCAAGCTATCATAGGTGCAGAGAAACCACAACTTTGACATGAAATTTACATTTGTCAATGGACCATGAAATAAAGATCAAGGTGTGTGCTTGAAGTCAAGGAAAATTATGCAGGGTTTCACACTGTCAGCCATTACAGGTGCAGAGAAAACCGGAGTCCGAACTTGGACGTGTTGCTGAAAAACCATTGGTACAACAAAAGCAAATTGTGATTTGACATTATTGATTATTATTACCTCAGCACTTTGTCGACAGAGGAACGAACATTTTTGGTAACATCTAGGGCCCAATATACTCGTGGATTGTCAATATTATTGAGCTGAATAATATAACTGCGCTTATTTGGAACATAAACTGTACATCGATGAAAAAGACTGGAATCATAATTTATTCGATTATTCATAAAATAGAGTTGCAGTACTCTTGGTACTACTTTCAATATTATAACTGCACCTGCATTATTTATTGTATAGCCGCAACTGCAGTGATAGTGAAATTAGTGTAAATATTTATAATTAAAAGATGCGATGTATTCACATTGTTCAATGTTAAATCACTGCAGGCCCAGTACACAGCCACAAGAGGTCATGCCTTCAAACTGCAAAAAAAGAAGATCACGGTTAAACATTCGGGCAAACACATTTAGTAATCGTGTGGTAAATTCATGGAATGGCCTTCCAGATACAGTGGTTAACGCACCCTCCGTAAATAGCTTTAAAGCAGACTCAACAAACATTGGCACAGGCACCCCTCCAAGTTTGAAGAAACATGCTACCAACCCGGCCGCCAAACCAGAGATTTTAGTCAAAACCGTCGAGAAGCACCCTTCAGAAGCTAATAGCTTGTTATGGTGTCGAGTATAGTGAGTTCAAGTTGCCAACGGTTTTCTGGTGCTGGCTTAATTACACATTGAAGTATTAAAACAGTGGAATAGGTAAAAAGGTAAAGGTAGGCAACGATCATGAAGTGGCGCAATGAGTATTAAGAAACTCCCACTCACCAAACCAGGTGGGGAAAAACTAAATTGACAATCAGGTACCGATACTAAGAGAGCATATCGTACGTCGAGTGAGCAGCTATTTCCTAATCATGAGGCGGCCACTCAGTTGCCCGAACTTAACTAAAACAAGAGGACCAATGGTCCTGTAAACGCTCACCTGAGAACTGGGATATGCAACCTTGCCATAAAATAGGTCAAGGCCATCCCAGGGTCATGATTTATACAAACTTTGTAGAGCTGTATTCACTGATGCTTAAGGCCTAGTTTCAAAGACCTTCTGGTTCTGAAGAAAAAGATTTACAATGGTGTTTGCTATTTCTAACCATGGCAGACATCTTGGTCATGTGACCTTGACCATTTATATAACCTTCATTCTCCCTCCTAAGAATACTCAACAAGACATTTGGCTTTGGTAAGCCAAACGGTTTCAGAGAAAAAGATCTTTGAATATTATGATAATATACATGTATATTGCCCCAGGGTGGGGGGCAGACCTGCCCCTGGGGTCCTTTTCTTCAGAATCATAAATATTCAGTCCATTTGCCTATTTCCATAAAGTTTTTTTTCCGTCAAATGACATTTTGAAAATTTTCCCTATTCAAATGCATGGGCAACCTATGTTGACCTTGCCGTAAAATAGGTCAAGGTCATCCCAGGGTCATGATTTATAAAAAAAAACTTTGTAGAGCTCCTCCCCCTGATGCTTCATACCAGGTTTCAAAATCATAGGTCTTCTGGTTCTGGAGAAGAAGATTTTTAAAGGTTTTTGCTATTTATAGCCATGGCGGCCATCTTGGTCATGTGACCATGACTATTTATATTTATTTCATTCTCCCATCCTAAGGATACTACATATAAAATTTGGCTTTGATTGGTTGAGCGGTTACTGAGAAAATTAAGTTTAACATTTAATTTGTAAATGACCTTTGGCCAAGGTCAAGAAATGACCTTGACCTTTAATACTTTCACCACTTCATAAGCTCAACATGTTGTCTGTATCTACCAACTTTCAGGTCACTGGCTACAAAACTTCCTGAAAAATTCAATGTTTTCACTTTTTCCATTGAAAAGCCTATGTAACCAAAATTGAGCTTGCCGTAAAATAGGTCAAGGTCAACCCAAGGTCATGATTTATATAAACTATGATGGGCCAGAGTCCCCAATGCTACATACCAAGTTTCATTGTAATTGGTCCGCCGGTTCCAGAGAAGAAGATTTTTTATGGTTTTTTACCATATATGGGCATGGCGGCCATCTTGGTCATGTGACCTGGACCATTTATATAAACTTTGGTTCCCCCTTCCTAAGGATGATCCATATGAAGTTTGGCTTTGATTGGTCCAGTGGTTTCAGAGGAGATCTTTGAAATTGTGGAAGGACGACGACGGACGGACGGACGGACAGACAGACGTCGGATCATGGCCATCCTATAAGCTCACCTTGTGAGCCTTCGGCTCAGGTGAGCTAAATATGAAAACGTACGAGGGGTTATCAAAAATTACGTGGAATTTTCCCATAACTTGACAACGGTTCAGGCAAACAAATTTAAATTTCATCTGACGATAAACTTGCTTTACTCCACTAGATTCTGAAAGTTTGGTTAATCTAAAATGTTTTATAAGCAGTCGGTGATGGTTTTTCTTACCCCCCCCCCCCCCCCCCATCACGAAGCACGTCAGAAATGACATTAAGTTTGGCACTGCAGTATCTCATTTCTTTTGCGTTTTCTTCAAAACGGTTTTGCAGATCACTGCAAAACGTGCCATGTGTCTTAATAAATCCATAACAAAATTTATGCTTGCTCAAAAATTACGGTGGACCGGTTGTGCACCTACGTTGTTTTGCTTAGGCATACATGTTTGCTTTCTTCATAATGTTTATGCGACGTCTGAATTTCATGCAACATAGATCAGCTGACAATATTGTACAATCTTTGGTATCACATCATTTGTCAGGGCATGAATACTAGTATCCACCAAGTAATGGCGGAACATGCTAGTTATCCATGGCATTGTTTGAAATGTGGCCTTCCAAACTTTAGCACGGCTATTTATGACGACCTCGTTATCATCGGACTGTTGTTCTGTAAACAACTTCAGTGTGCTAGACAACTCTCTACCTCCTAGAACCTCCACGCCAATAAAAAAGAAAACCTACAAAAATCCAAACAGGCCTAAAATCATTAATATCAACTTTCAATCTGTTATAAACAAAGTACCAGAACTACAGTGCTTGATTGACACTGAGAAACCAGATGTTGTCATTGGTACAGAATCATGGTTGACTCCTGAAATCTCCACTGGTGAAATCTTTCCTTCTGGTAACACTGCATACCGGACAGACCGACAAGCCATTCATATGTTGTGTGGACTAATGTATAATACTCTCCTTTATAAATGCTGCCAACGGTGCTCCAGGGGGGTCCATTCAGGCCACGCCCAAGGCATGTCATTATCTACCATAGACTTATAATGGAAATACATGAAAAAATCTTCTCTGCAACAGCATGACACAAAGCTTGTATATTTGATATACAACAATGTCATGTTGAGCTCTACATCATGCCCCTGGTGTCAAATATGGCCCCACCCCGGGGGTCATTATAGGACCCTGACCTTGTTAGATGATTTTTGTTTTCAAGTGAATCAAAATGGCAGACAAGAGGATTCACAATCCAGACAAGAGCTAATCTGCTGATGTAAGTAGGGTTTCAAGGTCACATGACCAAGATGGCCACCCTACCCATATATGGTAAAACCCCTAATTACTTTGTCCAGTGACTTAACTTGTTGACTCTCATGTGAGAGATCGTTGCCCTTGGGCTACTTGTTTGAAAATGTCAATGTCAGACCCGGCAACGGGGTTTGCTGGCTCGGCCGTTCGTTACACTTGGTGGCAGCGGTGGGATAATGACAACTGCCAGACCGGGGTTGCCTTATCCATGCAGTCCCTCGGAGGGGGAAGTAATTTGACGGGATAGCCTCCCTTGGAAAAAATACGTTAAGGCAACGTATAAGTGGCATGTTGAGTGCTTGTAATATGCAAATTTCAAACTATATAGCGCAGTAAACCACCCTTGGTGGATGAGCATGTTACAATACGTTACAATAGTATCAATTTCTTTGCAAAAGAAATTGATACTATTAAATTTACAATCCAAAAACATAGAAGGCGGTCTTCTATGTTTTCTCCAAAACGCGTTTTGGTAACGTCTACAAAGTAGTTTTACCTGTGAGTGGATCTATGATCCTTGATCATAACAACTGAAAATTAAAACTGAGAACCTTTAAGAGCAATGGGCATATTTATGAGAAAGGGGATGGACCAAGCCATGGTTTCGGCTACTTAAGCCTCGTCAGTGACACTATAGATGTGGTAACATGAAGCCAAAGAGAATTGTTGTATTTTTTGCAACTTTCAACAGGGTAGTCAATACAAAGACTAGTATTATCCAAATGGGGCCAAGTATGTTAATTATGGCAGTGGCTATTTTGCCGAACCAAATACTTATTAAAAATTTTATTTTATATTTTGTAAGGTATTCTAATCAACATTTTTGTTTATGCATTTATTTGAGATAATTCTCAATCAATAGATTGCTTTTTGTGCCTTTTTTATGCCCCCAACTTAGGAAAAGTTGGAAGGGCATGTTGTCTTTGTCTTTTTTTTTCTTTTCAGTTTTACGTCCCTTTCAAGATTATTTCAGCTAATATGAGACGGGCCAATCAGTAGGTGGGGCGAAAACGGGATAACCCCGAGAAAACCACCTTACACACCCGTAAGCAGAACTCGGTTTGTCTCACATGTGGCCAGAGCCGGGCTCGAACCCACACCAGACACAGCGGTGAGATGATCAAATGATTAAGAAACAGTGCTCTATAACCGCTCGGCCACGGGGCCGCCTGTCTTTGGCTTGTCTGTCTGTGTGTGTGTGTGTGTGTGTGTGTGTGTGTGTGTGTGTGTGTGTGTGTGTGTGTGTGTGTGTGTGTGTGTGTGTGTGTGTGTGTGTGTGTGTCGGAGTGGGTGTTTTCTGGTTGGGGTGTATGCCAGTGGGGTTGTGTGCAGAGATGTGGCTAGCTGGCTGAATCTGTTGGTCACTTTTTTGAAACTTTGAATGGTGACTGCTAGAGTTTTGAAATTTTATAGAGATTTATGGCTGATCATGGCTAGTTCAAGTAAACTTGCACGCTGATCCCACTACCCTGGATTACCTAGAACAGCCATTCCCCTACTCAGGGTTTTCCCTGACGCAGGATATTGAGTCCTAGACTCCCAAAACACTGTCAGGGACTCTCAAATCGATATGCTAGGAGTCCCATGGGACCCCCAAAAAGTTTCATGGGTCATTATGTAGTTTGCACAATACTGGAGTAAGTGTGCAATTAATGTTTAGTTTTAATTAAATTTTAACAAAAATCAAGCAATAAAATTGTCAATATTTAAGTGGAGACGTAGAATTTGTACAGGGACTCTCAAAAACCAAATGTGAGACTCGGAGCCCAAGGGACCCCTTGAATCCGAAAGTGAGGGAAAACCTTGCCTACTGGAGACCCATAAAGTAGTACAACAGCAGTTTTGATTTGGTCTTCTTTATTTGTTAACAACATTTTTAGCCAAAAATGAATGAAATAAGTGAATCATATAAATTGTGCCACAGTGTATATTTTCAGCATATCGGTTGAAGGTGATATCGTTCTTTGATGTCTTAAAATGGGAGTAATAAAGCCTAGGTTACATTTGCCCTACGATTAACTTGCGATGATCGTACGATGCCATTTTTTGCATTTTCGTGTGGTCTCCGCAGGGTGACCCTACGATGCCCCTACGATTCTACGGCTTCCTACGGCTTCCTGCGACTTCCTACGGCTTCCTACGATCTCCGTAGCCTCTACGATTTTGTAGTAGTCTGCACTTTTACAAATTTTAAAAATCGTACGACCGTAGCCCGTAGACACGTCGTAGGTAGCATCATCGTACGGGCGCCTTACGGAAACCCTGCGATGATCGTGCGGTCACCGCACGGTTTTATGGTAATTTGGGGACTAAAATGATAAGATAATCGTAGACCTTTAGGATGATCGTGCGGCATCCGTACGGTTATATCACAAGTTTATATAAATCGTACGGACACCTAACATCGTGCGGCTATCGTAGGGAGACCGCAAGAAATCGTAAGGACTCCTCACGGCCATCGCACGGGCTCTGTACGATTTCAACTTAAAGTGTGCGGAGTCCCTTTGATTTCCCTACGATCTCCAAACAGTTCCGACTCAGGACATCGAAGAAAGCTAGAACAAGAAATCGAACGATGCCCGTATGAATTGTAAACACCTGTGTCGTAGCCCATGATCACATTCGATTTTTAAAAAATCGTAGGGAAATCGCGGACCGAAAAATCGTACAATGATCGGGGCAAATGTAACCAACTAGGCATGACCCCTTGCGGCCTCCCTACGATCACTGTACGATTTTTGTTCCCAAATTATCATAAACAAAAATCGTGCGGTGACCGCTCGATTATCGCAGGGTATCCGTACGGTGCCCGTATGATGCCCTACGACGTGTCTACGGTCTACGGTCTTACGATTTTAAAATTTGTAATAGTGCAGACTATTACAAGATCGCAGAGGCTACGGAGATCGTAGGAAGTCGTAGAATCGTAGGGACATCGTCAGGCCACCCTGCGGAGGCCGCACGAAAATGCAAAAAATGGCATCGTACGATCATCGCAAGCTAATCGTAGGCCAAATGTAACCAAGTCATCAGTCAGAAGTCCAAGGGACTCCGTACGATATCCACTAACAGTCTGCGGAGACCCTACGACTACCGTGCGGCCTCCTTGCGTTTTGTATCAAAACGTTTAGGGACTCCGTACGAACAACGCACGGGATCCGTACGATATCTACGTACTATCTGCGGAGACATACGACTGCCGTACGATCGCCTTGCGTTTTTGTATGAGAACGTCGACAAATGGCAGATCAAAAAATCGCACGATGCCCGTATGAATTGTTAACACATACGTCGTAGCCCACGATCTCCTACGATGTCTAAAAATCGTAGAGAAAATCGCAGACCGAAAAATCGTACGATGATCGGGGCAAATGTAACCTAGGCTTAAATAATAAAACAAAGAACATGGAGATATTTACATGTTTCTCACCACTCGTCTGCATTGTAGGAAGTAGTATTATATCTATTATCATTTATTTTGCTATGTAGAGCCCTAATGGTCACTGTGTAAATACAGAAATTAATGACATTTTGAGACGACTGAAAATTATCAGTACTGGGATAATAGAATTTCGGACAGTCCCACAGAGGAATGTTAGTCTGATGGGTGAAAAATTCCAGTCCCTGATAGTCTGTGGAAAGAAACTGCTTTTGTAAGCTTCTTTGCTAGCTAAACATATCTGCAATGCCTATGAGTGTTGATTTCTATAAAGCATATATTTTTGGGGATCATCTGTGTGTATTCTGGCTTCAATCTTCAGACCTTTTTATAACAATTTTTCTCCTTTTCTTAGGGGATTCCCTTTTAAAGTGTCTCAGCATGCTAGTCATACTCCAATTTGCTATTGTATCTGAATAAATTCTTTTATCAACATTTTCAGTATGTGTATTCTTATCTTAAAAAATAATTATCTCAAATAAAGGGTAAATAAATAAAAAAAAAAAAATGTAGATAAAATAATTTAAAAATATAAAATAAAAATTTTACTAAGTTTTTGGTCCGGCAAAATAGCCTATATGTATAGTATAGCTATTTTGCCTGGCAAAATAGCCTACAGACTATTTTTGCCTTATTTTGCCGGGTCCGGTAAAATAGCCCCTATGAGCTATTTTGCCGGGTCCGGCAAAATAGCCACTGCCATTAATTATTGGTTTGAATATGTTATAAACCGATTATAATTTTCAGATTTCTCAGAATGTCCTCGCCTATCTCAAAGGACCAAACGGAAAATATAATCTGCTTTGTGGATGATGTACGGGGAGCCTTTATAGGACCGCATCAAGGGCACGACACCAGCTGCAGTAATAGCAAATAAAAATATCATTTTAAAGCATTAAATATATTTATGAGAAAGGGGATGGGCCATACCATGGTATCTGCTATTTAAGCATCAACAGTGACCCTTTCTAGATGTGGCAACATGGAGCCAAAGAGAATTACTGTATTTTTGCAACTTCAACAGGGACTAGAATCAAGATTATTAAATCTTGGTTAGGAACTGTATCTAAACCGAGTAATAATTTTCAGATTTCTCAAAATATCCTAGCTGATCTCAAAGGACCGAAATATAATCTGCACCATGGATGATGTACGGGTAGACTTTTTATGGTCGCCACTCGACACAACAGCAGCTGTAGTAAAACCTGCTTAATCATTAAGAATACACATTTCTAGCAGTAAAAATTGAAGAAAAATTGCTGTAAAAATTGAAAAATTCGTTTAAGAAACGATATTTCTAATATTTTTTGCTCAAAACATTGATTGTGGGTACGCATTACAACCCGCTAATGAGTACTCGAAATTTATGTTTTGGATAAAAAAAAAAAGAAGAAGAAAAACTGTATACGCATGTCAAAAAGGTACAAGTAGGCAAAGATCAGGAAAAGGCGCAATCAGATAAACATTCCCACTCCAAAAACCGATGTGGGGAAAAAACTAAATTATCAATCAGGTACTTACACCATGAAAACATTGTAAGCCGAATTATGCGCAGCTGTTTTCACAATAGGTGGCCACTCAGTTACCTAAACTTAACCAAAAATATGATAACACACATAAGGCGCCAACAGCACAAAAAAAAAAATTAAACACCAAGACATAAAACAATAAGAACCACCACAGAAGTATCTCCTTGGAACGATCAGTAATTTAAAATAACCGGTTTTACAGGTACCTAACCTCACCCTCAGCTTCTGCAGTGGTTCACAACATTTAGTTATTCGGTCCTCGTGTTGAATCTCTAACTAGTCAGATTTATACGGCCGCTAATGAGGCTTGGTTGCCGAAACTGCGGTCTGACCAATCCCCTTTCTCATTTACATGTATATCAATAAAGGAACGCAGTTATTGCTGCAGTTGAAGTTATAATTCGTATTTCTGCAGTTGCAGTTATAATAGAAAATGGAGTTGCATATATTACCATTTATTATCGACGGACCCCGTACAAACCGCAAGAACGGAGGTCATTATAAACTTCTTTCATAAGTGTCATTGTTAAAATATATTTCATTGTTAGAACACTAGGCTAAGTCTGACTGGTCAGCCGTCAAAACGTATAATACTCTGCGAATGATACTCAGTAATACCCCGGGAGCTAATTTGACCTACCGTGCACACAGGACAATTTTTCATGGGTGCCAAATTGTTCATTGGAACCCCAGTAATGCAAAGATTTTTTGTCCTTAAAGATATACTCAATTGCACCATGAAAAAATGCATGGTTTTCATGGCAATCGTTAACACAATTCTTGAGCATGGGCCTTGGGGGTGTACATACAAAATAGACCATATCTCCACTGTTACTTATCTTAGACCACTGAACTTGGTCTCATTTTAAAGCTAAGACATTGTCATTTTATCCTACAGTTATCTAATTTGTATATTCATGAATTTTAATGAAAACAAAATGACAGAAAAAATCGTTAAAATCCATAAATTAACCAGGCCCAAACTGTTATTGTGACCAGCGATGTAGATAACGATGCATACTGCTTATGTATGCACGATTTTTCGCTCTGTACACATAAAAATTCAGACCTGTGCATACCATGTATGCAGTAAAAATAAGTTGTACGCTAACAGTTTTCGGTTTTATGCGTACTCAAATAAAATACCTATAAAGTTTCACAAAACGACAACTTTTCAATTAGTTTGTCAAATTCAGTTAAGTTGTCTGGCTGCTCTGTCAACAATTGAAAAGTGGTTACAATATTAATGTAGCTCTTGATCGATCCATAATACATATGCAATATATTGTTATGTATCTTCAGTAGTTATATCATATACATGCTCTCCGTCCAGTGCCTCGGCCAGCCGAGTTGTTTAGCAAAGGTTTATTCATAAAGTTTAATGGTAGTGTGTCACTTTTGGTTTACAGAATAGGAATTTTGCATGGGTTTCTGGTCATTTCAATTTAAAACTTGATGTATTCCATGTTCTTCAGCCATTCCAGTTTATCATATTTCCTCATTTTTGTCTCTTATTATTTATACAAAGGACAAAAATATGGTTTATCATGCTTAATGTTAGAAAACAATGTACATGTAATTACTAGCTTATCAATCAGTTTACTTGAATTGTAATACTTGAATAAATGATCTTATCCATACCTGTACACATATCTATAAGTTTGATTATGGATGAGAGGTTAGAAATAAGTACCCTCAGAAACCTTGTACACAGTTGTATTGTCGGTACGCAGTGTACATTCATTTTGATGCATACAGTACTCATTGTGAAAAATAATTATCCACATCACGGATTGTGACACTTTTTTATTGAACCAGAAATATCATATGACAGATTTATTGATGACCTGGGCCTATATGAAATTTATCTCATTTGTTTATTCATGAATGTTAATCAAAATGTCAAAAGCTGTGGAAAAATGAGGGAGAAACTATCTACTGTAAGGTATTGGATAGGTTGTAAGATCTATTTAACATTCCTGGGACAAATTCTTAAGGCTGAAAGTCTGGCCCTGAGGTTATAAAACTTTTTTCATGCTCAACTCAGCTGAGATTAAAATTTATCCTGCTCATAAATGTTAAAATGCCAACAATTGTTGGCATTTTAACATTTATGAGCAGGATAAATTACAGGCTTTGGAGTTCTAAACCTTCAATTTCAAGATATTTGGGTTATTTCGGTATTTATGAGCCATTTAAATTTCATGCTCAGCTGAGGTGAGCTTGAATAAAGTTTTATAACCTCGGGACCTGGTCAGAGGGACCACCTTAGTGCTATAAAATAGTGGCCTCAATGATGAACACTTTTGTATGATGTAACATTACACAGTCTCCACACCCACCCCTAATGCTATTCTAAAGAATAGTGTGTACTTACAAAATAGTCATATCCCACCAATAGCATGCTCCACCCAGCCAGCATGCATATATCGGCCCGTCAGCGGCATTGAGTGGGCATCGCGGCATATCGGCCCCATGACGGCCCGTCAGGAGCCCGAAATAACAAATTGTCTGACAAAAATACATCTCAGTGCCAGGAATTGACATTAATGCATTTCTACATTAGGTAGAAATGGCAAAGAAAGAAAATTATTTGATCTCTGAAAGAAATTCACATTCTCTTAGAGCAGTAAGCGGGCCGCTGGCGGTCCGTCAGCGACATCTTGGCATATCGGCCCAACGACGGCCCGCCAGGGGCACGAAATAGGACAATGCCCTACAAAAAAGCTGATGCTTGAACGATAAATCCTTGCTTCCTCATATAACTATAACTCAATTATTTAATGAGTGCTGGATCATTGAGTGTTTCACAAACGTAACACAAAATGTAACAAACAAAAACACAAGAGGGCCCGCTGTCGGCCCGTCAACGGCTGCCACTTTATTAAAGGGAAACAACAAAAATCGATAACATCGAATTTACATTATTTTACACATTGTTCTTAAATAAAGGTGTTTAAATAAATATGTAAATGATAATTCATAACAGAGAGTGATTCTGACTATCAATTATTTAACTTTTCTAAGTGTATTACAGGTCAACCTCATTATAACGTGTCTCATTATAGTGCGGTTTTCAATATAACACGGCCATGTCATGGCTCCCAAATTAATTATTTTGCTATATGCCTATTGTAAATAACCTCATTATAACACAGTTCACCTATAACACGGTCTGTTTCCATGGACCCCAAAGATAGCGTTATAATGAGGTTGACCTGTACTTGTTTCGGTCAATCTCATGGCAATTCATCTTTGAAATAAATTTTTATTATATATATATACACACATGGAAAAGTAATTAATTCAAAAAAACGCCTCTGGTGTTGAGTACATCTTGTGTGTTCATGGGCATGTCTTCGTTTTTGAAGATTCCAAATGCAAAACTATGTGATATTTTTTAATATTAATAAACTTCTAATTTCTTAATATTTTGCATGTCGGTACAATGGGGGCAACATCGCGGCAACATAGCGTTTTTCCGACAGCGGGCAGACATTTTTTTACTTTTCACATCCACCGGTGGGCCACTGCAGAATTTAGTTAGCGGGCCGCTATGCAAATATTAGCGGGCCGTCAGCGGTCCCCTATTGCAATGCTGACTGGGTAGGCTTATAGTGATGCACGACCCAAACAGTTTAACCTTGATACCTGTTATATTTAAATCATTAAATTAACTTGTTCATGAAAATTATTGAAAATCATAAAAAAATGGAGAAAAAATGTTGAAAAAAATAGGTTGTATACGTCCAAAATCACTTCTATCACAGCTGTGAATAAACCCATGATGTTGAAATAGGTATCAAATGAATGCTATGGTAATGGACTATGACCCTAAAGAATGATATAAAATAATCTGATTTTCATTTTCATGAATTTTAATGAAAACTTAGGAGATACAAGTCATTTTGTAGGGCTACTTAAATTTTTTGACTTTTTCCCTCAAATTTCTTAAGTTTTCATTTAATAAATCATTAAAATTCATGAATGAATGAAAATCAGATCCATCTTTTACTGTCTTATATCCCTCTGACCACACTTGCAGCCATGAGAATTTGTCCCAGGAATGCAAGATAGATCTTGTTACCTATCAAATACCTTGCAGTAGATACAGGTTTTCCCTCATTTTCCGAAATTTATGACATTTTATTAATATACATGAATATGTCATATGATATTTCTGGTTTAATAACAAACTGTAACAACAACAGTTTGGATCTGAAATTAGTTTACGTGGCCAGAGCGGGGTTCGAACTCACACCAGACACAGCGGGGAGATGATTGAGTGATTAGGAAACAGTGCTCGGCCTGGGAGGGGGGGGGGTGGGCTTTACTGAGACTGTTCCATTGACAATTATAAAATCCAAAATATACAGGTCTGTACATATCTGTCATTGAAAATTCTATATTAGCAAAACTAATGACTTCCGCTTATAAGCATAACCAATGGCTAACGGCATACCTATTGTTTATTTCAGAAAGCTGATCTGCAACATAATTTGACGGAACAGAGATTGAAATGGCGGCCGTATCGTAGTGAAAATATTTTTTTACCCACGAACAAGAACCATGGAACGTGTAATTTTGAAATTGCCTACGATTTTCGATTAAGATTATGCGAGGAACAAGAAAACAAAACTACACAACATTAAGGATTCTGTGGAAAAAAAGTAAAATAAACTTCACAATTAAAACATGTTTGCATAATTGTTTTGTACATAATGCCGTCAAACGTATTTATATGTCTTTCGTAGACGTTTATGTTAAACCCTTGAACAAGCTGGAGGATAAAACTTGAAAAGTGAAGCGGATCATCTACCAGTGTAGATTTTGTAGAAAAACATAGCCAACATTTTAATTGTAATGCAGGAGAGAAAATATGCAACTGTCCTTACTGAAGCAAATACTTTACCCACAGAAACAGTCTTAAGAATCAAGAGTTTTTGTATTCGAATAAGAGAGGTCATGCTTTCAATCCCGCCAGTAAAAATGGATTAAAGGAACACATGCAAATACATATCCAGATTAAAGAACACGTGTCTGTGAGAAACCTTTCTCAGCTCCTTACAATCTAAAAAGAACATATGAATATACACATATAGATGTGGTACTTGTAATAATGTTTAATGCCAAGAACGAAGTGAAGCCGGACATGATGAGTCACATAGCAGAGGAACTGAAACCACATGTTTGTAATATTTCTCAAAAACAGTTCAGAAATTCGGCTGGATTAAGACAACATATGGTGGTCCATGCTGGAAGCAAGGAGTATTCGTGCCCGACATGTAGCTGTTTATTTGGATTAAAGGGTAATCTGCGTCGGCATATGAAAATGCATTTGACAACTAAACCATATGAATGTGAAAAATGTTTAAAATCGTTTGTAACAAAACCAGATCTTAACAGACACATGACAGTACATACTGATGAAAGGGCTTACTCGTGTCTAGAATGTAATAAAACGTTTAAGCACAAATCTACATATAAACGACACAAAATGGTGCATGATGGAACGGCCAAGAGGTATCCATGTGATTTTTGTGACCATAGATTTTCATCTGCGGCTACTCGGAACTATCATGTTCGAATTCATACGGGAGAGAAACCGCATTGTTGTGAAAAATGTGGAAAATACTTTAGATTGATTGAACAGTTGAGGGTTCATTTATTGACACACGATGAGGCTAGATTGTATAAATGTAAGACGTGCGACAAGTCATTTAGGACTTTATCAGGGCTTTGCATTCATAAAAAGAGGCATAATGCTAGTAAGAACCAAATTTGCGATATCTGTGAAAAGAGCTTTTTTAGTTCTTCAGAATTAGCAGCACATATATTGACACATACGGACGTTAAAGCGTTTCAGTGTGAAATTTGTTCCAAGACTTTTCGTAGCAAAATTCACTTGACTCGCCATAGAAATATACATTTAAATATTAAACCGTATACGTGCATGTATTGTGACCATGTTTTTGTAGAGTCTTCTGATCTGAAACGACATCTCTACATACACAATGGATATAAACCGTATTTGTGTGATCTCTGCAATCGTTTCTTTCGTCACTCTCAGACCATTCAACGACATATAATTCTACACCTTGGAGATAAACATCACGTATGTACCTTATGTGATAGGAAGTTTGCGTTGAAGGATTATTTGAAATTACATATGAAATCACACAATGATTCGCCGTGAACGTCATATTTGCTTTCGAAGTTGTACTTCGAATGTTTTTCTTTTCCAGTACACCGGGGGCGACAGTACGCAAAACCAAAGTGATTTATCTGTGTTTTTTTTTCTCTCTTTATTACATTTAATAAAATAACATGAAACAATTCAATGGCTTATGGTAACAGGGCTGTTCTTTACATAGTAAATTGTAAGCTGCTAAAAAAGATGGAATTATGTATCTTCAATTTTGATAACGCTTCTATTTATTTAAATCTGATTGATTTTTGTATAGATTTTACCAATGTCATCTAGTCTTTTGCTTGTATGTTGTATGGAACGCCAAAGCTGTCTGATGGTAAGGAATAAAAACATTTGATTCATCATCGTCATTATGTCTCCCCCGACAGGGTCGGGAGACATATTGTTTTTCCCCGTGCGTCTGTCTGTCTGTCCGTCCGTCCGTCTGTCCGTCCGTCCGTCTGTCCGTCACAAATCTTGTCCGCTCTATAACTTGAAAACCGTTAAAGATTTTTCAATGAAACTTGGTACACTTGTAAACCACGACGAGACGATGTGTCATGCACAAGAACCATAACTCTAGCTTGAGTATTTTTGGAGTTATTTCCCTTTGATTATTTTCGAGACAATTTCGTGTCCGCTGTATAACTTGAAAACCGTTAAAGATTTTTCAATGAAACTTGGTACATTTGTAGACCACGACGAGACGATGTGTCATGCACAAGAATCATAACTCTGGCTTGAGTATTTTTGGAGTTATTTCCCTTTGATCATTTTCGATACAATTTCGTGTCCGCTGTATAACTTGAAAACCGTTTAAGATTTTTCAATAAAACTTGGTACACTTATTGAGCATGATCATACGATGTGTCATGCACAAGAACCATAACTCTGGCTTGAGTATTTTATGAGTTATTTCCCTTTGATTATTTTCCATACAATTTTATGTCCGCTTTATAACTCGAAAATCGTAAGTTATTTCAATGAAACTTGGTACACTTATAAAGCACGATAAGATTACGTGTCGTGTTAAAGAACCATAACTCTTGCTTGCATATCTTTGGAGTAATTTCCCTTTGATTATATTCCATACAATTTCGTGTCCACCCTATAACTTGAAAACCGTAAGAGAAATTTCAGTGAAACTTGGTACACTTATAAAGCATGATGAGACGATGTGTCATGCACAAGAATTATAACTCTTGCTTTCATATCTTTGGATTTATTTCCCTTTGATTATTTTTCCATACAATTTCATGTACACTCTATAACTTGAAAACCATAAGAAATATTTCAATGAAACTTGGTACACTTATAAAGCACGATGAGATGATGTGTCATGCTAAAGAACCATAACTCTTGCTTGCATATCTTTGGAGTTATTTCCCTTTGATTATTTTTCATTCAATTTCGTGTCTGCTCTATAACTCAAAAACCATTAGAGATTTTTCAATGAAACATGGTACACTTATAAAGCATGATGCACAAGAATCATTACTCTTGCTTTCATATCTTTGGAGTTAGTTTCCTTTGATTATTTTCCAAACACTTTCGTGCCCCCTCTATAACTTGAAAACCGTAAGAAATATTTCAATGAAACTTGGTACACTTATAAAACAGAATGACAGGATATGTGATGCACAAGAACTATAACTCTTGCTTGCATATTTTGGACATGCACATAGAAAGGGGGGAGACATCAGTTTTCACATAGAAAACAAATTCTAGTTATATCCTGCTCACATTTGATTATATGTTGTATAGTGTGCATTATATAATGAGAAAAGTCCATTATATGTTGGACCAGGTTCTTTATATTATGACAATTTTCATTATATGATGAGTAAACATCTTTATATTATGGTAGACTTACATTATATGATGAGTAAATATCTTTATATTATGATAGACTTACATTTTATGCTGATACAGCCTCATTATATCATGTATGTTTCTCATTATATTATGGGCTATTGTCTTTATATGCATCAAGTTGATTATATGGTTCGATAACTTCATTATATGCGCAAACTTCATTATATGCGCAAACTTCATTATATGATGTGACAACTACATTATATGATGTGGACGATTTTGCGAGAAGAAGAATTACATTGACACCGTTTAGAGACTTATTGTATACATGCCGGGACTACCGGACATACTGCTGATTCTATCAGCTGTATAATTCTTTTTGTGTTTTGAAGTTATTATCATTGAAGCGAAATAAGGTAATCATGAATTCAGACGTACTTGCATAAACTTTTGAATCCTCTTTATTGTGAACTAAGTAATTAAGACAACTTAATGAATGTCTGGCTCTTTTAAAAGAAATAGGCATCTCATATGAAAGGCCATTTATGATCATTTATAGGATTATTCTACAAAGAACAGAAACATCAGCCTCGTCATAAAAATGTGTTTTAGACTTCCTTTCAGAAGTTCTATAAACCAGAGGACCAATGGTCCTGTCAACGCTTACCTGAGATCTGGGATAAATACCAATAAAAAAAAGGTACAAGTAGGCAAAGATCAGGAAAAGGCGCAAACTAACAATCAGGTACTTATACCATGAAAACATTTCGTAAGCCGAATGAGCAGCTATTTTCCCAATAGGTGGTCACTCAGTTACCTTAACTAAAAATATGAAAACATACATAAGGCGCCAACAGCACAAAAATATTTTAAACACCAAGACATAAAACAAAAAGAACCGCCACAGAAGTATCGACTTGGAACGATCAGTAACACAAAGTTACTGGCGGGTTTAAATCGATTTTACATGGCCATAACCTCACCCTCAGCTTCTGCAGTGGTTCATAACATTTAGTTAGTTCTTCGGTCCTCGTGGTGAATCTCTAACTAGTCAATGAATCATCAAGAACAAACAAATAAATCATGATAAACATCCTGATGAATCAAAAACCAGGACTCACAGATTGAGTAAACTGCCCGACGATGGAGATCCCTGGTCGCCGAATAACTTACTAACTCCGGAGCAAAACTTCTTTGGCTATTATGGTCACATACATGTATATTGCCCTAGGGCAGGGACGGATGAACCCCTGGGGTTAATTTTATTTTCACACTCATAAATATTTTGTCAATGTGCTCATTTCCTGGAAGTTTTCCTCTTCAATGCCATTTTAACAGTTTACTGCATACGTGACCTAAGCTTGCATTGCTGTTAAATAGGTCAGTATTTCCTGAGGATGCTCCACATGATGTTCCACATGAAGTTGGGCTTTGATTTTGATTGGCCAAGTGGTTTCAGAGAAGAAGATCGGTTTCAGAGAAGAAGATCGTTGAATACTATGGCAATATATATTGACCCGGGATGGGGGCAGACCAGCCCATATGGTCCAATTTTTTTTTCAGATTCATAAATCTTCAGTCCATTTGCCCATTTCCTTCAAATGGCTTATTGGCAAATTTTCCCAATTCGAATGCATGGGCGGCCTATGTTGACCTTGCCGTAAAATAGGCTCAGGTCATCCTAGGGTCATGAATTATACAAGCTTTGTAGTGTCACTCTCCCTGATGCTTCATGCCAAGTTTTATTTTTATTCAAAACATAGGCCTTCTGGTTCTGGCGAAGACGATTTTAAAGGTGAATCCATGGCGACCATCTTGGTCATGTGACCTGGACCATTTATACAAATTGTCGTTCCCCCTTCCTAAGGATGCTCCACATGAAGTTTGGCTATCATTGGCCAAGCTATTTCAGAGGAGATATTTGAAAGTGTTGACGGACGGACGGGCGCCGGAGCATGACCATCCTCTTAGCTCAACTTTCGATCCTTCGGCTCAGGTGAGCTAAAACAGGTTTTATTACGACCAATGATCATTGAACGGCTTACAGGTCAAGCGTCCCTGTAGACGTTACCAAAACGCTTTTACCCGTCTATTTCTTATCTCAGATGGGCGAGGTAATCCAAAAGAAATCTGGTCTTCTAAAAGGAGGTTTTACCGTTTGTCGACTTAAATTTTTGTTTCACGTAATGTTTCTTATTAGTGAATGCAATATAAATCACATCAATGGAATTATGAAAACGCTATTTCGTTTTTTATGACCACATCATGAGAAAACGCACCAAGATAATGCTGCTAACTAAGGATGTGTTTTTGCTGCACAGATGGTGTTATACCTTTAGTTTTTAAGCCTGTTCAGGCTAAAATCAGATTTGTGTCTCGGGGAGCCATGCAAATCGCTGTAACCTGAAACAGCCAGTATGTTCACGACACCTTGTTATTTCTGTTAAAGGCTTTTGATTTTCCTTTATTTCAATCAATGGCACCAGAGACGAGACGCACCATAGATTTAATTTTCTGTATAAAATGAAAAACCGGTTTATCTTTTACTTTCAAAACGAACTAATTACTTGTTGAGACTTATAAACTAGTCTGTTCAATTAACTTTGCAGTGTAAAATGGCAAGAATTATTTCTACACTGTATTTAAAGAGCCATCATGAATAAAATTCAGGAGTCAGTCTGAATAAATGTCTAAAGCAAAATTTTCAATTTTATGTACTATTTTACTTCGTGGTAGCGTTTCCTTCGGCATTTATCACCAGATAAGATTGTGAATACTATTATATTAATTCAGACATGAACGCTTTTGATTTTTGCTGTGGACTTATTTTATCTCTCATAATATGTTTTGGTATCTTTGGAAACACATTAAGTTTCTTGCTTTGGACGAAGGGTCGACGTTGTAAGAGACTCCCGGGTGGAATATACCTGAGAGCTCTGGCAATATCAGATAACCTAGCGCTTCTCGCACCAGCGATGAGCCTGGCCGTGAACCTTGTGGCGGACCATGATCCAGCGGCGGAATACAATTTCATCTGTAAACTTGAAATCTTTAGTCGACATTTCGGGTTATTGGTGAGCACCTGGATAATTGTTTGTTTCACACTGGGACGAACCATCACAATCCTAAGACCGGCATCATCCGGTTATTCATTAAGCAAGAAATGGACAGGTGTTTTGATGGTTGTCATTTATGGTGTGAATTTCCTGTTAAATCTTCCTTTTGGAGTAGTGTACGGTGTGACAGAAACAGCGATTAGTCCAAAACAACAACCCGGAACAGACTTTGACCCTAACAGCAAATTGAACATCTCTGACAACATAACATTCGACAAGCTAGAAAATGGAACTGAAGCACTCGGATTGAAACGGCAATGTTCAGCGGACATTTCATCATTTTTCCACTTCCTGAACTGGTATCACATCTGGTTCATGGACGCTTTTTTGTTGTTTATTATTCCTTTCGGCCTAATGACTGGAAGCAACTTCATGGTACTCTACCTAGTCGTCGGTAGTAAAAAGTCGGCACAGTCTAAGGTAGACTCCAAAGTTTGGGCCGTCACGATGAGGGCGGTGACAATAAGCGTCGTCCATTGCGTCACTTCCGGTCCGTTCTCTATGGGAGTTCTGATACCCGGATTTTTCGCCAGGGCCATGAGTGTAAAATACAGCAAGGAATACTATATTGCTAGGATCTCCATTATTCTTGCATATACGAATCACGCAGTTAATTTTCTTCTGTATTCCTTCTTTGGCTCCGAGTTTAGACGCGACTGCGCTGAAATGCTGAAGAAAATGAGACCAAGTGTAAAGCCTCAAGAATCGAACGAACCTACTGGCGACGCACTGGTGAGCGAAGATAGAGCTGAGGCGATGGACACACGCTCAAACAAGCCAGATGATTCAAAAACAATTCAAACAGCCATTGAGTCTACAGCATAATCTCGCGAAGGTATGGGAAAAAAGTGTACCTGTTGAGTTTGAATTTATAAAGTTTGATCTTGCACGGAAACGATGTAGTCTTCAGATTTGTCAAATTTTCTTTACTAACCTACATGTAATATGAAACAAGGCGCCACCTGTGTCGCGACGCTCTGCTCCTATTCCGCTTGCCAATGATTTATAGGCTACTTACATGTACATGTATATGTGATAGATTCCTTACCCTCCTGGAAGCTGACGAAAATGAGCCGTAAATTCTGAACTCTCATTTGCACAATTAACAATGATTTCCATACTAAATAGGCTATACAAGTTAGGGATAGACCATTCCCAAAGAAGGAATAATCTTTTCTCACAAGAACTCAAGTTCGCCGCTCGGCGCGGCAGCGGCGTAAACAAGCGGAACCATTAACGTATTACTCAAGATAGTGTGACGTAATGTTAACAGGAATAATCTAGCACAGGAAATGACAATAAATTGAAGGGGTTAGTGCAAGAACGTGTCTATTTTTGTAAGTTTCGAGATAAACGCAAAAAAAAAAACCGTAAAATTTTGACAACCTTGTGAAAATGGTATCAAAGTATTGGTCGTATCAAACAGAGTAAAAATCTAAAATGTCATGAAATTTCGTTGAAAGATACGGGAGAAAATTAAGAAATTGAAATATTTATCAAATGTGTTAACGCTAGAATGTGTCTAAGTCCAAACCCCCATTTTTCCCATACCAGTTTTGCCTGGAATTTTGTTAAAATACATAAATTTACAGTGATAAATTGCCTAATGTGGATGTTCTGAGCTCCTAAAACCATATCAGAACCAATTATTTTTACACCAGCAGATAGTAACATTTCTCTGGACTTGGGTATGTTCTTGCATTAAACACTATGCAATGTGTGCACTTAGGCATGTTCTTGCACTGAAAATGGACGCGGCACCTTTTGAAAAAAAATTACAAATTTCAAACGAACAAAATGTACCAGGTATCACAAACTATATATCAGAATGTAGCTTTTTGTATTTTGTAAAACACATTTTTTGCCAAAAGTGGACTTAAACATGTTCTTGCACTAACCCCTTCAATTTGTATCCATTTATCCCCCAGAAAATGACATTAATACAGCGAAATAAAGGAGAGTTGGAATAATTTAGTCCTTAGTGTCATCGTTGAATCTGTCATTTAATAAGGGATGCCTAGTCACGACATTTTGTGAACAAATTCTTTCGAATACTTTGTCGTGTTTATCTGTTGCTAGCCGCAACCGCCAGGGCCGGCAATCCCCTTAGTAAAGCGGATGCGATAGGCCTCCATTACGAAAACTTGCCCATGAAATATACAGAGATTTTTTCTACTGTGAAAATTGAAAATTTCGTCAGAAAATTTTTGATATTTTTCTTATTTTTGCTCTAAAACATAGATTGTGGGTACTCGTTTAAACCGCCTCGGGGTATACCCCTGTATATCTCATTTTTGCTATATAAAAGTGGGGTTCAAAGGGGTATACATTACACGGACAAGTTTTCATTATGTACCTAAGTATACTTAGGGGATAACTGTATTTTTTTTTTTTTTTTATTTTTTTTTTATTTTTTTTTTTTTTTTTTATTTTTTTTTTTTTTTTTTTTTTTATTTTTTGTTCGGGGGGGGGGGGGGGGCGTGGCTTATGTCATTAGGTTTCCGACGTTATATATCGCAGAATATAATGTCGCAAATGTTGATGGGATCCAATCAGACGTCGCGTTACATTCTCAAGTGCATTAGAATGACCAATGAATGACGTTTTCTGTCGATTTGTGCAAAATTTAAAGTGTGGGTATATTGTTTTCACGTTGTCTGTCCATTCGTCATTCCGTTCCTGCATGTTTTCGTTCGTGACACTTGATTTCGGCGTCTTAGCTTAATTATTTACTATTTACCTTTGTCCCAGGAAAAGAAATACCGTAACACCTGTGTTAAGCAAGCATCTGTCTTAAACAAGCACTTTCATGCTCCCCCCCCCCCCCCCCCACACACACACACTGATTTTACGTGTAAATGAACCTACCATATGTGGCCTCGGCCACTAGATTCTGTCCCAGTTTTGTCCTTAAGCAGCCACTCATTTCATCAGTCATGTAAAAACAATTATTATATATCCTGTAATTGATTTTTACGTAATAAGTCAACTGAGCTCCCACGTAAAACTGAATATTGAATCATAACTTCCCGTAAATGTAAATTGAGCAAAAAGGGCTATTTCTCCTGATTATCCTTCAAAAATCCCTTAAAATTGGCAACAAAAGAGTCACCCATGACGAGAACTTTCACTCCCTTCGCCTCGGTCAATATTGGTAGTCTCTGTTGGATATCATGTCTTATTTTATACTTTACAGTGAAAACCAGTGTATATCAAAACTTGATAAAATTGGTATTTTCATTGATATATATTTACATTTTTCTAAAACCTCCTTAGATGAACCATTAGATGTTCACCTGTGTTCATACTTCCATGAACAACATTGTGTCACGCGACGTGACGTAATCCAAACTTGACGTCAAAAAACATGAATCTCGCCAATCTGATTGGACGTTGTAAACGTCGACGCCGTTCCGCTGTTTGAACACACACTGTGTGTAGATTCTCTGTTTGCTGGTAAATGTGGCCGCCTTGGTGATTTTTCAACAAGCGATAGAGAGAAATGAATGTAAATATAAGAAATGAGTTTAATTTTTCTGTTGTTCATGGAGCTATGAACCGCAGTGGGTCGCTAGCAAAGTTTACATGAACCCCTTCGGGGTTCATTCACTTTGCACGCGACCCACTGCGGTTCATAGCTCCATGAACACCAGAAAAAATGAAATTCATTTCTTAAGAAATTTCACTGATATCAAATCTCACTGATATCAAAAGTCACTAGTGACTGATATCAGCCTATATCTTCATTGTAGATTTTGGATTACTTCTGACGTTTCCATTTACTTGACGTCATTAAATGTGTCTCACTTCAGAAATTCAAACGCCTATAACTCCCTTGTTTATGAACGAAAACATAAAGTGTGGGTATTCATTTTCTTAGTTAGAACGTAAGGAACAATGTGGTACCAAAATTATTTGTGTTTTCAAAAATGTTTGGTTTTTGTATTTTTACCGCCTGCCTTGTAAATTGGAAAATGCCCGTGTATTGTATAAAATAAAAAGAAAATTTGCTTTTTTTCGGTGAATACCAAATATATTTCACCTCGTGTGTTGAAAACATAAAAATTTTCACTCGTGCTACGCACTCGTGAAAATTTTGATGTTTTCAACTCACTCGGTGAAATATATTTGGTATTCACCTCAAAAAAGCAAATATCCTCTAAATATTTCAATGACTCAATGGTCAATAATTGTTTAATATTTTGACATGGTTATATAAACTAATCAAACTGTCTCAACACCTTCCTGATGACATAAAATTCATTGTTTCAGAAAACCCTGCATTAAGTAAGCACCCGTCTTAAGCAAGCAGTTTTAGTGTTTCCCTTGTTCACTTGCTTAAGACAGGTTGGACTGCACATGTATAATAAATACATCTGAAGAATTTACATGATGTTGTTTTAAATCTTAGAAGTCGCAATATTGTCACAGGTGACAACTGCTTATTTCATAGGGTGACCTAAATAGTTTATCAAAACTGTGACGCACATAAACAGATTTCTAACAGAATTGCAATTATTACAGTAAAGGTTACGAGTATGTATGTTGGCAAGATAAGATTTAGTGCGGCCATCATATTCTCAATGCAAGAACATATTTATCCCATCAATACACAAAGCTCCTATCAGTAGTATTTGTAACCAACCGATGGATAATTTCAAAGTCAACAATGTTATAATTTCGGCTGGTCGAGTCGGCTCGTCTCGACGAGCCGAATATACGATAGGATTTTGGCTGGGAACCTACGAAAAATACCGAACACTCCGCATGACTACACAGGTTGGTTTCCGATCTACACTAATTAGTCATCCGGTAAGCCGAAACATGTTATGTTTTAAACGTTAGCAGTGATTGGTTTAATGAAATCCAGCCAATCATCATTTTTCTTTTAAGCAAAGTTCGGATGTAGACCATTGTGCGTATGCTGATATCGGGGCCGTAAGGGTCGACTAATTACCGAACAGGAAATCCAGGAAGCAGGTCATCTCTGCCTTTTTACTTTTCGGTCTTACCAAGTCCACTCGGCCTTTTTTCTTTTTTAATTCAATTTTATGTCCCTTTTAAGATAATTTCAGCAGCTGACAGCTCATATAAGTGGGTGGTACGAAAACGGGAGGTCCACAAGAAAAAACATCTGGCAAACCGCAAGCAGAAGGTCTCGCACCGTGATTAAAGGGACCCCGGCCACTTTCACTGACACAATTCACACCAAGTAAACCATGTACACGACTTCCATACATTGGACCATGTCTGTTCGCCTCCGAAACACCTCTAATTTCTATAGCTATTTCATTGCAAGCAGTACTGTGGCTTATGCCTACTTAATGACTGATTAGTGTGGGTCGGAAATCAACATATTTTTATCCAACTTGTCCATTATGTTTATGCACACAGAGCCGTTTCTAGCCTATAAAAGTGTAACGGAATCTCTCTCTCTCTCTCTCTCTCTCTCTCTCTCTCTCTCTCTCTCTCTCTCTCTCTCTCTCTCACACACACAAACACACACACACACACACACACACACACACACACATTTACTTTACGACTAATTCTCATGAGATCAGTGTGAGAGTAATCTTGAGCTCATGCACATCAAAATAAGAAACTTGTTTTCTCAGAAATCACTGGCATACAAGTTTATTTGTTTAAAAAATGAATAGATTTCCAAAATGGTGTGGTCATAATACAAAATGCTAAACGAGCCGCTTCTAGCTCTTTGTAATTGTTTATGTTTGTTTTCTTGTTACTCCCATCAATCGATTTCTGATTATTCTTGGGAGGTGCATATTGTACACTCCGGTGTGTTTTTAGGATGAACCTACATACATGAGGATACAACCTGTGTAGGGATCTTTGACCTGCACAGGGGATGACTGTCCCTACTCAGGGGGGGCCCAGTTAATATCCCGATCCAAAGGACGGAGCACTGTGTTCCTGACATACCTGTAAATGGCACGAAGGGAAGCGTGTTCGGACCGCCAAATTTTCCTCGCCGCCGGCGGGGATCAAACCCGATACCTTTAGCACCAGAGGCCAGTGCGCTAACCACTCGGTTACCGCGCTTCCTTACAATATATTGAGCACTGATAATTCATACACCAACGATATAAAGTTCTTGCAATCACTTTGTTTTGATTGGGCTGTACATTTAAACACATAGACGCCTCCGTGGTGCAGTGGTTATGTCACTCGCCTTGTGATCCAGGGGTCGCAGGTTCGATCCCGGGCTTCTCCAGTCCTTCGGATTGAGACTATAAACCGAGGTCCAGTCACCATATGACCTTAGCTGTTGGTGGGACGTTAAACCCCAAATCAATCAATCAATCAATCAAAACACATGAGTGCCAAATGGCAACTGACTGCTACTCAAGACAGAAGTCCATCAATTTAACAGATTGACTGTCGACCCAAAAGACCAATTAAGGATTGAAATTCAGATTTTAGCTTTCACTGGATGATGAAAAACATTAGGCTGTTTTAATGTATGTGAAGCCTGAAGCTAATGTTTTTCGCTAAAACCTGAATTTCAGTACTTATATTTACATTAATTTTTCATATTATCGATCAAGAATCAGATTTTAATTGCGCATATCATCGCTGATTTTCATGTTATCTGACATTAAATCCGACTTAACGTAATTTTGGAACAGCCAACACGTCAAATTTTCGCGCCTAACGTAATGGCGATACGCGACCAACTTCACGACAACAAGAGTAAACAAACAACGTCACTGGCTGGTTTTGACGTCGCCCCGCCCATAGGCGTGGCCTCTAAAACACGCGACTTAATGTTTTTCATTGGAAAATGAAGAACATAAAGAAAGATACTAAAATGTAAATATTCCATCATGAACAAACAAATTATGTATCATACATATACGAGCAGACAACGTCATTACTACGAGTAGATTATAAGAATCTTACATGAGTGTCAGGTATGCGGATAGACAAATCTGTCCCGAGGGTCACATTTTGGCATCACGAGGCTCGCCGAGTGATGCCAAACTGTGACCCGAGGGACAGATTTGTCTATCCATACATGACACGAATGATGGATTCTTTTTCTTGCACGCCGTAATGCGACAAAGCTTGATTTTTATACTATTTACTTAGAAAAATGCTACAATGGCGGCGTCCGCCATTTTGAATTAAAACGTTTTGACGTCATCGTGACGTTTGCGCTTAGCGACGAAATTACGTGACGTCCTATACAACCAATGTTAAAAAAGAACACTTGAACGCAGCGTGGGACGGGGTGAGATAGCGAGGGTGAGATAAGAATTTCTCACATGGGGTAAAACGTTGGATTTCTCTATCCGGTGTGCAAGAAATATAATTCTGAAGGCGTGATCTGAGAGCACATTCTTGAAATTGTTCAGTTTAACGTTTTACATGGATCTACATTTTAACGACCAAATCTCAGACGAGAGAATCATGAGGGGCCACATTCGATATGACATAATTATATTAATGGGACAACAACAACATAGTTTTAATTCCAGTTACGGGTAAATTGAGCCTGTGCGTGAGAAAACCAACAATTTGGGTTCTGACCAGGTTTGACACAAACGGGGCTGTACAGTCACAGAAGCTCGTCAGAGGCTTGAAATTTTGTATTTAAGTAGAAGAGGGATTGCCCTATACGTGTAGCGAAAACAAAACGGTGCTGATCAGCTTCTCGGTAATCAGCTTCGCAGCTACTGAGAAGCTGATCTGCGCCTTTGTTTTCGCATAAGCATTTTTAGCTCACCTGAGCCGAAGGCTCACAGGTGAGCTTATAGTATACCCATGCTCCGGCGTCCGTCCGTCGTCCGTCCGTCCGTCGTCGTCCGTCGTCGGTCGTCCACAATTTCAAAGATCTTCTCCTCTGAGGTAGCAATCCACATTTTTTAGAGCATTTTTCAGTTAATTTTGCTAGATCCGCCAAAATTGATAATAGCTCTGTCCAATCTGGTGACCAATCCGATTTCTCCCATAAAATCATTAAATCAAATGTCTAACAACAAAATAACATCATTTAAATTGCCTATCACTGACTATCACCCTACCTGTATCGGGGATATTTTCCCCTACCCCCTCTTTCAGACCAGTGAATTTTCGTAAAATATGCCTAAAGTCTGGGCCCCCATGCATATTCTGTGCAAAAGGAAGCCCCATAGATCTCATGCAAATACTTAGAGAATCGACCCTGGATCATAATGAGCAGTGCACAAATATGTGCCATCCATCTACTTTTTTCGCTATTTGTGAACAAAGATAACCCCTGCAAAGTCGACAGTGATGAGCGTCACCGGCTATGACTGGCGAACGATCCGGGATCCTTATATAATTCCGGTTTTTACCAGTCTAAAAATAGAAAATAAGTATTTTTCACATGTTTGAGGCATAATTGATCCGATTTGGGGAAAGATGTCGGCAAATTATTGAAAGAGGATAATTTACAGCCCAATTTCATGCCCTACCCCTTAATATTGAAATTTTTGGCCACCTCAAAAGTACGAAACTGTGAATGGAACCTGAAACCGCTTGGCCAATCAAAGCCAAATTTCATGTGGAGCATCCTTAGGAAGGGAGAACGAAAGTTTGTATAAATGGTCCAGGTCACATAACCAAGATGGCCGCCATGGCTATAAATAGCAAAAACCTTTAAAAATCTTTTCCAGAACCGGTGGGCCGATTTCCATGTAACTTGGTATGTAGCATCGGGGACGTGGGCCCATCATAGTTTATATAAATCATGACCCTAGGATGACCTTGACCTATTTTACGGCAAGGTCAACTTAGGTCGCCAATGCATTTGAATGGGAAAAAATGGTAAAATGCTATTTAGTAAGTAAAACTTACTGGGAATAGGCAAATGGACAGAAGATTAATGTTAATTGAAAATTTTAGCCCCTGGGGGGTTTGTAGCCCCTGCCCCAGGGCTATATACATGTATATGACCATAATATTCAAACATCTTCTCCCCTGAAACCGCTTGGCCAATCAAAGCCAAACTTCATATGGAGCATCCTTGGGAAGGGGGAAAGAAAGTTTATATAAATGGTCAAGGTCACATGACCAAGATGGCTGCCATGGCTATAAATAGAAAAAACCTTTATAAATCTTCTCCAGAACCAGAAGACCAATGATTTTGAAACTTGGTGTGAAGCATCAGTGACTGGAGCTCTACAAAGTTTATATAAATCATGACCCTGGGATGACCTTGACCTATTTTACGGCAAGGTCAACATAGGTCGCTCTTGCATTTGAATGGGGAAAAGTGTTAAAATGTCATTTGTAGGGAAAAACTTGCAGGAAATGGCTAAATGGACTAAAGATTGATGATTCTGAAAAAAATTGGACCCCATGGGTCTGTTTACCCCCACCCCGGGGCAATATACATGTACATTACAGCGATATTCAAAGATCTTCTTCTTTGAAACTGCTTGGCCAATCAAAGCCAAACTTTATGAGGAGCATTGTTAGGAAGTGGGAATGAAAGTTTGTATAAATGGTCAAGGTGACATGACCAAGATGGCCGCCATGGCTATAAATAGCAAAAACCTTCAAAAATCTTCTTCTCCAGAACCAGAAGGCCTATGATTTTGAAACTTGGCATGAAGCATCAGGCAACGAAATTCTACAAAGTTTATATAAATCATGACCCCTGGATGACCTTGACCTATTTTACGGCAAGGTCAACTTAGGTCACCCATGCATTTGAATGGGGAAAATTGTTAAAATGTCATTTGAAGGGAAAAACTTGCAGTTAATTGGCAAATGGTCTGAAGTTTTTTTTATTTGAAAAAGAAATTGACTCCAGGGGTTGCTCTTACCCGGGCTTGGGGTTATATACATGAATATTACAATTCTAGTCATACAAGTTTATTGGTATATATCTCAGGTTTCAGGTGAGCGTTTAAAGGACCATTGGTCCTCTGGTGTTGATTTTCTTATGCAGTGGCTCAATTCAAATAAGCATTGACAACTGAAGTAACATTCTTACGCGTTTTCCTACGGACAAGTAGGTAAGGTATTGTTCATGAAAGCGAAAATAGGCTCGTGGTTTGGTTCACAGAATCCGAGCACCACTGTAGTCGAAGTGGAGGCCCACGTTTTTAGCCAGGACTTGTCGCAGTCGCAGGCGATCTGGTTTTGGTAAAGGTTTGCTTCTTTCAGTGCCGTAAGCGGCTGGATCGCTTGTGGGATGGCAGAAAGGCGGTTATTGCGTAGATTGATGACTTGTAAGGCTTTTAAGGTGGTAAAAGCTTTGCTTGAAATGTAGACAATCTGGTTATTGCTAAGGTCAAGATAGGTCAGACTGGCGGTCGTTAGGCTACTGGGCTCGATGGATCGAATCTGGTTGTTATGCAAGTCGAGAAAAACCAGCGCGGTAAAACTGTTAATGGCCCCCGGGATGGTCGTGAGTTCATTATGAGAGATTGTAAGTCTTTTGAGTAATCTGTTCGCCTGTATTGACGTTTCGTCGATAAATTCAATTTTTGAGTCGTTGATAAAGACATCCACCGCATTTGGGAATGACTTGAAGAGATCGGGAAAGTACTTCATTTTAGAGTCTCCGTCAAACATTAACAATTTTACTGAAGTAATGGCTGGGTTGCAATCTACAATCCTTTGGTTTGTTAAACGTTCGTCTTCTGTGATGTTTAGGATTTGTAGCGAGCTAAGACTGCATACGGCTGGTGGAATATAGTTGAATCGGGGTCTTTGCAAAATAAGCTGCTGCAACGTTGATTTAAAGCCATTGAACGCATCTGTAGGCAACGTGAAATCCGCTATGTCTGTTAATTTGAGATATTCAAGGGCAGTTAACTGGTGAATAGCCGTTGGCCATGAATGCAACGCCGTAAAAGATAAAGACAAAGTTCGCAAGACATGGTTGATAGTCTTCAGTGAGTTCAACTGAATACTACTAATTGGATTGGATTCTAGATAAAGTGTTCCCAGGTGTGTCAGCTTTGAGACAGCCCCCGGTATTTCAGTCAGATTGTTATTTCGTAGGTCAAGGAAGGCAACTTTGCCTGCAATGTCAGCGAATGCATCTGTATCAATACCATTTGACGTCAACGCGTTATCGCTCAAGTCTATAACTATATCCTTGTCAAATGCATTTACATTTTTAAGCACAGAAAATGCATTTACGGGAATTCCGGAGATAGAGTTTCCAGAGAAATTAAGAACCATAGAACTCTGAACAGATACATAGGAGGCATTTCTGAAGGCGGGGATCCTTTTCAGAGAAACACCCTGGCAGTTGATACGTGAATCCATACAGCTGCATGGAGGCGCGACAGGACAGTCGTCTTGTAGCAGGAAACTGGAGGTCGACATGATTGTTAGTGACAGCAGAAATATCTATAAACAATGATTAGACATCACGCTTACATTTCCATGCAATGTTTACACCCCTTAAACCCAACATTTATAAAGTAAAGCTGAGGTATACAATTTTCCGTATTTTTTGTCCAAACATAGATTGTGGGTACTCGTTAGTATCGCCTCGCCTAGGATGATCGAACGTTTACCCACAATAACTGATTTGAGCAAATATATATATTGCAAATATCTTTTTGTTCCAATGAAATTTTCAATTTTTACTGCCGAAAAAATCTCTGTATATTGCATGGGCAAATTTTCGTAATGGTATAGAGACATTTATCCAGAAATATTAACGGTAATGCGTTCAGTAACAAACGTTTGCCGAAACAATGAAGAAGACAATAATCTACATTGTATATACACAAGAATAATACACAGGGAAATATAAAGTACAAGCTATGTGCAATAAATTATTTTAAATGTTGTATCGAGCGGACACATATTCCCTGCCATTTTTTTATTTTTCTACATCAGTTTACAGAAAGTATAGACAGACTTACGAAACGTTCCATTTTTTGAGTGTTGTTATCTTGGCGAAATAGTTTAAAAATGAACTTTACATGCATCTGTCTTATTTAAACTCGTAGGCGTCAATCCCTGCAGGTCAAAAAGATAACTTAAATAAGAACAAGGCCAAAGAGGCAGGCGTAACACAGCGACTACAATACCATGTGTGAGCTCTGACCAATATTGTTATTTCCAAGGGTACATATTCCGAAGCACAATGGACGGTAAACAAGTAGGTGCAAGACAAGTCATAAAAGGAAATTGTTTCATCTCCTTTGAAAATTAAATAAAAAGTTTTCGGAAAGTTACGAAGCTGAATTTTGTCATCAAAAATAGTTGTGCTACGATTCTATGACCTACCAACATGTTGCGGGTCACGTATGTAATAAATACTTTTCTTCCGTCTCCAAACTTGAAGGTCAACGACAGTGCTGCTGCCTTTGGACTGTCTCCTGATTAAGTTTTCTGCATATGTAATTAAACACATGTAAGGGTATTATTCAAACATGGACAGACACCAGCCACATACTGTGTGAGACAGCATAAGTGGTCATATTTATTTGTATGCAGTCAGAATCATGAGCACTTAATATGGTAAAACTTTTTTATTCGAAAATATTTTTGTGGTTGTTTTAGACATCTTCGGAATTTCAGGTGAGTAATAGCCAAGATCAATTGGAGGCAAAGCAAAAGCAATGGTCAGGATCAATTGCAGGCAAAGCAAAAGCAATGGTCAGGATCAATTGTATGCAAAGCAAAAGTAATGATCAGAATCCATTGCATGCAAAGCAAAAGTAATAGTCAGGATCAATTGCATGCAAAGCAAAAGCAAAGGTCAGGATCAATTGCAGGCAGAGCAAAAGTAATGGTCAAGATCAATTGCAGGCAAAGCAAAAGTATTGGTCAAGATCAATTGCAGGCAAAGCAAAAGCAATGGTAAAGATCAATTGCAGGCAAAGCAAAAGTAATGACCAGGATCAATTGGAGGCAAAGCAATTAATGAATGACATCAAAACAAATAGAAAGAACTGTTTAACAAAATAATACTAAATACGCAGATAACAACTAGAACGCACGGCTGTTGGAGGTCATGTTGGGACAATTTATCCTGGGTACACCGTGTTACTGAACAAGCTTCATGTACTTTGTGAACACTTCTTATGAACAAATGATCACAGATGTACAGTTATACAAAAAGGTAATATTGCAGTTGTCGTTATATATACTTAATATGAGTAATCTTCTCGGAACTTAGTGGGAGAGAGGGAATAATTTTTTTCTCGTAAATGTGAAAATACATTGAAGTCTATGGAGTTTGCGATGTTGTGGACACTTATTTGGCATGTCACTGTTTGTTTGTATTAAGAGTTAATTTGTATGTATTCACATAATATTGTTACAGTAAAGCATATGGAATAAGCACATAAATCTATAGTTTTGATCTCAGTTTTAAAGTATAAACTACATTTCAGTGCAAGTACAACGCACATGTATCTGGCATCTATGATGAAAAACTGAGAGACATACAGACATAAACAGTGAAGTTAAGAAGCAAAAATGTTTACCTGTGATTTATGTAATAAAAACATATCCAGAGTCAAACATTTGGTAAATCATATGAAAGTTCATTTATACTCGGATTATTTTCCTTGTTCAAAATGTGAGGAAGTTTTTAACACACTTTCAAGTCTACGTCAGCATGAGCTCTTCCATGTCACAGAAACAGCTTATAGATGTGATACTTGCAACTCTAATATTGCGCACTACAAGGAGCTAAAATACCACATTTATAAACATTTCGGGTTCAGTAGGGGATATACATCATGTGATATATGCAAGGAACTATTCGGGACTAAGTTTCAGCTAAAGAAACATTTACGTCTTCATAGTGATGTTCCTAATTACTTCTGCCACGTGTGTGATAAACGCTTTCAGACCACTACAGAAATGCAAGAACATAAAGCCATTCATAGAACAAAGGCGCCACCCAAAAGAAGGTTTAGCCATGCGTTCAATTATGTTTGGTGCAAAAAGTGCAAGGAAAAATTCTTGTCAAGCGCACAGCTACAAATACACAAATGCTCTCTTGATTGGCCAGAGAGGCTGAAATGCACTGTGTGCGACAAACAGATGATTAATATGCATCGTTTACGTATTCATCTTAATATTCATACTGGGGAGAAACTTTTCACGTGCTCCACGTGCAAAATGGGCTTTTATGACCCAACTACTCTAAGAGACCATGAGCGACTACATCTTGACGCAAGTAATTACGTCTGTGCTACGTGCGGGCGTACCTTTAAGCAGAAGTCTGGTCTAAAGCACCATAAGAAACAACACGCGGTGTTGGAAGCGAGAAAGAATAAAACCAGCGACAGTGTTATTGAGGAACGCAATAAATGCAAAATATGTGGATTAATTTTCCTGAAACTAGACTTGCACATGCGCACTCATACCGGAGAGCGCCCTTTCAGTTGCGCCACCTGTGGCCGGTCGTTTGCCCAGTCGAGTACGCTCACAAACCACATGAGGACACATTCGAAAGAGGACTACCCGTGCCAGTATTGTGGCAAGATTCTGAAGCATCCTAGCACCTTGAAAATTCACGAAAGACAACACACTGGGAAGAACATGAGTAAATGTTCCGAATGCGGCGCGGAATTCACTTGCAGGTGGACATTAAAAGTTCATATGGAGACTCATTCGGATGTGAAAGAAGTTTGTCCTGTTTGTGGGAAATATGTCAGGAGAATAAGTTTCCGTCACCATTTGGAAACCCATAATGATGACAAGAAATTTATTTGCAGTGTTTGTAATAAAACGTTTAAAACCAGTAGAAGACTTAAAGACCATCTGAACATGCATACTGGTAACCGGCCTTTCATTTGTGGGTACCCAGACTGTTATAAAAGCTTTGTAAGCAGCAAACACCTTCTTTCACATGCTAAAAAGATGCATAGTGACAAGTGACAATATTTACGAGGATTGCATTATGAAACTCGCCAATGAAATACATGTATACAGAAATCTTTGCAGCTGTGAAAAGTGAAACGTTTGATAAACTCGAAAAATTAGATTGTGGATACGTGTTAGATCCACCTTGTGTTGTGAAATGTGTCACTATCATCTGGAATACATATCCGTGTAATGTATACCCCCTTATACCCCACATATATAGCAAAACTGGAGTAAGAAGGGGAATACCTATTTTTTTCTTATTTTTGCTCTAAAACATAGATTGTGGGTACTCGTTAGAACCGCCTCGGCGAGGCGGTTCTAACGTGTACCCACACCACAATCTATGTTTTGAGCAAAACTAAGAAAAATATCATTTTTTTCTACTGAAAATTTTCATTTTTTTTTACAACGTACTTTAAAAATCTCTGTATAAATGTATGGGCATGTTTTCGTAATGGATACGGACATGATATCATGATCGGACTTCGTTTATAGTGGATCAGAAACAAACACAGTTTTCAGTGCTATAATATTGAAAGCATAGTTTGCATGAGAAAATTAATTAATTATATTATGCTAATTCCAGACATGCATGATTTAAGTTATAATGTTATAAATTTGTTAGTTGTTTTGGCATGTAATTTGTTGTACATAACCCTGTAAAGAAAATATGTTTGTTATGTGGGTTTTGTTAAAATTTTGGAAGATTTGAGCAGATATTGTTATATTTTCATTACCGGTATCCAAGTCATCGAATTGGGCTATGCCACACTATAAAATCCCAAGTATAGGGTGTCGTTTTACTATTTACTTTCTGTCAATGGATATCCATAATTCATTTTAGGATATCCATAAATCATTTTTATGGATATCTTTTTGGGGTATCCATCAATACATTCAGGATATCCATAATTCATTTAAGGATATTCTTAAATCAATTTTCGTATATCCTTAAACAGAATGAATATAGCCTTAAATCGAATTATGAATATCCTTAAGTCAGCCTAAATTCAAATTATGCATATCCTAAATTCGAATTATGAATATCCTAAATACAATACTATTTTAGATATCTATTGAATACATTTAAGGATATCCTTTGGACCTTAAATTATCTGATTTAAGGATATCCATAATTCGACTTTAGGATATCCTAAAATCGAATTACGGATATCCTTAATTCAGCATTTTTTGGATATCCAAAAATGTATTTAAGGATATCCTTAACTGTATTTAGGGATATCCTAAATTCATTCATGGATATCCTATATTCGGTTTTTAATACCTATAATTCATTGATGGATATCCTTAAATAATTTAGGATATCCATAAATGAATTATAGATATCCATAAATAAGGAATAAATAGTAAAACGGCATAAGTAAGACGGTGCAAGGTACGGTAGCTCGGTCGACAGCAAGGCTACGAGTCTGGTTATTGCTTTGGAAGCGGAATGTAGATCAACACCTAACGTCTGGTTTATTTCTTTCGTGAAGATTTGGTCATGGAAGTATTTCTACGACCTACCACCTTTCTCGCTGATTCTCTGAGTAACAAAACAGTCCGCCAGTTAATGGTCGTACGCCTCAAACTACTGAGGGGAAAAACGTCTTTATTTCTTGATTATTTTATTGCTGGTGTGTGTTGGTGAGCATTTTGGTGGCTTACTAGGCCAATTCTAGCCCTAAGTTGTCGGTCTGGCTTAACGTTCCCTGTGCTTTCTGACAGCTGTATATGAAATGTATACCCCCCGTTAAACCCCACTTTTATATAGAAAAACTGGGGTTTGCAGGGGTATACCTTATTTCCTTGTTTTGATCCAAAACATACATTGTAGGTACTCGTTAGAACCGCCTCAGCGAGGCTACCTAACAGTAGGATGTCATGATCATTATCCAAAATGTGCTTGAAAACAATAATCACCAAATAAACCAAAAAAGCTTAAATGTATTATTGTGAAAAACTCGCTTTTGAGCATGTTATATAATTGCTCCTAGCACTGTCAGTATATATGGTTGTTGACATACCCGAGTTTCTTATTATTGGTAAATACAATACAGAGTTTCTTGATGACCTTTTCTATGGAGAAATATTGGTTCAACTGAATGACATGCTCGACTTCCTGTTGCCTAATGCCGACTCTGTTAGTTGAAATTCCACACAAGTACGCTGTACATATTGCATTGCTTATTGAATGACCCGCGTATATAATGCATTCATGTTTCAAAATGGTAATAAGATTTCATAGAAATACTTAGAGGATGATGAAACGCTTGATAAAACCAGCAGACATAATATAAAGACAATATTTTCTATACAATTTCTGTGTGAAAACATACTTATCTTTATCAAATGAATCTTAAGATAAAGCTGCACCATGTACAGCTTTAGCATGCTGTAACAAGTATCCTTTCTTAACAAACGTTTTGTTACAACCTTGGTGACCACAAATGAATGGCCGGTAGCCAGTGTGACTATCCATGTGTCCTTTCAAACTCTTCTCATGTTTGAACGTTTTGTCACATAAACTGCAACCATAAACAGTGTCGTCATGTGTCTTAATGTGACTCACCATAACTTTCCGTTTGAAATCCTTACCACAAGTTGGACAAATCAGCATATCATCAGAATGACTCTCCATGTGAGCCTTTAAGCTAGCCTGAGATGCAAACTGGGAATAACACATGTCGCACTTATGTTGTCCAATATGGTTCTTCTCGTGCAATTGCAAGGTTCTACGATTTTTCAGCACTTTGGGACAGTATTTGCAAGGAAATACCTCCCTGGAAGTGGAATGTGTCTGCATGTGTTTACTGAGCGTCGATGACTGGGCGAATTTACGCCCGCACGTGTCGCACGTGTAAGGTTTCTCTCCTGTGTGAACGCGCACGTGCGAATCAAGCCTCGAAACAAACTTCCCACATATCTCACATTTGGATAAATTTGGTTGATCTTTTTCATCAACGTCGGTTTTATTTTGATTCCCTTCGATAACTCTGTGTTTTATCCTATGACTTTTTAACCCAGATCTTTGTTTAAATCTGGCACCACATTTTTCACACCTATAATTTTTGGCGTCCCAGTGAAGCAGTTGGTGGTCCGTCAGATTACGAGGATCGCCGAATGAATCACCGCACGTGTAGCACGTGTACGGCCGTTCTCCCGTGTGTATATTGAGATGAATTCGTACCCGATACATGTTGTCTAGCTTCTTGTGACACACAGGGCACACTAGTTTTTCCTCCTTGTTCGTCGAGCACCTATGTAACTGTAATTGAGCGGCAGACATGTATTTCTCATCGCACTTTTCGCACCGAACAAACCTGTCTGCTGGTTCGCAAATGCGAGTTCGTCTATGTTTCTTCAGTTTGTACGATGTTGGAAATCTACGGTAACAATCAAAACAGGAAAAGTTGTCATGTAGTGTCGAATGTTTCTTAAGCTGTAACTTAGTGTCAAAATTGTCTTTGCATATGCCACACGTAAACTTAAGATTTGCTCCAAAACCCATATGCTGGTTAACATGCTGTTTAAGATAATTGTAACTTGGAGCTTCGAGATTACATAAATCACATCGATAACTTGATAAAACTGAACTCGACTGTTCTTGACGCTTCAGATCAACGGCGAGATGTGATTCAAGCATTTTGAACACTATTACGGTTGTTGCAGAAACGTTCTGAATGTGCAGATTGCTTTTCTATCTACATGATCTACGGTTTAAGTGTTTGGAGCTTACATCTTATGCACAGCAAAATTCGCAATTACTGTCCATGTTCCAAAACGTATCCCACTTTAAAACGGCTTTAAAATACGATCTTGGTATATTTGTTCAAATCAGGTATCATATCTCATTGGCCGTAGCTTTAAATCAGAGAAATGTCTTGGTCATGTAACAGTCCAGTGAGAAGCAAGTCCAGTGAGAAGCATGCAGATGTCGTTGTTTCCAGCTTGAGGTTTTTGGCTGAAATACATTTTAAATATTAATAGCATTAATTGATTATGTGATAAAATCAGGGTCATAAAATGCTTTAAAGGAATAGGCCCACAAACTATTGTGTGTGCGTTTTATGAAAGCCTTCATGTAGCTGAACAGTTTGCAACAAATTTCATGAAAATCAACCAAGGTATAAGAAAATTATAGCGGTTTGAAAATTTTGATGGCCCAAATCCAGAACGAGGCTGTGAGGGTATGACGTCACTCCCTCACAATCATGGAATGATAAATATCTGCCACTTCCATGCATATTAAAGTATGAAAGTTGTTGAAATACTTTTCATTCACTTAATAGAATCATACTTATCTGTTTTCGAATGTAAAAAGTAAGTCTACTACCGTAAATAAGCATTTTCCTTTTTGGTCACGTGAATAGCTAAACAAAATGGCGGCCACCATAGGCGGCCATTGTTGAATCTTAAAACTTTCATATTTTCAAAACCTCTTAACCGATTTTGATAAATGTGGTGTCAAAATGTTTGTTTCGCTGATCTCTTTCTTTTGAAATGAAGGATAATGTTTGTGAACCTATTTCTTTAAATATACACATTTTAAGTTTTTAATCTAACTTTTATTTCCAAAATCATACAACGTAATAACCATTTTAAACCACAACATTTCAAATTAGGGGACAGGGTTGTTAAATGATTTGTAAAACTTTGTTATTTACTTCAAGTTGCAAATTTTTGTATGGTTTTGGTGTAAAATAGTCGGATTTATCATTTTATGTAAACATAATGACTTTTGAAAGCATTCGTGGTGTACATGTACTTGTGTCCAGGGCAGATACATATGAAAGAATTAAGTAGATGAGTTGGCTGTGCGTTCCTTTATCCACTACAGTTATAGCTATGAATACATGTAAAAGCAAGATTATTTCAGACAGAAAATTAACCAAAAAAAAAAAGAAAAGAAAAAATAAAGTGTATTTCAAAACAAATTGGCATTGTATAAAATATTCAAACAATATCACAATCAGAATCAGATCAGAATCAGAATAGTTTACTGGTGAAACGTCAAACTGACAATACTACACCAGGGGGGATGGGGCTTGACCGGAGGGGATTAGTCCCGAGCTCTCACAAGAGAAGTAAATTTAGACACACAATCATCTGACAATTCAGCAGAGGAGATCAGAGAATCAGGGAGTTCATTCCAATCTCTAATGGTCTGGGGGAAGAAACTGTGTAAATAGGCATTTGTACTTGCTGAAGGTATCTGAAATGCCAAGGAGTGTTGATTCCTACAACGCCTATTTTTGGGGATAAGGTCATCCGTGGGTATTTTTGCTCTCCCTTTTAGACCTTTGTAAAGTAATATAATTCTATTATCCTTCCTTCTTTTCTGCAGGGATTCCCATTTTAGTTTTTTAAGGATGCCAGTCATACTACCTTTTTCATATGTATAGTTCCTAGTTACAAACCTAGCCGCACGCTTTTGCACCTTCTCCAAATCATCTATCAAACCTTCATATTGAGGGTCCCAAACTGAGCTACCATATTCAAGAATAGGTCTCACTAGACCTTTATAGGCAGCTTCTCTCACATCTTGGGGGCAAGAAAACAGATTTCGTCTCAAAAAACCAAGGGTCCTATTGGCTTTGGTACACACATTGCTGATGTGAGTATTCCATTTTAAATCCTTAGTTATTGTTACACCAAGATATTTGATACTCTCAACATTTTCCAACACAGTACCCTCAAGCTTGTAAGAAGCCTGAATTTTACTAGTACGTTTATTTGTCAGCTGCATCATGTTGCACTTGACAGGTTGAAATCTCATACCCCATTTCCTGGCCCAACTACCTAATCGATCAATATCCTTCTGAAGTTTCACTGTATCCTCCACATTCTTAATTTCACGATAACAAACACAATCATCAGCAAAGAGTCTGATTTCCGATTCAATATCTGAGGTGATATCATTTATATGCAACGAAAACAACAAGGGGCCAAGAACGGTGCCCTGTGGGACACCAGATACAACAGGAGCCCAGTCTGATTTAACGCCATTAACCACAACTCTTTGTTGTCTATAGCAAAGGAAGGCATCAATCCATTTAATTGTCTTCCCACCAATTCCATAACTGAACAATTTGCTTTTAAGGAGTTCATGCGGAGGAGTGTCAAAAGCTTTTTCGAAATCCAAGATAAATGTGTCAACCTGACCTTGATTGTCTAAGATTTTTGCCCAGTCGTCAATCACTGTAGCTAACTGGGTTTCACAACTGTGGGATTTCCTGAATGCATGTTGCCTGTCTGACAAAAGTTTATGATGATCCAAATGGGACATGATATTAGAACACACTATATGTTCCAGAAGTTTGCAGGGTACGCAGGTCAAGGAAACTGGACGATAGTTGCAAGCAAGAGACCTGTCAGCCTTTTTGAACAGGGGACAAATGTTTGCTAAAGACCATTCTTTGGGGATTTCACCCGAGTCTATTGACTGTTGAAAAAGATGTGCAAAAACAGGACCTAGCTCAGATGCCAATTCCTTAAGGACTCTAGGATGAAGCTCATCAGGACCTAAAGCTTTCGACGGGTTCAAACCTTTCAGAAGTTTTGTGACACCTTCTTTGGATACCACTATGTCTTCCATAAACGGGGCTTTTCTATTCAGAAGAGGGACCTGGCTATGTTCAGTTTTGGTGAACACATCCGTAAACTGACCATTGAATTCACCAGCCTTTTCAAAATCTGATTCAGCAAGACCTCTTCCATTTCGCTTTTTCAAAGGGGGGATACCTTGAACATCTTTTTTCTGACTATTTATGTACCGATAAAAATCTCTTGGATTAGCCTTAACATCACCAACCAAGTTATTTACATACAACTCATGCTGTTTTCTGATATCTGCTTTGATTTCTCTTCTCAAAGTTTCAAATTTCGTTCTAAATTTTGCATTCCCAGTTTTCTTCGCTTTAGCGTGAGTTGCATTTTTTCTACGAATCTTTCTTCTTATTTCAGGAGTTAACCATGGGACTGAGGAAACTGAGCGACTAGTCTTTGATGGGATATGTTTATCCACTGATTTCTGGATAAAAGATGTGATCAAATTAAAGTTTTCTTGAACCGACCGTGTGCCAGAGTAACCGTTGAAATATTTCTCATTTGCAAATTTAAGGGCATCACCTTTCATAGATTCATAATCACCTTTCTGATATTTATACACCTTTCTCTTAGGTTTCTTGATGGGGGAATAACTATTTTCAAAGTTCCAGAGACAATGTCATGATCACTAAGCCTGTCCGGGGAATGAATATCAACAAATTGTCCGGGAAGTGAAGTGATAATCAAATCCAATGTGTTTTGTCCTCTTGTGGGGAAGTGCACTACCTGTTCCAATTCGTGGTCACTTATAAGTTCTACCAACTTTGCACCTTCAGACACGCTCAATGAAAAACCTAGTTTGTTGAGTCTATCTGGCCAAACAATATCTCTGAAGTTGAAATCACCCATGACATGGACCGAGGGGGGGTTTGTTTCCTTTATGTAAAGTTTTCACCTTTTCAAGTTCCTCTATCTTACCATCTGGAGGTCGATACCAACTTGCCACAAAATGGGAAGTTTTGTTCGCAAATACCTTTACCCAAACTGATTCGGAGCCGTTTTCCAATTCAGTGATCGGCATATGAGGAATATCTTTGTGTATAAGTAACATCACACCACCGCCGTCAAGAGTTCTATCTTTTCTATACACATTGTAAGGACAAGTTTCTGGGAACAATTCTGAAGTTGAAATAGTGTTGTCAATTTTAGTTTCTTGAATTGCAACAATCTGAGGTTGATGGAGATCAAGAAATGCCAACAACTCAAGTTTTTTTTACCTCTAATACTATTGATATTTATGCTTGAGAATTTATTGATATTTATGCTTGAGAATTTACACAAGATGTCATGGTATAATCCCCAGCATAATCCTGCACATGTACCTTCTAGTCACGTTTTAAACTGTACGAGTACATCGATCTTGTACTGTGAACTGGTGAATCAGACATCACTGCATCACTGTCATGTTTAGTAACGAGCGCTGCCTTTGCGTTAGTTCACAGTTTACCATAGAGACTCACGCCAAGAGTTTGAAAAAGTGGGCGGGATTTTCCCTATACTTCATGTTGTATTTTTACTAGATGCTAGTAACTGATAAGCCGTCAGTCCTATAGGTAAGTTGTTGTACAGTTATGCTTTCCATTTTTATTGTCCAAAAATATTCACCAGACGTTGACCTTTATGCATTGCATAAATCAAATCGCAATGACGCTGTATAATAAATTATCGATACTATCGTAATTGATTCGTGCACCCTCGGTAAGACTCGATAAAGTACGCGAAGAATGTGTACCCAATATATAAGCAGTTTGCTACATCGTGTATCACAAGGACCTTAGCTCAGTGGTTAGGACACTGAATTTGTAACATGAGGATCCCTGGTTCGAATCTCATAGAAGGTGAAAAATATATTTTTCTTTTTATTTTATTAAATAAAATGCACATCACGTTTTATCAAAAGCAATCGCACGGAGAACATGATATTCTTGCTTTATTGCACTTTTCATGTGCCATATCGTGCAACATAAGGGTTTTCAAATACAACCATATCGCACTGGTCATCAACCTCAGAGATGACTCTTCCGACCAGAGAGAGAGATAGAGATAGAGAGAGAAAAAAAAAACATACACAAAATTGACCAAAATCAAATTATTAAATACGATAGAGAATGAATAGGGTACATAAGAAATAATAATAAAAAGTGCGATCATTAATAGTGGGACTCGAACCGCTATCGGTAAAATGAAAAGTAATGTAATCTTAATCTGTGAGCTATGCAGTCGTGAACAATTTCTTGGGATAGCAACTTTATATACCGATACATTTACCTTGCTAATAATCGCGAAGAGTCACGATGATAAACGAGCAATCACGAAGCGGTCCGAAGATATATTTAGAATTGTGATAAGCCGCAACTTACCATAAAGTATATCTCCCAGGCTCCAGTTGTCTGTAGAGTCTCGAGGACGTCTGTTCAGTTGTAGAGCTAGGAATCGAATGACCGTTTTTCAGGGTTCGCACGTGGTTGTCCCTCGGGAATCTCCGTCATCCGCCGGAAACCTCCGATGTCGCTGTTGTGGCAATCTCCTCCTTTGAAGACACTCCTCGTCAAGCACTCGTTCACAGGCCCATCATTCTCCCCCTGTTTTACTTTTTAAGAAAATCAACAATAACGTACTAAATTTATGAACGGCTGATGACTAGACCTGCTTTTGATTATACAACTATGTCTGATTGCTTTTGAAGTGTTCATATGCATGCAAAACTGAGACTGGATTTGTGACAGATAATCTAACACTAGTGAATCATGATGCATTACAGAGGTTATTGAACTTCTGGCTATTTAGAACTGGAATTGCATTACATGTTTATATGAGGATGATTCTGATCAGTTACTTAATGAAATGTTTGCTTTTCTTTGAGAGATTTAGGACGAGCTAATCAGATAAGCAGAATGTGCAACTGAAGTGAATATATACCAGGGATTTTTTCAGCAATTTTGGGAAGGGGCCCTAGTGCCTTTCTGATTGGGAAATTTAGCGGCGTAAATCCTGACTTTGGGAAATTTTCAAAACATTCATAGTTGATATATTTTCAAATGTGACCTAGTTTATTAGGGTATTTCATTCAGAATCATTAAATAATAACTTATAATCAATGTTAAACACCATTTCAAACATCAAAGTTTGAATTTTACAATGTATGGAAATGTTAAAAATTATTTTCAGCTCTGATTGGGAATTTTTTTCTTCAAATTGGGAAAAATGTCACCTAAATTGCATTGGGAATGGGGCCTTATTTCGGCCCCTGAGACACCCGAAAAAAATCCCTGTATACATACATTACCAGGTGTGTTTGCTACCTGCAGACAACAACAATACATCTATTTTACAAATATGATAAATAGCTCATGCTCTATTAGTCAATAAATGAATAAAATATCTGCTATTACTGCAGTATAGCAACATAACATTGCAGTGTAGATGCACATGTATTTAATATGTCAGTGTTTTGTTGAGTTTTGCTTTTAATATTCCAACTAATAAGTTTCAGAAGTCAAAGGTGACACCTACTGATAATAGAACATATAGACTTCATTGTACAGCCCAAGATGAGTACATTTGGACATTTTAGAATTCGTTTATGGTGCAATGTGTAATTTCTGAAGATTTTGTGTTTAAATCAAACTTTCAGTTAAATGTTTTGACCTTAATTATAAAATTAAGCACATACTGTTTAAGCTACAATTAAACTCCTCATCTTGAACTATACTCACTTCTATGCAAATGTTTGAACAATATACACATGTTCTAAGCATGGGTGATCTGCACAAACTCAGGCAGCAAGAACAATTAAAAATATAACAAAACTACTTACTCCAGTAGTCCAAGACAAGTTACATGTAACATCTAATAGTATGCCATATAACCACTGCAAACTTGCTGTCAACGAGTTAATTGCTGATTAGGTGTTTATCAGTGTGAGCTCTGGATACTCGACCAGCTTGATCAACTAAAATCTTCAACTAAAGGGAAAATATGAAAATAACTAAATAAAATCAACTCAAAATGAACTTAAGAGAACCAAAGAGAAAACAGTTTCCAAACATCACTGCAATGTGCATGCTTTACAAACTGAATTAGAGACAAGTAATTTCCGCATCTTGGTTTTTTTACTTTTTAACTTTCTGAAATCTCAATAGCATTTTACTTGTCTACAATTTTATGTACATGTATTTTGATTCCTTTAGAATGCTAACATAACTAAAAAGGTAAATGATTTATACGAATATGCACATCACAGCATCCTGCTATTCCGGTCTGATTGGCAATTATAAAACTCATCAAAATATCAACACAATACAAAAAGTCATAAATAACCATACCAGATCAGCAGTGTGTCATGATGCAAAAACAAATATCACACATGGGCATACCTTTGTTATGCACTAGCATGATAAAATATCACTCTGGCACCTTAAATGTACCAGCCTGACAGGATATAATTATAACATACAGAAAGTAAACAGAACATACATAATGTCCAGGTTTATGTTAGAGTGTTTTGCAACTGTATGTTTGTTCAATGCTAAAATCTCCAAATGAATAAAACATAATAATTCTTTTTTATTAATTTTAGCCTTGTTTTCATGTTAATGTGTGGGCACATTCATAGAATTTGTTTTTCATTATTAACCATTCTTCCCCCTTTTTACATTTTTTAGAATCTATGTAGAACTACATGTACATGCTTTAATTTTAGCATACACATATTGGTAATATCTGGATACTCAGAGAACTAATTAAAATAAATTAATTTTGCATTATACTTACTAGTTCTGTAGCCTCTCCTGAAACTAAGTAGAACATACAGCAATTTAGAAAACAGGTTTTGAATCAGGTTTTTATTAAATTAGAAGAGAAAAAGGAGAGTCATAGGATTTCGAATCATTTTCTGCAAGTTTATAGGTCTCCAGATCTGACAATGAGCTCTGTGATTATTTTTCATGCAAATGTGTTATTCAAAGTTCAAAATGTACTAAATTCTGGGATATTTAGACAGGTCAAGTATGCAGTGGAAAGGTTCAAAATTGAACCTTAAATGTATGCACACAAATATTTCTATCTACACCTATTTACAAACTCTGGCATGCAAATGAAACATCTACAATGTACACCGGGTCCACAGATACCATGCAGAATCACTGCCTGACAGGACCCAGGGTACACTGCTCCATACTACATGTTGATTTATCAAAATAAATATAAACCAACATGCAGTTTTATTCACCTATATTCCAGAGACCATTCTCATGAATTATTGATAGCAGCACCAGACTGGAGATCTGACAATCCAAGGGACTAGTCAAAGAGTTCCAGAGGTACTCCTACCAACAAGACATACAATAATGATATATGAAATCCCATGATGCCAGGGCTGCCAGCACTCATGCAGTTACAAAGAGCTAGCAATGAGCACCAACAAAACTCACATCAAATGAATGATAAATGAAACTTTTTTTTTTTTTTTTTTTTTTTTTTTTTTTAATGTTTTTTATGATGTCAGAACTGCCAACACTCGTGCAGGTACAAGGAGCTAGCACTGAGCACTAACAACACTCACACCAAATAAATGATGAATGACTGGATATGTGAATTATAATGCCAGGACTGTCAATACCCATGCAGTTTCAAAGAGCTAGCTGTGGGTACCAACAACACTCACATCAAATAAATGAATGATTGGATGTTTGAATTTTCATGATGCCAGGGTTGTCAACACCCATGCAGTTTCAAAGAGCTAGCTGTGGGCATTAACAACACTCACTTCATATTTTAGATAATAAATGATTTGGTGGACCTGGTGTAGACACATAGCACAGCTGAACACGAAGACAAAAATTATGATCTATGTTGTTATGGCAACAAAGTTAATGTTTGACTTAATATTTTAAATGATTAGCAAATTTATACCAAATTCAGATTCTCCACATGTGATGATGTTGGTACAAAATGATTTCTTTTGCTAGAATTTAATTCTAACTTTTCTTTATTTTGTTTAAATGAAGATCATGTTTTTTAAAAGTGAAATGTGGCAATTATATGAATTCAAAGATTCTTCAAATTATTACCTTTCTATAGGTCAGAATAAGCAATGGATTTTAACACTTGAATTGAAGTTTTAACTTTACCACTTCCAAACAGAATGTTCAGTTATATAAAATCAAAAGTGAACCAATTTTGGCATGTACCATGTCTTGTACATATAATGGCTCAATATGGTAAAATAGTACCAATGTGCCATAATAAAATTGTTGAACAATATGCATGTGTATCTAATTTAGTCAGCATTTACACACAAAATGCCCAGGCATATGGACACACCTGAAAAATGGAGTGATTTTTTTTTTTCTCTTTTTCCACAATGAAGCCAGTTTTAAGAAATGTATCTGTGATGAGTTGATGAACATGTACAAAATGATGTTTCATGAGTATAGGAAATGAAAATGCCCATACAAAATCAGAGTTCATGTCCATAAGAACTTCAGACAACTACATGAATAATGAAGGAGTGAAACTTTCACAAAGCCATATTTCTATTGATTTTTATAGATGGCCCAATGGTAGAGTGGCCTCACAACTAGCTGTGAGTATGCATTTGGAAATGTATGTATGTTAAATAAAAGCATCTGATTGTTCTGTTTTGTATGTAAATGTTTTAATTCCATAGCTTACACATTTGGAATCATATTTTCTTTCCAAAGTCACAAAAAGGAAATAGAATGTGTCCAAAGGAAAGCAACTGACATTAATTCTAGTTCAAAATAAATATCTGGTTTACTTGATGCCCAGATATTACATATTTCAACTTATAATTTACAGTTTTCAATGACATGACATGATACTTCTGCAAGTAGTATATGGCATGAAAAGTGTCAATGGAATGAGAAAAATGTTCTGATATTTCAAGCAAAGCAACATGAAGATGAAAATGTACTTGATTGGTGATAAAGTGCTGATTATTTTCTTTATTCTATTTTATTTTATCTTTTTTTATTTTTATCCTTTTTATTTTTCAGGTAATGAGATGACATGAATGAATGAATTGTGGCTCTGTAAATTTACTATTTGAATGGTTTGAGCCACCGCAGGGTGAAGTACATTAATTTCCAAGGTCTTCTGACAGGGTGTAACCTGCCATACTCTGTGTGACCCTCAGACTGAATCACCTGCTCAAATGATTTTACAGAAGAATCAGCAGGCTGATTCAGACCTGTGTACGGGACATTCTCTGTCAATGCTTTAACTGGATCCACACATATTTCAAGTGTGGGTTCTGATAGTTCTGATAAGACCATATTCTGTTCCTCAATAGATGTGATACTTGGAAGCATGGAAGGTGGTGAAGTAAGGCATGGGGTGAGTATTGGCATCCCAGTTCTATGCATTATGTCAGAAGACTTAACCACCCCGGACAGGTGTAAAGAAGCACTACATGCATACACTATTTCTTTGCTTCTTTCTCCCTCTGTTTTAGTTTGCAAAGATGTGATGTGAACAAAACTTTGATTTGAGTTACAACTGTCTATCTCAGATAAGCCAGGAACAGTTTTAACAGGGGACAGCATAGGAAGGTTTTGGTCAAACTGTACCATAGAGACTATACCACTGTCATGATGATTACTAAAAGATTGGCAATCATTGGGAATTACTGTAACTGACTGAGAAGTGCTGTCAGATTGATTTAAAGTACAGTTTGTTGACTGGAGAGTAATTTGATCTAATACATGTGGTGTTATCATCTCTGTTGTATCTGGGTCTGCAGCACTTACTGTAAATGACATGGCTGGGGCTGCAGAATCATGTGACAAATCTGCAGTTCCATCCTTGTCAGTTTTAGATACCGGCATCTTTTGACTCATATTTGTGGCTGAAACACTATCAAAAGGTGAAAGTTCACCAGATTTTATAGTGCCAGGCTTTAGTGACTGGGAGTCAATTGTACAATCATGACTGTGGGGAAGTGTGGAAGCAATTTCAAACCCAGGAGGTGGTGGTGGTACAAAGAATGGGGGATTTGAAATACTTCTGGGGGTTATACCTGGAGGAGGTTTGGGGGTTGAATGTAATGTGATGTGATTTGATTTCTGCAACTTTTCAATATCACTTGTCAAATTTTCTAAACATACCTGTTGGTTCTGACACTTTGACATTAATGTGGAATAACATAGGTCCAGGTTATCAACAGTTTCACTGATAGCTAACACATTATCTGACAATGTTGAAATGATTTTATGTGAAGAAGAGATGCTTGATTCAGCATTGTCTAACCTGTCAGAAATGTTGTTAATGCTATCCTGTATACACGAACTACTCTCTTCTAGCTTGTTCAGTCTGTCATGTATACAAGAAGTGCTTTTTTCCAACTTGTTCAGCCTGTTGAGAAGTAAATTTGACTGTTGTTTGTTGATTGTGTCTGTGTATTCGATCCGGTCTGACAACTGTTTAATGTTTTTTAAGACATTTGTGTTGTTTGAGTCAATCCTGTCAGACAATTTTGCATTGTTGGTGTGCAAAGTTTGGGTAGCTTCATCCAGATGGCTCAGTTGGTCTGAAAGGGTCTGTATTCCAGATCTGAAGCTCCAAGATAACTGATTGACATTTTGAGATAATTGAATGAAGCTGTTTGCAAATGATGCCATACATGTTTGAAAAAGGTCTTTAGAAACATACTGATCTGTAGTGGTAGAAATGCTATCTATCATTGACTGGAAAGACTGTGTGGCTTCAAGAACATTCATGATGGATGTGACTATGATGAAAAACAATGAACAAGAATAGTCATGCAATGCAAGAATTCAACATACAAATATCATGCAGTGCAAAACAACATACAAACATGCAATGAAATATACCATGCAATACACAAATTTCAACTATCGAACGCGGCGCTAAAATGCTGTAGTACTACGTACGACAAAGCGACGCAAAACTAAAGGGTCATGACATATAAAATTGGGGGATACATGTAAAAAATGCAATTCAACAAATATATCGAGTCGCGGCGCTACAGGTCAAAGCGACGCGAAAAATATGACAAAATGGACTTTGTAATAAATCACACTAGGGTACATATATCAAACAATAAAGTACAAAGTCTGGGGCAAGGGGTGCATTGAAACTACTCAAACAAATATTTTTTTCCACTTTTTATTTGAGCAAAAACATCATACAATCTGAAAATGAAAGTAGAAGTTCATGCACAGATTTTTCAATAGATTTAAGTATATGGTGGCCTTTGTAATCTGTGCCAAGCACGTGTTTTCTCTCCTTGTTGTGAATGAAATTTAAAGGAAATTCTAAATTTTGGTTTTGAAAAAGTTACTTAGTTGAAAACTTACCTGTTATTTTGACAGTTCGACACGTGGTTTTGTTTTGTTTTTAACGGAAATGGAATGTTCTACTTTTCAATGGGGGTTTCCACTTTTTTGAACTTCCGCCGAACGTACGAAAAAATGAGAAAATAGCTTTGAAAAATGTTGAAATGTAAATATTTCTAAAAACTACTTGCGAACAGTACTCCAAAAGACGACGGAAGCAATAAAATTCAGAATTTTAATCGGACATTTTACACGTGGCACATCGACCGGACTCCGGTTTAAACCAACCATTGCGACCCAGCCCTCACCCCAAAATGCCTGAAATTCATGTGTCCCAATCGGGCATAGAAAAATTGCTCAAAGGCCTAAACCCCCATAAAGCTGCTGGTCCAGACAAATTCAAACCGATAGTCCTCCAGACCCTACATAAGGAACTTGCCCCCATCCTACAGCTAATCTACCAAAGATCCCTTGATTCTGGTAAACTCCCATCCATTTGGAAAGAAGCCAATGTATCCCCTATCTTCAAAAAAGGGGATAAATCCGACCCTGCCAACTACCGCCCCATCTCCCTGACCTGTGTCCTCTGTAAGGTTCTTGAGCATGTTGTGGCCTCTAGCATCTCTAGACACTTTACTGAACAAAACATTCTGTTTGATCTGCAGCATGGGTTCCGAGAAAAGAGATCCTGCGAGACACAACTAATTATGCTTGTTGATGAACTTGCTAAAAACATGCAAGCCAAAAAACAGACTGACCTCATACTCCTTGATTTTAGCAAGGCTTTCGATAAAGTTGCACATGAAAAGTTACTCCTAAAACTCCACTTTTATGGCATAAGGGGGAATACACTAAATTGGATAAAGGACTTTTTAGACAACAGATCCCAATCCGTCCTTTTAAATGGTTCTAATTCTGACAGTATTCCAGTATCCTCCGGTGTCCCGCAGGGCTCGGTTCTCGGGCCCATACTGTTTCTAGCATATATAAATGACCTCCCGGATCAGGTAAAGTCAAGAGTCAGGCTATTTGCTGATGACACAGCCATGTACCTTGCCCTTGACAAGCAAGGAGACTCAGAGATCCTCCAAAAAGACCTTGAAAGTTTAGAAAAATGGGAAAAGCTCTGGGATATGAGTTTTAACCCCTCGAAATGCCAGGTCATTCATGTGACCCGAAGTAAATCACCCTCCCAGACTATTTATTACCTCCATGGCTGTGCTCTAGAAAGTGTATCTTCTGCAAAGTACCTTGGGGTCACTGTTTCGGAAGACCTCAGTTGGTCAGACCATATCAATAACATTACCAAGAAGGCAAATCAGACCCTCGGCTTCATCAAACGCAATATCCGGGTCCATAACAGAGACCTGAAGTCCACAGCTTATAAGACATTAGTGCGCCCACAGCTAGAATACGCCTCTACTGTGTGGTCTCCTCATACAGATCAAGATATTGGTAAACTTGAATCTGTACAACGAAGGGCCGCTAGGTGGGTAACACGAGATTACCGACAAACATCAAGTGTGTCCACAATGCTTCAGGATCTCAACTGGCGCACCCTTGACCAACGACGTATTGACAGTCGGTTGGTCCTCCTATATAAGGTCACATATGACCTTGTAGCCATCCCTGCCTCTGACTACCTGATCCGAAATACCCGTCCATCATCTAGAAACCATTCCTATGCATACCGACAGTTCACAACTCTGAGAGACTACTACAAGTACACATTCTTCCCACGGACAATAATACACTGGAATGCCCTACCTCCACATATTCCTGTCCTACCTACTCTGGCGCAGTTTAGTTTAGCTGTCTGCCAGATAGCTCACAAAACTCCTTAAATACCAGCATATCTGTTTTTACCTTTTAACTATACTAACACCTTTGTTCGCACTGTATAAATTCTTATCACCCACTTTCCTTTGCTTTTATTTCAACTAACCCCCTTCAGCATTTGGTATACCGGAACACCATCTGAAGTCCTCTCCGGAGGTTAAGATGTACAGGAAGATAGAATGGGCAAGTACTTCGAAAATGAAAGTAGAGCGGCCGTAAAAACTATAAAAAATTAATACACCCGCACCAATTCTTCATCCTCGTCGCCATTTGATAAGCCGCAACTTACCATAAAGTATATCTCCCAGGCTCCAGTTGTCTGTAGAGTCTCGAGGACGTCTGTTCAGTTGTAGAGCTAGGAATCGAATGACCGTTTTTCAGGGTTCGCACGTGGTTGTCCCTCGGGAATCTCCGTCATCCGCCGGAAACCTCCGATGTCGCTGTTGTGGCAATCTCCTCCTTTGAAGACACTCCTCGTCAAGCACTCGTTCACAGGCCCATCAATTGCAACGAACTATAATTATATACTAATAGAGTTCACCCAACACCAGGTGAATATTTTTGGACTATATATTCCATTATATGCCATTCTAAGAGAATTCTCAGAATATTGGTTGGAGAATCAACACAAGTTGTACTTAAACGAAAAAATAAATAAAGGTAACTCAATCAGTTAAATTTCTAACTGCAACTGCAAGGCAACGTTACTACAGATGCAACTGCATTTACAGATGAAATACTTAAGAGTTATGGTATAGTACAAGTTTGGGACCGTCCCACCCATTACATGGCCTCCCGGGAGAATTTGGAAAAGGTCACGTATACAACAATCCAGTTTCAATTAAAATTTGACTGGTTTCAACACTATAAACAAAGGTATTCCTGACAAAGTTCTTATGTCTTATCCTCACTATATGTGTTGTAAACAGCTGAGTGAATAAAGTGTATGTTCATTCATTCGGTTTCCACTTTGAGTTCACTTTATTTAGATCTTTATGCTTTAATATGGATATTTTTACTACATATATTAATTTATCAAACAGTTCTATGCAGTTTTATCCAGTTTAATAACAGTCGATAATATAGATCGAGAGATGATTTTGTTAACTTAATGATGGTCAAAGATAACTGAAAACAATACTGCCGAAAGATTCAGACAACCGGAACCTGCGATGTTTGAATGACCATCTATCTTCACACTGGTAAATGTAAAAGTACTGGATCTGGTTGCAACGAACTGGTGCAGTCTAAAGCGGAAAAGGTAAATGAATCTTATACCTCTTATCATTACCATTCCATTATAAACATGTGTGGGGCGCCCGGATAGCTCAGTCGGTAGCGCGTATGGCTTCTGACTAGATATGTACCTCTGCCGTGCAGGTTCGAATCCCACTGGCGACGCCAGTAAAAACTATCAATTATTGAAAAAACTATCAATGGTTCCTGCATCGGTATGTACCAATGGTTTGACTGTCACCTTCCGGGCGCGGTGGTTTCACAGGGTATTTCCCGACCGAACGTCGAGAACTGCCCTGGCTTTCCCCCACCACTAGACAGTCGGCGTCTAAGAAGCAGAATTGCTTAGCTAAGTAGAAATGCCTAGCTTGACGTCTATCTCCAGTAAGTAAGTAAGTATTTTATTTGTCATGTCACCTAGCGCAGAGAAGGGCGGAATCATTACAGTTCATGATTTTATCACGCAATATGCGATTTATTTCATAGGTTAGGTTCCATTCACAGTTTCGTACTATTGAGGTGGCCAAAAATTTCAATATTAAGGGGTATGGCATGAAATTGTGCTGTAAATTATCCTCTTTCAATAATTTGCCGACATCTTTCCCCAAATCGGATCAATTATGCCTCAAACATGTGAAAAATACTTATTTTCTATTTTTAGACTGGTAAAAACCGGGATTATATAAGGATCCCGGATCGTTCGCCAGTCATAGCCGGTGACGCTCTTCACTGTCGACTTTGCAGGGGTTATCTTTGTTCACAAATAGCGAAAAAAGTAGATGGATGGCACATATTTGTGCACTGCTCATTATGATCCTGGGTCGATTCTCTAAGTGTTTGCATGAGATCTATGGGGCTTCCTTTTGCACAGAATATGCATGGGGGCCCAGACTTCAGGCATATTTTACGAAAATTCACTGGTCTGAAAGAGGGGGTAGGGGAAAATATCCCCAATACAGGTAGGGTGATAGTCAGTGCTAGGCAATTTAAATGATGCTATTTTGTTGTTAGACATTTGATTTAATTATTTTATGGGAGAAATCGGATAGTTCACCAGATTGGACAGAGCTATTATCAATTTTGGCGGATCTAGCTAAATTAACTGAAAAATGCTCTAAAAACTGTGGATTGCTACCTTAGAAGCCAAATCCGATACAGTTCTACCAGCATGACCGATGGCATGTGTTTTCGTGCCGAAATTGAGAGGAAACTGCATGTTTGGGCATATTTTTTGTTGTATTGTCATATACTTATGAATAAACATTCAAGAAACACGATTTCCGATCGCCAATTTTTTTCTTGGTATCGAAGCAAATGTTTTATTGAGAAATTTCTATTACAACGCACTGGGAGCATTTTTTGAATCATTGGTACAACGCACTGGTGGTTGCACAAACTTGCTTCAGGGTTGCGGATTTCACATAAACAAAGTATCTAACTCGCCCAATCATTAAGCAATCTTATATAAACATCAACATGACAAAATGTACCTTCGGACATTCTAACGTTTCTAGCAGAAAACTCCCAAATTTTAGCAGGACAATCATGTAATATATGTTTTAGAAATGAAACTGTATTTGTAATCATTGAACACTAGGCTATCGAATAAATGGGTTTTAAACCATATTTATATTCAATATTTGAAGTTATCTGCCCTTGTTTTAGCACATAATATACTTAATTTTCCTATATGTATCGTCAAACGGTAACCATAGCAACCAGGATATCACAATAATAGACAAAATAATTCCGACAGATTGCTTGTTATGCTGAATTTTTTGTGCTGTTTGAGCCTTATGTATGTTTTCATATTTTAAGTTCAGTTCGGGTAATTAAGTGGCCGCTTATTGGGGAATAGCTGCTCACTCAGCTTACGATATGTGTTCTTGGTATAAGTACTTAAGTGCCATTTTAGTTTTTTCCCAACCCTCGGTTTATGGAGTGGGAATTTCTTTCTGATTGCGCCATTTCCGGATCATTGCCTGCTTTTACCTTTCCATCCGTAGTGCAGATTATATTTCCTTTTTGTCCTTTGAGATCAGCGAGGGTATTCTGAGGAATCAGAAATTCATTATCGGTTTAGAGTATTTTTCTAACCAACGTTTTAACTATTTGGTCTGTTTGGATAATACAAGTCTTTGTATCGATTTTCCTGTTGAAAGTTGCAAAATTACAGTATTTGTCTTTGGCTCCATTTTGCCAAATTATAAGGGTCACTGAAGAGGCTTAAGTAACCGAAACCGCGGTAGGGCCCATCCCTTTTCTCATTTATATACTCACTGCTCTTAAAGGATCTAAGTTTTATTTTTATTCAAACTAATCAAAAGTTTCTGGCCAGTACTTGAAAAATATGCAGAAATGCATTATGCAACTTTGGCATCATTTTTCGGGACAATGGCCTCTGTATGGGTCATTTAATAAATGTGTCATAACTAAAAAAACTAACTTGAGTAATCTTGTCAAATAAAGGCTATTAGACTGAAGAAACAATATACACTAAAAAAATTTCTAATGCCCAAAATATTGTCCGAAGGTACATTTTTTCGCGTTGTGGCCCATATTCGGATTAAAAGACTGTAAAAATGATAGTTGTTAGACGAAAATTTGATTTTTGTTCTATTTTTCCTAAAACATCAGTAGATGGTGGTTATATGTTAAGAGTCGATTCTTAGAGTACAGCCACTCTATGTGTCGAGCAAAAATAAGAAAGAAAGAAAAAACAACTTCTACCCATGTACCACCCATTTTGCTACATATAACGTGGAGTCTAAGGTTCACGGACATAATGTTATGAGGCATTTTCTTGCATTACTTTCCATGTTGTCAGACCTACATCCCGCTTATCATCTCACCAATCCGTGCACCCGATCAATCAGAAAAGAAAGGTACATTTACAATTATGACCTATTTTTTAAAAGTTTTAATGAATTTGTTTAGCTGGATATGGCGAAGACTCTGCCTTGTTTTATTTCTTACAAGTTAAAAGTAGCTCTTTTATTTTGGTGATTTTGTTTGGTCTGCTGATGCTCTGATCGTTTTACTTGTATTTATACAAATTCTTTACAATGCGAAAAGTGCTATAATCCAATTTACCCTCGCTGATCTCAAAGGACCAAAAGGAAAATATAATCTACACTATGGATGGAAACCTTTCATCATTGCAAGCAATCTGTCGGAATTATTTTGTCTATTGTTGCTATGGTTACCGTTTGGCGATGCATATAGGAAAAGTAAGTATATTATTGGCTAAACAAGGGCAGATAATTCCAAATATTGAATATAAATATGGTTTAAAACTCATTCGATAGCCCAGTGTTCAATGATTACAAATACAGCTTATTTCTAAAACATATATAGAGGATATTCAAGTTTTTGTCGTGAATATGAGTTTTATTTCATTGAGTGAAGTGAAAAAATTTTATATTTCATGAGTGCCGAAGGCACGAATGAAATATATAATTTTTCACTTCACGAGATGAAATAAAAGTCATATTCACGACAAAAACTTGAATTTTCTTTTTATTATATTGCATGTAGTCATAGTAACTAGCGCGCTAAAGCATATGACGTCAAAATCTTAAATGACGTCATTACGTCACGTCATTACGTCGCTATTGTGTGTGAACGTTCATTGCGTCAACAATAGCATAGATGATAAAATTTAGTTGTGTATAAATTAGAAATGAAACGGTGGAATCGTAATTTGCGTATTCCCAAATCTTATATTTTCACATGTGAAAATATAACTTTTTTATATTTTCACATGTGAAAATATAACTTTTTCAAATATTGGTTATATTTAGTACATATTTCTCTATATTTTATCACTTGCCATATAATAAATAACATGATTGTCCTGCTTTTGGCAGTTTTCTACTAGAAACGTCAGAATTTCTGAAGTAAACGGAATATTTCCATCGGTATTCCGTTAGACCTCTCCATACCGACGGAAATGACATGTATTGAGCCCTTGGTCGAAAATGAAAAATCATCGAAGACGCCAAATAAATTGAAAATTATGTTATGTTATATCTTTACTGACTGATAGGACTTAGTTTTTACATATTCTAGATGTAAAGATACGCAGATTCATAAAAAAACATCATGTTTTCTCAGAGATATATACTATACAGAGATTTGAAACTGCTATTGAACATCGATATTTGCCCCCGCTATGACTGTCGCTCAGGTAGGCAGGTAAATCGAGGGAAAAAATCAATATTTTTATCGGCCGCTGAATCTGTTCTGAAAGTTTGTATATTAGCAAAAATATATTGTTAATATTTTCTTCGTTTGGTTCGCTATTATCTAGATGATAGTAGAAATATTTATTTTTGTTAAATAGGCCTTCGAATTTCCAACAAATAGATACTAAACACGCCCGGTATCTTTGTTAAAAAGAGTTATTTATTTACGGTTGATAATTTATATAATTATTATCCTTTGTCCTACGATTTGTAAAAGCCGTTGTTGTTGTTTTTTTCTCCCACAAATTAATACGTTTTTAATTATGCTTATTATCTACGCGACTGGACACATTTGAAACAATTATTTACGGATTATCTTTAGACACAACGGGCAGTTCTTTGACACATCGAGTCTATCTATCGAGTTCAATGAAGAATACCGCCAATATAATTCAATTTTGCACTTCATTTTGTTGGTCTTATTTTACACTTTTCTTTACAAAACGGGCAGTGGCGGGACGGATTATGTGAATTTAATGGACTCAGTCGAACATTCTTCTTTTTTTCTCTATCTTTCATTCTTGCATTCATGTATAATCTAAGAAGTCGCCGCCGGATTTCAAAAGAAAAAATGACACTTTTATTACCAGCTTACCGTATTGCACCAAGCAATACCTGTTGATTCAGTGACTAAGAAGTCACCACCGGATTTCAAAAGATAAAATGACACTTTTATTACCAGCTACCTGTATTGCACCGTGCAATACCTGTTGATTCGGTGACTTGTTTGATCTTCGCACTTATGTCACGTTGCAGGCACGTGCCGCATTAAATAACCGATACCACACACATTGTCCACACACTTCATTGAAGATTGTATTCGGAAACATAATTAAAAAAAACAGTATGAAAAAATTATCATAAACTATAGGCCAACATTCAACCACACTTTTCTTGCCCTGTTAGCTCTCATCATGATATAGTCATACTCAAAATTTTGAAAAGAATAATACTCTAGCTGTTTATGTACACTTGCCCGTGTTCTGAGCAATGTTTTTTTTTTTTTTTTTTTTTTTTTTTTTTTTTTTTTTTTTTTTTTTTTCAATAGCTGCGATGGTGTCTGTTTTTAAGTGCGGTCTCGCAGTTTTCAACAATGGGATGCTTTTCACACCTGAGATGATGATCAGAAATTGATCGACTCAGTTTATGAAAATAAATAAAAAGCATCAAAGCCAAAATGCAATCCGCATATCAGAGCGCCATTTTTTCTTCTCGAATCCGGGCCTTACCTATTTTCTCCTGCACTTTGCTACGCAAATGTCATTTCTTCTTTTGTAACTATTTTTATTTTAAATGTAGAAACTAATTTTTATGTCGTCCCCATCACATTTCCGAGCATGGCTATCCCAAATCCTATCCCGGGCACGTGACATTGGGAGGGTGTGTGGTTATAAATACTGGTTATATTCATCTTTATCTCAGGTTTTCTGTAGAAAATATCACATGCGACTATAAATAGATAAGGGGAGACTACTGTAGAATATGGGACACAAAGTAGAAAATCGATTGCCTTTTGCAAATCTATTGAAATTCTGCAGGTTAACCAGATGTTTACAAAAGGATTTTTGCATTTTCTAACAAAACATAAGAAAAATTCTAATAATTCTCACCAAATAAGGCAGCAATAAGCTTCTTACGAAATCCATAATCTGTTCGACCATAGTTTAAAGGCAACTAATGCTAAGCTGTCACGAGAGAGGAGCGAGGTCACGAAGTGTATCGGAGTGCAGGTTAGCCAGCTGATCTATTTCTGAAGGTACAATTTATCACGTTGATGTTCATATAAGATTGCTTAATGATTGAGCGAGTTAGATGCTTTGGCTATTGGAAATCAGCAACCATGAAGCAAGTTTGTGCAACCACCAGTGCGTTGTACCAATGATTAAAAAAATGCTCCCAGTGCGTTGTAATAGAAAATCCTCAATAAAACATTTGCTTCGATACCAAGAACAAAACTGGCGATCGGAAATTGTGTTTCTTGAATGTTTATTCATAAATATATGACAATATAACAAAAACTATGCCCAAACATGCATTTTCCCCTCAGTTTTGGCACGAAAACACATGCCATCGGTTATACTAGTAAAACTGTTTCGGATTTGGCTTCTAACCCATGAAATAAATCGCATATTGCGTGATAAAATCATAAACTGCAATGATTCCGCCCTTCTCTGCGCTAGGTGACATTACAAACAAAATACAAACAAGTTTATAAGGGAACGGTAATGAAAAGAGGTATAAGATTTATTTACCTTTTCAGACATTTTAATCTTACTCCAGTGCGTAATTTAGACTGCACCAGTTCGTTGCAACCAGCTCCAGTACTTTTACATTTACCAGTGTGATCTTTATGACAGATTCCTGTCAAAACTGTCTCACTTACAGATCTCTGATATAATTAACAGGGCGGAAGCGTTGTAGTTTATGATTTTATCACGCAATAGGTGATTTATTTCATGGGTTAGCAGCCAAATCCGATACAGTTTTACCATCATGATTGGTGGCATTTGTTTTCGTGCCCAAATTGAGGGAAAAATGCATGTCTGAGCATAGTTTTTGTTATATTATCATATATTTATGAATAAACATTCAAGAAACACGATTTCTGATCGCCAATTTTTTCTTGGTACCAAAGCAAACGTTTTATTGAGGATTTTCTATTACAACGCACTGGGAGCATTTTTTGAAGCATTGGTACAACACACTGGTTATAACACAAATTTGCTGATTTCACATAGACAAAACATATAACTCGCCCAGAAAAAAAACATACCTTATTTTAAAACGGTCAATTATAAAAATTCTATGTAAACTACAACATAAACTTGTCTTTACGAGTAAACATATCCTTTTTATAGGTCATATTTTAAACTGAATGCGTAACAAATGTATTGACTAAACATTTTTAAGGATCATTGACTATGTCCTGTTATCTGTGCCTTGTTTTCAAAAGCCTAAAACTCCGTTTTAAAGCAATTTCTGCTACAACTTTGCAATGAGGAGGGTAGTATGATGTCTTAAGAACGGATAAATGCTATAATGTGTGAAGCATTCCCCCACATACTGTAGAAATTGCAGGCGAAGCAGATGTAAGGGTCCAAAATTTGAATATATAAATTGGAATAAAAGCATTTTTTGTTGCATGTCTGTATTCAGTTCCAACATTGTTGTGATTTTTAAACATTTAGCTCAGTGTCAAGTGTCTTAAACCCCCTAAAATTCATCTCAAAAGTTTGATGCTTTATAAGAGACATTATTTTCATAAATTATTTTGGGAGTTACCTGTATATCACTGCTAACAACTGAGCAAAGTCATGAGAAAATCTGTCATTAGTTTCCAAACAGGTAGACCATAAAACCAAGTTATGTAGCCAAAGAACATGGCAAAATACTTCACAAAACGGGGTTTAAAAACACAGAGGAAGCAAACTATGTCCATGCCATTGGCGACTACCACCAGCTGATCTGTACTTTAAGTTTGTTATATGTATATGCAAAACACATTTTCTCATGGATGCCTCAATTAATACTGTATGTGTTTGGCAAACATAAAGTGACACACAATTTATTTGCAAGTCTGGAATGAATGAATGAATGAATGAATGCACGCATGCCACTATTCAAATTAGATACTTATGAAATCTAAATGCCTTCAGTTGTTAAAATGTTCCTACATTGATCAAATATTTTTCAGTGTTAAAACTATGGCATATACACCTGTTTAGCTATAACACGCCCTGCTATCTCTTACATTATGCACAGCAATGAAATGTATAGAGTAAGAAGAACTTCAGTGAAATATTGTTGGTCTAAATGAGTCAAGACATACTGTCTAGAGTAAACCAAGATGATACCACTAAAGTATTTGACTAGATTCACAGTCCCTGTAAATCATGGATTAAGAAATTTAATAAAGCAAATGCCTAAAGACGTCAAAATCTTCATGCCATGACGCTGACACCAAAATGCTTAGAGATATCCATGATACAATTTTAATACTGACAACTTTCGAATGTATAGTCTGTGCATTGAGGGACAACTGCCCCGATGTTTTCCCTTTAATCAAGACAGATCTCTCCACATGTTGAATCCAGCCATGTGCTTTAAAAGATTAAGGGGCGTGCATGTGTTAACTTGTATTTGTATAGACTGGTGCAAACGTTTGTTCCATGAAACGTTATTTCTCTAATATTTTGATGAATCAAAAATGAAAAATGGTTAAATTTATTTTCGCGTATCAGATGACAAACCTAGTAAATGTACGTCACGCTTAATTGTACTTTATAGGAAAGAACCTAATTTCTGCCATTCTCACCTTATAAAGTATTCATAACTATTTTATATATATGTACACAGTTTTCGGGTTACATTTTTGACTGGGCAACATTGCCCCCCACTCCCCGAGTACCAACGCCATTCAAATATAATATACTGAGAGGAACTAGAAACTTAAGTTTTTTAATTATTATACTTTGGGTTGGAACCCCGTAAGAATCGATTTGAACCCTCCACTAATTCTTTTACTGACCGTCTGAGGGCGATTCCGCTGTGACGAATCTTTACATTGCAGGAAAAAAATTACCAGAGTTCTAAAATCGATTATACGGAGCCCAACCACCAAACTGAGGGAAGTTTGAAACTTAAGTTTCTAGTTCCTCTCAGTATATGTACTTTATGATGACCTATCAACATGCAAAAGGATTTTTTGGTACTCGGGGGGGGGGGGGGGGGGGACAATGTTCAAAAAATAGTTTTCTGTTTTCTTATATGTTCAATATAAAAAGTAGCTGTATTAGCCCAAACATGTAGCCATACATGTATCAAAATGGGGACCAAAGTCCATTATGCTAAAATACGGACTGACAACGAAATAACGTATGATGGTTGAAGCATTTTATCAACTTTTATTTTTTTCAAAATACAGAGCAGCTATACATTGTGACTCCCATTACCACTGTCAAAGATCCTTCATAAGGCGTTAAAACTGTTACAGCCATATTATTCTATTACACTTCGGTACTTCGTACCACTTCCATGAGATGCAACGAAACACCCATTGAGCCACAGTGTACATCTGTGCGATCTGTTTCAGTACTTCAAATTGGATTATAGCTCTATTTTCGTCGCAAAGAATATGTATAAATAAGGTAAAGCCGGGAAGAAAAACAATCAGGGCATCTGCAGATCAACCAAAAAAAACACCAATGAGCCCCAAAAATATGAACGGTTGTAAGCAGTAATAAAACAAGGCACAGTCTTCGCCATATCCAGTTAAATAAAGTCCTTAAAACTTAGATGGACCTATTGGAAAACTAGAACATAATGCATTTGTACCTTTCTTTTTTTGTCGCTGATCTGGGTGCTCAGGTTGATGGACAAGGACTATTAGTAGGATGATGAGGATAAATGTGTTCTAGTTTTGAAAACATGGAAAGTAAGGCAAGAAAATACCTCAAAATTATGTCCAAGAACCTCAGACCCACCATTATATAGCTAAACATGTGATACAGGGGTAGACATTTTTTCTTATTTTTGCTTGACACATAGATTGTGTGTACTCTAACAATCGTCTGTGACCTGTTTTGTTTACGTAAGAAGAGGACAGAAATCAAATTTTCATCTTAAAATTGTCATTTAACAGCCTTGTAAGTCTTTGCATATTAGATGGCGTAATGAAAACACAGTTCTGGTCATTGTCAGCAATGTATCAAAATTCAGTGTTTTTTTTTCATAAATGAACACTGTAAAATAATGTCTCTGTTTTCTGGACGAGTTAGACGCAACCCTGAAGCAAGTTTGTGTAACCACCAGTGCGTTGTACCAATGCTTCAAAAAATGCTCCTGGTGCGTTGTAATAGAAAATCCTCAATAAAACATTTGCTTTGGTACCAAGACAAAAAATTGGCGATCAGGAATCGTGTTTCTTGAATGTTTATTCATAAATATATGATAATATAACAAAAACTATGCTCAGACATGCATTTTTCCCTCAATTTTGGCACGAAAACAAATGCCACCAATCATGATGGTAAAACTGTATCGGATTTGGCTGCTAACCCATGAAATAAATCACCTATTGCGTGATAAAATCATAAACTACAACGCTTCCGCCCTTCTCTGCGCCAGGTGAAATGGCAAATAACACTCACACAAATTAATAAGGGAATGGTAATGAAGAGAGGTACAAGGTTTGTTTACCTTTTCCGCCATTTTAATCTTACTCCAGTTCGTAATTTAATCTTCACCAGTGCGTTGCAACTAGCTCCAGTACTTTTACATTTACCAGTGTGATTAAATTAAAAAGATTTTAGCAGTCTGTAGTAGGGGAGACCGGGGTTGAATGAGCCTCTTTTTCATTTTTACCGAATCGTGATGCAATCAATATGTACAGGGTGATCCAGAATATCTGATACCATTTTAAGCTTACATAATTTTGTTCCACAAGCACATATCATAATAAACCTTTATTCTTGCATAGATATCTGTGCGCATAGCTGTTTGAAGCCGTTTTCGATTGGTCGAAAGCCGTGTTCAAACTGCAAAACCCATGTTCAAATCATGAAATTCACGTGCCGTTTGAACATGGGTTTTGGCCGACGTCATTGGTCAATGGGACGTGACGTCATGCGTTTTGTAGAAACAAAATGGCCGACGTTGAAGAAGCTCCGCGGTTTTCGGTGATTTTTTACGTTGTTAATGTTATTTTCATGAGCTTTTAAGTGGATTAGAGTGAAAATGCAAGAATAGCGATCAACCATGCTTTGTTTCAGTGTTCAAACATTCGCTGGATCACTCGGAAGGTGTTTGAACACGCGGCCTGCGGCCTTGTGTTCAAACACCTTCCTCGTGATCCATCGAATGTTTGAACACTGAAAACCATGGTTGATCCCTATAATCACAATGGCCTGTGATAATTCAAATTTTGTTTGGTATATAATAATATGCACTTTAAGTAATGTTATTTTGAATAATAGAGATCAAACAATTTGATAGTTTTTGCATAATTCATTATTTTACGTCAAATCAATGTTATAATGATGTCTCGCCAATCCGCGTGTGAATGTTTGCTACTACTAATGCACGAATGTGTGGCGTTAGTTTTCATAACATTTATTAATTAGAACATTTCAGCTTTCAAAAAGTGTCTGATTGAGGTGAATATGCATTTTCATTTAAGCGTCCTCACAAGAAAAGTCGAGCTATCAAAACAAGCTTGATGCCATTGTAATTCAATATGGACGTTATAAAAGGCTTATATGTAAATTTTATGAAATTGTTTGAACAGTTCTATTTTACACGTTAGTGGCGTATATATCTAATGTTGTATACCAAACAAAATTTGAATCTTTGTAGATTATTTTGATATAGATTTTAATAATTTATGTGCTGCTGAAACAAAATTATTGAAGGTTGTAATGGTATCAGGTATTCTGGATCACCCTGTACACAGAACTTTGCGATATACTCATAGAAAGAACAGTGTGCTGGCTCAAATTTAGGCTATTTAACTTAAGGTAGACATAGCTATTTAATACAGGATATCGCTTTAAAGTGACACGGTCAGCGTGGTTCATTCAACCCCATCCCGTGGTTGGTTGAACCACCCTCTTTGGGGTTGAATGAACCAGTGATAGGTTGATCAGCAAAACTTTATGAGAAAAAGTACCTGAGTGTTTTCTGTACGACAAAAGTTGAGGTTAAAATCAGATACTTAAATTTCCTATGCATATAGGGAGTACAATACCCCTGTAACAGACTGGGTTGTATCATATTCGGGGTTGAATGAACCGCTAAAATAAACTTCGTTTGAAAATTTTACGCGTGCTTTGTTAACTAGTGGTTAATCGGGGTGGTTAATTCCACCCCGACCCATCGCAGACCCCTGAATGTGATATAAAGTGAATGTTTATTTCGACAGCACGCCGTATTGAAGTGAAATCTCAATTTCAGTCAATAGAAAAATATTTCTTTGGGACACTGTTGAAGAGATGGACATTTTGAAACAATATTCCATTCCAAAAAAAATTAAGAACTTGTTTCGTGATGAAAAATTACATGGGGTACTTGAAAACGGCTTTTCTGTAATATATAAACACAGCTATTGGCTCGACTTTTGACAACCCCACTAAAATGTAGATATGCAATATGCGCATTTAATGTTGGATTATCTTATGACAGTAAAAGTTATCGCCCCTGGTTCATCCAACCCGTGATTCATTCAACCCCGGTCTCCCCCAAAAATTATCGTATAACATGTAAATAATTCTACACTTTTTTTAAACAAATTTGTGCATTAGGAAGATAGAGATATTATATTTTCATATTGAAAATGCTTTGATGTTGCACTTAAATATATTAGTTGGCCTCCGAATATGTACTGTCTTATATTGACAAGATAGATAACGAAATTTATTTTATTTATTTATTTATTTATTTATTTATTTATTTATTTATTTATTTACAGAGAGAGAGAGAGTGAGCGAGAGAGAGAGAGAGAGAGAGAGAGAGAGAGAGAGAGAGAGGGAGACTCAGAGACGGCGAGTTGCTCTGTAAGATCGGATGCAATTCTGACTGTCAGTGACCGTGACTTATCTAGATATAGATCTTTATGTTTCAAAACTGGCATTTTTAAGTACAAAATGAGTATTTTCTAACTTTCTTCCATTCGACTCTGAGGATGCAATATTATGCATTCACTAACTTACGGTCAGGAGAGTCTAAGCTAAATGAAACTTTAATGTTAACAAGCATCACTTCTATTACCTCGGATCAGTTCAATCATGTAGTACTTCGCTTGGTACTAAAATGTACATGATGTATGCCTTGTAAATCTGCATAAGCAGAGAAGTAAGACAGAATAAAGAAAGATAAAAAAGGGAAGAAAAAAGAATAGCCGGAACGCATTGGTCGTATTTTGCTTGTTTTCATTATTTCAGTGACCGTGTCTACGCCTTGAAAATAATCCCACAAAATGGCCTCCGGTTTTCCCGTCAAATGTCAGTCACTTTCTATGGCTATGAAACACACATCCATTTCTAAACACACCTGCGTATGACTTTAAATCACCTGATACAAAATTCTTTCATCTACCAAAGTCATGAGTTGCCATCAAATATGTTTGAAATTGTCGCTTACTCGTTGATACGTGCTCGCAGACGTCAGGTTTCCCGAATGGCAAACCTGCGTGTCTTTCTATTTGCAAAACTTTTAGGCTCCAACACCAAAACTTGGTAGTGAAATGTTTTAGCGTCTTTCGTCTTTGTGTTTGAAAAAAAATATAAAGAAATAACTAATATAAAAAAAGAACAATTTCACATGTCACCTTAATCTTCTGTTGAGCATATAAATTTTGACTTGACCGTATGTTGCCATTATTTTCTTTCCGTTATGATGCAGATAGCCAGTCAACGAATTTTAGCTCGTGACTGTGACTTTATACACCATCATCCAATAGCAAATGGTGCAATTTGGAACAAAAATAAACCGTGAAAATAATCAACAATGCCCAAACTAACTTTAAATGAACAAAGATATTTATAATGAGCAAGGAGCGGATTAAACACCGTACTGTAACTTCCTGATACATACGAAATTACGATGTCACGGCCAATTTCTGTTCTGTCAAACTACACATCAGTTAAAAGATCTCGTAAAAAAAATAAGTACAAGCAGCTCCTCTTCTTTTCCAAGGAAGCGAATCTGTATTAGTGTCGGGTAGTGATATAGAGTTATATTTTTGGAAGCTAGAGGGTTGTGGCCCGAGGCTTTGCTCAAAGGTCATGCCCATGCAATTCAGCTTTTTTTTCCCTTTTTTTTAATAATTTTTCTACGGCAAGACTTTAACTGCCAATAACTTTACGTTAAATGATTACGAGAACTCGATTGCATTAGGCCTGTTTTCCACGGACATTGTTTCTTTGACAAGATTATATGTAATAGAAACTGACTTTGACAATGAGTTTGCGTTCACACACAGCAAAGATTACTTATATTACTTAGCTCGCTCACCTTTGTCACAGATATTTGACAGAGAATTGAGTTTACACGAGCATATTTTCTGCGACAAACCTACTCGGGTTTTAGAGTGGGAATTTTTTTTCTGATTCTTCATTTCCTGATCATTGCCTACTTGTTGTACCTTTTCATGCGTTTTGTCAAAGAAATATTGTCCGTGGAAACCGGGCATTATTTGCCACAGGCCACAACAACTAGCTACGTAATGATAAAGAAAAAGAAAACGTTAAATTGATTTCTAACTAGATCTATATTTATTTATTTTTCTAGCTCTAAACATTAAATAATAACAAGGCACCGACAGTCATTTCTGACCAATTCTGTGCGTTTCTGGATAACACATAAATGCTTGGACAACAAGAGGAACCTTAATGTACCGAGATGATGTGTCGTTGATCATGGTGAATCTGAAACGAAATATTGAGAACATTACGAAAACTTGCCCATGTAATATACAAAGATATTTTCAGAAACAAAAATTGAAAATTTCATTGGAGTATTTTGATTATTTTTAATATATTGGCTCAAAACATATATTGTGGGTACACGTTTATATCGATGCGGTTCTAACGAGTGCCCACAATCTATGCTTTTGATCCAAAATAAGAAAAATAGGTATACCCCTGCAAACCCCAGTTTTTTCTATATAAAAGTTGGGTTCAAGGGTGTATACATTTCACGACTTTTACACATATTTCACCAGTCAAAATGATTAAATTTGTAGTGAGATGCTGCAAAAACTGTCAACTAAATTTGGCAAATTAAAGTCTAAATCATACTTGATTAAAGTTAGGCCTAAAACATTTCTCGCTGCTGTACTTTTTCTGATAGCATTTTTATACAAAATTTACTGGTTAGTCAGTCAAACGCCGTGTAACTATTTGTCTTGAAAACGTATTGATATAAAAAGATCAGCGGTAATGCATTTATGTTGCCAGAAGACAGTCTTTATGATATTTTGGCGTATTCAACAAATCATAAGCTCCGAAAAAATATATGTAAACAGAATAAAATGGAATAGACTAGTAAGGTAACATAAGCTTGATTCTGATTAGGCAAAAACAATTACGTTAATGTCGCTGCCTGTATAATATTTTTCAGGTGTCCATTAATTAGTAAAAACGTACTTTGTTGGATTTTCATTACGAAAACATGCCCATGAAATATACAGAGACTTTTACAGTTCTAAAAGATGAAAATTTTCAGCAGAAAAAAGGTGTTGATATAATTTATTTGCTCAAAACATTGATTGTGGGTACACGTTAGAACCGCCTCGGCGAGGCGGTTCTAACGAGTACCCACAATCTATGTTTTGGATCAAACATAATTGAAGTAGGAATACCAGGACTGTAAACCCCAGTTTCATTGTTTGAGCCGCATCGTGAGAAAACCGGTCTTCGGGGTTTCCGACCAGGTGCGACACAAATCGGTCTGTACAAGCTCAGAAAAAAGCTAGAAGCTTGAAATTTCGGATTTAAGTAGAAGAGGAATTGTACTATCCGAGTAGCGAAAACAAAGGCGCTGATCAGCTTCGCGGTTACCGCGAAGCTGATCTGCGCCTTTGTTTTCGCCTAGGCAAAAATCCGGTTTTCTCACGATGCGGCTCATTTTATAGTGGTGTTTAAGGGGCTTTACATGTCACGGACATGTTATCCTGATGTGAAATGAAAATGGAACTCACCGGAGTATTTAACCCTGAATAATGCTAATGTTGGGTGTAGTGACGGCAGATCCCTGGTTGAAGAAACTGTTGTTGCCGAACAGGAACAGGATAATGAACAGGAATCCGATCAGCATCACTGCAACGAAGAGAGAACGATTAATTGATGTGTGGTTTCAAACGGCTGATAACAGAATTTTGTAGATTATTCCTGCTCTCAGTTTAAATGCAGTCAGTCAGACAAGAATAGGATAAGGAACACGAATCAAAAGTAGAAAAACGACATAATTGCAATTCGCAGAGAGAATCATTTTTATGTGATTTTAAACGTCACATAACGGATATTTGTAGTAGACATTTTTTCTTCTTTTAACCGCAGTGAAAGTGTTCTTTCGACTATTTAGCGCCCATATGTATGTTCATTTAACGTGTTACAAAAGTTTTGGAAATCGTTTTATTAAAATCGCTCCACGCAAAAACAATTTTAGTATACTAAAAATAGAAGCGTTCTGCAGAAACGGCCATTGAAGGAGGGGTCGAGTCTATGGGATTGGTACCTCACTTTCAACATTAAATTTGCACTTGCCTCGTGGATTATTCATGGTTTATAAAATAAGAAGCATCAGGAAAACATGTCAATGAAAAGTATACCCCCTCCTACCCCACATTTATATAGCAAAAGTGGGGTATTGAGGGGTATACCTATTTTTCTTATTTTTGCTCCAAAACATAGATTGTGGGTACTCGTTAGAACTGCCTCGGCGAGGCGGTTCTAACGTGTACCCACAATCTGTGTTTTGAGCAAAAATAAGAAAAATATTTTTAAAAAATCCAATGAAATTTTTAATTTTTGCTACAGAAAAAGTTCACTGTATATTGCATGGGCATGTTTTCGTAATGAAAGATCCGAGAATAAATACATGTACATATTGTTAAGATGATTAATCGTGTAGGGCAAAAATTTTGATTCATAAAGTTTCTGTATTAAATTTGTAGAAAAAAAAAGATATAAAATTTATAAATAAAACAGGTAAGCAGGTAAATCTCAAACCCTGAACCGTGTCCACATTTATGCCTAGGGTCTACGCGTAGATTTTTCCATGCGCACACTACTACTACCGGCCTGTGCAGCTACAGAAGCAGGCTAGAAGCTTGGAATTTCGGATTTAAGAAGAAGAGAAAATGTACCATTCGTGTAGCGAAAACAAAGGCGCTGATCAGCTGCGCAGTTACTGCGAAGCTGATCTGCGCCTTTGCTTTTGCATAGACAAAAATTCGGTTTTCTCGTGACGCGGCTCAAATGACTAAAACTACAATGTTTTATTTCTATAGAAAATGCGTATATACTCACAGAACCCTCCATCTCCTAATCCCCCTTTGCTTCCCCCGTATCCACCATAAACGGGCATATAACTGGTGTAACCTCCTCCGTAGCTACCGTAGCCCATACCAGAGACTGAGAGTGCCAGGGCGAGGGTCATAAAGACACAGACGGTGGCGAGTGTGGTGGCTTTCATTTTGATGCTGAAAGTAACAATAAAGGATTATATGTTTGTATTGTTAATGATAAAATTCGGAAATACGGATTATTACATGTAATCGCTAGATATGACTGTGTATGGATTGCAACTGATATAGTCGAAAATTCGTATCGATGCACGCTCCTAATATAATCGCTTAAGAGCCTGTACATTTTAGAGACTTTTCATTGAAGTACATTTAAGTAATTGCGTTTTATCATTCCAACGTTACTTTAACGAAGTCAGATGCGTTATGATATCACTGTTCCAAAATGTTACTGTTGATCCCTGTTCGTTTCCCGAATTATAAGAAGTGAAGTGATATTCTCGGACACCCCCCCCCCCCTCTCCCCCATACACAGTAATAGTCAAGCAATACTTATAGGCCTACATTGGTTCTGAATGATTTTAAATTCTAATTTTATCAAATAAACCAAAGGTTTTAAGAGTTTAAGGAATAAACTTAACTTACCTAGTTTAGCGTCGACTGTCAATGCGATAGTGATGTGTATTGGTTCGAGATAAGTTTATATACCCCAATATCTGACACCCAGGGACATCGTTACGTCTCTGACAGACTTCCGATCACTTCCGTGTAGACGGTTTAGACAGTTTGTTCGCGACGTTGAATGTTTCCGGTACGTTACGAGCTAGTTAACTCAATTCTTAAATATTTTTATTTATTTTTTTTTTATTTTAATTCAGTTTTACGTCCCTTTCAAGATTATTTCAGCTCATATGAGACGAGCCAATCAGTAAGTGGGGCGAAAACGGGAGAACCCCGAGAAAAACCACCTAACACACCCGCAAGCAGAACTTGGCTTGTCTCACATGTGGCCAGAGCGGGGCTCGAACCCACACCAGACACAGCGGTGAGATGATTGAGTGATTAAGGAACAGCGCTCTCTTAACCGCTCGGCCACGGGGGCCGCCAATTCTTAAATATTACAATTTTAATCGTTTCGAATACGTTTTAAGACATTTCATGTTTTTGCTCAAGAATGGGTACATGTAATCACATCAGAATATAGCCAACTTTTAGAAAACCTGACCATGCAATATACAGCGATTTTTGTACATTTACCTTCATTAATTATGAAAATTTCATTGAAAAAAAAAATGATAATTTTAATATTTTAGGGGAGACCGGGGTTGAATGAATCACGGGTTGAATGAACCAGGGGCGATAACTTTGTCTGTAACAAGATAATTTAACTGCCGCCTGCAATATTAAATCCGCATTTTGCATATCCATGTTTCAATAGGGTTGTCATAAGTCGTGCCAATAGCTGTGTTTATATATTACAGAAAAAACTGTTTTCAAATACCCCAAGTATTTTTTTCTCCCCAAAACAAGTTCTTATGTTTTTGGAATGTCCAGAATCTTGTTTCAAAATCTCCATCTCTTCAACAGTGTCCCAAAGAAATATTTTTCTCTTGATACAAATTGAGTTTTCACAACAATATGACATGCTGTCGGAATAAACATTCACTTTATATCACATTTAGGGGTCTGTGATGGGTCGGGGTTGAATGAACCACCCCGATTAACCACTAGTTAACAAAGCACGCGTATAAAAATATGTTTCTAAAATAATAAGCAAATTAAAATGTGTTCTGTCACCTCTAGAAAAGCAGTCGGTTCCCTTTGAAAATAAAATTTTCAAACGAAGATTATTTAAGTGGTTCATTCAACCCCGCATATGACACAGCCTTTTACAGGGTCACTGTACTCCCTATATGCATAGGAAATTCAAGTACCTGATTTTAACGTCAACCATTGTCGTACAGTAAACATTTGGGTACTTTTTCTCATACTGGTATCCCAGAAAAGTTTTGCTGGTCAACCTATCACTGGTTCATTCAACCCCAAGAGGGTGGTTCAACCAACCCCGGGATGGGGTTGAATGAACCACGTTGACCACGTCACTTTAAACTGAGTGCTATCCTGTAATAAATAGCTAGGACCACCTAAGGTTAAATAGTCCGACAAAATGTTCTTTTTATGAGTATATCGCAAAGTTCTGTGTACACATTGATTGCATCACGATTCGGTGAGGCGGTTCTAACGAGTACCCACAATCTATGCTTAGGGAGCAAAAATAAGAAAAAATAGATATTCCTCTGCAAACCCCCTACATAAAAGTGGGGCCGTTTAAGGGGGTATAACTTTCACGGACATGTTTTCCTGATAAGCTTCTTTGACGCCGATGAGGTGTGTCAAAGTTTCGAATCTGGGTGCTATTGGCATCTGACAGGAATTCGAAGTTGCTTCTCTAAGGTCGATGGCTTCGATCTTCACAATACAATGCATTAAGTGCCAATTAAGTTGTAGGCTGATTCAGAATGGCATAAATGCCAACACTACATTAAAGCCAAATATCAAATAATGAAGCGTACATTGACAATCGTCTCTCAGTCTCTTATGCCATTGTGTCGGTACTGCCAAATACCAAATAATGAAGCGTACATTCACAATGTGGTATAAATGTCAGTGCTACATTAAAACCATGGGATACGTGTCAGTACTACATTAAAACCAGATACCAAATACTGAAGCGTACATTCACAATGTGGTTATAGATACATATAAGCATGGAAAACCAATCACTTCAAGAAGATTGAACTTATAACCCGAATATATTAGAAGCTATGATGCTTTATACTAATATGTTACACATAGACTGCTTTTCTGTGGATACATTTTTAAGTATTCTACATTACTAGATCTACACATGCCAGTACCCTGATCAAGTGGTAGAACGCCAGACTCTGACTCGACAGACTCTGACTCTGACTCGATAGTCTCAGAGTTCGAACAATTCAATCATTTGCAATTTGGCACCGTGTTGTGTCCTTGAGCAAAACACCAGATATTCATATTTCTTCGCGAGGCTGTTACGTTTACAGTCACTACCAGAGAGAACAGCCTCTTCAGTTGCACAGCTGCTCCTGGGAGTACCTCCTGTAGCAGCTGAGATCATCATCGGCCATAAAGGACAGTTGGGCCTATTATATTCTATTGTGAACTCAAGAAATGACAATGAAAAGACTTATGGCACGGTAGTTGTCACTTTGATCAACATCAGCAAAACTATTCATGTCGACAGAAAATACTGTACAGGTGTATAGCGGCTATCACCATCCTCTCAGATACAAGATACAAGATACAAGAATCTTTATTTTACGTCGGATACATGTAACAAATAACATTAGCTGTGATAGCTATTTCCCGACAAAACATGATGTAAAGCAACAATTGTAAAACAGCTGTAAGAAAGAGTTATACATTTTAGTAAAAAGAGGACAATGAAGCATTAGCACATAAGCACAAAGAAAACATGTATACAAACAAGGTTAATAATGCTAAAAAAAATAAATAGTGATATGCAGGATAAAATAAGTCATGAGCATATTTTCATATCACAGTTAAAAGCATTTATACATATATACATGTATAGTCTTAGATTATTAGTAGCAGGAATACTAATTAGTCTAAGTAGTACATAAAAAAGCCACTACCCCCATTTCAAGAAAAATATCTTCTGCCAGAAATAAACGAAAAACGAAAAATAAAAAAAAAACAAGAGGCAGATTTCCGCTTGTAAAAAGAATGCGAAAAGAGCAGAAGGTAAATTCAACAGAGACAGACCTAAAAAAGTGTTTCCTTCAGACGTTGACATAGACATTAACATAAGGAGTTAGACAAAAAGCAGTACTGGTGCTGATGCCTCTCCCTGCTGTATGGACAATCCACACGACCACAGGAAAGACAACATCAGTAAACTAAATAGACAGTAAAAATAGAAATTCTAATGTAAATTGAATTAAATGAATAAAACAAATTGCATGCAAACATAAAAGATTAAACTGAACATGAACATGAGTTGCATTTTGGTCCAGTCCATTTGCGGACCAGCCTCTCAAATTCTTTGAAGGTCTCTATTTTCCTCATTTCATTTGGGAGGCTGTTCCACACCCTGGCAGCTTCAAAGCGTTATACTAACAAGACTTCTGATGTAAGGGGGAGCAATGTTTTTAATGCACTTGAAAGTTTCCAGGGCAATTGTTCTGAGTCTTGAAAGATGCAGAGTGGGGAGATTTGCTCTGTTCAACAGCTCTTCATACGAAGAGTCATAACAAGTGAAATATACCAGTATTGGTCCTACTCCGAAGAAGATACAGATACAGATACAGAATTAAAAACTATTTTCAGGCCTCTATACTGTAGTTTCTCTAATTTAACAGTATTTGTCTTACTACAGAAATGCCAGACAATTGGGCAGTAACTAAAATTTGATCAGTTGGGGAACTTCTCTACTGGTAAGTACTGGCGAGGCTGTACGTGTTGGTAGAGATAAAATCTGCTTCAGAGATGTTTTGCGAAACCTTTCCAATGTATCTAGATTGGACTTGGATGGTACAATACAGCAATACAGGGAGTACATGCACCGACACCTACGGTGAGACGAAACGTCTTGTTAGTTTTCTGCACATTATCGGAACATTGGGTTCAATTCCACGCAAATGGCGGAAGCATTGAAATTTTGTAAACATTGCATTATTTTCTTATTTTTCTAATTATTCTTACATTTTGTAAAGCTTAAACTATTTTCCACTCACACAGAAGATAAACTCTGTAATAATCGATTTTCAGTGATGTTGATTTTGTGATGATTTTGCAGCAGTTGTTCTTTCTCTTCATGCATTTTCAACAAACTAATCAAGTATTAGCTTTCACAAAACATTGGTTATACTTAGAACAAATAGAATATGTTTGTGGTTTCTTGTGTTTTATAGCCCATTCAACAGTTTTTCATTTTCATTGCAGCTGATTAGCGCAATTGGGCATTTAGGGATGATGTCATACAGGTAGTTAATGATTTTATCTGCTGACTGCTGACTAGACTCTCGCACTCAGCTGATGTGTACAATCTAATTATCTCCATGGAGTGAAACGTCTCGTCACCATTCCGAATGTACTTTCAGCCTCGTATCCATCCGTAAATCAAGATGGCAAAAATAAGCTGTTTTTACACATCGATTGTTTCACCTAGAATTCCATTAATACAACTTAGAAATGCTCACCGACACTTGGCTATTTGATGAAACACACATTTAACTTTCTAACAATCAAGTTTTCTGCACGAAATTACTCGTCTTTTTTTTTTTTTAACAGATTCATTTTTCAGCTTCTTGTCAATTGTGTTCACTCGTGTGGGGCCGTTTCTATAACGAGCCGAACACATATGCCAACGTTACAGAAGCTGACATCGGACATTAATTTATTCCAGTTGAAAGGTCAAGATTTGGCCTTGTCCAATGATATGCAAATATTTCTACAAATGACGTCAATCAGGTCAACCATTTTGATTACGTCGTGCGGCGTTTGACATCATCGAGACGTTGCAACACGAGCTGCAATATACTAATTGATCAATTAAATATTAATTGATCAATTTACTTTCCATATAAGGAAATGGTCGGAAGTCAGTTCTTGGCGTAAACCTACGAACATATACGGACAATTTAGTGCACTGAAATGGCAGCCAGAAGTTTTAAACAAGAATACAGCAGCTAAAAACGGACAAAATAGGTTGGAATTTTTTCTAATAGCACAGTTAACATGTTAGTAACGCATCGGTGAAGTGTATTCTTCTGATTAATCTTGAAAAAAGTTGCAGTTATTGACACTTCGTTTCACCATTGATCAACCAACTGTGATCGCAACGAAGAGATATGGAACATATGTGTAATATAGCGGAGTGAGATTTCGCAACTAACTGCTGACCAAACCAAAAGCTGACCAAAGTGACTAAAACACTGACCATGTAAAATGATGACCAGACAAAACATCTGGTCTCTGTTAAGCTTTAAGTGAAAATGAATGATGATAAATTTGTGATAATTGCTAGTAATGCCAATGCATTTAAAGTCATTATACGGGTGTTGCTGCTTAAATTTAAAGTTAGCTGTCATGTGCTGAAGGCATTGTCACTTATTTTTAGTCTGACTAGAAAAACTTGCATATATTTTACACATAAAATTCCTATCGGATGTGTTTTAAAAAGTATTATTAACAACTTCCACATGTTAAATCACCAATTACCACCTAACAGAGACCAGATGTTTTGTCTGGTCATCATTTTACCTGGTCAGCGTTTTAGTCACTTTGGTCAGTTTTTGGTTCGATCAGCAGTCAGCAGGTCATCATATAAAAGTCAGCATTTTAGTCACACCCATACATTACTCGATGTTTAACCCTCATTTTACAATTAGGGTTAAAAAGCAGGTGTGTGGACTGCTTCATATTTTTTGATTCATTATGTTATTTAACTTTCTTTCAGAGAGCAGAACAACTATGATTTTCCAGCACTATCTGTCTCCTCGTACTGATGGACAACACAGATGAGGATGACCTAGATCTGGTTCCTCCGTCGCCCATAGCAACAACAGCACAAGTGTCAAGGTCATTGGCCCAGAATGACCCACCATTGCCTCGACTGTTCATACCTGGGTCACCAGTTGCTGGAAGTTCAAGGTCAGACTTGTCTCCCCTAGCGACATCTACTCAGCAACCTGGCAGTTCAGGGACATTGCTTTCACCAATAGCAACATCTACGCAACAGCCTGGTAATTCAAGGTCAGACTTGTCACCACTGGCAACCTCTACACAACAACCTGGCAGTTCAAGGTCACTGATATCACCAATAGGAACACCAACTCTGACTGGAAGTTCTGGGCTGTTATTGTCTCCAGTGACAACTCCAAGCCTTCAACATGGCAGTTCTAGGTATACAATTGAGCCGCCTCGTGGAAAAACCAACAATCTGCATAGGCGAAAACAAAGACGCAGATCAGTTTCGCGGTAACCACGAAGCTGATCAGCGCCTTTGTTTTCGCTACTCTGATAGTACAATTCCTCTTCTACTTAAATCCGAAATTTCAAGCTTCTAGTTCTTTTTTATGCTTGTACAGGCCGGTTTGTATTGGACCTGTTCGGAAACCACATTGTTGGTTTTCCCAAGAGGCGGCTCAATTATAATTTATATACATGTATTCATATTGTGAAAAAAAAGAGAATTTATTTTGGGATTGTAAAGCATAGTTTAAGGTTTTGCTTAATAATCTAGTCAAACATTTTCTTGTTAAAGGTGCATTGCTCAAAATTCAAACCAGCAGAGCCCAGGATCTCGCACTACCACTTGAGCCACGACGCGAGAAAACCAGTCTTTGGGGTTTCTGACCAGGTCTGACACAAATCAGCCTGTGCACCTACAGAAGATGGCTACAAGCTTGAAATTTCGGATTTAGGAAGAAGAGGAATTGTACTATCTGTGAAGCGAAAACAAAGGCGCTGATCAGCTGTGCAGTTACTGCACAGCTGATCTGCGCCTTTGTTTTCTCATAGGCAAAAATCAAGTTTTATCACAACGTGGCACACTTTGCCACTGCAATTCCCTTTCTGTTAGAAGCAAACCAAAGTTAATATAAATTTATCACTTTGGTCAGTTTTAATATGTTAACATTTAACATGAATTAGTAAACATACTATTAGCATGTTATACCATTTGTTAGTGGGACGAATTTCATGCTCAGTTGAAAATAGTACAGTTCTAAGCAATATTTACCATTGGTGCCTAATTGAAAGATTTGAAAACTTTGATCTGTGTCATGAGAAAATTGGTCTTCCAGACTTCAGACCTGGTCTGACATAAATTTAATCGGCCTGTACAGTCACAGGAGAAGGCTTGAAGATTTAAGAAGAAGACGAATTGTAGTATTTGAGAAATGTAAACAAAGGCGCTGATCAGCTGCGCAGTAACTGCACAGGTGATCTGCACCTTTGTTTTCGCATTGGCAAAAATCTGGTTTTCTCATGATGCGGCTGTTTTATTTCAAAATTAGAGTTGGCGGTAGAAGTTTGAATGATTGGGTTGTTAGACGGCCCAGTGTAGTTGAGAACCAGAGAACTACCAGAGTTAGAGAAAGATTAGCAAGAGAGAACCCACCAGAGGTAGCATTACTAAATAATGCAGTAATAAAAAATATAGTTTACCCCTGTAAACCCCATTTTCACTGCATAAAAGTGGAGTTTAAAGGGGTATACATTTCACAGACTTTTTCCTTATGGATATTTAGGTATTCGGTTGTGATGTTTTAAAATTGTCTCCTTAAACATACAGAACAATTATGTGGTTTTCTGCCCTATTAATTTGACAATGACAGAGGGTTATTCCTTAGAAGGCATCAGGCAAGTTTCCCAAATTCACAGGACCGTCTGACCGAGTCAGGTAAAAAGCCATTCGGTCAGGTAAAAATTCATTTCAGTCCTGTGGAAATTTTATTATTTTCTACTACATGTATATGTTTAATCATTTTATAAGAATTTCTCATTTGTTGGTCCTGTAATCATTCTCCAATATTGTGAACTCTGATAATGTACAAAGTGCAAACAAACAAATTTATAAATCACGTGATATTTTCTTAAAATGAATTTTATGCCTGAAATTCAGATTCTGCTTATTTTGGTTTACAAATTGCTTGTCTTATTGCAACATATTTCAGCAAACACAGAATTTAGATATTTTTTTAGATTCCATCCACAAACTTACATAGAAATTCTACATGATAAATGATAATCTGATTGTTTGTATTTACAGACTGTAATTCCAGGGGCCAGTTGTTCAAAGTTAACGATGTCGTTAAAATTTCAAATGGCAATATTACACATACACGGTTATTTTTTGTTGAAAAAATGTGAGAACCCTTTGCATTCTCACATTTTTTTCAACAACAACAACAACAAAAAAAAAACAGTGTTATCAGTGTATTTGCTTTTGATGTTGATATGTATTTAACAAATTGAGGGCTTAACGAAGTTTTGAACAACTGGACCCAGATATGTAGACATTTTGCTGTCCCAGTAGACCTCCAAGTATGTTTGTCTTCATTTAAATTTTAGGGGATAGCTTCTTCAGCAAATGTTGCAGCTGATAATGACGCTGCTGCTGATAATAATGATGATGGTGATGATGACATTATAGAGATAGGAGAGGGGGATTCTGATGTAGTGTCGGTCCACAGTGAAGGATTGTCGGAGCCAGAAGAAATTGTAAGTTCAATGTCAAAGTCATTCAGAGAGTTGTTACAGCGTATATTCCAGCAGTGTCATTTTTTTTCCAAAAAATGGAGCTTGCTGTCCTTATGGTAGAGTGTCAATGCTGAAATAGTCAAAATTAAAGTCTAAAAACTTGCCTCTGATAATGGTTTTTCGCAGAAAATTTTTGTTAGGGGGACGACAGAGAAATTATTTTCATGTCAAAATCTTGATCTTAGTTTGTCCTAATAGGACCTGCAAAAATGTTGAAAATCGGTGAACAAATAAAGTTTTTATGACCAAAATGAATTTTGCATAGGGATTTTGCATTGGCAAGGGAGATAATCGAACGATGATCTTGAAAATGCATATTTTTCGAGAATTTTTACCTGATCATGAAGATATTGTCTCCGGTATGTCATTTGTGTCAATTTTTAATAATTTTGAGCTATCATGATTAAATACTTAGAATTTAAATTTTTTGTTGGAAAATATTTACCTCTCATGAGATTTTTATACAAGAAATCCCTATTCAAAAATGTTTTTGACCAGAACTTTTTTATTTGTCTACCGATTTTTGAAATTTTTGCTGCACATTTTGCGACAAACTAGATGCTTAATTGTGCCAAGAACATATTTCTTCTACATTTGAACAGTTGTAAAATATCTGCGAAAAACCATTATCACACACTAAGAAACAGACGTGAAAAATTCAGGTTCTAACCTCAAAAACTGGTAATCTATCCTGCTCACAATTGTTGGCATTTTAAAATTTATAAGGAGGATAGATTTCAAGCTCAGCTGAGTTGAGCATGAAAAAAAATTTAAAACCTCAGGACCTGATCTAGAAATCCTGAGTTCAAACTCCTCTGGCACTGAGTTGTCTCGGAGTAATGCACCAGTCATTTGTAACCACTGCCCCCCCCCCCCTCCACACACACACATACTGGGATAGACTAGGATAATGACTTTTTACATATCAGTGCCCCACTATAAGCCCCACCCTGCAGGGACAAGGTTGAGGTCAAAACCCTGCACTTTGCCCTGCCCCTTATAGTAATAAATTCCATTGGGGTAAGAATTCTAATGTTAAAGCCCAGTCAGTTCCCCTGCACCATCGGGGCAATCAAAAAGTAATTGCCCCGCACTTTAGCCTGGCTATCCTCCACCCTTCCCCGTAGGGGTGGGGAGGGGGGGCAGTGGTTACAAATGACTTCTTCATAAGACTCCACAAGTCCACATAGTGCTGATCGATACCCTTTGTGGTGTCTCCATCCCGAAATTACTGAAAAATTGTTAGCTATGATGTCAGCCCCTCAGCAAATGCAAAATAAAAATGAAGAATAAGAAAACAACAAACAAACAGTATCAAAACATTTGAGCCGCCTCGTGGGAAAACCAACAATGTGGTTTTGGAACAGGTCCGACACAAACCGGACTGCACAGTAACAGAAGACAGCTAGAAGCATGATGTTTCGTATTTAGGAAGTAGAGGGTTTGCACTACCTGTGTAGCGAAAACAAAGGCGCTGATCAGCTTCGTAGTTCCTATGAAGCTGATCTGCACCTTTGTTTTCGCCTAGGCAGATTGTTGGTTTTCTCATGCGGCAGCTCATTTCTTTTCCAGAGAGATTCAGACTCAGACTCCAATGCTTATGTGATCTCAGAACCTGGCTCACCCCAGCTGCAGGCTGGTAAGATTGTTTTATCTACTATTTCTGTGAAATTTGTTCAAAAGAGTATCAAATGAGTCGTGATGCAAGAAAACCTTTCTTCGAGGTCTGCGACCAGGTCTGACACATATGGTTTAACCGACCTGTATAGGCTCAGAAAAGGCTAGAAGCTTGAAACTTTAGGTTTAAGTAGGAGCGGAAGTGTACTATTGGTTGTGATCAGTGCCTTTGTTTTCGCATAGGCAAAGATCTGGTTTTGTCATAACATGGCTCAAATAATTTAACTGTTAGATTTGTTAGACTACTTGTAGATAGCAAAACCTATACAAAATTAACGGACACAATAAGAAACTTGCGTCCAGTCCTTAAGCAAGTTACTAAAAGAGGACATATGGTCAACTTAAGTGACAAACCCTTTCTCAAAAGAAGCTACAAAACATGACATCTCATCCATCACAAATTTTCCATGACAATTAAAATGAAACTGAACATTTGAGCCATGTCATGAGAAAACCAACATTTTGCAAATGCAAAAACAAAGGTGCAGATCGCGGTTACTGCATAGCTGATCAGCGCCTTTGTTTTCTCTACATGGATAGTACAATTCCTGTGCTTTCTGAATGCAAAATTTTCCAGTCTGGTCATCATCCTAGCTTGTACTGCTCGGTTTGTGTTGGGCCTGTTTGGAAACATTATTGGTTTTCTCATGATGCGGCTCATATATTTTAGGTGAAACTGATAACCAGAACAGAACTCTTGTTGGACAACAATCTGAGCAAGCAGATACACAAGAAAATGCAGACAATCTTGTACCAACCGTACATCTTGAATTGCCACAACAAGCTGCTAGTGAACAGATTGCAATTCAGAACATTCCTGGGCCAGGCCCTGTCCAAGCTACTGTCTCCACGCGTGAACATCACTCAATTCTCGGTGTTCAGAGCACTCCCGGTCCGTCACTTCATGTGCAGGCAATCATTAGTGAGGGACAATCCCCAGCTGACTTCAGAAGTCCTAAGAGAAGGAGAGTGATCTCCCCTGCTAAATTTTCAGTAAAGGAGGAAGGAAAGGCCGCAGAGGAGGAAGATGCAGAAGATGGAGAGGTGAGCCGCATCGTGAGAAAACCAGATTTTTGCTTATGCGAAAACAAAGGTGCAGATCAGCTTTGCAGTAACTGCAAAGCTGATCAGCGCCATTGTTTTCGCTACTCGGATAGTACTATTTCTCTTCTTCCTAAATCCGAACTTTCAAGCTTCTAGTCCGCTACTGTGACTGTACAGGCCGGTTTATGTTGGACCTGGTCGGAATCCCCGAAGACCGGTTTTCTCGCGTCGAGGCTCAGGTGATTTTTTTTTTTTCCCAAATATGAGATTATTTAGAAGAAAATTAGCTCAAACACAAAGCAGCATGTAAAGACGTACAGCATTAAAAGCTTTATATCCAGTAAGAAATGGTAAAATACCCAAGAGCTGTTGCTTTGGACAGATCCGAATAAAATTGACAGGGACTTAAAGCATCATCTCAACAAGATTTATTGTTGATCTTTTTTTTTAACCCACAGCGGGACCAGATTCTAACCCATACCGCAGAGGTGACACACAAAGTATGGTTATTAGCCACTATGTTGGTTTAACCATGTTTAAAGTTTAGCAATTTTGTTTCAGTGCTGTCCTATATGTTTTGAGTCATGGACGACCTCAGGAAACCATAGGTTGTCTTCCCTTAGATGTGGACATTTGTTTGGACAAAGGTATATGAGCAGTGTCATGAGAAAACCAACAATGTGGTTTCCGAACAGGTCTGACACAAACCGAGCTGTACAAGCACAAGAGCAGTTTGGATTTTTAGCTCACCTGAGCCGAAGGCTCACAGGTGAGCTTATAGTATACCCATGCTCCGGCGTCCGTCCGTCCGTCGTCCGTCCGTCGTTCACATTTTCAAAGATCTTCTCCTCTGAAACCGCTTGGCCAATTAAAGCCAAACTTCAGGTGGAGCATCCTATGGAAGGGGGAACGAAAGTTTATATAAATGGTCCAGGTCACATGACCAAGATGGCCGCCATGGCTATAAATAGCAAAAACCTTTTAAAAATCTTCTTCTCCAGAACCAGTGGGCCGATTTCCACGAAACTTGGTATGTAGCATTGGGGACGTGGGCCCATCATAGTTTATATAAATCATGACCCTAGGATGACCTTGACCTATTTTACGGCAAGGTCAACTTAGGTCGCCAATGCATTTGAATGGGAAAAAATGGTAAATGGCTATTTAATGGGTAAAACTTACTGGGAATAGGCAAATGGACAGAAGATTAATGTTAATGGAAAATTTTAGCCCCTGGGGGGTTGTCTGCCCCTGCCCCGGGGTTATATACATGTATATTTCCATAAAAATGAAACATCTTCTCCCCTGAAACCGCATGGCCAATCAAAGCCAAACTTCATTTGGAGCATCCTTGGGAAGGGGGAAAGAAAGGTTATATAAATGGTCAAGGTCACATGACCAAGATGGCCGCCATGGCTATAAATAGAAAAAAACTTTAAAAATCTTCTTCTCCAGAACCAGAAGGCCAATGATTTTGAAACTTGGTGTGAAGCATCAGTGACTGGAGCTCTACAAAGTTAATATAAATCATGACCCTGGGATGACCTTGACCTATTTTACGGCAAGGTCAACATAGGTCGCTCATGCATTTGAATGGGAAAAAGTGTTAAAATGTCATTTGTAGGGAAAAACTTGCAGGAAATGGGCAAATGGACTTCAGATTGATGATTCTGAAAAAATTTGGACCCCAGGGGTATGTCAGCCCCCACCCCGGGGCAATATACATGTATATTACAGTGATATTCAAAGATCTTCTTCTCTGAAACTGCTTGGCCAATCAAAGCCAAACTTTATGAGGAGCATTATTAGGAAGCGGGAATGAAAGTATATATAAATGGTCATGGTCACATGTCCAAGATGGCTGCCATGGCTATAAATAGCAGAAACCTTTAAAAAAAATTTCCTCCAGAACCAGAAGGCCTATGATTTTGAAACTAGGCATGAAGCATCAGGCAATGGAGCTCTACAAAGTTTATATAAATTGTGACCCTTTGATGACCTTGACCTATTTTACGGCAAGGTCAACTTAGGTCGCCCATGCATTTGAATGGGGAAAATTGTTAAAATGTCATTTGAAGGGCAAAACTTGCAGTTAATTGGCAAATGCACTGCAGTTTTATGTTTTCAAAAAGAAATTGACTCCAGGGGTTGCTCTGACCAAGCGCTTGGCTTACATACTTGGATTTTCCCATTCTAGTCAAACAAATTTATTGGTATATATCTCAGGTTTCAGGTGAGCGTTTACAGGACCATTGGTCCTCTGGTGATAAAAGAGTAATTGTATGTGTAGCGAAAACAAAGGCGCTGATCAGCTTTGCAGTTACTGGGAAGCTGATCTGCTCGTTTGCTTTCACATTTGCAAAATGTTGGTTTTCTCATGCTGCGGCTCACAGCATATATTTTGACAAGATTTTCATTAAAATATTAATAAAACCAATGTATTACAATATGGCATCAAATTGTTGTCACAAAAAGCATTCTTAATACACCAAGTTTAGATTGAAAAAAAATTAATCATTGAGATTAATTTCTGGACATTCTTTCATGGGTTATATCCACCTTCGATGACAGCAAAACCAATATTGACTATGTTGGACACCTACGTGGCTATACACAAATGGTCTTATAGGTGAGAGCATATTCACTGTGGTATATCTACACCGGCACTTTGCGTTTCGTCTTTCCACTGGTGTTACAGTAGACAAAATGCAACCTTTCCTATATTTGTAATCTACGGTCTGAAGAAGTCCTTTTCTGAAGTATGTTCGTGTTGAGTTTTGACCAACAAGTATCTCTGTTTGCAAAAACATGAAATTTTTCAAGTTTTGTGCACTAAAACACTTATAAAAACAAAAACTTCACATGTACGGTTTCGTCAGGAATGTCCGGTTTCGTCATTGGCGGACTTAATTTTACGACAAACCCGTACAGTTTTGACGAAACCATACAATTTTGTTTTCGATTTTTAAAAGGTTTTAGAGCATTCAGCCACTAAAACTTCACGCATTCTGTGACGAATGATGGTTATACTTGTTCATTATCAACTAAGATATAAAAGAAAGCCAAGGATCGCTCATATTTTCCTAAAATTCTAAAATTTGATATTTTTATGTTGACACCGTCGGAAAGACGAAACCCTAAAGTGCCGGTGTAGATATACTACAGTGATATTGATCTAGTGGTATTGATACTTTGCACCCCACTCATGCCAGGTCTTGGATAATACACAACAAAGGTCTCAACATGACTGAAAACTGGAATGTTAATAACCTAGTCCTACAAGCAGAATAATTATACCCACAATATCTTTCAGCTGTATAGAGAAGTGGTTGAAGGGTCAGGGAGGAAAATGCCCGCAATGCAATGCCAAGGCCAAGAGACAGGATATCAGAGTCCTCTATGCTAAATCTATTAGGGTAAGTGCTGGGCCCGGGATTATAAAACTTGAGCTTAGCTGAGCATGAAATTTAAACTGCTTATTAGTATTGCAATAGTCAAAATTAGTGAAAAATTCAGATTTAAAACTCAGTAACTAGTAATTATAGCCCCGCTTTGAAAAAGTGGGGGCTATACTGGATTCACCCTGTCCTTCCGTTATTCCGTTATTCTGTTATTCTGTCCTTCCGTCCTTCCGTCATACCATTACCACACATAACTTGAGAACCAGTTGTTAGACTTTAACCAAATTTGGCATATGCATCAATGTTGACAACATCTACTTATGTGTAAATGCTTGTCAGTTTCCCCAAATTTGCAGAAGAGTTATTGCCCTTGGATGGCCCTTCATTATTGCCAAAATTTCGTTTCCGCTCAATATCTTGAGAACAAATTGACAGAATCTGACCAAATTTTGTATGCACGTCATCATTGACAAGATCTAGCTTGGGATTGTTGCCCCTCATTTTTTGCAAAATTTTGACGGAGTTACGGCCCTTGATTGACGTCAGAATTTTGTTTCCGCTCAATATCTTGAGAACAAATTGACAGAATCTGACCAAATTTTGTATGCACGTCATCATTGACAAGATCTAGCTTGGGATTGTTGCCCCTCATTTTTTGCAAAATTTTGACGGAGTTACGGCCCTTGATTGACGTCAGAATTTTGTTTCCGCTCAATATCTTGAGAAGGAATTCACAGAATACGACCAAATTTTGTATGCACATCAACATTGACAAGATCTAGCTTGGGATTGTTACCCATCATTTTTCGCAAAATTTTGACGGAGTTACGGCCCTTGATTGACGTCAGAATTTCGTTTCCGCTCAATATCTTGAGAACGAATTGACAGAATCCAACCAAATTTTGTATGCACATCGTCATTGACAAGATCTAGCTTGGGATTGTTACCCGTCATTTTTTGCAAAATTTTGACGGAGTTACGGCCCTTGATTGACATCAGAATTTCATTTCCACTCAATATCTTGAGAACGAATTGACAGAATCCAACCAAATTTTGTATGCACATCATCATTGACAAGATCTAGCTTGGGATTGTTACCCGTCATTTTTTGCAAAATTTTGACGGAGTTACGGCCCTTGATTGACTTTAGAATTTAGTTTCCGCTCAATATCTTGAGAACGAATTGACAGAATCCGTCCAAATTTTGTATGCACATCATCATTGACAAGATCTAGCTTGGGATTGTTACCCGTCATTTTTCGTAAAATTTTGACGGAGTTATGGCCCTTTATTGAGGTCAGAATTTCGTTTCCGCTCAATATCTTGAGAACGAATTGACATAGACCAAATTTTGTATGTGCATCAATATTGACGAGATCTAGCTTGTGATAGTTTACTGTTACCTGTCATTGTTTTTTATTATAGCCCCGCTTTGAAAAAGTGGGGCTATACTGGATTCACCATGTCCTTCCGTCGTTCCGTCCTTCCGTTATTCCGTTATTCCGTCCAAATTTCATTTCCACTCAATATCTTGAGAACCAGTTTACAGAATCTGACCAAATTTTGTATGTACATTAACATTGACAAGATCTAGCTTGGGATTGTTGACCGTCATTTTTCGCAAAATTTTGACAGAGTTACTGCCCTTGATTGACGTCAGAATTTCGTTTCCGCTCAATATCTTGAGAACGAATTCACAGAATCCGACCAAATTTTGTATGCACATCATCATTGACAAGATCTAGCTTGGGATTGTTACCAGTCATTTTTCGCAAAATTTTGACGGAGTTACGGCCCTTGATTGACGTCAGAATTTCGTTTCCGCTCAATATCTTGAGAACGAATTGACAGAATCCGGCCAAATTTTGTGTACACATCAACATTGACAAGATCTAGCTTGGGATTGTTACCCGTCATTTTTCGCAAAATTTTGACGGAGTTACGGCCCTTGATTGACGTCAGAATTTCGTTTCCGCTCAATATCTTGAGAACGAATTGACAGAATCCGGCCAAATTTTGTGTACACATCAACATTGACAAGATCTAGCTTGGGATTGTTACCCGTCATTTTTTGCAAAATTTTGACGGAGTTACAGCCCTTAATTGACGTCAGAATTTTGTTTCCGCTCAATATCTTGAGAACGAATTGACAGAATCCGACCAAATTTTGTGTGCACATCAACATTGACAAGATCTAGCTTGGGATTGTTACCCGTCATTTTTCGCAAAATTTTGACGGAGTTACGGCCCTTGATTGACGTCAGAATTTCGTTTCCGCTCAATATCTTGAGAACGAATTGACAGAATCCGACCAAATTTCGTATGCCCGTCATCATTGACAAGATCTAGCTTGGGATTGTTACCCGTCATTTTTCACAAAATTTTGACGGAGTTACAGCCCTTGATTGATGTCAGAATTTTGTTTCCGCTCAATATCTCGAGAACAAATTGACAGAATCTGATCAAATTTTGTATGCACATCAACAATGACAACATCTACCTTCGGATTGTTGCCCGTCATTTTTCGCAAAATTTTGACAGAGTTAAGGCCCTTGATTGACGTCCTAATTTCGTTTCCGCTCAATATCTCAAGAACCGATGGACAGAATCTGACCAAATTTTGTATGCACATTAACATTGACAAGATCTAGCTTGGGATTGTTGCCTGTCATTTTTCGCAAAATTTTGACGGAGTTATGGCCCTTGATTGACGTCAGAATTTTGTTTCCGCTCAATATCTCGAGAACAAATTGATAGAATCTGACCAAATTTTATATGCACATCAACATTGACATGATCTAGCTTGAGATTGTTGCCCGTCATTTTTCGCAAAATTTGGACGGAGTTATGGCCCTTGGTTGACGTCAGAATTTCGTTTCCGCTCAATATCTGGAGAACAAATTGACAGAATCTGACCAAAATTAATATGCGCATCAACATTGTTAAGATCTAGCTTGGGATTTTTGCCCGTCATTTTTCGCAAAATTTTGACGCAGTTATGGCCCTTGATTGACGTCAGAATTTTGTTTCCGCTCAATATCTCGAGAAGAAATTGATAGAATCTGACCAGATTTTATATGCACATCAACATTGACATGATCTAGCTTGGCAATGTTGCCTGTTACTTTTCGCAAAATTTTGACGGAGTAACAGCTCTTGATTGACGTCAGAATATAGATTCCACTCAATATATTGAGAATGAATTGACAGAATCTGACCAAATTATGTATGCACATCAACATTGACAAGATCTAGCTTGGGATTGTTGCCTGTCATTTTTTGCAAAATCTTAGAGTTTTGGCCCTTGATTGATGCCAGAATTTTGTTTCTGCTCAATACCTTAAGAACAAATTGTCAGAATCTGACCAATCTTTTTATGTGCATCAACATTAACAAGATCTAACTTGGCATTGTTGCCCGTCATTGTTTGTCTCTCCCTAGCAAAAAGCTCAGAAGCGGGGCTATAGTCAGATCCTCTGACAATTCTAGTTTCACCCTGCAAAAAAGCTGAGAAGCGGGGCTATAGTCAGATTCTCTGACAATTCTAGTTTATCCTGCTCATAAACGTTAATATGCCTATTGGCATTTTAACATTTATCATCAGGATAAATTTTTATAGCCCCGTTTTGAAAAAGTGGGGCTATACTGGATTCACCCTGTCCTTCCGTGGTTCCGTGGTTCCGTCATTCCTTGATTCCGTGATTCCGTTAACATTTCGTTTCCGCTCAATATCTTGACAACCAATTGACGGAATCTGACCAAATTTTGTATGCACATCAACATTGACAAGATCTAGCTTGGGATTGTTGCCGGTCATTTTTCCCAAAATTTTGATGGAGTTACGGCCCTTGATTGACGTCAGAATTTCATTTCCACTCATTATCTTGAGAACGAATGGACAGAATCTGACCGAATTTTGTATGCACATCAACATTGACATGATCTAGCTTGGGATTGTTGCCCGTCATTTTTCCCAAAATTTTGACGGAGTTACGGCCCTTGATTAGCCTCAGAATTTCATTTCCGCTGGATATCTTGAGAATGAATTGACAGAATCGGACCAAATTTTGTATACACATCAACATTGACAAGATCTAGCTTAGGATTGTTGCCCCTCATTTTTCGCAAAATTTTGACTGCGTTAAGGCCCTTGATTGACGTCAGAACTTCGTTTCCGCTCAATATCTTGACAACCAATTGACGGAATCTGACCAAATTTTGTATGCACATCAACTTTGACAAGATCTAGCTTGGGATTGTTGCCGGTCATTTTTCCCAAAATTTTGATGGAGTTACGGCCCTTGATTGACGTCAGAATTTCGTTCCCACTCATTATCTTGAGAACGAATGGACAGAATCTGACCGAATTTTGTATGCACATCAACATTGACATGATCTAGCTTGGGATTGTTGCCCGTCATTTTTCCCAAAATTTTGATGGAGTTACGGCCCTTGATTAGCCTCAGAATTTCATTTCCGCTGGATATCTTGAGAATGAATTGACAGAATCGGACCAAATTTTGTATACACATCAACATTGACAAGATCTAGCTTAGGATTGTTGCCCCTCATTTTTCGCAAAATTTTGACTGCGTTAAGGCCCTTGATTGACGTCAGAACTTTGTTTCCGCTCAATATCTTGACAACCAATTGACGGAATCTGACCAAATTTTGTATGCACATCAACATTGACAAGATCTAGCTTGGGATTGTTGCCGGTCATTTTTCCCAAAATTTTGATGGAGTTACGGCCCTTGATTGACGTCATAATTTCGTTTCCACTCATTATCTTGAGAACGAATGTACAGAATCTGACCGAATTTTGTATGCACATCAACATTGACATGATCTAGCTTTGGATTGTTGCCCGTCATTTTTCCCAAAATTTTGACGGAGTTACGGCCCTTGATTAGCCTCAGAATTTCATTTCCGCTGGATATCTTGAGAATGAATTGACAGAATCGGACCAAATTTTGTATACACATCAACATTGACAAGATCTAGCTTAGGATTGTTGCCCCTCATTTTTCGCAAAATTTTGACTGCGTTAAGGCCCTTGATTGACGTCAGAATTTCGTTTCTGCTCATTATCTTGAGAACGAATGGACAGAATCTGACCAAATTTTGTATGCACATCAACATTGACAAGATCTAGCTTGGGATTGTTTCCCCTCATTTTTCCCAAAATTTTGACGGAGTTACGGCCCTTGATTGATGTCAGAATTTTGTTTCCGCTCAATATCTTGAGAACAAATTGTCTGAATCTGACCAAATTTTGTATGCACATCGACATTGACAAGATCTAGCTTGGGATTGTTGCCCCTCATTTTTCACCAAATTTTGACAGAGTTTGGGCCCTTGATTAGCATCAGAATTTCGTTTCCACTGAATATCTTGAGAATGAATTGACAGAATCGGACCAAATTTTGTATGCACATCAACATTGACAAGATTTAGCTTAGGATTGTTGCCCCTCATTTTTCGCAAAATTTTGACGGAGTTACGGCTCTTGATTTACGTCAGAATTTTGTTTCCGCTCAATATCTTTAGAACGAATTGAAAGAATCTGACCAAATTTTGTATGCTCATCAACACTTACAAGATCTAGCTTGGGATTGTTGCCTATCATTTTTTGCTAAATTTTGATGGAGTTATGGCCCTTGATTGATGTTTCCTTTTAATATCTTGAGAATGAATTGACAGAATCTGACCAAATTTTGTATGCACATCAACATTGACAAGGTCTAGCTTGGGATTGTTGCAAGTCATGGTTTTTGCAAAATTTTGACGGAGTTCAGGCCCTTGATTGACGTCAGAATTTTGTTTCTGCTCAATATCTTGAGAACAAATTGACAGAATCTGACCAAATTTTGTATGCACATCAACATTGACAAGATCTAGCTTGGGTTTGTTGCCCATCATTTTTCACAAAATTTTGTCGGAGTTATTGCTCAATATCTTGAGAACAAATTGACAAAATCTAACCAAAATTTGTATGCATATCAACATTGACAAGATCTAGCTCGGGATTATTGCCTGTCATTTTTCGCCAAATTTTGACGGAGTTACGGCCCTTGCTCAATATCTTGCGAACAATTGACAGAATCTACCTATCTTTTTATGTGAATCAACATTAACAAGATCTACCTTGGGATTGTTACCCATCATTGTTTTTCTCAACTAGGAAAAAAGCTCAGAAGCGGGGCTATAGTCAGATCCTCTGACAATTCTAGTTGACTCAGCTTGATTGAGCATGAAAAATGTTTTATAACCTCAGGGTTATAATCTTATGGGTACTCGTTAGAACCACCTCGCCGAGGCGGTTCTAACGTGTACCCACAATGTATATTTTTAGCGAGAATATTAAAAAAATCAAAAATTTTCCAATGAATTTTTCAATTTTTCTAAAAAAATCTCTGTATATTGCATGGGCAAGTTTTTGTAATGATAACAGACTGGAAAAAATGTTTCACAGGCTTTAGACACATCAGAGAAAGACAGAGCATTGAAGGATCTAGAGAAAGAAAAAGAAGGAAGGAGGAAAGCAGAGATGGAGGCCGCTGAACTTCGTCTAAAATATCAGATGTCGGTAGAGGATGGAAATAAACTGAGGGCGGAACTTGAAGGGTTAAAACAGAGGATGAGATTGGTGGGGTAAGAGATTTCTGATTTTTTTTTTTTTTTTTTTTTTTGTTGTTGTTGTTGTTGTTGTTTTTTTTGTTGTTGTTGTTTTTTTTTGTTTTGTTTTTGTGTGTGTGTGTGTGTTGTTTTTACAATATTAGAAATTTCTTGACACACAAAAATATTTCTACAACATATGAAACCCCATAGACTTAAATGTATTTTCATGTTCACTAAACATTTGTAAACTCCCTCCCATTGGCTTGTGTAACAATATTTTGATTTTGATTTCAAACTTACACAGCATGACCTCATAAGTATACAGTATAATTTGAGCCACGTCATGAGAAAACCAGATTTTTGCCTATGCGAAAACAAAGGTGCAGATCAGCTTCGCAGTAATCAGCTTCGCAGTTTCTGATCAGCTCCTTTGTTTTTGCTACACGGATAGTACAATGCCTCTCCTCCTTAAATCTGAAATTTCAACCTTCTAGCCTTCTTCTTTGGCTGTACAGGCCGGTTTGTGTTTGACCTGGTCGGAAACCCCGAAGACCGGTTTTCTCGTGCCCCAGCTCAGTTAAGGGTCAACCAAAGTAACAAAAACAAGAAAAAAAAACGTGTTTGATATTTTGTTTCAGTGGCAGTGTGAGTGCAATTGGAACATCAGTTAACCCATCTCAGAGACTCCCTACTGAAGCACTGAATAGTAGTCAGATGGGCACTGGCAGATTTATCCTTGATAAATCCATCAAAATATGGGATGTAAGTATGATGGATAAATTTATAACAATTTTGAAAACACTGCTAGCTCTTGCATGGCTCCAGTCATCAAAACAGTGGTTTATTAAAAAAAAAAAAAAAAAAAACACACACAAAAAAAAACAATCATGCATATTGTATTTATAGCGTTAAGTCTTCTGCTGTCTATGTTCTCAGCCTAAAAAATGAGGTAACTTATACAAGAATGTGGAGGACGGAGGACTAGTATAAAGATAAAGGCAATATTGAACATAAGACGGGAGTCCAGTCTAACTATGTCTGAAATTTAAGAATGCTTTTACTTAATTAAAATGTCAGATTTAAGAACCATTCTTTTACTTGATTTGGCTTGTTCTGAAACAGTGTGGTAAAGATGACGATCTTTCCAGCATGACCTCACCTGTGTAATTTGTTTGCATTACGAAAACTTGCCCATGCAATATACAGAGATTTTTTTCAACTGTAAAAAAATGAAAATTTCAGTAGAAAATTTTAAGGGCCGTTCCAGAATTAACCATATGGGGGGGGGGGGGGCGGCAGCGTTTTTGTTTTTTTATGCATGGTCGGGTTCCACTGAATTTGTTTTTAATGCCTGGTGGGGTTTTCAAAATAATTTATTTTATACATGGTCGGTATTTCCAGAGGGCACCCGAAAATATTTGTGTGGGGGTGCCAGTTTTCGTCCAATAGTGTTAGACAGAAATGTAAATTAAAGTAAAAAAAAAAAATTGTTTACATTTTTCGCCGATCTCGGTCAAGAACGATAACCCCTGATGTTCGATCGTTTGATAGCAGGACGTTTCGGCCCAAACATGTGGTGGAGTATGTAAGACCCATCCGAGCCGAGCTTCTGAGCCCGAATAACCCGGATGATCCAGTCGTCTAATTACGTCCTGTCTGTCCTCCGTAGACCTCATGGAGGCTCTGCCTGCCGATAGAGGGCGTGATAAATCGCGTTAGAGCCCGAACTGCCGAGATTGGTTTTCCGCGAAGTTGCCAAGATCGCGTTAAAAGCGCGATGTTCCGGAAAATGGCGGGTTCGACATCGTAGTTTCCGGCGATATTTGAATTTTTCAAGCGTTTTTGTGATCCTGTACAAAGGCAATCTGTTACAAAAAGTGAGTATAAATTTTGGTAACTTAATCAATTATCTAATTTTTTACCGTTGCATTTTGAAAATCTACCGATGCGTTTGCTAATGGCAGGCATTTAAAGACCATATTGTGCACTATCCAGTTTTGAAATTTTCTGATATAAACAATTATTTTAATTCGCCTTTCTAAATCGCGAAATTACAAATGCATTTTCTGATCGGTTAGAATTATACAATATTTAGGTGTCTCAATGTTTAGACAATCTTTGGTGTGCGTCGCCCGTCGTAAACGAGCAACGTTGCGTAACATGTGTCATAAACAGCCTACAGCAACCTGTGTTTATGGTCTCGGTTACGGTCTATCGATAATCCCCTAGCGCGCTTGGATTGTTTTCACAAACTTTATGGCTAATCTTAAGAAAACAATGTGTCATTCACGCTTCGCGAGCACTGGATTGTGCCATTTAAAAAAATACCGAAATGGCAATTATTACTCGCGCAGCCGACACGGTTCGTACACACATGCGAAGCCCGTGACAGAGCAAGAAAAACGTGCAAGTCATGGTCAAAAGATGCATAATGTAGCCTTGGCCATGTACATATATTGAAGACGTGTAGCATTGCCCCTGTCTCTGATCCGAAGCCCTGTGCATATAAAACAAATATGTGCAGCATATCCTGTATCTACAGTCTTCAAAAGCAAACCGATTTTGGTCCCGTTTGTTTTCGTATTGCAATTCAATAAGATACACAAAGTAAGTCATGAGTTATTTCCCTTGAAAACGTATAACCAACGTTTTATATGGATACCCGTGCAGTTCTTCACCAACATGACCAAATTAGTCAGGTAAATGGGCCTTCAAATAACAACATATTAGTTTGGTAATTAGCCGATAATTAAACAAAAAATGCAAAGGGGAAATGCTCCCTTGCGAAGATATAACATTTCACCAAAAAAGATGCGGAAGTCTTCTACACCTTCAAGACTTAAAATCTAAGAACAATAATATCAATGTACAGCTACTTGTTGTCAGAAAACTTATAGGATACCGTGTTACAGACGGTTCGTTGCGGGAGGGACACCTGCACTGCACACAGCAAGGCTCTCTCTCTCTCTCACATCCATTTCCCGCGAAGGGATTTGGATGCTAACATTGAGTACTCTTGCACAATGTTTGAATTAAGTAATAAAGCCCTAAAAGTGCTCTTTATGATCAGGAAAAAGTTTCAATCTTCTTTTATTTTCCCAACACTTCAGTGTAGGCTATTCGATACATGTGTTAAACCAATATTATTATACTGTTCTGAAATCTGGAGCCCCTATTGTATCAACTTCGTAAAGCTGGCATCGAAGGAAAATAGATATTGTTTAGAAGAATCATATGAAGATTTCTACCCTGAGAAAATCCACACAAAATTCTGCAAATTTCTTATTGGTGTTGATAAATATTCATCAAATCTAGCCTGTAAAAGCGAAGTAGGTAGATACCCTTTGGTCATATCTGCTTCATTGCTCTCATTGAAATATTGGCTTCATATAAATGATGAAGAAAACAATAAATCTCAAGACAAATTTGTTTTTCAAAGTGTATCAGGTGAATATGAAGAAAAATCAAGTTTTGGTGACCAAATTAAAAAATTCTTGAATTTGATTGGATTTGAACACGTATGGGAAAATAAAGGAACTTTTTCAAAGAGGAAGCTTATAAAAGCTGTTAAATGCAAATTGTTAGAAAGATATAATTTCTTCTTCAAAAAGGCTATATCTGGTGAGATCACTGTTAAAGGCAAAACACTTGATAAACTTAGAACATTTAAGACATTTAAAAACAATTTTCAGTTGGAAAACTATATATGTATAAAGTTAGATAAACATTTAATTTTCAATCTATCAAAATTAAGGATTTCCAACCATCAACTTGAGATAGAGACTGGTCGTTACAGTAAAAAAGCTGTTGACCAAAGATTATGTAAACTTTGTAATGAAAGTGGTTGCGTTGATGGTTGGAAATCCTTAATTTTGATAGATTGAAAATTAAATGTTTATCTAACTTTATACATATATAGTTTTCCAACTGAAAATTGTTTTTAAATGTCTTAAATGTTCTAAGTTTATCAAGTGTTCTGCCTTTAACAGTGATCTCACCAGATATAGCCTTTTTGAAGAAGAAATTATATCTTTCTAACAATTTGCATTTAACAGCTTTTATAAGCTTCCTCTTTGAAAAAGTTCCTTTATTTTCCCATACGTGTTCAAATCCAATCAAATTCAAGAATTTTTTAATTTGGTCACCACCTGGTGTGGTCTGAGATTTTGTATCACAATAAAGTTCTGTTCTTGTTCTTCTAGAAAACGCGATCTTTCCCTTTTAAAATGTGCCAAAGATAATGTATATTGTTTTCATTGTATCATAATATCATAAAGAGAAACTGTAAGAAAATTGCACCTTGGCGAACGCCTGACAATCTCTCTCTCTCTCTCTTACCATAAAGAGAAACTGTAAGAAAACTGCTCTCTCTCTATAAAACCGCGCAACATACATGACCGAATTGACCTATAGATTCGCGAAAACCACGCCATTGACCGATCAAGCGGTCAGTTGTTTACACTCATCGACAAATCGACAGTACTACCACCAGACCAAATAGTGATGTTTAACAGACGAAAAAAGGTTTTTTATTTTATTTTGTACCAGGTGGGGGTTCCACAATCATTTTTTTTAATGCTAGGTGGGTAGGCAAGCATTTTTTTTTATTATGGGTGGTGGGTTTGAATTTTTATTCGAAATTGTGCATGGTGGCGGCTGATTTCTTTTTTTTTTTTTATTGGTGGTGGGGCTTGAAAAAAACTGCCTCCCCCCCCCCCCCCCCCCATATGGTTAATTCTGGAACGACCCTAAATATTCTTCTTATTTTTGCTCAAAACATAAATTTTGGGTGCACGTTAGAACCCACAATCTATGTTTTCGAGCAAAAATAAGAAAAATAGGTTTACCCCTGCATACCCCAGTTTTGCTATATAAAAGTGGGGTTAAAGGGGGTATACTTTTCATGGGCATGTTTTCTTGATTTATCTAACAAAAAAATTGCAAAGTCTGAAAGTTCTCTGACTTTAAACTACTTTAAATCCTGAAATTTTTGTGCGACTTTTGTTTTGCGAATTTTCTGTTTCTGAATTATTAGCGAGTTCTTGAATTTATGAAGATTTTAGTGAATCTTTATTAGTGAGAACTTAAAATTTGCGAGGAAACAAATTTGTGAAGATTCGCAAAAACTATGTTTTCAAGAATATTTCCAAACTTACGGTAAATACTTATTTTCAGGCTGGTAACTGTCGGGTGATGGCCCACTGTCCTCCCCTAGCTACTATAGTTGTCTCACAACCGTCCTCTAGTCCACTCTTCCCAGGATTTGGAGTCAAAAAGGTAGTATTTTGATCAACTTTATCTACAGTCGCACCTGTATAAGTGGCCATCTCTATTTAGCAGCCACCTGTCACCTTTTCTGGTGTGATGGTCGATCTGTCACCTCCCTCCATTGGCTACTATAGTTGTTTCAAAGTCATCTCCCAGACTTTGTAGTTAAATTATTAATTTGATTTTTACTTATTTCTATAACCAAGTAATGGAAATATTTAACCTTTCACAATTTTAAGTAAAGTTCATGTGAACCGTTTACAAGTGTCCATTGAATTAATTATGGTTTATTCTTGTGGGGGTGTGATAGCCTAATGGTTAGAGGTTAGGACTCTGGATCAAGAGTTTGGGGTTTGATCCCCACAGGCACCACATTGTGTCCTTGAGCGAGACAAATTAAGTTTCTGTAATACTAGTTAGTGCCGAGGAAGTGGTGGTTTCGTCCTGACATGACTGCAAAATTGTTGACCGGAAAGTTAAACCATAAAACAAAGAAACACTATTCTTATTTTAGATCAGCACACTAGACTTCAAGACCTCCCAGTATATGACAGTTCATTCCAAGGCTATCAGGGACATTGCGTTTCACCCCACTGTTGATAATGGGCTGTTGCTATCCTGTGGTTTAGATAAGAAAGTCAAAATGACCAACCTGCTCAGCAATACTGTGGTGCAGTCGTAAGTATGGGCCTAATAAGGTGTAGTTAGACAGACTTAATAATCCAGTAGTGATGAATGGACTTTCCCATCGTTATCATTTGGGTGAGTCCACTTTCATTTTAGGGGAATCTATGAAGTGGTTTTAAATTTCTATTCACTTTATGGATGAATTTTCTCAAATGAAACAGAATAGCCCCAGATGGGACACCGCGTTCTGCGGCATCACAGCTTGTGCTATACTGTTTGCCGTTGTCCTACAAAAAAGACGCCAGGCTAATATGAGTTGTCAAGATAAAAACATTTAAGGGGATTTTGGATCGGGTGCTACACAATCAAATCCACATCCTCTATATATCTTTAGAAGCTTGAGATTTATCGAGTAGAGTATTAGGATGGTTACCACTCAACTGGCCTACACCTTTGCTTTTGCATATTCCAAAAATTGCAAGTATACTTCAACAAAACAGTTATTGAATAGCTGTGTGGTACTGAAAAGCTGTGTGGTATTGAAAAGCTGCGTGGTATGCTAATGTCAGGATATATGAGCCGCACCGTGAGAAAACCTGTCTTCGGGGTTTCGGGGTTTCCGACCAGTTCCAACACAAGCTGGTCTGTACAGTCTCAGAATTTAGGCTAGAAGCTTTAAATTGAGGGTTTAACAAGAAGAAGAATTGTACTATCTGTGTACAGCGAAAACAAAGTCACAGATCAGAGCTGATCTGCGTCGTTGTTTTTGCAAAGGCAAAAATCTGGTTTTCCCATGACACGGCTTATATAGTAAGGCTAATGCCACAAGAATCAGTTTTGGGCATGGTGTTTCATTAACTTAATTGTTTAATAATATATAAACGCTAGCAGCGTGAAGCTAGAAATACAGGCTGTACACTCAATACACAACCATAGCTGTATTATATAATAGCTGCTTTATTCAAGCTTTCTGCACCAGTCATTTGTAACCACAGCCCCCACCTACGAGGAAGGGCGGGGGATAGTCGGGCTAAAGTGCAGGGAAATTACTTTCTATTGTCCCCACAGTGCAGTGGAGTTTTGACATTAGGATTCTTACCCAAGGGAGATTTTCTATTGCAAAGAGCAGGGCAAAGAGCAATGTTTTGACCTCCAGTTTGTCCCCTGGTGGTGGAGCTTATAGCAGGACACTGAAAGCTGAAAAGTCATAATCCCCACCCTTCCCCATGGGTGGGTTGGGGGCAGTGGTTACTATATTGAAAGAACATGTGTAGAGGTATTCATCTATTGTTTCAGCTATGATACCCCAATGCCAGCGTGGAGTTGTGTATGGAATGTTGATGACGGCAACTACTTCTACACTGGCCTACACAATGGTCTTGTACTAGAGTTTAATTACAGATCATCATATATCTATTGTTTCAGTTATGACACCCCAATGCCAGCATGGAGTTGTGTATGGAATGTTGATGACGGCAACTACTTCTACACAGGACTACAGAACGGTCTCGTACTAGAGTTTGATATCAGAAACACCGAGAGCTTTGTTCAAGAGATCAACTCTGGTGGTAGTAGGTCGCCAGTAGCAGCGCTCAAGTATCTGCCTAGGTGTCTACAAGCCACATTCAGGTATGTTTTCATCCTAGTGTGTACATTGGAAATATATAATCGAAGCCTTGAGGTTATAAAACTTTTTTCATGCTCAACTCAGCGGAGGCTGAAATTTAATTTAAAATGTCCATATATATTGAAATAGCCAAAATAAATTGAAAATTTGCGTCTGAATCACAAAAATTGTTGGCATTTTAACATTTATGAGCAGGATAAAGTTTAGTCTCAGCTGCGGTGAGCATGGAAAGACTTAAGAGTTTCATAGCCTCAAGGCCAGTTTATAACTGATCTGTGTTGTTTTTTCCTTGATAGCAAATTACTCATCTATGCTTTAGTTTTGTTCATATGTGGCTGATTTTTTTTATTTAGATGCGACTAGTCAATTTCTAATTTTCATCTCTTATTGAATGTTTATTTTTAGTATCTTGCATTTCAGTGCTGGAGGACTGCTGATTGGTCAGTTAGACAGAGTACAGTTCTTTGAGAGTTTACCTAGCAACCATTATAGGCCTCATATACTCCCGCTGGACGGTAAGTTGCCTAGCAACCATTATTCTCTGTTGATTGGTCAGTTAGACAGAGTACAGTTCTTTGAGAGTTTACCTAGAAACCATTACAGGCCTCACATTCTCCCGCTGGACAGTAAGTTTCCTAGCAACCATTACTCTCTGCTGATTGGTCATTAAGACAGGGTACAGTTTTTCGAGAGTTTACCTAGCAACCATTACAGGCCTCATATACTCCCGCTGGACAGTAAGTTACTCTCTGTTGATTGGTCAGTTAGACAGAGTACAGTTCTTTGAGAGTTTACCTAGAAACCATTACAGGCCTCACATTCTCCCGCTGGACAGTAAGTTTCCTAGCAACCATTACTCTCTGCTGATTGGTCATTAAGACAGGGTACAGTTTTTCGAGAGTTTACCTAGCAACCATTACATGCCTCATATACTCCCGCTGGACGGTAAGTTGCATAGCAACCATTACTCTCTGTTGATTGGTCAGTTAGACAGAGTACAGTTCTTTGAGAATTTACCTAGAAACCATTACAGGCCTCACATTCTCCCGCTGGACAGTAAGTTTCCTAGCAACCATTACTCTCTGCTGATTGGTCATTAAGACAGGGTACAGTTTTTCGAGAGTTTACCTAGCAACCATTACATGCCTCATATACTCCCGCTGGACGGTAAGTTGCATAGCAACCATTACTCTCTGCTGATTGGTCAGTTAGACAGAGTACAGTTTTTCGAGAGTTTACCTAGAAACCATTACAGGCCTCACATTCTCCCGCTGGACAGTAAGTTTCCTAGCAACCATTACTCTCTGCTGATTGGTCATTAAGACAGGGTACAGTTTTTCGAGAGTTTACCTAGCAACCATTACATGCCTCATATACTCCCGCTGGACGGTAAGTTGCATAGCAACCATTACTCTCTGCTGATTGGTCAGTTAGACAGAGTACAGTTCTTTGAGAATTTACCTAGAAACCATTACAGGCCTCACATTCTCCCGCTGGACAGTAAGTTTCCTAGCAACCATTACTCTCTGCTGATTGGTCATTAAGACAGGGTACAGTTTTTCGAGAGTTTACCTAGCAACCATTATTGGCCTCTTACACTTCCGCTGGAGGGTATGAAAAGCTTTTCTGTTTTAAAATCAATAATCTTAACTGATATTTGTCGGTAACCGCAAAGCTGATCAGCACCTTTGTTTTCACTACACGGATAGTACAATTCCTCTACTTTTTTAATCCAAAATTTCTAACTTCTAGCCATCTTCTGTGCTTGTACAGCTCGGTTTGTGTCAGACCTGTACGGAAACCACATTGTTGGTTTTCTTATGACGCGTCCCATTTATGTTACACATTCATTTTAGTCTGATTTTTGAGGACTATGTTCTCTTTGCAGGGAGTTTGACTAGCCTGTATGTTGATCCGTCCACACGTCATGTTCTGGCTAGCTTCAGGCCAACTGCAAGAAATCCAACAGTTAGACACCAGGTAAGAAGCCTTTTGCTTGTTTCATGGGTCATCATCCCAGTCAACAATTTTTCAGTCATGTGGGGATGGAGCCACCGCTTCCTGGGTATTAATTGGCACTATTGGAAGATAATATGAGCCGCGAAGTGAGAAAACTGGGCTTAGGGATTTCTGACCAGGTCTGACACAAACTGACATGTACAGTCTCAGAAATAGGCTACAAGCTTTAAATTTCAGATTAAAGTAGAAGAAGGATTGTACTATCTAAGTAGCGAAAACAAAGGGGCTGATCAGCTGTGCAGTAACTGCACAGCTGATTTGCACCTTTGTTTTCGCATAGGCAAAAACCAGTTTTCTGGTGACACGGCTCATATGTCTTGCTCAAGAATACAACCTGTTGACTCAGTGTATTTAGAACCCTCAACCTCCAGAGTCATGCACCCTGGTATGAGAATTTTCTTGAGATGTTTTTGGTGGGAATTCCCACCATGCACAAACCTAGCAGCAAAAAAGAAAGTGTACTGATCAGAAGGTGTACATAGTAATATGGTTGACCTTTTTGTTTCTTCACATTTGCAAAACTTGAACATAATCTTGCTCATTTATGGCTGTACGATACATAAGGCAGATAAGCACCAAGGAGCATAGTTAAGAAAAGAAATCATTTCTTTAAAATTCTATTTACCATTTTTCATAATTTTTGCTGTTCTTTTTGAAGGGATTTTGGAATGAAGTGCAACATTACAATACTTGTATTTTAGCTGTGGTGATTTTTTACAATGTGAAATGCAAAAAAAATGATTTCCAAAAGATGTTGCATGGAGAGTAACTAAATCAACTGCCTGGCAAAGACTCCATTCGTTTAGGGGGACATAAAACTTGAAAATTTGTTGAAATCAACCAGATCAAACTGAATCTTCTCCTGAAGCAGACTGATCTGATTCAGCACTTCTTATACAGGCTTATGTTTGAAACACATATTAAGTACTCTTGATCTTTTGTCCGTGTGTGTGTGCGTTCCGACCTGGTCTGACACAAACAGGTCTAACATCCACAGAAGAAGGCTAGAATCTTGATATTTTGGGTATAAGAAGAGGAAGAGTAGCAAAAACAAAGGCGCTGATCAGCTGTGCAGTTACTGCACAGCTGATCTGCGCCTTTGTTTTCGCATGGGCAAAAATCTGTTTTTCTTATGACGTGGTTTATTTTATCCATTTCAGCTCTGCGAGTTGGTGTGGCACAATGTGAGTGATAATGGGTGTACCTGCAATATTATTTACACATTCCATGGTGGGAAAACCCAGACCGTGTTATCTCATACAATGCTGGTTAACCACCCTGCCGACAGTAACAGACTGCTTGTCTGTGCCGGGGATGAAAGTGATACTAGTGTAGGTAACCAACCTCATTATAACGCTATCTTTGGGGTCCATAGAAGCTGACTGTGTTATAAGTGAAACCATGTTATAATGAGGTTACTTATTATAGACATATAGCAAAGCTGTCAATATGGAAGTTATGACATGACTGTTTTATATTGAAAACCATATTATAGTTACGCGCATTATAATGAGGCTGGAGTGTATCCCAAAAATAATGAATTTAGCTACTTTACCTGTACCTAAGAGAAAAATCAGTAATTCGTGAAGAATTCCGAAGAAGAAAATTTGTGTAATATGGTCAAGTGAATCTTTCCAAACTAGAAGTAAACCTGGGCCTAGTTGTTCAAAATTAATGACATCGTTCGTTAACGATTCGTTAAAATTTCAAACACGAATAATACAAATACACTGTTATTTTTTGTTGATAATGATTAAATGTGAGAATCCTTTGCAATGCAAAGGATTCTCACATTTTATCAACAAAAAATAAAGCGTATTTGCTTTTGTAGTTGACATTAACTTAACAAGTTTGGGTCTTAATGATGATGTTAAGCTAATGTTTTGAACAACTGGGCCCAGAAATATTCATCATAACATTGGGGGGAGGTTGGTGCCTAGTGGGTAGACAGTGTTTGAGAGGTCAGTTTAAAAAAATTCAACTTGAGCAAAATACAGTTTAAATTTTCCCATAGTACTGGTTAATTCCCAGGAAGTGATGGCTTCGCTCAACATATTGAAAAATTGATGATTGGGACATTAATCCACAAAGCAAACAACAAATGAGCTGCATCGTGAGAAAACAGGATTTTTGCCTATGCAAAAACAAAGGTGCAGATCAGCTTCGCAGTATCTGCGAAGCCGATCAGCGCCTTTGTTTTCGCTACACAGGTAGTACAATTTCTCTTCATCTTAAATCCAAAATTTCGAGCTTCTAGCCTGTTTCTGTGACTTTACTAGTCGGTTTGTGTTAGACCTGGTCGGAAACCCCGAAGACCAGTTATCTCGCATCACGGCTCAAAGAACAATGATTTTGAGTTTTCAAGGCTTTACCTGATAATTGTAGATGTAACATACTACTTTTACACCTCAGAAGTCTCTGCGGCACAGTGGTAATGTCACTTGTCTTGTAAATCAGGGTAGAGGTTTGATCTAGGGCTTGTCCAGTCTGTCGGATGAGACTATAATAGAAGGTCCCATCTCCATACGACCATAGCTGTTGGTGGGATGTTAAACCCAAATTCAACCAACTTTTACACCTCCAAAATACTTATTCTTTACTTTATAAAAGTAAATAAATGAACTAAAGACACATTCTGACGTATAGTTGTCTCTTTTCAGGTTCGTGTTTGGGATAGTGGGAGCGGCCAGAGAACTCAGGTCCTGCCCATGGGCGGGATTACAGTTGACACCTGTCCAGTAGTCGTCAATCAAAAAGTGTTCTTAGCAGCACTAACTGAGAAAAAATTGAATTTGTTTAAATGGTGCTGAGTTGTAAAAGTGGGAGTGGCCAAAGAACACTGTCCATGGGCGGGATTACAGTGGACACATGTCCTGTAGCTGTCAATCATCAAATGTTTTTTGCAGCACTGACTGAGAAAAAAATGAAGTTGTTTAAATGGTGCTGAACTTTAAAAATGGGAGTGCCCAAAGAACACTGCCCATGGGCGGGATTACAGTTGTCACATGTCCTGTAGCTGTCAATCATCAAATGTTTTTAGCAGCGCTGACTGAGAAAAAATGAACTTGTTTATATGGTGCTGAACTTTAAAAATGGGAGTGCCCAAAGAACTTGGATTCTGACCATGGGTGGAATTAAAGTGGAGACATCATGTATAGTCAACAAGTGTTTTAGTAGTGTTGATTGAGAAGAAAATGAACATGTTCAAGTGTTGCTGAATTGTAGAGGGAGTGGTCAAAGAACTCAGACTCTGCCCATGGGAGGGATTACAGTTGATACATGTCAAATAGCCAAATAAGTATTTGTAGGAGCATTGACTGAGAAAAAACTTGCTTATTAGTGGTGCTGAATTTTAAAAGTAGGGAGTGACCAAAAATTCTGGCATGCCCATGGGGGTGATTAATGAAGTCAAATGCCCAAAAGCTATCAATGAACAAGTGTTTTAGCAGCACTGACTGTGAATAAGCTTTTTCAGGTGGTGCTGAATTGAAATGGGAGTGGCCAAAGAAGCCAGGCTGCAGAGTTTATCATGAAAAAAAAACAACAATATACGAGCCTTCGCATGAGAAAACCAACAATTTGCATAGGCGAAAACAAAGGCGCAGATCAGCTTCGCAGTAACTGCGAAGCTGATCAGCGTCTTTGTTTTCGCTACACGGATAGTACAATTCCTCTTCTTTCTAAATCCAAAATTTCCAGCCTTTAGCCATCTTCTGTGCTTGTACAGGCCGGTTTATGTCTGACCTGGTCGGAAACACAAATTGTTGGTTTTCTCACGCACAGGCTCATATATCTCTATAGACCCGAGTTTTACTATGTTGAAGTGGGTTGTGAGGGGTATAAATTTCATGGACATGTGATGATGTAGCCAGTGGATTATAGAACATCCTACCAAAGAAGTGACAAACGGTCATGTGACATGATTGGCAGTTCCACCAGTTAAGTTGTGTTATGTTTACCAATGTCTTTCGCATGTAAATGTGTTCAAGCACGAGAAAAACAAAAATGTTGTTTCCGACCAGGTCTGATACTAAGCGGACTGTACAGTCACAGAAAATGGGTAGAAGCTTGAAATTTTGGATAGAAGTAGAAAAGGGATTGTACTGACCGAGAAGCAAAAACAAAGGCACTGATCAGCTTCGCAGTGTAACTGCAAAGCTGATCTGCGGCTTTGTTTTCGCCTATGCAAATTTTTTATTTTCTCGTGGTGGCTCAAATGTGTTCAAGATTTTTATGTTCATATTTATACTGCTTAATGCATATTACTATGCTGATTAATATGTCTATGCTATAAACTACTCTGTAACCATGGCATTTTAACATGAGCCTGTGCGTGAGAAAACTAACAATTTTGGTTCCGACCAGGTCCGACACGAACCGGCCTGTACAATCACAGAAACAGGCTAGAAGCTTGAAATTTCTGATTTAAGTAGAAGAGGAATTGTACTATCCAAGTAGTGAAAACAAAGGCGCTGATCAGCTTCGCAGTTCCTGCGAAGCTGATCTGCGTCTTTGTTTTCTCCCAAGCATTTTGTTGGTTTTCTTATGCAGTGGCTCACATAATATGCATTTCTGAAATGCTCAGGTGAGTCTAAAAGATGAAAGAAGGACCCTTAAAGGGTTGGAGACTAAACAAATTAAAAAATAAATGAAAATAATACTGATTTTGTTTCATTGAATTATGCCAAACCCCTGATGTAATGAAGCCTTCTATGAGTTTTAGCTTCATTTGATTCTCTGTTGTCAGTCTCTTATTTTTAGAGATTTCCGCCATGGCTAATAATAGCAAAAACCTTTAAAAATCTTCTCCAGAACCAGAAGGCCTATGATTTTGAAACTTGGCATGAAGCATCAGAGAGAGGAGCTGTACAAGTTTATATAAATCATGACCCTGGGATGACCTTGACCTATTTTATGGCAAAGCCAACATAGGTCGCCCATGCGTTTGAATGGGGAAACTTGTCAAAATGTCATATGAAGGGAAATCTTAAAGGAAATAGGCAAATGGACTGAAGATTTATGATTCTGAAAGAAATTTGGGTCCTAGGGACTTGTCTGCCCCCACACCAGAGCAATATACATGTAAATTACCATAATATTCAAAGATCTTCTTCTCTGAAACTGCTTGGCCAATCGAAGCCCCCTTTTTATACCCCCCGCAAAACGAAGTTTTAGGGGGGTATACTGTTTTCAGTCTGTCCGTAATTCCGTCATTCCGTCAACATTTTGACATCTTTGCTGAATAACTTAAGTAATTTTTGCCCGATGTTCTTTAAATTTTCAACACACCTGCACCATAAGACAACACATGTGTGGTATGAATTTAGGGGCCAAAGGGTCAGTTTTGCAAGAGTTATGGGACTTTTTAAACCTATACATAGAATGTTTGCCATAGTGCTAATAGTGCATACTTTGTGAAATCAACTCCTCCTACAGCTTTCAATATTCTCTTTTGATACTTTGCAGATATGTGCCAGAGATATTGAAGATATGCATGAAGAAGTATTATGCTGAAAAAATGAATTTTGACAAATTTGCAGCATTTTGAACTTTGCCAATTTTCGATAATTGCCATATTCAATAATGGTTGGTAGTGCATAGTTTGTGAAATCAACTCCTCCTAGGGCTTTCAGTATTTCTTTTCAATACTTTGCAGACATGTTCCACACATATTGAAGATGTGCATGAAGAATTATAATGCTGAAAAAATAATTTTTGACAAATTTACAGCATTTTTCAACATAGCCATTTTTTGACCATTGCTTATATACAATAATGATTGGTAGTTCATAGTTTGTGAAATCAACTTCTCCTAGGGCTTTCAGTATTTCTTTTCAATACTTTGCAGACATGTTCCACACATATTGAAGATGTGCATGAAGAATTATAATGCTAAAAAAATAATTTTTGACAAATTTACAGCATTTTTTAACATAGCCATTTTTTGACCATTGCTTAAACAATAATGGTTGGTAGTGCATATTTTGTGAAATCAACTCCTCCTAGGGCTTTCAGTATTTATACCCCCCGCAAAACGAAGTTTTAGGGGGGTATACTGTTTTCAGCCTGTCCGTCATTCCGTGATTCCGTCAATCCGTCATTCCGTCAACATTTTTACATCATTGCTAAATTACTTGAGTAGCTTTTGTCTGATTTGTTTCAAATTTTCACCACACTTGCACCATCAGACAATGCATGTGTGATATGAATTTAAGGGCCAAAGGGTCAGTATTGCAAGAGTTATGGGACTTTTTAAGTCTTCATATAACATGTTTGCCATAGTACTGAAAATGCATACTTTGTGAAATCAACTCCTCTTACAGCTTTCACTGTTTCCTTTTAATGTTTTGCTGATATGTTTCAGATAAATTACAGATGTGCATGAACACTTGTCATTATAAAAAAAATCATTTTTGACAAATTTACAGCATTTTTAACTTAGCAAATTTTCTATAGTTGCTTATATTCAATAATGGTTGGTAGTGCATACTTTGTGAAATCAACTCCTCCTAGGGCTTTTAGTATTTCTTTTCAGTACTTTGCAGACATGTTACAGACATATTGAAGATGTGCATGTAGAATTATGATGCTGAAAAAATAATTTTTGACAAATTTACAGCATTTTTTAACTTTGCCATTTTTCGACTTTGCAGCAGCATTTTGACATCTTTGCTGAATAACTTTAGTAGCTTTTGCCTGATTTGGTTGAAATTTTCACCACACTTGCTCCATTAGGCAATACATGTGTGGTATGAATTTAGGGGCTCAAGGGTCAGTATTGCAAGAGTTATGGGACTTTTTAAGTCTTCATATAACATGTTTGCCATAGTACTGAAAATGCATACTTTGTGAAATCAACTCCTCTTACAGCTTTCAATGTTTCCTTTTAATATTTTGCTGTTATATTTCAGATGTATTGCAGATGTGCATGAACACTTGTCATTATGAAAAAAATCGTTTTTGACAAATTTACAGCATTTTTAACTTAGCAAATTTTCTATAATTGCTTATATTCAATAATGGTTGGTAGTGCATACTTTGTGAAATAAACTCCTCCTAGGGCTTTCAGTATTTCTTTTCAGTACTTTGCAGACATGTTACAGACATATTGAAAATGTGCATATAGAATTATAATGCTGAAAATATAATTTTTGTCAAATTTACTGCATTTTTTAACTTTGCCATTTTTCGACCATTGCTTATATACAATAATGGTTGGTTGTTAATAGTTTGTGAAATCAACTTCTCCTAGGGCTTTCAGTATTTTTTTTCAATACTTTGCAGACATGTTCCACACATATTGAAGATGTGTATGAAGAATTATAATGCTGAAAAAAAAAAATTTTGACAAATTTACAGCAATTTTTAACATAGCCATTTTTGACCATTGCTTATACAGTAATGGTTGGTAGTGCATAGTTTGTGAAATCAACTCCTCCTAGGACTTTCAGTATTTCTTTTCAGTACTTTGCAGACATGTTCCACACATATTGAAGATGTGCATGAAGAGTTATAATGATGAAAAAATAATTTTTGACAAATTTACAGCATTTTTTCACATAGCCATTTTTTTACCATTGCTATTTTGCGGGGGGTATACTGAAAGCCTTGCTTGCAGCCAATTTCTAGTTAGATCTACATCTTTCTGTTGCAAATGGATTTGTTTCTTCTAAAATTTATGATAAGTGCGATGACTTTGATTTTGATATAGTAAATTTTCCTTTTCTGCATGGAGACGTTCCTCGTCGTGCTTCTTATGGTGTATACATTTCACAACTTATTAGGTTTGCTAGAGTCTGCAATCATGTTACAGTTTTCAACGCTCGAAATAAATGTTTAAAGGCAAAACTTCTCCAACAGGGCTATCGGTATCATAAACTTCGAAAAACCTTTTCTAAATTTTATCGTAGACACTATGAATTGATTTCCAAATATAATGTTGGGTTAAAGACGCTTTTAAGTGAGGGCCTTTCGGAACCTGAATTTTATGGTGACTTGGTTTACAAATTTAAGAAACTTAAAGGAATAAATGATTTTTCTTTTCAGTTCAGAAAAATCATAACACGTTACAGACGTATAGGTTATAACTTGAATGTGATGCGACAGTCTGCATGCTTAGTTTTTAACCAAATCATGGTTGATAGCTACGCTGCCTTCTTTAATTGCACGCCGGTGGGTCGGGCTATTCATTTTAGTTGGTTGGGGCCGGAGCTTCTTGTCTGTTGCTTGGCCCACCGGGGTCCAACTGGTGTTTTTCTTTTGCTCCGGAGTTAGTAGGTTATTCGGCGCCCAGGGATCTCCATCGTCGGGCAGCTTACTCAATCTGTGAGTCCTGGTTTTTGATTCATCAGGATGTTTATCATGATTTATTTGTTTGTTCTTGATGATTCATTGACTAGTTAGAGATTCACCACGAGGACCGAAGAACTAACTAAATGTTATGAACCACTGCAGAAGCTGAGGGTGAGGTTACGTACCTGTAAAACCGGTTTAAGCCCGCCAGTAACTTTGTGTTACTGATCGTTCCAAGTCGATACTTCTGTGGTGGTTCTTTTTGTTTTATGTCTTGGTGTTTAAAAGTTTTTTGTGCTGTTGGCGCCTTATGTATGTTTTCATATTTTTAGTTAAGTTAAGGTAACTGAGTGGCCACCTATTGGGAAAATAGCTGCTCATTAGACTTACGATATGTTTCATGGTATAAGTACCTGATTGTTAGTTTGGTTTTTTCCCACCTCAGTTTTTGGAGTGGGAATCTTTTTCTGATTGCGCCTTTTCCTGATCTTTGCCTACTTGTACCTTTTCATGTTGAGCATCATTAGAAAAGGGGAACAAAAGTTTATATAAATGGTCTAGGTCACATGACCAAGACGGCTGCCAAGGCCATAAATAGCAAGAACCTTTAAAAATCTTCTCCAGAACCAGAAGGCCTATGATTTTGAAACTTGGCATGGAGCATCAGACGGAGGAGCTCTACAAAGTTTATATAAATCATTACCCTGGGATGACCTTTACGTATTTTACGGCAAGGTCAACATGGGTGGCCCATGCATTTTGAATGTCATTTGAAGTGAAAAACTTGAAGGAAATGGGCAGATGGGCTGAAGATTTATGATTCTGAAAAAAATTGTACCACAAGGGCTGGTCTGCTTCCACCCCAGGACAAGATACATGTTTATCACCTAAATATTCAAAGATCTTCTTCTCTGAAACTGCTCGGCCAATCAAAGCCAAATTTGATATGACGCATCTATAGGAAGGGGAAACCAATGTGTACATAAATAATCCAGGTAACATTACCAAGATGGCCGCCATTTTCATATATGCTAAAACCATTCAAAAGTCTTCTCCGGAACTGGTAGACCAATTTCAACAAAACTTGGCATGTAGCATTTTGGACTAGAGTACTACAATGTATAAATAAATTATGACCCTTTTGATGACCTTGACCTACTTTACAGCAAGTCAATATAGGTCACCCATGACCATAATAGTCAAACAAGTTTATTGGTATATAACCCACATCTCAGGTGAGCGTTTACAGGACCATTGGTCCTCTAGTTTAGAAAGTCATCTCTTCCTGGGATGTGACCAGTACTATGGGTAGTTAATGTGTGTAGCTCAAAGAGACAACATGGTACCCTGTGTTGGGATCGAATCCAGGACCTCTGTTCGGAGTCGGATGCTTTACGAGCTGACCTTAGAGCGCTAGCGCTTTGGCGTAGTGGTAGAGAATCAGACTACGAATGGAGAGGTCCTGGGTTCAATCCCCACAGCCAGCACTGTGTTGTGTCCTTAAGCACGACACATTCCTACAGTACAGGTTAATACCCAGAAAGCAGTGGCTCTGTCCCAACAGGACTGAAAAATTGTTGACTGCGACATTAAGCCTCAATACAAACAAACAATACAGTACTAAAACCTAATATAATGCTAATAAAGATAATAGATAACCAAGGAGCATTCTAAGTGTTCATTGTAGAATAGGTCTGTTCACAGAGTCAGTATACTGCATGTCACAAGGTTGCCGATCAGGTCTGACACAATTTGGCCTACAGGTGCAGTCTCAGAAGGATGCTAGAAACTTGAAATTTCTGATTTAACACAAAGCGGGTTTGAACTGGCCATGACTGATCTTTCTTTTAGCAAGTTATCATTACGAAAACTTGCCCAGATTTTTTTTCAGCTGTGAAAATTTCATTAGAAAAAAAAAATGTTATTTTTAATATATTTGCTCAGAACATTGATTGTGGGTACATGTTAGAACCGCCTCGATGAGGCGGTTCTAACGAGTACCCACAATCTCTGTTTTGGATTAAAAAATATGAAAAGTAGGTATACCCCTGCATACCCCAGTTTTCCTGTATAAAAGTGGGGTTCAAATGGGAAAACTTTTCTTGAACATGTATTCCTGATGAAAAAGTATGTTTCTGATGATGTGGCATGATCAAGTTATTGTGTGCTTCTGTACTCCATTATACTATACCATATAGTAAAATCCATAGATTTCACATTTTCCCATGTAAAAGCCAATGTTTCCAAACTTGACCTTGCCGTAAAATAGGTCATGCCATCGCAGGGCCATGATTTATATACACATTGTACTACTTGAGTCATAGATGCTTCATGCCAACACAATAAGGATAAACTGTAATGTTTTACGAGGTATGGCAGGAAAGTTCGTAGACACTTCAGCTATCAGAAAAAGTAACACGTTGTTGAAGCGTTTTGCATAATTTCAAGCAGCAATATCTTATGAGTATATTTCAGAAATTTTGTGCGATTTGAAGTAATAACACGCTTGGTATGGCCACTTTTCTGCTTGAGGGTAGGGCCGTGCGGGGCAGGTGTCAAAACGTGATAAAATGTGACGATTTTCACATTCTGTTTTTGTTTGTGAAACGGCACGGAAGTGTGCTGTAACGTTAAAATATTTTGATCCTAAAAGAATGTTCAATCAACAACGTTTTCTGAATGTTTGGACCTTGGCGGCAGTACAGTTTGATATCTGTGAATAAAATTTCAGATGCAGTCCGAAAAAATTGTTTGAAAAAATGGCGTAATTTTGACGTCGGAGAACAGCAGATAACCATAAAAGTGTGTGTTTTGTGATAGAAATGGCCAACAAACACGGTGGAACTGATATAAACAACAAAATAAAAGCTTTCAGCTTGTCTGTCACTAGTTTAAAAGTGGCAGAGTTGATTTTTGGATGCTCGATAAATCATCTAAGATGATAAACGGCGGCGGAAGGGCACTCGTCTTACATTCTCAGCGAAAGAAAATGGTTTCATATGTGAACAACCGGTCATCAGAGAACCTGAGGACAGTTGGCACAGATCTGCATTTGACAGCTGGATATACATAATAAAATTGTACCGATATCCAAGGACCCTATGTGGAATAACTCTGAAACATCGGTTAAACTTGTTACAAATATATAAAGCACTGACAGCTATAAACTTCAAGTAACGTCGCTGAGACGTTGACCCTTGCCCCGCTCCAGGTTAGGGAAGTGCACATAAAAGGCTGTAGAAGATGTCGTATTGGCCAGATTTTCATAAAATTTCGTGGGTTCGCGCCTCGCACGGGGCACGAATTCATATGTGAGACAAGCCATGTTCTGCTTGCGGGTGTGTCAGGTGGTTTTTCCCCGGGTACTCCGGTTTTCGCCCCACCTACCGATTGATTCGTCTCGATATGAGTGAAAAAGCTTGAAAGGGACGTAAAACTAAATTAAAAAAAAAAAATAAAAAAAAAAAAAAATAAAAAAATAAAAAAAATAAAATTTCGTCTATTTGCTCATGAAATACTTTTGCAAACCCAGATATTTTCATTTTGACTGAATTTCTTTTCCTGTTGAAAATATTAATGGTGTCTACAAACTTTCCTGCCATACCTCGTAGGTCATACTTTCATTTGTTTGTATGAATTGATGCTTAACTCCCCAGTCAACAGCTATGGTCATGTCAGGACTTTGCCTCCATTTTATGGGACATTTACCCAAAATTAGAATGTCATGACATCCTGAAAGTGCTTCATGTTTCCACCCAAGTAAGCCACTAAGGCTTTTATGTATAGATGGTTTGACTTGAACCCCTTTTCGTGGGCAGGCACAGTAATCAGATTGTCAGTTGGTAGTGTAGAAAGCTTTGCCTGGAGGCACAAGCAGCCCATCTATTTCTTTGGGCCCCAATGGGTGGTAGCCCATATTCCCATCCGTCCACCCTTGGTTGTACTTTCAGCCTGGTTGGATATGAAAAAATACAAAGACCATTTCAAGCATGATTTTGATTTTTAAATGCATGTGATATTCAAAACACATGTATAACAGTACAACAAATTATATATATTTGTACACGTTAACAAATATCAATTTAAATACAAGATGTTTGTTGCTTAAGGTCAGGGCCCAGTTGTTCAAAATTAACGACATCATTAGTTAATGATTCATTATAATTTCAAACATGAATATTACAAATACACTGTTATTTTTTGTTGCATGGCAAAGGATTCTCACATTTTATCAATAAAAAATAACAATATATTTGCTTATGTAGTCAGCATTTACTTAACGAGCTGAGGTCTTAACAATGATGTTAAGCTAACGAAGTTTTGAACAACTGGCCACAGGATGTTGGAAATAGTTGTTCTGCAGCGTATTATGATACCGCTTTGAGATGCCAGCAGAACAGGAGTCGATGCTCTTACATTGCACCTTCTTGAACAGAAAGCTGTATATCATATGTCATCTAGTACCAATTTTACATATGAGCCGCCTCGTGGGAAAACCAACAATGTGGTTTCCGAACAGGTCCGACACAAACCGGCCTGTACAGACACAGAAAAGAGCTTGAAGCTTGAAATTTCGGATTTACGTAGAAGAGGAATAGTATTATCCGAGTAGCGAAAACAAAAGCGCTGATAAGCTTCGCGGTTACCGCGAAGCTGATCTGCGTCTTTGTTTTCGCCTATGCAGATTGTTGGTTTTCTCACGAGGTGGCTCATATGTTACATTGTGGAAATACAAAAGAAATGCATTACCAAACATAGCAAAACCTCAAATAGCACGAAAATGAGCAGGGTTGACAAGGACTTCTTTTTTCTAGCAAACTCTGACGAAATGGTTTAAGCAATCAATATCAGGTTTTCTTTCAAAAATGATCGGGTGGAATTTAGGAGAAAAACATAGATAGCTGTGTGTGGAGTAACTTTTCAATATCCCCATTGAGTTAAATGGTAATATTGTATTTTTGGATTGCCTGTATCTAAAAAACAAATATGGTAGGGTAGCAATGTTTTTGTATGCATCAATATACAAGGAATTAAAAAACAATCTCTGGTGGCATTTTTACAAAACCCTGACCTTAAAATCATGTGCAAATGTCAATGTTTAGTCTAATAAACAAATTTTACTGGCATGTGTAAACGTGCGAAACGCTTATCAAGTGTATTTAAAGAATGACAACTGGCTAGCAAGATCATTATAATATTGCTTTCAAATAAAATTACAAAAATAAGCATTAGTTATGTTTCATGTATATCTTAGAAACAAAGGCAGTGAAAAAAATATTTGGCAGTGTCATGTGAAAACGTACATTTTGTGTTCGCAAAAACAAAGGCGCAGATAAGGGGCTTTGATTTCGCCACACGGATAGTACAAATCCACTACATTCTTAACCCAAAATTTCCAGCCTCTAGCCATCTTCTGTGCTTGTATGGCTCGGTTTGTGTTTGACACTAATATGACAAAGTAGCCAAAAACATAACTTCATATTTAATAGTTTATATATATCATACATGCTTGAATTATTAAATATTTCAAAATAAAACATTTGACATAATTCTAAATGCTATTTTGAAAGACATTATAGTCTGTAAATAGAGCCGCCATGTAAGAAAACCAACAACATGCATCAGCAAAAACAAAGGCGCAGACCAGCTGTGCAGTAACTGCACAGCTGATCAATGCCTTTGTTTTCACTACACAGAAAGTACAATCCCTTTCTTCTTATTCTGAAATTTCAAGTTCCTAGGCTGCTTCTGCGACTGTACAGGCAGGTTTGTGTCATACCTGGTCGGATCTAAAACCAGATTGTTGGTTTCCACATGCAAAGGCTCAATATATAATCATGGCTATACTAAAAAACTTTCCTGAGAGAAACTTGATATGATTCTTAGAATGAGCCAGACCTCGGTGGGTAGAACAGACTTTATCATATGACGTAGCTGTTTTCCAGTGGATAACGTCATGTCATAGAAATCATATGACCACATGTGTATTAACACTTTTGCGGGAATACGTAATGTCATTGACGACGTCCGTAACAACAATGTAAATTTTCATTGAAAATATGTCCACTTCGAAGGCGACAAAATCTTATTTTAAAAGTCATATGATAAAACGAATCTTACACTCGTGGTCATTTCATATGAAATTTATTAAACTCGCCAAAAGGCGAGTTTAATAAATTTCATATGAAATGACCACGAGTGTAAGATCCTCTATATTTCTAATGACCTACTAAACTCAATCGACGAAACAAAGTATAACAAATGCAAAATTAATTTTATCACATGCTATCTAAGTATGGGATACCTGCTTTCATGAAGAAAAAGAATCATTCTGTATGCAGCTTGCTCAACAGACAGTTATCCAAATATGTTTCAATTTCTATCTTTAAACAAATTTCAAATTCTATATATACTTTTAAACAAATAAATCTATTTGAGCCTTCGCATGAGAAAACCAACAATCTGCATATGCAAAAACAAAGACGCAGACCAGCTCCGCAGAAACGGCAAAGCTGATCAGCGCCTTTGTTTTCGCTACTCAGTACAATTTCTCTTCTACTTAAATCCAAAGTTTCAAGCTTCTAGCCTTCCTCTGCGACTGTGCAGGCTCAGGTTTGTGTCGGACCTGGCCCAAAACCCAAATTGTTGGTTTTCTCATGCATAGGCTCATTTCATTGACCCTTGCTTGCTATTTTTACTACACAAATTACAGCCCCTTTCACTTGAGCTTGGCATTTAAGCATTCAGGTCAATCAAGTTTGTGTGTAAATCGGGTAACTTTTTATTCTATTTTAGAACTGAAACAGTGTCCCAGGTGCCAGGTGTTCTTAAAATATATTAAGCATTTATTCTGATAAAAAAAAATTGTAATTGTTTGGTTAAAGCGCATTTTTATTTCAAAATTCTTTGCACAACATATATGGTACTTAGCCCAGTTTTCGTGGGGGTTCCAGTTTTCGTGGTATACATGTATTTCAGCTTAAGCTGTATTTTCTCATAAAATGTCACGTTTACTGGCGTCTACCATCCACATTGTGCAAGAAAAATAACAAAGATTGTTTTTATGAGGGTTGTTCAATATTTTTCATTGATTTGAATCTCAATATGGGGCTTATACTTTATTCAAAATGGGTAGATGTTTTTAAAATATTTTCAGCATCACACCTGACAGTGAAATATTTTCAAAGTTACTTATTTCAATTCACAAGGTGTAATAAAATATTGAAACATTAAAATATGACAAGAATTTTTTGAAGCATTGAAATTGACAGTCTGTTTTTGAATGACCCACGAATTCTGGTGCCTTACTTTTGATGACGTCAAAGATCAATACGTCATACAAATTGGCGTCTGTGTAAGCAATAAACAGAATTGCAATGAAAAGGTTAACTGGATATTAAATACCAATGATTATTATGCATCATTCCATATTTATTCAAGATCTGACCTGTTTCTATCACCCTGGAGTTGCCTTTGAATTATTAGTACCATGAAAACTGGACCAACCATCATACATTTGTTTTGCATATTAAGAACACCTTTGAAATAGGATAGGGACAAAGGCAGAATTTTATCAATCTTAACAGTTACCTATCGGAATCTACATGGCCAAAATTCCACAGTAAAAATAATTCCACTAGAGCTTGCTGTTTTAAAGGTCATTTACATTACGAAAACGCCCGTGCAATATATAGAAAAAAAAATGGTTGTAAAAATAAAAATTTTCACTGGAAAATTTTTGATATTTTTCTTATTTTTGCTCAAAACATAGATTGTGGGTACACGTTAGAACCGCCTCGTCGAGGCGGTTCTAACGAGTACCCACAATCTATGTTTTGGAGCAAAAATAAGAAAAATAGGTTTACCCCTGCATACCCCAGTTTTACTATATAAAAGTGGGGTTCAAGGGGGTATACATTACACAGACATGTTTTCCTGATGGTTTAAAACTGTCACTCAAATCAGCAGATCAATCCAGATGTCTTTGTGGACAACATGAAAAGAAACACAGATCCTCAGAAAACATGATCTTCTTATGTAATGCAAATGCTTAAACGGCAAACTAAAGTGAAAGGGGCTGTAGTTTTGAGGTATAAGGCAGCACATATAAAGCACATGAGCTTAAAACATGGCAAAACACAATACTGAATTAGATGTGAACTTGATTCAATCTCAAATTCACACAACTATAAGATAAACACTTGGCAATGCCTGAAATGAGCTGTGACGTGAGAAAACCTATCTTCGGTTTTCCGAACAGGTCTAACACAAACCGGCCTGTACAGCCACAGAAAAAGGCTAGAAGCTTGAAAATTTGGATTTAAGAAGAACATGGATTGTACTTTCCATGTAGTGAAAACAAAGGCGCTGATCAACTTAGCGTTTTCTGAGAAGCTATCTGTGTTTTTGTTTTTGTCCATGCAAATTGTTGGATTTCTCACGAGACGGCTTATTTATTATTTTGATATAAAGACCATATTCTTATCAAATTTCCCTTCTACTAAACTTTTTATTTTGCCATGCTTAATGTCTATTTTAAACATCAAATTATAAAACAGACACCTGAGGCACTTTGTAACAAACACTGTCATGCAAATAATAACTTAAATAAAAATTTTATACATATCTTAAAAATTGTAAACACATCATAAAACTGTACAGATCAATAATATTAATGACTTTGTACATGATTATCCTACATTTAAGTATCATACCGTACAACCCAGTATTATTGCCTTGGCCTGCCCAGGCAAATTATGTACATGTAATTCACAAACAAAGGGGTGCTTGCATGGACCCGATACAAAAAAAAAAATATTTTTTCTGACTTTGTTACCACCGAATTTGTCTTTAATTTATAACAATTTTTACCAATTTCCATAGAACTAAGGTCAGTGCTAGTATTCATTTACAGTATCATTAAATTCACCCTCTAACAAAATTATTCCAAAAATGCTTGAAAGAAAAAGTGCAAAACAGTCCATTATATTTTTACAAGAAAATCATATATTCATTTATTGCATAATTGAGTTCATCTTGTAACAAAATTAGTCCAAACATTACTTTAAAAAGTGCAAACAATCCATTATTTTTTATTAGAAAATCTTAAGTTATAATTAGAAAAAACTGACCAAATCAGAGGGAAAAACATCAACAAAATTCAGTCCAAAAAAAATCCTTTATGTTTCAAAACCTATGGAGAAAGTCAAAAAAAGATTTTGGCAGAGGGGCCAAGCAAACACCCAGTAACAAACTAGAAATTGGCCGCAAGCAAGGCTTCCAGTATATGCCTCCCACCCCCCAATAAAATGTAAACATTGAAAGCTGTAAGAGGAGTTGATTTCAGCATTATTGCAAACATGTTATGTATCATTTAGACTTGAAAAGTCCTGTAACTCTTGCAAAACTGACCCTTAGGCCCCTAAATTCACACCACACAATGCTGTCTGATCTTGCAAGTGAAGTGAAAATTTGAAAAAAATTTGGCAAATTCTAATTTAGTCCAAGTCTTGATGGAATGATGGAATCACGGACATGTTGAAAACTGTATACCCCACTAAAACTGTTTTGCGGGGGGTATAATGAGCAAGCATGAAACAATGGGACTAATCTTGTGTACACACAAACACATATGATTGTTATTAATCCCTTCGTAAGGCTTTACAATATGTGCCGCCAAGCAAGGAAACCGGTCTCTGGGTTACCAACTAGATTTGGCAGTCTTTCAGAGAATAATGCTGTTTCTGACGATCGATCCCAGTCACAGCCGTTTGTATTGAAATGTCATTTTGGCATGTCACCAGTAAACAATGCTGATTTGGCAGTTGTACTGTGAGTAATTTGGCAGTCCTTCAGAGAATAATTCCAGTTCTGATCATCTGATGATTATTCCCAGTCAGGCCGTTTGTACTGAAATGTCATTTTGGCATGTCACCAGTAAACAATGCTGATTCTCAGTCAAAGATTTTGGGTATATGTATACCTGTTGGCATTTACCATTTAGCACACTAAGGCCTAAAAAATAATAGGTGTGTTTCAGGTTACAGGTTAAAACAGGGTCATTCGGAAGGAAAATTTTATTTTGATGATCTTTTTTACATTGTAAATCAAATCAAATCTTTTTTTACATTGTAAATCAAATCAAGTAAAATGAAGTTGGCTGACAGTGAAAACTCCTTGGAAACCACCTAAAAAAGTTTGGGTTGGAGTTCAAAAATTACACATGGTTGGGTAACCGGAAACAAACAATTATTTTTTAGGCCTAATGACAAAATCTAATGTAGCAAAACACAATAAAAACACTTTGGCTCTGCATCCATTAAGACTAGGCAGTATGGTCAGTTTGATGAAAACATAAGTATTCATTTAGTTCCAAGCACCGAATGATGAAAATGCTCGTATAAAATGGCTATCTCGGTCATTGCTGAACGCAAAACCTGACTTCTATGGATTATCATATGCTCAAGCTCAAAAATAATATCATCATGTCATTGATATAATATCATAAGGGCCATGGCAAGTCATTAAAGTCAATAGGTCCTCCCAACCCCGCGTCCGCCTCTAACAAACTCATGATCATGGACATGGCTGCCTCGTCGCCGTCTGCCGTGCCTCCAGGGTTGACGATCTCTTCCATGGCTTGCTCCTCTATTGCTGTCTCAAGAAGATTGACTGAGTCAACATTCTGGGCTGGAAAACAGAAAACGTTATGAAAACTTGCTCATGAAATAAACAGTGATTTTTTTTTTTTTTTTTTTTTTTTTTTTTTTTTTTTTTTTGACTAAAAATTGAGAATTTCTTAAGAATTTCTTAAGAAAAATTTTGATATTTTCAATATTTTTGCTCAAAACATTGATTGTGGGTACACATTAGAACCATCTCATTGAGTACCCTCAATCTATGTCCTGAAGCAAAAAAAGGAAAAATTGTTTACCCCAGTTTCACTATATAGATTGGGGTCTAAGGTGGCATTTATTTCATGGACACATTTCCTGATGATAAGACCCATGTACTGTAGAAAACTGTGTTTGTTTTAAAATTGCTTGTTTTCCCTACAAGCAAAATACCAGTTCCATTACTTATAGCATATTTTTCCACCACTAACTGAGAATTCTTCTTTAATCAGCCAAACTGGAAAACGGTATACGGACAAAACACCCCACGGACAAAACACCCCACGTCTATTTTGTCATAGGTGGACAAAAACCACCACATGTTTTTTTGAAGGCTGACAAAACACCCCACGCCCAAAAGTATAACGTGGACAAAACACCCCATGCAGATTTTAAAATTAGGACAAAACCCCCCTCATGCTTTTCTTAGTTCCCCATATATGCCATGACTGAAAATTGATGGCTGGAAAATTTAGGCGTAACCAAATCTTATGTTTTCTTTATCAAAGATAATATGAATCATATAACATGACTGAAAATTGATGACTGGGACAAGAAACCATAACCAAATTTGATTTCAATAAGAATGTCTTATGTTTTAGCTCCCCATATAACATAACAAAATTGATGACTTGGACATGAAACCATGGCCAAATTTTATTTATTTCTTTACATTAGTTAATGAAAGCTGCATATGAACTTATATAAGATTTAAACTTTTTAATGAACAGATCTGGTTGTGGTAATGTATATATGGGCTGTTACAAAAATAATAACATAACATATTTCAAATCATTTTAATCAGACAAACAAGCAATTAACAATTTGACTTCAATTGAAAAACAACCAATTTAGCACAGACAGATTATAAAGGTGTTTGAGTTAATTGTGAAAATTAAGTAAATGATTAAATAATTCAATTGCCTTAATAGCACTCAATTAGCACATTATTATTAAAATACATGTTCAAACACAATCAGTATAGATCTACATGCATTTGTTTTAATAAGTGATAATTGGAATGGCATCAAAGAAAATATCCATTCATCTACTTAGAATTGAAAGAAGGAAAAAGAAGTGATATTACCAGAAAATGCATGTTGATTGCATTAGGATGCTTCTGTCTGCTTCCATCTGCTTATCTACACTGCAAAAACATGAGGGGGTTTTTGTCCTAATTTTAAAATCTGCATGGGGTGTTTTGTCCACGTTATACTTTTGGGCGTGGGGTGTTTTGTCAGCCTTTAAAAAAACATGTGGTGGTTTTTGTCCACCTATGACAAAATGGACGTGGGGTGTTTTGTCCGTGGGGTGTTTTGGCCATAAAATATTTTTGTTTGTTTTGCTTGTTTTTAATAAATATTGATGTTGCTGAATAGCCCTGTTGGCACATTTTGTTCAAGTTGTAGTTTATTTACTGTGTTTCTTTCGATTGATTTGAAGTTCAACCATTTTTCATCACCATGCAAGTAATACTGTGTACGAAGTTCAACCATTTTTCATCACCATGCAAGTAATACTGTGTACGAAGTTCAACCATTTTTCATCACCATGCAAGTAATACTGTGTACGAAGTTCAACCATTTTTCATCACCATGCAAGTAATACTGTGTACGAAGTTCAACCATTTTTCATCACCATGCAAGTAATACTGTGTACGAAGTTCAACCATTTTTCATCACCATGCAAGTAATACTGTGTACGAAGTTCAACCATTTTTCATCACCATGCAAGTAATACTGTGTACGAAGTTCAACCATTTTTCATCACCATGCAAGTAATACTGTGTACGAAGTTCAACCATTTTTCATCACCATGCAAGTAATACTGTGTACGAAGTTCAACCATTTTTCATCACCATGCAAGTAATACTGTGTACGAAGTTCAACCATTTTTCATCACCATGCAAGTAATACTGTGTACGAAGTTCAACCATTTTTCATCACCATGCAAGTAATACTGTGTACGAAGTTCAACCATTTTTCATCACCATGCAAGTAATATTGTGTACCAACAGTTACTATTATGCACCAGTCATTTGTAACCACTGCTCCCCCACCTACTGGGAAGGGCAGGGATTATGACCTTTCAGCTTTCAGTGCCCTGCTATAAGTCCCACCCCCAGGGGGCAAACCGGAGGTAAAAACTTTGCTCTTTGCCCCGCCCTTAGCAATAGAAAATCTCCCTAGGGTAAGGATTCTAATGTCTAAACCCCATCATTTCACTGCACTGAGAGGACACTTGAAAAGTAATTGCCCTGCACTTTAGCCCGGCTATCCCCCACCCTTCCCCATAGGAGGGAGGGGGGGCACTGGTTACAAATGATTGGTGCATTAGTCAGACCACAATGTCCCTATATGAGAAGTCTTTTCATGCACTGGACTGTCAGAGGAAAACCATGCAGACAATCCTTCGACAAAAGTCAGTCCTCATCATTTGCTTGAGCCAATCTTCGTGAAACCTATGTAACAATATCAATAGTGTAAATTCTGGTAATTAAACTACTAGGCATACCTGGAACTGTGACGCTAATACCGTTGGTCGGGGTATGTACCACCTGTGTGTTGTTAACTGTAGGTATCAGGGGACTGTACGGTGATGCCGAACCTAGAACAAAGAAACGTTCTTGTTACATCTCATAGGTTTAACTACATAATAGACCTGGTACAATAAAATACTGATACTGTAGGTCTGTGTATGTACTACCTGCGTGTTGTTAACTGTAAGTATCAGGGGACTGTACAGCAAAAGAAAAAAATAAAGAGGATATTCCCTAGACAATACTAGTAGTTAACCCATTCTTCACGAATGAACTTTCCCATCATTATAATTTGGGTAAGTCCACTTTTACTTTAAGGGGCATGATCAGCAGGAGTGATTTTAGATTTTCATGTAAATTTTTGATGAAAATCCTTTAAGCAAACAGAATAGCCTCAGATGGGACCCTGCATTTTGCAGCGTCCCATCTGGGGCTATACTCTTTGCCTATGTCCCATAAAAAGGATGCCAGTCTTAAATGAGTTACCACCCTGATAAGTTACACTGATACGGTGACACCATTAATCGGTGTATGTGCCACGTGTGTGTAGTTAACAAAGTAGGAAATTATGCTTTATATAAGAATTAGATGCAGCATGAAAGATGTTTTTAACTGTCCATCACACATCTGTTTTTAATTTTTTTTTATTTATTTATGTTTTTTTTTTTTTTTTTTTTTTTTTTCAAATTGAACATCAGATCTGATTCTAAACTTTGCAAAGTTCAAAATTCAGCTGGATGCTATATTAAAATTAAAGTATTGTAAAACCATTGACAGCCAAAATAAACCATATGTGCCAGAAATTCAAGAACCTGCTGACACTGGATTCTACATTACGAAAACTTGCCCATGCAATAAACAGAGATTTTTTTAGCTTTAAAAATTGAAATTTTCAGCTGAAAATTTTTGCTATTTTTCTTATTTTTGCTCAAAACATAGATTGTGGGTACACGTTAGAACCGCCTCGCCGAGGCAGTTCTAACCAGTACCCACAATCTATGTTTTAAAGCAAAAATAAGAAAAATAGGTATACCCCTGCATACCCCCGTTTTTCACATAAAAGTGGGGTTTAAGGGGGTATACATTTCACGGACATGTTTTCCTGATGTACATTCATGTACGTGGGTTGGGATTTAAGTTCGTAGACTTTCTTTATAAAAGTTCAGGTAAATGTTACACAGAAATTAAAATGATATCTGATCTGAAAACATATTCTTTTACCTATCATATAAGATATTAAGCATAGCTCTACTCATAATACTTTCAACACAACAACAAATTAAACACAATGACCCTCAATCACCCGGGGCACGTCATGGAAATTTTGACGTCAAAACTACGTCAAATTTCAATAACTATCGGCATTAAAATGTTTTGTTTGAAACCACACAACACACCATACTTTTACTTATTTGAAATATTTCCTTCAGGAGTTTGTTAGTTATTATTGTTGAAGTACTTCATTCACGAGATATATCAAAATTTATGTGTATCATGCATATTTGTTTTTTAACTTAAGAATGTTGACCGTAGCATTTGTAGATTAATTGTAGGTGTGTGCTTGTCTCATCAATTAAAATTCAGTAACATACATCTGAAATCTCGCAAACCATTTAAATACCTTTGCATTATCTGATCTACAACTGCACTACAAATCCCTATCATTTTTAATGTTTTTGTGGGCATTTATGCTACTCAAACATAAGATTTGATCAATGTTGTTGTTTCGACGTTGCCTGTTAACGCCATTTGCCTTTCCCAAGAAGCGCGACTGGCTTTACACAAAATAAGTCGTCAACATAATGCTGAAAACTTTATATGGAATTAAGAACATAATACTTAAATGCCTCAAACTGATTTGGCTCAAGTTTTGGCATACAATGTGGTAACTAATGTTATGTTCTTGAACATTATAAAACTTCAGAAGTAGTTAATATACGACGTGCCCCGGGTTGTGAAACCTAGGTTGCTATGGAGACCAGTTTTATGTGCTCTGTGCAATATTTCTTGAAAAATATTGTAAACATGAGACAAGGAGACTTTGTTTCTTTATTATAATGCATCAAATATTGGATAAAGGACGTAATAGAAATCCAGTGGCAAAAGTCTATGAACTTAAATCCCAAGCCTCGTACCTCACGTTTCTGACATTTGAATCAGCAAAAAATAAAACAATGTGTCAAAACTATAGGCTTTCCTAGATTTTTTTCTCACATAAATTTTAGATCACATCTTCATAAATTTTACAAGAAATAGGATATTTGAGCTGACACTACAGTCAAGTTTTAATGTTACCTAGTAACCCTGAAAATGCCCAGAACATAGTCAAAGAAATATTGGCAAAATTTGCTGAAAAAAAAAGGCAACAAAAAATATGTTTTGTAAAATCCTGGACATAAAACTTTAACTCCAGAAATTTAAGATCTTGCCGTTACTGGATTACACATAAAAGTACTTCTCTTTTTTTTTTTTTGCCATTCAGCAAACTCTCGAAATATTAGCGAAAATTAAGTTCTCATGCACATTTCCAAATTTACAGTATCTATGAAAGAAACATGAAAACCAGTCGACCAGGCTGATCAACACTTTTGTTACATGTATACATACACAGGTTTTCTCAAATATCTAACTGACCTACTATATTGGCAGTCTGTGTCTGCCATACTTAACTCATTTAAGCCTGGCGTCCATTTTTTGGGGGATATAGGCAAACAGTATAGCCCCAGATGTGAAGCCACAGAACATGGTGTCTCATCTGGGGCTTAGTATTCAGTTTGTTAAGAGTACTTTCATCAAAAATTTATATGAAAAATTAAAATCACTCCTGATGCCCCTAAAAATGAAAATGGACTCCCCCAAGTGATAATGATGGGAAAATCCATTCGTCAAAATGGGTTAAGCATGTAAAGTATAAGACATGTCAATAACACTGTGTGTGTCGGTGAATCATATGACAAAAATAATACCACTATTTTTTACACTGCTTGTAATGCTAAACAACATTATAATTTGCAAGCAAGGTTGCAATCAAACCATGTTGTAATCTATGAGCATCTATGTTTTGAGCAAATACCCAGCAAAGGTTTGGGTCAGTTAAAGATTTTTTGTTTTGTCTACATAATTATATAGTGCAGTTCTTTGTGGAAATCTGATTTTGAAGTCTCTTTGCCATCTTCTGTCATAATATAGCTCAGTTTATAAAAGACTTGGTTGGATATCTCTAAACAGGTTTTAACATGAATTGCCATTTTGAGACAGTCTAAATGTGCCGTGATGCCAGAAAACCGGTCTTCGGGGTTTCCTACCAGGTCTGACACAAACCGGCATGTAGTCACAGATGATGGCTAGAAGCTTGAAATTTTGGAAATAAGTAGAAGAGAGATTGTACTATCCGAGTAGCGAAAACAAAGGCGCTGATCAGCTGTGCAGTTACTGCACAGCTGATCTGCGTCTTTGTTTTTGCATAGGCAAAAGTCTGGTTTTCTCATTACGCGGCTCAAATGTCAGTTTGCAAGAAAAATTAGCACCCTCTGACATCTAATTTTCATCATCTATTCCCCTTTCTCATGGTTACTATGGTTACCTACCAGTAGCTGCCTGGGCTGAACAACTCAGTAAAGGGTTATGGGCCTTGGACGATCTCTGAAAAAGAAACACAAAAGTCTTGGAAGCTAGGTAGTGTAAAATAAAGTAGAATGGTTCTAGAATCCAGCAAATTCTTAGGACACGGATTAGAGCCCGGTTCTAGAACCCAGCAAATTCTTAGGACAGGGATTGGGGCTAGGGATTGAGGACCTGTTAAATCATTTTAAGCCAGCCAGTAATTTCTTTACTGACCATTCCAAGGGGGCTCTGTTGTGATTTATCTTTATTTTGCCTGTTTATTTCATGTCTGTCTGTCATATAATCAGTTTCAGAGCCATGACCAGCCGTGTTATATTCAAAGCCACAATATAATGAGGCGCATTATAATGAGGTTGAAGAGTATTCCTCAGACGAAAGAAAAACAAAATATTTACATTTACAATGTCATCAACAACTAAATCCAGTCACAACTTACTTGATTTTCAAACGAGTCTGTATTAGTGCTGTCAACAATATTAGGTGACCTTGAACCTCTGAAAAACAAATTTAAAACTAGAAATGCGTGTTTGTAAAACACTATGCCCCCAACTGTATGCTTGTCCCTAAACTGGCAGCTTGTATGATTCATTTATTTCATTTGAATGAGGTGAAATTTAATTTCCTGAAGCTGTTCGGTTGCCTCTGTTTTGACCTTGATCCAGAAACAGAATGTAAGCTCTTTGCAGATAAATTAGAAATGGAGTAAAATTTTCAAAATGGAGTAATTTTGTCAAAATTTGACGGCAAGTCTTCAAAATGTAATCAGGTGATCTTCTTCTCAGCCCCAACAAGTGTACCGAATATGAAGGCTCTAGCTTAAATACTTTTTGAGATATCTTGCACACAAGATTTTCAAATTTTGTTTTAAAAGGGGCATAACTCCAAAAAGGCAGATAACTTGAACATAAACAAAAATACGGGTCAACTATTTTTTCATAAAGCATCTGTATATGAAATTTCAAAACCCTAACATTCACCGTTCAAAAGTTTCAAATTTCACCGAAAAGTGGAAAAATCAATCAAAATTTAAAAATTCTGCATTTTTGTCAAAATTTGACGGAAAGTTCTCAAAAGTTAATCAGGTCATCTGCTCATCAGCCCCAACCAGTATACCAAATATGAAGGCTCTAGCTTAAATACTTTTCGAGATATCTTGCACACAAGATTTTCAAATTTTGTTTTCAAAGGGACATAACTCAGAAAAGGGGCATAACTTGGACATGAAAAAAAATATGGGTCAACTATTTTTTCATGAGGAATCCGTATATGAAATTTCAAAACCCTAGCATTCACCGTTCACAAGTTTCAAATTTCACCGAAAAGTTGAAAAATCAATCAAAATTTAAAAATTCTGTATTTTTGTCAAAATTTGACAGAAAGTTCTCAAAAGTTAATCAGGTCATCTACTCCTCAGCCCCAACCACCATACTAAATATGAAGGCTCTAGCTTAAATACTTTTCGAGATATCTTGCACACAAGATTTTCAAATTTTGTTTTCAAAGGGAAATAACTCAGAAAAGGGGCATAACTCGGACAAGAAAAAAAATATGGGTCAACTATTTTTTCATGAGGAATCCGTATATGAAATTTCAAAACCCTAGCATTCACCGTTCACAAGTTTCAAATTTCACCGAAAAGTGGAAAAATCAATTAAAATTTAAAAATTCTGTATTTTTGTCAAAATTTGACGGAAAGTTCTCAAAAGTTAATCAGGTCATCTACTCATCAGCCCCAACCAGTATACCAAATATGAAGGCTCTAGCTTAAATACTTTTCGAGATATCTTGCACACAAGATTTTCAAATTTTGTTTTCAAAGGGAAATAACTCAGAAAAGGGGCATAACTCGGACAAGAAAAAAAATACGGGTCAACTATTTTTTCATGAGGAATGCACACATGAAATTTCAAATCCCTAACATGCTCCATTCAAAAGTTAACAGACGTACACACACACACACACACACACACACACACACACACACAGACAAGCCGAAAGCAATATGCCCTTCCAACTTTTTCAAAGTTGGGGGCATAAACAGACCAATGACTTTGACCTCATAGGGTTCATACAGAAATGTGGAGAACAAATTCCAGGACTTTTCATTACGAAAACTTGCCCATGCAATATACAGAGATTTTTTGAGCTTTAAAAATTGAAAAATTTCAGCTGAAAAAATTTGATATTTTTCTTATTTTTGCTCAAAACATAGATTGTGGGTACACAAAGGCGGTTCTAATGAGTACCCACAAACTATGTTTTAGAGCAAAAATAAGAAAAATAGGTATACCTCTGCATACCCCAGTTTTGTTATATAAAAGTGGGGTTCAAGGGGGTATACATCACACGGACATGTTTTCGTGATGTCTAGGATAATCTTTATTTTCAAGGATTGAAGTTCAATTTTGCACTGATTCTCTCATTTTTTGTTGTTCTGTATTTTTCTCCAAAGGGATTTTTGTCTTTAATAAAAATAGGACAAATCTTTGTTTTCAAGGACTATTTTATGGAATTCCAGGACAAACATTTTTTTTTTTTTTTTTTTTTTTTTTTTTTTTTTTTTTTTGAAATTCCTGGAATTTTCAAGACAAAAAGGTCGATATCAAGAACTTTTCTAGGGCTGTGCAGAGCCTGTAGACTGCCATCTTTCTTTGACCTAATTTGAGCCTTTGCATGAGAAAACCAACAATTTGGGTTCCTACCAGGTCCATCACAAACCGGCCTATGCCCCTACAGAAAATGGCTAGAAGGTTAAAATTTCAGATTTAAGAAGTAGAGGGATCGCACTATCCTGTTTAGCGAAAACAAAGGCACTGATCAGCTACGCAGTTACTGCGAAGCTGATCTGCGCCTTTGTTTTCGCATATGCAGACTGTTGGTTTTCTCAAGCGGAGGCTTATTTTTCAAACTGTAAATCTTTCTGAGAAAGCTGGAGCCACTACTGAGAAAATTTTTCATTCTGTGCACGCTTTGTGCATAAGAAACATCTCAGGTGAGCACACATGTACAAGCGGTGCAAAACTTGAGAAAATTAAAGTACATGTATAACATTTTACTAGACGGCAGTCACAGCTCAGTCCAACGAGGCTGCGCTTACAAATACCAATATTTATGGTTTCAGACATATCTTGTAATTTTTTACAACCATTAGAAACAGTCTAAATGAAAAACGTGTTTCTGAGAATTTTAATGATAGCTCAATAAACTGTACTTGATTCCAGGAAATCTGAGAAACCAAGACAAATGTCAGGTGGCTTCAGAAGGTTATCATCACAAAATGATAACTTTCTTATGGGAAAAAGAATGGTTTGTATACCACCTGGGTTTCTGAGCATGCAGAACAGCAGACTTTTGCTGCAATTGAATATCTAAACAAGAAGAATAACATCCGATACAGTCTGAGTTTGCACATTATGCCCATATTTAACTCAAACATTATACATGTACTGATATACCTGTCATTGAAAATTTGAGCCATCTCGTGGGAAAACCAACAATGTGGTTTCCGACCAGGCCCGACACAAACTGACCTGTACAGTCACAAAAAAGAGCTAGAATCTTGAAATTTTGGTTTTAAGTAGATGAAGAACTGTACAATCCGAGTAGCGAAAACAAAGGCGCTGATCAGCTTTGCGGTTACCGCGAAGCTGATCTGCGTCTTTGTTTTCGCATATGCAGATTGTTGGTTTTCCCATGGGGTGGCTCATTTATGAGTTTTATTACCTTGTAAGCTCAGACATCTCGTCAGCAATCTGTCTCCCTATTCTTCCCGCACCCGGTCTGATACCCTCGGGCAAGCCGGGCACGTAAAGTTTATCAGTGGATTTGGTACCTAAAACACAAAAGACATTTTTTTTATTTGAAATGAAGCTTAATTCTGTTCTTGAACACACCGCAAACTCAAAATAACTGCAGCAAGCTAAGCGTTACTCATGCACTGCACACACGCGCTCGCTGCACGGACAGACATAAAACAAAACACCACTTCTTCGAAGTTTGGGGCATGAAAACTCAATATCTCAAATTAACGGTAGTTCTAAACATCTATATTTCAAACTTTCATTATTTCAAACTATCAATATTTTATATTATTATATAAGCTACTGAAAATCTCACTTTTCATTGGCCCAAAGCGCCCACGTCGTAAGTCTTCAAATTGTCATATTAACTGGCTAGCGCGTAAAACAGTTAATGACTTTTGAGGCATTGGATATGATGTGATATCGACCCGAGAATACCAATATTGACCTCGGCTTCGCCTCGGTCAATATTGGTATTCTCGGGTCCATATCACATCATATCCAATGTCTCAAAAGTCATTAATTGTATAATAATTACCATCCATATCGTCTGCTGTAGTTGAGCCGTCGGTATCGAGAGACAGAACACCAGCACTTTCATAACCACAGCCTGAACTTGTAACTTCTTCCATTCTATAACACAGAACAAATATGTGGTTTCTGAACAGGTTTGACAAAAACTGAGCTGTACAAGCACCGAAGATGGCTAGAGACTGGAAATTGTGGATTTAGAAAGTAGAGGATTTGTACTATCCGTGTACCGAAAACAAAGGCGCTGATCAGCTTCGCAGTGACTGCAAAGCAGCTGATCTGCGCCTCTGTTTTTGCATATGCAGAATGTTGGTTTTCTCATGACGCGGCTCATATGATCTGCATTATGAGAAATTATCTATACTGAAAGAACAATCCCTCTTCTTCTTATGTCCAAAATTTCTAGCTTCTAGCCATCTTCTGTGACGTTACAGACCGGTTTATGTCAGACCTGGTCGGAAACCCCGAAAGCCAGTAGTCTGCTATCGTGACTCATATATATATATTTATAAAAACACTTCAGTATTTCAATGCAGGCTTCTTTATAACATGGTTTGGTTATGTTATTGTTGGAAAATTCAACTTCTTTCCGGTTGGTATTTTAATGGTTCGGATGATAAAAAATTGATGCATATTTGGTCTTCCTTGTAATGGTACTCCTACATAGTAAGTTTCTGACTAGATTTTATTTCCCTTCTTTTTTCTTACATGTGGATCTGACATAATCATTGACAACTTTCAAGAAAACAAGACATTATTTGATAGGACTTGAAGATCATAAAATGTCCTTACAGCTGGGACTGTCCCAAGCAGGCACATGACGTCAGATCGACGTCGATGCGACGTCATGACGTCGCATGGACGTTGATATGACGTCATTCTGATGTCATGTGCCTGCTGGGTCATTTCTATAGCTATCCCAGGGCACATGACAGCAGAATGACGTCAGATCGACGTTGATGCGATGTCATGACTTCGCATCGACGTTGATGTGACGTCATTTTGACGTCATGTGCCCGCTGGGATGTACTGAAGGTAAGTTAGCCTCGTCATCCGGAAACTAGATCCGAAAACAAAGGAACAGTGTTTTTGTTTTCGCTACAAGAGAGAGTACAGTCCCTTTTCTAAAATACAAAATTTCAAGCTTCTAACCTTCTTCTGTGACTGTACAGACCAGTTTGTGTCAGATCTGGTTGGAAACTTCAAAGACTGACTTTCTCAAGTCCCGGTTCATTTGATGAAATTGTGATAATAATAACTGTATACTAGTAGATTTGTGCTGGACCTGGCCCTGAGGTTATAAAACTTTTTTCATGCTCAGCTCAGCTGAAATTTCAATGGCTCATAAATATTGAAAAAGTCAAAATTAATGGGAAATTCAGGTTCAAAACTCAAAACCTAGTAATTTATTCTGCTCATAAATGTTAAAATGCCAACAATTGTTGGCATTTTAACATTCAATTGTTGGCATTTTAACATTTATGAGCAGGATAAATTATAGTCTCAGCTGAGTTGAGCATGAAAAAAGTTTTATAACCCTGGGACCTGTTGCCAAAGTTATAAAACTAGCCATCCAAAACTATTTTCATGCACAACTCAGCTGAGCATAATATTTTTACTGCTCATAAAAACGAAATAACCAAAATCTTCAGAATTTCAGGACCTGGTTTATATTGCAAACACCAGTAATTTGTTCTGCTGATTGTTGGCATTTTAACATTTAAGCAGGATAAATTTTAGTCTCAGCTGAGCTGAGCATGAAAAAAGTTTTATAACCTTCGGGCCCGGACTTAAAGAAATTTGAATAAACTTACGGCACGACAGTATTAGTGGAGACTATATATTCCACCTCCTTTGTCCAAGGGTTACGGAAGCTAAAACATGTTGATCTCACATGGAGAAAAGACCCTCTTTTACTCTTAAATCTGTAAACTCCGGTCTGTATCTTCTCTTTGCTGTTTAATACTGTAAATCAAGAAAACGAGCATTATTTCCATAAATGATGACTTTTTGTATATTTTATATATGCTTTCGCTGCATGGTTTAAATTGTTATATAACTCATATAAAGGACGTTTATGGGACATGGGCAAACAGGATAGCCCCAGATCTGATGCTGAAGAGCCACCACCCCATCTGGGGCCATTATGTTTGCTTAGTGAAATTTCATCAAAAAATTAAATGAAAATTTTAAAATCACACCTGAAGTTGCTAAAAAATGAAAATGGACTCATCTAACTGATAGGGATGGGTGAATCCATTCATCACAAATTAAGCAAGACTTGCTTGTTTATCAAATCCCAGCAGGCACATGACGTCAGATCGACGTCAATGCGACGTCATGACGTCGCATCAACGTTGATATGACATCATTTTGACATCATGTGCCCGCTGGGATACCAACAAATCTACAATACAAGTACACACCTTTTCGATGTATGTCTGCTAAATGTGTGATATCGTCCTGGTGGTAATACTCGTAGATTGACGTGCCCAACAGTTCCTGAGGAAGATAACCTAATACTATGGTAGCTCTGAAATTGTACGAAAACATGAGTCAATGAGCCGTAAATTAAAGACCAAGTATAGACAAAAAACAATAATACAAAATGGAACGAAATGAGTCACATCATGAGAAAACCAGATATTTACCTATGCTAAAAAACAATGGTGAAGATCTGCTGTGCAATGACTGCACAGCTTACTAGCGTCTTTGTTTTCATTACACGGATAGTACAGCCCCTATTTATAGCCATGGCGGCCATCTTGGTCATGTGACCTTGACCATTTATATAAACTTTCTTTTCCTCTTCCTAAGGATGCTCCACATAAAGTTTGGCTTTGACTGGCTAAGCAGTTTCTGAGAAAAAGCTGTTTGAATATTATGGTCATCTACATGTATATAGCTCCGGGGCAGGGGCAGACAACCCCTGGGCCAAAAATATTTTTATAAGCATAAATCTTCTGTCCATTTGCTCATTTCTAGCAAGTTTTCTGCCATTACATGACATTTTCCGATTTTTTCCCATTCAAATGCATGGGCGACCTAAGTTGACCTTGCCGTAAAATAGGTCAAGATCATCCCAGGGTCATGATTTATATAAACATTGTAGAGCTCCATTCCCAGATGCTTCATACCAAGTTTCAAAATCATAGGCCTTCTGGTTCTGAAGAAGAAGATTTTTAAATGTTTTTGCTATTTATAGCCATGGGGGCCATCTTGGTCATGTGACCTTGACCATTTATACAAACTGTCATTCCCTCTTCCTAAGGATGCTCCACATGAAGTTTGGCTTTGATTGGCCTAGCGGTTTCAGAGAAGAAGATGTTTCAATATTATGGTCATATACATGTATTTAGCCCCGGGCCAGGGGCAGACAACCCCCTGGGCCCAAAATATTTTCTTAAACATAAATTTTCTGTCCATTTGCTCATTTCTAGCAAGTTTTCTGCCATTCAATTACATTTTCCTATTTTTTCCCATTCCAATGCATGGGAGACCTAAGTTGACCTTGCCGTAAAATAGGTCAAGGTCATCCCAGGGTCATGATTTATATAAACTTTGTAGAGCTTCATTCCCAGATGCTTCACACCAAGTTTCAATATCATAGGCCTTCTGGTTCTGAAGAAGAAGATTTTTAAACGTTTTTGCTATTTATAGCCATGGCGGCCATCTTGGTCATGTGACCTTGACCATTTATACAAACTTTCATTCCCCCTTCCCAAGGATGCTCCACATGAAGTTTGGCTTTGATTGGCCTAGCGGTTTCAGAGAAGAAGATGTTTGAATATGATTGTCATATACATGTATATAGCCCCGGGGCAGGGGCAGACAACCCCCAGGGGCTAAAATTTTCCATCAACATTAATCTTCTGTCCATTTGCCTATTCCAAGTAAGTTTTACCCATTAAATAGCATTTTACCATTTTTTCCCATTCAAATGCATTGGCGACCTAAGTTGACCTTGCCGTAAAATAGGTCAAGGTCATCCTAGGGTCATGATTTATATAAACTATGATGGGCCCGCGTCTCCAATGCTACATACCAAGTTTCGTGGAAATCTGCCCACTGGTTCTGGAGAAGAAGATTTTTAAAGGTTTTTGCTATTTATAGCCATGGCGGCCATCTTGGTCATGTGACCTGTACCATTTATATAAACTTTCATTCCCCCTGCTCCACATGAAGTTTGGCTTTGATTGGCCAAGCGGTTTCAGAGGAGAAGATCTTTGAAATTGTGAACGACGGACGGACGACGACAGACGGACGGACGCCGGAGCATGGGTATACTATAAGCTCACCTGTGAGCCTTCGGCTCAGGTGAGCTAACAAGAAACAAAATTCCGCGGCATCAGAAAAGCGAACAATCTGCATATGCAAAAACAAAGACGCAGATCAGCTGTGCAGTAAATGCACAGCTGATCAGCATCTTTGTTTTCACTACACCGCTACTACAGCCCCTCTTCTTGTTAAATCTGAAATTTCAAGCTTCTAGCCTGCTTCTGTCATTGTATAGGCTGGTTTGTTTCCAACCTGGTCGAAAACCCTGATGGTTTGTTTCCAACCTGGTCGAAAACCCAGATTGCTGGTTTTCTCATGCAAAGGCTTAAAATTCGAATAAAATGAGGCACAACATGGGTGAGCCGCGACACGAGAAAACCGGTCTTCGGGGTTTCCGACCAGGTGCGACACAAATCTGTCTGTGCAGTCACAGGAGCAGGCTAGATACATGAAATTTTGGCTACGAGTAGAAGAGGAATTGTACTATCCGAGTAGCGAAAACAAAGGCGCTGATCAGCTTCGCAGTAACTGCGAAGCTGATCTGCGCCTTTGTTTTCGCATAGGCAAAAATCCGGTTTTCTCACGCTGCGGCTCGAGTGATGCAGACACAGATCAGCTGTGCAGTATAGCACTTTTATTTTGGCTTCATGGATAGTACAATACCCATTCTTCTTCAATCCCAATTTTCAAGCATTTAGCCTGCTTCTGTGACTGAGTAGGATACTTTGTGTTAGCCAAGGTCCTAAGGTTATAAAACTATTTTCATGCTCAACTCAGCTGAGTCTTAAACTTATCCTGCTCATAAATGTTAAAATGCCAACAATTGTTAATGCCAACAATTGTTGGCATTTTAACATTCTAAACAGAATAAATTACAAGCTTTGAAGGTATAAACCCAAAACTTCAATAAATTTGGGCTATTTAAGCATCTATGAGCAGCTTAAATTTCATGCTCAGCAGAGATGAGTAAGAAAAATATTTTTATAACCTCAGGACCAGGACCTGAACCCTGAAGACACACCTTGTGACAGTCATTTGAGCCGCCTCGTGGGAAAACCAACAATGTGGTTTCCGAACAGGTCCGACACAAACTGGCCTGTACAAGCACAGAAGCAGGTTAGAAGCTTGAATTTTGGAGTTAGGTAGAGGAGGAATTGTACTGCGAAGCTGATCTGCGTCTTTGTTTTCGCCTATGCAGATTGTTGGTTTTCCCATGAGGCGGCTCATTTCTACAAACTTTTTTCCCTCTTCCTAAGGATGCTCCACATGAAGTTTGGCTTTGATTGGCCTAGTGGTTTCAGAGGTGAAGATCTTTGAAATTGTGAACAACGACGACGGACACAGGAGCATGGGTATACTATAAGCTCACCTAGTAAACTTTCAGCTCAGGTGAGCTAATAACAAAACTGAGCCGTATCATGAGAGAACTGGATTTTCGCTACTCCGATAGTACAATTCCTCTTTTTTTCTAAATCCGAAATTTCAAGCTTCTAGCCATCTTCTGTTATTGCACAAACCGGTTTGTTTCGGGCCTGGACGGAAACCACAAAGACCGGTTTTCTCACTTTGCATCACCTACAACAACATAGATATACACAAACAATATGAATGCCACGGGATGTATGAGAAAATTAATACTCACGCTTGGTCTATGAAAGATAATTTTCCATCAACTGTAACTCGTAACATATATTCCAAAGGTCGAACATCCAACCCTGATATAGAAGCACTTGACGTCGCTATTTGATTTGATTTAGTTCGTAACTGACCGATCGCAACAAGGCAACTTAGATTACAATTGTCCTCGATATCGTCAGAGTCACTTATATTTATTTTTGATGTCGGCCATGACTTAAGGTAGCCAGTAAAATGTATCACAGTATATGATTTTTGGTCTGAAAGAGAAAGACAAAAAAGACTGATTAAAATATAATGTCCCAACAAATGAATTTTATCTATGACACAAAATAAAAGTCAAAGATGTTTAATCTAAAGTATCCTTCCTGTGTTTTAATCAGTAAATGAGCCACATCATGAGAAAACCAGATTTTTGCCTATGCGAAAACAAAGGCACAGATCAGCTGTGCAGTAACTGCACAGCTGATCAGCGCCTTTGTTTTCGCTAATCAGTTAGTAACAACCCCTCTTCTTCCTAAATATAAGTTTCAAGCTTCTAACCTTCTTCTGAGACTGTACAGGCCGGTTTGTGTCAGACCTGGCTGGAAAACTCGAAGACCTGTTTTCTCATGTCGCGGCTCAGATTATAGAGCAACGAATTGTCGAAACCTAACAAACATGATTATTTCAAAGCAGCATCAATGAAGGTATTGTATCACAGGTATGATTTTATCACTCCTTCTTTTTTGTCTTGCTCCTTATTGCCGGTTTAAAACAGGAAATTCTACAGAAAAAGGAATTGACAATCCTCTTGTCACATAATACATAAAGAGCAGAACAAAAAAGCAGATGAAGAAAGGAAGTAATTAATATACATTCTAGCTAACAGTTTACTTTGATCCAAGCATTTAGATATTGCTAAATATTTTCTCAGTTTTCGAACACCCACTTATATAGCAATGGCAGTATCTTTTTCACACATTTTTCAACATGCACATTTGCATTTGGTTGCTTGGAGTTTATCACAAATGAGCCGCCTCATGGGAAAACCAACAATCTGCATAGGCGAAAACAAAGACGCAGATCAGCTTCGCGGTAACCGCGAAGCTGATCAGCGCCTTTGTTTTCGCTACTCGGATAGTACAATTCCTCTTCTACTTAAATCCTAAATTTCAAGCTTCTAGCTCTTTTCTGTGACTGTACAGGCCGGTTTGTGTCAGACCTGTTCGGAAACCACATTGTTGGTTTTCCCACGAGGCGGCTCAAATGAGTCTGAAAGCTTTGCTAATATTAAACCCCTTTGTTTTCACTGCATGGACTGTACAATCACTCTTCTTTCTAAACCAAATGTCATGTCTCTAGTCCTCTTCTGAGACTGAAAAGACCAGTTTATGTTATCCTGGTGTCAGACCCTTCCATGTCTGTTTCGTGTGACAGTTATGTCATACCTCACTGGAATCACCAACCGCCCCCTCCCAAGAACCAACCACTCCCCAAAAACTATCATTAAGAGGCTTGTATCACTATACCTGACTTTCTTTTTCGGCCACAGAACTCCATTTCTGTGTTCTTTTCAAGTTTACAGTTTAAACTGTCCATTGAGCTATCACTAAGACACTTCATGCGACAGTAGAATGACCTCCTTGCACCTGAACATAAATGGGTGGGGCGCTGTGGAAGTTCTGTTTTTACTGGCATAAGAGCTGAAAAATAAATGAGAAATAAGATTAAGCTATTTGCAAAAGCTTAAAACAAATCTCTCAGCACTATTTTCAGTTTAAACTGTCTATTGAGTTATCAATTAGAAACTTAATACGACATTAGAATGACCTTTGGGCACCTAAACATAGGTGGGTGGGGCGCTTTGGAAGTTCTGACTTTACTGGCAAAAGAGTTGGAAAATAAATGAGAAATAAGTTTAAGCTATTTGCAAAAGCTTAAAATAAATCTCTCAGACTATTTTCAGTTTAAACTGTCCATTATGAGCTATCAATTAGACACTTAATGCGACAGTAGAACGACCTTTGGGCACCTGAACATAGGTGGGTGGGGCTCTGTGGAAGTTCTGTTTTTACTGGCATAAGAGCTGGAAAAAACATTGAGAAAACATAATGCTGCTTTGTTTTGGAAACATGTTCCTTGGAGCAAACAGTGCATACTTGGATCACACTGATTATCTTCTTTCTTTATGATATTTTGCAGAGCATTTTTGCGTTAAAAAATTTCTCTGCATTTTCCCATCCTAAGAGTGGTAACAAGTTTTCAATGGTGACAAATACTTATGGCAAGTTTACAATTAAGGATATGTTGCTGCACACCAAACCTACACTATGGTAGGTAGGGAATATAGTACTCTTACGATTATCCTGGGTGTCCAGAAACAAAGTTTATCTATGACTGGTATTAACAGTTTTTCTTTTCATCTGGGTACTTACTTTTTGCATCTATGAGTCGTTCCCGTGGCGATAGGTCCGAGGAAGAGAACTGTTCTTTCACCTTGGTGATATCACGGGGGTGTATGTAGTCAAATAAACTCTGACCAATCAGATCATTCTGAAATGTATGAGAAAATATTTCCTTCATAAACATTACGATTACACACCATGTGCATTTGTTTTCCTTACACAGACAGCCCAATTCCTCTTTTTCCTACATCCGAAATTTCAAGCTTCTAGCCTGCTCCAGTGACTGTACAGGCCAGTTTGTGTCAGACCTATCGGAAACCCCGAAGACATATATTCTCACATCGCAGCTCAATTGAAGCTAGCTGAAAGCTTAAAGCATGTATATAGAAATCAGAGCAAAGAAATCACAGGGGCCAGTTGTTCAAAATTTTGTTAGCTTAATGTCATCGTTAAGACCTCAACTCGCTAAGTAAATGCCGACTACATAAGCAAATAAACTGTCATTTTTTGTAGATAAAATATTTGAATCCTTTGCATTGCAAAGGATTCTCACATTTTGTCAACAACAAATAACAGTGTATTTGTAATATTCATGTTTGAAATATTAACGAATCGTTAACTAATGACATCGTTAATTTTGAACAACTGGCCTTGTTTGTGAAGATATGCAGCCGAGGTAGCTCACTCAACAGCTAAAGTCATACAGAGATGGGACCTCGGTTGAAAGTCTTACTTTAAGTTCAGAAATGTTCACGAGAACTTAATTTTTCAAGAAAATTCGCGAATTCATTGCTTCGTGAATTCAAGATTCTCGCTACTAAAGACTCTCTATAAGCTTTAAAGACAATATGAACACAAGTTTGCGAATTCAAGACCTCCCAAATAATTCAGAAATAGAAAATTCGCAAAATAAAAGTCACGTGAAAATGTTCGAATTTACAGTATCCAAAAGACTGGAGAAGACAGAGATTGAACCAATAACCACTAATTTACAAGACAAGTGGCTAAATCACTAAGACACAGAGCTTCTTAAGCAAGGACAGGGATTGTGGGGAGATTGTCAGAAATTTGCTAATTCTCACTGAAATTGGCTAAATGATAGGAAAGTTACGAACTAAATCAAATCGCCAATTTCGGTTGAATTAACGATTTTCTCTCATGATATTTCGGGGCAAGAATAAACCCAGCAAGAATATGGTAGAACAGGAGGCAATTGTCACAGCTGATCTGTCTCTACAGATTTGCTGCTGTGGGGCACCTTTATTATGTGGATTAAAGCACGGGACATTGATAGACCAGGATACCAGGGCTCCTTCTTGTATTCCATATATTTCATACAGTGGATCGGTTTGTTTGCAAGACTACAATGTAGGGACATTGACTTTTAATGTCTACAAGCAAACTAAATGGTCCAAAATGCCCTGAAACCCCTTCTTCAGAGTCCCTCAGCGATTCAGGAATGGGGTTTCTAGAGGATTTGAAGCTATTTATTTTGCTTCTACACACTAAACGTCAATGTCCTGTGATTAAAGTCACTAAATGGTATCTAGAGAAAACAGATTGAAAAGCGCTGATGACAAACTTCATAAACAGAAACTTTCCCCTGAAAACAAAGTTCAATGTACAAAACAAAATTTGAAACTGTGGTAAACAAAGCAAGTCAAGGCTGATTTGTACAGTACTGGGGCCAAAATTAATGATGTCGTTAGTTAATGTTTTGTTAAAATTTCAAATGGCAACATTACAAATAAACTGTTATTTTTTGTTGAAAAAATGTGAGAATCCTTTGCAAAGGATTCTCACATTTTTTCAACAAAAAATAACAGTGTATTTGCTTTTGAAGTCGATATATAGTTAGCAAATTGAGGGCTTAAACGACAGCAATAAGCTAACGAAGTTTTGAACAACTGGGCCCTGTTGTTTTTCAAAGACAGATTTAAAAGCATGTTTCATCCTTTTGACAAGCCTGTATTTATCTAAGAAGGTACCATTGTTTGTCAGTTCTTGTCACCTTGCGCCAAGCTGACAAAAAATGATCAAGCTTGACATTTAATAATAGATTGCAAAAGACCAATGGGCAAGATGGAATGCAGGGCTGTGAAAAGCATGAAAACCATTCAGAAACACAGTTTGTAATATTTTAGACAATTCGAGTCTCGACGGGAGAAAAGCAGTCTTCGGGGTTTCCAACCCGGTCCAGAGTGCTCATGTACTACCTACATTTTAGACATAGTTGGACTTACATTTATGCACTATTATTCGCCCTATAGGGGCCAGGGATAGCGTAGGCATAACAGCACAACACAGCTTAAGTGCCGCGATTTACCTCAGAGTCTGCTGAATCAGGGTAAACTGCCACAGATTTGCCAAGGTAATTTCCCACCCAATACACTGTCATGTTTTTTCAAGGGAGCCCGGTGGTGTAGTGGTAGAGCGTCGGACTCCAAATCGAGAGGTCCTTGGTTCGATCCCCACAGGCGTCTCCGTGTAGTGTCCTTGAGCAAGACACATTAACTCCCTACAGTACTGGTTAAACCCAGGAAGTGTTGGCTCAGTCCCAACATGACTGAAAAATTGTTGACTTGCACGTTAAGCCTCAATACAAACAAAACATTTTTTCAAATGAACTATTAGTTGTGACTGGGGGGGGGGGGGGGGGAATGCAATGCAAGGCTTTAAGTCCCAGGGGGGGTACTCTGAAATTTTCTGTATACATAGGCGAGGCTGACTTTTTTGGGGTCAAAATTTTGAATTTCCGTATTTTTTTGGGTTTTCAGAAAAACTTGTTATTTTTTAGGGTAGTGAGCTTTTTATGGATATTTTTTTGGGGTCATGCCTTTTCTGAATTATTTTTTGGGGGTCATCTATAATTCTAAGTAATTTTTTGGGTTTTGCACATTTCTTGGGAAATCTCTTAATTTCTATAAAGATAAGAGTGGCTTACACGGCCTTAAGATTCAATTTTGTTTGCGACCATGCCTTATGACTGGTCTTGGTGAAATTTTGGAAGCTTGATCATGATGATGTTGTTTGGATTGCAAATCAAATGGAATCAAAACCATCATAAGACTTACACTTTGAGAATAAATAAAATCTTTAAATTTTATCCAACTTGGTATTTACTTCCTAGTTCCTACATATACTAACTGTATTGTGACATGTTCTGTTGGTTGGTTGATTTGGGATTTAACGTCCCACCAACAGCTTAGATCATATGGATGTGATAAAATTTCATCAATAGGCATAAAAATGATGAATACATGTAATTTTTTGGGGTAAGCTAAAAGTTCAAGTATTTTTTTGGGTATGCCTGATAGGACTGGTATTTTTTTGGGGTGGTCAGCAAATCTCGGTAATTTTTTGGGTTTGGGGGTAGAAGCTGGGGCCTCGCCTATGTATCCACAAAGTATGAGAGTACCCCCCCTGGGCTTTAAGTAGTGCTTTAAAAATTGAAAAGTTAAAAGCCACACTATTTCCAAGCCCCTATGGATGAAAAGGGGCCATGGATGCAAATTACCAGTGAATTACATTCTGTAAAAGCTCTGTATTCTAAGAAAGGGCACTCTTTACAGAGGGCATTGAGTGTAACATAAGATGGCATTCCAGAAAGCATTAAGCTTAACTTTTTCCAAAGAAACTGTGCTGAGAAATTTGATACTTCTTCCTTTGATTTACTAGTTTCTGAAAGCTTTAGCTGTCACTGTGGTCTAGCCAGATAACAGGTTTCTGTCAAAGCCGTTCTTATAACTCACTAAATCTGGGTTATTCGTCTTTACGTTTTTTTTTTTATTTATTTATTTTTTCTTTCAAATTAATTTGAAAACGATTTTGCATGCATTTTGCTTTCCTGGCTGATATGGGTCCAATTTGAAAAGATCTCTACAGAAAGCACTGTCAGGCAAAGATATAAGATCATATAATCATTATGAAAACACACCCATATAATATACAAGTTGTAAAGATGAAAATTTTCTCTAGGAAATATTTGATATTTTTCTTATTTTTGCTCAAAACATAGACTGTAGATACACATTAGAACCGCCTCACCAAGGCTGTTCTAACGAGTACCCACAATCTATGTTTTGGAGCAAAAATAAGAACCAGAGGACCAATGGTCCTGTAAACGCTCACCTGAGTCTGCTGCATAAACCAATAAACATGTTTGAATATTATGGCATTTTACCCCAGTGCAGGGGCAGATGAAGCCCTTGGGCCGTTTTCTTTTTTCAGATTAATCAATATTCTGTCCATTTGCCAATTTCTTGCTGGCTTTTCCCTTCAAATGACATTTTAACAGTTTTTCCCATTCAAATGCATGGGCAACCCATGTTGACCTTGCCATAAACTTGGTCAAGGTCATCACAGGGTCATGATTCATATATGCATTGTAGTACTTTAGCCATGGATGCTTCACGCCAAGTTTCATTGAAATCAATCTATTGGTTTCAGAGAAGAAGATATTTGAAGGGTTTTTACCATATATGGGCATGGCGGCCCTCTTGGTCATGTGACCTAGATTATTAATATATACATTGGTTCCCCCATCCTATAGATGCTTCACATAAAATTTGGCTTCAATTGGCCAAGTGGTTTCAGAGTAGAAGATGTTTGAATATTATGGTAATATACATGTATATCTCCCCGGGGTGTGGGCATATGAGCCCTTAGGTCCAATTTTTTTTTCAGAATCATTAATATTTAGTCCTACTACCCATTTCCTGCAAGATTTTCACCTCAAATGACTTTTTAAAAGTTTTCCCCATTCCAATGCATTGGCGACTTATGTTGACCTTGTCGTAAAATAGGTCAAGGTCACCACAGGGTCATGATTTATATATACATTGTAGTACTTCAGCCATTGGTGCTTCATGCCAAGTTTCTTTGAAATTGGTCCACCCGATTCGGAGAAGATTTTTGAAGGGTTTTTACCATATATGGGCATGGCAGCCATCTTGGTCATGTGAACTAGATAATTTATATATACATTAATTCCCCCATTCCATAGATGCTTCACATAAAATTTGGCTTTGATTCGCCAAGCGGTTTCAGAGGAGAAGATGTTTGAATATTATGGTAATATACATGTATATTGCCCCGGGGTGGGGGCAGATGAGCCCCTGGGGTCCAATTTTTTTTCAGAATCATTAATATTCAGTCCTACTGCCCATTTCCTGCAAGACTTTCACTTTAAATGACATTTAAAAAGTTCTCCCTATTCAAATGCATTGGCGACCTATGTTGACCTTGCCATAAAAAAAGGTCAAGGTCAGCCAAGGGTCATGATTTATATTTACATTGTAGTACTTGAGCCATCGATGCTTCATGCCAAGTTTCTTTGAAATCAATCCACCGGTTCTGGAGAAGAAGATTTTTTAAGGGTTTTTACCATATATGGGCATTGCGGCCATCTTGGTCATGTGACCCGGATTATTTATATACACACTGATTACCCTTTCCTATTGATGCTTCACATAAAATTTGGCTTTGATTGGCCAAGCGGTTTCAGAGGAGATGCTGTTTGAATATTATGGTAATATACATGTATATTGCCCCGGGGTGGGGGCATATGAGCCCCTGGGGTCCAATTTTTTTCAGAATCATTAATTTTCAGTCCTACTGCCCATTTCCTGCAAGACTTTCACTTTAAATGACTTCAAATGACATTTTAAAAGTTTTCCCCATTCAAATGCATTGGCAATCTATGTTGACCTTGCCGTAAAATAGGTCAAGGTCATCACAGGGGTCATGATTTATATATACATTGTTGTGCTTGAGCCATTAATGCTTCATGCCAAGTTTCGTTGAAATCAGTCCACCGGTTCTGGAGAAGAAGATTTTTGAAGGGTTTTTACCATATATGGGCATGGCGGCCATCTTGGTCATGTGACCTGGATTTCTTATATACACATTGGTTCCCCCTTCCTATAGATGCTTCATATAAAATTTGGCTTTGGTTGGCCAAGCGGTTTCAGAGAAGAAGATCTTTGAAATTGTGGACGGACGGTCGGACGACGGACGGACGGACGCCGGATCATGGCCATCATATAAGCTCACCTTGTGAGCCTAACAGCTCAGGTGAGCTAAAAATAGGTATACCAATGTAAACCCCAGTTTTACTATATAAAAGTGGGGTACAAGGGGGTAGACATTTCACGAACAGGTTTTCCTGATGTGGCTCCATAATGTAGTAGACTACAGTTTGTCTTAAGACGTGTCAATAAGAAGTTGTTCAGTCTGTGGAAAAATGCGTACTGTAGATTCAGAAATATCTGCGAGAACTTTAGTTTCACCAATAATTGGCTAATTGATTGTCTCCCAAATTCAACATTCTCATCCCATCTAGAGCTTTACTGGTTGCTTATAGAGAAAATATATCAAAAGATTAATTGAAATTTTAAAATCAATCCTGATGCCACTAAACTTTAAAGTGGACTCACCAAGAAGATAATGATTGGCATTTTTCAAATCCTTGTAGCTTTATGACTGAAGGTCAAACCTGGCCAATAATGCATCAGTCATTGTAACCACACCCCCTCCTCCAACTACTGGGAAGGGTGGGGGATTATCTGGGGCAATTACTGTTTATTGTCCTGGCAGTGCAGGGGAAATGACGGGGTTTCGATGTTAAGATCCTTACCCAAGGGAGAATTTCAATTGCAAAATGTAAGGCAAAGAGCATTATAAGTTTTGACCTCCAGTGTGTCCCCTGGTGGTGGGGCTTATAGCAGGGCTCTGAGAGCTGAAAAGTCATAATAGTCTCTGTTCTTCCCGGTGGGCTAGGGGGCAGTGGTTACAAATGACTGGTGCATAATATGACTGTAGGCTAGGCTGATTGTACCGGTAGTTCTATCCTGGCCAATAACAGGTTGTCATGAGACACACGTCACTACTAGCTAGCTGCTCAACCTGATAGGCAGGTGTTTTTCAAGATCAGGTTCAGGTGTGATAAAGTTCTCAACACTCATTAAATGCCACTTGGATCAAGTTTCTCTCTTGAAATACTTCGTGACAAATTAATCAAACACCAATAATTCCAGGAAAACACATTCTGGCTGGGGAGGATCCAGGATTTCTGAAAAGGGGTGTTCAAACCCATCAAGGGGGTTGGTTCTCTCCCCACACCCTGAATCCCCTTTAAAGCCTCCACTGTCTGTCTCTGATCCAGCTTTAGACCGGGATACCTGGCCCCAAGGTTATGAAAACTGAGGCGATTCTAACGTGTACCATTAATCATTGTTTTGAACAAAAAATATCAAAATTTTTCATATGAAATTTTCAGTTTTTATAACCTAAAAAATCTCTGTATATTGCATGGACGAGTTTATGTAATGAATTTGTTACAAATCTCTTAAGCTATGACCACTCAAAGGAACTTACTACATGTATACAGATACAAGATGTACTACCGTTTCAGCACATAAACCAGCCAATATAATATTGTCAAGAATATGAAAATGGACATTTTTTGCAGCTTATTATTTTCATGAATTCATTTTTTACACAAAAATAAATTGGTTTACAGTTACATAACATTGTTTCCCTCAAATACTGCCTGATGTGTAATGGTATCTAATATTATAATGCTGAATAGTTGAGAGAAAAGTTTAGCTCCAACAAGCTTTCAAAACTTAAATCAAGAATCAAAATATGGGGAACTGTGTTGAATGTAAATAAATGTACAGGTCAACCTCATTATAATGCTATCTTTGGAGTACATGGAAAAATACCTTGTTATAAATGAAACTGTGTTACAGTGATGTTATTTACATTAAACATATAGCAGCACCCATGACATGCCATGTTATATTGAAAAACGCACTATAGCGAGGAGTCCATGGCGCCACAATTAGTGGTATTATAGGAAAACCACGGTAATGACGTCATTTCTACAGACATTTTTAAAATACTAAATCAAATGAATGTCACCAAAAGCTCTGCAATTGATGACTAATTGATGACGAAGATTAGCGATAAAACATGCAACTTTGGGAATTTCTGTTTGTCTCATTTTCCAAAAACAGAGATGTGTGAAATTGATTTGTTATTTGTGAGACATTTTTTCCATGTTCTTGTATTGAGGTTTAACACCTTAATCCACATCCCAGCGGGCACATGACGTCAAAATGATGTCGAATCGACGTCGATATGACGTCATTTTGACGTCATGTGCCTGCTGGGATTCTTTCAGTCATGTCGGGACAAAGAAATGCTTCCTGGATTTTTACCAGTAACTCTACAGAGCTTAAAATGCATCTTGTTCAAGGACACACCCTTCCCCCACCCCCCCCCCACCCCCCACCCTAACACACACTGTATGAATTTGTAAAATATGGTAAAACCAGAGGACCAATGGTCCTGTAAACGCTCACCTGAGTCTGCTGCATATACCAATAAACATGTTTGAATATTATGGTATTTAACCCCAGTGCAGGGGCAGATGAAGCCCTTGGGCCGTTTTCTTTTTTCAGAATAATCAATATTCTGTCCATTTGACAATTTCTTGCTGGCTTTTCCCTTCAAATGACATTTTAACAGTTTTTCCCATTCAAATGCATGGGCAACCCATGTTGACCTTGCCATAAACTTGGTCAAGGTCATCACAGGGTCATGATTTATATATACATTGTAGTACTATAGCCATGGATGCTTCACGCCAAGTTTCACTGAAATCAATCTATTGGTTTCAGAGAAGATATTTGAAGGGTTTTTACCATATATGGGCATGGCAGCCATCTTGGTCATGTGACCTAGATTATTAATATATACATTGATTCCCCCATCCTATAGATGCTTCACATAAAATTTGGCTTCAATTGGTCGAGTGGTTTGAGAGGAGAAGATGTTTGAATATTATGGTAATATTTATGTATATTGCCCCGGGGTGTGGGCATATGAGCCCTTGGGTCCATTTTTTTTCAGAATCATAAATATTTAGTCCTACTACCCATTTCCTGCAAGATTTTCACCTCAAATGACTTTTTAAAAGTTTTCCCCATTCCAATGCATTGGAGACCTATGTTGACCTTGTCGTAAAATAGGTCAAGGTGACCACAGGGTCATGATTTATATACACATTGTAGTACTTCAGCCTTTGGTGCTTCATGCTAAGTTTCGTTGAAATCGAACTACCAGATTCGGAGAAGAAGATTTTTGAAGGGTTTTTACCATATATGGGCATGGCAGCCATCTTGGTCATGTGAACTAGATAATTTATATATACATTAATTCCCCTATTCCATAGATGCTTCACATAAAATTTGGCTTTGATTCGCCAAGCGGTTTCAGAGGAGAAGATGTTTGAATATTATGGTAATATACATACTGCCACGGGGTGGGGGCAGATGAGCCCCTGGGGTCCATTTTTTTTCAGAATCATTAATATTCAGTCCTACTGCCCATTTCCTGCAAGACTTTCACTTTAAATGACATTTTAAAAGTTTTCACTATTCAAATGCATTGGCGACCTATGTTGACCTTGCCATAAAAAAAGGTCAAGGTCATCACAGGGTCATGATATATATATATACATTGTAGTACTTTAGCCATCGATGCTTCATGCCAAGTTTCTTTGAAATCTATCGATCCACCGGTTCTGGAGAAGAAGATTTTTGAAGGGTTTTTACCATATATGGGCATTGCGGCCATCTTGGTCATGTGACCTGGATTATTTATATACACATTGATAACCCCTTCCTATTGATGCTTCACATAAAATTTGGCTTTGATTGGCCAACCGGTTTCAGAGGAGATGATGTTTGAATATTATGGTAATATACATGTATATTGCCCCAAGGTGGGGGCATATAAGCCCCTGGGGTCCAATTTTTTTCAGAATCATTAATATTCAGTCCTACTGCCCATTTCCTGCAAGACTTTCACTTTAAATGACATTTTAAAAGTTTTCCCCATTCAAATGCATTGGCGACCTATGTTGACCTTGCCGTAAAATAGGTCAAGGTCATCACAGGGTCATGATTTATATATACATTGTAGTGCTTGAGCCATTAATGCTTCATGCCAAGTTTCGTTGAAATCAGTCCACCGGTTCTGGAGAAGAAGATTTTTGAAGGGTTTTTACCATATATGGGCATGGCGGCCATCTTGGTCATGTGACCTGGATTTCTTATATACACATTGGTTCCCCCTTCCTATAGATGCTTCATATAAAATTTGGCTTTGGTTGGCCAAGTGGTTTCAGAGAAGAAGATCTTTGAAATTGTGGATGGACGGACGGACGACGGACGGACGCCGGATCATGGCCATCCTATAAGCTCACCTTGTGAGCCTAACGGCTCAGGTGAGCTAAAAAGCCATAATTAGAAAATTTGGCTGACATGCTTCGTTCTATGAAAGGTAAATAAGTATAATGCAACCTGTCTACAGAATACCAATACTGCCAGCTTTGAAAGCTACGTAAATACTGTATACTGTAGATACCAAGTACAGCAAAATATGCAGGTACCTATACTGCCAGCTTTGAAAGCTATGTAAATACTGTAGATATACCAAGCTTTCCTTGCAATGGATATATCTCCACAAAAAACAACAAGCTTTGATGCAGTTCTCCTTTGTGTTGTTTCTGTGAAACCTTATTTCCAGTGACTCTGCTTTGACAGAACCGTACTTTGTGCGTGTTTGTGAGAATTTTTCAATGTCTGTGTCACTAAAAATAAAAATAACAACTATTTTGTCACAATGTTGCGAAATTGCGAGTAATTTAAGATGCTTGCATGATTTTTCTGTTTAACTTAAGCCTTCAATTAAGCCGCATGGCGTCGTATTTGAGCCAGTGCATGAGAAAACCAACAATCTGCATAGGCGAAAACAAAGACGCAGATCAGCTTCGCGGTAACCGCGAAGCTGATCAGCGCCTTTGTTTTCGCTTCACGGATAGTACAATCCCTCTTCTACTTAAATACAAAATTTCCAGCCTCTAACCATCTTCTGTGGTTGTACAGGCCGGTTTGTGTCAGACCTGGTCGGAACCCCAAATTGTTGGTTTTCTCACGCACAGGCTCATTTGTTTGTGAATTTGTTTGAAATCATTACGAAAACTTTCCCATGCAATAAACAGAGAATTTTTTCAGCTTTAAAAATTGAAAATTCTTTATATATTTTTCTTTTGTTTGCTCAAAACATTGATTGTGGGTATACTCTTTAGAACCTTTGAGATACCTTTTCATGACTCTAAGAAAGAAAACTTAATTAACAAGAACAAGAGACTGGTTCTTTGCATTACGAAAACACGCCCATGCAATATACAGAGATTTTTAGATTTTTAAAATAGGATATTTTTTGTAAATTCTCAATCAGACATTTATTGCAGAAACAATGAGAAATGTCTCTTGTCAATTCATACATGCCTGATTTATATCGATGTTGTTCAAATGACATCTACATTATGAAAACATGACCATCCAATATACAGAGATTTTTTTTCGGTTGTAAAAAATTATATTTTTAATATTTTTGATCCAAAACAAAAATAAGAATTTCAATGTTTCACTGAAACAAATGGATGGCCTAGGATTTCTGCGGGGTTTTTATGCAATAAAAATAAAAACTTTCAGAAGAAACTTTTCATATCTTTCTTACTTTTGCTCAAAACATTGATTGTGGGTACACGTTAAGACTGCCTCGCTGAGGCAGTTCTAACGAGTACCCGCAATCTATGTTTTGGAGCAAAAATAAGAACCAGAGAACCAATGGTCCTATAAACGCTCACCTGAGATCTGGGATATGCAACCTCAGCTGACCTTGCCATAAAATAGGTCAAGATCATCCAGGGATCATGATTATACAAACTTTGTAGAGCTCCATTCACTGATGCTTCGGGCAAAGTTTCAAAATCATAGGTCTTCCGGTTCTTAAGAATAAGATTTATAAAGGTTTTTGCTATTTATAGCCATGTAGCCATATTGGTCCATGTGACCATGGCCATTTATATTAACTTTCATTCCCCTTTCCTAACGATGCTCCACATAAAGTTTGGCTTTGATTGGCCAAGCAGTTTCAGAGAAGAAGATGTTTGAATATTATGGTCATATACATGTTTATAGCACAGGGGCGGGGGCAGACAACCCCCTGAGGACATTTTTTCCAAAAACATAAATCTTCTGTCCATTTGCATACTCCCAGCAAGTTTCCCCCCATTCAATTACATTTTACCAATTTTCCCCATTCAAATGCATGGGCAACCTATGTTGGCCTTGCCGTAAAATAGGTCAAGGTCATCCCAAGGTCATGCTTTATATAAACTTTGTAGAGCTCCTCTCCCTGATGCTTCATGCCAAGTTTCAAAATCATAGGCCTTCTGGTTCTGGAGAAGAAAAGTTTTAAAGGTGTTTGCTATTTATAGCCATGGTGGCCATCTTGGTCATGTGACCTTAACCATTTATATAAACTTTCATTCTCGCTTCCTAAGAATGCTCCATATGACATTTGGCTTTGATTGGCCAAACAGTTTCAGAGAAGAAGATCTTCGAATATTATGGTAATATACATGTATACAGCCCTGGGGTGGGGGCAGACCTGCCCCTGAGGTCCTTTTTTTCAGAATCATAAATCTTCAGTCCATTTGCCCATTTCCTATAATTTTTTTCCCTTCAAATGACATTTTGACAATTTTCCCCATTCAAATACATGGGCGACCTATGTTGACCTTGCCGTAAAATAGGTCAAGGTTATCCCAGATTCATGATTTATATAAACTTTGTAGAGCTCCTCCCCCTGATGCTTCATGCCAAGTTTCAAAATCATAGGCCTTCTGGTTCTGGATAAGATTTTCAAAGGTCTTTGCTATTTATAGCCATGGTGGCCATCTTGGTCATGTGACCTTGTTCTTTTATATAAACTTTTGTTCCTCCATCCCAAGGATACTACATATAAAATTTGGCTTTAATCGGTTTAAGTGGTTACTGAGAAAATTGTTTTACATTTAATTTGTAAATGACCTTTGGCCAAGGTCAAGCAATGACCTTGACCTTTTATACCCACAACACTTCATAAGCTCAACATGTTGTCTGTATCTACCAACTTTCAGGTCATAGTCTACAAAACTTCCTGAAAATTTTCATGCTTACACTTTTTTTCATTGAAAAGCCTATGTAACCAAAATTGAGCTTGTCGTAAAATAGGTCAAGGTCAACCAAAGGTCATGACTGATATAAACTATGATGGGCCAGAGTCCCCATTGCTACATACCAAGTTTCATTGAAAATGGTCTACAGGTTCCAGAGATTTTTTTATGGTTTTTACCATATATGGGCCATCTTGGTCATGTGACCTTGACCATTCATATAAACTTTTGTACCCCCTTCCTAAGGATGCTCCACATGAAGTTTGGCTTTGATTGGTCAAGTGGTTTCAGAGGAGAAGATCTTTGAAATTGTGGAATACGGACGACGGACGGACGCCACAGCACAGCCATCCTATAAATAAGCTCACCTTTTCAGCCTTTGGCTCAGGTGTGCTAAAAATAGGTATACCCCTTCATACCGCAGTTTTGCTATATAAAAGTGGGGTAGAAGGGGATATACATTACACTCCTACATCTATCGCCAAAATATAGCTCCAATGGAGCTGGCACAATTGGGCAATAAATCTCAGAAAATATCTTGTAGCTTTCAGCTTTTATCATCATTATCAGTAAACTGTGAAAATAACAAGAGCAACAGTCTCCAGGTGTGCGATATCAGATTTCTAGAGGTTTCAGATTTTTTTCTTTTCTCTTGGACCATTTTGTGTTAGAAATTTCATATTTCAAGTCTGTGGGTACTTATTTATATGGTTACTCACAAGTGTGGGTATTTAAAATTTGGGAGCATTTTTAAATTTCTTTAAGCTTTTTATACTTTATTTTCTCAAGTTTTGGGCAGGTAAATTTTGTGGTCTTCAACTTTGTTGGTACTCAAAATATGTGGGTATTCAAAAGTGTGGATGATCAATTTTTGTAGGCCCTGAAAATTGGTGGCAATTAGATATAGATATTTTAGCAAGATGTTATTACATAAAGTTGCGGCACTCGAAATATTTATGAGTCTTCAAATTTGAGTGTATTCAAAGTAAGTGGGTATTCAAAAGTGTAAATATTTTTGGGTATTGAAAATGTTAGAACTATATTGTCTTGTTACAAAAAGCATGGGCGAGTTATGTTGGTCTTCACTGTAAGAATGTTCACAAAATTCAATCACACAAAATTGTGGGTATTCAGAGTAAGCTGGGTCCTAAAATTATGAGTCAAGACTGAAAATGTTCGTATGAAACGGGCGTGGTCTTGGGGTTCTCATGGAATCGTTGGTGTTCAAGTTATTTGTATGTACAATGTGTATTCATAAATTAAAGAATTGCACACTCTGTGTGCTCAGTAATTGCCAGTGGGTACTCAACATGTGGGTACCTATAATAGTTTGGTAAAAATGCAGAAAGTATGCACATGCATATAAACTGAAAGTCTCAAGATGGGAAAAATGCTACCTTGATATCTTTATAGACTCAGATCAGTGTTTCATTAAGTCTGAGCAGACACTGTGCCCATTGTCTAATATTGAGACAAAGAGCAAATTAGAAATTAATGGCATATTTCATCTAATTCTTGAAACAAACATGTGGCCAGATTCAAGCACTTTATCTCGTTTTTTCACTGCAGTAAAGCAATTATCTTCTTTATAAGAATTTATTGTGACAGCCTTAAAGATTAGAAAAAACAGCAAAAAACTCTGAAAACTGGCGATGGATGTAGGAGTGATTACACAGACATGTTTTCATGATGACTCTACGAAAACTTAATTAACGAAGACAAGAGACTTTGGTTCTTATGCACTAGCAATAATAAGCAATTACTGTAAAGATAATGCACTGTCACAAGAGATATTAAAGAGTCATGCTTCAAGAAAAATCTCTTACTGTATCAACAATTCTTTCTGGAAATTTCATAGAGGCTCCTTCCTCCCCACTTAGTTAGCTAAGAAACTGTAGGCGGTATTATAAGTTTAAGATTTAGAAATACAGTTCCATACATTTTACTAATACACTCCTGTATCCATCGCCAAAAAACAGCTCCAATGGAGCTGGCATGATTGGGCAATAAATCTCAGAAAATATCTTGTAGCTTTCAGTTTTTATTATCATTATCAGTAAACTGTGAAAATAACAAGAGCAACAGTCTCCAGATGTCTGATATCAGATTTCTACAGGTTTCAGTTTTTTCTTTTCTTTTGGACCATTTTGTGTTAAAATGTCATATTTCGAGCCTGCGGGTACGAATATATATGGGTACTCACAATTGTGGGTATTCAAAATTTGGGAGCACATTTGTTATGTTTTGAAACATTTTATACTTTTTTCTAAAAATTTGGGCAGTTAAAATTTGTGGTCTTCAAATTTGTTGGTACTCAAAATATGTGGGTATTCAAAACTGTGGATGATCAAATTTTGTAGGCACTCAAAATTGGTGGCTATCAGAAGTTATAGATATTTTAGTTAGATGTTATTACATTAAGATGCGGCTCTCAAAATATTTACGAGTCTTCAAATTTGAGTGTATTCAAAATAAGTGGGTATTCAAAAGTGCATATAAATATTTTGGGGTATTGAAAATGTTGGAAATTATATTTTCTTGTTACACAAAGCATGGGCAAATTATGTTGGTCTTCACTATAAGAATGTTCACATAATTCAATCACAAAATTGTGGGTATTCAAAATAAGCTGCTTCATAAAATCATGAGTCAAGACTGAAATTGTTTGTATGAAACTGGTGTGATCTTAGGGTACTCATGGAATCTTTGTGTTCATGTTATTTGTATGTAAAATGTGTATTCATCAATTATAGAATTTCACTGAGTATTTGTGGGTACTCAACATGTGGGTACCTAAAATTGTTTGTTTAAATTGCAGAAAGAATGCACATTCATATGAACTGAAAGTCTCAGTATGGAAAAAATGACACCTTAATATTTTATAGACTCAGATCAGTGTTTCATTTAGTTTGATCAGATGTATCCATAGTCTAATATTGAGACAAAGAGTAAATTGGAAGTTAATGGCATATTTCATCTAATTCTTTAAACAAACAGGTGGCCAGAGTCAAGAACTCATTATTTTTATCTCACTGCTGTGAAAAAAATTATCTTCTTATAAGAATTTATTGTGACAGCCTTAATGATTAGAAAAACCAGCAAAAATCTCTGAAAACTGGCGATGGATGTAGGAGTGTAATAGTACCTAAAACGCCAATTTTTTTCAAGAGATTCCAAAATTCGAAAACTGCTCAAAGGTGCTACCATTTTTTTCTTTTGATGCCTTGACTGACAAAGTGACATATCATCAATTTACAGTCGTCAATAGAAAATCAGAAACTGCACATGCCAAAACAAGTATAAACAATGGGGGAGCAGCCACTGTGCAGCTGACCATCGTCTTTGTTTTCCCTGCATAGCGAGCTCATCTCTACTATGCCTGAAATAAGCCTGCAATTTCATGTCTCTAGCAACCACCTTTGTTGCAGAACCTAGGCGAGTCAAAAATGTCAGAAACTGGGGAGACAGGTTTTTTTTTCCATGGTGTGAATCAACTGAGCCGCGAACGAGGAAAATCAGTCTTCCGGGTTTCCAACCAGGTCTGACACAAACTGGCCTGTACAGTCACAGAATAAAGCTAGAAGCTTGAAATTTCGGGTTTAAGGAGAAGATGGATTGTACTATACATTAAGTGAAAACAATGGCGCTGATCAGCTGTGCAGTTACTGCACAGCTGATCTGCGCCTTTGTTTTCGCACAGGCAAAAATCCAGTTCTTTCATGACGTTTAATTAATTGTTTGCAAAAGCATGCAATCGAGCAATAACAACTCAGACTGTTGTACTTGACCTTCAATATGTTTCCTGACTCGTAAATAAGAAAAAAGCGCTGGAAAATAGACTGATGTGTACTATTGACCTCCATGGCGTTTCAAATAACAAGTCAGGATAACATGTCCATGAAATGTTTACCACGTTAAGGCCAGAATTTTTTTATCTTCCGGTTCTCAGGAGAGTCTACCCAACAATTTTAGACCCTCCCAGAAAATAAAATTGGCTTTCTGATTTTTTTTTTTCGACATGTATATTTATTTAAGCAAATCATGCATATTTTACAGGCATTTCGAATTCAAAAGTCTTATTTTGATCGATTCAGCCTTTTCCTCACTTTTTTTTTATTTCCTCTTCCTAGCATGTACTTTACCTGCAATTTCCCGAGAACCAAGTAATAAAAAATCTTTGTAGGCCCCAGGTCCCTGATGTAACATGCCAAGTTTCACTGCACAGAAGCGGCTTTGTTTTTCACAGAAGATCTGCGGCTTTGTTTTTCACAGAAGATCTGCGGCTTTGTTTTTCACAGAAGATCTGCTGCTTTGTTTTTCACAGAAGATCTGCGGCTTTGTTTTTCACAGATGATCTGCGGCTTTGTTTTTGCATACGAAAAATGTGATGGAAGGTGGAAACAAGTAGACAAAAAACTACTTAATCAATCTGAAGGTTAAATCTCAAATTAACCCATATTTGACGAATGGATTGTCCCATCATTATCAACTGGAGGAGTCCACTTTCATTTTTAGGGGGTTTAGGAGTGATTTTTAGTTTTCATCTCATTTTTCGATGAACTTCCTCAGAGCAAACAGAATAGCCCCAGGTTGGACGCCGCGTCACATCTGGGGCTATTCTGTTTGCCTATGTCCCACAAGAAAGACGCCAGGCTTATATGAGCCAACAAAAGCTTTTGCCTGCATTTGCGTTATCATTATCCACACAATATATGAAAGTGGCGTGCTGGCTCTAGGGGGGGAAAGATACACTAGAGCCCAAAAACGAGAGCCCAAATATGATTATCAGTCCTAGTTTCTCATTCAGGAAAAACTAGCAGATATAAAGTTACCAAAATTGAAACAATATTAAAAGACAATCATATATAATAATTGAAATGCATTTAAGTTGAACTGGGATGCTGCACAACTAATTTTCATAATTTGGGCACAAACATAAAATGATTTGTTCAATTTGTGTTACAACATTTTGGAGACATACTGTACAAATACACCCTTCATTTATTCACGCCCTGCTACCTACATAGTTAACTATGAATGTTAAATAAATCCACAGTCATTAGGACAGGGTTTTCAGTTCAGCGTTGCAACAAACAGCCACAAGATAGATTTCCAAGGGTGGTCAGGTGGCAATATGGGCCTCACGCCCATTGGGGCCTGAAGAAAAAGATGGGCTGCTTGTGCCTCCAGGCTAGGCTTCTATGCTACTGGCTGACCATGTGATTACTGGTTTCACCGCTCAGGTCTGAGCCTGCCCAGGAAAAGTGGTTCAAGTCAAATCAACCATACATATGAGCCTTGTCGGTTTAGTTGGATGGTTATATTTGAAGCATTTGTTGGATGTCATGACATCCTAATTTTGGATAAAAGTCCCATAAAATGGAGGCAAAGTCCCGACATGACCATAGCTGTTGACTGGGACGTTAAGCATTAATTCCGGTAATCAGTCAAAATGTTTAACAGACTCATTATGCATGGCATCGGTCTCAGAATAAGAGTCCTGGATTCGAGCCCTACAACATGTAGCTCTGGGTTGTGTCATAAAGCAAACTACATGATTTGCTTCCCATATTACCAGGTATAGGTGTATGCTTCCGGCCATGTCTGAAAATGTTGACTTGGACGTTAAACCTCAAATTTACAGAAGCAAACTGACAAGCAATGATTATACATGTATGCTTTACTGAATTGTGGAGATAGGTAGCCGTGTTAGATAAAACAGGACATGTGTATGTATTTGTTATGCAACATTGGCCATGATCATCTTTAAAAAATTATCCTAAAATTTTGGGCCAGAGTAATTACATTTTGCATGTAAAATAATGCAGAAGTTCTTACGTAATGATCCACGTTTAAAGCAACATGCACCTTTGAAATTTTTATGAGTTTGAATTAATTCCAGACTGGAAACTTCAGTTTGTGCCACTTTCGTTTATAATGTTATAACAAATACGGTAATTTATTATTTCAAAGGTACAGGTACCATTTCAAATTGCAAACAAATTAAACAATTTTGGTGATTTTTGCATGATTCCTGCATGTATCTGTTGGGTACACAACTTTAAATAGAAACACTAGTGATAAAAATTGTGAGCATGCAGAAAAAAAACTCAAAATTTCGATCTTTTGTTTTTATGAAATTTAGACCCCCTCCCCCACTGGAACTTAGATTTCTACTAAATAATGACAAAATATACAAATATCTTAGCATAAATAGCTTCACAAGACATTGAAGTATTGTTCTTAACAGAAAGGATCAGCATCAGGAGCTTAATAACAGTGTTCAGGGCTGCTAAAGTATAGGCGTATACAGGCCATATAGTCAACGGTCCTTTATGTCATATTTCGATGAAATTTTTCTAAGCAAACAGAATAGCCCCAGGTGGGACGCCACCGTGTTATGCGTTTGGTCAGTTGTTGACCAATCAAAGATAGAAGCATGTGATAATCCATTGTTTTGATGATCTCAAAATTTGAGTCGCCTTGTGGGAAAACCAACAATGTGGTTTCCGAACAGGGTCGACACAAACCAGCCTGTGCAAGCCCAGAGAAGAGCTAGAAGCTTGAAATTTCAGATTTAAGTAGAAGAGGAATTGTACTATCCCAGTAGCGAAAACAAAGGCGCTGATCAGCTTCGCGGTAACCGCAAAGCTGATCTGCGTCTTTGTTTTCGCCCATGCAGATTGTTGGTTTTCCCATGAGGCGGCTCATTTGTCAAGGGAGGGGAGAGGGTCAAGCTATTTTCATCCTGAAAACATGTCCCTGAAAATGTATACCACTTAAACCCCACTTTTATATAGAAGAACTGCGGTTTGCAGGGATATACCTATTTTTCTTACTTTTGTTCCAAAACATAGATTGTGGGTTCTCATTAGAACCGCCTCGGCGAGGCAGTTCTAACGTGTACCCACAATCAATGTTTTCGGCAAAAACATTAAAATTAGCCAAATTTTGCCAATGAAATTTTCGATTTTTAATGCTGCAAATTAATCTCTTTAAATTGCATGGGCAAGTTTTCGTAATGCGGTAAAATTCTCTTTAATGTTAATATGAAATTAACAGATTTTAATATGCATCCTAGACACACAAAATGTATAAATAAGCTTGAAAAATATGTACCTTATGGTTATTTGAAACTGTCCAGGGACAGAGTTTTTACTATTCTACCAAACATCTATGAAATAACTGCTTTATTTATTTACCCAACTAAACAAGTTCAATCCGTGATTTCGATGTCAAATTTTGCTAATTGGCCCACAATGTATGATTTTGAGCGCGTGACATTCTACGCCATCTCATGCCATTTGACATCGTCAGATTAACCTAATGTTACAAAAATGTGACCTTACATTACAAGTTCCCCCTAAGAACTATGGGATTACAGATGCACATTTGTTATGAAGACAGAAAGGTATTCCGCATGTATTTCCAATATTCCCCGGCAAGGGTCTACTCATTATATGGGCCAACATCTGTAAACGGGTGTGGAAACCTTGCGATCTTTTCCTTCTACACGGCCCATGTACAAACTATATGAGCCACGACGTGAGAAAATGGAACTTTTGGGTTTTCAACCAGGTCCGACACAAACCGGCCTGTGCATCTACAGAAGATGTCTAGAAGCTTGAAACTCAGGATTTAAGAAGAAGAGAAATTGTACTATCCGTGTAGCGAAAACAAAGGTGCTGATCAGTTATGCAGTTACTGCGAAGTTGATCTGCGTCTTTCTTTTTGCATAGGCAAAAACCCGGTTTTCTCACGATGCGGCTCATATCATGCAACGTTACATCATTAGGATATGATCTGAATAACATTTTAATGATATATGAGCCACCGCTTAAGAAAACCAACAACCTGCATATGCGAAAACAAAGCCGCAGATCAGCTGTGCAGTAACTGCACAGCTGATCAGCGCCTTTGTTTTCACTCCATCTATTGTAAAACTTCTCTTCTTTCTAAATCTGAAATTTCAAGTTTCTAGTCTGCATCTGTGGCTGTACAGCCTGGTTTGCGTCGGACTTGGTCAGAAAAACAGATTGTTGGTTTTCTCATGCGAAGGCTCATATTTTTTTTTATATTAAATCTAATTTAACAAGGATCACCAGCAACTTCTAGTCCTCTAAACGATTTCCTGAAACAAACAGTAGTCTCCTCAGATATCATTCTCCTCAGATATCATATAGAAACCTGTGTGACGTCATTTTGATAACATATGAGCCACGAGGTGAGAAAACCAGTCTTTGGGATTTCCGACCAGCACCAATACAAACCGACCTGTACACAGTCATAGAGGAAAGCTAGAAGCTTGGAATTTCTGATTTAAGAAGAAGAGGGACTGTATTATCCGTGTAGTGAAAACAAAGGCGATGATCAGCTGTGCAGTTTCTGCGCAGCTGATCTGTGCCTTTGGTTTTGCATATGCAAAAAATCTGGTTTTCTCATGACGCAGCTCATATCATAATCCTGAATTAGGTCATTCTAGAATCATGCAATGAGCCGCCTCATGGGAAAACCAACAATCTGCATAGGCGAAAACAAAGACGCAGATCAGCTTCGCGGTAACCGCGAAGCTGATCATCGCCTTTGTTTTCGCTACTCGGATAGTACAATTCCTCTTCTACTTCAATCCAAAATTTCAAGCTTCTAGCTCTTCTCTGTGCTTGTACAGGCCTGTTTGTGTCGGACCTGTTCGGAAACCACATTGTTGGTTTTCCCACGAGGTGGCTCTAATCTTGAATGAGGTTACTATTACTATAGTACTATGTTCTGGAATCTGATGGAGGATTTTCTAGTGTACATGTCAAACAATTAATTAATATGTTTCTAATAAGTAAAAAAAATTGAGCCACGATACGAGAAAACAAAGTTTTTGCGTATGCAGATCAGCTGTGCAGTAGCACACACAGAAGAAAGCTAGAATCTTGAAATTTTGGGTATAAGTGGAAGAGGAATTGTACCACCTGTGTAGCGAAAACAAAGGCACTGATCAGCTATGCAGTTACTGCACCTTTGTTTTCGCATAGGCAAAAATCCGATTTTTTCTTGACACGGCTTGAATATCATAGAATGTTCTCGACAGATTGTTTTGCGATTCATGCAGTCGAGTTAAAAACTCCACACCACTTCAAGTCTCCACTCCATGACTCCACGCGCAATTCCACACCACTTCAAGTCCACTCTATGACTCCAATCTTCTCTACCAATTGACCTAACATGATTTGTACTATCACTATTTTGCATGGCATTTATTGTAACATGTATTCACAATTAGCCACATGCATTTGTTTGTCCTGAACTTTTGTCACAATTTTACAGGTCAGTGCATATTTTGACTGACAGGTGGCATTTGGTCAATTCATGCAGTCAAGCTAAAAACTCCACACCCAATTCAACACCATTTCATGTCTTTACTCCATGACTACCAATTATACTGCATATTGTAACTGGTAGATTGGGGTGGAGTGGAATTTGGTGTGAAGTTTTTGTTAAGGAGAAACAGAAATGTTTTAGGGACTTACCCGAGAATATCGCAGTATATTCTGTACTGATTCGGAGACAAAGAGGATTCTGGCTCTGTCACACCCCACAACAAACAGAAACCCATCGGCTGCCTACAACAGAGAAGTACAAGGTATCATAAACATATGAAGGTGCATAGAGTAATTTGAGACTGTTTGTTTGTTTGTATTGAGGCTTAACTTCCTTAGTCAACAATTTTTGAGTCATGTCGGGACAGAGCCACCACTTCCTGCATGGGAATAAAAGATAATCTTCTAAAATCCTTCCCCCCCCCTCCCCCAACCTAAAAATAATGTAATTTAATGACTTTAAACTAACAGGGAATGGTGAAGTTTGATAAACTACATGTGGTTAGATATCTTCAACAAAGTCTCAAAAAGATACATATAAATTTAATGTTATGTTTTTAGGTTTGTTAACCTTTCCAAAGGTCTTGTCAACTTCTTCACCTATGCAAATTAAGGCATCTGGCAGTAATGTTGATGTATGGTCAAATAATTCATCAAACTTTTTTTTCATACCAGATCATTCTGACCCCGTTGGTGGTGTGATCAGCCCAGGTCATACGGTAAACTAAAAAATGAGCCACAACGCGAGAAAACCGGTCTTCAGGGTTTCCGACCATTCAGACTTAGGAGGAAGAGGAATTGTACTATACATTTAGTGAAAACAAAGGCACTGATCAGCCACGCAGTAATTGCACCTTTGTTTTCGCATAGGCAAAAATCTGATTTTCTTACTATGAGGCTCAAATGATATAATACCAGAGGACCAATGGTCCTGTAAACGCTCACCTGAGTCTGCTGCATATACCAATAAACATGTTTGAATATTATGGTATTTAACCCCAGTGCAGGGGCAGATGAAGCCCTTGGGCCGTTTTCTTTTTTCAGACTAATCAATATTCTGTCCATGGATGCTTCACGCCAAGTGAAATCATTAAAATCAATCGATTGGTTTCAGAGAAGAAGATATTTGAAGGGTTTTTACCATATATGGGCATGGTGGCCATCTTGGTCATGTGACTTAGATTATTAATATACACATTGGTTCCCCCCGTTTTCCCCATTCCAATGCATTGGCGACCTATGTTGACCTTGTCGTAAAATAGGTCAAGGTCACCACAGGGTCATGATTTATATATACATTGTAGTACTTCAGCCATTGGTGCTTCATCCCAAGTTTCTTTGAAATTGGTCCTCAAAATTCGGAGAAGAAGATTTTTGAAGGGTTTTTACCATATATGGGCATGGCAGCCATCTTGGTTAAATGTGAACTAGATAATTTATATATACATTAATTCCCCCATTCCATAGATGCTTCACATACAATTTGGCTTTGATTCGCCAAGCGGTTTCAGAGGAGAAGATGTTTGAATATTATGGTAATATACATGTATATTGCCCCGGGGTGGGGGCAGATGAGCCCCTGGGGTCCAATTTTTTTCAGAATCATTAATATTCAGTCCTACTGCCCATTTCCTGCAAGACTTTCACTTTAAATAACATTTTAAAAGTTTTCCCCATTCAAATGCATTGGCGACCTATGTTGACCTTGCCGTAAAAAAAGGTCAAGGTCATCACAGGGTCTTGATTTATATGCACATTGTAGTACTTCAGCCATCGATGCTTCATGCCAAGTTTCTTTGAAATCGATCCACCTGTTCTGGAGAAGAAGATTTTTGAAGGGTTTTTACCATATATGGGCATCGCGGCCATCTTGGTCATGTGACCTGGATTATTTATATATACATTGATTACCCCTTCCTATTGATGCTTCACATAAAATTTGGCTTTGATTGGCCAAGCAGTTTCAGAGGAGATGATGTTTGAATATTATGGTAATGTACATGTATATTGCCCCGGGGTGGGGGCATATGAGCCCCTGGGGTCCAAATTTTTTTTCAGAATCATTAATATTCAGTCCTACTGCCCATTTCCTGCAAGACTTTCACTTTAAATGACTTTAAATGACATTTTAAAAATTTTCCCCATTCAAATGCATTGGCGACCTATGTTGACTTTGCCGTAAAATAAGTCAAGGTCATCACAGGGTCATGATTTATATATACATTGTAGTGCTTGAGCCATCGATGCTTCATGCCAAGTTTCTTTGAAATCGATCCACCTGTTCTGGAGAAGAAGATTTTTGAAGGGTTTTTACCATATATGGGCATCGCGGCCATCTTGGTCATGTGACCTGGATTATTTATATACACATTGATTACCCCTTCCTATTGATGCTTCACATAAAATTTGGCTTTGATTGGCCATGCGGTTTCAGAGGAGATGATGTTTGAATATTATGGTAATATACATGCATATTGCCCCGGGGTGGGGGCATATGAGCCCCTGGGGTCCATTTTTTTTCAGAATCATTAATATTCAGTCCTACTGCCCATTTCCTGCAAGACTTTCACTTAAAATGACTTTAAATGACATTTTAAAAGTTTTCCCCATTCAAATGCATTGGCGACCTATGTTGACCTTGCCGTAAAATAAGTCATGGTCATCACAGGGTCATGATTTATATATACATTGTAGTGCTTGAGCCATCAATGCTTCATGCCAAGTTTCGTTGAAATCAGTCCACCGGTTCTGGAGAAGAAGATTTTTGAAGGGTTTTTACCATATATGGGCATGGCGGCCATCTTGGTCATGTGACCTGGATTTCTTATATACACATTGGTTCCCCCTTCCTATAGATGCTTCATATAAAATTTGGCTTTGGTTGGTCAAGCGGTTTCAGAGAAGAAGATCTTTGAAATTGTGGACGGACGGACGGACGCCGGACGGACGACCGACGGACGGACGCCGGATCATGGCCATCCTATAAGCTCACCTTGTGAGCCTAACGGCTCAGGTGAGCTAATAAGTACCAAACTATTAAAATCTAATTAAATATATATGTAAATAATGTTAATTGCTATTCAGCTTCTTTTTGAAAACCATACCCATGCCTTCAGTCTAATGACATTTTGTTCTACAAAAAATGTTTGAGTTAATGCTTTAGTTCAATGGTCAAAAGCTAAGGTATAATCATGTCAGGATGGTCAGTAAGCATAACCACACTTTTCCTGTGCAAGCCTTCCAGAAGCAGTTACTTACTGCACATTTCTTTCACTACTAACTGACTAATGAGAGGAAAATGAGAGATATTTTGAGGATCTCTTTGAGCCTCATCACAAGAAAACCAGATTTTTGCCTATGAGAAAATAAAGGCACAGATGATCAGCACCTTTGTTTTCACCACACGGATAGTACAATCCCTCTTCTTCAATCCAAAATTTCAAGCCTTTAGCCTGTTTTTTTTTTTTTAGACTGAACAGCTATGTTTGTCGGATTTGGTTGAAAATCCTGAAGACCTATTTTCTTGCGACGTGGCTCATTTTTCAAGACAGAAATGTCAAGTTCAGTGACATTGAAAGGGTTTCTAAGTTTGAGCATACTTGGCAGCTCGCACATAATACCTGAAAGCCGTAAGAACCCACTTGTGCAAATTAATAGGATAATTTGGAGTCTAAGGGCCTAGTGAAGGGTGGTCAATTAAACTAATAACAACTTCTTCTAGAACCTATGACTTGAATAAAGAAAACTCGGTGTATACCTGTTTGACTTACAAAGACATGGTCTTTCGTTCGATCACTAAGACACCAGGTCTGAGCAGAGTAACACAATGTTCTTTCAGGAGAGGTCTTCTATTCAGTTATTATCATTTGAATGTATTACACTTTGATAAAATCTGTTCAGCTGAAATCTAGAGTGTTTACAGCAATCTTATGTGGACGTTTGTAACTATTTTGATTGGCCAGATTTAATGGTGTATTATTATAAACAACATTGTTGATAACACCTCTGCATCCTTGTGACACGGTATATAAATAAGCCATAAAACGGTCTTCGAAGTTTACAACCAGGTCAGATGCAAACCAGCCTGTACAGTCACAGAAGCAGGCTAGAGGCTTGAAATGTTGGATTTAAGTAGAAGAGGAATTGTACTATCCAAGTAGCCAAAAGAAAGGCACAAATCAGCTGTGCAGTAACTGCAAAGCTGATCAGTGTCTTTGTTTTAGCTTCACTGCTTCAGTGAAAGTACAATCTCTTCTTGTTAAATCTGAAATTTCAAGCTTCAAGCCTTCGTTTAAGACTTTATAGACTGGTTTGTGTCCAACTTGCTGCGGCTCATATGGCTTCCGAATGGCTTACCTCGAGAATGAGATGTTTCAACTCATCGTCGGACAAGAAAGATGGCTTATGGGAAGCTTCTGTGTAATTCGTGGCTGACCCTGAAATGGTACGAACCTAATATTTTGAAAAAATATACACATACTTACATGTACAGGTCAACCTCATTATAATGCTGCATTAGGGGTCCATGGAAACAGACCATATTATAAGTGAAACCATATTATAAAGAGTAGAGTCATATAGCAAAATAATCCTTTTGGGAGCTTTAACATTGCCATGTTTTATTGAAAACCGCACTAAAGTGAGGTGTGTTATAATCAGGTTGAATAGTACTTAGAACTAGGAATATATACCATATTCATTCTAAAAAGTGCACATGCTCCATTAAGTGCACACCCTGGGCATGTTCATAAGCGCAGAGGGTTCGACAAACATGATGGTATTTTACACATGAATACAGTATGTCCGGAAACTTTCGCATTACTTTTATCTCGCAAAATTTCGTTTTCCAAATTATTAGCGATTTCTTGAATTCGAGAGTGAGTACTAGTGTTGTCTATAAAGCTTATAGTAATTCTTTATTAGCAAGAACTTTATTTTCGTGAGGTGACGAATTCGCGAATATTAGCGAAAATTAAGTTCTTGCAGATATTTCCGGATTTACAGTACTGTATCACTGTATCAAAACTAAACCTTACATGACCTTGAATGCTTTTTAAATGACATCATCAGTGATAATGTTTACATGGTTATTTCTGCAGTTATTGTGTTGTTTTCGTTCGTTGTGTGTTATTAAATTACCTACAACTTTAAGTTATTTTGAAAAGTTAAGTGCACTGTGCGCTAATTAGAATGAATACAGTAGGTACAATAAACAGCTGCAGCTCATCTGTACAGAATCAATACACCTGATCATTGCCTTCGTTTTTACTCAGTTGGTAGATTCACCTCACTTTTATCTTAAAAATGTTTTAAAGTCTCTACTTTGACTGCAAATAAAATACATGTACGGGGGTCATTCAAGAATTAATGACAATGGATCCATATCTCGGAAAGTATAATTAAACCTGGTATGATTTGATATGTTGCATATGGACACATATGTTATACATTTGTGCTGAAAATTTTGTGCTTCTTCATGATCACATTTGAAGCTATGCTCATTTGAATATGACCCCTGAAGCGTCCATGGACGCGAAAAAGTCAATTTTTACGCATTTTTGTTAGGGGGTGGGGTACGTAAAACGTGCACAATAGTTGCTTGGACAGTCTCATCGGTGATTTGTGATGACTAATGATAGCACCAAAGGCCAACAATAGCAACTATATCATTCATGGCAATTTCCTGATTTGCAATGTGTGTGGTTGCTAAGCAACAGCAGAACAAGCCAAAATATAGACATTCTGAGCCCAACAGTGTGTTTTAAGCCAAATAATGAAAAAAAAAAAAATCAAATTGATTCAAACAGAAAATGATATGTATAATTTTATTGGTATTTAAATGGCTTCTTTACAAAAACAAAAAAAATGTTATGGAACAAGTATTATCTTTTAAAAAGACTAGCCATATTTAATACATTTAAATTTGATCAACAGATGATGCATGCTCATTTTGAAATACTGTGTACAGTGCACCTGTATTCAATACCATTGACAATAATGCTTAGAACAAACACACATTTAATCCTCGTCAAATGCTGTATACAGATTCAAGGTACTGGTCTTCCATCCAGGCAAGTACTCGCTTTTATTAACAAGAGTGTGCCGCGTCCAAGGTCATTTACCTTGCATTCTTTGGTTGCCTAGCAACCACAGAACTGGCATGGTAGCAAACTTTTGCAGGAACGATTGAGTAGCATACATCTTAAATTTTGGTTGAAGGTATATGAGAATCTCACAACTGTTAAGAATAAAGTTTTATTGAATCATTGTCATTAATTCTTGAATGACCCTCGTACAAAGATAATTTTGTCATAAAAGTTAAAACAACATGGCTTGCTTTTTTCATTGGTTTGGCTTGTTTGGGCTTTGCCCATGTTAATTTAACAAAACAGCAAGGCATTGCCACAGAGCCCAAACAAGCCAAACCAATGAACAAAGCTAGCCATGTTGCATTAGCCACTTCTTGTTTTGTTATGGTTTTGCAGTTACCACTTATCTACCTCTCTCCATGCCTGAAAAAATACAAGGTCTATGACAGTATGACCTGTACCTCTGAGAGATTTCATATGCTGTACCGCCATTCTGAGCACCGTGAGTTTGTCCAGCTTCCTGTTCATGGCGTTACACATCGGCAACATGTTCGACAGCTGAATGATGTAAGTGTTCATCTTATCACGTCGACGTTTCTCAATCTCGCTGTGGTTCTGTCTGTAAAATATGATTCAACTTCATTATTAATGTATGCACCTTACCGTAGAAGCTGCGCGATGAGAAAACTGGATGTTCGCCTATGCGAAAACAAAGGCACTGATCAGCTGTGCAGTAACTGCACAGCTGATATGCGCCTTTGTTTTGGCTTCACTCATAGTACAATTCCTCTACTTCCTAAATCCAAAATTTCCAGCCTCTAGCTATCTTCTGTGACTGTACAAGCAATTTTGCATTGTCTACCTACTATTACTATCAGATATTGTAAAGAAGATCCATACCAAGAACATATGGATCACACAGACTGTTTGACATTTAATAAGTGATTTTTTCACATCTAAAAACTAATAAAATAGCAAAAACTGTGTGCAATAAAGATGTTTTATGAGTAACTAGAGTACTTTACTCTTTTTAATGCACTGAAATCAAAAGAAGAGCTCCAATTAAGCTCAAAATGTCAGAGAAACTTAAACTGTAGGTTTGTATGCACTTGAGTTAAAATCACTGGACCATAAAATATAGGTCACAATGACCTACATTGTTAATAAGCTTCCAAAAACATCACCAATACAGTTTCTGATCACTGCTTACCTTCTAAATTCCATTGTTTATTAAATATCACTTCATTAATATTCCAACATAATCATTTACTCGGAAAATCGTCGGGTTACAAAGTACAGATTTCAGCATTTTATTTTATTAACTCCCGCGACAGGACACATAAGACAGAATCTCTATAGTTGTTGAACTTGACCTAACTTCATTTTTACTCCTTAAATATCCATCGAGTCCCGTTATGATAAAAACAACATTTTTTTTCTGACGTTGAGCACAAACTGGGCTATAGATCCACAGAATATGGCTAGAAACTTGCCACCACATGGTATTTTGAAAGTACACAAATTGTCTAATCTATGTTGCAAAACAATGGCTCTGATCGGTTCTGCAGGAACTGCACGGCATATGTACTATTCATTTTATATTTGCTCTTTGAAGATTTTTTTAATGAAACAGCTTTTCTTCTTTCTGTCATTCCATTACCACTAAAGGTCTTCGCTCCCCAGTTATAACAGTAATGGCGGAAACAGAATCCATAGGATTGTTATAACTAGAATGGCAAAATATGAGCCTCGGCACATAAAGACCTGTTTTTTGCATATATGTGGGAGAAAAAAAGTCGCTAATAAGCTGTGAAAAATTGCTAATCAGATGAGGAGTTGATATGTGAAAATAAGGCTGTGAAATAATGGCACAGCTGACCAGCGCCTCTGTTTTCCCGACCGGCCTACAATGAAAGCACACTCCCTAGACCTTCGTGTTAAATGAGCCTGTGCATGAGAAAACAAACAATCTGCATAGGCGAAAACAAAGGCACAGATCAGTGACTTTGTTTTCGCTACATGGATAGTACAATTCCTCTACTTTATAAATCCAAAATTTCCAGCCTCTAACAATGTTCTGTGACTGTACAGCCCGGTTTGTGTCGGACCTGGTCGGAACCCAAATTGTTTGTTTTCTCATGCACAGGCTCAAATTTCAGGCTTCTAGCAATCTTCTGTGGCTGAACCGACCTGGTAGACAGGTTTTTTCATGTCATAGCTTATATGACAAACATCGTCAGAAAACCGGTCTTCGAGTTTCCGACCAGGTCCGACATAAACTGGCGTATACACTCACAGCAGAAAGCTACAATCTTGAAATTTTGGGTATAAGTAGAGGAGGAATTGAACTATCCATGTAGTGAAAACAAAGGCACTGATCAGCTAGCTGATCTGCACCTTTGTTTTTGATAAGGCAAAACTCTGTTGTTGTTTTTTTTAATGCCATAACTCATATAGCTTCATCACACAACGACCTGTTTCACTTGAAACTCACCCAACATGGCTAAAAAAGTCACCTAACCAAACAGACCAGCTAATATAGTCATACCTTGAACTACTGAACTTAATAACTTGAGGCATTTACTACCAAATAGAATAGATCATGATGATGGCAAAACATGCTGATATGGCTGTAAACAGTTCAAATATATAAGCCAATAGCAGAATCTCTTATGACAAAGCTTGATGTCCAAGTTTTAGCCAGAATAGAAACTGTGTATGACAGTTTACAAAATAAGATACATCAAACAATGCTTTTATAGACAGACATACAATAAAAGTAAGAACTATTTGACTGTCCCTAATATGAACCATCTCATCATCATCATCATCATCATCATCATCATCATCATCATCATCATTATCATCATCATCATTATCATCATCATCATCATCATCATCATCATCATCATCATCATCATCATCATCATCATCATCATTATCATCATCATCATCATCATCATCATCATCATCATCATCATCATCAGATAACTGACCATCTTGACATGACCTTCCTGCTAAAGGAGGATGTAAATCATTAAAGTTAACAAGCAAATCATCATCATCATCATCATCATCATCATCATCATCATCATCATCATCATCATCATCAACATCATCATCATCATCATCATCACTAACTTACCTAGCAAATTTTTTGACAGAATCATCACCTTCCCCAGCCTCCTCCTCATCATCACAAATGTCAAGTGAACTGAAACAGAGAAGAGCAAAGACTGACTGACTGATTCATTGACATTCAAAAACCTGTATATGAAGAATGGACTTGCCCATCATTATTATTTTGGTGAGTCCATTTACAATTTTAGGGCATAATATAAGGAGTGATTTTGGAGTGAGTGAGTGAGTTAATCAGTTCAGAATTGCTTGATTGATTGCTTGATTGCTTGATTGATTGATTGATTTACATACAGCTGAAATTATGCTGAGACAGAATTTGTCATATTTACCTAAGTCCTTAACCAAGCCACAGTGCACATCTTTTTACCAGTAACTGAGTTCTGATCTATTAATATTTGGTCATATTTTAATATATCTAGCTATTAACTACATGTATTTCTTGTGTGCAGGTAACATGGCGATTTGTTTACCTTAAGCTAGTATCTCACTGGCATGCGAATTTCTCACGACTGTTTTGCGAATTTTGTCGCGGACTTTCGCACAACATTCATGCGAGTGTCGAGAGAATTTTCTTGTGTCGCGAACTAGTCGCGAACTGGTCGCGAAGTTTTTCAACATGTTGAAAAATTTTATGCCAATTTTTTCTCCAAAATATTTCGCAAGACTGTCGCGCGACGGTCGCGCGACGTTTGTGCGAGTGTTGCGAACTTGTCACCACGAAATTTTGGCAAATTTACAATGCGAAATTTTTGCGACACTCGTACGAATGTCGCACGAGTGTCGCACGATGGTTGCGCGACAGTCTTGCGAAAACCTCGCGACTATCTGGCGAGAAAATAAAACTAAGCGACATTCTTACGATTGTCGCGCGACACTCGCACGAATGTTGCGCGACTGTCGTACGAATTTAAATGAAAATAAGTTACATTCATGGGAAAGTCGTGAGACACTCTCACGCATGTCGCGCAACTGTCGTGCGACAGTCGCACGACTATCGCGCGACAGTCGCGCAATATATTTTCAAAATTAGACCGAAATTCGCGAATTTGTCGCATATTACAATGTCTATTCAATGAGATTGCAATGTGAAAGTTGTGTTTATATCGTTTATCTTTGTCGCGAAATAGTCGCGAACTATTCGCGAACTAGTCTCCAGTTGTCGCATTCCAGTGAGATAGGGGCTTTAGACAAGTAATATATTATAGCCCTCGAACTACACCCTCAAACAATATAACTCGCATGGGGCAATAAGTCGCAGTGTTACCCTCATGCGAGGGCAACAAATGAGCCACCTCATTAGGAAACCAACAATATACATATGCGAAACCAAAGGCGCAGATCAGCTTCGCAGTAACTGCGAAGCTGATCAGCGCCTTTGTTTTCACTACACAGATAGTACAATTCCTCTTCTACTTGTATCCAAAATTTCAAGCTTCCATTCTTCTCCTGGGACTGTATAGGCCAATTTGTGTAGGACCAGGTCCGAACCCGGTTTTCTTGCATTGGGTTATCACGACTTACTCGATAGAGGAGCACTTTCTCTTCCTAGCCATTGCAAGGTCATGATCCATCTTTTTCTGCTGGGCCCCACTGACGGAGGGGATCTCTGGAATAGCCGGTATCCAGTCACATGGCGACTGACTGCAGAACAACCCTGCAAATAGAAACAGGGAACCAGATAGAAAAATACATAGCTTTACCCTGGGTAAGACTATAAGAATCTTACATGAGTGTCAGGGATGGATAGACCAATCTGTCCTGAGGGTCACTTTGGCAACATGAGGCTCACCGAGTGATGCCAAACTGTGATTTGTCTATCTATACCTTAGACGCATGATAGATTCTTTTTCTTGCACACCTTAAATGTGGTGAAGCTTGATTTTTGTAACATTTACATCAAAAAACGCTGCAATCATGTCCGTATTTTGAAATAGAACGTTTCTGACGTCATTGTGACATGTGCACTTAACGAGGAAGTTACATGATGTCCTATACACATTGTTGGTTTTCTCATGTCATGACCACATATAATGTTTTCAATCATGGCTGTTCATCAAAATATTTCCTATCTCATTTTATGTCACAAGAAGCCTTGCAAGTTTTTCAGCCCATGAGATAGGTAACACTGGAACACTTCAAGATGTCTTTACCACGTGCAATGGCTACATTTATCAAAATATTCTCGATTTCATTTTACGTCACTGGAAGCCTTCAAGTTGTCTTGACCACTAAAGTGGTTTTAGTTTGCTGTTTATTATATTGTTCTTAATTTTACGTCATTGGAACCATTCAATGTCAAAACCATGACTTCTGTGTTGTTATTTTCACAAAATTTATGCCTGAAAAGCAGAAAATATTTCTATTTATAGCTTATTGTCAACTGTAATTACGTGTTAAAGTTATTATCGCTGTTAAAGACTAAGTATTTAATTCAATACATTTGTTTTACTTAATAAAAGCTGTCGCAGACCTAAATGTTATCCAGGCAGGTCACGATGGTACAGAATAAAACTTAAGACCATCTAACAACATGCTTAGTACCAACAATGTGATTTCCAAACAGGTCCAACAAAAGCCGAGATGTTAGGAAGAAGAAGGTTAGAATCTGGAAATTTTGGATTTCAAAAGTAGAAAGTTTGTACTATCCGTGTAGGGAAAACAAAGGCGCTGATCAGCTTCACAGTTTTTGTCATTACGCGGCATACTGTACTTACTTTATAGAAGTGGAAAGAAAGGCATTAAATCCAATGAAAATGAACTGAAAATTAACCCAACAAAATTGTTAAAGAAATTCAAGCCATGCGTCTGCAATCAGGTGGGCGATATGGTGTTTTGCCAATCTGAGAGAGTAGCTTGTGATAATTGAGCCTCGACGCAAGAAAACCTGTATTCGAAATTTCCAACCAGGACTGTTACAAACCAGCCTGTGCAGCCACAGAAGATGTGCATATTTAAGAAGAATAGGAATTGTACTATCCATGTAGCGAAAACAAAGGCGCTGATCAGCTTCGCAGATACTGCACAGCTGATCTTCTCATTTGTTTTCGCATGGACAAAAATCCCGATTCTCATGACGCGGCTCGAAAATGATAATTTAGGGATAATTTAGCTCAGTACTTTATAAAAACTATGGCATGGGTACTCATCAGAATCAACAATTCTACTGCCTTTATGAAGAAGTTACAAAACATATTTCAATATTAAATCATCAAAATTAATACTCACTTCACCTTGTCTTCTCAGATTTCAGAAGAATGATTTTAAAATAATCGTCATCTTTTCAATGAAGTCATACGCAATCAACGCTCATTAAAACGAGTGAGACAATACTTAATGAGTGTCAAAAAATATGTTTTCAAAGACAGTCACACAAATTCATTGTCGAAAAATATGTTTTCAAAATTGCATAAATTCAGCTTCCAAAATATGTTTTCAAAGACAGTCACACAAATTCAGTGTTAAAAATATGTTTTCAAAGACCGTCACAAAATTCAAAGACAGTCATATGTCCGTCAAAGTGTCACACAGCTTATCTCAAAATGCATACCTGCGGCTTTAAGATTTCAAACGCTAAGCAATGTCCTTTCAAAGAACTTTAGACTCAAAACCGTCCATAGAAAAAGGCAAGTGACTCGAAATTTTATATTGGTGTCTGTTGAGGGCTTCCACACAAACAAAGCAAAATATAACAAAGCAAAATACAAAGGACTGATGTTTATGACAAGTTTGTGCCCTAGTGTGGTGATTTAAAAAGGTACAAGTAGGCAAAGATCAGGAAAAGGTGCAATCAGCAAAAAATTAAGCCTTTGATTTGTGAAAAACGCAATAGGTTTTCTCATGGCAACACCCAGTTCCAGTTAAGAAAGGGAAAATTCTAGAATCAATAATATGAGCCACATCATGAGAAAACTAGATTCAAGCACATGCCAAAACGAGGACACAGGCGTCTTTGTTTTTGCTATGCAGGAAATACAATCCCTCTTCTACTTAAATCCGAGATTTCAAGCTACAGTGTACTTGCCTTTTTCTGTGACTGTACAGGCTGGTTTGTGTTGGACCTTAAAGCTGGCTTCCTTGCATCCCAGCTCATATGAGCCGCCCGCCACATGAGAAAAACAATTCTTGCACACCAGACAGAAATTGCCACACTTTTTGCCTGGGTGATAAAATTGCATCTCACCCAGGTGTTCTCGCCCAGGCTAAGTGCGCCAAAAAATTATGCAAAACCTTGAAATAAACCAGATTTGGGGGGTTGTTGTGCAAGAAAATATGGTGTTCTTTTCTAGATGGAAGTTTCCAACCCTCGGGATGACCGTGCTGAGCGGAACCTCGGCGGAGCCTCGGTTCCGCTCAGCACGGTCAACCCTTGGGTTGGAAACTTCCATCTAGAACAGAACCCCATATAAGATTCTTATAGTCTTCAAGGTTTCCAACCAGGTCCGACACAAACCGACCTGTACAGTCACAGACAAAAGACGAAAGCTAGAAGCTTGAGAAGAAGAGGGACCATACTACCAGTGTAGTGGAAACAAAGGCTACTCCCTTGTTTTCGTATAGGCAATAATCCGGTTTTCTCATGACGCAGCTCATATGATACCTGAACACAACAATGCTATTGTCATATAAAAAGTATAAGAAGTGTTTATGAAAATGACTATTTTTTGTCATAAAACGTTTCTTCTGTCTGTGTTTGTTTTGCTTTCTTAACAAATAAATGTCGTTTCTAAATACATGTACTTGTATGGAACGCCTGAGGTGTAACACGTTAAAATAATTCCACCAATCTAAAGTATTGAGATTATGCAGGTAGCCAATTGTCTTCAAATAGAAACAAACAGTGAAATCTAAAGAAACCACCACAATAGATGGCAAAAACTTCCTCCAAACAAGAGCTGTCGCAAAACAGCGTAGCTCGCCTGAACTGTATTTTGCCTCTAAAACTACAGTCAATGCAATTTGAAGTCCATGACTTTGACCTCAAGGTCACTCCGGTGAGCCAAGATGGTAAAGCACAAAACTTCAGACAAATTTCTAACAACAGGCATAGAATAAACACGATCCATCCACATGCCTAAGAGATATACAGTTGAACCTGCTGAATCAGCCACCTTTATAAGAGCTCCACCTGCATAAGAGAGCCAGTCTGAAACATTCCCAATCATTTTAACTACATTTTATCTCTGCATAAGACAGTATGAAGGACTCACAAACTAGGCCAGTCCCACAACTTGAGCCAATTCCACAAACTTGGCCTGTCCCACAAACTTGGCCAGTCCCACAAACTTGGCCAGTCCCACAAACTAGGCCAGTCCCACAACTTGAGCCAATTCTACAAACTTGGCCAGTCCCTTCCTAAATCCAAAATTTCAAGCTTTTAGCCATTTTCAGAGACTGCAGACCAGTGTGTGCCCGACCTGGTCGGAAACCCCGCGGACCGGTTTTCTTACGTCGCAGCTCATATGGCGGAGGTAGGTATCAAATCCAAGACCTCTCACTCCAGAAAGCTGTACTATACCACTAGCCCAATGCACACCAAACTCGGGCCCAACAATACAATCTGCAACATTAGAGCCATGATGTGAGAAAACCTGGCATGGGGATTTCCGACCAGGTCTGACACAAACCGGCCTGTACAGTCACAGAGAAAGGCTATGAGCTTGAAATTTCGGATTTAAACTTTATACAAGCGTGATTGTACTATCCAAATATTGAAAACAAAGGCGCTGATCAGCTGTGCAGTCATTGCACAGCTGATCTGCACCTTTGTTTTCGCATAGAAAAAAATCCATGGTTTTCATGATGCGGCTCATTTTACACCTACCTTTCCTGAATAAACCAGTATAGATCATAAGTCCTCTGGGTCCAAAGACATCCATTTCAAAAAACACCAAAATAATTTAAGACTTCAAATTGTCATAAGTCCTCTGGGTCCAAAGACATCCATTGCAAAAAGCACCAAAATAATTTAAGACTTCAAATTGCCATAATTCCACCAGGTCCAAAGACATCCATTTTGAAGGTGACAAAATAAATAATTTAAGACTTCTAATTGCCTAAATGTTTAAGAAGAGCTGTACCATATCACAACATGTCTTTTGGCTTTCAAAGGTCTGACGACCACTGTTACTGGCAAGCGGTTTGAGAAGTCTGGGATTAGGACTGTTTGGAAACAAAATAGTCAGAAACACAAAGGTTCTAATCAAACTCTAACCCTGCTCAGATTGATCGGATGTGTAGGTTTAATGTCACATAATTACCGTATACTGTATGTAGGTTTTCTCACGAAATGTTCACATTTATACCCATTATGATGAATGGACTTGCCCTTCGTTATCAATTGGATGAGTCCACTTTCACTTTTAGGAACTTCAAGTGTGATTTTTAACTTTTATTCAATTTTTTGATAACATTTCTCGAAGCAAACAGTATAGCCCCAGATGGGATGCAGCTTTCTGCCTATGTCCTGTTTGCTTTTGTCCTATAAATAGGATGCCAGGCTTATATGGGTTAAAGGGTTCTATATGGTGATGTAGCCATATATTATTATAAATTACATAAATCAAATATTTTAATTGAACAAATCATTTTCATTTGAGTACTCAATTAACCTAATATACTCATTATGATACAAATGAGCTGCGTCATGAGAAAACCGGATTTTTACCTATGCGAAAACAAAGGCGCAGATCAGCTGTGCAGTAACTGCACAGCTGATCAGCGCATTTATTTTCGCTACACGGATAGTATAATTCCCCCTCTACATATATACACAAAGTTTCAAGATTCTACCTTTCCTCTATAAGTATACAGGCCGGTTTTCTCAAGTCATGGCTCAAATGAACTTGGCCTTTTAAGGTTTGACCATTTCAGTTTTCAAACGGTGGTTATGAGAATCTAACGATTAATTTTTCTGGGCCTGATTAATCTAACGATTAATTTTTCTGGGCCTGATTAATCTAACAATTAATTTTTCTGGGCCTGATTAATCTAACAATTAATTTTTCTGGGCCTGATTAATCTAACAAGTAATTTTTCTGGGCCTGATTAATCTAACAAGTAATTTTTCTGGGCCTGATTATTCTAACAAGTAAATTTTCTGGGCCTGATTAATCTAACAAAGTAAATTTTCTGGGCCTGATTAATCTAACAAGTAAATTTTCTGGGCCTGATTAATCTAACAAGTAAATTTTCTGGGCCTGATTAATCTAACAATTAACTTTTCTGGGCCTGATTAATCTAACAATTAATTTTTCTGGGTCTGATTAATCTAACAATTAAAATTTCTGGGCCTGATTAATCTAACAATTAGTTTTTCTGGACCTGATTAATCTAACAAGTAAATTTTCTGGGCCTGATTAATCTAACAATTAATTTTTCTGGGTCTGATTAATCTAACAATTAATTTTTCTGGACCTGATTAGCTAGTCTGGTCAGCAGGCTATAATCTTTCGTGAGAAAAAATCAATATTGGTCACGGCACTGCTCCTTTCCCCGCCTTTATTCTAATTCGGTCGAGGGTATAACTCGGTCAGTACAGTATCCTTATAATGATCTAATCATTTTTAGACACTTATAAAATCTTAATTTTCCAGAGATATTACTGATTTCATACCTTGAGTTGAAGAAATGATAACCATCTAAAGATTATATGGAAAGCTTTGATGAAAAATTTAATTTTGTTTTCATACTTAATTCAAAGGTGATAGCGATAAACACCGAGTCATTCACCTGGTAGAATGAATGATGACATCATTCTGACCTGATTAACCTATATTTGACGAATGGATTTTCCCATCGTTATCAATTAAGTGAGTCCACCTTCATTTTTAGGGGCTTCAGGAGTGATATTCAAATTTCATTAAATTTTTCGATGAAAATTCTCTAAGCAAACAGAATAGCCCCAGATGGGACGCCGCGTTCTGCGGCGTCACATCTGGGGCTATTCTGTTTGCTATGTCCCATAAAAGGGACGCCTGAGGCTTAAATGCTACAATAGTAGTAGTACATCTGTCATTTTCTATATTAATACCCAATACCCGGCAATGAACATTTATAAGTTTCATACTACATGTATTTCTAAGAAAATATTGCTTAAAGCGGAACCAAAAGGACTTGGTACTATAAAGCATAATAACATGTTTACGATCTGAAATTGACATTGTTGCCAAATGTACACATAAATGTGTCGTTTTTGTGGCATGACGTCACTGCAGTACAATAGCATTCTGGCAGAAATAGCTTGAATCTTAAATTTATATTTGCCTTACTCAGTTTTCCTTGTTTGATTTATTTTGATTGAGTACATGGCTTTGGTTAGTCATAAGGGTCATTCATCCAATAGAACACTGTGCCTCTGGCAGGCTTGCTTAAGAACATTTTGTTTTACAAGTTTAATCAAGTTTTATCTTCTGAAAGTTGTCTGTAAAATTGCCGCTGCAAAACTACGGTATAGCACAAAAGCATGTTTAAGCAATTTTGATTTAGTCTAAAACAGGATTTTTTACTGCAGAATTTAGCCTTATAGTGCATGTTTACAGGATAAGCCAACCCCAAGCACTTATTCATTCAAAAAACATTTGAGCCACATCATAAGAAAACCAACAATGTGGTTTCCGAACAGGTCCAACACAAACTGAGCTGTACAAGCACAGAAGATGGCTACAGGCTGGAAATTTGGAATTTAGAAAGTAGAGGAACTATGTTGCAAAAACAAAGGTGCTGATCAGCTTCACAGTTATTGTGAAACTGATCTACACCTTTGTTTTCGCATATGCAAAAATGCTGGTTCTTTCATGATGCGGCTCATTTCATGAACGTTTCTTGAAACTATGGTTACAGACCGGCTAATCGCGCAAATATGAGCCACCTCGTGGAAAAACCAACAATGTGATTTCCGAACAGGTCTGACACAAACCGACCTGTACAAGTACAGAAGCAGGCTAGAAGCTTGAAATTTTGCAGTCGGGTAGAGGAGGAATTGTACTATCCGAGTAGCGAAAACAAAGGCGCTGATCAGCTTCGCGGTTACCGCGAAGCTGATCTGCGCCTTTGTTTTCGCCTATGCAGATTGTTGGTTTTCCCATGGGGCGGCTAATATGGCAATTATAACCTCCTGGGTTGAATTGCGTTACAGTGCTACATAGCACAGGATAGGTGACTCTCCTGCACTTTACTCCATTTAGAAATTGTATATCTTCAATAAAGGACCATTGATAAAACTGTATTCAGAAAAGCCTGTATTGAGAAACATGTATAAGTGATGGCTGTAATTTTTTGTTTTATTGTGGACGCCTGCTGTATATCAACAAACATGTTTGAATATTATAGAAAATAGTCCTAGTAAAGGGACAGATAAAGCCCTGTGGCCATTTTTTCAGAATAATCAATATCCTGTCCATTTGCCAATTTCCTGCAACAGTCTTACCCATTCAAATGCATTGGGGACCCATGTTGACCTTGTCGTAAAGTAGGTCAAGGTCATCACAGGGTCATGATTTATACACACATTGTAGTACTTCAGTCATTGATGCTTCATGCCAAGTTTCGTTGAAATCGGTAGACCAGTTAAGAAGAAGAAGATTTTTGAAGGGTTTTTACCATAAATGGGCATGGCGGCCATCTTGGTCATGTGACCTGGATTGTTTATATGTACATTGGTTCCCCCATACTATAAATTCTTCATATAAAATTTGACTTCGACTGGCCAAGCGGTTTCAGAGGAGATGTTTGAATATTATGGTAATATACATGTATATTGCCTCGGGTGGGGTCATATGAGCCCCTGCCTGGGGTCCATTGTTTTTTTGTTTTTTTTTGTTTGTTGTTTTTTTGTTTTTTTTTTCACAATCATTAATATTCAGTCTTACTACCCAATTCCTGCAAGATTTTCACTTTAAATGACTTTTTAACAGTTTTCCCCATTCAAATGCATTGGTGACCTATGTTGACCTTGCCGTAAAATAAGTCATGGTCATCACAGAGTCAGGATTTGTATATAGGTTGTAGTACTTTCGCCATCGACGCTTTATGCCATGTTTCTTTGAAATCGGTCCACCGGTTCTGGAGAAGAAGATTTTTGAAGGGTTTTTACCATATTTGGGCATGGCGGTCATCTTGGTCATGTGACCTGGATTATTTATATAAACATTGGTTCCCCCTTCCAATAGATGCTTCATATAATAAAATTTGGCTTTGATTGGCCAAGCAGTTTCAGAAGAGAAGATGACTGAATATTATGATAATATCCATGTATATTGCCCCAGGGTGGGGGCATATAAGCCCCTTGGGTCCAATTTTTTCAGAATCATTAAAATTCAGTCCTACTGCCTATTTCCTTCAAGATTTTCTCCTTAAATGACTTTTTAACAGTTTACCCCATTCAAATGTATTGGTGACCTATGTTGACCTTGCCGTAAAATAGGTCAAGGTCATCACAGGGTCATGATTTATATATACATTGTAGTACTTTAGCCATTGATGCTTCATGCCAAGTTTCGTTGAAATCAATTCACCGGTTCTGGTGATTTTTAAAGAGTTTTTACCATATATGGGCATGGCAGCCATCTTGGTCATGTGACCTGGATTATTTATATAAACATTGGTTCCCCCTTCAAATAGATGCTTCATATAAAATTTGGCTTTAATTGGCCAAGCGGTTTTAGAGAAGAAGACCTTTGAAATCGTGGACGGACGGACGACGTACGACGGACAACAGACGACGGACGGACTCTGGAGCATGGCCATCCTATAAGCTTACCTTGTGAGCCTAACGGCTCAGGTGAGCTGAAAAGTGAGTTAAAATATTTCATTGTTTTTGTCAAATACTTATTGAGAAAATTGTTTGTGCATATGACTAAAACTGCCTATAAGTTATAACCAGCCATTTGTCTAGTCATATTTTGTTAAGAAATTGTAAACAGGTCTAAAATCATTGCAGAAAAGGCACCAGAACAGTATTCTTTAATTTTAATTGACGGTCACAATAATGAAGTATTAATTAAAACAGCTACTGCATATTGAGCGGTGTCATAAGAAAACCAGATTTTTGCCTATGCAAAAACAAAGGGGCAGGTCAGCTTCACAATAACTGTGAAGCTGATCAGCGCCTTTGTTTTCTCTGATTGTACAGGCCGGTTTGTGTCAGACCTGGTCGGAAACCCCAAAGCCCGGTTTTCTCACATCGAGGCTCATAAATCATCTTCTGTGCTAAAAAATTGATTTCTACATACAAATCAAACAAAGTTGCATATTGTACATTGGGTTAAAAGCAAAATTTTGTGAAGACTACCTTGAAGCTTCTTTTGTAACACATTTTATGTTTTTGCAATAGTTTTAAAGATGCATGATAATATGGCTTTAACTTTTTTCCTTTAACTTGCTGTAGGCGCATTTGTGCGGCTGTAGGCACATTTGTGCGGCTGTAGGGGCATTTGTGTGCCCGTGGGAAAGTACCCTTGTGCCACTGAAGGCGCATTCGTTTGCCCGATCTGACTTCGATTTTTTTCCTCCATTTTTGCTTATGGTTACCTGTGTAAACAATGAGGATGCTCTCTATCACATTCGCGCTATAATGTGACAAAAATTGAATCAAGAAATTATCGATGAATTGGGGGGCATTTTAAGCGGGATGTAAGAAATCGGTGTAACAGAACTGTTGAATGCTAAAATGGCAGCTCATATGGTTTTAATGCATTCTGGACACAAAACGTAGCAATAAAAAGGACTTTTATCGTACACCTATAGCCAAAATCTGTCAAACAATCACCTTCAATGGTCTATTTCATTATTTTAAAACAACCATGGAAACTTTTTAAAAGAGAAATAAACATCTGTCAATTCCATCTTACTGTGACCAATCAGAGATGTATAAGAAGGTTGATACAAATATTGGACAGGAAATGTCAATTTCATGTTTGTGACAACTTGCTTGAAACACCTGGACTGCTAAGCTGCTATTAGCATGGTTGTAACCATCTTCCACGCAATGACGTTGCATTGAACTGCTGGATCTGTCAAGGCAAATGATAAAGTAAGTTCAGACTCCCTTCCCTAATTCCCTAAAAGCTTGGACTCCAGGATTTAGGTATGGTGCTATGCTCCAGCAGGATAAGATGGTATGGACATGAAGATCACAGCAAAGGCTTCATTGCTCAAGTATGCAAGCAAAACATAGTTGCACAAAAAAGATCAAGCAAGCCAAGACAATCATGGTATGAAGTGTTGATGGACAACACTTCATACCATGATTAGGAAGCTTGAAATGAATACTGCTGATCCTAAGAATCATAGTGGAGAGGTTGTCTAAGAAGGAGACTTGTCAAACAAGTCGACACTCAGTGGAGAAAAATGGAGTCTATTATAAAACAGATATAATGATGATGATGATGATGATGATGATGATGATGATGATGATGATGATGATGATGATGATGATGATGATGATGATGATGATGATAATGATGATGATGATGATGATGATGATGATGATGATTAAAGTTTGTCAAAATGCAGAATTAAACAAAAACATATAGGCTACTGAAAGCCGTAGAATCATAAGGAAATTGTATGGTCACCATGTAAAGACTGGAAATGAAAATTTGGCATTGAATGGGCACTGTGAGCTAATCTCAAACCAAATGTAAACTAGGCATAATACATGTAGTCAGTAATTATTTGTTTCTAATGATTCTCATCTGATTTTTGAATGGACAATAACTTAAAAATCGCATACTGAACAAATATTATGCTTTCACAGTTTTATTCAAAAACTGATACCTAAAATAGAGAATTTGAGCTTGAATGGAATTCTCTGTCTACTGTTAAAAACAGGCAAACAGTTTGGACCACCAGCAGGACGGTCAATGTCAACATAGAGGATCTTACATGTGTGGTCATATCATATGAAATTTATTAAACAAGCCTTTGGCAAGTTTAATAAATTTCATATGAAATGACCATGAGTGTAAGATTTGTTTTATCATATTGACTTTCAAAAAAGGGATTTTATGGCCTTCAAAGAGGACATATTTTCAATCAAAGTTTAATGCACTGTTTTTACAGATGTCGTCAATGGCGTTACATACCAGTATCTTTTTTAAATGCAGTTTTACATCCCTTTCAAGATTATTTCAGATCATTTGAGATGGGCCAATCAGTAGGTGGGGTGAAAATGGGAGAACCCCTAGAAAAAAACACAAGCAGAACTTGGCTTGTCTCATGTGCCCAGTGTGGGGCACATTATGTATTCCCACAAACGTGTTGATACATGAGTAATACATGTGTATTATTACAAGACGTTATCCACTGGAAAGCATCAACGTCATAAGATTTTCTTTTTTTTACCAGTTTTACCAGCACCAGACACAGCAGCGAGATGATCAAATGGTTTGTAATGAATTCAGCGCCCTTAATCACTCGGCCACGGCCGCCGTCAACAAAAATGTATGCAAAACCAGCAAGCAACAAGTCAATATATACAGCCCTGTTTAAATATTCAAAGGAACACAACCTTAAAGCACCCCCATAAGATCTCAAATGTCTGCTTCTTTTCCATCATTTGAGAGTCACTTTATTCAAGTTGATACAAGCAGAAATTTAACAAAATACATGTAATATGTTACTTTTCAAAGTGAGCACAATCTTGAACATTGAAAGCCAAGTTTGAATTCACAATTGTACATTGCTTTTTGCGGAATGGACTTCGGTCTGACTTTTGCAGGAATATTACATTCAAGCTAAATATTTCAAATAGGTGAAATTTTGAAAAATGAAATAAGAACATTTACAATATAGAATTTGGGTCTTTGTGTTATCAGGAACAATGAGACACTCTTTAAATGCAGAAAACATTCAGGAATTTTGTGGGGTTCCATTTCACTAAAAATTTGTGGAATCGAGTCTTAACAATGAGATATATGGAATCCATGACAGTGTTCCTTTAAAAAATTTGAGCAGTTTATATACACATCAGGAAAACATGTCCATGTAATCTATACCCCCTTAAACCCCACTTTTATATAGCAAAAATGGGGTATGCAGGGGTATACCTATTTTTGCTACAAAACATAGATTGTGGGTACCCGTTAGAACCGCCTTGGTGAGGCGGTTCTAACTTGTAGCCACAATCTACCTTTTGAGCAAAAATAAGAAAAATATCAAATATTGTCTACTAAAAATTTTCAATTTTTCCAACTTTAAAATTCTCTGTATATTTATTACATGGGCATGTTTTCGTAATGGTTCCTTTAAATATTTTGAGCAGTATACACCTGGACCTCTTTATAACACGGTTCATTACAGCACGGTTTTGGATATAACACGGACCATTCATGGATCCCTAATGGTCACATTTTGCTATATATCTATATATTTTACTCTCGTTATAACACGGATTGGATAGCTAACACGGAAATTGTCTTGGACCCCAACAATAGTGTTATAAAGAGGTTGAGGTATATATATATACAGAAGACACGTACACTGATCCAAACTAGTGGTTGGTGCATTATTCATATTCCTCAGGTGTAATAATCCGCTAAAACAATATTATCGTTATGTCACAGAAAGCATGAAGACAAAGTTAACTAGTTCCATCATTGAAATCTATAACAATTAGTTTTCACTGTCAAGTTCACGCTGTATATATATGTCGATCGGCGTCACGAGAAAACCGGCTTTTCGAATACGCAAAACTCGCCCAGCTGATCAACGACATTGTTTATGCTTATGGTCAGTTGCATCTTACCACTGTATTAAGCTGAAGCAGTCGTCTGTAACTGCACAAGCTGGTTTGTGACAATTTTGGGTCTAAAAGACGGAAAACATAATTTCGGGTGACGTTTCTCAAATATAGCACTGATCCACTAACAGCTGTAGACCGATCAATACAATGAGCCGCAATGCGAGAAAACTACATTTTTGTATGTTTGAACACAAAGACGCAGATCAGCTGTGCAGTTACTGCACAGCTGATCAGCAACTTTGTTTTCGCATCACAGATAGTACCATCCCTCTTCTTCTTTAATCTGAAATTTGAAGTTTCTATATAGTCATCTTCTGTGACAGTACAGGCTGATTTGTTGGACCTGGTCAGAAACCCTGAAGATTGGTTTTCTCTCGTCACGGCTCACAATACTAACTACCAGGAAAGGTGAAAGAGAAAGCTATTGTTTCCTAACCAATATTTGAAGAGTCAGGTATGAAAAGAGATGATAATTTTTCCTTATTTCACACTAAAAGGTGTAAATATAAGATAAGCTGTGAGCCAATGGATTCTGTGAGCAAAATGTCTGGCTTTCGCTGCCAGTTTTATAAAGGGTCACTGATGAAGGTTGGTTCATTACCCGAAATTGTACAATATGGCCCATCTTCTAGCTTTGTATTTTTACTGCTTCCAAAGGATCTATCAATTATTTTTATTTGCTATTACTGCAGCATGTGTTGTGCCGTGTGGCGGCCCTAAAAAGTCTCCCCGTACATCATCCATAGTGCAGATTATATTTTTCTTTTGATCCTTTGGGATCAGTGAATATAATATGAAGTATTTCAAATTTTTATATGTTGAGAATTATCTTCTTAACAGTATTTTGATTATTTGGCCCCTTTGGGAATTTGAGTCTTAGACTACACAGAATCTGATGTAAATTCTTGAAATTGCAGCAAAATGTCTGGCTTTCGCTGCCAGTTTTATAAAGGGTCACTGATGAAGGTTCATTACCCGAAATTGTACAATATGGCCCATCTTCTAGCTTTGTATTTTTACTGCTTCCAAAGGATCTAACAATTATTTTTATCTCCCATTTGGTTCAAATGTTACATATACATTTAGCCAAGCAATTGGACAGAAAATGGTCTGCTGCCCCCTTGGCCTAGTAAGGACACAGATTTTCATTTCATGCGCGGATCCAGAAATTTTCATGAGGTGGTCCAACGAAAATGGTAATTTTTGGTCACAGACGAGGGGGGGTCTAACCCCCCCAAAAATCCCGAAATTACCTTTTTTTAGGTAGAATTTTCAAATTCCGGGGGGGGGGGGGGGGGGGGGGGGGGGGTCCAACGAAAATGGTAATTTTTGGTCACAGACGAGGGGGGGTCTAACCCCCCAAAAAACCCGAAGTTACCTTTTTTTAGGTAGAATTTTCAAATTCCGGGGGGGGGGGGGGGGGGGGGGGGGGGGGGGGGGGTCCAACGAAAATGGTAATTTTTGGTCACAGACGAGGGGGGGTCTAACCCCCCAAAAAACCCGAAGTTACCTTTTTTTAGGTAGAATTTTCAAATTCCGGGGGGGGGGCGGGGGGGGGGGGAGGCTCTCTGGATCCGCACATGCATTTATCATTTGATAATCTCACCCGGGTATCCAGTGTGGGTTCCAGCCCCACAGGGGCACATGTGAGACAAGCCAAGTTTACTCACCTTGACCTTAAACACTCATATCTACCAACTTTCAGGTCACATGCCACAGACCTTTAAAAAAATCATATAACTCTTTTTTTTTTCCCATTGAAAAGCCTATGTGACCAAATTTGACCTTGCTTTAAAATAGGTCAAGGTCAACCAAATGTTATGATTTATACAAATATGATTATAAACTATGACAGGCCCGAGTCCCCGATGCTACATACCGAGTTTCGTTGAAATCTGTCCACTAGTTCTGCAGAAGAAGATTTTTTAAGGAATCCAAGTGTTTGTGGGCGACCTTGCGGTCGCCTCTAATTGGTACAGATAGGTTTTCAATGGGATTAAATAATACAATCGCAAAATCTAGCTCTTAAGGTGAGCTATATAATACAAAAAGCAAAATGTAGAGCATCGGGCGGCATCGAAATAAAATGCCTCGTTTAGGTCCATTTGAATCTCAGACAATGCCAAACATGGTAAACCTTCTGCTAAATTAGGTTAATTGATGCGGCAGCATCTATATAAGGACACATTGAGCCGCATCACGAGAAAACCAGCTTACTGTATATGTAGATACAAAGACACAGATCACATGTGCAGAAACTGCGCCGCTGCTTAGTGCCCTTCTTTTCACTACACAGATAGTACAGTTCCTTGTCTTCGTAAATTTGAAATTTAGAGATTCTATTCTTTTTCTGTGACTGCATCAAAGACAGGCCAGTTTCTGTCAGACCTGGTCAGAAATTCTTAAGACTGGCTTTCTCACATTGCCAACACAGTCATGCTCTCAGCTGGGTACCATAGTAAGCGAATAAAAAATAGCGTAAACTGAAAGGATCTTAATATAGAATAAGCAGAGGAGAGGAATAATTGCTCTACATTCTATTATGTTTATGACAATTAAGAGCCATGTACTAAAAAATCCTGTTTTGGGGATTTCCGATCAGGTCCAACATAAACCACTTAGTCACAGGAGGCTAGAGGCTTGGAATTTGATTTTAAGATGATTTTAAGAAGAAGAGGGATCACATACTTTGTCAATTGAAAATGAAGGCACTTATCGGCAGCGCAGTTGATCTGAGCCTTTTCTTCACATGTAAAAACAGGTTTTCTCATGATGCAGCTTTTGTAAAATGTACCCGTTGAGCAGGGGCTGTAACCATGGGGAAAACCAACAATCTGCATATGCGAAAACAAAGGCGCAGATCAGCTTCGCGGTAACCGCGAAGCTGATCAGCGCCTTTGTTTTCGCTACTTCCTCCTCTACTTAACTCCAAAATTTCAAGCTTCTAGCCTGCTTCTGTAGCTGTACAGGCCGGTTTGTGTCAGACCTGTTCGGAAACCACATTGTTGGTTTTTCCACGAGGTGGCTCATTTTATGTTAAAACTAGATATATTTTTTATGCGTTACATCTATCAATATTTTTGTCCTAGGGCGTATCCACCTGATTTCCCGGGGTAATGCATTTTGGTGACAATCATTGAAGATAAACAACTAGGCTACCACGACCTGTAGTCCAACACTAAATAACTAGGCTACCACGACACATAGTTCAACACTCTAAATATCTAGACTACCACGACCCGTAGTCCAACAATCTAAACGACTAAGCTACCATGACCTGTAGTCCAACACTCTAAACTACTAGGCTACCATGACCCATAGTCCAACACTCTAAACAACTAGACAACCACGACCAGTAGTCCAACACTCTAAACGACTAAGCTACCATGACCTGTAGTCCAACACTCTAAACTACTAGACTACCATGACACGTAGTCCAAAGCTCTAAATGACTAGGCTACCATGACCCGTAGTCCAACACTCTTAATGGCTAGGCTACCAAGACCTAAAGTCCAATACTGAAAACAACTAGGCTACCATGACCCGTAGTCCAACACTCTTAATGGCTAGGCTACCAAGACCTAAAGTCCAATACTGAAAACAACTAGGCTACCACGACCCGTAGTCCAACACTCTAAATGACTAGGCTAACACGACCCATAGTCCAATGCTCTAAACAACTAGGCTACCACGACCCATAGTCCAACACTCTAAACAACTAGGCTACCACAACCGGTAGTCCAACACTGACAACAACTAGGCTATCACGACCCATAGTCCAACACTCTAAATGACTAGGCTACCACGACCTGTAGTCCAACACTCTAAACAACTAGGCTACCAACACCCGAAGTCCAATGCTCTAAACAACTAGGCTACCACCATCCGTAGTCCATCACTCTATACAACTAGGCTACCACGACCCATAGTCCAATGCTCTAAACAACTAGGTTACCACAACCCGTAGTCCAACACTCTATACAACTAGGCTACCATGACCCATAGTCCAATGCTCTAAACAACTAGGTTACCACAACCCGTAGTCCAACACTCTAAACAACTAGGCTACCACCATCCGTAGTCCAACACTCTAAACAACTAGGTTACCACAACCCGTAGTCCAACACTCTATACAACTAGGCTACCACGACCCATAGTCCAATGCTCTAAACAACTAGGTTACCACAACCTGTAGTCCAACACTCTATACAACTAGGCTACCACGACCCATAGTCCAATGCTCTAAACAACTAGGTTACCACAACCCGTAGTCCAACACTCTAAACAACTAGGCTACCACGACCCATCGTCCAATGCTCTAAACAACTAGGTTACCACAACCCGTAGTCCAACACTCTAAACAACTAGGCTACCACAACCCGTAGTCCAACACTCTAAACAACTAGGCTAGTCCAACGCTCGGAACTTACTGTAGTTGTTTTTGGAAACATGATATTTTGCCCAGTTCTTGGTAACTAGACTATTCTAGATCTTAGACTGATGACACACACAAATAATATGTTTTGACTCAACATCTCTCAAATTTAGCATTTTATCTAGGACAATTCTCATTACAATTTGACTCATATAAGCCTCATATCCTATTTAAAGGACATAGGCAAACAGTATAGCCCCAGATGGGACGCCGCAGAATGCGGCGTCCCATCTGGGGCTATTCTGTTTGCTTACAGGAATTTCATTGACAACACTGAATTAAAAATTCAAAATTACTCATGATGCTCCTAAAAATGATGATAGACGTCCCAAAAATGATAGCAATGGGCAAGTCTATTTGATTGCTCATATATGGGTTAATTTGAAGTACATTGTTTTCTGTTTACAATTTGGCTATTTGTTATTCCATAGAAAATTCCAGATATGGGATCTGATTTCTTTGGTAATTTATTTGGCAAGGCTTTATGTCTGCTAAATACTCATTGAAGACTTATACAAGGATCCGAATTTCAAAACTTTGTCAACAAAAGTCACATGTTAATACAGCTATTGAACTATATGCGTGACGACACAAGAAATCTGGTCTTCGCGGTTTCAGACAAGGTCCAACACAAACTAGTCTGTACAGTCACAGTAGAGGGCAAGAAACTTGAAATTTCAGATTTAAAATGAAAAGGAATCGCATTATCTGTGAAGTGAAAACAAAAGTGCCAATCGGTTGTGCAGTAACTGGTTCTTTGTATTTGCATATGTACAAGCCAGTTTCCTCATGATGTGGCACAATTATAATTGTTTTCATCCCATTAGCCATTCATTTCATAATGATGGTGAATTTCTTAATAACAAACCAGTCTCATTTCAAGTATCAATTTCTGAATACTCTGCAAATTTGAACAATAATATCCAAAATTTATTTTCAAAATTTATTTTCATTTAGCGTGTGTGTCTGTGTGCATGCATGTGTGTGTGCGTGTCTATGCGCCCTCGGTTGTCAACACTCCCCTCAGGACCTAGCAATTGTTAATAATTATTGAAAATCATGCTTGACCCCTCGATTAGTAAGACCTGGAACAACAGTGTCAAAAAGTTAAAAGAAGAAAAACTGACTTACAAGACCCATAATTTTCAAAACTATCCATGAAAACCATACAGGTGTCCAACTCATAAACTTATCTTTCCCTATTAATTATCATGGTAATTATGCTTTAGAAACATTTATATCAATGCAATCAGATGGGCAAAACAGACAGTCTGTTCAAAACAAGAGACACATCTGGACAAAAACAAAACAGAGAGAATTTTACACTAACAATCAGAGGACGAGCAGGCATGTAAACGCTCACCTGAGATCTGGAATATATGCCAATATACATATCCCCATATCACCATTTTAACCTTTAGTTAAAATATTCTAGTCAAGCAATAATCCATACATTTCCCCAGATTATGCAACTATATGTACCCTATTCCTTTTTTAAATGATTTGAAAATAGTTTTCCCCATGTGCCAATGCATATATGTGACCTTGTTACAAAATAGGTCAATGAAGTCATCCTAATGTAAACAATATACACTTTGTTTGTTTGAATTGATGCTTACCGTCCCAGTCAACAGCTATGGTCATGTCAGGATGCTGCCTCCATTTTATGCCACTTTTACACAAAATGAGGATGTCATGACATCAAAAAAGTGCTTAAAATGTAACCATCCAAGTAAGCCACAAAGGCTTATACATGTATGTAAGGATGGTTTGACGTGAACCACTTTTCCTGGGCAGGCTCAAACCCGAGCGGTTTACCAGTAATCAGATGGTAAGCCAGCCAGTAGCATATATAAACTTTGCAGATATGCCAGATGCTTCATGACAAATGTTTCAAAATACATGTAATAGGACATACTGTTTTGGAAAAAATAAAAGTTTTTACCATATATGGACATAGTGCCTATAATTTATATTGGCTTTAAGAAAATTATTTTATACAAATTTTTTTATTTGGGAGATCGTTGATAATGGTGGACAAAAATGGAAGGATGCCGGCTCATGGGTATCTGATGGGTATTCTGTAAGCTCACCTGGTGTGAGCCGGCAACTCAGGTGAGCTAAAAAGCTGTTCTTCTTAAACAAACTGGCTACAGTGCGCAGTCCACCAACTTGACTGAAAAGCTTAATTGCTAAATAATGATTTGGAAGCAAAAGCCATTGCACCAGACCTATTATGGCATAAGTCTCCACCATTAATCGATTAGTGACCTATATATGACCACAAAACCTTGTTTAACCACATAAAGCAATAGATCATAATATTATAATAAGGTAAAAAACCTGACCGGATAATCATAAATCATGTCCACATTGCGGTCATTGTAATGTCATAATCCAGCCAAGGTCAAGCATGTCTTAAATCACAGCTGACCAGCGACACCTGACCAAGTCAAGTTAGGCCAGAATTTTTTTATCTTTTGGTTTACAAACCCGCCGATAGCATTTTCCTCGAAAATAGAATAAAAATAAAATTACTTTCTTATTTTTTTTATTTTATTTTTTTCCGACCGACTAGTCCCGAAACACCCAGTGTGAAATAAAAGTATAAGTAACTTTCACAGAATAGTGATTCTCACGCTTTGGCGAAAACAGAATTGTCCTGATTTCATTGGTCAAAATGTTTCGGATGTGTTCGTTTTGCGTTTCGTGTACTTGTCAGATTGTTTTTGGACGTTTCATTCCCATATATTAGGACGTTCTGTTCCAAAGTCGAATGCGAGTGACCATTTCTTGAAAACGATGAAATTTATAATGCGACACTCCATAAAAAACTGTGGTTGCATTTGTTCTATTCTTGTACAGCTAAAATTGAAAGGGAAAACTATATTTAGTTCGTATCTCTTAGAGCCAGGAACTTAATTTTTAATTTCCCTCCTGGCACACCCCTGGTGAAGTACTGTCAATTTGGCGTGTCATCAGTAAACTATTCAGATTCAGTGTGCGTTCCGACCGAAATATATCGTCCTGTAAAGATTTTTTGGTTTCATTAATCGGCGTGTATGCGCGGAGTAAACATAAGTATATGACCAAAACAGCTCGGAATTGCTTCACTGCCAACGCCAACGGTAAAAGGGCTTATACCAGGTGGGAAGAATAAAACCAACCATGGCGGAAGAATCAGAAAAGTTTACTGGTGAAACGTCAAACTGACAATAACACACCAGGGACTGAAACCGCTTTCTTCAAAATATGCTTTAAAAGCATAAATGCGCAGATAAAACGGCGTCTTGGGTCAAAATTTTTGAAAGTGCTCCTCAATCAAACATTGGGGGAGATAATCTCCCTACAGATAGACGACATTGACGACATTCTCATCAAGTGTTGACTGCGATGGCACGAAAGTGCCGTTAGACACCCCCTTCAAGGTTTTGAGCGAGTTTGGGTAAATAGGTTTCCAAGTCCAGTATAAAACTATTGAGATCAAGATCCAAGCCCTGAACTGGAACTAAAGTCTAAAAACTTGCCTCTGATAATGGTTTTTCACAGAAAATTTTTGTATGGGGGACCTTTAATCTGGTAGTATTTAAGTCGTTTTGACCTTCAACGCAAAAAAAAAAAAAAAAATCGACTTAAAATTCTTTTTATTTTTATTTTTTCGTCGACTGGCCAATTTAGATACTTTTATTTTTATTTTTATTTCTCCCTTCCGACAGCAAAATTTTCAAAAATCTCCCGTAAACCTAAAGATAAAAAATTCTGGCCTTAGCTATACCTGAAGTGACAGTCTTTCACAATAAAAATTTATGAAACATTATTTTCCAAAGTTGTGGACCAAATATGAAATGTAAAGGTAAAGTGTCCATTCAAAGTACAGTTTTTAGTCTCATAATAATGCATTTTTTAGTATAACACAACCATGTCATGGCTCCCAAAATGACTATTTTACTATATGGACCCCAAAGATAGCGCTATAATGAGGTAACATTGAAATACCTAACCAATCTGTGATATTCCAGTTGGTATAAACAAATAAGGAACATCTATTGTAGCCGCTAACTTTTAGTAGTGGACACTGAATATTTTGGTTTCCAATGTCTCTACTACATTAAAGCTCAACTTTATGCAGCCTAATCAGTATCTATATTTATCATAGACCCTTTTCTCTAAATCTAAGTAATCTCACAAAAAAAAAAAAAAAAAAAAAAAAAAAGAGAGAGAACGGGTCATAATTAATGTATTAGAATGTTTAACTGTTTAGATTCAGACTAGTAATGACTGGTCTAGCAAATTAAAACAGTTTCCATAGTCGATAGACGACATGATCAGACACATCTGAGTCAACTTACCATGTTTGTACATATTTGTATGATTGTTTAATAGTTTAGACTACCATTCATGACTGGTCTAGCAAGTTCAGTTTCCATAATTATCGATAGACAACACAATCAAACACATGTTCATACATATTTGTATGATATGCTCAATAGACGGCACAATCAAACACATCAGAGTCAACTTACCATGTTCGTACATATTTGTATGATATGCTGGCGTCATAAGCTCTCTCGTAAAGCTAAAGTTGCTGTAACTGTAATACATCTGATCCCAACTCTTGTGGTACAAATGGTTCAGTTTACTATCGTGGCACAGATTCATGTTGATATCGTAATATGGCTCCATTACCGGTCAGATATAACAGTTTCTAGACTTCAAATAATGTTTCAGTTTGCGTAATATGCGAAATTTCATACAATTTTAAAGTACAATTCTCCATTAATGGTCAGATGTCTCAGTTTCAACTTTAATTCAGCGAAATACATAGGACGTTCAATAAATATGCAGAAGTGAGCTGCCATGAGATTGTTTTGTAAATTAGGCCTAGTTTCCATGGATATTTTTTTTCTTTGACAAAGTAGGGTTGACGCAGAAAAATATGCTCGTGTAAATTCAATTTTGTAGCGAAGTTTCATTGTCAAATATCTGTGACAAAAATGAGTGAGCTAAGTTATAAAAGTAATCTTTGCTGTGTGTGAATGCAAACTCATTGCCAAAGTTTCAGTGACAAATAATCTTCGTCTAAAAAACATTGTCCGTGGAAACCAGGCTTTAGCTGAATTAAACTCAAACAGTTATATAGACAAACATAATTTGTACACATACAACACATTTTGCTACTTGGACATAAATACAATGTCAACAGTGGTTGCAATGGAAACCATATAGCATTCATAACGACAAGCAAACTGTAACGTCAAATAACGTCAGACTTGGGAAAATGATTGTCATGATAGAAGAGAGTAGAATTTGTGACATTCACAACAGCACAATCAACCACATTATACACACAAAACTGAAAATTAGACCCCTGTATATATGGCAGATAAATTCAAAAAATTGCTCACAGGCTAGCATCAGCTGGATGGATGTGCTTAGCATGATAACGTTATGACGCTGGGTCGGTTTTACTGTTATTACCCTAGAAACGCATGTAATTTAATGATTATTATCATCCAATTGTATTGAAATTTTGTGAATATGTGAACTATATGTTAATTTACAAGATGCACAAAGAACATGAATTTCCAATGAAAATTTAAAAATTGGCAGCGTTTTTCCACAAATTAATTGAACGTCCCTCGTAATATGCCTATATGATATTTCATATATGGTAAAACTGTTCATGTTCACATCTTAATATAGCTCCATTAGAGTTCAGATATATAACAGTTTCTAGTCTTCCTTCGAATAATGTTTCAGCTTTGCATAGTTTTTGCATGAAATTTCATACATTGCTAACGATGCTCCATAGATGCTCACATCCGTTTCCTGACTCTTGAAATAAGGTTTCATTTTACGTAAGCTCATGAAATTTCAAACATTGTAACAATGCTTTATGGCAAAGATTCTCATATTATTTAAATTCATATTCAGATGTCGAAATTTCTAGATACATTGTATTCTTTCCCTCCGGTATCAGGATAATCCCAGTTGCATTGTTAACATTTTTCAAGGAAAAGTCCATTACCGGAACCTTTTATATATAGAAGAATGCAGTCATTTACATAATGTAATTATACATGTGTATTTAGAAAGTTATCACAATCCAACACAATGCATGAAGTAAATGAAATCCCATACTAAAGTTTAGAATTGTTTCTATCAGGCATTAATACTTAGAAGTGTTTCATCATAAGCTTCAAACTTAAACTGAGGACCAACGTACCACCCATAAACTTCTTAACTTCAAGAAAGTGTGATTTAAGGTCATTAATAAAAAATGCATACATTACCAATAAAATACAAAAAGTTCTGAGTTCATAATCATAATATCAGCATAATTTAATCATAGATTCAGAGGAAGGGAAAATAAGGCAAGGGAGCAGACTTTGCTTCAAGTACAATTAGGTCAGTATGACAAAGATGGATAGTCACATCAGGATAACATGTCCATGTGATATTTACCCACTTATACCCGGACTTTTATAATAAAAGTAAAACTGGGGTGTGAAGAGGTAAACAGTTTTCATATTTCTGTTTCAAAACATAGATTGTGAGTACCCGTTTAACCCACAATCTATGTTTTGAGCAAAAATAAGAAAAATATCAAAAATTTTCTAATGAAAAAAAAAAACTCTGAAAATTGAGTCCACATCAAACCACCCATCATAAGTATTCATGTTTATATTGCCCATTCAAATCAGCACATTAGCTAACAGTCAATGACGGTTAGACAACAAGGGGGTTAGACAAATTTAAACAAACCAACACATGCTTTTTACAGGTAAATATAGGTACAAAAACACAATGTTTGTCTAAGGAAATAGGGGTGGGCGTGGTTATACCTTGCTGGCGGAGGAGTCAATTGCATGGGGGTGTTTTCATAATGATATACACCTCACCCCCTTTTATAACATGCTTCAATATATTATTACATACCTTTCAAACTCATAAGAGACCGGCCAATCAGTATGTAGTATCTATATAATCTATTATTCTGTTTTTCTTCTAAAATGATCCTAGGTCGACATTGACCTATTTTCATGGTAAGGTCAAATTCTGCCAAAATCAACCTAGTCATTCTAGTAACGGCTCAATAAAATTCACATGTCTTAAAGTCTCGTGACTACTGTTTTTAAATGAGGCCTCGCTTAGCCCATTCATGACGAATGGACTTTCCCATCACTATCAATTAGGTGAGTCCACTTTTAATTTTTAGGGGAATCAGGAGTGATTTTACAGTTTTATTCAATTTCGCAATGAAATTTCTTTAAGCAAACAGTATAGCCCCAGATGGGACGCCGCGTTCTACGGCGTCACATCTGGGGCTATACTGTTTGCCTATGTCCTACAAAAAGGACACCAGGCTTACATGAGTTAATTTTCACCAATGATTTATGCCATTTACATGATCTATAAAATGATCTATCATGAATGCACTAAAATTTAATGCTTCTATTAATACTGAAACAATTCATAATCATTTGACAGTATTTTAGACTTTTTAAAATTCCCCAAGAAAAGCCAGGGAGGTGGGTGGGGGTGGGGGGATGCTTTTGTTTTCACTACACATATAGTACAATTTCTCTTCCTCTTAAATCCAGAATTTCAATCATCTAGCCTGCTTCTGTGACTGTACAGGCCGGTTTCTGTCGGACCTGGTCTGAAATTTATTTGTTGGTTTTCTCATGCGAATGCTCAATTATGATTCTTTTCCTCATTAGGAAAATATTCATACCTAGAATCAGCCTACGCCACATAATGTGGGTCAACTCGGATCAAATGTGTCGCATCAAATATGAGCCGCAACATGAGAAAACAGGTCTTCGGGGTTTACAACTATCTCTGGCACAAACCAGGCTGTGCACCTACAGAAGATCACTAGATGCTTGAAATTTTATAGATCTGCATCTTTGTTATCGCATAGGCTAAAGTCCGGTTTTCTCGTGATGTGATGCATTTGGTGTAGCTGTAGCTGCTGTATACCTAGTCGCCATAAACTACAAATGCAAAACCTGCTATTGACCAAATATACAGACAACTTTATCGTAATTTAAACAAGTGACTTATATGTCCATCAAGACGGAATACTCGTTCAACAGCAGGCTTTTGCAGGTATGCTTGGCTCGACAGCACAGGTAAAACCATCTAACTTGTGTCACAATGAAACTCATATTTAGTGTCTCTTGTTTAGTACATGTATTTTCTTGCATAGCCCATCTATACGAAAAAGAGTTCCCACTCCCGAGGTTATAAACCTTGATTTTTTTCATGCTCGACTCAGTTGAGATTGAAAAAAAACTGTTCAAAGGCCATACCAATTGAAATTACATGTAACATGCATTTCACTAAATCTACTTTTTTAGCTTGAATATAAATGTTGCAAATTATTAATAAGAGCAGGAGTTGAGTTGAGCATGAAAACGAGTTGAGTTGAGCATGAAAACAAGATTTACACATTAACCTAGGCATGATGTCTCCCGTTAAGTTTACCAAAACCTATTGTAACTACCAAATACTGTTAATATAGCTACACGTACATGTAATGACAATTGACCTACCTGGGCCCAGTTGTTCAAAACTTTGTTAGCTTAACGTCATCATTAAGACCTCAACTCGTTAAGTAAATGCTGACTACATAAGAAAATACAGTTATTTTTTGTTGAAAAAATGTGAGAATCCTTTGCCATGCAAAGGATTCTCACATATTTTCAACAAAAAATAACAGTGTATTTGTAATATTGCCATTTGAAATTTCAACAAATCGTTAACTAATGACATTGTTAATTTTGAACAATTGACCTACCTGGATGTTTACGCTGACAATGACTCAGAGACTTCCAGGAACCATCCTTATTTTGCTTCTCATCACAACATCTTTATCGACTATATTTGTCTTCACGAGAGTTCTTAATTGGCGTGGCAATAATGGTAACTGAAAAACAAATTACTCTCAACTGTGAATAATTACCCATTTTCAAACTTCTTACGAAAACCTTTGCAAACAACTTGGACCTAGTTAAAATACACTGCTCTAAGTTGTGAGCTTTTAGAAACAAGTAGCCCAAGGGCAACGATCGCTCACCTGAGAGTCAGAACAGAACAGAACACAAACTTTATTTTGTAAAAGAATCTCAGGCCACACAAAGGAGGCGTAAGAGAAAAATTACAACATATATCAGCAAGGTTAACATAGTGACAGTAATTCATTAAAAAGACAAGCATATATGGAAACAGATATGGAGTGTACATGTCAATCAAATTAGGCTTAGCTTCAATATGCATTAAGTTACCGAGAACGGGACCACACAGGTTGAGTATCTTGCTAACCTGCGTGACCGAGCTCTCGGTTAGATTTATGGTGATTTTTAATCGATGCGAGAGCCATAAGAAAATACGATATAAGCTGAGAATGGGTACTGTAGTACCGTATTTGATTAGCTCAGCCAGTTAGTTTTTTAATCAGGATTACATGTTGTCAAAATATTTTGAATACATCAAACAATATGTTCGCGTTGTAGGCTTAACATACAGAATGCATATACATCGAAAAAATTCCACAGCTATACGACAATCTGAGGAGTCTAAGTTACCAACTACCGCTTGGCGGTGAAATAGATAAAGTGTAATACAGTATTATCTAGAGCTATTAGTTCTGGAAGTTACTTGTAATTACTTTAAAAAATTTTGATAATGCTATGAGTGTCTTTTTATTGGACGATTGCAGTAGGGCCTTCAGTTTAAGTACATTAGGTCGACGGTAGTAATACGGTTTTAGGTGTTCTTTACGTTCATTTTCAAAGAAGGGGCATGTAAGCAGGTAATGGAACTCATCACCAACGTCATTTGTTAAGCAAAGGTTGCATTTTCTGTCTTGATGAGCAGTTCTATCCCAGCGGCCTTTCTCAACTGGGAGTTTATGATTAGCCGTTCTTAGCTTCAGTAAAGGTAAATAAATATTTCGTGGCAGTTCTAGCAAGTATCTTTCTAATTCCATATCGGTTTTAAACAATGCGTAAGTTCTGCCTTTTGAAGAATCACGTAATTCAGTATGCCATGTTTGAATATTAAGGTCTTTTAGCGTTTGGAATAGTCTGTATTTCGTGGCTCTTGGGTTGTTAAACGATGTTTTATCAAACAGGTCAATTCTTCCAACTGAAACTAGTATGTTCTTTATGAAACTTATCCACTTTAAATCACGTCCCTTGTGAAGTTCGTTAAAGTGCATGTTATATAGGGTTTTAGCAATCTTTGAATTATCTCCATTGACGAGAGATATCCAGTAACCTATCATTCTTGTTTTAATAGTTATGTCCATAGGGTATCTACCTAGTTCGGCGTGCAGCATATAAATCGGGGTGCTTTTCCTTAGGTTTGTTATTTTACGTAAAAATTGATTATGCACATTTTCAATTAGCTGGGTATTTTGGAAACCCCAGATTTTGCAACCATATAGTAAAATTGGGTCAACACAAGCGATTAGAGAGAAGATCTTGCGTGTATGGATGACAGATGGGCCAAGGTCAAGAGATGACTTTGACCTTAATTAATCACATACCTTCATTCACTCCATCAGTTCTCTTCATCTACCATTTTTCATGTCTCAGGCTGCAACAATTTTCAAAAAATCCATTGTTTTCACTTTTTCCCATGTAAAAGCATATGTTTCCAAAATTGACCTTGCTGTAAAATAAGTCAAGGTCACCCAATGGTCATCATTTTATCAAAATCAAATGATGGTCCTAAATGCTACATACCAACTTTCGTGAAAATCTACTTGCCAGTTCTGGAGAAGAAGATTTTTGAGTGGTCTTATCATGTATGGGCGTGGTAGCCATCTTGATCATGTGACGAGGATTTCGTAATCACACTTTTGTTCCCACTACCCATGGAGGTCCCAAATAAAATTTGGCTTTCATTGGCCAAACAGTTTCAGAGAAGAAGATCAAATACCTTCATCTACTCCATTAGTTCTTTCGTTGAAATCAGTCCACCGGTTCCAGAGAAGAAGATTTTTGAAGGTTCTACCATATATGGGCATGGCGGCCATCTTGGTCATGTGACCTGGATTACTTATATGTACATTGGTTCCCACTTCCTATAGATGCTTCATATAAAATTTGGCTTTGTTTGGCCATGTGGTTTCAGAGAAGAAGATCTTTGAAAAGTGTGTATGGACAACAGACCGCCCAAGGTCAAGAGATGACCTTGACCTAAATTAATCATATACCTTCATCTAATATCCATTAGTTGTTTGCATCTACCACTTTTCAGGTCTCAGGCTGCAATAATTTTCAAAAAATCCATTTAGTTTTCACTTTTTCCCGTGTAAATGCCAATGTTTTCAAAATTGACCTTGTCGTAAAATAGGTCAAGGTCAACACAGGGTCATGATTTATACAAACATTTTAGTACTTGAGTCATAGATGCTTCATGCCAAGTTTCGTTGAAATCAGTCCACCGGTTCCAGAGAAGAAGATTTTTGAATGGTTTTTACCATATATGGGCAAGGTGGCTATCTTGGTCATGCGACCTGGATAATGAATATATACCTATATATTCCTACTTCCTATAGATGCATCCATGGATGCTAAAATTTGGCTTTGATTGGCCAAGCGGTTTCAGAGATCTTTGAAAAGTGTGTATGGACGACAGACCGGCCAAGGTCAAAAGACGACCTTGACCTAAATTAATCAAATACCTTCATGTAATCCATTAGTTGTTTGCATCTACCACTTTTCAGGTTTCAGGCTGCAATAGTTTTCAAAAAATCCATGGTTTTCACTTTTTCCCATGTAAAAGCCAATGTTTCCAAACTTGACCTTGCCATAAAATAAGTCAAGGTCATTGAAGGGTCATGAATTATATATACATATTGTAGTACTTGAGTCATAGATGCTTCATGCCAAGTTTCGTTGAAATCGGTCCACCGGTTCCAGAGAAGAAGACATTTGAAGGGTTTTTACCATATATGGGCATGGCTGCCATCTCGGTCATGTGACCTGTATTATTTAAATATACATTGGTTCCCACTTCCTACAGATGCTTCATATAAAATTTGGTTTAGATTGGCCAAGCGGTCTCAGAGAAGAAGATCTTTGAAAAGTGTGTATGGAAGACAGACCGGCCAAGGTCAAGAGATGACCTTGACCTAAATTAATCATATACCTTCATCTAATCCATTAGTTGTTTGCAGATCTACCACTTTTCAGGTCTCAGGCAGCAATAGTTTTAAAAAAAAATCGATAGTTTTCACTTTTTCCCATGTAAAAGCCAATGTTTCCAAAATTGACCTTGCCGTAAAATAGGTCAAGGTCATCGCAGGGTCATGATTTATATAATATAAACTTTGTAGTGATTGAGTCATAGATGCTTTATGCCAAGTTTCGTTGAAATCGGTCCACCGGTTCCAGAGAAGAAGATTTTTGAAGGGTTTTACCATATATGGGTATGGTGGCCATCTTGGTCATGTGACCTGGATTATTGATATATACATTGGTTCCCACTTCCTATTGATGCTTCATATGAAATTTGGCTTTGATTGGCCAAAGCAGTTTCAGAGAAGATCTTTGAAAATGTGAACGCATGCACAGACGCACTCATGCCGGCTCGAGTACCATACTATAAGCTCCCCATGAGCCTTCGGCTCAGGTGAACTAAAAAGGCTATATAAAAATTCACAATTTTCAAAAACTGCAAAATATGGCCTATGTAATCAGAAACTTCGAGGCACTATTCAAATTGTACAAAACAAGCTGATAACCGGTATCTTTTGGACATACTTTAAAATGTGGGTCAAAATAGGGGTACTTTATTGAGCATTCTATGGAAAATAGTACAGTGTTCCTTTAAATATTTTGAGCAGCGCTACGTAGTACTGCATCATACGGAAAACATGTCCATGAAAAGTATAACCCCTTATACCCCACTTTTATACAGTGAAACTGGTGTATACAGGGGTATACCTATTTTTCTTATTTTTGTTCCAAAAAATAGATTGTAGGTACTTGTTACAACTTAAGAAAAATCTGTATATTACATGGGCAAGTTTTCATAATGTTTAAATATTTTGGGCAGTATATATACTGTATGACAGATCTGGATCCAAACTGTTTGACATTCTGGTGCTTCTGCGACACCTTTTTACAAACAGATAAGTTGTGAAACACATCAGTAGAGCGACAGACTATTGACCTGTCACATAACAAAGGTTGTCTGTTAATGGCTCACAGATGAACCTGGCAGTTTAATCTTAGGGATCACAGGTGAGGAATTTAGAATGTCATTTCAATAGAAGAGAAATTCAGTACCAACACGTGGCTGACCTTAGCTCACAATGAGCCTATACTATGTCAAACAAAACTAAGGTAAAGGGGACATAAACATACATACGTAACTGTAGTGGTTTTATTTCTTTTATCTTTGATAGAAGAAATTCCTCAAAGTTTCTTACTAAGGCCCATTGTTTTAATTCCGCCCTCAGAGTTGTTAAAATTTCTACAGCCATGTCAGTTTGCAAGAGAATTCTTCTACAAAATACCATTTCTGTAACATCATTCTCCACTTCATTTTCATGAAAAATTACCTGTTACAGATTTTTTTGTTACATTTTCATGAAAAATTACCTGTTACAGATTATTTGCTACATTTTCATGAAAAAGAAACACCTGTAGCATCATCCTCTGCTGTATTTTCATGAAAAAATGACCTTTTACAGTTACTGCATTCTTTATTACATTTTCATGAAAAATTACCTGTAACAACATTCTCTGCTACATAATAATGAAAAATGATCAGTAAAAGGGCCCAGAATTACAATGCTTCCTACAAGTTAAGGCCAATCTTGTTAAGGTGACAAACTGGACCTCTCAAATTGTACAATATGGCTGGACGAACGCTAGGCAAACATGCTCCATATAAAATTCAGGTCTGAACTCAGCTTTCAATAGAAGAAGTATGTTTTTGCATTCGTGTACTAACATCTTTTCCTACAAGTCTCAGAAGAACCAGCATGAAAATATTATGACGGCACTAAAATAATTAAGTCAATGTTAATGGTAGCCAATTAACGGTCTGACCCTCAGTAAATCCTCAATATTCATCTTAATGCTCGTATATGACGAGAAACGTCACTATTTCCGTCTCTCAATCCTATTAAAAGAAATCTTCTTTCATATAATTAGTCCATTTTTAGAAAATTCTAGTGACAATAATGCCCCTCCTTTTTACTTTCGTGTCTCTTACAGTTAAAGGAAAACACAATAATCAGGGGGCGTAATGTGTGTATAATGTGGGTGTTCTGGGTCATTTTTTTTTTTTTTTTTTTTTTTTTTATAAATTGCCCTTGATTGCTTTGTTGCCGCCCTATAATCTAATGGTAAATATGGGAGTGATGCTCTATTGCCCTTTTTTACACTGAACAATAACAATCAGGGTTACACAACATGGGTGTTTTTGAGGTTACACAACATTCCTGTTTTTGAGAAGAGCCTTGTCATTTACGCCGCCTCATGGGAAAACCAATGATGTGGTTTTCAAAAGGTTCGACACAAACCAAGCTGTACAAGTTCAGAAGATGACTAGAAGCTTGAAATTTTGGATTTAGAAAGTAGAGGCATTGCACTGTTGACGTAGCAAAAACAAAGGCGCTGATCAGCTTCGCGGTTACCGTGAAGCACTGTGAAGCTGACCTTCGTCTTTGTTTTCGCCTATGCAGATTATTGGTTTTCTCATGAGGCGGCTCAATTTTAATATTCAAATTGTTGCTGTTGTTTTAAGATTTTTTTTCTTATCTTGGTTCAAAATTTGTTGTTGTTGTTTTCTTTATTACCTCTTTACATAACGACCTGGGCATGCTTCAGCTAGATGTAAACAGCAGATGGGGTGTGACACTTTTCCTTTTCTTTATTATTTGTAGTGTCAACAATTTTTCAGTCATGTAGGGATGGGGCCACCGCTGCCTGTGTATAAACAGTAGTGTAAGGTATATCTATAGGTCCTGCTCAATGAAACAACCGGGCACCTGTGAGAATCAGACCCTAAACCACTTGAACCAGGTCTGACGTACTAACAGCTATGCACATTTTTCTTCAGATCCTCTGCCCACAAGGACTGTAGATGGCCTCCCACAGTACTTATTGTGCCGCTGCATGAGAAAATCAACAGTTTTTGTTTCCGACCAGGTCTGACACAAACAAGCTTGTACAGTTAAAGAAGCAGACTAGAAGCTTGAAATTTTGAATTTAAGAAGAGGCATTGTACAATCTGTGTAGCGAAAACAAAGGCCCTGATCAGCTGTGCAGTTACTGACAGAGCCAACACTTCCTGGATTTAACCAGTACTGTAAGGAGTTAATGTGTCTTGCTCAAGGATACAACATGGTGACACTTGTGGGGATCGAACCTAGGACCTCTCGATTCGGAGTCCGACACTCTACCACTACGCCACTGATCTGTGCCTTCGTTTTCACCTATGCATGTTGTTTGTTTTCATATGCTGCAGCTGCTCAATTAAAAAGTTTGAGTTGATACTTCATGTCCTAAGCAAGAATTTTTCAGTCATTATAGAGGGTCTGGTACATGATAAATGTCAGAAAATATCAGTAAAAAATTCTAATGAGAGTGAATAAAGAGCAAAAAAATAATGATCAGACCGGGATGACTGATTACTTAAACTGTGAGAATTATGAACTTTTAAAAAATGTTACATAAATTGTATGATGGGAGGGATGATAGTTATATTTGTTGTTGTTGTTGGTTTTTTGTTGTTGTTTTTATGCATAAAAAATGACCACAAAAACTATCTACATTTGGCTCCCTGTATAATAATTGTCTTTTACTTAAAGCTTGCAAAGAATTGACAACTAGATTTCACGAAAGCTTAGAACATCTGATATTAGTTTTTATTTCAAATGCTGTGCAGTCTAATTAACTAAAGGCGCTTTTCTATAATACTTTTCTAACATGAAAACAAAGTACTTTTAGAAATGTTCCCTAACTGCTACCAGCTTGTTAAACAGATATGCAAAGACTGAAAATCGGTTAAGCCACCTCCCTCCCCCCTCCCCCTCAGTCTGATCTTACTGTTCATAAGAAAAAAGCTAAGGCTATTTTTTCCATGTTTGATTTTATGCTTTATGTCCAAAGCAACAAGTTTTACGTCATTATACACTGGAAACAAAGATATGTCAAAGTATCATCTTTTCTGAGCTGTTCTATCTATGTATTATATATGTGTGGTCCAGTGTCATTTGAGCCACCTCGTGGGAAAACCAACAATGTGGTTTTCGAACAGGTCCAACACAAAGCACAGAAAAGAGCTAGAAGCTTGAAATTTCGGAGTTATGTAGAAGAGGAATTGTACTATCCGAGTAGCGAAAACAAAGGCGCTGATCAGCTTCGCGGTTACCGCGAAGCTGATCTGCGTCTTTGTTTTCACCTAAGCAGATTGTTGGTTTTCCCATGGGGCGGCTCATTTACCCTTAGCGCACAAATTTTGCCTGAAAAATCTTGAGAATGAGAGAAAGTCCATTTCAATTCTCAAGACAACATTATAAGCACTTTCATTCTTGGGGGCCATGTGGAAGATTGGCATTTGTGCTGATTTCTTTTTATCATATGACGACACATCACTGTTTTCCAGTGGATAACCTCATGTCATGAAAAGTGTTATGACCACATGAGGTTGTGTATTAACTTTTGCGAGAATATGTAACATCATTGACAACGTCGGTAACACAACAATATTAAATTTCATCGAACATGTTGAATAAATTACCATGTTCTTGGTGATAAAATCCTATTTTAAAAGTCATATGATAAAACGATTTGTACACTCATGGGCATTTCATTATCATATGAAATCTATTAAACTCGCCAAAGGCTTGTTTCATAAATTTCATATGAAATGAGCACGAGTGTAAGATCCTCTGTGTATCTAACTTTCCAAAAATAAAGAGAATATTGAACATTACATGTATGTGTGGCGACTTCAGAATCTAACCCCATGGTTTTGCAAAAGTATGTCCTAGTGTTGTGGTTGTATTTATCTTTTTTCGGTTGAAAACGAAAGTAGAAATCTAATTTTTGATCAATTTCACGTTTGCTAGACGCTTACAGTTGGAAGACGCTCATTACTAGGTATATGGACCGTTGTGCAAGGAACGTCCGTTTGCACACGACGCCGCTAGATGGCGCGTGCTCCACCACTATAAAAGCACGAGTTCGCACAGTTTTGGTTAGTTGTAAGCTGACCGCCAAAGAAGCAACATTAAAATTAAATAATTTGTAGGGAATAACTGGAGTTAACAGATAGGACTTTAGGCCAAAATATATAAGTATTAAAACTGCTCATGACCATAGGTGCTAGATCGCCAGGTGGAGTGAACAGTAAATACAAAAATATTAGCTGCCTGGGTCGTATCTGTTCTGGGTATTCCCAAGTGTGGTGAACTGGATAGTGGTCCAGTAAAAGCTGAAATTATAGTGATTTCAGCAACTGAGATAGTGTTCTCAGTACTATTGCAATTTGGGTGGTCTGAGGCTTGATAACTTTGTTGAACTATCCTGGATGGTTTGAGGTTTTAGGGAGGTTTCGTTGGATAGGTCTGGGGTGCTCCAGACGCGGTTTAAAGAGGAGGCTGTGAAGGAGAGTTATACAGGGGTAAACAGCTGGGACTTTAGGCCAAAGCTGCCTGGGTCGCAGTTGTCCTGTATATCTCTCAGTGCAGTGTTTGGACAGTGGTCCAGGTGTCATAGAGACAGTGGTCTCAGAGGACAGTGATGGCGGACAGTGGTCCTAGTGCGGGTTTAGCCTCATGAAAGTAACATAGATGTGATGAATGATAGATATGGTTATGATGTCTCTACAACGCTTGGGTAGTTTCAAGTCAGAGTGGTCTGGACTGGTCTGAAAGACCAGTGGAACGTTCTTATATCGTTATAAACATTCAGTTATGATTGTTAATAAAGGGCCATGAACCTTATCAAGACCTAGGGCGAGGGTTGGGATCCCGTAAAACCGGTTTAAGCCCCCTAGTAATTGTATTACTAACCGTTCCAAGGCGGTGCTCTTGGTATGGTTCATGCCTGTCAGACCTTTCGAAGGGTCTTATTTAACTTAGTATTGGTTGAAGTCGATTTGAGTGACCTATTTCATTTCTTAGGTCAATTTTGCTATATGATTATTGTGTGGTGGCAGTATTTGTTTAAATGAGTAAAGTCTTGGTCGCATTCAATGGTCGACCATGCATAAGTTTTGTTATCAGTAGTCTAGCCAGTCGGTTACGCTCGCTCGACACGTTACAAAATTGGTGGCAGCGGTGGGATTATGACAACTGCCAGAACGGAGTTGCCTTACCCACATAGTATCAGATTTAGGGAGGATATCGGATGAGATCATTATTATCTGGGACCTTCATTTCTTCATTTCATAACTAAATTTTGGTTAAAGATGCAAAGTCACAACTTCGTTTGTCTAAAAATTTATTCTTTCGGGCTATTGCAAAAGCCATATGTCAAATGGCCTTTTTCTCGAAATGGTTATATTGTTCAAATGCTTTGGCATTTTTTTAATGATTCAGACTTATGCTCAATTGAATGGTAGTGATTTTTCCTGCGGAACATGTACTTTTCGAAACTGGTTTGGCCTTTATTTTGACTATTTTCGGTGGATTATATTTTAAATTCGGGACGAATTTTGACTAAGGAGGGGGTAATGTGGCGACTTCAGAATCTAACCCCATGGTTTTGCAAAAGTATGTCCTAGTGTTGTGGTTGTATTTATCTTTTTTCGGTTGAAAACGAAAGTAGAAATCTAATTTTTGATCAATTTCACGTTTGCTAGACGCTTACAGTTGGAAGACGCTCATTACTAGGTATATGGACCGTTGTGCAAGGAACGTCCGTTTGCACACGACGCCGCTAGATGGCGCGTGCTCCACCACTATAAAAGCACGAGTTCGCACAGTTTTGGTTAGTTGTAAGCTGACCGCCAAAGAAGCAACATTAAAATTAAATAATTTGTAGGGAATAACTGGAGTTAACAGATAGGACTTTAGGCCAAAATATATAAGTATTAAAACTGCTCATGACCATAGGTGCTAGATCGCCAGGTGGAGTGAACAGTAAATACAAAAATATTAGCTGCCTGGGTCGTATCTGTTCTGGGTATTCCCAAGTGTGGTGAACTGGATAGTGGTCCAGTAAAAGCTGAAATAGTGATTTCAGCAACTGAGATAGTGTTCTCAGTACTATTGCAATTTGGGTGGTCTGAGGCTTGATAACTTTGTTGAACTATCCTGGATGGTTTGAGGTTTTAGGGAGGTTTCGTTGGATAGGTCTGGGGTGCTCCAGACGCGGTTTAAAGAGGAGGCTGTGAAGGAGAGTTATACAGGGGTAAACAGCTGGGACTTTAGGCCAAAGCTGCCTGGGTCGCAGTTGTCCTGTATATCTCTCAGTGCAGTGTTTGGACAGTGGTCCAGGTGTCATAGAGACAGTGGTCTCAGAGGACAGTGATGGCGGACAGTGGTCCTAGTGCGGGTTTAGCCTCATGAAAGTAACATAGATGTGATGAATGATAGATATGGTTATGATGTCTCTACAACGCTTGGGTAGTTTCAAGTCAGAGTGGTCTGGACTGGTCTGAAAGACCAGTGGAACGTTCTTATATCGTTATAAACATTCAGTTATGATTGTTAATAAAGGGCCATGAACCTTATCAAGACCTAGGGCGAGGGTTGGGATCCCGTAAAACCGGTTTAAGCCCCCTAGTAATTGTATTACTAACCGTTCCAAGGCGGTGCTCTTGGTATGGTTCATGCCTGTCAGACCTTTCGAAGGGTCTTATTTAACTTAGTATTGGTTGAAGTCGATTTGAGTGACCTATTTCATTTCTTAGGTCAATTTTGCTATATGATTATTGTGTGGTGGCAGTATTTGTTTAAATGAGTAAAGTCTTGGTCGCATTCAATGGTCGACCATGCATAAGTTTTGTTATCAGTAGTCTAGCCAGTCGGTTACGCTCGCTCGACACGTTACATATGTTTATACATGTAGTTGATTTTGTTTACTACATCAGTTTAAAATGGATAAGATTGTTGTAGAAAATGAATTTTCTTAAAGAAAAATAAATGTATCTGTGACAATAACTGAGCCGTGTCATGTGAAATCTGCTTCAGCAATGAGATTACTGATATATGCTCAGGTGTGCAAACTGTTCTTCACATTTCTGCCTGCTCTCAAATCAGAACAGAATTAACCTTGTACTTCTTATATAAAATGTGTCATTGTACAAGTTCTGGCTAGGAAAACAAAAACAAAACAGCCTGATCTTTATAGACCTCACAAAGACAAGTTTTCTCTAGTCACTGCTCAATCTAAAACACTGAAATACTGCATCGTTTCTGCGACTGATGGCGGAACTACGCATCAAAAAGGGCTTTTATTTTCTATTGTTTTATTTTTCTGACCAATTTATTTGTTGTGTATTGATTGTCAAAGTACACCTGAACCACTTTAGCTCACGAGTCTAACCCCATTTTTGACACTAACTCGTGATAAGTACACACAAACCTATGGTTTGACCGCAAATTGAACCGGTAGAATTTTCTCTGACTTAGGCAACAATATGCAACATTTCACGCTTGAAGGAGACAAACAACATAAGTTCGTTAAAGAAGAAAGTGACACGTTACACCTGTTGATCAAAGATGAAACAATTAACTCACCAATTAGTGAAGTAGATTACCAATAATCGCACATGTAATCACCATTCAGGGTTGACAGAACGACAACATTGTATTCGTTTTTGATTGGTTAAAATTCATGCTGTTGGATTTCCCTCCCTTTGATTACGCAATCTGGTACAGATACTAGACAAAGGCAATTTCCACATTTACACTTGATATCAAGAGCAAAGACCATAACTGGATGGAAATGTTTTCTTGGGCACAAAACAAAAAAGCTATTGTGCAACTAATACATGTACACACACAAATAAATAAAAAAGAAATAAATAAATAAGAAAAGGAAAAATAAATTTTAAAAACGTAAAAATAAATAAAGAAAAAAAAAAATAAAATAAATAAAACTAAAAACCCAAAAATCGATCATGTCATAAAATAGGTCAATAGGTCAATGTGATAAACTGAGATGTCAAAGGTCACTGTATTTATTTATAATAATAATAATCTTAAATAGAGTCTGTGGTGGTTCTTTTTGTTTTATGTCTTGGTGTTTAAAATATTTTTGTGCTGTTGGCGCCTTATGTATGTTTGCATATTTTTAGTTAAGTTAACTGAGTGGCCACCTATTGGGAAAATAGCTGCTCATTCGGCTTACGAAGTGTTTTCATGGTATAAGTGCCTGATTGTTAGTTTGTTTTTTTCCCACCTTGGTTTTTGGAGTGGGAGTCTTTTTCTGATTACGCCTTTTCCTGATCTTTGCCTACTTGTACTTTTTTTTTTTTCACATACATATATATATTAACAATCAACATGAGCTCTGTAGAGCTTTTTATTGCGACTAACCAAGAACATATAATACATATTGAGCTGTGTAAATGTGACTCACTCAAGGCCACAACAGACGACTCCCCTGATGAGGATCAAACCGGGGACACCTCGGCCCTAAGTCTTCATTGTTTAATCATTCTCTCTATCTGCAGTTTTGCCCTTAAAATGACATTATAACAATTTTCCCCAGTCAAATGCTTAGGTGACCTATGTTGACCTTGCCATTAAATAGGTCAAGGTCATCACAGGGTCATGATTTATAAACACATTGTAATACTCTAAGTTTCGTTGAATCGGTCCACCAGTTCCAGAGATTTTTTGAAGTTTTTTTTTTTTTCATAATGCATCAGAAGCCAACAGGCCCAATTATAGATGTCGGCATAGGCATATATGGGCAGCCATCTTGGTCATGTGACCTGCATTATTTATAAACACATTAGTTCCCCTTTCTATAAACTCTTCATATAAAATTTGGCTTTGATTGGCCTGGGGTTTCTGAGTAGATCTTCGAAAATGGTGGACTATGACTGATGGACAGACGCCCGGTACCTGCCTATCTTATAACCTCACCTGAGGTGAGATAAAAATGGTTGCGCTCTAAGCAGACAAGCCCCCAAAATATGCACCTCCAACATTCGGGGTTAAGGTTAAGCACCGCTAACTTGCAATCTTGAAAAAGAAAATCAAAATTTATTTTGACAGAATCGGCAGGATTGTTTTTCATTAGTTATGTTAAGTTGTAGAGTGCTGTCAGTGCATGCTGGTACACTCAAATCCAGCCACAGCTTTTGCTGACAATCTGATATTTACCAAACAATACTTAAAGTCTTACACGAAACTGGCTGAGGGTTATCAAGTATCAATGACGATGCAATCGACAGACTCCCACAGAAAGAGTGCAATGTACTGCTTGATGAAATTTCAACCTTCTTGGAAACAAGAAAAGCAGTTTAACAGCAGTTTGTGTCATCTGGTAAAGCTCTAGGTGCAGATGCAATTCCTGCAGAGGTCTTTATCAAGGCTAGGGGACTAAGCATGGCAGAGAAACTGACAGAACTGTTTCACTGGAATATGTGGAGAAAGGAGGCTATTCCACAAGAATTTATGGATGTATCCATAATAAAAGAAATCCACAAGTCTGTGACAATCACTGAAACATCTCTCTCCTTGCAATAGCTGGAAACATACTAGCAAAAATCCATTTGGATCGCTTGAATATTCATCTTGACCAGACCGGACTTATCCCAGAAAGTCAATGTGGTTTCAGGAAAGACAGAGAGACAATAGACATGATCTCCTCAAGAGAAATGCCAAGAACAGAATGTAGACGGATACATGATACCAAAGCTTTTGACACATTCGTGATGGACTCTGGAAAATCATAGCCAAGTTGGCTGTCCACCCAGATTCTCTGAACCATTTCAGGTGACAAATTGGGTAAAACAGGGCTGTGTAATTGCACCAACACTGTTCAGCATGATGTTTTCTGCCATGCTCATGGACGCTTTTCAGGGTTGTAATACTGGTTTTCCAATCAGATACCGCTTTGCCGATGGCAAGTTACATTACGAAAACTTGCCCATGCAATATACATAGATTTTTGAAGATGTAAAAATTGAAAATTTTCAGTAGAATTTTTTTTTATATTTTTCTTATTTTTGCTCAAAACATAGATTGTGGGTACACGTTAGAACCGCCTCACTCAGTGAGGCGGTTCTAACGAGTACCCACAATCTATGTTTTGGAGCAAAAATAAGAAAAATAGGTATACCCCTCCATACCCCAGTTTTTCTATATAAAAGTGGGGTATAAGGGGGTATACATTGCACGGACATGTTTTCCTGATGTTCAACCAAAACGAAGGTGCAGACATATGTGCTAGATGAGCTCCTCTAAGGATGCAGTGTTTGATTTTGGCTTGAACACAATTTTCTTATTTGTCTGGCTATTTCCAACATTTTCAATGGTCTAAACAGTGGGTATTACTATGTTGAGATCCATTACTCAGAACTTTGTGTTAAGCAAACCAACAGATGCCAAATAACAGTCAAAATTTTAAGACAGGAGAAGAAAAAATAAATTTCGGAACAAGTCTACTGCAAAATAATTTATTTTGTCTCCTGCATTTATTTAAAATACTGTACATTCATGTGAGCAGCTACATGAGAAAACATATGTATACAAGGACACACAGGTTGTACACGGACAACCAACGTGACTGGAAACAACTGACAACTTTACATGTATTATTCCCATGTGGAAAATTGTTGCTACTTATACTATTTTCACATATTGATATCTGCATTGGTTGTTCTCAGTTATATTGGTTGTCTCTTGAAAACCAGTGTGAAGAAAAACAGACGGCACTCAACGTCCTCTCCCTTTTTTTCCTAGATAGAATACTGTCCATATTTTCAAAGTTAATGTGAGCCGCAACGTGAGAAAGCCGGTGTTCGGGGTTTCCTTCAAGCACCGACGCAAACCAGCCTTTACAGTCACAGAAAAAAGCTACGAATTTAATATTAAAGAGAGATTTTACTATCCCTGCAACAAAAACATATATATATTAGGCCCTGATCAGCTGTGCAATTACTGCACAGCTGGTCTGTGCCTGCATTTTTGCATATGCAAAAATCCTGTTTTCTCATGATGGGGCTCATATTTCTCTAGCTAACCCTTTCCTTACTTGCACAGCCTAGTTTGTGTGAAATCTGAAATCTCCAGAAAAAGATTCTCCCATGAAGATGCTCATTTTAAAGCAAAACAGAAGCACACAGGAGGGACAGATTTGCTGATAATTCATAATACCTTTGTCATTTCTCCATAAAACAAAGTCCCGAATGGGTACTTGCAACTTTTTCTTTCATGGAGAAACAAAAAGGAATATTTTTCTTAATCACCAGGAAAATAAACCCCTTCTCTGTTCTTCTGGGCCTGTAAACACACAGGTTGTCCAGAGACAAGCAACACAACTAAGTACTACTAACACAGATAAAATCAATATAAAGAAGTAGAAATTAAATACATGTACACGTCTTTGAACAACTTGTCATGGATGGTTAGCTGTTTCCAGACAGGTATTAACATTTTACAGTACTCTGGCAGATGGTCATTAAGAACAAATTTGTCCATTTCGATTGCCTTAATAGTTTTCACTGAAATGATGCCTCTCAGGCAATAGTTTCTTGTAAGATAACAGGCTTTGCTTTAAGAAATTATTCTTGTTTATTTTTGGTGAATGTTCTGTTCTTTTAACTTCATTCATATCTGTCTTCAGTACATCATTTGATGCAGCTTCTATATTCAAATGTAGATTATGTCTTTCAACCGTAGTAGCATCCTCTCCAAGCTTGATAACTGGAATATATATTTTACTTAAAAATTGATTTTTATTATATTTTTTCAGTGCTTCTAGAACGAAAAGAAAGAGTTTTCATCCAGAGGATGTTACAAAGTGAGTACAAAATTACATGCCATGATCTTATATTGATTTCATCTGCGTTGATTGTTCTCAATCATGTTGTTTGTCTCTGGATAACCAGCATGGTAAAGGCTAATATTAAGTACTATACATGTACATATATTTACAATTATACACACTAGTCATATGTAACCACTGCATCCCCCCCCTCCCCCCAGCCTAGGGGAAGATCTAGAATCTAGCCAGGTTTTTTACTTTAGCACAGTTCCAGTGTACAAAGTCAAAATCCCCGCTATTTATTCTTCAAGTCTGAAAGAGTATTGTGGTTACCAATGACTCACACATTAAAGGTGTCAGGTTTTGATTGTATACACAATGTACAATTTTAAAATGAGAAATATGAGTTTTGTTTGGTGCTTAGCATCCCAATCAACAAGGTTTCAGTTATGAACAGACAGAAGCACAGCTTCCTAGATACATGTGAGCCGCGACACAAGAAAACAGGTCTTCTGGGTTTTCAACCAGGTCCGACACATACCAGCCTATACACCCACAGAAGAAAGCTAGAATCTTGAAATTTTGGATATTCAGAAAAGTAGAAGAGGAATTTTACTATCCGTGTAGCAAAAACAAAGGCACTGATCAGCTGTGTAGTTAATAACTGCACAGCTGATCTGCGCCTTTGTTTTCACATATGCCAAAATCCAGTCTTCTGGAGACGCGGCTCATGTATTAACCAGCACTATGGGAATCTTTCAAAAAGTGTCTCGATCAAGGCGAAGGCAGTTACTGTAAATTCGGAAATTTTCGCGTGACTTTTATTTCGCGAATTTTCTATTTCCGAATAATTAGCGAGTTCTTGAATTCGCGAGTGAGTGTCCATGTATTCTATAACGTTTATAGTGACTCTTTATTAACGAGAACTTTGAATTCGCGAGGCAACCAATTCGCGAATATTAGCGAAAATTAAGTTCTCGCGAATATTTCCGGATCTACAGTATCAAACGCAGGACCTCTCACTTCAGTCCTGTACTCTACAACTACGCTACCACATTTCCCTGATATACAAGAAAACTAACATTACACTAGATGGATGCATTGAAAGACTTGCTCAGTGAAAGCAAAAAGAAACATACATCAGCGACTGCATCAGAAAATCAACAATCTGTATATGCAAAAACAAAGGCGCAGATCAGCTGTGCAGTTACTGCACAGCTGATCAGCGCCTTTGTTTTCGCTACACGGATAGTACAATTCCTCCTCTTCTTAAATCCAAAATTTCACTGTTCTAGCCATTTACTGTACAGACTGGTTTGTGCCCAAATTGTTGGTTTTCTCACTCAAAGGCTCACATAATACATATTGAAATATGTAGAAGGCATTGGTTCATCGCCATAAATAGTGGCTTCACAACATTTTAAAGTTTCATAACATGGTTTTGAGATGATCAACTGATTTATGTACAACAGTAGATAAGTCTGGGGGCACTGTAACCCAGGGGCCAGTGTTAACGAGTCGTTAAAATTTCAAATGGCAATATTACAAATACACTGTTATTTTTTGTTGATAAAATGTGAGAATCCTTTGCAATGCAATATTTTTACGATTGAAAAGCTGGCCTATACAAGAATAATACACAGGCTAACAGAAAAGCCATATTCATTGCAATATTTGTGAAAAATGGCAAAAATGAATCTGTCGCAAAAATAAACTGTATTATAGTATTGAGTAAACGCAAACTTACATGGGAGTAGCCAAAGCATTGAAAACACCTTGATACACATTTTTCACTAGCATATGGTGCTTCTTTTTTTAGTTGCATGTCTTTATATTGCATGGGCATGTTTTCGTGATGTGACTAGCTCGAAACAGTATGATACTTCTGCTGACACTCAGAAGCAAAAATTCAACTATCTATGGAGCTGAAGCAAGGTTACTAATCAGCTGTGTGGTTTTTGAAAACTGGCCCCTGAATAATATTGGGCTATGAAAGAAAATGAGTTTTACACAGTGTAAAAATCATCTTTTCAGTTATGTCAGAGAAGTTCCAAAGTTTCTTTAAGATGAAATATTTACACATTAAAAGGATTAAAATCACTCTCAAAATATGTAAAACTATACATATTAAAATGCTCAATGGACATTTACATAATGAATTCACAATCACACCTATTTACACAAATCAGTAAAATCTATTCACGAATTTCGTATTTCATTTTTCTTTTTAATTAAACCTTATAGTTGAAAACAGTTTAATCATTTCCAAACAAGTTTTTTTTTTTCTTGTGGCAAGGACATAAGGCACCTTTTTAATACAAGGCAAAAATTTTAGTTTCAGTTCCAGTAAAATGTCAATGCTTATGAGGGATGATCCAATATAACGCAGACTTCTGCTGTAAATAAAATGTTGGAAAAATTGATATTACGATGAACCAGAACATTTGTTTTAACAAATTCAGTTTAAACAATATAAAACACACCTCAGTTAGGAATTGTTTTAACTATGATACACATTAAATGGATGGCTGTTTGCACTGAGCAAGGGTTAACTTCAAAACGAAATGTCAATTACAATGCTGACTTGCTATGGGTAGCCCATAGTAACTGTTTTTGTTTTTTTTTTTGTTTTGTTTTGTTTTCTTTGACTGTTGATTTTCAATGTATAGTTTTTTTTTTTTCTGATGCTTTGACAGGATATGCTTAACATTATTACATTCATGTTCATGTTACTGTAAGTTTGGAAATATTCGCGAGAACTTGATTGTTGTGAATATTCACAAATTTGTTTCCTCATGAATTTTAAGTTCTTGCTAATAAAGATTTACTTAAGGCTTTAAAGATTGAATGAGTATACGCTAGTGATTTCAAGAACTTGCTAATAATTCCAAATAAAAAATTCAGGAAATGAAAGTCACGAAAAATTGTCCAGATTTACAGTATTTTAAAAAACATTAGTTCAATCTGTAAAGAAGCTACAGCTAAAGTCTACATTATTTTGGATCATCCCTCGTACATTTGCCCTAATTATGTGAGCAATCATAGAAAGGCAAGTTTGATGAACTACTACATGTACTATTACATCTTTTCTGTCATAAATAATGAGGAAATTGGCAATCCGATGCAATGCTATATGGAAGTGCAAGTTTAGCACTAATGTAAACTTCAAGGTGAACATTTCTGTCCCTTATTTCCATTCATACCAGTTAAGAAAGGAAAAGAATATTAATAACTTGTGGTTTTATTAATAAAGTATGCAGACTAAATCACATATTTCATTCATCTGCTGGTGTACTGCAAGGTCGCTACATAAGTCTCCTTCTTTTCCCGTTATACATAAAAGAATGGCTTATCAGCAGTTTTTGTTCAACATCTTTGATTTATTTGCTTGTACATATATACTGCAAGGTAATATCTGCAATGTTCCTGTCACATACTACTACATGTAGGTTTTGTTGTTGTTTTTCTTTCATCAGGATAACATATCTGTGTAATATATACACCTCATTTCCAACTTTTATATGGTAAAACTGGTGTGCACAGGGGCATACCTATTTTTCTTGTAAATTTAACCCAAAACATAGATCATGGGTACTCGTTAGAACCGCCTTGCCTCGGCAAGGCAGTTCTAACATGTACCCCCAATCAATGTTTTTGGCATACCCCAAAAATTATCTAAATCTGTCAACAGAAGATTTCCAGTTTTTGCAGCTTCAGAAAGATCTGTATGTTGCATGGATAAATTGTTCCGTATCAATGACTGTACAGTTTTATTCAAATGCTGAAGTACAACAAGGTGATCACTTAAGTCCACTTCTTTTCCTGTCATACATTAGAGGAAGGCACGCTGTCAAAGAAGCTCTCATGGCCCAGTTGGTGCTGGAAATAGATAACAATAAGGTTGGTGAAAATAAGCAAATATAGTTGTGTAAGGCAGATCTTGTAAAATACCAAAGGTGAGGTAGAAACTAATAGTCATGCAAATTGCAAACATCAACAAAAAATAAATGCATTGCAATGAATGATCAAGAAACAAAAGTTATCAATGTTCGAGCTTGATAATGTCAGGTTTCTTACAAGGAACAAAATGCAAGTTGAAAATTCTTCGAAAGAAAAGCACAAAGAATTTATTTTATTAATTGTTGAATAAAGAAAAAGACATGAAAACATGTTAACAGAAGAATTACTAGAGTTGCAAAGACAGAAAGCCCAAACCACACAAAAATATGAAAACAAGAAATGATATTCACTTTAGTGTTCAAGTATAAAATATGGTAGTTTTAAAAGCAAGTATCGATAAAAGTCTATTATTTGTAATCAGTTCTATGGTTAAGACATCACGGCTCATTCTACATGGGATAAGAGTCACAAAACTAGCAAAGAAGAACAGAATGAAATACAGTATTTTTATCAAATTTATACAAGTCTTGAGGTATTTTTTGTCACCGATACACTCTTGGTACAAGCCAATGATTACCTCTTATTAAATTGAGTGAAATAATCTAAGAGACCATACTGAGGCTGAAGTTAGGCATGGCCGTTATGAAGAAAGGCTAAAAATATGAAATTTAATGTGATAACAGATTGGCAGGAAAAGTTTATACCATAAAGCGAATAAAGAGAACAAAATATACACAGAATAGAAAAAAAAAATATTTCACAGCAAAACTTCAAAAGTTTATGTACTCAAATATGCCACAATAAAATGCCTATGTAACCCCATATCCCCAGTTTTGGTGGGTTGAAAATTACATCAATGTACACACATGGTGAACTAAATTTCACACTAGTGCAATTGCTTTGACCATGCCACTTTACCTTCGGTGATAATTGCTTGTAAATGTTAGCCGATGAGGTTTCCACTCTTTTTAGTATGTGGGCATGTCTTGTTGACCAGGGCCCAGTTGTTCAAAATTAACGACGTCGTTAGTTAACGTTTCGTTAAAATTTCAAACATTAATATTACAAATACACTGTTATTTTTTGTTGAAAAAAATGTGAGAATCCTTTGCACTGCAAAGGATTCTCACATTTTTTTTAACAAAAAATAACAGTGTATTTGTTACTTTTGCTGATATTTGTTTAACAAATTTATGTCTCAACGATGTCGTTAAGCTCACGATGCTTTGAACAACTGGGTCCTGAATGTTTTTAGTTGAAATCTCTATTTGAAGGAGTCTGATCAACGAATACATATCTGTTGTCAAAGGTAAACCAACATTGTCAAAGCAATCGCACTATACCAACACAACCCAAAAATGCACAAAATATTAATCATAATCACAACAGATATCACATCAAACTTTATGTTTTTTGGGGTTTTTTTTACTGAGCCACTGCATGGGAAAACCAACAATCTGCGTAGGCAAAAACAAAGGCGCAGATCAGCTTCGCAGTACATGCAAAGCTGATCACTACACAAATAGTACAATTCCTCTTCTTTCTAAATCCAAAATTTCCAGCCTCTAGCCATCTTCTGTGACTGTACAGCCCGGTTTGTGTGGAACCTGGTCGGGACCAAAGTTGTTGGTTTTCTCATGCACAGGCTCTATTTGTTTTTACAATAGTCACACGGACACTGACAAATTATTGAAGCTTTGCTGTGCTATACCTTAGAAGTGTTAGTAAGTGCTACTACAATAAAAAATCTGTTTATAATTTTACTTTATTTATTCTGGTGCAGTCAAACTTCCGTCCCGCCTTCTAAAAGTGTCTACAAAACCATTAAGAATGACAGGTAACTCATCAAAATCAATTAAATTGCACTTCCTGCTGATTCTGATTAATAACTGATTCCAATTAATAATTCTACTTTAATTAACGCTTTGCTTGCCAATTTTGTGTGTCAATTATTTTTGGTCCTTGAACTGGCTTGACAAACTATTTTGGACCTAGATCAGGTCCCGAGGTTATAAAACTTTTTTCATGCTCAACTCAGCTGAGCTTGAAATTTCAAATCCTTATAAATACTGAAATAGCCCAAATATATTGAAATTGAAGGTTTAGAACTCCAAAGCCTGTAATTTATCCTGCTAATAAATGTTAAAATGCCAACAATGGTTGGCATTTTAACATTTATGAGCAGGATAAATTTTAGTCTCAGCTGAGCTGAGCATGAAAAGTTTTATAACCTCGAGGCCAGGCCAGACTGCTTGTCCTGACCTTGATGTATGGTTTGCATGAAAAGAAATCATGTTGATAATAAACTGGTCAAAATATGACTGGCCCCTGATGTCCTCTTGATACCATATGCACAATGTTAAATCGTTTTTAGTTTGTTCATTTCAGAAATGAGCTGCCATGGGAAAACCAACATTCTGCATAGGCAAAAACAAAGGCGCAGATCAGCTTCGCAGTAACTGCGAAGCTGATCAGCGCCTTTGTTTTCGCTACACGGATAGTACAATTCCTCTACTTTCTATATCCAAAATTTCCAGCCTCTAACCATCTTCTGTGACTGTACAGCCTGGTTTGTGTCGGACCTGGTCGGAGCCCAAAGCAGAGGCTCAAATATCTTAAGCTCTAAGTTGATTCAAGTTTAAAGGGCCATTACATAAACTTTCAATTTCAAACAAGATAATTGTCGTTCTGTATGTGCTAAATCTTCCGAGGATACTCAAAATGTTGTAAATTTATTTAATATCATTCAGATAACAGGGAAAATGTTGTTAATTTATTTAATATTATACAGATAATAGGGAAAATGTTGTAAATTTATTTAATATTATACAGATAATAGGGAACCATTGGGATAGTTACTTAAACATGTTACATACACTGTATAGAAAAGCTGTTGATATAAACGAAAGCATGCCCATCTCTTTAGATCCTGGACAATTGGAGTAGACTTAAGTCACAGGTTTACCGTTAAACATATGAATGAATGTATTTGACCAATAGAGACAGGCGTGTCATTCATATTTATAACGGTAAATCTGTGAGAAAGTCTACTACGATCGTCCGGGAACTATAGAACAGGCATTGTTGGTCTATAGCTGAAAATTGTATGCAAAAATACTCCTTTGGTTAAAACTTTTGACAAAACCTAGTTGAAGTCTATGAAAAAAGTTAAGATGGGGCTTAATCTATTTTGACCAGTTTGCTTATTATTCTTTTAAAAGTACATCAACTGAAGTCAAAAGAACCAGCATGCAGAGGGTTTAATAATGTCAAGTGCAATGTCAGCATATTTGCATAATAATAATAATGGCACCTTCAAGCATCTATAGTATTTGAATATGAGCCTGTGCGTGAGAAAACCAACAATTTGGGTTCTCACCAGGTCCGACACAAACCAGGCTGTACAATCACAGAAGATGGTTAGAGGCTGGAAATTTTGTATTTTAGTAGAAGAGGGATTGTACTATCCGTGTAGTGAAAACAAAGGCGCTGATCAGCTTCGCGGTTACCACGAAGCTGATCTGCGCCTTTGTTTTCGCCAAAGCATTTTGCTGGTTTACTTATGTAGTGACTCATATTTCAAGGGTTACAAGAGAGCATTCCATGCAACTATATGCTATAACACAGGAATGTTTCATGCGCATTTGTAGGGGTCTTCACTGTTTGTTACAGCTTATCACTCTTAATGTACATCAGGGGCCAGTTATTCAAAACTAAAGACGTTGTTATTTCACAATTTGTTAAAATTTCAAACATGAATATTACAAATACACCGTTATTTTTGGTTGAAAAAATGTGAGAATCCTCACATTTTTTCAACAAAAATAACAGTGTATTTGCTTCTGAAGTCAATATATAGTTAACAAATTCAGGGCTTAATGACAGCATTAAGCTAACGAAGTTTTGAACAACTGGGCCCAGGATAACATGTCCATGCAATGAATACCCCCTTAAACCCCACTTTTATATAGTAAAACTGGGGTATGCAGGGGTATACCTATTTTTCTTATTTTTGTACCAAAACATAGATTGTGGGTATTCGTTAAAAACTGCTGAGGTTTTTAACGTGTACCCACGACCTATGTTTTCAGCAAAAATAAGAAAAAAAAAAAAAAAAAAATTCTAATGAAAGTTTTCATTTTTTACAACTTTAAAAATCTCTGTACATTGCATGGGCATGTTTTCGTAACCAAGGCATTAAATTGCATGCATATGCTATTAGCTTTTATATTTTTACCATGCTCATGTTTTGTTTTGTTTTTCAGCAAAAAAACTAGTTGTGGGCCCAAACTCATCTTTGATAACTGTTTATGTGCAAGTTAGTGCATATCTCTAGTTATGGTGTATATAATGAAGACTATATTTCCATACACAATTCATATTCAACTAAATATTGGACCTAGGCTATTCATATTCAAATAACTATAGGGGAATAGACTTTTCATATTCAACTAAATACAGGGGAGACAGACTATATTACTGTCATCATGAAGTACAGTTCAACCTCATTATAACGCGCCTCACTATAGTGCGGTTTTCAATATAACACGGTCATGTCATGGCTCCCAAAATGATTTTGTTATATGTATATTGTAAGTAACCTCATTATAACACGGTTCACTTATAACACGGTCTGTTTTCATGGACCCCAAAGATAGCGTTATAATGAGGTTGACCTGTATGCTTACAGTTAGGGATGAAATTTCTTTTGAGTAAGCTCCTATCTCCTTCGCTGCTTTTGCATCTTGCTGTGAATGATAACAAAAACACAAAAATAATTTGAGCCGCGACGCGAGAAAACCGGTCTTCGGGATTTCCGACCAGGTCCGACACAAACCGGCCTGTACAAGCTCAGAAAAGAGCTAGAAGCTTGAAATTTCGGATTTAAGTAGAAGAGGAATTGTACTATCCGAGTAGCGAAAACAAAGGCGCTGATCAGCTTCGCAGTTACTGCGAAGCTGATCTGCGCCTTTGTTTTCGCATAGGCAATAATCCCATTTTCTCACGATGCGGCTCATTTCAAAAAAATGAGCCTGCGTGAGAAAACCTACAATTTGAGTTCTGACCAGGTCTAACACAAACCAGCCTGTACAGTCACAGATGATAGCTAGAAGCTTCAAATTTCGGATAAAGGAAGAAGAGGATTGTACTATCTATGTAGCGAAAACAAAGGCGCTGATCAGAATCACGGTTACCACGAAGCTGGTCTGCGCCTTTGTTTTCGCATATGCAGATTGTTGGTTTTCTTATGCAGCGGCTCAAATAACATTTAAGCCTTGTCACATTATAAACTTTTCTCCACTTTTCTGATCAGACTGCATATAAAGCAGTTTTTTGTTTGTTTTGGGTCCTTGTTGACATCATGCAAAGTATCTGTGACAAGGCTTATTTTCAAAATACACAAAAACATCAAAATAAAACCAAGACAAAATTCAAGCAAAAAGGCCACCCTGCAAAAACAAAGTCATTAAACAAAATGCAGCTTTATGGTTAGGTTTGTTTAAACATTGGCAAAAAACTATTGTCTAGATAGAAGCATATCATCCTTACTGGCAATCTGCCGAAATCATTTTGTCTATTCTTGTGACTATGCTGTTGATATGGTTACCATTTAACGAGATATACATGGAAGTTAAGTATATAAATAGCTTAAACAAGGGCAGGTAACTCCAAATACAGTGTTATTCTAAAACATATGAGCCGCCTCGTGGGAAAACCAACAATGTGGTTTCCGAACAGGTCTGACACAAACCGGGCTGTACAGTCACAGAAGATGGCTAGAAGCTTGAAATTTTGGAGTTAAGTAGAGGAGGAATTGTACTATCCGAGTAGAGAAAACAAAGGCGCTGATCAGCTTCGCGGTTACCGCGAAGCTGATCTGCGCCTTTGTTTTCGCCTATGCATATTGTTGGTTTTACCATGGGGCGGCTCAAATGATAAAAAGTTCGTTTTCACCAATCATGCTTAAATTTATAATCAAAACCCGCACTAGATTCACCTTAAATCACATTGTGATTGATAAATTATATAAAACCACTATCTTTCACAAGGTTATAGAATGTAAAACAGTAAAAGATGCTAATTTTGTTATAAACATTTTAGAAGTCTGGTTCATTTGAGGGTAATTAATACAATAATCAATTCTTAGAATCTAAGAATAGCAGGTTATGTGTTTTGACTTATTTGACTTGAATTCCTTACATAGTAGTCATAAACTGTAATATGCAAAACATACGAACAAAAAATTTGTTTTGAATAAATAAGATGCACAGGAAATATTTTCTTTCTTTCTTTTTTTTTTCTTCATTTTTTATGTTTATGTTTTTGTGATCATATGAGCCGTGTCATCAGGAAACCTGATTTTTGCCTAGGCAAAAACAAACCAGAGGACCATTGGTCCTGAGAACGCTCACCTGAAGCCTGATCTTGGAGTATTAAGTCATAATGAAATGACCTTGACCTTGAATACTCACACACCTTTATTCACTTTATAAGTTGTCTGCATCTGCAAAGTTTCAGGTCTCATGCTGCAATAGTTTCCAAACCCAGTGATTTCTGAGAAAACCATAATTTTAATTTTGATATTTAAATGACCTTGGGCCAAGGTCAAGACATGACCTTGGCCTTCATTAATTACTTACCTTCATTGACACCATTAGTTGTCTGCATCTAGCAACTTTCAGGTCTCAGGCTGCAACAGTTTGTTTTCGCCTTTTCCCATGTGAAAGCCTATGTTTCCAAAATTGACCTTGCCGTAAAATAGGTCAAGGTCATCATAGGGTCATCATTTCAACAAACTATGATGGACTGGAGTCCCAAATGCTACATACCAAGTTTCATGAAAATTGGCCTGCCGGTTCTGGAGAAGAAGATTTTTGAAAGGTTTTTACCATATATGGGCGTGGCGGCTATCTTGGTCATGTGACCTGGATTTCGCGATCAAACTTTCGTCTCCCCTACCCATGGATGCTGCACAAAAAATTTCACTTTGATTTGCCAAGCAGTTTCAGAGAAGAAGATCTTTGAAAAGTGTGTATGGACAACAGACTGGCCAAGGTCAAGAGATGACCTTGACCTATATTAAACACATACCTTCATCTACTCCGTAAGTTGTTTGCATCTACCACTTTTCAGGCCTCAGGCTGCAATAGTTTTCAAAAAATCCATAGTTTTCACTTTTACCTATGTAAAAGCGTATGTTTCCAAATTCGACCTTGTCGTAAAATAGGTCAAGGTCATCCAAGGGTCATCATTTTATCAAACTATGATGGGCTGAGGTCCCCGATGCTACATACAAAGTTTCATGGAAATTGGCCCACTGGTTCTGGAGAAGAAGATTTTTGAGTGGTTTTAACCATATATGGGCGTGGCGGCCATCTTGGTCATGTGACCTGGATTTCTCGATCAAACTTTCGTCTCCACTACCCATGGATGCTCCACATAAAATTTCACTGATTGGCTGTGCAGTTTCAGAGAAGAAGATCTTTGTAAAGTGTGTATGGACAACAGACTGGCCAAGGTCAAGAGATGACCTTGACCTATATTAATCACATACCTTCATCTACTCCATTAGTTGTTTGCATCTACCACTTTTCAGGCCTCAGGCTGCAATAGTTTTCAAAAAATCCATAGTTTTCACTTTTTCCTATGTAAAAGCCTATGTTTTCAAATTTGACCTTGCCGTAAAATAGGTTAAGGTCATCCAAGGGTCATCATTTTATCAAACTATGATGGGCTGAGGTCCTTGATGCTACATACCATGTTTCGTGGAAATCGGCCAGCCAGTTCTGGAGAAGAAGATTTTTGAGTGGTTTTTACCATATATGGGCGTGGCGGCCATCTTGGTCATGTGACCTAGATTTCTCGATAAAACTTTCGTCTGCCCTACCCATGGATGCTCCACATAAAATTTCACTTTGATTGACCAAGCAGTTTCAGAGAAGAAGATCTTTGAAAAGTGTGTATGGACAACAGACTGGCCAAGGTCAAGAGATGACCTTGACCTATATCAATCACATACCTTCATCTACTCCGAAAGTTGTTTGCATCTACCACTTTTCAGGCCTCAGGCTGCAATAGTTTTCAAAAAATTCCATAGTTTTCACTTTTTCCTATGTAAAAGCCTATGTTTTCAAATTTGACCTTGCCGTAAAATAGGTTAAGGTCATCCAAGGGTCATCATTTTATCAAACTATGATGGGCTGAGGTCCTTGATGCTACATACCATGTTTCGTGGAAATCGGCCAGCCAGTTCTGGAGAAGAAGATTTTTGAGTGGTTTTTACCATATATGGGCGTGGCGGCCATCTTGGTCATGTGACCTAGATTTCTCGATCAAACTTTCGTCTGCCCTACCCATGGATGCTCCACATAAAATTTCACTTTGATTGACCAAGCAGTTTCAGAGAAGAAGATCTTTGAAAAGTGTGTATGGACAACAGACTGGCCAAGGTCAAGAGATGACCTTGACCTATATTAATCACATACCTTCATCTACTCCGTAAGTTGTTTGCATCTACCACTTTTCAGGCCTCAGGCTGCAATAGTTTTCAAAAAATTCCGTAGTTTTCACTTTTTCCTATGTAAAAGCCTATGTTTCCAAATTTGACCTTACCGTAAAATAGGTCAAGGTCATCCAAGGGTCATCATTTTATCAAACTATGATGGGCTGAGGTCCTTGATGCTACATACCAAGTTTCGTGGAAATCGGCTCCCCAGTTCTGGAAAAGAAGATTTTTGAGTGGTTTTTACCATATATGGGCGTGGCGGCCATCTTGGTCATGTGACCTGGATTTCGCGATCAAACTTTCGTCTCCCCTACCCATGGATGCTCCACATAAAATTTCACTTTGATTGGCCAAGCAGTTTCAGAGAAGAAGATCTTTGTAAAGTGTGTATGGACAACAGACTGGCCAAGGTCAAGAGATGACCTTGACCTATATTAATCACATACCTTCATCCACTCCATTAGTTGTTTGCATCTACCACTTTTCAGGCCTCAGGCTGCAATAGTTTTCAAAAAATCCATAGTTTTCACTTTTTCCTATGTAAAAGCCTATGTTTCCAAATTTGACCTTGCCGTAAAATAGGTCAAGGTCATCCAAGGGTCATCATTTTATCAAACTATGATGGGCTGAGGTCCTTGATGCTACATACCAAGTTTCGTGGAAATCGGCCCACCAGTTCTGGAGAAGAAGATTTTTGAGTGGTTTTTACCATATATGGGCGTGGCGGCCATCTTGGTCATGTGACCTGGATTTCGCGATCAAACTTTCGTCTCCCCTATCCATGGATGCTCCACATAAAATTTCACTTTGATTGGCCAAGCAGTTTCAGAGAAGAAGATCTTTGAAAAGTGTGTATGGACAACAGACTGGCCAAGGTCAAGATATGACCTTGACCTATATTAATCACATACCTTCATCTACTCCATTAGTTGTTTGCATCTACCACTTTTCAGGCCTCAGGCTGCAAAAGTTTTCAAAAAATCCATAGTTTTCACTTTTTCCCATGTAAAAGCCTATGTTTCCAAATTTGACCTTGCCGTAAAATAGGTCAAGGTCATCCAAGGGTCATCATTTTATCAAACTATGATGGGCTGAAGTCCCCGATGCTACATACCAAGTTTCGTGGAAATCGGCCCATCGGTTCTGGAGAAGAAGATTTTTGAGTGGTTTTTACCATATATGAACGTGGCGGCCATCTTGGTCATGTGACCTGAATTTCGCGATCAAACTTAAAATGCCACTACCCAAGGAGGCTCCACATAAAATTTCAACAAGATCGGCCAAGCGGTTTCAGAGAAGAAGATCTTTGAAATTGTGGACGACGGACGGACGACGGACGACGGACGACGGACGGACGGACGGACGCCGGATCATGGCCATCCTATAAGCTCACCTTGTGAGCCTTCGGCTCAGGTGAGCTAAAAACACAGATCAGCTGTGCAGTTACTGCACAGCTGATCAGCGCCTTTGTTTTAGCTAGTTTGATAGTACAATTTCTCTTCTTCCTAAATCCAAAATTTCCAGCCTCTAGCCATCTTCTGTGCTTGTACAGATCAGTTTTTGTCAGACCTGTTTTCTCGCATTGCAGCTCATATGGCTTTGTGCCCATCAGACTGTGAAATCAGCCTCTGTATCTGTCAGCATGAGAGTCCAGGTCTTTTAAAAAGAAAATACGAAAATCACAATGTCAAAAAAACTTCCCAAAAATGTCTTCAAGAAACGCAATGGTATTAAGCAAGAAGAAACAACATGCAAAATTTTCACACTAGCACTCAGCCAACAGATTACATGAGCCATATCATAAAGAAAACCTTCTTCAGGTGTATACATTATATCAATGGGTATGCTTTACCACTACAGGACAGACCCGCTATACCGCGCCTTGAATTAACGCGGTGTTGGATATAACGCGAGGGCACCTTGGATCCCAAAATTTCACCCACCCACTTTTGAAAAAAAAAAAAAAAAAAAAAAATCTTCGCGGCGCGAAGGCGCCGTTTTACCCTTATATATTCCTTTATTGTATTACAGTTAAAGGCATTTATGTGCGGATGAATTCACTGTTAAAAAGATCGTTTGCAGGGAATTCCGCAAGGTTCAGTTTTCTTTCAGTTTCTCTTTATGGTACTCCGAAAAAAAACCCAGAGGACCATTGGTCCTGAGAACGCTCACCTGAAGCCTGATCCTGCAGTATTAAGTCATCATGAAATGACCTTGACCTTGAATACTCACACACCTTTATTGAATTCATAAGTTGTCTGCATCTGCAAAGTTTCAGGTCTCAGGCTGCAATAGTTTCCAAACCCAGTGATTTATGAGAAAACCACAATTTTAATTTTGATATTTAAATGACTTTGGGTCAAGGTCAAGAAATGACCTTGGCCTTCATTAATTACTTACCTTCATTGACTCCATTGGTTGTCTGCATCTAGCAACTTCCAGGTCTCAGACTGCAACAGTTTCCAAAATATCCATTGTTTCTGCCTTTTCCCATGTAAAAGCCTATGTTTCCAAAATTGACCTTGCCGTAAAATAGGTCAAGGTCATCCTATGGTCATCATTTGATCAAACTAGGATGGGCTGGAGTCCCAAATGCTACATACCAAGTTTTGCGAAAATTGGCCTGCCGGTTCTGGAGAAGAAAATTTTTGAGTGGTTTTTACCATATATGGGCATGGCGGCTATCTTGGTAATGTGACCTGGATTTCGCGATCAAACTTTCGTCTCCCCTACCCATGGATGCTCCACATAAAATTTCACTTTGATTGGCCCAGCAGTTTCAGAGAAGAAGATCTTTGAAAAGTGTGTATGGACAACAGACTGGCCAAGGTCAAGAGATGACCTTGACCTATATTAATCACATACCTTCATCTACTCCATTAGTTGTTTGCATCTACCACTTTTCAGGCATCAGGCTGCAATAGTTTTCAAAAAATCCATAGTTTTCACTTTTTCCCATGTAAAAGCCTATGTTTCCAAATATGACCTTGCCGTAAATTAGGTCAAGGTCATCCAAGGGTCATCATTTTCATACATGTGATGAGCTCCTGGTGTGGAAGTGGGAGATTTGGATTTCATTTCAGGGAGATTGGGGTCTACTTCAGGGAGATTATGTGTCGGCATCTAAAATGCACGATTTTGCATGTTTTCAAGCAACACCATCATTTTTTCTGTCAAATTTGAAGCAATTTGCTTTCCCCTATCTTCCCCCCTCCCCCCCGACCTAGTTTCAAAATGCATAATGGTACAGTAATCAGCTTATCCTTGTGTCTCATGTAATCATGAAAGCTAAAGGGGTAACCTGAACAATAAGAAGAGGCAGGGGATATTCCAAGTGTTATACTGTTCTTGAAGCAGCAATGCTTGATCATGCAGAAATCTGTCAACTGAATGTCCATTTTCAGCTGATTTTTCTGTCTGATTCCAAATAAAAGTTTGCAAGTGCAATTTTATACAAGTATATATCTATCTCACTTTAATAAGTTAAAAGAAATTAAACTGCATTACCTGTACTAACCAAGAAAATGAAAAATCGATCCCAGACACAAATTTCTACTTTCATTTTTGAAATGTTTACACTGGCCAAGGCCAAGGTCAACGGTGTACAGGTAAAATTTTTCCACTTTCAATTTGACATATTGGCGGGAAATTTTACCCTGCGTTTACACTTTGAACAGGTACCTTTGTGGATGCTTGGGCCAATTTAACGCCTCGCTGCACCCAATACCCCTAAAGTGACACCACTAATTGTTGTTTCCCTCCTTTGTAATTACGTAACAGACACTACTTAATCCCTTTGTGACTTTCGTCTGTTAAGTGATTACCGTATTTTTCTGCCCTAAATGGACAGTTTGGAAAAAATATGATAGGAAAATTCAGCATCCGGGAGATTCTAGAGGCTTTCCTGGAGGCCGGGATATGGTCCTCATTTCCTGGATCCTCCCGGACGATCCGGGAGGAATCACATGTATGCATTTTATCAAACTATGATGGGCTGAAGTCCCTGATGCTACATACCAAGTTTTGTGGAAATCGGCCAACCGGTTCTGGAGAAGAAGATTTTTGAGTGGTTTTTACCATATATGGGCGTGGCAGCCATCTTGGTCATGTGACCTGGATTTCGCAATTAAACTTTTGTCTCCCCTACCCATGGATGCTCCACATAAAATTTCACTTTGATTGGCTCAGCAGTTTCAGAGAAGAAGATCTTTGAAAAGTGTGTATGGACGACAGACTGGCCAAGGACAAGAGATGACCTTGACCTACATTAATCACATACCTTCATCTACTCCATTAGTTGTTTGCATCTACCACTTTCCAGGCATCAGGCTGCAATAGTTTTCAAAAAATCCATAGTTTTCACTTTTTCCCATGTTAAAGCCTATGTTTCCAAAATTGACCTTGCCGTAAATTAGGTCAAGGTCATCTTAGGGTCATCATTTTATCAAACTATGATGGGCTGGAGTCCCAAATGCTACATACCAAGTTTCATGAAAATCGGCCTGCCGGTTCTGGAGAAGAAGATTTTTGAGTGGTTTTTACCATATATGGGCGTGGCAGCCATCTTGGTCATGTGACCTGGATTTCGCAATCAAACTTTCGTCTCCCCTACCCATGGATGCTCCACGTAAAATTTCACTTCGATTGGCCCAGCAGTTTCAGAGAAGAAGATCTTTGAAAAGTGTGAATGGACGACAGACTGGCCAAGGTCAAGAGATGACCTTGACCTAAATTAATCACATACCTTCATCTACTCCATTAGTTGTTTGCATCTACCACTTTTCAGGCCTCAGGCTGCAATAGTTTTCAAAAAATCCATAGTTTTCACTTTTTCCCATGTAAAAGCCTATGTTTCCAAATTTGACCTTGCCGTAAAATAGGTCAAGGTCATCCAAGGGTCATCGTTTTATCAAACTATGATGGGCTGAAGTCCCTGATGCTACATACCAAGTTTCGTGGAAATCGGCCCACCAGTTCTGGAGAAGAAGATTTTTGAAGGGTTTTTACCATATATGGGCGTGGCGGCCATCTTGGTCATGTGACCTGAATTTCGCGATCAAACTTGAAATGCCACTACCCAAGGAGGCTCCACATAAAATTTCAACTAGATCGGCCAAGCGGTTTCAGAGAAGAAGATCTTTGAAATTGTGGACGACGACGACGGACGGACGACGGAGGGACGCCGGATCATGGCCATCCTATAAGCTCACCTTGTGAGCCTTCGGCTCAGGTGAGCTAATAAAAAAAAATAAGGAGTTTGCCAAGGTGCGATTTTCTTACAGTATCTCTTTATGGTTCAATGAGAACAATCAATGTATTTAAAACTGAAAGATCGCGTTTTCTAACAGAAAGCATAATGTGCTTACGAACCGTGTCGGCTGCGTGTATATTCACTAGTGATAATTGCCATTTCAGTAATTTTTAGACTGACACAATCCACCGCTCGCGAAGCGTGAATGACACATTGTTTTCTTAAGATTAGCAATAAAAGTTGTGAAAATAAGCCAAACGCGCTAGGGGATTATGGATAGACCGTAACGAGACTGTAAACACAGGTTGCTGTAGGCTATTGATGACACCTGTTACGCAACGTTGCTCATTTACGAAGGCGCCGCAAACCAAAGACTGCCTAAGCATTGGGACACCTAAATCTTGTATAATTTTATCTGATCAGAAAATGCATTTCTACTTTCTCGGTTAAGAACGGCAAATTAAAATAATTATAAATACCGTATCGGCAAAAACTTGTCCGCGTTAAATATTCGGATGCGTCAATAAGTCAAAGGCGGAACTCTATACGATACAACAACAACAGCAACATAAGCGCGGTGTCATGGACGCTTTTGACATTCAATCATACGTTGTAAATAAACAAATTTTATCGTTGTAGATCGTTTCTAACGGATTAAAATGTCGGAACATGCAAGGTTTCACTTTTGTTTATTCCATTTTAAAAGGACTCCCCGGAAAACCACCAATTTGCTCGGTTAAGCCAATAAACACGCCGTATAGGCGCTTTTCCCCACCCACCAAAAACTACAGAAACTGCGACCAGCCTGGTCCGAGTCGGTAGATTTGCATAACGCGACTCACTTATAATGCGCATGCGACTTGTGGACCCCGACCAGCGCGTTATAACGGGTCTGAAGTGTACTTTGCAAAGTAGTACTGGAAAACCTAAACTTTGTGTTTTCAGGGGAAAAAAATACATTTTTATGTCTGAAAATCACAATTTTTACTTTTGAAAATAGGAATTTCTTCCAACCAAAAATTATTTTTCTTGGTGTGTCGATGTAATGAAACACATATCTAGAAGCAGGCTTTTTTCATAATAAGGCTTATGTGATGCTTGAAAAAAACTGAAATAAAGAATTGGAAAATAAAGAGTTAAGATATAAAGAATTGAAATGTAAAGAAATGAATGATAATTTTTAAGTTTAAACAATTTTTTCCAGATACAAACCATTACAAAGTAAGATTTCTGAGTCTTGTTTCCTGATATATATGGGAACAAAATGTTTGTCATTTATTAAGTCCTGGCCTTGAAGGTTTAGATCACCAAAGCCTGTAATTTATCCTGCTCATAAATGTTAAAATGCCAACAACAGTTGGCATTTTAACATTTATGAGCAGGATAAAGTTCAGTCCCAGATGAGCTGAAAGAAGTTTTATAACCTCGAGACCAGGTTTACCCTAATGAATCAAGTCTTATAACCTCGGGACCAGGTTTATTGTCTTATCAAGTATGTAGCAACAATTTTACTTTTCAATATTGTGATATTTATGGTGCTTGCATGGACCAAACCAAGAGCCGCCATCATGTGGAGTTAAAGTTGCATCTTAAAGACACTAATTGCCAAGGGTCACCCATAAACCCTGCCTCACTATCAGGAAAACATGTCCCTGAAATGTATACCACCTCATATCCCACTTTAATATAGTGAAACTGGGGTTTACACAGGTATACCCATTTTTTTTTATTTTCGATCCAAAACATAGATTGTGGGTACTCGTTAGAACCGCCTGTTTCTAACATGTGCCCACTATCTATGTTTTGAGCAAAAATATCAAAAATATCAAAACTTTTCTAATGAAATTTTCAATTTTTAAAGCTGAATAAAAAATCTCTGTATATTGCATGGGCAAGTTTTCATAATGAAAGCTTTTAAGAGCGAAGTAGATTACCTCTTTATTTTGATACTGCAAGGCACTAGTTTTGAGTTTGTCCAGGGGTAAGGCTAGGTCGAGGGGACAGATAAAACTGTCTGCCTCAGTCTCTGACTTGCTCCGCTTGTGACCAAATATACCAAACTTCCCTTTCTGAAAATAAAATATTATAAATAATAAAAATAAAACTGAGATCCTTTAAGAGCAGTAAGCATATTAATGAGAAAGGGGATGGGCCATACCGCGGTTTCGGCTACTTAAGCCTCTTCAGTGACCCTATAGATTTGGCAACATGGAGTCAAAGAGAATTACTTTGATTTTGCAATTTAAATGAGCCGTTGCATTAGAAAACCAACGATCTTGGTTTCCGACCAGGTCAGACACAAAACAGGCCGTACAGCCACAGAAAGTAGTAGGAAGCTTACAATTTCAGATTGATGTTACTAGCGAAAACAAAGGCAGTGCCTTTGTTTTTGTACGTGCATAGTGTTGTTTTTTTGATGCGGAGGCCCAAATATAAAAGCTTCATTTCCTAGTTCTTAAGGCAATCTGCATTTTCTGTAAACAACAGCATTTCAAACCAAGCAATTCCACCACAATGAAATACCTCCATACTGCAAATGTTGCAGACCCTGACTAGACTGCCCAAATGCTTCTATCCATACATTTACAAACCATACATTTGTTGGTGACAGGTCTTTTTTTCTGTCAGGAAACTGTCAGACACAGAAGAGCAACATTTACTACTACTAAAAGACTTTGCTCTATTTTGAGAGAACTGTCAAGAAAATATAAGTCATACGGAAGTCATGCGAATGACAGCATCAAACAAATGAGCCGCTTCATGGGAAAACCAACAATCTGCATATGCGAAAACAAAGACGCAGATCAGCTTCGCGGTAACCGCGAAGCTGATCAGCGCCTTTGTTTTCGCTACACGGATAGTACATTTCCTCTTCTACTTAAATCCGAAATTTCAAGAGTCTAGCTCTTTTCTGTGACTGTACAGGTCGGTTTGTGTTGGACCTGTTCGGAAACCACATTGTTGGTTTTGCCACGAGACGGCTCAAATAAAATCAAGTCCAAATTCCTGTTTAGTTGCAAATACCCGACCCACTGACCCATCATATTTTCAACAAGTAGAAATTTTCAAGGTCAACATGTTGGCCTAGAGGTAAAGTGAATCTTACTATGGACTGGGAGGGTGAGGGTTTGAACCCATTGGCACACGAGCCGCGAGCAAGAAAACCGGTCTTTGAGGTTTCCGACAAGGTATGACACAAACCGGCCTGTACAGTCTCAGAAAAAGGATAGAAGCTTCAAATTTCGGATGTAAGAAGAAGAGAAATTGTACTATCCGTGTGGCAAAAACAAAGGCGCTGATCAGCTGTGCAGTTACTGCACAGTTGATCTGCACCTTTGTTTTCGCATAGGCAAAATCTGGTTTCTCATAATGCAGCTCCAATTGTGAGTACTTGACTCATTTTAGGCCTATGTGTCAGTGACAGATCAACATAATGACACAGTCTCAGAAAAAGGCCGGAAGCTTGAAATTTCGGATGTAAGAAGATGAGAAATTTTACAATCCCTGTGGCGAAAACAAAGGCGCTGATCAGCTGTGCAGTTACTGCACAGCTGATTTGCGCCTTTGTTATCAAATAGGCAAAAATACGGTTTTCTCAAAACGCGACTCACACAATAGTTGTGTCCTTAAGCAAGGCACATTATCTGGTTTATACCCAGGAAATAGTTGCTATATCCTGACATGACTGAAAAATTGTTGAATGGGACATTAACACATCCACCACCATACCTATAAAAGAATACTCTATCTCCTCTATCTCTCACCTTTATTTTAGCATTAGGCACCAACGGTACATTTCCCGGTGTGGCTTCCTGCTCCCGTTTTTTATGCTGTATTTCGTTGCCGACTAACGAGACAAAGTGTGTACTGAGATGTCGCCGTAGCAACGTCTTGCTGTTCGGTATTGACAACAATTGGGCAAACAACTCTGCATTGAACCGACTTTCTAATACCTGCAATAATAAGTCAGAGGATGTGAGATTTAACAGCATGATCAACTATCAGTATAGGCATTTTGGTTTTGAGGAAACCATTTTTATTTTATTGTTTATTTGTTTGTTTGATTTTCTCCATAGATTCAACTCATTTGAGCCACCACAAGAAAAACAACAATCTGCATATGTGAAAACAAAGGCGCAAATGAGCTTCGCAGTTCAGTAACTGCGAAGCTGATCAGCGCCTTTGTTTTTCCTACACGGATAGTACAATTCCTCTACTTCTAAATCTAAAATTTCCCATCTCTAGCCATCTTCTGTGCTTGTACAGCTCGATTTGAGTCGGACCTATTCGGAAACCACTTAGTTGGTTTTCTCACATCGTGGCTCATTTGGTAATCCCAGGTTATAGGCATAAATATCCGACAAAGCTTCCATCTAGAAGACAATGTGGCATAGTGGTTAAACTTCTCAGCTGGTAAACCTGGAGTCCTAGGTTTAATCGTGGGCTTCTCCCATTTTAAATATAGGTCCCATCTCCATTTGATCTAAGCTGTCGAGTAGGCATAAAAACAACCATCTTCCATCTGTTTTTTTTTTTCCTTTCTTTTCCCCAACGACATGCTTCTAGTCAATGCCCTCATAAAGATACAAATATTAACCATGACCCTGATCCATGAGTGTCAGATTAGTGCTTGTGAAGTGAGCCGCATCATGAGAAAAACGGATTTTTGCCTATGCGAAAACAAAGGCGCAGATCAGCTTCGCAGTTGCGAAGCTGATCAGCGCCTTGTTTTTGCTACACCGATAGTCCAATCCGAAATATCAAGCTCCTAGCCTACTTCTGTGACTGTACAGGTTGGTTTGCGTCGGACCTGGTCGGAAACCCCAAAGCCCGGTTATTTCGTGTCGTGGCTCAAGTAGTTTGGCTGCCTGGAATATGGCTGCATGTCAACTCATATGGGCTTAAATTCCAAAAGTCCCTACCTGACAGATATATTCTTTAATCTTAATGAACAATAACACTGTGTTATTTACCTGTGTGTGAAAAATGGTAAAACCTCTTTACTATGCATCTGACAATAAAACAAGTATAATTGATATACTTTTGAATTTAAATACAAAACAAAACCATGATTACCATTAAAGCACCATGTACCCCACTCCCTCTGAGGTTGGGGGCGTATTCTGACAGATCGATTGTCCGTAACCACTCCATCACTCTGTGATTTGTCCATAACACCACGTCGCCAGGTACATTATACAGGTTACCCTAAAATGATGAGAAAACATTACTCTTTATGATGTCACATTGCAATAGATTTAAATCCACATCGATTCCTGTTTTAAACTGAGCAGAAGTTCAAATCAAGGTGTATTTGAGATTATCGAAAATTTATTTTGTAATTTCTTCATAAAAGCATATGTTTTGGGTGCTCAATAACTTGTTGAGGCCATTCTAATGAGCATCCACAATATAAACTAGTATGAAGCAATCAGCAAAATTATCCATTACAGATATCAAGGGGCATTGTTACCAACTGGCAATGAGTTATCACACCTTTTACCGATGTATTAAGTTCTGTAACATCAAAAATGTTTGTGAGAACTAAATTTTCGCTAACTTTGCCAATATGTTGACTTGTGAATTTAAAGGTCTCAATAACAAAGGCTTATTATAAGTTTTATAAACTGCACAAGTACTCGGTCAAGACTTAAACAGGCGGCCCCCGTGGCCGAGTGGTTAAGGTCGCTGACTTCAGTGCTCTTGATCATTCGATCATCTCACCTATGTGGGTTCGCGCCTCGCACAGGGCACGAATTCATATGTGAGACAAGCCATGTTCTGCTTGCGGGTGTGTCAGGTGGTTTTTCCCCGGGTACTCCGGTTTTCGCCCCACCTACCGATTGATTCGTCTCGATATGAGTGAAAAAGCTTGAAAGGGATGTAAAACTGATTCAAAAAAAAAAAAAAAAAAAAAAAAAAAAAAAAAAGACTTAAACAACTTGCTAATAAATCAGAAATAGAAAATTTTGCAACATAAAAGTAAAAAAATTCTTCTGAATTTACAGTAACTCTTAATAACCTTCTTTTTCTTGCAATTGCTTTGGTGTTTGAAAATGAAAAAAAAAATCACCTCACCTCATCCACTGAGGGTCGTCGTCTGAGGCACGACGAGTTGTAATCATTGACACGTAGAATCTGGATACCTCTTTTGATACTGACATGGTGTAACTCATTCACAACTTTTAAATGTAACAAATCATCCTAGATAGAAAATACAGAAATGTTAAATAACTGAGCCTGTGCACGAGAAAACCTACAATTTCTGTTTCCGACCAGGTCCGACACAAACTGGCCTGTGCAGTCACAGAAGCAGGATACAGGCTTTAAATTTTGGGTATAAGTAGAGGAGAAATTGTACTATCTGTATAGCGAAAACAAAGGTGCTGATCAGCTTCGCGGTTACCGCGAAGCTGGTCTGCATCTTTGTTCTCGCATATGCAAATTGTTGGTTTTCCCATGCATAGACTCAATATGTGTTTTCATATAAACCAAACTGTCACTCCAATATTAGTGACATGTGACAAGTTTCTTCTTGTCAATCAAAAGTTACTTCATATGAGCCCCATCATGAGAAAATGGGATTTTTGCCTATGCATCAAAGAAACTGTCCTTATAGTGTGGCAGCCCAATAACGTCTAGCCACCACATATCCCATGTATGGTCGATAATGCTGGCTTTACGTTATTATTGTTTCAATTATTTATACTTACGACTGTCAAAGCATGAAACATTCTCCCGTCCACTCTAGCGTCCTTATACTGTGGCTAGCCACCGCATAACCCAAACACGGTCGAAAATACTGGCTTTACGTTATTATTGTTTCAGTTATTTATACTTACGACCGTCAAAGCATGTAACATTCTCCCATCGACTCTAGCGTCAAAGAAACTGTCCTTATACTGTGGCAGCCCTATATCGTCTAACCAACGCATCACCCATGTGTGGTCGAGAATGCTGGCTTTACTTTGTGGCCCAGAGTTCATATCTTGTATCGCTAACTGAAGTTTCTTTCTGTGTAATGGATGCCTTATATTTAATTCCTGCAAATGAATCATTTAACATTTTATAATCACTGTGGAGGCAGGAATCATTTTAACATTTTATAATCACTGTGGAGGCAGGAATCATTTTAACATTTTATAATCACTATCTATGGAGGCAGGAATCATTTTAACATTTCTGTGGAGGCAGGAATCATTTTAACATTTTATAATCAACATCTATTCTCATTGGAGACTAGATCCTGACAAATTAGTGACACTTTTGCGACAAAGATTTGTAATTCAAATATAATTTTCACATTGCAGTCTCATTGAATGGACTTCATGCAACAATTTTGGCCTGATATGTCTCACAATTGTCATATGATAGTCATTGGTAGGCCTTGTATTTTAAATTGTGTCAAATCCTGTGCCTTCTATTTTTATTACTTTTGACAACTCAGTCATTCAATCAAGACTGGAGTCGACAGAAAGAAAACTAGACATTGGCTGCAAGCAAGGCTTTCAGTATACCCCCCGCAAAATTATCTAAGGCCAATAACTTCCTTTAAGTCAAACATGCAAAACATTAGTCAAAAATATCTTTTCAGCATTATAATCCTTCATGAAAATCTTCCGTATGTCTGACTCATGTCTGTAAGGTATTAAATAATATACTGATAGCTCATGGAGTAAAATTATTGTTGATTTCACTGTACACTGTTGATCATTATTTATCATGAGAAATGGTCAAAAATTGGCTATGCTAAAAAAAAGCTGTAAATTTGTCAAAAATAAATTATTCAGCATAAGAATTATTCATGCACATCTGAAATATATCTGGAACAAGTGTGCAAAGAATTCAAATGAAACAATGAAAGCACTAGGAGGACTTGATTTCATAAAGTATGCTCTACCAGCCGTATTGTATATTAGCGATGGTTGAAAAATGTCTAAGTTGAAAAATGCTGTAAATTTGTCAAAAATTATTTTTTCACCAATAAAATTCTTTATGCACATCTTCAATATGTCTGTAACATGTCTGCAAAAAGTATTGAAAAGAAGTACTGAAAGCCCCAGGAGGAGTTGGATTTCACAAAGTATGTACTATCAACCATAATTGAATATAAGCAGAAATGGTCAAAATTGGCTAAGTTTAAAAAGCTGTAAATTTGGCAAAACTAAAATTTTCAGCATAAAAAGTCTTCATGCACATCTTCAATATATCTGGAACAAATCTGCAAAGAATTAAAAAGAAACAATGAAAGCCCTAGGAGGAGTTGATTTCACAAAGTATGCACTTCCAACCATTATTGTATGTAAGCAATAGTTGAAAAATGGCTAAGTTAAAAAATGCTGTAAATTTGTCAAAAACTATTTTTTCAGCATTATAATTCTTCATGCACATCTTCAATATGTCTGTAACATGTCTGCAAAGTACTGAAAAGAAATACTGAAAGCCCTAGGAGGAGTTGATTTCACAAAGTATGTATGTAAGCAATAGTCGAAAAATTCCAAAGTTAAAAAATGCTGTAAATTTGTCAAAAATTATTTTTTCAGCATTATAATTCTTCATGCACATCTTCAATATGTCTATAACATGTCTGCAAAGTACTGAAAAGAAATACTGAAAGCCCTAGGAGGAGTTGATTTCACAAAATATGTATGTAAGCAATAGTCGAAAAATGGCAAAGTTAAAAAATGCTGTAAATTTGTCAAAAATTATTTTTTCAGCATTATAATTCTTCATGCACATCTTCAATATGTCTGTAACATGTCTGCATAGTACTGAAAAGAAACACTGAAAGCCCTAGGAGGAGTTGATTTCACAAAGTATGCACTACCAACCATTATTGAATATAAGCAATTATAGAAAAATTTGCTAAGTTAAAAATGCTGTAAATTTGTCAAAAATGATTTTTTCAGCATGACAATTGTTCATGCACATCTGCAATATATCTGAAACATATCAGCAAAATATTAAAAGGAAACATTGAAAGCTGTAAAAGGAGTTGATTTCACAAAGTATGTACTTTCAGTACTATGGCAAACATGTTATAGAAAGACTTAAAAAGTCCCATAACTCTTGCAATACTGACCCTTTGGCCCCTAAATTCATACCACACATGTATTGTCTGATGGTGCAAGTGTGGTGAAAATTTGAAACAAATCAAGCAAAAGCTACTCAAGTTATTCAGCAAAGATGTCCAAATGTTGACGGAATGACGGAATGACGGAATGACGGAATCACGGAATGACGGAATGACGGAATGACGGACAGGCTGAAAACAGTATACCCCCCTAAAACTTCGTTTTGCGGGGGGTATAATAATGCTACCTTTTCTATTTCATGACCAGATGCCTTCAGTAATTGTTCTCCGTTTTTGACCCAGCGCCGGCACTCTGACAGATACATGTTGAGACCTATCTCGTTTAACCAGGCGACAATACGCTCACGATCCCAGCGAGAGAATGGTATACTTAAGTCACTGGAAAATAGAAAGTGTAGTTTAAAAGAAGATGTTCTAGATTTTTTACCAAACGTCGACAGATACATATTGAGATCTCGTACATTCACCTAGATCCTAGCGAGAGAACAGTGCACTGGAGTCACTGCAAAATAGGATGTGTAGTTTAGAAATGTTGTTCTCCATTTTTAACCTAGCCTCGACACTTTTAATCCCAGATGCGACCCCGCAGAATGGGGCGGCACACCTGTGGCTATTCTGTCTGCTTGGAATTTCATAGAAAAATGAAAAAAAATCACTCTTGGTGCCATTAAAAATTGAAGTGGGCTTGACCAAACAATAACAATGGGAAAATACATGCTTCACAAAAGGATTAAACTTACTAATCAACCCTGGCATCCCTGGACCAGCCAAGTCTTGCCGTGGCTGTGGCTCGTATACCACCACGCTTGAACTCGTCGCCTCGTTCTCGCTCGTGGAAATCTTGAGATCCACTCCGCTTTAATCTGTGGAATAAAATGTTTTGTAGAAATTATTGTGGTAGATTGGAAAAGATCAAAGCACAGTGATGTCACATCGCACTGACCAATGAGGTCATTGGATTTTAGCCAAAAAGCCATGTTTTGAAAGGAGAGTGAATTTCTAGATAAGAATAGGAGTTTTGCTGTTTAAACATGGTTTTTGCCTAACTGAAAATGGCTTCAAACAGCTACGCGCATAGATATCTATGCACAAATACAATGTTACTTTAATATGGGGAATTTTCTATAATGACTTCAAAGTGTGGTTTGTTATAAGATAGAAAGTCAAATCACACCGCTTCTGCTTTTCAGGACAAAGAATTTTACATAGATATGGATGCAAATTTGTGACATTTTCACACCCAATACAGTCACACACCAAGCTCAAACTGTCTGGAAAAGATATGCATGTTTCATTGTGTTGGCATCCTTTGAGCGAAGTACATGAACTGATTGGTAAGATTTATGCTGCGATGTGAGAAAACTGGTCGTCTGGTTTCAGACTAATTCTGACAAAAAACTGTCTTTACAGTCATAGAAAAGGGCTAGAATTTTTGAATATAGGAAGAGGGGACATTATAACTGTCCGAGTAGCGAAAACAAAGGTGCTGATCAGCTGTGCAGTTATTGCACATCTGATCTCTGCACCTGTTTTCGCATTGGGGGAAATCCGGTTTTCTCATGATGCTGCTCATTTAATTACATGCACAATCAAATTATCATCTTACTAAAGCAATGTCTTCAATTTACTGTACAAGCAAGGGAGACAAATCATATCTTACTTCCCAAAGAACCTGAGTAATCCCCGTTTCTTTTTCGTTTCCGGGTGGTACGTCCCTATGGTTCCCGTGTGGTGGTGTAAATCTTCGTCGTCTGTCACGACTTCTGCATGAGCTGTTTGTTATAATGGAAAAATAAAATAGGATTGCAAGTTACTCTCAGCACAATATCACCTGCAATTTAAGCTGCGACACAAGCAAATTGGCCTTTTGAATTCTTGACTCTAACTGGCCTGCACAGTGTCATAAAAAATGGCTAGAAGCTTTAAATCTTGAATTTAAAAAGATGGATTGTACTATCACTGCAGCTTCGTCTTAAAGAAATGTGAAATTGGAAATCCACTCTCTGGGCTCTTACATGATTACAAATACATACTTAGCCCATATGATACAAAAAATAAAGCCAGATTATATCACAGAATTCCGTTTTTCTGCTTTATAAACTCAAAAACTTCTCCATATATTTCAAATTTTGATGAGAATATATACAAAGTATACATATACATGTAGTATACATAAATGACTTGAGTAATTTTTACAAAGTTACAAAATATATATGAGTAAAATAGAACATTCATAATGTAGAGCGCTTTTGATACATATACTTTAATAGGATATATGAACCACGTCATGAGAAACCTGGATTTTTGCCTATGCTTAAACAAAGAGGCACATCGGTAACTGCACAGCTGATCTGCATCTTCGATTTTGCTAAACAAACAGTATAATCCCTCTTTTCCTAAAATCTGTAATTTCAAGTTTCTAAGCTACATCTGCAGCTCTACAGACCAGTTTGTGTTGGGCCTGGTCGGAAACATCGAAGACAGGTGTTCTAATGCCGTAGCTCATATATTAAGCATAAAATGAATAAGCTTTTGTTAAGGTCCGTCACACATAAGCAAAAATCTCTTGATGCAGACTTGCGCTCAACAGTGAAAAATAACTTTTGTTTGTTTTATTTACTGTTTTACGTCTCAGTCAACAGAAATGGTCATATCAGGATGATAGATGTTGAAAGGGGCGTAAAGCAATAAGTCAAACCAACAAGAATTCCGTTTTGCAATAAAATGCAAATATATGTCGAGGGACTTTTGTTTATGTGTGACGAGGCCTCTAACAACAATATTCAGAAAGACATTTAAGTCTGATATTAAAGATGAAAATGATCAGAGGTCTCCAAATCATACACATGTACAATTTTTTACACTGAAATCCGTCCAGGTCACGACTCTAAGCAAAATATTTTCTCGTAATTATGCAAAGCTTTCAACTGAACAAATAATCCTATTATTTGAGCCACCTCGTGGGAAAACCAACAATCTGCATAGGCGAAAACAAAGACGCAGATCAGCTTCGCGGTAACCGCGAAGCTGATCAGCGACTTTGTTTTCGCTACTCGGATAGTACAATTCCTCCTCTACCTAACTCCAAAATTTCAAGCTTCTAGCTCTTTTCTGTGCTTGTACAGCCAGGTTTGTGTCGGACCTGTTCGGAAACCACATTGTTGGTTTTCCCACGAGGCGGCTCATTTATAAAATGAAATAATGCAATTGAACGGAACTCCCTGTACCTAGCACAAATTAACATTCTTCGCAAAAATGTTTTGTTGGGACTATTTACCATGCAAAGCTGCAGAGCCTATGTTAATTCAAAAATAGCTTTGTTAATATTTTACCACAATATATGTACCATATAAAGAATTTCTGTTTAATATACAATGTACATGCAACCATATTTTCATTGTCTAATTCCATCTATCTTTTTTAAAACATGCTCAAACATAAGTCATAACTCCATTTAAGTATTTACTTTAATTAAATCAACTTTTAATATTATGCCTCATACTTTATGTCCACGATCAAAAGCTAGGATGGTCAAATTATCCTTGATATCTCTCAAATGCAGGTTACCAGTACTTAGCGCCAAAGTTATTTTCCAAATAAATTTTGATTGTAAAATGTTTTTCTATGTGCTAAACATGAAATGCCAGTTTCTGAATAAATATGACCTCTATTTTTGCCAATCTAGTTTAAAATTTATGTAAGTGTTTGTCTTAGTTCATATCTTTGTAATTTTGTAACGGTGTTAATAAGGAACATGCAAAAATTCTCGTCAAAATTGTTCTGTTTTCAACTCCAATCTACCCTTTCTTTTCCCTTTGAAAACCAAACCATGCTCAAATGTCTATGCATGCAATGCTAGAACAAACCGGTATGTCTCTCAATCAATTTTGTTTTTTGAAAGCAGTTTCATTTAATGTCTGTATCTAGTTGTTTATATTTGAGCCACCTCGTGGGAAAACCAACAATCTGCATAGGCGAAAACAAAGACGCAGATCAGTTTCGCGGTAACCGCGAACCTGATCAGCGCCTTTGTTTTCGCTATTCGGATAGTACATTTCTTCTTCTTCTTAAATCCGAAATTTCAAGCTTCTAGCCTGCTTCTGTGGCTGTGCAGCCTGATTTGTGTCAGACCTGTTCGGAAACCACATTGTTGGTTTTCCCACGCGGCGGCTCATTTAATATACAAAGCTGAATGCCTAACTCTTACTGTTAGATTATCAATTTTAAGGGGTTTGGATTACCTCCCTTGCACATGGAAATGGCCTATTCAAAATAATTTTTGGGCATAATTTTTTTTATTAGTGAACCATTTTTTTTATATTTTCATGGCACTTTTCAAGACTTTTGGGTTGCGAAAGGATGACATGGTCATAATTTTCTGGATGTGTTTCATAAAAGTGAGATTTTGAAAAAGGTTGTTTCTGAAAGATGGTATATGGACAGTAAGTTCTTGTTGGCCAAGCCAGGGCTGAAAACAAATTGACAAGTCAGGGCTGAACAAACACACTTGAAAACTTGCAAAGATAAAATCCATCTCTCTTTCCAACTTACCCAAAGTAAATATAGACACTGGATCAAAACAGTCTCGGGACAAAAAACGAATGCCAACTATAAAATCTAATACAAAATGAAGTTCTCAACACCAATATAGTTACACAAGCTGAGAAAATTCCCGAAGCCGAAAGTCAAGAAATGAGCCGCCTCATGGGAAAACCAACAATCTGCATATGCGAAAACAAAGACGCAGATCAGCTTCGCGGTAACCGCGAAGCTGATCAGCGCCTTTGTTTTCGCTACTCGGACAGTACAATTCCTCTTCTACGTAAATCCGAAATTTCAAGCTTCTAGCTCTTTCCTGTGCTTGTACAGGCCGGTTTGTGTCGGACCTGTTCGGAAACCACATTGTTGGTTTTCCCACGAGGCGGCTCAGATGTTAAAAGAAAGAGAGAACCAATTACTATTATTACATAAAATACATGTAGTACTATAAAAGGAAAGTATGTCCATTTATCAAAGTATTAAATACTAATATCTTATACTAACCCAAACATTATAAATAGCTATATTCAAAATTAATTTCACCGGGCTAATCATGTTAGTTCAAACAAGGGCTATATGATTTTACACGATACAAAAACATGCTGCTTCCAACCAGCACTATGCAGCAGGCAATATCATTCTCCATTGCCGTCACCTAAATTGGGGGCTGAGCAGCTTCGCTTTGTCGATTTTAGTCGCAGCAGGGCTCTGCCAATGGCAGGGAAGCCACGCGATCGGCGATGATCGCGTTCCTCATCTCGAGAGCTAGAGCGGACCATATCCTTGGGTAACGTACCGTAACTTCCGTTCCTCTTGCCGACATCCGTGTGTCTTTTATTGGTTGGAGGTGTCTGCAAGATAAAATTGCACATACATAGAGGATCTTACACGAGTGGTCATTTCATATGAAATTTATTAAACAAGCCTTTGGCGATTTTAATAAATTTCATATGAAATGACCACGAGTTTAAGATTCGTTTTATCATACGACTTCTTAAATACGATTTTATCGCCTTTAAAGTGGACATATTTCCAATGAAAATTGACGTTGTTACGGACATTGTCAATGACGTTACGTATTCCCGCAAAAGTGTTAATACACTTGTGGTCATAACACTTTTATTACATGACGTTATCCCCTGGAAAACAGCGACGTCATATGATAAATACATTTTATGCATGAAGAAAATATTGTAAACAGTTTGCTTATAATATGTATGAGCCTGTGCATGAGAAAACCCAACAATTTGGTGTTCCTACCAGGTCTGACACAAACCGGGCTGTACAGTCACAGAAGATGTTTAGAGGCTGGAAACTTTGGATTCAGAAAGTAGAGCAATTGTACTATCCATGTAGCAAAAACAAAGGAGTTGATCAGCTTTGCAGTTACTGCGAAGCTGATCTGCGCCTTTGTTTTCGCCTAAGCAGATTGTTGGTTTTCCCATGCAATGGCTCATTTATGAACTTATTGAATTAGGCCTCAGTGCTATGCTCATTAAACTAATGGTAATAAAGTCAGCAAATCATCTGTTCAGTAATGCATAGCAACATAAGCAACGATTTAAAAAGTTATGAGCCGTATAGTGAGAAAACCAACAATGTGGTTTTTGAACAGGTCCGACACAAATCAAGCTGCACAGTCACAGAAGCAGGCTAGAAGCTTGAAATTTCGCATTTAAGAAGAGGAGGAATTGTACTATCCGTGTAGCGAAAACAAAGGCGCTGATCAGCTTCGCGGTTACCGCGAAGCTGATCTGCGTCTTTGTTTTCGCATATGCAGATTGTTGGTTTTCTCATGAGGCGGCTCTTATGTAGCAACTCATGAGATTATTGTAAGGTAGATCTACAGCGATTCAAATTAATACCCACAACATCAGGTTTTATTTATTTTATTTTTTTATTCAGTTTTACGTACCTTTCAAGATTATTTCAGCTCATATGAGACGGGCCAATCAGTAGGTGGTCAAAAACGGAAGAACCCCCGAGAAAAACCACCTGGCACACCCGCAAGCAGAACTTGGCTTGTTTCACATGTCGCCAGTGCGGGGCTCGAACCCACACCAGTCACAGCGGTGAGATGATCGAGTGATTAAGAAACTGCCTTCTTAACCGCTCGGCCACGGGGGCCGCTCTACCGCGATTCAAATGAATACCCACAACATTTTATATTAACATTGCTTGGTTGGGTGGTTTGGTGTCATGGACACAGGACCTTGGTGTTAAGTCCAACCCCAGGACTGGAGAAGACAGGGATAAAAAAAAAAACTAGAAATTGGCTGCAAGCAAGGCTTTCAGTATACCCCCCGCAAAATTATCTAAGGCTAATAACTTCCTTTAAGTCAAACATGCAAAACATTTGTCAAAAATATCTTTTCAGCATTATAATCCTTCATGAAAATCCTCCGTATGTCTGACTCATGTCTGTAAGGTATTAAATAATATACTGAAAGCTCAGGGAGTAAAATTATTGTTGATTTCACTGTACACTGTTGATCATTATTTATCATGAGAAATGGTCAAAAACTGGCTATGCTAAAAAAAAGCTGTAAATTTGTCAAAAATAAATTATTCAGCATAAGAATTATTCATGCACATCTGAAATATATCTGGAACAAGTGTGCAAAGAATTCAAATGAAACAATGAAAGCACTAGGAGGACTTGATTTCATAAAGTATGCTCTACCAGCCGTATTGTATATTAGCGATGGTTGAAAAATGTCTAAGTTGAAAAATGCTGTAAATTTGTCAAAAAATATTTTTTCACCAATAAAATTCTTTATGCACATCTTCAACATGTCTGTAACATGTCTGCAAAGTATTGAAAAGAATTACTGAAAGCCCCAGGAGGAGTTGGATTTCACAAAGTATGTACTATCAACCATAATATTGAATATAAGCAGAAATGGTCAAAATTGGCTAAGTTTAAAAAGCTGTAAATTTGTCAAAACTAAAATTTTCAGCATAAAAATTCTTCATGCACATCTTCAATATATCTGGAACAAATCTGCAAAGAATTAAAAAGAAACAATGAAAGCCCTAGGAGGAGTTGATTTCACAAAGTATGCACTTCCATCCATTATTGTATGTAAGCAATAGTCGAAAAATGGCTAAGTTTAAAAATGCTGTAAATTTGTCAAAAACTATTTTTTCAGCATTATAATTCTTCATGCACATCTTCAATATGTCTGTAACATGTCTGCAAAGTACTGAAAAGAAATACTGAAAGCCCTAGGAGGAGTTGATTTCACAAAGTATGTATGTAAGCAATAGTCGAAAAATGCCAAAGTTAAAAAATGCTGTAAATTTGTCAAAAAATATTTTTTCAGCATTATAATTCTTCATGCACATCTTCAATATGTCTATAACATGTCTGCAAAGTACTGAAAAGAAATACTGAAAGCCCTAGGAGGAGTTGATTTCACAACGTATGTATGTAAGCAATAGTCGAAAAATGGCAAAGTTAAAAAATGCTGTAAATTTGTCAAAAATTATTTTTTCAGCATTATAATTCTTCATGCACATCTTCAATATGTCTGTAACATGTCTGCAAAGTACTGAAAAGAAACACTGAAAGCCCTAGGAGGAGTTGATTTCACAAAGTATGCACTACCAACCATTATTGAATATAAGCAATTATAGAAAATTTGCTAAGTTAAAAATGCTGTAAATTTGTCAAAAATGATTTTTTCAGCATCACAATTGTTCATGCACATCTGCAATATATCTGAAACATATCAGCAAAATATTAAAAGGAAACATTGAAAGCTGTAAGAGGAGTTGATTTCACAAAGTATGTACTTTCAGTACTATGGCAAACATGTTATAGGAAGACTTAAAAAGTCCCATAACTCTTGCAATACTGACCCTTTGGCCCCTAAATTCATACCACACATGTATTGTCTGATGGTGCAAGTGTGGTGAAAATTTGAAACAGATCAGGCAAAAGCTACTCAAGTTATTCAGCAAAGATGTCCAAATGTTGACGGAATGACGGAATGACGGAATCACGGAATGACGGAATCACGGAATCACGGACAGGCTGAAAACAGTATACCCCCCTAAAACTTCGTTTTGCGGGGGGTATAATGAGCCTGTGCAAGAGAAAACCAACAATTTGGATTCCGACCTGGTCTGACATAAACTGGCCTGTACAATCACAGAAGCTGGCTAGAAGCTTGAAATTTCAGACTTAAGAAGAAGGATTGTACTATCCGTGCAGCGAAAACAAAGGCGCTGATCAGCTGTGCAGATACTGCACAGCTGATCTGTGGCTTTGTTTTCACCTATGCAAATTGCTGATTTTCTCATGCGGTGGCTCAATTATCAACATACCTTGTGGTTTTTGGACGGTGTAATATCTTCAGCACTGTTTGATCGTTGTATTCTACGGGTGGGTTTTACTGAGGCGATTGTCGATGGTGGTGAATGGAGGGCGTTCTTCTCAGAAAATGAATTGACTGCAACAAAAGTGTCATATATGTAAAGCAAATTGATTAGAAAACGTATGAACAAAAGGAGAACTAGTATGATAACTCTACTCTAAACAACTTCAATATCAGGGCCCAGCTGTTCAAAATTAACGATCTCGTTAGTTAACGATTCATTAAAATTTCAAATGGCAATATTACAAAAACACTGTTATTTTTATTCATAAAATGTGAGAATCCTTTGCACTGCAAAGGATTCTCACATTTTATCAACAAAAAATAACAGTGTATTTGCGTTTGAGGTCAAATATATACATGTAGTTAACAAATTGACAGTGTTAAGCTAAGTTTTGAACAACTGGGCCCTGGTTTCCTGCTGGCAGCAGTTTCCTATAGTGGTCAGACTCAACCACCATTAGTTTGTTTGTTTTCAAGGTTTAAAGTCCCAGTCAACAAATTTTCAGTAATGTCGGGAAAGAGCCAGCCCTTTCTGGGAGTTATCCGGTACTCTGGGGAGTTAATGTGACTTGCTCAAGGACACAACAGTGCTGTCTGTGGGAACCAACCCAGGACCTCTGATGCTATTCCAGTACACCATCTCGCTCTATATCAGTCATCATTAATGAATTTCTTGGAAACTGTATATAGCCCCAAATGACTTTGTTGAACACTCCAAACCATCTAGGATTATCATTCATTGCAAAATAAAATTCAATAAAATTTGTATTCACTGATCTTGATGCCCCTTATAATGAATCTAACTGCACAGCTGATCAGCGCCTTTGTTTTTCGTTACACAGAATAGTTCAATCCATCTTCTTCAAAAACCCAAATTTTCAAGCTTCTAGCTTTCTTCTGTGATTGTGCAGGTCGGTTTGTGATGGACCTGTTTTGAAACCCTGAGGACCTGTTTCTTCCATCATTAACTAACCTGGTGTACTTGTGGCATTGGGTGAGATAGCATAGTTCCTGTCCCCTTTCTCTGTGGGCTACAAATAGAAAATATACAGCACTAATTAAGAGTAATGATCCTCAGGTACAGAATAGATCTACTTTCCATGCATCAACCATTGTAAATTGCTTTCCAAAAGAAAAGAAAAATGTGTACATGGTTCACATGAAAAAAAAGAACTTTTTTTGTTTTAAGTTAGAAAGAACAGAATACATTTTTTAAGTTTGTGGCTTACCTCTCCATGGTAAAACATATTGGACATGGCATCTGAACATAATTATGTGAACTCTCCTTGTCAGTATGAAGAATCACACTCACTCACGCCCACCCACTCACCTGATGAGCATGCCCATTCTCTCCCTTGCCTGAGCTGTCTGGCACTGACGGAGTTGTAGAACTTGTGGAACTAGTATCATCTTCGATGTTCAGCATCTCTTCCAGAACTGGGGAAAAATGAAAGGAAATAACATCTCTTTATATTCACTAACTCTTTATATTCACTAACTCTTGAAAAATGGTGAAAACTTCATTAATGCCATTGTGTATGCATTACAATATAAATTAACAAATTCTATCACATACTTATATTCCAAATCAGTAATGTAATTACGAGCTTGTGCCTTTAGACCAAGACCTGGCAATTTGATCAGGGCCTGCATTTTGTTTGACTCAACAGTGAGACTTTGTACATCCACCATAGAAGAAGGGAGCCAGCTTTACCATTAATGTATCTTTTAGTAGTCTTTTTGTTTCTTGACCTTTTTTGTCATTTAACATGAACTAATGATTCAAAATCTTTCAGGCATATAGTTACCTTTTCTTCCCTGAGCTTGTGCAAGTATTTCTTCAATTTTTTTGTATCGCCGTAACATTTTCCGCAGGTCGTCTATCCGTTTGTCCTGACAAAGGAAAAAAAGTTCTCCAGGTCCCAAGGTTATGAATCATTTTATTTCATGCTCAACTCAGCTGAGCATAAATTTAAACTGCACATAAATATTGAAATAGCCCAAATAAATTGAAATTTCATGTTTAGATCACCAAAGCCTGTAATTTATCCTGCTTATAAATGTTAAAATGCCAACAATTGTTGGCATTTTAACATTTATGAGCAGGATAAATTTAAGTCTCAGCTGAGCTGAGCATGAAAAAAGTTTTATAACCTCATGGCTATGTTCAGACCACTTATCCAGAGACAACCAACACGACAGAGAAAAACATAATACCTATGAAATCAGTACAAGGCTTTAGAATACCTCTGTGGGAACAACTTACCCAGGATAGGATCAAACTGATCCATGGCAAGCTGTTCCAAAAAAGGTATTACCTTCCAATTGCAGCTTATTGGGTCATCATACGTTGGTTGTTCTGAGTCTCTAGATAACCAGAGTAAGCATGAGCAGTCAAAACCTGTCCAGTGATGCATGTTCATAAAAAGTTTACAAAAATAATTTTAAACCAGAGGACCAATGGTCCTGTAAACACTCACCTGAGATCTGCTGCATATACCAATAAACATGTTTGAATATTATGGTATTTAATCCCAGTGCAGGGGCAGATGAAGCCCTTGGGCCATTTTCTTTTTCAGAATAATCAATATTTTGTCCATTTGCCAATTTCCTGCTGGCTTTTTCCTTCAAATGACATTTTAACAGTTATTCCCATTCAAATGCATTGGCAACCGATGTTGACCTTGCCATAAACTGGGTCGGTCATCACAGGGTCATGATTTATATATACATTGTAGTACTTGAGCCATTGATGCTTCAAGCCAAGTTTCCTTGAAAATCTGTCCACTGGTTCCAGAGAAGAAAATTTTTGAGAGATTTTTACCATATATGGGCCTGGCGGCCATCTTGGTCATGAGACTTGGATTATTTATATACACATTGATTACCCCATCCTTTAGATGTTTCACATAAAATTTGGCTTTGATTGGCCAAGCGGTTTCAGAGGAGCAGATGTTTGAATATTATGGAAATATACATGTATATTGCCACAGGGTGGGGGCATATGAGCCCCTGTGGTCCATTTTTTGTCAGAATCATTAATAGTCAGTTGTATTGCCCATTTCCTGCAAGACTTTCACTTTAAATGACATTTTAAAAGTTTTCCCCATTCAAATGCATTGGCGACCTATGTTAACCTTGCCATAAAATAGGTCAAGGTCATCACAGGGTCATGATTTATATATACATTGTAGTGCTTTAGCCATCGATGTTTCATGCCAAGTTTCATTGAAATTGGTCCAACGGCTCCAGAGAAAAAGATTTTTGAAGGGTTTTTACCATATATGGGCATGGCGGCCATCTTGGTCATGTGACCTGGATTATTTATATACACATTGGTTATCCCTTCCTATTGATGCTTTACATAAAATTTGGCTTTGATTGGTCAAGCAGTTTCAGAGGAGCAGACGTTTGAATATAGTGAAGATATACATGTATATTGCCCCGGGGTGGGGGCACTTGAGCCCCTGGGGTCCATTTTTTTCAGAATCATTAATATTCAGTCCTACTGCCCATTTCCTGCAAGACTTTCACTTTACATGTCATTTTAAAAGTTTTCCCCATTCAAATGCATTGGCGACCGATGTTGACCTTGCCGTAAAATAGGTCAAGGTCATCACAGAGTCATTATTTATATATGCATTGTAGTGCTTTAGCCATCGATGTTTCATGTCAAGTTTCATTGAAATTGGTCCACTGGTTCTAGAGAAAAAGATTTTTGAAGGGTTTTTACCATATATGGGCATGGCGGCCATCTTGGTCATGTGACCTGGATTATTTATATACACATTGGTTATTCCTTCCTATTGATGCTTTACATAAAATTTGGCTTTGATTGGTCGAGCGGTTTTAGAGGAGAAGACATTTGAATATAGTGAAGATATACATGTATATTGCCCCGGGGTGGGGGCACATGAGCCCCTGGGGTCCAATTTTTTTCAGAATCATTAATATTCAGTCCTACTGCCCATTTCCTGCAAGACTTTCACTTTAAATGACATTTTAAAAGTTTTCCCCATTCAAATGCATTGGTGACCTATGTTGACCTTGCTGTAAAATAGGTCAAGGTCATCACAGGGTCATAATTTATATACACATTGTAGTGCTTGAGCCATTGATGCTTCATGCCATGTTTCGTTGAAATCGGTCCACTGGTTCGGGAGAAGAAGATTCTTGAAGGGTTTTTACCATATATGGGCATGGCGGCCATCTTGGTCATGTGACCTGAATTTCTTATATATACATTGGTTCCCCCTTCCTATAGATGCTTCATATAAAATTTGGCTTTGATTGGCCAAGCGATTTCAGAGGAGAAGATCTTTGAAATTGTGGACAGACGGACGACGGACGGACGACGGACGGACAACGGATGGACGGACGCCGGATCATGGCCATCCTATAAGCTCACCTTGTGAGCCTAACGGCTCAGGTGAGCTAACAATATGCATATGCGAAAACAAAGGCATAGATCAGCTGTGCAATAACTGCGAAACTGATCAGCACCTTTGCTTTCGCTACACAGATAGTACAATGATTCTTCTTTTAAAATCCAAAATTTCAAGCTTCTAGCCTGCTTCTGTAACTGTACAGGCCGGTTTGTGTCGGACCTGGTTGGAAACCCAGATTATTGGTTCTCCCATGCGAAGGCCCATATCATCAAATATAACTCCTATCTAGTGCTGCATGTACATCAATGATCTATGATTAACTCATTTAAGCCTGGCATCCCTTTTATTGGACATAGGCAAACAGCATAGCCCCAGATGTGACGCCGCAGAACTCGGCGTCCCATCTGGGGCTATTCTGTTTGCTTAGAGGACTGGAATTTCATCGAAAAAGGAGATAAAGATTTAAAATCACTCCTAACACCCCTAAAAAAATGACAGTGGACTCACCCACTTGATAATGATGGGGAAATCCACAAAGTCAAATATGGGTTAAATACTTCAAACATTAATAGACAGACATGGCTTACTGGAAATTTTGATTAGGTCACTGCACTTTTGATGTTTTCTAGTAATTAGCTGCCAGACACTACAGAGTCTGTCACGAGAAAAGCTGATTTCCATAAAGCCTTGAGGTCTTGAAACAATTTTCATGCTCAGCACAGCTATGACTGAAATTTAAACTGCTCATAAATACTGCAATGGCCCAAATTGAAAGCCAGGGTTTAGATTACCAAAACCACTCATTTATTGTGCTAATAAATATTTAAATGCCAACAACTGTTGTCCATTCAACATTTATGAGCAGGAAAATTTCAATCTCAGCCGAGTTGAGCATGAAATAAAATGATTCATAACGCCTGGACGATATTGTCATTTTCTTTGCAATACTGTGACCCACAATTATCTTTACACATAAATCAGTCTTTATCAAAACGTCTCCACCCTATCATGGGGAGACAACCAAAGTGGGAGACAACCAAAGAGGGAGACAACCAAAGAGGGAGACAACCAAAGTGGACTGAGAACAACTATTACCACAAATAAAACCAATAAGTGATGATGAGCCGCCTCGTGGGAAAACCAACAATGTGGTTTCCGAACAGGTCCGACACAAACCGGCCTGTACAAGCACAGAAAAAGAGCCAGAAGCTTGAAATTTCGGATTTAAGTAGGAGAGGAATTGTACTATTCAAGTAGCGAAAACAAAGGCGCTGATCAGCTTCGCAGTTACTGCGAAGCTGATCTGCGCCTTTGTTTTCGCCTTTGCAGATTGTTGGTTTTCCCATGAAGCGGCTCAAGTACTGAATACCTGTCTGGGAACAACATGCCACTGATCATTCTGACCCATGGTAAGTTGTTCCCAGGCAGATATTTACTCCCAATTGTCAGTTATTGATTTCATCTGTGTTGTTTGTAAACTTTGTACTCATGTTCACTGTTTCTAGATAACCAGTGTGGAAGTGCTCCTGCCTTACCTTTTCAGCATTTGAGACCATGAGTGCATCCACAGCCTTCTTCAGTCTTTCTACTTCATATTCTACAAATATAAAACACACATAAATGAGCCGCCCCATGCGAAAACCAACAATCTGCATAGGCGAAAACAAAGACGCAGATCAGCTTCGCGGTAACCGCGAAGCTGATCAGCGCCTTTGTTTTCGCTACTCGGATAGTACAATTCCTCCTCTACTTAACTCCAAAATTTCAAGCTTCTAGCTCTTTTCTGCGACTGTACAGGTCGATTTGTGTCGGACCTGTTCGGAAACCACATTGTTGGTTTTCCCACGAGGTGGCTCAAATCATAATTAGAAATAGCTTGTGCATCTTAGTGCACAAGTCATTGCTGTTCAATAGTTATAATGTGTCTGGTAGCCAGGTTTTGTTCTATTTGAGCTGAGGCGCATGAAAAACGGTCTACGGGGTTTCCGACCAAGTCCGACACAAACTGGCCTTTTCTAGACCCGTGAAATTTCGGATTTAAGAAGAAGAGGAATTGTACTATCCGTGTAGAGAAAACAAAGGCGCTGATCAGCTGCGCCTTTGTTTTCGCATAATTATGCAAAAATCTGGGGGGGGGGGGGTTCATGACATGGCTCATTTATTGGAAATATTTTGTGCATCTTAGTGCACAAATCATTGCTGTTCAATAGTTAAAATGTGTCTGGTAACCAGGTTCTGTTCTATTTGAGCTGCGACCCCCGAAAACAGGTCTTCGCTGTTTAGACCAGGTCCGACAGAAACCCATCTGTACAGTTCAGAAGAAGGCTAGACCCTTAGAATTTCAGATTTAAGAAAAAGAGGAATTGTACTATCCATGTAGCGAAAACAAAGATGCTGATCAGCTGTGCAGTAAGCTGTGCAGTAACTGCACAGCTGATCTGCGTCTTTGTTTTCGCATAAGCAAAAATCTGGTTTCTCATGATGTGGCTCATTTTAACCAGGTTCATGGCATACCTTTCAGATGCATGATGGTTTGCAGAGAAAAAATGCAGATTATAGTTCTCAAAAAGCTTATGAACCTAGCATCTTTCCAACTGTTAGGGTTATAACAGTATACTGAATATGAGCTGCCGCATGGAAAAACGAACAATCTGCATAGGCGAAAACAAAGGCACAGATCAGCTTCGCAGTAACTGCGAAGCTGATCAGCACCTTTGTTTTCGCTACAAGGATAGTACAATTCCTCTACTTTCTAAATACAAAATTTCCAGCCTCTAACCATCTTCTGTGACTGTACAGCCCGGTTTGTGTCGGACCTGGTCGAAACCCAAATTGTTTCTTTTCTCACGCACAGGCTCATATATCTTTCTTTCTTATTGTAATAAAAAAAGCAGGCTGCATAATCTGGCTCCTGTCTCATGAGGACTTAAAAGTTGCCAGCTAACCAGCATTAAGGGTATACTATATACTGAACAAAAAAAAAGAAGAAACTTTTCACATTGGGTCAAACATTTTTCATCTTATCATGTGACACAAGAAACACTTTCAATCCATGACACTAGAAACGTCCTTTGAAACATGTGATATGACATTGGCATGACATATGATTTTGACTCCTCTATCATTTGACACGCTATTTCCATTTTATGGGACTTTTACCCAACATTAGGATGTCATGACACTCAAAATATAACCACCCAAGCAAACCAACAAGGCTTATATGTATGGATGATCTGACTAAACCACTTTCCCTGGGCAGGCTCAGACTTGAGTGGTTAACAAGTATTCAGACCCTGATTTTGTATCCATGTTTTGAATGATACCCATACTGTACCCAATACTGTACCCATAATTTTGAATGATACCCATTCTGTACCCAATACTGTACCCATACTGTACCCAATATTGCGACATAACTTGTGTCAAACATGTAGATGCCCATGGCAACATATTTACTGATTAAACAAATGTGGGTAAAGATCATACATTAGATAAAATAGGTACAGATTTGGAATATGCATGGGTACAAATAGAGGACATAACTGGGTATTGTAAATCTGGGATCAGATCTGTATATCGTGGGAACAGGTAGAGGGTACAGATCATGAGCACAAGTTAAAGAAACCTTGAAAGTCCTCCTATCATATGAGCCGCGTCCTGAGAACACTGAATTTTTGCATATGCGTAAACAAAGGCGCAGATCAGCTGAGCAGTAACTGCCCAGCAGATCAGCGCCTTTGTTTTTTTTGCTACACAGTACTATTCCTCTTCTATTTTAATCCTAATTTTCGAGATTCTAGCCATCTTTTATGACTGTACAGACCGGTTTGCGTCGGACCTGGTCGGTAACACCGCAGACCAATTTTCTCACATCATGGCTCATATAACAACAGTAAAATGTAAACTCAATCACTGCAACCACATGGGTACATTCTCAAGCTATGAAAAAAGTTCAGCAAAAACATGGCAAAACAAACACTGCCAATACAGATATGTCTAACCAAGGTCTACAATGCATATTGAGTCGTACAATATAATGATGAAGCTAGAGATTCAGAATCACATTTTAATACCTATATCTTATCAGTTACTAGAATCTAGTAAAACTACAACATGAAACATAGGGAAAATCACGCCCATTTTTGATAGGGAAAATCACGCCCATTTTTGATAGGGAAAATCACTCCCATTTTTGATTGGGAAAATCCTTCCCATTTTAAATAGGGAAAATCCCGCCCATTTTTGATAAGGAAAATCATGCCCATTTTTGATAGGGAAAATCCCTATTCTGTTAATGTACTGATATATCTTTATCATTAATTAGTATCTATTTATATATATCATTAATTAGTGTCTATATATATATATTTATTTATTCATTTATGTATTTATTTTATTTTTATTAATTTATTTATTTCTAAGTTTATTTTATATCCATTTTATATTTTGCTATGTTTGGCACCATTTGTCTTTTAAATTGACTGCTTAAAGTGAAAATTCTTGAAAGAGTATTGTTATTGCAGTTTAAATCCCACTAAAGGCTTAAATCATATGAGCCGCATCATGAGGAAACCAAATTTTTGCCAATGTGAAAACAAAGGCGCAGATCAGCTGTGCAGTTACTGCACAGCTGATCAGCACCTTTGTTTTTCCCACTTGAATAGTATGATTCCTCTTTTTCCTGAATCCAAAATATCAAGCCTCTGTAGCCTTTGACTGTGACTGTACAGGCTGGTTTGTGTAAGACCTGCTCAGAAACCCCAAAGACCGGTTTTCTAGAGTTGCTGCTCATATGGAGATGGAATCTATAGTGGCCTAAAATTTGAGCCGCATCGTGAGAAAACCAGAATTTAGCCTATGCGAAAACAAAGGCACAGATCAGCTTCGCAGTTACTGCGAAGCTGATCAGCGCCTTTGTTTTCGCCACTCGGATAGTACAATGTCTCTTCTTCCTGAATCCGAAATTTCAAGCTTCTAACCATTTTCTGAGACTGCACAGACCGGTTTATGTCGGACCTGGTCGGAAACCCCGAAGACCGGTTTTCTCGCGTCACGGCTCATTTCATCTAAAACACTAGAGAAACTAGTGACAAATGAATTGCAGAGATTGACAAGCATTCAATCTAAATTTTGACCAAATCTCAAGAAAGAATTTGTTTGCCAAATTTATCTCAATTTTCAAAGCTATCTTAAAAGTAAAGTAATGTTCGGAAGTACAGTGAGTAAGAAACTGAATAGAATGCAGCTAAACTGGAAGCAGCAGTTTCGCTCATCAGACTCTACTAAAGATTGGTATAACAAAGAACAGAAGATGAAACACATTGAATTGAAACAAGATTAGCAAGAGAAGAGGAACAAGTGAGCGCTACAACAAAAGGCAAAATATTTATACATCATCAAGAAACATGTCCATGAAATAGTACCCCCTTGAACCCCACTTTTATATAGCAAAACTCGGGTATGCAGAGGTATACCTATTTTTCTTATTTTTGCTCCAAAAAAATAGATTGTGGGTGCTCGTTAGAACCACCTCGCCGAGGCCGTTCTAACGTGTACCCACAATCAATGTTTTGAGCAAAAATATTGAAAATATTAAATTTTTTCATGTGAAATGTTCAAATTTTTTCAGCTGAAAAAATCTGTGTAAATTGCATGGGCAAGTTTTCGTAATGTTACAAGGAATGTGACAACTGCGACTTATTTAATACACAACGAAGGGCTTACCTAAAGGCAAACTCCAAAAATATGCTTCATACAAAAATATACAAGATTAAATAAGGCAATCTTTTCAGTTTCTGTTTTTTTTATGTATGCCCCTGTCTCTAAAGTCTTTGGGCAATAATGACAAAAATGACAGAAAAAGGTGGACAAGTGTGTTAACAAGACTATCAGTGATTATTAAAAAGTTACGATACTACATGTACCACATTACTTTTACACAAACGAAAAATACCCTACGTTTTACTGCTGTTATGCAAAAATTTCATTTTTTATTATTTCTGCTCAAGACATATATTGAAGTAATACACCAATCATTTGAGCCGCCTCATGAGAAAACCAACAATTTGCATATGCGAAAACAAAGACGCAGATCAGCTTCGCGGTAACCGCAAAGCTGATCAGCGCCTTTGTTTTCGCTAAACAGACAGTAAAATCCCTCTTCTACTTATATCCAAAATTTCAAGCATCTAGCATTTTTCAGTGCTTGTACAGCCCGGTTTGTGTCGGACGTGTTCAGAAACTACATTGTTGGTTTTCCCACGAGGCGGCTCATTTGTAACCACAGCTGTCCGCAACCCGAGGTGGGCGGCAAATCCTAGCCAGGTTTTGGCTATTTCATGTATAAATGAGCCGCCTCATGGGAAAACCAACAATCTGCATTTGCAAAAACAAAGGCGCAGATCAGCTTCGCAGTAACTGCGAAGCTGATCAGCGCCTTTGTTTTCGCTACATGGATAGTACAATTCATCTACTTTCTTAATCCAAAATTTCCAGCCTCTAACCATCTTCTGTGCTTGTACAGCCTGGTTTGTGTCGGACCTGTTCGGAAACCACATTGTTGGTTTTCCCACGAGGCGGCTCAAATATTCCTTGCAGTGCAGGAGAAATACATAGGCTTTGTCAGTGTTACAAATGGGCCAAGGAGGCGGAGTACTGTGAAGATAGAAAGCTGCATGTGGAAAATGGCTGTGGTTTTACTGACTCTCCTCGCAGTGCAGGGGGTTTTAGCAGGAGTATGCCGGGCAAACGCCAAAGTCTACTATTTTTCTGGACTGGCAGCCGTGGTTACAAATATTGAGGTGGTTCCAAGAGGTATGTACAATCTATTATTTTAGAAAAATGAGCCGCGTCGTGAGAAAACCGGATTTTCGCAGTAACTGCGAAGCTGATCAGCGCCTTTGTTTTCGCTACATGGGTAGTAAAACCCCTCTTCTTAAATCCGAAATTTTAAGCTTCTGGCCTGCTCCTGTGACTGTACAGGCTGGTTTGTGTTGGACCTAATCGGAAACCCAAATTGTTGGTTTTCTCATGCACAACCCATACTACCCAACTTCAAATGAATAAAAGTGGGGTTGGTGGAAGCTTATTCACATGTCTATGTTAGTAAAACAATGCATTGGTAGCTCCTACATGCAATCTCTTCAAGTCCCAAGTTCTCTGTCTTGCCAAAAGTCTATTAAAGTGCTCTGCTAAATACTTTGATTATACATATAAGCTTAGGTGGGGAAACCCACATACATATAATATCCAGGTTATATATTGGAATAAAAACTTAAAAAATAAGATTTTAGTAATGACATTGACTGTAGAAAGAAAATAACCTTACATTTGAGCCGCCTCGTGGGAAAACCAACAATGTGGTTTCCGACCAGGTCCGATACAAACCGGCCTGTGCAGTCACAGAAGATGGCTAGAGGCTTGAAATTTTGGATTCAGAAAGAAGAGGAATTGTACTATCCATGTAGCGAAAACAAAGGCGCTGATCAGCTTCGCGGTTACCGCGAAGCTGATCTGCGCCTTTGTTTTCGCCTATGCGGATGTTGGTTTTCCCATGAGGCGGCTCATTTAATAAAACAAAATGATCAAAATATTCCTGTGGCAAAAAATCTAGCTGTCCATACAGTAGATTGTTTTACAATTTAACAACTGAGCCTTCGCTCAAGAAAACAACTGTACAGTCACAGGAGCAGGCGAGAAGCTTGAAATTTCAGATTTAAGAAGAAGAGGGATTGTATTGTCAGAAAAGCAAAAGCAAAGGAGCTGATCTGCCATGCAACGAGTGCACGGCTGATCTGCACCTTCAGTTCCGCATATGTAGAATTTTTTGTAGATTGTTTGATTTTCTGGTGCGGCGGCTCAATTATATAACTACTAAAAATGAACCCATATGGTTACAATTTTTTTGCAAACTTGGAAATTCAGCTCATGAGAAATTGTTTGTACCCAAGATATTCCGAATGACTTGTTTAAAGATTTTAAATTGAGAAAAAAAATCTGCAGATGAAATTGCAAATACCCAGCATGCAGATCCCATACTGGTCATACAGAGACAACCAATGCAACTGAAAACATCAAACACAGATGAAAAATCGATATGAGAAAATAGAGTAACTACCTGTATGTGCAATACTTGCCATGGATCATGATACTGATATGTGCTAAGTTGTTCCCACTTCAGGTATTTGGAGCCTCATGCTGGTTATCCAGAGGCAACCACCGCGACTGAGAACAACTGCCACGGATAAAATCAAAATGCGACAATAGGTAATAAAAATACCTGCCTGGGAACAACTTTCAGAATGGTCAGTGGAAAGCTGTTGCCAGACAGGTATTTGATTTTATCCGCGTCAGTTGTTCCCAGTTGAGTTGGTTGTCTCTAGATAATCGCCTTATACTGATTTCATGTACATTGGTTGTCTCTGGATGACAAGTTTGGATACATAAATCAAACCTTCCTTCTTCAGCCTGGCTCTGAGGTTATAAAATGTTTAAGTTTTTCATGCTCAACTCAGCTGAGCATGGAATTTAAAGTGCTCATAAATACAGAAATAGCCCAATTAAATTTCAGGATAAGATCACTAAAGCCTGTAATTTATCCTGCTTATGAATGTTAAAATGCCAACAATTGTTGGCATTTTAACATTTATGAGCAGGATAAATTTTAGTCTCAGCTGAGCTGAGCATGAAAAAAGTTTTATAACCTCAGGACCTGAAGACTAAGAGGTACCTAAGACTTCAAAATGTATACATCTAAGAATAAACCACAAAGCAAATAGGGAACTGAACTAAAAGAACTCCGCATAATAATGAAGCATTCAGAAAGCTTACGCTTGCGCTTAAGCCTATCTAATGTTCGTTCTCGATCATATTTTGGAGGATCATCCAAAGAATAATCTGTAAGGCAGAACATTGAAAGCTAGCAACAAAATCTGGTTAAATCAAGCTAACAATAATTGAAGAAATACAAATTTTCTAAATTTGTTGTAGGGATAAAGTGGTCAGGGATAATTTTGCTTCTTCTGTTCAGACGAAAAGGTGCAGAATGGCTTTGCTACTTACTAGTAATACACAGGTTGATAAATGATGTTTTAATTGCTTCAAATGAATAATCAATTTCCAGTGTTTGAGCTAACAGGCTTATCACATCTAACTGAAGCACCTTTTTTTTTCTATGTCACTGAATAAAAGCAGCCAAAGAGCCCCATATACTTCTTGGCAGTGTTCAGTTTGAAGGAAAAAGGAAAAATTCTCAAATTGGTTTAACAGTATGGAAAAGTATATTAAAGTTAATTCATTAATTAAGAGTGTTTATTTATCAAGTGGTTATAAAATCAAATAATGCTGTTATTTTCGTGGCTGTTATTAAAAAAAACAAACAGACACAGCAACAGATTTTATATTGTATGAAAAAAGTGTGTTACAGAGAAACAAATTAAAGTGTCTCAATGAGTTTTCACTCCATAATACCCACCATTGACATCCGACACAACTGTCCCATTTCTGGCAAGTCGCTGCCGTAAGTCTGCCGCCTCGGCATCTTTCAGCGCTAGTCTGGCCTCTAGGTCGGTCACATGATGCTGGAAGATCAGATGACATTCAAACTCATTACCAAAACATGCACATATGATATACAGTAATTTTTTCAGCTCAAAAATCAAACATTTTCAGCAGAAAAAAAATTGATACTTTTCTTATTTAGCTCAAAACATACATTGTGGGTACACGTTAGAACCGCCTCGCCCATGCCGTAAGTCTGCCGCCTCAGCATCTTTCTGCGCTAATCTGGCCTCGAGGTCTGTCCAAGATGCTGGAAGATCAGATGACATTAAAACTCATTACCAAAACATGCATGGTATAAAATTCTCCTAGCAACTTGTAGCAACTCGCCATCTAAAAGTGGGCTGAAAATAACTCGTACTGATCTTGCAGCCTATTGTACAGAACTCAAAGTAATGTCGTGGGATGTCATGCATTCCCGGCGTCTTGTCAAACATGGCGAGTTACGGCGACATCTCACGAGTTACTACGACATCTCACAAGTTCACTTCATCATTCCTAGGAGTATCTGCAAGTTTCCATAACGTATATTGTAGGAATGTCGTGTAGAACTCGTAGGCAATTATAACGTCAACTCGTGCGACAAGTGGCAAGTTATGATCTTGGCTAACTCATAGTTTCAACTCGTGAGTGTGTGACTGCTTCTCAACTTTTCCAACATAACTGACGCGACAAGCAGCGACTTGTAACTCATACCAACTTGTAGCATGCCGTGGCTTCAACTCGCGAGTGTGTAACATGCCCTTGAGGTATGACTTACCTGTAAACCCTTGAGTCTGTCTTCCAGTTCTCGTCTCTCATTTTCTGCCGTAGCGAGCCGTATCTTGAGCGACGATACCTCAGCCATCAAGTCAAGCTTGTGTGACTCTAGCGATGATCTTGTTATCAACTCCTGAAATGACAAAGTTAAAAGATATGTAAAGTGAATTTATTTGCTTTATTTTTCCCTTTGTGTCCACAAGAAGCATCCAAGATCATTTTTCAGTTATCCCTACCACACTGTTACACTGGTTAGCTTCACATGTGAGCCATCTTGAGCATGTAACCCCCGATTTTGCAAACAAACTTTTATTGACTTTAACTTTTGAACAGTGTGGCCAGACTGACGACGGACGACAGACAGAGTATGAGTCATTGGTATACTTGAAGCTAAGGTAATGGCTTCGGTGAGCTAAAACACATATGTCTGACAGTGGTTTGTATCATGCCACTGCAAATAGAATATGGCTGCAACCTGTATCAAGATCTACTTATATTGTCTATCAATGCAAATTATCAATATCTGAGGAACAAAAATAAACATTATGAGGCTGATTTCCTTTCGATAATTCTTTTTAAAGGTAATTATATTTCCTACCCACAAAGAAGAAAGATATGAGCCGCCCCATGGGAAAACCAACAATCTGCATAGGCGAAAACAAAGGCGCAGATCAGCTTCGCGGTAACCGCGAAGCTGATCAGCGCCTTTGTTTTCGCTACTCGGATAGAACAATTCCTCCTCTACCTAATTCCAAAATTTCAAGCTTCTAGCCTGCTTCTGTGACACAGGCCGGTTTGTGTCAGACCTGTTCGGAAACCACATTGTTGGTTTTTCCACGAGGTGGCTCATATGAAGAGGTATTACTTTGTTTAAGTATCAGATTGTATCTCCAGACTTGAAGAGAGATGGTATTTGTTTGGTTTCTTGAAAGAGCATGATACAGGATGATGCTCTTTCAAGAAGCATTATGCACAAGTCATTTTTAACTGCTGCCCCCCCCCCCCCACCCCCCATCCCCACCTTCGGGACTTTTTGAATGTCCCCGCAGTGCAGGGGAAATGATGGGATTTTGATCCACAAGGGAGATTTTCCATTGGCAACTCCCTGGGGGTGGGGCTTATAATAGGGCTCTGAAAGCTGAAAAGTCATAATCCCCGCCAATCCCAGTAGGTAGGGGGGCAGTGGTTACAAATGACTGGCTAGTCTTTTAACACTGAAAAATATTCTTTTTAACAGTCATCCACTGCATCTTGAAAACTCAGGCACATCATGTTTATCTCAATGATATCAATGCAAATGGAGTTGCATTCTTTAAACTTAATTGCCAGGTAACATAATTGATTAAGCTGATTTTAATCACTCAAACAAGCATCTAAAATTAAACAACAATGGCAGTTTTTGCAAAATACTGCATATCTTTTTCCCCGAAATAGATACATATTTTAATTAGATTTCGGTCTTTCGAAAAAGGGTAATTGTTTGGCAAGAAGGAAACTTCATGCACATTCTCAATAACAGTCATTTCAGTGCAGAGCAACTGCTCTCTGGGTATTAACCAGTATTTTTTTAATATGTCCCCACTCCCGACCCCCTTCACACACACACCCTCTAACCACAGTCCATGGCCATCCCATAAACTTGATGTCTCATTTCATTAAAAAAAAAAAGAGTGATCCGCCAATGTCGAGTCCACAACACTGTATCCCGGTACGACCAGTTTTCGACCGCCTAAGAGGTATTTTGCCGTGCTCTATTTGGTCTCATGACTAATTCCTGATATTATTGTTTTATATCATGTAATAAACCAAGAACAACAAATATTCAAATTTCCTTCTTTGTGTCTGGGATGGGCTGATAATATGGGGGTGGCCGGAGGTAGGCCTTTTCAGAATTTACTAACCTATTTTCGACCGCCAGGGGTAAAATGTGTATGGTACATACAATAAGAACTGAATGTATTTCTGCTGTTGGGGCACAACATTACAAAAGGAATAAACAAGCAAAATGATTTTGAAAATAAGCAAGGAGTCTGACACACAAGAGCAATTCATGCAAAGGTACATGTCACTGAATGGGCTGTTGAATTACTAGGGGTAGGGTTGGGAATATTAGTATAGAAAATGTTTTACGCTTCCAACAGAGACAAAGAAAGTTCATTTCAACTCAAAAGAAACTATGCTTCACTATCATGTAGATGATAACTGTTGTACATGGCTATGTGGTGCTTTATTTAACAATTTTTGAAAGTTTAATAATTTTAAAAATTGATGGAAACAAAGAAAACTGTCATAAGGACGGTATAGCAACTATTTGTTCTAAAATTATTTCATTTAGAAAGCTTTAAAATTTTACTGTGTTGCAATAGTAACTGAAATTACTGTGGATAAAAAATATTTTTAAATTATGAAAATTTGCTCAACAGTTTTGAAATCGTAGCCATGGAAACAGGCATAAATTTTGGAAATAAGAAAAAGCCCAAGAAAACAGGGTCTTCCAACATAATGTCATTAAATAGTTACCACTGAGCTTAAACAGCTAAAAGAATAACATTTCCTAACAGGGCTATCCTTGCTGAAAACAATGATACCACAACAGCTGCAAAATTCAGTGTATCAAGAATTTTATAAGGCAAAGTCTTAGGTGGTTGAAAATAGGCAGTGGTCGAAAATAGGTTGTGTGAGGATACTTCACATTCAACTCAAATCTTACAATATTTATTTGTTTATTTGCAACTTTTTCTTGATTTTTTTTTTTTTTTTTTTTTCAAAATCATATTTTAATAGAGTTAGTTATATAAGCAGTGATGAACTGCAATTAAGATAGCAATCACCTGCAGGTTCACGGATCAACTTTTATTGATGTACCTGCTTTAAGAGAGAATACCTGGAGTGAGCTGAGGTTCTGCCAATGATTCCAAAGACCAGTATCACACCGGTTATCTTTTTTTTCAAACTCAGCTCAGCTCATGTTAAAATTGTCAAAATTACAGGAAAATTTTGGTTCAAAACCCCAAAAATAGTAATTTATCCTTCTCATAAATGTTAAAATGCCAACAATTGTTGATTGTTGGCATTTAAACATTTATATGAGCAGGATAAATTTTAGTCTCAGCTGAGTTGAGCATGAAAAAAGTTTTATAACTTCAGGGCCAGTATCACACCCGTTATCTAGAAACAACCAGTGTGGATATGATTCGATACTCTGATATAAGTCACAAAGCAAGAAAACCGGTCTTCGGGATTTCTGACCAGATCTGACACAAACCGATCTGTACCGTCACAGAAGATGGCTAGAAGCTTGAAATCCTAGATTTAAAAAGAATAATAATTGTACTATCTGTGTAGCGAAAACAAATGCGCTGATCAGCTGTGCAGTTACTTAATTGAAGAACAAACATAATAGATGAAATCAATGGCATTAAATACCTGTGTAGGAACAACTCTCCACAAATCATTCTGATCTGTTGTTCCCAGAAAGGTACAACTATATGCAATTGTGCATCATGTGTATTGGTTTCAAGTGTGTTGGTTGTTCTAACTCACATTGGCTGTCTCTAGATAACCAGTGTGGTGTATGCAATATGATTTTTTATAGATAATGTTAGGACATAAGTAATTTCACACTGTATTGGTATCTAGAAACCTACAAGCCTTGACATTCTGCTGGGCGTAACTTATCCATCAAGAGGTATCAATAATTCAGTCTTTGTTTTCCTTTGAGAGCATGTAACGTAAGGTCGTCTTCCTAAAAACTTTGTTTTAGTGTTTCCAATCAGTATGAATGAACATACCAATGTGTGTCTTTGCAAAACATACCAGTCTCTGCCTTTGCAGTCTGATTATCTAATATTAATATTGGGATTTTAAAGTTGAATCAAGCTTGACTTTGAGCATGACAGTCAAAACTCAAAATATTCTTATGACAAGGTCTATTATATGACATCCTATTAATTTACCATTCTAGCTTGTATACTAACTGCATATTTCTGAGTATTATGATTATCTGTTGCCGTTAAGTGTATTTCATTTGAATTTTATCCTGCCCCAGCGATTAAAACAATCTTCATGCTCAATGTTATTGAGCATGAAAGACATGCTCAACGTTACTGAGCATGAAAGAAAACGAGTCCCAATCCACACATTTTCTAATATTAAAGCATGTTCACCTTTAATACATTTAATATGTAAATGGATCTTAATAATTTATGCTCTGCTGAGCTGAGCATGAACCATAATTTTCATGCTCAGCTGAGTTGAGCATGATCACTGAATCCTAAAATGACTTGCTACACATACAGTCCAATTTGGATAATTCGAACGCCGATTTTTCGAAACTACCGGATTTTTCGAAGACATCTGACGGTCCCGAAATTTTTCTCTATTGTTTATTGTTCAATTATTACCGATTTTTCGAATTTCGATTTTTCGAAAAATTCAGTTTTTCTAACAATTTTGCGGGTCCCGATCAAAGATATTCCTATCAAAAAAAAACCCTTGAAATTCGAAGCCGCAAACTGCCAATCACAGTCACGCACGATGAACATGATTTCTTTGTAGAGCGAGATCAATTATTACACACTCGAGTGAATTCACAGGTATATTCGCTTCAGGTAACAGGTATCGGATTAACGGTCACACTATTAGGTGTTGATCCATAAATTGAGTAATTGATGACTTTAATTGAGATCAATTGCAACAATTACAGTGTTTGATTAAAAGACAATCAGTGATTCGTGATGTGTAATCAATACGAAAGAGGCTGTAAAATAAACTGGCTGTAGAAAAGTGGTTGTATCAAACATACCAATTCCAATAAAAGTGATAATGGACGAATTTTTATCTGGCGTTTGTGATAGTGAAAGTAGGGGTAAAAAGTGTAAAAGGACTGTCTATTAATGTTAAATTAGACTTTTAGTTTTGTACCAATAAGTGTGCTGCAGTCTGATACTGATCTTTGCTATTTGACAATATTTGCCAATTCATGCTCGTTTTTATATGTTAAATATTTCGTCAATAAATGATTCATTGTTTTATATTCAACCATCTTTCTTTGTTGACAAGATTTAATAAAACATGTGAGTCTCCATTGTCTTTTTGGTTCTGCATTTGTTTTAATCTGTTGGTCGTAAATGACATTATGATAAAACTCTTATAAACACATTTTCTTCATTCCATGTGCACAGATTCTCATATATGCGCCAAAACGCCAAATTGAAGCTGTCAAATCTGGCTATGCCATTGTCTGAATGAAAATGACCGAACATATTCCGATTGTTTTGATGATTCTCGAAAGTTCAAACTCTCGATCATTCGAAAGATTTCCTGCGGTCCCTTGCGTTTCGAATTATCGAACTTCGACTGTACTTACCACCAGCTCATGGAATTTTGACTCCCACTGTGACATATACACCCCCGTGCTCGCTGGTCTGTCCGGAGGTACAACATTATTCCTGCGTGGACTGTAGTACAAGTCCCTGGCTGTTCGATGGTTATGATGATAATCCCTGTGATTATGAGCCATTTGTTGTTCGCTACATAGTTCAGTACATTGCCATAATTTTAGAACATTTTGTATCAATCCAGCATATTACACAGAGGTAAATCCAGAATATTTCAGAAAATTCATGAAAACAGAAAATTCATCACCCTGTATACCGTTGATGCAACCAAATTTGTTACGGCACAGATTGATGCAACATTTCACGAAGGTAGGGGGAACTTGAGAACGGTAAGTTGACCATTAATTCAAATTTACAGGCATTAACGTAAGGATGTCTGGGCCGTGCCTTTGTGGCAAAACAAAGTAAGGATACCTTCCATAAGTAGTTTGTTAAAAAATCTTACCTTGAGACAGAAATTTTAAATTCCATTGAAGAACTATGCCATCAGATACACGAAAATTGATTATGTTTGCTAATTGCTCAAATCCTTCTTCACCGTTTGTCATTATCAAAATTTCAATATAAACCGGAATCATTCCTTGTTTTATACCACCAAACAACAATCATGTATTCGAGCCGACTTTTGCACAATATGGTGTTAACACACCTAGGTTGGATCGCTTGGAAAGCAACGTACGTCAATGAGTTCATTGCCTGGATACTACCTACGTACAAGAGGTGTTTTCGAAAAATGATGCTAACTACGGCGGATCTTTAGGCCAAAAATGATTTTTTTTACGGCGGACATTTTGATGTTTAATCTTTTTTTAACATTTTATGCTGTGAATTGACAGCTTTAGTATCAATTTGGATAAACATATTTGATTTTTAAATTAATCTGCATGTGTATGCAAATTAAATGGTGAAAAGACAATATTCTCCATAATGCAGCAAGTATAGCTCCCGATATCCTTGCTCGTTGTTTATATGGGCGATTTATTGCACAATGTGAATGTTTTTTAACCTTGCTTTTGATTTGCAACAAACATAGTTGAGTCCCTACCAGGCGTTTGGGGAAGGGGGGGGGGGGAGATAACATCTAGTTCATGAGCTAGATAGTGCACTCGTGATAATTTGTGATGAGTTACAGAGCAAGTACTTAATACGTGGGGGTGGGGAGTTTTGAGCATGTGCAAAATACTTTTTATGGAGACGTGGTAAGCAATGGCCGGGGGAGTCAACCCATTACTTTCAGGTGCAGGGAGTCCACCTGGAAGGACCTTCTGTAGACTTTACATTGTGCGCTAGTTCACCGTGAGTAAGCACAAAATACATAAACCTATTTTAGGCGTACATTACCTGTGCTATCAAGAAAAAATGCGCAACGAGAAATTTTAATGAGTACCGAGTGAAATATATTTCTGGATCTGTACATGGGACCCTCATGTACACTCCCTCTCCTTACACCTGAGGATCTGGTACGAAAGTTAGAATGTGCCTTTTCAGCAAGATTTAGCTGCTTAAACCTATAAGAATTAAACACGAAACAACACTAAGATACACAACCCTACTGCATGGAAACAGACAGTTTTGACAAGCGAGAAAACACACACACACACACACACACACACACACACACACACACACTAAACGCCCGGTTGTCCAGATCATCTGATGCCGACAGTGACACACATGTATCATTGCACACAACACATACGTCACATTTGTCGAGTGTCTGCATGTGTGTTAACCGTTTCAAGCTTATAATTTCAACATTTCTGATGAAAACAGTCATGCTGAATTATAAGACTTATAAGGGCTAATAGACAACCATTTGATGGAAAATATTATATGTTCGTTTTTGGGAAGTGGGGAGCGCGATGGCATAATGGTAGAATAGGGCACCACGAGAGGTTCTGGATTTGATACCTACCTACACCGTGTAGTTTGCTTGAGAAAAACACTTAAGTCCCCACAGTGCCGATAAACAACTAGGAAGCGTTTGCACTGTCCGACATGACTAAAAATGTTAATTGGGGCGTTTGAAGTCATTGCAAAACGAAAATACGTATACAAGAAACACTGCCAGAAAAAAATATACAAAAATCACTTAGCCCCGCTGACTCAAGCTTTAACGGTCACAGGATTTCCATTTTGCAAACGTGTCCGCTGTAAGAAATATCATTTTTGGCCCAAAGATCCGCCGTAGATAGCATCATTTTTAAAAAGAACACATTGGACGTACGTTGCATCAAGGCATTTAGGACTCTCTGACGTAACTTGCCTCCCAAACGATCCAACCTAGGTGTGTTAACACCATATTGTGCAAAAGTTTGCTTGAGTTCAGGATTGTCTTTTGGTGGTATGAAACAAGGAATGATTCAGGTATATAACGAAACTTTGATATTTACAAACGATGATGAAGGATTCGAATAATTAGCAAACATAATCAATTTTCGTGTTTCTGGTGGCATATTCCTTCAATGAAATGTATAATTTCTGACACAAGGTAAGCTTTTGTTACAAACTACTTATGACAAAAACTGAAGGCATCCTTACTTTGTTTTCACACAAAGTCATGACCCAGACATCCTCGCATTAATGCCTATAAAACTGACATGATCGTCTACTTATCGCTCTCCATTTCCTCCTACCTTTGTGAAATGTTGCATCAATCTGTGCCGTAACATATTCAGTTGCATCAACGGTATACAGGGTGTTTATGAAAACTGAAAATTCATGAAAACCGAAAACATAATTCTCCTCCAATAAGAAGAACTCAATAAGCAGTTTGCTTCTTTTCCAATCCTTTTCACTTACTATTGTTTCAATCACTATATGCTGTATAGACAATTTCCAAATCTGTTTATAAACCTAAACATCACGAGTTTTCTTCTGCATCACTATTTCACTAAAACAAGTATTTACCTTCCAGGTACATTTGTTAAAATTCTGTTTCTCATGTTTAAAACACAATATTTATACTGGCTTCAAAGGCAACTTAAGTCAAATTCACAGCCTAAATAAAAATCAAATGAATCCACTTTGTATCTTTTAATTGAGCCCTTGCATTACAAAACCAACAAAATCTCTTGTCTATGATTATAATTATGATAGATTCTCATCAAGTGAACAGAGCTTTTGCTATATATCCAAGCTTATTTCATGCAGACTTGTTAGGCTTGCCACTAACACTGTCTGATCTGTGTCTTCACTAGATGCAAAGTCAAGTAGCAGTTCATTCAATTGTGCAGTTGGGCTGTGACACATTTTGTGACGCGAGAAAAACGGTCTACATGGTTTCCAACCAGGTCCGACACAAACTGAGCTGTACAAGTACAGAAGATGACTAGAGGCTGGAAATTCCGAATTTAGAAAGCAGATGAACTGTACTATCCCTTTAGCGAAAACAAAGGCACTGATCAGCTTCGCATTTACTGCGAAGCTGATTTGTTTTCGCATAGGCAAAAATCTGGTTGTCTCATGATGCGGCTCAATCAATTCCGATCTTTCTATTCTTCAATTGCTTGATTTAACTTTGGATTTCCTTGCCCATCAATGGGGACACCATTAACATTTTGAACCTTTTTATTGTGGAAGTACATTATACTGAAGACCTTAATTCCTACCAAGATTTCATTGTCCATTTTTAAGAGTATTCCCAATTAAAATTGTTAGATTTGATCATTTTTCAATTGAAGTTAAATGTGATACAAAAAAGCCTCAACCAATTGAAGTTAAATGTGATACAAAAAGCCTCTTCTACACAAAACACTGTCCTACTGTCCTCTTGCACAATATCAAAAGTCTTCAATTTCTTCCATTCTTAAAATTTAACCCTTAATGCCCCAAGACAGCTTATGACAAAGATAAATGAATAGAGCTGCAATTTTTTTTTTTTTTTTTTTTTTTTTAATTCAGTTTTACGTCCCTTTCAAGATTATTTCAGCTCATATGAGACGGGCCAATCAGTAGGTGGGCGAAAACGGGAGGACCCCGAGAAAAACCACCTGGCACACCCGCAAGCAGAACTTGGCTTGTCTCACATGTGACCAGAGCGGGGCTCGAACCCACACCAGACACAGCGGTGAGATGATCGAGTGATTAAGAAACAGCACTCTTAACCGCTCGGCCACGGGGGCCGCTGCAAAATTTTGAAAGACACTTTCAGTTCAACCTGTATCACATTAAGAATATATTCAAAAAGCAGCCTTCTGATCATTTTAAGGAGTCTGTTCTGGACTTTAAGTATTTGCGAGATCAGTCATTCATATTATTGCTGCTCTGGCTGAAGTTGCAGTTGGCAGTACAAGGGTTAAAGACTTCCAAATGAGTCAGGAAAGTTAGTCACCTTCCTCCTACTTGTTGCACATCATGAAATCACAATAAAGGAATTATTTGACAAAGCAAATCAAAAACATTCCCTTTTGATATATAGATAAATGTTCAAAAATATCAAACATATAAACCTTTGATTCTATTGATGTGCTATGGTTCATAATCCAGTCCCTGATGGGTCATTTTTGTGCATGAGAGGTTCAGAATTTTTTTTTCCATAAATGGTTGGAGACATGTCTGAGGTGCAAGAAAATCAAGGGTGATTGGCTGAAATCATGGTACAGTCTGATATACATTGTATAAGATGGCCACCAAGATGGCAGCCAAATTTCTTGAAATCATATTGCTTCAACTTAACATTAGCCACAATTATCCAGAGACAACCAATGCAACTGAGAACAACCAATGCAGATGAAATCAATACATGTATAGGACTGTAGGATGCAAATAAGTGTTTTGGAACAACTTTCGAAACATAGAATGAAGTTACCCAGGGGCCAGTAGTTCCAAATTAACAATGACGTTAGTAAACGATACGTTAAAATTTCAAATGGCCATATTACAAATACACTGTTATTTTTGTTGAAAAAATGTGAGAATCCTTTGCAATCAGCAAATACACTGTTATTTTTGTTTATAAAATATGGGAATCCGGATTCTCACATTTTATCAACAAAAATAACAGTGTATTTGCTCACTATTAAACTTAACAAGTTGTGAACAACTGGGCCCTGTTCACAGCACCAAATTATCTTAAAATGGGGATGCTGTAATGTCTTAACTCTTTGAAATCTATTGTGGAAAGCAACGACACATAGCAAAGTTATAAAAACAGGAAACAACGTCAAACATTATGTTAACATCAACTTTGGGGCGTAAATCCCAACATATGTTTTGCAGATATTTCCCACATAACCTTGTGTTTCCTCATAGACTTCCTGGACATAGTCTGTTCTAAGTTGCCATGTTGTCACTAGACATCAGGATAACCTTTCCATGTAATATATACCCTCTTATACCCCACTTTTATATAGCAAAACTGGGGTATGCAGGGGTATACCTATTTTTCTTATTTTTGCTCCGAAACATAGATTGTGGGTAGTCTCGGCGAGGCGGTTCTAACGTGTACCCACAATCTATGTTTTGAGCAAAAATATGAAAAATATCACACTTTTTCTAGTGAAAATTTTTACTTTTTGCAACTTAAGAAAAATCTATATATTGCATGGGCGTGTTTTGGTAATGTAACCAGTGTGTTGAAGTGCTGGAGCTCATGAATGTCAGACCATTGTGTTTAAATTCAAGACTTCAAATAGTTAGGTTTCACTTAAAGCAAAGGTTAATGATAATGCTACTGAAAATTTAATTGAAAAATGGCTTGAACATTAATGACTCTTTCCACAAAATTAATGTATTTGTCAAATCTTACTATAGTTTACAAATTTAAGCCATTTTATTATCAGCCCAGGACATAAGAAAACATTCTTAGGTTCTAAAAGTGTTTTGCAAATCAGTTTGGCTCGACATTGCTTCCAACACTTATTTTTATTTGCTTCTCCTTTATGAAACTTTGGATGATTCCTTAAAAACTGTATCTATTCCAGTGTTTTTCAGTGAAAAAAAAAATCACTCGTTTCTACAGCACCGATGTCGCTCATGTGTCATAAAAATCTGCTACATTTGCAGAATAATTCCTGCATTGCAAAATATTCCTTTCTGAAAACTATTACAATTTCACCTGTTTTATTTTTTCCTACAAATTTAATATTCAATCAATATATGATCAGTCAATAAAATCTCTAATATGCACTAGATTGCATGATGCAGCATTGTCATCACATGAAGTTATTCACACATTGCGAAAACATGCCCATGCAATATACAGAGATTTTTAAAGTTGTAAAAAATGGAAATTTTCGATAGAAAATTTTTGCTATTTTTCTTATTTTTGCTCAAAACATAGATTGTGGGTACACGTTAGAACCGCCTCGCCGAGGTGGTTCTAACGAGTACCCACAATCTATGTTTTGGAGCAAAAATAAGAAAAATAGGCATATCCCTGCAAACCCCAGTTTTTTTTATATATATATATATAAAAGTGGGGTTTAAGGGGGTATTTATTGCACGGACATGTTTTCCTGCAGAGGTTATTCACACACATTTCTGCATGACGCCAAGCCGCCTTCTGGGACAGCCTGCTTTTGCCAATTGCAAATGATCATAATCACTCTAATACGGTTATGCATTCCTGCAATCTGGTCTGTGTCTTTGCTGATTGCAGCAAAGACTGTATGTTACTACAACAAGGTACCAAAGTAAGTCTAATGTCCGCTGTAAAGAAAATTAAGTTTTGAAATGAACAAGACCACAGACCAAAAAGCCGAGTTTTCTTCTGAAAAAGCTTTGATGTACGCTTTTGTCATTATGTAATATTACTCATGTCACGTAACTACCAATCAGTGTTTGGTGATGAACTGCTATTCTATCCTCAGTGAAACACAAACAATCATTCTCCTGATGCGATTGATGAACATTGCACACTAATGATGCACAAAACAGCAGGCAAACAAATGTACAACTGCATTTATTTTTAACACTGGCACTAAAATTCCAAAATAAGAGAATAAGCTATTTTTCCTTGGTACTGTTTCTGTCACAAACCATTCCCAAAGCATTTCTATAAATGAGCCATGTCATGAGAAAAACAATGATGTGGTTTCTGAACAGGTCAAACACAAACCGAGCTGTAGGGGCACTAAAGAAGGATAAAGGCTGGAAATTTTGGATTTAGAAAGTAGAGGAATTGTACTATCTTTGTAGCAAAAACAAAGGCGCTCTTCAGCTTCGCAGTTACTGTGAAGCTGAAACTGCGAAGCTGACCTGTGCCTTTGTTTTGACATTTGAAAAATGTTGGTTTTCTCATGACATGGCTCAAATGACCATTTTGCCGTTCTGATCAATAATTCTACTCTTTTGATGATAATTACGAATATGAAATATTTGACATCCTCATTTCTCTGATGTATGAACTATGCACTGTAAGTTAGGAAATAATAAGGACAGATATCCACAATCCAAATATGTACCATGAGTCAATCCACTATACAAAAGCAAAGAATCAGACTATCCACTATCCACAGATCAAAGGACAGATAATCCACTGTCCAATTCAATGACCAAAAGACAGATAATCCACTTTCCAAGTCAATCCACTATTCATAAAGCAAGAGACAGGTAATCCACTGAACAAATCAATCCACTATCCATAGACCAAAAGACAGATAATCCACTGTCCAAGTCAATCCACTATCCATAGACCAAAAGACAGATAATCCACTGTCCAAGTCAATCCACTATCCATAGACCATGAGCAGATAATCCACTGTCCAAAACAATCCACTATCCATAGACCAAAAGACAGATACTCTACTGTCCAAGACAATCCACTATCCATAGACCAAAAAACAGATAATCCACTGTCCAAGTCAATCCACTATCCATAGACCAAAAGACAGATAATCCACTGTCCAAGACCAAACCATTATCCATAGACCAAAAGACAGATAATCCACTGTCCAAGACAATCCATTATCCATAGACTAAAAGACAGATAATCCACTGTCCAAGTCAATCCATTATCCGTAGACCAAAAGACAGATAATCCACTGTCGAAGTCAATCCATTATCCATAGCCCAAAAGACAGATAATCCACTGTCCAAGACAATCCACTATCCATACACAAAAAGACAGATAATCCACTGTCCAAGTCATTCCACTATCCATAGACCAAAAGACAGATAATCCACTGTCCAAGTCAATCCACTATCCATAGACCATGAGCAGATAATCCACTGTCCAATACAATCCACTATCCATAGACCAAAAGACAGATACTCCACTGTCCAAGACAATCCACTATCCATAGACCAAAAGAAGATAATCTACTGTCCAAGACAATCCACTATCCATAGACCAAAAGACAAATAATCCACTGTCCAAGTCAATCCACTATCCATAGATCAAAAGACAGATAATCCACTGCCCAAGACAATCCATTATCCAAAGACCAAAAGACGATAATCCACTGTCCAAGTCCATCCACTATCCATACACCATGAGACAGATAATCCACTGTCCAAGACAATCCACTAACCATAGACCATGAAACAGATAATCTATTGTCAAAGACAATCCACTATCCATAGACCAAAAGACAGATAATCCACTGTCCAAGTCAATCCACTATCCATAGACCAAAAAACAGATAATCCACTGCCCAAGTCAGTCTACAATCCATAGACCAAAAGACAGATAATCCACTGTCCAAGACAATCCATAATCCATAAACCAAAAGACAGATAATTTACTGTCCAAGACAATCCACTATCCATAGACCAAAAGACAGATAATCCACTGTCCAAGTCAATCCACTATCCATAGACTAAAAGACAGATAATCCACTGTCCAAGTCAATCCATTATCCGTAGAACAAAAGACAGATAATCCACTGTCGAAGTCAATCCATTATCATAGCCCAATAGACAGATAATCTACTGTCCAAGACAATCCACTATCCATAGACCAAAAGACAGATAATCCACTGTCCAAGTAATTCCACTATCCATAGACCAAAAGACAGATAAACCACTGTCCAAGACAATCCAATAACCATAGGCCATAACACAGATACTCTACAGTCCAAGTCAATCCACTGTCAAAAAACAAATAATTCACTGCCAAAGTCAATCCACTATTCATAGACCAAAATACAGATAATTCACTGCCAAAAAAAAATCCACTATCCACAGACCATGACACAGATAATCCACTGTCCAAGTCAATCCACTAACCATAGAGCGAAAGACAAATTATCCACTGACAAAATCAATCCACTATCCACAGACCAATGGACAGACCAGAGGATCAATGGTCCTGTAAACGCTCACCTGAAACCTGAGATATATACCAATAAACTTGTTTGACTAGAATGGTAATATACATGTATATAACCCCAGGGCGGGTCAGAGCAACCCCTGGAGTCAATTTCTTTTTCAAATCATAAAACTTCAGTCCATTTGCCAATTTACTGCATGTTTTGCCCTTCAAATGACATTTTAACAATTTTCCCCATTCAAATGCATGGGCGACCTAAGTTGACCATGCCGTAAAATAGATCAAGGTCATCTAAGGGTCACGATTTATATAAACTTTGTAGAACTATAGTGCCTGATGCTTCATGCCAAGTTTCAAAATCATAGGCCTTCTGGTTCTGGAGAAGAAGATTTTTAAAGGTTTTTGCTATTTATAGCCATGGCAGCCATCTTGGCCATGTGACCTTGACCATTTATATATACTTTCATTCCCACTTCCTAACAATGCTCCTCATAAAGTTTGGCTTTGATTGGCCAAGCAAATTCAGAGAAGATCTTTGAATATCACTGTTATATACATGTATATTGCCCCGGGGTGGGGGCAGACAGACCCCTGGGGTCCAAATTTTTTCAGAATCATCTATCATAAGTCCATTTGCCCATTTCCTGCAAGTTTTTCCCTACAAATGACATTTTAACACTTTTCCCCATTCAATTGCATGAGCGACCTATGTTGACCTTGCCGTACAATAGGTCAAGGTCATCCCAAGGTCATGATTTATATAAACTTTGTAGAGCTCCAGTCACTGATGCTTCACACCAAGTTTCAAAATCACTGGCCTTCTGGTTCTGGAGAAGAAGATTTTTAAAGGTTTTTTCTATTTATAGCCATAGCAGCCATCTTGGTCATGTGACCTTGACCATTTATATACACTTTCTTTCCCCCTTCCCAAGGATGCTCCATATGAAGTTTGGCTTTGATTGGCCAAGCAGTTTCAGGGGAGAAGATGTTTCATTATTATGGAAATATACATGTATATAGCCCCGGGGCAGGAGCAGACAACCCCCAAGGGGCTAAAATTTTCCATTAACATTAATATTCTGTCCATTTGCCTATTTCCAGTAAGTTTTACCCTTTAAATAGCATTTTACCATTTTTTCCCATTCAAATGCATTGGCGACCTAAGTTGACCTTGCCGTACAATAGGTCAAGGTCATCCCAGGGTCATGATTTATATAAACTATGATGGGCCCGTGTCCTCGATGCTACATACCAAGTTTCGTGGAAATCGACCCACTGGTTCTGGAGAAGAAGATTTTTAAAGGTTTTTGCTATTTATAGCCATGGTGGCCATCTTGGTCATGTGACCTGGACCATTTATATATACTTTCGTTCCCCCTTCCTAAGGATGCTCCACATGAAGTTTGGCTTTGATTGGCCAAGCGGTTTCAGAGGAGAAGATCTTTGAAATTGTGGACGACGGACTGACGGACGACAGACGGACGCCGGAGCATGGGTATACTATAAGCTCACCGGTGAGCCTTCGGCTCAGGTGAGCTAATAATACAGTCCATTATCCACAAACCAAGACTGAAATTTGGGGAGGATTTTAATTAAACAAGAAAAGAGTGTCTGTGAAATGGCTCATGTGGTGATCTTAAAATATGGACTAGCTGAACTTTCTGTTCTCAGTGATGCTAATAGCTATTCACTAGGCTCATGTATTGTTACAATTATCTCCAAGTGGAATGGAGTTATTATCTGCTGGAGGTAGCTCTGGATAATAGTTCTATCAGTTTCACAGACCTTGTTTTAGACAAGTCATATTGGGATAGAAGTAACATCTTTTGTTTGTTTCATTTAAAACTTTATTTGTCAACAGCTAAGGTCATGTGGAAATGGCTTATTATTCTACTCCAATTCTACCTTGAAAAGCCTCCCAGAGGCAAGTTACCAGTGCGTTGTGCACATTTCCTTAAACACTCAATGACAAATGCTATTCTTGAACCAGCAGAAGAGGAAGAAGGGACACAGAGATATTTGAATGAACATATGTTCATGAAAGGAATGTGCCAAATGAGAGGATCAATGCAGAGTCGACTTGGACATGCTACCTATTGAGCTATCATGCCTGGTACCTGGAAATTCTGTTAGTATTATTAAGGATAGAAAACCAAATGTTCTCTGATCAAACCAGCATCAATTAATTCAACAAACACAAGGTCTGGAGAAAACATTATATCCAATCAGTGAACTCAGCTGATTTTTCTCAAAAACCACTCTCCAGGATATAAATATTTATTTTTGGAGCAAGTGGTTTGAATCTGAAACAAATTTGTTACTAGTGCCAAAGTATTGTCAGAGAAAAATACCTCTAAACACCCTGTAATAAGCCATTTCAGGAGAAATATATATCCTTTGAATTTATCAATGAACAATTAACAGGCGGCCCCTCAGTGGCAGAGTGGTTAAGAGCGCTGTTTCTGAATCACTCTATCATTTCACCGCTGTGTCTGGCGTGGGTTCGAGCCCCGCACTAGGCACATGTGAGACTAGATCAGCTGGCTAACCTGCACTCCGATACACTTCGTGACCTCGCTCCTCTCTCGTGACAGCTTAGCATTAGTTGCCTTTAAACTATGGTCGAACAGATTATGGATTTCGTAAGAAGCTTATAGTTGCTTTATTTGGTGACAATTTTTAGAATTTTTCTTATGTTTTGTTAAAAATGCAAAAATCTTTTTGTAAACATCTGGTTAGCCTGCAGAATTTCAATAAATTTGCAAAAAGCAATCGATTTTCTACTTTGAGTCCCATATTTCTTCAGTAGTCTCCCCTTATCTATTTATAGACGCATGTGATATTTTCCACAGAAAACATGGAGTATTTTTTGAATCTGTGTATCTTTACATCTAGAATATGTAAAAACTAAGTCCTATCAGTCAGAAAAGATATAACATAACATAATTTTTAATTTATTTGGCGTCTTCGATGATTTTTTATTTTCGACCAAGGGCTCAATACATGTCATTTCTGTCGATATGGAGAGGTCTACCGGAATACCGATGGAAATATTCTGTCTAATGTGAGACAAGCCAAGTTCTGCCAGGTGCGTTTTCTCTGGGATCTCCCATTTTTGCCCCACCTACCGATTGGCGTCTCATATGAGCTGAAATAATATTGAAAGGAACGTAAAACGGAATTAAAAAAAAAAAGGAACAATGAACAAAATTACACTGAAGGCTACAATCCCTTAATTTTTGGATGCCCTGATATATTTTTTCACATTTGCCTGGCCTCATGGTTATAAATGCTTTTTCGTGCTCAACTCAGTTGAGACTGAAATTCGTCCAACTGCTTGTGAATACTGAAATGGCCAAAAAAAAAAAGAACAATGAACAAAACTTCACTGAAGGCTACTATCCCCTGATTTTTGGAAGCCCTGATATAAATAGATTTTTTCACATTTGCCTGGCCTCATGGTTATAAATGCTTTTTCATGCTCAACTCAGTTGAGACTGAAATTCGCCCAACTGCTTGCGAATATTGAAATGGCCAAAATCAAAGGAATTTTCAATGATAAATTCACAATTTACCAAGTCATGTATCCTGCAAATAAATTTTAAGATGCCAAAAAAATGACTGCATTTTAATTTTCATGAGCATGATAAAGTTCAATCTCAGTTGAGTTGAACATGATATGAGCCGCTTCATGGGAAAACCAACAATCTGCATAGGCGAAAACAAAGGCGCAGATCAGCTTCGCGGTAACCGCGAAGCTGATCAGCGCCTTTGTTTTCGCTACTCGGATAGTACAATTCCTCCTCTACTTAACTCCCAAAATTTCAAGCTTCTAGCCTGCTTCTGTGACTGTACAGGCCGGTTTGTTTCGGACCTGTTCGGAAACCACATTGTTGGTTTTCCCACGTGGCGGCTCATATATTATTGTGTAATCTCAAGGAAAGGTTGTGCAAGGAAGATTGTTTATAGCTACCTCAATGACAATAGCGTAATCACCTCCTTTAAGAACAACCCATTGCCCAAAATGGGCTAATCTTCAAAACCTATCCACCGAAACAATTAAACCATAACTCAACGAAGAAATTTTATATTTTAGATTTTAACTAACAAATTCACATGCAATTTTAACATTTCTATCACAAGTGAAAATGTATTGCCACTCTTAAGGTTCCTTATTACTATAATAATAGTGTTTTCGGCTCATAAATATTTCATAGATTTTTTTAAAAAAATGTGGCATGTTACATACCAGAATAATCCCTAAACCTTAAACTTTCTTATGAATGATAATGTTTTCCAAAGGGAAGCCATTGTAATAGAAGTTTTTAGTGAAATTACCTATTTTTCTAATAAATTTCCATAAATAATCCTTTAAAATAATTTTTTGATTTTAATTGATAGAAACCTTTGTGAAGGTCTAAATAATGTTCTCCAACTAATTTGCAAGCTGAAAAATTAGCTTAGAAACGATTTGCATGAATAGCAGGTGCATCATCTTTATCAGATTTATTACTTTAAATAATATTGTCCGTCACTTATGCAAATACCTGTACCTTAAATATACCATGCCAAATAAATTAAGCAACTTTTACTTTGAACAGTGTCTTCATACGTTTTAGACATTAGGGAAGTTCTTCTGACAATATCTTTTATATATCTAATAAGGGCAAAAACAATTGTTGTGTGGTGTTGAAGTAACGTTGGATTTAAAGTCCTCTGAGACATGTCTCAAATAAAACATAGATAAAATTATTTTGTACAGTATATTTATATGCATTATAGTATGTACACGCTGTGTATACCTGTTAAAATAGGACAGGTAGTCTGTTCATTCAGGTAGAACATACATATACAGTATATTTCCATAGCCTTTTTACATAACAAATAAGCCCATTAATTTGACCTTGATTAGTCTAAAAAAAACGGGCTTTTTGTCTGCAGATATTTCGGTAAGAATTGTTTCAAACAGAACAAAAATGATAGCAGTTGATAGATTTTTCTACTTACTAACTACCGTGCCAGCACGCATCCCACAATATTTCTTATTTAAGCGTAAAACAATGCAAGAAAAATAAAAGCAGTTTTCAAACTAACAGTGCATTTCACTACCAACATGCACGAAAATGCAAATACAAATTCTGGTTATATTACTAGGATAACGTTTGTCATTCATAGCCCTTTCAGGAGATGTAATATCATGAATGATCTGTATCCCAGGACTGAGAACAACATGTTCAAAGTTTAGGGGGGGTTAGGGACTTTGTAAATATATCAATCCACGTTAAGAAGATGTAAAACATTTAATTAATAATGATCTTGAAAAGCAGAATTCCATTCAGAACTACTTAATTTCTCATAATCAAATTTTCATCTAGAAAAGTCTTTCAATGCATCCTTTCAAATGAACATAAATTTCCTCTTAACTTCACAAGTAAATTATATTTCCAATTCAATATGCCATGATTCTGAACATATATTTTCCAACAGAGTAAGTTATTCCTCATATTTTCCTTTTGTTTGTAACCATTGTAATGCAAGTAACATCAAAGTTCTTCGGATATTTAACCCTTCACATGCCGAGCAATCTTCAATGTTTTTTTTTTGTACTTTGCTGATAATCTGTTATCACTGTTCTTTTTCCAAAGTTCAAATTTATAAAATAATTTTTCAGGAAAACCATTAAATTATCAAACAGTTTGAATCTGAGAAAAGGGCTGACTTTTTGTCAGACCTGATGTGAACAAAACTGTTTGCAAATTAGGCTACTAGCAGACGTAACTAGCAGACGGCACAAGCAACAAGAGAGTTAAGAGTTTTCACGCACCAGGACTAATCGGTAAAAAGCTATTACTTGTTTTCCGATGCATCTGGCAGACTTTTTCATCTATTTGAAAGCCTGAATATGATATTGGTTAGAGATTAGCACTATAATCCAGATAAAATAATATTATGGGTAATGACTTGTCCCTAGATTCCTACACTTAAAACTGAGCTCATCAATCAAATTTGAGTTTTGTCATTTTCAAAATTCACTTAAACTAGAAAAAGTGCCTTGAGAGGCACGTATACCCCCGGCTGGTAGCCACAAAGCCCCCTCCCTACCCCCTACCTATACAACCCTGCACATGCTCACCCCTGACATTGAACCTCAAATCCCCAATGAAAGACAGTACCCTTATCAAGTACACTTTAGAAATAAGCACTGTTAAGCACATTGCATACAAACTTGTGGGAGTGGTGTTTTAGAATGACAGATCTATTTTAGAGCAGTATACAGAGCTGACGTGTATACTCAATCTAGGACATAATCCACGGACAATGTGGGTCAGGTCCTCAGTCCTAGATTGGAATGAAAATAGAGTGTCATTCTTAAAAAAAAAAAAAAAAAAAAAAAAAAAAAAAAACCTTGACCCAGACCTTGACCTCAAGTCCCACCCCCACCTCATGCATGGACCCTTGGGTCCATCCCATCCTCACCCCCATGCATGAACCGTTGGGTCTAACCCTTATGTGGTACCTATGTTGTTTTCTGACAAATGGTTGTCAAGATATAGACCTACAGAATATTAATCTTGGTAACTATTGTATTTTATAAATGTGTCCTAGATTTTGACCTCCAGCCCCACCCCTAGAGTTTGGTGCCATGGAATTTAATTCAACCCTAAAGGGTATCTATGATCCAAATAGGAATACATTCCTATAAGTCTTTGTTAATATATGAACTTAGAGAAGAAAAAAACACTATGTAAATAGCACATTTTCAAGGTGACCTAGATTTTGAACTCTAGCCCCACCCCCCGAGCATGGACCCTCAGATCTGAACTCACGGAAACAAGCAAACCAAACCTTATAGGGTACCTAAAGTCCAAATATGAATGATTTCTGAAAATTGGCTCATGAGATATGCACCATTTGAGAAACTTTAACCAAAACTTTGACGCAAATTAAAGGTGACCTAGATTTTGAACTCTAGCCCCACCCCCAGGCATGGACCCTGGGGTCCGAACTCTTGGAATCAAAGCTAACCCTATAAGGTACCTAAAGTCCAAATATGAATGATTTCTGATAAATGGTTCTTGAGATATACACCACTAGAGAAACTTTAACCAAAACTTTGTCGCAAATTAAAGGTGACCTAGATTTTGATCTCTAGCCCCACCCTCGGGCATGGACCCTGGGGTCCGAACTCATGGAAACAAGGCAAACCCTATAGGGTACCTATGGTCCAAATATGAATGGTTTCTGACTATAACTGCATGAGATATACACCACTAGAGAAACTTTAACCAAAACTTTGACGCAAATTCTACTGAACTAACGAACTAACGAACGAACGAACGAACAAACGAACTAACGAACATACGAACGGACGAACGGACAAACGGAAAAGCGAAAACTATATACCCGTCGGCATAAATGCCGGGGGTATAATTAGGGGTTTCAAGGGGGGAGCGGGTGGGGCACCCATCATGTCATGTGTTAGCAAAATATTATCCTGAAACCTGAATTTTAAGGCATATTTCTGCACAGAAAAAAAAATGGTCCAACTTGGCGGTTGACATTTCAGTGGTTAATAGGTGCCAAAGTTTTCACATTTTATCAGAATGATTTTAACTATCCATAATTCTTTTTAAATGCTCCAAACAAAAACACAATAGTTCACATGTAATCACACTTTTTAGATGAAACTTAAAAACATATCAACAGGAAAAACACCAAATATCCAAATCCTCCCCAAAAATGCTACATGTAAGAACATATGCTTGCTTAATCCATTGAACAGTCTCACAGAAAAACAGACACACAGGAATCCATAAAACATGATGATGTGTGACTAAAGTGATATTAAAACAAAAACAATTCTAAGATCAAAAGGTTCTGTTTATTTTCACCACCATTCCCAGGTATTTTTGACATCCCACCCTCTGAGCCTCCATAATGTTAACATATACTGAACAAAACTAAAAATGCTACACAATATCTTATTATATTTTTACATCAATGTTTAACCCAGATTTCATTTTATAGCAAAACATTTTATAACACATTACAATTTCATTCTTTGGCTATAACTTGCAATTTGATTTGTTTCTGTCGAAGCAACTTAAGTTGTGCTACAGAAAAAAGACCTCATCAATTCATTATCACATGTAACAGATGTCGCAAAAATGAGCGCATGAAATCGTCTGTGGTTGGCCCCATGCACTATCAATGTCAAGCACTCAATTTGTAAAGTTTGTTTTCATTAGCTATAAAAATGGCATGGTCATTTTTCTGACCCCTTACTCTTTAAAATGCATGAAGCACTGCTCTGAATCAAATCAAAGTGCATGTTATAGCCAAAAATTGAAATTCTTATGTATAATGAAAAGTTTTGCAATAAAATGAAATGAGAGACAGAAATTCAAGTTAGAATACAGGTGAAGCGTTTTTGACTTTTGTTCAGTATAAACTGCTTTTGTTTCGTGTTTTCATTATTACATGTATTTCACCTGTGTTCGGTATATCTAAGGACTAAACTGCTTTTGTTTCGATTTTGTTATTTTTTTCAAATGCACTCCAATCGGAGAGTGAGGTGACCTAGCGGTAGAGTGCCAGACTCCAAATCAAAAGGTCTTACTGGCTCCAGGCCCCAAGGTTATAAAACTTTTTTCAAGCTCAGCTCAGCTGAGCATGAAATTTCAACTGCTGATAAATGCTGAAATAGTCAAAAATTGTGGACAATTCAGGTTCAAAACTCAAAAACTAGTAATTTATCCTGCTTATAAATGTCAAAATGCCAACAAATAACATTTTTAGTCTCAGCTGAGTTGAGCATGAAAAAAGTTTTATAACCTCGGGCCCACGTTGTATTCTACTGTCTTGGTACTCGGAAGAAACACTGGCTCGGAATGGCTCCATCCGCACATGGCTGAAAAATGTTTGAATAGGGTGTTGTCGTTAAACCTCAATACAAAATCAATCCAATATTAAAATGGGTGCTACATGTAATTTGCTAATCTTACATGAGGCCCTAAGTGACATACATACAGTATTAACATAATACAACCATCAATCTTATTTACTTCATATATTGTTTCTTTACAACAACATTTATATCATACTTAAGTCTAATTCGCATGCACAAAAAATACACACATGTAAATATACTCCGGTGTGTATTTATACTCCGGTGTGCAAATCAACCTGAGAGTAAATTTAAATTGCGTTCGCATGGGTTTTATCGCCAGGAGTATTTTTGTAGGTAAATTTATCATTTCTGGATTAAAACCTGTTCATTTAAGTTTTCTGTATTTGCAAAACAAGAAGAGGCTGCTTCAAGGTGTTCATGTAGACTTTGGCAGCAGAGGGGAATCATGTAATGGTCAGGCATAACCTTAGCAGTTATACAGTTCCCTTTTTTCATCCATTTACAAGGAATTACTGTTAAAATGCCCCAAGAATCCTAACCAAGAATGATGAAAAAATAGTGTGGCTGTTTGCACTCCATATGATCTAAAATGTTATGAATGGCAATAAACTCTTATTTAGCAACAATGTCCACAGTTTCAGCAATTGTCATATAATCAGTTATGAACAAAAAATGTGAAAATTCGTTATCTAAAAGCAGAATATTGACTTGAAATAAAAATACTCATGGGTAAATTTTACTTTGCGTTCGCATGGCACATAATAGTAAATTTACATGTGTGTATTTGTAAAAATAAAATTTGCATCTGGTCAGACCCAGGAGTAAATTTACCCATATGTAAATATACTCCGGTGTGTATTTGCGTTTGCATGCGCCATTTACTTACCCCGAGTAAAATTTGCACACCGGAGTATATTTACACGTGTATTTTTGGCGCATGCGAATTGGACTTTAGTGTTTACATTTTAATACGATTTCAACATATTTTTAACATTTACCTTGTTAGACGCTAATGACCCAAAAGGGTTGATGCATCGTTAAACAACAAACAAACAAACAAAATTAACAATAATAAACATAATACTACAACATACAAAGACAGTTCCAAAAGAGAAAAGGAATATTCAGTTGAAGATGCCCAGTACATGTACAATGTTAATAATGATTTGCATGTTGTTGAATTACATGTGCACATGCTATATGTGTCTTTTGCATTTGGCTAAATTAACACTTTTGAGCATATTCTATACACTTTCAAGGGGGAAAACCTTATTACAAACTTTTCATAAGAAGAGTTTCTCCCCTTACACTAGTCTTACACCTTATCAATACAAGTTGAAGCTTTTGTAAATAAAGTGACTGGTTCTTGGTCAGTACTTCTTGCCATAATCTAACTTAAATTAGCCACACCATGAGAAAACCAACATTTTGCATATGTTAAAACAATTGAGCAGATTGATCAGCTTCACAGTAATTACGAAGCTGATCAGCACCTTTGTTTTCGCTACACAGATAGTACAATTCCTATACTGTCTAAATCCAAAATTTCCAGCCCCTAGCCATCTTCTGTGCTTGTACTGTTTATGTCGAACTTGTTCGAAAGCCATATTGTTGGTTTTCTCATGACATGGTTCATTTAATGTATTCATGGCCTTTCTGGTGTTCTTTGCTTAAAACAAAGGCTTTGTTTGTCTTGAACATAAAATTATTTTGATTTTGTGAAACTATCCTTCCACAGAGAATTGAATATGTTTATGATGGTATTCATGGTAACTTGTCAGGTCACAGACTCCTTATTGTCTTGAATTATTAACTTAAAATGCATGACAAAATGTTCTTGCACAATCATTGGAAGATAATAGTTTTCTATTCATCACAAATACAGAGAGTTTTAACAATGCATTGTGTATTTTGGGATACATGTATGATAAACACAGACCTTTTTTCTTTCATTTTTGAGAGCAGAGATTATTATATATTTTTTTTTTTTTTTTTTTTTTTTTTTTTTTTATGTGTATGGAATTATATTGGCCAATTTACAGAAAAATGGTAGATGGATTTAATTTGAGTCTGTGGTAATACCGATATCAACAGAACACTTCCCTAAAAGTACAATAAACAGTCATACAATCAGCACCCCATTTAGCATATAAATACATTAGCGACCAGATAATTCTATTGGCGACAATGGATCAATTTCCTTCGCTAGGCAAACTGCTGAGAATCTTTTTTGTCGTAAAATTACACCAATTAAGTATCACTAAAGTGTCACAGCAGAGCTACTTTTTAGTGACAGTGAAAGTATACTGAATGCTCTAGATAAATATTCACACACAAAAAAAAGATAACCAATGATAAACATTTTTGAGGGCATGTTGAAATGGCCAATTTTCATCATTTGGCTTTTAAAGTTAGCCAGGCTAGGAGAAATAATCATACAAGGGTTTGCTGCTTAAGTATCCAACAGGGCTCTCTAATGAGATTTTTTATCCATTTTCGTAAGGAATACCTGGGGTCAATAGTCTGGACCAGACTTTGTTTGTTCAGGAAAAAAATCATGGCTTGCTTGAGCCAAGTGTATTGTGCCGCAAGTACTACACTGTGAAATGCACAAATGACATCATATGACTACAAGATGCAAAGTGGTCCGACATAAAACACAGGCTCCAGGGTTATAAAAATTAAACTACTCAAAAATAGCCCAAATATATTAAAATTTCAGGTTTAGATCACCAAAGCCTGCAATTTATCCTGCTCATAAATGTTAAAATGCCAACAATTAAGTCTCAACTGAGTTGAGCATAAAAAGTTTTATAACCTGGGGCCAGATGGATGTCTTCAGCAGTTTTGACAGGTCCATCAAACAGGCTGTGCAGGGACAGACTTGAAAGGTGGTCAGGGCCTTATCATTTCAAATTAAGAATAAATGGGATAAATTTGTTCTGTATTATAGCTAAAACAAAGTCGCTGCTCATTTTTGCAGTTCCCTTGCAGTGTATTTGTCTATTTGTTTTTTGCATAATAGAACACAAGGAATAAGTTTTCATGCAACACAGGTCCTACATGCATTTTGCCATTACCAAATCACTTTCATTCATAATCTTCATCTACATTCATTATTTCTGTTATGATCTGCACATTTTCTCTTAGACTTCACACAGTGCTAACCTAGGTTCACAGTACAGGTTAGACAGTGCTTTTAGCTTTTTGTTTGTTGATTTTGTGTTAGTCATAAGGAGACATTACTTTGGTTAAAAGCCTTACCCAAAAGACTTGAGAAGCCTGGGACCGAAACCTTGACCTCAGGTTTACAAGGAGAGTGGCTTAACCAGTAGACCATGGGGGCTTCTTACATGTTGCTGTTCAGTTTTCAGTCCCTCACATTTGAGCTGTGTCATGAGAAAACCAGATTTTTGCCAATGTGAAAACAAAGACGCAGATCAGCTGTGCAGTCTAGCCTGGTTCTGAGACTGCACAGGTCAGTTTGTGTAAGACCTGGTCGGAAACCCAGAAGACTGATTTCCTCACATCATGGCTCATTTAAATGTGTTTGTATGGCCTGCACCGCCTGCCTACCATTCCCAAAATGGACACCATCTGGGCCAGTACAAAAAGCTATTTACTACCTACAACTAAGCAAATACATTCCCAAAACCAAAGCAACAGTTACTGCTCTTTTGTTGATCTTTATCAAAGCTATTTTTGGTCTCTCACCCTTTAGTGGATGCAAAGAACAATCAATCATCATCAGTGAATTGTGTCTCTGACATTAAATTTGAGCCTGTGCGCGAGAAAACCTACAATTTTGGTTTCCGACCAGGTCCGACACAAACCGAGCTGCACAGTCATAGAAAATGGTTAGAGGCTGGAAATTTCGGATGTAGAAAGAAGAAGAATTGTACTATCCATGTAGCGAAAACAAAGGCGCTGATCAGCTTTGCGGTTACCGCAAAGCTGATCTGCGTCTTTGTTTTCGCCTATGCAGATTGTTGGTTTTCCCATGCGGCAGCTCTTATATTTGTAACATGTTCATATTTTATGATAGGAACATGAATTACTTATCACTGTATTCTTAAAATAATATTCTCTGGTTCTAAACTTTTGACCCACTAGTGCACCAGTCATTTGTAACCACTGCTCTCCCACCTACGGGGAAGGGTGGGGATTATGACTTTTCAGCTTTCAGTGCCCTGCTATGAGCCCCACCTCCAGGGGGCAAACTGGAGGTCAAAACTTTGCTCTTTGCCCCACTCTTAGCAATAGAATATCTCCCTGGGGTAAGGATCCTAATGTCAAAACCCTGTCATTTCCCTTGCACTGCGGAGACACTTGAAAAGCAATTTTTTTGCACTTTAGCCCGGCTATCCCCCACCCTTGCCCATAGGTGGGGGAGCAGTGGTTACAAATGACTGGTGCATAATGCCTACAACACTCACTATGAACCCCAGAAGTCTCCGTGGCTGTGGACCTATGGTGTAGTCGTTAAGCCACTCGTTTTTTAAACCCCAGGGGTTGTGGGTTCAGCCTTTTGGATCTGACATTAAACCATGGATCTGACATTAAACCAAGGTCCCGTCTCCATTATGAACTTAGCTGTCCAGATGGGCATGAAATATAGAACAAATAGCCCAAGGCCCAAGGGCAACGATCGCTCACCTGAGAGTAAACAAGTACAGTCACTGGACAATTTCTTTTTTTTTTTTGAAGATCTGATCAAAATTGATGACGCTTGAGTGGCTACAACACTAAAAATTGATTTTTCAAACATTAAAGGGCAGCTAACTCCGCAGTCCAGGGTCGAATCTGGCTCAAATTCGATCTCATTCAAGATGTTATGGTCATCCTTGTTACTTCCAAGAATGAAGAAGATCCGATCAAAATTGAAGGTGCTAGAGTGGCCACAATACAAAATATTGATTTTTCAAACACTAAAGGGCAGCTAACTCGGATCTGGCCAAAATTCGAACTCATCTGAGATATTGTAGTTATCATTGTTACCTGCAAGAATGAAGAAGATCCACTCATACAAAGATGCTTGAGTGGCCACAACACAAAATATTGATTTTTCAAACACTCAAGGGCAGTTAACTACGCAGCCAGAGGTCGGATCTGGTCGAAATTCAAACTCTTTCGAGATGTTATGAATGTCCTTGTTACTTCCAAGAATAAAGAAGATCCGAATAAAAATGAAGGCGCTAGAGTGGGCACAACACTAAACATTGATTTTTCACACAGTCAAGGGCAGATAACTCTTCAGTCAAGGGTCGGATCTGGCTGAAATTTAAACTCATCCGAGATGTTATGGCTATCCTTGTTACTTCCAAGTATGAAGAAGATCCGATCAAAATTGAAGGCGCTAGAGTGGCCACAACACAAAATAATGATTTTTCAAACACTCAAGGGCAGCTAACTCCACAGTCAGAGGTTAGATCTGGCTGAAATTCGAACCCATCTGAGATATTATAGTTGTCCTTGTTGCCTGCAAGAATGAAGAAGATCCAATGAAAAATAAAGGTCCTAGAGTGGCCACAACATTTTTCCCATTATAAGTCTATGGGGATTTTTCCAGATGCTCAAGGGCAGCTAACTCCACAACCTGAGGTCGAACCTGGCCAAAATTCGAACTCATCCGAGATATTATGGTTGTCCTTGTTATTCCCAAGAATGAAGACGATCCAATCAAAAATGAAGTTGCTAGAGTGGCCACAACATTTTCCCCACTATAACTCAATGGGAGCTATCTGTTGCCATGGAAACCAGAGTTCTGATCAGACTGATGCAACCTTTCCCCCTCCTCAATGATGCTTCAGATAAAATTTGATTGCGATTGGCCTTGTTGTCTTAGAGATATTCAAGATTGAAAGTGTGAATGGACGGACGGACGACTGCACGCACGTACCCACGGACGCCGGCTTAATACCATACTATAAGCTTACCTTGTGAGCCTTCGACGCCAGCTTGACTACCATACTATAAGCTCACCTTGTGAGCCTTCGGCTCAGGTGAGCTAACAAATCAACTAACCAAATGTATGGGCCTTGGTGTGAGAAATCTGCTCTTTGCAACTTTTCTGTCAATCCTATTTTATACCAGAAATGGAACCGAGTGCCACATTGGCTGAAGAAGTAGATTCTTGACCCAGTCTGCACAAACCACCCATACAACCATTAGCGGCCAACTAATCAACAACTTTTAGCCCAATGCACTAATCAAGAGTTTGGGGGGGGGCGGGGTCCTGGGTTCAATTGTGGCGATTGTGCTGTGTTGTGTTGTGTCCTTGAGAAAGGCACATGAACTCCCCAGAATACTGGTTAAAACCCAGGAAGTGATGGCTCCATCTAGACAGGGTTGAAAAATTGTTGACTACTAACAAACCAATCTTAAAGTTTGGCAACCTTAAAGTTTGGCAACTCATTTAGGATAGAGTTGCAGTAATGTAGTATCAAAATAAAATTCTTTCAGTATCAATACCTGAAAATCAACAGATAAAACACAAGAACTTCCTGAAATTTCAGCTAATTCTGTGCAGGTAAAAACCTTAAACCTCTGACACTCTTAGTCTAAGAGTCTTAGACACCCTTAGCATGTACACTCTGCAAAAGTGTGATAAGAGTGGTTTCTATACTTTCGCTTAAATCTATGTAGAAATTTCTGCAATCCGTGAAGACTCTGATCAATTACTCAAGACTTTAAAATTGTCTGACCTAGCTTAACTGGGTCTGTATTTCAAATCATTATGGTAATTTTGGAGATGAAAACCTCTTCAACACCTGTTTGGCTATCACCTGGATTTTAAAACTTTGGAAAAATCTCTCAAGATAGATATTACTACCAAAATTATATGACCTATTTCTCTACTGTGTATCTTTCAATCCATAAATTATATGAAATTTAATACTTCTCTGCAAAATTATGTCACATTTTAATATCTAACTTTGATGTCATTTGCCAACTTATCTGTGCACTAGCGTAAAGGGACCAGTGATCGATCAAAAATAGCCATGTTTGATAAATTTGCGGATCAGACATGCAGTGGAGAATGCATTTGTACATACCATATGCAAGCTTGAACCTTCGCCATGTTTTCCAATATGTCAATAAATGACGTCATCACGTCACATTCTCAGTGACGTCATTTTAACACACCCACCATCATACAGCGTGAATCAGGGTCAGGTGGACCAGTGATCGATCACCTTCTTTTTCTCTCCGAAACAGCGGCTAACTTTGAAGGTATGTACATTTTTAGAAAGAATGATTATTGTTTACCTCTAGCCGCGAAACACAGTTTGGAAATTTTCAGTGAGTTAAAAGAAATAAAGCAGCGAAATGATGTGGTCAAAAAGCATAAACGCCCATAGAAACAATGTAAAAACTGTTGAAAAAATAGCTCGAAAATCACAGAAATTGTCCATTAATCGTAGCGTTATCCTATACAATTTGGAATGTGGATCAGATTTGTTTAGTATGCAGTATAGTTAAAAGATTTAGCCAGTCGGAACGAATGCAAGTTGTTTCATCTTGAACAATTCATTGAACAATCACCGCTTTTAAGCAGTACAACTAAGACCCCCTCTTCGTAAAGTGCAAGAAAATCCAAGATAGAAAAGCTTTCCAAAATAAATCTAAATCAGTGTATGTAAGGTAATAAAATGCGCTTTAAGTTGAGACTAGCATAAGATTTACTTCAGGTATCCTTTGAGAACTAATAGCCGATAATCACTAGTTGATCGATCACTGGTCCCTGATCGATCACTGGTCGCCTTACGCTATGGTAGAATATAACTACCTTGATGCACCTCTCAAGTTGAATTTGCTTTATTTCATAAATTAACACCAGTCATTTGTAGCCTACATCAACCCCGGCTCCAACCCCCATCACAGGTCCCCCATCCTGGGCCTTTTTTCTATACAAAACTTGGTCTGGTTTCCGATGCCAAATATTTTCCCAACTGGCTGAAAAAATTCCCAATTGACCTGAAAAATTCCCATTTAGCATAACAATCCCAATTTAAAGGGTAAACTTTCCCAATTTGGCTTAAAATCGTGCTATTTTTTCTTTATTTCACCAGTACCAAAAATTTCCAAAAAAAGATGAGAAAAAAGCCCTGCAATCCAATCCCCAAATCTGGTAGCGAAAACAAAGGTGAGAACAGCTGTGTAATTACTGCACAGCTGATCTGCGCCTTTGTATACAAAAATCTGGTTTTCTCATGATGCGGCTCACCGCATTTGTGCAACCAATTATTTTTCTGAAAGGGCTGGCTCGAACCCCTACAACAGAAACATCAACTAGGGTTAGATATACAGTATTCAAAATATTTTGTGAGGTATCCAAAAATGAACCACTCTTCAAAAGGTGGTATTTAAATGCTCCCCCAACCCCCTCCCCCTCAGAAACACCAATACATTCCACCCCACTTCTAAGCCCACACCTTTGCTATTTTGGTATGTCTTATTGACCTTGTCTGTCTACTGGTAATGCACTAGTCATTTGTAACCACAGTCCCCCCAGGCCCGGGGGAGGGCGGGGGATAGCCGTGGAAATGAGCGGGGCTTTGACCAAAGTGTTGCCATGGCAGTGCAGGGGAAATACCGGGGGTTTGCTTTATATAGACAAAAAGGGCAGTGAAATCATTGTGAAAAGATAGCAGGCTGTGGGGGGAAACAGCAGTGGTTTTACCAACGAGCAGTCCCTGCAGGGTGGGGCTTTTAGCAGGGATTTGCTGGACCAAAAGTCAAAGTCCCCGCTATTCCCCGGGCCTGGGGGGGGGGCCCCTGGTTACAAATGACTGGCACATAACTGTGTATCCAATTTAACCAAAAATTTAAGTCAAATGTCAACCAGGTACAAAACTTTGATGACTGATTTATGGTGATTCATTCATGACATCAAAGGTTAAACTCACAATAAAAATAATCTACTGTTGTAAGGTACATACAGTAGTAAATGAGCCACGTCATGGAAAAACCAACAATGTGGTTTCTGAACAGGACCGACACAAACCAAGCTGTATAAAGAGGATGGCAAGAGGCTGGAAATTTTTCTACATATTCATGTAGCAAAAACAAAGGCGCTGATCTGCGGCTGCAGATTGTTGGCTTTCTTATGATGCGGCTCAAATGATGTACTAAATATAGTAATGATTTGCTAATTATTTTGGTCATGATTGATAGGTTGTTTTCATATTTTTAATGATTTTTACTGCCATTTTTATAAACTTGTTCAAGCCTATCACACTATTATCATTTTCTCCATAGCACATGTACCATATGAGCCGCGACGCGAGAAAACCGGTCTTCGGGGTTTCCGACCAGGTCCGACACAAACCGGGCTGTACAGTCTCAGAAGCAGGCTAGAAGCTTGAAATTTCGGATATAAGAAGAAGAGGAAATGTACTATCCGTGTAGCGAAAACAAAGGCGCTGATCAGCTTCGCGGTTACCGCGAAGCTGATCTGCGCCTTTGTTTTCGCCTAGGCAAAAATCCGGTTTTCTCACGATGCGGCTCATATATTGATCATGAAAATTTGTGAAACCCTTTAATACGAACATCCAGAGTTTGTCTGACCAAACAAAATTCTACCTGACCAATGTTTGCTCAGTTTTCGCCACATTATTTTACAGGACTTTAGGTCCTGTGTAGCAATTTTTTGGTCAGACCAAGGCTACTTTTAATCTGACATGTCAGATGGTCAGACAGCCTCGTGAACACTGCATGTATTCACAAAGCTATCTTTATAATTGTCGCCCGTCACAACGGGTGACATCAGTAGGATTTTCCCAAAGAAACAGCGAAGAAAACCGACATAATCCAAACTAAGAAAATCTGTGTGGTTCTCAAAATATTTTACACGTCCCTTGACTCAGCGGGAAACCAGCAACATTTTACCTACAGGAACTGACTATTGAAAGGCAGAAAGTGATTGGCTAGATCTATTTCGACCGATCATATCTTTGGTCTTAAAACTGGTTCGGTATTCTTTGCTGTGGATGGACTTGATTTAGCAATTATTATGAGTGTACGCAGTAGTGTTGCAAATCGTTCTGTCTCCTGGGCACAAAATTTCAGTTTCTGGATTTTGATTAGGCAGGATGTTCAACAGAACATTTCTGTTGGTGTCCCATGACACCACTCCACACAAATGGAGTGAACGAGGTATATAGATACGTGTAACGCGATTGATCTACATGTATACCCTGACAGATTAGTTAAGCCGAATAACCATTCTTACGCAATCCAGGACTAAATGGATGGTGGTCTAGATCTAAATACGTGCATTGTATCAGATAAAACGGGTGACACTAGCTTTTTTAAAAGCTATCCTTGTTCTTTTCTGTGCTGTAATGTTCAGTGCTTGAAATAAAATTTCTTTCTGTTCCATATATGAGCCGGGTCATGAGAAAAACAGGATTTTGCCTATACGCAAACAAAGGCGCACATGTTACTACACAGGTGATCCGCGCCTTTGTTTCAGCTACTCGCCTGGATAATACAATCCTCCTTCTTAAATCTGAAATTTCAAGCTTCTAGCCTCTTTCTGTGACTGTACAGTCTGTTATGTCGGACTGAATCGGAAACCCCAAAGACCAGTTTTCTTGCATCGGGACTCGCAAAGATTAATCGGAGAACCATCTGTGGAGTTCTGACTTCGGCAAGTAACACTCTGTCCCAAGCAACAGCTCGGGTCATATGGAGATGACAGCTCATGTCATATGGAGATGGGACCTCAGGTTTATGTCTCATCCGAAAGACTGGAAGCACAGGATCGAACACATGAACTGACCGCATTTACCTGGCGAGTGACTAACAGTAGCTGCGCCACAGAAGCTTAGAGTTGATTTGGATCATGTTGGGACCAATTAAAATAAGTGTTAGCAAGTAAAGTTCAAAGTTATGCACTCGTCATTTGTAACCAGGCAACAAGAGATCGTTCTTGAAGGTACCCACTCATGTGCAACACATCCCTCAAGCAACAAATGATCTCGGATCTTTGCTGTTCTTGGTGTACACACACCCACCCCACACCTGAGGTGATGATCAGAAACTGATCGACTCAGTATCAGAATATAGATTGACATGCCGGATAAGATTTCATCGACCACCAGACTGTTTGCAGACAACTCTCTTGTGGTTTTACCAACGTGCAGTCCCCGCGGACTTTCAGCAGAGAATTTGCTGGACCAAAAGTCAAAGTCCCCGCTATTCCCCCAGCTTGGTGGGGGTGTGGTTACAAATGCCTAGTGCATTTGAACTTCAAAACTTGTCAAAAATTAAAACAATGTTTTCTGAGGAAAACTATGTCCCCCCAACCGTTTAGTAATTGAAGTGTAGTTACCTTGTGATATGAAGTTTTTCTAGGGAAGACACCATGTAAGGTGTGATAGTTTAAACTTGTTTTGGACCCTGTCTAAAATTGGGTCACAATCACCAAATTCTTATAAACTCTGAACCTCCTCACAACAATGCTTCTGAGCAAGTTTGGTCAAAATCCATCAATTAGTTTACAAGATATCGTATCGGAAAAACTAATTTCAACAGTTTTTATGGACCCGTGACCTTGGAAATTAGGTCAAGGTCATCAAAATCTAATCAACTTTGAGCCTCCTCCAAACAATGCTTCTGTGCAAGTTTGGTCAAAATCCATCAACTGGTTTACAAGATATTGCAGTGAAAAGACTAATTTCAACATTTTTTTATGGACTCGTGACCTTGAAAATTAGGTCAAGGTCACCGAAATCTAATCAACTCTGAGCCTTCTCGCAACAATGCTTCTGTGCAAGTTTGGTCAAAATCCATCAATTGGTTTACAAGTTATCGAGTTGGAAAGATTAATTTCAACATTTTTTATGGACTCGTGACCTTGAAAATTAGGTCAAGATCACCAAAATCTAATCAACTCTGAGCCTCCTCCCAACAATGCTTCTGTGCAAGTTTGGTCAAAATCTGTCAATTGATTTACAAGATACTGCGTTGGAAAGACTAATTTCAACATTTTTTATGGACTTGTGACCTTGAAAATTAGGTCAAGGTCACCAAAATCTAATCAACTCTGAGCCTTCTCGCAACAATGCTTCTGTACAAGTTTGGTCAAAATCCATCCATTCGTTTACAAGTTATCGCGTTGGAAAGACTAATTTTAACATTTTTTATGGACTCGTGACCTTGATTATTAGGTCAAGGTCACCAAAATATAATCAACTCTGAGCCTCCTCCCAACAATGCTTCTGTGCAAGTTTGGTCAAAATCCATTGATTGGTTTACAAGATACTGCATTGGAAAGACTAATTTCAACATTTTTTATGGACTCGTGACCTTGAAAATTAGATCAAGGTCACCAAAATCTAATCAACTCTGAGCCTTCTTGCAACAATGCTTCTGTGCAAGTTTGGTCAAAATCCATCTATTGGTTTTCAAGATATTGAGTTGGAAAGACTAATTTCAACAGTTTTTATGGACTCGTGACCTTGAAAATTCTGTCAAGGTCACCAAAATCTAATCAACTCTGAGCCTCCTCCCAACAATGCTTCTGTGCAAGTTTGGTCAAAAACCATCATTTGGTTCACAAGATATTGCATTGGAAAGACTAATTTCAACAATTTTTATGGACTCGTGACCTTGAAAATTAGGTCAAGGTCACCAAAATCTAATCAACTCTGAGCCTCCTCCCAACAATGCTTTTGTGCAAGTTTGGTCAAAGTCCATCAATTAGTTTACAAGATATCGTATCGGAAAAACTAATTTCAACAGTTTTATAGACTCATGACCTTCAGAATTAGGTCAAGGTCATCAAAATCTAACCAACTCTGAGCCTTCTCCCAACAATGCTTCTGTGCAAGTTTGGTCAAAATCCATCAATTGGTTTATAAGATATTGCGTTGGAAAGACTAATTTCAACATTTTTTATGGACTCGTGACCTTGAAAATTAGGTCAAGGTCACCAAAATCTAATCAACTCTGAGCCTTCTCGCAACAATGCTTCTGTGCAAGTTTAGTCAAAATCCATCAATTAGTTTACAAGATATTGCGTTGGAAAGACTAATTTCAACATTCTTTATGGACTTGTGACCTTGAAAATTAGGTCAAGGTCACCAAAATCTTATCAACTCTGAGCCTCCTCCCAACAATGCTTCAGTGCAAGTTTGGTCAAAATCCATCAATTGGTTTTCAAGATATTGAGTTGGAAAGACTAATTTCAACAGTTTTTATGGACTCGTGACCTTGAAAATTAGGTCAAGGTCACCAAAATCTAATCAACTCTGAGCCTCCTCCCAACAATGCTCTTGTGCAAGTTTGCTCAAAATCCATTCATTTGTTCAGAAGATATCGCGTCAGAAAACCTAATTTGATCAGTTTTCATGGGCTGGTGACCTTGAAAATGAGGTCAAGGTCACCAAAATCTAATCAACTCTTTCCCCCCTCCCAACCATGTATCTATGCAAGTTTGGTCAAAATCCATCCACTGGTTCAAAAGATATCGCGTAAGAAAGAAGCGTCAAAGTCCATCAATTAGTTTACAAGATATCGTATCGGAAAAACTAATTTCAACAGTTTTATAGACTCGTGACCTTCAGAATTAGGTCAAGGTCATCAAAATCTAACCAACTCTGAGCCTTCTCCCAACAATGCTTCTGTGCAAGTTTGGTCAAAATCCATCAATTGGTTTATAAGATATTGCGTTGGAAAGACTAATTTCAACATTTTTTATGGACTCGTGACCTTGAAAATTAGGTCAAGGTCACCAAAATCTAATCAACTCTGAGCCTTCTCGCAACAATGCTTCTGTGCAAGTTTAGTCAAAATCCATCAATTAGTTTACAAGATATTGCGTTGGAAAGACTAATTTCAACATTCTTTATGGACTTGTGACCTTGAAAATTAGGTCAAGGTCACCAAAATCTTATCAACTCTGAGCCTCCTCCCAACAATGCTTCAGTGCAAGTTTGGTCAAAATCCATCAATTGGTTTTCAAGATATTGAGTTGGAAAGACTAATTTCAACAGTTTTTATGGACTCGTGACCTTGAAAATTAGATCAAGGTCACCAAAATCTAATCAACTCTGAGCCTCCTCCCAACAATGCTCTTGTGCAAGTTTGCTCAAAATCCATTCATTTGTTCAGAAGATATCGCGTCAGAAAACCTAATTTGATCAGTTTTCATGGGCTGGTGACCTTGAAAATGAGGTCAAGGTCACCAAAATCTAATCAACTCTTTCCCCCCTCCCAACCATGTATCTATGCAAGTTTGGTCAAAATCCATCCACTGGTTCAAAAGATATCGCGTAAGAAAGAAGCTACGCGGACGCGGACGCCGACGCGGACGCCGACGCCGACGCCGACGGGAACCGCACCAAAAACAATATGTCCCCCACCTTCGGTTGGGGGGACATAAATACTCAAAAGATGAGTAATGCCCATTGTCCATCTTCAAATGGAAGAAAATAAAATTTTCCTGAATGTAAACAAAGCAATAAACTGAGTTTATGTTTATTTTAAAGCAAGTAAACAAAAACTTCAAGAAAGAAGTTAAAAGCAACTTACTTTTGGCTCAGTCTTACATCGAGGAAACTTCAAGAAAAGACTAAAAACTTTGAAAATTGTCTAAATTCGCCAAGCACTTTTCTGTTTACTTCAAGGTCAAGGCCTCAACTAAGGGAAACTACTCTAAATGTTTGCAATAGTCATTCGGAAGTTCACTCCCTTAGATAACAACAGTGGACTGCCAAAAGTAACTAACCCATATTGATTTTTTTTCCCTCTTTGACCATATTGCCTCTAATAAACATTCTTAGGAAATTGGATTATTTTAAGGAAATAGAAAGTTCTGAAATAAAGCATGTTACAATTGCAGATCCAGCCCAGACTGCCCAGTGGAGCATGGAGGCCTACTGAGTAGTGGAAAGTATGTCAGACTCGGGACAGAGAGGTCAGACATTCAAACTGGCCCATGAGCAAAACAAAATTACTGTTTTAGTACAAAAGATAAACTTAGATAATAGATCTATTTCAAGCAAATCTTTTTTTTTTTTTTTTTTTTTTTTTTAATTCAACATTTATGCTCTTTTTGCGGTCGGATGTTGGTGTAATTCTGCTGATAAACTAGGTACAGTCTAACCTGTCTTAAGCAAGCGGCCAAGGGAAAATGCAAAATCGCTTGCTTAAGACAGGTGCTTGCTTAATACAGGGTCAAAAAATCTGTTTCGGCCCGGCCAAGGGACTCATCAGATGGCTTGTATTGTTGCATTAGTGGGGAAATGCAAATTTAACACTTTACGTTTACAAGGTGTACTAGCCATCACAAGAATTAATCTCTTAGACTTAAGACACAGATTTAACACTGACTTGTTTTAGAAAGATAGGTTGGGGATTTAGCTGATGAGTATTTGTCACGATAAAAAATGTACTTTTGCTGTTTGTGGGGTTTGGATAATTTGTTTGATTTTTTAAATGTTTAGTTGAGCATAATAGGTATTTGGAAACTCTTACACAGGAGTAAACATGACATGTTTACTGCATTGTCAAGGATATCTATGTATGTTAGACACGGCAAAAAAATATTTGTGCCATGAAGAATTTTATGCTCAATTGTGATATTTTAACATTCTTTTTGTGTTATGGTATTTGTTGATTTGTGGCGTGGAAATTGGCATTATGTGCAGTTTAATTGGATTCTGTACTGGGCTCAGATTCGTGTTTTATCAGTTTGCCATAAATGGTTTCTGAGAGTGACACGGCTTTAACGAAAACATGAAGTCCGGGGATTTGAATCATATGATTTACACCTTGAGGTATAATCCAGAGAAAATTTGTATTGCCGATTTTATGGTTAGCAATATAACTTTTTGCAAGCTGATCTGGGTGTGGTTGTCAGGGTATGTGCATTTAGAATTGTTATTCACTTGCTCACGGTAGGTTATTCACATGTTCTGATGAATGGTTTTGGAATATATGATGGAAAACGGTATGGTTTTCAGGGAAATGTTCACAAACTTATGCGTATAAATAGGCAGCTTATTTTGTGTGAAATCAATATGAATTATCGGAAGGAATGTAAAGATTGGGCATGAATTTGAGATGTTTGGATATGGGTTTATCTGGTACACCTGGTCATGGTCAGCGCCAGTCTGAGTAGTCGGCCGTCGGTAAGTTATAACAGTTCATAAATATACATTTTGTACAGTGAGATTGTATAGCCATAATAATGTAGCTCATTATGGTGGAAAGCACATTGATAGGGTTGTAAAAATGAAGATTTCTATATTTCTGCACGCTACGTTGCCGTGAAGCGGCATTGGTTTAGTTTTTATGTATTAAATTTCGCGTAAGAATGACATTGCGCGGTATATGTCAACCAAAGTTGTAAAATGGAAATTTCTGTTATGTGCTACGTTACTTGTAGCGACGTTATTGTCGTTGACGTACATTTAGTTTCATGTTATGTTATGTTATCTAATCATCTCATCATAAAGGAAGTTAATGTTGACTCGGAACAAAGCTGTAAGGCTGGAAATTTCAGATTTTAAGTTTTATGTTATAGTAACGTAACGCTTAAATTTGACGTTAATGACGTCATTAAGAATATTCGCTATTACTGAAATTAGTGATGTCATTTAAGAAAGGTTTAATATTGTAACAAGATTGTCTCGCAAGATTTATCGTATTCTGAGAAATGGCTTTCTATGAATTTGGTCATAGATTGGCAGGACCAATTCCTGGGTGAGGAATTGTGGATGCATGTCGGAGATTTGCTTGTGATGTCGCTGGGTAAGGAACTAGGGTTAGTTCGCGACATATATGGCTTAACTGTATCGTACATGTGAATAAATGTTTCAATGTAGATACTGGAGTATTATAGTTTATATGTATAGTACAAGCAATCTAGCGAATAAACTAATACAGTTCCGGGGTACGGAATTGTGGGAGGTTATTTGCAATTGGATGTTGTGACGTGCATAGCTGCAGGAGATTTCGTTATGATAAATTGCGACACTATCAGTTATTTTGTTGTTAAGACACAGTTACTTTATTTCAGGCCTTGAAGCTGAAATTGTAATCTATGGACGTAATCTGAATTCCTGAAACTAAACTGGGCTAAACTATATGATGTGGCAGTGACGGTATAAACGGGACGATATAAAATCATTGGTGTTTGGTTTACAATGGACGGGCGTGGTCTACAGTTCGTATTGGGAACACTGGACTGTTTTTGCAAGCAGTGGTGTGGAGTGTACTAGTGAGACGAACGTGTGACAGTATACCCGGAGATGCCAATGGGAAAGTGTGTGGGACATTGATGAACAAAGGACATATTTTTTTTTTTTTTTCTTTTCTCAGTAATTTCTTTTTGTAATCTCTTTCTATCTTTTTTCTCCTTCTTTGCTTCTCACTTTAAATATCATTATAAATAAATCATCATAATTTGAAAATTCTGTTTAATTGAACCCTCCCATAGATTTGCTGGTCATTCATAGCAGGAAGCGTATACCCTTGGTCATTCGATACATGATTTGTTGGGCACAACAAGCCATTGTATCCTCTGACTTTATATTAAGTAGAGTCAGTCCGTGACAGTATTTAAAGGACAATTTTAGATAATTAACCCCAAGAAAGAAACAAAAGGAAGCCACACCTATCTCTTCCCATAATTCAGCAAAACAGGACTCATTGGACCATTTAGAAAACAAGGGGCTGGCATACCCATAATGCCATTAGCTACTGGTTTGCTTGTCCTACCTCTTTGGAAAATTTAATTGGCCTGAAAATGGTGTCACAAACAAACAAATTGGCAATGGTTGGATGGTTGGATGCACCATTGTCCTTAATTATTCGGTGCGAAAATCGGTCCCAATTACGTTTTCTCACCTTTAATAAACATCACAACAAACACTCACTAAACGCAATTGCAGACACATGTCTAATTGCTCGGTCGCAATCAAGTTTTCTCACCTTTATTTATCACCGAACAAACACTCATTGACACGCAATTGCATACACCTGTCCAATTGCTCTGTTTGTTTCAAAATTAAGGCTATCAAAGAGAGAATAAAACTTGTAAACAATCAGCTTTGATGTTGCCGCAATTACCTTGACCGACTGGTTTGCGAGAGCATATCTGCTTCTAAGCGATCACGATATTCAAGCGGGGTACCATGAATATTTTCCCTTAAGCGTGTTCGATTTGTCCGTCGAAGAGAAAAAATGGTTCAACGGGTTGCCAATTCAGTGTGACGAGTGACCGATTACGACTAACGCAGTACACAAAACAGAACCGAAATTATGACCGGAATGAAGTGCAATATTTTGGCGAGCAGTCCAAAAACATGGCCGCTTAAACAAGGAAATCTATCGGTTTGGGACGAAAAATGCCGCACAGTGGCCGCGTTAGAAAGGTGCGTGCTTAATACAGGGTCATTTGCATGCAAAATCGTTCGGGGGGAAGTCCAACTGGCCGTTGAACGGAGGGGCACGCTTAATACAGGTGGCCGTAACCACAAGCTAGACTGTATTTTGAATTAATTAATTAATTACTATACAGTTGAGTCCCCTGGAGTTGCGCGGCACATGGACTTGCGCATGTCATAGTTTCGTGTTTCAGAACAAATGCGTGCAAGTTTTCCACAATTTGTTAGTAACATTTTGTCAATAAACTTCATTACATAAACCAAACATGTGAAATAGCATAGACTGAACAGAACAGACGGAGATAGTTTAAGTAAAACGTACATGCGAGCCATTTCGTTTACCTAGTATATTGCATTAGCCTTATTAGTTTTACATGGGATTTCTCATTCCATTTTGTCTGATCAATAAACTAGAAACATGACGAACTTCACCAAATATATGTTTGAATATAATATTTCTTGAAGACAGCCCTCAGCTGGTGTCAATCGAATCAAGTGCGCAACTCCATGTGACCTTTGACGTCCGTGATTAACATGGGGGTGTCTTTACTTTTGTTGAAATTACGAGAATTTTTTTCAATATTTTCATAATTTCTTTTGGTAATTGTATGTATAAGATGTTCATGCAAAAAGAAGATTGTTTGTTTTATTCAGACTGAGCTTCTTTTCTTATCTAAACAGTAAAACAATGCTTAGGTGCGCAACTCCAGGGGACAGCATCGTACTGTAAGTTTGGAACTGTTCGCGAGAACTTAATTTTCGGGAACATTTGCAATTTTGATGCCTTGCAAATTCGAGAGTCTGGGTTATAAAGAATCTCTATAAACCATTTAGACTACAAGTACAGTCCTTCATGAACTCAAGATCTTGGGAATAATTAGGAAAGAGAAAATTCGCAAAATAAAAGTCACACGAAAATTTCTGAATTTACAGTACAGGTCAACCTTAATTATAACACTATCTTTGAGATCCATGGAAACAGACAACATTAAAAGTGAAACTGAGTAATAATGAGGTTATCTAAAATAATCATTTTCAGGAGCCTTGACATGCCCTTGTTCTATTGAATACCACACTACTTGCGCCATGACACAAGAAAACCAGTCTTCAGGATTTCTGACAAGGTCCGACACAAACCGGCTTATACACCCACAGAAGAAAGCCAGAATCTTGAGTAGAGGAGGAATTGTACTATCCATTCAGCAAAAACAAAGGCGCTGATCAGCTGTGCAGTTACTGCACAGCTGATCTGTCAGCTGATCTGCACCTTTGTTTTCGCACAGCTGATCTGCACCTTTTTTTCGCACAGACAAAAATCTGGTTTTCTCATGATGTGACTCACTTGTGATTGATGCCTTGATGCCGGCAAATAGAAGGATAGTCTGATGATGTATGCTGTGTTCTTGTCCATACTTCATCCCAACACAAATAAAGTAATAATCAAACAAAAGGCTTCACCAGTCTTTAGGAAGAAACCAAGGCACCATCTCCATATGAGCCGCGGCGCGAGAAAACCGTTTTTCAGGGTTTCCGATCAGGTGCGACACAAATTGGCCTGTATAGTCACAGAAGCATGCTAGAAGTTTGAAATTTCGGATTTAAGAAGAAGAGAAATTGTACTATCCCTGTAGAGAAAACAAAGGTGCTGATCAGCTTCACAGTTACTGCGAAGCTGCCTTTGTTTTCGCATAGGCAAAAAACCTGTTTTCTCGCGATGCGGCTCATGATGTCAGATGTTTAGTGAGACGTAAAACACGGACACCATCACTACTGAACATTGTTTATTGTCACCTCCCCTTGACCAACATTGTCCCGTTTTAACTGCATAGTTAACGGAACACGGAACCAAAATGACCTTTGCCACAACATGTTTACAAAATGGCATTATACATCTGAGGTGCCTTCAGTATGTTTCGGGGCAGTCACACTTTAAGCGGCAAAGCCCATTCTCAGTATGACCGTAACTGTTGGTGGAATGTTAAACCCAAATCAATCAGCCAAAACTCTTGAACAATCTTTAACATTGCAGCACACCATTACGAAAACACGCCCATGCAATATACAGAGATTTTTTAAGTTGTAAAAATTGAATGTTTTCAGTAGAAAGTTTTTATATTTTTCTTATTTTTGCTCAAAACATTGTGGGTACACAGGGGGTATACTTTTCATGGATGTGTTTTCCTGATGCTTACCGACTGATACATTTCTTCTGTTGACCTGATTTTCTGCCGTTTCCCTTCGACATCGTATTCCATCTCTCGTAACCTATCTGCCTGAGCTTCGACTTGTTCTGTCAACACGCTAACCTGTAGCATCAGACTCTGCTTGTCTGCCTCTAGCCGCTTCGCTTTACTTTCAGCTGATTCGTGAAGGTAACCATTTGTCTGAAATTGAAAAGAAAGAAATTTTCTTGTTTATTTGATTTGAGGTTTATTAAGGTCACATTCAGCAGTAGTAGTAAATAATCTAACACAATTTACACTTCAAGTTTGATTATCATTGGTGCACTTATTGAGCACATGAGGTGCACATTACACATAAAGAAATACAGGAAACCATGCACTTGTGTTGCACCTCAAGTGCACAAAGGGTGTATACTTTAGTTTAGACTAGTCAGAACTAAAATATAGATTATCTGTGCACTTGTTAAGCACATGAGAGGTGCACATTACACGTAAAGAAATATAGGAAACCATGCACTTCTGTTGCACCTTAAGCGGTGTATACTTAAGTTATGACTAGTCCGAACTAAAGTATACATATCTGTGCACTTGTTGAGCACACGAGATGCACATTACATGTAAAGAAATATAGGAAATCATGCACTTGTCATGACTTGTGTTGCACCTCAAGTGCACATAGGGTGAATACTAGTTTAGACTGGTCAGAACTAAAGTATACATATCTGTGCACTTGTTGAGCACATGAGGTGCACATTACAGATAAAAAAATACATGTATTGGCAATCATACAATTGTGTTGCACCTCAAGTGCATAAAGGGTGTATACTTTAGTTTAGACTAGTCAGAACTAAGGTATACATATCCATGCATTTGCTGAGCACACAAGTTTCTCACAAATATGAAAGTCCGTAACTAAGAAATGATGCGTAGATTGAAAAATCCCACGTCCGTGATGGGATTTAAACCCGGACTGCCGGGGTAGAAAGCCAGTGCTCTAACCACTGAGCCAAAGAGTTGACTCCCTGACGCAGTAAGTCAGATGTACTTACAGTCCCTTTCACTCGGGTTTGCCGTTTGAGCATTTGCATCACACAAGAAGACCATGTGTTCCGAGGATCTGAGTTTCTTTTCATGTGGATTGATTGATCTGCTGATTTGAGTGACCGTTTCAAACTAAATGACATTTGAAACGGCAAACTCGAGTGAAATTTTTAACTTACTATGTGGAATTTTTGCCATGTAGATACCGATCAGGTAACTGCTTAAATTGAAAAAAACCTGCTTTTGTCTCTATCCTGTTTCAAATGTGTTCTTAATATGCATTGTATATGTTTTGCAAAGAAATCTGAAATAAAAATGTGCTTTAACCAAACAATTACAATGTTTTTATCAGAAGAGGTGACATCATTATCTTAATAAATGCTGAATATATTTTAACTTTTTTTTAAGAACACCTGGCACCTGGGACACTGTTTCAGTTCTAAAATAGAATAAAAAGTTACCTGATTTACAAACAAACAGCAAACTCGAGTGAACAAACTTGATTGACATAAATGCTCAAACGGCAAACTCGAGTGAAAGGGGCTGTATAGGATACATTGTATTGAATAGCTGTGCTATTTATAGAAGCTACGCATCATGTGATCTGCCAACCCGACCTTCCATGGCAGATAATCTTGAATGAATGAGTGGTGCAATGGGACATAAGGTGCACATTACAGGTAAAGAAATGCATGTATAGAAAATGATGCACTTGTGTTGCACCTCAAGTGCACAAAAGGTACTTTAGTTTAGACCTTACTGTGTATTCTTAATTATAACATTCACTTACATTTACAGTATTTGTCTCTTCTATTTCAGTAGCTGCTGTTGCATTATTGGCAACATTTTCACTATCATTTACAGAACCATGATGAAAATATTGTGCATATTCATACGCTATTGTTAACACGGCATATCCTATATAATTCCTGTCCATGATTTTTAAACTCCACACACATACACATACATGAACACATGTATAACAGATATGTATTAAATCCTCAGTTTCTATAAAACCATGAGTATCATGTGGTTATTATTAGCAAGTGGAAACTTATCTACAAGAATCTGATAAGTGCAACTTTGATAAAGAAAATACATTTGAGCCGCTGCCTTGGAAAACCAACAAAATGCTTAAGCGAAAACAAAGGCGCAGATCAGCTGTGCAGTAACTGCACAGCTGATCAGCGACTTTGCTTTCACTATACATGTAGTACAATCCCTCTTCTTCTTCAGTCCAAAATTTCAAGCTTCAGACTGCTTCTGTTACTTTACAGGCCAGTTTATGTCAGACCTGGTCAGAAACCAAAATTGTTGTTTTTCTCATGCGAAGGCTCATTTAATGTTACATCTAGTCTTATCTGATGTCAGAAATATCCAAGTTTTGTTTTTATATTATTTAAAACTGAAAAAAAATGCAAAAATAAAACAGAACTTTTACATAGAGTACTGCATTATTTACAAAAAAAAAAAAACATTTGAATTTAGATCGTTTACACTTTCTTAAGATGTTTTATCAAGATTTATAAAGTCAATTTAGCACTGAGGGTAATAAAGTTATTGTATTAATATGCAATCCATTAGCAATACAAATAAAATCCAAAATTTTATGTATTTTGATATTTTGAGGCCATCTTTTGTCTAGAGAACAATTGAGCCTGGGCGCAAGAAAACCGGTCTTCAGGGTTTCTGACCACGTTCGACACAAACCGGCCTGTGCACCTACAGAAGATGGCTAGAAGCTTGAAATTTCAGATTTAGGAAGAAGAGGCATTGTACTATCTGAGAAGCAAAAACAAACGGGCGCTGAACAGCTGTGCAGTTACTGTACAGCTGATCTATGTCTTTGTTTTCGCATAGGCAAAGATGAGGTTTTCTCATGACATGGCTAAAATTGATTAAAACCATGCCATAAGAAATAATATGCAAAAGAAAAAATCTGCAATACACTTAATTATGCGGCATGCAGTCTGATCATATTTTTGTCAAATAACATCATATATGTATCTTTAGCTCTTTTAAGAAGTAAGGTTTTTATTGGCTTATTTTCTAATGACTGGTCTCAGTTATATATACTGACGGACATTAATAACGCAACACTTTACATCGGTTATCATTTGCATAAAAACTGATTTAAAATTAAACTGAAGAAAAAAACAAACATAGCATTGTGAATCTTAACACCATACACAATATTTATCCATAAAAAAATTGTTCGCTTGCTAAAGCTGCTTTCTTCAACGTCATCGAGACGTAACTATTTTGAAGAAAACCTAACAGTGGCAACAAAAAAGGGATTTTGTGAAAGCAAACCATCTCTGTCCAACAACCTAAAGCATACGAAAAAGCAAAATAAACATTGGCACTTTCTTTCACGCTATATAGCGTTTTTCGCTGCATTATTTCACTGACGTCAAACGTAAAGTGCTCATAGCACAAAGGCATTCGATCACAGCACCAAAAGTTACAGTTCTTTTATGTTAGTCTGGAGTCTATATATTGTGATCAAAAAGTTTTGAATTTCTTTCCATTTTACAAGCAAAAACTAAGTTTTCTTGAAAAACGTTAAACTGACGTAATTACCACGTTTTTAATGCAAAACCAACAACGTTCGTTTCGGTTTTGGTGTTTCCTTCCAGAAATATTGTTGGACCTGAAAAAATGTTTTCGTCCTCATTGACCTATTATGTATTTCATTTTTGTTGAATTTTGGGTAACACTTGAAATCATACTGTATGGCGTCAATCACGGACACTGGCATTTCATTTTTGGTATTGAAATAAAGAAGACTGATTGTACTTTTCAGTTCAATAATATTTTTCGGAAAAAATCCTCTGAGAGGAAAGAGTCGATAATGCAAGTGTTGCATTTTTAAAGTCCGTGAGTATAGATATAAAGATTGCCTGATTAGTTTACCATGTTATTATGAAAGTATACAACTGCTTTAATTCATTAAAGATCCAAATAATTTCGACATATGCAAACCACATAACCAGAAAACCAGCCTTTTGCATATCCTTGAAACATTTGAGCCATGATGTGAGAAAACCAGTCTTCGAGGTTCCCAACCAGGTCTGACACAAAGCAGTCTGAAGAGTCACAGGAAATGGCTAGAAGCTTGAAATTTCGGATTTTGGAGAAGAGGAATTGTAGTATCTGTGGAGCAAAAATAAAGGCGCTGATCATCTGTGCAGTTGCTGTTTGTTTGTTTGTTTGTTTGTTTGTCCCAATCAACAGCTATGGTCATGTCAGGGCATTGCCCCCATTTTTATGGGATTTCTATCCAACATCAAGATGACATGACACTCAATATGCTTTAAAAGTAAACAACTAAGGTTTATATATATGTACAGTTTGGAACTGTGTATCTTTCTTTTGGATTGGAGTCATGGATTGTAGTCTCGAATTGGAGCCATGGAGTTTGTGTATTGGAGTGGACCTTGGAGGGAAATTTTGGAGGGGAACAGAAAATTCAATTCTGATCGTGAAATAACCTTTGGCAGTATTTGGGCTTTCTTCCTCATTTTCAAAAGACCAGAACAGTGCCATAAAGTTCCTGGTGGTATTTTTTTTTTTTTTTAATCAGTTTTATGTCCCTTTCAAGATTATTTCAGCTCATATGAGATGGGCCAATCAGTAGGTGGGCAAAAATGGAAGAACCCCAAGAAAAACCACCTGGCACACCTGCAAGCATCTAACTTGGCTTGTCTCACATGTGGCCAGGCAGGGCTCGAACCCACACCAGACACAGCGGAGAGATGATCAAGTGATTAAGAAACAGTGTTCTTAACCGCTCGGCCACGGGGGCCGCTTGGTGGTATTTTATGATTGATAAAAGGTTTATGCATTTATTATGTTCCTTTCGCACCAAGATAAATTGTATCCCCGAAATTAAGCTTTCTATGCCCTCCAAACTTGTGTTACAAGGCTCCACTCCAAGTATCCAGTCTAATACTCCTCTCCATGACTCCAATTCAAGACTCCAACCCATGACTCTCATCCATAAAATACACAGTGCCACTTTTCCTGTCCAAAAATAAGGATCTTTACAGTAATGCATCTCAACATGATTTCACATATGCTTCATATGAAAATGATATGTCTGTTAAATTTTGACAAGATTATGAGATTTAAGTGCACAGAAATAAATAAAGATGCTTAAAATATAGGATTTATTGACTCCATTTGTCTTGGACTGCACTGAAATTGTGCAATCTTGCCAACATAAGCAAGATAAAATGAGCCGCATAATGAGAAAAACGGATTTTTGCACACACGAAAACAAAGAACAGTGACTGCAAAGCTGATCAATTAACGCCTTTGTTTTCGCTATATGGATAGTACAATTCCTCCACTACCTATACCCAAAATTTCTAGATTCTAGCTCTCTTCTGTAGCTGCACAGGCCGGTTTCAAGCTTCTAGCCACCTTCTGTAACTGTACAGGTCGATTTGTGTCAGACCGGGCCATAAACCCCGAAGACAAGTTTTCTCGTGTTGCGGCTCAAATATAAGTTTCAGAATCAGTTCAAAGTTCAAACTTTCAAGAACTCATTCATGAGTTATTTGCCATTGAATAATAATAATAAGAGGTGTCGCATGACAGCATGCTCAACTGCCATTATGAAAACATGCCCATGCAATATACAGAGATTTTTTTTTTCAGCTGTAAAATTTGAACATTTCATCAGAAAAATTTTGATATTTTTAATATTTTTGCTCAAAACATAGATCGTGGGTACACGTTAGAACTGCCTCGCGGAGGGGGTTCTAATGAGTACCCACAATTTACGTTTTAGACCAAAGATAAGAAAAATAGGTATACTCCTGCATACCCGTTTTACTATATAAAAGTGGGGTTTACCAGGGTGCTCATTGCACGGACATGTTTTCCTGATGATTTGCCTTTGTTCACTAATATGGCCAACTTGACTACTGGTAGTAATCCAAATCATCAATTAAGCTAATACATCCCATAGCCTTAAACAAAATTATTGAACCATGAAATATATGCCACAGTGACCTTACATTACAAAGGTCAAAGGTAATACTTAATCAAAATCTGAAAGAAGCCTGTTCATACCATCATCAAATGAGTGTAAAGATGTAAGGCAAAATCACTAAACCATGAAATCAGGTCACAGTGACCTATAACCAATTTGGGGTCAAAGGTCTTTTCAAACTCAGTCATAATGTGAAAGAGGTCATATACCGATAAAGTGTCAAGATATAAGGCAAAATCACTTAACCATGAAATTAGTCCACAGTGACCTATAATTACTTAGGGGCCAAAGTTCTGGTCATACTCATTCATGATGTGAAAGGAGTATTTTCATATACCAATTGATTGTTAAGATATGAGACAAAATCAATGAACCATGAAATTGGGTCACAGTGACCTATAAGTAAAGTCGGGTCAAAGGTCTGGGCATACATACTAAAAATCTTAAATAAGTATGTAAATTATTTATATACTAATTGAGTGACAAGATATACATGTATAAAGCAAAATCACTGGAACATTGTAATTAGGTCACCCAAACCTTAACTCTGTGACACACAAGTCAGAATCACATTTAAGTCGAAAGATGTCTCCCTTGAAATAAGATTTTTTTAAGTGTTATAGATTTCGACCTCTAACCCCACCCCTTGCTCGGAACCAGTGGTCAGATGTCATATAACCTATCGAGTACCTATGATCCATGTGTGAATATCCTCCGACAAGTGGTTGTCAAGATATAGACTTCTAGAAAACTATACCGCAGAAAAGCCATTTTTTGATGGAGCTAGATCTTAACCTCTAGCCCCACCCCCTGGTATTGGCACAGGGGTTTAATGCCATGGAATGAGAGCCAACCCTACAGGGTATTTATGGTCAAAGTATAAATATTTTCTAAAAAACTGTTAACAAGATACACCGTAGACTTCTAGAAAACTATACCACAGAAAAGCCATTTTTCAATGGGGTTGTAGTTTTAACCTCTATCCCACCCCCTGGCATGGATCCAGGCACACACACTCGCACGGGAACAGGAACACGGACTACAGAGGTGACTTCAATTTAGCTCTTTGCACTCTGTGCAGTCAAGCTACATGTAATAAGTGTTCCTCCATGGTATAAAAAAAAACAAACAAACTTTTGTTTGACTTTCAAAATGGCTGAGCTATTGAAACGCAAATGGCCTCAAAATGCTTCCAGAATTTAGGAAGCGGCTATCTGATTGGTCAAACCATAGGTCACAGGATGGTGACCTTCTATGGGTCATTGTCAAATCTAGCAGCAAGCGAGATAAAATTTTAATCAGATTGCATTTTGACCATAACTCATATAAAACTCTGTGGCAAGTCTATAATCCGAGTCTTCTCTGATTTAAAATAGCCTTCTATTAATCTTGACTTGCGGCTATTGACCCATTATGGGTTTGCAGCCAGCCCAGAGAAGACTCGGGTTAGCAGGTTTAAAGCTGTAAAATGTAAAAAAAAAGATGCAAAACCATAACTCATATAAAACTCTGTGGCAAGTCTAAAGCAGTAAAATGGAGAAAAAAGATGCCAAAGAAGTTCTAATCACATGGATCTATGTAATCAGAATATGAGCCACCTCGTGGGAAAACCAACAATGTGGTTTCCGACCAGGTCTGACACAAACCGGCCTGTACAGTCACGGAAGCAAGCTAGAAGCTTGAAATTTCGGATTTAAGAAGAAGGGGAACTGTACTAGCCGTGTAGCGAAAACAAAGACGCTGATCAGCTTCGCGGTTACCGCGAAGCTGATCTGCGTCTTTGTTTTCGCATATGTAGATTGTTGGTTTTCTCATGAGGCGGCTCATATCTCAGTAATAATTACCTGGTTTGATTGAAGCAGACAAAATTCAGGTGTTAAGTTCACTTATCACGTTATTAGTTTTTGCTGTATTTCATGTTCAGTTTTAAGACTTATACACCAGTAATTTGTAACCACTGCCCCTCATCTACGGGGAAGGGCGGAGATTATGACTTTTCAGCTTTCAGTGTTTTGCTTTAAGCCCCATCCTCAGGTGACGAACTGGAGATTAAAATATTGCTCTTTGCCCTGATCTTTGCAATAGAAAATCTCCCTTACGTAAGCATCTTAATGTCCTTTCCCAGGAAGCATTGCAAGGACAATCAAAAAGTGATTGCCCTGCACTTTAGCCTAGCTATCCCCCACCCTTCCCCATAGGTGGGGATGGGGGTGTCTGGTTACAAATGACTGGTGCACTATTGCCCTTTTTATATGTGCTTTTTTACCAATTTTCCAAAGAAACTAAGAAACTCTCTGCATACACCAGGCTTGTCAAAATTTGTGTGTGTATACATGTGTGTGTGTGTGGGGGGGGGGGGGGGTAGGTGTGGGGGGAGACAAAGTTTAAAGTTTCAGCATTAAAGACACCATTTATTTTGAGGAGCATGGTGGACTGGAGATAGAGCATCAGCCCCTACATCAGGAAGTCCTGGGTTCGAAACCCACTGCCACCAAGCAAGATCCATTAATTGAGCCGCCTCGTGGGAAAACCAACAATGTGGTTTCCGAACAGGTCCGACACAAACCGGACTGCACAGTAACAGACAACAGCTAGAAGCATGAAATTTTGTATTTAGGAACTAGAGGGATTGTATTATCCGTGTAGCGAAAAAAAAGGCGCTGATCAGCTTCGCGGTAGCTGATCAGCTTCGCGGTTACCGCGAAGCTGATCTGCGCCTTTGTTTTTGCATATGCAAATACCCGGGAAATGAGGGTCTGGATGGGGTATAATGATTAATGAATAATGGCCTAAAATTTTTAATGAGAGTGAATAAAGACCAAATATTTTAATGATTAGTGAATAATGAGGTCCTAAAGAATAATGAATAAATGTAAATTTTTAATGAATAGCAGAGTAATATAATGACTAGTGAATAATAACATTTTAAAGAATAATGAATATGCTAAAATTTGGCTATGGAATTGTCTTAGATGGCCTCCCTGACACTCCAGAATTTCATTTTTTCTGGGGTCTGGACGCCCCCAGACCCGATTTAGTACAAATGTTGTATTCATATTTCAGAAATCCTTGAATGTTTTGAAAGACATATGTCTGGAAGCCAAGCATGTAGAAACTCACCTCATGGACCAATTGAAAAAGAAATTTATATCATTTGAAGGCAGAGAAAAATCAATTAAATCATTCTCAGAATGGATGTTTACTGAGCCAGATACTATTTCAGTGTTTTGCTTGCTTATGTTATATGTATTTTTATTATATTACCCCACTTTGTCCTTATTATGTATGTTCCAATCATATAATGATAATTTTTCTGTGGATGGACATCATCTTGCTTTTTTATAGGACAGAACATAATTATAGTAATTATAGTGTCTTTTGAAACAAGGCATCAGAAACAAGGCATCACTAAGAACGTTAATACAAATCTATCTGGCAATTTATATGGAGCTACATATTTTTTTTCCTCGCTCGCTTCGCTCGCTCGGTATTTAAGACATTAATAAATGATAAAATGTATTGTACAATCAGGCACAAGCACAAATCCATATATCACACAGGTCACTAAATAAAAACAACAGCATTTTATTATAACTTTTACCCCTGAAGTTACATTTTTTCTGAAATAACCTTTGGTATTCATAATCATGGTGTATTTAAGGTGACAAATTTAAAAGGGATTTGCTAACATAAGTCGGTATACTATTTCGGAAATTTTATATTAGGCTTTGTGGTCTAGCAGAGTTCTCAAGATGTTAATATCAAGGTTGCACTCAGCAGTCTACAATTTAATATCACAGAACTAGTCCTTGTGGCTTGAGATAGGGGATGCCTTAGGTGGGGAGCACCTATTTGCTTATGGATATTAGCTGGGTGAAGAAGGCGTGATTAGTGATTATCATTTAAGGATTGAAATTCAGAATTTTAGCTTTCACTGGATGATGAAAAACATTAGGCTGTTTTAATGTCCGTGAAGCCCGAAGGGCTTCTCGGAGACATTAAAACAGCTAATGTTTTTCATCATCCAGTGAAAGCTAAAATCTGAATTTCAATACATATATTTACATTTTATATTATCAATCAAGTATCGGATTTTTAATTGCGCATATCACCGTTCATTTTCATGTTATTTGACATCAAATCCGACTTAACGTAATTTTGGAACAGCCAAAACGTCAAATTTTCGCGCCTAACGTCATGGCGATACGCGACCAACGTCACAACAACAAGAGTAAACAAACGACGTCACTGGATGGGTTTTGACGTCGCCTCGCCCATAGGCGTGGCCTCTAGATCATGTGACATAATGTTTTTCATTGGGAAATGAAGAACATCAAGAAAGATACTTTCATCTAGGGCGATTGCAATAAAAATGTAAATATATTTTAATGAATAATCGAGCTTATTTTAATGAATAAGCCAAAATTTTAATGACAGTGAATAAATGGCTCAATTTTTAGTGATTAGTGAATACCAGGACCCCCCATCCAGACCCTCGGAAATGGTGGCTCTGTCCCGAGATGATAGAAATGTGAAACCATAATCAAACAAATAGACAAATTGATTTCTTACCTGCCTTTGTCTTGATCGCCGTGGTAGTGTGCGACAGTACAACTGATATGACCGATCTGAATACTCGTTATCCATTAGGAATGTGTCACTGCTACTACTGATTCCAAAATACAATCTTTATTGTTTCTTGTATTATCTTTTTATAACACTATTGTTTCTAGTACAACCTCCTTATAACACTATTTTTTGGGTCCAAAAGATATCCAATCCGTGTTATAACAAGAATAAAATGTATAAATATATATAGCAAAAATAGTCTCAAATGATCATTTGGAGTCCACGAATGATCTGTCTTATATCCAAAACCATGTTATAATGAACCCTGTTATAAAGAGGTTAAGGTGTATCTAGATAATATTTGGATACTCAGCTAATTTCAATGTTAGCTATCCAATCAGTGTTATAACGAGAGTAAACTGTAAAGTTATCCAATCTCAGTAAAACGTAAAACTACATGTATAACAAAATCATTTGGGGTCCAGCAATGAAAAGGGTTATATCCAAAACCATGTTATAGCGAACCATTTTATAAAGAGGAAATAAGCAACGTACATGTCACAAATTCCTAGAGAGTTCTTAACTTACACAAAATGAGCCTTTGCATGAGAAAACCATCATTTGGGTTTCCGATCAGGTCTGACACAATCCGGCCTGTACAGTCTCAGAAGATGACTATAAACTTGAAGATTCAGATTTAGGAAGAAGAGGGATTGTACTATCTGTGTTGTGAAAACAAAGGCACTGATCAGCTGTGCAGTTACTGCACAGCTGATCTGCACCTTTGGTTTCGCAAAGGCGAAAGTTTGGTTTTCGCATGCTGGGGCTCAAATCTCTTCTTACACTGGTTGAACATTGAAGGACTTCAATGTCTGGTATAATTTCTCTTTTGAGACTTTTGACGTGAAAACCTGTTATTTTTGAAAGTCGGACACAAAGACTACATAATCAGCATGCTCATTCACAAATTTAAGAACTAGCGAATACTAGTAACTCGGAAATTGAAAATTCGCAAAATAAAAGTCACACAAACATGTATGAATTTACAGTATAGAGACAAGCATCAATGCATAAAGTGAGCTTAATAAGCAATTTAGCCACTCCAACATCTGAAGTTTTAAGCTATCAACACTGAATTTATTAAATTCAAAGTGCAATTATTATTAATTACTTATAGTCATTAACATCAAAGAATAGATCTGATAACGAATTTTCCTCTTAATATTAATCCAGGTACAAGTTAAGTTCCAAAAGTCACAAATGTTATGACACAAATCTTTGAGCACTAATTTCTTAAAATAGTTACAAACTGATGTCTTTTCCAGAAAAAACATTATGCAGAAAAATTACAACTTTTTTCTCTTGGAAGTTATCAAATACATTGATGTAATATTTGATGAACTGAGCATGTACATATTGTTTTTATTTTTTTAGTTCTATTCTGTTCTTATGAATGGCTATCTGCTGTATGAGTAATATTTCGACAAAGTCTCTATTCAGAAGCTTATAAACTCATATTAGCCAGGCATCCTTTTTGTGGAACATAGGCAAACAGTATAGCCCCAGAAGTGACGCCGCAGAATGTGGCGTCCCTCCTGGGGCTATTCTGTTTGCTTTAAAAATTCATCAAAACAGTTAGTACAAATTCAAAAACAATTCCTGATTCCCCTAAAAATGAAAGTGGACTCGCCCAAATGACAACAATGGGAAAATCCGTTTGTCCCCAGCGGGCACATGACGTCAAAATGACGTCATAACAACGTCGATGCAACGTCATGACTTTGCATCGACGTTGATCTGACGTCATTCTGACGTCATGTGCCTGCTGGGTCACATGGGGTAACCTGGTACCTTCAGAAACTCAAAGCAAACACAGTTGGAAACTCTAAGCCAGAGTTTCTCGAAAAAAAACACTTAAATCCAGCTTTACAAAACATCCAGCAAAATGTCCAAGAAATGTTTTTTCCCACAAAAAGATCAATGAAAGACAAAATGCCAGAAAACTGCCAGAACCACCAAATGCTTATAAGTAATTGGTAAATTGGCCGTAAATGGAATTTCATTGTCCAGAAAATCTCTTTAGCTGCTCTTCTGCAGATGCTTTATTGTGCTTTCTTAATCTTCACACCAGTTATCCGAGACAACCAACATGAATGAGAACAAACAAAACAAATGAACTCAATATAGGGCTTTAGGATGCAAATACCTGTATGGGAACAACTTACCACAGATCAGAATGATCCGTGGCAAGTTGTTCCAAGACAGGTATATTCATATGTATTTACTTCCTAACGTTTTTGACTGATTTCATCTGTGTTGGTTGTTCTCAGTTGAGTTAGTTGTCTAAAGATAACCAGTGTAATTTAGAAACATACAAATCTGAGAAAATTCCCTAGAATAAGTGTGCTTTGCTGTGAGCATGGTCTGCACAGTTTGTAATTCCATTATGATAATTACCTAATAGTACAGTTAGAAATACCTACCTCGATCTGCAGTTTAAGTGTCCTTGAGCAATTCCCAAAGTACTGGCTGGGTTTTATACATTTTATTCTTATTATAACAGGATTCAGGTAGCTAACAAGGAAATTTGCTTGGACCGTAACAGCAGTGTTATGAAGAGGGTGTGGTGTATGAAAATTCAAGACACTGCCCCTACCTGGCTAACATCCGCAGTCCCCGAGTTCAGCCAGTCGCCCACAAATTTCACGACATCCTCGGGAACTTGCCGTATTATTCTTTTCTTGTCATCACAGAGTTCCAGGGCTAGTTTAAGATCGTCCAGCAGCTTAACGATCCGTGCCTGGTGGATGTTGGATCGGGATTTTGGGAGCGTGTCGGGAGTCGATAGGATGCTGTTGTTCTGGTTCTCAAATTTTGTTCCTGAGAGAAAGAAATGAGCCGCCTCGTGGGAAAACCAACAATGTGGTTTCCGAACGGGTCTGACACAAATTAGGCTGTACAATCACAGAAGCAGACTAGAAGCTTGAAATTTCGGATTTATGAATAAGAGAAAGTGTACTATCCGTGAAGCGAAAACAAAGGCACTGATCAGCTTTCGCATATGCAGATTGTTGGTTTTCTCATGAGGAGGCTCAAATGAATTGTACTACAGGTCAACCTCATTTTAACGCTATCTTTGTGGTCCATATAAGCAGACAGTGTTATAAGTGAAACTGTTATAATGAGGTTACATTTTATATGTATACATAATTCCAACTTAACTAATTTCCTACATTCTGATTGGTTGTTTGGAAGACTTTATACTTCGATAAAAGCAATGCGTAAGATTACTCAATTTTCACCTTAAAAACAGCCCGACGTTACGTGATAACGTGACGTTTCTTCAAAGAAACGTTGACGTCATCAAATCTAAACGTCATGAAAACAATGGACGAACGCGTTTTGAAGAAGTCGAAATGAATATTTGGAATTTTTATGAACATGGACGCTTTTTCTTTTAACAGAACAGTGTACGGTAAGAGTTTTAATCTTCTTGTTGAGTGTTGAAATTTGACGTTTGAATTTCTAATGTTCCGAGCCCGTGTTCAAAATCGACATGTCTTTCTATCGGTCCAGACGGCGATATTTTCTCCCAAAAGCACAAGGGTGTTGGGTGGGAGGGAAGAGTTCATAATTATCACATTCATGTGTTGCTTGCTGCAGAATTATTTTCAAACTGGGATCAATTCAAATGTGCATATCAAAAGCCATTGGCCAAGCTGGAAACAACAAGCACTGATTGGTTAAGATAAGCAGTTACTCTATTCTTAGAAGAGCCTCTGTCTGATGCAGAGTCATTAAATTGTAATCTGATAGCACCAGCCTGGTTATGCAAATGAGCTGTCTGGGACCTTAATTACCTAGGGGTCATATCAAAAGGGAAAACCTTAATTGTAAGTAAAGTGCATAAGAGCAGCTAACTCCTTAGAATTAATATCTGATTAAACTTATTAATCTTAACATTAATTCTTTAACTTGTTCATTTAAAGGTAAATAAAATAATGATAAAGACTGGGTTTGGGAAATGTAGACCATTTAATGCAAAGCTAAAGCACAAGACAATTATAGCAAGGATACTGCATAGTAATGTAAAACATTAAGCGCCTGCTTAGAATGCATTGCATATGACTATATTATTATTGCACTTGCAAAAATTCATGATAGTAATAATCTCCAAATCCCAAACCCAGGTAGTAGTAGGAAGATGAGCAATGGTTGCATACATTTTATAAAATAAAATAATATACATATACAATACATATATACACACAACTAAATGCTAGCTCTGACTAAGCCCGCCCATTCTCAATTCATGTACTAATTTTGTGACAGGAAAGTGTGAAATGAATTTCCCAGAGTCGAGGCTACTTGCAGTCTTAATGAAAGGGTGGGGTCTAAATACCGCTCATAAGCATTGCTTGACCAGTCACCTTGAAGTTTGATCAGATCAGCTGGCAACCCACACTGAAGGGCATAGCTAGCCCCGCCCCTTCTCAGTGAATGTCCAGAATACAGGGAAGGGTCAATGCCAAGTTTCTTCAGGCACTGACGAAGATAAGATGTGAAAACTGCATGTGTGATGGGTTTTGGTCCAGACGGGGATGGGTAACAAAATAAAGGGTAGTGTGCTGAGGTAACAGTCACCATGCGCATACATATCAGTAAGGCACTTGATGGGCAAAATGGAGATTTACTGATATGTGGCAAAGGAATTTGTAGAATACGCTGTCTGAACTGTATCGTTTTAGACCAGCGTACCAACAGAATTGCCCCAGATGGAAGGAATTGAACATCTGACCTGCATAGGTGTTTTTTGGGATCAAATTTTTCAGTGGATGGTATGAGTAAGTTTGACTTACGGAAAAAGGAGAAGAAGCCCACTAAGCAGACTGCCCAGAAGGCTATGTCAAGGCACAAGTTAGATCCAAGACTCTCAATATGCCCTGCAATACATGACAAGTAATGGGCAGCTTTTGTTTTGTTGAATTACCTTTGAATCGTTTAAGACCTTTCAGAATGGAAGCCAAATACCAATTGCTTAACAAAGGATTCGGATATCCTGCCTCCAAATGTATTAGCCTCACTGCATTAAGGTATTGACGAACAGAGGAGAAAGTAAGCCTGCTTGAAAGGTAAGCTATGTATCTCCCCAGGTCTGCTGGAGAGATTGGAACTGGCTTGATGTTGAGATGTCCGCAAAACTGCAGGTAAGTCAACAGTTGACAGTTGTAGGTGCGACGAGTAGATTCTGCGAATGTCAAAGATCTAAGGTGAGCCACTTCACGGTCGAGCATTGCTGACAAGGTCTGTCTTCGATCAGGACCTACTGAAGAGAAAGAACAGGCTGGCCTGAGACATGTGACAATCCAATGGGGAGGGGGTTACAAATGGAATAACCTCAGCCAGTTTATTGGGCTCATGCAAACGGGAGGCGGCATCTGCCAAGGAATTTGTAATTCCTTTTATAAACCGAGCGGTAATATGAAAATTAAAGGTTGCTGATAGCCAAAATAAGGTTCTGAGGCAGGCCATGATGAAAGGATTTTTTGAAGTGCCTTTGTTTAAAGTATGGACAGTGAACATATTGTCAGACTGGATATAGACCCTTTTATTTTGCCAATAAGGGGCCCAGCGACAGACTGCTAGAAAGACAGCTAAAACTTCCTTTGAGTTTATGTGCAATTTTGACACCAGGGGCCAGTCACATTCCCAGTTGCAATAGAACCAATCACCTTCAAAGAAGCCCCCAGCGACAGACTGCTAGAAAGACAGCTAAAACTTCCTTTGAGTTTATGTGCAATTTTGACACCAGGGGCCAGTCACATTCCCAGTTGCAATAGAACCAATCACCTTCAAAGAAGCCCCCCGCTGCTAAATTACAACTGTCAGTAAATACTGACTTTACTGGAGTTTTGTCTAGTAACATGGATTTCCCGTTGAAATTCGACATGAAGGACTGCCACCAAGCAATATCTGCTTTAATACCGCCGCATAACATGACTTTGTGGTTATCTGCTTTTAGCCTATTTAACGCATCTATGATTCGGCGCGAATATACTCTGCCGCCATAAACTACGCTTGCGCAAAAGTTAAGCTTCCCTGCAAGGGACTGGAGTTGCTTTTTTGAGGCGCGCTTTCGAGCAGAAAAGAGAGCTAGCTCTTGCCTTACCTGTGACAGCTTGTCATCAGGTAGCCGCAAACACATTTCCACAGAATCAATTTCTATCCCCAGAAAGATGAGCTTTGTAGTAGGATCAACAACTTTATTCCAGTTTATTTCAAACCCAAGTTTTCTAAGGAGACAAATCAATGTGTTCAGAGCAGATATACAATCATCAAATGTTTCAGCTTTAATAAAGAAGTCATCAAGGTACACCACTGTAGCTTTAAGGCCACGGCGTTTGAGCATCCTCCTAACCGCTTGAGTGAGTCGATGGAAAATTCCAGGGGCTAATTTTGAACCAAAACAAAGTCTGGTGTCCTGCAGATACACTACATTAGTGCCAAATTGCCATTTTAGACCTGTTACCCGTTGACTATGTTTACTTATATGCACGGACCTATAAGCCTGCTTCAGATCAACTTTCGCCATGAAACAGCCAGGTGTGACTAGTTTTGCTGCATCATCAACCCTGGCAAACTTTTGCTTCCAGTCAGAGGTGCAATAATCATTCACGGCAAGGCCAGTAGGCCTTGAGCAGTCGTGAATCAGTCTCACACCCCCATCTGGCTTCGGAATTACTGCTATTGGGCTAATGATATCAGGTGGATCTGAAACAACCTTATAGTGCCCCATTTCAATTTCTTTCAAAATCTGTGCAGTAGCCTCCTTATAAAGAGGGCTACCAGGCCTTGCGGACATATGATTTTCACATTCCACAACTGCTGGATAGGCATCAGTGTCTATAATGTCAAAGCCATTTCGTAAACCGTTTAGAATAAAATCCCTGTCTTCATCATTTTCCAACTCCTCCTCCCAAGCGGCCAAGTGAAGCCCACTTTGTGATTGGGAATGGGCGCTTTCTAGTTTTTTCCCTGATAGTGGGTTGTAGCTGAATGGGCCTGGTAACATCCATTATGAGAGCATTGATGAACGTAGCGACATTCTTTAAAATGACAGCCTGCTTTGGTATTAAACAGCTTACAGATTACACGCCCATCCAAAGTGAGAGGACCAGGATTTTGTGGGGCTCTACTTGGCTGAGAAGGACCCCCCTTATGTGTTTGGTTGCTATTTGATCTGGGCATTCTTGGGATAAGGTGGACATTTTGCAGGTGAGGAACATCTGTCCCCCATCTAAAGCCATTTTGTGCCTGGAGCTGCCTATAGTTTCTATCATATAGTAAGACTGATAACAAAGTAAAGCGCTGAACCAATTCACAAATTTTTGTACCATATGAAATGTAATCCAACATATTGTGTAGATGGAGCTTGGATTCAGAGACCAATCTGTACAAAATAGCATTGTTTGCTACACACCACTGTGCCAGGGTCACATTCTCTAATTTGGGCTTTTTTGGGCCTGACTTTAAGACAATTTGTTGTGACCCATTCCCTCCAACAACCACCTCTTCTTCAATCATTCCAGTCACAAAATCAGTAATATCATAATGAGAAGGAGAGGACTTACCCAGAGCTGTTCTTGACAAATGTATTTGTGGGTCCTTCCATGATTCCACAGGTGGCACATTGATATCACTGTTACTGAATGACTGTCCAGTTTGAAACTGTGCACTATTGTTAATGCCACAAAAACTCAGAGTTCCTGAATTCACTGACTGAGTGTTCTGCGCTTGTCCCGCTTGAAGCTGTTGCAACAGGGCTCTTAGGTAGGGATCCTCCGTTGACAACCCATGGCTTGCGTGGGTTTGTCCATCTGGTGGACTGCTCCCTGCAGCAGTTTGGTTGGTTGAATGACTGCTCTCAGTAGCAGTTTGGTTGGCTGGTTGCCCAATACCGGTTTGGCTGGATGGCATTTGATTCACAGTAATGCCTGCTTGTCTTGCAAGATCCCCAGAATGTCCTTGCAAATTAGAAGCTGACGCTGCCAGTGAATACTGCGCAGTTTCCCCTGTTTGTACTGCTAATGTTCTGTTTAGTTTTCTCACACACTCAATAATTAGTTTTCTCTGACCTTTGCTGATTTTAGATTTTGCCAGGTCATCCGGTTCAATTAGCTTGATGGCATCAAGAGAATTAAAGCCCTCTTCAAAAAGTTTCTCCACTGCATCATCGTTTATCCTATGTTGGGCTGCCCAGGCTTTTGCTGCTGCTTCTTTAGGCATTGTCTGGATTTCTACATTATTGCCTATGCTTAATTCATCTTGTTCTGCCATATTGCTTATTCTAAATATTCATTACCCAGGCAGCCACCAAAATTTGTATCTTAAATCCTCATTGTTCTTTTACACAATTGTCTTTTTTTACAAAATACAAAAACTTTTGTTAGGTTAAATCCTCCATACTCCACAAAACAATACAAAAGAATTTCAGAATTGACAATGTAAGGATTCAAGAAAAAGAGTTCATAATTATCACATTCATGTGTTGCTTGCTGCAGAATTATTTTCAAACTGGGATCAATTCAAATGTGCATATCAAAAGCCATTGGCCAAGCTGGAAACAACAAGCACTGATTGGTTAAGATAAGCAGTTACTCTATTCTTAGAAGAGCCTCTGTCTGATGCAGAGTCATTAAATTGTAATCTGATAGCACCAGCCTGGTTATGCAAATGAGCTGTCTGGGACCTTAATTACCTAGGGGTCATATCAAAAGGGAAAACCTTAATTGTAAGTAAAGTGCATAAGAGCAGCTAACTCCTTAGAATTAATATCTGATTAAACTTATTAATCTTAACATTTATTGCGAGAAGTGAGTTTTATGCTTTGGAAATTTTCAAGATGGCTGCCTCATGAAAATCCGTTTTGCTCTATTTTCCTTACGCTGGCTATGAAAATTTAAATCTATGTAGACAAATGCAGTGTATTGAGACAAAGTTGGAATTATAAGGAATGAATTATTATTTTTGTTGATTTTATCGATGTGTAAACTCAGGCGAATAAAGCCCTTCGGGCTTTATTTAGTTTGTGAGTGATTCGCCTGAGTTTACACATCGATAAAATCAACAAAAATAAAATTCATTCCTATAATAAAATAAACAACTTGGGAGCCATGTCAAGGTCGTGTTATATTGAAAATTTCATTATAGTGCAAATCAACAATAATTCACAAACAATATTACATGTGTAAGGTGGCGTTTTTGTGACATTGCTTATAAACATTCATGTCCACTGAGAATGAGTCCACTGGAAAACGTTTTAGAATATAAGCATTTTTTATTAGTCAAGTTAGAATCGAAATAATTTTACTTTACGGTGAATTATCTTTGATTAACATGTGATGTTGTCGGGCAGATGAGACATTTAATTCACTCCGGCTGCGATGTCGTGAATTAATACAACCCAATCTGCCCTCCAACATCCTGTGTTAATCACGATAATTCATCAAAAAGTAAAATTATTTCTTAAATAACAACTAAAATGAATTTGGTATTAACTAATGCTGTGGCAAGCTTTAATAAAGTGTCTTGCACAAGGACAGTAATTACATGGGGAAGGTAGGTATGGTACCTTAGGGCCTTTTTGCTCTTGAGAATTGTACTCTACCACTAGGTCACACCACTCCATCAATTTTATTTATTTGGATATTTTTTTTATTCAGTTTATGTTCCTTTCAAGATTATTTCAGCTCATATGAGACGGGCCAATCAGTAGGTGGGGCAACTAGAGGACCATTGGTCCTGTAGCTCACCTGAGAGATTATCACATTGTAAGCTCATGAGATTTAAATTAATTGAGAATCGACCAATGAAAGTCTATGCATGGACACTATTGACCCCCGGGGCATGGCCAAATTTGACCCAGGGGCATGACTGGCATAATTTATAATGGGGACTACCAAACATTGCTACATACAAAATATAGAAGCTCTGGGCCTTTTGGTTTCAGAGAAGAAGATTTTTTTAGTTTTTCCCATTGTAAGTCTATGGAGACTATCTACCCCCGGGGCGTGGCCAAATTTGACCCCAGGGGCATGGCTGGCACAATTTATGTAGAGGACCATTAGCCATTGCCACATACAAAATATCAAAGCTGTGTGCCCTGTGGTTTCAGAGAAGAAGATTTTTGAATTTTTTTCCCATAGCAAGTCTATTGAGACTATCAACCTCCAGGGCCTGGCCAAATTTGACCCCAGGGGCATGAATGGCACAATTTATGTAGAGGACCATTAGCCATTGCTACATACCAAATATCAAAGCTGTGGGCCTAGTGGTTTCAGAGAAGAAGATTTTTTAATTTTTTTCCCATAGTAAGTCTATGGAGACTATCAACCCCCGGGGCGTGGCCAAATTTGACCCCAGGGGCATGAATGGCACAATTTATGTAGAGGACCATTAGCCATTGCCACATACCAAATATCAAAGCTGTGGGCCTAGTGGTTTCAGAGAAGAAGATTTTTTTTTAGTTTTTCCTATTGTAGGTCTATGGAGACTATCGACCCCCGGGGCGTAGCCAAATTTGACCCCGGGGACATGATTGGCATAATTTATGTAGAGGACCATTAGCCATTGCCACATACAAAATATCAAAGCTGTGGGCCCTGTGGTTTCAGAGAAGAAGATTTTTGATTTTTTTTTCCCATAGTAAGTCTATGGAGACTATCAACCCCCGGGGCGTGGCCAAATTTGACCCCAGGGGCATGGCTGGCACAATTTATGTAGAGGACCATTAGCCATTGCTACATACCAAATATCAAAGCTGTTGGCCTAGTGGTTTCAGAGAAGAAGATTTTTTTAGTTTTTTTCCTATTGTAGGTCTATGGAGACTATCGACCCCCGGGGCGTGGCCAAATTTGACCCCAGGGGCATGATTGGCACAATTTATGTAGAGGACCATTAGCCATTGCCACCTACAAAATATCAAAGCTGTGGGCCCTGTGGTTTCAGAGAAGAAGATTTTTTAATTTTTTTCCCATAGTAAGTCTATGGAGACTATCAACCCCCGGGGCGTGGCCAAATTTGACCCCAGGGGCATGAATGGCACAATTTATGTAGAGGACCATTAGCCATTGCTACATACCAAATATCAAAGCTGTGGGCCTAGTGGTTTCAGAGAAGAAGATTTTTTTAGTTTTTCCAATTGTAAGTCTATGGAGACTATCGACCCCCAGGGCGTGGCCAAATTTGACCCCAGGGGCATGGCTGGCACAATTTATGTAGAGGACCATTAGCCATTGCCACATACAAAATATCAAAGCTGTGGGCCCTGTGGTTTCATTTTTTTCCCATAGTAAGTCTATGGAGACTATCGACCCCCGGGGCGTGGCCAAATTTGACCCCAGGGGCATGAATGGCACAATTTATGTAGAGGACCATTAGCCATTGCTACATACCAAATATCAAAGCTGTGGGCCTAGTGGTTTCAGAGAAGAAGATTTTTTTAGTTTTTCCCATTGTAAGTCTATGGGACCTATCTGTTGCCATGGAAACCACAATTTTGACACAATCTGCTCCAAAACCTAATGCCATCAATCCCCCAACCCAATTATGGTTCACATTAAATTTGATCAAGATCGGCCTACTAGCTTCAGAAATATTCTTCTTTGAAATTGTGTACGGACGACGACGGACGACGACGGACGACGACGGACAACGGATGCCTGCCTATCCTATAAGCTCACCTGTGAGCCTTCGGCTCAGGTGAGCTAAAAATGGGAGAACCCCCAAGGAAATTAAAACACCTGGCACACCCGCAAGCAGAACTAGTCTTGTCCTACATGTGCCCCCTGTGGGGCTCGAACCACACCAAAACAGCGGTGAGATGATCGAACGATTGTGGTAATGAAATATCTGAGCTCTTAACCACTTGGCCACTGGCACCGCCTATTCATTTGGATAAAAATAGCTTTTTTCATACTTACTAGCAATGATCCCATCCATCTGCTGTAGAGCTGCCGCCAATATATCGCTGGCCTCCTGTCCGCTCACTTCCGCATTAAAGGTACTCATATTTGGGTTTTAGGTTGTAACTCTTCTACTCCATATACTATAAGTATATCCTCGATTCACTTTGAAAGAGAAAACATATAAACACTATAGATCTACCGCAACTCCGGAAATTTCCATGTGACTTTCATTTTGCAAATTTTCTATTTCCAAATATTATCGGTGTGTTCTTGAATTCGGGAGTGTGTACTCATTTAATCTATAAAGCTTTTAGTAAATTAGGGAGAACTTAAAATTCGCGATGAAACAAAATTAAGTTCTCAGGAATATTTTAGAAGTTTAAAATTCAGCTGACACTGATGATTTAAAACCAAGCACATTTTGCATTTGTGATTGTTTATGAACACCATAATACACAACAAAAATCCTTGAAATTGCTGTAAAAATCATTTTTCAAAAGAGGCAAAATTTATTTTTGTCAGAACATGTTTAATTTAAAATTATTTCATTTTCTTCATGAGTTTCTCAATGAGTAAACTGCATGGTTTCTATCCTCATACATATGCATTACCTTGCACATTGTATAATTAAAATAATTTGGCGTGACATTTTTATTACCTGGACTGGTCAGTTTAATTAAGTGGACTGAAGACAAAACATATAAACAATGATTAACCTGATGAGATAGACAGGTGTTTGTGACCTGAAAATGAGCAGTGGAATGAGAAAACCAGATTTTTGCCTATGCGAAAACAAAGATGCAGATCAGCTTCGCAGTAACTGCGAAGCTGATCAGCGCCTTTGTTTTCGCAACTCAGATAGCACAATCCCTTTCCTACTTATATCCAAAATTTCAAGCTTCTTGCCAACTTCTGAGACTGTATAGGCCGATTTGTGTTGGACCTGGTCGGAAACCCCGAAGACCGGTTTTCTCATGTCGCGGCTCAAATACTACAAGTTTCATTATTTGTTAGAACTTGCTTTTGAACCAATCTAGACCTATATACCAATGGTTCTTACAGCCCAGACTAATGCAACATCACACAACATGTGACAAAGTTCAGCACAGTGATTGGACGACTCATCAATAGGGCTTCAACCAGCAGCAAAGAAATAGTTGCCCTACTGTAGGTATTTGCAAAATCAATTTTGCTTGGCTGTAGTTTGTCATATGGTGCATCAACCTGCGCTGTAAGAAACTTGGTTGCATCACAGATTTACAGGGAGAGTCATTTGCAAATTTTGCAATGAGCAAGTTGGGCAATGTAAATATCTGTACAATAATTCCACTAGCAAAACATATTTTTATTTGTTATACTTTCATCATTCTTGTAACTAACAACTTGTGCACTCGTTTTATACTCTTGTCCACCAAAATAGCCTACAGCTAATGTTTTCTTGTAATTTACCAAATATTGTCACTGCTTTTAGAAACTGTGTTGAAACTGGCCCAACCTCTTTCCCTATGATGTTTTCACTGCTTTTAAAGGATCTCAGTTTTAATTTTTATTCCTGGGTATGGTTGGTGATTTTGTGACGTCCCACTCAACAACTAAGGTCATCTCCACAAGACTCAGAGGAAGCTCAGGATCAACTCCAAACCCTCAACTTAGCCATGTGGTTGCTTTTACCAGATCTGTTAACATGTACATCTAAGTTACTTTATCCTTGTGTGTAGTAGATTTGTGTCTAGAGTAAAGGTAAACAATTTACCTGTAATTAATATTTAATTAGGTTAGTTTAGAATTTAAATGGTTCTATTACATGAAAGTTGACTCTTTGATAAAAGAAAGGGTTTAACATTAAAGTGATATTGAGGAATTTTTCAAATACCATGTCTCATTTCCCATGGGTCATTAACAAATTAAGGGTGGTTGGGTGGGAATATGGGCTCCCACCCATTGGGACCTAAAGAAATAGATGGGCTGCTTGTGCCACCAGGCAAAGCTTATACACTACTGACTATATGACTACTTGTGAGGTCTGAGCCTGCCCAGGAAAAGTGGTTTAAAGTCAAACATCCTGACATGACCGTAGCTGTTGACTGGGGTGTTAAGCATCAACTCAAACAAACACACATTAACAAATAAATGCATTTCTCTAAAAAAGATTTTGATTAGTGTGCATGCTGTGTCTAATTATTATTGCTGTTTAACATCCTGGTCAACAAGTTTTTAATTATGTAGGGATTAACCTACAATGATGCTCAAGGACACAACATCACGCAGTCCAATCAATAACTGAGCGACGGAACGGAGGGGTTGGTTTAAAGCGTACTTCCGGATAGGTGGGATGAATAAATTGTGTAAACAAACCATGGATAAATGAATCTGCCAGGTAAGATCATTGTTACTCATTTCTCTGTAGATAGTTGTTGTAATATGTGTATGCGCAGTATAAAGTGCATCTCATAAGCTTTAAACTGATATGAAAATGACCTTGCAACACTTCGTAGAAACAGCGTGATAGATGCGCCAAAATTTTATTTGAAGCTTTGTGCCTTACCTGTTCTGTCATGCGACATCATGAAATGACACGTTTCGAGCAATTCCATCTAACCTGTACAAATTTTGATGATGTCTGACCTTCACAGTAGCCGAATAATGATCTATACTATCCTAAATTAAGATGGAATGCCACATGGCTGATTTTTTCAGGTATACGTAGTTTCTTCGTAGGTGGCATTTGTAATAGGTACCTTTCTTCCGGAGGGGATGTATATTGAAATCTTCAGTAAAGCTGTTTAAAGCATACAAAATACGCTTAACGTTTGTGCAATTGTAATGCACAATGCCTATACGAAGGTTACATACGTTGCTGACTAAAATGAAAAATGAAAATTTAAACATGTTTAAAACCTTCGAGACCAGTTCGCGACCAGTTCGAGACTAGATTGCGACACTTGAAAATTCTCACGACACTCGTGCGAGAAATTCGCATGCCAGTGAGATACTAGCTTAAGACCCCTACCGCACTGGTATGCGACAACTGGAGACTAGTTCGCGAATAGTTCTCGACTATTTCGCGACAAAGATTAACGATAAGACAAACACAGCTTTTACATTGCATTCTCATTGAATGGACATTTATGCGACAAATTCGCGAATTTCGGTCTTATTTTGAAAATATACCTCGCGACTGTCGCACGACAGTCGCGAGACATTCGGGAGAGTGTCTCACGACTTTCCCGCGAATGTGGCTTATTTTCATTTTCATTATTACGACAGTCGCACGACAGTCTTGCGAAATATTTTGACGAAAACATTTGCATAAATCTTTTAAACATGTTTAAAAACTTCGCGACCAGTTCGCGACTAGTTCGTGACACATGAAAATTTTCAAGATACTTGTGCGATACTCGCACGAATGTCGTGCGAAAGCCCGCGACAAAATTGGCAAACAGTCACTTGAAATTCGCATGCCAGTGAGATTCTAGCTTAATTGAATTTTATTTCATTTTGTCGATTTCACCTACAGTCAGTGTATATTTGATGGCCCATGCCGAAAATACAAAGGCATATTTTAATGATTTATGGTTATAACTTCAAACGCCTGTGCGAAAACTTGCCCATGCAATACGCAGACATTTTTGACATGTAAAAATTGAAAATTTCACCAGGAAAAATTGATATTTTTAAATTTTCCTCAAAACATAGATCGTCCGTCTGGTGCTGTTCTAACGAGTACCCACAATCTATGTTTTCGACAAAACATTAGAAAAATAGGTTAACCCCTGCATACCACATTTTTACTATATACAAGCGAGAAACAATGTGTTATTCATATTACGGACATGCTTTCCTGATGAATTATGTATATTTATGGCATTGGTATAAAAGAACACACATTGCTGAACTTAAAACAGACTATTACAGCTCAAAATACACATTTACCTATTTTTGCAGTAATTTGTTCCGCACTAGTCATTTGTATCTACCGGGGAAAACGAGGCCTACGTGCCAGGATTTAACTTCTGATGTGCCGGGGATGTGCTTACTTTAGTGCACGTACATGCAAATTACTAAGCCTCTCTCGAATATTTTGTTTGTCATAAGAACAACTTTCAGATATTGATTCTCATTATTGTCATCGTTCAGGTCCGGGCCTTGGGATATAACCACAAATTTGACCCACATTGCCTGGATTTTATGTGGATTTTAAAACTTTAAAAGTGTATACAGACTCTATTGTCTGAACGTTTTGCTCAATGACAGAAATCTTCATGTACATCCTTTTAAAAGTGATTGACGTAAATTGTCACGTGATCGATCTCAAAGCAACAGTCAAGCCATCAGGAAAACATGTCTATGAATTGTATACCCCATTGAACCCCAATTTTATACAGTAAAATTGGGGACTACAGTGGCATACCTATTATTCTTACATTTGATCCAAAACATAGGTTGTGGGTACTCGTAAATTGGGGATTACAGGGTTGTACCTATTTGATCCCAAACATACATTGTGGGTACTCCTTAAAACCGCCTCGGCGAGGCGGTTGTACGTGTACCGACAATGAATGTTTTAGCAAATATATTATAAATAGTTTTTTCTACGGATTTTTTCTTCAATTTTTACACCTGAAAAAAATTATCTGTATATTGCATGGGCAAGTTTTGGTAATGATATGCTCTGAGCCTTTGCATGTGAAAACCAACAATTTTGTTTCCGATCATGTCCGATAAAAACCGACCTTTACAGTCACACAATCAGCCTAGAGGTTTAAATATCGGATTGAACAAAATTGTAGATTTGCCCATTGATTGTAGATTTGCCCCCTCCCCACACCCCACCCACCCGCCCCGGCCAAAAATAATATAATAAAATTTAAACGAACGAAGATGCCACATTTCTGAAATATGACAAATTGCTACAAGATCTTCTCATTCATTATTTCCCGTCGCTGTTTCGTAGTTACCCGAACCTCTTACGGTAGTAGAACGAGATACCGAAGCGGAGCGGAGTGAAATTTACTTTCCTGATCTAAGTTCAAATGATTTTATCATAACCTTTGTTGTTGTTTTTACAATGAGAAAGAATAATCCTTAGTTAGTGTTTATGCGTTTCACATTGAATTTAACATGCATCTGGGGAGTGGGGTGCCTTATATTTAGAGCTCAGGGGTCAGGATCGAGAAAATACCTACCTTCGCCGTGCTGTGCCCATACACAAGACACTTTAATCTCCTCCATGGAACTGTGTAGCATCAAGGAATCAGTGGTTTCGTCCCGACATGACTGAAAAACCTGTTGACTTCGACGAAAACCCATAGCCACATCAAAATAACATTCATGAGACAAGAATGCCCCTCCGTAAAAGTATACGTATACTCAACCCCTCCATCGTAGGAGACGACGTAATTGATTTATATCAACATATTTTCAAAAGTGTGGGGCTTTAAATAAAAATAGTAATTTAAAGTATACAATAATACGTAGTCCAAATAGCACTTACCTCTTCACAAGTGATTGCAAAATACCGGAAAACAATCTGGCCAAAATAATGACATAGTCTGATTTCAAACCCACAATTTTCACGGGCTGATTTATACTGGCGCATATTTGCGTGCTGCATGAGACATGACTGCGACATAATTTTTATACCAGAACGTGCAGTGTGATATAACCGTTTGTATGCGCTATATCGTTTGGATCAAAAATAGCAGAGAATGGGTGTAAAAACGACATTTTTGTCGTAAAAATGCAAGTACCGTCTCTAAAATGGGTGTATTCTTTTCCCACCCGCTCATTATCGAACTATAGATTGGACTGCGTGAACATTGACAGCACATTACAAAATATTATTCGTCAAACCTTTCAGTTCAGGTCCATCTCCACATGTCCATAGTTGTTAAAAGGATGTAAAACATTATAAAACTTGCCTGTGCAATATACAGTGTTGTTTTGTTTGTTTTTTTTAAGAAGCAAAAATTGAAAATTTCATTTGAAAAATTTTGATTTTTTTTTAACATTTTTGCTCAAAACGTACATTGTGGATACACATTAGAATGGCCTCACCGAAGCAGTTCTAACGCGTACCCACAATGTATGTTTTGGATCAAAAATAAGAAAATTAGGTATACCCCAGTTCTCCTATATATATGTAAAGTTGGAGTTCGAGGGGGTACATGTTAAGAACAAAAAAAAATCTGAAAATCTCACCTAAAACCAAGAAAACAGCTCCATTTTGCTACCTCCAAAGTAACTACCATAATAAAAAATTAGTAAAGTTCATAAAAACTTGATATAGAGCTTCTGTTGGTCTATCTAAATAAACAGGCTTATCATTATACCTAGATCTTACCACTGCACTACAAAACCTACACCCTACAGGATTACTAAATCAGGATAAAGTTTATATCCAGTTGCAGGGACTGGAAACAACATTCACTTTTTGTGAGTGATTCACACCCAACTCTGTAGCGTCACTGTTCATAAGATCCCATTTGTGGTATTCTCACTATTCTGGCTCTTTCAATGTTAAAGGGTCCTTCTCTCGTGACAAACCAAATAAAAACATCTCTTATCAATGGTTTTCTTGCATCTTTTTCTCAGCTGGAAAATCGAGAAACAAGTTTAAATTCTGGTAAAAATATTACCTTTTTCTTGATTATGTTTTGATCTTTGAAAACAGCAAAATTCTATTTTCTGCATACAGTCTACACAAGACGGTGTTGAGCTGTTTATTCTAACTGTCAATCTTGCACGTGACAGCTACATGTACTCAGGAATATATAAACAACACCGTGTGGGAAGCAAACTATGGGTGATACTGGAGATGGCAACACAACCGGTGTAAAAAACAAAACAAAAAAAAAAAAACTGTACTATTAGATGATAATTTTCTGATATTCTTGGTTGACACCGTATTTACATGTTTGGTAAAAGTAAGCGAACACTAGAACATCGTAGGCAGAGTGAGCAGCTTTTTCCTAAAGGTAGCCACACAGTTACACAGACTTAACTAATATACATTTACATGAAAACCTACACTAAAGCAAGGACACCTTGACTAAAGTTGCAAATATTCAACATCAAAACTTGGCTTTAAACAATTAAAACCACATCAGAAATACCGCATGGGAACGTTCAGTATGCATACATGTATTTATGTTGGAGCCATGCTTTGATGTGATCTTGGCCGAGTTTAATATGTATTTCGAGAGGAAACTGTTTGCAACAAAGCATCCAATTCTCACGCTCAAGTACTTCGGAAAGCGGTCAAGTCTTTGAGAAATTATGGGCTTATTTATTAGGAATGCGTGGTCCCTTATAATGTACAAGTACCACCGATATAATTGCACACATATGATCATGTAAATATTTTCCTCCTCTGCTGGGTCGAGAAAATCGTTTTCTTTTGTCAGCTAGTGTGGTGATCACAGTGTCGGTGTAGTCAGAATAACTTATCGCCCCGAATTGACTTCAGTCGTTGCATCTGAACTTCTGTTAAACTAATGTTATTACAGGCGGCTGTATGTATGATCTTTGAAAGAATTTCGCATGCAGGAACATTGAACCTCACACGTTAATACAGGACAGATCTGCTGGACTTGTAGCGCTGTCCATCGGAAAACATTTCCGAGAAATGTAAACCCACTTTTATATAGTAAAACTGGGGTTTGCTGGGGTATACCTATTTTTTCTTAATTTTGCTCCAAAACATAGATTGTAGGTACTCGGCGAGGCGGTTCTAACGTGTACTCCGCACAGTCTATGTTTCGAGCAAAACATAAGAATTATAAAAATCATTGTATACTGCATGGGCAAGTTTTCGTAATGAGTAATTTGGTTTTAACGATGAGAGTAACTCTTTTTTTATCAACACTGAATTGTCAAAAACATTGAAACGAACAGTGGAGACCCTTCTCAGTGATGCGGCGTATAGTCGCGTCTTTTCTTTGCCCGTACATCTTTACAATGTTCAAAGATCAGACACAATGGTGTAAACTCAGGAAAACATGTCCATGCAATAATTACCCCCTTGAACCCCACTTTTATATAGCAAAACTGGGGTATGCAGGGGTATACCTATTTTTCTTATTTTGGCTCCAAAACATAGATTGTGGGTACTCGTTAGAACCGCCTCGATTGTGTACTCACAATCAATGTTTTGAGCAAAAATATTAAAAATATCATTTTTTTTCCAATGAAATTTTCAATTTTTGCATCTAAAAAAATCTCTGTATATTACATGAGAAAGTTTTGGTAATGTAAGGGATATTGGTTACCCTTCCCACCTTTTTGATCTCAAGTATTCTGTGGTTCAAGAGCTAATTTAGTTTATGGACCCTTTCGAACGGCCACTGTCTTGTTTATGGCATAGTCACGAAAACTGACCAACTGACCATAAGTGGTCACGTCCGAGAACCCTATATAATGGGCCCACAGGCTGGGCTTTCAACACTGACCACTTGGACGGTTTTGGAATTTATTCTGCGAGTGCGCCAGAAAATAACGATGTTTCTTATTGGAGCGTGCCTGCTTGCTGTTGTTAGCGGTAAGAATTTTTATTTTATTTTATTTATTTATTTATTTATTTATTTATTTTTATTTCATTTTATCTATTTTTTTCTTTTTCCAAAATGTATCGTTTTCTTCACTTTTACTATCATTTTCTTTATTTATTCATTTATCTATTTGTTTGTTTGTTTATTTATTTATTTATTTATGTGTTTATTTATTTATTTATTGAGTTTTTAAAGCGTTTATTAAGAAATTTCCTTCCTACTTCTGAATACAAAGTTGCACATGTATGCGTTCTGCACGTTGTCATAACTTTTTCGTTCTAAATGCCGCTATTGTAAGCAGCAAGAATCTTGAAGCTTATTTCAGGAGGGTAACTATCATCGTTTAATACAAATTTTCTCTACATTTTCTTGGATTTATTTTTTGTATTCGATTTATTTTACTTCTATCTAGATTTATCTATTTCTTAAACCAGCCTTCTATATTCCGTGAAAATGATACATGGAAGCGACGTAATCGAGTAATCGGTTTCTCGCCAATATGCATCACACCTTATTTTGGGCTTCGTTTTGAGAAACATTGTTCTCTGGCATTAAAGGCACAAACGGGTAAATCCGACATCAACATATAACTGGTGTAATGTTGGTGCTAGATACATATGAATTGATTTGATTCGAATTTGCTTTGCATATGGTACTGATGATCATCCTGCGCGGATACGCAACAGTTTGCACCACCGTCACGGCTGAGTTGTCTGTCGCATGCTTATCTTTAAGCTGCTTTCTAGAAAATGTAGTTCCTGATCATTGCTTACCTTTACATTTTGATCACGAAAAAAAAAAAAAAATCAGTATGGCGTCCAATATGGCAGCCAAAAGTATTACAGACTCATATATGTACATAACTATTTTAAAGTGCGTCAATAAAGTATGGGTTGCGAATGGAAAGTTTGAATTTGCTATTTACACGATTAGCAACTTAAAAACGAAAACTGGGTTATATAAATACACAAATAAATAGATGTGACGTTCCATTCACAGCGGTTCCCGTGCAGGAGGTGACCAACATCAATGGAGGTTTCCCGAACATCCTCGACAATGCTATCCGTGTTGGCGAATCAGGAATTACGTCACGAATCGTTGGAGGGTCTCACGCGGAGTCTAACGAGTTCCCCTGGCAGGTTTCACTTCAGTACAGATCTGGAACAAACTGGTACCATTTCTGTGGAGGCAGTCTGATCGCTCCCAATTGGATCCTCACTGCTGCTCATTGCTTGGATGGCATGGGGTATGTAGCCTACCATTACGATTTGGCACTTTTTAAAAAAAAACAAAAAAAAAAACACTATTATGCATACCATGTAAGTTAAAATTATACTCAAAAGTCTGTATTTGAAAATGTTGTACAAATGCAAGTTTTCACAAGCAGCTTGGAGTGAAAGCACCTCACCGTCATTATTCTGTTTCTTTTTGAACAAATGATCCTCGGTTTACTGCGAGCTTAGTAGCTATATTACCACAGGTCGGGATATCTTTTCAAGGGGCTACATGTATATGCATATTTTATATTTTTGAGAAAAAAAAAAAAAAAAAAAAAAAAAAAAAAAAAAAAACATTTTAAGATTGCATTCATCATTTAAATTAAGTAACAGAGTTCCATGGATAATGATTTACACGTATCGATAGGAAATTGGTCTTTATTTTATGAATATATGTAGATGGCACCTTTTTGCATACACATATTGTTTTAGTAAATAACAAACATTAAGATAATTTCTTTGACATTGTCTCAATGCCACATAAGGTTTCTTCCCGTTGTTAAATGTTAAATGAGAAAAAACACACATTTTAAGATTGCATTCATCATTTAAATTAAGTAACAGAGTTCCATGGATAATAATTTACACATCATCGATAGGAAATTGGTCTTTATTTTATGAATATATGTAGATAGCACCTTTTTGCATACACATATTGTTTTAGTAAATAACAAACATTAAGATAATTTCTTTGACATTTTCTCAATGCCACATAAGGTCTCTTCCCGTTGTTAAATACGTATATTTGCAAGCAAAAGAAGATAACATCAAACAATACAGTCAAATGTCTGTGGATTTTTCCTTATCTAATTACTTTAGCTGGTGATAAAAGGGGCTATATGGCATATAGCACCTTTTTGCTCAATTTTTATTTACACAATTTTGAAAGCAAAATAGTGCCATATGCGCAGCAAATAGAACCTTTTTGCTTTCAACTCTTGCAGATAGCCCCGTTTATGTTATAAAACTATGTCAATAAAAAGATAGCCCCTTTGTGTTTTGTTGAATTTCTCTGTGAATAATTAAGTTATAAATGACTGGACTTTACCAGGTCATAGTGAATCAAATTTAGAGTCAGAAAAAAAAATAAAATAAAAAAAAAAAAATAATAATAATAATAAAAAAGTGAAAAATGCCAAAACTGCAGACAGCCCCTTTTTGTTACAAACCCACATGTTCCATTAGCTTAGATACATGAAATATATGGTTTATTGAAAGAGCAATTACTAAATATGTGTACATGGTCTCGTTTCAGGGCTTACACCCTCAGAGTGTCTCTCGGTGACCACACCCTCAGCACAACTAGCAACAACGAACAGCACATCACACCGTCTAACCTATACATTGTAAGTTACTTTATAATCTATAATCTTATCAAATGACAAAATTAAACTCTCGGCAATAAATTGTCGAGCAAAGCCCTGGCAAATAAAGGTCTTCAATGATCGAGTTAATCTTTAGTTTTTGTGTAAAAATAGACTTTCGCGGTCGAATTGAATATGACAGCGTTTGGGGTTTCGACCAGTTATGGCACGACTAATTTTTTTTTCAGCAAGATTGTTCGTACATACATTTATTTCGTATATATGCCTTGGCAGAGCTAGTTAGTATTCTGTTCACTCAAAACAAGTGATTATGTCTACTTGTAAAATACGAAAAAGATACCACATTCAAAAGTTATTTTATGACGAATTAGGTTAATAATTTTAAGTTCATTGCTTAACTTTTATCTTTCATAGCACGGTTCCTATGACGGCAACGCCAACGGTATTCCCAACGACATCGGTCTGGTGAAGCTGTCGAGCAGTGCCGACTATACCCCGTACGTTCAGGCTGTCGACTATGCCACAGCAACAGACACCTTCTCGGCGACTGACGAATGTTTCATCAGTGGGTGGGGAATGACTTCAGGTAGTTCTAATTTCATTTTCAAAGATGGTTTTCCTTTATAGTATGATCGGCACAAAAAAAAGACCTGAGTCTTTTGGAGAAGCCTTTTTTACGGAATATTTTAGTTTTCTTGGAGTTTTCATCTTTTTGGATGTAGAACAGTTTAATAGATTTATATTTTCTGATGTTCACGTTATCATTACCACCAACATTTACATTTTACTGGTTCTAATACTAAATTAGCCAGCGCATAAGATAACCAACAATTTGCTTAGGCGAAAACAAAGACGCAGATCAGCCGTGCAGTAACCGCACAGCTGATCAGAACCTTTGTTTTCGCTGCACGGATAGTACAATCTTTCTTCTTTTTCTTAAATCCGAAATTTCAAGCTTCTAGCCTGCTTCTGTGACTGTTCAGGCTGGTTTGTGTCAGACCTGGTCAAAACCCAGATTGTTGGTTGCCTCGCGCACAGGCTCAAATATTACAAATATTACACCGCGATGCTTCTGGTGTGATTTAATGCTGTCTAGATTTCGGTCGGTACGTCAAGCCATTCAAAAAGTTTTAGGGTTACAGACTTACAGGTTCTAAAAACCCAGCAGACTCATGAAAGGTATGCGCATACATGTATTATAAATGGCGACTGAGTGGCCACCTATTGGGAAAATAGCTGCTCACCAGGCTTACGATATGTTTTCTTAGTATAAGTAAATGATTGTTAATCTAGTATTTCCCCACCTCGGTTTTTGGAGTGGGAATTTCTTTCTGATTGCGCCATTTCCTGATCATTGTCTACTTTTACCTTGGTAAAAAATTGATAAACGACATTCTTTATAGTTACTTTTTTCATATATTAGAATTCGTAAGACATAATTTGAACGTCAGCATGTATCTAACTTTTCCTTGTTTTTTTTTTTTTTTTTTTTTTTTTTTTTTTTTTCATAAATAGCAACCAGTAGCACGGCCAACACCCTTAAGAAGTCTGACATGGACGTCATGACTAACAGAGAATGTGAGAGGACCTGGGGCCGAAACCAGATCATGGATTTCCACATCTGCATCAATGATCATGACAGTGACAGCTCGGCATGCATGGTAAGTTACGAAAATGTGCCCATGCTATGTACAAAGATTTTTTTCAGCATTAAAAATTAAAAATTTCACTGGAAAATTTTTTATATTTTTTATTTTTGCTCAAAACATAGATTGTGGGTACACGTTAGAACCGCCTTGCCGAGCGGTTCTAACGAGTACCCACAATCTATGTTTTGGAGCAAAAATAACAAAAATAGGTATACCCCTGCATACCCCTGTTTTGCTATATAAGAGTGAGGTTTTGCATGGACATGTTTGCGTGATGCAACACAATTGGCTGAATAAAGAAAGCAACTTGTATTTTATTTACTGTACATGTGAATAGCAATGAATTACTAAACAATTTAAAAAGTATCATATGCTACATGTTTTTCGAAGTTAAAATACACCCATGACGTCATCCTTTTATAAAAAAAACTGTCCATTATTTTTCGGGAATGGACAGTTTAGTGTCCATTATTTTTTCGCATGAGCTCGTGTGAGCACAAAAGTCATGGTCACCAATGAAGTGTTCATTTTCCCTTTGCTGCACCCCAAAATAATGTGTTCGCTATGTTCAAAGACATTAAATTTTGTGCAGGCTAATTGGAAGCAAATGGTTTAGAATCTACCTAATATTAAATACAATTTCTTCCTAGTATTTGAAATCCTTTGCGATGAAATAGTCGGTATCATAAATTCCCCAAAACGTTATATCCAACGAAGTATCGCATATTTCTGTATGAAAAAGTTCTGTATGCTCCCTGGTTTCATTGTTAGAAGGTTAGGGTTAGTGTGAGGTGAATGAGAAACCTGGCAGTAGGAACAGACTTCACACAGTTATTTATGACCAGCTGTTTCCCCCCAAAACAGCCGGGCATTATAATGGTCCTCTGTCTTTCGAGCATGGAGATTAGCCCTTAACAGATCCATGTACGCTGTCTCATCGATTAACACACATTATGTATTTATACAAAATCATAATTAAATGGTATTGAACATAGACACTACGTTTAACGACGTGTAAAAAGGGAAACTACTGTGAATGCTCTATTTGTACATGGATGCACGAGAAAGTGTTAACGTCGTTCACAGTTAGTTTCCTCGTTATGTCCGTGGGATAGTTTGACCAACATATCATGTCGCGAGAAAAGAAAATTAAGCGGAAATATGTTGTGCAAGGTCTGGTCAACCGGCTTGCTGTCTAAAGATTAAAAGCGCTTGTTATAACGAAACAAAGGCGCCAGTGTATGGTGTATTTTAAGTCGGAGAAAGTCCTCGTAAGTATCCATTCCTGAAAAATAATGAATCCTCGGCCCCTTCGGGGCCTTGGATTCATTATTTTTCAGGAATGGATACTTACTCGGACTTTCTCCTATACTTCATTCATTAATTCATATTTCTATATAAATTTGTAATGGGATTCGTAATATTATTTCTTGTATATACGACACATATGTATATGCTGATTTATAATGCTTGAAATAACATTTGAGGAAGCTGATACATGCATATGGTCAGTTGGGTGCTTATGTTAACGTACTCAAAGTTGTCCTGGTATTAATAATGAAATGTTCAATTTTCATGATCAGGGCAGTTTATTTTTCGGCCAATTAGGCCACATCAGTAACCCTTTAAGGTTATGTTTCTTTAAGCCATTAGATTAAAAAGTATAAGAGTAAATATACTGAGTCAACCAACAAAGTAAACAACAAATCGATCAACACACATTAACCCATATTTGACGAATGGATTCTCCCATCATTACCATTTGGGTGTCCACTCTCATTTTTAGGGGCGTCAGGGGTGATTTTTAAATTTTATTCATTTTTTCGATGAAAACTCTCTAAGCAAACAGAATAGCCCCAGATGGGACGCCGCGTTCTGCGGCGTCACATCTGGGGCTATGCTGTTTGCCTATGTCCCACAAAAAGGACGCCAGGCTTAAATGAGTTCAAGAATATATAATGGCCATTTTGAAATACATATTTGATTTCTCTGCAGGGAGATTCTGGTGGTCCGTTGGTTTGTGCTAGGAACGGTGGTTTCCTTTTGGCCGGTCTGACATCCTGGGGGAGTGGAGAGTGCCACACTTTCTACCCCAACGTCTACACTAGGATCTCCAGCTTCAGAGACTGGGTCGATTTCGTCATGGCGAACTATTAAGATGCTCTGTCATTTTTCAATCAGCTACAAGAGAATTTGTTAGTTTGTCATTTTGGACTGGTAATTGAATACTGTTTTAACAGAAATATATGATAAGCATAAACGATGTTTTGTTTCTTTGAAACGAGTACTGGTTTGTTTTTAACACTGCCTACCACCTAGCCTTGTAAAACGCTCAAAATATTCAACATGGCCGCCGCATATGCGCGTATTCTTGGTACCAAAGAGCCCCATAAACTACTGACACACATTTCATTTTTCCGCGGTCTCCTGGTTTGTGACAGCAATTTTGCGGTTTCCTCTTGGCCGGTCTGACTTTCTGGGATAATGGAGAGTACCACATCTTCAACGTGCTGGCGACAATCTCATTCTATGTGCAAAAAGCACAGTTAAGATTATAACAGCAGTTGGCAAGAAACACAAGTGGCCTAGTGGTAGAGCGTCGGACTCCGAATCGAGAGGTTCTGGTGGGTTCGATCCCCACAAGGGTCACCGTGTTGTATAATTTGAAATGACAATCATATTCAGCTTGTGGTAAAATTGGCAAATCCGATCATAGAAAGGAAAAAGCAAAGATCAGGAAATGTCGCAGTCAGAAAGAAATTCCAAGGTGAGAAAAACTAAACTGACAATCAGTTACTAACGCAAAGAGAACATATCGTAAGTCATTTGAGCAGCTATTTCCCAATAGGTGGCCACTCAGTTACTCGGACTTAACTAAGTATACGAAAACGTTAATAAGATGCAACGAGTACAAAAAAAAATCAACATTAAAACATTGAACAATTAGAACACAACAGAAGTATAGCCTTGGAACGGTCAGTAACATCCATTACAGGGTGGGGGCTTAAATCGATTTCACAGGTACCTAACCCCACCCTCAGCTTCTGCAGAAGCTCAGTGTGCATTTTTAAATGCTATGTGCTATCAATAGAAACATCTCAGCACGTCAACTGTTTGCCAATAGAATCAACACAGTTTGCATATATTTTTGTTTATATGCCAATGGTGGCAAGAACGTACTTGTTTCACCAGAATATCAGCTGCAGCCCTACTACCAGTACCTGACATATACATGACCTTGTAGTTGTGCAGATAGAATTTGGAATCTTTTACAGTCTTGCTCTTTCTTTAAAGATAAAAAATATTAAATTCAGAAATAATCATGTGAGCTACGCGGCCAAGTAGGAATCCGTAACACACAATGTACTATAAACAGTTACATACCATTCTAAGCTGAATCAGTAACTCATCTAGAATACAAGATCAATCAGGCGTTGAACATGAAACCGAGTTTGGTTAATAGTGTTATTAGCCGACCAGTTGAATTATACTTGTAAAGTCAAACGACGAATACGTCTTTTACTCACCCTTTACAAGTAGTTATATGGCATGGAGGATCCAGGAAATGCCACGATAAAATAGCACAGTGTTGAAACTAGCTGAGAAAATAAAATCACTTTCGAGCAGAAACAGCAAAATAAAGATATGGCAGAAAAGTTCGTTATCTTTTTTTCTATCTTTTCTTCTTCTTCGGCTAAGTTGGTCAATCCAACAATCTTTTGTAACCAACAAGGACCATTCTTGATTTTCAAGATGGTAGAGATATAATAAACAGTGGCTGCCTTTAGTATCTCTTATCAAAATTTTATCAGAACTTTGTTAGTTTTGTTACATCATGGACAATTATGTATGGCATCCTTCTTGAATGCTTTCTTGTAGTTTGGCCGAAACCTTGACTCAAACCCTATGATGAGTAAATGTATCATCTTATTGCATCCATGAGTTGTGCTTGGTCAGCTCTAGAGTCTGAAATGTGACCTTGGTGTGCCCTAAAGCTTTATGACCCTATAAACAAGAATGCCTTGTGGATCAGATCAAAATGAAAGTAAATCTTATATCATTGACTCGATGTCATGTATGCCATGACCGGGGTTCAACCGTTGTGAATAAAGTAGTAGTAGTAGTAGTAGTAGTAGTAGTAGTAGTAGTAGTAGTAGTAGTGGTGGTGGTGGTGGTGGTGGTAGTAGTAGTACATGTATAGTAATAGAAGTAGTAGTAGTAATGGTGGTGGTAAAGTTTTGTTAAAAATACATATGTACCATAGAACGATTTCAAACAAAATAAAGTGCACATATATCAAATTCAAATATAAATATGAAAGCAAATGCCATGTAATATAATAGTACCAGTGCAGAGGTCCCGGGGCAGGGATGATACAAAAAGTAATTGAAATCATAACTTATTTCCTTAGTGGGGCAAAATCTGGTTTTCTCATAATGCGGCTCCAATCGTGCGTACTTGACTCACTTTAGGCCTATAACGTGTCAGTGACAGAAGGAAGACATTGATGTCAGAAAACAGTACTTTAGCAGAGGAATCGTAGCGAACCATATCAAGGGTTTTAACTGGTTTTAAGTAGTGATAAAATAAAACAAAAACTAAAGCGCTTTCGCCGGAAAAGGGTCTGGGCAGGGAAGCATTAATCAGCATTTACATATTAAGGAACATGCTAGATTCATGAAATGTCACAAACATGAACAACCGGTGTCACCCATTCACTATTAGACCGTAGTGGCAAAAAGGATACGGTGTTTTCTCTACATGTAGTATGGATACACCAAGTGTCTCTAATTTAAAAACAGTGTAAGGACTCTTGTTTTGGTTTTGAAGAGCTTTTTTCGTTTATTACACCCTCACGAAAGCAGATGCCAGATCACAGAGTAGTCACGACTAGGTCCCTATATAATGGGGACTCAAAATTGTCATCTAACCACAGTCTTGGGTAGTTTTGGTAGTTTATTCAGCTTCGACAAACTGTAGGGAAAAAGAACGATGTTTCTCATTGCTGTTTGCATACTTGCTGTCGCGAACGGTAAGAATGTTTTCATAAACTATTTTCATGATGTTTATGCAAATATATGAAAAAAAGTAACGAAGACTTATTACTGATGTTGCTTTTTAAGAATGCATATTACCTTGTTTACTTATAAGCCGAACTGAACGATTTTGGGTCAATATGCAGGGAGGATAACTTTCTGAAAGGCTGTTTTGTGGAAGAATCATGTTTGTCTTCTAAATGCAGTTTGCAAGGAACGACGTTTCATATTTGAAAAAGTGCGCGCTGAATGCGATACTCAGTTATTGTTGTAGCTTATATACTGAAGACGAACCGATTGCAATTTTACATAAGGGCATTAAAGGCTAGTAATGGTTAATTGCTTATTAAAGCTATTTTCTTGGTAATGGTTTTAAAATTGTTGAAACAGCACAATGTTTTAATTGTGTTAAATGCTAACCAATTCATTGCCTGAATTTCGCGACTTAAGTAGCAATAATTTAAATCCAGTATGGCAACCAAGATGGCCGTCGTACTACTGGTGGTTTCACAAAACATGACAGTAATTTACCGCTATACAAGATCCACGTGTTGTCGAAAACAGGAGGTGCAGTCAGGGCTTGTTAGATCACGATGGTTTGAATATTTAAGTAAAGCAATGGCAATTTCGTTTTAGTGACAATCTTTTAATTATAGAACTGACTGAAATATTCTTGCAGTTATGCAGTCGATGACCTACTCTGCCGTAGTTTCTTTAGTAAACTCTTTCATTCTAACAGTAAATGATTATCACTGTATATAAATCGAAATTTGATAAATAAATAAATAAATAAATAAATAAATAAATGCTGCTAATAATAATAATAATAATAATAATAATAATAATAATAATAATGTATGTAGTAATAATAATAATAATAATCATCATCATCATTAATAATAATAATAATAATAATGCATGTAATAATAATCATCATCATCATCATCATCACCATCATCATCATCATCATCATCATCATCATCATCATCATTATACCGAATCACAGTGCTCTGCTTTCCCAGCGGTTCCTGTAAAGGAGGCGTCACGCCATGGAGAGGATATTCCGACATTCTGAAAAATGCCATTCCCGTTGGTGAGTTGGGAAGGGAGTCACGAATCGTTGGTGGTTCACAAGCTCAGGCATACGAATTTCCGTGGCAGGCGTCACTCCAGGTCTCGAGTAGAGGGGGATGGTCTCACTTTTGCGGCGGCAGTTTGATTGCTCCTAACTGGGTTCTAACGGCAGCACATTGCCTAGAAGGCATGGGGTACGTACCACTATGAAGAACAGCTTTTCGCGCTGTTTAAACCATGAACATGTTATTCGTGGTTACATTTTTTTTTTATATTTCATTTGTTTTATTCAACTTGTATCCATTTGTCTTTGTAACTGGTCTCTTCAAAATTTTTATCTCCAATGCTTTAGTGGGAACACCAGTAACTACAGATGATTTTATTACTCTGGTTAAAGCATGTATGCCTGTTTCTTCGTTATTGTTATTGAGAATGGTTTGATTGAATAATATGCATTTTATTGCTGAGAATCTATTTAAGAAGTTCGACAGAGCAATTAAACTATTATCATCAAATGATTTGATTTATTACATATATATGTTAAGACTGACTCATTCTCTGTTGAAGGGGTAAAACTGTAAGAGTTTCTCTAGGTGACCACAGACTCAGCACAACCAGTTACAATGAGCAGCACATCAGCGCACTAAAGCTTTTAATTGTGAGTCTTCTGGTTTTTTTTTTTTGTTTTTTTTTTTTACGAAAACACGCCCATGCAATAAACGAAAAACAATTTTTGGTTGTAAAAATGAAAATTTTCTAACGAGTACCCACAACCTATGTTTTGGAGCAAAGATACGAAAAATAGGTATACCCCTGCTTACCCCATTTTTACTATATAAAAGTGGGGTATAAGGGGGTATTTGCTTCACGAACATGTTTTCCTGGTGAATACCGGTGTAAGACGGACATGTGGACATTGCCAATTTTAGTGAAGGAAAATTCAGGTTTTGTCCTGTAGCATTGTGGGAATAAGACTTCAAGTAAAAAAAATTCGTGGGTTTGAAAAAACTGGCGTCGTCTATTCTCAAATTAAACCAAATAATACACATTCGTGAAAATGTTCACGAGTCAGACATACCGTGTATTGGGTGCAAATCCAATCGCCACTGGCTCGCCATATGAAAGTATATGATCTTAAAAATCGCCACTGGCTCACCATGGAAAAATATGATCTGAAAACTCGCCACTGGCTCGTCATGGAAAAATATGATCCTAAAACTCCCCACTGGCTCACCATGGAAAAATATTATCTGAAAAATCGCCCGGCTAGCTCGCCATGAAAGCATATGATCTGAAAACATATGATCTGAAAATGACATCACTCCAAAACCTTTTTGAAAAAGAAGAAGCTAAACATCACAATTTTCAGTACTTTTTATCATTAATTTACGCAATATACTAATATGCATTATACTAATATGCATATGCGCTTTTAGTGTTTCTTTTCCCATATGCTTATGATAAATGTTACACTTACGAAGACAAACATTTAAAATTGTATGTTTCTAGCACGCCGACTATAACGGCGATACCAACGGTGTTCCCTACGACATCGGCCTTGTGAAGTTGTCGACTAATGCCGACTATACGCAGCACGTTCAAGCTGTCGACTATGCTACCGCTACCGACACCTTCTCGTCGACTGATGAGTGCTTCATTAGTGGGTGGGGAATGACTTCAGGTATTTAAAATGTGCTGCCGCATAAGAAAACCAGCAATCTTCATGATTTGCGAAAAGAAAGTCGAAGATCAGCTGACCAGCGTCTTTGTTTTCGCTACACATATAGTACAGTCCCTCTTCTTCTTAAATCCGAAATTTCGAGCTTCTAGCCTGCTTCTATGGCTGTACAGCCAAGTACATGTATCTGTCTCATGCAATAGCTCAGACACCGTTTCTACATAAGGTCCAGTATTAAAAAGTTTGGTATTTACTGTTTGTCAGCCGTTTTGTTAATAACACCCTTTATTGCTACCCATAAAATAGCACAACGCTGTGTTTCCAAGACAATTTATAGTATAGAATAGCATACGGCAGGAGCATTATAGATTATATGCTCCTGCATGTGTGGATATGCTTCAAATGTATACCCCTTGCATCCCAATTTTATACAGGAAAACTGGGGTATGGAGGGGTTTGCCTATTTTTTTTCATATTTTTGCTCCAAAACATAGATTGTGGGTACTTGTTAGAACCGCCTCGGCGAGGCAGTTCTTACGTGTACCCACAATCTATGTTTTGAGCAAAAATAAGAAAAATGTCAAAAAATTCTACTGAAAATTTTCAATTTTTACAACTTAAGAAAAGTATATTTACTGCATGGGTACTACTACTACTACTACTACTACTATTGCTACTAAATTAGTCTACTGCTACTACTAATAATCTTTACTAACCAGCGACTGGCAGTTCTGCTGACACTCTGAAGAAGTCTGATATGGATGTAATGACAAATACCTATTGTGGCTATTACTGGGGATCGAGCACAATCAAGGACTTCCACATCTGTATCAATGATCATGACCAAGACAGCTCAGCATGCATGGTAGGTGTTTTTTAGATCAGCCTGTCAGTACTTGTGCAATTGCATAGTTAAAACAAAATGTAACCAACTACAGTAACGTCTTAATTGATCATTTTTATTTATAGCCTGGGCCAATTAAGAAACATTTCAGAACAATTAATTGAGAAAATATGATTAATTGTGGAGAGGGGGAGGGGGGCCCGGGGGGTTAATCTATTAAAAAAAAAAAATCTTACTAACTGTATGAAACAAATCAATTGCTTAATAGATTATTTATGATATAAATTCTATACACACACTAATAAATCAATATATAAATATATTTAACAGGGAGATTCAGGTGGTCCTCTGGTTTGTAACAAATACGGTCGTTACTTGCTAGCCGGTCTTACCTCCTGGGGCAGAAGTGATTGTGATAAGACGTGGCCCAATGTGTACACCAGGGTCTCATACTTCAGGGATTGGATCGACTACGTCATGGATAAATATTAAGACAGATCTGCGTCGTGACATGTACATGTATCTTCGAATTTGCATGTTCGTTCATGAAAAATGTTTGACCAATTAAAAGAATGCTCAGCATTTTTGTTGTGTTTTTGTTTATTTCATTTTAACAGGCGGGTCTGATCTTTGCGCATTACAGCCAAATACTTTTGAAAGACAATAGAGAAAGAAAAAATGAGGGATGCGCTAAACTCCATATCGATAGGTCCTGTGTTCGGACCCAAATCGCGACGAGTTTTGCACTTGGGCAAGACACAATATCTCTCCACATCCGTAAGTACAGTACTACTGGTTAACACTGGGACCTACCGGGGGATGCGATCTGGGGAGAAGGGTCATTTACTTTCATGAATCTGGGGAGCAAGCATTTTTTGGTGTGTGTGTGGGAGGGGGGGGGGGGTGAGGGGGGGGGGGGTAGAGAGCAGGGATTTGAGGGAAACATTTTAGGGAGCTGGGGATAAAGGTCATTTTTTTCAGTGAGCAAGGAGCTAAGCCCACCGCCCCCCCCCCCCTCTGGTAAGGCCTCAATACTCAAGAAGCGATCCTTTGGTCCAAAAATGTCTAAACGATGTTCACTGTGCGTTAATCGAATATAAGATAAACAAACACAAAAAACACCTGCTCATCGATAAGTACTGATGAAGCGGGACCGGGTACTTAGACTCTTAAGATAATTTAGTGAGTTGTGGCGTCCATCTTGAACGTCATCTTTTATTTTGTCGAAAATTTACGATTTATTACAATCAATAGCCGTTCAGATTTGCATCAAATTTACTCTGAGTCAACTGACACAAAATAAAACTCACAAAATTCAAGTTTTCATATTTTAGCCAGTCCGCGACAAGGAGTCCTTTTTTGTACTTTAGATGCGCCGAAGTGACAGATTGGCACGTGCGTATATATGTCCCATTCTGAGGTCCCATTTACCTTATGTTGTCTCCATACAATAATAATCGTGATCACTAAAACCCGCAAAAACCACACTATCTTCTGCCAAAATCCATACTGGAGAAACACCTGTCTATAACTTCGGACACGTGAACTTGAACGCCGGACTTGAACAGTGGACCGTAGACATAACGCAGTAATTCAAGCCGCATTAAGCCTTATGTTACTGTGACTTTTAACTAATTTGAATGCGAATGAGCAAGTGGCGGAGGTAAGAGAAGCACGGCAACGAAAGTCCGGCATGGGTCCGGTAAATTAACAAATTTGGCCCAAAATCTGTGTCGTACACGGTGCATTTAACAGGTTCCCGGCATGCTCTCGCGCATGCCTGAATGTGCAGGGAACAAGTAAGTCACGTGCAAAAGATGGAGAGGCTGCACACGATTATGGCAGAGACATATACAGATACATATTCATCTTTATCTCTGACTCAGATTATGGTAAATAGATTTTGCATTTTACATGGATTTATGATGGAATACACAGATATGGATATTCTTGTTTTTAGTGAACTGCTATTGTAAAGTGCCCACTTTTTGTTGTTGACCAAGAAAACTTTCCAAAGACAAGTCTTTTGCAATTCACCTGGACATTGACTACACTTTTGGATGAGAAACTTTGGTTCCATCTCTAAATAATCTTATGCAATGCTGAGTGGGCAATGTCCCGTTATCCTTCCCGCGCTAGATGTAAAATGTAAAGGGGAACAACTTTTGATGCAGTTTATTTGGTAGAGGGGAGGATGACATTGCTGATGAGTGGATCATGAATCATTATGTCATCTAACCAACCTTTATTGTTCCTGAGCAAGGGTGTAACCAGAGAATTTCAAGTTATACGCACCAAAGGCAAAAAAAGCTATCTAAAAATTTGTATCTAAAAATGACAAAAAAGCCATAATTTTAGCTACTTTTAACTTTTTACATTATGCATATACATGTATGTGTACTGTGCCTATAGGGCGGTACGCCTATGCTGAGTGCTGTATTGAAGGTTTTGTTTTAGTATGAATAAATAAGAGAAATTAATGGTTGTAGTACACCATTTGGTACAGTTTTGTATATTTCATCGTCAAATATCTGAATATTCATTTTGTTACATTTTATGATGGGAAATAATACAAAACTATTAAAGCTTAAAGTGGCAGAATACCACAGCATGGGCAGATCCAGAGGGGGGGGGGAGGACAGGGGGTCCGGACCCCCCACCCCTAGAATTGCCAGATTATTAATTTTTGCCATGATGAAATTTTCGGTCAGACCCCTTCTAGGAATTTGGACACCCCCTGAAAAAAAATTCTGGATCCGCGCATGCACAGGATACTCCATAAGCTCTGCATAAAGTTTTGACAGTTGACATTTCGCTGTGACATTGTGTCTGTATCTCAGTCATTACAAAATTTGGCAAAATTTGGATCACATGCTGACTCCTTGCTCAAAAGTGCTAAAACTTTTCTTCTCCAGAATGGTTGGGCCAGTTTTCTTGAAACTTGATTGTAGTTTGAGACTCCAGCCCATTATATTATACCCGACAAAATAAGAAACACAATGATGCCATAAATCAACTTTTCATAAATCTCATATTATTAGAATAAACAAAACTTTATTTATTATTTATAACTTTATTATTATTTCAAAGATATGCTTTTAGGCCATGCATTGCATACACTTTTAAACAAGGGATCCCAAACTATGCGTCAAAAATTTGCCATGAACCAGGGGGGGGGGGGGGGGGGGGGGGGGGGTCAAATGTTAAAGTCACAAAAATTGCACCGTTTTTCATTCTCTCTTGTGAATTTATTTGATATGTTTGGAACCTTTTGAGTACACCTCAAGGACCTCAGACACATACTATATCCATCTTTTATCCTCATTTTGTCCAAACATGGGCTCTTAAGGCTTGACAGCTCTTGTTTTTATCTCATTTTAAACAGAATATGCATACTGTAGAAAAACCATATAAACCATTTATGAGCTGTAGTGGTCAAGACCAATCAAATTAGAGTCTCTTATAGACAAAAAACCATTATTCAACTTCACAAGCTTCTAAATAAATGCAAAATGTATCGTTTTTGTACCTTACATTTGAAAAAAATACCCGAAATATCTGTTTATGGTACCTTTGAATAATCACGTCCTAGAGATGCTCACTAGTTTCGGAAATGTTTATTGTTTACATTGGATAGAACACATCTTCATGTATGCTCAACATGAAAATTTTGCAAAATTTGATTAAATATAGACATTCTATGATGTTTTGAAATTGAGCAATTTATGAAGAACTTAACGAGAAAATCTCACTATTGCGTTTCTTTTTTTTGTTGGGTGTAATTTGAGCCGCATCGTGAGAAAACTGGATTATTGCCTATGCGAAAACAAAGGCGCAGATCAGCTTCGCGGTAACCGCGAAGCTGATCAGCGCCTTTGTTTTCGCTACTCGGATAGTACAATTCCTCTTCTACTTAAATCCGAAATTTCAAGCTTCTAGCTCTTTTCTGTGCTGGTACAGGTCGGTTTGTGTCGGAGCTGGTCGGAAATCCCGAAGACCGGTTTTCTCGCGTCGCGGCTCATTTGTTCCAATGATGACCCTAGGATGACCATGTCTCAGGTGAGCCTTTACAGGAGGTAGTTGTTTGACAGGTTGTTTTAAGAAATACCAGCACTAACTTACAATTTGAATAATATTTATTCTAAAAACTTCATTGAAATACTGAATTAAAGTCATGTAATGCTGCCTACTTTGGATAAAGACTGACATTTTTCAACCCAATTTAGCACCATTTTTACCCTGTGTGGAAATAAACTTGCAAAATTTTTATAATTTTTGTCATTTCTCGGAAGTTGGGTCAATAAAGGCTCCATTGATAGAGCATAATTCAATAGCCTCTCATGTGGTGCCGAGGATTCGCCGAGCTTTTTTAGAGCACGAATAACGTGTGCTTGAAACACACACATTGTTTGTAAAGTTTGTTGATGGAATATTGAGAATCTTGATGTAGTATAGTCCCCCCTGACGTTTCTGAGAACCTCGTACGCATCAAAAAGTCCGCTTTCGTTGTCAACGAGCCAGAGTTTCCCGTCCTTTGCAGATTTTCTGAGGTTTCTGATTGGTTCTTCCATAATACTTGGTTTGTTGTCATGCTCTGCCGAGTCTTGCATACTGGCTACCCTGTAAAGACAGGAATGACATGATATCATGGGTTAGCTTTGTGGCTAAAAATGAGCCGTGTTGTGAGAAAACCAACTTTTTGCATATGCAAAAACAAATTAGCCCCTTTGTATAGTACAATTCCTCTATTTTCTATAGATACAAAATTTCCAGCCTCTAGCCATCTTCTGTGCCTGTACAGCTCGGTTTGTTTCAGACCTGTTCGAAAAACCAAATTGTTGGTCTTCCTTTTGACGGGACTTAAATGCATTTAGAGGTTTCAAACTGACTGCGTCCCAAAGAACTGACTAGAGTTGGGGTCAAGTGTGATTTTGAATGTATGTTAAATATTTTAATGACTTTCATCATGACATGCACACATTTGCATACCATAAAATAGTTGGATTTATTAATTGAATATGATGCCAGAACATTGGAAGTTACTTTCGTTTGCTTAGAAACCATCAAAATGATAATTTACTGCGAATTTAAAAACTTATGCGATCCTTAATTTGCAAATTTTCAATTTCCGAATTATAAGAGAGTTCTTTTGCATTCTTCATATCAGAGAAAACTCACCAAATCTGCAAAAATTAAGTTCTTGCGAACATTTTGCAATTTGAAACTTTGAAATATACCTGTCATAATTTCCAGTTAAGAAGTCAAATAAAAACATGGAGCCCCATTGGACAATTTCTGGAATGTGGGTGGTCCTAGTTGTTTGATTGACAGATCTATATATATCTTCTGCTCTGATTGGTTTACCAGTCCTGTAAGCGTGTAGGATCAATTCTGGTATCACAGCTTTTGAACTGTAAAGAAAGAATAAGGTGCAACATCATGGTGATAATATAGGGATCAAAAACATTTTCATGCATTACATCCGTGTCCATGCAATGTAAACACCATAAACCCCACTACTGGTGTATGCAGGGGTATACCAATTTTTTTCTTAGTTTTGATTCATAAGTTCTCAGTTAGGCGGTTCTAATGTGAACCCACAATCAATGAATTTTCATTTTTTACAGCAGAAAAAAATCACTGTAAATTGTAATGAATGTTTGTCGATGCTGGAGGAAGGTATTTGAGGCCAAAGGTTCAAAGAGCTTCAGAGACTTGGCAAATGTTAATGCACTGAAATAAGCATGCTTGATCTTTATGCTTGCATTTTCACAACTATTCAACTGAAAATGTTTAAGAAAATAGCATTAATAACACCCATCCAGGCCCTGAGAAATAGATGGGCTGCTTATGCCTCCAGGTAAAGCTTGTAAACTAACTGACCAACTAATTACTGGTTAACCACTTAGAAGGTCTGAGCCTGCCTTGGAAAAGTAATTCAAGTCAAACCATCCATTCTAAGCCTTTTTGGTTTACATGGGTGGTTATTTTTTCAAGCACATTGTGGGTGTCATGACATCCTTATGTAAGATGGAAGTCACATGAAATGGAGGCAACATCCCAACTTGACCAACTGAAAGCAATGTTATTTATGATGTTGGGTTTGCAAAGGTATAACACAGAATTATACTGTTGCAAAATTTGAACATTGCCCAATCAGATATCACCTTGTGTACACACGAGCAAGAAATCAAATCAAATATGGGGGTTTAATTTACACCACTCACTGGATTCTTGAGTTCAGATTGTCAATCCACTGTATTAGAGCAACGGTGACGTTATCTTCCCACTCAAACTGGGTAAAGTTGGTAGCTCTCCACTGTCTGGAGGTGGAGTTAGTGGTTGCCAAGACGACACCAGGAACATTATCCATGCCGAGCAGTCGAGAGAGGTAGAACGATAATACTTCACCTGTAAAAATGGGTGAATTTTAAAAAATGTGAAATGAAAATGCATATTTTTAGCTCACCTGAGCCGTTAGGCTCACAAGGTGAGCTTATAGGATGGCCATGATCCGGCGTCCGTCCGTCCGTCCGTCGTCCGTCCACAATTTCAAAGATCTTCTTCTCTGAAACCGCTTGGCCAACCAAAGCCAAATTTTATATGAAGCATCTATAGGAAGGGGGAACCAATGTGTATATAAGAAATCCAGGTCACATGACCAAGATGGCCGCCATGCCCATATATGGTAAAAACCCTTCAAAAATCTTCTTCTCCAGAACAGGTGGACTGATTTCAACGAAACTTGGCATGAAGCATTGATGGCTTAAGCACTACAATGTGTATATAAATCATGACCCTGTGATGACCTTGACTTATTTTACGGCAAGGTCAACATAGGTGGCCAATGCATTTGAATGGGGAAAACTTTTAAAATGTCATTCAAAGTGAAAGTCTTGCAGGAAATGGGCAGTAGGACTGAATATTAATGATTCTGAAAAAAATTGGACCCCAGGGGCTCATATGCCCCCACCCTGGGGCAATATACATGTATATTACCATAATATTCAAACATCATCTCCTCTGATACTGGTTGGCCAATCAAAGCCAAATTTTATGTGAAGCATCAATAGGAAGGGGTAATCAATGTGTATATAAATAATCCAGGTCACATGACCAAGATGGCCGCAATGCCCATATATGGTAAAAACCCTTCAAAAATCTTCTTCTCCAGAACCGATGGATCGATTTCAAAGAAACTTTGCATGAAGTATCGATGGCTCAAGTACTACAATGTGTATATAAATCATGACCCTGTGATGACCTTGACCCTTTTTTTACGGCAAGGTCAACATAGGTCGCCAATGCATTTGAATAGGGAAAACTTTTAAAATGTCATTTAAAGTGAGTCTTGCAGGAAATGGGCAGTAGGACTGAATATTAATGATTCTGAAAAAAATTGGACCCCAGGGGCTCATCTGCCCCCACCCCGGGGCAATATACATGTATATTACCATAATATTCAAACATCTTCTCCTCTGAAACCACTTGGTGAATCAAAGCCAAATTTTTAGATGTGAAGCATCTATGGAATGGGGGAATTAATGTATATATAAATTATTTAGTTCACATGACCAAGATGGCTGCCATGCCCATATAAGGTAAAAACCCTTCAAAAATCTTCTTCTCCGAATCTGGTAGATTGATTTCAAAGAAACTTGGCATGAAGCACCAATGGCTGAAGTACTACAATGTGTATATAAATCATGACCCTGTGGTGACCTTGACCTATTTTAGGACAAGGTCAACATAGGTCGCCAATGCATTGGAATGGGAAAAACTTTTAAAAAGTCATTTGAGGTGAAGATCTTGCAGGAAATGGGTAGTAGGACTAAATATTAATGATTCTGAAAACTGAAAACCAGAGGACCAATGGTCCTGTAAACGCTCACCTGAGACCTGAGATACCAATAAACTTATTTGACTAGAATGGTAATATACATGTATATAGCCCCAGGGCAGGGTCAGAGCAACCTCTGGAGTCATTTTTTTTTAAATCATAAAAATTCAGTCCATTTGCCAATTTACTGCAAGTTTAGTCCTTCAAATGACATTGTAACAATTTTACCCATTCAAATGCATGGGCGAGCTAAGTTGACCTTATCATAAAATAGGTCAAGGTCATCCAAGGGTCATGATTTATATAAACTTTGTAGAGCTCCACTGCCTGATGCTTCATGCCAAGTTTCAAAATCATAGGCCTTCTGGTTCTGGAAGAGAAGATTCTTATATGTTTTTTGCTAATTATAGCCATGGCAGCCATCTTGGTCATGTGACCTGGACCATTTATATAAACTTATTTTCCCTGTTCCTAAGGATGCTCCACATGAAGTTTGGCTTTGATTGGCCAAGCGGTTTCAGAGGATTATGGAAATATACATGTATATAGCCCCGGGGCAGGGGCAGACAACCCCCAGGGGCCAAAATTTTTCCATAAACATTAATTTTCTGTCTAACTGCCTATTCCCAGTAAGTTTTACCCATTTAATAGCATTTTACCATTTTTCCCCATTCAAATGCATTGGTGACCTAAGTTGACCTTGCCGTAAAATAGGCCAAGGTCATCGCAGGGTCATGATTTATATAAACTTTGTAAAGCTTCTTTCTGTGATGCTTCATGCCAAGTTTCAAAATCATAGGCCTTCTGGTTCTGGAGAAGAAGATTTTTAAAGGTTTTTGCTATTTATAGCCATGGCGGCCATCTTGGTCATGTGACCTTGACCATTTATATAAACTTTCATTCCCCCTTCCCATGGATGCTCCACATGAAGTTTGGCTTTAATTGGCCTAGCGGTTTCAGAGAAGAAGATGTTTGAATATTATGGTCATATACATGTATATGGCCCCGGGGCAGGGGCAGACAATCCCCCAGGGGCTAAAATTTTCCATTAACATTAATCTTCTGTCCATTTGCCTATTCCCAGTAAGTTTTACCCATTAAATAGCATTTTACCATTTTTTCCCATTCAAATGCATTGGCGACCTAAGTTGACCTTGCCGTAAAATAGGTCAAGGTCATCCTAGGGTCATGATTTATATAAACTATGATGGGCCCGCGTCCCCAATGCTATATACCAAGTTTCGTGGGAATCGGCCCACTGGTTCTGGAGAAGAAGATTTTTAAAGGTTTTTGCTATTTATAGCCATGGCGGCCATCTTGGTCATGTGACCTGGACCATTTATATAAACTTTCGTTCCCCCTTCCTAAGGATGCTCCACATGAAGTTTGGCTTTGATTGGCCAAGCAGTTTCAGAGGAGAAGATCTTTGAAATTGTGAACGACGGACGGACGACGAACGACGGACGGACGGACGCCGGAGCATGGGTATACTATAAGCTCACCTGTGAGCCTTCGGCTCAGGTGAGCTAAAAAATGGACCTAAGGACTCATGCCCACACCCCGGGGCAATATACATGTATATTACCATAATATTCAAACATCTTATCTTCTAAAACCACTTGGCCAATTGAAGCCAAATTTTATGTAAAGCATCTATAGGATGGGGGAATCAATGTGTATATTAATAATCTAGGTCACATGACCAAGATGGCCGCCATGCCCATATATGGTAAAAACCCTTCAAATATCTTCTTCTCTGAAACCAATAGATTGACTTCAATGAAACTTGGCGTGAAGCATCCATGGTTATAGTACTACAATGTATATATAAATCATGACCCTGTGATGACCTTGATCAAGTTTATGGCAAGGTCAACATGGGTTGGGAAAAACTGTTAAAATGTCATATGAAGGGAAAAGCCAGCAAGAAATTGGCAAATGGACAGAATATTGATTATTCTGAAAAAAGAAAACGGCCCAAGGGCTTCATCTGCCCCCGCACTGGGGTTAAATACCATAATATTCAAACCTGTTTATTGGTATATGCAGCAGACTCAGGTGAGCGTTTACAGGACCATTGGTCCTCTGGTTTTGTATGTTGGCAACAACCTACAGCAAAGTTCATCGACTCACTGTTATTTTTTTGCCAAATCGATATTACACTACATGTACTATAGATTGTTGCCCAATAGTCCGGCTTCCAATTACTGCACTCCATTTTAGGCTCGCCTGCACGAAGTGCACAGAGCTATTGTTGTCACCTCGGTCGTCCCAGTTTACGTTTACGTGTACGTCCGCGTCAGCGTCAGCGTCACACTTTCGGTTAAAGTTTTTAAAATTGTTATATCTTGATAGTCACTGACCAGAAATCATTCATATTTGGAACATTGCTGCATATGAGGGTCCTCTGTGGATTTAGTGTGAAGGGACCTGTGGGGTTGTGCCTGGGGGCGGGGCTAGAGGTCAATATCTAGAACACCTTTGTACAATGCTCAGATGCTGTGTTAGTTTCTCATCAACTGTAAAGCCTAGAACTGTCAAACCTTACATAAGGCTTCTCCTTGATGTCTCAACTCGGCACCCACATTGACCTACTGACTTTGACCTATCTTTCATGCTCCAGTGACTTTGTCATTTTTGAAGCCAACCCTTAATATCTCATCAACTATAAAGCCTACAACCATCAAACCTTGCGTATGGCTTCTCCTCAATGTCCCGACTCGGCACTAACATTGACCTACTGACCTTGACCTATATATTATGCTCAGTGACTTTGTCATTTTTTAAGCCAACCCTTAATATCTCATCAACTGTAAAGCCTACAACCATCAAACCTTGCATATGACTTCTCCTTGATGTCCCGACTTTGCACCCACATTGATCTAGTGACCTTGACCTATATTTTGTGCGCTTGTGTCTTTGTCATTTTTAAAGCCAACCCATAATATCTCATCAACTATAAAGCCTACAACCATCAAACCTTGCATATGGCTTCTCCTCGATGTCCCGACTCGGCACCCACATTGACCTAGTAACCTTGACCTATATTTCGTGCTCTAGTGACTTTGTCATTCTTTAAGCCAACCCTTAATATTATATAAGCTACTGAAAATCTCGCTTTTCATTGGCCCAAAGCCCCCACGTGGCAAGTCTTCCAATTGTCATATTAACTGGCTAGCGCGTGCTGGCAGGTCTATATTAGTTACTAAATTTAGAGCTGACGTTCTGGTTCCGCTTTTGCATAGCGCTGCGCATAATCGCGTGTCCAATGCTACTGAAAATCTCGCTTTTCTTTGTTGACCACATATTGTGTACCATTTGTAGAATTAAGACAGATTCATTATTATTAGTATTGAATTAAATGTTAAATGTTTATTCTATATCTGTCTCAGTTGATTTCTTTTCATTGCTTGACATTTTGTCAAAAATTATATAATAAAACAGTTAATGACTTTTGAGGCATTGGATATGATGTGATATCGACCCGAGAATACCAATATTGACCTCGGCTTCGCCTCGGTCAATATTGGTATTCTTGGGTCGATATCACATCATATCCAATGCCTCAAAAGTCATTAATTGTATAATATCTTATCAACTATAAAGCCTACAACCATCAAACCTTGCATATGGCTTCTCCTCGATGTCCCGACTCTGCACCCACATTGACCTACTGACCTTGACCTATATTTCACGCTCCAGTGACTATGTGATCAATGTGTTCACTGTTAGCTTATTTATGCAAATAGCTCCCTATACAAAATACTCTACAGGCAAGGTCAAGGTCACGGGTCATAGATTTAACAAATTTAGTGGCAAAGCACAAGTCAGGCGAGCTATGCTGTTCTGCGACAGCTCTTATTTGTCACGTGCATGCGATGTTGAATCAGTCTACGCTGTAAGAAATTTGGTTGCATCATAGATATTACTGATTCCATGTGGTAGCTAATAAAGCTGCCATGTCTGTATTTTGATGGATTTTTTCCTCTAGCAAGGTGCTGAATGAAAATAAAAAGAAAAACAAAAATCAATATTTGGAGCTTCACAAATAAGAATCATCCACGGTATGAATGATCAAAATAAGGCCTGAATGAGTTAGCATTCAAACTTCTGATATTAATGCTATTTTGAAGAGTCAGAATTGCAGACCTAATTGCAGCCTTAAGTTTAAGGAGGGTCAGGGTGTTCAAAGTTAGTATATGTATAAATAGTGTGAGTACAGCAAAGAGCAAATATTTTGACCTAGCATATGAGTGTGAGAAAACCAAGAATCGGGGTTTACAACCAGGTCTCAGAAAGAAGAGGCATCATGCTATCTACGGAGAAAAAACAAGGGCGCTGATCAGCAGTGCAGTTACTGCACAGCTAATCTGCGCCTTTGGTTTTGCATATGCAGATTGTTGTTTTTCTGGTGTGGCTGCTCATATGAGCCATGCCATGTGAAAACTGGATTTTTACCTATGCGAAAACAACGCCGCAGATCAGCTTCGCAGTAAGTGCGAAGCTGATCAGCACCTTTGTTTTCGCTAAGTACTCGGATAGTACAATCCCTCTTCTTCCTAAATCCGAATTTTCAAGCTTCTAACGTGCTTCTGAGACTGTACAGGCCGGTTTGTGTCGGATCTGGTCGGAAGCCCCGAAGACCGGATTTCTCGCGTCTCCGCTCATATAGTACTTACCAAATACCAAAGCACTGTGAGGATGTCTGTATCTTGCACAAAGGTTGGAGTTGTCGACTAGAGTTGCGTAGGCATTCTTGTCTCGTCCACAGCGATCCCAAGTTGGGGCCTGTAGGCTGCGTACTGGGGTGTTGCGGATTTCTCGGATCCATTTGGTAATGTTTCTGTATGAAAGACCTGTAACAAATTGTGAAATGCTGAAAACATTTTTTTTTTTACTTCGTTTAAAGTCTGTTTCAAGATTATTTTAGCTCATATGAGACGGATCGACCAGTATCTAAGGTTGGGCGAAAATGGGAGAATCCCAAGGAAAAACGCCTGGCACATATACAAGCAGAACTTGGCTTGTTCCACATGTGCACTTTGTTGGGCTTGAACCCACACCAGACATAGCAGTAAGTCTGAAAACATTTGCCTCTAAAAGTATGCTGGAATATACACAGCGATTAAACCACTCGTAATTTTCGAAAACTCTAAAGAATTTGGGAAGCCCGCCTAGCATAGTGGTTAATCCATTTGTACTGTAACCCAGGGGTCGAGAGTTAAATGTAGGGCTTCGTCAGTCTTTTAAATGAGACTAAATAAAACAAGGTCCCATCTCCATACTACATTAGTTGTTGAGGGGGACATTAAACATGAAACACCTCAACAACTATTATAAGATCGTGAATAGGCTGAATTTCTAGTATTTCAGTCAGAAAAGTTTAAAATTATGGTTATTTCTATCTTGAAGCAAGTTTCTATCTTTTACAGGTGGGGTTTTCATTGATAGCCACGGTGAACAGAGCAAGGGAGGTAACTCATGACCGGCAAGAGGATGTGAGCGCGCTATCAAAATTTATAGGATACTGGCCTATTACACATTGAGGAGGACGGGCCTTTTACTGAGATTGACAAGGTATATAAGAGCTACTTTTCCTCTCTAAATCAGCACCATAGCATTAACTCAGTGCAAAGCAGTTTTATATGGCATTGCACATTATAGTCTAATTTATGTGAAAACAGTTTTATCAGGAATACCCTAATTGAAATACAGTATGTTATTTGAATGTTTACTTTTTAACCAAATTTGTTCACCTATACACTGATAAGAGACACTCTTTAGTAAGTATTTGTCACCCAGAGCTGTCTAGTTTCTCAAACTTCAAACATTGCATTGGTACTATGTTAAAGTATCATGAGCTATGCATTGAGAAAACATGTAAGGATATTCTAAACCAGAGGCACAGATTAGCCTTGTGGTAGTTTGTTTTCACTACCATATGAGCCGCCTCATGGGAAAACCAACAATTTGCATATGCGAAAACAAAGGCGCAGATCAGCTTCGCGGTGACCGCGAAGCTGATCAGCGCCTTTGTTTTCGCTACTCGGATAGTACATTTCCTCTTCTACTTAAATCTGAAATTTCTAGCTCTTTTCTGTGACTGTACAGGTCCGTTTGTGTCGGACCTGTTCGGAAACCACATTGTTGGTTTTCCCACGAGGTGGCTCATATCAAAACCTTTTCTACTATCTTCAATGGCTGTATACAGCCTAGTTTGTGTCCGACCAGCTGATCAGAAACTCAGGTCAGGGCCCAAGGTTTTAAAACTTTTTTCATGCTCAGCTCAGCTGAGACTAAAATTTATCCTGCTCATAAATGTTAAAATGCCAACAATTGTTGGCATTTTAACATTAATGAGCAGGATAAATTATTAGTTTTTGAGTTTTGAACCTGAATTTTCCACAATTTTTGACTATTTCAGCATTTATGAGCAGTTGAAATTTCATGCTCAGCTGAGCTGAGCTTGGAAAAAGTTTTATAACCGGGGCCAGGTTTCATCATGATACTGCTTGTATCAGCCAAAACGAGTTAAGTCATTGAATTCGGTGATTTTTGTGTCCCATCCATATATTTTCAAGTAAACAAGTAGTTATTAAGTGCTTTGAAGCGGTTTTACCTAGGTTAAGGTCATAGCCCTACAGTCATGTGAAAGAAAAGCAGGAAATGTGGTCTACAGTCACTCTGTAAGACGTTTTCCACGTCACATACCCATAAAATCCAGCAAAAATGCTGTCCCATCAGCACAGTAAGCTTATTACAGATCTTATTACTGAAAATACATTGTTGGGGTTGGCGGTTTTCTATCATTTGTCAATGCCATATACATAGACCTTTTATTTTACGCCTTGATTTTGGTTCTGAAGTAAAAATTAAAATTTTCATGTCTCAATTACTAATGTCCCAGATTCTTTCGTGAATTACGTTACTACCTTTAATGTCTCTCACAAAATACTTTTAACGTATATTTAGCTTACATGCTACATGTTTTTGGCAAGACAGTAGATACATGCTTGGAAAATAAATACACATATGGGCTTGCTATTGTTCATTTGTCTAAGATAAAGTCAAAGCAAAAGCTGATGAAAAATAACACATTTTTGTGAACTACGTTACCCTACCAATATCATTTGCTAATTAAGAGGTAGAAATATTCCATGTGACAGCAGTGAAAGGACTTTGACCATACTATGTAGCAAATAGATAAAGAACTTTACGGGATGTTCTAAACATAGGAGAAAATAAGAATAAAGCTCAAAATTGTGAATTACGTTACTGTGAATTACGTTACTACAATTTTACTTTAAGAGAAATAACTCTGAATTCTCATGTCTCGTTGGAATTTATGTTCGTTGTTCGTTTAAACCAAGTCTATTTCTGCTCGTAGGTATCAATTCCAACCATACAAGTTTTGCTTTTTCTTAGCTACATGGACTTAATTTATATTTTCTGGGTACACCATCTCACCCTTTTATGAAAATTATATAGATAGCCATCGTATCAATGCAATATGTGCAAGGTGTCCTTTATAAATAACAAAAGTCATAAGTTAAAACGTATATTATGTTTTGCATACCGCCTATGATCTGAATGTGATTGCGTGTAGGTAACGTAATTCACATGCAGGTAACGTAATTCACTTTTTACATAATTCTGCTTTAGATCCATGATAGGATCACATGATTCATACTTTCAGTGATATAAAACATATGTTGTCTCGGTTAATTGTTTTTATCATTAATCGATGTCACCTGGTACCCAGATAATCCAAAAAAATGTGTGTTTATCGTCCTTTTTCAATATACACTTCAGAATAAGCACGCTGTATTTGACGCCCTGGTCCACTTATGTTGATATATTTTATCCCATATGTTCTTTTGACTTACTTTGCATGCCTCTTGATAGCTTTATGTGAAAAACAGACATGAAAATCATGCTTATAACATACTACTTTCGAAAACATTTGACATATTTTGTGTGTGAATTACGTTACCTTTAATGTGTTATGGCATCATTTTCGGACAAAATGCACTTTTTCTATAAAATAAAGCTTTAACCTGTTGTATAAAACCTTTTTGAATATGTATGGGGTGATTCATTCTTTATTTGTTGGGTGTCTTGAGAACTACAACAAGTTAATGAATAACAATAATATAAAGATTTTTTTACTTATTTTATACATTGTACATTTGAAAGGGTCCTTTCTACAAAATCAACAATGACATATACAATGAATTGTATTTAAGGTGCAAATAGAGGTTAAATTTACCTTCTGTGGCACATTTGAGGCAGATTGGTGGTAGAGAAATGTACGATTTCTAACAGGAAAGAATACATTGGTAATGGGTTTGTGAATTACGTTACCAAGCTAATGTTACATTTTTCAGCACGAAAATGGCAAAACGGTATTACAAGTGCCTCAAATACGTATAGTTATGATATTTATAATCTTTATTCTAAATAAAAACGAGTTTATTTATTTAATAGTTCTCAAAAGTGGATGGAAATAAGCAAACCGATGTTTGTATATTTAGAATAACAACTATTTTCAAATTTTCTTTTGAGTCCAACATTCAAACTACGCTGAGAAGGCAATTATGAAATAAGTGTAACGTATAACACTTGGTTTTAAGCAAGAAAATGACAATTGTGAAAAGCTAGTTTAAAACAGTTTGAAAGTGTCATACCTCGTTACATTTTTTGCGTTTTTAAAAATACTCTACCACGGTAACGTAGTTCACATTAGAAATTAGTCTTGTTGTTCATGAAGCGATAAAATTTGAAAATTCGGGTTGCTAACATTTTTTAAACATCACAATTTATCAGGAAGGGTCCAAGTAGTTGAAAAATTAGCAAAACACAAAAATCTAAGCCAAAAAATTTATGGGACAAATTTTGGCCCGAATTCAATGACTTAACTCGTTTTGGCTGGTATATGCACCTTGACGTGAGAAAACTGGTCTTCGGGGTTCCCGACCAGGTCTGACACAAACCAACCTGTACAGTCACAGAAGAAACCTAGAATCTTGAAATTTTGGTTATAGGTAGAGGAGGAATTGTCCTATCTGTGTATATGTAGAGAAAACAAAGGCGCTGATCAGCTGTGCAGTTCATGCCTTTGTTTTCGCATAGGCAAAAATCTGGTTTTCTCATGACATGGCTCTTATATTATCCCAGACTGGACACACAAAAATGCAAGATCAGGATGCAATAGCTTGATCGACACCATGTCATTTTTTTTTTACCTCACCTGAGCCGAAGGCTCATGGGGAGCTTATAGTATGGTAGTCGAGCCGGCGTCCGTCGGTGCGTCCGTCCGTCTGTTCACATTTTCAAAGATCTTCTCTGAAACCGCTTGGCCGATCAAAGCCAAATTTTATGTGGAGCATCCATGGGTAGGGGGAACGAAAGTTTGTGTTTTTTATCTTGATCGGATAAGAACTCTGGTTGCTATGGCAACTTGAAGTTTCCATTGACTTGTATGGAGAAAAGTGGAAATTGGCATTTTCCGTTGTCAGGCTGGGAATATTTGAATTTTGTTTTTAGCTCGCCTGCACGAAGTGCATAGAGCTATTGTAGTCACCTCGGTCGTGCGCGTTTACTTTTATGTTTACGTGTGCGTCCGCATCCGCGTCACACTTTCGGTTAAAGTTTTTTAAGTCTATATTTCTTGACCATGTTGATGGATCAAGTTGATACTTTGCATGTTGCTAGATATTGGTCTGAAGTTTTACGCAGTACTATCATGACCCACCCTGGGTGACCTTGAGGTAAAGGTCACAGACTTAGAAATTTTGTGTTTAAGTTTTTGGTTAAAGTTTTTTAAAAGTCTATATCTCTTGACCATGTTGATGGATCAAGTTGATACTTTGCGTGTTGCTAGATCTTGGTCTGAAGTTTTATGCAGTACCATCGTGGTCCGCCCTGGGTGACCTTGAGGTCAAGGTCACGGACTTAAAAATTTTATGTTAAAGTTTTTCATTAAAGACTTTAGAAGTCTATATCTCTTGAACATGTTGATGGATCAAGTTGATACTTTGCATGTTTGAAGATATTGGTCTGAAGTTTTATGGAGTACCATCATGACCCACCCTGGGTGACCGTGAGGTCAAGGTCACAGATTTAGAAATTTTTGTTGAAGTTTTTCGTTAAAGTTGTTAGAAGTCTATATCTCTTGAACATGTTGATGGATCAAGTTGATACTTTGCATGTTTGTAGATATTGGTCTGAAATTTTATGCTTTTACGACCCACCTGAGCGACCTTGAGGTCAAGGTCATGGGTCATAGATTTTGATAAATTAAGTGGCAAAGCACAAGTCAGGCGAGCTACGCTGTCCTGCGACAGCTCATATTACATAAATGTTTATTGAGTAGTCCTTCACGTTTAAGGCAACTTTTGTAAAATCACTTTATTGGTTTGGTTGCTATAGCAACATAAAGGGTAAATTTTCAAAAAAAATATTCAAAAATCTTCTTCTCAGAAGCCGTATGGGGGATGAAGCTGAAATTTAGCATACATGCTTATGACATTAGCCTGTACAAAGTTTGTTTTTTATTGTCTTTATCCAACTACTTTGGTTGCTATGGTAACTTGAAGTTTCCATTGACTTATAAGGCAAAAAGTGGAAATTTGCAATTTCTGCCGTTTCATTGAGGATATTGAAATTTTCTTTTTACATAAATGTTTATTGAGTAGTCCTCCCAGTTTTAGGCAACTTTTGTCAAAATCGCTTTATTCGTTTGGTTGCTATAGCAAGCAACATAAAGGGTAAATTTTCGAAAAAATATTCAAAAATTTTCTTCTCAGAAGCTGTAAGGCGGATGAAGCTGAAACTTTGCATACATGCTTATGATATTAGCCTCTACAAAGTTTGTGTTTTTTATTGTCCTTGTCCCACTACTTTGGTTGCTATGGCGACTTTAAGTTTCCATGGCAATTTCTGCCATTTCGCTTGAAATATTTGAGTTTGGTTTTAATGTAAATGTTTGTTGACTAGTCCTAGCATCTGTAGGAAGTGGGAACCAATGTATATATAAATAATCCAGGATACACGACCAAGATAGCCGCCATGCGCATATATGGTAAAAACCCTTCAAAAATCTTCTTCTCTGGAACCAGTGGACCGATTTGAACGAAACTTGGCATGAAGCATCTATGACTCAAGTACTACAATGTATATATAAATCATAACCCTGCAATGACCTTGACCTATTTTATTGCAAGGTCAATTTTGGAAACAATGGCTTTTACATGGGAAAAATCGAAATCTATGGATTTTATGAAAACTATTGCAGCCTGAGACCTGAAAAGTGGTAGATGCACACAACTAATGGATTAGATGAAGGTATAATATTAATTTAGGTCAAGGTCATCTCTTGACCTTGGCCGGTCTGTCGTCCATACACACTTTTCAAACATCTTCTTCTCTGAAACAGCTTGGCTAATCAAAGCCATATTTTATATGAAGCATCTGTAGGAAGTTGGAACCAATGTGTATATAAATAATCCAGGATACAGGACCAAGATGGCCGCCATGCCCATATATGGTAAAGACCCTTCAAAAATCTTCTTCTCTGGAACCAGTGGACCGATTTCAATGAAACTTGGCATGAAGCATCTATGACTCAAGTACTACAATGTGTATATAAATCATGGCCCTGCAATGGCATGACCTATTTTATGGCAAGGTCAAGTTTGGAAACATTGGCTTTTACATGGGAAAAAGTGAAAACTATGGATTTTTTTGAAAACTATTGCAGCCTTAAACCTGAAAAGTGGTAGATGAAAACAACTAATGGATAAGATGAAGGTATATGATTAATTTGGGTCAAAGTCATCTCTTGACCTTGGCCGGTCCGTTGTCCATACACACTTTTCAAAGATCTTCTCTTAAACCGCTTGGCCAATCAAAGTCAAATTTTAACTACTTTTCTTTAGTCCAGTGACTGTATTTCTTGAACTCTCAGGTGAGCGATCGTTGCCCTAAGGGCTTGGGTTACTTGTTAGAGAAGCGGATGCAAAATTAGTCCCCATGAGTGGCACATTTTTTATTATTCTAATTTTTTTTATTTTGTGAAGATTTGGTCCAGAAAGTATTTTTTACAAACATTCTTTACTTCCTCTGATTCAAGAAGTTAGTGGGAAAAGAATGTATACTTAATGCTGGTAATCTGCATCTGGAGGCAGGGAGCCTCAAGATTAACCCATATTTGACGAATGGATTCTCCCATCATTATCAATTGGGTGAGTCCACTTTCATGTTTAGGGGCTTCAGGTAGAATTTTCAAATTTCATTCCATTTTTCGATGAATTTCCTTTAAGCAAACAGAATAGCCCCAGATGGGACGCCGCCTTTTGCGTCGTCACATCTGGGGCTATTCTGTTTGCCTATGTCCCATAAAAAGGACGCCAGGCTTAAATGAGTTAAATTAAGTGGCTATGTGTAAGTGGTTATGAGCCACTGCATAAGAAAACCAACAACATGCATAGGCCAAAACAAAGACGAAGATCAGCTATGCAGCAACTGCACAGCTGATCAGCGTCTTTGTTTTTGCTACACAGATATAGTACAATCTTCCTTCTTCTTATATCCAAAATTTCAAGCTTCTAGCCTGCTTATGTGACTGTACAGGCCAGTTTGTGTCAGACCGGGTCTGAAACCCAAAATGCTGGTATTCTCATGTGGCGGCTCATATTTAAGTCACTTATCCCTGCACCTTGTGCACAACTAAAGTTAACACTTGAAAGATGTTATAACAAATAAAGTATCTTTTGTTTGTTCTGAGCACAATGAAGTGAGTTGTACCATGATAGTAATCCATTTTGTCAGTTAACATCCTAAAAGTGTAAATAAATTACCTTCAATTACTTTATGATGGAGAATGCCTATCATTTACAGACACATTGTCTATGATTCTGCACATAAAATGAGCCGCATCATGAGAAAACAAAAAATGGAGCTATACAGTTAAAAGCTTGAAATTTTGGATTTAAGTAGAGATTGTACTATCCATGTAGCAAATGTACTATCCGTGTAGCGAGAACTGGCAGCACCATGTTGTATCCTTGAGCAAGACACATTATCTCCCCAGAGTACTAGTTAAAATCCAAGCAGGGATCCCGACATGACTGAAAAATTGTTGACTTGGACTTTAAACCTAAATAACCCAACCCCTTCCCAACTTCTTGTGCATTCTTACCTTTGGGTACCTGAGTTTCTACATATGAAGACCAGTAGATTCCATTTTCTATCAACACATGATTCTCTGTAGGCTTAATTGCGTTTAATTCTACTTCAGAAACCTTGTCTGGGTCTACTTTATCATTAGGTAATTCCTCAACTTTTAATTTTGGTTTTCTATAAAATTCAAGTCCTCGTATATCACCAAAATCTCCTGGTTTGAACACTGGATTAGTTTTGAGGATATTGCTATATTGAGCAATTTCATTCTTCTCCATATTTCTCTTATGATTATATTGCTGGTCAATATTATCATCATAATCATATTCGTCATCATTATCATCTTCATCATTATCATCAGCATCATCATTACCATCATCGTCAGCATCATTCAGATCATCATCATAATCATCGTCATAATCATCTTCTTTATACAGATCATCAATGCTTTCCATGTCTTCTACCATTTGATCATCTTGAATATTATTTTCCTCCAGATCTTTTTGAATTTCTCTTTTTAATTCAGCTTCTCCATGCTGATTGTCATTTATAATATTCTTATTGTTTGATGGACTCATTTCATTATCCATTTCGTCAAAATTGGCTGTTTTTGGCTTTCTCCGAATTTGAGCTTTGTCGATGTTATGGTCAATGATTTCACTGATTTTTCCTTCTTTTGGAAAAATCTTCAGTTGTTCTTTAGGATCAGTAGAAGCATGGAGTTGCACCATCATTAAGTTAAGCATCAAGAACAGCACAAGAACAAAACTTAGAAGAGAAAGAATAATGGTCCGCTTCATCCTTTTCAGTTTGAAAGACATTTTGTAGCAGTGCATCTGGATTTCACAAGAATATTTAGAATTCCATGAGAAGTTTTCTGTAATCCACAAGGTTTAATTATGTTGTAATTTATTTGTAATTTGAAAATAATTACATTGATTTCATGATTAAGGAGTATTTTCAGTTTCTTGTAGTACAGTCGCTAGTTTCTGACCCTTTTGCTTGTAGAGGACGTTGACGAGTAATTTAATAGCGAAAGGCGTCATCTTATCATCTCCATTTCAGGTTGTTGACACTGTTGCGCTACCAGATGATTTGATCAGAAATCTGAAAGCAAAGGAATATACACCTGTGTTATTATAAAGGGGCCTGCAAGAATTATGGGAGGTAAATAAATTTGAAAGAAAGCCTGGGGGAGCATAGTGGACTAGGGTGTTACTCAGGAGTAAAGGTCCTGGGTTGGAATCCCACTGGCACCGGATTTTGTCCTTGAGCGAGACATTAACTCCCCTAGTAAGTACTGGTTGATATCTAGGATGGATGACTCCATTTAGACATTACTAAAAGTGGTGACTGGGACTTTACCCCAGTGGGCACATGACATCAAAATGACGTCATATCAACGTTGATGCGACGTCATTACGTCGCATCGAAATGACGTCGCATCGACTTCGATATGACGTCATTCTGACGTCATGTGCCCGCTGGGACACCACTAAAAACATAAGCAAAATAATAGAAAGTCCAATTGCTTTGAAACTCCTGCAAGAATGTGAAATGTCTTGCTGGGCAACAATAGCTAGGATTGGTCATGAATATATTTCTAGTGTCATTCTTCCTCTTCCGCTGTTTCAAAGCGTACATTTGTCCAAATTAGTGGCAGAAGAATGCACATTCTTTTAAGTTCTCATAATCTGACTATAGCATGGGTAGGCTTTCCCAGGAATGATCCTAGCAGGCACATGACGTCAGAATGACGTCAGATTGACGTTGATGCAACGTCATGACGTCGCATCGGCGTTGATATGACGTCATATTGACGTCATGTGCCTGCTGGGATGAGGCTAGGATAACCGATGATCCCAACATAACCATACCTGTTTATAAGGTGGAACATTAGGAATAATGTAAAAGAAAGGTACTCAGCTAAAAACAAGAAATAAGAGATCGCAAAAAGCTATCTGCATTCCAAAATTGATGCAAATACTAAACTCAAGCAACGAGGAGCACTGTACTTACATAAATAAGAATAAATATGTGATCAAATACTTTACAGTACATGTAACACTTTTAAGCATGCATTCAAAGCATGTAAAATCCAAGCAAATTGCTCTCCATAACATCCAGGAAAATTCCTTTCTGGAAATATTGCATCAAGATATTCATCTTCTGTAATTGACACAGAGAAAGCAATTCATCATTTTCTGTTGAATAAATAATATCAAGCAATTGTCAAGAGTGCCACCTCTTGAAAAAACAACAACAGGAGTTTCGCCTATGCCAAAACAAATGTGCAAATCAGCTGTGCAGTAACTGCACAGCTGATCAACGCCTTTGTTTTCGCTACACAGATAGTACAATTCCTCTTCTACTTATTACCAAATTTTCAAGCTTCCAGCCATTACAGGTTTGTGTCGGACCTGGTCGGAAACCTCGAAGACCGATTTTCTCGCATCTCAGCTCAAATAATATCAAGGAATTGTCAAGAGACTGCTGTAAAGAAATTAACTAGTTGTATTCTGTCTGCTTCGGTGTTATCTTGATCAATATCTCCAGTGTTTCTTGCAAATTTGTTTCTTTGATGCAAATACTTCAAGGCCTAAAATTTCTGCCTCATTACTGTAGGTACAGTATACCAGACCAAAAGTGTATTAATATTTCTGCTTCATTACTGTAGCTACAGTACCGGGCCAAAGGTGTCTTCATATTTGTGCCTCATTACTGTAGCTACAGTACCAGGCCAAAAGTGTCTTCATATTTCTGCTTCATTACTGTAGCTACAGTACCAGGCCAAAAGTGTCTTCATATTTCTGCTTCATTACTGTAGCTACAGTACCAGGCCAAAAGTGTCTTCATATTTCTGCCTCATTACTGTAGCTACAGTACCAGGCCAAAAGTGTCTTCATATTTCTGCTTCATTACTGTAGCTACAGTACCAGGCCAAAAGTGTCTTCATATTTCTGCCTCATTACTGTAGCTACAGTACCAGGCCAAGTGTCTTCATATGTCTGCCTCATTACTGTAGCTACAGTACCAGGCCAAGCTACAGTACCAGGCCAAAAGTGTCTTCATATTCTGCCTCATTATGGTCTCTCCAGTACCAGGCCAAACGACTTAGTGTCTTCATATTTCTGCCTCATTACTGTAGCTACAGTACCAGGCCAAAAGTGCCTTTATATTTCTGCCTCATTACTGTAGCTATAGCCAGGCCAAAAGTGTCTTCATCTTTCTGCCTCATTACTGTAGCTACAGTACCAGCTAGGCCAAAAGTGTCTTCATATTTTTGCCTCATCACTGTAGCTACAGTACTGGCCAAAAGTGTATTCATATTTCTGCCTCATTACTGTAGCTACAGTATCATGCCAAAAGTGTCTTCAAATTTCTGCCTCATTACTGTAGCTACAGTACCAGTCCAAATGTGTGTTCATATTTCTGCTTCATTACTGGAGCTACAGTACCTGGCCAAAAGTGTATTCATATTACCAAGCCAAAAGTATCTTCATATTAATTTCATGATTCAAAGGCCACAATTTGTTTGTATTTTTGACTCAATTAGGCATTGAAATAGACAAGAACTGACCAATTACAGTTCTAGAACAAGTTCTTGAAAGTTCATGAACCCAAAGTTAAAGTGACCAGTTAAAGAACTTTGTTGAAGTACTGAGATTTTTTGCATATCTTTGTTTGAATAAGATAATTTTGAAGTGCTTTCAAAGGTTTTTCAAGAGCAGTTCAACTTAAATGCATAAGGGATGCCATCATGCCAAAGTATGGTAAGCATTGCTAAAATTATCATCTATAAGTTCTGTCCTTTTTGAAACTAATTTTTTATATGTGGGAACATTTTAGTATAATTTTGAAGTATGGAAATGCTTATGCATAAATGACTAGTATTAAGTGATATTTGATATCAATTTGTCCTTTTATTCATGAATATTAAAGGGAAGCTGTATTAAATGTACAAAACCCAGACTGACAAAAAGTCCTTAAAAATTAGATAAAGCGTGGTTGGGTGGGAATATGGACCCCCCCCCCCCAGCCCATTGGGGCCTAAAGAAACAGATAGGCTGCTTGTGCCTCCAGGCAAAAGCTTATACACTACTGACTGACCATCTGATTACTGGTAAACTGCTTGGGTCTAATATAATTTGAAGCACTTTTTGGATGTCATGACATCCTTAATTTTGGGTACAAGTCTCATGAAATGGAGGCAATGTCCCGACATGACCATAGCTGTTGACTGGGATGTAAAGCATCAATTCAAACGAACAAAAATTGGATAGTCATTTCTCCTCTGTTTCATAGTTTTAGTTTTCCCTGCCATTCAAGCACAGGGTATAATTGAGCCGCCTAGTGGGAAAACCAACAATCTGCATATGCGGAAACAAAGACGCAGATCAGCTTTGCGGTAACCGCAAAGCTGATCAGCGCCTTTGTTTTCGCTACACGGATAGTACAACTCCTCTACTATCTAAATCCAAAATTTCAAGCTTCTAGCCATCTTCTATGACTGTGCAGGCTGGTTTGAGTCGGACCTGGTCGTAACCCAAATTGTTGGTTTCTCACGCACAGGCTCAATTAGTGTTTAGCAGTGGTAATTAATGAGGTATTGGTAAGGTAAAGCGACTGCTAATTAGATTCTCACCTGTTCTGAAATTCATATCAACATCCTAACTTTTCATGTTCATATTTTTTAAGAAAAGCAACACTTTTCCTGTTTGATTTTTTTATCAAATTTTATTATCGTCTTCTGTAGATTTTATGCTTCTTAAGTGTACATCATGTAATAATTTATGCTTTGAATCTTTTTTTTTCAGTCAGACTTGATTTGCTTTTGGTTCACCATACAGGTCTATCAAAAAGCTTAAACTGCAGAATAAAATGCTGATTAACATAATGGAAATGATTTTTTGATGAAAAATAACAAATTTACCTTCTAAACTTATTTTTATAGCCTAGATCTTTCCATGAAATTAGTTTTTATTTATTTTCTCAATTTCTTTAGGTACAGTACCTCTCACCTTAACTGATAGAAAAGATTTTGCCAAGTGTAAAGATTCGCAATGTTTACTTTTCCCTGTGAAAATATCACCTAACTCAACTACATGAAATAATCCTTTATCACCCAAGTAAACAGTGGCAAATATTAGGGGTGAAAATATGAGAGCTGCCTTGTGAAAAACTGCATTCAAAATGCGAAAGTCCTGAAAAGCTGCATCACAAAATGCATAGCTGATCAGAAACTTTGCGAACTTGTTTGTTACTCTAAACTGCTTTAGACAGTCTTTTGCCGCACTAGGTATATATGAGCTGCGACACGAGAAAACAAGTCTTAGGGGTTTCCGACCGGGTCCAACATAAACCAGCCTGTACAGTCACAGAAAAGGGCTAGAAGCTTGAAATTTTGAATTTAGAAAGAAGAGGAATTGTACTATCCCTGTAGCGAAAACAAAGGCGCTGATCAGCTGTGCAGTTACTGCACAGCTGATCTGCGCCTTTGTTTTCGCCTAGGTACAAATCCGGTTTTCTCTTGATGCGGCTCATGTCTTATCCACCATTCAGGTAAATATTGGGTCCTGCTGGGGTGTTACATAGGTGAGAAATGCTGTAACATTGGACAATGTATTATCTAACCTAATCTTGTCAAAGTCAGGCCATAAACCTCTTAATGAATAGTATTGAATTGAAAATAGTTGCCTAATTGGGTTTGGTAATAGAAAAATGTCCCCACACTCTCTTACCACACTTTATAACCTTTACAACACCTGATATCCAGAGATGATCAGGATAATATGTCTGTGTAATATGTCCGTATTACACCCCTTACACCCCACACCCCACATTTAAATAGTAAAATTTGGGAGGTTTACAGTTTTTCTTATTTTTTGTCCAATACATAGATTGGGGGTACTCATCAGAACTGCCTCGCCAACTCATACTATAACGCAGCTGCACCTTTGATCAGGCAGGACTGAGATTTTCTCATGACCCAGCTTTTTTTAATGTGCAGGTCTTTCAAGTTTTATAACTTCACATCTACTGGTATGTGTGAAATTTGGACCTTTGCCTGATTTACTTAATCCTTCCTTGGCTTATTATGTAAGAATTAATTACAGGTTATTGCAGGTTTATTTTGCCTGAATTATGTCTAATTATGCACACACATGGAAGTTTACTTACAAATTACATGGTTTTCAATAAGCAGATCATAACAGATTTAAGAAAGGACTGGCACTTTAGTCCAGCTTTTGCATCAGGATAACATGTCTATGAAACGTATACCCCCTTAAACCCCACTTTTAAAAAGAAAAGCTGGGGTTTGCAGGGGTATACCTATTTTTCTTATTTTTGATCCAACACATAGATTGTGGGTACTCGTTACCCACAATCAATGTTTTGAGCAAACCTATTAAAATTGACCAAATTTTACCATTTTGATGCTGAAAGAATCTCTGTATATTGCATGTGGGTTTGATAGCTATCTCTGCCATGGTGTGTCCTTGAGCAAGACACTAAGCTTCCACAAGTACTTCCCAATATAGAGGCTCTGTCCCAACATCACTGAAATACTGTTGACTATGATGTTATGCCATAATTAGCTGAGCCGCCGCATGGGAAAACCAAAAATCTGCATAGGTGAAAACAAAGGCGCAGATTAGCTTCGCAGTAATTGTGCTGCGAAGCTGATCAGTCCCTTTGTTTTCGCTACACGGATAGTACAATTCCTCGACTTTCTAAATTAAAAATTTCCAGCCTCTAACGATCTTCTGTGACTGTACAGCCCGGTTTCTGTTGGACCTGGTCGGAACCCAAATTGTCGGTTTTCTCATGCACAGGCTCAGCCAAGAACAATGTCTACATAAGGCAGCCCAAAAATGATACAATGACATCTTTGAAGATTTTTATGTGAAATTTGAACCATTAAAATGTAAATGGACTATAGAAATGTATTGAATTGAATGATATCTCATTTCAGTAACATCTTATAACATCATGTAGTTTACTCTAATTATTTGAACAGTCCAGAATATTGTGTTTCCTTAAATAGATGTGAAAAGGGGGTTAATGTCATCACTTTCAAAATGAAATTATTGATTGTTTCCCTTGCAAATTAAAAAATTATTGTTCCCAATAATTTTCACTTATGTTTTCTGTAAATAAAAAGATATTTTTCCTGTTTGAATATTTAGAATATTTTCAATTTTAATATCAATTGCAAAAGAGATGTGTGTTGAAGATGATAAAAATCAAATTCAATTTAAATGCAAATGTTCATTGATATGTTTAGTTATGATACAAGTTGAACTAACCTTGGTTTATATCTTCTAAGAAAATGTATGCACAACTGAAAGAGAGTTTTAGTTTTTAAGCATAGCAGGAATTATTTTTTTTTGCAGAGTTATTGGATGGAACCTGTATTTTCTAGAGTTTTAAATCTCTTATCAGTATTTACCCAGAACTGATAACTTAACAGATTTTAACTGCTATCATATCTAAGATCCAATTAAGCAAGGCACATATGTGCATGGTATTGTTTATTAAAGTAGGTGTTTCTAACTTTTTTTTTATGTAATGCAGCATCATAGTTGATTCTCAATGCATTTATGTTATAGCAATAGTGACTCTGATTATCCAGAGTTAACCTACGCTGCGCACACACACAACAGAGAACAACTACCATATATTGTCTGGGAACTACTTTATATAGCCTTATATAGCCTTGTTTTGATGTTTCTCCTCAATTCATTTACAAAATTTGGACCATTTATGTACTTAAAAAATCAAGTTCCAACTTCCAGTGCCCTTTGAATTTTCAGCGCATATTGAATAAAATGAAAGAAAAAACTAATTCAAATTTACCTAAGTTTTTTTTTTTTTTTTTTTCAGAATACAAAATTGACTTACATACCAGGAAGGAAATGAATTCCATCACTCAACATCAACTCATTTTACAAAGAATAATTGTAGAATTTATCACTTCAGCTGTTCAGGACTCACTGTTTGTGTTTGAATTTGTGTACTCTATCAATATATAGACGCATCACAAGCAAACCGGCCTTCCGGGGTTCCATCCAGGTCCCACACAAACCGGCCTGTACAGTCACAGATGAAGGCTAGAAGCTTGAAATTTCGGATTTAAGAAGAAGAAGGATTATACTATCTGTGTAAGGAAAACAAAGGTGCTGATCAGCTGTGCAGTTACTGCACAGCTGATCTGCATCTTTGTTTTCACATAGCCAATAATCCGTTTTTCTGGTGTCTTGGCTCAATATATTGTAAAGCAACCCACAACATCACTTGAAGTCGTATTTACTCCGCTATATAACTTTTAAAATTTAACTGATACATTTTAGCACATGCGCGGATCCAGAAATTTTCATGAGAGGGGGTCCAACGAAAATGGTAATTTTTGGTCACAGACAAGGGGGGATCCAACCCCCAAAAAATCCCGAAATTACCATTTTTTAGGTAAAATTTTCAAATTCCAGGGGGGGGGGGGGGGGTGGGGGGGAGGTCCGAACCCCCGGTCCCCCCCTCTGGATCCGTGTATGTAGCAGCTTTGTTTGTTGATTGTGTTTTGCAGCTTAATTAGTTGATTGAATGTCTCACGGCTTTTCACGGAGGTAAATCAAATGGTACTTACATGTACATTTTATTTTTTTTTGCCAAACATGCAAAAATATGCTGTCAACTAAGTATAAAGACAGCAGTAGGTACTTTAATGTTACTGGTGATTTGGCTGTCGACAGAGACACATTCAGTTTTATCTTCTTTTAAGTATTATTTCCTTCAAATGTGGGGCCAATCAGTTAGTGGGGTAAAAACGGGATTGCCCAAGAAAAAGCAAGCGACACACCACTTTGCTTTCAATGACAAACGTGTTCTCCGGGCCTGGCTCAAACCCACACTGAACACAGCGGAGACTGAATGATTACGAGGCAATAAGAAATCAGTGACCTTAACCACTCAGCCACTGGGGCTGCCACTTTGTTCAGTTGATCTTATCACTTGTGTTCTTTTGCAAATGTGGGCTTCCCCTGCTCAGGATTATTGTCTAAGCAAGTATAAACCTGGATTGATATGGTTAATAGGGCTCCTGCTGTTTTAACACTTTAGATTCTGATAAAGGAAGGTCAAGTGTTCCCATCTCTAATCAATCATTCAGGGTTCAATGAGATTTGATCCCATCAGGACTATGATGGGCTTGATGTAAAACCTGGTCTGGACAGAATTCCTGTTGTAAAACCTGGTCTGGACAGAATTCATGTTGTAAAACCTGTTCTGGATGGAATTCCTGTTGTAAAACCTGATCTGGACAATCATTCCTGTTGTAAAACCTGGTCTGGATAGAATTCCTGTTGTAAAACCTGGTCTGGACAGAATTCCTGTTGTAAAACCTGGTCTGGATAGAATTCCTGTTCTAAAACCTGGTCTGGACAGAATTCCTATTGTAAAACTAAAACCTGGTCTGGACAGAATTCCAGTTGTAAAACCTGGTCTGGACAGAATTCCTGTTGTAAAACCTGGTCTGGATAGAATTCCTGTTGTAGAACCTGGTCTGGACAGAATTCCTGTTGCAAAACCTGGTCTGGACAGAATTCCTATTGTAAAACCTGGTCTGGACAGAATTCCTGTTGTAAAACCTGGTTTGGATAGAATTCCTGTTGTAAAACCTGGTCTGGACAGAATTCCTGTTGTAAAACCTGGTCTGGACAGAATTCCTATTGTAAAACCTGGTCTGGACAGAATTCCTGTTGTAAAACCTGGTCTGGACAGAAATTGTAAAACATGGCTTGGACAGAAAACATGTTGTAGAACCTGGTCTGTATGGAAATCCTGTTGCAAATCCTGGTCTGGAAACAATTTCTGTAGTAAAGCTTTGTATGGAAAGAATTCATGTCTGTTGTAAAACCTGGCTTTGACAGAATTCCTGTTGTAAAACCTGGTCTGAACAGTTTTCCTGTTGTAAAACTTTGTCTGGATAGAATTCCTGTTGTAAAGCCTTGTCTGGATAGAATTCCTGTTGTAAAACGGTGGTCTTGACAGTATTCCTGTTGTAAAGCCTGGTCTGGACAGAATTCCTGTTGTAAAGCCTTGTCTGGATGGAATTCCTGTTGTACAACCTGGTCTTGTCGTATATTGAAAGCATTCTTGCTGAAAAACAAGGGACAGCATTCTTGCTGTAAAATGCCATTCTTGGTGTAAAACAAGGGGTAGCATTTTTGTTGTAAATCAAGGGATTTTTGTTGTAAAACAAGGGACAGCATTCTTGCGGTAAAACATGGGATTAGTTCTGGGATTGCATTGTCTACTACACATTTTTATACATCTTATTATTGAAGAAACATGGTAATTAAAATGATATGGATGTGTCTAAAATGTATCAAATTCAGACAAAAATCTGACTTTAACCACTAATTATCAAGAGATTTTAAGATTGGTTTGAAATAAAGTTGTATCGATAGAAAATTTGCATCTGCTTTGTAACACACAGATGATCAGCATTTTTGTTCTTGCTTGTGCTGGGCTCATAATTTTGTTGCAGAATGACAAACCAACCAAACTTACCTGTAAACCTAGATAAGCCTGGGCGTTTTCCAATGCTCAATTGCTGATCAGTGGCTACTTTTCATTTGGTGGCTAAGATCATAGAATGTAATGAAGGCTGGGGACACTTTAGATCAGTGTAACCTGTATCTAATATGAGCCCCATTTGAGTTTTGTGGCCCTGTGACTCATTTGAGCTGCGTCAGGAGGAGAAAACCGTATTTTCGCCTAGGCGAAAACAAAGACGCAGATCAGCTGTGCAGTAGTACAATTTTTCTTCTTTTTAAATCCAAAATTTCAAGCTTCTAGCCTCTTTCTGTGACTGTACAGGCCTGTTTATGTCGGACCTGGTCAGAAACCCGAAGACTGGTTTTCTCAGATTGCGGCTCATTTTGTCAGTATCTCTGAAGTCACCAAATCTGTCAGGCCATCAGGTTTTGGGTGGTTTGGTTTTGTGTCCAATTAACAATAGCAATAAATTTGATAGGTGAAATTTAATTGAGTGGAAACAAGTAAACAGAGCCTTACCTGTACTTGTCAATAAAAGGGGAAATTGTTCACTACCATAAAGGTTCTAGGGCGAGAAAAGCGGTCTTCGGGGTTTCCGACCAGGTCTGACCCAAACCGGCTTGTACAGTCACAGAAGAAGCTTGGCGTTTGTTTTCGCATAGACAAAATCCGGTTTCCTAGCTCATAACGAGGCTCAGTATCAGTTTGATCAGTAGTATGTCTGTCAAGTGGACCCATGATCTAGCCTCATGTCCAGTACATTTCTTTCATGAAGATTTATTTGGTCATGCAAATATTTTCTGTGACCATTTTTTCGGGTTCTCTTCATCTGATTCATTTGAGCCACCTCATGGGAAAACCAACAATCTGCATATGCGAAAACAAAGGCGCAGATCAGCTTCGCGGTAACCGCGAAGCTGATCAGCGCCTTTGTTTTCGCTACTCGGTTAATACAATTCCTCTTCTACATAAATCTGAAATTTCAAGCTTCTAGCTCTTTTCTGTGCTTGTACAGGCCAGTTTGTGTCGGACCTGTTCGGAAACCACATTGTTGGTTTTCTCACGAGGTGGCTCATTTGTCAGGGAAAATTGAGCACTAAGTTCGGGTAACCCACTTCTGGAATGCAATGCTCAGAAACAGTGTGGCTATGGTAACTTACCACGGAGGATTCTCTGAGAAAGAGGAGCATGGTGGCTAAATGGTATGGGTTGTGGGTTAGAGCCCCATTGGTACTGAAGAAAAATTATTTCTGGGTGGAAGCTGACAATATTTGAGCCGCGTCATGATAAATCGGTGCCTTTGTTTTCGCTACGCGGATAGTACAATTTTTCTTCTTCTTAATTCCGAAATTTCAAGCTTCAAGCTATCTTCTGTGGTTGCAGTCAGGCCGTTTTGTATCAGACCTGGTCGGAATCTCTGAAGACTGGTTTTCTTGGTTTTCTTGCATCATGGCTCATTTATGAACAGAAGCACCATTATCAGACAATAACTGTACAGTTTTATCTTCTCTTTTATTACAGGGTCTGCTCTGTGCAAAACCAAGCATAGGGGTATGGAGAAATTGAAGAATTACCCCACCAACACCCTGAGTGGGTCACCCAAATCCTGGGTGGTCAAGGTACATACAGAAACACCTACTAGACACATGTATGGTCCTTGAAACTATGGTCCATTGGAAGCTGGTGCTGAGTCAGGAGCCATCAGTTAGATCAGACTTTTATATGATAAGGTAGGTGTTAACATGCATCGTCTTCAGTAAAAAGAGGTTTCATGGGCATTTTTTTTGCCTCATAGTGAAGATAATAAAAGATATGCCTCATCAGGACTCACTTCTGTTTGCTGATATAGAAATAATAGTGTTGTAACATCATAAAAACCATGCCTCATGTGACTGAAAAATTGTTGACTTGGTTTGAAAGCAACAAAAAATAATTTTTCTTGTTGGTATCCATACAGATCTTAAGCCAATAACATTGGAGCCCTGTTACGAGGAAACCGACTTTTTGCCTATGCAAAAACAAAGACGCAGATCAGCTGTGCAGTAACTGATCAGCGCCTTTGTTTTCGCTACACGGATAGTACAATCCCTCTTCTTAAATATGAAATTTCAAGCTTCTAGCTTTTTTCTGTGACTGTACAGACTGATTTGTATCAGACCTGATCAAAAACCTCGAAAATCACAGCTTGCATTGATGCACATGATGTATTAGCTGCTCCACTGCATAGTCATTGAAGATATGGAATGGTCTACATGATGTATTGCTTGTGAGTTCAGTAGCTGGAACTGAAGTGTTTTGTCTTGTGAAGAGAGAGAAAGTGTGATAAGACGAGATAGAGAGATAAACCTGATAGGATACATTAGCAGAGAAAATATAAAACAAAGAAAGAGAAGTTATTTGCATCAGGAAAACGTGTCCATGAAATTTATTATCCTCTTATGTTCCACTTTTATGTAGCATCACTTTGGTATACAAGGGTATCTTTCCTTCAGGATGTTCGCAATAAAAAGGTTTTTGACTATGCAAAGAAGATAATAGAATTCTGCATTAATGAAGAAAGTACATCTTTAAGAAATGATGTCCGATTATTCATGCATTTGATGAGTTTGATATAGGCATCAGGGAGATTTTTCATTAATTTCATGGAGGTTTTTGAAAAATGTAAAGAATTCCTGGTTCATTTTAGAAAGATCTTGAATTTTCTTGAAAAAAGTGGTATATTTTAGACAAATTTGTTATCTTTTCATCACTTATTTCCTGGAGTCTCCCTAATGATCTGGGAGGTATTGTCACATGACTTGTATGATTATTGTAATATTTGGTCCAAGATTTTATAAAAGCTAATACATTTGTACTTGTCATCAGCAGACTCCCCGTTTTACAACATTGTCATTTAACTTAATTCTTAAGTACTATATATATTAAGTCGCTCTAAACATGTAAAATGAGATGAGGAGAATCATCCAGGGGCCAGTTGTTCAAAACTTCGTTAGCTTAACGTCAATGTTAAGACCTCAATTCTTTAAGTAAATGCCAACTACATAAGCAAATACACTGTTATTTTTTGTTGATAAAATGTGCGAATCCTTTGCATTGCAAAGGATTCTCACATTTTATCAACAAAAAATAACAGTGTATTTGCATTGCAAAGGATTCTCACATTATTTTTGTTGATAAAATGTGAGATTCCATTGCATTGCAAAGGATTCTCACATTTTATCAACAAAAAATAACAGTGTATTTGTAATATTCACAGTGCTCCAGATAAGGATTGATGGTCAATGGGTATTTACCCACCTCTTTTTGGCTTAATTGGGTATTTCAGAATCCATTGGGTAAAATTGTAATTTTTAAAATTTCGAAAACTACATGTTTTTGTATTGGGTATAGTAATCGAGGATGAAAATAAAGTTAAAATTAGAAATGTATTTCAATAATAAATGATTTGCCCCTTGTTTTGAGTTTATCTCAGCTAATTTCCTATCACACTGGAAGTGGTACTTGAAAAAAATATCTCAATTAGCACTGACTACAGGTCTATGTGATAAAGTTTTTTTTTTTCTAAAAGCTAATACTTGTAATCTATTTTGTTAAGCAACAAGATTAGACAAAAATCTGCATTTTAAATGACACAAAATATTTTGGAAGCTGCTTCCTGTTGTAAAAAGTATTTTGCTCAATGAGGTTATATCTGGAAATGATCTATTTTTTATTAGCTCACCTGAGCCGAAGGCTCACAGGTGAGCTTATAGGATAGGCAGGCAGTCCGTCGTCCGTCGTCGTCCGTCGTCGTCCGTCCACAATTTCAAAGAAGAATATTTCTGAAGCTAGTAGGCCGATCTTGATCAAATTTAATGTGAACCATAATTGGGTTGGGGGATTGATGGCATTAGGTTTTGGAGCAGATTGTATCAAAATTGTGGTTTCCATGGCAACAGATAGGTCCCATAGACTTACAATGGGAAAAACTAAAAAAATCTTCTTCTCTGAAACCACTAGGCCCACAGCTTTGGTATTTGGTATGTAGCAATGGCTAATGGTCCTCTACATAAATTGTGCCATTCATGCCCCTGGGGTCAAATTTGGCCACGCCCCGGGGGTTGATAGTCTCCATAGACTTACTATGGGAAAAAAATTAAAAAATCTTCTTCTCTGAAACCACAGGGCCCACACCTTTGATATTTTGTAGGTGGCAATGGCTAATGGTCCTCTACATAAATTGTGCCAATCATGCCCCTGGGGTCAAATTTGGCCACGCCCCGGGGGTCGATAGTCTCCATAGACCTACAATAGGAAAAAAACTAAAAAAATCTTCTTCTCTGAAACCACTAGGCCAACAGCTTTGATATTTGGTATGTAGCAATGGCTAATGGTCCTCTACATAAATTGTGCCATTCATGCCCCTGGGGTCAAATTCGGCCACGCCCCGGGGGTTGATAGTCTCCATAGACTTACTATGGGAAAAAAAATAAAAAATCTTCTTCTCTGAAACCACAGGGCCCACAGCTTTGATATTTTGTAGGTGGCAATGGCTAATGGTCCTCTACATAAATTGTGCCAATCATGCCCCTGGGGTCAAATTTGGCCACGCCCCGGGGGTCGATAGTCTCCATAGACCTACAATAGGAAAAAAACTAAAACAATCTTCTTCTCTGAAACCACTAGGCCAACAGCTTTGATATTTGGTATGTAGCAATGGCTAATGGTCCTCTACATAAATTGTGCCATTCATGCCCCTGGGGTCAAATTTGGCCACGCCCCGGGGGTTGATAGTCTCCATAGACTTACTATGGGAAAAAAAATAAAAAATATTCTTCCCTGAAACCACAGGGCCCACAGCTTTGATATTTTGTAGGTGGCAATGGCTAATGGTCCTCTACATAAATTGTGCCAATCATGTCCCTGGGGTCAAATTTGGCCACGCCCTGGGGGTCGATAGTCTCCATAGACCTACAATAGGAAAAACTAAAAAAATCTTCTTCTCTGAAACCACTAGGCCCACAGCTTTGATATTTGGTATGTAGCAATGGCTAATGGTCCTCTACATAAATTGTGCCATTCATGCCCCTGGGGTCAAATTTGGCCACGCCCCGGGGGTTGATAGTCTCCATAGACTTACTATGGGAAAAAAAATAAAAAATCTTCTTCTCTGAAACCACTAGGCCCACAGCTTTGATATTTGGTATGTAGCAATGGCTAATGGTCCTCTACATAAATAGTGCCATTCATGCCCCTGGGGTCAAATTTGGCCAGGCCCCGGAGGTTGACAGTCTCAATAGACTTGCTATGGGAAAAAAATTCAAAAATCTTCTTCTCTGAAACCACAGGGCACACAGCTTTGATATTTTGTATGTGGCAATGGCTAATGGTCCTCTACATAAATTGTGCCAGCCATGCCCCTGGGTCAAATTTGGCCACGCCCCGGGGGTAGATAGTCTCCATAGACTTACAATGGGAAAAACTAACAAAAATCTTCTTCTCTGAAACCAAAAAGCCCAGAGCTTCTATATTTTGTATGTAGCAATGTTTGGTAGTCCCCATTATAAATTGTGCCAGTCATGCCCCTGGGTCAAATTTGGCCATGCCCCGGGGGTCAATAGTGTCCATGCACAGACTTTCATTTAATTTCTCAATTAATTTAAATCTCATGAGCTTACAATGTGATAATCTCTCAGGTGAGCTACAGGACCAATGGTCCTCTAGTATTCAAGCTCCTAATGCAACTATAGCAAAGCCATCACGCTCTATAATACAGGCATAGTGGGTGGGGTACGGTTAACAGAGATTGTATAAGTTGCGTAAGATTTTAGGATGCCCTAAAGCTGTTTATTGCAGAATCAATAAATTGTTTGTGTGGAAATAATGAAAAATAAAATTTTAACAAGTGTTCTTAACTTTACATTCAATAAAACAAAACTGATGGGTCATTATTGAAAGAAATAGGCTAAATTCTCCCAGTCAAACTGAAAGTACAATTCTATTCTGACACGCAACCTGGCGGCGAAAATCGATTGGCTGAAATTCTTTGCTCATCAAGACGCTCAATACGATATGAATTGGGAAACGGGAACCAAGTTCCAGAAATAGTCCCATGTGCTCGATTGTTACTGTACGCATGTGCCGGCACAGTTGGGTAAACATCCTGTGTACAAGATTATGCTTTTGACAAATTATAGGGCTGTACGCAAAGAATATAATTGGATTTGCGTATCGAAGATTTCTTTTGCTTTTTTGTACGCAGAGTTGTAAATCTTAATTGGGTTTTAAGACATTTTAATTGGGTAAATACGCAGATACGCTGCTTATCTGTAGCACTGTATTCATGTTTGAAATTTTAATGATTCGTTAACTAATGATGTCGTTTATTATGAACAACCGGCCCCAGGCTGTTAAAAACAAGGATAATGACTGAGTATGTCTTTTTTGTGATGATTCATACTGGAGATAACACTTATTGGAGAGATGTAAATAAGTATGAGATCTTGGAAAAATGCTAGAAAATGTAAAATTTCGGCAGTTTAAGAGCTTTTCTTGATTTTTATTCATCAAAAGTATGCTAAAGCAATACAGTCTGCTATGTAACAGTCAGATGCAAAAAAATCCATAAAAATTGCAGAGATTTAAAGCATTTTCTTTGACAAAAATTCATACAACAAAGCATGCACTCCAAAGCCCCAGACAGTAGCTTTCAGTTCCATACAATGGCATTCCTCTCCAGACAATTTCAGGATAAAAAGAGCCACATAATGAGAAAGCCAGCTTTTTTGCACATGCGAAAAAAAAAGATGCAAATCATCTGTGCAGTAATTGCACAGCTGATCAGCTCCTTTGTTTTTGCTACATGGATAGAACAATCCCTCTTCTTGTTTTAAGTCCAAAATTTCATCCTTTTAGCATTCTTCTGTGACTGTTTAGGGCAGTTTGTTTCGGAACCCCCAAAGACCTTTTTTGTGTTGTGACTCATAAGAGATTTGCACAATAAGATGCATTTTGTTATAGAGCTGCCTCATGCGAAAATCAACAATCTGCATATGCGAAAACAGAGGAGTTCTTTTTTTCGAGTAGTGAGTTTCGAGTAACAAAAGCGAGTTTCGAGTTAGAAAGTGAGTTTCGAGTCAAAAAAGTGAGTTTCGAGTCAAAAAAGTGAGTTTCGAGTTAAAAAAGTGAGTTTCGAGTTTCGAGTTAAAAAAGCGAGTTTCGAGTTAAAAAAGCGAGTTTCGAGTTAAAAAAGTGAGTTTCGAGTTAAAAAGGTGAGTTTCGAGTTAAAAAAGCGAGTTTCGAGTTAAAAAGTGAGTTTCGAGTTAAAAAAAAAAGTGAGTTTCGAGTTAAATAGTGGCTTATTTAAAAAAAAAAATTCCAAAAACTGGTTTAAGTAATACTTATTCTCAAATTTCATTACGTAGCATTGAAAAAAGGTCCACTCCTCGCAACCATACACACGCACACATCTGGGGCTTTTCTGTTTGCTGAAAGAAAATGTCATTGAAAAATTAAATAAAACATAAAAATCAAAACCGATTCCCCTCAAAATGACAGTGGACTTACCCAAATGATAACGATGGGAAAGTCCATTCACCATAAACTGGTTAATGGATTTCGCTTAATATAAGTAGCCCTTCTGTTTTGAGTAAATAAGCGTTAATAAACTATCATCCTTGACCGACATCAATGTACATAATAAAGCCAATTTGAAGTATGAAAGTTTCCAAATATGCGTGAAGATTTGCATTGATTAGTTGCTATCCATCAACTTATAATACCCATAATTGACTTTATAGATACCCATAAATCAAACTGATTTAATGATATGAATAAGTCAAATTATGGATATTCATAAATCGTATTATGGATGTCCATAAGTCAAATTTTGGATTTCCAAAATTCAGGCTGATTGTTGGATATCCAAAATTCGATTTATGGATATCCTAAATTTCCGTAATTCAGCTTGATTAAGTGATTTTGAATTATGGATATCCTAAAATGATGAATAAATAATAAAACGGCACCCTATAGAAACTGAATTTTTTAACTCGAAACTCGAAAATTTTAACTCGAAACTCGAAAATTTTAACTCGAAACTCGAAAATAGTAACTCGAAACTCGAAAATTTTGACTCGAAACTCGAAAATTTTAACTCGAAACTCGAAAATGTTGACTCGAAACTCGAAATTTGTAACTCGAAACTCGAAAATAGTAACTCGAAACTCGAAAATTTTGACTCGAAACTCGAAAATTTTAACTCGAAACTCGAAAATTTTGACTCGAAACTCGAAAATTGTAACTCGAAACTCGAAAATTTTGACTCGAAACTCGAAAATTTTGACTCGAAACTCGAAAATTTTAACTTGAAACTCGAAAATTTTGACTCGAAACTCGAAAATTGTAACTCGAAACTCGAAAATTTTGACTCGAAACTCGAAAATTTTAACTTGAAAAATAGAAAAATGGCAATAGATGATCTCTTGCAGAGGAGTTTGATGATCTCTTAGCTAACCAATCTAAGAAATACTATTTATTTCGGATGACTTTCGCGGAAAACAATCATCGTGGGTTTATTGATTGACTTACATCCGGTTTTTTGATGTTGGTACGTGACAGATATCATGTTTCTGACATGATTTGAATTCGACCTTGGGGACATAAAACTGATGTAATATTTATGCAAATCGCATGTAACCTTGAAATTTTTATGTGTGTCATTGATGTGCTGACGCAATGTTTAAAAACGCCCTTTTCAGCTGAGCCGAAGTTACAGTATACACATGCTCCGGCGTCCGTCTCAAACACATCAGGCAAACATGTCCATGCAATTTATGCCCCCTTAAACCCCACTTTTATTATAATGCAAAACTGGCGTATGCATGGGTACATCAGGAAAACAAGTCCGTGTAAAGTATACCCCCTCAAACCTCACTTTTACATAGTAAAACTGGGGTATGCAGGGGTATACCTATTTTTCTTATTTTTGCTCCAAAACATAGATTGTGGGTACTCATTAGAACCGCCTCGCCGAGGCGGTTCTAACGTGTACCCACAATCTACGTTTTGAGCAAAAATATCAAGATTTTTCTGAAGAAATTTTCATTTTTTACAACTGAAAAAAATCTCTGTGTATTGCATGGGCAAAGTTTCGTAATGTACCTATTTTTCTTATTTTTGCTCCAAAGCATAGATTGCGGGTACTCGTTACAACCGACTCTATAGTGTATCCACATTCTATGTTTTGAGCAAAATTAGAAAAATATGAAATTTATTCAGCTGAAAATTTTCAATTTTTAAAGCCTATTGCATGAACACGTTTTCGTAATGATCTTCTTCTCTAAAACCGCTTGGCCAATCAAAGCCAAACTTTATTTGAAGCATCGTTAGGAAGGAGGAATGAAAGTTTGCATAAATGGTCAAGGTCGCATGGCCAAGATGACCCATCATGGCTATAAATAGCAAATTCCTTTAAAAATATTCTAAGGCCTATGATTTTGAAACTTGCCTTGAAGCATCAGTGAATTGAGCTCTACAATTTTTTTTATGAATTATGACCCTGTGGTGACCTTGACCTTTCACGGCAAGGTCAACTTAGGATGCCTATGCATTTGAATGGGTTAAAGTGGGAAAATGTCATTTAATGGCAGGAAACTTGCTTGAAATGAGCAAATGGACAGAAGATTTATGCTTATGTAAAAAATATCCCACGGTGGTTGTCTGCCAATTTTATTGGTATATATCCCAGATCTTAGGTGAGCGTTTACAGGACAATTGGTCCTCTGGTTGGTATAATCCTTGCATTGTTTGTTGTCACCTCCCCATGACCGACTGAAACCCGTTTTAACTTTTTTTAGTTAACGGAACCAATCTGACATTTGCCACGACATCAGAATCAGAATATAGTATATTGGTGAAACGTCAACCTGACAATACCACACCAGGGGGATGGGGCTTGAGCGGAGGGGATTAGTCCCGAGCTCTCAGGGTATCAGTTTAGTTTACCCCGCCATTTTGTCCACCAGACCTGTTATCGATTACTTTCAAAGTTAATCACTAACGATTACAATTAATTTCAATCTTACGATTAACGATTACGATTAAAAATATTTTTTCCTGAATTTAATCGATTACAATAACAATTGATTTGCAAATGTAATCGAATAATCAATCGATTAGTTTTGCATTTATAATCTAGCCAGTCTTGAATTAAGCAGTTATGATTTAACTGTATATGGTATTATATTGGCATATAAGAATCATCTAGGTGTATTGGGCACTTTATCTTAAGATTGATTGATCAAAATTACTGCAACACTCTAATCAATTGGCATTTTTTTTTATCTAATTTGGAGTTGTTACCCAAATTATAAACACACACACACACACAGCATCGTGAGATCTAAAATTATGCTTTGACATCACTGAATTTGGTAATATCACTCTCTGTCATGGCCTCTCTACAGATAGGGGGAGATCGATTCCCTTAATCTTTTGTTTATTGTCACCAACTTGTTCCAGGGTGTTTTGACAACACAACCCATATGACACCTGTTTATTAGTTAATCTGTAAAGGTGTGACCAGGTAAGAATAGGTTTGAACTTTTGCAATAGGTTTCAAAGCCTATTTAGAATGAGGTCAATTCTATGTTTATAATCATGGTCACTGAGGTCAAAGAAGAAGTGTTTGAAGATTTTTCTTTTCAGTTCAGAAAAATCATAACACGTTACAGACGTATAGGTTATAACTTGAATGTTATGCGACAGTCTGCATGCTTAGTTTTTAACCCAATCATGGTTGATAACTATGTTGCCTTCTTTAATTGCACGCCGGTGGGTCGGGCGTCAGACTCTATGATGGCCCCGACTTAAGCTATTCATTTTAGTTGGTTGGGGCCGGAGCTTCTTGTCTGTTGCTTGGCCCACCGGGGTCCAACTGGTGTTTTTCTTTTGCTCCGGAGTTAGTAGGTTATTTGGCGCCCAGGGATCTCCATCGTTGGGCAGCTTACTCAATCTGTGAGTCCTTGTTTTTGATTCATCAGGATGTTTGTCATAATTTATTTGTTTGTTCTTGATGATTCATTGACTAGTTAGAGATTCACCACGAGGACCGAATAACTTATTAAATGTTATGAACCACTGCAGAAGCTGAGGGTGAGGTTAGGATCCTGTAAAACCGGTTTAAGCCCGCCAGTAACTTTGTGTTACTGATCGTTCCAAGGCGATACTTCTGTGGTGGTTCTTTTTGTTTTATGTCTTGGTGTTTCAAATTTTTGTGCTGTTGGCGCCTTATGTATGTTTTCAATTAAGTTAAGGTAACTGAGTGGCCACCTATTGGGAAAATAGCTGCTCATTTGGCTTACGATATGTTTCATGGTATAAGTGCCTGATTGTTAGTTTGGTTTTTTTCCCACCTCGGTTTTTGGAGAGGGAATCTCTTTCTGATTGCGCCTTTTCCTGATCTTTGCCTACTTGTACCTCTTTGTAAGAAGGGTCCTGAAATGATTTGAAAAATGTCAGAGAGAATTTCGATAAAAATAAGAGCTGTCGCAGGACAGCGTGCTCGACTGCTTCTGACCTTTGTCAAACATAAGGTCAAACCCGACCAGTAACCCAAAGCATTATGCTCATACATCTTTTTGCCTTGATGCAATAAGGCAAAAATCACTGAACTATGAAAGTTAACTATAACTACCTAAGATTTAGAGGTCTCACTCATATTGTTCATATACCAACTGAGTGCCAAGACACAATGCAAAATCACTGAACCGAGAAATAAGGTCACACTGACCTATAAGGTCTAGTGATACTTACTCATAATGTGAAAGAAATATGATCATATACCCATTCAGTGTTGAGATATAAAGCAAAATCACTGAACCATGAAATTAGGTCATAGTGACCTATAAGTATGTTTGGGTTAAAGGTCTGGTCATACTCATTCATAATTAGAAAAAAGTATGAAAAAATACCAACTGAGTGTCGAGAAATAAGGCAAAATCACTGAACCATGAAATTAGGTCACATTGACCCAAGAATACTTTACGGTCAAAGGTCTTGTCATACTCATACATATCGTGCAAGAAGTATGTCCATATAGCAATTGAGTGCCGAGATATAAAGGAAAATCACTGAACTGTGAAATTAGGTCACAGTGACCTAGGACTACTTTAGGGTCAAAGGTCTTGTCATACGCAAACATAGTGTGAAAGAAGTATGTTCATAAACCACTTGAGTGCTGAGATATAAGGCAAAGTCACTGAACCGTGAAATTAGGTCACAGTGACCTATAAGTATATTGGGGTCAAAGGTCTGGTCATACTCACTCATAATCTGAATAAAGTATGAAAATATACTAATTGAGTGTCAAGATATAAGGCAAAATCACTGAACCGTGAAATTAGGTCACAGTGACCTAGGACTACTTCAGGGTCAAAGGTCTTGTCATACGCAAACATACTTTGAAAGAAGTTTGTTCATAAACCATTTGAGTACCGAGATATAAGGCAAAATCACTGAACCGTGAAATTAGGTCACAGTGACCTATAAGTATATTGGGGTCAAAGGTCTGGTCATACTTACTCATAATCTGAAAGAAGTAAGAAAATATACTAATTGAGTGTCAAGATATAAGGCAAAATCAGTGAACCATGGAAAGTAGTTCAAACGACCCTTACCGTCATGACACACAAGTCAGTGTCACAAAGTCAAAAGATGAATGACCAACCATCTTCCTAAGTTGTTTCTATTAAGAAATAAAAAGAAAAAAAAATCGGGGAGTTCTAGATTTTGACCTCTAGCCACGCCCCCCTCACTCCGACCCAGAGGTCCGATGTCATGGAACCTAAAGTGTATGAAGGATGAATGCTTTATGATAAGTTGTTGTCAAGATATGGACTCCTTGTAAAAGTTACACAGCAGTACATCTATTTTTACAGTGTTCTAGTTTTTTAACCTCCAGCCCCACCCCCCAGGCATGGACCCAGAGATCCGATGCCATGAAATGAAACTCAACCCTACAGGGTACCTATGGTCCGAGTATGAAAGCCCTCTGATAAAAAGTTTTCAAGATATAGACTTCTAGAATACTATATCACAGAAAAGCCATTATTATTAATGGTGTTCTAGATTTTAACCTCTAGCCCCACCCCCTGGCATGGACCCAGGGATCTGATGCCATGGAATGAAAGCCGACCCTACAGGGTGTCAATGGCCCAAGTATCAATGCTTTCTGATGAGTGGTTGTCAAGATATGGACTTCTAGAAAACTTTAACACAAGAATTGCCATTTTTGAAGGTGCTCTAGATTTTAACCTCCAGCCCCATCCCCTGGCCTGGACCCAGGGGCCAGATGCCACGGAATGAAAGCTAACCCTACAGGGTATCTATGGTCCAAGTATGAATGCTTTCTGATGAGTGGTTGTCAAGATATGGACTTCTAGAAAACTTTCACACAAGAATTGCCATTTTTGAAGGTGCTCTAGATTTTAACCTCCAGCCCCACCCCCTGGCCTGGACCCAGGGGCCAGATGCCATGGAATGAAAGCTAACCCTACAGGGTATCTATGGTCCAAGTATGAATAAAAATAATTGTTAGATCCCTTGGAAGCAGTAAAACATTCAAAGCAAGAAGATGGGCCATATTGTACAATTTCGGGTAGTGAACCTTCATCAGTGACCCTTTACTAAACTGGCAGCGAAAGCCAGACATTATTGCTGTAATTTCAAGAATTTACATCTGTGTAGTCTAAATCAAAGAATGCTTTCTGATGAGTGGTTGTCAAGATATGGACTTCTAGAAAACTTTAAGTTTGACGCGCACGGGAACGGGAACGCACACGGGAACGGGAACGTGGACGACCGGGGTGACTGCAATAGCTCTATGCACTTCGTGCAGTCGAGCTAAAAACCCAAAGAGGACAAGAAAATATATAATAATGTTAAATTGTTGACCAGTATGCATGAATAACTTTATTATGTGCCCATGTCATTGAAACCATAATCTGTTCCATATAACTGACGAATTTATAACATCAATAAAGAAAATGCTTTTTTGACATTTAGAGTTAGAAGCCAAAAATAATGACAAAAAATAATGACAAATGTACACAGTCTGATCTGTTACTGTATCAGAATTCCCATTTGATATATCAACAATTCTTGAAAGTCAAGTAATTCCTGTTGTGAACATAATATTAGATATAAATTTATTTTGCTTTTTTCTTTTACTCTTTTTTTTTTCAGAAAAAGAATTTTCAGCACATCTTGAAATATAATCAGAATTTATTCATAAAATCAATCACGATTACAGGCATTTTTGAAAAGTATTCGAATAAGATTAATTTCAATCGTAAAATCTACGATTACAGAATAATGTTTGATTGAAAAAAAATTCAATCGTAAAAGTAAAAAAAGTAATAAAAGTAATCATGATTAATGATTAAGATTAACCCAGGTCTGTTGTCCACCCTGTCATTGTTGTTACGGACATTGTCAATGACGCTACGGTTTCCTTCAAAAGTGTTAATATACACACGAACTGTATTGTCTTAAGAGATGATAACCCTCTTGGGTGTGATTTTGAATATGAGAGTTACCTAAGGATGGCATGTATTGGATTAGTGAGCTGTAATCATTTGTCTACACTGATAAATAAAAAGTGTGTAAAAAGACTAAAATTTGATCAAAATTTTTCATTTTTATTTAGTTTTAGCAGCCATCTTGGATTCCATATTTTATATTTCACAATGATATAAATCTCATTTTATATGTGTGCAACGTTTACACAATATGATACAAATATGACATAACTGGACTATATTGGGTCAGAAAACACAAGAATTTGCACTACAGGCGTTTAGTACTGTGTGGTTGAAATAGATGGCAGCCATCTTGAACTAATTTTATTGCCAAAGGGTGACAAGGTGATATCAGTTGTGTTCATTTGTTGCATATTCATCCTCTACACCACTTATAATGTTCAAAAACATGAAAAAGAATGAAAGTTGGTTGAAAATTCAACTTTTTTTAAATTTAGGCGGTCATCTTGGATGCCATTTTTGTTTTACACTCACAAAAGACCATTGAGAGTATGACTCTTTCACAAAATGATACATCTGTAACAATTATTGATAAAATATGCGCAGAAAAGTTTGGATTTTGCACTATACAGGTATTGTACTTTGAAGTTTTAACAGATGATAACCCTATTGGACGCCATCTTGAATTATGAGAGTTGCCCAAGGATGACAAAGTGGCATCAAGTGGATTCTTGTTTCTGAAGGTGTTGGCTGTCCTAATCAGTCAAAACATTTTCTATACACCGCAAATCCAGGTCCACCCCCGAATCAGCCAGACTATAATGGATTTTGCTTAATATAAGTAGACCTTCTGTTTTCGTTAAAAAATCGTTAATCCTTGACCGACATCAATACATAATAAAGCCAATTTGAAGTATGAAAGTTTCCAACGATGCGTGAAGATTTGCATTGATTAGTTGCTATCCATAATTCAATTTATATCCATAACTGTATATATAGATACTCATTAATCAAGCTGATTTAATGATATGAATAAGTCAAATTATGGATAATTCATAAATCGTATTCTGGATGTCCATAAGTCCAAAATTGAGGCTGATTGTTGGATATCCAAAAATGGATTTATGGATATCCATAAATTTCCTTAATTCAGCTTGATTAAGTGATATTGAATTATGGATATCCTAAATTGGTGAATAAATAGTAAAACGGGCCCATAGAATCTGACTTTTTAACTCGAAACTCGAAAATTTTAACTCGAAAATTGTAACTCGAAAATTTTGACTCGAAAATTTTGACTCGAAAATTTTAACTCGAAAATTGTAACTCGAAACTCGAAAATTTTAACTCGAAACTAGAAAATTTTGACTCGAAACTCGAAAATTTTAACTCGAAACTAGAAAATTTTGACTCGAAACTCGAAAATTGTAACTAGAAACTCGAAAATTTTAACTCGAAAAATAGAAAAATGGCGATAGATGATCTCTTGCAGAGGAGTTAGATGATCTCTATGCTAACCAATCGAAGAAATACTCTTTAATTCGAATGACATGTACTTTCGGTTGACAATCATCGAAGATTGGGTTTATTGATTGACTAACATCCGGTTTTTTGATGTTGGTACGTGACATATATCATGTTTCTGACATGATTTGAATTCGACCTTGGGGACATAAAACTGATGTAATATTTATGCAAATCACATGCAACCTTGATATTTTTATGTGTGTCATTGATGTGCTGACGCAATGTTAAAAAACGCGCTTTTTACAATCAATTTCTGTGCACCACGACGATTCATATTGCGTCAATCCAAAATATTTTGAACCAAGGTCAGTGAGCGTGTTTTCCGAAAATGATACACTTTTAAAAAGGAAAGGTCATTAGTACAGAGCTGTGTCATGAGAAGACGTTGATTTTCCAATAATCGTTTTTGACTGGACAGTTTATCTCATTCAGTCACAATGTTCTATAATAAATCTACCCTATAACTGATCTGTATCTAATTGATTGCCTCTAAGTTTATGATATTGATGTAAATCAAGAAAAAACATTGATAAATTCATTGATATAATTTCCTTTTCTCTGGACATGACCATTTACTGCACTTGTGTTCGGATGTTAAGAACAAACTTCAATCAGAAAGAATTTGTTTGATGTGTATTTTTGACTTCCGCATTAGTACAATTTGAGCCGCGACGCGAGAAAACCGGTCTTCGGGATTTCCGACCAGGTGCGACACAAATCGGTCTGTACAGTCACAGGAGCAGGTTAGATACTTGAAATTTTGGCTATGAGTAGAAGAGGAATTATACTATCCGAGTAGCGAAAACAAAGGCGCTGATCAGCTTTGCGGTTACCGCGAAGCTGATCTGCGCCTTTGTTTTCGCCTAGGCAAAAATCCGGTTTTCTCACGATGCGGCTCATTTGATCTCGTGACCTAAAATATTTCATTGACAGGTCTAGTTTTCTCATGAAATCGATTGTAGCTCACCTGAGCCGAAGTTACAGTATACCCATGCTCCGGCGTCCGTCCGTCGTCCACAATTTCAAACATCTTCTCTAAAACCGCTTGGCCAATCAAAGCCAAACTTTATTTGAAGCATCGTAAGGAAGGAGGAATGAAAGTTTGTATGAATGGTCAAGGTCGTATGACCAAGATGACCCATCATGGCTATAAATAGCAAATTCCTTTAAAAATTTTCTAAGGCCTATGATTTTGAAACTTGCCTTGAAGCATCAGTGAATGGAGCTCTACAATTTTTTTTATAAATTATGACCCTGTGGTGACCTTGACCTTTCACGGCAAGGTCAACTTAGGATGCCTACGCATTTGAATGGGTAAAACTGGGAAAATGTCATTTAATGGCAGGAAACTTGCTTGAAGTGAGCAAATGGACAGAAGATTTATGTTTATGTAAAAAAATTACCCCACGGTGGTTGTCTGCCAAGTTTATTGGTATATATCCCAGATCTCAGGTGAGCATTTACAGGACCATTGGTCCTCTGGTTGGTATAATCCTTGCATTGTTTGTTGTCGCCTCCTCGTGACCGACTGAAATCCGTTTTAACTTTTTTTAGTTAACGGAACCAATCTGACATTTGTGACTTGTCACGACATCAGAATTAGAATAGTTTATTGGCGAAACGTCAACCTGACAATACCACACCAGGAGGATGGGGTTTGACCGGAGGGGATTAGTCCCGAGCTCTCACAAGAGAAGTAAATTTAGACACACAATCATCCGAAATTTCAGCAGAGGAGATCAGAGAATCAGGGAGTTCATTCCAATCTTTAATACATTACGTAAACTTGCCCATGCAATATGATATTTTTCAGCAGCAAAAATTGAAAGTTTCTTTGGAAAACTTGATATTTTTAGTATTTTTGCTCAAAACATTGATTGTGGGTACACGTTAAAACAGCCTCGCCGAGGATCAAAAACTTAAGAAAAATAGGTATACCCCTGCATACCCCAGTTTTGCTATATAAAAGTGGGGTGTAAGGGGGTATATATTGTATGGACATGTTTTCCCGATGAGTCTGGAGGAAAAAGCTATGCAAATAGGCATTTGTACTTGCTGAGGGTATATGAAATGCCAAGGAGTGCTGATTCCTACACAGCCTGTTTTTGGGGATAAGGTCATCCGTGGGTACGGACTTAGAAATTTTGTGTTTAAGTTTTTGGTTAAAGTTTTTATAAGTCTATATATCTCTTGGTCCTGTTGATGGATAAAGTAGATACTTTGCATGTTGGTAGAATTGGTCCGAAGTTTTATGCAGTACCGTCATGACCAACCCTGGGTGACCTTGAGGTCAAGGTCATGGACTTAGAAATTTTGTGTTAAAGATTTTGTTTTTTTATTCCGATAGTCCGAGGGCCCAATAGTCCTAGGGCCCGTTAATCCGAGGGCCCGATAGTCCGAGGGTTGTGAAGCCAAATGATTTTCAATTAAATGTATCCCACCCTTTTCATTTTCTGTCTTACAGCTGCAATTTGGTATGTTTTACAACACGTGACCTGGCGTGGCTTCATATAAAGTATTTGATTTACGTTGCAAATTTATAATCGTTTGCCTCAGATTTAAGTAACCCCAATCGCAGCAGACTTGTAAATGACCAAAATGACCTAAAATAAAAAACAACACCATGGTATGTCCCACAAACTTGCATACATACTACCCATCTTGAAAAATCATTGTTTATGTTTAAACGCGGTACACCGATAGCCAGGACCAGAAGAGCCGTAATATATAAGGCAAAAATGTATACATATATATCTGGCTCTTTGTTGTATTCCTTTAGGGAAACGCCCAAAAATAAACAGAAGTCAATTGCAGTCCTGTATTCAAAATCTTGGAACACAGTAAATCAGAAATGTCTAAATTGGCAGTTGTCTGTTTCTATTTGATACGATCAAAAATGACTACCTGGAGACTCAGCATCACAGAAACATTGTAACCAATTAATCTCTCATATAGGGACACTTAATATGAAACAAATGGAGAATAACAACAATTAAAACTTTCAACAGTTACTAAACCTGCAAGAGCTGTCAAAACTAGCTGCCAACACTTAATTTCTTTCACGATAATATCTGATTCCACCATGTAAAAGCTGTTTTCGTGCACAAAAACAAAAATAAGCTGACTTTTGATAAAAAATAATTTGAGAATGTGATCAAGAACTTCGTCACTGTATGGGAGACATCCTGCATGTCTGGGGTCAGATCGAGGCTGCAATAATACCAGATCTTACTTTCTTCTTAGGGCCTCAGTTTCCGTATCAGAAGGTTTATGTTTAATATTCTAAAGAATTCTGTTATTTATGAAAATGGACCTATAAAATGGTGACCATTTGACTATTTCAATTTAACAATTAGTCAAGTCAAAGAAGATGTTGCTAAATTCTTACTAAAAAGAAACAATATTAATAATAATAATAATAGCAGCTCTGTCATACATTCACGTATCAGCGGCTCAGCTCTGTCATACATTCATGTATCAGCGGCGCATCGCTCGCGTATCTGTGAGAATTTCGAAAAGCCGAGGTCTGAAGCGTATTTTGTTCGAAGTATATACCACGTACGTGTGACGTTCCTGCTACTCGCTTTGTTAACTCTAAACTCGCTTTTTAACACGAAACTCATTTTTTTTCTATATTAACTAGAAACTCTCTCTTTTAACTCGAAACTCACTTTTTTAACTCGAAACTCACTTTTCTAACTCGAAACTCATTTTTCTAACTCGAAACTCATTTTTCTAACTCGAAACTCACGTTTCTAACTCGAAACTCGCTATTTTAACCCGAAACTCACTTTTTTAACTCGAAACTCGATTTTTTAACTCGAAACTCACCTTTCTAACTCGAAACTCACTTTTTTAACTCGAAACTCACTCTTTGAACTCGAAACTCACTTTTCTAACTCGAAACTCACTTTTTTAACTCGAAACTTGCTTTTCTAACTCGAAACTCACTTTTTTAACTCGAAACTCGCTTTTTTAACTCGAAACTCACTTTTTTAACTCGAAACTCACTTTTCTTACCAGAAACTCGCTTTTCTTACTCGAAACTCACTCCCTACCAATAGTGACACACGCGAAAACAAAGATGCACATCAGCTTCGGGTAACAGCGAAACTGATCAGCACCTTTGTTTTCACTTCACGGATAGTACACTGTCTTCCTCTTCTTCTTAAATCCAAAATTTCAAGTCTCTAGCCAACCTGTGACTGTACAACCTGATTTGTGTCGGACCTGTTGGGAAACCACATTGTTAGTTTTCTCACGAGACGGCTCATAACGAAATCCAGCCTTGCAAAACACTTAACTGGAGAGTATAAGTCTCAGAATGGTTTGGAGTAGCTTTAATGGCTTTTTGAACACCCTGAAAGATGCATATCTTATCACTGAATATGCTTTGATGTTCAAAATGCATATGATTGCTTTTTTAAATCATAAAGTTTTTCTATAGTCTTCAAAATTTACTTGGGGGGCACGGTGGCGTAGTGGTAGAGCCTCGGACTCCAAATCGAGAGGTCCTGGGTTCGATCCCCACAAGTGGCACCGTGTTGTGTCCTTGAGCAAGATACATTAACTCCCTACAGTACTGGTTAAACCCAGGAAGTGTTGACTCTGTCCTGACATGACTGAAAAATTGTTGACTGGGACGTTAAGCCTCAATACAAAAGAAAAAAATAATAATAATAATAAAAAAAAAACTAATAAAGGAATAATTATTACTTTTATTATCTCCCCTGCATGCAGCTTATAGAGTAAATACCCACATTTTGGGCTTATATGTTCGATTCCAGGCTTTGTCAGTCTTTGGATGAAGTTTTCAACAGAGGTACTGTCTCCATATGACCTTAACTGTTGAGTGTGACATATATTCCCTTGCTGGAAGCTTTGAGTCAAAACCTGCATTTTGAACAAAAAAGCCCTGTATGGTAACGGATTGATCAAAAGACCATATTCTTGCACACCAGATAGAGAAATCCTACATTTTACCCCATGTGAGAAATTCTTATCTCACCCTGGTTATCTCACCCCGGTCGCACCCTGCGTTCAAATGTTCTTTTTTAACACTGGTTGTATAGGACGTCACGTAATTTCGTCGCTAAGCGCACACGTCACAATGACGTCAAAACGTTTTAAATCAAAATGGCGGACGCCGCGATTTTATCATTTTTTCTAGGTAAATAGTATAAAAATCAATCTTCGCTGCATTAAGGTGAGCAAGAAATAGAATCTTACATGAGTGTCAGGTATGGATAGACAAATCTGTCCCTCGGGTCACAATTTGGCATCACTCGGCGAGCCTCGTGATGCCAAAATGTGACCCTCGGGACAGATTTGTCTATCCATACCTGACACTCATGTAAGATTCTTATAGTCTCTAGGTTAGGGAGACTACGCCATATCCCATATCTCAAAAGGATACATTAACCTCCCCAGAGTACTGGTCGATACCCAAGAAGCGGTGGCTTCATCCCAACATGACCAAAAAGTTGTTGACAGGGACTTTTAACCTCAATACAAACAAACAAATGCAAGGACCCCCCCCCCCCCCCCCCCCCGCAAAAAAAAAAAAAAAATAAATCCCATTTCTCCATATCATTTTGACTAGTAGGCAATATCCCATTTAAGTTCCAATATTCCATATTACAAAATTCTTGAATACCCCAGAGACATTTATTGCAGACCCAAGAAATTGCTCCGTTCACTTTGCATTGCTGAAAACATTGAATGTTTTTTTTTTTCATATTCAATAGTTTAGAATGTTTTCTATGGAATGTTCTGTCATATTGCACGGGTCCAAGCAAGCACGTTCCCGGCAGGACTACTTTCGCTAGTTCCCAGCGGGCACATGACGTCAAAATGACATCATATCAGCATCGATGCGACGTCATGACGTCGCATCGACGTTGATATGACGTCATTTTGACGTCATGTGCCTGCTGCCAGGGTTGGTTGCTATTGAAAAAATATCTGGCAGCCATTTTCCTTATTTCCATTTCAACTGAACAAACGGCGAAACTAAAAAACTTACAGAATGCATCGCACAGTAAATACACAAAACTTCATCTAAACACCTGAAAACCTGTAATTTTAAACAAAAAGTACAGCGTTGGCACTCCGATTTTCTAACATTTTCATGAAATTTACAACGGCAACATTGTCCAAAAATCATCAATTGTGATAAAACGTTACTCTTCTCGTGTTAACGTTGGTTGACATAACTGCACAGCTGTTCTGCATCATTGTTTTTGCATATGCAGATTGTTTGTTTTCTTGTGCGGTGGCTCAGGATGAATATTACCATAGACAAGCCTAACCATACCAAAACAAACAATACAAATGATATTGTCCACCCATACAAGAGAGAAACTTTAGAGCTTCAAATGCTTTCATTAAAAATGCTTGTGTGTATGAATAGAGAAATGCACAGCTGATCAGTGCCATTGTTTTCGCTGCATGGAGAGTACAATTCCTCCTCTACCTATTTAAAAAATTTCAAGCTTCTAGCCTACATCTGAGACGGTACAGGCCTGTTTGTGTCCGACCTGGTCAGAAACCCAGAAGACCGGTTTTCTCACGCTGCAGCTCATAATACTTCAGCACTAGGACAAGGAAATGTCTATGTTGAGTGGTTGAGCCAGTGAGCACATGACATCATAATGACGTCATATCAACGTCGATGCGCCTGCTGGTTGAGCATCGATTAAGTCAGTTCAGCCCGGCATGACATAAAAAAGCTACCTTTCACTACTACTACTACTACTACTACTGTGGCTGAGCATCAGATTCTGTAGATAGTGGATTACTGTAAATGGTTTATGCCCGAGAGTAAGACGTTAATTTTTAGCTCTCCAAAGAACTGGAAGCCACAGCCCCTCTTTTCATTTGAGCCGCTGATCTGCATCTTTGTTTTTGCATATGCCAAATGTTGGTTTTCTCATGATGCAGCTCATTTAACACGCTGGTTCTCCAGAGACAACTAATGCAGATCAAATCAGTATAGCACGGTGAACGTGGTGGCATAGTGGTAGAGCATTGGACACGTACGAATCGAGAGATTCGGGGTTCGATTCCCACTGTCGGCACGTTTACTCCCCAGAGTACTGGTTGATATCCAGGAAGCTATGGCTCCATCCGGACAAGATAAAAAATGTTGACTGGGATGTTAAACCTCATATCAAACCAGTAAAATCAATATAAGATTAATTGTAGGATGACTTGCCAGGGTAAGACATGTATTTGCATTACCTGAATACTGTATACTGA